>CP142131.1:2507500-5007500 GCA_036013995.1 Theobroma grandiflorum | reverse complement strand
CCAAAGGAGATCAATTACTCCAAAAGGTAGCACATGGCACACATCCCAAATTTGTAGTTATGTTACAACAGGGCCAGCCGACCTGGTAGTTGGAAGTCGCTGTACCTCCACTTTCTGAATCTCTTCCTCACTTCACCCCACCCCACAACCTATCTGAAAATTTTATTTACTCTGGGCCTCCTTGTTTCTTAGAACCTTGTAATTACTAAGGTATTAAAGCCAGAATTCGAGCAATCCATCCGAATTAACACTAATCTACTGCTGAATTGATATTACCTTGCTACAAAACAATGATTAAAAATGGAGAGCACCTGAAAAGGTTAATTACAATGCCTATACAATCAACTAGCCATCCAAGTGAATATTTAGCTGCTATCCTTTGCAAACTCGATAACTTTAGCCTTGCAACAAAATCTAACCATACTTTCTTCACATAAAGACGCTCAATGTCAACAAATCATGCAGAAATGTCTTTCAATCCAATGCATGAACATGCCAACCCGAGCACATACTCCCCCAATCACGTGGCGACCTCATCTACTTCAGAATTAAAAACAAAGCTTGGAAATGTTGTTGTTATATCCCTGCAGAATTCATATTACAAAATGGATGAGCTTCCAGATGAGTGAGGTTTCAAAGTAAAGCTTATCTTCACATTATTGATAGCACATACCTAAGGTATGGGAGGGTCATGATTTTCAACAATGATGGATTACGGGAGACGAAGTTTTGCCATTCAGATATATCAATCTTTCCATCCTGATTAATGTCGGCATCCAAGAATGTCTGTTCACAAAAATCCCCACGGCTCAGTAAAAAGTTGCAAAATAAAGTAAATTCCCACCAAAGAGTTAAGAGACAAATATTTTATGACCTAAGACTACTAAAATATTCTGGTTCACCAGAAAGAGCCTGATGATTATATCACATGTTTGGACAGATACTACAACGTAAGCAACAATGAGAATAAAATGTAGGAACCTTTCCTCTGTTCTCACTCTAAATCTGATACCTCACATGGGCAGTCACATGAAATACTCTAACTGGAGGTATTCGATTCAAGATATTGTTAAGAGTGCAATAATTCCAAGTAATCAGTAATTCAGGCAACTACTGATTCAAAAAGTTTGACAACTTTTCAACAGTACTAAACATTTAAATTACACAACCATACCATAACAAGCTCTCACCTTATCAAGTATTGCCTCAATGGTTTCATCAGCTAACTTCATTTCAGATTCACATAAAAGTGCAATCAGCATTTGCTTGACCTGCCAAAATCACATAACATAAAGTTGCCTGCAAGGAGGTTTGTGTAAAAAAATGAAACTGAATCAAAATATAAATATGGATGATATGCAGCAATCTGTAATCTTTAAAACCTGTTTACTCAAAACAATGTAACTGTATCAAAATATATATCCAGACGATGCCATGATACATAAATAACAAAAGTATCAGGCCCAACATACCTCATTCCGCTCGATAAAACCCGTTCCATCCATGTCATAAAGTTTAAATGCAACTGCAATATAAAACCGTAAACTTAAAAATGAGACAGAAGATTAACACATACAATTCAACATAATTATATTAATCGTCCACTTACAAGTCATCTTGTCCTCTTGCGCGACATTTGGATGGAAGACATTGAGTGCTCGAACAAAGTCACCAAAATCAATAACTCCCTTCTTCTTAGCGTCAAATAAATCAAAGATCTGCATGCATTGGAAGGTTGAGTAAACAAACTAATTCAAATCCTGAAAATGTTCCCCAGTATGCCCAATTCAAAACCATCGTTCATATAGTTGCTAAATTCATGTTTCCAAAAGCAAATTAAGACTGAGTAAAATGCTCTACACTATGTTGCGCAAGAAAACTAAAAGACTTTGCCCCCAGGATATTAAAAAAGATAGAAAATGTTTTCACTGATGCCATTAACATTCCGATAAAAGCCACCTTGTGGAACAATGATAAGTATTAGGATATGCAGTAAGCCAATGGCTAACCAAAAGAAAGAATATAATGACCATAAAAAACATTGGTGGACATGGCTGGCACATGTCTAATGTTTTATTCATAACAAAACAGCATCATACCAGTACAAATGGTCAAAATAGAAGCAATTGTGAAATAGAATAAAAGTAACCAGATTTATTGAATCATACATGTATGATTGGTCTCAGAGACATCTCCCATAAAGCATTAGGAATTCTTACATAAAATTTCTACAAGATAAATGTGATAAACGTGATAAACATGCCCTCAAAATGAACTTCAACTCTATAGATAATGATGCAGCTAGATTGCTCACCGCTAGCACTTCCGATGCCCGTCAAACATAATTTAGATAAAACAAAATGAAACTTGAAGAAATATTGAATTTCTCAGAACAGGAAACGCAAAAATATACATTACCCGATTTGCAAAAATGTTTTCCTTCTTCCTATTCTTAAAAAGAGCTAACTGAAACTCTTCCTGCACACAACAGCAAAGTCAAATGGGCATTAAATTCTGCATACAAATTTTCAAATTTGACAGAAAAGAAACAATGAGAAAAAAATCCTCTAATGGTAAGGAAGCAGCGAGGAAGGGAGACAATGAAAAAGCAAAGTCATGAGAACCACGAACACATCAAAAAGTCAAACACGACATTCAGATGTGATAATGCTAATTTCAAACCGCATTAAGGAAAAGTCAAAATCTGGTTGATACAAAGGAAGCACAGAATTATACCTTGCTAATCAGCCCATCATCAATCACAGAACTGCTGATGCTCTTGTACAGCTCAAAGAGTGCTTCAACTTCACTAACACTAACTGCAGATACAAGGAAAACCAAACAAGTAGTCAAATTTTCCATAAACATCAGCAAAAAAATAAGCAAGGTTAATAAACTACATAATCTCCCCAAGCTGATTGACTAATCCTAATCTTTGAGGAAACAAAACTTCCCCAGATCATCAAAAAACAACAAACCAAGAGGAATTTACAAATTTTCCTTCTTAATTGGACACAGAACCATGTTTCTTGACTAAATGGTTGAAAACCCCGAGACAAATTGCATTGATACAAACAAAAAAAAAAGGCTCAGAAAACCTTGATGTTTCCTTAAAAAACCAATCAGACAATAGGATACATGCAATGAACAAAAAGTGGTAATAATTTGCAAACTTACAAGCAGTTTGTGAAGCGAGAGTAATAGGGTCTTCGTGTCCGGGATATTGTCTTGTTACTTTAGATTGAAAGCAGCCCATTTACTGGAAAACAAAAAAAATAAACAAAAAGGCACTTGCTAGACTAAAGCGCCTATGCTTTACTATTTTCTCTCTGCAAATCCATCTCAACCCTGCATATTCATTCACAACATCAATTAGAAATCAAATACTAATCAGCTTTGAAATCAAAACTAAGTAATATACGAAACAAAGAGGGAAAAAAAATGATGCAAGCTAAATCAACAGATCTCAGTCTTAAAAGAAAAGGTTCAACATAAAATCCGAAGAAAGAAAATTAACAGAACTTATAAATTGTTTTAAAAATAAAAATTTAGGGAAGTAATCGAAATTAAAGCGTAAAAAAATCCTTTCTTTAGTAGCTGTGAAAGTAAATGCAATAGCCAATAAATTAAAATTGAAAACGAAAATAAAAAAAATCAATCAATCAATCAATATCCAAAACCTTACCCGCTTTTCTTTTTAATAAATTTCCCCCCAAAACAAACAGCTTTAAAAATAATTCTTTAAGAAAACTCCAGCTTGAAAATTTTCTTTAAAAAAAAGAACGAAAAACAAAAAAACAATTGAACAATAAATAAATAAATAAGACTTCAAATTCTAGAAAGTATAATTTAAAGGGGAAAAAAAAATAAGTAACGAATTCAAAACCTTACCGACCGGAAATGTGGCCGGAAAAATCAAAATCCGTCGCTGAAAAGT
The DNA here is from genome assembly GCA_036013995.1 of Theobroma grandiflorum. Classification (NCBI taxonomy): domain Eukaryota; kingdom Viridiplantae; phylum Streptophyta; class Magnoliopsida; order Malvales; family Malvaceae; genus Theobroma; species Theobroma grandiflorum. The sequence continues at coordinate 5,003,563 of CP142131.1, read as the reverse complement.
ACGACAGGGGAGAAAAAGCTTCTAGAGAGAACGTCGAATTCCTTACTCTTGAAAAAAGAATCAAATAATCTTAAGAGAATGCGAGAAAAGCCGAAGGGGATTATAAAGGCAGAGAAGGGTTTCTCGAGAGAGGAAAAGAAAATTGACGGCTTAATCCGACGGTTGAGATTAAGTTGATCTGATCGTAGAGGGAAACGCCTGTTTTTACGCTGCTCTTTTCTTTTATTATTATTAAATTTTCAGCTATCTTGTCGCTTGTCTAAAGGAGAAGCGGCGAAGTTGGAAACGCCAAAACGGACTGGACTTCGACGAGTAAAAGAACCAGGGGTTAGAGAGGCCAACATATAGGACTCGAACGCGAGTAACTGCACATGCCGTTGACGCGAGTGGTTGAATTATTTACATTACGCGTTAAGAGAATTTGGAATATTCCCTTTTAAGGATGTGGGTAAATAATTTTTTAACCCAAGGTAAGGAGTTACTGACAGTAATTATCAGTTAATTAATACTGCTTACTTCTGTTAATCAGTTCAACAGTTTATCTCTAAACAGCATATACACAAGTTATACTTATCTTCGTTTTCTTTTACTACTAATTTTTTTTTATAATGCTAATAAACATCGGAACAAATTTGAATGTAGAAAATTCAACCATTAACCTATGCACTATTTTATTTTTTGTTAGTTTAGGATCAATGCTAAATTTAGTTGAATTTTTAATAATGAGAAAAGATTGAAAAGTATATGTTTTTTTTTTTTGAAAATGGTACATTATCTATATAGTTCAAATTTAAAAAACAAAATGAACTTCTTTTATTTAATGATTTTAAGTTCATATCTCACCATCCGTGAGTTTGTTTTGTTATTCAATTTTATAGTGAATTTTTTTTACAGTTATGCAATTAATTAGTTATTTTTTAGTTTTATCTTCTTCTATATATATGTTATATATGTTAAGGATTGCTTGTTTGTGGTTATGATTTAATTTTGAACATATATTCTCATTATAAATAAAATTATTATAAGAAGTAATGTTTAAAAGGCAATCATTAGGTTTAATAGTCAGCAAAAATCTCACTTGTTGTCTAGTCATTTTCATTACAGGAAAAGTAAGGTCATATCAAAATTCAGAGTCACAATTGTTGGCTTTCTTTGTTTAGTGTAAGCCAAATTGGAAATGGCTATTGCTAGGGAAACCAAATAAAATTGGGTAATTGGTAAAATTGAAAAGTAAAAAGGAAGTTAGGAGTTGAAGATTATTTTCTTGCTTGATTAGAGGACAGTATATTTGGGTGGTCATGATTATAGGTAAATGTCACTTACTTTATTAGGAAGGTAAAGAAGAAATTATCCTAAGATTGATCTAGTACTTTATTTTGCTTGATATTATTTATAGTCCAAGTATTTCCTTCTAACTTTAATTATTTTCTTCATGACCATCCATTTGTCCATTTCAATTTAAAAATGAATGGATAAGGATAGACATGAGAGACTAAAATTGAGTTAAGTATTATTACCATTTAACGGTTACAAATGTTTTAAATTTCTAATCCTAACTCCAAAATCAAGTGTCTTTCAATTTAGATTTTGGGGGTTTATATCCTTTCAATGTTTACCAAAAATACAATTAGTTGGTTTACGGCTACCCAAAATATTTAGAAGTTATTCCAAAATATATATATATATTTAGAAGTTACATTACTTAGGCCTTTTCACTATCGCCTTTTATGCATTGGTTGGATTTTTTTAGGTTAATTTCTTTCTCATTTTCTTTAGATTTTTTTTTTCTACTTATTTGACCTGTAAACCTAAACCCAAACCCAAAATATATTAAAATGAGATATCTTGCAGTCCAATCAGAATATGCTACATTTTTCCTTGTGGTTGTTGAGTTTGGTCTAGACTAGAGCCAGATGATTTTGTCCCCAACAGGATGGACGTATCAACTTTTGAGGTTTGTCCCTAGCGAAAGATCGCTACGGCTTAGCCCCCTAGGATAGGGTAAAAAACTGAAAACAAAGCTGAAAGCAATGTGAGCAAACCTTAATGAAACCAATCTGTCACTTGAAAACAAAACAAAATGTCCTTTGCTAGCTACCTGCCCTCGTTAAAATCATTTAAATTTCACGTCCATTTCAAGGGAAATCTTGGAACTTTGATTGCAACCCCCGATTTCTTACTCACGTTTATGGAAATATTTTCATGATCTCCATTGATTACACTTTAGGGATACTCCCAACAAATCACATGACCCTGTTTGGGTTTTTTTTATTGGTCTCTCTCCCTCCCACATGTTACTCTCTATGATTTATGAAATTAAGAGCAGGAATCAAGCCACATGTGGAACAAGTTTGAGGGGAGGGGGGGGGGGGGGAGGAAATTTTGTTCGGATTATTTATGAAGAAAGAAACCGACAACTATGGTCACTTTATTCTTTTACATTATTGTTGGTTTACTACTCGTTTTGAAGACAAACTTCGGAATCAAACAAAGAATAATGGAAAGGTTTAGTGTTTGTCTCCTCATGCTTAAGGTATTGCACCAGAGAACCGAAAAAGCAATAAGTTGATTGCGATTGAAGTAAATAATTTGTTTCCAACAAATCAAAGAGCTGTTACAAGAATAATTATTAGCCTAACTATTCAAGAAATAAAGAAAAAGTAAAGGAAATCGCTTCTCTCTGCTTTTACATCGCCAGCCAAAGGAAACGATAACACCAACTAAAAACAGACAACCTTTGGTAAAAAGCCTGTTATCGCTAGCTAGTATTTGACACCACCAATCCCAAAGTGGCTTTTCACTTTTTCTTAGATCCTTTCACGAGATGATAGCTGTGGCGTACGTTTCAACCAACCAGACGATGAGAATGTATTGCAATTGGAAACTGAAAATTCTACTAAATTTATGTAGGTATAATGTTATAAATATCCATATTTGGTTATTTCTGTTATATAACTTCGTCTTTTAATTTGATCCAAAAAAGGATAGCTTGATTTTTTTTTTATTTTGTGAATTCTATACGTAAGAGGGGCGAATAATAGTCGGTAAAGACCAATTCCGATAAAAATCTAAACTTTTTCGATGGAATATTTCATTTAAAAAACATGTTTTTTTAATATTTTTCGTGAGTATTTTTATTTTAAAAGATAAAAGAATTGACAGGCTAGTTTAATCAATTATGTTATCCTTTTTTTATTTCAAAAGAAATTATTAACATGTTATTAACATTTAGCTTATGTTATCTATCGCTGTAGGAGAATCTGGCGGAGACTTTATTTATTTTTTAAATATCAACTTGGAGACATATGCCAAATTATTGCCCATATTTCCACCTTAAATTTTTTTTTTCTATAATAATTTTGAAGCGTTGAAAGTGTTCGTTGGCAATAATATTCATTTATAGCTCCTACTCCTCATCTTTCTCCAATAAATATTTCTCTCCATAATAACTATATGGTACTATTTAAAATAAATAAATAAAATATAGCAAAAAATAATTCTTTTGGACGATGTTGAATCAATGGACTGTCACACGGAGATGTTGACTTATTGACCTCAATTTTAGACAAAATCCCAGTCTGATTCATTATATTTTATTGTATAAACTATCGTTCTAATCACGTTTTCTGTTGGTCCATTTCTTTATTTTAAAAGATTTCTTTTATAGCATATGTTTAATTCTGAGTTTCTTTTTCAAACTTAATTTTATAACATTATTATTGTCAAGTTGTCATAGATCTGAGATTTGCCATATGCTCTGGCTTTTGAAAAAGTGAGTTTGTTTCCCACTTTTTTTCAATTTTAATGATTTTTTATTGAAGTATTCTTTGGGGGGAGGCTCTAACTTGAATGATTTTTCTCAAAAAAATTAATTAAAAAAATATTTTTTTCTAACTTGCAGCTTGAAATGTAAGGCATAAATTTTAGTTTATTAGTGGTTGGGCCATGAAGTCTCATTATAAAATATCAATCAAGTTTCGTGAATATAACGCAAAGGTAAAGTCATAATGTCACAAATTTCAAATTTTAAAAAATGAAATAGGTTTTGAATTTATCAATAAAAATTTTTCTTCATATAAAATATATGCTTTTTGGATTAAACGTGTATACTCGTGATAAATAATATTAAAATTTATCAAATTCTTTATTGATGTGAAATTATTTACAAGAGATATTAAGATCGAGATAGGTTCGGATCAAAATGAATCCCTCAATTAGGTGAGAGAGAATATCACAGAATCTATGTAAGAAAGAAATAAGATGGATCTTAAATTTCTAAGAGTTTTCTTTCATCTAATAAGTATGTATTTTTAGTTGAATGTGAACTTGTGACAATTACGCATATATAAAATTTTTGATATTCCATACATAAAAATTTTAAATAAAAACAATTAATGCATTTAAAATTATTTATTGGTTAAAAAACATATTAATTTGTTTTTTTAATTTAAGAAAATTAAGACTAATTAATTAATTATAACAATTTTTTTTTCTTTCACTAAATTTGCTACGTATCTGATTTGGGGGATAGGGCGTTGTTTGGGACACAACCTGTGGATCTATCAAGTTCATTCATGCTCTATCCTCTCTCTTTCATAAAGAAGGTATGTTGAGAGCTATAGCAAACTTGTTATAAATTAGACAGAAGTAGGATGCAATCTTTCTGGTAAGGTAGGTTTAGTGAAAGGTAGGTATATAGAGATTTTTCAAAAACCTAAGAATAGAAGGTGGATGAGATATCAAGATATAATTTGGAGTAGGAAAGGAAACGAAAACGCACAATGAATGGCATTTTGAGAACTACTTGGCTTCTGCCAGCAGTTGAAAAACTAATTTCAGATAGTGAAATTTGATTAAAAGTTTGAATAATGGTTTCTCTTAACCATAGACAAATGACAATCACCAATATCTAACCCAAAAAAAAAAAAAAAGCTAAAAGCTATCCCCATATACCTTCCTGGAAAAGCACTTGTAGGGATGAATTTGTTGTATCTTTTTGGTCAAAAATAGTTAGGAATAAGTTCATATAATGAAAAATAAAGAAGAAAAAGGGAATTTGGTGATTTGGGATGGAATCAGTCTTTCACTTTCAGGGAAGGCAATGTTGAAGGGTTGCATGATTCCTGGGGTCCAATGTATCTTCTTCCATTGGCTTTTAAAGCTCCAAGGTCATTTTCCTTGATCGCTTCTCTGCAACGTTAGGCACTTCAAAGTTTGAACCTTTCTTTTGACCGCCCCCCTCACCGCCCCCTGAACCTATGTGAATCCCTCTGGATTCCATTCAAGTCAAATCAGCCCATCAATTGTTATGAAAATATCGACTGTCAGTAGGGCTTGTAGCCCGAAACCTAATTGGGTCAAGCCCCACTCTAACTGGGCCTGGCCGATTAGATTCTGAGAACCTATAATATTTTTTGTCCTTGGTGTGAACATAATTTTCTTCTTATTTATGGCATGTCAAAAGGAAAAAACAAAGGTAAAATTAACCAACATAGTTATAGAGACTACGCTTCACCAATAAGTTGCTTATATTCAAATATTAATTTTTTATTATTTAAATAAAAGAAAAAGCTAAATAGAATGAAAGGAACAGAAAACTGCAAAATTGTTCATATCCATGAGTGCTTTAGCATTAAACCTAAGATTATTATTTTATAAATTGATGGTAGAATTTTTAAATTTTATAAACAAGATTAATAAATTGATACATGTTTATTTAATAATTAATTTTTAAAAAATAAAGATACTTATCAACCTTTTAACTTCCGTTGATAAAATTTAGAAACTCCATCATCAACATACAAGATAATTTCCTTTAGGCATATATATATTTCAGAAAATAAAACTATTCAACAAATATTTTAATTTGTATTAAATTAAAAAAAAGTCCAATTTTAACAATTTGGAAATTTTATCTTCCAATTTCCCTGAGATCTCCAATATATCAAGCAGTGCATCAGTTAAATTGACAAACTGAAACCACGTGGGCTTGATCAGCAAAGAATTCAGACTATATGAAACATTCAGCATAGTCTTATATTATAAATTCCTAATAAGAAAATAAAAAAATACTAAAAAAAATTACAAATAAAGGGCCACTTTTGATGGATTATGTAAATAATAATCTTTCATAATATATTAAAGGAATCAATATAGTCTCGATTCAACCAATCTTGACTAGAAAAATGCATGTTGGTAGATAAGGTAGGTGTATGCAATCTATGGTACTGTTGCTATTTTATTATTGTTATATTAATTAATCTTTTGCATTTGATAATCTTAACTTGGGTTTACTAAAAAAGTAACAAATTCTCGAGTTTAAGCAACATTTAATTATTTTAATTCTCTTTGTATTGGATCACAATTGAATAAATAATAAAGTATCTTATGTCTTAAACAGTTACAACAAATATTTACATTTTAAACATTTTCACATGTAACTATTTTTATTTAAAATTTTTATGAATTTTTTTAATTTTATGGATACATAATTAAAATTTGTACGACAAGATTAATTAGGTACATAAGAAGTATATTTGTGTATGCTTAAATTTTTTTGTCAAAAATTTAATTTATCATAAATTATTAAATGAAAGACTTCTTTTAAATTTATAATAATGCCACTAGTAAAAAATATGTTTAATCACATGTGATATCGAATTTTATCCTATTTTCAGTTGGAAAAAGTCATCTTCCTAGACACATAAAAAAATAGTTTTACCTCTTATATTAATATCAGTAATACTGTCACTTTCGGTGGTCTAAAGAAGGAATCCGGAAGGATAAGGGCTAAGTCTTTGAGCACCCACAGTCAAACTCAACGCGGCCCCACATGGTTTAGATCAGAACCGTTGGATAATCATCTACGAAGGAATAGCAGGAGATTCTCGCAAGCTGCAAACCGACCGACAAAACGTGGGACGCAAAATTCTGGGGCTTGCCTATCTAGAACAAAAGGACCAGTAGCATGTTCCCATCTTTCTTTTTCTTTTTTTTTTAATATCTGAATATCTTGAAAAATTATTGGAGCGTGCTATCCAAACGAGTTAAAAGGCGCGTAAAGAGACATCACCCTGGACGTTAAACGCGGCCAGTTTCGGAGGCAGCACATGATTGGATAAATATTCCTGTCTTGGTTGTTACAAAACTTTTACATAGATTTAGGTGGTCAAAGTACATTTGCAAACCCGCGTTACAGTACTCTTTCACGCGGGACCCACCAGATTTACTTAGCCAAATAATATTATTTTATTTATATTCCCGGACTTAATTTACGCCGCGTGTCAGATTACATAAGACAGCGTTTGTATTTTTTGTGTCATCAATGTCTTTGTCTCCAGTACCAGACACGTTAGAAATTCAGAAGTGAACCCTCAATCCAACACGTGTCTTTCATATTGCTTCCAATTCTTCGACCTTTTTTAAAATATTTTTTTTAATCTTATTGGTTCTGTGAATTATCTATTTGTTTCGATAAAGGAGAGAGGCGTGAAAGATGGCTCGACTCGTAAACCTATAAGAGTTAGCTGGTTAAGGACTGCAGGAGGAGAGGGTTGGTTAGGTGGGCTTCCTGCTTTCAAACAGTCTTTCTCTACAAATTTTTGTTTCTTTTGAATTACTATCATATTTTCTTGGTCTTGGTCTTATTAGTCTCAAACTCTTATAGACTATCTCTCTTTGAAAAAATTCCATCTAGAGACAAGAAAGTACTCTTGTTTTTGTGGAAGTTTTCACATTTTCTTTTCTATTTTTATCTGGTTTTTTTTTTATAATTATTATTGGTGTGATGGAGGAGAGGTATGAGCCATTGAAGGAGCTTGGCTCTGGGAATTTTGGAGTGGCAAGGTTGGTGAAAGATAAGAAGACAACGGAGCTTCTTGCGGTCAAATTTATTGAAAGAGGAAACAAGGTAATCTATTCTTCTAAAGATTATGTTTTCTTTGTTTGTGTTACTTCTTAGATAGTCTGAAATTATTGCAGATTGATTTTTCTCATTAAGCTTTGCTGAAAATGGAGAAGTTCTGTTAAGGCCGGTTTGAATTTTTATGATTAACATTTCTAAGTATCATATTAGTATCATTGTTGCCGTGGATCATATGCAAATTTTATCTACTGCCAGCACTTGTATGAACATAATGTGTGTTTACAACTTAATTTGAATTAGGTGAAAAGATGGTCGTTTTTTCCAGGCTTTAATCTGGGCAAAATTATGGTAGGTGATTGGTTACTTAATGCCTGCGCAGAAACTAGATAGTGATTGGTTTTTTGAATATGGAAAAGTGTTTATGTTTCATTTAGTAAGGAATATCTCCATTGTTCAATTGCCATAGAATATGGATATGCTCTTATCGTTGGTGCCATTTCCTTGTATTGCAATGTGTGATTTACTTCTATTACAAATTCTTGCATCTAAGGGGCAAAATTCTGCAGTTTCATCAGTTTAAGAGATGAAATTTTGTAATTGGTGCCATAAAAGGAAAAAAAATCAGGTCAAGACAAGTAGTTAATCTTCTGGCCTTTCATAGCAAGTTGTTTTGACTTTTCCATGTCAGGTGATCATGGTGTATTGGTTGAATTAGGCGTGGATTACGTCTTCAAAGACATTTTGGGGGATAGGAAAGGAAGTGCTGGGCAAATGTCTGATCATTAAATGGTGTTGATTTATATGTTCGAGCTGGCAGATAATATCGTGTTCATCGTTATTATAATCTATGTACTACTAATGGGCTACATATCTAGAGTGAAAGTGAAAGTTTCTGACCTTTTCTTGCGGGGGTGACTGGACTCTCTTACCTAACGAAGTTATTGACACGTTTTTATTTTCTTGAGAAGAAAGTTGTGTTGTTGAAAATTGCCAAGCTACCTAAATTTACTTTTTCGTAATAAAGAACAACTCTATGAGATGACAATTGAAATATTATACTTTTTGCCACGCTACCTAATGTTGTACAAGTAAGACGATTGACATAATCACATTGCATGTCTAGAGGTACTACTTTATGACTTGTGCTGAAATAAGATCAAATTGAAAATTCAATTTATTGCTGCAATTTATGAGATAAAAATTTGGCTTTCCAAATTGTTTAGGAATGAAAGCCTAGAATAACTGGTCCCTGCTATTTACAGTTGCTCACATATTCAGCCTCTCAGTTTCCTATTTCCGAAAACTTGATTTGTTGCACTAGCACAAATTAAGGATGGCAAGATGAGGGGTTTAACATAGTCATATTATTTTGGTGGCAAGGAGAAAATAATTCTTTTTTATGTTTGCGCTGAGGAAGGGTGGGCTATGATGGTTAAAATGTCCACCAGTATCTCTCAATATACATTTGAGAAGCCTATTTTAGTTTCAGTTTTGCATTTGCCGATGACGTTCTGGTGGGAACGGTTTTCTGATGGAAAAATTTTGAACTTAAGAATCACTGGAAAATGGTATCTATTTTAACATCTATATGTCGAGCAGTAAATGAAAGACAACCAAGGATGTAACATTGTTGGTTTCCTGTTATGTTTCTTGTGCATACATGGCCATTGGCTTGATCATTTTTATGCAAACATTTAGCCATTAATTTATGAATCTGTGTGTTGAATTATATATGATTGTCATCTATAGGAAAATTAGAGTTACTCATGTTCATATGGTGAATGTCTGGCTTCAAGTCCAAGGTATTCATATTCTTCTCGGCATAATTTGTGATGTTATAATCTTCCTTTCTGCTGCTACCATAGAAAGGGACTGTCTTACTTTCACAGTTTTCAGCATTGGGCATGATGTTTGTGATTAGTTTCAGAACTGTATTTACATTTCAGTATCCTAAGTCATTTGGTTCTCTGTAAGCAACAGTGTGTTGCATTTTGAATGCATCAATTTCATATCATTTTCTAGTCCTTGATATACTAATGTACTATGATATCTGTTTTTGGTTTCAGATTGATGAAAATGTTCAGAGGGAAATCATTAACCACCGATCTTTAAGGCATCCAAACATTATCAGGTTCAAAGAGGTGAGAAATTGATTTCATTAAATATTTGCAATTTGGTCGGAATTTCAGGTTCAAACAATAAATAGTTAGGCCTATTGCGGCATTTAGAAGAACATTTCAAGTTTCTTGACTCGGTTTGTCACCACTTCATAACAGTAGTAGTTTGAAACTTAGTGTTTTGCACTATCTGAAGTTCTCTGCTCTAAGTTTATTCTTGTTCACCAATTTTATGAAAGTGGTAAAGCTCTGGCTTGCCACTCCTTATCAATTTCTAACCTTGTTCAAGGAGATTAAACAGTGCCCTGGGCAATACGGACACATCATCAGTTACTTTCCTTTTACTAGTTACATTGTGAATAATCATTGAAGATATATTTTTTTTGGACAATTATCTCATTAAAGATAATTGGCGGTTCATTTAAAACTGACTTAAATCGGTAGATAGAATCCAAAGTCCAACACATTTCTCTGCAGGTTTTATTGACTCCAACACATTTAGCTATTGTCATGGAGTATGCTGCTGGTGGTGAACTCTTTGAGAGAATATGCAGTGCAGGTCGATTTAGTGAAGATGAAGTGAGCTTATATATCCTTATTCAACATGTTGAGCTAATTCTTCTCCTGTTAATTTGCATGGAAGTTGTGTGAGGTAATGTTTACTTAAAATATTTGTTTGTGGGCAGGCAAGATTTTTCTTCCAGCAGCTAATATCCGGAGTCAGCTACTGTCATTCCATGGTATGGTATATGAATAACTTTTCAGATTTTGTATGATAATCACCTTTCTTACCTCATTCATTACTTGTGCTGCAGCAAATTTGTCACAGAGATCTGAAACTGGAAAACACACTTCTGGATGGAAGTCCAACACCACGTCTTAAAATCTGTGACTTTGGTTACTCCAAGGTTAATTTTTAAATTTGAAATTATCCCTATATGTTATACATCTTTGATGTATTCTACTGTTCTTATTCTAGTTTATAATTAATTCTTTGCTTTCTTTATTGGTGATGCAGTCTGCTGTGTTGCACTCACAACCAAAATCAACTGTTGGAACACCAGCTTATATAGCCCCGGAAGTCCTATCACGAAAGGAATATGATGGAAAGGTATAAATTTTCTGTTTGCTAATCAAATTTCACTCAGAAAGTCAACCTGGGATCCTTCTGTTTTACTTATGGAGCGTAAATTTGTGCTCATTGCAGTTATGCTGTTAAGGTACCTATACACATACACACACACACACACAAACACTTGCTGAGTTGCTGTACAGAACCTTGTATCTCATATCTCCATGCACCTGAGTAGTATATGTTAATTTCAGTTAGCGATCTAGTCAAATTCCCCTATCGATCTTCCCAAAAAAAAAAAAAAAAAAAAAACCTTGTCACAATATTGATTCTTTCAATTTGTAAATAATAATTAAGTGATCTCTACTTTTATTATTTGATGGGTAATTTGATCGTCTACTAGTTGTAGATTGCAGATGTTTGGTCCTGTGGTGTGACATTATACGTGATGTTGGTAGGAGCATACCCCTTTGAGGATCCTGAAGATCCTAGAAATTTCCGTAAGACCATTGGTGTAAGTTCTGTACTCTGCTCTTCGGTTAGATGACATTATCATTTCCTTTTGTTTTGGTTTCTGTGTTTTTTTTTTTTTTAAATGTGAAGTTGAATCATTTAAATTTTAACAGAGAATAACGACTGTCCGATACTCCATACCGGACTATGTGCGGGTGTCTGCAGATTGCAGATATCTTCTTTCCCGTATCTTTGTTGCCAATCCTGCCAAGGTATCATTCTTTTTCCGTTTTGTAAATTTTATATTTGTTAGAATACTCTGCAAGCTATTTTTCTGCATTTTACTCTCCCCATTTTGACAGAGGCACACACATACCCTGATTAAAAGAAAAAGCCTGCCTCTTCTGATTTGAATCCCAAGAATCTATCATTATTCTAAAGGAGCAAAATTTACCCTTTAATTAACAATGTTTCTGCAAAGTGTGTTATCGTGATAACTTGAAGTATCTCCTTTCTTACATTGTTCCGATGATATAACTATTTGTATGCTAATTCTTCTAATCTTCGCTTGAAGAGGATTACCATCCCAGAGATTAAGCAGCATCCTTGGTTTCTGAAAAATTTACCGAAAGAGCTGGTTGAAATTGAGAAAACAAACTATGCAGAATCAGAACGTGACCAACCATCTCAAAGTGTTGAAGAAATAATGCGTATCATACAAGAGGCAAAGACACCGGCTGAAGGAGCCAAAGTTGGTGAACAAGCTGTTGCTGGGTCATCAGACCCTGATGACGCTGAGGCTGATTTAGAATCTGAGATTGATGTCAGTGGTCATTTTTATGCCCCTATGTGAGCATGGCCTTTGAAATTGCTTCAAGAAGATTTGTAATTTCTAAGCTTGTAGTATTTTTTGGGTTACAGTGTTGATACGTTTAATCAGACTGGAAATGCTGTACAGCAGACTTACAGTGGAGTGTGTTGCCTTGCGGGCAGCAAGAAACTTTTGTGTGTATCATATAATCAATTTCTGTCCCGTATTGTAAATTTCACACTTTGTGAAACGTCTTGCATAAGCATAAACGGATTTCAAATCTTACATTATTTTGTACTCCTTTGAACACTAACAATGTTACAGTTTATATTTTGTAACCACGATGTAATTTAGCACTTTGCTGAATGCCTGACTGATGTGTTACTCCATTAGGGGCGGAGTTAATCAAATTTTTGGAGGGGCCAAACACAATTAAATAAAAGTTAAAAATTTTAAAAAATTAATATGTTAAATTCAATTAATAATAAAAATATTGATAGTAGAAATATGAAACTAAATATAAAATTATAATTTATAAAATATAAATAGTTAAAAACGATAGATAAGATTAATAATTTTTTATATAATCAAAATTATTTAAATACTATATATTCAAGATAATTTCATTTCAACTAAATATAAAACGTAAAGCATATAAAAAAAATATACTCAAGTTAATTTCCTCTTATATAATCAGGATTAATAAAAATATGATACATTGATGAACTTTTAAATAACAATGTAACACTATAATTTATATTTAAGAACTATATAATAATTTATTAATTTTTAAATATTAAAATTATAAGAAATAAAATTTACGTAATATAAAAAAGAAAAACATGACAAGTAGAAGGTAGGTATCACATATTATATAACAAAAAGGAAAAAAATATAGTTAATAGTTTGTAAAAATTTAAAAAAAATTATAAAATTTATAATATATGAACAAATAGAATAGAAATAAAAAATAATAATAATATAAATTAAAAAAATTTAAAATTGAGTTAGATATGTGAAATCATTTTATTATTTTTTATTTATATTAATGATTAAATAAAAAATTATTTTGCAGAGGTCATTAATAGAATATATAAAAAAATTTTAAAAATTTTTATATGTTAGGAAAATATTTTTAAAAGTTTTGGGGGGGCCCATCACATAAGGAGGCTCCGCCCCTGTACTCCCTTGTTTACCTCTGATTAGCGATGCAAGTCCCTTTAATTCCCCTTATTGCAAGTTATTAAGTCTAGTCTCCCATTCAATTTCCAGTTGCAGGTATGAACGCAGGTCCACCACGCACAACATGCCAAGACATATTTCCACCAAACCTGTGAAGGGGCCGTCCTGATGCTCTTGGCCATGGTCTTTTTTAGGTGAAAATGATCCATGACTCTAGAAGGAGTGCCTTGCCTGGTGGTCTAAATTAAAAGGAATACTTCTCTCTACTCAGTGCATTATTTTCCAGAAACTAGTGAGGCAGTTCTAAACGCAACTTACCCATCATAACAAGCATTAAGGTTCCTGTCTGAGTATTGTGCATATGTCAGAAAGGTGGCAAACAAATTATGTACGAGGATGAAACTCATGTTCTAATTTCTCATAGCTTAACCCAATCCTTATCCATCAAAACTTTGCTTGCAAATTGCAATTCTGTGGAAGCGTATATTTATGATATGTTGAGAGCCTGTAAGAAATGCAAACCATGAATCAACATATGCATTCCTATCCCATTCATTGCTAAATAGGGATTCCAAAGATAGTGCTGCACTACCGTTGTATGGTAATAGAGATTATAGAGATTACAAAGATAATTCATTACATTTGTTGACCCTTTTAGTCCATAATTTCCGGTGGTGGGATCCAATTCTGCCCAGTGTCCTAGACTCGGTCAAATGAATCGCCCCATGTTTTCAGTTTTGGAAGAGAATCAAAGCAAAGGGAACGAAAACAACCCAACTCAGCCCACACCTAACATACAAAACATTATAAAAAAATTCGAAGTCAACGTCTGTATATTTTTTAAATGTTGTCTGAAAGTGTTTTACCATTGACTTCCACGAACCAGCAGGGACAGAAGCTTCGTAGCTTAATTATTCCACACAGCTTAAATTCCTCACAAGATTGATCAAAGGGAAATTAATCGCTATCCTCCATACTAATACCAAATTCCCGTTTTCCTGTTTTGGCTACATTCTAGATTTGAAATCAAAATTTAGCTATCTAGCTTTCTTTATTTCTTTGTTTCTTTTCCTGTTCATTGATGACTTTTAGCTGTGATAACTTATGCAACAGTGTGGTGTGGATAATCTTTAGACAAGTAGCGCGATCCTTCATCAACGGAACAATCAAAATTGACAAAAATTTATATTAAAATATAATTAAAACTTTGATTTTATGGATACATATCATGACTACATAAAGTCGTCGAGGCTAGTGTTTAAGTATTATATGACTAATTTTTAGTAAAATATTGCGTGACTAGTGGATAGGCATTGCGTGACTTCAGTTTCTGGTTGGATCTTAAGAGTTTTTTTTCTGGTTATGTTTTGTTCCCTCAGAGTTCTTGTTTGTGTTAATATCTTGTTTTTTCCGTGGTGAGTTTTGAGGGCTTCTCCTACTCCTTTGTCTTTGGTTACTGATTTACGTATTTTTCCTTACCTCTGAGTCAAAAATTCTTCCCACGTGACGATCTGCCTCTACTTTGGTGGTGGGAGAAATTTGTATCTGATGTTGTTTTCTTCGGTGATGATCTTGCTTCTGCCCTTCACCAATCTGGGATGTGATGCTCTTGGGCTAATCTTTCTTTCCCTTGACAACAAGTCAAATTATTGAGTTTTTCTTCTTCTTTGCGTTGGTTTATGGTGTTTGGATTCCTTTATACTTGGCTTCTCTACTTGATCATTCAGGGAGTTTTAGCTGATCATTTTTGGAGTTGTTTTTCTGTGCTTTATGGTGTTTGAGCAGAGAGAAAGCCAGATTTAATTTTGAAATTTTTGTCTAGATGGCGGGATAGAGAAAACTGAAACTGTTTTAATTTGTCTGAAATTGTTTAAAAGGTATTTTTGTCAAGTCTTGTAAAAAAATATCTAAAAATAGTTAAAATTATAAAGACGATCATTTTTGAAATGTCCTTACTATGATGGTTATTTCTCACAATTTTGTCAAAAAAAAAATCATTTGAAACTTGTACGAATGATATATATGTATATATATATTTCTATCAACATTCTTTAAGGTACTATACTACTATAAATTAATTATATATCAGTGATGCAGGTTGATTAAAGGATTCCATATATTCCAAAGGATATATATTATTAGCAAAGGAGTATAAAGAATTTTATGAGTAAATGATGACATGCCGGAAGTATGTCGATTTCGATGAAGAAAACCAACACAATTCTATGAGTTTTTGGTCGATACATGGAGCCATGGAATTAAAAGTGAACCACAAATGGCTACAATCCCGCAATGTGAAAATGAGTAGGCTACCATACGCCTAATAAGTCAAAGAAAGCTAAAAAGTTATTGTGCCAGGCTATTGGCTTTACGGGAAAAGGACTAGGAAGAGGGGAAGGAATGGGTGGGGTGGGTGGTTTTTTTACGTATCCTCCAAGCCCCAATCCGCTATATATACGTTAGGTGGCGAGGTAACCCTAAATAAGAGTACATTTTCGGTGGAAGAAAGAAAAGAAAAAAGGTCAGAGAGAGAAAAAGAGAGAACTGAAAATGGAGGCTAGGTCATTGGCTTTCATGGTTTTCGTGGTGGTAGCTGCAGTTGCAGCTACGTGGGAGGTTAAGATGGCTGGTGCAGAACTCAGTGATGCTCAGTGCAAGGAGGAAAGGAATCTTGGGATTAATGCTTGCAAGCCGGTGGTCTACGGGAAGCTTCCATCCCCGGAGTGCTGCCAGCGCGTAAGGGTTACCCATCTAGAATGCGTGTGCCCAGTGATCAGCCCACAGCTCGCTGCCCTCATCGATGTCAACCGCGCCGTCCGCCTCATCGAAGGCTGCGGTAGAAGCGTCCCTCGCCACTACAAGTGTGGAAGTAAGCCCTCTCTTCTTTGTTTACATACATACATACATACATACATAATCCGATATGTCTGCATACACGCACATCAAGTATACATAATATTTAATCTAATTGGCTTGCTAGTTGATACATGCACTTGTTGGTTTCCTCATTTTTGTTTCTTTTGATTTTGGCAGGTATCACAACTCCGTGAAATTGGTCCAGCTTGGATATCCTTATCTTTCTACTGTTATGTTTGGATCTATGCGTCGTCAGCTTTTCTAAAAGAAAAATAAAAGAATAATGGAGTTTTCAGCAATATATGTAACTGCTTGCATTTTGGCTAGAAATATGTAAGACACATAGGATATGAACTTGGTCATCTCTTAGTGATATGTACTTTCAATTAATGTTTAATGGAGCCAATATATTAAAATGAGAGTTAGCTTAATTATTGAGTTATTTTACTTTACCGTTTAATTTTATAATAATAATAATAACAATAATGGGAACAATAAATATCAAGCTTGTGGCTGGATACTAAAAAAAATAACCATTTCTGATTAAAGCTTTTGAACTTACAATAAAAGTTTTTCATAAAATTATTATGATTGAAAATTAATAAAAAATAAATATATTAGATGTCAAAATTTCCAACAAAAATTTCTAATAAAAACTTGGACCGATAATTCTCACTTCAAACTAACAAAGTTTAGTTAAAATTTTCGATTAATATTTCTTTTTTGGTATAAAAGGAATGAAATATAAATATCATGTCGAAGCTTAAAAAAATTGGAATTTGATGCCTTTTTTGGGATTACTCCACTGAGAAAAGTGCAAAATATTCATTCTAGAGCTAGAATACTTGTGACAGAAATCAAACCAATGAGCTACCTCCGCCATCTAAAATTGATAGTTGAATTAGACAGACGAGGGAAAAAAAACAAACAAACTTCATCAATAATTCACAAGTCACAAGAGAACGAAAGATTAAGCTTGACTTGCTCCTTCCAAAACGACACGTTGAAGAACAAGTCAAGGCCAACTCTACTTGTCAGTATTCCGGGCACTACTGCTAGGATAAGTCGACCTGCTTTGTCTCAAGCTGAGTGCTATCTCACCAAAAAAATATTTTTTTTTTCTCATAATTCATAGCTAGATAATAATTAATCATCAAGTCCACATCATGGTCTGAAATTTGGCAAGCATAATAATGGGATTTACTGAAAAAATTTCTCCCCAAAGTATCATAAATTCTCACAAATTAATCATGTATGTGGCAGTAGTGCACTAAGACTTCAAACAACTTCAAGTTTGTTGGATTAAAACCTATCCTTTTATTTTGCCTAACAGGCTAAGTTTTCTGGACCATTGATTAATTAATTACTGTATAATTTACAGTAAGAGGAATGAAAAATAGTTTAATACCAAGAGAAATCGATTAATTAGTGGACCATCTTTCACATTGGTTTTAATTAAAAAAATCCAACCAATTAAATTAAGTTAATGTGAAAGATCATAATCCAAACATGTATTATTAAGTTTAACAATACTTAAATAATTCACTAATCAAAAAAGATTAACCATTTAAATTAGAAAAATCATTCCAATATTCTCAAAGGACATCACGAAGACCCAAGTCAAGTTAAAAGACTCACTTTTCTTTTTAGTTTACTAAAAGCCACTTTTAAACGAAAGTCGACCATCTTCTTATCTCAAACTGGGAAACCCTTTCCCCAAAGTGTTCATATTGGTATAAAAACAATGAATTCACACGAATATTGATTCGAGTTTATGAATGCCAAATCACCTTACTTGAATTTACTACAGCAAATAAAAATGGAAGAAATTTATTTATATATTTTATAATTAATTTTTTTTTGAAAAACTGTAATTTTATTCACATTTTATTGAAGTACACTACGAAACAGGAGGATGAAAGCATGTCTCCTGGAGAAACAATAAAAAAAACAAACTGCAGAAACACAAAATATCATATCTTTTTATAATATATTTAGAACTACTTGGTGTTACTCCAACATGAATTGCCTTTTTCTCTATCATTTTCATCGACATGAATGGCCCCTTTCACATGGTTTTATCCCATTTTTGCAATTTTTTTTTTCTGATGTACTCAACTCATATTTATGAGACTCCAACGTATGGCTGTAATGGTTTCGTACTTTGGCTCCACCTCCCTATGTCGATTAAAAATCTATTGAAATGGAGGACTCTCTCGTGTGCATATGTCACTTTTTCTGATTTTGTGGAAAAGATAAATGATATTTTCTAACACCAGTTTGATTCCTTCGAACATTGAGTCATTTCTTCTTTTGCTTTTGGAGTTAATTTTTTAATTGTTCAATTAGAAAAGAAAAGAGAAACTAAAGTGGCATTAATGGTAGTTGATCGGCAGTGGCATTTTTTATTGTCAAAATCAGCTTGTGATGACTTTCTCTTAAACAAAAAAAAAAAAATCAGTTCGTGGAGGAAAAAAATAAAGGAAGGGTGAAGTCCATAAGATTGAAGAACATGTAGGAAAATTTTGACAAAACTATAGTTTAAGTTCCATAAGCTAGAAGAAGATTCAAAATGTCTTGCCATTCAAAAACGGCACCGTTTTTTAAGGTTTCACTCTCACATTCAAAGTGTCTTCCTCGTCTTATCAACTTGACAAAGAAAAATAAGAAAAGAAAAGATGAATCGAAGCGAGCCAAAATTTGCCCAATTCATGTTTCGGGTAAATAGTTACTAGCCAACAAAGAAAGTTGACTCACCAGCTTTCTCTTTCTTTTTCTGCTTTAATGAAATTTAATTAATATTAATGATAATAATCCCACATGAACACTACTCCTCAGGATTCTCCCCTGTTTTCACAGTCAACACGCTCCCCAAATCCAAAATCTCTATCTCATTTCACGATCCAAAGCTTCCGAATTCCTACCTGGGTTTTTCTCTTCACCCCTTATCTCAAATGGGTCGTAGGCCAAACGACCCAGAAAACTCCCGTTTCGCCTCTCTTGTCCTCCTATTGGTGGCTCTGTTCTCCTGTGTTTTTGTCTATGCGGTCGTTTCTACACTCTTGAACCCCAATGTAAATTCTCAAAATTCCAGCTTTCAGTCTCTGGAAGCGATGGCGAGTGGTGATTTGGGGGAAAAGAAGGGTGAATGTTGCAGAGGTATTGAGAATTTGGAGCTGTGGGGTCCAGCTGTGAAGTGGGGGTCTGAGTTTAAGTTTAATTCCTCTGTAGAATGTTGTCAGGCTTGTAAGAACATGTGCAGCGGCAATGATGGGCCCTGCTTGTGTGATTCTTGGGTTTTCTGCGGGAACAAGGACGCTTGTGGGTCGAGATTTGGGGAGGTGCGCTTTTCTCCTTTTTCAATTTTGATGGATTTTTAACGGTTTTTTTAGGCGAGTCTGAAATGCTGAATTGGATTGTTAGATGTTCTTAGTTGATTTGCTTTACTTGATGTGTTTGGTCGGGGTTGTTTGACTTGACCTGGTGAATGCATTAGCGTGATTGAGAATGGACTAAATTCTGTTCCATTTTTTGTCTGACTGTTGTAGTGTTGCTGCTGATTTACTTGGTCTGTTGTTTAATGTGGTCAGAGCCTCAGAGGAGAATGAATAAAAGATCTTTGGATAAACAATATAATGTCATTTAAAGATGTATAATTAAGGGGTGTTTATTCAAAAAGTTTTTGTTTTTGCTCAATAATCTCGGTTTATGTGGTTCATTTCTGAAGAAGTATTTTGTGAATGATCAAAGACAAAAGATACTGCTATTGCTGTTCAATCTCAAATTACCAAGTGCATTTAAAATGAAGATTGGAGTGTTTTATTTGCATGCTTAGTCTCATTCTATTGTGGCTTAATTGGTGGTGCTAAAGATGGTTTAATGATCTATCTGCCTTTGGTGCATAAAGTAAGTGAATGTTATGTTAAATTGTGAATGGCAAGAGCTATAGTTTATATTTATCATTTTGTTCTTCCAGTGTTGGTTGAAGAAACAAAAGGACACTTTGGCCCCTGATCGACAAGAGGCAGGTGAAACTGTTAGTTGGACTTCTGGGCTCATCTTCGGGAAAGGAGAGGTATACAACAAAAGCTTGATGAAAGTTCTTATATTTTCTTTTTCCATCTTTATGGTACTGGCTACATACTGATAATTGTTGAGTACTTTTTTTTATCTGTTGATTTATTTTATAAGCATAGGTCTTCCTTAAACTTTGTATTGTTGAAATCTCATCTATTTATCATGATTCATGTGAGTAACACTTATCCAGCATTGACTTCATTCTTGTGTCTTCTCTGTTCAGGGCATTGTTGAGATGGAAACTAAATATGGTACTCTTCATATAAAAGTGAGTACTTTTTGTTCTAGAATGGTATGCTTCTACTGTTTTTGACATTGTAGGTACTGTGCATGAGTATCATAGAGTATGGAACCGTTAGTTACAACTCATTCAGAAGCTATTATCTTTTATATTGCTTCACCTTTTTTAGCCCTTTCTGCTTTTGCTGCGAGTCACAGTTCAAAGTAACTAAAAAGAACGATGAATATTTATGATCTTAGGATTGTTACTGGTTAATGTGATTGGCATTTGCCATTTAGATTTTTTCTCCCTGTTTCTTTATTTTTAATGGTTAATGAAGGTGATCCTTGTTGCGAATTCACCAACTCAAAAGAACTTCTCCATAAAAGATTTGGAGTTCAGCATAGGTGATAGAAAAATACATTTAGGAATTTCAGAAAAAGTAATAGCTTATTGCATTCACCAATTATTCTTTGTTTGATGCAGCTTTTCCCTGACTGTGCTCCATATTCTGTGGCCTACATTCTTGAGTTGTTAACATTGCGGCATTGTGCGGGTTGCCAAATATATCGTGCTGAAAGCCGGGGAAAATATTGGGATTCAGAAGGAAATCACATATTAGATGTAAGGAAATTTAATAGCATCTACATGCTTCTTTTGGGGCTGCTGTTGTTATAAGATGAAGTGTTCTTGTTTCTTATTCTTTTTTTTCCTTTTCGTCTTTTTTGGCCCCTGAACTCTGTTACAGAATTTGTGCTTTGGTTTAACTTGGAGTCAGCAACTTTTCATTTAGAGATTAAAGATAGATTGGCTAGCTTACTGAACTAGGTATTGAATCCTAACTTAGGAAGGGGGAGGTGTGGGGCTGATGGGCTAGAGGGATCCAAATAGATCTTTAGTTTTACCATTCTCTTATTACTCTTGTTCTTACCAATTTTGTAGCAATTCAAATGATGATACAAATACATCTCAAAATCCATCACTTCCCTGCTATTTGCTTTCTTTTCCTGGAGGAGAAGATCATTATTAAACTCGTAGTTTTTTTCTTTTTCTCCTTCCATCCTTATTAATTGGATTTTATCTTTCTTTCTTGTTGGAGAAATTCTTTCAATAGTACTTTTAAGGGAATATTATTTCTAACAAACCAATCATTACAGTTGGAAAAGATGTAGAGATGGTCCATGCATGTTTATTCTTAGCCAATATGCTTCAAGCTATTTGAAGATTTTATATTTCTAATACCAAATTTCTCTCACAAATTTACAGGCTCCTTTTGGTCCCCCATTTGCCCTGATTCAAGGAACTCTTGAAGCCCAAGGAACCCCATTCAAAAAGATTCCAACAGAGGCTTGTCCTACCATAAGAAGGGGATCGGTTGCCTGGATTGGCTCTGGGCCAGAGTTCTTTATAAGCCTAGCAAACCATGAAGAATGGAAAAACTCATACACTGTATTTGGTTCTGTTCTTCCAGAAGACATGGAGATTGCAGAGAAAATCACGCAACTCCCAACCAAATCAGATGTTTGGAGCAACATCAACGTGTCTGTCTTCCAAAAGCCTGTTCCCTTGGTTATGCGAAGAATGAAGAAGAGTCTCGGTGATCTTAATACAAATGTGAAATCAGACTGAACTGATATT
The DNA here is from genome assembly GCA_036013995.1 of Theobroma grandiflorum. Classification (NCBI taxonomy): domain Eukaryota; kingdom Viridiplantae; phylum Streptophyta; class Magnoliopsida; order Malvales; family Malvaceae; genus Theobroma; species Theobroma grandiflorum. Next base: position 4,981,273 of record CP142131.1, on the reverse strand, counting down.
ATATATTTTCTTGTAATGTACACCATAGTATTCTTCAATTTTGTTCATACTTGCTTCTCTTTTTAAACTCATTTTCCCTTCTGTTTCTTTCAAAGCAGAACACAAAAGTCCTTGGGTCATTTTGTTGTTCTCAGGTCTTTTCTTGATAAGTTCTAGAAAAGTTTTTGTAATTTGCAATAACATCACTCTATGATGATGAAGTTCAACAGGTTAATTGTGCATCAAGAAATAATAATAATAAAAAAATTTGTATTGTCTTCTTTGAAGCAACTCTTCCTCCTTTTCACAAAGTGAATGCTGGGTTATGGTAACGGGCTTATTGCAACATACAAAAGATACTGAGCAGGTCTAAGGAATTTTTTAATAGCAATCGTCAACGGCAATTGAAATGCCAATTTGGGTTTTGTAGAGTTCTCTTCTTCGTAGCTGATGATCTTACCCTTGAACTAGGAAAGCTGGAACCAGTGCTAAGTGCCAAGTGCCGAATTAGCTCAAAACGACAGCGTTTCATTCATAAAGTTGACTTGGAACAGTTCTTGCTACGGTTGGTTTTTAAATCCATTCTCCTCCTCTCCCGTCTTCCGCCCCAACATCCCCGCCCTTCTTCTTCCCGCCAAACCCTAGGTCTAAAATGGTCCTGAAATTCCACGAACAAATAGTCTCCGACCTCCTCCAAGACGCAAACGGCGGCCTTGTAATCCTTTCTTCCGGCCTTTCCCTCCCTAAACTACTCTCTTCTTTCCTCTCTTTCCACTCCCAATCGAACGGCTCCCTCCTCCTCCTCCACTCCCCTCAATTCTCCTCCTCCCTCAAATCCCTCCTCCATTCCCTCTCCCCCAACCTCCCTCTCTCCGAAATTACCGCCGACCTCCCTTCCTCCAACCGTCTCTCGCTCTACTCCTCCAATCGAATCCTCCTCCTCTCCCCTCGTATCCTCATCGTCGACCTCTTAACCCAAAAGGCCCAAACTTCCTTAATTTCCGGTGTCATTTTCCTCAACACCCATTCGCTCTCCGAAAGCTCAACTGAATCTTTCATTGTGAGAATCATCAAAACATTCAATAAAAATGCTTCTGTTTACGCGTTTTCAGACAAGCCTCAATCTATGGTTTCTGGGTTCGCGAAAACGGAGAGGATAATGAAGAGTTTGTTTATTAAAAAGCTTCATCTTTGGCCGAGGTTTCAAGTGAATGTATCAGAGGAATTGGAGAGGGATCCGCCTGAAGTGGTGGATATAAGGGTGCCGATGAGTAAATACATGGTGGGGATTCAAAAGGCGATTGTGGAAGTCATGGATGCTTGTTTGAAGGAAATGAGGAAGACTAATAAGGTTGATGTGGAGGACCTGACGTTGGAGAATGGGTTGTTTAAGTCATTTGATGAGATTGTGAGGAGACAATTGGATCCCATTTGGCATACTTTGGGGAAGAAGACGAAGCAGCTCGTTTCGGATTTGAAGACTTTGAGGAAGTTGTTGGACTATCTTGTTAGGTACTAAAGAAAGAAACCCTTTTCTTTTCTATTTCCAAATTTAAGTTAATTATGGTTTGTAATGCATTTTAGTTGTGAGTTTTACTATGAATTTGGAAATTGGTTTTTTATATTATTTATTTCCTGGTAGGTATGATGCGGTGAGTTATTTGAAGTATTTGGATACGCTTAGAGTGTCAGAGAGTTTTCGGTCTGTTTGGATATTTGCAGAGTCCAGTTATAAGATATTTGACTATGCGAAGAAGCGAGTGTATCGTTTTTCAAGGTCAGATGGGACCAAAATTAACAAGCCTAGTAAGAACGTGTCTGGCAAAAAGAGAAAATTGGAGGAGGATGGTAGTAATAACGAAGGAGGTGAGCGTATTCATTCTGCTGTTTGTGTAATTTGGTTTTTATTGTGAATTTCTACACCATGTCATGTCCAATACAAGAGCTGCATTTAGATGCTGTAACCTTTTGTCGTTTACTTGTGCATGTAGCAATTTCTGGTACTTCATCAACAGGTACAAGTAATGGAGTTGTTCTCGAAGAAGTTTTGGAAGAGTCTCCAAAGTGGAAGGTGTTACGTGTGAGTAAGTGAGTTCCATTGTCTGTGCTGTCTGTTTGCTGTGTTAACTTATGGCCTTATACTCTCTCCAGTCGCTTCAATTTTGTGATGTTATTTCTGCTTGCAGTTAACTTACTTATGACGGTCAAACTCTTCACTTTTGTTGTTCTCTTCTATAACTTAAATATTTTATTACAGGAGGTTCTTGAGGAGATAGAAGAGGAAAGACAAAAGCAAGCATCATCAGGAGAACTTCTTTTGGATGTCGAAGAGGACAATAATGGAATTGTTTTAGTGGCATGCAAAGATGAGCGCTCGTGCATGCAACTTGAAGATTGCATTACTAACAGCCCACAAAAGGTTTTGTTTTCTTTTTGGTAAATTAAAATAATCCTCTATTTATATGTTATATTAGTGCTGTTTTAGTGATTAAGGTTTTCATTTGCATAGTTAAAATTGACACTGCATATTTTCCTTTTAAAGGTCATGAGGGATGAATGGCAGAAATACCTCTTAAGCAAAGTAGAGCTCCGTAGCGTGCAAACACCTCAGAAGAAAAAACCTAAAACACCGAAAGGTTATGGGATTCTTGATGGTATTGTTCCTGTTACACCCACCCAAAATGCAGAACCTAGCAGTGCATGCAAGCAGGAACATGAAGCATTGTTAGCAGTGGCATCAGAATTAAGAAGAAACCAGACTAAGAAGGGAAATGATGCTGCAGATGCTCCTGAACCTCAAGTTCGCAGCCGAGGACATGGGAAAGGAAGGGGAAGAGGAAGGATTAAAAAGGGCCCTGCAAACACACGGAGTTCTAGGAATAAAGATGGCTCTAATAGTACTGAGGCAGCAACAGATGATAGACCTGAAATTTCTGTTTCAGAAAATGAAGGTCATAGAAATGAAATTAACCCTACCATTGGCAATGGGCTTTCTAGGAAGCATATTGACAGGATTGATGATGCAAAAACAGACAACTCTAAGCAATTGCCACCTGTCCACTTTCACGCTTTGGAGAGAGATCAGCCTATACTAGATGTGTTGAAGCCCTCTGTAATTATTGTTTACCATCCAGATATGACTTTTGTTAGGGAAATTGAAGTCTACAAAGCAGAGAATCCTGGAAAAAGGTTGAAGGTCTATTTTCTTTTTTATGAAGCTTCTACTGAAGTCCAAAAGTTTGAAGCAAGTATACGTAGAGAAAATGGAGCATTTGAATCCTTGATCAGGCAGAAATCAATGATGATGATTCCTGTTGATCAGGTATAATATTCTGTAGTTTTTTGTCACCTGAAGAGGGGGCTATTCTGATATTTATTCCTTTTGGGTAATTAATGATTGATAAACTTCATGATGCTATGTGTAAAAATTATTGGATAATTTACTGAAGTATTTAGCATATAATCTGAAGGAATATTGTTGTTTATTTTTTTTAAAAAAAGTATTGATTACTAGTGTCTTTACCTTCTTTATGCATACCCTATTTTATTCAGGATGGGTTCTGCCTTGGTTCAAATTCTTCCTCAGACCTACAAGGTTCAAGTTCCCAGAACTCAATCACTAGAAAGGCAGGTGGAAGAAAGGAAGCTGAGAAAGAAAAGCAGGTGGGTGATATTGTTCCTCTTCTTAGCATTTTCCCTTGTTTGCTTGCTGGAAAATATGTTTCATTTTTTATTTGCCTTGTCTGCAGGTTATAGTGGACATGAGGGAGTTCATGAGTAGTCTTCCAAATGTTCTCCATCAGAAGGGCATGCGCATAATCCCAGTTACCTTAGAAGTTGGAGATTACGTTCTCTCACCACTTATTTGTGTTGAGAGGAAAAGTATTCAAGATCTTTTTATGAGTTTCACATCAGGCCGCCTTTACCACCAAGTGGAGACTATGGTTCGTTATTATCGAATACCAGTTCTTCTAATTGAGTTTTCACAAGATAAAAGCTTTTCATTTCAGGTAACCTGAATTAAATCTTCTGTGATGGTGGAATATGATGAAAAGAATGCCAGCAGATTAGCCTTTAATGTTTATTTGATGTGTTTATGCAGTCTGCAAGTGACATTGGGGATGATGTAACACCAAATAATATCATATCCAAACTGTCCTTACTTGTTCTGCATTTTCCCCGCCTACGAATCCTCTGGTCTCGCAGCTTGCATGCAACTGCTGAAATATTTGCTTCTCTTAAGGCAAATCAGGATGAACCTGATGAGGCAAAAGCAATGAGAGTTGGTGTACCCTCCGAAGAGGGGTTCATAGAAAATGATGTTAGGTAAGCTGTGCGATCATTTTCTTTTGGCTTTGGTATATCTTTCAGGGTAAGAATTTTACTGACTATTTCCCCCTATTACAGAGCTGAGAACTACAATACATCTGCTGTTGAGTTTCTGAGACGACTTCCAGGAGTGACAGATTCTAACTACAGGGCTATAATGGATGGATGTAAGAGCTTGGCTGAACTTGCACTTCTTCCTATGGAGAAGCTAGCTGAACTAATGGGTGGTCGGAAAGCTGCCCAGACTCTAAGAGATTTCCTTGATGCAAAGTGTCCAACCTTGTTGTGAATTGTGATCCATCATTTGAGTTACAAGTAGTTCATATTTTTTCCCCATTTTTTTTCATTGAATACTGAAGTGTTGATTCGATAATGGTGTTTTAATTTATTTTTGACTCAATAAATGGCTTTTTGATGATGTACCGCTATGTTCTAAATATTCCCATCTATTTTCTTTTGTCGAGGAAAAGGAAATGCAGGTTCTTGATGCCTGGGGTAATGGCACTTGGTCCATATCTTTTAGACGTAATATGTATTCATAGGAAAACGAGGCTTATAAAGAAATCCTTCTTAAACTATCTTGTGTGGTTCTTGTTCCTAGCAAGGACAATAAGCTCATTTGGAAACATAGCCCCAAAGGGGCATTCATGGTGAAGACTTTCTGCTCTTCGTTTGAGCGTAGATCATAGTGAGCGCAAAGTCTGGTTTCACTTTATTTGGAAACTGTCAATTCGTCTCAAGATGCAATGTTTTTTATGGCTAGCGATACGAGACTCGATCCCCACCAAAAGCTTCCTAAGCTCACGCGTGGTCTGATTCAGCATTAAGCAATTGCGTTGTGTCTGGTGCAGTCTAGTATGAAGAAACTTGTTCCTATATTCTCTTGTCAATGTAGTTGCTACTGGCTTGTTTGGGGGCTTGTTATCAAATGGTAAGGGGTTTCATGATCTTCTCTCAAGAAGGTTTCTTCCTTTTTTTTTTTTTTTTTTCAGTCATGGATCGAATATGCTTTTACAAGGATATCGCAAAGCGCTGGTTGATTATGTCCAACTCAACACTTTGGCATAGGTGGTTGGCACGCAACAATTCTGTTTCTAACAATAAGAGATGGGGTAGTAAGGAAATTTTATTTCTGATAAGGATGCGTATTTTGAATTTGTGCTTGTGATGGTGAAGATGCGATGGATGATATTGAATGGTGGACGGAATCTTAGAGCTTCAACGCTAGGCGGACTGTTCTCCACAATCGATTGTCAGAAGGTAAAAACTCCGTAAGCAGTAAACCTGATCTTGCAGGATATGGAGTGGTTTTTTTTATTTGGTGCACTTAACATCCATGACTTTAATTATACAGAGTTTACGGCTATTCTTCACATTCTATGTCTTTTTTCTTCTTCCTTTGCAGGGTCATCTCTAACCATCGAGTCGAATTCGAAAGTGGTGCTATCATGGGTAAACAAAGTTGACCAAAAGCCTTGGGATAAATGACACATCTTCCATGAAATTGACGCGATATAACTCTCTCCTAGTGAAGTCCCCTTTGTGCACATACTAGGAGAAGGTAACACCTTCTACGGAGTCCTTGGCCAAATTTGGCGTTGATGAAAACTCTATGTTTGATACTTGGTGATGATTCTCCTACTCCGGCTGGCGGTGTGGTCCTCCGGTGTGGCTGCAATTTTTTGTCAATGCTTGTTCCATAGTTGTTACTTTAATGTTAGCTCCCGCTAGCGGCATTGTGTTTCTGCCTGTGGTTCCCTATTTATTTGTGGCTCTTGGTTTTTGGGCCGCCAAGCCTTATTTAATTGGCACCGCTAACAACCAGGTGTAGCGTTATTTTGTATGCACATACTCTTAACTTTCGGTCTGTCGTTATGGGCGGACGTAGCTCGCTGTCACTTACCAGTGATTTTAATACAAGTTTAATTGATTGGCTGGTAAAAAAGAATTATTAGAGGTGAAACATTAATTAGTTCAAACAGATTAAAATTGGTTGAATTCGATTAATTTATTTTAATTTAATTTTTTTCAGTATTAATTAAGAATGTAATATGAGAGGTGAACATTAATTAGTGTAAATTGAAATAACTAATGGAAGGCAAATACTTTATAAATATGAGCAGTTTTCAATCTTCAGAATTTACAACAAAATTGATAATCAATAATATATTTTTAAAAATATTATATATATAAATTAATATTATTAATATATATAGTTAAACTAAAATTATTTAAGCTTTAATAATAAATAACTCGCTGAATCGGATTTGAATTTGCATTAGTCGTACCTGAAGGAGCCATAGGTAGAAGTTGGCATGCACAAGTACCAAGCGATTGAAGCCTCGCACTTGGGTTTGTAACCCCACCGTTGTATCATTGCCACTGCTAAATTGCTAGTATTACTTTGGTTTTCAATGGTAACCAAGCTTTTATGCAATGAAAAGTGAGGAACACAACACCGACCAATTTTATACATAAAATTCCACAAACAATCTCGCAAACAGACTACATTTTTTTATAAAAAAAAAATTAATTTCATTTCAAATCAAAAGCAGGGGAGACCCCTGAATATACAAGTCACCGTAACCCAACTACGGAGGCATCAGCCTGGGTACAGTTGACAGCAACCTGGCCTGCAAAAACGCTGCCAGAAATAATGCCCTGTTCAACCATACAAAACTCACACCCATCAACCCCAATTACAACCACCCCTTCGGAACCTCCCAATAAATAAAGTCAATGCCATGGAGTAAGAATAAGAAACACAACCAGTTGGCCTGTTTCCTCCTCTTGCTACTCCATGCATTCTGTGGATACAAACAGACTACATTTTCAGTAACGAAAGGAGAGTTATTTACAATTACAAAAGATCTCTCCTTTCCAGACACAAGAAAAAGAAAAAACAAACTCAATATATAGCTATTCTTAACAGAATCAAGGTCCAGCAGTTGGCTTATGCCATAAAACCATTAATTAAATCTGTAAGCACCGCGAAATTTATTAGCGGACTCGAGCCTTTTCCTCCTCAACCTCTCTGATATGGCAAAGGCTAGCTCTAATGACTGTGATGCATTCAACCTAGGGTCACAATGTGTGTGATACCGAGAGCTCAAGTCATCAAATGCCACAGTCTTTGACCCTCCAACGCACTCTGTTACATTTTGCCCTGTCATCTCCAGATGAACTCCTCCAGGATAGCTCCCTTCTTGATCATGGACATCAAAGAATGCCCTCAACTGAGCCTTAGAACAATGTAACGAGACAAAAAATGATTCTCATTTAGGCTTCATCATAAGTGCACAACTGAAACGGTCCGGAAAAGTATGCTAACATATAAGTTCAAGCGTTCTTACCCTGATTGCATCAAATCCACGAGTTTTGTGACCACATGAGGCCGTAAATGTGTTTCCATGCATGGGATTGCTTACCCAGGTGACAATAAGCCCAGCCTGGCGCACAGCCCTAATAAGATGTGGAAGCTTTATCCGCATGTTTTCAGCTCCCATTCGGGTGATTATTGTCAGTCTACCAGGTTTGTTCCAAGGGTTCAGAACTTCACACAATTTTACCAGTTCCTTTGGGTCCATCTTATCACTCACCTACACAACGAATGCAGATATCAGCAACCAAAAAGCATTATTCAAACATAACACCTAAAACTATGGTCAAGCTTTTTCTCCCTCGAGTCACTGATTAAAAGAATAAGAGGAACGTTTTACCAACAGATGAAAATGGCATGCAGTTCAGCTTCACCTATGTCAAATCAACTAAGCCTACACAACAACTTTATAATTCACAATAATGAAATCCTATAAAAAAAATCTCCCTGTTCACTATGTTTAACAAAATCCAGATTCCACTCTGAGACTCTTTGCATAGCAGCATAGCCACCGGTAGCAAATGCGCTAAGGAGATTCAATGTACCAACAGATTGAAGATAAGCTCCGATCAACCTTTGAGAGTCGGGAACTCTAGATTTCTCATCGAAAGCATCACCATTTATGTTATCTCCACGATAACTCGGTAACTGAACTCCATCTTTTGTCTCAAATGGCTCTGACCTTGGCTTTGCAAATTGCCCTGCCATCCCTCCAACCTGCCATACAATAAAAAAAAAAAAGTCAGATATTAAACTTTTTCTTAAATGGGTCAAAGTTACCAAGAGAAAGTTGGTATTTTATCAAATAAACAGGCCGCGATGACTGGTATTTGGGCACCAAAAGTGAGGACAATTCCCATCTGCAGAAACACTCTGAAAGTGTCTCTGATGTTATTGGCATTGAATTCTTTAAAACTCTCCGCACAGTCCCCACCCTGTAAGAGGAACGCCTTCCCGACGGCAGCTTTGGCCAGCTTTCTTGCCTCGCCAGCGAAGACAATCGGTGGGAACGACCCGATTGTTTGAAGAGCCAACTCCAGCTCGTCCACGTCCGGGTATTCAGGAAGTAGGAGGGCCCGTTTTGTATTCCAGGAATCGACAGACCATTGGTTATGATCGGTAGAGGGAGGAGGAGAGGAGGCGGAGATGGAGCGGATAGTGATGGAGTTGGGTGTTTTGGTGATGTGGAGGGTCGGGATTGGAGGGGAGAGAGAGAAGCGGGTGGTGGTACCTAGTAGCGAGCGGCGTGGGGCTGTGAGATTAAATGAGGCTGAGAGTGCGAGCGCCATGTTTTTCAGTGATGGTGGAGTGATGGAGGATGTGAAGAGTGCGATAATGAAAGAAAGAGCTGAAAAGTAGACCAGGAAGAGAAGCTTCTTCAACGGATTTTCTGATCTCTGTTGCCCTTTGATCTTTGCCCCCTTATATAGACAGCTGAGGGACGGTATTTTACGTGTTCACATGTCCCATGGATTTTGTGATTCAGTAATTTTTTGTCAAGTACTCAATCACAATCTTAAATGAGATTATTTCTTGGTAAATTGTTTTGCCATTAAAGTATTTAATGGGATTTATTTTGGTTTATGTTTATATATATATATATATATATTAAAAAGACAATTAAATGTTTTTACTTTTTTATAAATGGATTATGAAATGATATATATATTAAAAAGACAATTAAATGTTTTTACTTTTTTATAAATGGATTATGAAATGATTGCATTAAAAATAATATCAAGTTTAATAAAAAAAATTAACTAGTAATGATTTTAATAATGATATTTATAAAAATAACTCTACAAAATATTAGAATTTTTTTAATGAAAGGAATTCAAACATAATTTTTACAAAACGGATAAAGTAATATATCTATATAAAATCAAGTAAAAAAATTTATATTTATTTCTTATTACTATAAATTTTTACAATTAAACATTTGACTTATACGTATGATCAACTAAAAATTTATATTTTTTTAATTTTTTTATTTAATTTAGTTTCCAAATACTTTAATTTTATTCAATTTAGTTTCTGTATTGTACAATTTTTTTAATTTAATTCTTATGAGATGGTTTAAATTTTTTTTTATATTTTTTCTCAATCTACTATATTAGTATTGTCACGTCATTATGTTAATACCATGTAGTACTACCATGTTATCATGTTAGTGCTATGTGACAATATAATGTTAGTTATTTATCACATGAGCATTGACATTATTAGTTTTAACAATAAAATTGATCAAAGTAAAAAGAGAGACAAAATTGTTTAAATTCTCAAAATCAAAAAATTAAATTTACTAAATTTTAAATATAAATACTAAATTGACGAATACAGAAATTATTTAGATACTTAGACTATAAATTTTTATAATATCTAGATAAGATCCATTAAAAGGGCGTGTATTTCTTTCCAATCCTGGTGAAGAAAAACTATTCTTCGTTACCTAATTCCATTCCATCAACCCATAAAATCCCCAAAAATAAACAAGCAAATGAATGAGACATGTGAACACCTACAACGCTGTCGTTCAGGTCTTCTATATAAGGGGGACAAACCCAAAATCCGTTAAAGAATCTTCCCTACTGAGTCTACTTTTCAGCTCCTTCTTTCATTATCATACCCTTCACATCCTCCGTCACTCCACCAACACTCTGAAAAACATGGCGCTCGCACTCTCGGCCGCCGTTAATCTCACTGCCCCAAGACGCTCTCTACTCGGTACCACCACCCGCTTCCCTCTCTCCCCTCCAATCCCGACCCTGCACATCACCGAGGCACCCAACCCCATCACTATCTGCTCCGTCTCTGCCTCTTCTCCTCCTCCCTCTACCGATCATAATCAATGGTCTGTCGATTCCTGGAAGACAAAAAGGGCCCTCCAACTTCCTGAATACCCGGACGTGGACGAGCTTGAGTTGGTACTTCAAACAATCGGGTCGTTCCCGCCGATTGTCTTCGCTGGCGAGGCAAGAACGCTGGAGGAGAAGCTGGCGAACGCCGCCGTCGGGAAGGCGTTCCTTTTACAGGGCGGGGACTGTGCGGAGAGTTTTAAAGAATTCAATGCCAACAACATCAGAGACACTTTCAGAGTGATTCTGCAGATGGGAATTGTCCTCACTTTTGGTGCCCAAATACCCGTCATTGCGGTCTGTTTATTTGATAAAATCCCAACTTTCTCTTGGTAACTTTGACCCATTTAGAAAAAGTTTAATATCTGTCTTTTTTTTTTTTTGATTGTATGACAGGTTGGAAGGATGGCAGGGCAATTTGCAAAGCCAAGGTCAGAGCCATTTGAGATAAAAGATGGAGTTCAGTTACCGAGTTATCGTGGAGATAACATAAATGGTGATGCTTTTGATGAGAAATCTAGAGTTCCCGACCCTCAAAGGTTGATCAGAGCTTATCTTCAATCTGTTGGTACATTGAATCTCCTTAGAGCATTTGCTACCGGTGGCTATGCTGCTATGCAAAGAGTCTCAGAGTGGAATCTCGATTTTGTTAAACATAGTGAACAGGGAGACAGGTGGATTCTTAATTTTTTGTTTCATATATAGGCACCTCTGGCACCGCTATAGGAGCCGCATACATTTGCAATAATAGCTGAATTTGTTCGAAAAAGCAGTCCACCTATGTTTGCGATTGATCACAGTTTTCATTGCAAGGCAAATTTAGGTTTTGTTTCTTGTTGTATGCAGTAGAATCTGACTTTGATTTATAATTAGGTACATGGAGCTTGCACAGAGAGTTGATGAAGCTTTGGGATTTATGGCTGCGGCTGGGTTAACTGTTGATGACCCTGTAATGAACACATTTGACTTTTGGACATCCCATGAATGCCTTCATTTACCTTATGAGCAAGCCTTGACTAGAGAGGATTCAACGACTGGCCTGTATTATGACTGTTCTGCTCACTTGCTTTGGGTAGGTGAGAGGACTCGGCAGTTAGATGGAGCACATGTTGAATTTCTCCGGGGCATATCCAATCCTCTTGGCATAAAGGTACGTGGTGCTTATATATTTAGAATCTAAAAGGCGTTGCCAGTTGTTCTTAGGATTTTTTAGATTATCATCGCGTTCTTGTTACCCTTTGCTTTTGACTCTGAGTTAGAGCTTTTTTGTTGTGTTCTTTTCTCTGGTTACCATTAGTATTGCAATAGTAACTCTATTCTATATTGGGTAAGAATGTGATGGATACAATAGTCTTAATGGGCTAGAGGGTTTAAGTTTCGTGTCCTATTATCTCCTGCTATTACAAACCTTTGTTGGACAGTGTTTAGTGTCAAAATATCAAACCATAAATTGAGTGAACAAGTAGAGGATTTCATTATGTTGAATTATAAAGTTGTTGAGTAGGCTTAGTTGATTTGACATAGGTGAAGCTGAAGTCCTTGTCATTTTCATCTGTTGGTAAAACGTACCTCTTATTCTTTTAATGAGTGACTAGAGGGAGAAAAAGCTTGAACATAGTTTTAGCTGTTATGTTTGAATAGTACTTTTTGGTTGCTGATATCTGCATTCGTTGTGTAGGTGAGTGATAAGATGGACCCAAAGGAACTTGTAAAATTGTGCGAAATTCTGAACCCTCGGAACAAACCTGGAAGACTGACAATAATCACCCGTATGGGAGCAGAAAACATGAGGATAAAGCTTCCATATCTTATTAGGGCTGTGCGCCAGGCTGGGCTTATTGTCACCTGGGTAAGCGATCCCATGCATGGAAACACAATTAAGGCTCCATGTGGTCTCAAAACTCGTGAATTTGATGCAATCAGGGTAAGAGCGCTTGACCTTACATTGCAGCATACTTTTCCGGACCGTTTTATCATGCACTTATGATGAAGACTAATTGAGAATTTTTTTCTGTCTATTCAACATTGTTCTAAGGCTGAGTTGAGGGCATTCTTTGATGTTCACGATCAAGAAGGGAGCTATCCTGGAGGAGTTCATCTGGAGATGACAGGGCAAAATGTAACAGAGTGCATCGGAGGGTCAAAGACTGTGACCTTTGATGACTTGAACTCTCGGTATCACACACATTGTGACCCTAGGTTGAATGCATCACAGTCATTAGAGCTAGCCTTTGCCATATCAGAGAGGTTGAGGAGGAAAAGGCTCAAGTCTGCTAATGAATTTTGCAGTGCTTACGGATTTAATTAATGGTTTTGTGGCCTAAGGCAGCCAAGTGCTGGACCTGGATTCTGTTAGGAATAGTTATTTATTTAGTTTGTTTTTCGATTGTCTTGTGTCTGCAAAGGAGAGATCTTCTGTAAAGGCAAATAACTCTCCTTTCTAAAAGGAGCTGTGAACTTACCTCCTTTATTACTGAACAAGTAGTTTATTTGTGAGAGTGTGTGTGTAATTTTACATTGCATAAAAGGGTGGTTACCATTCAAACCCAAGGTAATACTAGGATTTTAGGAGTGGCAAAGCTGCAAAGTTGGGGTTCCAAATCGAAAACAAAAAAAAAAAAAAAAAAACCGTAGTTGAAAACCCAAATGTGAAGCTTCAATTGCTTAGTATTTTTTTGTTTTTGAAAGTTCAGAATATATATTCATGAAAGAGGGAACAATTATTCGCCTCTGGTAAGTACAAGATGATCTAACCCTGTTATTCTTAAATTCGAGAATAACATTTCAAAATCCTCTCTAAGGAGATCATCTAACCTTCTATACAAAAAAACAGCTCCCGGCTGCAAGACAGCATCCTAAACCCAGAAATTCAACGCAAACAAAACCCAGACAACAACTCTGGTTTGAGAATAGGAAACACCCAAAACTCTCCTGTACCTGTTTACAACAATGTTCCCTGATTTTTTGACTCCTACTAAAAACTATTCAAAAGACGACGCAATATAGAATCACAATCAGCAACCGTGTGTAGCCGTACCACAGACCTTTACTTCCACACACTGCAGTAAGTAACTCCACATATAGCAACCATATTGAGTCAACCATCTCCACATGAAGCATTATCACAACAGCATAAGCCCACCGTAACATCATATTTTGACAGGGAGAACTAAATTACTCAAAAGACATTAAAAAGCTCTACCTGGCGTTGTACCCCTGCCTTTCGGGGCTATCTGTCAGCTGGTTGCTGTCCCTGAAAATGTATTTAATCTCCCATCTCCTTACCTCCTTCTTTAGCCTTTCGATGTGCAGAACCCATTTCCTGAGTCACCAAGGAGCTTCTGAAGGAGAGTCTGTCCATTTGATCGTAATTATACATGTCAACTTCTACCAATGGCTCCTCCCGGTATGACTAATGCAAATTTGCTCCGCTCTATCCCTCTATCGCCTCAAGCATTGGCTTTCTGAACTGGTGTTTTGAGTTGGAAGTTCCCAACTGCTGCGGCATTGGGACAAATTTGACAAATTGGACAAGGAAAACCATACTAACATGAACTTGGGAGGCTGACAGTCTTCGGAAGAATGATAATATTAGTGAGCTGGTCATGTTTACAGTCACTACCTGCTCAATGTAGCTTTCAACTTTTATTAGAAAAAGAATTAAAGTTTATATCACATGATTAGGTGGTTACATATCTAGATAAAAACATCAAAATTCAAATACAGTGCATTGAGTTCTTTACATAAAACTGTCTGTAATTAGGGATTCTATAAATAGGAAAAGAGACCTTGGCTCCAGTCTTTTATCAGTTTGTGGATTAAAGTGCTTATAAAGGATAAGCAGCACAATTTACCACCAGTGGATCCGTGGCGCAATGGTAGCGCGTCTGACTCCAGATCAGAAGGTTGCGTGTTCGATTCACGTCGGGTTCAAAATCTCGATCCTAACGGGATCCAAATAAGTTTTTGCCACTCGTTTTTGCAACCAAGTCGGCCTTTTTCAGTTGGAACTGCCTCGTTATGGTGTTGGCCTGTTGGGCTCAGTGCTCGTTGGATTTCCTGCCAATAGCCAAAATGGCCCAGACTCATGGCAGGACAAAGGCCCTGCACTAGGCTGCTTGATCTATTCTCTGTTCAAAACAAGATCAAATGGTGATATAATCTCAAATGGGCTGATTGAACTTCCAAGCTTCCATTACAGGCACACTAGTTCTCAAACCCACAAGCTTCTTACAACTTTTTATTTCAAACATTTACCCTCCAACTACAGATTCAGATTTGGACATTAAGAAATCATCTTTGCCAATCTGAAAACAAACAAAAATGGATTGTCTTCAACAATATTACGCCGGCGAGCTCGAGTGGAGGACAGGCGATCAAACACAAGAAGGAACAAAGGTGCGAATATGTAAAGAATGGCAGGTGCAGCACAGCCAATTACACAAACCACTATACCAAGCCATAGATTCTTGGACAAAACAACGAACAAGCCAGTCACGAATGCTAGTGCCATCGCCACTAGTGCAATCCATGTCAAGCCAATGGCAAAAGGAAGTGTGTCCATGAATGATTCGCTACTGCGACGAGAAGATGACCAGAAAACCATAACCGCAGCAGTCATGGATGCAGTCATGGCAATAGTATCAGTGATGACAAATGCTTTGAAAGCTGATTTTCTAATCAAAGTCGCCATACCCTCATCTGGACCATCGTTTATAAAACCTCCAGGAATGGTGAAGGCAGCAGTGAATGTGAATGTAGCTATTAGTGTTGCCATCACTGAGATTATTTGAGCCATCTCTCTACTTTTCTTACCACCTCTTTCAACTTTGTCAACTTCGACATAACTGAATTGTGCATTATCGACGACATCCTTGGGATTCATAGCTCGCTTTGCGTAAGAGCTCTTGAGTGCTTTCAATGTCAAGTGCTGCAATACAAGCACTAAAATCAGTAGTATAAATAACATGTTGACAATATTGTAATTTACCCTTGCTATCTGGTTTCCAGCATTATCTCAACTTACCAAAAAAAATGAATAAGATTAGCATTTTTGTTTACCTTTTGAAGTTCCATTCCACGGTCATCAGATGCTTGCACAGTTGCTAGAGGAGTCTCATTGGATTTATTGATTGCCCTAATATCCACCTTTGCATTCCTTGTTAGAATGTATACAATGCTGCTGTGGAAATTCATTGCTGCAAGATGCAATGGAGTATTTCCATTCATATCAGCTGCATTAACCAAGTCTTCCATTTCAGGCAACTTCAATATAAATGAGACAGCATCAATATTTCCGTTTTTGGCCGCAAAGTGTAGGATGTTTTGTTGCTCATTATCTAATAACTCAATGGTGTCCGGGCAGGGATCCAGCAATATCTTTAACAAGTTTACTTGGCCATTTTCTGCTGCCAAATGGAGAGGTATTTGTTCATTGTCATCTCCCTGATATGCAGCCGAAGTATCCCATTCTAGCAGCAACTTGACTATTTCATATTCACCTAAGGCTGCAGCATAGTGAAGGGGAGTCCTCTGTTTTTCATCTTGCATTTTAATGAGTTTTGGTTTTCTGCTGTGCATTTTACGCATGATATCTGTATTTCATAGCATAGAAAATAAAGATGACAGAAAGAAAATGTATTAATTACTTTCATTTAGGTGAAAAAGCCTTAAATGTAAGTTACAAGAGGGAGAAAGGGCAGTGAAGAATAACAAGCAAAAAACCTATATAATAATCAAGACTGTTAAGAAAAGTTCTAATATGGGAATCAAATCCTTACGTAAATCACGCCTTATGACTGCACAATGCAATGGAGTTTGGCCATTGGGTCCTCTATAATCAAGAGTGGATCGATTTAAGCCTATGATTGCCTCTGCAGTGACTGCTAACTTCAGATCGATAGCAATAGACAGTGGGGATTCCCCAGCATCGTTGACCAACTCCAATGATTCTCTGTCTTTATCTGCCAATCTCCACACGACCAAATAATGATCATTTCTCACGGCACAATGTAAGGGCGTGTTACCATAATTATCTCTGATTCTTGCAATGTAAACATCGTTTGAGCCGCTCACAGAATCTCTGAATAACAGAACAATTCGCCAGTGTCCACCCCTGGCTGCAACATGGACGGGGGTCTCACCTTTGAGGTTACTCTTGAGGACAAGGTTAGGTTGCCGCTTCATTATCTCTTGTACCAAATTCTCGTGCCCGAATTTTGCAACCATGTGAAGAGCAGTGTTTCCTTGAGGAGTTGTTCCACCAAGGATATTGCCTTCGGCATCAGCAAGTTGCTTGATTACATTAATATCACCTGATCTTGCTGCCTTGAGCAATCTTTGATCCATAAGGCTCTTTGATTCAAAAGGAGAGATGTTTTGGGTGTATAATGGTGTTCAAAGACAAGGGAAACCTACAAGGGGAAAGAGCTTTTGTTGATATTTCCGTAAAGAATCTGATTAAACTGCTAATTTGTTCTTCAAAGAGAGTGCATGGGCAGTCTGCAGGTAGAAAGGTCGCATAGAAAATGACAGTTGACTAAACAATGACCATGAAAACAAAGTAAACTCGCACTTTGAGGTTCTTCTTTTTCCTTCTCTTTTCCCCGGCCCTTATCCAACTAGCTGTCATCAACTAATCATTCACCAATCAATTCAGGTTCTTTTACGTATTCCAAGACTATCTATACTCCGGAGCTCCTAAGTTCTAACACCCGCAGCGAGCAATGGTGAAATCATGTTTACAAACACAATTTCTTCAATACATACGATGTTACTATTTGGAAGTATGAGTCTCTTCACGCTTGTAAGTTGTAACCTTCACAAAAATACTCAAGGAATATACTGCAAACGATAAGAAACTTTACCAGGAAGCTGTCTCATCAACTTTTCTCTCTCTTGATTTTTTGCACAACTTTTTTTCTTTGCTTTACCAACTCTCTCATTAAATTAAAGCCATGCCTTATCTTCTGCAGCAGTGAATGAATGATTGATATATATAAAAATTGATAAAACGAAAAAGGTAAATTGGAAAGCAACTCAATGATCCACATTTCACGGCTATGCTATCCAATGAGCATGGAACATATTTTCCTCCCCTTGCTTGAATCCCCTGCTCTTGTTCATATTTAGCTTCACTAATGGGGAAATCTAATCTTAAAAAAAAAAAAAGGGGGAAATCTAGAGTTTATGTCTGCTAAAACTTCCTCTGCTCGTGACTTTACTCATTTGGCAGAATGATATCCGGCAGGAGAGCAAGATTGGAAACAAGTAGTTGTCTTGGAAGACAACAAAGAACTAAAGCTTAAGGATCAATATCTGAATGCAAGATCACTGCTGGATGCACAATGTTTGATAGTGTAAAGTTACAACTGTCCAGTAGGCATCAAGACCTTTTCAAGGTAGTTGGTGAAGTGATACCATTTTGTCAAGGTTTTACCGTATGACTGATGATTCCATTAGTTGCAGTTTACCCCTTTTATTATGAATGCTTCAAATTCAATTCCACCAACAGCTTTGTTATCTAATTCTCAAATTCAAATCATAAAGCACCCCACTTCACATCTATGGAAATTTAAAAGCAGCATTTAGAAGTATAAAGTTAGAGGTTCCAATCAAAATTAAGTATGATAAAAGAGGCATAAAGATTAATTGAAATTTGAAGAGAGTATTCTTGAAACCAGTGAAATTATGTTAGCTAAGACTATGATTACTTTGTGATCCTAATCACACGGTGGCAACAGTATTTGCTTACGTTAGAACAATGATATTATCCTTGTGGTCTTGCGACAAAGATGGATGCTAAAATGATCTTCTTAAGCCCAATTTGGATTCATTTTGCCTTATCAAACTCGGTCCATTATCCATACAAAAGGCCCCAAAAATTCACCACATTTGAGAAATTGGAATCGAAGTCCAAGTGTCAAAGTAGCCAAGCACTTTCACTGTCAGATTGGCACCGCACCACCACCCACAACCACTCTCATCAGTCTAACGCACACCCCTCTTTTTGTCTCCCTTAGGCAGAGAAACAAAAGCCAAAAGAAGAGAGTGGGCTCAGCCACAGCCCCCCCAATCCCTCATACCTGAACCACGTTGATTAGTTGACGTTAACTGCTTTCCATTTGCGTGTTTAGTGTCGGACTCCTACAGTTCGACTTTACCTTAAAAAAAGTCTTACGTGTTTCGCTGTCGCGTGCACACTCCACCCCCACCTCCCCTCGCGCACGTTAACCGCCCCCACTCATCAGGCAGCCGTAGTAACCAACCAACCGCCCCCACTCCCCCCTTTTCTATCCCTCTTTACTCCCTTCCAGGCCCCCCTTTTCTGTCAAACCGTCAAAAAACAAATGCTCCCATTCCTTTCTAACTTTACGCCTCCCCGCTCTTTCTCTTATCTTACACCCACCGCCGCCTTCGATATCCTCATGTCAACTCCAACTTCTGCTCCGTAACCCTCCTCCGCCACCGCTACAAGGCGTGTCCCTCCACCGTGCTGGAGCAAGGAGGAAACCATGGCGTTGATTGAGGCTTACAAGGAGAAATGGTTCGCTCTTCGTCGTGGGAACCTGAAGGCACCCGACTGGGACGCCGTCTCCACCGCCGTAACCTCAGCAGCTGATCCCGGGACCTCAAAGTCGTCCATTCAATGCCGCCATAAGATCGAGAAGCTGAGGAAACGGTATCGTGTGGAGAAGCAGCGGAGCCTTAAGAATCCAGGCAAGTTCTCTTTTTCTTGGGACTTGTTTCCTCTGCTTGATTCTATGAGTTTTGCATCAACTTCGGTCGCTGGATCTGATGATCAAGATCATACTCTTGACAGCAAAGTCAGTGTGTTTGATGGGTTTGGCTTGAAATTGACGAATCGTGAATGGATTGATGGGAATTCTGGGTCTAATGTAGGTTTTGATCATGATTTTAGAGGTGGGTACGATTCAAATTTTGATTTTGATCACAAATTTGAAGGTCGAAATGGGGTGAAATTGCAGGGTAATGGGGATTTTGTGGCTAAAGGGATTAAATTTAAGAGTAATGGTAGAATTGGCGATGGGTATGGTTCTATGGTTGATTTTGATCATAATTTTGTTGAAGGTGTTGATTGTGTTGGAGAGTTTCCTCTCAAGACCTTAGGTGATAGGAATTTTGTGAACCCAAAATTTAAGCCCAAGAATTTTGGTAGCCTTAATTTAAATTATGATTATTATAATGATTTGGAAGAGTATGGCATTGATGAAGGAATGGGGTTTCTAGGAAAAGTTTCAAGTGCTTGGGATTTAATGCCTCAAGGTTTTCATCCTAAGAAATGTGGTAGGGTTGATAGGACCACAGATATTGATTGTAGGGGTTTGAATGGATTTGCTTCTTCTTCAAGGCCAGGGCTTGGAGGGAAGAATGGTGGTGTTGGAGTCAAGAAGGGTGTGGATCCAGTTGAGGAGATGGTTTCCTCAATTAAGTTATTGGCTGAAGGGTTTGTGCGAATGGAGAAGATGAAGATGGAGATGGTGAAGGAGATTGAGAAGATGAGAATAGAGATGGAGATGAAGCACAATGAGATGATACTTGAGTCACAACAAAAGATTGTGGATGCATTTGCCAAGGCGTTGTTGGAAAAGAAGAAAAAGAAGAAGAAACCATCTGTGCTGTCACCTAATGTGAATGGAAATGGGGTTGAAGAATGGCAAAGCGATGATATGATAAAGAAAAAAAAGGTAGATATAGTGTCAGCTAATGTTCAAATAGTATAGTTTACTTACATGGTTACATTTATGTTATCTTTTAAGTTTGGTTAAATTTTTTTTAGAAACAGAGCAACTTAGATTGATGCTCTTTTTTGATTCAAAATTAAGGAGGAATTTAAGGAAGGAGATTCTCTTTCATAATTTGCATGTGTCCTTAATCTATTCATATGTGAGTTTGTGATGGCTTTTAATCTTGCTTTAATTTATTATGAAGTAAACAACATGATTTTGTTTTCTGCATCTAGATTTAGTAAATGTAATTCTAACTATTGATGCATTCATGTTAGTTGTTTGAAGATCATGGGTGTTTGTGGAACCTGGCAAACATAGTATGCAACATGCGAGGTTCAGGAGTTTAGTTCATTGCCTTTGTTTTTTATTTTCATTTTAATGGTGCCTGGATTATATCCCTCTTACCATTTAAGGTGTCTGTTTTGAGCATACAATTTCCCCCCTACAAGCTTAGGAGTAGAAGAGGGGTGGGATTCACCAAAAACCATAACCAAACCATGAAAGCAGAGATGCATATCCAATGTAATTTTATTCTGAGATACAAATTCTTATGTCTATAAATTTTGTTTTTTTTAGTTTTTTGAGTCTTCAACTTCTGTCCATCCTTTGAAGTATATGCATAATGGAGCTTTTG
The DNA here is from genome assembly GCA_036013995.1 of Theobroma grandiflorum. Lineage (NCBI taxonomy): Eukaryota > Viridiplantae > Streptophyta > Magnoliopsida > Malvales > Malvaceae > Theobroma > Theobroma grandiflorum. The sequence continues at coordinate 4,960,348 of CP142131.1, read as the reverse complement.
AATGCAAGGATCCAAACTAAGAGAGATAGAGATTTGGTTTCTAAATTCATAATTTTGGGCCTTTAGTTTTTGAAACTTTTGGACCTATGGAAGGTAAGGTGTACTGATCTTGAATCCCAAAGGGCCAATTTACTCTACCTTGTGATAACTTTTTAAGGTATTGTTCCCCCTTTATCCTTAATAGTGAAGCAGTAGGCCTACTCTATTTTGAAATCCTAACCCACATCAAGCCATTTCTGGGAGTAACTAATATGGGTGTGGTCAATCAAGTGGACTCATTGGGAATTCCAAGTTAAACTTAACTATGAAACTTGAGGCATGGAACATGATTGAGCTTCTTTTTTCATGCTCAAGCTCAATTTGAGAAAAAAACTGATGTACCTGAACTTGATTTGATTAGGTTAAATGATTTACTATATATATGATTTTATGTATGCATATTATATGCAAAATGCATTAAAAATAGTAAAATATTGATTAAAGCTTGTGAGCCATGTCAGTATTGAAATACTTTTAACTCAACTTAATTAGCTCATTGAACTACTCAAGCTCGAGCTCGAGTTTGACATGATAGCATATGAGTTGAGTTCAAATATTTTGGTAATTCAAGCATGAGTACTCACAAGTTGCTTAACTCTAGTAACCATCATTCTTTAAATGACTCAATATATTTGAACACTTTGATCTGGGTCGGTAACTATTGGACTCAAGTTTTTGAATATTCTTTCAATGTTTGGTGTAGTGACCCAAGTTTACTTCATCAAAATTCCTAGAATTAAGTTCAAAAAGGTTTATGAAAAAACGATCTAATGGTTATCGTATCAAGTCAAAGTGTTTGAGTAACTTGATGTCTGGAGGTTAAATCATCTATTTAACAGCTTTCTTTGCAATGCCTTAGTGAAGTTTTCAAGTTTGAGGAGCGCTTGACTTGTTATACCTCCATTAACCAATCTTGAGTAAACAATCTCAAATGTCACTTTGATTTGAGATAATAACTGTTAGATTTGAACTTTTACACACACACACACGCGTGCGTGTGCACACATTTATATACATATCTTTGTTTAATATGGTAGCTTTTAGTTAGTTAACTTTGTCAAAGCTCTAAAAACTAAAAGCAACAAAGATTCATATAGAGTTCAGCCAAATAGCAATTGTCTCAAGTTAAAAATGTCTGAGTATTTTGGCATTCTGAGGTTGAATCGTCATATACCACATGAGGAAGGTTGGTGGTTTGAGAAAGGTAAGATGTATGTTAGAGTTATGTGATTGTGTAGTATAGAGTGTGCTCACTTCTTATGAATTAAATACAGCACAGGCGCCTGTCGTAACGTGCGGGTCCAAGAACCCAACCGCTAGACTTGAATAACTTGGGGAGTCGCCACCAATCTTTTTTTACTCAGATGTGATTGGTCACCTAATCAAATTTGTTTTGTTCAACGAAGTACTAAGTCAACTTTAGGTTTGTCGAAAGAACAATAAATTAGTTTACGTATTTTTTAGGGTTTGGGTTCAGGAGTACGGTTACGCAAGGGGAAAGATTAGTACCCCCGTGACGCCCGTTCTACGAACGGTACCATTTAATCACTTATCATCTTAACCCCTTTATTTCGTTCTTGTGTTTCCTTTATTATTATTATATTAATCAAGTTGGAGTATTTTACGCGTTTGACGTACATGTGATGCAATGGTGCAATGCATGGCATAAAATCGAGAGTGCCAAACGAAGACCTTTTTATTGAGTGTACTTTCCGAATCCGTCCATTATATTGGTAGGATTCGGGAGTATCCTCTCACCTAGAGAGATACTTAAGAAACTCGCTTTCGCAAGTTCACTAAGTAAATCCCATCATCGGGATAATCGTTTGTGAAAGAAAACAGTGTTTTCGTGAATGCAAAGATCCTAATACGGGTAAAAACCTTTTATTAAAGATATCTCTCTGAATCTTCCCATCATACTAGTAGAGCTCGGAAGTATTTTTTCACCTAGGGAGTTTACCAATGAAACTCGCCTTCACAAACTTCCTCGGAAAGTTCCATCATCGAGATTTATACCCGTATACAGAATATATCTATATGCCATGATATTTAACAATACAAGCATGATACGCAATATACTCATAAATTTCATGTTTATTTTTGTTTTTATTTTATTATTATTTTTTGTTATTATTTCTGTTATTGTTGTTGTTATATATGTATGGGTTTAAATTTATTACTATCATTAATTCTTATTTATTTTATTTATGGATTTTTAATTAAATATATTTAAGGGTTTTTATCCCTTTTTTATATTTTTTTATTCACTATTATTATTTTTATTTTTATTTTTTTATTGGAACTATCGAAATTTTAAATTAAGATCCTCCCATCATACTGTTGGGATCTTAATTAAAATTCCTGACCTAAGGAAATTCACTTAGAATTATGACTTCTCGCGTTTCAGATGAAAATCCTATCATCGGTCTTTAAATTTACAGTTATCTTATCTATATTAAATAAATTCATTTTTATCCCATTTTCATCATCTCTTTATTTTTTATGACATTATTTAATTTATCATCCACACATGAGATTTCTATTTATTTCATTTCATTTATTTAGTTATTTATTATTATTACCAAAATTATCATTTTTTATAATTTTATCTTCATCTCTTAACGACTTAAATGAATACAGGTCATCTTTTCTTTTGTATTTATTATATTTGTATTTATATTTGGGGTTAATTTAGTAGATAATAATCATTTTGTTTATTTAATTAGAAATCTCGAAATCCTATAACTGAGATCCTCCCATCATACTAGTGGAGTATTAATTTTAAATCTCGAACCTAAGGAAAAATTCATCTAAAATTACGACTCCTCGCATTTCGACCAATCCTCCCATCATAGGTATTAATTCCAAATCAAACATTATATATATTTTATACTTAATAATTTCATGTTAAGTTTTATTTTTTTTATTTTAATTTATTTATTTGTTGACTTTTAGATCAAATCTTGAAACTTTCATAATTGTAAATATTGATCATAAATACATTTTTATTTTTGTTAATTTTCCTAACCTATTTTTCTAGGATGGGCTAAAGTTAAATCGAAATTACATGTTAATTTAACAAAATGAGTTGGACCCAAAATAAATCAAAACAAGCCCACAAGTACAAAGGTAAGAATTATACCTTTTTAGGTCACTATTGGCCCCACTCGAAGGCCCACGGAAGGCCCAGGCCTACTGCACCGAGTCTGCCTCTTGAAGCCCACAAGGCTGAGCCCAAAACGCACAGCTTTGGGTGTTTGCCAGGCAGCTTGTAATCCTCCAAAACGACGTCGTTTTTGAAGACCCTAAACCTAAGTATTTAAACTCTCCTTTTCCTTTCTCCTTTCATTTTCTGCCCTATTTTCTCTCTCTAGCGGCAATCCTCTCCCTTCTCTCTAACACAGCCCCTTCCCCCACCGGTGCCGCGCCTTCTCCGCTCTCCTCGCCGGCAGCTCTCTCCCTCACCGATCTCTCTCTCACTTTCTGCCGGCGTCGCTCAGATCAGCCTCTCTCTACCGATTTTCTCTCTCCCTTCACTGCCCCCATTTTTCAGTCGCCCAGATCGGGTTTCTCTCTCTCCTTCTTCACCCCTCACCAATCTCCCTCACCGATCGGTCTCAACACGTGCCCCCTTTCTTGTTGTTCGGTTGAATCTCAGAAAAAATTTTTTGGTTTTCGATTTGGAAAATTTTTTGCTCTCTTTTTTGTCCCTTTTTTCCGAATGCCTCCTCCCCTTTTTTAGCAGTCGGATTGTCCAAATTTTTGGACAATCCGGAATGGAGCTCTGGCATCAGGAGTTGGTAGTCAGAGCCCCATTACTCCCTGTTTCTTTGTTTTTTTTTTTTTTAATTTAATTTAATTTATTTATTTTAAAATTTTATTTTACTTAAAGAAAAAAATGGTGTCTACAGCGCCAGATTTTTTAGCACAATTTTTGTTGTCTCATTTTTCCCATGGATCAATTAAAGATGCATTGGATATATTTCCATTAAGGTGCTTTTCTAATCTTTCTTATTTAATGGGAGTTAGGGATAAGTTATTGTTTGTATAAGAGTTGTTTAAGACTGTAAGTCTGTTTAACTTGAAAGGGAAAACAAGTCTCGTCTTTATAGCCTCTCTGGAGTCTGAAGATATCCAAGCTGGGGATTTTCTGGTATCGGTTTCCTGCATCGAACTTACAATATTAGAAATTTCTCAAGCAATGAATTAAATAAGCTAATGTACAAATACACCTATTTTCTAGCAGGATGACAGGAGTAGCAAGCTCAGGTACTTTTTATCCTGCAATTTTAATCTTCTTGTAGGTTCAAAACAGCCTCTGTGACTGTTGAGCCAGCTCTGGCAACCAGACATTTACTTTTATGCGAACTTTTTGATGATCAAGAACTAGTTTCAATTGGTACATATGAATATCTTTGTGAGTTAAAATCTTTTACTACGAAATGAAGAAAAAGGGTTTCATGCACTTTCTTTACATATTTCTTGATTGTAACGCCAAGAAAAGGAGACTTATGCGACGGTTCTTACGCACGTTAGCCTTGTTTGACAGTGTTTGAGATGTGTTTATTGTTAAATCAGTTGGGATGTAATATTGTACTTATCTTCTTCAACTGCTAAATTAAAATCAAAATCAATAAATTGATTACTTGATCAAGAGGCATGCCGACCGATATGACAATCATCATATAGTTTGATTTAATCAGATAAGATAAAACAGACATTCGGATGCAGAAGCAAAAATGAGGGTATGGATGTTCCTGTTTGGTAGAGGTAATAATAGTTTGTTGCCAACGTTAGCCAATGCAAGGATGGCAGGGAAGACGAGAGAGTGCAAAATTAGCTTTTGATTCTCGATGTAAATGAGAGCAGAGGAGAAAATGGGAAGCAAACAAGGAAATGGGAGCCCATGGGAAGAAACGGAAACAAAAGGAAAAAGAGAAGGCGTGCGAAAGCTTTGGGCCAACCAAAGATTTCTTTTCACCAATCAAAGTACTTGAGAAAAGATGTATTCAACATCAGATCCCACTAAAATATAAGATCCTTCCAACTCAAATCATCAGTATCTTGAACAATATCAACGGATAACAACTTTAGGTGATCCACTTTAATAATCTTCGTACGAATACTTTTCTTATCGTTGAAAAAATTCGTATAGGTTTCAGTACAACCTAGTATCGTGGTTAAATTAATGGGGTATGACGACTGTTGCTGTTTGATCAGGAATACATCGCTCCTTGTTTGGTTTCCATGGAAGAAGCTAGCTAGGTAGCTAGCTTAGAAGATTGATATGTTTGCATGCTTTATATTCATAAATAGTAAAAGAATGAATGAATTTCATTAGCATACAGGAAGCATAGGCCATTGGCACTTGGCAGTGCGAATCATGTTGTTTCCTGTTCCAAGCTTTTGCTTTCTATTGTATTGGATAATGATAGGTTTATTATGCAAAGGAAAAAATGTCTATATCTGATGATGACTTACCCATTTCTTCTTTTTTTTTTTTTTTTTGGATGAGCTAGTAAATGACAAAAAATAAAAATGAGTTGGCTACTGTGCTCATACTTTTTTTTTCTTCTTTTGCGTTGATGATTGTAGGGTAATGGCCCAATTCAATCATCCTTGCGATCTTCTCCTAAAACGAGTATGGGTATTGACCTCTCTCTCACACATCTAATGATGGAATCAGTACCATGACTCAGAAGAAAGGGAAAAAACCAAAAGAAAAAGATATATAACAAAAGAACCTGTCTCCCTCTTTGCTGCTTTTTCTAATTTCTTGTATTTGGAATTGGACGTGCTTTCATCTTATTGGGCATAGTCGTTTGATAATCATGGGTTACCATGCTCAATATGATTTCTCCGAAACAGATATAACTTAGAGACTTTTTGATTTAGCTTTAAAGAGTAAAGGTTATGGAATTGTTAATCCAAGAGACGAAGAAATGTACAGTATAGGAAGGGAATGAGTGGAAAAGCTTGATTTTCTTTAGATTGAACTTGCTAAATTACATCTAGCTTAGCTAGTTGGAAAGATGGGTTTGTCACATCATTGACAGCCATGTCCGTCATCTCCATCTCTTCTACTTCATAAGTTGAGTGAACTCCATATAACACATAGAATACAGTTATCAAACATGCCCAAACAGCAAACCTTTGGAATGCGAGCATCTTTAGGGTGGTCATGAGGAAGACATTAAGGAAAATGGAAATGGCAGCCGGCCAAGGCATGAATGGCACCGACCACTCACTAGGCTGACGAAGGCAAGGGACCATGTACTGGAAGAAAGCTGTGATGGTGATCATGATTCCACCAAACAGAGGCAAACCCCACCTTTGCTGTTTCAGTTTCCATGATATTGAGAAGGCAATTGCACTTGCTGTGAGGAGGAAGAGGAAGGACAGCGTACGGAGAGGTGCGTTTTTGCTTGTTATCACATATTTTCGATAGATGAGAGCATTGGCCACCAGGTAGAACACCAACAGTGTGCCGATGTTGATCATTTCAAGCACTATTTTCAGGTCTGTGAAGAGTGCTATTGATGCTGTGCAAAGCCCTACATCATGGAGACAAAATTCTCTTTATTTCTTTCCTTAATTTTATTCTTACAATTACTCAATTACTATAGTCTATGTACAGTGCCTCTTTCCATTTGATTTTTTCTTTCTTCAATATGATGTGGTAGGCTAAAAGAACACAATAATATTCACAATCAACATTGTTTCTTGCACTGAAAAATAAATTACTTTATTATTGCAAGTGTCTTCATTAATTTGAGGAAAGGAGAAAACGAACTATTTATATCAGACTTGGTGGTAGTGTGATATTAAAAAAGTTTGGTCACTATATATAATAGAATATGCATCACCTTTTTAGGGAATTGAAAGAGGAGCTTAGCAACAAGAGAAAAAATTTAGGTTGAAAATTAATTGTACCAGATGGTTGATCAATCCCTACATGAAATAAGAAAAAAAAAATAGTTGTTCTCCCACGGTCATGAATTCATGATCATATATATGAGCTGTTTAATAACAAAACTAGAATATGATTTCAAAATGCAAATCATTTTTTTTTTAATTTTTGTTAACGTGATTTAAGAGATATTAAATCAAGATTTTGTGGTGATTAAAATGTAAAAACATATAGATCAAAATGTTTAATCATATTAGGTAGCTTATAACTTCTTTGGGGTATAACTAGCTTTTAAGGAGGAGATTAAGGGGAAAGAGAAAGGTGAAGGGAAGTGGAAAAGGGGGAATTAAGAGGGGATGGCTATAAAGGAGAACTGGAAACTAGTACTTCCCAATTACTTTGTCATTCCTGTATCATGTACTCATTGTGAAGTGTGAAGAAGTTACAACATACAAGGTTCATGAAGAAGTTAAAAAAATTAGGAAAAAAAGCACATACCCAAAAAGAGTGTGGCATTCAATGGGGTGCCTGTTGAAGGATGCACCTTAGATAACCAGGATGGCACTAGCCTCGCCCTCCCTATAACACAGAGGTACCTGGCTTGGCCTAACATGGCAACCAAGAGAGAAGCTACTATCCCCAAGCTTGCGCCTGCCCCAACAACATTCCCCGCCCACTTCCAACCAATTTTTTGGAAAGCGATTGAATATGATGCCCTATCATCTATCTACACATCATGTGAAAGAAATGCCTTATGTAATTATTTATAAGGATTGTTCCACTAAGAAAACTTGACATCTATTTTCAGGACTTGAGTTTGTTTTTGATCAAGTTTAGATGATTGACCTGATTGTAAGGAACCATCACGCACAAAGCCAAGGCCATGAGGCAGTAAAGTGCTGAGACAATGAGAACTGAACCGACGATCCCCACTGGAAGGCTTACAGGAGGGTTTTGAATCTCTTCAGCCAAGGTTGAAACTGAGTCATAGCCTATGTAGCTGAAGTAAACTATAGCTGCTCCATCAAGAATACCTCTGACACCATTAGGAGCTAGCCCTCCTGGCTTCACCAAGTTATCCACACTCCCATTGCAGAAACCGACGATTATGATAAATCCAAAGAAAACAACATGAAAGATTGTCATAATAAGGTTCAGGATTGAGCTTTCCTTTGTACTGCAATCCCAAAAAGGAACATCCATCACTTTCAAAATCCACTGAAACAAACAATAACTACTTTTCTTTCTTTGTCTTCAACAACAACGAATAAAAAAATAATAAAAGCATAGTGAAGAGTAATTGTTAGCTTGATCATAATAAAAACAAAACTATAACAGCAATAATAAATTAGAAAACCTGTCATGAGCATAGATCCAATGACACTAAATCACTTCCTGTCTAACAACCAAACCCAATTACCCAAGCCGCTAATAAATAGATCACTAAAATAAATGGCCCACTTCACTCGCTCTCTTGTTAAAGAAGTATCTTGCTACAAAAACCTGCCTGCCATAAGATTGATAGAAATAGCAGCAAAAAATATTTAAGAATTTTGAAGAACACAACAAAAAGGTAGTATGAGATCAAACCTATGGCATAGGCAGAGAGTGAGAAGAAGAACAAGAGCAACAGCTGTGAAATCTAACTTGTTCCAACCTTCTAGCAATCCAGGAACTCCCACTCTCCAGGAGTCGGGATCACTTACTCCAAAGGCTGCGGCTAAGTACTCCGTAAAACTTCTTGCGACCGCGGCGTTTGACAATACGTACTCCAATAGTATGTTTGCTCCAGCAAAATAGCCCACAAATTCTCCTACACCATTCCAAAAAAGAATGGAAATGGAGAAGTTATATTGTATTGCTATATTATAATTACAAGTGATAAATCATTTCTACCAAGAAATGGAGAAAAGAAGAGTTATAATGCAATGATATGTACCAAAAGTCACTCTCAGGTAACTGAAGGCACCGCCAGCGACAGGAATCTGGACTGAAAATTCAGTGTAACACAAAGAAGAGAGAAGTGCTGATATACCAGCAATAATATAGGATATGAAGACTGAAGGACCAGAGTATTTGCGGGCTACATGGCCAGTGGTGACAAAAACACCAGCACCAAGCATTCCACCTACACCAAGAGCTACTAATTCATACCACCTAAGTTTCCTCTTCATATCAGCACCAGACCTCAGCCTCACATGGTTAAGCTCTTGGTCTGGGGTCCATGTTGCTAGCATTCTCTTTCTAAGCCTATGAGGGGTTTGGGAAAGAGATTGGAGATAGTTGAAGAAGAAAACTTTGTTGTGTTTGGGTTGAATGGTTGCCATGTCTGTGAAGGAAATGAGTGTTTTGTGGCTTTCTATGAGAAGCCTGGGGTGAGGGTTTAAATATGCGTTTAGGAGAGAGAAAGAGATACATTGCTATTTGCTTGTTCTTTTTCTAAAGGTTGATGGAGAACCAAATTGATGTCCCTTGGATTTATTGAAAATACCTAGTTGTCCTTGGGTGTATGCAAACTGACAATTATACCCTTTAATCTCTCTCCTACGCAGACAGCTTTTTATAGACCCAAGACGCCAAAGGGGTTCTTCTGTTATAGAAGCATGCAAAGAAAAAGATAGAAAAAGGCCTAGCCATTTTGAAAATAAGTCTGTAAGAGGAATAACCATATGTTGAGGAGAGACTTTGACCTAATCTTTCGGAATTTCCTCATCTGAAACTTTGAAAAGATGTGACAAGCATCCCCATACACCTTTGTTAAAGCAACTAAAGATTGGCTTCACCATAAGTCTCAAGAATAATTGGACTTGATTCCTCAACAGGACATCACAGTTGCAGCAGATGCAGTGTGAAAAAAAAATGCCTTTTCTTCCAGAAAACCAAAAAAATGGGTTGATGTTTTCTCTAACTCATCTTACCAAACCTGTAACCATTTGGTCTGTTGTGTGAGTAATTCAAGGATGAGATTCAAGTTCATCATGAGAGAGTGTCTACATATTTTAAGTTCTGCTTAAAAGTGAAACCACCAGTTGGCATGGTCTTGGAATACTCTTCACAAATGGTGAATCATGTCGAAACTTCTATGCTTGTGATCACTTTTTTAGATTGAGTAGCTAGCAGGTAAAAAGCATCTGTAACAGCATATATATATGGCTAGGTTAATTTCAGAGAGTTTGAGTATCATGTGGCCAGGAATATGCATTACAATTTCTAAATCTTCTGCCGTGCCAATCTGAAGATGCGCATCAGTTTTATTTAAAGCTTTTTCTTCCTTTTCTTTCATCTTTTCTCACTGAGGAACAAAGCTTTCGGCGCTTCATGTTATTGGACTTGTATTATCATTCACTCTGCAAGCTTCTTTTAATCCAATCGCTAGGCTACAAAAACAGCTTTAAACAGATTGCAGATCCTTCCCCTTTCCTTATTAAGCCTTCAAATCTCCCCCACAGTGCCCTGTTAAAAAGTAGAATTCAATCACGAGTCCTTATAGTTCATCATTACGTGTGCTTTCGCAACTAATTCTGAGCTGTGAAGCACACAAAAAGCATAAAATGAGCAGGAAATATGAAACAGAAAAAGCTCTTGTTAATTTCATTGTCCACATAGAAACAAAAAGAAATGAAATGATCAATACCGAAAGAGAGAAGATATGAAGATATAGCTTTTCACACAACAACAGAACAGATAAAAAGGATCAATTAACTGTCCGTACATGATGCTTCTGAGTTGAAGAGGTCCTGTTTCCACCGAAATATATTGAAAATTTCATGATTCTCTAGCTACCCTTTTGGTAAAGTGCATGGTTTTGACAATTGGCTCGAGAATCAAATCAGTTGGACAATGCAATAAGGAATTAATATTCTAAGCATCTCGAATATATCATATTGCAACCTTCTGAGTTATCAAGATTTGGTTTGATCTTCCTGAATGTACCTTTTTTTCCATCTAGTGAATTCATATAGCTCTATGTAGAGTATATACCCTAGGTCTTTTTCTTTCAATATTCTTTACCACAATCTAAAATAACCTGGTTTCAGCCTATCTCCATTTCACAACTTGATCAGTCGCTAAGCCTTTGGAATAAACCAAAGCCTCTCCCCATCTCAAATTTGTGGGAACTAACGTAAGGTCATTACATGATATAGATAAGACTCAAGCAACTTCATAAGCATCCTGGAACAGCTTTATGTAACTTTTAGTAAAAAAAAGCTAGAAAATGGATGGAAATCGGTTGTGACAGTTAACAGTTGAGATACAAAAACTAAAATTTTGTACTAAAACACAAGTGGGGAGGTGGTGACACACCATTATTTACCACCATCCCCAAGCAAGCTTATCTAATGCTCTATTTGCATTTTTTTTTCTGGGTTTTCTTGTCTGTCCTCAAGAATCATTATCGAATCATCTTTGTCATGAACAAAAGCCAATATTCTGGCAAAACCAAAGAAATAAAAGAGAATAGTTCTTGATAAAGTTACAAAGCTTGAATCCAATCATCATAGCTCCTGCATATGCACACTTATTGATAACAGCATAACTTATGAAATCCTTTTCTTGATGGTGATTCTAAAAGCATCCATCGCTGAAAAAAAGTTCCATGTTGAGATTGAGCAGTCCGTGGTCCTCTATGTCTCACACATGTCGCAACGGGACACAGATGCTTGCCTGTATTGGACTGTTCATATGTCAACATCTACTTGGATTTCAATACTTGTGGAGGAGAAAGCAATCAGTGTACCCCACTTGGAAGTGTCCAGAGTATATAGCTTGGCTTGAAATGTTATCTAAATACTGTTTAGGATTTAAAGTGAAATCACGAGTCATGAAGTGGATATTGTTTGATATGAATCAAAATAATGAACAATGCAATTAGAAACCAATTAAATTCCAGATGCACATTGAGACTAGTATGTGTACTGATTCTCTTATCTAATCCTACTCAGTCGATATGCTTCCTGTCATAAATTGCTTCACAAATTATAGAAACTTACACAAAGACTTCTACTGAACACTGAATAATACTAAAATAAGGTTTCCTGCAACCAATGTATAAATTACATAGTTAGTAGTCTCACATTTCCTCTAGAAGAAAGCTTTAGAATATCAAAGGGAAAAGAATAAGATAACTTACCCCTCTCAAATCTCAATCTTCAAAGTGAAACCCTAGTGGAGGAAAGAAATGTTTATTTTGAAATTTGTACAAGAAAAATATATTATAGACTTTCATGGTCATTTTTAGAACAGCAAGTTGCATAAAGAACTATATATCACTGAAGTTGACTTCAAGAAAAGGAAGAAAACAAAATCTTTGTATCAATCTTTGGTAAAAATCAATCCATCACAATCCTTGTTTGCATTTGATCCATTAATAAACATTTTTTGAGTACCAAAGGCAAAAAGAAGGTTGACTTCAAGAAATAATTGCTGCTTCATCAGCAGCCAAACTTGAAGAGGCTGCTTTTTATAGAGAGTTCGTGGCTATAATTTTAAGAAAAATTGGATATTTAAGAACTTGGTATGAAAAACAGGCAATTAAATTGTTTTCTACTGTCGTTTATCTTGTAAGTTCCTTAATTAATGATCTCAATTGAGAACATAATGAGCACACGGCTGACTTCGAACATAAAATTGTCTCTGCAACTTGATAATCTTTGTGACAATTATACTTGCTCCTCACTTATGACAAAAAGCTCTTAGTCTTGGCATTACTCATCCTTGTCTTTCTAAAAAGTCCAAGTAACAGTTAACCATTTAGCTTTAAGCTAAAGCATTAATTTCAGCCATGTTTTGTATAAGATGCAAACTAATCAGATAATTGAGATATGGGTACTGCAATTTTAAAACCTGTTAAACAGTAGTAAGCATATTCACACAACTAAAATAAGTAGAGCATTAGGGGGAGTGGAATTTTTTTTTCTGTGCTTTTCAAAGTGATTGGTGGTTAAGCTGCACTCAGGAAGGTAGTAGGAAGCTCTTGGATCCTTTTGCTTTTAATTTTGTTAAGTAAGTGGGTCATCTAAATTTCCATTGACCTCACTCTCCTCTCCCTCCTTATATTGAGTGTTGTCAAAGTACCTTTTAACATTAGTGTTTCTTATGCCAATGGAACCTACATAAGGCCATGTCATGAGTGAAAAAGTGTTTTGTTTTTATTATCAGAAGAGACAATTTACTAATGGAAAAGGTGAAAAAAAGAATAGTGAGAGTCGTTTCCATAGAAACCAAGTGCCCTTTTTTGTGGAAGGAATCAGCATGGATAATCCTTAAATTACAAGGTGCCTTTTAAAACTTTTCCTTGTGCAACTAGCTCTGCAGGGATTTAGTAGCTAGGTTATAGCCTATTAATGTTTTTATACAAACTAACTTCTAACTAGCCAATGATCATGTATCTTATTGGTATCTCCTTCTTTGAGGAAATATTTGAAGATTTCCAATCGCTAGCATGCAGCTTAGGGTTTAAGAGAAGATTGTTCCATTATGTCATCAATCAATATATAATAAAAAAATTATCTTACTTAGATTGCTGATGCTTATAATACAAAATGATTATGATTTTGAAAGATGAATCTTTATCTTACCAAAGGAATGTATAGTCCAAAAATGCTGGTGGAGGTATTCCTCTAATTGATTTATAATTAGGGAGAAAGGACTGGTAAAGGGGATGATACCTAGGAGAAAAGGAGAGGAAGAACTAATTTAGTTAAGCCCCACTATCAACTCAATTGGTAAAGCATGACTCTAACATGATCAGCCGCCTGCACTTGGATTATGCTAAATTTGTGCAAGCAATCCATGCAAGGCCCCCACGAATCAAGAGGTTGGCATGGATGTATGATAGCAACCTAGCTTCCATCCATGCTTATGATCATTATACTATCAGGATTGATTAAGAGCTACTAAGCTAGACACAGAGCTTTCTGTGGGTATCTATCCGACATCATTTTAGGGCCAAATGCATTCAGTTTAGATCCATTATGGCATCCAGTGATAAGTGTGAGATGAAGCATGAAGAAGACACCTGCCCTTCACATGACTCATGCTGTTATATATTATAAAGCAAAATGACGGCAATATGTTGGGAAATGATTACAAGTTCATTGCCCCATTCCAATATTTTATTAGCAAAAGCCAAAATTCAAGGGTGGGAATGGATAGAAAGTTGAAAATCAGAGGGCTGAAAGAACAAATTCCAAAACCAATCCTTTCCCCAACCAATAAAAAAGTTGCCATGACAATGAAGATCATGGACTAGATTGCCTTCATGTGAGACTAAAAGAAATTTATGCTGTTTGTGGCTCGAACGAACCTCTTTCGCAGTCCATATGGACCAATTGATTATATAATCTGAGGCATCAAGTGGCTATCATTGCCTCAACGGCCGATCTAATTAATGGAATAATTACGTCAGGTAGAATCTACATAATTTCCTATTTGGGTTAAAAACATTATATATAGTGGATTTTTGAGATCCAACAATCAGCAGAGATCCGTATTTTATATCAACTTTACGTAATGGAAGCTCTTTATGTAATCACCTGCATATATAACATACCACATAAAAACCTACTTTTTTCTGTTCCTTGTTGTGCTTTCCCAGCTATCAGGGTTTCGATTGGTTCTGCACCACAAGGGAGAGGAATATATATATATATATATATATATACACACACACACAATAGCTATGGTGTCATGACATGAAATTGGTAAGAGCAGAAATGTGTATGAAACCAAATAAAAGTGAAAGGAAAAGTACAAATACAGTGAATACGGATGCTTGAAAAACCACTCAGGACAAAAAGAGAACATAACAAATGAAATAATCTAACAACTATCTTTCATATAGTATATTGATTTCGTACAATTATAACAAGGTTAAGATCTTGAGAATTTAATCTAGTTAATATACATGGTCTGCCATCACTGAAAAGAAACCTATTTATTTCTACTTGCTGAACAAAAGAAAATGGATTAAAGAACTCTTCCATGGCCCGCATGCTGCTAATTTTTTATAATTTCTATCTCACATGCGCAGTCTCGCCAATGGAAAGTGATGTATATGCCTTATTTGCATGGAAAACCTACATTAAATTTAAAGGGGAGGTGTAAGACTGATGTTTCATGCCTTGGATGAGCCATTGGTTTCTCCCTTTCACAAGATTTAAAGCCAAACAATATGCAAAGGAGAAGGAGGCAAAAGCAACAAGAAAGTGTAAAAAACCAAGAAAAAAAAAAGGTCTCTACAAAGTTCACATAAGACATCACTTTTGAGGCTGGACACCATAAGGCTTGAACATCACTTTTATTCTGCGTCTGCAAGCAGTGCTTTCAGCATCCATTCACAGCAGATAAAGTCTCAACTTTTTATAGCCATCAATGTAATTGCCACTTTAACTAATTCAACAACCATGGGGCTAAATCTTCCTATGTTTTCTTGCATGTGTCCTTTCCATGGACAGCACTAAAATCACATATTTCTACCCCACTGGTAAACAAAATGAAAAGTACAATGCACTCAACTATCAATGCAATTCAGACTTCAACCCAATTCCGAGTGAGTGTATATATATAAATGACTTTAAGCTAAAAAATTGTATAGGTGTCGGCATTTTTGACAGAACTCCAGGTATCCTATGTAGTTTGTAAACTCTCCAAAATAAGCACTACCAGATGGATTTGTCCAAACTGAGTTGGGAATTAGAGTTCAATCTCCGCTATTATACAGGAAAAGGATGAAGATAAAATGTAAATATGTCACGTACGGCCGCCAACTTTTTGATGATCAAAGCCTTCACTATGGATATCAATGTTTCAGGAATCTCTTTAAGGTGAATGCAGCTGTCACGAATTGACATTTATCATTATTCATACAAAAAAAGATTTGACATCTGAACATTCTCCCAACTTTCATTGAATCAACATCAAAAGGCCGGGTCCAATGCCACCTAGCATAAAGTTATAGCAAAAAAACTTTCTGCTGAAGTTGACTGCATTAGTATAGAGTAGAAATAGATGCTCCGCCCCGTCCCCCACCTAATGTGCACGCGCGCACACACAAATATGCAAACTGATTTACTCAGAGATCCATATGTTCGTATTGAAAGCATAATGATTAATATAAATGATACTATCTAAACAAATCGATATCATAGGTGATTTTAAATGATTTCGAATTTACTGTCGGTTTAATGGTTTTGGTTGGTAATTGGACTTCACAAAGCGAACAATTTTGCTTTTCTAAATACGCTATCTTTTTTATCTTCTCGTTCTTCAAAAAACAAAAATATTAAGACATTGACAAGAAAGATAAAAATCATTACACTTCATTATCTTCTCTTTTCTTGGATAAGTGGAGTTGAAAATCAAGGCATGCAGAAAAACAACATGATTTTAGATGACTTTGATTTTTACAACTTCAAAAAATCAAGTTCATTTGGAAAATTTGCACCAAGTTGCAAGCCTTAATTAGTGCACTTGTTTTGCAAGAAGATATGATGAATCTTTACGAGTTGTTATTGTAGTTCTATGGTGCTACTTGCTACACGTATATGTAAAGAAACCTGTTTGACTGATAGCGATAGCAAAAAATCTTTTGGTTTCCTCTCTCAAGAATCATTAATTTCCTTTCTTCAATTCAAAATCTGAGTTCACATGCTTCTCTGCCTATCTCTTTCTGGGTATTGTGTCACAAGTTTTCGGTAGATAAAGTCTTTTAAAGAGAAAAAGGAATAGAATATAAACGGATGGAAGCAAAATAGATTAAGGAAAAACATCAATTTAAAAAAGCTAGCTTAAGTATCTATGTAGGGCAAGAGGTTTGCTCTTTGGGTCAGAATGTTGTTCTAACCTTATTGAAGACACTCAATATACAGATGGTGCCTCTTCATCCCAGTGATGGGGTGGGATTGCAAAGCAACGGTGCAAAGCTACTCTTTGGTTTTCTCATCTAATACACTTCACACTTTGCAAAGATTAACCTGCAAGATTTCAACTAACAGAAAATGGTGCAACACAACAATCATTTGTTTACAAGTCAAAAGAGCCTCAATGGGATTTTATATTGAACTTCCCCCGAACAGGACATTATCAAGGATAGCAGAAAGTCACAAGCAACATGCATTTGAATATGAAAAGAATCACATATGATACATTCTGCATTGCTTGGGAGATATCTTTCTTTTATTTTTGGCCTGGAGAGTCGATGTCAGCTGGAATTTTTGTGAAAAGTTCTTTATGTTCTGTGGTAACATAGAAGACTCTACATAAAAAATTTCATTATTTCAAAAGTCACATGCATTCTGCATGTCTTTGCTCTCTATTAATGGTTATTTGCTAAACCAAATGAAAAATGCATCCTTTTTTCCTGTTTTAGTCAAAATTATCATTTTCCTTTAATCTTGCAATATACTTGAAAACTCTGATCTGACAAATGTTAAATTGGTATATGAGTTTGAGCTTTGCTTCTTCAATAGGAAAACCATTTTATAGAAATTATTAAGAAAGTTTGTTGTTGCATTTGAACAGATTCTCCACCTTCTTTTTAATCCAGCTGTCACAGCTCATAACCTGTCAACATATTGTATATCATTTTACATCACATATGAGAAATCTGTTTGGAATATTTGAACCATGATGAGCAAAATAAATATATAGATATTTGAGCATCATGTTTGTTGATGTTTTGTTTTCTCAAGACAAGGAAATTCAACTCAAATAAGAACATATATAGTTAACAGCTTGTTAAAGGCACATTCAGTTGAGAATCAAGGTAATACTGCCTTGGAAAGTGTTAAGGCTGAGATATATATCAAGCTTCCAAAAATCAAAGTGAAGAATAAAGTGAAGATGGAGTTATCACAGTTCTTCCCACACAAAGGCTGAATTATTTCTGACAGAATGCCAATGGATTTATATATTCAAGGCAAAGAAGTACCAGTTGATCAGTGAAGGAGAGTAGAAGTAAAGAACCAAAGACTGAAATTGGTGGTAATGCCACCTAAGCTTAGCTGAGGTGGCAAAGGAACAGCAAGATTGGTGTAAAGATCTTAGGTTCAAGTCCTCTCTTAGTATATGACAAATAAAAATATAAAACTATAAACATCAAATAACCTATATATGCTGAATAGAACATTTATTTCTAACTCTTTTCCACTGCGTGTTTAATTTTGATGCATTAGTTGACTAACATAGTCAATACTCAGTGGAGCTGCTGGCTAACAGGAGTTTATGCCACAAGAGATAATCCCTCCAATCCCTTTCCTTATTACGCCAATCACATTTTAGACTTGAAGACAAAATCCTAATCTTTCTCAATGAAAGAAATAAGACCAAAGTCCAAACTGAGCTGTTATTAGCAACTCTTTATATTAAATCTTGTGCTTAAAATTAAACAATAGTGAGAATATTGTTTTAGAAATAAAGTGTTAATAGCTATTATATTAGCAAGAGACATAATCAAAAGGAGGCTGTTGGAAGGGAACTTTCATGACCAAGAAAAAGCCATTAGAAAGGGGAATTTGTGACATATTAATTAATGCCACTAATGATAACTTTAGGGAAAAGGAAGTTTTAAATGAAAGAGAAAGACAATGAACTTTTTCTTCCACAAAAGTAGATAATGGATATCATAATATTCCTCATTTGGTAAAGCCTGATTTGGAGCATCCCACCAAAGAGTTGAGGGAAATGGGAGAAAGGACTGGTGCAGGGAATGGGCCGGTGGTGCTGGTGGTGGAGGTGATGGTGCTTTTTATATGTGGGGCCACTATACTTTCACTCCTATGGTTATCTGTCAAGAGCCATGTGGAAGTTCTTGAACCAGATCTTCGGTACTCTCCATGGAATTGTTGGGCAGCAAGGGTGTTGGCCTTTCAAAGGTAAAGCACACATGATAATCTTGTTAACTTAATCCAAAGATTTTGTACAAATGATTCCAAAATTCTCTACCATGCTTAAAAAAATTAAGTTGTATTTAAATAAGTTAAGTTTATATTTGATTGGCTATCTAAGCATAGGTTTGGGATTAAACTAGTTTATTAATCAGAAAGAATATGTTATGCTTCACAAAGGTACATGTAATTGTGTATCTGATTGGCTTGTTAACTGACAGACTTTGGAGTTGAAGTAGTTTGAAGGGAATAAGTCTTTCAACATTTTATATATTAGTGGAGATAAAGTTGGATTGCTAATTAAATTTTCTTGATAATTTACAGGACATGCCACATTACATCAAACAAGAACTGGATCCCTATGGAATTTGACCACACCATTTAATTATGTTTGTAGGGTCAATCTCTAAATTAGATCTAATACTAGCATTGCTATGTTTTAAAGTTTTTATTGACTTGAAAGTTCCAAGCAGGTTGAAATTGGAATTCAACTGCAAACAGTATACCGTAGTGCTGGCAGTTTAACTGAATTTAGATTAAGAGCTTCTACCTAATGTATCACTAATCACGGTTACATTCTTTTCCAATGATCCTGAATTAATTAGCTCAGTTTTGCATCTTTTAGCTACCCCAATCCCTGTGCTTAGAACCCAAAGGCTATAAGGTCATTGAAACATTCTTGCCAATGTTGAGTAGTAAATTTAAGCTAAATTGAAGGGGTTTGAATGAATTACCATGGATTTTCTCTGTTCCTGTCAGAACATGTTCATACGATGCAGGGTGCTCCCGAGATCAAAGCCCTCCATCAATGTGGGCTCCACTGCTGAGACTCGTGTGGACCCATGTGAGGTGGAGCCAGGATCTTGGAGTTCTCATCACTGACAGTGCTCCTAGACAAACAAAGATTGAAGCTTGAACTTCATTTTTCTCCCCTATATTATCAAGAAAATGTGTACGACAGATTTCTGTCAACAAGAATATTAGACCATTGGTGCAAAGATATTAAAGCCTCCTTTTGTAAAGCAGGGATCCTCTCCCTGTTTCCATTGATATTCAATGAAACTTAAACTTTCAAAAAAAGAATATTAGACCGTTTGCTTCATTACAGATACGGGGAAGGAAAGTCTCAACATTATTAAGCACTCGACTGAATCAATTCTTCACCCTATATGGGAAACAGGGAGTTGAGCACTAACAAGCTGCGCAAGTTTCAGACACAACTTTTTGTCATGAACAGAATTCTTTCAAAAACAGTTAGCCAACTAACTTCCAATCAACAGAAGCACAGTTTTCACTAATTGTTTATTGTAAATTCACAAACTGTAGCAGTCTCACAAGTGAATTCAATTTTGGCAGGCAAGGTTAGACAAAACTGGCCATCTCACAAGCATATATGTTCCAGAAGTTAGGTTATCTAATTTGTGTGCATAAATACACAAGGATAAATGCAACCCATTTAATTTAATGTTTACAGACCATGAAATTCGTACTCTAATTGACTGTAAGTGGATCAATTGTTATTCAAACCATCTCATCAAAGTCCACCAGCTCATACATCATGCTGTATGTGACTACAGTGGATTCCTATTTACATCTTTATACAGCAAATAACGTGACCGAGTTTTGCCAAGTGCAGCGTACCTGAAATGGCAGCAAAATGTATCAGTCTGCAAACCCAGAATCAATCTGCAGAAATTAAAGGAAGAGAACATTCTAACATCCTAGCAAGAAAAATTGAGAGGTTATATATTCCTCACCATTGCGGCACAAATGGTGCCATCCAAATTGCATCACCTGCTTGGACTGGATACCTATTAACAATAGAAAAAGGAGTAAGGGTATAAAAAAGTGTTTTGTGGCAGACGCTTGTGGGAAAATATGGTGAGAACACTAGACATATCGCCTCAGAAAAGCATTAGTATGTTTCTTAGATGTCTTATTACTTGTTAAAGCATGTGCCTGTAGGCAAGCACATGCCTTGAAAGAACCGACATGACATAAAAAAGAACACAAGTGATGTAGAACAAGCAAGGAGATGTAAAGAATACAAACAAATCCATAAATACTAATATAAACTCCTAGATAACTCATCCCTCAACTAGCATAACTGCATCCTCCATCAACACTCCAGCATACACAATTGTTGGCAAAGAAATATAAAACTAAAAAAGGAGAAAAATTTTCACATCTTCTCCATTTAGAGCTGTAGATACTCCAAAAGGTTGTCAAAAGCTATTTGGAAAATTTAAGTTTCCATTAAAGTTATGCATAGCTGGTATGTAAAGTGTGATGATAGTCAAAATTATCAGGATCCTTGCCAGAAAATCTTGGCACAATGGCGCATGGAGAACTAAGACAATAGCTAGACAATTGTGTAGTACACTTTACCAAGGTTTCAATACTCAGTTACGACTCTTACCAGCTATCACCCAACCGATAAATGCCTCGTCCTTCTAAAAGCAACAAACCATGTTGGTTATAATGGACCTCCTGCAAAATGAAATAATTGGAAAACTCATCTCAAAAGATGCTCGAATTAACAGAGCACTGGGTTAGTCATGGTAATTTAAGTATAGAACAAATCATAAGTGGATCATAATATTGACTGATCACATGTATTTAAGCCTCAAATTGTATCATTAAGAAAAATTATTGGAATTTAGCCTAACTTAGAGTCTGCACATAAGATGTACTGGTTAAATTATTTTCACTTTTTCCGTCTATTTTTTAGAAGTTGTAATATATTTCCGCACTGTCCCTTTGATTACTATCAGTCAATGATGACACCTATAACCAAGTTAGATTTAATACCTAACTTTTGTCAAATACTAACATAATAGTATATCAGCCAGAAACAAAAAGCTTACCTTCACATTAAGGAATTCACCTGGCTGAAAATCCATAATCTGCAGTTAAGGGTACAAAGTCCAAACATCAGCCATACAGACAAAAAGTTACAAGAGTATTGTCTTCATTTCAGTCAAAGAATGTTTACTGAGACATATCATACTTAAGTAAACAAAAGGAACTAAATCTAAGGTTTACATTTATTAAGTATGGAAATTATAACAAAATGGGATTTCTAACAAGTTGGAAACAACCTTCAAGTGGTGCATTACAGCAAGAATTTGAATAATAAAAATATTCAAAAGCCAGTCCCCTACTCACCCTAGTGAGCCGCTGCCAATTAAGCCTAACGTATAATTCACAACCATCACTCATGCAGTAAACTGCATCACCTTATCCCTTAAGTTTATTACCATGAAGATCAATTGTTGAATTTAGCAAACATGAAATTGTTTCATCCCAATTTATCCTCCAAAGGTCCCCAACAAAATTGACCAAACTTAAATGTAGCACATATGCTTCAGTATCAACCCAAACAATTTGGATTTTGATTTACAGTAGATAATGCAAATTACATTAAATTGGCATTTGCAGATAATATAGACAATAATCATAGACTAAATAAGGACAAAGAGTAAACTTGGGGACAGTGATTATTGCTTACATGGATATTAAAGTCATAAGGAATTGATGCTGGAAGAAGCTTCCTAAGTTCAAACACCTGTTAACATCACATTAGAGCAAACATCAACACAGTCAAGTAATAATATTATAAACAAACCCAGAGATCACCATGTATATAAGTTCAACATAGGGATCCTTTTCACTTTTTTATGGAAAAACAACTTCTTGATAAACATTTTTAACATCAAAACAATGCAATGCAATTCGAACACTATTCTTAAAGGAGAAATAGTTCTGTCTCCAGTCTCCATATATCAAAATCGGGAACCTAGAATTTACTACTGACGGTAGAAGAGCAAAGAAGAAGAGGGAGATCAAGATTACCTCACCAGGAGTTTCAAGAAGTGGCTGCTTATCTGTCGAACCAACAATATGCCCAGTAATATGATTGTCCAAGAAGGCATATCTACAGGAGGGCAAGTAACACATAAGAAGATAATTATGGATCTTAATAATATACAACATAGAACTATTACATCATCCTAATAGGATTAGTTCTACACCCAATTACCTTGGTCTTCACAATAAAATAATAAGAGAACTTTAAAAAATAGCAACTTAAGAAGTGAACACAATAGCATAAAAAGCTCTGCAGGTAACTCATCAAGCACTCCATGAAAATTAAACAAAATTGTAACAATAAAAATCAAACAAAACTAGGAAGGTAACTAGTTAAGATGGTCACCAGTTGGTGTCTAATAATGTACCTTCGTTCAAATACTGCAAGAGTAGCGGATTCATCACACTTCAGAGAATGTTCAAAATTAGGAGGTAGATAAGCATATGAATCCACCTGCATGACAAAAAGAATGTACAAGAAATTTTGAATTAAGAGTATCCATGTGTTCCCTTCTTCTTCTTCTCCTTTTTTTTTTTTTTTAATTTTTGGTACTAAAGAAAAACTGAAGTGGACATACATTTGTTTGTTTTTGTACACAAAAGTTGAAAGGTCTTTAAAATACAAATAAGAAGCTACCAAAACTTGGAAATAAAAATTGAAAAAAGGGCCCGGGGTACATAAGTTATTAGCTTTCCAAAGATTGTGGGAGAAAGCTAATGCCATTATCGTGGGCACAAATTTTGATTCCTCTATTTGAACATAATAAGCTGCCTTTATTAGTACTACTACATATCAGACATATTCGTTAATAAATGTAAATGGAGCACCCTTTACCATCAATTTGTTGCTAAGACCAGACGTATTGGTGAGAGTGATAGTGCCCTGAATCACAAATATGAACCTAAAAATAAACATAAAACAGGCGTTAAATCGCAGAGCAAGACATAAATGGACCTTGTGATAGTTATATACGAGTCATTTCAACTTCTAATAAAATTAGAAAACAAAACAGATGGACAAACAAAAAATTTCACACCTCTCCACATCATGAGGGGGCAGCCCTGACCTCGAGTTTTCTACAAAGGACAAACAACAGCAACTAATCATGCATTTTGTTGCATAATATTGACTACTCAAACTCAAACAGGATCAGACCTTGCATTTTTGCTAGATACATCACAAAGTGCGAACCCATTGCTGGAGTGATTAGATAAGCACCCAATGTACTTGTCCTATCAAAAAACTCAAAATCAATTTTTTAGATGACAAAGTCTTGATATTCTAACAAATATTAAATCTAAAAATTGTAAATACCAATCAGGCAAAGGACTGAAAACATAGCTCTCCGGTGTTATTAATGCATGGTCCCTTTTGTAAACACTACGAGTGAAGCCGGGTAAGTCTGCAGAGAAACCAAATTTAACTTTAAAGTAAATAAATTTGCCCTGCAGCTGCCCAGACTCCATATGTTATTAGTAAAAACTAAAAATAAAATAAACTGACCTTGGAGATGAGAAGGAGAGAGAGTTGGGTTAGTGACTTTCCAGTATAATGGTTTAGAGCAAGCATCAGTTTGGTCCAATATGGAAGGCGCAGAACAGAAACCTCCATCACCCAACACTATAACAAACAAACCTGAGAAAACAAAAAGAACCCAATAAAGACGTGGATGATTGAAATTTAAAGTTCATAGTATAGAGGGAAATAAAGAAAGAAATGAAGTACTTATTAGAATGAATGAGGGAAATAGGAGGAAAGGGTAGAGTTGAGGAAGAGAGGGATTCTGCATTTCTTCACGGCCCTTTTGTTGTTGCCTGGACCCTGGGAAAGGGGGAGTGGACTGTGCAGTATAACTAATAACGTTAATTTTTGAGAGGAAAGTTGGAATGTACAAGCTGGACTGGTGTGGTGGGACTTCCACTCGCCACTACCACTAGGATATTTCTTTGTTTATTCCCCATTCTTCGATAAAATTGAAAAGAGCAGCCCATTTAGTTTCGGGCCTCTTCGCCCAACAGAAAAGTTACCCAGACCCATTAACGGAACGTCCAAACATAAGCAAGGGTTGAAGGCTGATTTTGTTCTGAAATAAAAGTTTTTTGGAAAAGGTTTTTGGGATATAATGGTGTTTGGATAATTGAAAATAAAATCTTAAAAAAAAAAAGTTTTAATGCCTTTGAGGTGCCTAAAATAAAAAATATTAAATTTTCTTATAATATATTTTACACAAACAAAAAAAAAAACTTCCTTCAGCAATTTATTTTACAGTTACCAAACAAATTTTAAATTATTTTCTTTTTTAAATTGAGCATCTTCTCTCTGTTACAAAGAGTTTAGTCATTGAATGCTTAATTTAAAGACTCTTTTGATGCAGTATAGATTCATTCAATCCAAAATTATATTATTTTGTATGTACCAAATTGACAACAGATAGTGATTTTATTACTTTGTTAGTGTACGTAGATGATAATTGTGAGTTCATTTGCGGATGCTCTAAATGAAGTAATACTGTATATAAGATTAAAGTTTAATCTGAAAAATCTTGGCACAGTTGAAAGTATTTTCATTGTTATAAAAATTGTTAAATCAAATAAGGTATCTCATTGTGTCAAATAAAGTATACATGAGAAATGTTAGAAGAGCATGAACTATTGGGAGCCAAGCTAATGTCCACACCTATTGATTACAATCACAAATTATCAAGTGTTAGTGATGATTGATCCATTGACAATTGTTTTTAGTTATATAGACAATTGTTAGGAAACTTTTATGTTTGATATTTATCGATCTTGACATAATATATGCAGTATAAATTTTATTTCAATTTATGAATAAGTCTGTTAATTCATATTTATATATAACATATAAAGTGTTAAAATAACTAAAAAGGTGTTAAATCATAATATTTTGTTGTCATTGAGATCCATATTGCAGCTTGTAAATGTACTTATAGTTATTGGGTAAGTTGTTTGAACACAAAGAAATCAATGACATGTTATGGTAAGTTGAAAGTCTAAAACGCAATATGTAGAGGCGACGTACAAAGCAACGGCAACACCTATGCATACATGCATGCATATATATTATTTTCATTTACGTTTTTTAATTTATTATAGTAACTAGATATAGTAAAATAAACTAATATATGTAATATGTGCATGTTTATATATTATTCACAATTTATTGATTTAATTCACCAAAAAAAATCTAAAAAAGTGTTGTTTGTTCAGATAATTGAGAGAAGCATAATCTAAGTTTCATCGCTTGTCTAAAATGATTATAAAAAGAAATGTTAAATAGCATAATCAAGTTTAATCGGTACAATACAAGTAATTTTTTTTTATTTTATATTAGGGGATAAGGGGATTTTTTATTTTTTTTTGTATAAAAAAATTCATGCATTAATTATTGAGTTTCAGATGTTATTTCTTTTTACTTAAAATACAAACTTCTAATATTTGAAAGCAAAACAGAAAAATAATGTTTTTTTTAATTTATTAATTTTACATGATTCAAGTCTTATCTTAAGCAACTTAATGCAATTTGAATAATTATTACTATAACAAGAAAATTAATTAAAATGTTACTCACAAAAAATTAGTAATATTTTTTGTACATCACAAGGGTTTGGAAAAAAAAAACCATATTAAAAGGATTCGAATAAATATATGGACCATCAAAGATATAAATTAAAGATAATATAAATCAGAAAATTAAAAGTATATATGAAAAAAATCATGAAATAAAAATATATATTACATAAAAATGCTGCTATATGCATATAATAAATTATGTCTTTTTTTGGTTCTTTTGAAGATTTAGATATCAATAAATAATGGCATTCCTAAGAAAAATTAATAATGGCAAAAAAAAAATCATTTAATTAATAAATTATAATAAACCCTATACTAATAAACACAACGGCCAACGTAACTAGGGTTTATAGGTTAAGGCGGTTTATTATTAAGGCCGTTTATTATAGCCGTTTGAAACGAACATTCCATTGAAATTCAACGGAGAATTGAAGAAAGAACAAGAGTTTTCCCTTTTCACTTTCTCCGATTTTCCCACCAAAGATGAGTGCAACGGAGTCGAATCCGATGGCCGCCGCTGCCCTCATCACTTCACTCTCCAACAGCTTTCGACAAGTTCCTCTATCCGCCATTCCGCCTATGTTGGATTGCGTCCTAGCCTCCACTCCTTTATCTCCTTTGTCCATTTTCTCTTCTCTTCTCGACGATCTCCACAATCTCATCGAGGTACTTCTTCTACTCTACAAAACCCTAGTTGGTCAAATGCGAAAATGCCTTTTCTTCGTGTAAAAGAAATGAATGTATAGTATATTGGAAATGTTGAATTCTTTCCTTTTCCATTAAATTTTACAGCAATTTTATACAATTTTGTTTTGCATAGGGTGCTAACAGGGATGGGAAGTTGGATTCCGATCATCGTACCAATATTGCATCAATGGTTGGAGCATTATGCTATCTTCTTACTAAAGCGAGTGAGTTTTCTTTCCTTTTTTTTTTTTTCATTTATAGTTTCATCTTTTTGATATGGTTCCAATAAAAGTGGAGTGACTCTGGCCCGACCCTTAAAACTTAAAAGCGCATTCGTTGGAAATGTGGGATTAACTCTTTTTTTTTGCTAAGAGACTATAGTGACTAAAATAATTGCCACCTCGGGCAATTTTTAAGAATAGTAATTTAATATTATCTTGGTTTGATCTGTTAAGTTGAATCTAAATAGACTTTGTATTCTTGCTTCCTTGATGAATAATAATTTATTCATGGAGTTCATTGCTAATAGGAATTTCTATGCAGAGACTAATCATGAAGGCCTGCAGTCTTTTTTAAGAAAAGGTTTTATCCCGCTGATGAAAATGGGACATGAATTTGACCGTGAGCTTCTTAACCAGGTAGAATTGTTGGGTGCTTTCTACTTGTTTTTGAAATCTAATAACATTCATCTACTGTTGCTTTCTCTCTTGTTTGGTTCCATGCATGATGTTTGATATTAGATTGCAGATTCATTCTTTGATGTTGTGCAAAAGACTAATGCCTGGGCAGTTCTGGAAGCAACTTTGGTGCCTTTTTTCCTAAGATCGGTTGGTGTTTCTGCTAGTATAATTCAAAATGAAGAATTGGATGGTACCGGATTGTATAGAAGCTCAGTTTTCCTGGTCTCAAATGACCTGATAGAAAATTTGGATATGGACAAGGATGATATGCTTTATCTATCTGGAGCTTTTCCATTACCACTATCATGCCATGTTTTAAGCATAATTTTGGATGCTGCACTACGAACTTCTCAAGCTGCTCCAGTTACAGACTCAGTTTTGGAAAATGGGTGCTGTTATGCTCAAAAGTTCATTGCTAATTTACTTTGGAATTTGTGTAATGTTACCGAAAGATTACTTTTGCAATGTTTGGAAAATCGGTCTTGTACAGTTGGCTTTCTGCTACCTGTCATTTTCAAAGCATTTGTTTCTCACAGCTCTTTTAAAGTCTCAGTTCATGGGCAGACACATATACTTTCCAGGTTGATGGTTGCTTGCAAATTGTGTTTGGTATTAATATTCTTTTTACCTTATTTAACATGAATCTGACTCCTGTACACATCTTTCTTTTTACTGACTAAATCTAGTTGGCTTCCAGGAATTGTTTCTTTATGAGAATGTGGAGATGCTGTAGAGGATTGTTCTCTCTTGGATCTTTAGAGAGGAGAGATGCATACAGTATACTCTCCCTGTATTTGTCTTATTTCTCTTGTACTGAAACCTCTGAAAACTCTGACATTAGTGATGGGGCGGAAGAATTTGATGTAAGAAGTGAAAAAGAACTGTGGAATGAAATCAAAGCAGGACTGGTAATTTACCCATTCCCCCCTCCCTCTTCTTGGTGATTTAAGTTTATTCAATAATGACTAGAGAGTATAGATTAACTGATTTTACTTTTATTATTATTTATTTATTTGGTGGTATGTCAGGTTGATGAGGAGGGCCTAGTGAGGAAGCAGTCATTGCATATATTGAAGACAGTGTTATGTATGAGTAGTGGAAGCCAATGCCATTCTGGTATTTCAGAGAAGAAATCCCAAGGGAAACATACAGTTCCTCATGGTGTGACAAAGAGAGAGCTGTGGGCTTATAATGAAGCAAAGTCACTAGGGGTAGGAAAAGTCTGCAGCTCAGTTGATTCAGGCTTGAACAGTCAGCAGCAGTGGGAGGCATTCTTGCTCCTATTTGAAATGCTTGAAGAGTATGGTACTCACCTTGTAGAAGCTGCTTGGAATCATCAGGTACCAGATAAAATCTGCTCTTGTGATAACATATGATTTGAGTTAGTTAAATTAGATAGACCTTCGTTCACTCGTTTATACAGTGATAGAGGAGTAACCTATGATGATAATGACAGAAGGATGCTGTTAGGGAATTTTATTTGGACTAATTAGCAAAGCTAGTTTATTGGATTAGATTAATAACTTTAGAAGTAGATAAGTAATGCGGCATAGTAATATCCTCTAATGAAAAGATGAAAAAACTAGTTGCAGGCCTCAATTTAAGCTCTACTGAGGTACTTTTATTAAGGACAACATAATGTGAACTATTGTGCATGATGCTTGAATGAGAATCTTTTGGCTTCCTGGATGTGTAGCAAATGTTTAAAGAAAAATGTTATATTATAAAAAAAGGGAATTCTTTCGTGGTATTTTTAGGATTCTTCAATTACTTGAAGCATTTCTATAAGGTTTCTGTCAGTCTCTTTCTCTGATATGGCTCAAAATTTCTTTGCTCAGAATATATGATGAAAAATGTTGACATGTTTATATGCCTTGGTCGACTTGTTATTCTTTGGAGGGTTTATCTACACGGTCATCAACTTCTTTTCTTTGTTTTTTTTTTTTTTTGTTGGTTTGTAGTTATGGTCACTTGAATGGCATGTCTATTACTCTGTTGTTTAATGTGTTATCTTCCAGTTCCTTGCTGTCAAATTGGAAACAACCTTTATTTGCTAATGCTTAAGAAGATACCTTATTGTATCTTATATATTGTCTTTATTTATTTGTTGCTGTCTCTCTGTAATTTGTAAAAATTTATTTGAACCTCAGTTCTACCCCGCCTACCTGCTTAATTGTTATGGTTTCTTGCAGATAACTTTGTTGCTTCAGTTTTCTGCCTCAGATGATAACTTTGTGAGTGCTATTAGCAGAGGTGTCCATCAAAATCAGTCAGAAACTTGGGGTGAAGTCTTTAGCTGGTTATCAATTTTGTGGAAGCGAGGCTTTTGTCATGATAATCCTCAAGGTATTGATATCTTGCTAGCATGACTTTAATTGGGGATAAGTTAATTTACCATTTATTGTAAACTTTGTGATAATGTATTCCTGCTCTCTTTCTTTCTGCATAATGCAGTTAGATGCATGATCATGCAGTCATTTTTGGGGATCGAATGGACAAAATATGGAAGCTGTGTGAAGTCGGTACCTGAAATTTTTATTCTTGGTCCTTTGATGGAAGCTTTGAATGATCCAGTACACCATAATGATTTTGGTTTGTTCTGAATCTGATTGCTTCATTACTGAATTTGCTAGCAAAGAATGTTTTGTGCTATCATATCAGCAATTGGAGTTAAACTAGTAGATTATAGGAGATAAAACCTTACAATGCTGTAACTTTTTGAGACTTTCCCCTGTTTCTTTTTCTCATTTGATGTGCAACTTCAGTACAAAGCAAGCACTGATATTGATTGTCTTTTCTATCTATGTTCAAGCACAAGTCATTGGCTGTGGAATCCAATCCAAAATACATTTTCTTCTAAGTTCGTTATGTGTTTTCATCTAAGTTTCTAAAGACTCCAGTCGCAGTAACTGACTACTTAGTTTGAGCATCTGCATTGTGGTGTCCCCCCTTTCCTCTCACTCTCTCTCTCTTTCTTTTTTTTTTTTTTAAGTTTTTATATTTTGCTGACCTTCTAGTTAGCCACCTAAGTAAGATGCTTTTATATAAAATTTTCAAGTAATAATGTTGGAGTTTATTTCATGCTTTAGCCCTTGTAGTCTTGCTAAGATTTTTCACTGTTTTTGGTTTACTACAGCTATTTTGAATGGTTTATACTGCTTTGAATGTTGTGAGCTAAGATGAATAACTTAGAATTTCATTTTTCACCTAATTGATCTTTCAATCAATCTTTTAGGTGTTAAAGGAGTTTACTCTTCAAAAACAATTGAGGGTGCAGCTCAATTTTTGCATCATTATTCAAATTACCTGGATTCAAGGTATGCATTATTTGTCTGATGAATTTTGTTTACAGAGTAGAATGCAACTTGTTGAAAACTACAAACTGAGTTGACTTTGCAAGAAAGCTTTATGTATATTTATTTTTTTTTCATTCTCAGTAATGTTGTCAGTTACATGCATTTAGTGGGGAATAGGCTCTGAAGAGAAGTTGTGTCAAAACTATAAAAACTCCTTATTGCAGCTTTTTAAATATTCATTCTTCTGTCTGTCTCCTTTTTCTTACTAGTTTTATGTTCTGTCTGGTAGAATTCAGGTCCTTTATGTATACTGTAAATAATTGTTTGGGTTGAAATTGGTAAAAGTTTTAGATGATTTAGATGACTTAGCTCCTTACTGAAACTGATTAGACTTTCCAGTGATGAGTTGGTTACCTTAGAATTCATTAACTTTTATCCTTTAACAAGTTATTTCCCTTTTCAATCAAGCTTTGGGCTTCAATGAGTTTACATCTCTTGTAAATACTCTATGACGATGTTTGTTAGTGGACTGCCATGGCTTCACGCATACCTATGATTGCATGTATGCACAAATGAAGAAAAGTAGAAACTTCTAAACTGATAGATTGGAGAAGTACTGTTATGTTGGGAAGGTTATGTGATCATATTTTTTAACAAGTTATTTCCCTTTCTTCAAGCTTTGGGCTTCAATGAATCTACATTTTCTCTGTGTGAATAAGCTTTATAACAATGTTTGTTGGTGGGGCACCAAAACTGCATGTGCATACCCGTCATCGCAGGTATACATGAAAAAAAGAGAAAGTACTTAACCTCTGGAGCATGTAGAAATGTCTGAACTGAGAGATGCAACAATTACTGTTCTGTCGGGAAGTTTTTGATTATCATATGTTATTGTTACAGGGAAAGGATTGTCTTTTTAAGTAGCCTAGTATCCCTCGCCAAAAGGAAGTCTTTCAGCAGAGCCGGATTGATGGGTCTTGCAGAATGTATTGCTGCATCTGCCTTGGGGGCTTGCAAATACAGCGACAATAAAGTGAAGTTTTCCAAAGATGGTTTTGTTGATAAAGTCCAACAGGAAAATTCTTTGCAGAACTTTCTGCATGATGATGGGACAGAGTTGCTGGATGTTTTCAGATATGTTCTCGAGAGTAGCAAGCAACATTTCAATCCTAATTACCGTTTTCGAGGTTACTAATTACCACTCTGGTTAGATTTTGATAAATTTATTAGACTTGCATATGTACTGTGCAACCATTGAATGCTATAACAGAATCCTTGTGACACGTTCTTCTATAATTGTCAGTCTGTGAAAAAGTAGTGGAGGCTGCTGCTTTATTGGTGCCTGCAAGTGATGTTCCTCTTGAGATACTTTTGCACTTCATTTCAGCGTTGCCACGGGAATTTACTGATTATGGTGGTAGGAAAAACATTATGGTTTTTTTATAGACTCTGCTATTTGCTCGCTTCTTCATTTGGTTCCTTATGCCTATCTCTTCTTCTTGATGGTGCATTTCTCCTTTATGACATTTATGAATTACCATGCATGAATTAGGCATGCTTTTTGTTTGCCTTTGTTTCTCAAAGTTGTTTATTTTAGATCATTGGGTAAGATTAAGTTGAATCGATTGATTTTTATATGGTAAAAGGAGCTGAAAGCTCCATTTAGTTATTGAACTTTGTAAGTACCCGCTTAGTTTGTGGCTCTTTCACTTACCTGACTGCAAATATGCTATTTCTCCATTGGAGTTGAGAGGTTGGAGGTTGCAAGGGTACTACTTTCTCAAGGGCTTTATTTAGGAAATGGCTCTCGCATTATTAAGTGAACACTTTTGGTGTTGTGTAGCAAGCATTAAGTATGGAGACAACTGGGTTCAGAAGACTTTTAGGCCTGACAGGGACACTTTTGGTTCAGTTTTGTGAAAAGGCATCAGAGGTGGATGAAATTCATTCTCAAAATTTCTTATTTTGGCATGATAGCTGATGGGGAAGGAGATGCTTAAAATATTCTGAGTCAGAGTTATCCCTGAACTATTGAATTTAGGTGAAAATTTTATTGCTCATATTACTTGTTAACTTATGATCTGGATGTTTCCTCATTTCTTATACATTTGTATGAATCTTCCTCAATCCTTCATTCTATGTATCTATTTTGTAACTTACATTTGCTTCTCTACTGTATTAAAGCAGGAGCTTTTGTACACGTGTAACACATCTCCATCTTGTCAGGTTCTCTACGTGTAAGAGTACAAGACTGGCTTTTGCAGAATCATTACACTCCTCATTGTGGGGGTACCTGGATGCAGCTTTTGGATAGTCTTTATGGCTTTCCAAAAAGGTTCATTACTCATAATTATGTGGTTGAAAATTTTAATGATGAAGACTTGGATGCATGGGATCTTGAAGTGAGAAGATGGGCAAGAGTACTCTTTCTTGTAATCAAGGAAGAACATCAATTAGTACCTTTACTGATGGTTTGCCTTCAACTCTTCCTTTATATGCTCAATTTTTTTGTTTAACTTTATATTCTTCTTTCTTTGTTGATTGGTATAAATTTTAATTTGTAGAATGCACCTGAAAAGAAATTTAAAGCATATTATTGGTAATACTCGTTCATATCAAAGTTTTACATGCAAGCACAAATATTCATGTACTCTAATATGACATGCCATTTATTATATGTAATATGAATATTCTGAAAAAAAGAAGAAGGTCAAATTGTCTTGTTTAATAATCTTTACCCTTTCATCTTTGCCCTTCCTTGGTTGTCATGTTTTCATATATGTTAGCCTGTTAAGATGTTGTTATTCTCTTTCATAATGTCTATGCATTGTTGACCATCTGAAATCTTAGTTGCTGCATTTTGTCAGTTGAAGAGCTTCATAGGCTTAAATCTTGCCATGCAAAATGTTCTGCAGGTTGACTGCATGAAAAATTGTTTGCATGGATATCTATTTTGTTTTTAGTTTATGTGTAGCTGCCTGCATTCCTTTTCAAATATTATTTTCTCATTTTGCCTACTAGGAGTCCAACCTTTTGTTTATGTTTGTTTGTGCAGTTTATTCAAAATCATGGAACAAATATCTGTAAACAGAAAAACCATCCAGAGTGGATACCTGTGAAGTTTCTCACACTTATCTTGGGCTTGATTCAAGAGATCCAGGTGATGCAGAGCAGAGCTGCTAAACTTGGTGTAAGAATTCAAATCAAATCTGAAATGGGCCTGCTGGAGGCAGAGGAGCAACCAAATAATGTAGAAGCTTCAATCGTTTACAAGATGTTCACTGACCCTTTACTTTTTATATTGGTATTTGTGCCTTCTTAAGCTATTTTATCAAATGATGAGAATTGCATATAACTTGTTATGAGAGAGCTGTACATAGGTATTTTGTCTGGCATGCAGGAGGAACTTGTGTCCTTTGCCAACTTGTCTTGTTCCATATTCTTGTCCAGTTCTGAGATTGACGACAAGGTTCTGCCTAGTTCTGTGAGAGGAAAACTTGGAGGTCCTAGTCAGCGACGATTATCAAATTCTTTGACAACTGCTGTGTTACAAGCTGTACGATATCATTCTGTTCTTTCTTCGTTTCATTAGTTTTTTTTTTTTTTTGAAAGTTTTTAGTTTCATTAGTTGATTTCTTCTTTAGAACTATTTTATTAACTTGTGTTTTCATGCTCATTAATATACCTCACCCCTTTGCACTCCGAAAATACCACTTGAATAGTCATTAAATGCATACTCCTTCTTAGACTTTTCATACAACCTCTCACAATGATTGCATCTTTAGGTGCTCACTAGTTGCTGCTTCTCTCTATTTTTCATTTATAAACATTTTCTTCTATTGTTGTCATGTATTCTTATTTCTTTTATTGAAGGAGAAGGCCTAACTTGTCTCAATTTCATATTTATGAACAGATAATGTCTGTCAAAGCTGTTGCATGTATATCTGGCTGGTGTGCACAACTTAGATGTGGCATTCTGTTAAATTCTACCTTTACTTTTGTTTGGAAATTCTTCTGTAACACTGTTGCTTCTCTGACTTGTAACTCTGAGGTAAGTTTCTGGGCATTCTATTGCAAAATATTTCCACCTTTTTGGTTGACATTTTATTTTCTCTTTTAACAATTTGTGATAACATACTGCTGATTGATATGATTATCTCAAATCAGACTGAAGCTGAAGTTTGTCTTGCTGCATATGAAGCATTAGCTCCTGCTCTGAAAGCACTTGTCTCTACATTCTCTCCTCAAACTTTGGACCTTTTCAGGGAAAATTGCAAATCATTTTTACCTGCAGTAGAAGGTGAACCTTGGTTAGGTTCAGTAGTTCTTTCTTTTCTTCAGAATATCAATGATCTTCTAGCCGTTGGATTAATGGCACGCACTAGGCGGGCAGTTTTGCTTACTTGGAAGGTGATGCTTGTTTGATTTAACTATAGTCTCCCCTATTCTTTTCCTTTAGTTTGGCATTTGAACTAATTCACAGTCATAATGTTGTTTCTGATGGAATCCAGAAATTAGATGACGTAGATTATAACTTAAAATTTTTGTGTGTATCTATAATATTTTTCAAATTCATATTCTTTTTTTCCTTTTTAATTTTTCCTTAAGCATGAAAAAGTAATTGCATAAGAATTTAATGATGAAATTGATAAAAGAAATTTGCTTCTTAATGCAATTACTTTTCATATCTTAATGGAGAGTTCAAATTGCATTAGTATGAAGTTTTGAATTCTGATGTGAGCCAATTAATAAGTTCCAGTTCAGATGAATTTTGAAGTTCTCCACAATTAATCATCCTTGCTTCTGTATAATATAGTACTCAATTGTTTACTATTGTCACCATAACAAAATTATGATTAAACAAATTTGCAGTACTTTTAAGATTTTTGTTTGCAATTTTATTTGTCTATGAATGAGTTATTCAACTTTTTTTTTTCCACTTTGAAACTTTCTAGAAGATAAAAATTTCTAATCAAAATATTATTGGGAAACAAGTTTGGTAAAATTTTTCTTTCTAAAAGATTACAAACTTGGTGATTTTAAGGTTTTGAGAGATAAAATTTGCTACCCACATATAAAGGTTTCTTACAACGAGTTTTTGTGATATCAAATTTTTAGATAGGTTCTTGAGATGTGAAGTTTGTCTTAAAGGGTGTTTTTTGTTCGTCTTTTTACTAATACATATTCATGTTCCCTATTAGTAGTAACAATTCATAAATCAAAATATTAATTGATTTTTGTGATTAATTCAGTGGATTTGCTTAGAGTCTCTGCTCTCGATTCCTTACTATGCATTTGAGAGTAAGCTTCATTTAGAGGATGGTAGATTTTTTTTCTCGGATGCTGCTGTCAGACACATTTTTACTGATATTCTTGAAAGGTAGGGAACTGATTGAGCTTACTTCTGTCATTACTTATATGATGCATTAAATGTTTCAAATTTTTGTTCAATCTGAAGGTGAGTCATTTAGCAGTACTTGTTTTTTCTTGCCTATTTTCTGGTTCTCTTCACTTCATTTTTTTCCCCTTAGATAATATGCTGACTAAGAGACCTTATTGTTGGATTTCTTCCTAAATGACCTTGCAGTCTTGAGAATGCTGGTGAGGGTTCCATTTTACCCATGTTGAGATCCATCAGACTGGCCTTGGAGCTATTTACTCCAGGAAGGTTGTCTGCGGTTGTTTCCCAATGCAGTGGTGTAGATTCTCAGGTGCAAATCATTTTTCCCTTTTTGAGTTTATGCTTATCTGAATTTTTGTCTATGCTTTTTGAGGTGACCTTGTGCACACCATAGTTTATGTGTGATGCAAGGGAAGCAATGGATCAGATGGTGCTATGTCCACACTATTTTGGAACAGTGTTGAGATTTGAATATTTGATTATCATTTCTGCACTTTTTTCCAGATGTACAGCTATTTATACGTGTGGCCTTAAGTCAGGCAGGTTGAATACCCAGTTACACAATCATGGAACATATATATTTAGTACTGAGATATTTCTATATGCCAGGGAGGCAGGGTGTAGTTTAGTCTTGTAGTGCTTATAGATGAGAATGTTATGAATTCTATACTGAATTACCTGCCTTGAATTTTATAAACACTAAAATATTTCATTCGTTAGCATTGGTGACCTTAAAATCAATTTGATATTTGGCAAGGAAGTTCATATTTTTAGTAATGTGTCACTGACTGACAAGTA
This sequence comes from Theobroma grandiflorum, assembly GCA_036013995.1. Lineage (NCBI taxonomy): Eukaryota > Viridiplantae > Streptophyta > Magnoliopsida > Malvales > Malvaceae > Theobroma > Theobroma grandiflorum. Next base: position 4,923,188 of record CP142131.1, on the reverse strand, counting down.
GACAGAGTCTTGCTATGCCTAGTGTATTCTTTTCTTCAGTTCTCTTACTTGCCAGTGCTAATTTTTATTGCCAGTTGCAAGGGGGGGGGGGGGGGGGGGGGGGTGTAATTTTGTGTTAGGGTGTAGGCCTTTTGGAATAAAAATTAAACATTTATCAATGGAATTTTCTTCCCATTATTTAGCCTACGGAACTAGTATCTCATGCTCTTAATCAAAAGCTTATCTTTAAGTATTATAATGTTTTATTTTAATTTCTGAAGTTAATTTCAATGATTGTCTTGTATCATTGGTATCTGTCTTTTAAATCTTCACTACTCTTTTCTGTTATTGCCATGAACTAAGTTTTGATATGCTATTGTTGTTTTTGTAGGTCTTATATTCATAAATTTAAACATCTTATGGGAAAGGCTGAAAAGATAAACTAAAAATGTATAGGAATACCGTGGAGTCTCAATTTATCCATAAATTTGCCTTTTACCATCTCAGTCTTGAAATATATTTGTTTGATGAAAGAAGCTATATTCACATATTGTTTCATGGCTTAATGCAGATGATTTGGCATTTGGTTCGATCCTCTTGGATATTGCATGTCAGCTGCAACAAGCGGAGAGTTGCACCTATTGCTGCACTTTTATCTTCTGTCTTGCATCCTTCCTTGTTTAGTGATGGGGACATGCATGAAACTGATAATGAACCTGGGCCCCTGAAATGGGTGTGTGGTTCCTTTCTTTTGTGTGTGCATGTGTGGGTGTTGGTGTGAGTGTTAAGGGTGTGTTTGTTGTGCACATGCTTTCTTTTTGTATGTGGTGGTTCTATATGGATAGGACTATGTTATTTCTTGTTTTAACATCAATGGTGCAGTTTGTTGAAAAGCTTCTGGAGGAAGGCACAAAAAGTCCTCGGACAATTCGTCTTGCAGCTTTACATTTGACAGGGCTGTGGCTCTCAAATCCAAGGACCATAAAATACTACATAAAAGAACTGAAGCTGCTAACACTCTATGGTTCTGGTGTTGTCTCGTGCTTATCCACTTTCTGGTTCTATTCATGTTCATTTATTTTCAGTTCCATTGTGCATAAAATCACTGAGAATCTGAATTTTAACCTCCAGTTGCTTTTGATGAGGATTTTGAAGCTGAGTTAACTGAAAATCATGATGCAAGAACTGAAGTTACATTATTGGCTAAAGCCCCAGACCCTGAGTTGACTGAAGTAAGCTCTTCAATTATCAATTTGTTTTCTCATCTTTATATATGTGGTGTGTGTGGCCCAAATATTACCTGTAATTTTGCAATGTTATTACTTATTATTTTATCTTATCATATGAGTTAGAGTTTCTCAATAAGTTTCTACTTTAAAGTAAGCACATTTGGTTTTGTAAAAATTTCTATGCTGTTTCAATAGATTATGCTCTGAAATTATTCCAAGTTTCTCTAAATTGTTTGATCATCTAGGAAGAATTTTGTGTCTGGACTTTTCATAGGTTTGTTGGGCATATATGGGTTGCATGCTACTGGGTATTTAGTAATTGTCTTCTTGTGTTGATGTTCTGCATCTCCTTTGCATTCATATTGTAAATAAATTGCTTTCTTGGAGTTACTGACCATATCAACTTCTCTTTTCAGGTGTTTATCAACACAGAGTTGTATGCACGCGTGTCTGTTGCTGTTCTCTTTTACAAGCTGGCTGACTTGACTAATATGGTGGGATCATCAAGTGGAAACAAAGATTACCAGGCAGCCCTTGAATCTGGAAAATTGTTTCTGCTAGAGCTTGTGGATTCTGTGGTATTGTTCTTTCTGATCAACACCAATTGATTGTTATTCCACATTTTCAATGAAGATGATATACCTAATGAAGTTAATATGTTCAACTAGCTAATAAACATAAGTCTGTAACCTCCTGTTAGATAATTAATATGTGTTGTTAGAGTAAACTGAGTTTGTTGACTATGTGAAACAAGCAAAGGAGGAAGTAAGATTATGTTTTGGAATTTATGCTTGCAGAAGTCTTGTGACTTGGGTAGCACATCAACATTGTTGGTGACTGTAGCTGCCATAATTGTTTACTTATTTACATCCAACTTGCATGAAAAGAGAGTTTCAACATTGTGCTGTTATTTGTTTGTTGATAAGAGCAAACTTTCCGTATCAAATGTTTGGGTTCTAGTTTTGATGGCATTCATTTCTGATGCAGGTAAATGATAAGGATCTTGCAAAAGAGTTGTATAAGAAGTATAGTGCGGTAACGGATACTTTTCTGTTCATTTGCCTTGTTTTTTTTTTTTTGGGTTTTTTCACCAACTGAAGTTGAGAATGATAAGTGAAGTAACCTAGTGCAACAAAATGTAAAACATCATATGAAGGAATTTGAACTGTAGTTTGGTTCTCTGTCATTCTAGGATTTTTCTGTTGATGATGCATGAAGAATGAGGATATATGAGTCAACATGTAAATAATGAAAAGTTATAAATGATTAAATGTTGTAATATTTTAAAAGTTTATCAAACCTTTAAGTGTTGTTCCTGTTTCCATCTTTTCAGATTAATAACAATTGTTACTATCTGTCCTGCCATTTGTCAACAGATCCATAGACGAAAAATACGTGCTTGGCAGATGATATGTGTTCTGTCACAATTTGTTGATGATGATATAGTTGGAGAAGTTGCTCGTTGCTTGCACATAGCCCTTTATGTAAGTGACTGTTGCATTTTTTAGAAAAAATCTGGTAGTGTTCTCTTCTAGGTTGATTTCAACGTGATCTGAAGTTTCATAATGCGATTAAGTTTGGTAAGTTATTTTGGAGAGAATACCTTGTAATTTTTCTCGTTTTTATAGAAATTTCATGAAAGCTTTTTCTCAATTAATTGTTTCGGAATGTCTGCTCCATGTGCATCGCACTCACAATTTTTAGTTTTTGCTACTTTCAAAAGGCAGAATGCTTCTGTTTGGTGCTGACAGAGGTTGCTGTTAGGTTGTTCCTTAAATCAAGCCATGTTTACACATGAATGCTTCTTGTTTTGCATCATATCACTAATATGTGTCCTTGGTGTCTAATATATGAGACTTGTTATATTACTACAGATCTGATGATGTGATTTAGGTGGTTCATCCCTGAGGAATTAATGAGAAATGTTATATTAATAACTGTCTGCTTTATATGGTAGATTTATATATATTTTTTGATGCTACTCGGTTAAGCAACAGGCTTTTACTGTTTTACGCACAACCATGTGAACACATATATATGATTTTCATAACTAGCTAGAATTAGTAGTCTGTGGGTAGAGCTTGCTACATGCTGACTGATATCTGCCATTATTAGAGTTTTATGCAGTTTAGTGGCAGGCTTACCTTGATGTGCCTGAATATGTGGTGAAATTTGTGAATTAGTTCATGGGGTTGCCATTCTCATTACTGGTTAGAAGGCTGTAACTGATAATGCTGGATGGTCTTTAATTAACAGTTTGACTTTGGATTGCATAAATATGCTCATGCATCTATATTTGTAGATCTACATAATGCAATGGTTTTTATTTACCTTTTTGTTGATCCCTGGTGATCCGCTTCTCATGTCTCTTTTGCAGAGGAACAACTTACCTTCTGTTCGACAGTACTTGGAAACATTTGCAATTAATATTTACTTGAAGTTTCCATCTTTGGTAAGGCATTTTCTTTAGTTACAAAGAGAAGCTTAATCTGCATGCATGGGATGTGTGCAGAAAACACACATTGAGCAATCTATATGCCTTGGATGTAAAATATGTATTTCAAGTGGGAGCAATACCCACATGCACAAAAAGAGGCCTCTTTAGAATTTTATCCTTATTTTTGTATGACACTTGAATGAGGCTATTGCCGTATAGAAGGAATAGCAACATTTTTCCAAATCATGTTTGTAGACAAATTGTTCCTAGTTTTTATTAACTTAATATTTAGGTTGATCAGTCATTCAGCTGCTCTTATTGATTCTTGTAATTATATCACAGGTTGCAGAGCAATTGGTTCCCATATTACGAGATTATGACATGAGGCCCCAGGTAAATACTGCAGAGTGTAGATTTCACAAATTTTCATTGTTGGGGGTTGCAACAACTTTCATCCTTTGTTCAGAAACCCCATTTAGTCATTGTTTCTTAGAATCTTGTGAAATTTTTAATACATTCATGAAATAGCTTAGCATTGTGAAGAGTGATTTATATGGGTTTCATGCAAAGTTGAGTGACTACAGATTATATGCGACATTTTCTGTACTGTATATAGATAGAGAAGCATCTTTTTTTTTTGAAAAAGTAAGGATTTTAATTGATCAAGACAGGGAGTCCCCGTAATTTACAAAAGAATCTAACTTGAGACAGCAGTCAGTTACTACCCTGGCTTACAAAAAAACAGCCAAGGTAAGGCCAAAACAGCATATGGTCTCTTGAACAATCATACATCTATTAACTAGCATCCAAAAATTTTAAACAAACCAGTAATTAGTGGAAACAGTAAACTCCTGTTTCCGTTCCTTGCTGGCAGGAACAGGAAGTCATAAACCAGACTCACAAGACAGTAGACAGAGAAGCATCTACTTCTCTCTCAGATGCATGTATGTGCACACAGCTAGGCCTTTAACCAATTTCCTAGTCTGTCCGGTTGGATGAAGTGATAGTCATTTTAGGTGGACAATTTTAACAATTTATTTCACTTATTTATATTCTGGATTTTTGTGGTGTATACAAATTTATTACGAATGCTGTATGCTACTGTATTGAGCTTCATGCATCAAATGCAGGCCCTTTCTTCCTATGTGTTTGTGGCAGCAAATGTGATCCTCCATGCTCCTAAAGAGACTCAATTCAGGCATTTGGATGCATTACTTCCTCCCATACTTCCATTGTTAACCTCACATCATCATAGTTTACGTGGCTTTACTCAGGTCAGTTTCATGAAAGGTGATGAGTGCCGCATTCTAAATTTTGAATGTCTTTACTTTGTTAAAGCATTTTTCATTTTGACACTTTTTTGCAGGTTTTGGTACATCAAGTACTTTGCAAACTTTTTCCTCCCATGGATCCTAGAAGCTCTGAATTCATACCTTTGGAAAAAAGGTGCTTTGAGGACTTGAAATCATACCTGGCAAAGAATTCTGATTGCATGCGGTATGGTATTTATCTTAAATTTTCAGTATCGTACATTTAGCAACTTCCAAAAGTTATTTCAATTTAATTTCTTTTCTGATGTTAATGCATAACTTCTTAAGTTAGTAAGCATCTTTAATTGTTGTCATTTCTCTGGGCATGTGACAAGTGTAAATAGATGGATGGCATTAGGATGGAAAGTTCATCTGTTTTCCAAGCAATTCAACTATTATAGGAGATATATATATGAATGAAAAAAGAAAACTGGAAATGTCTTTTAAGGGTAAGAGAGGAAAAAGATAAGAGAAGGGCATGAGAAAGAATAGAGTAGAAAGGGGTTCACCCCAAATCTTATAAACAATTAAAAATTATGGTGCTGGGGTATAAACTATTAACTTGAAAAATAATCCTTTTGTCAGTCTAAAATTGAATAAGAATTATTTCTGGGAGCTGAACTGGATAAGTAGAGAGATGGTGGCCTCTGACAAAGTTAAGTAATTAGAAATTGCAACAATATTGGATGAATGAGATTTGAGTGCAATACAAATTAGATGTCTGCATTGGATGTTGCTTTATACATTTGAATGTTTAAACTGCCCTTGACATGTTGATTTGATTGCCTTTCAGCTTGCGAGCTTCAATGGAAGGCTATCTTGATGCTTATAATCCAAAAACCTCTGTTACTCCTGCTGGAATTTTTGTTAGTCGTGTAGAGGTATGGGATTTCTTAATAGTTGGCTAACTTTTGAAAAGTTTACCAAGAGTTAGTTTCTCAATTCCAAGTTTATGCCTTTCAGCAAATTTTTTTCCCTAATGAATTAACATTAGTGAATGAAATATTCAGCTGATAATGCCTTTTTTCTTTTGATCTAATTGATAATGTAAATCATGATTGATAGAAATCACCATTGGATAAATACTATTGGTGGGACAGATTGCTTCCCTTGGTGAGAATTGGCTTAGTACTGTGGCTTTGCAATTAAGTAACCTGTTGACACCATTTTCTTCCTGAAATGACAAATTTTTATGGGAACAATCAGGTTGAAAAATTAATTGTTCCACATTGATGTGGGAGCTGTGAGCTCAGAAACTTAATATGAAGTAGCATTTATTCTTCAATTATATCCTATGCTTCCTAGAATGCTTTATCTTTTACTCTTTCTGTTTCAACTCCCCTGTTCCTCGTATGGTAAAAATTGCAGGAAATCGAGTTTGAATGTGTTCCAACATCCCTCATGGAGCAAGTGCTTAATTTTCTAAATGTAAGCAGTTGTAAACTTCTATTGCTTTTCATGCTTGGTTGATATCTAATTTTCAGTTACTGCAGGATATGAGGGAAGATCTGAGATGTTTGATGGCAAAGGATACAGTGACAATCAAGAATGAGAGTCTAAATATCAGTGAAGATCCTGAATCAATCGAGAAACTGTCTACTGCTTGTAAAGAGAGATTGTTTACTGAGTTGTCTAAAGATGCACATTTGGACTTCCAGAAAAAGATTACTTTCTCTAATCACGAGAAGCAGGACATGAATTCCAGTTCTTTATTGGGCAAAGAAGAAGTTTACAAGCAACTTCTAGGTATGTATTAACTTTGAGAAGTAAATAATTTGAAGGTAAAGCTCTTTTAACAGTTTGATGACACCGTATTTGTGAAATTGCTTGTTTTGCTGGATTGGGGGCTATTTTGATACTTTCAATTGCATTTTTAGACAATAGAGCTGGTGATGTTCATGTGATTAACCGTTTTTTAGTTTGGTTTTGGATGACTTGGATTACACAGGTTGGTTTTGAGGGTTCATTATGGTTGAATGGCGCACCCAAAGCACAAAAAAAAAAAAAAAAAGGAAGAAAAGAGATAGAAATGGGAAGCTAGAAAAAAATTGAAATTTTAGTATAATTAAAGCATTGTAAGAGTTTCACTAAGAGGAGTTCTAATAGGTACTTGCCACTAAAGAAAGAAAAGTTGTTTGTTAAGAAAAGTGTATTCCAAGTTCAATAGTGCCCTGCTAGCAGAGAAATCATACAATCAAAAAGTATTCCTGATTATTAACCAAATTACCTCATGTATAATTAACAATTAAACTCACTCGTTGTCTGAGGTTCTTTTTACTGCACCCCCCTCCCCCCTTCTTTTTAGAACCAAAGTGTGTAATTTCTGTATTGCATCGATATGTGCAAAAGCAGAAATGGAGAAGGAAGATGGTCTTCTTGATCAGTTGTTGAAGTCTAGAAGCATGGCTATGGAAAGGATAAGAGGAAACCGGCAGCATATTATCCTAGTAGCATCTTTGCTTGATCGCATACCCAACCTTGCTGGATTGGCACGTACCAGTGAGGTATGTTGTGCTGGTTATTAAGTTATACTTCTTAGTGCTTAATGGCTTGCTTTTTATAACTAATATGTTTTTCTGCCCATGAAAACACATCCATTGACATTCCTTTCAGGTTTTTAAAGCATCAGGATTAGCTGTTGCAGATGCCAAAATAGTGCATGACAAACAATTTCAACTCATCAGGTTTTGATGATAGCTTACTGTCATTTAATCTGTAACTCTTTGGATAACCAATACTTGCTTGGTTTATATCATGTAAGACTAAAAGAGGCTGCTTCACTTTAGGTGAAGTTTGGTTCTTCAGGCACTCGGGTTATGATCTGCTCTTTAATGAACCTAGAAAGGGATCTTAAGAACTTACAATAGAAATAATAATGCTGTCTGAGACTGAATATTGTTTGTTTTCAGGGTTCCTGAAACCTTGCTATGGTGAATTTGAAAATTATTTGAACTGATATGGAACAACAGCCAATAAAATATACAAATCAACTATAAGCTGCTAAATGACCTCCCCTCTTGTATGCTGATTTCCTGCATATTTTTTACAATCAAGGGTGTGGATGGGTGAACAACGATCAAATAAAAGCAGTTTGAGAAAAAAGATTCCTGTAATTTGTTGTTGGTAGAAGGTAGCTTTGTAAATAGCTTCTTTTCGATGAAATGTTGTAGGCATTAGAACTAACTATTTATACTATTTTTTCATCTATCATTTAGACATAGCAATGGCATCAAAAGGTATAAATAATTTACTGTCATAATAACTGCATTGATTGTTTGTAGCAGTTAAAATGACAGATAAGAACTTGATCCAATCAAGGGTTGATATGTCCATTTCCATTACCAGGGCAGTAATATATATGGCTGCTATAATATACAATACTTTATAATCTGGCATGAAAGAGCAACATTTAAAGAGCCTGCAAAAAAACAGCCATTCAACTTGCATGTGGAGATATTCATAGTTCATTTTATGCTTGTTTAAGTTTCTAGATTTATGTCCTCTGTAAAAGATTATAGATTTTACTTTATCATAATTTTGGAAAGCATGAATATAAGGCAGGAGCATATGTGGGATGTAGGGAGGGTAAAACCATGAGACTAGATTCAAAGTTTTAGAGCACACATATTACATAGTTTTTCTCTACCTTCAACCTTTAATTGAGAGCTCCAGTTTTTTCCTGTAAGAGCTTGAATAAAAGTGTGGTTCCATGATTCTGAAGTATGAGTAAGGTTCAAATATCTGACCTTAATGTTAGAATGACTTTTTGTCTGTCAGGTTTATTACGGAAGTCAGACAGATCAGCTTGTCTTTTGTTTGACTTTTTGTTTTCTATCATTTGATTCCATTGTGCTATTTGGTGCTTAAAGACCATCAGACCATACGACAGTAGTGTATTTTTCTAAGTTTAATGATTTTAAGTTTATGACAAAAATGACTCACGTATATTGTGCTCTGCAGTGTGACAGCAGAGAAGTGGGTTCCTATCATAGAAGTCCCTGTAAATAGTGTGAAACAATTTTTGGAGAAAAAGAAGCGAGAAGGTTACTCGATCTTGGGGTTAGAACAAACTGCAAACAGTGTACCTCTTGATCAGTACATTTATCCCAAAAAGACTGTAAGTCATGCTTTAAAGCACAAATCAATTTAACATTTTGCTAGTAATTTATTTTCCCCTTTCTTAATGCTTGAATTATGTTTCTTTAGAGTAACAAGTATTTAGAAAGTTACTTGGCTTTGATGCTAGCATTTTTACAGTAGTCCAGATGTTATTTTATCTTATTCTCCATTTGGACCTTTCTTTACCTTTGCATTTTCAGTTTCAATGCTTGTCTTTAAAATTTACTAGTTGCAATAATTGCTATGAAGGAATTTAGACAGTTTTTTATTTCATTCTTTTGCTAGGTCTTGGTGCTTGGGCGTGAAAAGGAGGGTATACCTGTGGATATAATTCATATATTGGATGCTTGTATCGAGATTCCTCAGTTGGGGGTTGTTAGATCACTTAATGTACATGTCAGTGGAGCCATTGCGCTCTGGGAGTATACTCGACAGCAACGATTATAATAGTTCATTACTTCTTGACAGGATATACGTTGGAGCTAACTTGAAATTCTACTCATCATTATGTACTTGACAGCAGCAGTGTTAATATCTTTATCCTCTCCATTGGATAGGTCTTTTTTACTAAAGACCATATTGTAATATGTTCAGTTTCTATCAGTCAGGTCCATTGTAATTTATTTGTTGTATCTGATTGTAATTTGTTTATGTACTATTTTTGGGCGATATGCCCTAGGAACTGACATTCTTCTCCATTTTTAGCGATTAAGCTGAAGAAAAGCAGGTGATGTTGGTGAAATCATCAAAGTTCATGCTTTTGTTTTTGAATCAAGTCTAGATCAGGATGCATACTGTTGATTAACACTGATTGAAACAGCTCAGATATTCTGAAGGATTCAGTAATTTTTGATTGTCATGTTTGATTGAATGTTTGCTTTTTTAACCTGTTTCACTACATCCACTATGGGCTCATGTTTCTTGAGTGTGGGACAATTAATGGATGGTGAACATTAACTGCCATTTGGAGAGATCAGACACAGTTGTTTGTACCAAAACTTGCATGACATGATCTGTTTTGGAAACAATAAATTGTTGATCTTCTTGCTTAAACTGAGGATGCTAACTTTATATTTGCACGATTATAAACCTCAACTTTTTCCCTTTAGATTGTGAGCTTGAATTGCCATTGGGTTGGTTTTCCCTAGCAGAGTTGTTCTTTGCCTGTTTTATTAGGACTAATGCATTTTCACCATGATTTATAGATTTTTTCCCTACCTGCCTATACAGTTGACACTTAATGCCAGAGAGAATATGTCCACTTGCATGATCAAGTTGGTTTGAAAATGACAAATGCATGTATGGTTGTGTTGCATTGCATGAAAGTAGTTTGCATCTCTTCAACCGTCTTCCTTATAATTTGTAGACAGTGGAGGGATATATTTTCCTTGAGTCTTAGAAACGAACAGGTTGTGCAAAAATAGTAACACATTGTAAATGGTCTTGCTCTGTACTGCATTTCTCATATATTTTATTATTACTACCCTTCTATTTGCAGAGGCTAAGGTCTTCATGGTTTTAATGGGGGAAGAGCCTACTCTGTCTCTCACAACAAAACAAAAATACCACAGGTGTGACTTCAAACTTCTTTCCTTCTCTTTTCTTCCTATCTTCTATTTTTTTTGGAAAGGTCTTTTCTTCGTATTTAGGACCCAATCCTTATGCAAGATTTTAAAGATTACATGTCAATGTGTACGAGTGACAAAAACACAGTTCCGTACAAAAAGAAAATAAGTAGTAGCCACACCATTTTCTTGGAGTCTTACTTGCAGTAAGGATCCTACACCAAACTCTACAGCTATACTCATTTGCTCAATGGGTTTGCAGTCCATGTTTCTTCGGAAGTGGTACATTTAAGTGGGTTATTTGGCTTTAGTCTAGCATTGTGACAATAATAAGATCTTTGATTCTGTCATGAAAACCTTAAAAACAGTTTAAGTTTAATGCCATCATTGGAGCATCGGGTTATGTGCATTAGCTTTCATATTCAACGTTATCACTGGCAAAAGAACTGAATTGGATGTGAGATGCTGAACTTTTGCAGGTTCTCAGCATCCTGCAAAACGCAACTGGGGTTAGGTTCATCCATGAAGACGTCAAAATGGAGAAGCTCACAACACATTCACCTGATTTTCTAGGAATTCCAGCTGGTGTGTGGCCAAGATTAGGTGGTGCAGAGACTTCTGGTGAGGGGGTTGTAATAGGTTTCATTGACACTGGGATAAATCCTTACCATCTAATTTTATGAGACATTCAGCTTTAGGTTTTCTAAATAGCACAAAGGGGAAGTGCACTTCTGGAGAGCAGTTTTCGTCAACAGCATGCAATGGAAAGATAGTAGGTGCTCAATGTTTTGCACATGCAGCAATCGCTAATGGTGATTTTAATGCTGCTCGTGATGTTGCATCTCCTTATGATGCAGATGGACATGGAAGGCAGGTTATGCCAATACATTGATAAATTTAGAAGCAATTGGTTTTGCTGATGGTTTACTTTTAGCCAACTTACAAATACTGCTATTCTAGTTCTAGCTGGCAATTTATCATAGCTAAGTTTTTGAAATCATTGTTAACTACCCAAAGTCATCTCAAATTCATTATTATGCTTGTAAAAAAAATGTTTAACAGCCACACAGCCTCAATAGCTGCTGGGAACAACCATATTCCAGTGATTGCCAATGGTTTTAACTACGGTCAAGCAAGTGGAATGGCTCCAGGAGCTAGGTAACTGACAGATGGAATCTCTGTGTTATAGATAGTATTTGATGTTCAGCTTCCTATTATTATCGGTATCCACATAAACAGCTTGTGATTTTTGCTGAATAAGACCATCAAGATCTAAATATCTCTTTCCATAGGATTGCTGTGTATAAAGCTCTTTATAATTTTGGAGGGTATATGTCAGATGTTGTGGCTGCAGTTGATCAGGTTTGACGAATATGGAAAACATTAGAAATTGCTCTACAAGATAAAATCCATTGTAGCTTAGGAATGTACAAAACATCATCTTCAAATGATCATTAACATCTTTTCTTCTTGTAGGCGGTTGAAGATGGAGTTGATATACTAAGCCTCTCTTTTGGACCATCTAGTGTCCCTCCTGGTCTTTCTGCTTTCCTCAATATGCTAGAATTGGAACTCTTGTTTGCAACTAAAGCTGGTGTTTTACTTGTTCAAGCTGCTGGAAATGGTGGCCCTTCATCCAGTTCAATCATTTCCTTTAGGCCTTGCACGTATTTTATCTTCAAAATTCCAGATTATGATTTGGTCTCTTAGGCATATAGCTTTAAAATATTTAAAATTCCCATCCTTCATCTCTTTAGTATAAGCAATTCCTTTTAGACTTCTTTTCAAATTTTCTGGAGTTAATATTCAAGTTGACTATCAACTTTGCAGCTCCCAAGGCAGGAGAAATACATTACCCCATAGCTGCAGCAGCTGATGTATGTGTGAGGAATGCAACCACCATCACAGTTGATAGCTGTCAACATTCAGAACCTTTCATCCCAGCCTTGGTCCGGGGAAAGCTTATTATCTGCACATATACATTTGAATATGAGTATGAGTCTGCAAGCATTGCAACTGTTGCAGACACTATGAAGCAAATAGGAGCTGCAGGTTTTATAATCACAGTGGATACTAATATTGGTTCTGAGCAAGTCAAAGGTACCATGCTGACACTGCAGATCCCTGCCATTATCCTCAACAACATGCATGCATCTTCGGTAGGCTGGTTTCTCTACTGAGAAAATTATCATTAACATTCTAGCTTTCTAATTTTTTTGAGACCTAAATACGATTTATCTGTTTGAATTTTTTACATATTCTAAATGATAACATATTTTTCTGGATTAATTGATCATTTCTTATTAGCATCCTTACAGGCTTTATGGGAGAACTACAATTCCCGTACTGTCAGGGGCAGGAGGGGACGGGCAGTAGTATTTGCTGCAAGTGCAAGAATATTAGATGGAAGGCGAGCAACTTATACTGGGCAGGCCCCGATTATGGCATCCTACTCTTCTAGAGGTCCTGATGTGAACAATGCACTTCTGCAGACTGCTGATGTCCTTAAACCAAATGTCTTGGCCCCAGGGTCCTCTATTTGGGCTGCATGGAGTCCTAGCAGTGAAGGAGATCAATACATCAATGGTATGACCACCTCTTGATTTAATTGATATAAAATTAATATCTCTAGTTTATTTGCATATCAGCACTGAACTTAAGCAGAAGATTAGTTTTAAACTCCCTCAATTCACCTCCAATGTTTGAAAATTTTGATGATTACTCGTGAGAAATTTGGAAAATCAATACATTCTTTCATGCAGGGCAAAGTTTTGCACTTATGTCCGGTACAAGCATGGCAACCCCTCACATTGCTGGCATTGCTGCTTTGATCAAGCAAAAACATCCTAAATGGGGTCCTGCTGCTATCACATCAGCGATGATGATAACTGCTGATAGAACTGATAGTTCGGGTGCTCCCATTCTAGCTCAATCAACAAACCAACTTGCTCCAGCTACTCCATTTGATTTTGGGGCAGGATCCATCAATGTGTCTCAAGCCATTGAACCAGGACTCATATTCAATGCTAATTTCGAACACTATGTTCAATTTCTTTGTGCTGTTCCAGGTGTTGATGGTAAGTCTGTCAGACAAGCAGCAGGAGTTGAGTGCCCAACTAATAGGAAGTTCTGGTGCTCAGATTTGAACACAGCAAGTGTAACAATTTCTAATTTAGTTGGATCAAGGGAGGTTATCCGATAAATAACAAATGTGGGTCATATGAACGAAACATATAGAGTACTTGTGAGGGAGCCATTTGGTGTGAATGTTACTGTCTTGCCACCTGTGTTCAAAATCAGAGGCTATGCTTCAAGGCGCCTGAAGCTCATATTCCAAGCAACTGGGACAACAAATGCTTACACATTTGGGGAAATGGTATTGCAAAGTATGATGCACACTGTAAGAGTTCCTTTAGCCGTTTTTGTAGGTTCTGCCGTGAGGTCTTGAAATTTGTCTGAGGCATGTCTACAAACAATCAAACCCTCACTCTCTCAACCAAAGAAACAAATACGAAATGTTGGACATGCCCCTGAAGGGATCAACTCTCTGTTCAAGAAACATGATTGCCATGCATTGCAGCATTGCACTTCCCCAAAATCAGAAGGTCTATACCCTCTATGAAGGTAAGAATTTGTTCATCAAATACTTGTCATCGTATACTTCTTCAATAAAGAGGAATCACCATTTCTACAAGTAACAAGTGAGTGCATCTTGATTCGTATATAGATTTTCACCTTTAATACATAATCTTGTATTATTCGATGCATTTCAAACCAAAAAGTCACCTCTCAAAAATCACAATCAACACGCAAGCGATATTGGAGTTTCATCGATGCTTACGCAACATCGAGATCGGTTTTGAGAAGAATCTCCACGTCTTTTGCATCTGTGAGTAGAGAAGAGAGGAGTCGTCATTGCGTTTGTAATAATAAACCAGGGAATTACTCGTACGGATAAAGATAATGTGAATTGGACTTCGTGAAATTCCACTACACATCACCTGTAAGCTCTTCATTGCAGCTCTCATCACACTACTATTGCTTGAAGTGGATCCACAGTGCTGCTTTTTCTTCCCGGTTTTCTTGGCTTGGAGGGTCGTCAAAGATCTAAGAAACCTTGGGATCAAGATTACCCAGTTGTCAAAACAAGCGGGAGTCTTGGAATATTTTGGCTTTCTTTGGACAGCGACAATCTACCAAAGCAAAAAGCCATCAGGAATCACAACTGCACAAAACCCAAAGGACCCATTTTTTTCCTTCTTCTGTTTAAACGACATTGCTTCCACTTTCCTCCAACTTAAAAAGGAGAAGTTGCTATATGAATTAGTCTATTCAGAGACTGGAAAATCTCACCAAACTTAAAGTTCAGTCAAATCAGAGTTGTGGTACGATGTCATTCACAAATGCTTTCAGGGGAACTAACAATGACTAGACTTTAACAGTGGATGGCAAAAAAAAAAAGTGAAAGAAAAAGGATCCTGTGCATGTGATATGCGAGTTAAGCATTAGTGGGATACCTTGTTTGAAGCGTGCTGATCATTGGAAGAAACTGGTTTTGACTGCAAGGCTCTGGACGCCGCTGATCGAGCTGACTCCCTAAGGCGCTGAGAGTAATGAAGAAGCTCTGCTCTTCTGTTGTACCCTTTACCTGCGCCTCCATGCTTAATCAGCTCTTGCTTGATGGTGTGATGAAGATAATGGTGTTGACAGTGGTGTTGGTGGTTTGATGAAACCCTCCTCCAGGGCTTCTCTGCGTAAACGGTTACCAACACCGCCATGTCTTTACAGCGTGTCGCCTGAAACTCGATCCAGAAATATCATCTCAAGTCGTTTTAGCTTCATACGTAAATATATCTGGATGTACGTGGGGATGAAAAGAGAGAGGGGCTTACCATTTTGGTTGCCATGGTGTCGACAGGGAGAGAATTTGAGTTGGAGAAATCGTCAGAAGACAACATATCTGATGTTTTCAAAGGCAAGATGCGTTAAATATATAAAAGCCAGACAGAGAAAGCCGACTTTTGGAATCATTGGTCGGATCGGTCAACCGACCTCATTGTTACATGCCAAAAGCTTTCCAAATATATGAACCATTTGATGCAACTTATATAAATTAACCAGGGACATTGTGACAAAGAACAGGGTACCTGAAAGAAACGGTGAATCCCATGCAAGAAAATCCTGATTGGATAATGCTATATAACCATCTTTGCCAATTAATTCCTTAAAGAAAATGATACAACAACCAACAAAACTCATTTTCCTGATTTGTTTTTATATAAAGGTAATTCATTACAAAACAAGTTTCAGGATAAAGAGCGAGAAAAAAGAATTAATTCGAGAGGGGAAACATCGTTATCATATCAATCAAGTGGTTGATGAACCACCATTCTTTTGTTCCATTGCTTTCCACTTGACAATTGCCGTTTCAAACCTTGACGACAAGATTGCACCTAACTTAAACGTCTCCATTAATTGTTTATTAGGTACTGAATGCTAGAACAAGTAATGCCTGATGCATTGCATTCTGATTGAACGTTTACCCTTTCCCATTGCTTCTTTTTTAATAAAACTCCTTGGGTCGACAATGAATTTGTTGATTTTTAACCATCATAGGTTTTTTTTATTCACCTTATTCTATACGATAAATAATAATTTTATCTTACTCCTTTTGACTGCCGGCGTGTTTCATTTCTTACCCAGCAACACCAACGTAAGTAATTTAAGTAACTAGTCGTTTTAGAGTTTAGAGTTTAGACCCAGTAAACTGCCTCGTGCCCTCCTCCAGTCCAGGCGCCCTGGAAGCGTAAGGGAACCCTGCAGCTCAAACTTTTGTGCGGCCATTGAATTTGTTGTACTACTGTTCTAGAAAATCCACTCCAGCTATTATAAATGCATTTCTTGTTATTGTTTTCTGTGTGTTTCACTGTTCAATTCTGGGAGTTTAGGCAGCCACCATCCGCAACTTTCAACATGCAGCAAGGATACTTGGGTTGGACTCTAATCTTTAGGAAGAGCCTGTTGATACTGTTTAGAGAAATCAAAGTAACTTTTGCTTTGCGTCAATATAGGTTAAGTTCTTTCATTGTCTCTGATATTTTCTTCTGCCCTTGTTCTTATTTTTTTATGGAATTTGATCTTTCGGGTTGAACTCTCAGGTTCTAAAAGACGATGGTTCTCTTAAGTCTTTTATAGTGGATTTAGAACCCAACATGACAATGCTTGTGGACCCATGAAAGGCGGAACTCGTCACCACCCTGAGGTGATCATATATATAGATATTCTCTTTTTCTTTCCTCCTGCCTCTCCACATTCATGGATTTCATCATTTGATGCTCTAATTCCAGATTCATGGGTTTCGTATTTCGGTTCATTAGACAAAAAAATGAAAAAGATGCAAGGTCAAGTTTCTGCTGGTTTTTTCCTTGGGACATCGGACTTCATTTTGAATGAATTAAAGTGGATTTATCAGTTTGAATTTATGCAATTTTATGGTGATTCAGTTAACTTTAGACAGATTATGAGGTTGTATTCGAGGTTTTGGTTGTCAATTGCCCTACATTAGTTCAAAATTGATTCACAGTTATGTGAAGATATACAAATTCAGTTCTGTTTGATGAAAAAGAAAAAAGCTTTACATTTTTCAAATGTTCATGTATGCCTTCTGTTTCATCGCTGGGGCATCGACAGGGGAAGAATATATATCAAAAATTTGACTTCGAAACACTCTTGTGGGGATTGGATAACATATATGTTGCATTAACTTTTGGTATAACAAAACTTAAAGGCAGGGATTTTCTCTGCTTTGAAAGTTCATCCTCTTTGTAATTATTTACTAATGAATTAAGCAGTATATACAACAGTGATGTGAGACAAGTTACAATTATTAACTAATTACATAGCCGCATAAATGCGTATTTATAAGTTGCAATGTTCTTGCTTCTTTGAAAAGTTTGAACATATGTAAGAATTGGCTGATGATGTCTTATTTTGTCGAATAAAGTTCTACATTTTTTATCTGAAAAAGGAAGAAAACTAGTAGAACTTCACCCCTGAACATAAATGTAAACATTTGGCTTGATCACTAGTTTGGCCTCTAGTTGAAATCCATTTAAAATTACCTTACTACTTCTATAATGGAAATTTTAGAGCATAATGTTGGTTTTTTTTTGGTTTTGAAGAGCATGATTTGAGTAGAGAATATGGTACATGATTCAATACAATGGTTTGTGCAGCTGAATTGAAGAAGCTAGATCTATGGATTTCTCAAATTGACCTGTGTGAACAAACTTACAATGCTTTTTTTTTTTCCAAATCTTTTTGCATATATCTTTTATGCACGGTTTGCAATTGAACTTTCTGAATCAGGCATTGCACCTGCACAGTTTCAGTCGTAAATACTGAAAGCAAGATTAGTGATGATAACATACTCCTGTCATTCATCACAGCTGCTGAAGATTATACTCCAATTGTTCTCAGTTTGTACTGTTTATAAACACTTTTATTTTTTCTAGCTCTAGGTTGATCCAGATGAGGTGAATGCTAATGACATGGAAGAGAGATGTAGCAGATATTCCTTATGGCGGAGCAAATGGTGGATTTGGCTGCAATCCTAGAGAGTTAGAGTGTAAGGGATTTCGAATGTCTTACACGTGTTTTCACCCAGAAAGATCCATGATCTAATTGGAATTCATAGAGATGTTCCTGCACCTGACATGGGAACTAATTCACAGGTATTCTGTTTCTTGTCTAATGAATTGCTTATCAGTTATCACCTTATATTTTTGACCACTTGTATTTTCTATTTAAGGCTACGAATGCTGTGTTTTTGTTATAATCCCCTTGATCTCCTGCGAGAGGACCATTTTTTGTCTCTGTAACATGGCTCTCTCGTTTTCATGCAAGCCTCCAAAGCCTCTGCTCTTTGTAAGCTAGTCTCCTTCCTTGAGACTCATACAGCGATTAAATTCCTGCCTTCCAAAGAAAAAGTTATCACCTTATATTCTGTTAGCAATCATATTTCAATTTTACATACAGCTCTTTTACTCTCACATATTGGACAGACGATGGCATGGATTCTGGATGAACACTCAAAATTTTATTTTTCTATTTAAGTATCCAATTTGTGCACTTTCAATTTCTTTTAAAGGGAAAATGTTGCTGATGTGAAGGCAAAGTTTATCATAGAAGCCCGAAACCATCCAACTGATCCAGAAGCAGATGAAGTACTGTGGCAGCTGTGCCTTCCATAAATTTTCAGGAAGTAATTTTCTATTTGGAACATAATTAATTAACAAAATTTTTGTTTTGTGTTATTTCAGGAAAGGAGTGGTTACACTTCCTGGCATTTTGGCAAATTCTGATGGTGTGTCTGCTAGTTTCTTTGAATGGGTTCAAGTAACAAAACCAATTAACTTTCCCACCCTAGTCTCTAGCATAATGGCTAGTTGTGCATTAATAACATGCTTTATTAGGCACCGCAGCTTAAACCTCTTTTTCCCTAGTCTAGCACAGTAACATAGGTTCATTAGGCATTAGGATTTATGTGGGAAGAAGAAAAGGTCAACTATGAGCTAAAGAGGTACATGAAGAGAGCTTTCCATGACATTGAAGCAATGTGCCATACTCATAACTGCAACCCTAGAATAGGAGCCTTCACCCTAGGACTGAGGGTTTGCTCGTGCTACGCTTTTGAAGGCTGCTTTTGAGGGGCTGGGAAGCATAATACCCGATCTTGTATTTGAATCTGCTGTCTTTGACAAAATATTTAGACTTTAATTTATACCTTGTTATTGTTCAATCATCTGTTTTTCTTGATCATGGAATGCTGTCAGTTTGAACGAAAGCTAAAGCTTTAGATTGATGCATAAACTGACTGCTGAAGTTTTTGTTATTTAGGTCTTAGCAAACCTGCTTGGCAAAGAATTTAGCTAAGGAAAAGTAATTAAAAAGGGTAAAATATGGGGAAAGAGCTGCATATCATTCAGATGTGAAAGCTTTAACTGAAATCTTCATAAACTTTAACATTTCACTAACGCTAAAATCATACTCACAATAGTTCAAGAACGCAACATAGCTAGGCACTTAGAAACTATTCAAACTTCAAACCCTGCTTCCTCACAAACACGGGGAAACTACAACTATAGCAGTGGTGAAAAAATACATGAACTGTTAAAGGACAAAAAACTGCAAATTCAACTAGTTATTCTTGGAACTGGTATCATCCTGCCAAGTTGCTTGCCATTGCTTGTCGTAAAAGGTTGTCTCTTCAATCAGCTTCTTGATGTTATCTAAATCCTCATTCTTCCTGATTAAAAGTACTCCCACAACAGCTACAAACAATAGAGTCTTGCAGAAGAAGTTGCTCATTTGATCAACCAGACCTACTCCAGTCAAGCTATCAACCAGATAAGCCATGAAGAACCCTATCATTGCCGCACGGCCTACATAAAACTCATCATAATAAATTAAGATCAAACAAGCCAGTAGCACTGCTACCTGATCCACAGTATCAAAAGATTGATCTTTATCAAGAAAGAGAATAATATAGATTGCAAACCATTAAGCAATTCAGCTTCAGGTAGATGAAACCTCTTCATCCATGCCCACCAAGGTATGATGGAAGTGTCAAACACTACAGGGTCATCATTACTGGTTGTTTCTGGATTGTCCTGGAGCCATTTTCTCCTCCTGACCTCTGAGAATGATTATTCAAGGAATTCTGTTAGAAACGAAGGAATCACAGAATCAACAGGAAATATTAGACTAGAAAGTCAAATATAACATAGATATGCCTCACTTGATCCACCCTCTTTGAAATCAAACAGAAATATAATATGCAAACAAAAATTTTGGTGTTAAGTAAAAACACAGGCCTACTCCTGTTTTTTCCTTATATTCATAAGGCTAATATGAATTTAGTGAATAACAGGATTTTACACTGGAAAAGGGTTCTACTTATTTCAATTCTGCAGAACAAAAGAATCCAGAGGTGGGACATAACAAAAGAATCATGTGGCAATTACACTTTCTTTAAGAGTTTGACACTCAACCCCCATCTTAAGGAGAATATACATAAGAATAACTCTACGGAAGGAAAGGAACACCTTGGCCTTGACTGTATCTAATCAGAAAAGGATTCCTGTTGCATCGTCAGGCCTAGCCAGTAACCCTCGTCCCTCCTTTCCTGTTGTTAGACTCTAAGTAGGGTTCTTTGATAAATATCCTTTCCTATTTAAATGTTATCAAAGAACAAGCCCACTCAGGGTTTTAATAAACAAAGAGATATTGAAGTGAAACTTTTCATTCAATTCAGTTTCAAGGGGACAGTCAAGCTTGCACTTGAGCTCTCGTACCAACGAATACTCATAACAACTAACAAATACCCATGTCTAACCTTTCAGAACTTTAAATCAAGAATCAACCACTACATGCATCTGCAATCCAATCAATTATTTGGGAACTTCACCACCATAATAGTAATTCTATTCTTTGTGCCACCACATTCCCATTTCACCTAAACAACCTAGTTGCAGCACACCCAAGATGGGCAACTGCCACTCAGAGAGTAAGCTTTTCTTCAGCAACAATTTGAGCTACCATTTTGTCCTTCTCCCTTATCAAAGAACAAGAAGAGAACAAACTGTTTTAAGTTTCGTAATGCATCTCAAAGTAGCTGCATTAAGACCCTTTACAAGCAACCAATAAAACATCACAATTATAATAAAAAAAATTGGATCTTAATCCATTCAGGTTTTGCATGCAGAAAAGTGAAACAAGAAAATTCACAAAAATTGTCACTTTATTGTGAAGCAAAATCCAAGAATTGGTTACTTCGTCCATGAAAATGGAATTATTAAATTGTGAGGAAGCAACTAAATTAGAAATCACCAACTGAAAATTAAAAGAAAAATCTTGCCAGCATCAATAACAGCATCCCAGTCAGTGCTCCCATTCTTCTGAAACAGTTTCAAGTCCCATGTTCCTCCAATCCACCTAGGATCCTCAAACTTGCTCAAAACGTCAATTTCTGGGCTCGTAGCGGCCCCGTTAGTCCCAGCAGACTCCGCCACAGCCTCTTCAAGTACAGGGTCTTTCTTCTTGGGTTTTGCGTCTTCAACAGCAGCAACTGAAGCTGAAACTCCCGCTCCATTGTCTGGTAAAGACTTGGGAGTGGAAAGGAAACGAAAGCGTGTTCTGAGAGGGAAAAAAAAAGTTGATTTATGGGTGACATGGGGTTTGACAGACAGGGATGTAATAGGAGGAGAAAACGAGGCCATGGATATGGACATGGATTTGTTTTCTCAGTTTTGTTTTGTTTTTCCAGGTTTGGGTTTTTTGATGATGAGGAAGTGATGAGTTTTTTTCCCTTCAGTTCATGGCTGAGTTTAGTTTCTCTCTAGGTGGGTGGGGTATTTGAGGTTGTCGGCTATCCTACTTAAAAAATTAAATGAGGTTGGGCAGTTTGGGCTCACATTCCACTTCTTACATGCAAAGATAACATCTTAACCTTACATTTAATCCAACATTTACTATTTATTCATAAATAAATACTGCTATAGGTATTTTGCTCTTGGTTTTTAATTTGTTTTAGTAATTAAAGATTCAAGAGGGGTGGGGGGAGATCAAACTAAAAATGAATCGAAAGGCCTCATCAAGATCTTATCATATATTTTTCCCTTTTTTGACATATAATAAACCTATTAAATTTAATTTGATTTCACATTCAAACTTTAATTGGGTCACCATCAACTTTCAAGAATTCCCCATTTCTTGCTTCATTTTTTTTGATAGTTTAATTAACCTACTCCATTTGACCATATATAATCAATTTAATTGATTGAAACCAAATTAGATCGATAAATATATTGGACTGATTGACACGTATATTGATCCAAATTAAAATTATTTAAAAATAATAAATTTTTATTTAGACATACAAAGTAAATTTAAATTTAGTTGATATAGTGCAACTTCACATAGTAGATTTAAAGAATGCACTATGCTATAATTAGTAAAAAAAAAATCTCTTTAATTTGAATAATAGTGAATGATGAACTTGGAAACCATTTTTTATATTTTCATAAATCAAAGTCACTTGTTTATAAAGATGAGAATAATTACAATTCTTGTAAATTTTTATGCTTCTTTATTGTTTCCCTCTAGTATATTGATTCAAGTAGGTTTATGATGCCTTTGTTGGTATGTAGAAGGGCAGAATAAATAATTAAATAAATAAAGATTAAAATATAGAAATAGAATTGAAAATGCAGTTTGGGCCTGCTATCCATAATGAGAAAATGGGCCAGTTACCTGCACAGTCGACTGGCTCTTTTTGTTTTTTCTACAAACAATGACCTTAATTATCACCTTAAAATTTAATTAGGTCAGGATCAATGTCCATGGTTTTCTTTACACATGGGTCATGCACATGTGATTGTTTAAAACCAATAATTAAAATAATTAATGTGAATTTTTAATTAGTTGAAAGCAACGAGTCATGATTTTGAAATGACCCATTTTTTTTTATAAGAAGAAGATTGATTTGACCTTTGTTAAACAGTCCAAGCCTGTGCATGATTAGATTAGGTCCATATTCGAAGGCCCTCCCAACCATAAAAGAAGTGTATGTGTGATTTTAAGTGGACAACTCGAACAAGCTTTGAGAATAATATAAAAGAAGATTCCAAGTTTGCTGCATAAATTACAGTAATAGCCAATAGGCAAGACATGGTTTTTAGTGCTATTTTCTCTTCCTTGTTAAAACCAAATCCTGTTCATACATGTAGCATAGTTCAAAATAGAAGCTTTTCTGACAATTATTCATGTTTTGGTATTGATAAGCGCCATGGCATGACATCACTATTCTTTTCCTTTTTCCATCCTGTTTAGTGACTGCATTGGTATGAAGAAATCCTGACATCAATATTGGTGTTGCGGGGGCGTTGGGGGGTTGAATTACTTACAGGCTAAGTCTAGAGCAATCGTCAATTTTACAACGCAATCAACCTGTTGCTGGTAACTGTCAGCCAACGCCAATTAAAAATCTTTGCGTGATTACTAAAGTCAATCTGTTCCCTCTTTTTGACATTTTCATATACGCACAAGAATTCTTGGCTTTGGTGAGGAGAAATACTTTTCATCATTAGAAGAAAGATGGTTTTTAACAGTAAGCAAAGAGGATGTTCTTTTGGCAGTTTCTGAACGTGTTGGCCTTTCTGCTTGTACCAAGGAGCTCGTATTTGACTGTGAATGTGAACATTTTTTCTTCCAGTCCAAACGCACCCTGCCCAGTCATTTAGTCATTGACCACAAAGAAGAGAAGAACGACGTCTCCATCCCCCACTTTCTACGGCATCCAAATATAAATGTTGGATATGTCAAGGTTGAACGGTTCTTTCACGTTTTCTATACCTATTTGTTAACATCTTCACGTTGTCCATAAGGAGTACTCCTGCTCGGCCCTGTGAACTCTCCTCGTACATAAATAACCAGTCGTTCTCCTACTCCTAGCTGCTAGCCTTGAAAATATATTTTTGTTTGCAAGATTGGCCTTTTCATAAATTGTGCAAAAACTGCCGTTTGTGAGCTTAGAAATGGATCAGATATTGAAGAAGGCTGCTGAGGATGGAGATGTCGACACGCTGTATGCCTTACTCGCTCAGGATCCATACCTTTTGGATCGAATTGATCAGATTCCAATTGTCGAGACTCCATTACATGTTGCTGCAAGCTTTGGGAAGACTCATTTTGCTTTGGAAATTGCTACCTTGAAGCCTTCGCTTGCACTGAAGCTGAACCATATTGGCCTTAGCCCCATGCATCTGGCTCTACGAAACGGGTATATCCACACGGCAAGAGGGCTTATAACAGTTGACCCTGAGCTAATTCGGGTAAAAGGAAGGGAGAGGATTACTCCTTTGCATTATGTAGCGGAAACAGAACAAGTCGATCTCTTGGCTGAATTTTTATCGGTTTGTCCAGAGTCCGTTGAGGATTTGACCGTTCGATGTCAGACTGCCGTTCATGTTGCTGTGAAAAATCACAAGTCTAGAGCTGTTAAAGTCCTGGTTGGTTGGCTTCAGCGGGTCAACAAGGAAGAGATTCTAAACTGGAAGGATGAGGATGGTAACACTGTCTTGCATATTGCAACCTCCACAAATCAACCAAAGGTCAGTGATTTACTAGTCATAGTAGATGCTATTTGGCATTGCATTTCATCTAGGAACATGCTTAACATTTATCAATAACTCGGACTATTTTTAGCTCCAGATACAGAGCTCCCCTGCCTTATCACCTCACTTTGAAGAAGTCTTTGGATCATTCATGTTAGTTCGTCTAGAAAATTCAAAAATTTTAAATATTTAATCGAACTACGTTTGCCTCTTGATGAAGGTCATGAAGTCAATTATTAGACATGTGAATGTAAATGCAAAGAACCTCCAAGATTTGACAGCTATGGACATCTGCCTTCACGAAGAATTACAGCAGAATGAAGTTGGGGATATTCTTCGCCATGCCAAAGCAAGACGAGCTTCATCTCTTGCTACCTTTACTATAACCCTTGCGGATTACCTGAGCCAGGAACTATCGCTTCTTGAGAAAAGGGACAAGCACCTAGGACTCAAAGGCCAAAACCAAAGGAAATCCCGCAGCAACATCGGAAATGTAATACTTGTGGTGGCCATATTGATTGCAACAGCAACGTACCAATCTGGTCCCAGCCCTCCTGGTGGATATTGGCAAGATGACTATGATCCTCCAGCCAACAACACCAACAACCTCTCTGCCACCATCCTGAGGAAAGGAGGGCGACCACATCGAGCAGGAGACATGATCATGGACCCAATGCAGATCTTTTTCTTCTTCACTCTTAATAGTATAGCATTTTATGCATCCGTTTCCACAATTCTTATAATCATAATGGGGCTCCCTTACTCAATCACGCTATATGTTTCTGCATGTTTTTTCTTGTTAGCTTACTCGACTTCCTTGGCTAACAACTACCCTTATACGCCACAGGAAAGTTTGACAAATAAAGTTACAGGCATTATATATGTGCATGTAACTTACCTGTTCACAGGGATGATTATTTTGATCACTTTGGTGGCATTTCTCCGGCATAAGAGGCGGAAATGGAGGATAGATGTTCTGAGCAGAAATCTGGGGGATGCTATATAAAGATAATGTGAAAAGAGCACACAATTTCGTCAATACATTTGACCCCAACCATTGTGCTGCAAGTGAAGTCAACAGAAAATTTGATTTTACTGCTAAGCAGAAGGAAGAGGGGTAGTGACCACTTATTTTTTCCCAAATAACCTGTCTTGGTCAGTAGGGTGCGGTTCCACACTCTGAATTCTGTCTACTGCTCCTGCTCCCAGTTAAAAGGTTGCCTTCGCATGGTGATGGCGCAATTACACTTGTTGTTGATCCATTGTCTTAATTCAGCGATGGTAGCATTTTTGCCAGTGGGAAGATCCATGGTACCTTGCTTTTAGCTTCAACATCCGAACAGTTGCAAGTGTGATATAGTTGACTATATAGCATTTTTTACTTGGACGTACAAAGTAAATTTAAATGTAGCTTGATATAGTGCAACTTCACATAATAGATTTAAAGTACATAATATGCTATAGTTAGTAAACAAAATTGTTTTATAATTTGAATAATAGTGAATGACGACTTTGGAAATCATTTTTTATATTTACATATATCAAAGACACAAGTTTATGAAGATGAGAATAATTATAATTCTAGTAAATTTGTATGCTTGTTTATTGTTAACCTCTATTTTATCAAGTCGAGTAGGTTTAAGATAAATGTCAGATTCATGCAAATAATAGAAAGTAGGTTTGGATAAGGGATAATAATAAAGGTGGCTTGACCAATCAAGGAAATGATTTAATGCAATTTCATGTGAGTTTTGAAGAGCAATTTGAAATTGATTTCCTTCCCACATTTTTGACAGATGCAACACACCCATGATGAACCCTAGGTAGAATTCTTCTTTCTCCATCTATCTTGTATACTATATCATTCTCCTTTTGTTTTTTTTTTTGCCCTTTTGTGGATCAAACTTTATTAATGAGTTTTTACAACTTTAGTGATAGTAATGTGGATGGAGAAAACACTAAGTTTGTTTTTTTTTTTCTACTTTTGAATAGAAAGGATAATACAAGTGAGATATATAATTAACATATATTATGAATTCATGAGTATATTTACTCTCTATAAAAACACTATCGTGAAAAAAAGGGCAGAATAAATAATTAAACAAATAAAGATAAACGTGAGAAAATGGGATTGAAAATGTAGTTTGGGCCTGCTAATCCACAATGGGAAAATGGGCCAGTTACCTGCTCAGCCAACTAGCTCCTTCCATGATTTTCAAAAGCCATGATTAAAATCATTAATGGAAAACTATTAGAAATTCAAAACAAAGAGTTTTGATTTTAAAATGACCCCTTTTTTTAATATAAGAAGAGGAAGATTGAATTGACCTCTTAAAATGATTAGGTCCATATTCAAAGGCCCTCCAACCATAAAAGAAGTATGAACGTAGTTTTAACTGAACAGCTTGAAAAACTATAAGACCAAGTTTGATACATGGTACCCCAACGGTGCCAATATTGATGTCAGGATTGCTTCGTACCAATGGGATCACTAAACAGGATGGAAAAAAGAAAAGAAAATGCAAACAACAGTGATGGCAGCCAAACACAACCTTTCCAAACATTTTGGTCACGTTGGTATTTGACAATGAATGTGGACATTTTTTCTTCCGGTCAAACACAGCCTGCCTAATCGTTGACCACAAAGGAAAGAAGAGCAACACCTCCACCTCCATCCCTCACTTTCTATTGGCATCCAAATATACTATTACCTGCAAATGCGCTAGTGCATGAAAGTTTTTCGAAACTGTTCTATGAAAACTGTTGGAAAGGTTAAGGTTGAACGGTTCTTTCACGTTTTCTACGCCTATTTCTTAACATCTTCAAGTTGTCCACGACGAGTTCTGCGTATTGTTTGCAAGATTGTCACAAGTTGTGCAAAAATTGCCCTTTGTGAGCTTAGAAATGGATAAGAGATTGAAGAAGGCTGCTGAGGATGGAGATGTCGGCACGCTGTATGCCTTACTCGCTCAGGATCCATACCTTTTGGATCGAATTGATCAGATTCCAATTGTCGAGACTCCATTACATGTTGCTGCAAGCTTTGGGAGGACTCATTTTGCTTTGGAAATTGCTACCTTGAAGCCTTCGCTTGCACTGAAGCTCAACCACATTGGCCTTAGCCCCATGCATCTGGCTCTACGAAGCGGGTATATCCACACGGCAAGAGGGCTTATAACAGTTGACCCTGAGCTAATTCGGGTAAAAGGAAGGGAGAGGATTACTCCTTTGCATTATGTAGCGGAAACAGAACAAGTCGATCTCTTGGCTGAATTTTTATCGGTTTGTCCAGAGTCCGTTGAGGATTTGACCGTTCGATGTCAGACTGCCGTTCATGTTGCTGTGAAAAATCACAAGTCTAGAGCTGTTAAAGTCCTGGTTGGTTGGCTTCAGCGGGTCAACAAGGAAGAGATTCTAAACTGGAAGGATGAGGATGGTAACACTGTCTTGCATATTGCAACCTCCACAAATCAACCAAAGGTCAGTGATTTACTAGTCATAGTAGATGCTATTAGGCATTGCATTTCATCTAGGAACATGCTAAACATTTATCAATAACTCGGACTATTTTTAGCTCCAGATACAGAGCTCCCCTGCCTTATCACCTCACTTTGAAGAAGTCTTTGGATCATTCATGTTAGTTCGTCTAGAAAATTCAAAAATTTTAAATATTTAATCGAACTACGTTTGCCTCTTGATGAAGGTCATGAAGTCAATTATTAGACATGTGAATGTAAATGCAAAGAACCTCCAAGATTTGACAGCTATGGACATCTGCCTTCAAGAAGAATTACAGCAGAATGAAGTTGGGGATATTCTTAGCCATGCCAAAGCAAAACGAGCTTCATCTCTTGCTACCTTTACTATAACCCTTGCGGATTACCTGAGTCAGGAACTATCGCTTCTTGAGAAAAGGGACAAGCACCTACGACTCAAAGGCCAAAACCAAAGGAAATCCCGTAGCAACATTGGAAATGTAATACTTGTGGTGGCCATATTGATTGCAACCGCAACTTACCAATCTGGTCTCAGCCCTCCTGGTGGATATTGGCAAGATGACTACGATCCTCCAGCCAACAACACCGACAACCTCTCTGCCACCAACCTGGGGAAAGGAGGGCGACCACATCGAGCAGGAGACATGATCATGGACCCAATGCATATCTTTTTCTTCTTCACTCTTAATAGTATAGCATTTTATGCATCCGTTTCCACAATTCTTATAATCATAATGGGGCTCCCTTACTCAATCACGCTATATGTTTCTGCATGTTTTTTCTTGTTAGCTTACTCGACTTCCTTGGCTAACAACTACCCTTATACGCCACAGGAAAGTTTGACAAATAAAGTTACAGGCATTATATATGTGCATGTAACTTACCTGTTCACAGGAATGATTATTTTGATCACTTTGGTGGCATTTCTTCGGCATAAGAGGCTGAAATGGAGGGTAGATTTGCTGAGAAGAAATCTGGGTGATGCTTTATAAGGATGATGTGAAAAGAGCACCCAAAGTCGTCAATAGATTTAACCCCTATCATGAGGCTGCAAGTGAAGGGAACAGGAAATTTGATATTACTTCTATGATTGGAACCTTTCAATAATTTTGCGTTGACTCCATATGGTAGTATATAAACAATTCAATAGTAACAATTTTAACATTTTATTTTTTTAAAGATTCAATATTTCGGGTTATCAAACAACACCCAGACAATTGCATGTGTGATATATTTAACTATATATGTGTGCATGTAATAAGAATTCATTTTCTATTCCAAGCTGGCATTATTGCATAATGCTTTCTAAATTACAAAGACAACGACAATGATTTTGATATTTAAGTTCATAACTTTGTAATTATGTATGTTTATTACCCACGTATATTATATACATAAATTAAATTATTGTTGTATATAGCATGAAAAATAATTGTATGATCGTTACAAAGATTAATAACAAGTTTGAAAATTTATAAATGAACTTGGCATTTCAATTGTGTGTCTATGCGTATGGATATATATGTATATTGTGACTGTTTGTTTGAAAATTATTGGGAAAAATATACCAATACTGACCAAAAGTTGCGCGTTAACGGCTACCATATCTTATTAGGTGGAATCTTCCTACTGATTGATTAGCATGGATCCCTTGCATTCATTGGTGTAGGTCATTATTTTATTATTTTACTGAATTTTTATTAACAAAGGGAGAAGTTTACCTCTATATTTCCTGAAATATAAAAGTCAAATAAGTATATTTAAAGTCCTCTATATATGAAGAATTTGCACCAAAGTCTTCATTAATCTATGGAGAAAAGTCTGTATATATGGATGATCGCTTGATTGAGGCCTCTCAACAAGGAGATATAGATGTCTTGTATGAATTAATCCGGGAAGATGCCCATGTCTTAAGGCGCATCGATGAGATTATGTTTGTAGATACGCCTTTACACATTGCAGCTTCCTCTGGGCATACCAGTTTCGTGATGGAGATGATGAACTTGATGCCATCATTTGCCCAGAAGCTAAATAAGTCTGGCCTTAGCCCCATGCACCTTGCTATGCTAAATGGGAATTTGGAGTTAGTATTCTCATTTCTAGAACTTGACTGTGATCTTGTTCGTGTCAAAGGAAGGGGAGGCTTAACTCCTTTGCATTTGGCTATTAAGTACGGCAACATCGATCTCTTGGCTAGTTTTCTAGTAGCTTGCCCCAAGTCGATCGAAGATTTGAGTGTCCATGGTGAAACTGCTTTGCATATTGCTGTTAAATACAATATGTTGGAAGCTCTAGAAGTTTTGGTAGGATGGCTTCAAAGAGTCTGTCATGAAGAAGCCTTAAAATGGAAGGTAAAGATCCCAAACAGGAAGGATGATCAAGGCAAAACGGTTTTGGACATTGCAGCATCCAATAATCAACTCGAGGTAAATCTTCCTATAGTAGTAAATATTTTCTTTGTTTATTATTAAGCATGTAATTAATTGGGTTTGTCTAATTTGGATTGTTTTGAATTAATCTGACCTCATATCTAGAGTTGGTTTAACTGACTTGCCTTTGATGAATTGGCGCCGTTATACTCATGATGCAGTTCATTAAGCTGTTGTCTGAAATAAATGCCCAGAATTCCAACGGCCCGCGTCCGTCAGCTTCGAGCACAATCCAACATGAAGTCAAATTGTTTTGGAGAAGGATAGTTAAGAAAATGCAATATTGCGGCAGAAATAGAGATCTTTTGAAGGCTTCATCACCTGAATCTTGTAAAACTCTCACAAATTACTTAAGGTCAAAGACATCATTTGATGAAAAGTTTGAGTTTTCATTACTCGTCACAAGCTGAAGATCTCCGATAATGCACTCAGTGCGTTGCTAGTGGTTGTTGGGCTGCTTGTAGCAGCGACCTTCCCGGCCATATTTAGTCCCCCTGGTAGTGTTCGGCAGGGTGACAACGAGAACCCAAGTACTGTTGCTGTTACGAACAGCACCGCTTCAGGGAGACCACCGCTTGCAGGGACGGTTGTCATGGACTCAGGGACGTTCCTTTATTTTTCGATGAATAACAGCGGAGTCCTCCATGCTGCAATCTGTTTAACTGGTCTTCTCCTCCCAGATGGCTTTCTTGGGGCGATTTCGATGATCCTACTTCTTGTCTTGTTATCCTGCTACAATGTATCAATACAAATTATATCACCAGATGATGGGGTCGTCAGAATGGTTGATTCCTTGCTTTTGACCTCCATGTACATGGCCGTGGTTTTCGTCCTGGCGATGCACGAGGGAGGAAAGCGAAAACTTAGGCGACTTTGCTACGGCACAGACTATTGCCAACCAGAAACAAACATATCTGCATGACGTGAATGCTGTAAGAACTAAGAAATTTGAGAGGTATTTCTAGTGTATTGTCGTTGTTGAATGAGTCAGGTATCAGCCTACCCACTCTCGATTTCAAAGCCAAATGAAAAACAATATAACTTCAACAACCCTGATAAATTTATCAACTCTTAAAGTATTGCATTATATTAAATTATATTACGTATAAAACGGTATTTGACATTGTAAATTATCATTTTTTTTCATTACTTTACACATAAACATGTAAATTCATCCCAATTTTCCATGATGGACATTGTTGATACAGGAGTATATTATTAGATTATTATTATTTAGGAATTATAGGCATAATGGAATTCTTCTTTTACATGTATTAGGATTTTAAGCTAGTCATGTTCACCTTGCCAAGATTGGTGATTCACCTTAGTGGGGTTTTCAACCTCGCCACGATTGGTGTCGTTCACAACGTCTAGGTGTCTTCACAACGCCCCGGCGTCAATTGTAAATAAAGAATAACTGAGTTTTGAAAGTGAAATTAATAATGAGAGCTTCCTTGACCTCTCTTAAAGCTTTTGGACTATTTTTCGTTATGGGGGTTGGTGAAAACTTCTTAATTTATTAAATTTATGCCAAGGTTTTCGTCAAACAATTGTTTGTATTAATTAACTGGAAAATTGATTTTCATGTTTGTTTATCACCTAAATTTCTGTTGAATAAGATCACAAAGAGCTTGTAGCAAAGTTGAGGAAACTTCCCATGTGTTGGCAAAGACCAAAGTATGCATGTAAATACATTTAAAATTTTGTTTCATTGATTTCAGCTACTCTCAGCTAGGACATGATCATTGGCTAGTTAGTCAAAATTCAGCAGCGGTATTGGTGGAAGATTTGAATTCAAATTACATTGTTTACTCTCTTGTGAAAAAGGAAATGGAAGAAAGAGATTAAGAAAGGAAATAAAGATGTGTACTTAAGGACATGATCCTCACTCTTCTTGTTCTAAACCTTGATGAGTCTCAAGTAATCTCAAAATGGGCGACCGATTAACTGCGGCTACAAAAGCTGGTAATGTAACTGCTTTGTATGAATTAATCGAGGAGGATGCCGATATTTTAAGGCGTGTTGAGGAGATAATGTTTGTGCATACGCCTCTGCGCATAGCAGCCTCTGATGGGCAGACTTGTTTTGCAATGGAAATGATTAATTTGATGCCATCTTTTAGCCGTAAGTTGAACAAATCTGGGTTTAGCCCAATGCATCTTGCACTTTTGAATGGGCATTCCAAGTTGGTGCTCTTGTTTCTACGTGCAGATTGTGATATCGTTCGTGTTAAAGGCAGGGGAGGCATGACCCCTTTGCATTATGCATGTACGAAGCATGGAAATGAGGATGTCCTCGCAAATTTTCTTGTTGCTTGTCCAAAATCTATTGAAGTTTTGACAGCTCAAGGCGAGACTGCTTTGCAGATAGTTGTTAAAAGCAACAATTTGGGTGCTCTTGAAGTTTTGGTAGGATGGCTCCGAAGAGTTTGCCATGAAGAGGCTTTCAATTGGGAAATAAACATCCCTAATTGGAAAGATGAGCACAGCCATACTATATTGGATATTGCAGTAGCTAATAATATGCAACTTGAGGCAAGTTCTCTTTTGTATGTATTATTTCCTCTCACCTTAAAGCAATCGTCCAAGAGATTAAACTAGTAAACCAATAAAGATAAATAATCAAGTAAAAGTACAAAACCAAGATTTAAACTAATAAGTAAAAACCATCCCTGTGCCTTAAGCCAGAGACTCAATATTTTCTCTGAGGAATTGGTGTTTTTGACTGATGTGCAGGTCCTTAAATTGTTAGCTGAGATAAATGCTAAAACATCTAATAGTCTGACAGTCTCATACATCTTACGAAGGCGCCAATCCAACTTGGGAAGAAACAGAGTACTTAGAATTCAATGTA
This sequence comes from Theobroma grandiflorum, assembly GCA_036013995.1. Lineage (NCBI taxonomy): Eukaryota > Viridiplantae > Streptophyta > Magnoliopsida > Malvales > Malvaceae > Theobroma > Theobroma grandiflorum. The sequence continues at coordinate 4,889,596 of CP142131.1, read as the reverse complement.
GTACTACTGATCCAGAGCAGAATGCTTCAACTCTTGCAAGTTATTTCAGGTCAAAATTATCTTTTGATGAAAGGTTAGCAGTCTACATCACTCGTCATAAAATGAAAATCTCAGATGATGTGCGCAATATATTGCTGGTGGTGGCTGGGTTCATTACAGCATCAACCTTGCAAATTGTTCCCAATGACCCTGGTGGTTTTCAGAGGGATGTTGGGGACAGTGGCAACAACAATTCTGAAGGAACATGTAAAACTTCCTGATGAACAATCAGGCTAAAGAACGGAGGAGCTAAAAAATGACTTTCTGGAATAGAGAAGAAATCTAGAACCAACAAGGAAGGTTGGAGGAAAAAAAGTCAGCTTCAAATTTTTATTCTCCTGAATATATATGTGTAACAACCGAACAGAGCAAGAAAATCGGAAAAGCAAAATAGAAAGGGTGAAATCAACCTAAGCATAGAAATCCAGAGTTGGATTTCTGTGCATTACAACAGCCTTCGACATCTAGAATAAAAGAACAAAACCAACTACATGAAAACGACATAAATGGAAGCGTTTAGGCCAATAAGAAAAGAAATAACAAAACGACAGTACACTAAGCCGTTTAACTAAAGTTTTAAAAAGAACATCGCATAAGTATTTCTTCAGTTTTCAACTATCTGTTGATTGGTGCTAACACTGCTTCATCATCTGGAATCAATTCTTCAACACACCTCCTTGATTTCAGATGAGTAAACTCTAAGTTTATCCCTCAGAAAATACTTACAATTTCTGACAGCTTCTTTAATTGCATGAAACCTTATCCTTATGTGCTTAGTCTTCCCGTGATCAATTGGACTTTTAGCCATTGAAATTGCAGACTTATTGTCAATCCAGAGTGTGGTTGGTTGATCACAGCTAAGCATTAAATCCTGAAGGATCTTTCTCAACCAAATAGCTTGGTTTGCAGCTGAGGCAGCTACAACATACTCTGCTTCTGCAGAGGACTGTGCCACTATATCTTGTTTCTTGGAATTCCAAGCAAAGACTGCACTTCCAAATGAGAAACAGTATCCACTAGTGCTCTTTGAATCTTCCAAACAGCCTTCCCAATCACTGTCACAAAAGCCATGAAGCTTCAATTTTTCACCCTGCAGAACTTCAATCCAAAACTCACAATCCCTTTAATATATCTCAACACTCTTTTTGCAGCACATAAATGAATCTCAGATGGTTTGTTCATGAATCTGGAAAGTAAGCTAGTAGCAAACATGATATCAAGCCACGTGCAAGATAAATACAATAAACTCCCTATTAGCCTTCTATAATAAGTTTCATCAGCTTCAGCTCCACCATCAACCTTGCTAAGCTTTGTACCAATAGCTAAAGGAGTTACTGTTGCTTTACATTTGTCCATTCTAAACCTTTTTAAAAGATCAGAAGCATATTTCTTTTGATGTAGCAGGATGAAACTAGCACCTTGATCAATTTCTAGACCAAGGAAGTAAGACATCCTTCCTAAATCACTCATTTCAAATTCGGATTGCATGCTAGCTTTAAAATCATCCACAAACTTACCATTAGGACCTGTGATAAGAATATCATCCACATAAAGTGAGATGATAAGCTGAACTTCATTACCTGACCTCTTGACATACAATGTATGTTCACTGCTGCTTCTGATAAACCCTTGACTCTGTAGGTAGGTATCCATTCTCTCATACCATGCCCTTGGTGCCTGTTTGAGTCCATAGAGGGCTTTGACCAGCTTGCAGATTTTGTTCTCTATGCCAGGTTCAACATAGCCTTCAGGCTGTTCAACAAATATATTTTATTCAATAGTGCTATTCAAAAAAGTTGACTTGATGTCTAAGTGCCAGATCAACCACCCTTCATTTGCAGCTAATGCAACTAGTAGCCTTATAGTATCATATCTGGCTACTAGTGCAAAAGTTTCAAAGAAGTCAACACCATGGACTTGTGAGAAGCCCTTGACAACCAATCTGGCTTTTTGTTTATTAATTGTACCATCAGAGTTCAGCTTAATCCTATAAACCCACTTAACACTAATAACTTTCTGGTTTACTAGCCTGTCAAGCAGAATTCAAGTGTTATTCTTCTTAATCATCATCATTTCAGCATCCATTGTTTGCTTCCAACTTATATCTGTAGCAGCTTCCATATAGGAACTTGGCTCAAAAATTGCTATATGGCATCTATTGTATATATCTTGAATTGATTTTGTTCCTCTGACAGGAACATCATCAATGTTCTCATCATCTTCATCTATTTCATCACGATCATCCCAAACATCATCTGTGTTATCCCTAGCTACACTGATTTCAATCTTTTTTGCCTCCCAGTTCCACTTTGTTGTCTCATCAAATCTCACATCTCTACAGACAAAAATTCTCCTAGTCTTGACTTCCATCACCCTGTAACCTTTAGATACTTGGCTATAGCCAAGATGAACAGCTACAAGTGACTTAGCATCTAGTTTTCCTCTTTTAGCATTAGGAATATGACAGTAACAAATACAACCAAACACTCTAAGATGATTAACAGTAGACTTGATATTAAACCAAGCTTCATATGGAGTCTTGTCTGAGAGAGCTCTTGTTTGAGTTATGTTGAGAAGGTAATTTGCAGTATTAACTGCCTCTGCCTACAAAACCTTGGGAAGATTCATTTCAAATAACAAAAATCTAGCCATCTCCATTGTTGTCCTATTTTTTCTCTTAGAAGTTCCATTCTGTTGAGGACTATATGTTGTTGTGAGTTGATAAACAATACCAGCTTGCTTTAGATACTGCTCAAATTCTATTGTAATGAATTTGGTGCCATTGTCACTTCTAACCCTCTTAATATTCTGATTGGCCTAATTCTCCACTAGGGCTTTAAATTAAGCAAAAAAAGTTGAAGCTTCAGATTTTCGTTTTAGAAAATAAATCCAGCTAAACTTTGTCACATCATTAATGAACAGTAAGTAGAATCTGCTCCCATTTAAAGACTCAGTTTTCATTAGACCTCCTATATCTGTATGCACTAATTCTAATTTTTGAGTTGCTTTCTAGGTTCTAGTTTTAAGAAATGCAGCTATTTGTTGTTTCCCAAATTGACAAATACTACAAACACTGTCAAGTTCACCAATCTTAAGAAGTCCTTCAACAAGATTATACATTGCCATTTGCTTCAAGTAATTATGATTAATATGACCATACCTCCTATGCTAGAGATCAGTATCCACTGAAATAGCTTTATAAGCTACTTGTTCAAGCTTCATCCAATCCACAAGAAAACATCTATTCTCATGCCAACAGTAAACAATTCTTTACCAGCTGGATCACTAACAATGCAAGTTCTATCTTTGAAAACAAGCATATAATTATCATCCACTAATTGCCCCACACTCAACAGATTTTGACTAACATCTGGAGCAAAAAAAACATGATATATTAGTTTTCTACCTGTAAGAGTCTGGACACCAACAGTTCCAACTCCAAAGATCAGTAGAAAATCCCCATTTCCAACCTCCATTCTTGTTCTGAAGCTAGAGTCCAGTTCAACAAATTTGTCTTTGCGGCCAGTAAGATGATTAAAGCAACCACTATACAGCAGCCATACACCCTTTTTATCTTCACTATCCACATGTTTCATAAAAAATGTCTCTTCATCAGGTTGAAGTTCTTCAACCACAGCAACCTTTTCATCACCAGTTTTAGCTTTGCTTTTGCAAACCTTTTCCACATGACCTTGCTGTTGACACCTCCTACACTTGACATTCGGTCTGAACCAACAAAACTTCTCAGTATGGTTTGTTTTTTTACAATGAGAGCATGGTGGAAACTTTTTCTTTTGTTTCCCATGTCCCTTTTCATCAAACTTCTTACTCTTATCCCTTTTACCAACATAATTTCTCTTAGAACCTCCACTGCCGAGCTTCACATTCTTAGCTTTAGCAACTAGGGCACTTTCAGTAATACCTTTTTGCCTAAAAGCTCTCATTTGCTCTAAGCCTTCCAAGGCATTCACAAGCTCCTTTAAAGTTATCCTACTAAGGTCCCTAGAATCCTCTAGTGAGGAAATTTTGGATTCATACCTCTCAGGCAGACTAACCGGCATCTTGCTATCCAATCTTTCCTCATCCATCTCTTTGCCAAGTAGCCTTTGTTGGTTTACAACACTTATCAATTTTCCAGAGAACTATCTAATTGTCTCTGTATCATTCATAGTCAACATTTCAAATTGCTTAGATAAATTTAGAGCCTGAATCCTTCTAGTTCTTTCACTACCATGAAATTCCTCTTTCAAATGATTCCAGACTTTTTTTGGACTGTCTAAATGCATGATTCTACTAAAAATTTCATCAGAAACAGCAAAATGTAAACAGGATAGGGCCTTATACCTTTTTGCCTTGTCTTCTTCAAACTGCCTAATCTGAGCCAATGTGGGGTTGGCATGCCTTTGAACAGGTTCTGCTCGGGTTTCCACCACCTCTTAAAGAGAAAAGGCTCTTAGATAGGATTGCATCTTCACAGACCAGAAGACATAGTTTTCTCCAGTAAGCACTCGAGGTCTATTTGTGCTAAAACTAGAGGTAGCCATGGATCCTGAGCTAAGCTGGAGATCAACAGAGAGAGGAAAAACGAAGAATGCATTCCCTTAAGACCATTAAAGGCTCTGATACCATGTAAAATTTCCTAATGAACAATCGGGCTAAAGAACAGAGGAGCTAAAAAATGACTTTCTGAAATAGAGAAGAAATCTAGAACCAACAATGAAGGTTGGAGGAAAAAAACTCAGCTCTAAATTTTCATTCTCATGACTATATATGTGTAACAACCGAACAGACCAAGAAAATCGAAAAAGCAAAACAAAATTGGTGAAAACCACCTAAGCACAGAAATCCAGACTTGGATTTCTGTGCATTACAACAGCCTTCAACAACTAGAATAAAAGAACACAACCAACTACATGAAAACGACACAAATGGAAGCGTTTAGGCCAATAAGAAAAAAAATAACAAAACTACAGTACACTAAGTAGTTTAACTAAAGTTTTAAAAAGAACGACACCGCATAAGTATTTCTTCAGTCTTCAACTATGTGTTGACTGGTGTTAACAATGCTTCATCATCTGGAATCAATTCTTCAATAGAACACCAGTTCCATCACAGTCACACCTTTCAAATAGGGCTGCAATGACAGTATTCTTGCTATCCTCATTGTACAACAATACCGCCTTTTGCATCGTGAATGGTGTAAGTGGTCTTCTCCTTCCCGATGGCTTGTTCGAGATAATCCTAATTCGGCCACTGGCTGTCTCGATACTTTGCTATGTTTTGTGGATACAACGCAGCTTGCCAAACAGACTTGTCATATATAATTTGCTAGTTTTCCTTTTGGCCTATGTATTTGTATTCCTTGCTTTTGTTACTTATTCAAGGGGACAAAATAAACTTCAGCAACTTCAGAGCAATACAAAAAACATCTCTGGTTCTTATAGAAAAAGAAAAACTGAAGCAGCTGAAGGTCAAGCCAATAGTGCTACTAGCGTTGAACCAGATCCAAAAATGTAGATTCGGATGATTGTGCAACGTGGGACATGAATGGCTTTGCGATTAATCTCTTAGCTTGATGTGTCTCCAGTCATCTAAATAGGTTGTTGAAGAATGCTTGAAATCTGGGTTCGATGCTAAGGAATAGTGGCGGGTTCATCAGATGTTTGAATGTTGTTAGTTAGTTTGTTTAGTTAAACGGTAGTCTCTAAGTCGTTTTGGTGATACTAAAAGTGTGTAACTATATCAGCTTTTGCGTTGTTTATGCATATAAATTGAAACGCTTTAATATTTGTCATTTTTAGCAGTTTTATTTAGGAATGTCAACGGGTACCCTATTAAGAGATATCTGCGGATACTCGACTCGGTTATACCAAGTTAGGATACTCCATAAACAGGTTAGGGTAGGATTAGGATAGTGATTTCACTATCCGAATTTTAATAGGGTAAAGTTTGGGTACCACCCATTGGATTCCCGTTACCTGAATCTGATTACTATTTATAAATATATTATTATTATTTTAATAATTAAATTAAAAATTTATAATTTTTACCAACTTTACAAGTAATTTTTTTTATTAAAAACTAACAAATATATGAAAAGTATGTTTACTTTAATTATTAATATGATGACATTAATATATTTAAATTAAAAAATTATTAAATTTTTAATTATGTTTAAATAATTTGAATATTATATCATATTATAAAGGAATATAATTACTATTCTATATACTAGGATGATACCCATAGCTATGCTACGAAAAATTTTACAAAAAGTATAAATTATGTTGAATTAGATTTTAATTTGATACCTTTAAAAGATAAATTGTTTGTAGAGCAATAGATAAATTGATATTAATTTTAAAAAATATTTAAAGCACTAAACTTTCAAACAACAGTTATTTTTAATCTAGGACACACATTTGTAATTGTTGGAGAATTTCTCCAACAATGAAGCAAAACATCCCAAACAAATTTGTATATAGATAAGAAACATTTAGGAATGTCAACGGGTACCTTATTAAAAGATATTTGCGGATACTCGACTCGGTTATACCAGGTTAGGATACTCCATAAACAGGTTTGAGTAGGATTAGGATAGTGATTTCACTATCCGAATTTTAATAGAGTAGAGTTTGGGTACTACCCATTGAATACCTGTTACCTGAATCTGATTACTATTTATAAATATATTATTATTATGTTAATAATTAAATTAAAATTTTATAATTTTTATCAACTTTACAAGCAATTTTTTTATTAAAAACTAACAAATATATGAAAAGTATGTTTACTCTAATTATTAATATGATGACATTAATATATTTAAATTAAAAAATTATTAGATTTTTAATTATGTTTAAATAATTTGAATATTATATCATATTATAAAGGAATATAATTACTATTATATATACTAGGATGATACCCGTAGCTACGCTACGAAAAATTTTACAAAAAGTATAGATTATGTTGAATTAGATTTTAATTTGATATCTTTAAAAGATAGATTGTTTGTAGAGAAATAGATAAATTGATATTAATTTTAAAAAATATTTAAAGCACTAAACTTTCAAACAACAGTTATTTTTAATCTAGGATACACATTTGCAATTGTTGGAGAATTTCTCCAACAATGAAGCAAAACATCCCAAACAAATTTGTATATAGATAAGAAACAAATAATAAACGATACCCAATTATAAATATTTAAATAATCTATGAACACAACTAAAGAATCCTTAACAGTAGCTTGAACAATCTATAAAAATAAAAAGAATAATATAATTATGAAACAAAAATTTGAAGATATTTACAATAATTTTAAGAATAAAAAAAGCATATAAAATCAAAAAAGAATGGCATATATTAAATATAGAAATGCTAAAAACTACAAAAGAATTCTGAAACAAATAATATCATAGTTTTTCAAAAAAAAATTATCATACAAATAATAAACTGAAAATCCAAAACAAAAAAAAATCAAAATGAGCCTCATTTACAACATATGAAAACAAAGCATACGAGAACATAAAGAAATCAAATCAAACAAATCCTAAACCCAAAATCATGAACAAATAAATGCTAACTCAAACCCAATTTTTAACACACAAAAACAAAAAAAATAAAACAAAAAAATAAAAATAAAAATAAAAAAAAAACTGTAAACATATCAATACAGATTGTAAACTCAAACCACTAAACCAAGAATAACACATAAAGCAAAGTAAAAAAAGAAAATACTATGATCGTTATAATAAAGACAAAAACAAAATAGAGTATCAAAAACTCAAAACAGTATTTCAATAACTGTAAACACATCAATACAAATCACAAACCCAAACCACTAAATCGATAATAACAAAATAAATCAAAGTAAAAAAAAATCTCATGATTGATACAATAAGTGCAAAGAACAAAACACGGTATCAAAAAAAAACAAAAAACTAAAAGAATAAAATCTTAACAGGTCAAAAGACAATAAACAAACAAATAAAAACCAAGAATAGGAATAAAGAGAGAAAACATAATAATGAAAAAATCGATTGTATTTAGAATTATAATATATATATTTTTTCTGTATTTATGATATTGATGTCATAGATTTACATTTTTAACTCAAATTATATGTAAAAAAATCTAGGTAGTAAGTGAACAATTTAGTAAATACTTGGTAATTACCTTGATTTTGAATCTTCAAAATTATCTGTTAACTTAACATGGTTGGAAGAATAAACTTGAAAACAGTGATGTCAAATTTAAATGAATTCAAAATATTTTATTTAAATTTCCCTGTGCATTTTCAGACTCCAATGTTCACACAACAATCACTATCATCGTTGGCTGTGTAGAAAGAAAACTTTGAGGCAGCAGGCAAACCATGTAAGGACATATGCATTATCTTTGGGTGCTCACAAATAAAGGAGTCATTCCTTATGGTTATGTCAATGTACAATAACAATAACCATAAAACTACACAATAACTAAATTCAATGAAATGGAAAACCAAATTGATTTTTTTTCTCTTAAAAACTATATATTCACAGATTAAGCAAAAGAATAAAATATTAAAAAACAGATGATTGAAATAAATAAATATACAGCTAATATAGAGTAAGCATGTAATTATTGTCGATAGAAAAAAATCTTAAAATCAAGCATGTGCCATCATATAGAATATACAAAGGATCAAATTAAGAACATAAAATCTACATAAATAAAAAGTTTTATTCTTCATCATATGCTTTGTCAATCATAATTTTATTGGTTTAATTCGTTCAATGTATATAATAAAAAAAAAGAATTAATGTTGACAATATTAGAGGGTACTGCCTCTCCACCCCCACGCCCCATGCCCCACCCCATGCCCCAACCCCCAAAGAGAGAGAGAAAGGGATATAAATAATCAAAGTTTGATGCCTTTGAAAATGGCAGTCCTATAATAAACGATTTGCAAGCAATGAGACTAAGTATTTTTCATTCTTTTTTTCCTGGGCATTGATTTCTTCCTGCACAGCATCTCTCCAGCAAGAATGATTGAAGGCTTTAGCAAATGATTTAGGTTCATGAGAAGATTGAACTAACATAAGGTAAGCTCGATGTTTTTGGGAAAACGATTCATAAGAGAAGACAAAAATCCATCAACAGGATAAGAAACTTGAGAAGATTGACGAACCTGAGAGAGGGATACAGAATCTGAAGAAGCGATCGGAAGGAAAGCAACTGGGCTAAGAGAGAGTCCGGCACGATAGGGGAAGAAACGGAACATTACCGGCAGGCAGAAGAGAGGCTAACGACAAATCGGAGGTAGATCGTCCAAAGCGGAGATAACCAAACAACAAAATGAGAAGAAGAAAATGGGAGGCAAATCAACGATAACAGAGCGATAGACTGAAGGGCCAAAAAAAAAACCATTAATGGTCAAGCAAGGATCTAAAATGCTTAATATCGAAACGATGTCGTTTTGAGTAACAAAAGCCAAAAAATATATATAGGGAGGGACTCTAATTGAATGACACTTGTCATTAGAGACTCAATTAAAAAAAATTAAATAAGAATCAAATTATACTATAGATATATACATTTTTAATATAAATATATTTACTTTCTGTTTTGTATTAATATTATAAAAATTATGACTTATAAAATTATTAATTATAATATATATATCCTTATTTATATAATCTTATAATACAACATATAAATCTAAAAGGAAGTTATAAGATTAGAAAAGTTAATTGGATAATTGGATACCGACGAATAAGATTTTAATAATTTTTTTATTTACTTGGGTATTTAAATAGGTTAGGGTAATTATAGGATAATGGAAATGTATTAAGGTTAGGGTTAGGATAATAATTTTGAAATTATTTGAATAGTTAATAGAATTAGGGTATTTGATTTTTAATATAGTTAAGGTTCAGACACTTCGAAATTGTCGGATACCCTTCCCGTTTACATCCTTAATCTTCTTCAAGTGTCTATTGTGCTAGCAATTCAAGTGTCTATTGTATTAGCTGTTGCTAGCTTTGATTGCTGTGCCTGTTTGTTAACTTTCAGTTCCTTTAGCAAATCCGACTGACTATATAAGCTTAGAATAGAATGAGAAATATGTGTTTTTTGAGCAGTTGCTTCTCTCTCTCAGTTTCTTCTTCTTATTTTTCTCTTAGAAAATTAACTCTCCCTGTTCTTGATTTTTTTGAGATTTTGCAAAATAGGTAAATATATATAAAAGGCATACATGAATCTTTTGTGCATTAAAAGTTTGACCTCAAGTCATAAAAATCAAATGAACTGCATTCAAATCTTGAAAAATACATGAACAATTCATATAGTACATTTTAACCCTATCAATTCATTGAAAAATTGACCACTGAATTATAGTACACTGTAGGTGTCTATCTGGGTTTATGCTGCCAAATCTATGTAAGAGCTCGGGGCCGTGTCCCAATAGGTAAAACAAGCGTGCTAACAAGTAAAACAGTAGATAAAACTGCCTGTACCCAAAAATCCCATCTGGGACAAGAAGACCAACCATAAAGGTTGTAAGATCAAGGACTGCGCTCTTGCACAATGAGAATTGAACGTATATTCTTTGACGGTGGACTCAAGTTGATGGCTGTACGGTTAATCACAATAGTTGGGTTTTCGTTTTCCCAACGAATACTACCAGGGGTACTGCGCACAGCACGGAAGGTGGCTGCTATAATTAGCCCAGCAAGGCAGCGACCATAGCAATGAAGTAAGCGAATAGTCGGCGAATGTTTTTTTTCTTGTCTTTTTGGGTCTCGCTGTGGTTGTCTTTGGCTGGCCTGGTGTTTAGGTCTTTCTAGGGCTCCTTCCCTGTCATGCTTAGGACTTTCAGCCCATCTTGGGCTTCCTCCCTCTTTAGTTAGCCTCCGCACGGGCTTCTTGCTTCCAGCCCAGCCCCCAAAAATTGTCTCTTCGGTCACCTTTTGGGTTTTCAATTGTTGCTTACTTGCTTATGTTAATGTTAAGTTTTCTATTTTAGTACTTTTTTATATATTTGGTAATAATTGGGTTTTAATATATTTTAATTTTTCATTATTTTTTATATTATTAATATTAGTATCATAATTTTTTTTTCATAAACAAAACATGTTTACCCATAGTAATGCATGGGAAATTCCACGAGTTTATAAATGCAATTAGTAATGTAACAAGCACTAATACTAATATTTATTATCACATGCGTTACAATATTCTTTATTTAATCTTATTAATAATTTTATATAAATATAAATATTTTTAAAGTATGAATAATTAAAATTTTAAAATATTAATCGATAAATTATTCAATAATATTATATAATTAGGAAAAATATTTTTTAATGAAAGTCCTTCAATTCTAATTCATATTGACTAATTCAATAGATGTTATTATATTTTTAATGATAACTTAAAAACACAATAAATAAATATAACCATTCTTGTCAATAACAAATTTTACTAACATTATATATATAATATTTTGGAGACAACATTGGCTGCTTCATTCTGAAATGAAAGTAAAATAGGTAGAGATAGCTACTTTTATAAGCAGTATTGGTGGCTTAGAGGATGTATTAATTGCTGATCCTTAAATGGCCGCTTAAACTCTAAAAGCGGATACGCAGAGAGAATGATTTAATTTGCCAAATGAAAAAGTAGAAATGACTTTTTTTTTTGGCTTAAGTAACGTTTGGTCACAGCATGTTTCACGCAAAGATCTTTTAAAATAATTTTTCCTGGAAAAAGTTTTAGTCAATATATTAGGATAATACTAATAAATTCATAGTGTTGGGTCATGCGTACTCACATCCTCCAATTTCACCTGAGGCGGTAGTCGTTTGGGGATATTTATATTTGTTGATCTGTTGACCGAACTCTGCTGACATTCTATGCATTAGCCTACAAGCAATGCATGAAATATCGCCACCTGCGCTGCCAATTCTCGCTATAAGAATGTAAGCACACTCGTAGTTGTAGATGTCATCAGTGCTAATATAATCGCCAGCTTCATTCTTGTGGAAGTTCGCCCCATCATCACGCACTGCGGAATGGATGAGCAGTTGCAGATTGCCGCCGAGAATGGAGATGTTGACGCACTGTACGCTAGACTTGCCCAGGATCGATATCGTCCGGACCGTATTGATCGGATACCGATAGTTGATACTCCTTTGCACATGGCTGCCAGGGCAGGGATGCCCCATTTTGCCATGGAAGTTGCGAACTTGAAGCCATCACTTGCTAGGAATCTAAACCAAATGGGACTTAGTCCTATTCGTCTTGCTTTGCAGCATAAGTGCACTCCGATGGTGAGAGGATTAATCACCACCGACAGTCGACTTATCCAAGTCAAAGCAAAGGGGATGATTACACCTTTACACTATTTAGCCCAAACAGACGATGCTGATCCATTTGCTGAACTTTTATCTGTTTGCCCATCATCTGTTGAAGACATCACAATTCAATGTGAGACTGCAGTGCATATTGCTGTGAAAAACTGCTCAATTAGAGATTTCAAAGTAATTCTGGGATGGCTTCGACTAGTCAACAAAGAAGACATTCTGAACTGGAAGGATGACGTGGTAACACTGCGCGCCCTGCATATTGCCACATCTACTAATCAGATAGAGGTAAGCTTTATACATGCTCATTGTTTGCTGCAAATGATTTCAAAATATAATTGTAGTTAACCGATCAAACTTTATTTGATTGTGAAGGTCGTGAAGTTGTTGATTAAGAATGACAGCGTGAATGTCAAGAACTTCAATGGTTTGACTGCTATGGACATCTTCACCTTCAGGGAACAATGCAGAACGTAGAGAGTGTTACGATTCTACGTCGTGCTAAAGCAAAAAAAGCATCTGATCTTCCCTCGAATGTGACTCCTGGAGATTACTAGAGCAGGGAATTAACTCTGATTGAAAAACGGGACAAATATTTTGGAATCAATTTCTCAAAAAAACGTAGTGATGTCCGTACTGTAGTTCTTGTGGTGGCTATACTGATTGCAACAGCCACCTACCAGGCTAGAATTAGCCCTCCTGACGGGTACTGGCCAGATGACTACAATCCACCAGCAAACAATGGAACCAACAACAGCAACCGAGCCTTGGGCAAGGGCAAAGACATCACCGTGCAGGGCAGATGATCATGGGGCCTCCGTATCTGTTCAGTTGTGCTTTTTATTTGTCTGCGTGGACAATTCTGGTTGCTATAATTGGGCTCCCATATTCCATAACTCTGTATACATCCACATGTCTTCTCCTTTACGCTTACTACTTATTATTCTTCGCTGGATGATAACTTTCCTTCCTGGAATAGCTCTACGGCTTTCATCGTTGCGAGGGCTTTTTATAGAGCTTTAATTTACATATCTGGAGTAGTGGCATATTCAATTCCTTTGGCAACGTATTCTTAACATGAAAAGCTTAAACGCCGGGTGGATACAATAAGAAGACGCAGGGTACTTGCCTGTCCTGGAAAATGAAGAGGATGAAACTATATTAACGGTCGTGTCATCTGAAATATGTAATCGTTTTTTCAATTATTTATTTTAGAGTTGATTTGAGTTTGGTATCAATTTGGGATTTTATCCAAAAATAATATGGATACACTACTTATTTGGTTTGTAGTTGTCTAGTTCGCAAGAACTCGGCTCTCCTTCCAACCTTCATTGCTACTTGCCCTCTCTCTCCGTCTCTCATGATGGTTTATCAATCATTGCAACTAGTCTGAGCTCTGAAGTTTGTTCAATGGGTGGAAGCATGTAGGACATGCCACTCTACAAGTACGCGAAAACCATAATTTAATACCACCGTGTTGGATATGTACGAAAATTGGGACGAATTGGATGCTATTGTTTGACTATCTCAATGTTTGCAACATCAAACACTGTACACACGCTTTAGTTCTCTGGAGTCCTGCCATAAATTCCTAATTTGAAAAAAAAATTGAATTACTCAAGCACAAAGTTATATTTCATCAAATTGACCTTGCAACAGGTAAAAACAATTGGAAAGCAAGAAATAACTACCGTTTTTTCTGATTAAAATGAGATGATATCTGATGAAAATAAAAACATAATTTTGAATGTCACTGAAACCGGATTCTCCTTAAAGCATCCAATTTCATGCGGATGTAATATTTTGTGCACTTGACTCGTTACTAGCAGTCCTAGCACCGCTCTCCTGTACTTCATCTGCCAGAGCTTCTTTAGGGCACTTGTTTGCATTGTAGTTAAGTTGCCGAAGCTTCCGCAATCCTTGTGAATAAATTCGGAGAAAGGTATATAGAAACACCATGAACAAGAACAAACATATGTAAACAGCAACTGCAATACTCGGCCTTGGTGATATGACAAATATCGATACACTATAGCAGATTAACAAGTAAAATAGCATGAGCATCATAATCACCCCGATAATGCCGTCTGAAAGGAAAAAGCCAAGAATACCGATTACAGTGCAAAGGACAAAGGTGTTGCAAGCAGAGAAGACAGCGAATGCACTGTTATCCATGACACTCTTTCCTGTATTATTTGATGGTGATTCTCCATTGGCACTGGCGTCTGTAACAGTGCTGTAATTTCCGTTGACAATAATAGTTGGGTTGCCATTTTCCTGCCGAACACTTCCAGGGGGACTAAATACAGCTTGGAAAGTGGCTGCAACGATCACCCCAGCAACCACCAGCAGTGCATTGCGCAGATCCTCTGCAATTTTCATTCTCTGACGTGTGATGCATACCGCTACTCTTTCATCAAATGTTGTCTTCGAACTTAAGTATTTCGCAAGAGTTTTAGTACATTTAGGCGATGAAGGTTCTGAAACCCGATTCTTGCGTAGCATTTGACGTACTACTCTTCCATCCGTTTTGGTTTGGTGTTGCAGGGTGCCAAAAGCTGTTTTACCTTTAGAATTCCTGGCATTTATTTCATATAATAACTGGATTGCCTGCATAAACCATGGCCAAAACTACGCCAATTCATCAAAGTAGAAGTTGTTGGAGATGAAAAAATAAAAAAGAAAATACAAATTCTTTGTTCTGCTATGATATCAAGTTAACGTTCAAAGCATTAAGAGTTAAAGAACGGTAATGCAAAGAACAAAACAAAGTCAAGAAGCAGATAAACATCTTGATAGAAGCATAAGAACTGCCTCAACTTGCATATTAGATACTGCAATGTCCAATACAGTGTCGCCTTGCTTATCCCTCCAATTCAGAGTGTCTGTCCTCCAACTGAAGGCATCTTCATGGCAGACTCTCTTAAGCCATCCCACCAAAACTTCAAGGGCCACTAACATCATGTTTTTAACAGCAATATGCAATACAGTCTCGCCCTGAACAGTCATATCTTCAATAGACTTTGGACAAGCCACAAGAAAATCAGCCAAGAGATCGATGCTTCCATTTTGAGTTGCATAATGCAAAGGGGTCATGCCTCCTCTTCCTTTGACGCGAACAAGATCACGATCAGCGCGTAGCAGTAACAGCACCAACTCAGAATGCCCCTTCAACAAAGCAAGATGCATAGGGCTAAGCCCATCTTTGTTTAGTTTCCAGGCAAACGATGGCATCAAATTCATCACCTCCACTGCGAAACAGGTTTCCCCATCTGAAGCTGCTAAGTGCAGTGGAGTATCTTCAAACATTGTTTCATCAATTCGCTTTAAGAAACCTGCATCATTCTTGAATAACTGATACAAGGTATTAATTTTTTCTTCTTCAGAGGCCTCAATCAAGACATTATCCATTTTATTTATAATTGAATTTTCTTAAGCATCAGATATATATAAACTTGGCCGGTGGTAAACTTCTTTGGACTTTTTTTGTTTGTATAATCTTGAATCTGCCTTACGTTTTTGCCTGCCGGGATCTTTTTGTGTGCCGTTGGTAAAGGTATTATCCAAGGTCTTCTTTTTTTCTTTGATGTCCTGATGGGCTTTTTCTTGTTGGCTTCATGATGTTTCAGGAAGATATGCTGGTCTTTGTTTAAAGGCATATCATCCCTCACAAATGATACAAGGTATTAATTTTTTCTTCTTCCGAGACCTCAATCAAGACATTTTCCATTTTATTTATAATTGAATTTTCTTAAGCATCAGATATATATAAACTTGGCTGGTGGTAAACTCCATTACCCTTTTGTTTGTATAGTCTTGAATCTGCCTTTCGCTCTTGCCTGTCCGGATCTTTTTGTATGCCGTTGGTAAAGGTACTATCCCAGGTCTTCTTTTTTGCTTTGATGTCCTGATGGGCCTTTTCTTGTTGGCTTCATGATGTTTTTGGAAGATATGTTGGTCTTTATTTAAAGGCATATCATCCCTCACCAGCCTTTTGGACGTTTCTTTTGTCCTTTTTTGAGAACCCTTTAATTCGGCATTGATTAATGGAAGCTAATCTCTTCAATTTCAAAAAAAAGATATATAAAATTTTTGACATAAGAAATTTTGTTGTCTTTCCCGCTAGGCTACCCTTTCATTATTAGTTAATCGCTAATGATCATAATGTGACAGATGAGGAAACTACTTAGTAGTTTAACACAAAGAAACCTCAATAAAAAACTGGGATAATAGTCAAATTAAAGATTCTTCCATCTTGTCTTTCTAGCTGGCAAGAAGAACTTTAGAGAATACTAACCTGGTACGGTCAATGCCTCTTGTTGGCAAGGCTCAAGACCAATAATACAGATCACAGTGCAAAGGACTAAGCCGTTGTAAGTAGAGAAGACCGTGAATGCTCGGGCATCCATGACACTCTTCCGTGCATCCTCTGATGGCGATCCTCCATTGACACTGGTGTTTGTAATACTGGTTTTGATTTGTGTTCCATTGATCATAAATATTCAAAATAGTTGGGTTGCCATTTTCCTTGCGGGTCTCAAGAAACCAAGCTCTTGTCCTACAAGAATCGTGAATAATTACTTTATTTTATTTTTCACTTAACATGGATTTTTTATCTACATAGGCCTTACTTCAATGTCAATTATATACTAATTCAATGGTAACAAACAACATTATTGGATTAAATTAAAATTTTTGAAAGTCAACCCTACAACATTTTAAAAAAATGTAATACTATGAAACTGGTATAATCTTATGATAGGTTAAAATAATAATTTTCAAAGTGATTTAATAATTGCTGACTAGTTGATTAATTAAGAGAGAGAATATGAAATGAAATTAAAAATAAAAGGGTGAAAAAGAAATTTGAAAAGAGAGATAATGGTAACCAACAAAGTAGAAAATATGTCAAGGGCAAATATGTTGGTGGAATCTTCTTGATGCTTGCCAACATGAGGCGTTGACCCTACCAGGTTTGTATTCATATTTGTTTGCTCCGAGGCTCCTCTTGCCAACTAGAAAGAGTATATGGAAGAATCTTTAATTTGGCTGTTATCCCAGTTTTTTTTTTTATTGGGGTTTCTTTGTTTTATGTACTACTTATTAGTTTCCTCATCTGTCCCGTTAGCAATAAACTAAAAATAAAAGGCTAGCCTAGCGGGAAAGACAACAAAATTTCTTATGTCCAAATGTTTATATGCATATGATACTTGAGAAAAATTCAATTTTCAATAAAATAAATAATGTCTTGATTCAGGCCTTTCAAGAAGAAAAAATTATTCTCTTCTGTGAGGTATTGTGGATTTTATTCTGAATCAATACTAACTTCTTTGACACACAATTGTGTTCTACTTAGTATTATTCGTTTTAATCAATTGACCTCATGATTTTATCTCATAAAAAAGTCTCACAAATTAAAAATAATGTAAATTTTTATATATTCAGTATCACTTTAATACATAATTGATATGAAATTTATTACTTTAAAGAGAAACTATGACAAGTGAAATTCAGGATAATGGTGCTAGAACTACTGGCAACAAGACAGGGGCACAAAATATTACATCCGCGTGCTATTGGATACTTTAAAGAAAATCCAGCTTTAGTGACATTCAAAATTATCATTTTCTTTTAATTCTTTAATCATATTAATACATACAACGACATGGAGAGATTATTATTAAATTTGAATATCTTCGTATTTCATGTCATTTTAGTTAGAAATAACAGTAGTTCTCGCTTTCCAAAATAACATTCAATATATTCCAATTTTCGTACATATCGAACACGGTGGCATTAAATTATGGGTCTCACATACTTGTGGAGCGGTATCTCCTACATGCTCCCACCCAAGGAACAAACTTCAGAGTTCAGACTAGTTGCGATGATTGATAAACCATCATGAGAGAGAGAAACTAGCAATGAAAGCTGAGCGAGACTCAGCATCTGGCATCCGAACTCTTGTCAACTATACAACTCCAAACCAAATAAGTAGTGTATCTATGTTATTTTTTTTGGACAAAATCCTAAATTGATACCAAACTCAAATCAACTCTAACAAAATAACAAACACATATAGTTTCCTCTTCTTCATGTTCCAGGACCGGCAAGTATCCTGCCTCCTCTTATTGTATCCACCCGGCGTTTAAGCTTTTCATATTTACAATACGCTGCCAAAGGAATTGAACATGCCAGTGCTGCAGATATGTAAATTAAAGATACGAATAAAGCCCTCGCAACGGTGAAAGCCGTGGAGCTTTTCCGGGTTGGGAAGGTATCATTCAGCGACGAATAATAAGCCCAAAGGAGAAGAGATGTAGATGTATAAAGAATTAAGTAACACGGGAGCCCAATTATAACAACGAGAATTGTACACAGACGAATAAAAAGCACAACTGTTGACAGTGAAAAAATAGAACAGATACCGAGGCGCCATGTTTATCTGCCCCGCACGGTGCGGGCTTTGCCCCTGCCCAAGGCTCATGTTGCTGTTGTTGCTTTCATTGTTTGCTGATGGATTGTAGTCATCTTGCCAGTACCCGCCAGGAGGGCTAAGTCCAGCCTGGTAGGTGGCTGTTGCAATCAGTATAGCTACTACAAGAACTACACTACGGATGTCAGTAGGACTTTTTTGGGAATTAATACCAAAATATTTGTCCCGTTTTTCAATCAGATTTAATTCCCTGCTCAAGTAATCTCCAAGAGTCACATTTGAGGGAAGATCAGATGCTTTTGTTGCTTTAGCACGGCGTAGAATCTTACCAATCTCTATGTTCTGCAATGTTCCTTGAAGGTGGAATATGTCCATAGCGGTCAAACCATTGAAGTTCTTGACATTCACATTGACATTCTTAATCAACAACTTCACGATCTTCACAATCAAATAAAAGTTTTATCAGTTAACTATAATTATATTTTGAAATCATTTGTAGCAAAAAATGAGCATCTATAAAGCTTACCTCTGTCAGATTAGTAGAAGTGGCAATATGCAGGGCAGTGTTACCATCCTCATCCTTCCAGCTCAGAATGTCTTCTTTGTCGACTCGTCGAAGCCATCCCAGAAGGACTTTGAAAGCTCTAATTGAGCAGTTTTTCACAGCGATATGCACTGCAGTCTCACAGTGAATTGTGGTGTCCTCAACAGACGATGGACAAGCAGATAAAAATTCAGCTAATAGATCAGCATCGTCTGTTTGTGCTAAATAGTGTAAAGGTGTAATCATCCCCTTTGCTTTGACACGGATAAGCTGACTGTCACTAGTGATTAGTCCTCTCACCATATATGTGCACTTATGCTGCAAAGCAAGATGAAGAGGACTAAGTCCCACGTGGTTTAGTTTCCAAGCAAGTGATGGCTTCAAGTTTGCAACTTCCATGGCAAAGTGGGGCTTCCCTGCCCTGGCAGCCACGTGCAAAGGAGTATCAACTATCGGTATCCGATCAATACGGTCCAGAAGATATGGATCCTGGGCAAGTCTAGTATACAATGCGTCAACATCTCCATTCTCGGCGGCAATCTGCAACTGCTTATCCATTCCGCAGTGCGTGATGATGGGGCGAACTTCCACAAGAATGAAGCTGGCGATTATATTAGCACTGATGACATCTACAACTACGAGTGTGCTTACATTCTTATAACGAGAATTGGCAGCGCAGGTGGCGATATTTCATGCATTGCTTGTAGGGTCAACAGATCAACATTTTTTAGCATAATATTCAAAGAAGCTCTTAAACTATTTAAAAAAATTTCAATAAGTTTTTACACTTTTATTATGTTCAATCAAGTCTTTATACTTTTATTTTAAATCAAATAAACTTTTATACTTTTATTTTGAGTCAAATAAAATCTTGAGACTAATAATTGATTTATTCAAAATGTCATTTATTATTCTATGCTGCATGGCACTAATGTGGCATGTTAATATGTTATAATTGATAATAATGTGACACGTTGACATATTATAATTGATAATAACGTGATATACTTATTTAGCATGATAACATGATCATGTAATATTTTTTACCTTTCACATCAATACTATGTCAATATCATATAGATATAAAATGACAAATTATATTTAGATTAATTATTATTAACCAATTATTAATCAAAAACGCTTATTTAATCTAAAATAATAATATAAAAACTTGAATAAACGTAATAAAAAGATAAAAGAATTTTAAATTCTGTTAAATAATTTAAAATTTTATTTAAATATTATATATTTTAAAAAAAATATTTCTTTCATAATTCACTTTAATGAATTCCATTTGCAAATTCGTTAATTACATTTCGTATCATTCATTTATTATGGTTGTTGATTTTTATTGACTCGACATATTTTTATTAAGTAATTTTTTTATTTCAAATAAATTTTTTTTTTTTTTTTCGGTTCACCCACATAGTAGGACCACTTTCGCCTCATCTTCGACGATGCCATCAATCTAAACCACTCATTTCTAAATGAATGAAGACTTACTTTTGGTAAGTCTTCCTGTATAAATTCACAATTAGAGCAGTATGCCGTTCACATGTGAAAGAAAAGCTCTGCCCTTTGAAATTTATAGTACAATAATTGAGCAAGTGGCCCCGACCCATGTGTTTTGTCGTATTCAGGTCAAGAGTCAGTAATTATGTTTGGCCTTTAAGATAAATATTTTTATATTTTTTTTTTGAATAGCATAAAATTTATTCATCAAAAAGGGAAAAGAACCCCTCCACCGTTGTAAAGAACAAAATGGCAGAAAGCTTTGGGTTGTATATCAGTCCAATGTACATGATATATCAGTCCAAAATCTCCTCCAAGGACCAAAGGGTATCGTGCCCCTGTACACACCAAGACCCAAAAACCAAACCACCAAAGACGACCAATATGTTCACCCCTCTTAAAAAAAATCACAGAGAGGTTGCACGCACTCATGAACTTGTCTGTACATCCCTGCCTCAAAGGAGACTCGCTCTCCCAATCCAATAGAAACAAAAGAGGGATCATTACAAAATTTGAATAAAAAATACAGATCCAAAGAAACAGGACTCATTAACAACTATAAGCCCCAAGCAAACTCAAACCAGAGGCTAGACATAGCTGAACAGCACCACCACATAACCAAGATTGAAAAGGGAATTAGTACACTCTTAAACCTAACTCTGAAGATGGATTGTGTCAGCTTCTTTTTTTTTTGAAAATATTGATTTCTGGCATTTTTCACCTAAAGACCGAAACTGTGGTACGTACAGGATAGGAGAAAGGAGGGTTTCTTGTGGAAATTGCTTGCATTTATGATGTCGGCAACTATTACGAATGCACCTCGAAATTGTGTTTTGAATTGGTTTGGGAAAGAGCCAATAGGATCCGTCCTCTTCTATAGCCGTCCAATAAATGAGACAATCCGACGTTCCCAGCCGGGGATTACTTGGTCCATGGAAATTGAACAAAATGCTAGTTTACCATTCCAATCCATGCTCTACTTGACAGTTGACACCAAATAGAGCTGCTTCAATCACAATACGCCAATCACCTTCAGTCCTTTTCCACACTTACCATAAAAATTGAAACATTCATCTCCATCTCCTAGTCAAGATTTTGGATTTTACCATCACTCAAAGCTTCTTTAGTCACCTTTAGTCAGCTTCTTAGTTTGCCTCTCTCAATGAATGTATGATATCTGATATAACACCCATCCCTTTTAACCTGTCAATTTGTATCATCCAAAAACTCAGCCTCTAAGGGGCACTCGCAAGATCTTTAGTAGATTTAACAACGATGCATCCGTCACTTTCAATAAGCAAGGAGTGGCTGTCTTTTCATCTTGAGGCTGAAAAGATCAAGAAGGCTTTCTTCTCAGCGAGAACTTCAGCTGTAGTAGAATTAGCGGTGCCAATCGATTTGGAGAATTAACACTTTCCCTTTCTCATTTCTCAAAAGGCCTCCAATTCCAACCGGTCCAGGATAATTTTGGGTCGCTCCGTCGATGTTAAATTTTAACTGACCCAGCTTCGATTTCTCCCATGTAATACCTTTTCTTTCCTTTACTTTCTTTTTACCACAACAACCAACATCGAAGAACGTAAAAGTAGTCAAACAAAAAAATACTCCTTAGATACATATTATAAATTTACATAAATAAAGTTATATATGTTATAACTAATAATTTTATAAATTATAATTTTTATAAAATACAAAATAAAAATAAATAGGCTTATATTAAAAATACATATAAAATAATAATTATATTCTTTATAATATGACGTGATATTTATCTTATTTAAATATAATTAATAATTTAATAATTTTTTAATTTAAGTATATTAATAACATCAAATTAGTAATTTAACTAGTAATAACTTTTCATTAATATATTTGTCAATTTCTAATAATTTGAATTGTTGACAAAGTTGGTAAAGATGTGGGGTGTTTCTTATCTTTACATAAGTTCGTATTTAAAACATTAGCAAAAATTTACATATTATATACTTGAACTTGATACAAATAGTAATTTTATTATTTAAATTCATTCTAAACTCAAATATAAAATAACTTAATCATATATAATCAAGTCAGTTACCCGTAAATACTTTATATCCTGTAACAGGATATCAATTGCCATGAAGAAGACAAAACTGGAAGTTGAGCTTTGGTGCAAGGGAGTGGACAAGGTAATGAATGAAGATGTGAAGAAAATGAAGGATCTTGAAGCCAACGTAAAAAACAACTTCAAGTCTCGCTACCAGCTTTGCAGAAATTCTAGTTTTATTTCTATATTTTGGTTTTATCTAAATTATAAATATTGTGATTTTTTAAATAATATTTTATGTTGTCAAAATTACAATTGATTTACTTTTCCTTTATATAGATTTAAAACTAGTTAAAAGTAATAAGCCTAAAAAAATTTAAATTTTAATTAAAAGGTACGAACGAAAACAACTTCTTCGATATTTTTTCACAAACAGTTGATTTCATCGAAGATAATATCTCAAAAGGTTCGTTGTCGAAACCGAGTCATCACTCACCCATTAAATCGTAACTTCAATATCTGAGTCAATAAAAATCAAGAATAGGCCCTCCGTTGACCGTTGACGGAACCGATGAGCTGACAGCCACCGAGTAGCCATGACAAGTTGCATACACAATTAGTCAATTATTGCTGAATAAAGAAAGAAAGTGATCTCACTTATTGCTGAATAATTGTATAGAATCACGAAGACTTTGGGTAAGTCTTCCTCCATATTTGGACAAGCAGCCTTTACACGTTAAAGAAAAGTTTTATCACACAATAATTGAGCACGTGGGCCCAAAGCCCGTGTATTTTACATGGTTCACCTGAAGAGCACGTGACTTTGTTTTGTTTTTAGCGGCCGGCGATTGATTGATACACGGCCACATATTCAATGCTCATGACCAGAGCTTGGTGCAAGAGTGGATCTAGTAATTTTAAACATAATACAATAACATATTATAAAAAAAATATAGAGTTAAATAGGTTTAGATTTAATTTTATTGTGTTCTATATTTAAAATATATTTAATTAATCATATTAATTGTATTATCATGTTTAATTGTATATAAATGATATGTTTAATATTAATGATGAATTTTATTAATATGATAATAAATTTTATATATATTATTTATGTTCAATTTTATTATATTTGATGTTATTATTATTTTATCATAATTATTTTTATATTATTGCTTTTACATTTAAATAATAAAATTATATTTAATTATAAATATTTTATGTTAATCATATTAAACGTGTTAATCATATTAGAAAAATTTTATATTAATTATTTAATCATGTTTATTAATCATGTCATATAAAAAATCTTAACATGTTTAATAAATGTATTAGTCATGTTGTATTGTACAATTATTAAATATATATGTGTACATATTTCAGATGCTGACACGAATAATTATTTGTATTGTATTTATGTTTAGTTTTATCGTGTTTCGTATTTTATTCTGATCGATGTGATTAAAACATAAAAACATAAATTGTCAAGTCTATGCAAAAGTAATATACGGGTAGACTTGATAATTTTTTTTTTCTTTCAATGGAAAAGCTATAATATTAAGTTGGAACCATGTTGGGAAAACATATTCTCATCATATCATACGATGTTTTGTTGATATATACGTTTCTAACTCCTATTGGAGGATTATTATGAGCAAGATAAGAAACATCAGAAGAGAATTTTAAATTGGTTAAGAAATCAGCAATTATATTAGTTTCACAATATTTGTGGGTGACTTTGAGCTCCCATTGTCTCTGCAATATCTCTTGAATTATTGTAAGTCTATATTAACACACGGAGGAACAAAAAACATTGAAATAACATCCACAACCATCTTATCATCCACTTAAAGGCCAAGTTTATGAATTGCTGACTTCCAAGCCAATTTCAACCAATACAAAACTCCCCACAGTTCCGCTCAACAAGAAGAATATGAACTCAGATTTGCAAGAAATCCATTTATTCAAAAACCTTCATGACACCGAATAACCCCACTAGTAGTGGTTTTACGGATTGAGTGTCAGAACGACTCATATGTATTTAGAGTTATCTATCCAGAAAAGGGTGTTTGCCAGCCAACAAAAGTCTTTTTCTTATGTACCAGAAATCTAGTTCAATTGTTCAACTCAGTAAAAGAGATACGTGTTGAAATCAACATACTTCGAATCAAATACAAACTATTCACCACAGAAACAACTTTATCTCGAAAAGTAAAAACTTTGTGCCACTTCCACATAAGCCAACAAGCAATGCCAAAGATGATGACCCACGGATAACCAATCATCTTCACACTGTTGTCATTTAAATTAGCATACATCTAATTCAATATTGGCAGCGTAAAAAAGATTGTGTTTTTCTGTTTAAATTTTGTTTAATTAATATTGTTATTGTGTATTCATATAACTTGTAACACGATAATGATGTGTTTATCATTTGTTTAAACTCTCATATAAATACTTTTTTATTATAATTAATGATGATAGTGGTGAATTTTATTATATTTGATTGATTTTATTGTTTTATTATAACTGTTTTTATGACAATTAGTTTAATAATTTACAATATAAATTAGCTTATTTTTAATTGGTTATTGCTAAATTTTTTAATGTTTTGGATACTGAATTAGACTCATCAAACATAACCAATTATTAAAATTGAATTGTGACTTAATATTTCAAGAGACAAGAATTAGAATTAAAATGTAAATATCTTTTTCTTTAACGAATTGAAGTTTGAAATATCTTTTTCTCTTGCGTTGTAAAAGCATGTCATTACATATAGTAGAAGAAAATCAATGATGAGGCAAAGAAGGTGAATAAAGTCGAAGATAAGGAAGACCTTATAAGTTTGGTTGACTTTTATATTAAAAATCAAATTATATAATTAGTTTTTGTAATTTATTAAAATATTGAATTTAGTTTTATATAAATTTTGTAAAATTATAATTTTGTATTTTCAAAAATTAATAGTATTAATTTAATTATTGATAATGTTAAAACTCTTTTTTCATGTATATTGTCATAATATTTGATTATGTTGATGTGATATTAAATAGGATAACATGATTCTAATAATGTAATATTTTATAGAGTGACGAAATATCTGAAATGATGTGGTAAAATAATAATGCAATAACAGTAAACGTTTCCCATGATTATGACACAGCCCGTGATTCTGTTTTGTTTTTGGTGGCCCACGATTATGATACATGACAATGGCCACACATTCAAAGGCCATGAAAAGGCAAGAAAAAAACAGAGGATAGTAAATGGCAGCAGAGCAGAGACGACCAAACATGGTTGAAGAATTGCATTGCGTCGCAATGGAACATGGAAATCGTGTGCTTAAAACCAACCCAATGTGTTTTATTTGATTCAATTCACGATTCTTGTAGGACAAGAGCTTGGTTTCTTGAGACCCGCAAGGAAAATGGCAACCCATCTAGTATGAATATTTATGATCAATGGAACACACTTTAAAACCACTATTACAAACACCAGTGCCAATGGAGGATCGCCATCAGAGGATGCACGGAAGAGAGTCATGGATGCCCGAGCATTCACGGTCTTCTCTACTTACAACGGCTTAGTCCTTTGCACTGTGATATGTGTTATTGGTCTCGAACCTTGCCAACAAGAGGCATTGACCGTACCAGGTTAGTATTCTCCAAGGTTCTTCTTGCCAGCTAGAAAGACAAGATGGAAGAATCTTTACTTTGACTACTATCCCAGTTTTTTATTGAGGTTTCTTTGTGTTAAACTACTAAGTAGTTTCCTCATCTGTCACATTATAATCATTAGCAGTTAACTAATAATGAAAGGGTAGCCTAGCGGGAAAGACAACAAAATTTCTTATGTCAACAAGTTTATGTATATCTTTTTTTTGAAAATCAAGAGATAGCTTCCATTAATCAAAGCGGAATTAAAGGGTTCCCCAAAAAAGGCCAAAAGAAACGTCCAGAAGGCTGGTGATGGATGATATGCCTTTAAACCAAGACGATATCTTCCAGAAACACCATGAAGTCAACAAAAAAAGGCCCATCAGGACATCAAGTCAAAAAAGAAGACCTGGGATAGCACCTTTACAAACGGCACACAAAAAGATCCCGGCAGGCAAAAACGTAAGGCAGATTCAAGATTATACAAACAAAAGGGTCCAAAGGAGTTTACCAGCAGCCAAGTTTATATATATCTGATGCTTAAGAAAATTCAATTATAAATAAAATGGATAATGTCTTGATTGAGGCCTCTGAAGAAGAAAAAATTAATACCTTGTATCAGTTATTCAAGAATGACGCAGGTTTCTTAAAGCGAATTGATGAAACAATGTTTGAAGATACTCCACTGCACTTAGCAGCTTCAGATGGGGAAACCTGTTTCGCAGTGGAGGTGATGAATTTGATGCCATCGTTTGCCTGGAAACTAAACAAAGATGGGCTTAGCCTTATGCATCTTGCTTTGTTGAAGGGGCATTCTGAGTTGGTGCTGTTACTGCTACGCGCTGATCGTGATCTTGTTCGCGTCAAAGGAAGAGGAGGCATGACCCCTTTGCATTATGCAACTCAAAATGGAAGCATCGATCTCTTGGCTGATTTTCTTGTGGCTTGTCCAAAGTCTATTGAAGATATGACTGTTCAGGGCGAGACTGTATTGCATATTGCTGTTAAAAACAACATGTTAGTGGCCCTTGAAGTTTTGGTGGGATGGCTTAAGAGAGTCTGCCATGAAGATGCCTTCAGTTGGAGGACAGACACTCTGAATTGGAGGGATAAGCAAGGCGACACTGTATTGGACATTGTAGTTTCTAATATGCAAATTGAGGCAAGTTCTTATGCTTCTATCAAGATGTTTATCTGCTTCTTAACTTTGTTTTGTTCTTTGCATTACCGTTCTTTAACTCTTAATGCTTTGAACGTTAACTTGATATCATAGCAGAACAAAGAATTTGTATTTTCTTTTTTATTTTTTCATCTCCAACAACTTCTACTTTGATGAATTGGCGTAGTTTTAGCCATGGTTTATGCAGGCAATCCAGTTATTATATGAAATAAATGCCAGGAATTCTAAAGGTAAAACAGCTTTGGGCACCCTGCAACACCAAACCAAAACGGATGCAAGAGTAGTACGTCAAATGCTACGCAAGACGCGGGTTTCAAAACCTTCATCGCCTAAAAGTACTAAAACTCTTGCGAAATACTTAGGTTCAAAGACAACATTTGATGAAAGAGTAGCGGTATGCATCACACGTCAGAGAATGAAAATTGCAGAGGATCTGCGCAATGCACTGCTGGTGGTTGCTGGGGTGATCGTTGCAGCCACTTTCCAAGCTGTATTTAGTCCCCCTGGAAGTGTTCGGCAGGAAAATGGCAACCCAACTATTATTATCAACGGAAATTACAGCACTGTTACAGACGCCAGTACCAATGGAGAATCACCATCAAATGATACAGGAAAGAGTGTCATGGATAACAGTGCATTCGCTATCTTCTCTACTTTCAACACCTTTGTCCTTTGCACTGTAATCGGTATTCTTGGCCTT
Source organism: Theobroma grandiflorum (assembly GCA_036013995.1). NCBI lineage: Eukaryota > Viridiplantae > Streptophyta > Magnoliopsida > Malvales > Malvaceae > Theobroma > Theobroma grandiflorum. The sequence continues at coordinate 4,861,150 of CP142131.1, read as the reverse complement.
TTCCTTTCAGACGGCTTTATCGGGGTGAGTATGATGTTCATGCTAATTTACTTGTTAGTCTGCTATGGTGTATCGATATTTGTCATATCACCAAGGCCGAGTATTGCAGTTGCTGTTTACATATTTTTGTTCTTGTTCATGGTGTTTCTATATACCTTTCTCCTAATTTATTCACAAGGATTGCGGAAGCTTCAGCAACTTAACTACAATGCAAACAAGTGCCCTAAAGAAGCTCTGGCAGATGAAGTACAGGAGAGCGGTGCTAGGACTGCTAGTAACGAGTCAAGTGCACAAAATATTACATCCGCATGAAATTGGATGCTTTAAGGAGAATCTGGTTTCAGTGACATTCAAAATTATGTTTTTATTTTCATCAGATATCATCTCATTTTAATCAGAAAAAACGGTAGTTATTTCTTGCTTTCCAATTGTTTTTACCTGTTGCAAGGTCAATTTGATGAAATATAACTTTGTGCTTGAGTAATTCAAACTTTTTTTCAAATTAGGAATTTATGGCAGGACTCCAGAGAACTAAAGCGTGTGTACAGTGTTTGATGTTGCAAACATTGAGATAGTCAAACAATAGCATCCAATTCGTCCCAATTTTCGTACGTATCCAACACGGTGGTATTAAATTATGGTTTTCGCATACTTGTGGAGTGGCATGTCCTACATGCTTCCACCCATTGAACAAACTTCAGAGCTCAGACTAGTTGCAATGATTGATAAACCATCATGAGAGACGGAGAGAGAGGGCAAGTAGCAATGAAGGTTGGAAGGAGAGCCGAGCTCTTGCGAACTAGACAACTACAAACCAAATAAGTAGTGTATCCATATTATTTTTGGATAAAATCCTAAATTGATACCAAACTCAAATCAACTCTAAAATAAATAATTGAAAAAACGATTACATATTTCAGATGACACGACCGTTAATATAGTTTCATCCTCTTCATTTTCCAGGACAGGCAAGTACCCTGCGTCTTCTTATTGTATCCACCCGGTGTTTAAGCTTTTCATGTTAAGAATACGTTGCCAAAGGAATTGAATATGCCACTACTCCAGATATGTAAATTAAAGCTCTATAAAAAGCCCTCGCAACGATGAAAGCCGTAGAGCTATTCCAGGAAGGAAAGTTATCATCCAGCGAAGAATAATAAGTAGTAAGCGTAAAGGAGAAGACATGTGGATGTATACAGAGTTATGGAATATAGGAGCCCAATTATAGCAACCAGAATTGTCCACGCAGACAAATAAAAAGCACAACTGAACAGATACCGAGGCCCCATGATCATCTGCCCTGCACGGTGATGTCTTTGCCCTTGCCCAAGGCTCGGGTTGCTGTTGTTGGTTCCATTGTTTGCTGGTGGATTGTAGTCATCTTGCCAGTACCCGTCAGGAGGGCTAATTCTAGCCTGGTAGGTGGCTGTTGCAATCAGTATAGCCACCACAAGAACTACAGTACGGACATCACTACGTTTTTTTGAGAAATTGATTCCAAAATATTTGTCCCGTTTTTCAATCAGAGTTAATTCCCTGCTCTAGTAATCTCCAGGAGTCACATTCGAGGGAAGATCAGATGCTTTTTTTGCTTTAGCACGACGTAGAATCGTAACACTCTCTACGTTCTGCATTGTTCCCTGAAGGTGAAGATGTCCATAGCAGTCAAACCATTGAAGTTCTTGACATTCACGCTGTCATTCTTAATCAACAACTTCACGACCTTCACAATCAAATAAAGTTTGATCGGTTAACTACAATTATATTTTGAAATCATTTGCAGCAAACAATGAGCATGTATAAAGCTTACCTCTATCTGATTAGTAGATGTGGCAATATGCAGGGCGCGCAGTGTTACCACGTCATCCTTCCAGTTCAGAATGTCTTCTTTGTTGACTAGTCGAAGCCATCCCAGAATTACTTTGAAATCTCTAATTGAGCAGTTTTTCACAGCAATATGCACTGCAGTCTCACATTGAATTGTGATGTCTTCAACAGATGATGGGCAAGTAGATAAAAGTTCAGCAAATGGATCAGCATCGTCTGTTTGGGCTAAATAGTGTAAAGGTGTAATCATCCCCTTTGCTTTGACTTGGATAAGTCGACTGTCGGTAGTGATTAATCCTCTCACCATCGGAGTGCACTTATGCTGCAAAGCAAGACGAATAGGACTAAGTCCCATTTGGTTTAGCTTCCTAGCAAGTGATGGCTTCAAGTTCGCAACTTCCATGGCAAAATGGGGCATCCCTGCCCTGGCAGCCATGTGCAAAGGAGTATCAACTATCGGTATCCGATCAATACGGTCCGGACGATATCGATCCTGGGCAAGTCTAGTGTACAATGCATCAACGTACATCTCCATTCTCTGCTGCAATCTGCAACTGCTCATCCATTCTGCAGTGCGTGATAAGGCGAACGTTCGCAAGAATGAGCTGGCGACTATATGAGCAATGGTGGTATATATAACTAGGAGGATGATTACCTTCTTATAACGAGAATTGGCAGCTCAGGTGGCAATATCTCATGCATTGCTTGTTGGCTAATGCATAAAATGTCAGCAGAGTTTGATCAAGCGATTAACAAATCAATATCCCCAAGCGAGCGACTGCTGACTGGGGTGAAGTTGAAGGAGGTGAGCACAAATGACACAACGCTAATAATTTGTTAGCGTTATCCTAAGCTACTGACTTAAATTTTTTCCAGGAAAAATTATTTTAAAAAATTCTATGTGTGAAACAGGGAAAGGAGTAAACAAAAAGGACCGACAAATCAGATAAGAAAGATCCTAGAAGAAGATGAACAAACAAGTACAAACCCAAAAGGTAACCAAAGAGCGTAGAGACAATGTTTTGGGCTAGACTCATGAAGCCTGCGCCCAAGATAACGAAAGGGCAGGGAGCCTAAGATGGGCTGAGAGTCATAAGCATTACAGGAAAGGAGCCCAAGAATGGCCTGAACACCAGGCCAACCAAACCAAACCGCCTCAACTCGGGGCTAACCCGAACCATTTCCAGATTTTCGAATCGGAATTGATCCGGATGTCACTTCTCACTCTTCTTCTTTGTTACGACTATTCGCCAACTCCCTTCCGAAACGCAGCTTTTCTTCGAAGGCACCATAGCCATCAATGGAGGTCGCAACCGCAGCAGCATCAAGCTTCGCACTCCATGCGCACATGTTATCACCACCAACCTCTGCACGAACCGTAAACCCTTATCGAACCCTAACCTCTCCTCCGTCAACTTCTCTCAGAGCTTCTCTCTCAACCAACTTCCTTTCTCCCTTTCCCGCCACCGGAAGCGTCGTTGGAGATTTCTCCGGTCTCAAGCTACGACCTGAATCTCTCAACCCGGCTTCCCTCTCCCGATCCAAGCCTAAACGAGGTGTCGTCACCATGGTACACGTTCAATTATTTGACTTTTAATCTAAATTTCTTTACTTCTCTAGGACTTTCAAATGTTTATTAATAGTGCTAACGGTTAGAAAGTAGGCAATTTTATTTTATAAGAATGCTGAACAAGTAACGTTAATACTAATCTTAATTCTTAATTCAAATTTGAGTATCATATCACAAAGTTGAATTGCCCTATCTAGGTCATGTTTATTGCAAAGTAAATACATTATGCCGGCGTTTTCCCGGAATTTTGTGGATAGGTTATTCCTTTTTCGAGGGGAAGTGCATGGGAGCAACCTCCACCGGACTTAGCATCATATTTGTACAAGAACCGCATAGTTTACTTGGGAATGTCGCTTGTTCCTTCTGTCACTGAGTTGATACTGGCTGAGTTTCTTTACCTTCAGTATGAAGATGCGGAGAAGCCTATTTACTTGTACATAAACTCCACTGGAACAACCAAGGTATGATTTTCTTATCACAGAAGTTGATAACCATGTTCTGGAGGCATAAATGTGGTTTTTTGCTGTGATTATTGTCATCATAATTAAAATTGGATGCTAAATGAAAGATACAAATGCAAACTTTTTTGAACCAGTCTTATTTTAGTTTCTTTTTGATAGAGTTAAAATGTATTGCACTTGTGCTTAGTAAGTAAAAATATTTATTCTCTTTTACCTTTTCTTTTGCATTATTAAGGTACTTAAAAGAGGAAATCAGATGTTGTGTTAGTTTGCTTCCTTTTCAATACTGTTAATAGGATTGTTCACTTTTTTCAGGGTGGCGAGAAGTTGGGTTACGAGACTGAGGCTTTTGCAATCTATGACGTTATGGGGTCATTACTCTTTCCACTTTTTAACTCATGCTGTATTTCACAATTTACTTGTCTTATGAGCTGCGCTTAATTTGCATTTGTTAAATGTTGAAATATCGGAATTCTCTTCCTGGCTTCAGGGTCGTAGTTTCACCCTAGATGTCAAAACCAGCAGTATCAACTACTCTTAAATAGTGAATGCATCATTCTTTGTGAATGATATGTTCTTTGAGTCATGATGAGGCCTAGTTACAGGAAGTTTTTCTACTTCCTAGACACTTAGATACTACTTGCCTAGAAAATTTTCTGAATGTATAATGTTCTATGAGCCTCTGCACATCCTTATACTTCCGGAAGAGCTTCCAAGCTTTATTTTCTGTTTTGAATACTTTCTTTCACTGCAGGTATGTGAAGCCTCCTATTTTTACTCTCTGTGTTGGTAATGCTTGGGGAGAAGCTGCATTACTTTTAGCTGCCGGTGCAACAGGAAATCGTTCTGCACTTCCTTCATCTACAATAATGATAAGGCAGGTTGGTTCTTGGACAGTGGATCTCTGATGCTCTAAACTATGAAATTCTTCTACGATGTTGCTTGAACTTTGACATGTTTAACATGAATGTTTAATATTTATTATTTTTATCTCTACCAATCTGCAGCCCATTGCAAGATTTCAGGGTCAAGCAACGGATGTTGACCTTGCAAGAAAGGAAGTAAAGAATGTGAAAACAGAGTTGGTAAGAAAATGATCTGCTTAGTTTAAGGATTCTGATTTCTGATTATACACTAACCTTACATTTGAGAACACCATGATCCTACTTACACGGCTTTGTATTTGCTTGGTCTTCTACGACTAAACTGCATCCTGCAGAGTGTATGCATTTGTTCATAAATTTACTTATTTAGCATTAAAACTGACTTTGCAAACTTTTCTGTTGGATGTGCATCCAAATTTGGGCTAATGTAACTTCATATTTGTGATATGAATTATACTCAAGGTTAAACTCTATGCAAAACACATTGGAAAGTCAACTGAGCAGATTGAAGCGGATATCAGGCGCCCAAAATATTTTAGCCCCAGTGAGGCAGTTGAATATGGCATCATAGATAAGGTTCTTTTACTTGAAGGAGTTATATATTTTCTACTAGTTTTCATGCATAACTATACTATATTTTTCCAATATATTCTGCAGGTGTTATACAACGAAAGGCGTGCTGAAGACCGCGGTGTTGTTTCTGACCTGAAAAAGGCACAACTTATCTGACCATAAGAGACTTATACTTTGTGACTGTTAAAACTGTTCAGGTAAACCATGTGTTTTCTCTTGAATTGTATGATTGATTACATTGCATTTTATATATTGTAGATATTTTTTTCAATAGTTCTTCAGTAACAATAAATGTTTTTTTTAGAAGGCGGTATGTTGAAAAGATAGCTGTATTTCATTTTGAGTCCTTTGCATCACTCATAATTATTTTCTCTATAGTTTTTTTGTTCCACAATTTTGATGGAACTTAGAATGTAGGGTATACTTGCTACCACAGGATCCAATTAATCTCTTGTCTGTTGAAGCAAGGATTATTTAGAAAGTATTGATACTTTGATGCATTTTGACTCTTCACGTGGCTTCTAATGTTTTATATATGTTACCAAGCAATGTACTGTAATGTACTAGTGTTTTATATATGTTACCAAGCAGTGTACCATGATGTAGCTGGGTGTTCGTTATTTTGTGTGAAATCTCCGCCTCTCAAATGAAATGATTAAAGTAATATCCTGTTTCTTGATGTATAAAGGCTTTTATTGGTAAATGATCTACTGTGGAGGATGAAAGAGGAATAAACCTTTATAGATGTGTTATGCCTTTATTGAACATTAGCTCTTCAATCTCTATCATATGCCCCTCTTTCCACTTCCACACCAACAATGGTTCTAGGCTCTGCCTGTAACTAGTACATTTCTCTACAAGTGTGTTCTGGAATCGAAAAGTATTTGCTTGTTTGTTTTATGGTCTCACCATATTTGGCATCATTGCTCTTTCTGTCCACCCTAAAATCTGCAACAAGAGACACTTGGAAGCTATTGTTGTTTGTTTGACTTTGTGTTCATCTGCTTTACACCTTGCATTTGCTTTTTGTTTTTCTGTTAAGTTTTCTGGGGTTTGAGAATGACCAAAGAGGAATCTTAGATAGTGGTGTATGGATTTTGGATATAGATCATTGATGTATTTTGGTCCCAATTCTCAACAATAACTATTCCATTATTTGCTCCAAGTGGCAAGGCTTGTTAATGGAGAGTGATCTCATTATTTAAGCCAATAAAAGTGGTGGTCACTATCTCTCTCTCTCTCTCTCTCTCTCTCTCTCTCTCTCTCTCTCTCTGAAATGTGAAAGTATCAATCTAATTTGAACCTAGTAGCAATTGGTGTTTAGAGAGATCCAATATTTTGTCAAAATTTTATTTCAATTTATAAAATATTTTCTAGCTTCTCTTATATGTTGTTTGCTGCAACAGTATTAGCTTGAGTTGAAGGATGACCAGAGAAGCTGAGAACAGCGTGTACTTTGTTCAGGGAGCAAAGGCATGGGAATGAGAATCATAGTCGACGATATGCTGTCTCAGCACGTGCATCAGTCTCATTTGTAGCACAAAGTGTATCTTGGGATCAATAAATTCTAGTATTTTATTTGTTGAAACTCCAATTAATTGCAATTAAAATTTTGTTTTTTTCTTCTTTTTTTGTCATTTTCATCCTTTCTTCTTCTCTTGTTTCCCCTTGTTTGCTTCCTGTACTTGTTACTTTAGTACCTAAGTGTATTCACATTGAAGCCATGATAAGCAGCTGCTGCTACCTGCTATGTTTCTTCCTCAAATTTTTTTTCCATGGTATTTACAACCCAATGTGCCGTACAATCACCAAGTGGAAGACCAGGAAGAAGAGCCACCTACCCACTTCACAAATAAAATACTTCTGCAATTTTTGCGCACTTATCCTATAGAGAAATCACACTTCTACTCTTGTTTCCCACACAGGCCGCCATCAATACAAACGTGCCAAGACTTAAAAAAAATGGGAAATTCAAGACCCATTTGCTATACAATACCTGCAAAACAGAAAAAATAATAGTGCTCTCACCCCTAATTTTTGAAGTATTATCTTAAAATTGTCCACCACCAATGACAGTTCTGAAGAGCTTTGCTTTGTTCTTACTGGTATATAGTGCGTTACAACCCACCAAAGTGATGGCTTTTTGTTGGCTAACGCAGCTGTTACTATATTTAGTACATGGATTTTCCCTTCTTCCGAGTCAAAAAAACCTATCAGCTCAGTAAAGATGATGCGTGTTGGTTTAAATTTGATAAACCAGAGTTCGTGTTGGTGGGATTGTTCCATTCAGCTTTTGATTTTTGACTCAAAACAAGCAATTCTTTCACAAGTAACTGTTAAGTGAACAATCATCATAAGAGTAAGTTTCAAGCTGGTCATATGAAAATATTTTAGAATTTGAAGGGTTGTATTCTAAATCCGTCTAAGAAAATATATAAACTTAAACATGGGAAAATCAAAAGTTTTGTTTTTCAAAAATGACAAATTGATTTTCAAAAATTAATGAGATAAGAAAAAGGTCTGCAGTGCATTGGAATTTCAGGTTTTGAAAGTGTAAATGAGTAATAATTCTTATGGCTTGAAACAACTTATCCATGTTTATTTTATGATGAATGATTGAAAAGAAAAGAAATAAAAAACCTACTTTTTTAACAAACGCTCGATTCCTATTCAATTTAGTTCATACTTTTTATTGTTCTAAGTTTAGTTTAACTTTGTTTGTTATCTGTTTTCCATCCAGCTGATTCTTTATCTCAAATTCTTCAAGCTGAGATCTTCTTCATTTGATGCAATATCTAAGACTCTGACGCCTCAAGCTCTCAAGAGGAATAGAAAATGCAAACTTGATAGGTGAGGGATGAGGAGATATTGAAAGAAAGGAATACAAAAAATCTGCTTCTCCAGTCTTAATTCTTTAATGCTTCAAACCTAACAGCATAAAAAAATCAAGTAAGCACCAAAAGTAGAGTAATAATTCACGCGTAAACTTTCAGAATCGACCCTGGAGGTACACGAAGCTACCAAAAAGTGAAGGGAATGTTGACAAAAGTTAGGCAGAACATTTGTCAAAAGAATACATATCCAGATTCAAAGAAGGGTCTTATGGGGGTCAAGAACGGGGTCTACATATGCATACGCATCATTCATCTTAATCCTACCGCCTTAAGACCCTTTTTCGGACTGCCTACTACTAATTAGTGGAAGAAAAGAAGAAAAAGGTGTAGCAATTTGCTCAACCGCAGCCTCTTGCCTTCTGCTATAAATATGGGATTCTGATTTCTTAGCTTCCCATCTCTCACAAGCTCATCTAACTTCTCTCTATTTTCTAAGTTATCTTTCTCTTTTCTCGGTTACATTATTCTCTTTGGTACTGCTATAAACTTTGTAGCAGAAAGATGGGGTTCTCGTTAAAATTTCGTTACTGCCTTGTGTCTGTCATGGTGCTCTTGCCTGCACTGTGTTACTCTCAGGACTATTTCGTCCGGTCCAGAGCAACATACTATGGCAGTCCTGACTGCTTAGGGACTCCTAGTATGTGCATTACTCCTATGATACATGCATGTTTATTTATTTGTTACTATTAAAGTTCACAAGTGGATATACTTCTCATGGTCAATATTGACCGTGATTTTTAACCCAAATTCACTTAAGGATGTTCATCATGTCATACATGAGCTAACAATTATGTGAATTTAGGTGGAGCTTGCGGGTTCGGAGAATACGGAAGGACTGTCAATGATGCGAACGTGGCTGGGGTTTCCAGGCTCTACAAGAATGGAACCGGCTGCGGTGCTTGCTATCAGGTAAAACTTTAATCATTTCGGCTCTGAAAGCGACAAGAAAAGCAAGGACGAAGCTACCAAAGTAATGAGTTCGGCAGAAATTTCCGCAAAAATAAACTAATTTCCGCAAAAACCTTTAGAATAGTATATATTTCTCACTTGCTAAATGCATTTCTAGTGTTCAACATGTGACCCTACTGCTTAAAACTAATTAAAGTTTAATCATTATTAATTGCTAATTTGGCTCTAATCTATAAACCACAAGTGGCTTCTTATTTTATGTTGCTAGCTAATCCATGACACTTCCTTTTTTGCTTAATTAAACAAACTCAGGTTAGGTGCACGAACCCTCAACTGTGTGATGATAATGGGGTGAACATTGTGGCGACTGACTATGGCGAAGGAGACCACACCGATTTCATCCTGAGCCCCCGTGCCTACACAAGGATGGCACGATCAAACACCGCCGCGCAGCTGTTTGCTTATGGCGTAGTTGACGTGGAATACCAGAGAATCCCCTGCCGGTACGGTGGTAACAAGCTCCAGTTCAAGGTTCATGAACACAGCAGATACCCAAGTTACTTGGCCATCGTAATCTTGTACCAAACTGGGAAAAGCGAAATCCAAGCCGTTGATATGTGGCAGGTAAATTTTACTTATTTATCACAAACTTTTTACTCCTCGAAGTACCGAAATCGTACATATTGTTACATAATTATATGCATTTGGTGTGTGAGCAGGAGGATTGTAAGCAATGGATAGGAATGAGGAGGGCGTATGGGGCAGTTTTCGACATGGCTAATCCGCCACAGGGGCCTATCAGCTTGAGGTTCCAAGTGAGTGGCAGCGCCGGTTTGACATGGGTGCAGGCACCAAACGTTATCCCCGGCAATTGGAAAGCTGGAGTTGCATATGAATCAGATATTCAGCTTGAGTAAAGTAGCAGATTTTAAAAGGAAAAAATCAGACTACTTGTATTAATTCCTTAATTACATAGTTGCCTTATGATGTCACTAGTAAGACAGCAAAGTGCTCGAAACTTTGCCCTGCGCTTGATAAAATAAAAAGTTGTTATATGTACTTTTGCTTCATGAATCAATAAATACTACATTTTATTATCATGATGACAACGTTTTATAGTAATTGATAGTATTTTGTTTTCACTATTTTTCATAATCATTAATAACAAATACTACATTTCAAATCCAAATCTTTACCTCCGTATGTTTAACTAAATCATCTCTTCGTCAATCTCATTCACCTTCCTCACTTCAACTAATCTCTAAATAATTTAAAAATTTTTAAATAAATTATTATTTATTTATTTCAAATGATCAAATCTTTATATATTTATTTTTTAAATCAAATAAATTTTTAATCATATTTTTATTTTAAATCAAACAATATTCTATAACTAATAATTAATTGATTATTTTTAATCAAAATATTAATTATCGATATATTTTATATGATATTAATATAATATATATGCCGACATATTATAATAAATGATAACGTAATATATTAAGATGATATAATACATAAACAAGTAACATTTTTCACCTTCCATGTCAACACTACATGAGAATAAAATAATAAATAACATTGTAACTAATGACAATTAATCAATTATTAATCATAAAAACTTATTTGATTCAAAATAAAAATACAAAACTTTATTGAAAACAACAAAAAAATGAACATTTACTTAAATTCTCTTAAATAATTTTTTTGAAAAAAATTCAAGTATATATGACTTTCTTTGGTAATAAAACTGATTGTTTATGTCATTAAATTACGTGTTTCCAGCTGCACAATTATCCCTACGTCTCATCAGCTACTTATAGGATGAAACACGCTTTACCGGATCAGGATGTTGACTGAAACTGTTTCAAAACATAAAATGGGCACGTAAGATGATAGAAGATGAACTAAGTGAAGTTTGAAGAAGCTCCCCAAAATTTAGAAAAATATGAGAAGCATTAACTTGTTTCAACTTCTTAAAGAATTCAATATAACAAGGCAATCGAGAAGCTCAGAAGTTACAAATATGATTTAATGTTCAAGGTGGAAAACATATTCCGTCAGGCACTGCAATTTGCCAGGATCTAATTTTTGCTCTCTCACAATAGCCTGCTTCTTCACAGTTAGCATTTGAGAAACAGGATCAACTGTCCAACCTTGCCGTAGTACATCTGCATGTGAAACATCCAAAATCAACAACATTAATAAATAAAACCAATATTGTTGCATCAACAACCCAAAAGAAATTGTGAATAGTATAGCACACACTAATTTAAGGGGACAACTCTATTAACAATACAAAAAGTGGAAAATTCAGCTCAAAAAAGGGTTAACAGTATGGCCAGTTTGGCAAGCCTATAAACAGCAAAATTCCATGTTTTTCAATGGGAATTTAGCTTTGTATGGCCATCAATCTTGTTCCATAAAACCAAGAACTATATAAGAAATTGAAAAAGTAGCTTTCCTTTGCCAAACTTGTTGAGAGTGTCGAGATTTATACATTTTGCATGTACAGGGAGCATAAATGTTCAAATATCTGGAAAGGCAGAGGACCAGAGGTTTCAAAGTCAAGAAATGTAGACTCTACTCAAACCATAAGAAGCAAAAACTTCAACATTGATTCACTGATTATAGATATAAACCAGACATGTCTCCAGCTTGCAATCAGGCAGTTAAACATCTATAAAGGAGACTTCATTGATTCAGAATATGATATATCCTTCTGATTTCATACATTTATGTTTATACTATAAAGACTCATATGGTCTCAAAAGAAGCTTATCACAAACTTCTAGAAGCAAATAAAATAATAGAATATTCACAGCATGAACATAACAAGGAATGTGCGTACTTACAATTTGTGGCATCATCCTCACTCATTCCAAGAAATTGAGCTGCATCTTGGATGCTTATCGTTGAATAAGCAGATAGCAGCAGTCCAAACATCCTCTTAGTGTAAAGCTCTACAAAATAGACAGCAAATAAATGAAATAATGACCACAACTGCTACATTGCCTAAATCTTTTACAGACATTCTATAATATTGAGTGTTACTTAATTTTTACATGTTTTCACTCCTTCAATTTGAATGCAGCTCAGTCAGAATAAGCAATTCAACTATCATTGTTTCTGTACTGAACCATAATGTTTCAATTAGATATTACTTTTTATAATTAGCTCCTTTTTTCCCTTTATTTATTTAATTCAGGTTTCATTTTTTAACATATTTTTGATTATTTATCTAATAACACTTAAAGTATTGTAAAAAGCTATGGGAGAGAGAGCATGCCTGAGAAAGAAGCAACAAGAACTTGTGTTTCTTGGCTCCAATCAAAGCCACGAATTGCGTCATAGACACCAGCATAGTCCCTTGTCCACAGCTTCTGACCTATTTTCCAGGCTGCAACTAACTCCGGTTGGCTCTCCTTGATTGCTGCAGGTATTGATTTCCAAAGAAACCTTGCACTATTACTGCAAAACTATTCCCTTCAGACATCAAATCCCAAACTAAACAAATATAAACGAAAACAACATTTACTCCCAAAAAAAGCATTTCCTATAATCACATATAATCCCATATATATAACTTATTAATTACAAAGAATAAAGAAAGAAAGAATAAATGGGACTTACATATCATCAACGTAGATGTGGCCGAGAAGATGAATTGCGAAAGGCCATTCGTCTTGAAAAGCAACGCCCTCCGCTGCTACCTGATTTTTTTTATATAAATTCGAATTAGGGTTTCGATAGGATTTTGGGAATTCCAAAGGAAAACACTTGAACTATCTTAAAATTAGATGAACCATCACACACAAAAATAAAAAAAAATAAAAAAAAAAAAGGAAAACAAAAGATCAAAAGGAGAGAAAAGAGAGAAAGTACCTGAAGCATGAGATTGTCGCATATATCAGCGATCTTGTCGAAGGATTTGGAAGCCAATGCTCCATTCAGAACACTAAAATCCATTTCTTCTTCTCTTCTGCTTTTACCCTTTCGATTTTCGTCTCTTCTGCTATTACTCTGTCCGATCGTTTTCTGTGGGAGGTTTTTTTGTTCTTTCTTATTTGTCCCTTCTGAGCCCTATTTCATGGGCCGAAAAATTAAAGACCACTTAAATGTGTGCCCATGAAATTCCCAAAACCCTAAGATCCAACCTTGAAAAGCCCATTCTTTGACCACATGAAATTCAACGTGGATGAGCCTGCCCAAAGTGTCCCGGTAGCGCCGGTTTTGAGAGCGTCTTGACTCTTGAGGGATGATACAGGGACGTCAAAATCTTTTGCTCTAAAGGTATGGGGTGGGGGACTCTAACCCAGCAGAAATTAGGGCCGTTAGAGAAGTTTTTATTGGGTTTATTGCTTCCAAATGGGGCCATAGGCTGGTTGTTGATAGCCATTCAATGAATGCTGTCAAATGGGTGTACAATCCAACGGAAGCTCCTTGGAGATTTAGGAAATGTGCAGAGAGGTATTCAAAATGGGACGTTAACCATGTCTTTAGGGAAAACAATCAAATGGCTGATAATCTCGCGAAGGAGGGAGCTATTCACCAGAGAGATCTCATTAGCATTATGAAGGAGTAGGGGTAGTCAGGAGTTTCTTGAGGTTCGGGTTTTGGGTACTGGTTGGGCCAGGAGGTAGGATTTTGAAGCTCGATGTGCATGTTTTTCAATGGATCTTTTGTGGTTTGTTGCTGTTCTTCGCCCTGACTTAGAGTCAGTTTTGTGATTACGTGTTCTGCTGTGTGCAACGGGGAATAGGTGCTTTCTGAGTTCTAGGGGGGATTTTGGGTCATGTAAACAGTGCTAATCACAAAAATAGGGATTGGGATTTTCTTATGTAAACGTTGGGAGATGGATGGAGTTTTTTTGTATTTTTTGATTGGTTATGTGGTTTGAGACTAATATGTGTTTCTTGCTAACACATTGAAGTCTCAAACCATCTTTGTATTATTTTGGGAGCTATGTTTCCCTTTCTATTAATGAAATCACGTTTCAAACAAAAAAAAAAAAAACAAATGTTAGAAGGGGGCAGTTTGGTCTAGCTTTTTTCTAGTTTAAAAACTATTATGAAATTTTTATGAAAAATAATAACTTTTAAAATTAAACTAAAGTTGTTTGGTAAATTTTTTTTATAAGTTTTTATTTATATAAGTTATAATTTTGGTTAAAATTATTGTAGAGAGTATTTTTTTTAAAAAGGGTAATATTGTAATTATTTTTAATAGATAAAGATATTTTTGAAACAAAAATAAAAGATTTTCTTGTATTTTTAAAAGAAGAGAAGAAAAAACTTTTTATAGGAGCTTTTTTTTAAGCTCTTTTTTAAAAAATTTTACCTTTTAAAAAAAAAATTTTTTAAGAGCTTTTCAAAATTTATGTTTAACCTTATTTTTACTTTTAAGAAATAAATAAATTAAAAAAAAATTAGACCAAACAAGTACTAAGTCGAAAATGGATTTTTTTATGCCTCTCTTTTCGAAATGTGAAAGTATCAATCTAATTTGAACCTAGCAGTAATACGTGTTTAAGAGAGATCCAATTTTTTGTCCAAATTTTATTTTAATTTATAAAATTATTTTATAGCTTCTCTCATATGTTGTCTGCTGCAACAGTATTAGCTCGAGTGGAAGGATGACTGGATAAGCTGTGAACAGTGTGTACTTTGTTCGGGGAGCAAAGGCATGGGAATGAGAATTATAGTCAAGGATATGCTTTCTTAGCACGTGAATCAGTCTCATTTGGAGCACAAAGTGTATCTTGGGACCAATAACTTCTAGTATTTTATTTGTTTAAACTCCAATTAATTGCAATTAAAATTTTGTTTTTTATTTTTTTTCATTTTCTTCCTCTTTTCTTCTCTTCTTTCCCCATGTTCGCTTCCTACTTGTTACTTTAGTACTTAAGTCTATTCACATTGAAGCCATGATTCAATAGTTAATTGATGACCAGAGTTATAAAGCCATGATTAGCAGCTACTGCTAACCTACTCTGTTTCTTCCCCATTCTTTTTTCCATGGTATATATTTACCCAATGTGCCGTACAATCACCCAATGGAAGACCAAGAAGAAGAGCCACTACCCACTCTAGAGATAAAATACTACTGGAATTTATGCACACGTATCCTATAGAAAAATCACACTTGTATTCTTGTTTGCCACACATGCCGACCTCAATACAAAAGTGCCAAGACTTAAAAAAAAAAAAAAAAAAAAGGGGAATTCAAGACCAATTTGGTATATAAAAATTGTAAAATAGAAAAATTAAAAGACATTAGAGCATTTGATTCATTAATTAATATATATTTTTTTTATCTAAAAGGTAAAATTCAAATTCCTCCTCTTCTAATTATTAAAAAAAAAAAAAAAGAGTGCTCGCAAGTCTAAAAATTTTCCACCACCAGTGACAGTTCTGAAGGGGTTAGTTTGGTTCTTACTGGTTTGACAGTCGTGATAGTGCGTTACAACCCACCAAAGTGATGGCATTTTGTGGATTAATGCAGCTCTTACTATTTAGTCGTGTTGATGGGATTTTTCCAAATAGCTTTTGGTTTGTGACTAAAAACAGGCAATTCTTTCACAAGTAACTGTTACATGAATAATCAATTTAAGAGGAAGTTTCAAGTTTGTCAAATGAATATATTCTGGGACTTGAAGGTTTGCATTTTAAATCCAGCTAAACATCCGGAAACATATAAACTTAAACATGAAAAAATCAGAACTTTTGTTTTACAAAAATGGTAAACTGTTTTTTAATAATTAATAAGGAAAGAAAAAGATATTCAATGCATTGGAACTATAGGTTTTGAAGGTGTATATGACTTATAGTTCTTATGGTTTGAAACAACTTAATCATGTTTGTATTATGATGAATTTTTTTTATAACAAGAACTATAAGGCAAGAAAAACACAGCCTTATCAATCAAAAACTCTCAAAAGCTTACTTTTTTTTTTATGAAAGAAATAAAAAGCTTATTTTTTAACAAGTGCTCGATTCCTGTTCAATTTGGTGCATACTTTTTATTGTTTTAAATTCAGTTTTAACTTTGTTTGTTATCTGTTTTCCATCCAGCTGATTCTTTATCTCAAATTCTTCATGCTGAGATCTTCTTCATTTGATGCAATATCTAAGACTCTGATACCTCAAGCTCTCAAGAGGAATAGAAAATGAAAACTGCTTTGTCTTGATAGGTGAAGGATGAGGAGAATTGAGAAAAAAGAATACAAAAATCTGCTTCTCTAGTCTTAATTCTTTAATGCTTCAAACACAATAGCATAAAAAAAATGAAGTTATATTGTACCAAAAATAGAGTAATAATTCACGCTTAAACTTTCAGAATCGACCCAGGAGATACACGAAGCTACCAAAAAGTGAAGGGAATGTTGACAAAAGTTAGGCAGAACATTTGTCAAAAGAATACATATCCAGACTCAAAGAAGGGTCTTAAGGGGGTCAAGAACGGGGTCTACGCATATGTATACACATCATTCATCTTAATCCTACCGCCTTGGGACCCTTCTTCGGACTGTCTACTCCTAATTAGTGGAAGATAAGAAAAAAAAGGTGTAGCAATTTGCTCAACAGCAGCCTCTTGCCTTCTGCTATAAATATGGCATTCTGATTTCTTAGCTTCCCATCTCTCACAAGTTCATCCAACTTCTCTCCACTCTATTTTCTAAGTTATCTTTCTCTTTTCTTGGTTACAATATTCTCTTTGGTACTGCTATAAACTTGGTAGCAGAAACATGGGGTTCTCAGTAAAATTTCGTTATTGCCTTGTGTCTGTCATGGCGCTCTTGCCTGCACTGTGTCTGTGTTACTCTCAGGACTATTTCGTCCGGTCCAGAGCAACTTACTATGGCAGTCCTGACTGCTTAGGGACTCCAAGTATGTACATTTCTCCTATGATACGTGCATGTTTATTTATTTAGTAGTACTTCGTAGTAATATTAAGTGTCATCGTCACGATTTTTAAAATTAACAAGTGGATATAATCATTCTCGCGGTCATTGACTGTGATTTTAAATCTTACTGCTTATGCAATGTTCATATGTCATACATGAGCTAACAATCATGTGAATTTAGGTGGAGCTTGCGGGTTTGGAGAATACGGCAGGACTGTCAATGATGCGAACGTGGCTGGGGTTTCCAGGCTCTACAAGAATGGAGCTGGCTGTGGTGCTTGCTATCAGGTAAAACTTCAAGCCCCTTAATTATTTCAGCTCTGAAAGCGATCACATGTAAAGCAAGGAGTTATGGGTTCGGCAGAAACTTCCGCGAAATCAAGCTAATTTCCACTCAACCTTTAGAATAGTATAGTGTTTCTAGTGTTAAACATGTGCCCCTACCGCTTAAAACTATTAAAAGTTTTCATTATCATTAGTTGCTGTGGCACTGCTCTATAAACACAAGTTGCTTCTTATTTTATGTTGCTAGCTAAACCATGACGCTTGCTTTTGCTTAATTAAACAAACTCAGGTTAGATGCACGAACCCTCAACTGTGTGATGGTAATGGCGTGAACGTTGTGGTGACTGACTATGGCGAAGGAGACCACACCGATTTCATCCTGAGTCCCCGTGCCTACACAAGGATGGCACGATCAACCACAGCCGCGCAGCTGTTTGCTTATGGCGTAGTGGACGTGGAATTCCAGAGAATCCCCTGCTGCTACGTTGGTCACAAGCTCCAGTTCAAGGTTCAAGAACACAGCAGATACCCAAGCTACTTGGCCATCGTAATCTTGTACCAAACTGGCAAAAGCGAAATCCAAGCCGTTGATATTTGGCAGGTAAATTTTACTTATTTATCACAAACTTCGTACTGCTTCTTGAAGTACCGAATCGTACATATTGTTACATTATTATGCATTTGGTGTGTGAGCAGGAGGATTGCAAGCAATGGATAGGAATGAGGAGGGCGTATGGGGCAGTTTTCGACATGGCTAATCCCCCACAGGGGGCTGTCAGCTTGAGGTTGCAAGTGAGTGGCAGCGCGGGCTTGACATGGGTGCAGGCACCAAAGGTTATCCCCAGCGATTGGAAAGCTGGAGTTGCGTATGAATCAGATATTCAGCTTGAGTAAAGTCCATCGGGCTTGCACTTCTAGAAACAAATAAGTAAGAAATTTTAAAAGGAAAAAATCAGACCACTTGTATTAAGTCCTTAATTACATAGTTGCTTTATGATATCACTAGTTAGACAGCAAAGTGCTTAAAACTTTGCCTTGCAATCGATAAAATAAAGAGTTGGTTATGTGTACCTTTGCTTAATGTATTTTTTTTTTTTTAAGATTAATCATCATAGACATTCATTCAAACTGGATGAACCTAATAAAAAAGGAACGGAACGGTCAAGAGTTTTAGAGAACCAAGTAACTCTATACAAGCAACAAAGAATTGCACCCGGCCCCCCTATCAATTTTCATCCTAACCAAGAAAGAACTAGCAAAAGGCATCAGTAAGATCAGGAAACAGGACCAAAGACCCAGTTCCCTATTCTTGCTGATCACAAAATCCATTCATACCAGTCTACCCTTCACACTATGACCATCAGACCTGATACAGAACATCAAAAGGTACCTGAAGCATGAGATTGTCGCATATATCAGCAATCTTATCGAAGGACTTGGAAGTCAATGCTTCATGCAGAACACTAAAATCCATCTCTTCTTCTCTTCTGCTTTTACTCTTTCGATTTTCCTCTCTTCTACTATTACTCTGTTAAATCGTTTTCTTTGGGAGACATTTTTTATTTTTATTTTTTGTTCTTTTTTTCCCTTCTTTGGCCCTATTTCATGGACGGAAAATTAAAGCCCATATAAATGGGCGGCGTCTTAAAAAACAGCTACTACGATTTTTCGGTTTCAGGTAACATAAGGATCCAACCTTAGTTCTTTATAAGCCCATTCTTTGTGCACTCGAGACATGACATCCATGTTTTTGTCTAATTTCAAACATAGTTCGAAACAATCTGAATTGAATGTCCTATTGTGACATAAAATTCATGTTTTGTCTAATTCGAACCAACCCAAATTTCTATCTTAAAACTATACAAGGAATGCTCTACTTCTAACTGAAACGACCACAACTTCTACGGTAGTCTGTTGCCCAAACTTTCCAGTGCTCAAGTTCAGAAATTATTACAAATACCCTTAATTTGTTTGGATAATTAAAAATAATAATACTAAATGAGTACTATAGATGTCTAATTTTAATTAACTATTATTTTTTTAAGTATTATTTTACATAACGAGAACAAGTATAGAATAATTATGTCACATGAGAAAGTAAAAATAATTCAAAATAAATGACAAGTTTACGAGTTATTTTCACACTTAAATGTTTTAAGAGTTTCATCTGATAGCTCAAATATAAAAATTGTTAAGAAAACATCTTCTTAACCATACTTTATCCTTTCATTCTTTCTTAATTGTATATGCGTCACATTATTAAGTATCACTACTCCACTACTCAACTTATATCCACTATCAAATTACGTGTTCTTTTCATATCATTCAATAAGTTGTTCTTTAATGTGCTCTTCCTATAAGCTATTCTTCCCCTAGTGAATATACTCTTCCCATAACAAACTTGTTTTTTTCATACGAAACGTGTTCTCTTAAAAACATTATCCAATTACCTACTCTTCTTATAATGTCCGACAAACTGTCATTTAAAGTGCTCTTCCCATGAGTCATCCTTCACATAGTGGACATTTTTTCATAACAAGCACATTCTCCGTACAAAACGTGTTCTCCTAAAATTACTCTATTTGCTGCTAAAAAAAAAACTACTACTTAATATAAATATGAGATTTAAACAATTAAACAAGAAATCAGAAAAAAAACAAAAGATTACTTTCAAAACTTTCTCTAAACCCTTTCAAATATTCTTTTACTCAATTCTTTCTATCTGTTATATTTTGCCACCTAAAACACTTAAAACTTAAAAAACGCTCCAAGCTTCCTTTCTACCACCTTTAATAAGTTTCATTTTACTTATTCAAAACGTATCTCTCTCCTTACCAAAAAACCCCTCTACAAATTGCATTTTAAATTTTGATTGATTACAAATATTACTCCAAAGCTAACTTAATAGTTACTAGCCCTCCAATGCGAAGGTCAAAATTCCCTAGCGTATATACCAAAAAAGATAGCATTCCAGATGGTGGGGAAAGTTCTATATTTGACTATTTTTCTAGATTTTTCCTGTAAAGTAGAGTAGTTTATCAAAATGATTACACCACACATGCAAGTCTGTAACATTAACTCCGCAATTAGCTTCCTCACATGCGTCTTAGAAGCACATTTTTGCCCAAAAATTACATTCTAGGAACAGCTGTAAAGAATATAATCAGAAAGAGGTCTCCTAAACATTGACACAAGCAAACAAGAAGGGCATCATAAACATTCTGCGGCGGGCAGCTAGTCTTGGCAAGCATGAAATTTGAACAGTTACATGAATGAAGCATACGATAGTGCAGCATCTGGATATTGTAATGCCTGCAAAAATTTAAGCAGCAACCTTAGCAGAACTTCATTACAAACCACCATTTTTTGCATCCCGGAAATTGTTTCTTTCTGCGCTAAGCATAGGAAATTTCAACAGCATCTATTTATACAATTATGATTTTTTATATTTATACACTATGTACATATTTGTGTATCACTTAGAATTGGGAAGAAACTTCACATCATAGAGGAGACAAACATAATGTTAGACTTGATACTTTAGAGGGGTAAAATCTCTAAAGTTGGTGCTCTTTCCACTTACATAGCACAACCCACAAGAATTTGCCCCATCGAATTAGCAGCTGCTAAAATGAGCACAGATATTATAGCAGCATCATATGCAGAAATGACTGCCAAATTATTAGCTTTACATGAGGGATCAAAAGTGAGTAGAAATGTGCATTAAATTGTCACAAACCAAATCCACAAATGACACAGGCAAAAATAGTCTGTGCATATTAAAGTTTTGAATCCACTCAAGTCATATAAGTGCAATTTCCACAAGCAACTATGATTTGCCATGGATTTGAACATCTGTGATTCATATATTGATCAGTTTGTAAACATACAATGTGAGCATCCATAAGCACATATATGTTTAGAGAAAAAGATAAGGAGTAATAAATGAAAACCAAAAACAAAATTAAATTCATATACATATATACATAGCCTTTGCATATTTATATATACATAACTATGTCTATGTGCATTAATACCTAATAAAGGTTAAGGATATGTGAGGGGAAAAACACTTACAGTGCAAAAAGTCGGTGCTTCTTTAGGAATCCAAAAGAGTTTTTGGTGTCATGCTTCAATACAGCCTACCAGTGCACTCTGAAGAACCACAAAAGCAAAATTTCTTCTTTATGTTACCACTCTCATCACGAACCTGATCTATCATATAATTGTAATGGTATGTCAACTCCTGCAAGGGAGAAATATTCTCAGCAGCAAAGAGCATTATATGTGGGATTGTCCTGTCATCATGATCATAAAGGACATTTTGTGCATACAAATTAGGTGAACAACTATGGTTTATGAATCTCCCTATATTGCCATGCTGTGCTGCATCGATGGTAAAACCACTGTCTTGCACAACTTGGCAAACACTTGAATGCGCATCAGACATTAGGGTTGAAAGACCATCCCACAGAGAACTTTCACTGTAGTTGTTTCCAATATCAAACAGATACTCATCATTCCCTGTTCTTTCTTCAGCTTCTCTATCTTCGAGGAGCTCTCCAGCATACTCACAGATGAAACTTCCGGAAGGGATAGAATTCCGGGATCTAACACCCCAGCCTCTAGATTCTGTTTTAAAGATTTCAAGCTGAAATTTTATGCCACGCTGGCTCACTCTATTATAGCAAGAAGCAGGACACTTGCAAGTAGGACCGCATTCATAGACAAGGCGCTTTACTTCAACAATGGCCCCATTATGGTTATATGGGATCTCTCCTCCATTCTTCATTGCACAGGAACATTTCCCAGATTCTGAACATCCATCAATACAATCACAACCTTTGGGAGGAATAGGGTGGCACCAGTCAGGATAGATCATGTGAGGTACATACACAAATGGTGGAGGTTTTTCACTATCTACGGTGTTTATAGCACAAATGGGGATTACCTCCTTCCTTTGTGAAATATCATGTGCACAGAGCCCTTCCCATACTTTAGATTTATTAGATTTCTTTACAACTTTCCAAGCAAGCTCTGGTTGACCAGGAATTCTGACCAGCTTAAATTTGTAGACCAGCTTACCATGTGGTCCTGATTCTTGCTTATACTCCTCCACCAAATAGAGGCCATCATAAACATATGTTTTACCTCTACCTTCTAACAAATCAGAAGACCTTGTCTCACCACGAATAACCCTCACTGGATTCTTAACAAATATGCTATTTGCCAAAGCAAGGTTTCCTCTTTCCAGTTTCTGGTCTTCCGGTTGCTTACCTTTCTGCATAACATTTCCTCCCTGACCCATGTAAGTCAAGATATCTGAGTTATCCAAGTCATTCTCATAGCCCCCTGATGCTATAACACTAGTAGCAATGGTCCTATCACCTTGCTTTACGTAATCTATACCACCCTGACTTTGGCGATGAAGGCCAACAATATTGAGCTCCACAAAATAATGAAACTCATCACCAACTTCAACACCTGGTACAGGTCCAATGATCTGTTTGCCTGTGTTAAAGTATTTCCCTTTCTCTTTGAGAATCTTTGCAGCTTGGATATCCACCCTCTTAAAGGTCTTTCCTTCTCCATTCAACTTTGATTCTTCTTCCTGTAAGAGCTTCCGATAAATGGCTTGGAATAGGCATAATGTCTCTCTTACTTTGTTCCGAGTAGTAATTGCATCATTATCATGACACACACTACTTGGACAGGAAGGAGGAAGACTCACATCATAACTGTATGATCTCAGAGCAAAATTATCATTTGTGTATTGTCCATCCTGTTGGAATGATTCTTCCTTGTTCCTGATAACCACTTGACCAAGACCTTTATAAAGCCCTGTGGGAGAAGAATTCCTCGTAATACAAGTTTCTTCAGGGCTATCTGCTTCATTCTTATTTGCTACTAAAGCATGGTTTGCCCTTGGTAGCAATATGAAATTGTTCTTTCTCTTTCTTTTAAATGAAACACCCCCCAGGTCACGTTTGCAGGTCACTTTCCCTTGTGGCAGAGGACAAGTTGATAAAGCCATGAGGCCTTGCACAATTGACCCATCAAATAAAACTTCTTGACTCCCATGGTCCTCCTCCAGCAATTGATCCTCAAAGGCAGGTGAATCAGAAAGCTTTGTCTCAAAACTCTTGTCCTCAGCATGAATTACAATATCACGTATTGGATTTTCCTCCAAACCTCTAATATATCCATCACTTGTCTCACTAACTTTCTTGGACTTGCTATCAAATTCATTTGGACAAGTTTCGCAAGGAGACTTGATGCTCTTTTCTCTCATATCTTCCTTGTCCTCATCCATATCATTCCTGGATGAAGCTTCATAAGCACCTTGCTTCCTCATTTTTTCAGAAGCCAGCTCTTCAGGTTTAGATCGAATTTCTTCTGCAGAGAGTGTAGGAGCAATACCTTCTATTTTACCTTCTAGAGCATTGACATCCTGAACATCCTCTATCACTTGTTTCACATCAGTACATATAGTCTTCTCTGAGGGCTTTTCCTCATTTACAAACTTCTCTAGATTGAAACCTTTGTTCTTTAGAGAGGTAAGCCATTTCATGCGCTCCTCCTCGCTAAGAGGTGGAACATTTCTTCCACAAAATGGAGGGAAGTGTCTCACAGCAGTGACTCCTCTACGAAGACGATAATTTCTTGCTGAAGTCTTCTCCAAACTGCTCTCACCAGGATGGGATTTCACCCCACTTTGTGGAACCACCTCTTCTTTGGAAGTAGCAACATTCTCCTGAGGTAACTCCTTCTGCAAACCAGAAATTTTACACCTCCTTTCACACTCAATTTTGCCTGCCCGATCAGACATCAATGCTGGGATTTCTTTTTCAGAAAGTACCTGCCATTGTGCTTGCTCGCTTGGTCTATTGAGTGGTGCAGCCAACCTTCCACACCCTGGTGGAAAATCCCGAACAACAGAAACTTTACGCTGCTTATACTTGGGTGCTGAGGCAAAGTGACCATTTTCAGCTGACATTCTTCCCAGCCTTCCCTCAGAATGACTACCACTTGCCACTTTTAATGTCTCTTTATTTAGCATATTATCGGAAACCCCCATTTCAACTCATATATTACAAGTTGCACAAAAAGCAACCTAAAAAACCAACATAAAATGTTATTAGACTGCAATTAGCTCAAAGATTGAACAATAATTAACCAAATTCTCTATTTCTAACCATGAATAAAAGTAAAAACAGAAAACAATTAAAACGAATCCCGTGGTCATGAGACTTTAGTTTCTAACATCAGCAAAAGACTATATCAACAATCAAATCAAGCCATGAAATAACCTAAAACTATGCCCCAATATTGAAGAACAAGCTAATTGAAAACGAGGGGATTAAAAGGAAAGCAAATAGTATATCTCAAATGGATGAAAAAATCAAACTCCCTTTTCAATCAAATAGTAACAAAAAAAGAAGAAAAAATGAACCAGTGGATTAAAAAAATAATGCGATTCATATATCTAGTTTCTCGTAAACTCTAAAGCACCTAATGACAATAATCAAGTTTTCTTTAAAAAATATCTAATTTTTTGCTGAACTTTTCTTCGAAACCAAACAGGACTAGAAACTCAAACTCGATATCCACCAAAACGGGAAGATAAATCAAAATTAAGAGGAGAAAGAGAAAAATGGTTGTGTTTACCATTGCTAAAATGAAGGCGGAAAAAGAAGTGATCAAAGACATGTTGACCATCTATTATGGATTTGAAGTGATCAAAAGCTAATTAAACAGACGAGATTTCAACAAGAATAAAAGTTCACGCGAAAATCTTCGAGAAGAAGAACATGCACGAGAAGGCGGAAGAGGAATGAAATGAGGAAAGAAAAGGACGGTTACTGATGAAGAATGAGCGGCACTAGAATGAAATCAACGGCGAAGATCGTCTGAAGTTTTCGATAGGAAGCTGAATCGTAAAATGGAGGATTTTTAGCTCGTAGTGGAGAAGGAAATGTGTGCGTTTTACCGTTTTGATTTTTCTCCTGCACGAGATGATCGCCGGAAAGAAGAAAACCCTGCCGCTTCGAGTGCCACAGTAGAAACGGCGTCGTTATGCCAAATGACAGATGGTAAAATATACTTTTTCTAAGTTTTGCTAATAATTACACGTAAACCCATTAGAATTCAAAATTAATAATATAAACAGCATTAATGGTAAACATAAAATATCTAAAATGTCCATCATATAAAAAAATAAATACAACAGTGTGTCAATAACTATTTGAAAATTTTAATCAAACAAAAAAAAATGTCCAGTTCTCATAACAAATTTTGAAATTCAAA
The DNA here is from genome assembly GCA_036013995.1 of Theobroma grandiflorum. NCBI lineage: Eukaryota > Viridiplantae > Streptophyta > Magnoliopsida > Malvales > Malvaceae > Theobroma > Theobroma grandiflorum. The sequence continues at coordinate 4,835,531 of CP142131.1, read as the reverse complement.
ATTTAAATAGTGTTTCGTACTTTACAATACAATGTGATTACAAATAATGTGATTGCAAGGAAAATAACATTATAGTATTTGGTATACAAACAAAATAATGATTAAAATGTAGAAAAAATAACATTGTAGCGTTTGATTTTCAAATATTTTGTTGAGAATGTAATGTTAATTTTTAAAATTACCCCTATTTATTAAAATAAAAGTTTAATATACTTGTATTTTTTATTTTTTATTTTTATATAATATCAACTCTTAAATATATTTTTAATGTCATATATATTTTTTTATTTTTTATTATAATATTATATTCTTTTAATATAATTTTTTATATTATATATTTTATTCTATTTTTTACCTATATTATATAAATTTTAATTTTTTATATTTTATTTTATTTTATTTTATAATTCTTATATTATATTTTTTATTTTAATTATAACATTACAAAATGTTTTAACAAAATAATAAAGTTAAAAGGTAAAAATATTTTTAATAACATTATAAAGTGCAATATAATATGATTACATTGGTTTTAGACTGCAATCACATTACATCTCTTGGTTGTAATGTAATTTATTGTAATATTACATTGCAGTAATTTATTACAAAACAAATACTGTAATATAATTTAATTAAACACATTGCAGGGAATATGCTCTTACTTCTCTCATACCAAACACTACCTTAGATCAAACATGGATTTATGATTTCTAAACCCATAAATAAATAAATAAATAAATAATCAACTCAACAACTCAACCTTCATTTTTTCTTCCACCTTTCGACTTCACTTTAAATCACCTAGCAAAAATCAAACATGGGTTCATAGTTTCTCTTCACAAGTCATTTATGAGTTGAAGTGCCAAAAATAAACAATAAATCTAGAGAATTTCAACAACAAAATCAAGATTTTGAAAGAGTTTTAGGTTTAAAGATGAAAAAAAGGGTAAAATTATCCTTTGCAATAGCATTACCATGACCTCTTAAGTTTTGATTATAATTTTATACGAGTTTATTAGAATTTGAAATAAACAGTTTATCTCAAAATAATATTTTTTACTAGACACATAAGTCTTATCACTCGAGACATAAATCCTATCATTCGTCAACTATTAATATTTTCATTAATTTGATGACGTGATAATATTTTTAAAAAAATTTTATCTTTCATTAATTTTTCAAATTACCATTACATAAAATACAATTTCTTAATTTTTACAAAATCTTTGTCTCTCTGCCCAAGCATCCTTTTTCTTTCTCTTACTAAATTTTCTCCACTGTAGATAGCAACGACAGCAAACATCATGACAAGCTTCGAGTGAACGTTTCCCAATCAAATTTGACCACGAGAACATCAAATTAGACATTCCTTAACTAGATCCAACCGCAGGAACATCGGATTTATCACTTCCTTACTAGATTTGACCTCAAGGACACTAGATTTAGCATTCCTGCATTGTCCATGAGCACAAGATTGCATTGGAATGGCGCAATCTGGTGCTCTAGCAATTAGCGTAAAGAAGCACTACTAAACGCCCCAAGAGGAAGGAAAAAAGTGAAAAATAATGGAGACAAAATAAAAGTATTTTAGACATTTCACATTTGCTTGAATACTAATTGACTCATGTGAAATTATGATCAAAATTTTAGGGTATTTTACCCTCAATGGAAACACTAATAGTTAGCTAACGATAAAACTTATGTGTCTAACAAAAAATATTATTTTGAGATAAAATATTTATTTCAAATACTAATGGACTTGCGTGAAATTATGAGCAAAATGTAAGAAAGTAAGAGTGTTTTACCCAAATATAAAACCCATTTTCATACACTTATAAATTTTTGATAAATGTTGAATAAAAAATATTTTTATTATCATTTAATTAAATTAGATTATGATAGATTATGATATTTGTGTGAGTCCTATAACTCAACAGTTCAGCTTAAGACGTGTAGTCATCAATTTTTTTGTTTAGGTGCAATTGATCACCAAAGTGAATTTATTTTTTCTAATAAAATCTTAGACTTTGAATTATGTTCTTCACGAATATATTTTAGTCGATGAAGCAACTTAGGTTCAAGAGTTTATTTACGTATGAAGAATGTATTAGCACACTCATATAATCCATTTAAGTAATACCTAATTAATTATGTGTCTTTTAAACCTTATTAGACAAAAATAAAAAATCAAAATAAAAAAAATCAAAAGTCATTAAATTAAGAAAACACTTTAATCAAAGTGTTGAAAAATACCAATTAAACTAATTTCAATATAAAAAGAAAACTCACCTAATTGAACTGAAAATCAAAAAAAAAAAAAAACTAGACTAAAGGGCTAAGATTACCCTCGTGGATTCCGCAAGCACAAGTTAAATTGATTAAATCCAGCCCACAAATCTCCTTTTTAACTAATGCAAAATGACGTCCTATTGAAATTATTATATATCTCATTTGAATATTCTTTTTCTTATTTCTCCTTTTAATCGGAACAGTTTCTTTAGAAACTAAATCGATTCTCTTAGATTTAAGAAAAAATCAAAAATCGAAACTCAAGAACTGAAAAACTATTTTCTCTCTTCTGCTAAATACTTTTGCTAGGTTTTTCTTCATTTGTGGCACTAGTGCTGGGTATATTTATACCCAATGTGTTTTATTTCTTCTTGAATTGGTTTAATGAGTTTTGATTCAATCTAACTTAATCTCTTCTAGATTTTTTTCAATTCATCTAGCATTAAGATTAATGTGAACTTATTCTTATCTTTATTATGTTTATCTCCTTTTCTTATTATTTTTTTAAATTTTAATTTTTTTATATTTTCAAAATTCAATAGACACCCAGACAAAAATGGGTATCGATAATATTCTTTGTTATTTTTTATTTTTTAATTATTTTAAAATAATTATGATTTTTCATATTTGTAAATAACTGTTAACTAATGATAATGAAAAATCAAAAGGATCAAAGTGCTTTTCAAACAAGAGAAGTTAAAATATACTTTAAAAGTGTATTGAGGGATTTTTTATATTTTTCTCAAATAACAAATGTCTCATTTGCAATTGCTCTGTCACTATTTTTATACAAATAATGGTGCCAATCAAAGGCAGAGGGAGGAGGGCTAGTAAAGGCCCTCATCCCTCCCTTCAAAAGTTTCAAAAGTTTATAATTTCTTTTTTATTTTTTTTAAATATTTATAATTTTATTCTTGATTTTTAAAAATTTTATAATTTCGCATTGTCAAATATTGAATTTTGTATTTTTTTTCTCCTCAAACTTAAAATTCTGACTCTGTCTTTTACGCCAATTATATGATTTTATGCGTTTATACTTAATTTACCCATCATTTAAGGGATACCTTAATCTAATTTTGTTACTTACCATAAACTAGTTAAATATAACGCGTTATTTTTATTTTTCTTAAGATATACTTTATATTCTTATTTTTATCATAACGTTTATCTTTATACATATTTAATATAGGTTAAAATATATATGGACAAAATACATTTAGTAGACATCATTTGCTGATAATATATGTTAAATTGTATTATTTTTATGAAAATTTTACGTTAAGATTTTAAGCATAAATCAGCTTAGTTATTTTCAAACTATACATTGTTTATTTTATTTTATTTATACATATTATTTTATTAAATAAATTTGCATAAATTGTAGTTGTACTAAATTTTCAAGCTATTGAGGCCGTGTATGGTTGCAAGCCCAGCCCAACATCTCATACTCTTCAAGGTTGAGTCAGGCTTGGTCCGTTTGGACAAAGGCTTAGATAATTTAGGTATTAGAAGGTGATATGATACTTTGGAAAATAGATATGTGTTTACCTTTAAAAATATTGTTTTATATAACAATCTCTTATATTAGATTTATAAATTTCTCTTAAGTTCTAATATCGAACAAGGGAGAATGGATATTGGGATTCATTCACTGGTATAACGTTTTCACTAAATGGTGAGCTATGGGCATTATTCTAGGGTTTAAATTTGTGTTGGAGAAAGATTCAAGAAGGTTCAAGTGGAGTCTCACTCCCTCCTTGCTATACAAAAGTTGTTGATGGAAAGTAATATTTTAGACCCGAATGTGCATTTGTTGAGGAACATTAAAGAACTACTCTTATGGGATTAGGGTTGTAGAGTATCTCACATGCCTCATGAAGCAAACTAATGTGTCGACTGGATGACCACACATCATGATAATTTATCTTTGAGACTTAGTGTTTTTCAATCTCCTCCTTCTAGCATTGCTACTCTTTTACTAGCTGATGTTTTAGGAGTTGCTTGGCTGAAAATAATGTAATAAGTTATTCTATTTCCATTTTATATAAAAAAAAAACAAAATCTCTAGATTCAAAAAAAAAGAAGAAGCATATATCTTGTATATAATTTATTTGACTGAATATGGTATCATGAGTTAAGTAACATTAAACGTAGTTAAAGAAATTGTTTAAAAACTAAAATAAAATAGTAATAATAATAAGTTGGATGTGTTTTTATCTTTTTATTTTGATATAATATTTATAAAAATTCATAAATTATTTTAATATTTATTTTTATTATCTTCAATCAAAATCTTATATTTTTATTTTAAATTAAATAAATTCTTATAACAAACCATTTACTAGCTATTGTTAATCAAAATTTCATTTATTAACATGATACTAACATAATATGTTAATAGCGTGACATGCTCATATAGCACAATAAAATTGTTATGTTTTAAAACGATAAGTGATGTTTTCACTAATGATAATTAGTCAAATATTAATTATAAATACTTATTTAATAAAAAAATACATGTATTTGATTGAACATAATAAAAAAATTTATTTAAAATTTTTTGAATATTTTAAAATTATTTTAAAGTATTATAACTTAATTTTTAATAAAACATTTCTTTTATCTAAAAAAAAAACTACTTACTCTTATCACATAATTTCTTTTTTTTTTAATACACAATTTCATTTTTTTCCCAAAGTATCATTTTTTCCAATCATACAGTAAATGGGTCAAAATCTAAATTCAAAAGGTAAATGATGTATATCACTTGATTCAATTTTATTTAATTAGAAGGGCAACTCATAGACAAATTAGTAATTAGATTTGTAATGAAATCAAATAGAAAAAAAAATTGTTAGAGGAAAATTAGGAATTACTATAAGCTTAATTATTATTTTTTAAATTTTAATCCACTTTAAATATTTAAAAATACTTGGAAAAGAAAAGGAGGTCGTCTATATCAACGGTCCTGATTTCCCAAAGCAAAAAATAAAGAGGGGCGTCATCCGACCGTTAGTTTTCCACATCACCAAAAAAGAGGCGGGAAATCTCTTCAACAAATAAAAAATTGAAGAAATTCTTTTAAGAAAAAAGGAAAATGAACAAAAAAAAAGTACTATAAAAGGAATCTAAAATACAAGCTTCTGTTCAAGTAATATTTAGGTCGGTTTGTGAAAAAAGAAAAAGGAACCTCGGATGGAACCAGACGATCCTTTTGGTTGGATAGCGGAGCTCTGCCAGGTGTCATCCTCTGAGGGGTCCCGCTCACGACGCTGTTCTTATTTTGGACAGTCGGATTCTGATGATTCCGACTCAGAATGGCAAAATCCGCTCGATATCCTGGTCGCTGCCGCCGGCATCACAATGGTGACTCCTCCGGAATCACAGCAAGACGAGCCGAAAAATGATACAAATACTCTTCCCGAAGACCAGGAAATCTTCCACACACCTCCCGAGTCCAGGGCCACCTCCATCTCCACCACTGTCGGTAACTGCAACGATGTTCGAATGATCGGCGATGGTCTTGGTCACGACGGAGAAACCGTGGTCGTTGATGCTGATAGTGCGGACAGCAGGAGGGCCGTTGATTTGGGGAGGGATACGGATCTAGGGTTTTCGGAAGTGGAAGTGGATTCGACGCAGCGAATTGAAGCCAATTCGAAACCAGACGGCTCGTTTGGAAGGAAATCGGAAGAAATTAGGGTTTCAAGAAGAGGATTTTCCCCAAACGGGCAATTATCAACTGAATCTCCATCGAAAAAGTTGAAAAGTTTGGATTTTGAATCGCCAAGTGTTCGTTTGGGGACTTCAAAAGGGGGAAACACAGACGAAATTTTGAAATCGTTGGAGAAATGGAACTTCAAGACAGTTAGTCTGTCTCCGAGAGCTAGTTCAGAATTAGAGCGTGAACATCAGCAAAATTATGAATCTAAGGAAGTTGGTGAAGGAAGTGTTAGGGAAAGAAGGCTTGATATGCCGACTGATGTTACCGAGAGTGAAGAAAGAATTATGGATAGTAAAAAAAACGATGGTGAAGGAAACGATGGGGAGACAAGGCTTGAATTTTCGACTGAGGATATTGACTTTCATCCTGAAAAAAGAAATGCGGGGAGCGAAAATGAGAATGGTGAAGGAAATTCTGGGAGAAATAATAAGAGTGTGGAGGATATCGATCAGTTTAGATTCACTGGTGGGAATGGTTCGAATTCGCGTGAAATGAAGGAGAAAACTGATAAAAAAAGGGCATTGCCCTCATGGGCTAATGGGAGAGTGGGGGCTGATGAGAGAGTCGAAGATAATGAAAGGGAGCCGGTCCAGGCTGATACGGATTCGGAGACATTGAGTGAGGATGTTGAGGATTCAGAGAGTTTGAGTGAGGATTTTGAGGAAATGACGCTTTTGAATGTTTTGATGGAACTGGCAAAGGATTGTGAGGAGGATAGGAGTCTCGAATGTCTTAGTCTTTTGGAGGTTGCAGAGAGAAAAGGGATATAGTTTTTTGATCAAGTGGTAGGCCGCAGGAGAGGAGATCTATAGAGAAGAGATAGCTGAAACTGAAAGAGTATTGGGTCTTCTTTTGGGCGCGTTTTGGCCTTTGGGTATGGATGGAGGGAAAAGGTCCAGAAGGAGATTGTATGAAGCTGTTTTTCTGCTACATACGCAGGTAAATTGGAATATGTGAACTTGTAAAACTGTGGGTTAGATTTTGTAGTTCAAGTCCATGCTCTATATGGAGGCTTTGCTTGTATACAAATACAAATGAATGTTACACCATGAAAATACTTTTGTTTGTGTAAATAGATCTTTTAGATTTTTATGCAAAACTTCGATTATGATTGTTTTCTTTGTGTAGCTCGTGTGTGCGCATGTGTGCATCCCCTGTCTCTCTGTGGGTGAGCTTCTCCACACGTGTTGATGCCTTAATTGGTTGGACTATTGAAATGGACCATTAACGCAATATCTAGAAATTATTTGTTGTTTAAAGTCAAGCCTTGTGGATCAAAATTCAGTACCCGAGATGAAAAGTGATTTGCGCTAAAATTTGTCAAATAAGGAAACAGGTGAAAGGTACTTCTTTTTCTCCTTTTATCCCATCAATTAAGGGATGTGTTGTACTAAAGGACTTACATTTGCATCAAAGCATAGTGTGACGCACTCTATCGCTCATTTTTCATTATAGTTCATATGTCATTTTAAAAGAATAGACACCCACTTTAGTAGGTAATTCCGGATATGCAAAGCAAAATGTCACCTGCCCTTAGCCAACAAAATAGCCCTATGGTCGGCCATGGCACATGTAGTAGTAGTAAAGTTTCTGGTGTATGTGCAGAGATGGATAATTTACCCTTTCTGATTTTTGCCGTGTACATTCTTCTTTTATTGATTTCATGTCTAACGTCAAAGGATTTAAAAATTTCCAAACCATACTTTTAGTCGAATGCCCTTACCTCCTTCCACAAAGAAAGGAATGGTGGTCTGATCACAGGTTTGATCTGATTTGGGTGCATTGTTTAACTTGTTTTTGAAGTCATAAACAAAGAAAACTTGAGCTTGCTTTCCAAGGATAGGAAACAAGATTGAGTAGGGTTTAAATTCAGGCCTTTAGTATGTTTATAACCAAACAAACAGGAAGTTGACATCCTGTGCTGCCAGATGGAAACGGTCCTGGTCTCAGACTTGGACCTTAGTAGCCATGGCTTGTTGGCAATGTGACATTATTTTGAGAGTCCATGCCCATTATCAGGCACTAACTGTGATGTCAATATCATTGATTAGAGATCGTTCTTAATTCTCCTCATCATAACTTATTTACGTAATTTTTCTGCCTCGCTAGAAATATCAAAGAATGCTAACGTATGATTCAACAAGCTTGCGTACACCACTTGGATAATCACTCATTCACCTATTCAGTTTCATGTCATGTATTTTCAGTTGCTTCGTGGACGTCTCTTATTTCCTTGACTCATTTCAGCATAACCAATGCAACCACCTATGAGCAACAGTGCAATACTTTAAAAGGCCTCCATTGCTTTTGAACGCAGGGATTTTTCCCCAACCTAAAGAAGCATGAGCAACTTCAAGAAAGGATGACCCGGGTTGTCAACTTCAAGCACACTCGTTGGGGCAGTTCAGACAACTGTAAGTGTAGGTTTCTATTGATTTCCTAGAACGACCAGCCATGCACACTACTGATCAAACGGAATGGTCTTAACGCAAAACTAGTCGGAGGTTTGCCAACTTAAATTCTGCTTTCCATCACATATTCACATTCTAAAGCGACCACCGCAAAGACACAATCCTTTATCCCTTGGACCCTTCCCCCCACCTTTCTTATCCTAGGGTGATTGCTTGAAAGGACAAAGATCTTATCAACGAGGTCCCTACAATCAAATGACATATGCAGGTATCCAGTATACTTCAAAAGGCACCAATAAAGGCTAGATGGTGATTCCTTAGCATGCAGTAAAGCTATTTTCATAACCCTTTTATTCTACTTTTCTTTCCCCACTCAGCAAAACCAAAGGGGAATTAACCAAGGGGTATATAAAATTATGTTTCTATGCAAAACCTACATTTGCATACAAAACTCTGGAAAAACGACCTCTTCTGCATTTTTTGAGCTATATTATACAATCTATTGTCAACCTATACAAAAAAAACCCACCCTAAATTCATCCCTTAGCATTCCAAGTTTTAAAAGGTCAAGGGGAAAAAACAGCAACCATCAAACCTCATTCACAGACTTCGGTGTTTGGCATGCAAAATATGTCGACCCCACTCATGGGATCTTGCAGAAGGAGCAGACCTTTATAGTTCTAGTAATTAACAACCATAGCTAGGGATGGACAAGATGTGGGTGTGCTGAGCTACTGCTAGTGCTTGCCTGTTGGCCAAAACTTAAAGTAGGATGAAGCAGTTCTGCCTGTGGGAATGAGCCGTTGGATGGCACATCCAGTAGCAAATCATGTTCAGAACTTTCGTCAACAAAACGGAGAGAATCCAGCACGAGAGAGCTACCATCAGGAGGCAAAGCGAATAGGCTTCTCGGACTAAAGCAAGAACCATCATTGTCTATGAGTTCTTTGCTTTCATAAGTAGTCTTCATGATCACCCTTTTGGGGCTCTTTAAAGTCCTTGCTTCTGAAAATTGAAAAACACATTTTCTTGAGCTAAATGGCAGGGTAACTTGTAGCAATAGCAATAGCATGATTAACACTCGACTTAAAGGTCAAATTTATTCAGTTTCAGAGAAACTTACTTCATATGGCTTCATGTTAGTAGCTTCCACCCAATTTCTTTATTTATTGATTGATTTGTATAATTTTTCTGGCTCTGGTTTTATTAGTTTTTCTTGTCATAGAACCTGGGTTTTTTTTTTTCTAATTTAAAATTCAATGACACCGTCTAATCTTTAATATAGTCTAACATGATTTACTTCGTACAAAGTAATATCAGCAGAGAAAATTTTCAAACCTGGAAAATTTTGACTTTGGCTGTCGCGTGATCTCTTCATAATTATCATATTATTTGATGTAATGGCATTTGGTCCTCTAGCAATGGCAGACCCTCCGGTACCACTTCTAGTTTTCTGCAGCCAAAGAAATGCTAATAAACTAAGATATCTACTAGGCAAACTAAGTTGATTGTCAACAAGTTCATAATACGATATGCCAGTTTAAGAAACCAATTCAAACCTTAAGTACATTATGGCGTTCCACCCAGTGGGATTTTGTCAAATTGAATAGTGCAAGTCTTTTCAAAGTCTTACAGTCTTCAGCTTTCACCCCTGGGATGGAGATATTAAAGACCCCTTCCTCAAGCAGTTGCTGAAAGTAACATAAGTTCTCCTTGAATTGAGGGCTATCAAACATGCCCTTGAGGCTGCAGGTGCAAGGACAACAATGAGTGATTCCAGGTCATGTTTCCAACTATAGGTCATCTCTTTAGACATATAAAGACCATTACTGGTTTTCAAAACCTTTCCCCTTTCTCTTTTCCTCAGTTATCTAATTTCCAGTATATGTGCAGCAGATACTATTGAATAAAAGCAGGATTATTATCAGCCTATGCATTCACACAAAACATGAAGTAGAAAGATGTTATTTTCCCTTCTTGATAAAAGAGTAAAAAAGATACCTGTCAGGGAGTTTGACAATGTCAAGTGGAGGTAGATACTTCAGTAACAGCTGCTGGTCCTCATTTGTTATGTGTTTCACAAACTCCTCAAAGTTGAGAATATCCTGCACCACACAAAAATAGAACCACATAATGGAGAATGAACATACATGCAATGATGTTAATGATGCGAATTGTTCATGGTAACTCAACATTTTGCTTAAGACAGAGGAACTATGTGAAAGATTTGTTAAACATCCAGAGTCCCTACAAAATTACAGGTTCCTAGTGCTTGATTGAGATTTTTTTTTTATAATATAGCACATTTAGAATTGAGTTCTAAAGATTTTCCTCTATGAAAAACAAATAAAGAAAAAAGAAAGAAGAGGACTTACATTTAAATCTATGTTACACAGTGGTGACTTATGACTTTCCAGAATTAATGATTTTTCATGTTGAACTTTGTCCCTGCCAAATTTCAAAAGGAAAAAAAAAATATTAATCAACATGAAAGCACCATCTCCAATTTCTCCTCACATTCCGCAACAGCTATAAGCTTATCTATGGCCCATCACTCAGAATGACACTTGATACTCAAACATCTTTCTGAAATCCCGCAGTGCCAAAGACATTCCTACTTGGAGCTTTTGAGATAAATTCCATGCCTCACATCGTTGTAGGAAATGTAACTTCTCTACTCCCACAAATATATTTATCTTAACCTTTCTGAGTGGGCATGGTAAAATTTCAAAATATCTGAGTTAATGAACCACATGGTCCACGCATATGCTCGTTTCATATTGTAGTAAAAAGATTTACCTCTTAAGTTGCTCGTGCTGCATCCCTTGTCCAGCAGGGTTCTTAGCCTTCTCAAATCCATGTCCTGAAAATTTGATGCCCTCACTATCATTATATGTAGGGAAGCTTGAAGAATGTGAATAAGCCTCGTTCATTGAATATTGTTTGTTTTCAACTGAGAGTGAGCTAGCTTCCGATTCCTCTTCTCGAGCTATTGAGCTTGGATGTCTAATTAGAACGCTTCCATGTCCAATCTCAACAGAAACCATGGGTGTTTCACTCTCAAGAAGCAAATCCTCCTCTGAAGATCCAGAGAAGTATGAAGACTGTTCATGTAAAATAGTATATAAATCTTTTGTAAGCTTCTCAACAGGAGATGGCTTTGGACGATTTACACAGGTTCTTTTCTTAGAAGGTACCATTGAGTCCCACACGTTTGATTGAGCAGGCCCTACAGAAATATAAAAAAGAAGACAAGTTAAAATCAGTATTTCAGACCATTTAAAAGTATAAACATGCAGCTAGAATGAAGCCATTGGCATTGTCAAGATCAATTTGACAAAGGAGATAAAATCTTAGTGTGCAGATTAAAACATCAAGATGAACCACTGAAGGAGAAGATTCAATATAATAGCAAGAGGTATAATCTGAAAACCATTGTCAAACACATTGTCTCCACTCTCCACTTATAACCACAGTTTCAGTATAGTGATCTCAAACATATGAAAACCTTTTCACTTCAGTTGTTCATTGGGAAAAAATTAGGAAACCGCGTGCATCAGAGAATAATGATCATATTTTCCAGCAGATATACAACCATTTCCCTGAATCATTTTGGATTACACCAAGGATGGAACTCATGAATCTCCAATGAATTTGCAAGATGGACTGAGATGTTCCATTGAATTTAATATATGGTCCACTAGGTCTCTTTTCTTTCGTGACAAAAAAAAAATGCAATTTACTCTTGTACGGTCAAAACAGCAATGAGGAACACTGATGCCATTGTGTCCAACCTGTCAAGTCACTAGCATCTCCACTGCCAAATTGAGCACAGCTTTCAGAATTAGATATGGCTGATCCAGAACTTGATCTATTACTTGTATCTTCATCCACAAACTTACGGAAACCCTGGTTGTAATCAGCGGCAACTACTGCTGCATCATGATTTGGCTTTCTTTTCAGCAGTTTTATTTCTTTATTCTTATTTATAGATATGCTCTTCACTCTGGAAGCCCTATGATCCTCATAATCATCAGGCTCAACCCGAGCATGAAGTGGAGTATAGTTTGCAAGTGTCCCTTTAGTCCTCCACCGTGAACCGCATGCATTGCACAATACTGGCTTCTCAGGAGGTCCATTGCGCCAAAGAGGAGTGCCTATCACAATACATTGTTGTTAGTAAGTATAGATTGATTTTGGACAAAGAGATATCATAATTCTGATATACTTATGGCACACTAAAATAAGTTTTTTTTATCAAACAAGCTGAAATAAGATGAGTTGCAGTAATTGGTACTAAAACAATAAGTTCTAAGATTATAAACACTTCAAATGTTTGAAAAATGCTGCAATGAGTTTAACACTCAGGAGTCATTCAGAGAGTTTGAGAGCAAATGACACTGATGAGGTTGAACTGTTTCAAGGCTTAAGAGGCAAAACAATGAACTTCAAAATAAAATAGAATTTCCTCCAGAACAGAAAAAGAATAAAACATTGGTTTAAAACGAATTCAAGTGCAGTTCCTGTAAAGTGGTTCACAATAGAATTCCAATCCAGTGGAGGTCGACAAGTCTTATCAACAAAGACCAAAAACACGTTTCCAACAAACATGAGAGTATTTGTTCATTGGCATTGAATTTTAAACAAGAGGTTACTCAAAAGGAGAAAAATGAGCAGAAACTCAGTGGCAAGTGTACAAATGAAGGAGTAAAAAACAATGGCGTTGCAAGAAAATAAAGCCCTTTCAATTGAATCAAAGAGGACTGAGGTTTGACTTGATATCGAGGTTATAAACATCTATGGGAATGGGAAAGCAATACCAATTTCATGTTGAATCTGAAACTGCCCAGAATTCAACAACATAGACTCTGCAATTCCCCTTTATCCAATAGAATTCAACCTCACGTCCCTCTTGTGAGATATGTTAGAACTTTGAACAAGAGTCAAAGACCAACCCAAGAGATATAAGACTGAGAAAATGAATGAGGTTCAAAGAAACAATTGAATTCAAAAACAAACTTCAAGTTCAAAGCTTTACATGGATTGAGAAAAAGGACACCTGTTGTTCTAAATCCATATACAAACAGAATAACACAAAGAATAGCATATATTCTAAAATTTATTATCTTTGTCCATGTAATCTGTTCCTTTTCAACATACAGTTATTCCCCTTCCAAATTCCAATGACAAAATTATTTATCCAAGCATATGAGATCATACAACAAAAATACTAATTTATAGAAAAAGGTTGAACATTTACACATATCCAAGAACTCAAAATTCCTTTTTTTCTTTTTCTTTAGCTTCATATTCAAAAAGTTAACTGGAGAAACAAGAACTCACTTGTAACTCCACAGTGATAGCAAGGCCCTTGCTTGCCCATGTCTTTCTCTTTTGCTCAAGTGAAGAGAAATAAAATTAAAAAGGAAAATTTTTGAAAATAACAAAGAGGAAAAAATTAAGAAAAACAAGAAAAATTTATTATTGACAAAAGCTTTGACTAAAAACTGAAAACTTTTTTTGTGTATAAATTTGATTGGTTTCTTCAAGCTTTATATGACATATTCAACTGGGTATTAAAGGCTTTTTCTGCAACAACCCAGAAAGCTAGTTTTAGTTTGCAGAACAAAGCAAAATACAAACCCAGAAGAGTTCTATGTCCTGTTTATCAGTACAAGAAACATAAATTAAAAAAAGTAATAAAAATTAAGCCCAACCAAAAAAATCAGGAAGAAATGGAAGATTTTAGAGATGGGTATTTCAGCTTGGAATCTGTACAATCCAATGGAGAGAACAAAAGGTGAAGACTATTTGAGAGGAATCTAATAAATGGCTGTGAAAAGAGGAAGGTGAAATGGGAAGACAGAGAAAGAAAAGAAAGATAGATTGTAGTGTGTTTTGTGTTTTGTGTACATATGACCCCTACCCTTTGTATTTTATATTAAAGTAAAAATAGTTCAGCTTTCTTTATATTTTCCTTTTCTATTCCTCTTTAATTAATTTCTTCCTACAATTTCATGTCAAAACATTAAAAAAATTAGTAAAAAAATAATAAAAAATGTTCAAAGAAGGGTAAGGGAATATTATTGCATTTGTTCTGTTGACTACAGACTTTTCAGCCTTGTTTTATGTCTATAAAATTCCCAGAAAATTAGAATTTTGCCAACTAAATTATTGTTAAATAAAAAAATAAAGGAGAAAGAAACAAAGAGAGTTCGTTTGGCTTCTTTCCTTTTTTTATATATATTTTTGGGTAGTAATTTAAATTAATTAATTAATTTATTTATTTATATTCTTGTTTGTGTATGTGATACATGATGTCGATAATATAATTTTTTTTAGTGGGTCTTTTCTTAAAAGAGAATGAACCTAATCTCCACCGTCGCGCGTGACGATCACTGTCACAACCCATTTCTACACCGTCAGATTTAATTAAAAGCATCGTCAATTTGGGTCCCACTCGATGAAATTATTATTATTATTATTATTATTATTACTATTTTTTTTGCTTTCGCTTTGTGATTTAGTTAGATCTAAGGGATGATTCAAAGGGGGTGGAGAGGCTGTGACTCTTTTGTATAAAGCAAAAGTCCAAATACAAACTCCGTGAAAAAATAAAATAAATTTGAAAACAAAGGCAGCAAGGGAAAATCTAGCCACTAGATCAAAAGGATTATGACACAAACCAACTGATACGAAATCATGTTCCAAATCCGACGGCCGAAGATTATCAATCCTTCTAGACTTAGCTCATCGGATGGGTCCAATTTGCCCAAAAAGTCATGCCTAATGTTCAGGTACCGTGACTTTCATTTACTTTATTCATTTTGTTCTTGTATTTTTGTTTATTTATACATGCAGTATAGTACGCGTCATAATCATGTGCTAAGTGTACATGACAAATCTCCACCATTGATTCAGTCACCTAATCTATCAGATGGGTCCAATCACAGAGTTCTTTTTCAATTAAATATTTGTAATTAATTTTTCAATAAAAATATATTTACTTGCAAAATTGCTAGTAATTATGCCATATTTTGACATTCAGCCCACCAATGCAGAAAGGTTTAACTAGGAGAATAAAATGGGTAAAGGACGGTTAAATATTTCCTTGTATAAAAATAAAAAAAAAAGGAGAAAATAAAATAATTGGAAAAATATGTTTTCATTGGTGGGTCCCACGAAGAACTCATAACTGCTGGTCCTTGATCGACCGGTTCTTCTCCTTCGCTCCTTTTATCATACTAGCTTACTTCATAGACTCCTTTTTAGGCAAATATAATGTGTAAATCACTTATACCATAACATTTATTTCTAGTATTACTTAATTTATTTAGAAAATTTTAGAACAGAATTTTTCTGTTTTATAATAATAGTTAAATCTTCTTTATTTTAATTTATATATTTATTGCATAAAAATAACTTTGATTATTAATAGTATGACCAATTAATGCATCTTGTGGGTCCAAATGCTTGATATAAAATGACTGCCACGTGTAAAAATGTAGTATTAAGGTGCATGATTGAAGCCATGTGCTGAAACACAGGAAGGTACCAATCCTTAATTTTAAAAGAAAGAAAAAGAAAAAACAGGAGCCGTCTTAGAGAGGGCAGGAAGACCTAATCTCCGGTGTAACCAATGAACTAATTTCTCTTTTTGGTTTTTAATGGAAATAGATATCCCAAAGCAAAAGCATGTTTAAATTTACAGATTGGCCACCTTATTGGGATTTTTCTTGCGTATTTATTTATTTATTTTTACTGAAATTCCCATATAATCCCTTCACCAACAACTCCACTGTTTTCAGTGCTAATATTATGGTGGAACATCAAAAAAGTGTTAAAACTGTGGTGTTTATGGTGTTGTCATTAGCACTAGAAAAGTCAGTTTAATCACCTAAATCCCTTTCTAAGACTATCCTTAATAGGATTTTATGTTCACATTATCCCTTAATCCGGATTGAAGATACGAGATTTAATTTCCAAGTATGTTGATTAAGAGCTTTTTGTCACTAACAATTTAAATTCGAATTAACGTTTTTATTCATCTTTAAATTAATTAAAGTTTAAGTTTCAAATTCCTGCATTTTTCTAAACTTCCTTGTATGAACAAAAATTCACCGACCATATTCATATTAATAATTATATGGTATAATTAATTTTAAGATTTATTTATTACTTGTTATGATTATTAATTGATTCGTTTGAAAGCGAATCATGTTATGTATTTTTTTACCGTAAAATTGTTCTTATCATGTTGGGGTTGAGCTTTTGTAATTAAAAACAATCTTACATCAATTAAACTCGAGTTACGTCGATGATTCATATATTTAAACAAAATTAATTATTATGTGAGAAGGTCATTGGGAGAAAATAAATGTTTGAATAATAAGACCAAAAAAGGAGATATGGGTAGAGAGAGGCCAGTTGGTGGGATCTCTAAATGTGCTGATTTTTTTAGCTAAATTATTGTGAGAAACAAGTCTAATACATGAGGTGGTTTGATGTACCTAGCAATATACTATATGGGTTTTGGCCTCATATCATGTCCCTCACTTTCCTCATCTTTGTTTTATGTTTTTTCCCAATAAGATCTTAGTGTCTTTATACTAAATGTAAAAAAATGGCCTAGATTTGTGGGTAATGGAACATGGGGATTGTCCCCAATTTCCGTACTATTATATTCCTAATAATATATCTATATATATATATATAGTGATGGGGAAGGAATTCTGCAATATGATAACCACTATTTGTTTTTTTTTTTTCAGATAAATAAGTTCAATTGGATATAAATAGCTAACAAAACATAATGTTATTTTGACTAATTGCTTGTTTTTAATTAAAGTTTTTAACATTTCCACTTTGTAAAATATATGTACAATGCTAGTTTTTGCAATATCTATCGCTCTAAATGTTGCAAGTTGCAACCACCTAGCTGCCAATGCCAGGCTCATGCTATACCATATTTCAGGGATGGACCAATTTTATTAAAGTCTTTAGTTTTATTTTCCATGTACAATTAGGATATTAAATCAGGAAAAATGCGAAATAATTCTCCAATTTCACTAAATAAAATAACTAATAATTCACATCTATTTAATTTTAGTCATAGTAATGAATCCATCTTTTCAAACTCTTGATAGGTTTTATGTGGAATTCATGCACAATCTTTTTCAGAAGCAATAGACTGAAAAGCATTGAATTTCAATTCAACATTTCCTCTGCCTCTATCACTAGCCATTAATTGCCCCCAAGAAAAATTTGTGAATACCCAGGATCCCTAACCTGGTATATTATTGTGTGGGGAGACAAAGAAATCTATATACTAAACTTTTGAAGAGTTTACCATAATTGTCCACTTAGGTAGTTCGATCTCAGTTTGTTTAAAAATAAAAAATTAAATCAAATGTAGTTTGTTAGGTTATAGAGCAATTCAAGTTGACTCATGAGGATTGGTTTAATTTTTAAATTCACCTTATCATCTTTCAAACATACTTTTAATTAGTTTTCCTTTCAAAAGTAATTAAAATAATTAAATGCTTATCTTAGTCTAACTTATTATTTTTTTGCACATATGAAGAAGTCTACTAGAGGAAGAGATTTAAATATTAAAGTGGTTTATCTCACAATTAACAAAAACGCTGTCAAAATTTCTAACTCCTTTATTTATTTATTTATTTTTGGTAAAGGGGGAAATCTATTTAATTAAAGCGAATTACATAAATCTAGGTAAAGATATTTCTAATACATCAGCTAATAATAAAGAGAACATATTTGGTGGAGGGGCTTCAAAAACAGATAGGCCTAAAGAGAGATTGTGATGGTTGGCTGCCATCCAATCTGCGTAATTATTGGCTTTACACAACACGTGAGTGAGTGAGCAAGACCAATCTCATTGAAGAAGATTTAGTATTTTCTTCACAATGTTTGCATTTGGTTCCAATGGAGACCCTGTCTAAGTTACCCCTTGAATAGCAAGTTTGCAATCAGTTTCTACCAATACCTTTTGAAAGCCTCTTTTCCAACATGGTTCAAGACATCTTAAGATTCATCAAAAAACCAACATGGTTCAAGACTATTTAAGATTCGTCAAAAAACTCATCTAATTTATATATTTTTTAATTTTGTTCAATTTAGTCTTTGTACTCAAAATCGAAACTATTTAGTTTTTTGATTTTGAGAATTGCATCAATTTAGTCTTTTCTCCTAACGGCATCCAATTTTAACATTAAAAGATGACATTAGTGACGTTGTGTCACCTTTGATGACGTGGCATGCCACATGGCATCAAGTGATGATGTGGCAATGTCACGTGGTAGATTAAAAAAATTTTCAAAAAAAAAAATTACCACGTCATAAGAACTAAAGTGAACCAAAATATCTAGTACAAGGACTAAATTAAACAAATTGAGATGTTGAGAGACTAAATTGAAAATATTTGAAAAATATAAATCTTTAAGTAGATTATTGCTATGTTTATTAATAAGTCAAATATTTAAGTGTAAAAGATTTATGGTGTTAAAAAAATATATATATTTTCTTACTTAATTATTTGATTTTAGAATCTGTAAATTAATTTTTTTTTGGCAAAAATTAAGTTTGAATTCCCATTTTATAAAAAAAATTGAAAAATTTCATACCTAAAGTCAAATTTAGATGAATAACTTGTATTACGTTAAAATAAAATAATATAAAATGACTAAATATGTTGATTTAGTTATAACTTTTACAATTTACAAATACACATTCTTTTGAAATTATTCAACTTGTTTACAATTTACCTCTTTTTTAAATTTACTCAAATTAGAAAAATACGTTGATTTAGTTACAATTTTTACAATTTACAAATATACATTTTTTGAAATTATTCAAGTCTTACCTAATTTATCTTTTATTTAAATTTACTCAAAATTTCTTATAAAATGATTTTATTTAAATTCAAATACCACAATCAAATTTTGCTAAATTTAAATTTAAATTATTAATTTGTATTTATGAAAAAGTTATTAATAAAATAAAATAGTACAAATATTTACAATTATATTTAACTTTATTAACTATAAATGCAGTCTTTAATATAGAAAATTTCAACTTAAAAATTATGACTTGAAATTTTAAACAAAATAAAACATAAAAAATAAATAAATAATTGAAAGAGTGGAATTCAGATTCTATGATTGTAATAAGAAGTTTCTCATGTTCAAATTAAGTAAGTCAAAACGAGAAATTACTTTTATAATCATCGCTAACTCTATATCTTCCTTTTTCATTTTTTTAAAAGAAAAAACTGAATCGACATATTTTGTTTATTTGAATTTAGCTCAAATTAAAAACTAAGTTAAATAAATTTCAAATTTTGATACTATTATAACTAAAAGAAAAAAAAATTTATTTAGTCATTTTATATTATTTTATTTTAATGTAAGATAAGTTATTCATCTAAATTTGACTTCAGGTATGACATTTTTTAAAATTTTTTTTATAAAGGATAATTCAAACTTAATTTTTGTAAAAAAAATAAAGTAATTTACATATTTTAGAATCAAATAATCAAATAAGAAAATATATATTTTTTAACACAATAAATCTTTTACACTTAAATATTTGAATTATTAATAAGCATATCAATAATCTACTTAAAGATTTGTATTTTTCAAATATATTTTTTAATTTAGTCCCTAAACATCTCAATTTTGTATAATTTACTCCATGTACTATATATTTTTGTTTACTTTAGTCTTATGAAGTGGCATAATTTTTTTTTTGAAAATTTTTTTATCTGCCATGCAGCACTGACATGCTAACACATTAGTGCCACGTCAGCACTACCACATTATCATATATTGCCACACAACATCACCACATCATCACTTGGTGCCATGTAGTCATCTCAACGGTAGGTCATTAAAAGTAACATGTCAACGTTGACGTCATTGCTGATGTCAGTAATGACGTCATCTTTTATCAACAAAATTAGATGTCGTTAGAGAGAGAGACTAAATCGATGTAATTCTTAAAATCAATGGACTAAATTACTTCGATTTTAAGTATAAGGACTAAATTGAAGAGTACAGGGACTAGTAGGTTTTTTGACCATTTAAGATTGCTCAAAGTTCTACTTCAAGGGCAAAAGAAATCGTAATTTTAAAGGTAAACCCAATTAACCAATTTCCTTTATCATCCCTGACTAATCCTCTTTTTTATTCCATCATGTGTATTTGAATCCAGAAGCTTCTAGGTCATATAAATTGCAATAACTCATGCAATTTAGTAATAGGTTACACTAAGCCAAATTAATGTCATTCCTTCCCTGTTTTTCTCCTGAAGAAACTACTTGATTAAAATCCCCTATAACCATCTAAGGCAGATTCTGTTCATTGCTTGCCATTTTTAAAGAATCCCACAAACATTGTTGCTGCTTTCGCTAATGGATTGCCATAGATTGTTGTGAGTAGCCATGACTCTTTAAAAGGGTTTACAAGTAAATGAATTAACTGAGAGGAGTAGGCTAGAACTTCAAGTTCAATCTCTTCATTGTTCCAAAAGACCTATACTCCTTTTGCAAAATCGCTCGGTTTTAATTTAAAATAGTTTTAGAATCCATACCTGTGACACATTCTATCAGCTACCATCCTTGATATATGAGGCTTTAAAAGAATAAATATCTATATCTTATGTAATTTAATCAAGCTTTGAATGTTTCTAC
Source organism: Theobroma grandiflorum (assembly GCA_036013995.1). Lineage (NCBI taxonomy): Eukaryota > Viridiplantae > Streptophyta > Magnoliopsida > Malvales > Malvaceae > Theobroma > Theobroma grandiflorum. Next base: position 4,814,398 of record CP142131.1, on the reverse strand, counting down.
AACACCTACGAAAGGCTGCGCCTCTGACATTCTAGCTTATGATATTTAACATGAATTTTTAAATAATAACTGAAAGAAAACAAATAAATGTTAATACTAGGTCGAAAAGGCTTGCATAACATCGACTTTATCACTTTCAAGCTCCTTGGAACTCAAATTTTCATCTGTTCCTCGAATAACAAGGTTGTCTTCGTCTCTATTCGACACATTTGCAAAAATTTGTAAGTTTTCCTTAAGTTGCTCTTTAGTACAAGCTACTATCTTATTCTTATGTATTTTATTCATACATGGCTCAAGGGTATCATTTTCTGCAATCTTAGGAAGCACCATATAATCGTCCTATCATATATTTTCTTTGTCTAACACTACAAATTGTGAACTTGTATTAAGAGTAGGTTGCGGTTTCTCCTTTTGTGTAGCTGCTTTGGCTTTTTGCATTGTAGCTCTTCTATTGTTCCTTTTCAAAACCATCTAGGGACAAAACTTAGTTGCTTCAAAATCCTTTTCAGCAACTTTTTGATGCTTTGCCATTCACAAGGCTTGCTTTTCAAATAAACCCTTTTTTTCTTTCAGTTTCACAACACAACCTTCTTCACTATGCCTAAATTTTCCGTAATGAAAGCATAACATTTTGAAACCTTCATATTCAACTTTTTACCATCGGCCTCTAATGAAGATTTTTGGTATAAGTGGCTTCCTAAGATCAATTTCAACATATAATATAGCAAATTTTCCTTTAGATTGAAAAATAGTAGTTCGATCAATTTTGATTAACTTTCCAATCTTATCATCTATTCTGGACAATATCTTTCTATCACAGTATTAAAATGGCATCTCAAGTTGTCACGACCCGAAACTCCCGTCGAGCCCGTGACAACCGTCGAGAAGCCTTGACAGACATTCTTCCCCCGAATGCCCCTCGTGACCTCGCAAGGCTTTTGTACCAGTTTTTCACTCCTCTCTCTTTTTTTTTAAATTTTTGAATAACAAAATAAAATAAAAACATTAATTAACATAATCTATTTTAATGTAAAACAATATATATTTTTAAAACATCAAAAATAAATTTTTCGCACGTAAAAATAAAATAAATTTATACATACTGTAATATAGAAAACTAGAGTACGCAATTTAAATTACAATGACACGTGGGCCCCCAAATAATTAAGAAGGCTTAAGTCTATAACCTTGCTTTCTAGGATGTGACTCCAAAATTTTCTTCTCGATACAATTGACAGTCTATTGCCTATTCTGAGCCTGAAAAATGTATAGGAAGAAGGGGTGAGATTTTATAATCCCAGTGAGTAGACAGATATCATCTAAAGTATCTAAAACCGAGTAAAAGGAGACAATGAAAATATCCCTTCGCAAAACATATTTCACCACTTGGAAATTCATCCCAACCCATATAAATAATTGTATTTAAATCAATTTCTTAATATAGCTTATGCACTTTTCAACGCTTGGCTTATCAGAGTACTCGGTAAGACGCGTACCAAGAAACCTCAACCGGAGGCTCTCTGCCTGCCTTCTTCCAAGCTCCTACCACTTGGCCTATGCCAAAAATCCATTCTCGGGGATACCCCGACCGAGGCATCTAACCGAGACCACCAAGGCTGTTTATTGTCACACACACACACACACACACACACACACACACATTTTACCTCTGACAACACAGTCGTTCCCTAGTGTTGGCTAAGTCTCACTTTCACGTGGTGGCTAGCGTGAAGTGTACTCAAATCCTACCTCGGGAGTTATCCTACGCGCCTCTCTAATCGAGGTAAGCTCAATAAATGGGAGCCGTGCCCTTCTAAATATGCTGGCCCACGGAAACCCCGTTACTGCAGTGCCCACTTTAATTATCCACCAATCAATAAAAATTACAATAGCATGACATGGCCCACATAACACATTCAAGGCAAATCAAAGCAGTTCACATATTCTTCAAATCATAAAAACAACCAGTCATGCTCACATTTATTATAAGCCATTTAATTTAAAATTATGGATAAACAACACAAATCACAGTGTGGGTCTCCAATTACTCTATTTTTGAAATCATTATTAAATTTTTAAAAATTTATAAAATTATTTTATAAAATCATATTTCTCCCATAAAACACAATAATTTTTCAATTAAACCATTTTTCATAAAATCACACAATTAAATAAAACTACTCTAGATAATTAAGACGATAGTAAGTTTACTCACTGTACTAGGAATAGATATATTCCTATTCTCGATCCTCGGGTGTAGTCTTTTACTCGTATCGGATAGTTCACCACCTATCCACAATACATGACACAAAAATTCAATAATTGTGTCAATTTATCATAAATTATTTCAGGCTCTACATGCATGGAAATGAGACCAAAATGGTTTGGACAGTCGTTTAATCACGGTGTCCGACCAATTTGCCTACACTTGGCCTAATTCGCTAAAACCCTCAATTTAACTCCAATTCCATCCATTTCAATTCCAATTATCCAATTATATCCACAATACCTCAATGACTGTGAATTTGGTCTAATTTATTAGTCTGGACTATAAATTACGCTTTTACCCCTAGTGGGTAAAAATTTTAATTTTTTCACTGAAAATTCCTATTTAATTTCCAACCTCATAATTCATCATTTTTCCATCCAATTCTCTTAAAATAAAGTCAACCTCATCCTCACACACCATTGGCTAGATTCGGCCTAGAGAAATTCATGGAGAAAATGAATATTTTTTTAATTGTTTTACTCATAAACACGCTAAACTAACACTAAACACTAACATAGTTCAGAATCAAATTAATCTAACAACTTTCTCTCTCTAAACCCATATGATCAGATTTGAATCCATTATCAAAACACATAATTTAACCATGAAAAATAAGAAGAAATGCATGGAAATGATAGATCTTAAGCTAAACTTGAAAAATCACACTTTTTCTTTGATTTTCTTCCACCTAGGGTTTTATTTTTAGTTTCTCTCTCTTCCTTGCTGGTTTGGCCAAATTTTAGGGGAAGAAGGCTGAAAGTTTGGTCTTTTTATCATTTAAATAAAATAATATTATTTTATTATACTTTTTAATTTTTTATTAATTTATTTTTATTTTTTTTCTTTCTTTGAATTTTATCCACCATCCATTCTTCACTTATCCATTCATTGTAAGAAGTTTCTAGACTCTTCAAAAAAAATCTTGGTTGAGTAATTTTTAAAAATTACACTTTTACCCCTGAAAAGTTAAAAATTACATTTTTGCCCCCAAAATTGAAAATTTACCAGAATGCATAATTTTCACTCCTCATACTCATATCACACTCCAAATAATTAAATTTGATCAAAATCCTTTCAAAAATTCAATTTTCGGTTTCATGTGGTAAAATTATCATTTTGTCTTTATACTCCAAAAATACTGAAAACTTATATTTTTCACTGCTAAATCTTCCAATTGTACTTCAATACTCATATCATACTCAAACATGTTAAATGGGGCTAAGAAAATCTTTTCTAAAAATTCTCATTTTGTCCTCAAATTGAAAAATGATCATTTTGCCCATAATCGGTCAATTTTCTAGATTAACTCCAAATCAGACCCCGAACTCCGAATTACCATTTTGAGTCATCCCTGGACTGTGAAATTCTCAATTTCATCTTGAAGATCTCGATTTTATCTTATTCGAGGTTTAATCGACTTAACTGCACTTCTAGGGGCAATATCGTCTTTTGTCATACAAACATTCTATCAAGCTTGTGAATGTCATCATAATTATTTTACAAAGCGGGGTTTAACACAAGCAACCGAATACATGTTGCTACCAATTCAACTAAAGCCTCACCTGAACGAAATCTTGGGGTCCATTTTCAAACAATGAGATAGTGGTCTGTTGTGATCCATGGACTATCCGTTAACACATAAAAATAATTGTATTTATTGTTAAAACGAAAACAATAAAATCCGTTATCAAGATCAACCACTTAGAAATCACCTAGCAAAGCCCACATCTATTTAACCCTATTACAAAGATAAGTATTACCAATGGTCTTTCCCAATAGTTGAACTATTAGGGTGTTTTTCTAAGGTTTCCAAATGCATAGCTTTTCTTCCTTTGATAAGTGAATATAAGGGCCATCAATATTCCTTCGATATCTTCCTCATCAAAGTCAGGCACCTCGAATACCTCTTCTTCGTTTTCAAAAGCTTCCCCATTCATAAGATGTTCTTGATTTTCATTAGATAGAATGTGTCGATAGGACAAATAAGGAAAACTATCAAGCAATTCATTTTGGTTTTGAGGCAAAATAGCAACAAGTTGGTTTCTAGGATCTACAGATTCTAGTCTAGTTCATATCCTCTTTGATCCTACATGATTAACAAGTGATGAAGATCTTTCTTCGGAATCTAGTGGAGGATCTTCGATTATATCCACCTCCATGCAAGGCAGGTGCGATGCTAAAGCTAGGGTTTTGTACTTGCTTTGATTTTATTGTTATTTGAAAATCAAAGCAAAAATAAGGGGTATTTCAATTATAGTAATTAATAAATCGTGATAATATAAGGTACCATATACTTTACTATTTTATATTTAACTTATATATATTTATTTTTATTGAAACATTGTTTTAAAAAATCTCACGTCTGTTAAATTAAAAATATCCTAAACATGTTAATATATAAAAACCATTTCACTTATTGGTAATTGATTGTGAATTGGATAATCATATAAAATTTAATATGATATCAGTATAGGCACAACTCTTATTCATTGATTTGTCAATGAGTCTCCTCCTATGAGTAATTCATATTTAGAGATATTATGAACATATAAATCTAATAAGGATTATTCTACTCAGTGGCAGAGGGGAGGGGAGCTAGTAGGGTTCCTACCCATCCCCCCCCACAACAATTTCAAAATTTTTTAAAATTTATCTTTTTTAAAAAAAATTAATAATTTCATCTCTACAAAATTTATAAAATTTTTCTAACATATTTTGATTTTTTTATAATTTTATAATTTGGTCCCTAAAATAATTTTTATTTGGTGAGATGCCTCACAACAATTAATCAACAACTAATTTTAATGGGACTAAAATAAAATCTATTGCAATAAAATTATTCTCAAACTCTACATTTCTAAAACCTCACAACCACCCCTCTTGTTCTCTTTTTTTTTTTTTTACCAAATCTTATAGAAACAGGAAAAAAATTTACACTTTTTTTGCTTGCCAGCATTCTCTATATAGAAAACCTCTAGTCAATAACTAAATTTTTATGTCATGATAATTGGTAAGTTCGGTTTATTTACTTATTTTATTTTTAATATTTTCAACTTTAAATTTCTTTATTTAATGATTTCTACTTTGTGACTTTGATTTAAGATTTACCGTCTTAATCATTTTTTTATTAAAAGCAACAAAACAAGGATTTGATTAAGTACTAGGGTTAGTTATTACTTATTTATTTAGCGATTTTTTATTGTTTTCTTAAAAATTATTTGTGTTTTTTTATTTGCTTAGATTCTTGTAAACAATTAAGTTTTTTATTTGAGATTGCTTTCTTATTAAATTGTTTATCGATATTATTTTTAATTTTTTGATTAATTTTAAAGAATTACTTCTCATTGAATTATTTATTGATAGTTGAGAGATTACTTTCCATTGATATATTTGTTATTATAGTTGTTAGTTTTTATTTGTTGTTAAATTTATCTAGGAATTGGCATTATTGTTATCATTAAATTATTTATAATTATACTAATTAATTTTTTAAGTAAATTATTAAAATTAATTTTTTGAATAATTTTTAATATTTATTTATATAATTTTTTTCATCTAATGTGTTTTGTGTTATTTTCGACTCTTCATCTCTCAAACATAGAATCCTGACTCCGACATTGGCTTTTCCTATTATCAATAGACCGTAGGTGTAGGTGAGATACTCATCTAAAATTTAACAATCCTTTATCCCAAATTTGAAATTATCCAATGAACTTTCATTGCCAATTACAGTTGAAAAATCGGGTAGGCCCGAAGACCCACGATTCACAAATCCATCTGTCACACTCTTGGGTCTGGAAAACAGGATTCAATCTACGTGTACTTGACTGTTTTTCAAAGTCTTAAAATCTTTGATGGAAGACCACTACAACAAATTTAAAAAAAAGAAAAAGAAAAGAAAAACCACCCAATATTGAGCGTTCTGGGTGGCGAGCGTTGGGCCAGGCAGCATACGGCACCCCACCAGCTCCCAGCTGTCCGAAAGAGCCACCACCCATTTGACAGCGGCTTTGTCGTTGCATCATGGGTCGTGGTTCATGGCATTCCCACACCTACCCGAGAGCCCATAACCAATGCCCACCAAAAGCTTTCATCACAAAATTCATTTTTTTCTTTCAAGGGACACGGAAGACAGGTAAAAGTTGAAAACAATGCTACCATAGTACTACGAAAAAAACCATTAAAAAGGCGTAGGGCAGGAAATCATGGTTTCTATGAGCTTTTAAGGGACCAGAAATTGGAAAGTTTAGTCTTACGACAACATTTACTAGTAGTACGATATGATAAAATAAAAGCAATATTTGTATCCGTATGCTGCCTTGGGACAGCCTAGACCTCGCATTTTAAGCTTTCTTTCTTCAAAGGCACTTTGCATTGGATGTATAAATAACTCTCAACTTTTTCTTTCTAATAATTGTTTGTCCTTTTAATCAAACTCTCATGCCCCCATTGCTCCCAAATTTATCTAAACGTTATTCGCTCCCCTTTCACTTGGTAGTAAATCTATTCATTCTCTCTAAACTACTTCTCTTTAGCAATATTGTGTGCCATTTACCCACTCTTCTTTTGTAACCTAAAACCATGATGGGTAGATGGACAAAAGATAGAATCTTTGAATCAATTAGAAAACGAGTCATGTATCATTGTGGTATGTATGGGTCAATGTTACTTTGGTTTTCATGAAAGGATCTTTTACTATTTTTAAAACCTTTTTTGAACCATATAATCAATATGGTTTAATGGGTTCTAAAATTTTGATTGTGATGTTTTTACATACATATATAATATGGTTTATGGTTGACTGTTGTTTCATTTGGGTGACGGTCCATCCAACCAAACTTTTATTCTTTTCTATTTTTTTTTTTATCTTTTTTACTTAAAGATCCCTTGAAATGTGAAGGTACAATGAGCAATTCCACCATTGAATTTTTCCTTCGGGCTTACCTAAGCAGCATAAAAGGAAAACAAACACATAGAAAAAATAAGAAAGGATAACATCAATTTGGTTAAGCCTTTTCATATTATGCAATCCTTATGGGATTGGATTCCCCGCCTTTTTTTTTTTTTTTAATTTCACAATATTTTTCTTTTATTTCTTGGGTAAATAGTTAAAAGTAAATGGGCAGTTTTTTTTTTTTTTTTAATTTTCTCTGCCCATTGAATTTCATCTGTTTTTGTCCTAGATTGGACCCAAAAATCCACCACCAGGGCATGCAAGGTCAAGCAAATGATATCATAAGCAAAATTATGTAATCCATTTCAAGTTCCTAAACATTTGAATAAGTTCAAATTGGTAAAAGACAACACCAATCCAACCACCCAATTAGGCCTAAATGAGTGTGATTAAAAAGTCAAGTGACAGAAGCTTTTAGTTATGTAAAATATGACTTCAAAGGAAAAGAAAAGTAAAAGAACAATCAAATATAGATGGTGGGCTCTGATCAGGATTTGCAATGTGATAAGACAACTGAGTATGGGACCAAAGAATAAGTTAGGACTCCATTTTTTTTTTTTTAAAATATTTCCATAAAGATATCCATCAGTTTTAGCTTTGAGATCCTGCACTCATCAAGCAATTTAGGCATGTTTTTGGGGGGTTTGCCCAATTGTGAGAGTACTTTTCTTGCAAAGAATGAGAAAGGAAAGCAGTTTTCCACATTTTTTTTTCCTTCATGGTGCTATAAAACAAAGGCTTTGAGTTAATGGAATCCTTCCATGGAAAAGAAAAGTAGATCGCTTTTGGCTATCGCATGCTCTTGCTCTTTAGGATATAGGATGACAGAATGGTCCAAGCAAGTCTCCGGGCCATGCTGGAATTGCCCAACGAAAAGAATGGGCCTCACTTCAACCTAGGTTGGGCCCTCGATTTTTTGGAGTCCGATAAATATTAATATATATTTAAAATGTTAAGTATTAAAATTTGTTAATGTGTTTTAAAATAAAATTTAAATGAGTTTGTGTCGTGTAAATTTGAATGTCTTTTATAATTTGTTTTATATATAAAGTTTGAGTTCGTGAAGTTTATGCAAAGTTTGAATCATGTTTGCTATCAGTATTAATATGAAAAAGTTTTTCGTTGAGATGGACTCATGATAATTTGTTGTCGTCATCAATTTAAAGTGGTTGTCTAACTTAAGGCTTAAGGAATTTAAGGACAATCAGGTAATTTGCAACCTTCCTCTTCCAACTAGAAACTCTTTGTAATAGTCAATAAGCAAAGAAGAGAAAGAAAAAGCCATTTTTGCTTTGTTGTCAATGTCTTCCCATCCAAACAAAGTACAGCACTTTCACATAATGCTCTTGTGTGACCACTACTCTCATTGCCATCTTCATTTTCTTATCATTCGTGTTATTTGTTGCATTGAATGATGATGTAGGCATAATCAATTTATTCAATTATTATTATTATTATTATTTTGTGTATTAAAAGGAGTTTCCTTCCTTTTTCTTTGAGTTTACTTTCTCTAGGCTTGGCTTAGCCTTAGGTTGAGATTTTTCACTGTGGCATGTGCCCTTTTTTTTTTCCTGATTGGGACAGGGAGACCAATTCATGAAATTTGGCGGTGGCCTAGGATAGGATGGTCCAAGGTGCTAGTCCACTCCCATCTACGAAGGGTTTTATACCCACTTGCATACTATTATCTCCATTTAAGACCATCAATCAACTCCAAATCCTCTCTCTCTCTTGCTCAACATTTTTCTAGTTTCAGATGCAGTCTTTCGACGCAAGATCAGACAAGAATGATTTGATGTTGGGGTGGTGGGAGAATATATGGTTAGTAGATATGGGAAGAGAGACTTTTCAGATATTAAAAAAGGTTGAGGTAAAGGAGATAGTGATTCAAACTTCAAACCGAATTCAGATTATGATTTTGCCATTTTGATTTAGGGCCAGCATTTTTCTGACCAATCGAGTAATCATGGCTGGTAAGTCAATTGACTGTTGAGATAGAATATGGAGGAAACTGTACTAGAATATGTCCCTATCATATCATTTTCTTTGCCCTTTTCTATCCTTCTTTATCTCTTTTCTTTCAGGCATTCCTTGTTGATAGGGCACTAAGATACGTGTAGATGGAATGGACTTCATGAATCATACCGGGCCCAAGCTCCCCTATAAAGCTTTTGCTACTACACTACCAAGTGCTAAGCCTATCCTACCTAAAATGGAAAGAAAAATCAGGATAAGAGCCTTAATAGGTTTGCCACGAACAAGTGTTCCTGTTGCTCTAACGTTCCTGATGAATGCAACAATTATACCATCCGGGCACCATAAGCTTTTTTTGTCTTCAATTCTAGTTCCTGCACCAAAACCAGGAGGCATATAGCTATTTGTTAAACACTCAATTCGAACCACAAATCACACAGGTGACTAAAATGCTACAATATGTCAAAAATCAATTCAGATTGCTCGTTCAGCAAAGTTGCAAAGAACATTGGTTTGCCTCATAATGACAGAAGTATAAATCAATTCAATGTCTTATCTATGGTTAATTGCCACAGCAAAAATATCTCAATCCAAGACATAACATTCGTAGCAAAAATTCAGGTTCAGAGGTACAGTAGCTCAAGGAAAATTTACAGAAATAGGTAATCAGGGGGTAGCAGCAACTACATTCTAAGCCCCACTTGGTAACTAAGAAGGAGAGGCCAAAAGAACATGGCAAATCTAATCTCCGCTTGCACAGCCTTTACATCCACAATGGACACATTCAATAACCTTTTCTTCCCTCAAGTGTTTTGGCACACGGCAGACACAAGTCGTTGCAAAGTTGTGATCCCGTGGCTGCATGCATCTCAAGCAACACAAACGTTCATAACCTGGCTGCAACAGGTAAAACGAGAAACCATAAAGATCAACTACTACAAGATTAAATTAAAACTTCAGAAAGAGAGAAAGAGAGCAAGAGAGAGAAAGAAAAAGAGAATATGTATATATGTACATATAGTAGATACATGAATGTATGTCCATTTTTATGTCTATTTATATAGTATATACACACATGCACACCATATATGTTACAGAGAAGAAAATGGAGTCTGAGATTTCGAACAAAACAATCATCAATTAATATGAAATAATTGAGAAAATGATCAAACATGACCTATCCGAGTTGCCTAATTATCTGTGACCTTGTCAGTTCCAGAAAGACAATAACATACTATTTTCCAACAATACTCTATACCCATTGTTTGTATTCCTTTCGATTGCTCAATAAAAAAAAAATGTTAATCATGCAAGTCTCATATAAGTCAAAAATCAGATTGGAGGGCAATTGATGATAATGAACTAAGATACAGAAGAAGCAGAGGCAAACCTTCTTCCACTTCGCAATAAGATTGCGGTCAGCATAGCCTTGGTCCAAGCAGAACTCATACAACTCCTTGGATATCTCCTTCCTCCGGTGGTAAAGGTCAAAAATATAGCGGCTCTTCTGGTGTGCAATTTTGAAAATAGGCCACAATGTCTCGCATTTTCTCTTACCATCATGAGGATCATTCTCAGCTGTCCAAAGAGTTGATACTTAGTTCACCACATCAAGACGATAGTAAAAGATTCAACAATTAAGTAGAGAATATAAAAATACTTTGATGCATAAAAAACCCACCTTCTCTCATCTTTGCTTGTAGTTCACGAAGCGTAGGCTCAATCAATTCCCATCCTTCCGGATATTTTACACGGTTAGTCTTCACCTTCGGCATTGTTCGACCTGTCATCAATGGCCAATCACAAATTACTACCATATATTTTTCCTAGCAATTCTTCATCATGCCACAAAACCTAAATCAAAATTATGTAAAAAGAGGTATCTTGCCGATAATTTAAAAATCACAGCCTATTACCTACTTCTTTAGCTCCAACGAACCGGAAATAAAGATGAAAAAGCTTGTTTTTTCTCTTAATTAGAAGCAAAATAGGAGAGGACGAATTCACTGCACCTGAAAAGTACGGAGCTTGAGGGTGAGAGAAGGGGGAATTAGGCGAAGAGTATAGTCGTCAATCAACGGCAGAAGTCGATCTGGGTCTTTTGCGTCACGAATTGGGATTTCAAACAGAACTATGTCGGTTTACGCGGTGGGCTGCTGATGGCACTCTTGTGCTTTGATTTTGCGATGTTTAGATCGACAACCTGCGGGCGTCAATTGAAGAGAGTGAGAGGGGGAATCTATAAATAGCGCCACACGCGCAGCAATAGGAGGGGAAGAGTCCACGTGGCCCATGAAGTAGAATATTTATAAAAAATAAACTTGGGAAACGACAGCGTTTAATAGCTAAATTTCTCAAACTTACCTAACACTGTTTTTTCTTGTCAACGGAAGACATCACATCTAAAAAAATTTAAAATTTTTTTATTTTTTTATTATCTTAAATTAAAATTTTATATTTTTATTTTAAATCAAATAAATCTTAATATTTTTATTGTAAACTAAATAAATTCTTATAATTAATAATTTATTTATTTAAAACATCACTTATTATTTTATATCACGAACGTACTGATATGTTAAATTAAAATTTTATATTTTTATTTTAAATTAAATAAATCTTAATATTTTTATTATAAACTAAATAAATTTTTATAATTAATAATTTATTTATTTAAAACATTACTTATTATTTTATATCACGAACATATTGATATGTTACAACAAATGATTACATAACATATTAAAATGACATGACATATCCTTATTTTATATTCACCAATTTGCATACCATACAATGCAAAACAAACCCTAAATCTGTGCATATTAGGAGTGAAATAGCAAGCACAAAAATCCCAGTGCAAAAATAAAGCCAGCTGTCAAGGGTAAATCCCTAAATTCAGGAATCGATAGATTATATAAGATATAGACTGTCGTGTCCAAATCCAAATATTCAACAATTAAGCTCATCCCCATGAAAGCATACTCATTTGCAACACAATATGTGGAGTATGGGAAAATGGAAACTATCCATCCTATAGAACCATTAGTACAATTGAGCAACAATAACAACTCTTGGTTGTATACATGATTAACTAAATTTGACAAAATTCAAGCCTTTAGTTGTTTCAACTTTTCTTACTAAAAGCCTCAATTATTCAGACTTATCTCTCAATACGCACATACTAACAAAAAAGTGGAGAAACAAAAAAATATGCACTCATGGAATCGGTTTTGACAATCAGCTCATTTGAGCATGCTGACTGCTGCTGGAGGTAGCATCCTGGTTACTTTGGTTTGTGTCTGGTTGATGCATATTTGCTATTTTCTCAGCTTCAGCTTTCTCAAGCAAGGCCTGTTGTTGCGTATTTGCTATTTTCTCAGCTTCAGCTTTCTCAAGCAAGGCCTGTTGTTGCATTGCTGCCACCATCTCTTTCATTGTCTTCTCTTCTCCTTCAAGCTGCATTTTCATTAGCATCTCAGCTTCCTTGTCTATTGGTTTGAAGTACTCTTCAATGGCAGCTTCCTGAACGTGAACAACAATCTTGTTAAGAATAAAAAGGAAAATCATTCTGAACTAGGAGACATTTAAGGAACGGAAAAATGCCTCAGAGTTCAGAAACTAACAGTGGAATGATTCCCATCATGACATATGCCACAGTGAAAACGGAAAGATGATTGCAAATGCACATGGCAGTATTTAGACAAAGTGACCATTAAATTAGTTATGGGAGGTTTAAATATTTTGAGTTGATCAAAGTCTGAAAGTAGGGATCTGGACCTTACAAAGATGGGCCTATAACCAAGCAAGGAATTTGTCAAGAAGTACACATAATCTAATAACTTCATTTTTTTTCCTGAATTTCAACTTCAAAAAAATCAATCGTTATAGGTCCAACATACAAGATAATTTGTCTCATTGATCTTCAAAACTTCCTAGAAGATTGATGATGCATATTCAAGAAGAAAAAGTATCTCTAAGCAAAAGCAGCATGTGCCTTATGGCATGGACATATTTCTTTACAACTTGAGCAAATGACAAATCACCCAAGTCAAAAGCTCTTTGGTTCATTTTGCCCACTGAAGAATAGAGGTTGTAAGTGGCAATGCTGAATATATACATGTGTATCCAAAATCAACAGCATTCAAATTTTAAGGTGCAAAAACTGTATTTTTGCACCGCATTTGGCGATTATCATCTCCAAATGCAATTGAAACTTACTGTTTCTTCAAGCTTTCTATTTAGAGTTTGCATCTCCTCAACCATACAGCGAACCTCTGCCAATATAGCCTGCTCAGGGATCTTTCTTATGGCTGCTTTCCTTTCTTGTGCCTGCACAGATAAAAGAGAGAGAAAGAGAGCTAACATAAGAATTTGGGACAGGAAATTCGATAGACACAAAGTGCAATCAAAGTTTACCTTAAGCATCAAAATCAAGATAATAAAACACATACATACATTAACTCTCCCAAGTTCACATGCATTCAAGAATATACCCTTTTCAACTACAAACTCAATGCAGTCACCTCATTCTTCTTTAGTTACATTTTAAGGAAATGCATCATTTCATAGTCAAAACTTTGTGATGTCAGACCCACAATTGAATAAGAGCAGCTGCAAATAACAGATGTTTCTAAAAGAGCGAAGCAATTCCAATACCATGAAATAGCCTTAGCTCCACAAATTTATAAAAATTTGGCGAAAGAAAGAAGCAAAAGTAAAAGAGTAATATGAGGATGAGTAAAGAAAGTGAAAAACCTGTCGCAGATGTCTCTCGAGCTGCAATCGATAGTTTCGAATTCTACGCTCTTCATATCCGGAGAGAACCCTTACGTAGAACAATGCTTTTCTCCCAAATTCTCTTAATTTATCCATTCTGTTTCACCTTTTAGCATCCACCTTTTCCTAAACCCAAAAAAAGAAAAAAAGAACTTATATTCCAATCACATAATGACAAACTAGTTTCAGTACTCCCAAATTAATGGAGAATTTGTTGCAAAAACCATCAAATTCACTGTTTTAAAATCCAAATATTTTTAAAAAAAAAAACCCAGAACTAAGAAGTAAAAATCTAAAAGAGGGTGGTGGGGAGGAAGGAACTAACCTGGAAGGCGCCAATTCCAACAAGCCTGGCTGCACACCGGCGGCGAAGCAGGTTTAGGAGAGAAGAGAGGTTGAATCCGATGGCGGAAAATGGTTGTCACGATGTGTATGGCGATGGGCGGATCGAGACCAAGAACAGCCCGAATTGCATTTCAACTCTTGCTTGTTTTTTTTTTCCCAATTGCAATGCTTCCCAAATGGGCTGATCTTGGGCTTGGGTATTCACTCACTGCAGGCTTCCGATCATCATCATTATTCAGTAATGAAAAAATTAGCAATTTTAGAATTGGGTTGGGCCTTATTTGTTGCTCTTTCATTTACAAAAGAAACGAATGTGTACCGATGGTTTAGCATTAAGTCTTTTGGCAGAAGACCACAATAAATTCCCATGAAAGAATGCAGCAATAAGAAGATTAGTGACCTGACAGGTGTCGGAGACAGCGAAAAGTGCATGGAACACTTAGAATTATGCAGCTTCTGAAAGAGAAAATGACCATGCTTAAACTCGGTTTGTCTCAGCAATCTTCGAGATCATCTTCTATCTGCTTTTCGCACTGCCTAATGCCGATTGTTGGCCAACTTGAGAAGGTTGGAAATGGACCTGAAAGGACGAGAAAGAATGAACATGGTCCACCTAATGGTACAAATTCATGCACGAAGGTCAGGACGACCCAGGAGTCTCACTCAAAGGACATGATTGTGAAGAAAAAGGAATTCTAGATGAGACCGGCCTTGTAAACGAGGCTTTTGATTGTAGAGATGCAAAAGGGCTTTTAAATGACCCTACTGAATTCACATGCTATCCTTTACGAGAATGGGGATCCAAGCCGCAATCAAAACATTTTGAGAAAACTGCAGAAAAGGTGTGAAAGAGAAGAATCTAAAAATGATAGTTACTGTGTGGATGCAAAGGTGGAAGCCAGAAAGAAAACAACAAGAATACGAAGAGGCTCTCCAGAAAGGAATGAAGGGATCCCTGGAAAACGGTGAGTCTTCCTGTCGTCGATATCATATGTGAGGATAGAGATGATCCAACTAACATGAGACTTCAGATAAATATCCTCTCTACTCCCTCCTTAGTCGTACTGCATGTTGCAGAATATGAATTAACTATTATGGGTATAATTGCTTTTGGTTTTGCCATTAGAAGGCAGATGGAAGGGGCGATTAATGCTGGTATATAATGCATGTAGAACTCAATTTTTGAGTCAATTACTCGTTACCATACATACATACATACATGCTATTTGCCTTTGATTTCTACTAAGAATTTGTTGAGCTCCATGGCGTGCATCCTTAATTTGCCGAACGGATAAAGAAATTGTTTAACATCGCTTTGCTTTGGACAAGACTTTAATAGTCCAACAACTAGAAATTAGAAGGGAAAATCCGTTTCACGCAACTTGTAAAATCCAGATTGAAAAACCCAACACTGCACGTCGTAAGCAAAGCAAGAAAGCTAGTCATACTCAGCTTTCGATTGACACTGCAACAACGAGGTATCCGCAGAAACTGGAGAAATAGAAGAACCCTTTAGAGCCGCGATGGATACCCTGCGACGAAGTCTGAGCTGAAATTAGGGTCATAATGAACCGCATGAAACTGGAAAGTGGTCACTGGCTCTGGGTGGGCAGAACCCATGAGCACATAAAAGTGACGTTCGGTATACAATATAATACGATTATAAATAATGTGATTATAATGTTTGATATATATATATATATAATAATTATTATTATATAAAAATATAATATTATAATATTTAATTCATAAATATTTTATTAAAAATATAATAATAATATTTAAAACTATTATAAAATATAATATAATATAATTACATAAATTTTAAACTCCAATCATATTACATCTTTTCACCATAATATAATTATATTGTAATCTTATATTACAATAATTTATTATAAAACAAACACTACAAACAGGTCGAAAAGAGAAGAGTGTTTCGGGAAAATTTGGAAGCAGGGATCGCTGTCTCATACAGGCTTGCACCAAATTAATTATTCAAATAAAATTACCAGATCAAGCAGTTTGAATATCACGTTTAATTTCTAGCATATGTAGTGAGGGAAATGAATGAATTGAGAAAATGCAAATATTAACATGCCATTCTTTGAAAATCGTTTCTAAACAAAAGCCATCAGCAGAAACAGAAACAGTATGGTCAATCGTTTCCACATTATATTAGCATGATACTTTAGTACAAACCCAAAGAAAACTACTTGCATCCAACTGACTTCATCTTTGCAGGACAGTCAGCAACCCTTCCCAGCTACTGTTTAAAGATTTAGTCACCCCTTCTCTTCTTCTTCTTCTCACTCTTCTCAGCTGAATTTTTCAACTGAAACACAAGTAAGTTTGATGTTAGTACAAATATAGTCAGGTAATATAAGCCAAGTCAGTTAATATAAAAATTAAAATAAAGCTTTATCATGTATTCTAGCTTGACTCACCATGATTATCAGAATGCGGACAAATACAGCAACAAAATCAGTGAAAAGGGTCAGGGCATGCTTTACATAGTCCAGGTCACCCAAGTGCGCCTTCTCAATTATGTCCTGTGTGTCCACAACCATGTAGCCCACAAACACCAAGAGCCCAAAGTATATCTGGGAGAACAAAGATAAAGAGGAGTGTCAGTCCCTAATAGCATTTCAAGAACTACCAGAACAAAGAAAAAGTTCCAAATTAACAATTCACTCACCTCAATCATAAAGAGGGCTGTGGAACCACCAAAGATAAAGGAAGCAAAATGCAACCAGAGAAGCATAGACACACCAGATGAAAGCAAGCCACCAAGGTAAAGGTACTCTCTGCGCCTTGCTAACATAGCGGCTCCTGAAAAACATGCAAAGGCCAAAGCTGTTCCCACAAATGCAGCTATCAAAACACTGTCATAATGGAGAAAAGCATCATTAGTTCAAGTCATTCTTTTTCCTTTTTTGTTGATCAAGTGGAAAGGAAGAACACACATACAAAGTCACACGCCCAAATGAGATTCAAAGGTCTAGATAACGGTAACAGGAAATTGCAATTAACCATAACTATCCACCACAATGGGAAGGCCCATAATCTTTAAAAGAGTTGAGGGATTTGCAATTGTCTTATTTCAATTAGGTAAGCATAATACTACCCTCAAAAGGTGACAAAAAATAAACATAATTCTCAACTTAGATTCAACATTTAAGTACTTTCACCACATTTAATATGTTATTAGTAATACACAAATTACCCATTTAATACCTTGGGTCAATCTGAATGGCCAAGTCAATCAGAGGACCAATCGATGCCCCTTCAAACGCTGCCGATGTCATCAGAAGAGAAACCCTCTTTTGCTGCTTAATTTACGATAACAAACAAAAAAAAATGAGTTCTAAAAATGCTCAAAAAAAAATCATTCGTTAAGACAAATCCAGAAAGGCTATTACCTCTTGATAAGGAGGGGTAGAGAGTAGCCAAATAATGGTTCCAAAGCCTGCAAATGTTGTGAGATAACCCCCGATGTTCCAAAGGATATGAAGATAAGCCCCAACAGCAGACGCAATCAGGGCACAACATAGGGTCAGATAAACCTGCAAATTAAAAACGCTAAATTCAGATAATCAAGAAAACAAAATATGGATCAAAGAATAGTTCAATAGATAAATTTGAACTAAAATCAAAGATAAAATCATAATAAGCATTAGAATCGCATAAAGATGAGAACTGTAAGTCTCCAAACCGAAGAAAGAGTTCAATCCAAGAGATTAACCAAAAAAAAGTGCAAAACCCTAAGTCAAAAATTAGGGGTAAATTTTAAAAAAATTTTGATAATTCGCAGCAATATAAGATCATCAAAATTTAAAAAATTAAGGAAATTTTCCTTCACAAAATCGTAATTTGAGGGAAAATTACCCGTTTGAGATGAGTTTGAACGACAGGAGAGATCTGACGGAAATTCTTGAGAGTATCGTAACTCCAGTCGCTTCTCGATCGAGAATCGAAGAACGAAGAGAACGCGTCCATTGTTTGTTGAACGAGAAAACGAGAGAAATCGCAAGAAAATTCACAGATTCAATTGGAGAAAAGTCTGTCGAATTGGAATTTTGTTTATTTTGATTACGGTATGGATCGTGGTATTTATAGGGCCTGAATTAGAAAATTTCTTGAAAATTTCTAGATAGGTAAGTTACGAAAAAGCCCGTCCTTTTCTTTTTTTAATTTACGAAAGTCTCCCAACTACTTGAACGAGTTTGTTTGGTTGAAGAAGAATCGAATTTAGTCTTAGGACTAATTACTAGAAAATTTCTCATCCTTAAAAAAAAAGGTTTGAAGGAAAATTAAGATAAGTAAGAGTTTTAATTATGGCAAATATTGCAATAATCCGATACGTGAGGGGCAATTGGGGAAATGGAAAAGAAGCAAATGCTCTGGAAAACTCGCGGTGCTCAGAGGTTGACTAACAGCTTCCTGATGACGAGCAAAGAGATCTAAAAACTGTTCATTGCATACATCGCTTTGCCACGAAGCAACAAATCTTCCGCTGCCGCTGCGTCACGTGAGCCAATAGAATATTGCCATGTCACTTATACCCAACAACCCCCCACTTCATTAATTCAGATATTAAAACCATAATTAATGTGTTTAACTAATTTTCCTTTTTTTTTAATTACGGCGAAAATGAGTTAAAATGTTATCCTTTTAAAATTTATTTAGAGAGAAACATTGAGTGGATTTGATCAGTTTGATTTTAAACATTTAAAAATTAAAGTAATTAATTTTTTAAAAAATCAATATTTTAATCAATTTGATATAAATTTTGACTATAAATATTAATTGAGATAATCAAATAAATCATCTGTTAAGATAAAAAAATAAATCGAACTCAATAAATTATTGAATTCAATTTAAATAATATGCTCGTCCCAAAATTTATCATTCCAAAAACGAGAATCATTCATCAAAATTGGCCAGCTGATATGGAATGACTGAAACTTTGGGCGAAGTAAATTACTTGGGAACTTAATTCCTTGCGTACCAGAAAGTTCTCATTTGACCCAAGGAATAAGTTAAAGCATATTAAGGAGTTTTCTCTGTCAAGCTATGACTTCTCTGGTAAAACGTAGACCTTTCACTGGGATCCTTTTCTTTCGGTATGCCCCTCGACCAATTTGTCAAGGATGAACCATATACAACTACTATTAGATTTGCACTTTTCTATTTCAGGTAATGGATACAGTTACAAAAAATTTGAACATGTAATGTTAGAGGAAATTTTACAGGGGTTGAAGATTTGATTACATTTACAGAATTAAGAACTGCAGAAAATGATTCCAGTCGGCCTTTTACCTTCAAAAATGGAGTATACTCGCACAGTTGATCAAGCTTTTTTGAGAGAAGCCCTAATGGATTTGTTAGTCCCAGATTCCAAGCTGATTCCCTGCTTGATTGCCCTATGCTTTCTCAGGTCTTCATGTATTGAAGCGAAGAATTCATGCTTCAGAGCATCCTCTGCTGTAATCCTTAATCTTGGGTTCACTGTTAAGCATTTGTCCACAAGATCGTAAAGTGAACTTGGTATCTCCTGGAGGAAGCCTCGTCTCTTTGTATTCATTTGGCACCATTCCCGTAGGTTCACAGATGCCAATGGCTGCTTAGTATAGAGGTCCTACAAGAAAATCATACTCTTCAATACAAGACATCACTATTTACTTTTTGACTAGATTACAGCTACAGATCATTCATTATATTTATACCTCAGGGAATGAGGGTTCGCGATTATGTAACTTGGCAACTTCCCAAAGATCTTCACTGCCTCTCAGCTTTGCAATATCCTTTATGTTCCTGAAAGTGCCAATGATGTTGGCAACATGAGGCATAAAGCAAAACTGGATCAAGCAATTAGGATTAAAGAAAGAACTCTTACTGTTCAGGATCACCAAAAAAGGGTGATTTCCCTATCATTAGGTAGAGTAGAGTGACCCCAGCAGACCAGATATCAATCTTTGGACCTTGATGTTGAGATCTGAATAAGACCTGCACAAACCACTCAACTTGAGGCTCCATTCATCAGAAAAACAATATCAATTATTGAGGGAGCATCAATCAGGGTCTGAAGTTGCAAAAGTTCAGTTTGCCATATCTTTCAGTTCTTTTAATAACAGAAATCATTTTTTCTTACTTGGTCAAATGGCCAAAATTTGGCATTCGCTATTAACATTTTTCTTTTGGACAAGTTTTTCGTTTTATGAATTCAACCTCTAAGACCACCAGCAGGAAACTCCATGATACCTAACCCTACAGGCTTTTTTTCTGGGATTAAATTAAAACCTAAACTGAAGCTTAAAATTCATTACCTCTGGAGCTCGGAAGCCTTTTGTCCCAGCACAAGGACCTTCTCTCTTGTGCTTCCCGTCCCCTGCAAGTGAATAAGTTTTAATGAATTTACTAAGGAAAATTGTTCTTGGAAACCAAAATTGCAAAAATTCTAGCAGGAAAAGTACTTACCTTTGTTCTTGGCTAAGCCAGCTCCAGCAATGGCAAAGCTATTTGAGTTCAAAGGCATTGGAGTAAGATGAAGAACCTGTCTATCCATTTTTCCTGGAGAAGCAGCAACTCGCTTTCTCATGGGAGCAGGAACATGTGACACTCCATGGTTTGGACTCTGCATTGCTTCATGCAACAGGCTGATGAGCTCCTTCCTACCTTGGCATGGCAAAGGTTCTCTGAGCCTTTCTGCTGAAGGAGTCCTTGCACTTAAATCCTTTGCTGAGGTGATGCCTGAGCCATCTGCACCCTGACTATTGATTTTATTCCAACTACTCAAGTCATTATGAGCCTTTCTTTGTCCTGCTGTCTTCCTCATATTCTTAGGCTCTAAAGTTAACCTGGAGTCTTTTGTTGCCTTTATATTGATTCCCTCCAATAATTTAGTATTTAAAATCTTGCTGCTATTTGAAGGATGAATGGCTTTGGTAGGAACAATATTACGATTAAAACTTACATCATATCCCGACTTTGATTTGTCTGTGGAATGTATAGCAATGCCACATCAATTATAAATTAATAATCAGGAGGTAGTAAGTTCAGGAAACTTTGAAGGCAAAAAATTACTATTGAAAGGAAAGGAAAACTATTTAACTGGAATGGAACAAACAACAAACTAAGCATTTGACTACAATGTAGGGTCAGCTATACGGATGATAAGGAGGGCTGTGGTAGATAGTTAACAGCTAGAGTAAAACTTTCGTGAATCTTTATTAGAGGAAGTATTAGACAGGAGAACAAAAACATTTAGGTGATCCTCTTCATTGGCTAAAGTACAACAACAACAACACTGAGCATTTTTCTTTTTTTGAAAACAGTACCAGGATACCTAATTACAAGCTCCAGAAAAGGAACTTACCCATACTCCTGTACTTTTGATGCAGATCCTGTCAAAACGAGAGAAAGAACAAAACTATAAATCCTTAGATTAGAGCATGAAAATATTGGAAAAGGCAACCTAAAATGTCCAATCATAGAATGATGTAAGGTGACCTAGCACTGCTTACCATGGCAAGATTGAAGTCAATAAGATAACCTTTGTTGGTCTTACGAGAGAAAAGAAAGTTTCCTGGCTTAACATCTCTATGAACTATTCCCTGCAGATGTATAAAGATTTATTAAGAACATGTAATTTCGTAGAATAGCTGCATCAAATCTAGAAAATCATGCACCTGTTTATGAAGATTTGTAAGAGCTTTGAACAAGCAATAAGCATACCACTGTAGCTGAAAAACATCAATTTCTTTTTTCAAGACCTGCACAATGAAACAAAGTCACGATGAAGCAGAAGAACAAGCAAAATATAAATGTTAAAATTCTAATAATTACCTCAGGTCTATCATGCTCAACATACTCTAGAACAAAGCAATCAGAATTTGCACTCTTAAAGCATCCTTCATATCTTATTACAAAGTTTCTACCCCTGAAATTGGAGAAAAAGGAAAGATTGAGGGGAGGAAAAAGAAAAGCTTAATAACAACTTTAAAAAAGAAAGGAAATTTTCTTTACATGAAACGAACTTTTTCTGAAATGCTTACCCAAAACGCTCCAGCATTTTCAGCTCATTGTAAACATAGTGTTTATGAGCATTGGCGTGAGGACCTGCAATGAAATACATAAGCAATATGGCATCAAGGGAATGCACCAGAAATTTAATACAATACAGGTCTCATTGCAGCACAGCTATGCAACAGCATGTTATATAAAATTTGCCTCTTACATTTAATGGCAACTATTGTTCCATCATTCTTCCTTCGTGCCCTGTATACTGTGCCATAACCACCTGCCAATTAGAGTTTTCACCTTAGCCAATCAATAAATGGTCATAGTGATAAACAGATCGGGAGTGAAATACAAGCAAAGAAGAAATAATTAACACTATGGTACCTGAACCTTCTTCCTCTTCTACAATATAAGATTCAAAGTCTGGCAGTACTTTTGGCTTTGACTGGTCCTGAAGCAAGCATACATAGTTTTTAAGTTGTAGTTCAAATAACACAAAAGCCAAATTCAGGCAGATTGAATACATTCCCACTTTTAAACAAAAAAAAAAAATAGAGCATCCTACTTCGTACATGAGACAGCAAAACTACGAGAAGAAATAAACTTACCTGAGAAGAAATAGAGGTAGAGTTTCCCCTTCTTTCTTTTACATAGATGTCCTTATGGTTCTGATTTGATTTCTGTGCAGCACGAACTGATAGATGATCTCTTTCGCCATGCAGCTTCCTTTTGTAAGTATGAACAACCTTGGTATGTCCCAAAGGCCTGCCGGGGGTTTGCACTACTGGAGCCACCATATACCTCTGATTAGTCCTTGCCTTCACAGAAGGCTCTGCCGGCTGCTCCTTGAAAACAGAATGTATAACACTGGCACCTGCTGGTACAATGGGATGTTCCCCAGATAGAGATGGCATCTTATGATTGCAGTTATCCTTATCAAGGCTTTCCAAATCCCTTTCAGGTGGTACCTCGTTAAGGTCAATGTTAAATGAAGGGGAAAGATCTATTGCTCCTTGGCTTTGACTAACCAAATCAAGTTTCTCTTCTTTCTTACTGTCCTCAGGAATCACTTCATTGTCTGCAATTCTAAAATTTGTTGTGGTACAATCCACATTAAATTTTCCACCCACCACTACTGATATATTGCTCTGTTTATCACATTCTGTAGAATATACAGGAGGGATTTTAACTGCTTTAACTTCTAACTCATGATCTGGTTTTGCAGTTGGAACTGTTGATTCTGGTTCAGGCTCAGTAGCTGCTAATTCTATGCTGACATTTCTCTGCATGAAGTCTTCCACACTCACTTCACTTTCCACATTTTCAATACCCTCCACTTTACCGCTTAATTGTCTAGCACTAGTTTCAGCTAGAAAGTAGGGGTTGAGCACAACGTTATTTACCAAGAACAACGGATTACTCAATTCTATAATTCTGTTGATATCATCACTTTGATGGTCATGTACCTGAAATTTTTTGATTAATAAGTTTTTGGATACTATAACTTTGAAAAGGACAATTAATGAAAACAGATTTGCTTGATGGCATTTCCAAGATCTACACTCATCATCATCATTATACACTAAAAATACAGCCAAATTGAGCTACCAAATGTACTAAATAGCAATTCCATGGAGTTTCCCTACAGATCTATTGTGTATAATTAGCTCAACATATACCTTAGGACAATAACCTCGAATTCTTTTCAACGACGGAGCCAACTCTCTCTCCTCCTTATCCTCTGCATAATCCACCGCTGAAAAATCACTCAAAAGTCAAACAAAAACATAAACACGCAATTACACCAAAAAAGGAAAAAGTAAAAAGCATGTTTCTTCTTGGAATTACCGTCTCGCTTCCTCTTGCCAAGCCATATCTTCTGGAAACCACCGAATCGAATCAGCGACGACGCAAAAGCTTCTGCTACGGTGAAATTTCGGGCTAAGTAAGAGGCGAAAAAAGAAAGGCCTGTTGAAGAGATAGCGACCAAATACTTGTTTGAGAGAGTGATGGGAGAGTTTGGAATCGAACAGAGGGAGGAAATGAGAGCAGGGCTTGCGGGGAACAAAGTGCATTGGGAAGCGAGTTCCCATAGAGTGGTGGGCTTGCCGATGAAGACTAGAAGAGAAAAAATATGCCAGGCCTTTTGCGACTCGCTGGCCGGGAGAATTAGTGACTCAGTGAGCTGTTCCGAGTCACTTTTCATGACGATTATGGATGGGAGACAAGCTGGGTGGAAGGACAGAGAAATGTTAGGGTTTGAAAATGGAGGAATTTTTACAGAAAAGTTTGGGACGGTATTGAGATAGGCGGGAATCAGGCACGTGATGGGGATTTTAAGATTTCAGCAAGTGCGAGCTTTCCCGCCAATGTGTTCATTTGATCCTGAACGTGTGTGAGGTTGAATTTACACCTTTGTCCTCCCCCCAAATATTTATTTATTTTTCCGTTCGTTAGACTATGGACAATGTGAAATGATTTATTTAAAAATATATATATGTAATATAATTTTAAAAATGTTTATTTTAAAATATTTATGAAATGATATTAATATTATTCTTTGACAATATATCAGAATATATTTTATTTGTATGAATGTATCAATTATAAACTTTATTCATATAAATTTATAATATATGAATTTTAAACACTATCCTGCATTAAATATTATCACTTTAATGGTAAATAAATTTTAAAATCAAAAACTCTGAAAGACAAATACTCATAATTTTATAAATATTATTTTAAAAAATTTTAAACTTTTACTCACATACATTTATTTTGAAAATTTTTAAATTTTGAAATGAACTTCTAAACGACAATATATATACAATAACCTTAATCAATGATCGTTGGAAATATTTCAAAAAATATAATTGTAGGAAGTAAAGTGTTAAGTATGATTATATATATATATATATATATATATATATATCAAGTATCAACAAATTAAATAGTGAATGGTTTAGGATTCTAATTCGCATCAATCTAAGCAATTTTCCTTTTTTTTTTCTTAAAAATAATATCAAAACTCAAAAGAGGTTTAATTGTCAAGAAATTGAACTCAGTAATCTTCTATTAGAACTATTTACTTGGTATTGCACTAATAAGAGTAACATATCGACTTATCAATTGAATGAAAAACACATTCACAAAAACCAGCTGATCAACATAATGTGGCTAGAATATCAAACTCTCCATCCAACAGAAACATTCGGAATTATACAATGAAGTGGACAAAATTACTGGTTCCAACACTTATAAAAGGGCATCTATTTATTCCATTGGTGGTGGTGAAGACAAGGAAAGATTCAACAGAAAGCCAACCATCACTCCTATCAGTGCCACAAAGGCTGCGAATGTGATGGAGAAGCCAGAGTCATTTCTCCGTTGTCTACGTCTCTTCAGAAAATCCTGTTCGAGGAAAACAAGATTGTTTACATATTGGTCATGTCTGTTCGGAGTTGCAAGCCTGTACCTCAGAAAGAACATAAACATGTATACATACAAAAAAAGAAACTATAATCAAGGAGTACATCTGCCCTTCTTTCCCTGGGTAATGACAATCTGCTTGCTCAGTTTGGGAATTAAAAGTTTACAGGTCAATTACAGCTCATCTATGGATAATAACCTTTTACTGGTTCAGATTGGCAAATTAAAGGTTTCACCATTCAGTTCTAGCTCTTATGGAAAAAAACAGTGAATATCATATTCGACCCAGGTGGAAATTGGACACCACTTACTTCACAAGTTCATGTTATGTCCCTTTATATTGCTTCTGTCAACCGTCAAAATTCTCAATGTATGTTGCAAAATGCTGAAATTCGAAATTAGAAAAGCCTGGTTTTTCTTCTTCTTTCTGTATTTTTGTGTGTGAGTGTGCATTTCTGCTTTTGAGTTTAGTGCAGCAGTTGTCAACTTGTGAAGAAAACTAAGATCAAAAAATCTGAAGTCAAAACATACCAGTTCCTGTTGCAGCTGCAGTGTTTGCCGAACTGCTGCATCTCTTTCATCCTTCAGATGCTGCACAGCCTGATTGAATACGGAAGGGAAATGTAAAATATAAAGACATAGAAATTTGACTGGCTTTGCATTTTACTAAGTTAGTTTCACCAGAAAATATAATTACATAAAAGGCCAAGCAGCAAGCATATAACAATGAAGTACTGCAAATGTAAGATAACAAAACATGATGATTTGCACTAACTTTTTTTTTTTTTTTTAAAAGGGAAGGTCCTTAATCCCATAATAATCAGGTCATAGACAAGAAATGGCCACAAGGAACTGAAATCATCTGTGCTCATATAAATCAGAGAGGAACATTGGAATCATGTGCTCATATAAATCAGGCAATGAGTATGTGCAGCTTGGCAAACAAATGCATTTGACCATTATTTTGCATATTGACATGTCTACTTCATTCAAACTGTAAACATCCATTAGCAAATTCCAGATAATTGATCAAAAGTTTAATGCATGCATTTTTTTTCACTTCGGTCACAAGCCAGAAGGGTGACAGTTTATACAACAAAACTAAAGTAACATCATACAGCATCAGAATACTAGAAATTACAATACTACGCAAACAAACCAGCAATACTTTGGACTTTGAACTTAAGTGATATAACAAAAGCATTAAAAACAAAGAGATTAGGAGGAAAGTTTTCAGTTGCCCACACCAATACTGATTTCAACACCTATTCCAATTGGATGATCAACTGTATCAATTGAAACTTTACTCAAAACCACAAAGGTGCACGTGTCAATGTGTTGTGAGGTTAAGCATTTGCAAACATAAATATTCCATAGAATAAAACAAAATACACAACCCTCCCCCTCCTCAAAAAAAAAATAAAGCAGATCACAAATTAGACTCACAGAGTTTGAATCAGGGCTTTGCTGTGAGGAGCTCTTTAATCCTTCATCTTCTGAATTCCCTTGAGCTGAAGAAGGAGACATATAGAAAACTTTAAGCTTGCACTCCTCGATCTCCTTACCACTTTCCTTATTGAACTGGATGCAAAGACAAAGATCACAGCCCAAAAATCAAGTTTGTTTTTAGACAATATCATAAAGGTAGACAAATGGAAACATTATACTCCATGTCAGCATTCTTACAGTATCTGCTGGTAGGTCATCCACGTCAGAATGTGGAGGCACTATGGTACTCTGTAGCAGAAATTTGTCTTTGCATTGCATATCTGGAGGATATTCCCATTGGGCTTGGAGGGTGACTGGTATTCAAGCACATCAATGAAATTAGTATCAAATGTATGAAAATCTCAATGAACTAACAGAGAAAAGTAATGGTGGAAAGCAAGCTAAGCCAGTGACTTAATGATGTTACAACGCAAAGCTAGAACAGTTCTTAGACCCAAAAATAACTGTGTTTCAAATTCTATCATGAACTTACTTTACAAGAATGAAATTGTTTTTGGAAAGATCATCATAAAAGAAATACCTCTGACGACACATGAGTCCCAAGGCTGTACAACACCAGTGTTTGGTCGCACAAAGTACTTCTTAGGTGAAGTTGTTTTAACCTAACATGATAAGAAGTTGGGAACATTAAAATCAAACAATTATAGAAAATCACAAAGTGGATAGTAATACACATAACAAGATAATCATACACATTTGCAACAGTAACAGAAGCAGTACCTTAAAAGCCACATGGTGTTCTGTGTTGTTTACCACTTTAAGATCACAAAAGCTTTGCTTTTCCAGCTCAACTGAAAACATGAATCGCATGATCAACAAAAAACTTTCTTAACAAAATTTTCAAGAATAAACGTATAACAAAGAAGATGATTGTAACGATGACTTAGAAAAATCTTAGCATTACAAAGAAACCAGCTGCCAAAAGCAGAAATGAAGGTAACTAAACATTGATGACTTGTTACAAAAACTAAGAAACGATTAGATAATATTCCTAAACTGCTTTTCTTCGTCCTGCATTTTCTTAAAAACAAAAGCTCAACCTTAATAAATTAAATTCACATTTGACTGTTTTTATACAAGTTCTGGTTGGTCCCAAATCCAGATCAAGGGCCCAATGAAGTCAAGAATTCAAACATAATCCTCAAATTCCATAAAACTTGTCATAAATAATCATCTCCAATGCATCTCTCCCACCTGAGATTCAACACAACACCAATCCTTTGCACCGCTTTTTCCCTTCCAAGTCCATCACATAATCATGGAATTGAACATGAATTTTCACAAACATCCAACCCGACTCCACATACACTTTCATGCATGTATGTATTCATACATAGATACATCAAAAATTCACATGCATGCATGCAAGTAGAAACATACAAAAGGTGAAACTTACAAATGAACTTAAGGTCATTGGGATGAACAGAGATCAACTGATTACCGTCACCAGCAGTCATGACTTGGCCCACCACCACCGTCACCAATAGATCTTTACTCTCTCAAAAACAAAATCAATCAAAACCAACTACAAAAATCTTTCACAGACCTAAAGGATCACAGCAAAAATACTAATAATAATAATTATAAATCAACAAACATAACCCTCAAAAGCCATAAAAGAAGAAAAAAATAACTTCAAGAGAGAAAAATTTAGTTAATATTAGTCACTAGAATTAAACGTACTAATTTAGAAAGAGAAAATGAATCAGGAACTAACATGTGGTGCGACTGGCTCGGTCTTAAATCCGAGGTTCCTTTCTTCCTTTTTTCTTTGGCGTGGGAAAATGAGTCACCCAAATAGTCGCCACAAAAGTCGGAGTTTCAGGTCCGAATAAGATTTAAATTTTTTCCTTTTTTTTCTTTTTACTTAAATAAAAAAAGGGAAAATAAAATAAGGTTGTAAATGCGAGAGGAAAATGGCTTGGAGCTTCCGTGCACCGTCTGCTGCTGGGAATGGCAGAGGCAGAGGCAGAGGCAGAGGCAGGTTCTAATCAGAAAGAGGAGAAGGAAGAACATGTATTGACACGTGTCAATTGAATAGAAGGTGAAGCCCGGTTCTAAAGTAACAGCCTGGAAGTGGGATCCAATGACGTGGCACTCAATAAAAGGAGACCTCTTACGTGTCACTTTATTATTAAAAAGTTTTTTCCATTTTTTTTGACTTCATTTTTTCTGTGATGTGTCCTCTTTAACCCAAATCCCAATGGGCACTAATGGCTACTTTATCTTTTTCTCCTATGTCTTTTTGTTTACTTTTGTGATTTTTCTTTTTGTCCATTAAAGAAAAATCTATGAAATTCAGATTTTTATTTTATATTTTTTGAATAGAAAATTAGAGAAAATTTAAAATTTTCAATTTTTAAGAATTTTGTGAGGCTTTATGTCACTTAAAAGTTTTGGGTGGATGATTTGAATTTTGAGGATCAAAGGTAGGACCTCTTAATTATTTGAAAGTACTTTGCTTGCATAGTTTTGACAATGAACCTCATCCATATATCCTAACTAGTCAATGATTTCAATAGGAAAACAGCCAACCATCTTGATGCATGTGCAAGTTGATACATCACAACTCCAACCCATGATTGATTGATTGTTTCATGGGAAAATTCTAAAGAAAAGATGTATACGGTCACATTGGTTTGATTTTTTAATTTCATTTACATCTTTAATGTCATGAACAGTACAATTTGAAAATAAATATTTTTAAAATAAAAAGATATAATAATGTAAAATTTTAAAAATTTAATGTTCGAAAATGTTTCTGAATTATTCGAATAAATTTTTATTATTTTATTACATTCAATCAATTTACATATTTTTTATTTTGAATTAAACGAACCGTTATAATTAAAAGTTGATTAATTATACTATGTTGACATGCTGTTAATGTGAATGATAAAAATATTACATAATCATATTATCACATCATATAAAATAGTGATAAATTGACAATAATAATTAAATAAGTATTAATTATAAAAATTTACTTGACTCAAAATATAAATATAAAAATTTAATTAAATTTAATAAAATTTTAATAATGTATTTAGATTTTTCTAAATAATTTAAAAATTTTTAAATATTATATCAGTTTTAAAATACATAATTTTAATAAAGTCATGCATTAAAAAAACATTTATATTCAAAATTATTTTGATTTGACAAATTCCACTTTAAGAACCAACAAACATGCATCCCTGTGGATAAAACATTTTTAAAAGGCTAAGCATCATTAGGTCATGACCATGGATGAGGATCATGTTAGGTCGGTGAGAGGAAAAAGTAAAGGGGAAATGGGAGAATGGGGGTTGGTTAGACAGAAAACCTGTTTCTCCAAGAAACTTGCCGTGCATTAAACAATTAATTATCCCTCAATCATGATGATGTATAAGAAATGGAACATGGGTTGCATGATAACAACATCCCATTTCTTTATTTGTAACCATGGAAAAATTAATTTTCGTACCACATAAAAATATATTAGGAGGGGTAAAGCCTGGACTAATAAAAAAAAAAAAAACCAACCTTCAATTTGGGTAGGCTTCAATAAAGTCAATATTGCTGTCAGTTTAATATCCAAGTTTAATACTAACAAGAAATCTGTATTTCCCCATTAATATCAAACCTTCAAGCAACATATTCAATTTTCTTGAAAGAAAGGTAGATAGATGCCTTTAGGCTTTAATAGAAGACGGTTGTTGAATGCGAGTGTATGAAAAGTCACAAAATTAAACGGAAAATAAGTTTACCTGCTCAACTCTCTTTTAAGACTTATTTCATCTCACTATTTGTGGTGGTGTAAGCCAATTTAATCGAATAGTTTTTATTTAACTGCATCTTATACTAAAATGAAATCAAATTATTAAATAGTTTTTAATGAGCAGTAGAATTATCAGTCTAATAAAAAAAATTTATAGTGAAATAATGCATAAGAGATTTGTTATTTTCTCGGGAGTGGCGAGAATTTTTTTTTTTTTTTGAAAAGTTATTTTATTTAGTCACTTATAGATTTTTTTTTTGAAAAATAAGCTCTTTTTAATAAGTCTAAAGAGACAAAAAAAATTTTTTGAATAAGTTTTTATTTAACCAATATTTTGAATTACCCATTGAAATACCCATTGAAAAGGCATCAACACTCTAAAAGAAAAAGAAAAACTAGGTGTTACGACTTAAAATTTATATTTTTACTCAATCAGTCAATTATCTTATGAAATTAGTCGATTAACTCATCCCAAAAACAAATTTTTAGATTTACATTTTAACTTTGGTCAATTAACATGAAATATTAACGGATTAAACGTAGTGAACCTCTGTTTCACATTAATCAATTTTCATTGAATCTATTTCGACCAATCATGCTATTTAATCGATTAACATATCAAATTACTTAATTAATCTTACTTTTCTTTCACTTTATTTTGAAAATCTTCCGAACCCCAGTCTCTTAACTTGAGATTGGGATTGGGGGGCTTGCATTTTTGCAATTAAAGTAGATTGAAATATTGCTTTGAAGAAAGGCTCCAGGAACTTTGAAAACTGAGATTTTTCTGTTTCCTTTGATTAACAAAGAAAGAAGCATATCTCAAGGCTAGAAGATTGGGATTAACAACAGACTGAAATGATTAGGAAATAACTTGAAAATTGAATTTAGTAGTTTCCCAGAATCAAATCAATGTTTACAACGAATTTTACACCAAAATGGACAAAGGGTAGATTCATAGAATTACAGCTCTTACAGTATCTAAGCAATTAAGAAACTGCTTGGAATTTGGGGGGAAAGAAAACCAGAGGAAAGGCATCAGTGTCTTTCATTTGAAAGTTGACAGCCTCGGGAGCTTTTCTCTTAGATAATACAGCCTCGCCCTCCGGACCTTCCTATGATTGACTACTTTGATTTCCTTAATGTTTGGTGAGTGACTGCAATAACAATACAGAAAACATAAATTGGGAATCAGGTTTAACAAATTTCAGAAAGGAGTCATTAGTACGTCTGGCATAATCATCATCAAAATTCAGGAGACTTGTTCATCTGAATTACATGAAACATTAAGCTAGGGAATAAACTATTCTAAATTCAGGTTCCAACTTATTACAGATTTCAATATCATGTCGAAAACCGGTGGAACAGATATTGTTTTTCTGTATTCGCAAATTGGCTTGGTATAACATGCAAACCGTGCAACATAAATGTGATAATTCAAACTTTCTTCCGGTGGTCTTCTACTGGTTAATTTTCATACAATATCATGCTCACGTTTGAGCAAAAGATATATTCAAGAAAATTCAACTTCTGTTGTTTCCCAGTGATGAACACATAGAAACAGAAATCACAAGAAGCCTGATGATTTTGTATAACTGCATGACTTCGTGGACCATGGACAAAAATGTAAAATGCAAATAATTAACAGTTCAGAGAAACTCTTTGATAAGAAGGAGATAAAACAATAGGAGTTACACATATGAAGAAGATCCTTATACTAACTAGTACATAGGTGGTTAGTTATATATGATACAGATCAACTAAGACTTTAGCCAAGTAAGTTGGAAAAAAATTTAACTCTATTGTCAAACTCTGTTGCCTCATGGTTAGTAGTCAGTCATGCACTCATGATAATCTCACTTTTTAGAAAGGTAACTTGAGGACTTGCTTGATAAAAACAATAAGGTAAAATCATCATAGTGATAGACATGGTATGTATAACAAGAAAAAGCAAGTTTCTTTTTTTTTTTGGATAATAACAGAAGGTAAGTTTCACATATGATATAGAAGGTCAATCATCTAAAAATCAAAAAGAAATCTAGGACTGCGATAGGAATCAATAAGCACACATTACATTAAGGTTTTAATTTTGCAAATTATTCTATGTTTTTATTTATTTTCTTGAGTTTCATAAATTCATGAAGATTATGTACAAATCTGGCTTCTCCAATTTCTCTTTCTCAGATTCAAGATGATACATTAGTTAGTTAATTAGGCAGAATAATTTAACCACCACCATGCTCAACACAGATGAAGGAAATGGTTATCATGAGAGATAAAAGAAATACTTACATAGGGAATACAATCTCAACTCCAACGCCAGCAATAATTCTCCGAATTCGGATGGTAGTGTGGATACCAGCATTCTGTTTTGACATGACTATACCTTTGTATACAGACAGCCGGCGTCTATTTTCAGGAACTTCCTGTACGTAAACCACATGAAGCAAATATAAGAAAAACAACTAAATCACATAAAAGAGATACAGTAGGAAGAATGAGAAACACGAATTACCAATTTAATCTCTACAATATCACCAGTCCTAAGATCTGGAACTGGCCTCCGCTTCTCTGATTCTTCAATTGCCCTTTTATTCAATATCTACTCAGAAAACAGCACTTGTGTCATCAAATTAAGTAGAGCATTTATCAGTCACACATCTTCTAAAAAAATTTTCAAACAGCTGAGCAAAGTTCAGCCTTTTTATCGAAAAGCTCAACCCAACTCCTCAAATTTTGGAAAAAGGTTCTCTCTTTGTAAACAATTTAACTTCCTAAACTCCTAAACCAACTGAAAAGGAAAAAGAAAATTGCAACTCAAAACTTTTATTCTTCTTCTCAATTCCAATATAAGGAAATAAAGAAATAAAACTATCAACAAAACTTTAGAATGCAAATTACCCCCATAATATCGCCAAGTTTAACCAGCGGTTTTCTTCGCTCCTTGGGTTTCTCTTCAACCTTATCTTCTCTGTCCTCTCCTGCTTCAACTTCCTCTTCAGCTTCTGCTTTCGTTTCTGCTTCTTCAACATCATTTTCACTTGCTTCAGCTTCAACTTCACCTTCACCTTCAGGATTAGACTCTGCTCTCACAACAAATTCCCTTCGAGCAAAACAACTGGAACTTGAGCCAACCGGGATTTTCAATTGAAACCCAGAAACTGAAACCTTGGAAGTCATCAACGGAGGACCACGAGACAGAAATGCAGAGAACCCAAAATTCTTTACTGGATTAAATGACTGTTCTTGGTTTATCGGGATCATATGCAGTGCCTAATCACACAATTAAATGTAAATTCTTTCTTGAAAATGTAAATTAAAGAAATGTAAGCAAAAAGAAAATTAAAAAACAAAAAGAAAAAGAGATGGGGTTACCTGAGGAAGAACTTGGGAGGCCATGGTGTTACTACGGAGTCTCAGTTGCGAGTCAGTGTCTTATCTGCTTTCGAGAATTGCTGCGGTAAACTCTTTGAGATAGGGTTCTGTAAAGGGTCGCGTCGGGTCGGATTATTTTTTACAGCAACCTTTTCCAACGGATATATATATATATATATATATCTGTGAAATGCTCATATATTTTTACTATTCCATAAAACTTGGCTATTTTTCTTTTCAGATTTTTGTTTCCTTTATTGATGAAATAAGATTGTAAGTGCTTTGAGTTAACTCTTTTCACCTATATTTAATCATCAAGTTTAAATGAAAAAAATCAATCTAAATTTTCTTTTATAACATTGAAAATGTTTACATATTTTTGGGTTGGTCCAAACTCTAAAGTTGTTATGATAGAGTATTATAAAAATAAACCAAAAATGACGAAATCTGATCCAGTTATACCTCGTTCTTTTTTCTTTTTTCTTTTTTTTGTGATTTTGGGAATAAGCTGCTTATCGGTCAATACTGCTGTGTTTCTTCGCGTTTAGCAACGTGGCTATCAAGTATCCTTTCACAAACCTCTGCCTTGATTGAACCGCGGTAATCCCGTCACTATCTCGATCGCCTACGTGGCAGTTGGATACATATGTTTTCGGTTGAAGCTCCAAAAAAGCAGCACGTGTATCCAGTTTTGATACAAACTCGTCCCCTCTGTCCCCTCCCGCCAACTTCGCTCTCCCTCACACAAGTCTCTCTTCTCCCCTAAAAAAACCAGCTTTTTTTCTCCTTCTCTATCTGCAAGAACCAGTGAAAAAGATTTTTTAGTATGCATCAAGGTTAGGTATCCTATTTAGATTATAAAAGGGTTTGTTTTTGTGAGGTAAAGGTATCGTTTTTTTATGTCCATCAAGTTAGTTGCATTTTGTAAGACGTTTCGCATTTTAAGGATGTTTGAGGATGGGGTTTTTATGATTATGATGATTATGAAAGATTGGTAACAAAAGGCTAGCTTTTTCTATCGGTTTTGAGTGGTTAAATTTGTGGGATTGTTAAAGATGTCAACGAATTCAGATACAACGAGGAAAACCCCACCTGGGATTTTGCTTATTAGAAGTATTAGAGGTAAGGATTGGAGCCTAAAATCATATAGATACATGGTTTTGTTGATTACCTTCATAGCATATGCTAGTTATCATGCATCTAGGAAACCTAGTAGCATAGTTAAGAGTGTTTTGTATCCTGACCCCATTAAAGTTTCTGAGGGGAAGCCTTGGCCTGTTGGAAATGTCTTCATCAAGGAAGAATTTGTGAGTTCTGATAGAAACAGGGTGAGACAAAAGGGTTGGTATCCTTTTAATGGAACTGATGGTACATCAAAATTGGGTGAAATTGATGTTGCTTTTCTGGCTTGTTATTCTTTGGGAATGTATGTTGCAGGGCATTTAGGTGATACTTTGGATCTTAGGTTATTCTTGACAACTGGGATGATTGGGAGTGGCATTTTTGTGGCGCTGTTTGGGATGGGATACTTTTGGAATGTTCATATCTTTGGGTTTTACCTTGTGATGCAAATGGTTGCTGGGTTGTTTCAAGCTACTGGGTGGCCTTCAGTTGTGGCTGTGATCGGAAATTGGTTTGGGAAAAGGAAGAGGGGTTTGATTATGGGTGTTTGGAATGCGCATACTTCAGTTGGGAATATTAGTGGATCTCTTCTTGCTGCTGCTGTTTTGGACTATGGCTGGGGATGGTCTTTTATTGTCCCAGGAGCATTAATTGCTTCAGCAGGGGTACTAGTTTATTTGTTCCTACCTGCTTATCCAGAGGATATCGGTTTCGCTGGTGCAAATGCTTCAACTCCGAAACTAGGTTCCGTGCCTCATAATGAGGTGGCTCAGATTCAAAAGGGCAATGTAGTCGATGTAGAAAAAGGTACTAGTCTCAAACAGGGGTCAGGGAGCAGGAAAGGTGTTGGACTTTTTGAAGCTTGTTTGATACCAGGGGTGATTCCTTTTGCACTATGCCTCCTCTTCTCAAAGCTCGTGGCCTACACATTTTTATACTGGTTACCATTTTATCTGAGTCAGACAGGTATTTTTCTTGTTTCCAAGCATTGGGTATTGTTTGATTGACGAGATGGAAATTGCAACCCGGAGATTAATAGGTATCTATTTTTTTTAAATATCTTCTGATCTTGGTTGATGAATGTGCTTTATTGTAGATTTTGAGTGACTAGATTAAAAGAGATTGCAACTTTTGAAATGATTGAATTTATGCTAGGTTTAAAATGGAATGAAAATCAAGCTAGAATCATGATGAGCTCGAATACAATTTCCTTCTTTGAGACCTCAGCACATAGGATTGATTTGGTGTCAAAGTTTGTCTAATTGAACACCCAAAATTTAATCCAGTCAATCTACAGATGTAAAATTGTTAAATAGCTATATATAGGATCTAATTTTTCTGTTATTCTACCCTTTGATGTAGCATATATTGAAGCCAAGTTCAACGATTTTAGTTTATCTTTTGACTTTTATGGGACAAAAGCATTCTAGGGGGCTAGTTTACTTATAATTCATCCTCAAGTATAACTCCAGTGAATTGTAAGTTGGTTTTCTGTTCTTTCTTTTATACTTATATAAAATTGTTTGTTTTCGTTGTGATTTCTTTTTTCAGAAAAATAAATAAAAGATA
Source organism: Theobroma grandiflorum (assembly GCA_036013995.1). Taxonomy (NCBI): domain Eukaryota; kingdom Viridiplantae; phylum Streptophyta; class Magnoliopsida; order Malvales; family Malvaceae; genus Theobroma; species Theobroma grandiflorum. Next base: position 4,777,288 of record CP142131.1, on the reverse strand, counting down.
CAAAATGCATCAATTGTATATAAAATTGTGCTTATGAAGGTAGTTGAAGTCCTGTCAGCTAACAATTCGGTCTACCAGTACGTTATATATATATATATATATATTTCACATATCTATTCTATTTTATTTTCCTGATGCCAATTTGTTGCTGGAACATGGGATTCTACTAAAGATGCATAACATTGTGCTTAATATTCAGCTTGTAATCCAGCTGCTTTGTGATAGCAGTAAAGATATTGTTCATTTTGTTTTTCTGTGGATTCAGTGCCTGGATATGCATAAATTTTGACCAAAGTTGGTTCTTAAGTACTCAACTGTCTATCCGAAGAGATTTATTTCCTGTTTTTCTAGACCTGTGTGAACTTGCTACCTTTCAGAGTCTGAGACTTTTACATTCTTTGTTATGCAGAAATTGGTGGGGAGTATGTGTCTGTGAAGTCTGCTGGAAATCTCTCCACCTTGTTTGATGTAGGGGGTATTGTTGGGGGGATCCTTGCTGGATACATATCTGATAAACTTAATGCTCGGGCTACTACAGCAGCCAGCTTCATGTCTGCTGCAATTCCTTCCATGCTCTTATACCGCACATATGGAAATATTTCTCGTACTATAAACATTTTGCTTATGATGATTGCTGGCTTGTTTGTAAATGGGCCATATGCACTTATCACAACTGCAGTTTCTGCGGACCTTGGTACACACAGTTCTCTCAGAGGGGATTCTCGGGCATTGGCAACAGTGACTGCCATAATTGATGGCACTGGATCAGTTGGCGCTGCACTTGGCCCTCTATTCACTGGGTTTCTCTCAACAAAGGGATGGGATGCAGTTTTTGTAATGCTAATGGTTGGTGCTCTTATTGCAGCACTGCTTTTATCACGTTTGGTCATAGCAGAAATTACTGAGAAAACTCAGAAACCAATTCCATTATCCCATGGACAGCAAGCTTTTGAAGGTAATGTGGTAGAAGTTTTATTGCACAGATACATGCATGCGAGATGCATAATGAGTAGTATTAAAAATTTCTTTGAAATTAAATGTAGCGACCTGCATTTTAATAGTCTTTGAGGGTGAAATGCTGTCCACTAAATTGGAACAGTCATAGTAACGGAAGCCGTAGGAATTAAAATATATTTTGTGACTTCCAAGACTACCAGGTAGATGATAAAGAAGCTTAAGCTTTTTCAATGTGTTATTTGTGAGGCTCCCAGCTTTCCAATAGATAATTCTTGTGTGTTATATGTGGAATTTCGATTTTGAAAGATAATATGTTGGAAAAGTTCACCTTTAATTGTTTCAAAGTCTTACTTTTCATGCTAGAGGTCCCATGTTTGCTTCAATCAAATCACATTCCTGACCTTTGCATGTGTGAAATGTCTTCCAACATGGTATCATTTTGGACTTGTCTGATCTCTACCTTTTCCTTGCAGCTACAGGATCCCAACCTCTTTTAAGCAATCAAAGGTGATAACCAGGTACGGTGTCAAGGAGGTATAATAATTAAGGGAGTTTAGAACACATACTAGAGATAGATAGAAGTGCTAAAAATAATTGTCTGAGTTGACAGACATGAAGCATATGTATTTTGCTAAATTTTGATGGCAACGGCTGCAGCTTATCTCCAGCTAGTCTGATTTTTGTAATATATATATATATATATATATATTTGAAGATTAAAGAGGATCATTTCATTATATAGAACTATTACTTACAAAAACAGACAATTATCAACTGGTGTTCCTCCAGTTAATACTGTCCTAGGATGGCTGACAAAAAAACAGCCATGACAGCAACCTGTTAAACTATACAGAGTACATGAATCCACCACCCTGCTATCAGACTCAGAACAATCAACAAGGCAAAAAGACAATTATCAACTGGTAACCTTCTCAGAACAGCAACAGAAATCTCAACAAGGCAAACAACAGACTCAAAACAGTAAACCACAGACATCACCGCAAAAAGAACAAGTAAGGGTAAGGAACATATCTTACGGCCTGTTTCAGTGTAATATATTTACACTGATAGCAATATGTAACATTAGTTTGATTTATTGTCTCTTGTTTCACTTGATTCCCCTAGGAACAATGTCCTAGCTCCCTCTTTTAACTGATCTAATAAAGGTAAGTGGAGCAGCCGGGCTAAGTTGTGCCAATGACTATTAAGGTGGGTGGATCTCATTCTTCTCGTTAACCTCTGACAATTCAAAACTATCGGACTTGGCAGCATTAATTTTGCTATCACCCACCGGCCACCTGTTGAATTTTTGTCTCAAATATTTATATTTATGAACAAGATGTGAATGTTCATTTGGTTCATCAGCCTCTCATGTCAGATAAATGTTCTCCAAGAAACTAGGTTCTTCCACTGGCCCCCTCACTAAGTCGAATAAGAAGTAAACTCAGAAACCAGGTTGACTTAGTGCTAATGACTATTTCTGAAGCTGAAGATCGTTTTTAAGTTAGCTGTTTTTGATTAATCATAAACTATCTAACTTGGCGGCCTTAATGCTGTTAGGTTTCTGCTAAGCCTACTTTAGCATTATTTTTGGATTGTCGGTTCGAATTCAAGGGTTAGTTCTTAGTTTCAAGGGAATTTCTGTTTTAACGCATATATGCTTGTGTTTTCGTTGTCAATATTTAGCATTAGAAGGGAACTCAAAGTCAAGTCTGTCGAGATGACGCGTTCAGTTATGCTTTAATGAGTTTAAATGGCTTCTCCTGTAGCAGGGGGGTCCTTACTTACTGAAGGATATAATTACCTTGATAGAGATGCTGATTAGCGTTTGAAATTGCAATTAATGTTTTTGGAGATGTCCTGCTCTCTACATGAAACCAACTAATGGCCCTTGGGTTCCTCTCTGTTACTTACCCCTACCCCTTGTGTGTATCTGTTGAATCTGTCCGCAAGTGGAATGGTTTCTGTTCTTTCCAGTTCCAGGAAAGATTTTCCCCATGTTCCTTGTTCCTGCTAATCTTTTTGTTCGGATCAGGATACAAGTTCTAATGATATGTCGTTATGGTTATGAGATTCAAACTCCAAACTTACAATTCAGACAAATGTCTTTAGTACTAAATTGTTCATACGTAACGAGGGAACTATCACATATCTGAGTGTTTCTCCAATTTCTTTTTGTTCCCAAGTTGCTTGAAAGGAAAGGGGAAAAAGAATTTTATGATGAAATACAGTAAGTAACACGTTAGCACATCAGCTTCCAAAGGCATGGCTGGCTCCTTTTCACTTGCATTTGTAATTTGTAATAAAACAAATGTGTCCTTTTTGATAGCTCCAAAAGCAGACATTACCATCAATCGCCATTGTAGTTGCTGGAATTGAGGACCCTTTTCTCCTTTCTGGTTGTCACACAAACTCTTTCTTCTTTCTAACAATATAATTTTAAAATATTCTCATATTTCATTTTCAACAAGTTTAAGACCACATAAAAAAACCCGGATTTCCATTAGAATTATGCTGTCACTTAGTCTCACACGCAGATATCTGCCCTCTTTTCAATTTTTCGTACTGCTCAAGAAATTCTTGATCTCTAATCACGTCCATATGTAACAGAACTATTTGATTCTTTAGTATTAAACTATGTGTGTTCTTTGTTAAAGTAATAATGTTAATCTGACATCTTCAAACTATGTATATTGCCTTTGATTCTTAGGTTTGATTTAAGAGACAGCCAACCAGAAATGAGCCAACAAATTCGAGGTCCACTCCATGGGAGCACATCTGTCTTCGGGTTCTGCATTAATTTAGGCTTAGCAAGGTGGAAAAAATGGAACCAGGGTCCAGGTCGTCATGGAGGACCACCAAGTATTTCGTGTGTCAACATCATGATTATTCATGTCATGGGCTCATGGCTTGTGTGGTTTGGAACCCGAGGGAGAAGAAAATCTTGTCAATAAAAAGGGTTTACATTAGGATTGAAATTTGAAGGAGAAAAAAGCCTCAGGTACTTCTTTCTAAGAACTGCACAAACGGTGAAAAGAATACCAGTTTTTGATGTTGTTTTCCCCTTGAACTTACATATCTTGATGCATTTTCTGATTACAAATTGCCAAAATGTAACCTGAGCAGGATTGGTTTTTTTTCTTTTCCATGAACATCTTGACCATAGTTGGATATAAATAGGTTGTTGGCCACCATTATGTTCTGTATTTCAGAGAACGACCTTGGATCGATTTCTAACAGCTCGCAATCCATTTTGTCACCGACCAAACAAGCAACATGGAAAACATGTCAAATCTGCGTAACCTGCACCTTTTCCAAGAATTTCCATCTGTGCAGTAGTACGCAGAGCACTTGATGAGTACTATTACCGCTGATGCAAGGACGATGATCACAAATCTAAATTTTTTGACTCCCATAGAGAGAATCACTCAATCTTATGTAAGGTACTAAACCCAATTCAGCATGAATCCAATCAGATGAAGAAGAAAAGCACAAAAACATCAAAATTTCTTGCTAGCTGGTACAAAGTCGGGGGTTTTTCTCTAGATGATTTTTCAATATCTTGCTGCTCTTGTCATTGTGATTCTCGTGAATAAGTCAGCAGTCACAAATTTTGGGTTGGTGGGACAAACAAAACGATACCTGCAAAGCATGAATGCCACCATGGTCATTGGTCCCTGCCATGATCCAATGGTGGGCGTGCAAGCTAAGCCCCAATTTACCTATGTTTAGCACTTGAAAAAGAAACTACTCATTCTCTGCCTTTTTGTCAATATCAACCCACGAAAAAAAAAAGGGAAACAGGGTCTCATACTTTGGTTTCTGGCCTAAGGACTGTAAAGCAGAGTGACAATTGTACAGAATCAAATGCATTATTTCATGTTGTTGACGTGTACTTACTAACTGCTTTAAGCATCAAAGCTTTGTGCTATTTAGATGGAAGGCTTTTCTTTTCAAATGAAATCATAGCAATTGTTCCCATATCACCTGATTAATTTTCACTTTAAGCTCTCCTGTTTTCTGTATAAAAATTCCTAAAAAAGTAAAACCACTTGATGGCTTCCACATCATGGGATAAACAATTCGTGACCTTAGTTTAGAATAAACAGGAAATTTAAATTAACAAAAGTATGTTGGATTTAATTTATCTTGTGAAAATAACAGGAAAAAGAAAATATCCTCTTCATCCCGTGCATGGCCTGTCCTGAGCAGGAAGTGCTCGACCACAAAAAACACACATTCCTTTGGGACACGCGTCGATTCCTGTGGCCGGTAGGATGAATTGTCCGTATACTTATCCCTTGAAATGATTCTTTAGAACTTTCAATCTCCTTGCCTCTATATATCATCCCCGGTACCTCTCCTTCCCCCCATACCTCACACAGCTCATCTTAGGCCTCAGCTTCCTGCTATCTTAACCTTCTCCACCTTTCTTCGCCTTTTGCTTCGAGACGCGCGCACATACGTATATGTTAGCATGGCTCATTCACGTGCCATGCTCGCGCTGACTTTGGTGCTGGCTCTGATATCATGTTCAGTAGCTCAAAGTCCATCAGCAGCACCAACAATGCCACCGAGTTCAAGCACCGCACCCTCTACTGGTGGTACTCCCCCTACAGCATCCACCCCACCACCCACCTCCATGACACCTCCCCCAGCTATGACTCCAACTGCCTCACCCCCACCGGCCACATCCAGCCCTCCTTCCATGACTCCAACAAGCCCAATGGCTCCTAGCCCATCATCAACTCCAGTGGCCCCTAGCCCATCATCTACCCCAGTGGCACCAAGTCCATCAATAAGCTCGCCACCTGCACCTTCCACAGCTTCCTCTCCGGGACCTGCAGGAACCGGTAATGCACCAGAATCAGGAACTTCTCCCTCCAATGCTCCGACTCCTTCCGTTACGTCTTCGCCAAGCTTTGCTGCTTCTACAAGTGAATACAGCATGTCCTTGTTAGCATTGCTCGGAGGAGTAGCACTCTTTGTTTAGAACACAGTTTTTTTCCAAAATTTTTAATCTTTTTTCTTTTGTTTATTTTATGTAGATCAGGTTGTTTACTGTGTATTCTTTTTTCTTTTTTTTGTTACATTCTCTCTCTCTGGTTGATTCTTGGAGCTGCATTTGTGATTTGCGAGGTGCCTTTACTTTTGAAGATTTACATTGAATGTTACAGCTCTTTTGTAGCATTTTGACTTAGCCAAATAAAGAGAGACTTTGTGATTCTTGTTTTGTGTTTCTCTAATAAGTCTTAATTATTTTCTTTTCTTTGTGATTCTGGATATTGTTTTGCTTAGACTTTACCATAAAAGAAAAGAAAAATTGAATATTAGACTTTCCATCTTGATTTTTGCTAAAGACAATGGAGAAAATAAGGGGAAAAAAAACTGAAATGGCAGGTTAATTTTATGGCCATTCAATCAAGTCATTTTCATTGTTTAAGCAAACATCAGATACGGAGACTTTTTTCACTATGCCTTTGCCAGTTTAGACTTAAGAGGATGAGATGGAAAAAACATTTGACTACCACTAAACTATGTGTTGATTCACAAGGTTCAAATGATTATGTTCTAATCAATTATGAATTTACTCAGTCCATTGCAATTCTAATGTGCTTCTTAAAATGCCTAAAGGAAGCAACTCACAAACACACACACACACACGCACACACAAAATAAAAAAGTACATGTTCCTGTCTATGCATTTAAAGCCCAAATATCTTCTCTCTTTGCTAAAAAGTTAGATGAGAATGGGTTGGTTGAGGGGTAGATGGAGAAAGATGAAGAGTTGCACATTGGTGGTGGTGAATGGTCATGGAAAAGGTTAGGTGCTAGCTGTTAAGTTTAGACTTGTGTGGATGGAGAGAAAGAGTAATTAAACTTTTTGGAAAGGGGTAGAGAGTTTGCCTTTGGAGACTCTTTTGAGTTTGTGGGAGAAATTGGTATATGCTCTGACCTACGAGTGCTAAAACAGGATAGAATGGGCCTTTTTTCTCCAGTGGTGCAAAAGCATAAGGGGGAGAGAGAGAGAGAGAGAGACAGAGAGTCCTGAGGGAGTTTGCCATGGATGCATGATTGGTTGTTGTGGGCCTAAACCTCAAAGGACAAATCAATTTTCGAGTATGAAAGTGATGTGCACATGGGGTGCTAGTGCTTGCCACCACGAACAACTTCAAGGAAATTAACTATCAAGTTGCAAGTTACAATCAGATTCATTTTTTTTTTAAAAGAAAATTTAAGATCAAATCTTTAGGTCTCTAAATTCTTTCAAATCTTTACCTAAGTGCATACATAATTTTTTCTTTATTGGTTTGTGCTTATATAATAAGGGTCAACTCTTTTTTCTTTTTATTGCATGAAACTTCCTAACTATTTCTTAAAAATAAAAAAAAATAAAAATAAATTATCAATATTTTTTTTCATATCAAAATATTGCATGAAGTACATGTTATTATGTAGTTTGATGGAAGAAATTTATTTATTTTTGAGAGACATTAATGAAAAATTTTCCTGTTAAAATGAATGGTATGCATAGGTTAAATTATATAAACAAATAATAGGAATTTAATTAAGAAAACATAAAAAAACAAAAAACAGCATTGGATACCTTATAAAAACAGGATGTAAAAATAATGGGTAAACACTAGGAAGAAGCACTGCACTAAAAAACATCTCAGCTTGTCTACCTTCTTTCTCCGTCTTGTCTTTCTTCCATGAAGACATGACAAGCACAAAGAGTAAAAGCCTATACCAAGACTGGCTCACCTACCAACCTAGTCCAGTTTCTTTCACGTGAGCCACACAATTTTACTGCTTAATAGCCTAGTCCAGTCATGAATATGAGTAAGAATGTTTGATGTCGGGTTAAAAACAATAATTAGAAAACAAAAATGAAAACGGACACATCGGAGTTCTGATTAGGCAAAGGGTGGGCCACCTATTGGGCTTGGAGTCTAAGCCCTCTAATCATCTGATATTGACCAAAGACTAAAAGCAGTGTCAGAGCTTGGCCCACCAAAGCATTGGATGGGCCCATAATTTATTGCTCTGGGCCTGCTGGGGGTAGATCAAATTGACAAAAAGAAGTACTGCTACCATATTTTTTTAAGCGAGATAAAAGGATGAGCTGTTTCAACTTTGAAGCTTTTTAGAGTGTTTTCTGGGACCGACTGGTCGACCAGTGTCTTTAGTCTGGAAGTAGTATTGTGTGGAAAAGCATGTTTCAATGGTGTAATGGAAGTTTTCTTAACCTTTGTAACACTGCTCTAGTGGGTTGATCTTCTGGGCCAAATGATCAACTTTAAACTAGCTTTTTGACTCATTGAGCTTGGGATGAGATTGATTAAAAGCAGAGTCATGCTCATGGAGAATAGCTAAGCAAAGCTTGAGCAAAGGAAACTCAGTTTCGTTCATATGCAGGCAAAATTGCACAGTATCACATGCATTGACTGTAACCGTTTACCACATCGGCAATACTTAAAAACCAAAAGAGACAAGCCTGTATAGATCATAAACAACGATCAAGAATTTAAATCAAACCAAAAATGGATAGTTTCATGATCAGTTAGCAAAACTGCAGAAACTTGCACATCAAGGGGGAAAAAAACCTGCCTTGGAAGATTCCTTGGCATATTAGTTTCAGTGTCTCTCAATCTGTTCGGTATAATTATGTGCAATGTCATTTACTTTGATATCCTCTTCCATTGGATCATAATCGATGATAGTTAACAACACTTCTGCACTATCAGGTTGGAAAGGCTCGGCAGAATTCAAAATCCTGTTGGAAAGGTTATCAATAAGAACTTTGGTATGGCACTTGAATGGTCTTTATTCTACATATCATACTTCATGTCATCATCTATTTTTCCTTAGTTTTCTTCGGCAATGGAAACATTCTGAACATGGAGATTTAATTTTACTTGAGTAACTGGCTTGGAGCTTGCTTGGTGGTATTTTCAGGTCTTCCATTAGTATCTGATGAAGCTTCTGATTCTCCTCCATAAGTTCCTCAATGATTCGCTGATGTTTCAACACCTTAATGAATAGAAGTTTCAGTACAATCTAACACAATCATAAATAAAAGGAGGATGAATGTGTAATAGATGAGAGCTTGTAAGAATCAAATGTATGTCGAAAACATTGCAACATCAATCATGAAATTTTACATCTAATTACCATTGCGCTCTTCCAATTTTTATGTGATTTTTCCACTTAATGATCAATAATCTTCTTGGCAACAAGATCAGTAAAACAAAATGGCTACAGATCAGGTGAAAAAACTAGTGAGTAAGGAGCATTACCAGTTGAAGCAAGTTGTTTTCAGAATGCAAGCGCCCAACCTACAAAACAACCAAACTCAAATGCGTTATCGCTGCTGCCTACTGCTACCACTGATAACCAAATCAGAACAATTGCAACTATTTGTTGGGTGTTGAAGCATGTTCTTTTCACAGCTTCCTGTTCCCAGCTACTCCTTCAATTGCTGGAGGGAAATAATGTTTCTCTCACAACCATTAAGTGTATAAAATAAGCTGGTCTTTTAACCTCATATTGCACAAATTTAACACATAGACCTCCCATAAGATTTTCTAAAATTAACATTTTACATTCAGATTCCATGAAGGAATGAGGACAAGAAATAGCAAAATCCTCAAGTGATGAATTGCAAAGAGAAATGCACAAGAACAAGGGTATCTTTGCATACCAGTTCATTTAGGCTAGTTTTGTCTTCCTTCAAAACTGGATTTTGCAAAAAACTATTAAGAACCTTTTCTGTTCGACTTCCATAAGATGTCTCAGTTGGATATTTTGATGAAACTTTTTCATAAGCTGAATCTCTGCCCACGTTTGCAGGTCCAGGCAAGCCTTGAGATGTGGGATCTGGTAGCTTTGTAACCATTTGCTTCATGTTTCCAAGTGGGCTTTGGATATAGGGTTCATTTCTCGTGGTCAAACTACTTTGAAAGGATACAGGAAAAGAACCTTCACCGAAGGGCAATTTGGGAGCCATTCCAAACTTCATCATCAATTTTGTCATCGCTTCCTAGAAATTTTAGATTACAAATTTAGATAAAATTAAAGCAAACCACAATAGGCAAATTAGACCATGTTATAAGAAATAAACGTACAATAACACAACATTGAATTTGATGCACCACCCACGGCTTCACAGCAAGTCCTGTAATGAAAACAACTTTAGCAGTCAAAAATGATATTTTTAGTTCATATCATTGACAGAGCATTAATGTACAAGATTATTTTTTATGCAGCATGAGGATAAAGATATCAACGTCAGTTAAGGTATAAAAGATAGAAACACAGCAGGTTTGATGGGGTTACTCCTTACGTGGATGCTTAGAATTTCAAAAGAAGAGGAAAGCATAAACAGATTTTCATGTTGTTAGAAAAGACATATGTCTCATGTTGCTAGAATCCCTACCACAGCAACCAGCTATTTTGCTATGTTCATATAACAAAGAGCTGAAACTAAGCAGTCAACAAGCAAGCCATAAAGTATCTGTTCTTGTATGTGGATCAGCAGTGGCTTATCACATACCACTTTTGTACACAGCACAAAATCCAGTAACTAATAAGGGAATCGAGAGAAAAAAATCTGTAATTTCTCTAGTCTTGAAAAAATTAAGCACACATAATGTCACCTCAGGGCATCTTTTTGCAATGTCCAATAACAGTCAGACTTCACAAGGAATTTATAAGATATCACATCTTAATACAAGTGCATTTATATCATAATACTTTCTTTTCAACAATCTTGCATACCAACACCAAAACCATGGCCAAGACCAACTCCACATCCAATGCCTGCTTCTATGTTCTTCGCTCCCAACTTCCTTAACTGAAACATGAGAAAATACAAGAAGCAGATTGTGAAATATCAAACATCCAAAATAAAAAACAAAAGGTGTCATAAAAAATCAGAAAGATGTATATTTGACTTACAGCACCATTGACATGTCTGCTAACACCAGAAAACGTGTCAGTTGCACCTCTGGTTGCACTCATAACTTGGCCGAGCATAGGTATTGCACCTGGTATATAGCATATGTTAAGTTTCACCAGTTAACAAAATATCCTTGAAAGAATGTACAAAAATCAGAAACAGCAGCAAAACTCACATCAGCTAACAACAATATAATGTACTTCACCATAAGATATTCATCAATCATAAAAGGTTTGCCCTAACCCATTCATTTCTCATTCCAGATACAATTATTTAATGTAATAATATTGATAAGTTTAAACAGCAATTCCAGGATTAGTATGATATCTAAAGGCTTTGACTCACAGAACAGCGTCACAGGACATATGATCAAAGAATATAAAGAAGCATGCATAGGATAAAGAGGATAAAACAAAAGCAGCTAAGAGTTTGTGAGAGGATTATAATTTAACAAATTTAATGTCAAACAATAACAACTCTTTAACAGTATGCTCTCCCTATCAACATTCCACAGTCAATGATTGTTAATGGATGATATGGCCACCCCAAACAAGGCAGAATTGGTTCACTGTAGGCAACTTTAAGATTTTATTAGTGAATTACAATCTCATTTAATATTCCAAATTCCCATTATATTGTGCAAAACACCAGCATATTGCATAAAGATGTAGAAAAACATCATCCGAGCCAAACCTTGAAGGGGGAGTCATTACCACCTGGTACATGATTAAATCAAGAAATTACACTGTATTCTTGATTGAACTCAAACAATTTCTTAATGTTTTCATCTTGCAATTAACTTGAGTGAAAAGCAATCAGATTTCCACTAAGTAGTAGACAACCAAATGCCACTCGAGAGATTGAGGCTTATTAAGCTAAGTCAGGATAGTACTGATCTAGCAACTCCAAAAATATGACAGAGTGACAGCAAATATATAGAACACAAACTGAAAGTAGTTGTTCTTAATCAGGACTTTGAATAACAAATGGTTAAGCTAAACCACACTCTTGACGACTGAAAAAAGTTCAAACTTTAACAAACTAAATCAATTAATCCGTCATTTCAAATACTGTAAAAATCAAAATGGAAAGCTACTATTCATTCCACTTACCCACATTTTCCCACAACAAAACATAACCAATACGTTTAATAAAACAAATGAAAAGAAAGTGATACCAGAAATGATACATACATGGTTTCTTAGGAAGCCAATTGGAATAAATATCATCATTCTTGGGACTAAACAAACCACCCCAATTCATCTTCACAATTGAAAGACAAGATTTTTACACTGATTGAATAAAATATACGGAAAGAGCGAGTATGATAATGAGCAGTACCTAGATTTATAGGGCGACCCACACCTATACCAATACCACAGCCAATGCCAAAGCCAGTAAATACTTGACCCACTTTCAAAGTAAATGGATTCTCCATTCTGATTCCTTCAAAGCCTTTTCTTTGATTCGTTACCACCAGTTCATCGTTACTGTTACTGATACTACTCTCCATTCTTCAACAAGTGTCTCTTCCCCTTCCTGCAAAATCCCAAGGAAAACTCTTTCATATGCGTATCTCTTTCATGTTCTTTTCTCTTCAGAGAAGCTAAGAATTCTGCCAATGTTACTCCTTCCTGTCTCCCTGCAACTAAAACATATACAATGTGGGTAGATATCGTCTGTTGACAGAAACATGTTTCTTTGTTTTGTTTGGTTTAATGCGACCTTGCAACGTCAATGAACATATTACATTTTAGGTTGGGAAATGGTTGGATTTACATAAATACCCAAATTAAGAATGGAAATTGAAAATGCGGGCACTTCTACCGAAAGTAAGCTGTAGACGAAGACGAACTGGGAAAATTCGCTATGGGTCGAGATGGATTGGGTCCTTTCATTATATTTGGGCTGAAGGCTTACTAATATTAAGAAAGGGATAGGCCTCTTTTATCAAGTAAATTGTTTGAACCCAACCCAATTATATTTCATTTTTTTAAGATTAAAAAAATATGTTTTCAAATCTTGATAATAAAAAATAAATAGAGGAACGAACAAGAAAAAAAATGCTTTTTGAAAAAAAAAATATGTACGTGTTGAAATTGCTAAGTTGATACTAGAAAATTAAAACGAGATCATTTTATACAAAAAATTTCATATTTTGTTAAGTCTCGAAAATGTATATACAAATCTTATACATAGCTCATGTTTTGGATCAGTTTTCAACTAAAGGGTTTTTTTAGAAAAAAATATTAAGACAATTAATTGATTATAACAGTAATTATTTCATCAATTTTAGTAAACTTTGAAGGAGTGCACGTTCACATATATTAGGGTATAGCAAGTAACAAGGGCAATCTTCCTTATTCTCTCCCTTCCCCAAATCCGAATTGCTTTTGACTAGTTGACTATTTGCTTACAATTCTACATAATATATGGAGGCATAAGCTGCAAATTTTTCTCAGTTCTTTTCTCATCAGATTCATTTCCAACTTCCAAGTAAAGAACTGAGAAAAATAGAGGCATAAGCGAAGCCACTTTGTTTGAACAGATCTGTCATTAAAACGAAATGAATCTGATGAGCCGAATTCTTCAAAATATTTGCATGTAATGATTTTAAAAAGAATAAAGGAATAATAAAAAAGTTAATATGGCAAGATTACATTTGACGCATGCTAATATAAAGTAAATATCATTTGCTTGTTTGGAAAATTATCTAAGTAAAGTTCATTCGCAATTCAAGCCAAGGGATAATCCCTTTTCAGAACTTCTCATTAGGAAGTGTGACAATGATATTCACTCTGTTTGCACCCTCCTGAAGCGAAGGAATTACGACGACAACCCCACCCAAAATCGATCTAAACCATTTGGAAACATGAGCGGGTTTGTTCCCTTGTCGGAAAGTAACTTCATTTGCCCCAAAATCATCCCATTTTGCGTAAGTGAAGTCTTTGTTGAGGTTCAGCTGTGGCATCGGTGTCCCATGTTTTGAGAAGCTTTCTACCTTGATGGCTTCAAACGATTCATTCACAAACAAAGAAAACTCTGCACCCATTTCACTTCCGAGATTGTTCTCTGCCTCCTCAAGGCAGGCTAAGGCGGCTTTTCTGTACCAGTCACTCTCAAGACTCCCACTTTCAGCGTTAATCTTGAAGCTCATAGTTTTGCCAGAGTTTTTGCTTGAACTTGAGCTGATTATGTTGGGGGAGGAGGTGGTGGTGTTCTTGAGACCAGGGAGGTAGAATAGGGGTAGCTTTCGTTCATTATTCTTGTTGACGATGTTGTTGTGAATATCTGCCCATGTCTTGAGAAACTCTGTCCTTAACATAAGGTCTGCTAGAAGAATGCTGCAGCTGATTCCAATTGAGTATCCACCACACTGGAAATTGGTCACCTGTAAAACATGAAGAACTGTTCGTAATTCTGCTTGAAATCAAGTTTCTTATCCTAAGAGCTTTTCTAATATAGCTAATAACCTGCTAATGTCAGTACAATATTACCTGAACATAAAACAATGGGGAGAACTGCGGATTTTCCTCATCAATATCCTTCCAGAATACAAGCTGAGCTTCTGCCTCTTCCCGTCGCTTCAAATCAAGAAACTCTGACAGATTCATCTGAATTCTTGCCTCAATGAGTCTAATGCCGCAATCATTGGACACGATCTCCAATTCTCCATAATTCTGCTCACCTTTTCGGAGACGTCCGCAAATCATTGGTTGCTCCAACAAAGCTCTCCCAAGTGTCTCCTTAATCCACGCAGCAACTAGCCAGCCAGAATCTTCCTCCTTTTCCCTTCTGTAGTATTGGACTATGTTCAGACACCTCTGGAAAACCCCTGGATCAACAACCTCCCCTACCAACACTTGTCGGGTCTGTCGTGGATCCGTCATCCTTGTGGGAGTAACGGTCTGAATACCTTCAATGGATAATGTGGGAACAAAGCTATCAATTTGCTTTGCCATCTTTGGGAAGCTTGTGAGCAGAACAGATTACATCTCCGCTAATTGCTATGGTACTTATAGAAACATGTCCAGCACAAAACAGCCGAGCTCACCCACCAACACCACACCACCCCCCCCCCCCCCCCCCCCCCCCCCCCCAAAAAAAAAAAAAAAGAGAACAGCTTAAAGTACTAAAATGCCATTGCATGATTGTAGTCTGAACATGCGCCTTAGTATTATGAATTACAAACAGAAGTTATTTTTTATTTTTTTTAAAAAGATAAAAAGCGTTGGCTTGATTAAGGAAGTTTTGTAGAGAGGCTGGTTTGTTGGTACACCTAATGTGCCAGGATAATGCATAAAAGGAAAGGAAGATGTCTTATTCTGTACAAGATTTGGTAATCAGACTAAATCTAATCTTAACTTGCATCACTTTATATCATTTTTCTTTGCTTTTAAAGACATTAAAAAATTCTTCGGCAATACCCTTCTGAAGCACATGCGATGGCAAAAAAGCCAACTTTCCCAAGCTCATTGCTAAGCGTGCAGTTGATCATTACTGTTACTTAATTTGAGTTCAATGGTGGGACAGGGAAATCCATTCTTCGCGTCTCTTTCCATTTTCTTGGTCTACTTAATTCTCTTCAGACAAGCAAAAGCGAAATCAATTCAAATCTGCTAAATTGAATTCAGACCAAATCAGTTCAACCAATTGTCAGTTACTACATAATCCATTAACCGATCAAGGCCGAAAGCAAAAGTTTTTTGTAGAATGAAGGGTGTGGATATATGTGCGGAAACTTGTAATGGCCCTGGCCAGACGTCGGTCCCGGCCCACAAAGCGTACCCTGACAATATGACATTTCAGTGATCGGTTGGTAGGTTCATTTACCAAGTTTTGAAAGCTCTTGTAAAAACATTGGCCGAATTTCCTTAAAGCATGCAGCCTCAATTATAAAGAATTTTATTTTGTACTTTAAGACGCAACTAGTTGTTCGTTAAACCGCCACCAATATCCAATTAATATGGAGGCAAGAATCAACATGGTGTTATTCATGTACCGTACACACATTGAGTTTTCTTTTTCACTTGTTCCAAGCTCGTCAGCAATTTAAATTGTACGAAGAAAAAGTTACCAAATAAACAACTGTAATATTTAATTCAGTTTTTGGGTTAACTTTTTTAATCTGCCAAATTTGGGGTTTGAATTATAAACTATCACAAGTTAAGTTTATAATCTTTCCATTTTGACAAGCCTTTCAATGATCCATTAAGTAAATGGGGGTTACTTTAATTGCAAACCTCCATAGCTGAACAAAAATTCTGGGTATCTTAGCCCTGTCATGATATTCATATTGCACGAACAACAATTTGACCAAATGAACCGAAAGGTGCTACCCTTCCTAAGGATAAGTTAAGTAGTGGTTTCTTTTGAGATGAGGATTCACCATCATAGCTGCAGCTCCCAGAGTTTGAATTTCTATATATGTGAAGGGCTTTTCTGGCAAATAAAGGACTTATAAAAACAGCTCAAGTTTGTTGAGATTTTAATATGGAGCCTCAAGCACTTCTTGCTGGTGAAAACGAGCAATGAACGAGACAAGTCGAGATGTTATCATTAATTGCTCCAACACAATTGCATGTGCAGCTCATAAATGTGGTTACAAATCAAATATTATGCAGTTGTTTCCCATTCCATAAGGGAATGCCAATATGCTCCCTGCTTGGGTTGCTGAGAAGTAGTAGCTTTTAATTTTTTAAGCTAACAACTCGATGTTGGACCATCTTGAATATGCAAGGGACCTGGTAACTGAGGTGAGGTGTTTTTTCCTGGTGCTTGTTGGTGACATTGGAAAGCCTGCGATAAGTTTGTTTTTAGGACAAAACCACCCATGCATCGAGCAAGTTGAATTGGCTATTGACATATGTTCTGTATATTCATGGAAACCCTCACTTTGGTAAGGTGGATTCAACCTCCTCCGGAGCCACTTCCAAGTTGAATCATGTACATGGAGCCAGCAAGCGAAGGGAGCCATGGGAGTGCGGGAGGCATTGTAAGGTGTGAAATTGGGATTTGCTCGTGGCTGGCTTTAATGTTAATGTGGGAACTGATTGATTTCATGGAAAATCAACTTTACGTCTCATTAATTAGTAGTTTGGGGTTAGGCAATTAGGTCGTGGGTGGAGATCGATGAGCTTAGTCTAAAAAATGCTGTCTACGTCTCTTAATAGGAAAATGGAAAGAAAGTCATCTGCCTTTTCGATTGCACATGATTGCAACTACTGCCTGAATAGACAGATCGAAATCTTTGGAGTTGTCATGTGTGTGATATCTACATGACAGGTAGTAATAGAAATAGTTCAATCAATCCTTTTAGCCATTTTAAGCTAGGTGATTGCTTTAATAGAGAGATCGAGATCTACGGAGTTGTCATGTGTGTAATTTCTACATGATTGAAAGTAATAGAAATAGTTCAACCGACCCTTTCAGTCATTTAAGTTATTAAGTTACGTCTTATTTACGAAATAGACAAAAATAAAAAAAATAATTATTACGTAAAAAGAAAATAAGGTGAAAATAAAATAGAATAAAATAAAATAATTATTACATTAAAATGGAATAAAACCACTAAGACATTAGATCAACGTTTCCCTCTGCCAAATCTAGAAGTGGAGCGCTAAATCTGACCATGGGTATCTAATTAGAAAATACTAGATCCAGTGCTTCCCGCAATTAGATCAAGCAGTGGATCCTAGATTCGACGACTTCTCAATTGAATCTTGTCAAAAAGTACTAGATCGACGCTTTTCGATCATATTCGATTGTGGAATGGTCGTTGTCTGTTGCTAGCGTCATCATCTTCGGTGATGAGTGCAAGTTAGAGAAAGAATGAGAGGCAAGAATGTGAGAAGAGAGAGAAAGAAGAAGGGAAAATGAGAAAAACAAGAAATATTTATATGTCTAGGGTTGTGATATTTTATAGTCATAAATTACATAGTTATAAGGGTTATTTTAATCTTATCAAATTTGAAAGTTATTACCTTAACCATGAAATAACAAATACCATAAGAGAGTTTGGATTTAATTAAGTCTAAGTTTTAACCATTTTTAAAGAATAGTTAATATCAAAAAATAGTTTTTTCCTTTAAACAATTACTTACCAAACTAAGATAAGAAAAACATGGGAATAGACAGGAAAATAACTAAACCAAACATGCTATTAGAACAATCAATGCAGTCGCCCCTCTGTCGTAACGTGCAGGTCTGAGAACCCGTCCGCTAGACATGGGTGAAAATAAAAGAACTTAGGAGTCGCCACCAATCATCTTCTTTAGGTGTGATTGGTCACCTATTAACTCGGTTTTGATCGATGAAATCCTAAATTAGTTTCAGGTCCATTGAAAGAATAAGAACTGATTTACGTTTTTCAAAGATGAGTTCGGGAGTGCGGTTACGCACGGAGAAGGATTAGCACCTCCGTGGCGCCTGTTCCACGAACAGTACCATTTAATCTTGAGTCATTCTATTACGACCTAATTTGGATTTTATTGTTATATTTCCTTAATCTTTGCTTATTAACTAAGTTTTATTAAATTGGTATTTTATTCGATTTTATGTATGCATATGATGCAAGTATAAAGTGATGTCATGATTTATTTATTTTAAATAACGAGGTTAGTAATTTTTTATTGAAAAATCGTTCGAAGACCATCCCAACGCTTTGATGAAGTCTCGAGGTTTTCCTCACCTAGAGATATCCCTGAAAGAACTCGTCTCTACAAGCTCCTCGGAGAAATCCAATCATCGGAATTCCTGCCTCATTTACAAGATAAGCGTGACATGCTATGACAAGATAAAAATGATGGAATCTACATACATGCGTTTATTGACTTAGGTGGTTCGTAATTTATCTTATTATTATTTATTTTTTTTGTCATGAATTATTTATTTATTTTTATTTTTTTATTATTTTGCTATTTTTTGAATTTTGTTTTCTATTTAAATCTATATTCTTTAATTATTGTTATCGATTAATATTTTACTTAATTATATAGTTAATCAAACAAACAATTAAAATTTTTTATGGTTAAATTAACTTTATTTGATAATATTTATTTAAACTAATTAACTAATTATATTAATTTAAGTTTAAATGCAATATTATGAAAATTTATTTATTTTTAATGTATACTTTCAATATTGACTATTTGAGTAATGAATATCGGAATATAGAGTTCGGATTTATCCTAACGCTTCAGTGAAAATCCGTCTCGTATTCCTCACATAGAAAATCTACCTAAAAGAGATAACTTTTTACCCCTTTTTAGATTGAATTCCATCATCGGATGCTCAAAATAATCATTTTTTTATTATTTTTTTATTATAGTTATTTTTACATTTATTTATTTCTTTTTTTATTTTTTTATTTCATTTATTTATTTATTTTTATTTTTTTTACTTTTTAATGGTTAAAGAGACATATATAACCTGTTCCTATAATACTCAAATTAAAACCAAAATTGCATTTTAATTAAACAAACAACTGGGCCTAACGCTAATTAAAACAAGCCCAAATTAAAAAGGAATGAATTATACCTTATTGGGCTAAGATCGACCCAGTCTCACAGGCCCACGGAAGGCTCGACGTTGACCCGGACGATCTGCTCAGCAGGCCCGCAGTGGGGAAGTTCAAAACGCACCGTTTTGGTGCTGGTGAATGCTCCTCAAAACGACATCGTTTTGCCCAAAACGCTTCAGCTTCCTCCACTCCTTTAAACGACGTCGTTTTGCCCCTTCCTCTCTAGTATAAAAACCTCTTTTTCCTTTCCCCTTTTATTTTCCCCTCTCGTTTCTCTCTCTAGGGCAGATTTCTCAACCTTTTCTCTACCTCAGCCTTCCCTTTCTCTCTCTCTTTCGGCTTTATCTCCGATGACCTTTCTGTTGCCGTTGTCGATCAACCCACCAGACCTAGCCTCCCCTCTCACCACATCGATCGACCTTCTCTCTCACACACCAATCGGCTTTCTCTCTCCCTTCCACTATCGCCGGTCAACCTCTCATCTCACCAATCAACTAAAAAAACCCCCCCCCAAAGAAACCCAAAAAACTTCAACCATCACCCCTGCTTCTCTCTTTTTTTTATTTTTTTCTTTTTTTGTGTTGGATTTTCAGTTGATTATTTTTTGTTTATTGTGGATAGGGTAGATGACTGATAGAATTTAGGGTTTGTTTTGGTTGATGTGTTTGTAATTTTTGGTTACAGGGATTTGATTCTTTTGAAAAAAATTTTGGTTTTTTTTGTTTGAATTCAAAAAATTTTTTGGCTCCTTTTCCCCCGGTTCCCTCTGCTTTGCCCGAATGCCCCCTTTTAGCAGCTGGATTGTCTAAAATTTTAGACAATCCAAAAGTGAAATCATGCTCTTCTGAGCATGATTTCACTAAACACTGCCAATTAGGGGTCAGTCACCGGATTTGGGTAATCCCCCAAAATCCAATGACTTTGTAGGGATTTGATGATTGCTTGTTTTTATTTATTTATTTTATTTTATTATTTATTTTTTTAGTAAGTGTCTACAGTTGCCCCTCTTTGCACATTCTTGAGGATTAAGGATAGTGCAAAGACGTAGACACCGCATTCGATTTCATTTTGAGGAAATTCCTAGACTTGATCTAGGCTCGATCTATCTCTAAACAAGTTCGATGAAAATCCTAGACTTGATCTAGGCTCAACCTAAACATGTCTGATTTAAAATTGCAATTCTTAGACTTGATCTAAACTCGACCTAAACAGGCTCGACTTTGAAATTGAAATTCCTAGACTTGATCTAGGCTTGACCTATCTCCAAACAGGTTCGATTTAAAAATTGAAATTCCTAGACTTGATCTAGGCTCGACCTAAACATGTTCGATTTAAAATTTAAATTCCTAGACTTGATATAGGGTTGACTTAAACATGTTTGATTTGAAATTGAAATTCCTAGACTTGGTCTAAGATCGACTTATCTCCAAACAAGTTTGATTCAAAAATTGAAATTCCTAGACTTGATCTAGGCTCGACCTAAACAGGTTCGATTTGAAATTTAAATTCCTAGACTTGATGTAGGCTCGACCTAAACAGGTTCGATTTGAAATTAAAATTCCTAGACTTGATCTAGGCTCGACCTATCTTCAAACAGGTTCGATTCAAAAATTGAAATTCCTACACTTGATCTAGGCTCGACCTAAACAGGTTTGATTTAAAATTTAAATTCCTAGACTTCATATTAGCTCGACCTAAACAGGTTCGATTTGAAATTGAAATTCCTAAACTTGATCTAGGCTCGACCTATCTCCAAACAGGTTTGATTCAAAATTTGAATTTCCTAGACTTGATCTAGGCTCGACCTAAACAGGTTCGATTTGAAGTTTAAATTCCTAGACTTGATATAGGCTCGACTTAAATAGGTTCGATTTGAAATTGAAATTCCTAAACTTGACTAGTCTCGACCTAAACAGGTTCGATTTGAAATTGAAATTCCTAGACTTGATCTAGGCTCGACCTAAACAGGTTCGACTTTGAAATTGAAATTCCTAGACTTGATCTAGGCTTGACCTAAACAAGTTCGATTTAAAAGAATGAAATTCCTATCTTAGGTTGGGTGAATTTCTACTTCCCAAACTTAGAACATGAATCACTTCTGGTTCTTGTTCTGAACATGATCATATGCATGGCTAGGCATGTATGCATGATTGAAATGATAGAATGCTTTCATGTTTATGATTCATTAAGATTCCTTGACCCTCATTTTGCTTCATCCAATTCTTCGCTGTAGCTCTCAATCATCTTTGTCTGTGTTTTTCTTTGACATTCTTAACTTTCCTTAGGCACATCTTCCTTTGACATTTGACTGCCTTTTTCTCTTCGTTTTTCATGTTAAAGCTCCTGTTTCTTTTTACCTCATCTTTTAAGTCTTTCTTTAAACAGCAAATGTAATTTCTTGCTTAACTAGTTCATTTCTTTACCAGTCATCATTCATTTCCATGACAAACATCATGTTGGATTATGCAATGATGGAAAGCAAGGCTTGAAGTAGAGAAGTGAAGGAGAATTTCATTTATATAACAATGTAAAAAAGATCAAAGAAAAGGAAATTTACAAAGCAAAGATTAAATCATCCAAATAATGAACACTCAGACTATTCAGAATAAACAATCTGATCCTCTGATTTTGAAAATTATCTTTCATTAACATCTTGGACAAATCTGAAGATTTTGAATTTCATGACTTCTCCCAGTTTTGCAAGGTCAACGGACTCCTTTTTTCAGCGTACATTCCAGTTTGTGCTTCATTTGAGCCAACAGCTTTGGATTCTTACCCCAAATTTCCTCTTTTGGTCTCAAGTCGCCCTTTGTGGGTTTTCAACATGAGCCACCTCGTTTGGGTTCGATTTGTCCTTTTCGGATTTTCAACACGAACCATTTCCTTTGGATTCGAGTCATCCTTTTCGGATTTTCAACACGAATCTTTTTTTTTCTTTTTTTTTCCTTTTTTTTTCGTTCATCTACTTCTATTTTTTTGTTCTTCTTTTCTTTCTTTTTTCTTTTCAGGCATAGTATTTTTTTACTACATCCGCATTTATCGGATTAGGGAGATCTCTTCCATCCATGTTGATTAACATTAAGGCTCCTCCCGAAAAAGCCTTCTTCACCACATATGGGCTTTCCCAATTTGGTGCCCATTTTTCATGAGAATCATTTTGGTTGGGGAGTATTCTTTTGAGGACCAATTCCCCTTCTTAGAAAAGTCTACGACGAATTTTCTTCTCGTATGCTCGTATCATCCTTTGTTGGTACATTTGGCCATGACAAAGAGCTACGAGCCTCTTCTCCTCAATCAAATTCAACTGCTCATAGCGAGAGCGAACCCATTCAACGTCTTCCAGTTATGTCTCCATTAACACTTTTAGGGATGGAATTTCCACTTCAATGGGTAGCACCGCCTCCATTCCATATACTAATGAATATGGGGTTGCCCATGTGGAGGTACGCACGGAAATCCGATACGCGTGTAAGGCAAAAGGGAGCTTCTCATGCCAGTCTTTATAAACTTCAGTCATCTTTTCAAGGATTTTTTTGATATTTTGTTGGCTGCCTCTACCACTCCATTCATCTTCGGGCGGTAAGTTGTTGAGTTATGATGTTTGATCTTGAACTTAGCACAAACCTCTTTTACCATTGCGCCATTCAAATTGCTTGCATTATCTATAATGATCCTTTCTAGAAGTCCATATCGACATATTATTTCCTTCTTGATGAACTTGCACATGACTTTTTGTGTTACATTAGCATAAGAAGCCGTCTTTACCCATTTTGTGAAATAATCAATGGCCACCAATATGAATCGATGTCCATTAGACGCCTTTGGAGTAATAAGCCCAATCACATCCATTCCCCACATCGAAAACGACCAAGGTGCCGTCAAAACATGTAATGGGGCTGGTGGAGCATGGATTCTATCTGCATAAATCTGACACTTGTGGCATCTTCAAGTAAAGTTTACGCAGTTTGATTCTAAAGTCAACCAATAATATCATGCTTTCATGATTTGTCTAGCCAACATATGTCCATTAGCATGAGCTCCACAAGTCCCTTCATGAACTTCTTCCATTATTCTGTTGGCTTCAGCAGCATCCACACACCTCAAGAACACTTAGTCTGGACTTTTTTGTAAATCACATCTCCACTGAGGAGGAAGCTCATTGCTAACTTTCTAAGAATTCGTTTGTCATTTTTCGTGGCACTCTCAGGATACGCCTGGTGTTTGATGTATTACACGATATCATGATACCATGATTTACCATCGACCTCTTCTTTAACATTTAGGCAGTGCACAGGGACTTCATGAATTCCCAAATTAAAAGGGCGTACATCGACTGCTTCGTTTATTCTGAACATTGCTCCAAGGGTGGCCAAAGCCCAATTCTACAATAAGCTTTTGATAAGAGATCAGTTTGGAATCTCTAGTCCCGCATTCACCTCGCATTTGACATATTACCAAAGTCGAATCTCCGTAAACATCTATTGTGTTGGCTTTCATGTCGATTGTTGTTTGTAACCCCAGTACCAATGCCTCATACTCCGCCATATTATTAGTACAATTGAAATTTAACCTCACTGTGGCTGGGTAATGCTTTCCTTCAAGAGAAATTAACACTGCTCTAATTCCATGCCCCAAAGCATTTGAAACTCCATCAAAGAATAGCTTCCAATTCCCATCCCTTTCAGATTTCTCTTTGCTTGTTTGGCACACTGACATCAAGTCTTCATCTAGGAACTCAAACTTCATTGGTTCATAATCATCCTCCACCCTTTCTGCTAAGAAGTCGATAATTGCACTTCCTTTAATGGCTTTTCGAGACACATATACAATATCATATTCAGAAAGCAACACTTGTCACCTTGCCACTCTCCCTAATAAGGATGGCTTTTCAAAGATGTACTTAATGGGATCTAACTTTGCTACGAGCCAAGTGGTATGATACAGCATGTACTGCCTAAGTCGATGTGCTGTCCAGCATGAAATTTTTGCTCAAATAATAGACAACTCTTTCTTTCCTGCCAATTTTATCATGTTGTCCCAACGCACATCCCATGGACTTTTCACTTATTGTCAGATACAAAAGAAGAGGTCTTTCAACTACATGTGGTACCAATACCAGTGAGCTTAGAATGTAATCCTTGATTTTGTCGAAAGCAATATGGCATTCCTCATTCCATGTCCCCGAGTCATACTTACGAAGGAGCTTGAAAATTGGGTCACATTTAGAGGTGAGTTGCGATATAAATCGAGCAATATAATTCAACCCCCCTAAAAATTTTCTTACTTCTTTTTGTGTTTTGGGAGGTGACAGTTCACAAATGGCTCGTATTTTATCTAGATCCACCTCAATTCTTTTTTCACTTACCACGAACCCCAACAATTTTCTAGAAGTAACACCGAAGGTACATTTTACAGGATTCAACTTGAGTTGAAACCTCCGCAATCTCTCGAATAACTTCCTGAGGTTAACAATATGGTCCTCCTTCGTATGAGATTTTGCGATCATATCATCCACATACACTTCTATTTCCTTGTGCATCATATCATGAAATAAAGTCACCATGGCCCTTTGATAAGTGGTGCCTTCATTTTTCAGTCCCAATGGCATCACTCAGTAACAAAACGTTCCCCACATGTTCACGAACGTTGTTTTCTCCATGTCCTCGGGTGCCATCTTAATCTGATTATACCCCAAAAAGCCATCCATAAATGAGAATAAAGCGTTCTTTGATGTATTGTCTACGAGAGCGTCGATATGCGATAAAGGAAAGTTACCCTTCGAGCTTACTCTGTTCAAATCCCTATAATCCACACTCATTCGAACTTTTCTATCTTTTTTAGGAATTGGGACCACATTAGCTACCCATTCAGGATACTTGGCCACCTCTAAGAACCCAGCATCAAATTACTTT
Source organism: Theobroma grandiflorum (assembly GCA_036013995.1). Classification (NCBI taxonomy): domain Eukaryota; kingdom Viridiplantae; phylum Streptophyta; class Magnoliopsida; order Malvales; family Malvaceae; genus Theobroma; species Theobroma grandiflorum. Next base: position 4,751,937 of record CP142131.1, on the reverse strand, counting down.
TTTACTTCTTCTTTAATCTTCAGCAACATCTCTGGCTTCATCATTCTTAACTTTTATTTAACCGGCTTGCAATCTGGCTTCAAAGGTAACTTGTGGACAACAATGTCAGTATTGAGACCTGGCATGTCTTGATATGACCAAGCAAACACATCCACATATTAATGAAGCAACTCTTCTAGCTTTGTCATTCGTGAGATGATAATGAGGTACCAATCTTCACCTCTTTTCTTTCTTCCTTATTTCCTAAATTAATCGTCTCTATAAGCTCTTGATGAGGCAAAATCTATTTTTCCTCTTGTTCCAACAACCTCGACAATTTCGAGGGTAGATCATAGTCATCCAATTCTTCTTCATTTTCCTGTTCATCAATGTTTGGCATTTTTTTAAAATCAACAATCTGATTGCGCTCATAATTTTCTTCGTGTTCATTATTTAAAGACCTGCAAATAGGTGCAATTGGACATGGATACAGGCAATCATTTGTTGGTTTAAAGGGAAAAATATGAAAATGGTATCTGCAAGAAAAAAAGATAACAAATAAGATGATAAACATCATGCTTGTTATTTATTTGAAAGATTAAAGTAAAAAAAAGCTCTATTTAAACAAGAAATTGACCCTAATGCCTTTGGGCATAGGCATTTAGGTGAAGGTGTTCATTACATTTTCAAAGACTCAAAGATGATCGGTAGCTCCATGGCTATCCAATTGGTTAGCTCTTCCCTAGGCAATATTGGATACGCCTCAAGGACATTTTCATCAACTCCCTCATCCTTAATCATATGGATTGATGGCTCATCAAACGCCTCTTGAAAAGTCCCAACAACCTCCTTTGGTGTTTTATGCAAAAAGGGAATCATTTTTTCCTCAAATTTTTCCTCTTCGATGTAAAATTTGATCACTGACAAGTCCATCAACTCTTGTAACTTACGTCGAAAGCCAACACAAATTTAGATAGAATATCCAATTGCCCCCATATGGAGCTTGCAAGAACAAGTAAGGTCATGCCCCGATTCTTTCGTGTCCATTGCTTCTGGAGTGATGGCATTTATTTTGGACAGTGCCTTAAACACTCTCTCTATTGGTGTTTGAACCCTATCGACACTCTTTCTAATCTTTCGAGTCATCTTTTCATGGATGACATTCACTGTTGGCCTTTCATGGTTAGGCAAAGGATTCCCCCTATCATTTGAGTTATCCATTTTGGCAAAGTTTAAAAGTCTTGCCTTAATTAGCGCTTGGACCTTATGCTTAAGTGCAGTAAAGTTTTTCGTGGAGTGCCTTTGGATCCCAAAATGATAATCACAATGTGCATTCTGGTCATACCATTTTGGATAAAGGGATTTGAGTGGTTCTAAAGGGGTGCGGGCTAATAGTCGATTTTCAATCAGTTGTGATAACAAGACAGTGTAAGAGATTGGGATATGATCGAATTAGGGTCTTTCTTGAGCAGTCTTGGATCTTCTCTGAGCATTTTCGGAGTTATTGGTTGAAGATGTGGGTCTTGGTGTTGGTGACTGTGGGAAGGTATTGGGTCAAAACACTGGTTGTTGGGTAGGCGGACATATATAAGGGTTTTGGGTAATATTACCTACATTAGGGTAAAATGGTAGATATGAGTGGTATGGGTGGTAAGGGTTGAGATTATGGCTTTGAGGGCTAGTATAAGCAACTGCCTGCACGTCTCCCTCTTTTTTCTTATATGGGGTCCCTTTTCTAGAGCTAGTGACCTCATTTGCCTCAATTTTTCCATTCTTTATTGCCTATTCGATTATTTCCCCTGAAAGGACTAGATCTGCAAAGTTTTTAGTGACATTGCCGATCAGGCGTTCATAAAAAGGAGCCTTGAGCGTACTTATGAACAATATTGTCATCTCCTTGTCTGTTAATGGCGGCTGCACCTGTGCTATTGTATCTCTCCATCTTTGAGCATACTCTTTGAAGCTTTCGATAGTTTTTTTTTCCATAGTCTAAAGTGATAGGTGATCAGGGGCCAAGTCGACCACATGCTTGTATTGTGCCATAAAGGCTCTAGCCAAATCTTTCCAAGTTTTGATATGACTTCGTTCAAAATGCACGTACCATCTAATTGTCGATCCAGTTAAGTTGTCCTGAAAAAAGTTGATTAACAATTTGTCGTCATATGACTGGACAGTTATCTTTCGACAATACATGGTAATGTGTGCCATCGAGCATTTTATCCCATCATACTTCTCAAATTTTGGCACCTTAAATTTTAGAGGGATCACTACATCGGGAACCAAACATAACTCAACTATATCCATAGTCCTGAACCTATCGACTCTTTCGATAGCACATAAACGCTCTTTCAACAAATCATATCTTTTCTCGACTTTTTCATTTTCCCCTATTTGGGATGAACTCTTCCTTAGTTTTTCTTGCTCTTTTGGGTCATCTAAATCCGGAACATGTATTGGTTCAGTGAGATTTACTCCGGAATTTGACCCCAATTGTCCGTGAATCGATTGATGACCGGTTGGGGGTGGCACATTGTAATAAATAGGTGGCGCCACTTGCGGGTGAGCCCTTTCAAATGCATGAGGTGGGGTGAATCTTGGGGGGTAAGGCGGATTATCCCTTGGATTGCTAGTGTCTTGTGTTTGTGGGTTTTCTGGCTGAGCTAACTCTTCAACCACTCTTTTTCTTTTGCTTAAAGTTATCACCAATTCCATCATCTTTGCTAATTGTTCTCTCATTTCTTTTTGAGCTGTCTCCATTCTTTCCATTCGTTCTCTTTGTTCTTCTTCCATGATCCTTACTCGACGAGTATTATGAATACGTTGGTCACCGACTTTAGGTTATAGAGCTATCTTGGAATCCTTATTTTTTAAATCATAAATATGAATTAGATGCAATTTTGGTGCATGAATGAAAATGAACACATTATTTTCAGATGAAAAACTTATTGCGAGTGAAATGCACGTATGAATGATATACTAAGAGTATTTGCGACATAACACCTATCAACAAAATAATCCATTGCAATAGATATTGTCTTTCACTACAATTCAAGAGTCATCTTTTACATCTACTCTATCAATGGCTATCAAGTGGTAAATTCATTTCCTATATGCAAAATTATGATGCAAATGTGCTATGCAAAATAAAAATGATAAGAGGTTCAAATTAGTACAAAAAAATGTTTAAGAGTAAAAAATGAATGAAAATAATTAATAAGATGGGTATGCATGATACCTTTATTATTTTACGAGTAAAATTTAGAGCAAGGGGATATGAAGAAATTCCTTCATGTATACCTAGTCAAAAGGTATACTCTCATGGGTGAAGCTTTACTTAGGCAAAAGCTGCTCACGGTACTTTATATGCTGAGTTCGGGTTGAAAGTGGAGCTAAAGGTTCCCAAATCGTTCCTCACTGTCTTCCACACGAACTAGCAAGGTACCTCGGTCCTCGCCCATTTAGGCTTCAATCGGACTAGGTTCGATTTGAGTGGGGGTTTTCACTAGCCCATGCAAAGGTTATCACTTCACGAGAGCGTAGCTACTTAACCCCCTCTTAATTAAGGACTAAGCCCGAGTAGAAGGCTTATGCATGCATGCAAAATGTGTCGTGTGTGTGAAGGAATATATCCACTTTCGGCCAATAATCTCACATCTCTCTATCCTAAATTTCCCACAATTAAATAACAATAACAAGAATTAAAACAATAAATGCAACAAAAAGCAATAAAAAGTACATGCTAGAGATTAAGGAAAACACTAAGTTATTTAAGGCCTAGAATGACTTATGATTACTTAATGGCTTGACTCTCTTCGTCCCCAGTGGAGTCGCCAAGCTGTCATAACGTGCTGGTTCGGGAACCCGTCCGCTAAACGTGGGCGAAAATAAAAGAACTTAGGAGTCGCCACCAATGGTCTTCTTTAGGTGCGATTGGTCACATATTAACTTGGTTCTAATCGATGAAATCCTAAATTAGTTTTAGGTCAATCGAAAGATTGAAAACTGGTCTACATTTTTCAAAGATGGGTTCGGGAGTGCGGTTACGCACGGAGAAGGATTAGCACTTCCGTGGCGCCCGTTCCACGAACGGTACCATTTAATCTTGAGTCATTCTATTACGGCCTAATTTTGATTTTATTGTTCTATTTCCTTAATCTTTGCTTATTAACTAAGTTTTATTGAATTGGTCTTTTATTCAATTTTAAGTATGCATAAGATACAAGTATAAAGTGATGTCATGATTTATTTATTTTAAATAATGGGGTCAGTAATTTTTTATTGAAAAATCGTTCGAAGACCATCCCAACTCTTTGGTGAAGTCTCGACCTTTTCCTCACTTAGAGATATCTCTGAAAGAACTCATCTCTACAAGCTCATCGGAAAAATCCCATCATCGAAATTCCCGCCTCATTTACAAGATAAGCGTGACATGTTATGACAGGATAAAAATGATGGAATCTACACGCACACGTTTATTGACTTAGGTGGTTCGTAATTTATCTTATTATTTTTTTTGTCATGAATTATTTGTTTATTTTTATTTTTTATTATTTTTTATTATTTTATTATTTTGCTATTTTTTGAATTTTTGTTTTCTATTTAAATCTATATTCTTTAATTATTATTATCGATTAATATTTACTTAATTATATAGTTAATCAAACAAACAATTAAAATTTTCTATGGTTAAATTAACTTTATTTGGTAATATTTATTTAAACTAATTAACTAATTATATTAATTTAAGTTTAAATGCAACATTATGAAAATTTATTTTTTTTAATGTATACTTTCAATATTAACTATTTGAGTAATGAATATCGGAATATAGAGTTCGGATTTATCCCGACGCTTCGGTGAAAATCCATCTCGTATTCCTCACCTAGAAAATCTACCTAAAAGAGATAACTTTTTATCCCTTTTTAGGTTGAATTCCATCATCGAATGCTCAAAATAGTCATTTTTTCTTTATTTTTTTATTGTAGTTATTTTTACAATGATCTATTTCCCTTTTTTTATTTTTTATTTTATATTTTTTATTTCATTATTATTATTATTATTTATTTTATTTATTTATTTATTTATTTTTACTTTTTAATGGTTAAATAGACATATATAACCTATTCCTATAATACTCAAATTTAAACCAAAATTACATTTTAATTAAACAAACAACTAGGCCCAACACTAATTAAAACAAGCCCAAATTAAAAGGGAATGAATTATACTTTACTGGGCTAAGATCGACCCAGTCTCACAGGCCCACGAAAGGCCTGACGTTGCCCCGGACGGTCCGCTCAACAGGCCCGCAGTGGGGAAGTTCAAAACGCACCGTTTTGGTGTTGGTGAATGCTCTTCAAAACGACGTCGTTTTGCCCAAAACGCTTCAGCTTCCTCCACTCCCTTAAACGGCGTCATTTTGCCCCTTCCTCTCTAGTATAAAAATCTCTTTTTTCCTTTCCCTCTTTATTTTTCCCCTCCTGTTTCTCTCTCTAGGGCAGATTTCTTTGCCTTCCCTCTACCTAAGCCTTCCCTTTCTCTCTCTCTTTCGGCTTTCTCTCCGGTGACCTCTCGGTTGCCGTCGCCAATCAATACATCAAACCTGGCCTCCCCTCTCACCACACCAATTGGCATTCTCTCTCACCACACCGATTGGCTTTCTCTCTCCCTTCCATCGTCATCAGTCAACTTTTCCTCTCACCGATCGACTAAAAAAAATCCTTCCGAAGAAACCCAAAAAACTTCAACCTTCACCCTTGCTTCTCTTTTTTTTTTTTTTCTTCTTTTTTTGTGTTGGATTTTCGGTTGATTGTTTTTTGTTTATTGTGGATAGGGTAGATGGTTGATAGAATTTAGGGCTTTTTTTTTGTTGATGTGTTTGTGATTTTTGGTTGCAGGGATCTTATTCTTTTGAAAAAATTTTTGGTTTTTTTTTTGTTTGAATTCGAAAAATTTTTTGGCTCTTTTTCCCCCGGTTCCCTCTGCTTTGCCCGAATGCCCCATTTTAGCAACTAGATTGTCCAAAATTTGGGACAATCTCACTAAACACTGCCAATTAGGGGTTAGTCACCGGATTTGGGTAATCCTCCAAAATCCGGTGACTTTGCAAGGATTTGATGATTACTTGCTTTTTTTTATTTAGTTTTTATTTTATTATTTATTTTTTTTAGTAGGTGTCTACACCCTCCTCCAATCTTGGATCTATGTCTGCTTTTGCCTTTCCAGTGCTTAATTATCAAGCAGTATCTTAAATTGGCTTATGTTTTCCTGTCGGGTCTAATCCAATATTTATGACATGCCAAAATAAGTACTAGATTATTTATTTATGTTTATTTATCTACCCTTATAAATAAATTTAAACAAAATTTATCACGTGTCCCGTGGTCACAACTAAGGTGCATAGCTTATTATGTGAAATAAAGTGCCATACAATATATTTAGTATTTTCTACAGAAATCTAATAAATAGATTCATCAAAAAAATTAACAACTAAAATGTGTGAGGACAGCTATTGTTTGAAAGGCCAAATATTTATGATTTGACTATTGTTGTGTGTTTAAAACAAGGTGAGAAATATATTTGCAAAATCTTTACAACAAGATACATGCTAAATCAAGAAGTAAAAAAGAAACATTAATTTCTATTAAATTCAAAATCACAAGGTTCATGAATCTCGTATATGTAAACAATACATTTTGATATTATTTTTATTTGAAAAAAATAAATTAAAATGGAAAATTAGAGATTCAAAATGTTCAAAATAAGATGGAAAGTGAAAGCAAAAAGGTAAAAATTCAAATACGTAGTTATTGAATGGAAGCAATTTCTGTTACTAAATTGACAATTTGGACGTCCTCTTCAATTTGCACAATCCTCCTCTCCAATTCGCTTGGACTTTAAGGGAATTTTTTTTTATAGGAGGGTTAAATAATTATGATTAAAGATAACATATAATAATTTAAATATATATTATTTAAATTTAATTTTTTTTATTGATTCAGTCGAAAAATTTAGATATTAAAAATCGATGAAAAAGATTGAAGCATTGAAAATTAAATAATCATGAATTGATAATTAATCGAATCAAATTTACCGAATTCAGTTCAGTTCTATCGGGTTATTCGATTTGGATCGATTTTGCTCAGCCCGAACATGGGGCTTTATTACCGAATCTAAAGGCCTAACGCTGAGGGCGAGCTGAACATAAAATCAACTTCAATATGGGCCTAAAACCATAGATCAAGCTCAGGCCTAATGAAACAAGACCCAGGTTCAGGTCGACAGAGCGGGTCGTTATCAAAAGTTTCTTTTCCAGTGTAAAATCTGGCGGAATATGAACCAAGAAGAGCCCTTTCATCTCTGCCATTTTTTCCGAGGCGTTTCGTACTAAAATTCTGGTTCCCTCGAGTCTCAAAATATCACAAAGTTTGCACCCCCTAACGCTGCTGAACGATGGCAATTGCCACTTGTTCTCCTTTGGGCCTCAACTCTCCTATGTCTCGACCTTCTTTGTATAACTCTCAAAGGAGGGTGTTTTTCCAGAGCCATGCTTGGTTTCAAGCTCAACCCAGAACCAAACCCATCTGCGCATCAGCTGTAAAAGCTGAAGCTGGTGCTCAGAAGGAGGATATTGTGATCGTAGGTGCTGGGATTGCTGGTCTAGCCGCCGCAGTGTCCCTTCGCAGGTAAGAAAAAAAAAATTTAGCTGAACTTTATGACTTGCTTACCTTTCTAGTCTAAATTAGACTGTCCATTTACAAATTGCTTTGATTCCTTTGGTGGTGTCTTTAGCAATGAGTTGTGCAAAAATCTATGCTTTCATTTTTTTTTCTTTATGTAAGATAACTATAGCACATAATCAGATTTGCGCTATTGAGTTTTAGCAAGTTCAATGAGAAATGACTCTCCACAACTTGTTCTGATTACTTGTCATGTTAAGTGATCATCAGGCTAGGAATTGGATCACTAGTGCTTGAGCAAGCAGAGTCACTTAGAACTGGTGGAAGCTCACTCACTCTTTTCAAGAATGGGTGGCGGGTATTGGATGCAATCGGTGTTGCAGATAGTCTCAGGAGCCAATTTCTTGAAATCCAAGGGTATATGTTCACTTTCACTAGCTTGTCATGTTAACACGTGCGTTACGAAATCAATATTTTCCTATACTAGTTTCAGACTCAAGGCATCCTTAGTTATCATATTGTGAACTTGTTCATTGCATCGGCTGTGCAGGATGGTGGTGAAGTCAGAAGATGGCAGGGAGTTACGCTTCTTCAAATTCAAAGATGAAGATCAAACGTACTAAATCTTCCACGTTCTTGGAGGCAGTTTTTAATCCAACTTGTATCACAATTTCTGTTCTTCTTTACCTGTCAATTATATGGAATCGTTTCTTTGTTTTCATCAACTAATGATGACACGATACTGCAGCCAAGAAGTTCGCGCGGTGGAGAGGAGAATACTTCTGGAGACGCTTGCCAATCAGCTGCCACCTGAGGCAGTCCAATTTTCTTCCAAGTTAGCAAAGATTGAAACAAGTGAAAATGGTGAAACTCTTTTGGAACTTACGAACGGGACTAGATTACTTGCCAAGGTTAATTAACCTATATTTTAACATTCTCGTTCAGATATACAGCAAAGTTGAATCTTGATTAATACTATAATTTAGCATTGCTTCCGACCTGTGTCACAAGAAATCAAATGATGGAATACATTTCAACAGATTGTTGTTGGCTGTGATGGAATTCGGTCTCCGACAGCCAAATGGATGGGTTTCTCTGAGCCGAAGTATTCAGGGCATTGTGCTCTCCGTGGACTTGGGTATTATCCCAACGGGCAGCCATTTGCACAAAGAGTTAGTTACATATACGGAAGAGGGTTGCGTGCTGGATATGTTCCTGTTTCTCCTACAAAAGTTTACTGGTTTATCTGCTATAACAGCCCCTCGGCAGGTTCTTTTTTATGAATGAAACTTACGGTAGGATTCAGTCATAAAGTTTTTGCAAATACTTTTTAGCTCCAATGATGTAGAACATGGTTTGTTGCAGGTCCAAAGATCACTGATCCAATTTTGCTGAAGAAGCTAGCAAAAGAACTAATAAGGACCTGGCCTGCGGAGCTACTTAAATTGATTGATCTCACCCCAGATGAGACGATAAGTAAAACGCCCCTTGTTGACCGTTGGCTATGGCCAGGTATAAGCCCCCCAGCATCAGCCGGTAAAGTTGTGCTGGTCGGGGATGCCTGGCACCCAATGACTCCCAATCTTGGACAAGGTGCCTGCTGTGCTTTAGAGGATGCAGTGATCCTGACAAGAAAGCTAGCAGATGGAATTAAATCTGGTCCTGCATCCATTGAAGGTGCTCTCAAGGCATACGGAGAGGAAAGATGGCCCCGTGTCTTTCCGTTAACCATAAGGGCAAATCTTGTGGGATCTTTTTTGCAGTGGGATAGTCCACTTGTCTGTTCTGTTCGTGACAATGTTGTCATCCCTAAATTAGTTAGACTTGGGTCAATGCTTGAACACACAAATTTTGAGTGTGAGCCTCTCGAAACATAAAATGTTGGGTTTCACGCCGACCCCACAAGAAGCAAGAAAATTTATGGCTATACTACATTGTCCTTTAAAGCTGTTTTGCCCATCATATTTTAATGCATCATGCAAAATTACAGGGCTTTCTTGATAAAATAGGGCAAAGTTTACCTATCTCTAGTCTCCTTGTACCTTCAAAAGAGGTGCATTGTCCAAAAATAACTTCTAGGACAACCAAGTTAATCATGGAAGAAAAGAACATAGCATATATTAGAAAATGAAAATATGCAGCAACCTATATAATTACATCAAAGCAAAATTTAAGAAGGCCGTTACATGCATCAAGCAGGTTCCCCACCTCAAATATGTTGCACCTCTACTCGTTCACCATACTTGCAACTTCAAGGTTCAAGATATTAAATCTATTAAAAGAAATCACTTTTAAGTCTTATTAGCACCAGTAATGTAAAAGGCTGAAGTAGACAAGGAGTAAGTAGGCCTTTAGGATGGAGACTTGCTGGGAAATAGTCAAAGGTAATATCAGAATACAAGAGCATCAGCATGAACAGCATGATTGAAAAGATGTTTCTACTATCATTATAGCCAAATGGTAAAACCAGTTTCTATCTTACAAACATGACAATGCATTACTCCTCCCTAAGAAAATAGCTCTCTTCTGTCTTCTACACCCATTAATTTATCATCTTGTATTTGTATATATGTGTAATATCGGAAAATGCATGAAATCACCTAAATTCTTCAAAAATCAAAATGGTTTTTCAATAGCAAATGAACATCTCGTACTCTATTTGACAAGGAAAAAGTGAATCACACCCATTCTTTGATCATATCACAGATTACGGACACCAGTTGTTTTGTAGAATTAAAGTCCTCCAGCTCCAGTTTTAAAGCGAGTCAGTCCATGCACCAAAGAATCTTGATCTTGCAATCAATCTTCAAACCCTTGATTCTGCAAAGAATTGGATCATCTTAGTTTATATAACATTTAAAGTTTAAATTTTTATTTTTCCAACGTAAATTACCTTAATTCTATCTTTTAAGTATCTACCTAATGTCTGCAACTGAAAATCAGTATATCTTACCAAATCTCATCAATCTGAAGGGAAGAAAAATCTAAAATAACTTGAAACAAATAAAAGGATTTAAAAAAAATAAAAATAAAAGGATTTAAAGCACAAAGCTGAGCGGTGCTTATGCATTGCCTGATCAAGAAAACATAATAAATATGAATGGTAAATTTCAACAACTGCCTTTCAATCTAACATGTCTCTTCATTGCTCAACAAAAATGAATGCAAGTTATTTATTTCACTGAACGAAACCAGTCAAACAGATTTAATTCACCAACTTAGAAACTCCCCACATAACAATTGCACTGCCAAGCAGATACCACTCTAAATAAACGAAAAAAAGTTATAAAATACCCAGATTTTAGGCAACCATGTATTAACTTTCGGACGCAATCTAACAAAAAATAATAAAAGAAGGGATGATATTGGAAACCTGGGCTGGAAAAGAACCAAAGAATGATAGCGCAAAGAATTAGAACGACAGGGATGATGTGGATGGCGTTCTCGGCAAATCTAACACGAGACCTCTCTTTCTTAGCGGCGTGCGAGAGGGGATTGTATGTGGGCAGTTGTTGCGGGTTCAGGGGAACCGTCTCTGAGCTCTGTTGCTTCGAACTCTGTGATTGGGATGGTGTTGAGTTGATGAAGAACTCGTCTGCGACTCGGGAACCGCTCGATGATCGATGCATCTTTGGGTCCGTTTCTCTTATGGCTCAGAGAAAGAGAAAGAGAGAGATTCCAAAAGAAATGAGATCTTCGGTCTTCGTTGCGGGTGCCGACTGAAGGCGAAACTCCCCACGAAAGGGCACGGTTTTCTGCTAATTTAGGCGGTGCCGCAAAATGACAAAACAAAACCATGCCTTGAGCCTTCTCTATTTTCTTTTTTTTTTTATAATTTTTTACTCACGGCCAAAAACAAAGAAAATTACTCGGAGTTATATCTGGTAATGTATTTTTATTTTTATTTTTTGGACACATAATGTTCTTTAAGATTTAAAATATATGCTTACACTCTTTTTTTTAAAGAAGATATATTCCTAAACTCTTGAAATATCATAAATCATTGAAAAAAAATATAGGTCTATGGAAGAGATCCAAATGCATATACATTAGAAAGAAAATATTACATTTTTATATCATCAAAATATTTTTTTTATAATTATTATATTCAATTTTAGAATCATTTTCTCATGAGATTGGATAAATTTATGTACACTTTTAGCATTGAAGATTTTGTTTTCAATTATCTAAAAAAGGAAATTTGCAATTGAAACAAGCAAATTAACATTAATACCTCGTTTCACTATTATTAATCTCGTCATCCAAATTACATAAATATATTGAATTTTTGAAGAAGAGATATCAAGACTGTGTTCGGTTGATTTTTTATTTTTATTAATTTTTTAGAAAAATAAAAATATCAACTAAAAAATCTTTAATAAGAAATTTTGTAGTAGGTGGTATTTAATTGCTTAAAAAAAGATAATATTTTAAACTAAAATAACATTTTGAAGCAAATAGTTAATAGAACTTGTTAACCATATATATTAGCTAAAAAAAGCTAAGCTAAACGGACTCTAAATATAAAGATTATTTGTTTGTCTAGTTTGAGACTCTCTTTGTTAAAGCAAAGAGCCATATATAATAACCAAATAAGAAGGAAAATAACAAGTGGAGAAGTAAAGAAAATAAAATGTGTTTAAGCTATAATACACGTAACCCCTAAGAAGATTCCTCTTTCTCCAATTTTTGTTTCCCATCCTAACAATGAACTCGAATTAATTGTCAAAGATTCAAATAAATTCAATGAATGCACGAATTAGCCATTCTAAAACGAGACCTTTCTTAGAACTTTCTAACCCGCCGCGTTTGACCTCATTCCTAAGGAAGTTAAACAACACGCGCCAAGATTGAAGCGTGGTCAAACTATATGCGAGCAATGAAAACAAAAAGGTGAAAGTGAAAAGCAGAGAAATTGGCCACCACATGTTTGTCCCATTTTTGCATTAGCTGGGTTCGGTCGTGTTGCAGCCGCCCCTGTTTCCGGCTGGCAGGCGCGTGGCTGCACCGGTTGGATTGTCGAAAGGTTCCTTTCATGCAGACAACACACACGTAAACGGAAACACCTGGCTTTCCTTTTCTTGTCCTTTTTTTCTCCTCTCCCGTGGAAAGCCAGATTAAATTCTCTAAAATGACTAAAATATCCTTAAAAAAAGTTGTGGTTTTAATTACTATTATTATTATTTGTGTTTTTTTTTTTCTTCCCGCTGTCCTGTCAGCAGAGGGATTAGATCTTTGAAGATAAATAGCGGAATATAAGTGACAATCTGACTCATTAATTCATGATTAAAGTTTAAAAAATAAAAATCCAAACCTAGTTATTTTCATTCTCCTAACTATTTTCTCCAACTATAAAATTACTTCATAATTTAGATATCAATGTCTTGTGTTGGGATCCACCTATAAATCCAACTGCTAACTAATTGTGCATGGTGACAATGATCTACAATAAGACAGTCCAAAAAATAAATCACAAGTTGAAGAATCCAATTCCTCTTCATTCCTTTGGGATTTACTCTCATTATAATATTAAGATTGTTCTTATCCATCAATCCTTGTGTAATTGAATATAAAAATATTTAATTTATGTTGCGTGCTTCACTAATTATATAAAGTATATCACAAATTAATTTTTAATTCTATCATTGTCTTTCTTTTGATTTCCGCTCATAATTATTATTGAAATACAAATTTCAAATATCTCATTTTGATAAAAAAATATTATCAAATTAGTTCAAAGTTATCCAAATAATATAAAAAAGAAAATTCTACCAACTGCAGATCATAAGCATCTTAGTGCATTTGTAATATTTTCTTTGATAAATTTTTTTCTATTAATATTTATCGAACTCTCCATCAAAGGGAATACTTGCCAAGAAAATGATATGAATAAAGTTTTACATGTTAGTATAATATGGAATATTTTCCAAGAAAATGATGGGTAAAAAGAGGAGGAAAATGCCCCAAATATGTAATTACATAACAACTGTACAACACGTGGCATTCTTTGGTTTCCTTGCTACGTCACCCCTCTAATTTCCCCAAATTTTAAATTTAAACAATTAATTAATAAATAATAAAAATTAAAAATTCCAACATTTCTGGCTCTTTATTTATAACGACAACACACCAACACGGTATAAAGGTCCTTTTCTCTCTCTCTGTCTCTCTCTTCTTCTCCGGCGACGATCTGAAATCACCGGTGATTTTCTCCGTAAGCCACAATTTCACGTTCCTTCCATCATCTCCCTCGACTTCTCGTGATTCAGTTGTTCAAACTCGTCGCCATCATGAATCCCGAATAGTAAGCTCCAATTAATTTCAAATCTCAGAAAAAAGAAACCGTTAATTTTTTTTAATTTCTTTTAGTTGATTTTATAATGAATCAATCGTTTCTAATTCATTTTCCATGGGTCTGCATATTTTATTTTTCTTTTGAATTAACTGTTTTTGATTTTCCCTAAAATTTCGTTGTTTCTTTCATTACTTTGATTATTGATCGGCTTTATGAATCAGATCCGGTTAATTTGTGTATCAGATCTGTTTATTGATTTTCTATGCATTATAAGTTACCGTAGAAAAAATAATTAAGCTGAAAAACTGTAATCTTATCGAAGTGATTTCTTAAGTCAGGTAACAGTTTTTGGAAAGATTTGAGATATTTTAAACAAAGTTAGGCTTAAGGATGGAAATAATTGGGTGAATATTGATTGGTTGTTGATATTCTAAAGCTAAGGATGGAAATAATCGGGTGAATATTGATTGGTTGTTGATATTCTAAAGTTAAGGATGGAAATAATCGGGTGAATATTAATTGGTTGTTGATATCCTAAAGTCATAGCGAGAGCTAAATGTCTTCAAAACTTTTAGTGACAAAAATTTGAATCTTGATTGCTGTTGAGCTTTTTGGGATGTCTCCTTATATGTTGAAATGTTGACCTGTGTTTTATATTCTGAATTTGGTTTGTTTGTGTTAATGGCAGTGACTATCTGTTTAAGCTTTTACTTATTGGAGATTCTGGTGTTGGGAAATCATGTCTACTTTTGAGGTTTGCTGTAAGTTCTTGGTCCCTCATTGATTTTTATTCTCTTGGATTGTTTGCTTTGTGATTTGTTATCGTTTTATTCACTAGGTTTAATGCTTCTAAACTTTTTTTTTTTGGTGAACCAGGATGATTCATATCTGGAGAGTTACATCAGCACCATTGGTGTTGACTTTGTAAGTTCTGTCTTGTATTTTTATAAAATTGGTTTGTTTATTTTAAACATGCGAATGGTAAATTAACTTTGAATTGTATTTCAATTCGCAGAAAATTCGCACCGTGGAACAGGATGGAAAGACCATCAAACTCCAAATTGTAAGTTTTTAAGTTGGCATACTATCTTTCCTTTTGTTAATTGAGTTTGAATCTCCAAAGTTACCTACTTGGAATGCATACTGTGATTTTGGTACCCCCATGCCCTGGTCTGCTTTCACAGGGTTATGTTCATTCTCACAGTTCTGGTTAATATAACAAGTTTCTTTGTGTTTAGAAGTTAAATCGTTTTTTGTTTCCCTTCTTGGAATTATTTGATATGTTTTATAGAGTTAAAAAGCTACATGACTTTTCTTTTGTTTTGATCATTGTTGATTACTGATTGCTTTTCATGCTTGCTTCTGGATATGCAGTGGGATACTGCTGGCCAAGAACGTTTCAGGACTATCACTAGCAGCTACTATCGTGGCGCTCATGGTATCATAGTAAGTGCCATATTTTACATTTTATCTGTGTTGTTCCTTTCTTAATTTTCTTTATGCAGGATTAAACTCATGCTGCTTACGTTCTTGCCAGGTTGTTTATGATGTGACAGACCAAGAGAGTTTCAACAATGTCAAGCAATGGCTAAATGAAATTGACCGCTATGCCAGTGAAAATGTGAACAAGCTTTTAGTTGGGAACAAGTGTGACCTAACAGCAAACAAAGTTGTGTCCTATGAGACAGCTAAGGTAAACTGATTGCACAAATTTGTTGCTCACATGTATATAGCTTTAGGTATCCTTAAAGTTAGGATTTTCATTACTCATGACTTGTTTTCTTTCTTCAGGCGTTTGCAGATGAAATTGGGATTCCTTTCATGGAAACAAGTGCTAAGAATGCCACTAATGTTGAAGAGGCTTTCATGGCCATGGCTGCTTCAATCAAGAATAGGTACTCCACCTCGGGTTTTCCCTATTTTATGGTGAATGTACGCCCATGCAGGCTTCTTATATATACATAAGAAGCAGATGGCTTCACTTCTACTTTAATGGATTGGCCCTCCTTTTTTGAGTTTATTGATCTTTATCTGTTTATGGTTGTTTGCAGGATGGCAAGCCAACCAGCCATGAACAATGCAAGGCCTCCAACAGTGCAGATTCGAGGACAGCCTGTCAACCAGAAGTCAGGTTGCTGCTCTTCTTAAAGAAAGTTAGTTTTAGTGGGGCTCATTATGTTCTTTTGTGTTTATTTGTTGCATGTAAAACTAGTCCTATTTCATGCTTTTGATATGAAGATGGTTCAGCCTGATTTGGTATTCTTGTCTTTTGTTCAATACTCTGTTAAACTTCTATTCTTTTAATTGTATTTGATTTTAAGCCAACATTTGTACAAAAATAGGAATATATTATTTGCCTTGGTTCAGTTTCTACCATTAACCACATATTGCCCTCCTCGTCTGAGTTATCTGGTTTTGAAGTTTATTATATTTTTAACATGGCCGTGGAAGTTTCTTGTGGAAATTGTAGCACCTCGTTTCTCTCAATTGGTATTAGGGTGGTTTGGCCGAAATAGTAGACCAAATGGCAAATGCAATTAGCTCTGAATTTTCCTTCGGTCTGTTGCCTATGTGAACTATGCGGCAACATCCCTAAGGAATCTCCAAGAGAATTTAAACCCACTCTTTGACAGACAAAAATCATAGTTGTACAATTTCACCGTTGTAATTTCTTGGCAGGAAATATAAATTCCTGGAGCCTGGCCGTTAGCAAGGTTTGCCACCATAAAAAAAAATGCAGTATGGAGTATGTATCACACCTCAATTTCCTTATAATTGGAGCCAGAGCTTAGGCGAGACTGAGAACTCCACCACCACCAGAGTGATTTGAACCAGCAGACGATTGAATAAACGTTTCCATATTGCCTTCTTACTTTCAAGGGAACTATGCAAACCTACCAGTAATCACCACAAGAACAGGATCCATCCTTAAAATGGTGAAACCTTACGGTATCCCTTACTATGATCTCTCTTGTTTCAATTGCTGAAATGTACTTGATGGCACGGTGGCAATCCCCACATACTCTCAAATTCTTGAAAACTCTGATTGGTGTCCCGCTGGGCACTTTAATGAGCCCAAAGGCAATTGCCAGCTTTTCACTATGCCGTAATAGCAGCTGTGCTTTCTGCTCTTCCCCCACATCATGCAGAGCAAATTCAAGATCTGGAACATAACCTGCCAACTTCAATTTCTTCTCCAGCTCTCTCAGTTTTTCATGTATGGAGGATAAGTCTGGATGCACCCTATCCCCTGATCTGAATTCATGAACTACACTCTTTATCTCAATCCAACTGTACCCAGGTGTCTTCACTACTTTATTGTCTTTCATTGATTGGCGAACCCTGGCAACGTGGTCCCATTTGTTCATTGCTGCATAAATGTTAGCCAGTTGCACATAACCAGCTGCATTTTTGGGATCAAGATTAAGCAACTTCTCGGCTGCAAACTCGGCCATCTCCAAGTTCTTGTGGATCCTACAAGCACCCAAAAGGGTTCCATATATGGCACAGTGTGGTTTGAAAGGCATTCTCTTTATCAAATTTACAGCTTCAACCAGTTTGCCAGCTCGACCAAGCAGGTCCACCATACATGTATAGTGATCTGGTCTAGCTACAACCCCATAATCCTTCAACATGGAACCAAAGTACCGAACCCCCATATCTACCAGCCCTGCATGGTTGCAAGCCAGAAGAACTGCCACAAAGGTGATCCAATCTGGCCTTACCCCTTCATCCCTCATCTCCTCAAACAGATGTAGAGCTTTCTCACCAGCACCATGTTGGGCATAACCAGAAATCATTGCATTCCAACTAACAACATCCTTTTTCTTTATCTCAAGAAACAGTTTCCAAGCATCATCCAACGCTCCACATTTACAATACATGCTAATCAATGAAGTATCCGCAGTTGTATCATCACGTAACGAAGATTTACAAACAAGCTGATGAACTTGTTTCCCAAACTGCAAAGCAGACAATTCACTACAACCCAATAACACACTACTCAAACTCGAATTATTCGGGCTAATACCATACCTTAACATATTCCTGAAAAGCTTTAAACCATCCTTAGCTCGACAATTCTCCACATAACCGGAGATCATAGCATTCCAAGTCACCAAGTTTTTGACTGGCATTTCTTTAAACAATCTCTCAGCTTTTTCTATCTTCCCAAACTTCATATACCCGCTTACCATGGCAGTCCACGCCACCACACTCTTCACATCCGCTAACTCAAAAAACTCCACAGCCAATTCCAATTCCCCACATTCAACATACCCAGAAATCATTGCACTCCAAGTAACATTATTCTTCTCGGGCATGACCGAAAACAACTCCCTCGCTTTCCCCATTACACCCTTTTGAGCAAAACCAGAAATCATTGTATTCCAAGAAGCAGAATCCTTAAAGGGCATTGAATTAAAGAAAGACCAAGCAGTTTCCATATCAGAATTGTGTACATAACAAGCCAACATAATATTATAAGAGACAGTGTCTTTTTCAGGAATTTTATCAAACAGTGTTTGGGCTTCTGTTATCTTCCCGGGTTTTTTTGAATACCCGGCCAAAATCGAGTTCCAAGTAACTGTCGTTTTAACAGTCATGGTGTTGAAAACTCGGAGAGCGGAATCTAAATCACCTGAGCGAATATAGCTAGTGATAACCTTATTTGAAGAAATGATATAATTTTGATTATGTTGATCCAACGTTGGAGATTTGTCAAGGGAAGGGGCGGTGGGGGGTTTCCTCGTTTTGTTACTGGTGGGAACAAAGTGAGGTTTATGTGGCGAATGGGAAGGGAAATTGGCGGAAACAGCTTCGTGGTTGGGATTAACATTTGGGTTTAGGATTGTGAAAGTGGAGAAAGGGGAGTGAGGGTGTTTGGTTGGTGGAAAAATTTTGAGGAAAGGTAAGGTGGGCTGGTTCCTTGTGTTTTTCAGACAATGATACATTTGTCATGCTTGGTAAGAAAAGGGAAAGTCGAAGATTATTAGTTGAGTTCTAAATGGTGGAACTTGGAAATGTTTTGAGTGCTTCCAAGTTCGGCCCAAGCCTTGAGTCTGTTTCATTTGCTTTGTTTTCCATCCTAACTCGAAAGTCTTGAGCTTGACTGCTTGAGACGGATCTGCAAATCTTAGTCCAATATCTCTCCTCTGGTTTTTGGTTTGTATGGTGGAAGGGAGAAATTACACGACAAGAAAGAATTCAAGAGAAAAAATGATCGTCAGAGGAGAAAAAAAGTGTTATACCTCTGTAACCTTGTTAATACTCAACTTAAACCTCAATTTCACCTTCTTGGCACCTTAAGCTCATTCTTGACTTTTACCAGTCATACATGGTGATAATTTTTTAAAAAAGCAGAAGCATTAGCATTAAACATAGGCAGTTATCAGTAACAGTTGCTAACTGAAGGATGGAAACGCAGCTTTATCCCCTCAACCACTGAAGGTCGGCGAAAAAGGGGCAATGGCTGGACGTATGCAGCCTGCACGAGGTTTAACGCACTTAACAACAGGGGGTGGGGCAGCTTAATGGCATTTGGCTTTGAGTGATATTTATTTGCAAACATAAAACACCCCCACCATGATGCTTCATGATGCATCAAATCATAAATAAATAGAGATTAAAAGATGAAATAACATGACTGCAAAGTTTCAGAAAGGACCCACTAAAACGTTCTCAACCTACACCGAACCAAAACTGATGCCACTACTTCTCAGTCGTAATAATGACCCATGTGCTCTAACTTAAAAAAAAAAAAAAAACAAAACAAAGGTACAAAAAAAGGTATGCATGCATGTCAGGGAAAGACCATAAGTCTGTGGACCCATGGATAAATTATCTAAAATTTACACTCAAAAACATTAAATGGTTTCTTATAAAGGAAATCACCATTCCTCTTGAAAACCCTTTTTTGACTCCTGAGTATTGAATAGATCACAATGACTTCCAAGCAAGTGAAAACCATTGTGCAGCTTGCAGTGATGGTGGAATCTCACTTGCCACCCAAAGAAGGGAACTGCCCAGGATCTTCAATTGCGGGGGCTGGCACATTGCTACCTGCATTGCCTCCATAGCCACCTCTGGGACCACGGCCACGGCCTCGTCCACGTCCTGGGCCATAGTACCTCTCCCCTTCAGCTGGCTTCAAGAACTCATTTATGCTGACAGACTACACCAAAGCAATGTTCAACACAGAACTTTAATAAGGGAAAAACATCTACATCATTGGCACCAATAATGGTGACATGGTGAACAAGTTAAAACAAGGACACTGTACCCATTCATCAAGCAACCTGAAATCCATATCTGCTTTACCCATTCTTTGAACAAGTTAAATAGAAAGGAAGGATTGCATTCATCCAGAAGAAGTGGGAAATCAAGAAAACATGTGAGAGAAATATGCAAACCTTTTTGACTCTATCTTCTTTATCCGCATCTTTGCGCTTGTCCTTTTCAGAACCCTGATTATCAAAAGCTAAGTCAATATACCAGCATAAATGAAATAGATGAAACCGTATATAACAACAGAATAAACTTAAGAAATCTTACGAGTTTGATAAAGATGTCATCATTGCTCTTCTTATTTGAAAGTTGTTGCATGGACTCAAACTCTTTGACATCAACTTTCCTTTCTTCAGTCTTGAGGGCAAACAAAGCTTTCCTCTTCTCCTCAAGAATTTTCTCATATTCTTCTAAAGTCATCTCCTAGTATAGACAGAGGAAAAAGTATACATTCAAAATTAGAATATTAAAATCAAGCAAGACTTGTTAAACCAGGGAAATCCAACCTAAGTTGATCATTTGATCATCCCAAAGTTGATTCAGTTAACCAAAGAGGAAGCCAAACTCGGTTCCACCATTCAGAATCATCAAAGATAAATTTCAAATTTTTAGCAATGACATAGATTCATCCAACAATTATTACCTAGTTAAATAGTTTTTAGTTAGCATAGATAAACTCTACAACAGCCTGGGTTATAATTACAGTTCAAACATTGAAGCTATGCACTTTGAACATATTAGAACCATCTCACATAATGTTACTAGACAAATTGCCCAATATGGAAAAAGTTCTAATAGACAACTAATAGAGTTTAAGCAAGCTATCACAATGCATTCTATTTATGCCCTTAACACTAATTAAACAAGGAGAAACGATATTAGGGTCAGGAAATCACCAAATATATTTATTTTAGCCCTCAATTGAAACCATAGCCACATCTCTAGAAAATCAAAACCCTAACTGTGATCAAAGAACTACCTTATTTTCAGGCTCCTTCTCCTCAGGTTCATTTGCAGCATTCTCCTTGCTGGCATCCACAACATCTTCCTCTCCAGATTGCTTCTCAGCACCCACATTCTTTTCATTCTCAGGGACATTTTCTTCAGTCTCCCTTATTTTGCCCAACATACCAGATATATTAACAGATGAGTTCACATCACACACACACACACACATACATACATACATATACATAAATAAAGCATATTACATAAGGAGCTTTGTTGTGCATGCTGCTTAAGAGATTAGCAAACAGATACTCACGGAGCAATTTCATCAGTTGGAGTTCCCCAATTACCACGTCCAGCACCATCACGTTTGAACTCATTCCTGGTTATAATAAAGATAGATAGTTGATGTGATAAATGATTACTGAAAGAAAACATCAACAGTGGGATTATGCGAAACAAATCACATGACCAAAAATTACAATTCAAATAAAGCAAAATACTAACCCACGTCCAGTCCCACTGCGGCGATCGTACTGCCTACGAGGGTGTTCCCCTTCTCCAGATTCTTCATTGCTAAAACCACCACGACGACCCCCACGGAAAGAACCTCGAGGCCCACCATAGCCACGCCTTTCAGATAGCTTTCCTTCTCCCTCTTCAGAGGGTCTGTACCCTCCTGAAAATCCATTGGAATTATCACCAACATTGGAATCACGATTGAACCCACTGCCACCACGTCCACCACCACGGCCTCCTCCACGTCCACCACCACGGCCGCCTCCACGTCCAGGCTCACTCTTGGCCTCTCTCACTACATAACAAGGCAAACATGGGAAAAAGGAATGCAGGATAAATGAACAAGCACATCACACTTCAATAATTAAAAGTGATTGTCAATAAACCAACAAGAAGGTAAATCTAAGGCAAAGTTCAGCAATAAATGCCAGAATATAGCAATGACCATATCATCCATAAGAATTATATTAAGTGAAGGTCAAAATAAAGCTTAAAATTCACATAGATAAATAGATGGAATTGATAAACCGTTTCATAGCTAGACAAATAGAATCAATAAAGTTCAAAAATAGATCATGTTTTACCTCATTTTCAATGATAAGAATTATATTAACAGAAGTTCAAAATAGAGTTTAAACTTCACATAGATAAATAGATGGAATTGACAAACAGTTTCATAGCAAGACAAATAGAATCAATAAAGTTAAAAAATTTCTCATGTTTTACCTCATTTTCAATGATACCACGAAAAAAAAATTACACAAAACTCACTCATCCATATCAAAAGTTCAAAACACATACAGCTTCACAGCAATAGACTTGAGCAAAAGAACTGCTTTAATGACAGATAATACTAATAAATTTCACAAATTTCTTTTCTTTTATTTCATTCCTATAAAATAATAAATATAGGTAAGACTTATACAAAGGAGCAGCTTTACTGACAGATAAGATTAATAACACATACAAATTTCTTTCATTTTACTTCACTTCCAATCCAATAACAACTATACATCAATCCCAACAAAGAAACTCCACAAACTACTGAAACAATAGACGAAATCCAAAACCCACAAATTTTATTCCTTTTTTGACATTATCTTCAAAACAAAACAGACAACCAAAACCGATCAAAAAACAAGAAGAAACAAAAGTTACCAGCTTGAGCAGGAGGAGTTGGCTTGGTGGGGAGCTTAGCAGGCTTAGCAGGCTGAGCTTGAGCTGGAGCCGAAGCAGGAGCTTTCTTAGGCTTCTCCAGCTTCTGCTGCTGAGCAGCCGCAATAAGCAAACTTGGGTCTTCAATATCATCACCCAAGAGATCGAAAGGGTTCATGGTTGCCATTTGTTAACTCGAAGAAGAAATTATATGGAAAACTTAGTTTTTCCTTTTAGCTTAAAAAGAGAAACAGCAACCAAGAGAGCCCTAGTGTATGGCTAAAGCCATGGAGGTGAATATAAGCCAAAAGGAAAAGATCTAAGTTTGGTGTTTGGAAGGTAAGAAAACAGGGAGAAAGGTATGTAAGAGTGAATTATGAGAGTTATATGCGAGGGGCTCAGAAAACCCTAGCCAATGCGGCAGAGAAACGAGAGTAAAGCTAAACCTAATCTTAAAAACCCTATGGGTTTCGTTAATGTGTGGGCGAGTTCATTTTAAGACTTGTGCTTTTCCTTTCTTTTTCCCTATATGTTTCTTGGACTGTAATTAAATAATCTGTCAAGGCTCACTAAAAGGAGGGGAAATTTGAAAAAAAAAAAATCTCAAGGTTTATGATAGCTCCTTTAGATAATTTAATGGAAAAAACATTTTTTATCCAAAAATAATAATTTTCCATTTTTTATAACAATCTTCATTGTGCCAAAAAAATCATTCAATCCAATTAGTATAGACAATTTTACACATTTAACATTAAATTATTAAATATCAAATTTTTGAATTTTTGAATATTTAACACTAAATACAATACCATATGTTTTTCTATTTAAATAACTTAAATTATCATTGGCAAAGCCAATATAATATAAATAATAATGATTGAAAATATATACTCAATTGATTAATACAAATCTAAAAAAATATAAATTTTGAAAATAAAAAAGAAATAAAATATTAGGAGAGTAGAACACTTTTCCCAATTTGACAAAGCAGAAGATGCGAAACAAATCAAGGGGCCCATTTAACGGATTGGCTTGAGCTAGTTTCTAATTGGGCCTTAGGTTTCTGTTGGGCCATGAAAAGACAAACTCGTAATCCAGTCCAAATAATTATTTTTTCGGCCCAAGAGCCCAGGACAAAGCATCGAACAAGTTTCTCCATCAGGATGTTTGTTCAAACAGTTTATTTTAGTACAAATTAAAAAGGAAAATACAAACAGATATGAGGATTTCCCTCCTTTTTTGTTCAAAGTCGTTGGAGCAATCAAGCGAAAAGAAGACACAACAACTAGTTCAAAGGGATTAGTTGGCTCCGGCCGATGCTGCTTGTCATTTTAAAAGCAATAAATAAATAAATCAATGCAGTGTGGATGGATCGTCAGCAACTTCCACCGACAACCAATCAAAGCGGGACACGAGCTTTAAGCGTTGTACCTTCCGTCTAGATTTCGAGGTGAATGTGTTTAAGTCAAGACGACGTCATTTGAACGTCATATTTGTAATTTGAAATCAAATCGTGATTAGCAACACTTTCTCGAGAAAAATAGTTAAGGAATATAGGAAAATTACCCTTATCACTATATTGTATTGTTGAAATTATTTTTTTCATAATTATATAAATTTTTTACTAAATTACTAAGATTATAATACGATTATAATTAAGATATAAATATAAATATTTCATTCATAATTTTGCAATTCACAATTTATAATACAAGATTTTTCTTTTTGTAATAACTATAGTTTATTAATTTAATGAGAACTATTATTAACAATTATATAGCTTAACAAGTCCATATCGTGCATATTCTAGATTTTTGGAAAACAAAGGAATCTTCGAGAAAAAATAAAAGATATAAAGGAGAATTAGAAATTTTGAAAGTTCAAAAATAACAAGACTATCGATTTCAATGATGAATCAAATTTTGAATGGATGATTTTTAATTTATTATCTTTTTTTAAAATTAAGGGTTTAATGTTCAATTTCTTTTGTCTTTTTTAGACTTTTCATATCGGAAAAATAAAAATCTTTTAACTTCTTGATGATTTTAAATTATTAGGTGATCGATATTATTTCAACTCTCGATTTTCCTTTATTCTCATCAAAAGAGATATAGATATATATATATATATATATATTACTTAACATCATATAAAAGAATTTTTGTTAGAAACAAATGTCTTACGTTCAGGAGTATTATTCTCATTAATGGTCTTTGGCTGGATTGAAAGCAACTACTAATGTTTGCCCCAGTTTAAGTCGAAGAAGAGGTAAAGTCTTATTTTCTTACCTTTTCTTTTGCTAATTTTCTAAAGGGTTAAGACTTGTGGCAAATTCAAAAGTATATGAAAGGTTTGTTTGCTAGCTGTAAGCGTGTAACAACAAAGAAATGCCATTGACAATTAGATTTGCTTGCCTTGCCCCTTGGGCTAGCTATAATTTATAACTTTTCTTACGCTTTGAAAAATATTTAGTAATAACTTTTCTAATTAATACTTGGACCTTGCATTCAACTTTTCATAATTTTTTGGTTCATTCTAACAATTCTATCACCAAAAAAAGTTTTCTTCAAATCAAAATCGAAAAAAAAGAAAAAAAAACATTGACTGACTATGTAGGATAATATTGAAAAATATAATAATTTCACTTATATTATATCTGTAATTTTTTTTTTATATAATTTTTTGAAGAAAAAGAAAGGATTTCATTTGATTCCAACCACATTTTGAATATTGTATCCTTTACTTAGACTCAAAAAAGGGGATATGTAACCTTTGCTCATTTCCTCCAATCCCCATATCGTCGTCTTCTAATACTTCAAAGTCCAAACTGTACTTATTCAACGACCTTCATCTGAAACCCTTTTTTGGTTTTAAATTTCCGATGAATAAATCAACTCATTTATCTAACTAGCTAAAATAAGACTGTGTCACACAATGGAAAAATAAAACGAAATATGGAATAACTTTCTAATCAAATCTAGATAAAAGAGAAAGGAAGGCATTGACAAGAACATGCTGGTAAGGAGAAATCTGACTTCAAATGAATTAGTCAGCAATTAGTGAGAAAGGATTTGCTACGACGAAGACTTGAGCACATTTGAGATTTCAAATTCTATAAATAATATTGAAAAGTAATCACAACAAGTTAAGGTACAAATAAAACTTCTCTCAATTACCATACTTAAAAAAAAAACAAAAATATGCATGAAATTTTATCGGACCTTAAGATTATTTGCATGACTAGGGTTTTGTCATTTGCCCAAACCTTCATTCTAATGATCATTTGGTGCGTAATGAAAATGAATGGTTTCGTAAAATTTGTCAATAGATATCCGTTAAATTGTAGATGAATATTTAATTTAAAATCAATTGACAACTCTTGATGATTACATTTAAGTATAAAATCAAATTATAGTACTTAAAAAAAAACCTTTAATAAATATTTAGTGGAGTGTATAAGCTGGTGAATTTATTCTTCTACATGTTCATGTTACTTTAATTGTAAGAAAATGGACTTACTAGTTTATTTTTGCTCTATATATGGTCATGAGAAGATAAATAAATCTGTTCACAACAAAATTGGCTAGTTTTGTACACAATCTTTGTGATTTGTGAAGTTAGTTAACCAATTTTCTTTACAAGGGAAATGAGGCTCTTTGTTAATTAGATAAACAATAAAAAGACATTAATTTTAATCCACGACCATTATTTTAAGCAAAATCTCAGACTCACACGCCTAAGCACAAATTAAAAGAAGGCAAATCACATGAAACTGTACTATTTGCAGCGTAGCAGGTTGAGCATTGACTTCATATTGTGAGCACAAGTTAAAAATTCATGACTGTGTCTTTTGGGTTAAATGTTTCATTTTTATAAATAAATGAGCCACCATTGATTCAATTTTACTAATTATTAAAGTAATAAAAATAGTTTTTTCCTATGAAATTTTCATGAAAAAAAAAACAAAATTTTCATAAAAAATAACTTCTTCTCGATAAATTGTTAACAAAATATTCCAATAAAGATTCATGACGAAATTTATTCCATCAGAAAATGCCTTTGGTTTTGTAGGGTTAGCAATTTCTTGGTCATTTGGAAGATGCTTTTGACTTAAAAAATATGCCAACTTTCATTTGTTTGAGGGTATACAAATATCCTAGACATGACAAGTTTCTACCTTTGGAACTATGAACTATGATACTAAAAGAACTAAAAATCAAAGAAGCATAGCATATGGGCAGCTTATTTGAAGTATGTGCAAGCTTTTTCCATTTTTCTTTCTTTACTTGTTATTTTTTACTGTTTATATGCTTAGCTTATCCAGAAGGGCTAGGCAAACAACTAGGCATAGGGAAGCTTAAGCCATCCCTTTCAAGATTCAAACTCAAAGCCTTGTGAGTATACAATTGTTTCACGTTTGACCTTTGATCATGAACCAGCCTGGCTAAACTCCTCTTGGCATTTGCTCTAAACGGGCAGTTGGATGACAAGAATCCATCCACCAAGTGTAGGTAAGCCTCCAAATCGTGACAACAAGCCACGTCTGCATTGGGTTTTAGATAGGGCGACATCTTAGTATCGACCCGTAGTTCCGTTCCGACGTGGGAGTACGCCCACGGGTTGTTGTTATCTAGCATGTTGAACACTCTTGAAAAACTTTCATTTCTTTGTTGTTGTTGTGATCCTTCGCCAATGAACACGCCCGGAACCCTAGTGATCACGTCTTGATTGTTCACAATTCGTAAGACCTTGACATTTTTGTCATTAAGCCTATCTACAAAGCCTTTGTTACCAACTCGAGGCCCTCCGAAGGAAAATACTGCGATCGGGGGCACTTGGGGAGCGCATGAACTCAATTCGTCGGCAACTAAAAGAGAAAGTGCGGCACCAAGGCTATGCCCCGTGATTGTAATGCTGAGGGTCTCACCCTGGTACAGATCAATCAATCTTCGCACTTCTTCAACCACTGATTCAGCCAAGCTAGGCACGTGAGCACCGGAGGTCTTGTGCAAGCTCAAGAATCCACATTCAACCTTTTGGGTTGGGTCATCGGATTCAGGAATTTGAACGAGCTGGGCTCTAAAGTTTTCAGCCCATTCCAAGCACGTGGCGGTTCCGCGTAAAGCGATAACAATATCCCTCCTTCCCATGCGTTGAATCTCCCTCTTATCATCACAAACCGCTACGAAGCCGATCCAACTAGACCGTTGGGTCATCCACCCCAGATTGGGAGCCACGTCGTCTACCCATTTCGGCAACCCGACGGACGAGGTGGCGTATAGACTCTTGGTTACCTTGTAAGACCTATCAGGTAACACCACGTGCCGTGGTAAAGGAGCCTCGTCGGTTGACATAGCAGGGTTGGAATGGAAACCATGGTAAGCAGCTTGAACAAATTCCCCATATCTAACAACTTCACGCCTTAGATTTTCATCGAGCGGGTCAAGCAAACCTGACCAATCATTGCAACCGTGGTACTCTCTCCAGCGAGAGCCAAGGTTGTTCCTTGGAGAATATTCCATTGTCTTTGATAAAAGCCTTTGAAGCCTGTTTAAATGACGTGGAGACATCTCTTCCGCAGCTTTCATTTCAGGCCAAATCCTGGAAAGATTAAGCCCTTCGAGTAAACCCTTACCTTTGGCTTCGATTGATCCATTACTTGGGGCTTTGATAGCTTGTTCTGGGTCGGCTTGGTTTGTTTTCTGGAGAAGTTTGTCGAGGTTGGAAAGGTGTTGCCGAGTCAACTCAGTCGATGATGCCGATGAACAAGGTTTTTGGGAACACGGATGGGGTTTTGTTAAAGGGTTTAGAGGTGATTTTTGGCACTTAAAGCTTGCCCGTCTGGCCTGGTAGACGTGCAAGTTTTGAGCGGGAAGAGTCGAGCTGATGCCGATCTGCATGGAGAGAAAGAACAGGAAAAGATAGATAGCTAGAGAGAGAGAGAGCACAGAAAAGTCAATGAAGAGAGAGGTGCCAAAAGAAGGAGAACTCAAGCAGCTAGGTAATGACCAAGTAAGATTGAACAGATCAATCATAGTATTTATAGACAGCCATTTCCAATGAATACCCACACCTTACTTTATAATTACATGAAGAAGCTTTTAGTGTTGCAATGGCAATATCGTAATATAACATGGACAAAGATTGACCTTGTCTGTTTTCACGGGGTTTCAAGAAAAGTCTGCCATCAATGAGAAGGGGAGTTAACCTTTTTATTGGAGTTGAATTGACTGAAAGGACCCTTCGGTTTGGCCTTTACGTTTGTTTGGCTGACAAGTTTTTTTATTTTGTGTTTTGGGGTTTGACTTGAACAGGAAATCGTAGTGTACTACCGTGTACGGGTTATAAGTCAAGGAAACCATGAAATGCAAACTAGTTTTTTTATTATCTAACTACAACCTTTGACGTTGAATATAAATTCTGATTTTTCGAATACTTGATTTAGTTATATATGTAATATTTCTAAATGAAAAATTGATTTTAAAATTTTATTTTCAGTAAAAATTGTATTAATATTAAAAATAATAGTTGAAAAAAAATCAAGAACTATTTACAAATTTTTAAATAAAATTTTTATTACATTAAATTAAGTCTATATAATTTTATTTTAAAATTTTTATAATTATTGGTTGATTAATTGTCATGAGTTAAAATATCATTTATCATTTTATAATTACGTGATTTTAAAAAATAAAAATTTTTATATAATTACGTCATTATATTTATATGTCATATTATCGTCTATTGTGATATAAAAAATTATTTAATTGAAAATAAAATATAAAAACTTGATTTGCACTTAATAAAAGATCAAATATTTATTTAAAATTTTTTAAATATTTCAAAAAAAATTTTAAATATTATACCTTACTAATATCTATAAAGATAATTAGTTATGTCCCCTCCCCTTATGCAAATATATTTGAATTCAACAAAATAAAGTCGGTCACCTTATGCAAATCCATCTCTTTGATATGAAAATGAGCTACAACAGCAGCATATCTATGCAGGCAAACAGAATGTGTGAATTTCCCAATTTTCCATTTTTTTCTCCAAACAATTTGGAATAATAAGCCGGTGCCCCCCTAATTCCAAACGAATGGATTGTCCATTCCATTCTTGCACGAGTGCTTGATATATTTGAAAATTGAAATATTCTGGTCTCTTGTTTTTACTTTTGAATTTTTCTTACATAGTTTCAAACCCTATGACTTATATCATCTTCTCCCTTTTTCTTTTTTGTCAAAAGCTTAAAGAAGTTAGTCTATTTGCATAAAGGATCGACAAACTAGCTTAAGCTTGGCGATCGAGTTCCTGTGTCTGGCGGATGCAGTAAAATGTTGAACTTGGAATGAGTTTTCTCGTTGAAAGCCAAAGCAAGGAAGAAGGAAATTCCGGTCAAAACACTATTCCTCTCCAGTTTCGGGCTAATAGCATTCCATTTTTTGCAATTTCCGAATATGACTAGTTTCATCTGCTTACGTACAACACTTTCTTTTTTTAGCTATAATATTTAACCATAAATTAATGAAACTGCCACCGAACTTATATTTTCTGTTATATCTGGTGTTTGATTGGTCAATATTGTGTTATAGACAAATCTTATACTACGCTTTTTGCCATATTCATGTCGGCCTTGGTCTGGTTTGGTGGATCATACCATCTGTTTGAACATTCATTGCCCAAATCGTAGCATGTATGTGTAAATTATGAAGGTTCCTTCTCATTGCCATTGCCATATCAATGTCCCAAAAAGGCAATGCTACGGACGACAAGTCATCGATTCCGCAAAATTCAAACAAAGCAACAAATCGTTATTCCCAGAATCGTATCAATTAAGACATGGGTTATTTTCGTCAGATGAGATGAAAGATGAGGACACGGGGAGAGGTGTATGTGATATAGAAATATATATATATATATATATATTAATGAATACAATATTTATTATGGTTATTTTCATTGTATTTTTTATATTTTGCATGGAAGTCGTGCAACAATATCTCTTTTTTTCTATTGATATACAAAAGGGGAAATGAGTGTAAGAACACTACAGATTAATGCCTAACTAGGATATAATTACCCCTTAAAAGTTAATAATTACACCAATCCCGTGTCGGGAGGCACACTAAAAAATGGTGGAGGCCTTGCTGGCTGTTGCTGGTGCGAGATGTTCTAGGCCATTCAGCCTGCACTACGCCTTTTGAACTTTAGAATCCATTGTTGTAACATGCTAGTCTTATCAAACATTATTGCTTGTCAATTTGAAGTATGCTAATGGATTTATCTTGTGTTATTTAATTTAATTAAAAAAATTAAAATATATCATAATCAGATATTTTGTATTATCGAACTCGATTAAAGAAAATTAAGATATTTTATAAAATTAAATGAATAACAATTTAAAATTTATTCGAGTATTATCAAATAATGGGATTCTAATTAAAATATTTTAAAAATAATAGATATTATTTCTGTTGATATCTCTGATCAAACAATTGGACATTGCATACCTAAAATTGTTTTCTTATCTTTTTATAAGAAAAACATTTTATTAAAAATTAAAAAAGTAGAGAGATAAAATTATACAACCAACATGATAAAATATCATGTATTCTTTAAGTGGTCGAGCACTATAAAATTAGGTGCATTTAAATCATCTTTCATGATTAAAGTACGTGGAATAGTTTAAAACTGTTTGTAACATTTTTTTTCCTCTTTTCTTCTCACTAAAGTATATTACTTTGCTTTATCTTTTTGGATGGAATCATGAAAAATTAGGATCATTAAATATTAATATAATCATCCTCTAATTTGCACTCAATTCACGAATTTAAAAAGACATTAAACAACGTGAAAAATGTAGGGCGTGAGAATGAATCGATGGAACAAGACAAGTCAGAGTGGATCATCATTGCATTCTCTGTATCGATATCAAATTAAGGATGTTGATGCTTTTAGGCATTGTTATGATCAGTCAATTAGTATATGTCACTGCTGCTGTATCACGTGTTAATTGCTCAAGAGTCCAAAGTCTATTTGAAATTTGTTTATGTTTCTCAAAATCAAATTAAAATTTATTAATACAAACAAGTTGATATGTTTTGTTATTTGAGATAAACAAACATTCAATTACATCATGGCGTAACTTTACTTACAATCAATCAACTAAGCCGTAAAAAAACTCCCTTATCAACGTCTATTCTTTACTAAAAAATTTGTAAAATAGATTGATTTGTTAAGAACATATATATATATAACAGTTCTCTTTATGATCATTTTTAATTTGTTAATTTTGTTGAAAATTTTCATTAATTTCACAATCTTTAATTCAAGTTACACACTCGAGGTAGAGCCATCACAGGATCAGATTCTGTTGTTTGTACCCTACCCCGCACTGGAAGAAAACATTTTAAAGGAGTTGCTTTTACAATCGGATTAGCCTCCCTTTCTGTTTCTCCACAACTCGGCATGCAGCAAGAATCTCCAATCACCAACCAAGGAATTACAAAAGAGAAAAAGAAGAAGGCGACCACTCACTCGACCTTGCCATATCTATGCACTGAAAGAGGCGTGTTCATCTTTTCATCATTCCCCTATATATGGTTGATATAAAAGCACTATAAAAATTCTACTCTCTAGTGCTTTTTCCATTATTCATTTTGCATCACTTGCTGACTCCACTGAAAAAAGCTGCACCAAGTAACACGTTTGAAGAATCTGGCCGTATACAAAAGAGGAAAAGCTGTGTACATTGTTTATTTCCACTATATATCCATCTGATTTAAAGGTGATTTCACTTTTTCTCATTGACACGTTAAAAACGAAATTCGAAGATCTAATTTCTTCTGTCTGTATGATTAGCAGTGTTTGTAATTTGAGTAGAATTTTGAACAAAGTGTAACAGATAACCTTTTTTCTTCCACTTGTTTCTTCCTTGAAGCTCATCAACAAACAACGTTGGAAGTAGCTAGTTCACTTTAGAGATGGAGGGTTCAAGTCAATGTCATTGACTGTCACGGCTCTCATGTCTCCTCCACATGCAACCATGTGTTTGCACATGTATTTATTTCTCAATGTCCAAGTCTTCTGGCGCATCTCACACTCCATATATTTTTCCTCTTTGATCCTACATTGAAGCATGCATTTCGTGTGAGGCTCCTTTCTTTAATCATTCTCTATTGCTTAATGCTGCTTTGATTCTACTAATATACATCCGTTTAAAGTGGGTGCAGGGGCGGAGCTAGCCCAATTTTATTGGGGGGCTGAACACAATTGAATAAGAATTAAAAATTTAAAAAAATTAATATGTAAAATTCAATCAATAATAAAAATATTGATAATAGAAATATGAAAATAAATTATAATTTGTAAAATATAAATAGTTAAAAACGATATATAAGATTAATAATTTTTTCTTATATAATCATAATTATTTAAATATTATATATTTAAGATAATTGTATTTTAACTAAACATAAAACATAAAACATATAAAAAAGATATACTCAAGTTAATTTTCTCTTACATAATCAGGATTAATAAAAAAATGATACGTTGATGAAATTTTAAGTAACAATGTAACACTACAATTTATATTTGAGAACTATATAATAATTTATTAATTTTTAAAAATTAAAATCATAAAAAAATAAAATTTATGTAACATAAAAAAGAAAAACATAGTAAGTAAAAGGTAGATATCACATATTACATAACAAAAGAGAAAGAAAAATAATATAATTAATGGTTTGAAGAAATTTGAGAAAGAATGTTTATAAAAACTTATAACATATGAACAAATAAAATAGAAATGAAAAAAATAAATATAAATAAAAATGATAATATAAATTAAAAAAAATTAAAGTTGAGTGAGATAAATGAAATTATTTTATTATTTTTTATTTATATTAATTATTAAATAAAATATTATTTTGAGGAGTTAGTAATAGAATATTGAAAAAAATTTAAAAATTTTTATATGGTATGATAAAAATGTTAAAAGTATGGCCCCCCCCCCCCCCCCCCCCCATCACATAAGGAGGCTCCGCCCCTGAGTGGGTGATGAGGGAAGTCAGACGTGGGAATGAAGATTAATTAGCTCCAAAACCATACTTGTTTGGTGTTGGTAGCTGGCTTAGCGCCACTGGCCGAATACTTTAAAAGTGAATGATGGAACATGTATTGGGACACTGCTAGCGTAATCAAACGTGAGACAAGGCCTTGCATTTGTTTATTAAGACTTGAATGCTTTAACAAACACATACAAAAGATAGCGTAGACTTGGGAGATGAAGAGGGGCCAGGGCCAGAGACCCCATCATTTTCAACAGATCGGACACACCGACCAGCGCGGAGAAGGGGAGACAAATAGACGCGGCGTCCAATTTTAACTCAAAAAACTTGGAAAAAGACTGCATGTAGGATTAAGATATAGCCGAAAGGAGTAATACTGTATGCACACAGGACCTACACGAGAAGCATGCTCGTGGACTTCCTGTATCAACTAATAAACTTCATTTGTTTGATAAAAAAAGTTAGTCAATGTTCTGCATGTCCTAAAATTAAATAAAATTTTTCCTTTGCAGATGTCTTTAATTATGAGACTCCTTAGGTATGAACTTTGCATTAATTAAACGGCTCATTTCTGTAACTTTGTGTGCGGAAGTCAGTGCAGGGAATATCAAAATCAGGGTTAGATATTTGAAAGTGAGAGGCATGCGTTGGAAAATATGAGCTGAATGTGTTGAATTTTTTGTAGGAATATTGATACCGTCCATATCTGTTCTTTAAGGTTTCAGGCTAATTTATAAGTTGTTTCAAGAAAGTGTAGAGGTTTTGGTAAACTACTATGGGAGATATAATTTCCAACAAGTTCGTGTGCGGACCGTGGCCCCGAGGGGGTTAACCAGATAACTAAACAAAAGAACAAAGAATTGGTAAAAATTAGTATTGCTACTGTGTAGGAAACAAAGGGTTTATAATATATTTTTTTTCAGAACAGACAGCTGCAGCATTTGAATTGCAAATTAACCCAGGAGAAGAGTAAGACCATATATAATGTGTACACATGACTTGGAATAAATCCGCAATAACTGGCTTCTTGGCTCCTTCCTATCTTCAAAAATCAAAAGTGCAATATATATATAGTACGAAAAAAAGTCACAAACATTATGCCACAGAAATTAGGCTGGAAAGGAAATTTCTGTATCATTTCTGGATTAATTTTTTTTTTATGATCTATGTTGCATATATGAAGAGTAATCAAGACCAAGGTCAAGGGAAATTATTCCTGCTTAATTTAAAAGCCATCAAATTCTCAATGTGACATTTTCAATCTTGACATATCTTATATCTCTTTGTCATGAGACTATAAAAATTGTCCATTAAGTATTTTCATTTGAAGAAAACATAGTACAATAAATACAGAATCCCAACTCGCATGTTGCTGTGACTTTTCTAAGCATGGATGCAACAGACATGTCATCGTGGACCCAAAACGACAATCATGTTGAGTTCAAAGCGCCGGTGCCCAGGATAATGTCTGCAATCTCCACCGACACCGAGCACACGTGAACGAAGACAATAACATAAGCCTGCCCAGTTATCCACTTGGATGCTTCTGTCACGTGGTAGCTTAATTTGCACGTAGAGTGGCTTAATTGGCTGAGGTTAAAGAGATTTGATGCTAATCATCAGTTTGGTGACATTCCATTTTTATAAAAGTAATTTGATGTTCTTCTAAGTTTGCATTCTAAAAGAGTAAAGAAAATAAAATTGAGGCAACTGGGATACTCATTTTCGATAATCTACTTTAAATTAAAGAAATTTCAATAAAAATATTTGTTCAATTTTTAAATGTAACAATTGTTTTATACTAATGGAAGAACGAATGGGTTTAAATAAAACTATAGATTTTTGAAGATGAAAATATTTAAATCTATTTTTTATATTAATCTTAAAGAAGTTTTTGTGATAAAATGACGGTGTCATGTTATGAAATAAGTCTACTTGACTGGGCAGGAAATCCAAGATCCAACCAAGTTTCCATGTGGGCCAAAGACATGCTTAGAAGGTTAAAAGCTTAAATTGAAATTAAATATTTGACACTTTTTCAATTAAAAGTAAAATATTTTTTATTTTTTATAATTAAGGATTAAAGTGAAAAATACCTAAGGACGTGTATGAAGTGGGTTGTCAAGTTTTTTTTGTCAAGTTAAAATAGTTTAAATTAATAAGTGACGTGTAACAATCTTTTTTATTATAGTGTGTAATAATAAAATTTTCAATACAATATGTAACAACAAAATCATCAATGTTATGTAATAACTAAATTTTCAACATATCGTGTAATAATTAAATCTTTAACATAACTTGTAATAGTTATATTTTTTAACATGACCTAAAACAGTTAAATTTTTAATATAACTTGTAATATCTATATTTTTCAATATGAAATATAATAACTAAATCTTCAATATGACTTGTAACAATTATATTTTTCAACATGGTATATAACAACTAAATATTTAACATGGTTTGTAATTATTATATTTTTTAACATGATATATAATAATTAAATTTTCAACATAACGTGTAACAATTATATTTTTTAACATGATGTGTAATAATTATTTTTTAAAAATTATAAGAATATATTAAAAGAGAAAATCAAAAGGTAAATCTTTTTTCATGCAAAAGCTACAGGAAACTCCAATGGAGTGCAGTAAGAACCCAACTAAGTAAGTCAAACAAACATGAACTCTCAATCGAATATCCTAAGAGTCCTTCCCAATAAAAGACATCAAAAAGTAAATCCATCCAAGGCATCTCCATGGAAATCACAACAAGGCGGCGTCCCAACCTCCCAACAGGTATCAAAAAGTTCTCAAAAGTGAGAGGAGATGGTCATAATCAGAAAACATAAAATTTACCCCACAAAACGTAAACAAGGCATCTGGCCACTCATAAAGAGATTAACAAAGGAGAATCACTAGCATCTCCAGGTCAACAAAAGGAGCCAAATAAAATAAGAATCCAACAAACAGTAAAAAAAGTAACAATAATATTTCTCAACACGTCATATCATTAACCCTCTAATTTAATCTTTAAGTATAAAAAATAAAAAATATTTATTAAAATTGAAACATTTGATCTTTAATTAAAAAAATAACTAAGCGCTCAATTCCAATTTGAAAATTTAGCTTGGTTGGAAAGATATGTTCCCTGCATAGAGACCTGTCACCCATTTTTTGGGCCAAATCGACGGCCCAAAATGTCTGTATTTCCCGCCTTTGTTTCCTTGTGGATATTTTTCAACTTAATTTTTTTATTTTGGGCCTGAAAAGGAAGAAAAAAGAGAATTCAAATCCAACATATCGTAGGAGTGGTCGTAGAGGATGATTTCCGAAAAGGAAAAAATTCAGAGCGGAATTTGTCAAGTGTAAATTTTTCCGTTGTAGCCTTGAAGGTAACCTAACATTTCCTTTTTTTTTATTTTCTTTTCTTTTTTTTTTTACCTCTTCGTCCTCCCGCTCGTAGCTCTCCCACTGTTCAGAAACCGCCAATCCGAATTCCCCGGCAAATTTACCGATCCGTGGAAACGCTCAAAATTATCCTGGTAAAAAACAAAGGTAATTCTTTTTTCTAGTCACGCGTTTTATCCATCGCCGCCGAATCTTTTAGCCTGTTCGACAAAATTCTTGGGAATTGTTTACGTTCAAACCTCGACATCAATTTTATCGTTCTTTTATTTTTAACATTTTCTAGGGTGTGGATGGAGGTTTGATTTATATGTGTTTGTACTTTGAAATTTGATTATATGTTCTGTTCGAGAATTTTCTATCGAATTTTTAGGTCCAGGAGAAAGCATTGTAAGTTTCATGAAGAATTATTGTTTCTATTATTGGCCTTTTAACTTTGTAGGATCATGTTGTTGTCCTTGTTGTAGAATTCATGAATGGTTTAATTGAGTAAGGTTTAGATATCTTTCCTGTGACTTCTCCATTTACCTTTGGACATGCAAGAGCAAAAGAGAACAGCAGAGAGTTTCTAGGTCAAATAGTACTTGGTGTCTGAATTCGTGAATGAGCTTGGGTTTGCCTTTTATCTAAAATAAAAAAAATAGGGACGTGATTTTGTTGTTAACTTGTTGCTAATTGTGATTTTTATCATACTACGAGTAGCTGATATAGACTCACATAAGAAACCTTAGGAGTACACCTTTTTAATACTTGAGGCATGCTAAAGAACTGCTGACATCTGACACGAGGCAAACCAGCCATGTTAATGAAGGCTTTGTATTAACATCCTTGTTAAATTTGGCTTGGTCTTCATTATTTTCATTTGGGATATTTGAATTGAATGTAAAATGTTCTAGCTTATTTGGTGGTTTGACTGATTAAGGTCATAATCTCCTTGGATGTTTTGAAAGATTGAGTGATATCTATCACTGCTCTTTCTTGTGTAGGATGAAAATTATAGTGTGGGTGCACATATTGATGTTTTTTCTTATTGTGATGTAGGTTGCAGAATCTTGGGGCGTGGCTGTGATTATTTGGACTGCAGGTCATGTGCTGTCAAAATTCTTGCATGCATTTGTCTGCAGAAGAGTCAGATACAGCTGCAGAGAATCTCTTAGTATATTGCAAGCCTGTAGAGTTGTACAATATTCTTCATCACCGTGCTTTACACAATGTAATACTATGGTTTTCTTTCTGAACATGTATCTCTTTCTTTGATCTATTTCATACTGGGAAGTCTAAATTTAGATTTTTTTTTTCTGTGTTGAATAGAACCTACTATTGTATTCTATTTGGAAAGTCTTGCTCAGATGTTCATCTTTTAGTTCAGATAGGTTCTTAGTTAATCTTTTCTGCAATAAGACATGTAACTGCATGACACTACTTTGGGATTTAAGGAGGTACAATGCCTCATCTCATGGGTGTCAACTGTTTGAGGCCTTATAGGAAAAATTCTCTGTATTGTTATGCTTTCTAATCAAAACTCATTTGCTGCTTCAGCCTTCATTTCTTCGAAGATGTCTGAAATACAAAATACAGGCAAGGCATAGAAGGCGGTATGAACTTCCTTTTTAATATCTGTTCATTGCTGTCAGAAGTAACACTATGATTTCTGTTAATTTATTTCATTGAACTAAGGTATTAGTGTGTTAATTTTGTGGCAGTGACCACTGCCTCAAGTCTCTCCTTATAGATAATATATATATATATATATATATATATATAGATGGGTTTTTTGTCTTCAAGTCAGGATGTAATTAAAGGCAGACAAGTATGGATAGTTAATTGGAAATATCTTTTTCTCCTCTCTTTCATGCTTCTGAAAAGTGAAAAGCAGCAATTTTCTTTGATGGTTATTTGATGTGTGAATTAAAGTGCCATATTTGCGAATACATTCAGTTAAAAGGGAAGTTAATTGTTTGTTGGCCATGTGAGTTTTCTTGAATAGTCTAGGGTCCAAGTTGTAGCATGATGAATTTGATGGCAGAGTTGGGTAGATTCAGTACTAAAAGAATAGTCTTAAGACAGATCCTGAGACAGTTTCAAAGTCCTAAAACTCTCCAGATGTTTAAGCATGGCCCTGAATTTTTGAAGCCATACATAACAGCATTAGTGGGAATAAAGACAAGACATTATTATCACAAAATAGTAACTTAAGTGCATAGTGATTACTATAGTGCTGGTTTATTGCTCCATTGATCTTCTACTCCATGTCTACAGCTACTAAACTCTTCGTCTAGCAAAGAGTAAAGAAAATTTCTGCATTTCTAACAAAATTATCTGGTTTGCTTATGACTTATTATTAGGTTAACTTACGTAGGATATGTTTGTGTAGGTTGAGGGCTGGAATTGTAATTTTCAACTATAAAGATTATGGCAATATGCTACAAAAGACTGAAGGTATCATGAATTTCTTCATCCTTGCAGAATTTTGCATGATACATCATATTTTACTTAACCTTTATAGCAAAAATTGAATCTCGGGGCTCTAATTCCTACATTCTCCTTTTAACTTGCAGTAACAGAAGATTTCTCTTGTCCATTTTGCTTGATGCGGTGTGCAAGGTTTAAGGTGGATATTTATCTGTAGTCTTTGCTTATCTTGGGTGCTTCATTCATAATTTTGATTGTTTACATCACATTATATAAGTTGCAATTTATCTTATTGAAAACAACAGGAGGGGGGTGTTAAATTAAATTTCCCCTGCACATGATTAAACAAACTCATTCTCACATATATTAGCATGATTTTCATATTTTATAAATCTTTTTTCCAAAATATTGCAATTTGTTCTATCCAGGCATTATTCTGATTCTTTTGCATTAAAGACTCACTTTCCCTAGTTGAGGTATTCTCTTGATAGTATCAGCCTTGGTTTTTATTAGACATGCAGAACTTTTTCTATTTTATCAAACAGAACACTTGTTTGACACTCAGCCAACCTTCATTTTTGTTAACAGGGTCTGCGGTATCATTTGTGCTCTTCACATGACTTGTTCAACTTTGATTTCTGGGTTGGTAGCTTAAATTGTAAAGTAACTTGCTACTCAATTGAGATTTTCTAGAAAGACTATTGAAAAGACAATTACATTTTAGGTCACAGAGGAGTATCAAGTGGTGAATGTCTCTGTGAAAATTGATTTAATGGTATCTGAGGTAAGAATTCCCTTTCCATCCTAAAAGTATTTTAGTAGGTTTCCTATTTTCTGTTTCTCTTCAAAATTCATGCTGAAGCTAAGACTGAAATAAACAACAATCCTGGACACCTCAAAGATGGTAGGTTATATTTAACTGGTAGACATTATGGAAAAAGTGGAAGTAATGGCTATTTGCTTGGGGTGGGATATTGTTTATTATTAACAATGGTTGAAAAGTGAAAATAAAATGCGTATCCTTGGTATATGTTGTGCATTTTCTTAGTTGAACAAAATGAATTGTGACTAGGCTTGTGGCTTTCCCCTAATTTCTATCAAAAAGCATGAATGACTTCTTGAACTTTAATATTCTGCCAAAATGTTCTTGTTACAGACTGTGGCAAGTGGAGTAGACCCACGAGTAGAAACTTTCTGCTTCTGGTAGGATATATTATTTTGCGCTTTCAACTGCTATCTGCTTGCTGGTAATAAATACTGCAGTTGAATGGTAAAAAGAATTTCATGTGCAGCTCGAAGCCTCGAAGGCGTAGGGCTACAAACCCTCTTCAGAGTGAGAAGAATGTCAATGTACAATTTTTGGAGTTGGACTCACCCAAACTGGCCAGTGAAAGCAGGCAGAATGGATTTCTGGAGAAGGATGATGGTACATTTTCCAGTAACACCTGTTATAACATTTTTATATTTATCTTTACATTTAATGCCTCAGTCTTAGATATCTTTTATAGTGCGTGAATGCTTTACATCATGAAATCACCCATATCATTTGGTAACTTATAAGTAAAAGATACTAGAACAATGATTCCATAATTACCTTTCTTTGATATTGATTTTTAACTCTGTGAAGGTGAGAGGGGTTCCAAGTCAATTCCTGTTGAGAGAGATATGCAGAATGGATGGCATGGTGTGGAAAACTATGGCTCTGATTATACTAGTGCAACAGAGTGTGTTGGACCGGTTGCAACTAGTTGCAATGGTCCAGGAGTTTCAATTGCAATGGCTCAATCTCCTGTGGAGCCTGACTGTATTAAATCATTATCTGCAAATGATATGGCTGTTCCTCCTGCAAAAACAAGGAAAATAATGGCAGAACGGTCTGAACCTAGGAAGTATGTTCTCCAAGGCAATGTTTTTCCCCAGTCGATTCCTTTCATGTTTTTAGAGGCCTTTTCTGTTATGTTCTTTCCCTCCTGTTTAATTGCATTGCTCAATATGCTTTTCCCTCTCCTTATTTTGTTTTTTTTTCTTAGGTTATGTTTGCTAATGGCAATTGTTATCTTTTCAAAATACCTGAAGTTTAGGCATGCTAATTATTTTTATTTTTATCTTTAACTTTTCAAATGTTGTGCTCTCACAGCCGCATGCTCCTGGTGAAACGTCAATTCTTTCACTCACACCGAGTTCAGGTGATTAGTTTTAGCTATCTTCTTAGGCTGATTACACTATTAGTCCTGTCATGAACATCCATGTCATGAGATCTCCATTAACAAGAAGTCATTTGAATCCATATGAGTATAAACGGAAGTAAGCTGAGTCAGCTGGCATGCAGTAGAATTGAGAGGCAAATCTGCTCTAACTATTAATCTTATCTTGGGTTCAAATGTCATCAGATTTCCATTAACACCAATCTATTCCCAGAAATACACATGAACAGACTCCACATTACTTCCTTTCATATTTCATTTGTTAATTTTCAGATTTTGTTTGATGTGACATTTGGGTCAGGTGACTTTACTCTTTATGCATGAATTTTCCTTGAAAATCTTTGCTTGTGTTCTTGGGCTTCTGATTTTTTTTTTTTTAATGCATAGTCAGATAGGCAAAGTATGCTTAATAGGTTTCCATCAAGAGCTGTTTATCGTTCTTGTGATTTTTTCGGTTTACAATATATAAATTGTTTCTCCCTATGCACTAATATGTCTCTTGTTGTTTTAATTAAAGCCAATGGCAATAGACCAAGTAATGTCAGATAGGGACAGTGAAGACGAAGTTGATGATGACATTGCAGATCTTGAAGATCGCAGGGTAAGGTTTATGATTTTGCATCAAAACTTTTACTTTTTTTTTCTGATCTTCTCATTACAACAATAAACCTTGCTGGTCTAGGTTTAAATTTCTGGAATTTACTTCAAAATTCTTAGTGTTTTATAATGTATTGGAAGAGTTTATTTGCCTGGTTCTATCTCTGTGAAATATAGTGCAAAAGGTTTTTCTGGATTTTTGGTTAATGTCATTTGTAAATTCAACCATTCAAATCGTGATAAGGAAGTAACACCAAGTCAGTTTGCATGAAGTAGAATTGAGAGGCAAATCTGCTCTAGCTATTAATGGTTTCTTCAATATGAAATTTGAAAATGATTGTGAAAAATTGGACCAGTGATCAATGGTGTAAAATTTTTAATTCAGTTATTGAACTGACCGGAAGAAATGTGTTTTAGCCTTCTGAGAGCAAGTGTGGAATTGAAAAAGAAAATCTATTTAAATCACTCTGGACTTTTGTTGGAGTCAGAGTAACTGGTGAACAAGCATTTCATATTTGGGTTTATTAATTATCAGTTGTGAGAGGAAAGTAAGGCATTAAATAAATAGTGATGTGTTGGGTCAGACAATCAGTTCTCCTCATGTGTCTCAACTAATAGTAGGTTGCTCACTGTTTGCTCCTATTGTACAAGCAATACTTTGTTCATCACTATAAATAAGAGTATATAACAAGAATGACCAGAGTAATTATGAAAATAGAGGCTTGTTTATTTACCATTTGCTTGATTGATGATAGTCTGGTTTTCTGAAGGTGTGAAATTGTGGTTTAGAATGATTTGTATTATGTTTGATTTGACTTCAGCTCAATTGGGCTAGGATCCTATCTCAAGTTGCATTTTTCATCAAATGTTCTGGTTATTATACTTTTGAGAAGTGAGAGGATAACATAAAACCCATATGTGACAGATGCTTGATGATTTTGTGGATGTTAGCAAAGATGAGAAGCAGCTTATGCATCTTTGGAACTCGTTTGTTAGAAAGCAAAGGTAGTCTGTACTTAACACTTCAAGCTTTCTTTTCTTTTCTTCTTGCCAATTGAATTCATGGTTATCATTTACTGTTTTTCCCCTTATTTCTATTAATTTGTTCCC
Source organism: Theobroma grandiflorum (assembly GCA_036013995.1). Lineage (NCBI taxonomy): Eukaryota > Viridiplantae > Streptophyta > Magnoliopsida > Malvales > Malvaceae > Theobroma > Theobroma grandiflorum. Next base: position 4,708,272 of record CP142131.1, on the reverse strand, counting down.
TCCAATTATTGTATGTCAAGAAGTTATAAGAAGATTTTAGTACTTGAGGTGCACCACTTATTAAAAGGTCTCTTGATTCATTTGACAGGGTTCTGGCTGATGGTCATGTTCCCTGGGCATGTGAGGCTTTCTCAAAACTCCATGGCCGGGAGTTGGTGCAATCACCTGCTCTCTTTTGGTAATGTTCTTGAAGTATTCTTGCCCATTTCTCTACAAGTTCATGTCTTTTGACTGCTAAGTTGTATTTTGCCATCAATATTGATAGCCGCTTTATTGAGTTATTTACTTTGAGTTGACAATTTATGGGCCATGGCAGATAGAGGTGATAAAAACCAACTGTAAACAGCCCATGCCCACCCAGAATTTAACTTATTGAAGTGTTTCAATTAATTCATAGGTAGTTAATCAACTTATAAAGGGTATACATGGCAATCCATTTTGAACCCCTTTTATAACCTATATTCCATCCAAATCTCCTTCCAGAATACTGCAAGTTTGATACCTGTAAAAATTGTAAAACTGTGTTTGAAATGTCTTCTCTACTTAAAAATAATTGCAAGTCATTGTGATCTTTGATATCTGTATTTGAAGTGTCATATATTTTCCGGCTCAGGTGTTGGAGGTTGTTCATGATCAAACTTTGGAATCATGGTCTTCTTGATGCGGGCGCAATGAACAACTGTAGCATGATACTTCAAAGATGCCAAAACGAGGGATTGGATGCTATGACAAGCTGAAATGAACAAGTTATACGCAACTTCAGCATCAGGGTTTAGAGATGATACAGTGTATGCACACTGTTTTTTTCTCCTGATCATCCCATTCATTCCTTTTCCATTCTTTCTATCACAATTTGGCCAGAATTGGTTCTTAAATATTCTTTCTCATTGTTGTAATGGCAATACCTTATTCAACACTGGCTTTAGGTTTCACCTTTTCAACATAAAGAAGTTGACTGTCAGTCTGTTTGTTCTTGCTCTGATTATATGTTTCTTCCTTCTTGAATTTGCCTAAAGCAAGTTTTTAACTTAATAAAGATCAGAAAGAATCTGTCCTTCCTCAACCGGTCTTCCCTATGCAACTAGCACTGGCTAAATCTAATTTCACTGTGTAATTTAAATTTTAAATTGAAATAATTAAAAACAACAAATTAATCTCGTATGTTTAATTTCCCTTTATTAAAATAAAAATTTATTAATCAATATGATACCAACTAATTATTTAACTATTTTCATATTAACACCAAATTTTCTTAATTACAAAACAACGTATTTATTAAAATAAAAATACTGACTAATTGTCTTTTCCAAGTCCTCTTGCGACTGTCAAGCACGTCAATGGTGAGTCTCTTCATCGGATTCTTCCTGGTGGCCTGGTTCTCCAGGGGTTTGCTAATATTCACCCTTACCAATGTTATGAGTCCCATGCTGTGTTAGAGTCAGCCAAGCAATTTGGGTCGCTGCGTTTTCATGATGATCTATGATCAAGTCCAAGATTGAAAACTTACATACTAAGTTATGCAGTTCTGGCTTATTCCTAATTTTCCATTCCATTCACCGTTCTTTCTATTTGGCCAGCAATTGGTTCTTAGATATTCTTTCTCGGTCAGAGCGAATAGAGGAGCTGTAGTTGTTTTTGGACAGGGGTATTGGGAGTGTATACTGATTTACAGGTTAAGGGTATACAAACCAATATCCTTGTTGTTCTGCCTGGTTGCTCGACATGTCTCTTGCAGAGGGGAAAAATAATTTCCCAGCTCTTTATGATAATCTTCTTATAATTTTCAAAAAAAAGAAAGAAAGATATTCTTTGTCCGGAGAAGTGAAATCTTTCTTCTCCGGGGTTGTAACATTCAATGAATACTGGGGCTTGGGTTCATAAAAGAAAGACCCGAAAGGATTAAAATTGGTTTCACTTTTCTGAGAAAGAGAGAGAAAAACCAACATATATATCATATTGACTAGGCAAACAATCCATTCATAAAATATTTATAAGAAATCCAGAAAGCGATAAAGGGGGAAAGGTCTGCAAGCCTGCGACTAGTATAAACAACAACCCCATGTGTACAGCATGACTAGAAACTGCGTTGAAACAAGCACTGTGATTCTGATTGCTGAAGATAACTTTTAAATGCCATTCAATGAACCTTCATTGGTTTCGGAAGGAGAAGGACCACCGTTCAAGTCAGGAAGCGTCGACAAGGTCTTCTGCAGTCTCACGACTGAACTTGGGAACGTCACCGTATTGTACTGGCTGAGCTCCATTTTCAAGCGGTCCTCCTTGATGTGAGAGAAACGATACTTCTCCATCCACATGCCAGCAAGTTTTTGGAGAGCTGGAATCACCAGCTTCTCAACTTTTAGATCGCACAGAGCCTGAAGATCAAGTGTATCCAGCAGCATTACGACATGTTTCAAGCAGCATATACAGATATATGACTATTACTTAGCATATCATACTCAAGCACTGACGGGATGGAAATCGTTCAATTTCTCAAAATAATCTATGCTTACAGATTCAACGCAATTTTCCAGGGTGCGAGCCATCCCTCGACGCCTGAATTCTCTACGGGTTCCGATGAAGGGCATCTCAGCCAGCCTTTTTCCATGCACCCTGGAAAGCATTGAGTGAAGTTAACTGGAATGGGATGTTAAAGGCACGTGTGCCAACGCTATCAGACATATATCGATTTTATAGGATGAGAATTGAGAAATACCTTACGCTTGCAGCACAGATGATTTCGTCATTCTTTTCCAGGACAGCAGTATAAAAGCCACTAAAATTCAGACGCGTCCAGTTGGACCTGAAAGCCATTGCATAATTCAATGGGAGGGTAAGAACTTCTTCAAAGAGTTTCTGAAAGAGATTGAAAGTAAAGGCTTCGAACTGATCATTACCCAATATTGTAGGCAATGCTTCGGACAACGTTGGCTTTTGAATAGCGGTCTATGGATGACACGAAACATTCGTCCATGACCATCCAGGCGACAGCAATCTTGGAGTTGACCACTACCCTGTTGTAATCAACACCTGCATGGGCAGTGAATATCGGCTCTGTCCGTTGGAGTAGAGTCCAAGAAAGGCCACCGACAAGATCATTTCTAACTCCAAGCATACTCTGTAACCCTTCATATATCTTTTGTAAACTTCAAAGTCAGTTGCTTTTTACAATATCAAGGCTTCCAAAAATGATGGAGAAACATCTTTAGCTTTTAAATTGAGGACAATACCTGCTTGCAACTGTCTCCACAGAACAAGGAGGTCGTAGAATTCAGGTCCAGCTTTTCTCCTCCACACTTGCAATGATCTGTAAATTGGTTTTCTCAAGTTATTAAGCAGGAATAGATGTAGAGTTGTGTGACTTAACAGGAAATCATGTTAAACAGGGAGCAGACTGAATTTCCTTAATAGCATTGGGTTAAAAAGTGCTACATACATTGTTTTTCGCAATGGGTACACTTCTTTAAAGTGCCAACCCCGCTGGCACAGTATTTGCAGACACAATATGGACACAGCCATTCATCTCCGGAAATGTTGTTCTGTGCCAATTCCAAAAACATACAATTAATTACTAGAATATAATGAAATACCATATAAATCAAATCTTTCTTACCCCCAGGAAAATGCAGCTCGAATGACACGTTGAGGGACATCTTTCACAGCAAACCAAGTTCCCTCCATCAGCACAAACCATACAGGCATCATCACTTTTATCAGTAGCTTCAGGTGCAGGCTGTACGTTGTTGTATGCACGATTTCCTTCTTCCTTTCTATCTAACCATGCTTCTATTTGGCATTCCAGCAAGGAAATCCGTGACGATGCCAACAATATATGCTGGTAGGGCTTTTTGGTGTCACGTCCGGCATGGATCTCAAAGTCTCCTACCGTAATCAGACGAGAACAACAGTCACATACAATGCCCTCCGCTCTGATTTTGCCTTCTGCCAATGTACTTCCAGAATCCTCAGCAACGTACAAGACTTTTTCATGTTGTCCAACTATATCCAAGCTTATCAACCAAGCCAATACAGTTCTCTTATATATACATTCTACAGGCGACTGCGAGATAGTCTTTCTTTTCCTCCTCGTACTTTTCTTCTCTTTGTTGCCTAGCCTGTCTTCTGCCCCATTAGCCTTTGCCTTTGGGGGCCGCCCTGGCCTCCTTTTCTGCGCGGTCGCAGCATTCTTGCTGGAACTTGCAAGCGCAGTATCTCCTATTCGGATACCACCACCCCTCTGTATTGCACCAGATGGCCTGCCATTTTTCCTTGCCGGCATAGGCTTCCCATAGTCAGGGTCAGAATGAGTAGAATCATTGCTTTCATTATCCGAACCGCTTGTCGATCCCAAATTAGCAACCTTTTTATTCAGGAAGCTCCTATTCCTCAAGTTATAAGCCATTGATCTTTCAAAAGCCATGAAATGGCTCCGATAACTTGTTTCTGTACCTGAAACTGGAATGAAGGCAACTTGGCTGCAAATAGCAACCATGAGAACAATTTCAAATATAGTACCAAATTCAAGTTTGTGCCATTGTAATTATAATGCTTGATTTGTTTCCATGTCTAAATTTATTTCCGGCATTAATTTTTCTTCTTCACTTAGATGTGATTAATTTATAGCACTCATGAAACAAATCTCAAATATCTTTGTAGATGCATAAAACACAGCATGCTTTTTCACTTTGCAATTTGCAATCTAGTGCTGTATTAACTACTTCTGGACCGTTAAGCCCGGCCCATTTTATAACCCGCCTTATCTTATATTGAATGATCATACTTTTAAATCAATAGAAAATTTTACAATCAATTTAATTTTCAGTCTACCAGAAAACATAAAATTTTGAAATATTTTAAATCTTCTTTTTACCCTATGTTTGTAGATTAATATTTAATTAAAAACAACTTAAGATCGAAAAGTACCTTTGACTCCTACATGGTAAGTCCAAGTAGATATGATAACAACTAGTCCGATGGGAAGTTATAAAAAAAATAATTAAATATTTATTGATTAAAACTGTATTAGATAGAACAAGAAAAAACAGTTGATGCTAAAAGTTTAAATAGAGAAGTTCAAGATTGGAAAATAGCAAAATATCAAAAATATATATAGAATATAAACATAAAACTTTTGTCTAAAATGGCATTACTACCAAAATATAAGCACTTTTTTCCTTTTAATTTTCTTTTTTTGGGGGCTTGGAACACCAACCATGACTAGATCTATTCAATTTTGGAGATACACATTTAGATCCTTAAGCTTTATTCATAAAGACCATAAATTCTTCAACATAGTGAGTTAAACAAGTAATAATAAATTTCATTTTAATTGCAAAAGCAAAAGAGTATTACCTACAATTTCTTTGAAAATAATCTTTGCTTTTGAAAATGCACGCGATTCTCTTCAAACGCCAATGTCCGGCGATTAAGATAAACGATCGACAACTTCCTCGAACAGCGTGAGACACAACGAAAATTTGTTAGCAACAAATATATTTGAAAACAGATATCAATTATATTTGACAAAAATGATAAAATTGTATACATTCAAAAATTCAAAAAACATTCTATCTAATCGAAAAAAATGATTTAGGGTTTAGAAAGGATACCACGGATCAGCCAAAACTATGAAGCTGCTTAGGCTAACACAAGGGAGTAGTGCCACACTACATGCAACTATATCTCGCACAGTGTTTCACTCTTTGAAATGGCCGAGAGAAATTTCAAAGTAATTTTTGTTTTGATAATCTTCTCAAGATGATTTGCCGGTTTTATAGAAAATATCGCCTACTACAGATAAGTATAAATTATTAAGAAAAGAGCCAAAAAAAAGACATTCTGGCTATAGGCTGTATACATTTAAGATTTTTTTCTTAATTTAAACTACAATTGGAAAAATTTTGCTAATATGGAAGTGAATTTAATTTGTTTGGCTTTTCTTCTAATTGTATATGAACTATTCTGTTTTTAATTTATTTTATATTTGAAATATGGTATTAGACAGTTGGAATCTATTTTAGTTTCCAACTATAGAATTATCATTAAATTTGTTGCTATAATAAACTTCCCATGTATGGAAAAGTTATAATTTTTCAATAGATTTTTCATTGTAGTAGGTAGTGGGGTTTGGTGAAAACCATCTTTTGACTCTTAAAATTGCTTTGACTGAAAGACTTGTTTTGAATTTGAATTTTTTTATTCTGTTTTAAATAATACATTTTAATTCTTTATTTTTAATAGAGAAAACATCAGAACTTTTAAGATTGAAAATGAAAATTATATGTGATTTTGCATTATAAAAAGTTTATGAGATGGCAAACCTTGAGTTGCCTTCGCTGATATGCTTGAAACATTGATCATTCCAACCAAAAGTTATGGGAAAGTTCATAATGAAAAGTGAAGTAAATTATCTAAACCTAAACCCAATTATTATCCCCATGCAAATAAAATGAAGTAAAAATTTACCAAATTTTAAAAAATTTGCCCTACCAATTTAAATTGATTTAAAAATTGAATAAGTCAAATTCAACCTACAGTAGACCTAAAATGTCGTAGAAACCTAGATTGACCTAAAAAGTCAACTTCAAATTTCCTAAGTTCAAAAAAAAAATTTGACGTAAGACCTAAAGAAAGCCTTTGAATTATTTAAGAAAATTTAAATAAATTTTTATTTTTTTACACTACAACATTTTTTATCTATGGCCGCAAAAAAAATTACAGCCATAGGTGACAAATCTGCTACCTTAGGTTAAGGCTGCACTTTAAAAAAGTGCAACCTTAGCCAATGTATGGAAAAGTTTAGCTGCACATCATTATATGATTTTGCAGCAGAATTAATATGTAGCCATTTAGCATATGGCTGCAACCCTAAAACTTGTGGCATCATTTAAAATATGCAGTTAAAAGGTATACATAACAATACATACAACATTCTAATATGCAACAATAGCAACCTATAAAGTACAAGCCATGTAAATTTTATAGCAAACTTCAATATATGTTGATCATCAAACTTTGATCTTACAACAAATTTCACAAAAGTATATAGCAACAAAGTTTACAGCATTCAATCTCAAATTTTGCACATAAGAGATCATTACTACAAGTCTAACCATGAAATACAAACACCTTGCCCCACTACGATCAGGTAATATTAGGAGTCTTGCAGGAGAAAAGAGAAACAACCACAAGCAAAAAATTGGATTGCTTAATGAATAAGGGAGACAAGAAAGTTCCCAAGGACGGATGCCAGGCCCTCTCTACCATAGAACATTCTCTTCTCTTGTTACAGTTTTGTCATATCAAAAATTTGTGTCAAGAAATTTCGAATACAGCATCCCCACTGTGCCTGCCTGTGAATTGTGAAAGCTTAGTAATCTAGGCCGCCAATGCCACCTGGGGCTGCTGGGCCTGCCTTCTCATCATCGGGAAGTTCGGTAACAATTGCTTCAGTTGTGGTCATCAAAGATGACACACTACATTGCACAAAGTCATAATTAGGCAGTGCTAATTTTTGGGGTTGCTCAAAGAAATAATACTACTTTTACAATAGGGAGATTGTACTATGATAATAGACTTTTGTGATTTTTACCTTGCAGCATCTACCAAGGCTGTCTTTATGACTTTCAATGGATCAATGATTTCGGCTTTTACCATATCTACGTACTCACCTATTACAAGCACAGAGGGAAAAATGCTCCTCAAAATTTCAGGTCACAAAATCATCTCTAAACCAGATATCTTTTTAATATGTTTTTGTAGAAAACAAAAATAAACCTTTAGCTGCATCATATCCAAGGTCAGGATTATCCTGTTCCAATAGCTTGCCAACATTCACTGCCCCCTCTACTTCAACATTGGAAATAATTGTGTGTACAGGCATCTATAGAAATGACATTGAAATTATGAAGTAAGCAATCTCTCTAGAGCATACACAAGGCACTTGTCATAAACTATACTCAGTTAATAAAGCTCAAGATTAATTTGGGTCCTTATGAAGCATACACTAGAAAAGGATCATAAACAACATTACTCAGTTCTTAAACTCGAAATTTATCTCTAAATATGTCATGTTCACTGTTCTGAGAATAAAGATTTTGTAGAGAACATTCCATTGAAGAAAAAGATAGAAGTATAATGAGTTGGAACCTTAAGAGCATTCTGGATGATCTAAACACCAATCTTCTGATCAAAGTTCGCAGTGTGTAGGTTTTCAAGCTCCTTTGAGGCATAAAGAAGTGTAACACGCCAACATCACTACCTCTGAATAGGAGACTTTCAATACACTAAAACAACATAAGCCCAACAAAATCAATCAATTGCAATGCCAATTTAAATGCTTACCAGGAACAATTCCTTCCTCCATAACAGCTTTTGTCGCGTTTAGGGCATCAGTAACTCTATCCTTCTTTTCACCAACTTCTGCTTCACTTGCTCTTCCAATTTAAAAAACAAACTTCCACCAATGCATCATTTGAAGAGGATAGTTTAAGGGGCAACAATTAAATTGTTGTAAGATATCCCATTGTTTATTCACATTCACCCATAGTGACAAAATTTGACAAATTCTCATCTTGCTAGAGTAACTAACCTTCAAAACTGCAACACCACCAGAAAGCTTTGCAAGCTGCTCTTGTAACTTGTCCTTATCATAATCAGAAGTGCTTGATTCCATTGCAGATCTTATCTGCATTAATAATTATAAATCATTGTTTGAATACTACAATATAAACAAGCCTGATAGTTATGAAAGATATGTCAAAACAACAATATAACTAACTTGCGTCTTTAAAAAAAAAAAAACTAACTTGGTCGCATCTTTCTTTAATGGCAGCCTTGTCTCCAGCCCCATCAAGGATAATGGTGTCATCCTTTGATACTGTAACCTAAACTTGCAACCCACGGAAGTCAGCCACAAAGCCACAACCAAACTAACAAGTAATAAAATACAAACAAAAAGCCCTACACCTGTCAACCTAACTAGAGAAGTTGAGAACGATAAGCAGATTATCTCTTCAAATTGTTGTAGCCTGAAAACATATTACTATTCTATCAAGAAAGATATTATTGAATAACATACCTTTTTGCAAGAGCCAAGCACTTCTGCTCCCACCTTTTCGATATTGAGACCAAGTTCTTCAATCACTACCTATAATAAGAACAGTGTGAGGAATATGGGGGTTAATGCTGCAAATAATAATGCAAAGTCTTAAGTTGAGAGAGAGAGAGAGACTACCTCGCCTCCAGTGAGAGCAGCAAGGTCCTGTAAACCAGCTTTCCTATTTTCTCCAAACCTTGGGGCTTTAATGGCACACACCTTAAAGCCAACCACAATTAGAAAAGTAAAAGCCCAACCATGGCAGCAAGAGCCTGCATACTAGCCACAGTTTTCCATGGAAAAGAATAAAATACCTTGATTCCAACATAAAGCTTGTTCAGAATGAGAGTTGCAAGTGCTTCACTTTCAAGATCTTCAGCAACGATTAATAAAGGCCTTTGCTTCTGTAAACACACAACCATATTGGTCTATAAATGTGAGGACAATTCCAAAAATTTAACCAAAGCAGGCAAGTTTGAGATATTCTTCTCATGGATCAAAATGAGTGGGTTTTCTAATTCTAAAAAGTTTGTGGGTTATTTGGAATGTTGTCCTTTGAGGAAAGCTTTATTGTCCCTTTGTAAGGATAAGAAGTTGTGTTAGGTTTTGTTTGACTTAAGCTGGTAATAACATATCTGACAGAATTGTTTAATCTTGTTTCACATTCTTAATTGTCTTTAAGCCCACGTAACACCAAAAAGCTATCCAATATGATTCTTCTTCTATATCATCTTGTGTTTGTTTTCATTTTCATATAGGGTAAGTTACTTAATCAATCATCTCAAAGAAATTCTCCGTGAAGGATTAGCTGCACAGCTTTCTGCACATACAAAAACAAATTTATGGAACCAGAACCTATGCCTTTCTGCAGAGCTTTTGCTATACAGCCTATCTAGTATATATTTATTAGAATTAGTAATCTTTCACTAGCTACTTGAATGTTTCACGAGGCAAGAATTTAAAATGTGAACAGGTGAGTTCAGATGAGACAAATGAAGGGGTAGAAATAAGGCGTGTGGACAAAATACTGAGCAGGGAAATTCTTTCTTTGGCAATTATGACAAGAAAGAAATTAAGTACGAATAAGAAAAAGAGTAGGTCCAACCCGTCCTTCTACTCCATTCTACCATTATCAAAAAACCTAAAACAACATTTTCTTGTATAACTTCTCAACCTGAGTCCATGGCTTTTGAAAGTCCTTTGATCAATTACATTGAAATTGACTCATCTGCCAATTGTTTCTAAATGTGCAATGATGATGTCAAGCTATGGGGCTTTTCATACCAGTTTCATAAGCTTAGAGAATATAACAAGAAAATAACAGACCACAATAATATCTATCAGTTTAGTAATGCATCAGAGAAGTGCAAGAAAATATATCAAAAAACATACCAAAGCTAGATACAACTATTAAAATAACTAAAATGCAAACACTCAAAACCAATCAAAAGAACAAAATAACCTATATTCATTCCATGTACTGCAGACTTCCATCATGTACGCACAGCTTAAATTCAAAACCTAACGAAAAGAAAACCTCTTCAAAAATGATTAACAAGCCAAAAGTTAAGGGAGAAAGAAAAAGAGGAACTGAAGCTTACTAAATGTTCCAAGGTACAAGTCTTTGTTTCCTGCAACCTTTCCTATTCATGAAGAAATAATGAAGAAAATTGACATAAAATTGAAAAAATAATGAAGAAAATTAACATAAAATCAAAAGGCTTAAGAAAATCATCTTAATAACTAACCGAAATCTTTAGATCCATGCCAACCAAGAATCTTCATAGTTGAATGGGGAAAATGAACAAATCATCGACGTTTAGTGAAATTATTTGATGAGATTCGATTCAAGAGAAAGAAAAAAAAAGGATTTGGCGAAATTCTATGATAAGAAATGGAGAGTGAAACAATCTGAAAAAAGTTTGGTGAGAAATGAAGTAAAAGAGACGAAGCGTTGAATAGTGGGAAAAAGGAATTAATTATGAACGTTTTCATTCAAGTTTACTAAACGTTTGAGTTTAATTGCTGAGTTGCGAGGCAATTCAGTTAACTTGGGCTGTCTTGGTAAATAATTGTATGGGCCATAGTTGTTTTTATTTTTTGAGCTTCTCTTACTCTTATCAAAATCGATTCTAATTTATTTTAAAATAAATCTATTTTAATTTATTTTAACTGATTACACTTTATATAGTGCAGCCAAATAAAAATGAATTAAATGTTATAGGAAGAATTAGTTACATTAAAATAATTGTAACTAAAATTGTGCATTAAAAAGTAAAAATTGTTGTAGTGTTATTATATTAAATCAAACTTTTATTTTTTTTAAGTCAAGTAAACTCTTATAACTAATAATTAATTAATTTTAATTTTAAAAAAATAATTAATTAATTTTTATTAATCAAAATATCATTCATTATTCTATATCACATAACGTTAATGTGATATAATGACATATTACAATTAATGATGATATGACGTATTAATTTGATATAATGATATGATCATGTGACTTTTTTATCATCCACATCCACATCATATCAACATTGGATATAAAATATTAAAGTACTATTTTAACTAATAATAATTAGTCAATCGTAAGTTATAAGAGTTTATTTGATTAAAAACAAAAATATATAAGCTTGATTGAATGCAATAGAAGAACCAAAAAATTATTTGAATTTTTTAAAATTGTTCTATTTTTTTTCAAATATTATGTTTTATATTTTTCTAATTTATTTTTTTCGAATGGTATATATGATGTATGCCATAGATCATGTGTCATTTTCCCATTGACATGCTTTTGTATAAATAAAGTCATGTAATCAATCCAGATAATTAGTGTTTGGTAACGGCAATATTCTTATTGTTTCAACTTCTTATAAAGAAGTGAAAATTAGAACAATTAAGCAACATTTTTCTTTTGTAAAGAAAACAAAAGCCCAACATTTGGTTATGATATTTACTTCTTATATCTTTTGAAAGTATAATAAAATATCAATAAATTAATAATTTTTTATTAAATAATATTTTTTGTCAATCTCGACTTGAAACAATTATTCGTTAAATTCATAAGATAATATAATTAAAAAAAAGGCATAAATCTCATTTGATATATAAATTAATAATCTCCTTATACTTCAAAATTATATATATATATATATATATATACTTGACTCGATTATGAGACTTCTGTAAAATATGACTATAATGTTACTTATTTATTTTTGAAATTGATGTTGGTCCCAAATGTGAGTGCTAGAGATGGGTGAATAGCACTAATTTGGCTCTTTTGCAAGATTGAGACTTAATCTCCAACTAAATAAGGTAAAGCAATAAAAACAAGGGACAAAGTATTTAGAGTAGGTCGGTCCAAGACCTACATCTACTATTTTGATTATCCAACTAAGAATTTTTAAACCAAACACTAAAAACAATGGAATTCACAAGCTTCCACCAAGCTTTTACAATGGTTTTTCAAAGCTCAGCCACAACCTTTACACTAGTTTTTCACGGGCTCAACTAAAACCCAACCTGATTTTTTAAAACTCAACCACAACCTTTACACCAGTTTTTCATGGGCTAAACTAGAACTTAACACTCAACTTTTCAAAGCTAAGTTGTAGCCTATAAGCATTCAAACAAACATTGCTTGAATCAATCACTTAGAGTGAAAACCCTCACTCTAAGAATACAAAAATGAGTAGAAAAAGTACTTAATGATCACACGGTTGATATAGGTGGTACAAGTTTAAGTGCTAAACACAAATACAAAATATAGGTGTTTGAGTGCAATAAAGAGTACAAAGAATTTTTAAGTTTGCTACTCTTTCTTGGCTTAAATATGATGAATTCTCTCTAAAGGTTGCCAAAAGTTGTTTCTTTGCTATTTGAAGATCTTTTTATACTTGAAGAAGCTTGTCTGATGGCTGTTAGGACTTTTTTGACCGTTAGAAACAGTTTGGGGAAGGTTCTAGCCGTTAATATGTCTTGTAGTGGCCTGGTGTATGTTGCAGACAGAGAACACTTAATCGACTAAAATTTTTTCCTTAGTCGACTAAGTTGGTTCTGTCTCAGTCGCAGATTCCAGAGAGCACTTAGTTGACTAACCTATTTTCTTGGTCGACTAACTCGGTTCTGTTTCTCATTCATCTTCAGCCTTCCACTTCTCCACTTTGAGTTTTGCCCAACCAATGATCTTCATTATTCAACCAGAGAGCTTCCTTTAAGTTGGTCAATCTTTTTCCTTATCCATATCAACTTCTTATGAGTATATTTGAAAGATTGACTTATAGTTTCCTCATAAACATTTACCCTGCACACTTAAGTAGAAATATTAGACACACAAGGATGTGAATGTTTTATAATCATAAAAAACTAATTGAGTCAACAATTGATGTTTGATTGGATCTTATTTCTAACTTTTCTTAATACATTAAGAAGTTCTGGTGTAGTGTTCTCGTATTATAAGAGAAAATTAATATTAGCTTATAAATGTTATGACAACCTGTTGATCATATTTGATATTGTTGCTTGGCTCACTTGCAAGTTAAACTTTTCTAATATTTACTGTTGCAATTGCTTTTAGGTGCAATTTGGATTTTTTATATTGTATTCATACAATGCTTTACACATTTTATCTATCATTGTTGATTTTTTTACAACTTTGAAATAAGAAGCTATTTTGTTTAGATTACCGTTTGTGATATTGTATTTTTTTTTGTAGATATTTTTACTTAACTTAATGGCTTAACTTAATGTTCATCAGTATATCAATTAAGCATACATCCAATGTAATTTTAGTATGTTACAAAAATAGATAGATTTACGATTTCTAATTAATAAGAGTAATTACATTCATAAATTTATTTTTGTTAAACAAATCTATTCAATAATGATAATTCGTAATTAGGTAATATTTGTATAATTACAACTAGAATAGTACTCATAGCTACGCTACGAAAAAATCACAAAAAATATATATTATGTTGTATAGATTTCAATTTGACACCTTTAAAAGATAAATTGTTGATAAAGAAAAAGGTAAACTGGTATTAATTTCAGATTATTATTTGATTTGGTTTCAATCATGGGAAAATTGATAAAGGATAAATTTATGTCGATAGTTATATATAACAGTAATAGTCCCTTGAGTAAAAGAGACAATAAAATAATCAAAAGGAAACCCCATAAGCAAATCGAATTGTCAAAAAAAAGCTCTTATTTTGATTACATAAAATGATCACACTGTTGACGACTGTCAGATATGTCTAACCATGGTGATAGTTTCTTATTTCTTTTACTATACACATTTTTTCCCATTCGTTTGGTTTCTATTGTTGTCCTGTTTCCGCTAGACATATTTATACATAAGAAGATAAAATTTGTTTAACGTATTTAACAAAAGATGAACAAACCAAATCAAATTACATGAATTATTCAAGGAAAGAGATAGACAACAGTAGTGCATCACACAAAATTATAGATATTAAACACATCCTGAACATGACATCATTGATGCATAAAATGAACCAAGCACCATTAAAGACAATATAGAGATAGATACCATCAACTCTTTAATAAATTCTTGGAAGATGTGAATACAATCATAAAAAAGTGTAGCTAATTTTTGGAAGATATGAATACAATCATGACTGCAAATCCAAAACAATTATTAGATACTTGTCACTTATGCAAAAATGTTGAAAATAAAAAAGAGAATGCTAATATTAGATTGTCAGCTCAAATTCCAGACTATGGTCTTTGTATTTCATTGAAATAACTGGAAATCCCTTTTGCTTTGTCTAACTGCCCATCATTAAGTTTACTTGAATGCCAAATTCCTATGAAAGGACATTCCATAAATCCCCTGTCCTTGCATTGTTCCAAGCATACCTTTTAATGTATAAGCCTAAGGATTTCTGGAATGGAAGAGAAATTGCTAAATTAGAATTCAAGTTATAAAATGCAAAACTATGGCTTAGTAAATATTTCTTTTTAGACTTTCCAATTCGAGTTTGTTAATGGCCTAGTTTATGCATCTTATACATATAGCGTTTCACAATATGATTGCACAGAAAAACAAGAAGTTTTATATGGTCCTCCACAAATCAACATCATTCCATAAAACAAATGTAAACCCACCTAGAATATCTCATCCCCAAGATAACCCTACAGCATCCTAATGACATCAAATCCTTTTTTTATAGCTGATAGCATCAAATATTTCATCAACTGAATGAGCATGCTGAACTCCACCTGGATAGATGCTGATTAATCAAGAAGGATATATTTTGTTTCTGTGGAAACAGGGGAAGCTTGCTTGTGCTAGCTAAATGCCTTTGAACATTCCTATTGATTTAAGTCCAGACGAATAACTTATATAAGATTTTTTTGTTTTTAAATTTCAGGAAATATACAAAGATTGCTCTGAAAATGAATAGGCATAAACATAAAAACAGAAATAGAGCTATATGGTAAACAACAATTTGAATTTTAGATGAGTCAATATCTTAACAGGTAAACTAATTATTCCTTACCTCTATTGGATGTGATTGCTCTTGCGCATCCAAACGCAGGCCACCCTTTGTTTGTTGAAAAAATTGATTCCATATTTTGCACTTAGGGAACATGATATCAATAGCCATATAACTAATCTGGAAAATATATAATTAAGTTATTTCTTCCTTCTATACTACTGATTGAAGGAACAGACTGTATAAAAACGGCTACATCATAAAGGCTTTGTAAGAAGAAAACTTACATTTAGAAAACAATCATCACTAAAACTTTATTTCAAAATTAAAAATAAGTCACTAAACATTTAATGAAATTTCAAGGGTAGTAAAATGTTGATCCTCTCACTTATTTAAACAACTTAATTACAATATTGAACTGGTTTAATAAATTGCTGGCTCTACAGTCTATTAAGCTCGAAACAATTGTTCTAATCAATTATTATATGATTATTATCCTATACATTAGTGTAATCTTGGTGTGTGTGTGTATACAAAACAGTAAAAGAGAAATGTGAGATTTAATCATTCAAAACAGCAAGAGCTAAATCAATAACTATGTGTTGCAGATTATATTATTTCTCTATGCAGAAAATATTTTTTGGCTAGAATCATTTATCATAAAGAAAATGGGATCCCCGCAAGCTTTGTGTAACATGTAAGAGGGACATTATTTGAAACTAATTTGATTTCAAATGTTACAAACTTACAAACATCATTTATCAAACTGGTGCTACTCAAACCATTTAACTAATTGATTTTCAACATCTGTATCTTCCAAACACATACTATGTTTTGTATTGGATAAAAATCCGCATTATAAGGCACTTGAAAAGAGAAGATCATAAGCCTAAATTATTCATCTGGTCAAAAAATACATATTTTAATCTAAATACAAAACCCATAACATTTGCTTCATTTTGTCGGGGTTTGGGAGAAAATCGGGGGGTCACTTGTTTTTGAAAAAAAAGTACATATAAAAAATTAGAAGATTTCAAATGTGATATGTTAGTTGTGCTGTCTGATTGTATTACATCATTTTCATATGTACCAGTAGATTTATGTGTGGGAAGAAAAAAAACTCCTAGGCCTAACTCTTATGAAACCATCATGGGCCATAAATTAACTAATACGCTTTTAAATCATGTGAAATACAACCAACAATATATGTGCAAACATTAATTTTTAATCACTATATTTTATTTCACTACAACACCATCAAACAAAGCATCACTATTTTTTAAATTTAATTACCATTTTAACTTTTATAATCAAAATTCGTAACATAAAGCAGCTTGAAAAATAGAAGAGCATAAGCCTAAATTATTCACCTTGTAAAAAAATACATCTTTTAATCCCAATACAAAACCAATCAATCTTAGATTCAAGTCCCGTGCAAAACTATATATTAAAAGAATACTAAGCTAATAGTAAATTGCATCACTAATAAGAAAAAATGAATAAAAAGCGCAAGAATTGATACTTACAATACAAAACTTGGAATTCTTGAATCAACGCCGATAAGAAAAGAATCGTTTATCAGCCTCCAATCAGATCCTAAAGATACAGAAAAAATCTTTTACCTTAACTGTTTAGTCAAAGTACGTAAGGCATACACATATAGAAAAAATTTATGTAAATCTCTAATATCATTATCATTCAGTATTTTTAAAAACTTAGAAGCTAAACTTCAGAGGGCCCTTTTCACTACAAACCTTTCATTCAGGTGCAGAGAACCCAAATTGGTTCTTTCATAAAAAAAGATATTACCCATTATTCTCTACAATACAAAGTGTGTTTCTTGTTTTTTTTTTTTATTAATTTCCTAAACTGTAAAAAAAAATATCTATGATTTATATAACAACACAAATTGTCAAAAGGGTTCAACTGGCTTTGGCTTCTATCAGCATGATGTTTAAGCCATTTAACTGGTTCCTTGCTTACATATCACTGCTGATATTTTTTTAGTACATCACTTATGGATACCTTGTCAATAAAGACCTATCAGGCTGGCCAATCATTGCAATTTTATGATCTTTTATACATTTATACTTCAAAGAGAAATATCTAATAAAATAAATTACTTGATAACTCTAGACTCCAGGAATTCCATTATTTAGTTAAGCATTGAGATTTGTAAATGACAAACAATACCTCAACGATTGAAGCAGCTGCTTCAGCTGCAGCTTTAGTCTTGTGAGAAAGTTCACGAAGGATGCGGCCAAATTTTCGAACAGCCACAGAAATTGCCGACACAACAACCAAAGCCAGCACTATAACACATAACAACTAATAGTGTTCAAGACCTATTTAAAATAAATAAAACTTCAAACCACTGCTTTAGGATTAAATAAATATTTACATGTTAGCTTCCATGATGTTGCAAACATGAAACCAAGGCCAATCAAAGAAAAATAAAAGGGGAAAGAGTGGGAAGAGAGAGAGAGCAGGTACTGTCGGATGAGAGAGAGTCCGGCGCCATAGGGGAAGAAAAGGAAGCTAACCGACAGGCAAAAGACAGGCTAATGATAGTTGGGAGGCAAATCGTCGAAAGCAAAGATAACAAAAACATCAAAATGAGAACAACAAAATCGGCAGGGCAAAAATCAATGCTGAGAGAAAAATAAAAGGAAGGCAAAAAAAAATTTAATCGACAATCAAGAATGCGAAAGGGCCTAATATCAATATGACGTCGTCTTGAATAACAAAAGCTCCGAAAAAAAAAATCGACATGCCAAGGTAAAAAAAAAAAAATATATATATATATATATATATAGAGGAGCTGTAATTGAATGACACTTGTCATTCAATTAGACACTCAATTGGAAGAATTTGAACAGTACTCAAATTATACTATTTTTATATATAGTATAGATGTAGAATGCATGTATCAAATTCAATACTTTGGAAAAAAATAAAATACATTGATAAATTAAATTCTTATTAATTAATGTAGAAATTAACAAATTATTAAATTATCGATTAAATAATATCTCGATTAATTAATAAATTTTCATAATTTCAAGAGTATTAATTTATAGAGGTTTTGCTGTAAAAGGAAAAATGATAGTGAGTATTTTACAATGGGTTATGTTGTATTATCCAACTTGTTATCAGACCTAATTAAGTAAGATTAGGATACTTTATAACAGGATTCGGATTGTGATATTACGTATTTACTCCCTTGACTTGATTATAAATAATACTTTTATGTTAAAATTTAATTTTAAATATGTATTTTTATTTATAAATTTTTTATAGTTAATGTAAGATTTATTAAAATTCATTAATTGTTTTAATTATGATATTAAATTTTAAATTATTTTTTATGAACTAATTTTAATTTATTAAATCAATTTTTATTAATAATAAGAATTAATTTTAATTAAATATTTAATGGATAGTGTATAAGATATTTGAATACAGGTTTGAATTATAATTTAAAATTTTAATAAGATATTTATGAGATTTGAATTTCTTATTTAATAATAAGATTCAAATTGAAGTGTCTTAAAAATAAGTATACGATACTAATTTACATCCTTAAGTAAAAGGTGAATCTTTATATTTTTTCAGACAAATAATCTTTTAATTTTCAAAAATATAATACTACCTTTTAGAAATTTGTAAAATCAATAGTTGAAGAGATGTTAAATTGATTACAAATTTCGCAAGTTTTTTCGGTAAAATACAAAGGGCATGTTTGGTTATCAGTCAAAATGTAACACATTTGAATACTGCTACTGTGCTGAGTGGTCAGTTTAACGTCATGGTATATTTATTTGAGGCCCAAACAGCGACTTAAAAGATAACGCGCCAAAGTAAAATCCGGGGAAATTTGAAAATGAAAGAAAAAAAAACCTTTTCTTATTAGGCTTTGCTTCTTTTAAAGAAAGAGAGAAGGAAAGAGAGTTTTAATGGAGGATTTTAAATCTGAGGTATGGATGAATTTTATTTTCAACCAATTTCCTAAATTTGCAATCGTAGAGAAGCCTATTTTCCGTTTGGTTCTAGAGGAAATGTAGGAAAAATAATTGGAATACTGGGTATTGTAGCAACAAGTTTCTCTCTCACTGGGTATTGTAAAATTCCGAAAGTTAACTATTCTTTTTGGTGTGAAATCCATTTTTCTAACCCATTGTTTATTTATTTGTTTATTTCTTATCGTAGATTTCGGGTTCTTCATGCTCCATTCCCTCTGGTTAGTATTTCTTATCTCCAAAGTTCAATTTAGAATTTTTTAAAGATTTAATTTCATTCAAGTATGAAAATTTATTATTATTATTATTATTATTATTATTTTAAATCAGAGCCTCCTGATATAAGGAACTGGTATTCAAGTTACAAGTACGAGTCTTTTGTTTTGGATACATGCGAAAATTTCGGAGGAACATTTTCAGAAGAAAGGGAAAGCGACAAAGATGAATTGGTGATTGGAGAACTTAACAGAGAAAAAGAAGAGAACTTTGATTGGTCTGGAGAAATTAGAAATGCTGATGAACATGGGAACTTGAATTCTAATGAGGTATTTTCCATTTGTTGATTTTCTATTTTAGGCATTCTGGGAATCTGGGGTTTTGTTGAATAGTATGTTTCTTTAGCCCTTTATTGTATAATTTGTTGAATAATTTATGAGAATTGAAGGTAGTGTAGAGCTCAAAGATTTTTATATCTAACAAGTTTTTATTTTTTGCTAGGTTCAGGATACTTTGCACTCCCCTTCAATCCTTTCTGGTATGTGTCACTTTTCTTTTTTTGAGATTTTACTAGGTCTAAATTGTGTTTAGTGGTTGAAAAACTCTAGGGAAGGAAATTAAAACTAGGAGTTGGATACAATGCTTAATTTCAGCACGTAAAGATGGAGTGAAATTTGTTTATGTTTTCATGTTCGTTCAGAGCCTCCTGAAATCAGAAACTGGTATTCGAGCTATGTGTATGAATCTCCTTTGTTGGATACGAGTGATGGTTTTAGAAGTTATGTTTCTAGAGAAAGCGAAGGTGAGAAAGATGAACTTGCCATTGGAGAAAGCATCAAAGATGAAGCAGCGAATTTGGGTCAAGAAACGAAAAGCAGTTGCAAACCAGATGCCTCTGAGAAAATATGCTCAACTAAATTGGTCAAATGCAGTAGTTCTTTAGTAGATAGGAAGAATGAATCACACTCCCTCTTTTCGGGTTAGTATCACTTCTAAATTCTTAAATTTTCACCAAGAACTTTATAGTTGTTTAACTGGTTAGGAAATCTTGGGGGAAACAAAGAACATATGGAACATCATTCTCTTTTCTTATTGTTTTTCAGTCATCAAACGAGGCATCTGAATATCTAATCCAAGTAAAGGAGTAGTAATGTTTGCTTGTGTTTCTTTTGTTAGGACCTCCGGATTTGGGATTTTGGTTCCCAGACTACGTGTATCAGTCTCCTGTCTTGGATACAAGTGATGAATTTAGAGATACCCTTTCTGAAGAAAGAGAACCTAATGAGGATGAATCTGCTGTTGAAGAGAGGAAGAGAGAGAAACAAGAGAAATTCAACACAACAACAAAAACTAGACATAGAAGTGAAGTGGTTGTTGTTAAGAAGATGTGCGCAAATGAGTTTAGGAAATGTAACAGCTCCCTAAGAAACGATGAGCAAGATAATAAGTCTATTAGTAAGGTGCTCTTTCCATATCCCTGTGTGTTTCCCTCTCTTTTCCCATTTTGATCTTTTAAATTTTCTTAAATAATCATATCAATTTCTGTTCTGAAGCCTTAAGAAAGGAACAGGATTATGACCTCAATTCTCATCTTCTGTGTAGCTAAAGTGGTTCTAAGACCCAATGTTTGAGATTCTTGAGTATAGTTATTTACTATTCAGTGTCGGGGAATAGTCCTTTCTCTCAAGGATGCAGGAGTATATCTGTATATGGCTCTATTTATCTTGTCCAGTTGGTATTACAGGATTTGCACTGCGCTGGAGGAAAGGAAAACCTTCCTTGGAAGGGTGATTTGTGTTTTGAGAAGATCTTGGATCCAATCTTGGAAGTCAAACAAGTGCGAGGTAGCAGCATCGATTCAAACAAAGGTGTTGAAAACTCAGGCTTTAATGGTGGAGATTTCCTATCCAAACTTGAGAAAGCTGATTCTCAATCGACAGATATCAGCATAAATGCAGGCGAAGATGATCGAAAATCTTCAAAGAAGTTGATTAATAGGACGGGTAGCACAAAAAAGAGCTCAGTAACTAAAGATGATCTTGCATCACATGATCAGAGTCAGGATTTCGATCAGGTCAGTGGAGGTTATCCGAGAAAACCAACCCATGGAAGCAATGACAAAGAAAAGGAAGGAAAAGACATTGCAGAAAAAGGTTTTATCACTACAAGCAAGAACAAGTTTACCAGAAGAAATGATGAAGATTCTCTGGCAGGAAGGCGAGAGTTTGTGTTACAGTGTTCAAGAAACAAAAGTAGTAATATAACAGGCAGTGAAAGGGGTGCTGTCGTGAAAAGAAAGGTGTTGGCAGAAACAACCAATGTTCAACGCTGTGAGGCAATGGAGATCACTGGAAAATGGCGTTGTCCACAGAAAAGCAAGCCTCACCGTGGCCCTCCTTTGAAGCAGCTTCGGCTTGAGCAATGGATTCGCAGGGTGTGACCCTGTGAAAAAGGCCTCATTTGCAGAAATCTTCTCGTCGCTTGCCATGGAAGATCCTCTGGCATCTACTTTTCAAACTGAACTCCCTTATGTTCAGAAACTGAAAATTACTTTGTACGGGGGTATTCCTAATCAAACCAAAGGCATTCCAATTTCCAATTACAAGGCTCCCATTATTCTCCATTTACTCTTTAAATGATTGAGTTACGTGTACGTAAAATTAAATAATCAGAATATTTATATACTCAAAATTCTCTTAGTAATTATATTTCTTGATCTTATTATTTCTTTTATTTTCTACCAAATAATATTATTTTATTATATATCAACTTAACAATACTAAAAATAAATAATACAATCATATTATTTTATCATCGATGTATTGAGATGAAACGGTGAGTTTCACGGCCATGACCGCATCATTGACTACGGAGAGTGAGACCGAGGGAGTCGATTGACGAATCTCCCCCGGTCTCCCGCTGACAATTGAAAGTGGACAAATCAAAACACCGTTACTCTGCCCCTCTCTGTAATTATTCAATTTCAACTCCTGCACAAAAAAAGAAAAGAAAAATGGCAGTAGTAACCGCACTAACCAGATCGCTGGGGCAACACTGCGCGAAAAGATTGAAACCTTCCATCTTTCCTCACAAATTTCCTTCTAATAACTCTCAGTTACAATTCCAGACACTCAGAACCCTGATTTTGGAACCCTCTTTATCCGAATCTGTCAAGCTCCGCCGCCTCCCCGACTCCGATTCCGGTATAGTTTTTTACCTTTTAAGAAATTCTCCAGTTTTAACTTATTTTTCTGTCGCGTTTAAGTAATCTTAAAAGCTGAGGACGACGAACAGGAATTGTTGAGGTTAATTTGGATAGGCCTGGAGCCAGAAATGCAATTGGGAACGATATGTTGAGAGGCTTGCGCCACGCCTTCGAAGCTATCGATGGAGATTCCTCTGCTCATGTAGTTTTGATCTCTAGCTCAGTTCCCAATGTTTTCTGCGCTGGCGCTGATTTAAAGGTATTCGCTTCCTTTTTATTGGCTTCTGAAAGTTAAAAAGTACTAAATGTTTTTAAAAAGTGAAAATTTTTTACTTCATTTCAACTGATAGTGTGGTTACTAGAAGTAATGACGAGGAAATTTCCTGCTTGGAAATGATATTAAAGGGTTAAGCTTGCGTTAAGAGATTGTGAGTTTCAGATGTTAATCTTGTAGTTTGCTCTTTGATTGGCAGGAACGAAAGAAAATGACTGCTTCTGAGGTTCATTCATATGTCAACCACTTGCGATCCACTTTCTCATTAATAGAGGTTAGTCCTTATTTTAGACAACATGTTGTATGATGGTTGATTGTCTTGTTGTCACATGGATATTGAAATTTTATGAGCATCATACATTGTAAGTAACACTTAAACTAACTACAAATATATACATTTTAAAACATTGAAATACACTAGTATACCTTGGGTGTTCTTGATGTGCTCTTAGAAACAAATTGTCTTGTTTCCCAATATTGTTCTTCCTAAAGCAGGTTCTAGGGTTTAATCATTTAACATTGTTGCATAAAGTGTTGCTTGCTAGATTAACACATTTTACCATTAACTGGATAAATGCCCCGACATTTTCAAAAATGTTCTTCTTAACTAATGCTGTTATAGTTTTTGCATCATGCTTTGCAATGGCCTTTTTTTAGATTGGGTGCTTACATGGACTACTATTTATTTAGTTCAGGAACTTCAAATTCCTACTATTGCTGTTATCGAGGGTGCAGCGCTGGGTGGAGGACTTGAAATGGCTCTGTCATGTGATCTTAGGATCTGTGGTAGTTTTATATTCATAATCATTTCATAATTAGCTTTATTTGCTTCTAAACTGTTTTCTGTTACATGCTTTTTATAATTTTTTTCCTTATAATTGTTTTGAATGGTTTGTCGTCTAAAATTGCTTAGGGGAAAATGCAATGTTGGGCTTGCCTGAAACAGGACTCGCCATAATTCCTGGGTATATGCTTATCTTGTTTCAGTTTTCTACATTATATCTATTACTTGATCCAGTTCTTTTGTTCTTGTTTTTTGAAATCTGTAAAGGTGATAGCTCATTGGCCCTATGTTTAACAGTGCAGGGGGGACTCAAAGACTTCCTAGATTGGTTGGAAAATCAATAGCAAAGGAACTTATATTTACTGCTCGGAGAATTGGTGGCAGGGATGCAATGTCTATGGGTATGCATACCAACAAACTGCGTTGTTTCCCCTTGTTTTCGACCTGTCCCGCTCAAATACTTAAGAAGGTCTGTTGTATTGTAGGTCTTGTCAATTACTGTGTTCCTGCTGGTGAAGCTCATCCCAAAGCTTTAGAAATTGCTCGGGAAATAAGTCAGAAGGTAAAATCTATGGATCCTCAAAAATTTTCTTGCTGGAACTTCATGTGATATATTCTTCTCTAACTTCATTCAAATTAACCATCCATGAATGTTAGTTAAGCTTAATCAGAAATGCAAGGGCTGCAACTATAATGTGTTATAGCATTGAAGATTTTATTGTTTTTATGCTGTTGCTAGATTGTTTATACTCTAATTTTGTTCCACTAATTGACCTTGTTCTTATTTCAAAAGTGAAGGAGCATCTCCTGATTCTTTGATTATCAAATATGTAGTGTGTTCATTGATAATGCTGACCTCATAACTTAATGTAACAAAGAAGTCATTTTATTGGAAAACGAACTGTTTGTTGCCTTATACAAATTCTTGAACATACAAATGGACATATTCTTAACAGGGTCCAATAGCAATAAGGATGGCAAAGAGGGCTATCAATGAGGGGCTTGAGAGAGATATGACCTCGGCTTTGGATTTGGAAGAAGAGTGCTATGAACGGCTTTTAAATACAAAAGATCGCTTGGAAGGCTTAGCAGCATTTGCTGAGAAGCGGAAGCCAAGATATAATGGTGAATAAGAAAGACTCAGAATCTTACTTAATAACAGCTTCCAACAGGTTTATTAAGGATGAAAGTTTTCATTTTGTTTTAAATTTGGGTCCTTTCAGAAGTCTGTATGTTGGATGAACTCTTTATGGTAATTAAAATGACAAATAAATTAGATAAACCTTGTGTCTCAAAGTCAATTCAATGGTGGTATGAATATTCAGTGTGATAAGCAGCCTCGATCATATAGGAAGCTGTTTCAGAGATCTAAATCCTCACTTTTCCAACCCCTACTTTATTTTTTTTTTGTGGAAACACAGATGTAAGTAGAAAAAATCTCAGTCAAAAGTTTTAGAGTCCTAAAGAGGCATAACTTTTCTTATCCTGATTTGAGATTGAGCAACCTATTTCTGGAAACGTTTATTATTGAGGAACTGTGGTAAAGCAAGCTTAAAATAGTTCTTCAATCATCTCTTACTTGGACAAACCTATTTCAACTACTTATTGATTCTTGTTTCAATAAAAAAAAAGGATATTATCCACTAATTTACTTTAAAAATTTTGCAGAAAAAAGGTTTAAGATGACCATGAACTAGTATTTTCCTTGAGTGAGTTTATCCATTGTCTATTCCATATCTTCTGCTATGACGTCAAATGACTCAGTTTATGTCTGTATTAATTGCGTATACAGCCTGATTATAAACAGTACTACTAGTATTTTAAACAAGAAATTCAGTTTGGCATAGTGTGCAATTGACTGGGATATTGATGAATGCTGCAGATGTCCTATAGAAGTCAATATGGCGATGTTTGAAGTCTGACAAATCCAAATAATGTGTTTTAACATTACTGGCAAGTAGATTAATGAAAACATGTTTGTTCCCAAATTAGAAAAGAGGAACATAATTTAAGAGCCCTTACTATCGACAACTCGTGTTGTTACGAAAGAAGGTAATCAGCATATGATGTTCCTGAATTTCCAGCTCATGTTTTGTCACATTATGCCAGGTAAGGTATTTTTTGCTTTCATCATAAAGGTAGTTTACAAAATTGTCATGTTTGTAGTATAGCACCAACTTTGGCTTCAAGAATTAAAAGCTACAAGTCATCAAATAGCAACTGTGTCCTTTGTTCTCTGGATGAGAATTTTGATAATGACTCATGCACGAGCTGATTCAGGTGACATTTAGAGTAAGGATTCTAGGTACGTGGATGGCTCCTTAATTTATTTTGTCAATACTGCAAAAGCCAAGGACAGCTCAGTGATAACTCTTCTGTGTAAAGATCAGTTTAGAAATACAGTCTCAACTTTCTGTAAAACTGACTCTGACGAAATAGATGTTTTGTACTTTCCATTCTTGTTAATATCTGAAGTTCATTTTAAGGAAGGCAGTGATAGATACCATAACAAAATCACCTTTGATGAGTTTTCTTGTCTGCAGTTACCATAACCGACCTTTTTGCGTGTTGGACTTGTAAGTGATTTCTCCTTATAAATGACAGCAGCCTAAGGGTTTTTCACCATCAAGCCTTGTCTCTTAGTCTTTTCATTTCAAAGAGGGAGTCAGATCTGACTCAAGAAAAGGCATGGTAGGAAGTTCTAATTCAAACAAAATTATCCCATGTCGGAAGAACTCACAGTACAGAATGAGAAGCAGCTGCAGCAGTGGCAGGATGTCCTCCTCAAGATTCAGAGGGGTACTTGCACTTAATAATAGTAAGTGGGGTGCTCGGATCTCCCTAAAGTACAGGGCATACTGGCTTGGGACATATCAAGTGGAAGAGGAGGCAGCTATTGCTTATGATAGAGCAGCCCTTAAGTTGCAGAGAAGTGACTCTCCCCTTAACTTCCCCTGGAAGATTTACACAGTTCAGGAGAAATTATTCCAGTGTTCGTACTCAAATGAGGAGATCCTGAGTATGATCAAGGACAAGACATACACATCTAACTTGACAAGTTTCCTTGCACGGGAATCTCTTGTAAGGAGAAGTATGTCTGGCTGCCTAATAAACGCTAAGGGAATCTCACATCAGTTGTTGTTTCATAAGAAGCTGACACAGACAGATGTTGCTCAAATCAAAGGCTTTCACATCCCCAAGGAATATGCATTGCAGTACTTGCCCCCACTTGGCAACAGCTCAGATGGAGGTCAAATGAGAAATGACTCGGTTGATCTAACTTTCTACGACAAATTTTACCGTCCTTGGACTTTCCGCTATTCATATTGGTGTAGCACCAAGACCTTCCTGTTTACAAAGGGCTGGAGACACTTTGTTGCAATGAATAACTTGAATATTGCAGACACTATCATGTTTTATGGATGTGCCTTTGTAGAGGAAGGACAGAGCAGAAACTTTTACATGATCGATGTACATCGGAATGATGCAGCAAATTACATTGTTGGCAGGGATGCAGAGCAAGGAATTGGCGCACAACCCAACACTATTGACAATGGTGCACATGTTGATGGAATCAGTGGAGTTGAGAGAAAAAATGGGGTTAAGCTTTTTGGAATCCAAATAGCTTAACAACAAAACACCATCCCTTGGCTCGTGCTGTTCTTTGCCCTTTCCTTTTTCTATGCTCTTTCATTGTTGGATTAATTACTTTTCTTGTGTTTGAATATCATTTACAGACAATCGCGTGGGAAATTATCGTTTGATGGTTTGTTTTCTTTCTGAATTATATTTTTATGGTTGCATATTGGTTAGCTTTGTGAACAGGAAAAAGCGCAGTTCAGTGACGGCATGTCAGTATTGGTTTTAATTTAATATTTTGTTAGCATAATACTTAAAACAATCTTTGAATTATTTAAAAAAAAGTAAATAAATTTTATGTTTTTATTATGTTTAATTAAATTTTTGTATTTTTATTTTAAATCAAATAAATTTAATTAACTCGTACATATCATGTGATGTTAATATGATATATTAATTTATTATAATTAAATAATACTATGATATATTAATATTACACAATAATATAATCAGGTAATAGTTTTATCTTTTATTATAAAAAATTAACATCTCATATCAATTTTATATAAATATTAAAATGATAAAAATTATTTTGACTGACGATAATAACTAATTGTTAATTTTAAAAGTTTGTTTGATTAAGAATAATAAAAAATTAATTTATTTTGTCTAAGCAATGAGTCATGAAAATGCAGATGTCAAGAAATGGGAGTAATATGTACCGAAAAAAAAAAGGAATGAGAGTGATTAAAACAGTCATGCGCACACTCCAATGACGGCAAAAGAGGCTAGGCCTTTTCTTTTAACTATTTGGACTTGGATTTTATGGGCCGATCAAGAGCCCAAGCCTTTATATTTGCATCTCAAACTCGGGTAAAAATGGGTTTTGACTATTTGCTTTTGGTTTTCACTGCGGTGGCGTTAGCAGTTTCACAGTGGGGTTAAAAACAATTTTTCATATTTTTTTTGTCCCATTTTCATTGATTCAATGATCAGATTTAAAACCGAGCCAAAACCTATATATAAAGCATGAGGGGAGACGTGACCGACTCATTTCCCATTTCATTCCGATCTCCAAATCTGAAACCCTATTATCAAAATTATTAAAATCCTAACTAAAGAACAAAAGCAAAAGCAAAAGCCAAAAAGCAAAATGGCAACTCCAGACGAGAGTGCTTCTGCTAAGAGATGGCTTCCTCTCGAAGCTAACCCCGATGTCATGAACCAGGTATTTTTCCTTTTTAAAATTTTTTTTTTTTGACGTTGGCTTACCG
Organism: Theobroma grandiflorum; assembly: GCA_036013995.1. Classification (NCBI taxonomy): domain Eukaryota; kingdom Viridiplantae; phylum Streptophyta; class Magnoliopsida; order Malvales; family Malvaceae; genus Theobroma; species Theobroma grandiflorum. The sequence goes on along the minus strand of CP142131.1, from coordinate 4,679,351 downwards.
AGAAAAGATCGTTAAAGAACAGAAAAGTAGGAAAGAAAACGTTTTCCATCGATTTTCTTTTTTTAAAAAAATTTCCGGCAATCGAATAGAGATTTTGGTGTTTAGCTCTTTAAAGAATTATATTAAATGTTGAAATTAATTGATGTTATGAGTCTGTGGAAATAATATTTTGTTTGAATCCCTTGAAAATGATATGATTGGTATTTCTTGCAGTTTCTTTGGGGCCTGGGTCTTCCAGAGGATGAGGCAGAGTTCTGCGATGTTTACGGCTTGGAGGATGAACTCTTAGCTATGGTCCCACAGCCTGTTCTTGCTGTGCTTTTTCTTTTTCCAATAACTTCTCAGGTGTGTTCAACTCAAGACGTTATTTCTTTCGAGCACTAATAGTTGCCTAGTCGGGCCGTTTCTTGAAAACTAATTTCACTGATACGCATAATTAAAACAAGTTGTCTGTTTCTATATTTGAATGTTTTCAGACTGAAGAAGAGAGGTTGCAGCAGGAAAATGAGAAGAGGGTGAGCGCAATGCTGGTTTTTTTTTTTTTTTTTTTGAATCTAATATCTTATTCTAGACCTTTGTGATTTGCGTCAGACTGTTGTCAAGATTGATTAGAAATGTTTAGACCATGAAAACAATTATAATTTAAATTGTGTAGACTTTTGTAGTTCGGCCTTATGATTACCTGATGATTACTTGATCTCTTCTTGGTGTAAGAGATCTCTCAAGTAGTATAAATATCCTCCTTTTCAAACATTTGTATATTTTGTGTGGGTAGCATTTGAAATTATGAATTACTTTGTGGATGAGACTGACTACTCTATTGGATAATGGAGCTCATTGAATAGCCAAGTAAATGGAATAGGAAAAAATAAAAAACTCTTATAAGAGTGCAAAGTTTAAGTTCAAAATTTCTATTCCCCTTTTAAGTTCCTAAAATTAAAAGAATAGATGCAGTAGTTTGTACTGGTACCAATAAAATGATAACTTAGTATGATTTAATTAAAATTTTTTTCCTTTTTGCTTTGGCTCTAGGATGCTAGCAACAAAGTTTATTTCATGAAACAAACCGTGGGAAATGCTTGTGGAACGATTGGGCTTCTTCATTCTGTTGGAAATATCACTTCAGAAATCAAGCTTCGTAAGTGGGGTCTAATTTTTATCATTTATTGACTAATGCTTATTTTCATATGCATGTTAAAGATGTTCACAGGGTGTATTTATTACCGTATGATAATTTTTACATTTGTCAGTTTAAATTGTGACATGTTAGCTTGCATGCTGCCATTGGTTGGAATATTAGTTATTGTGAGAATGATAATTACGATATATACACATCCAATAGTGATTGTTTCCTTGTTTTTTTCAGAAGAAGGATCATTTTTAGATAGGTTTTTCAAATCTACTGCAAGCATGGATGCCTTGGAGGTTCTACTTCTCTCTCTCCCTCTGCATGCTCGTTTGTGTGAATGTTTTTGCCTGCATGTTTTTGGATTCCTCACTGCTGACTTCAAAGTGTTGTATGCTTCCACAGCGTGCAGCATTTCTTGAGAAAGACAGAGAAATGGAATTGGCTCACTCAGTTGCAGCTACAGCTGGTGAAACAGAGGTAAATCTCTTAAAAGGCTTTTTTTTTTTCTGCTTGGTTTTGTTAATGTATAATTCAAATATTTGGAAGGTAGGGTAGGATACAGATCTGCACAATATGGCATATCAAGGTTTTTTGGGGCAACATGTCATATCAAGTTTTCTTTTGGGCAATATGTATAATAATTTTCTTGTCTACTCCAATTTCCCTTTTCCTGTTTTACCATTTTTCTTGACAGGCTTCAGACAATGTGGAGACTCACTTTATCTGCTTCACTTGTGTTGATGGTACATTTTCTTTCTCTCTTTCATTGCGGAATATAAAGGAGCAAAAATTCTAGGAAGAGACAAGCTCTAATGCTTTGGTCACAGATGCTCTTTGAAATAAATGTAGTTGTGTTTGGTGCTTTGAACTTAATTGGTTTTCCTCTCATTAATGTAGGCGAACTTTATGAGCTTGATGGAAGGAAGTCAGGACCAATATCTCATGGTGCTTCCTCACCAAGTAGCTTATTGCAGGTTTGTGTTGGCAATTAAAACATTATCTATTTTTCTTCGTATGATTTTCCTTTATATATATATGGCTTAAAAAAGACATTTACAAGAAATGTTTAGCTTTTAAGAAATGGAATTGGTTTGATGTTCGTAGAGGGAAATGCTTTCTTTTCACGTTTTCGTTTTAGTAATTTGACTGTTATGCCCTGAGCAAGTTGAGGGTGGAAGAAGCTAGCTCATCTTTATCTCTTTGGGGTTTGGAGACTCTAAAGTGGTAGAATAGGTTTTAGTTTGAATCATCAGCTTCAGCTTTCACAGTCCACCTCACACTCCCTCTGTGGATGTGCCTGTTTTTGTGTTTGTTTGTGCTAAACTGAGTTACTTAAACCGTGTTGGTATTAGATGATTGTTTCACCCTTGCGATTGGACTTTGCTGGCTCTCTGAGTCAAATGTGAATGCTCAGGATTCAACATTTTCTGGCAACTTTCCTTTATTCTTAGTGATAAACATTTGCATTATATGCTATTGATTCGGACTAATTGTTATAACTTTCTCTTACAACAGGATGCGGCCAAAGTCATACGGGGCATGATCCAGAAAAATCCTGAGTCACTCAACTTCAATGTTATTGCACTTTCTAAGAAAGTGGGGGGTGGATTTTAAGATGAAGTATTGGCATCAATTTCCTTCAAACTGGTTCGATTTAAATGTTCAATCACCTTGGCATAAGCAAGCATACCGCTCTATATACCTTTCATCATTTGCATGTGGGCAACTTAGCCTAAACAAATGCACCTTTTGCCGGGCAGCAAACAACCCTATTTGATGATTGGTTGTAGGAGACCCCTGCCTGCCAAGAAACTACTTGTATGTGGTTGATGATTTGGTTTTGCTAGTTACAGTACGACATGCTGACCCAAAAATTTTCATTTCAGTGTGTCTACTTGTCTTCGTACTTGGTTGTGTGTGTGTGTTCAAATAAATTGTCCACGAGGATTTCAAGGGGATTGGGGGTGAGCGTGGGCTTGAAGGCCTTGGTTAGGGGTCTCCAGGGGATATTAGTCATTGAAACCCAATCTTGTGAGTGGAACGGTCTTTCCTAATAACAGATTATTTAGCTGGACTCTCAATGTTAATGTCGAAGGAGCAGAGCAACAACAAAAGGCAATAGCATTTCTTCAAAGGGTCATTATCAAAACAAGACCCCAGGTTATCATTCGAGGAAACTACTACTCTTTGATGGCGTGTGCCTAATTTTCACCTATTTATAGATTTATCAACCCAAATAGTAACTATAAAAAAAATATAAAGCGAACACTGGTGACAATCTTTGCAATCATGGGGACAAAGGGACCTCAACAGAGCCCTCTAGCATTTGCATCACCATCTCATCTTGGATGCACAAAGTGGCCTATAGTACCCATTTGCGACGTCTGTCCTAGTCGGCCGTGGTAGCCTCATCGTCACCTGCCACAACATCTACTCTTCCTTAGACATAGCAATCATAAGCCCAATCTGTTAGTATTTCTTCTGATAAATCCATCACCACGCTTTTTCTGCAGCAAATGATTTCTAATAACCTCACACCAAAACTGTGAACATCCACTTTTGCTGTGATAGGTACATTCTTAAACCATTCCGGAGCCACATATCCTCTTGTTCCTCTGATCATTGTAGGAACTCCAGACTGATAGAAATCCTTACAGTGAAATATTCGTCTAGGAGTCCGTTATGAGGCTTAATATCACAGTGGATTATAGGTAGGTCACTCTTCATGCACGTAGACTAGTCCGCTTGCAAAGTTCAAGGCAATCCAGGTCTGGGAAGTGCAAAGAGAGAACTCATAAACTAAAAGCCGATGAGTCATTTCCTCACAGAAGCCAAACAATCCAACTAGATTCTTGTGATGGGTTTTCCCAGTTGCACTCACTTCAGTTCAAAATTCCATTTCCCTTTCTTGAGACAACTTGCCCAATTATAAACAATTCCGAATGAATCCCAGCCATGTTCTTCCTTGAGCTGATACATTGCTTCTTCGAGTTCCTTGTGGGCACTCCTTCCTCCTTTTCTTCTGTGCCACATGAAGACCATATCACTAGCAAAACGACATGGACCAAATACAAAGCTTTCAAGAGTTCCTCCTAAAAATTGATTCTTCTTTCTTTCTGTCAAAGTTTACTATCCGATAACCTGGATTAGCTTCCTTCCTTACTTTGAAAAGTACCCTTCAGAAACCGGTGTTTCTTACTCGTCCATTCTCGAGTGGCAGCTCCTTTGTCCAACAGCTCATGCCATCGAAAATGGCAACAGCACAAGAGTAATCATGCAAGAGGCACTTTTCACACTCTTGTTTGAATATAAGGTGCCAATCTTTCATAGTCTCCAAGTGGCCAATCATCATCACGAAATCCCCTCATTTCATCTAACTCTTCAGGATCTGTCAATCCACTAAATCTGTATTTTTGATCCACAAAGACATAACCGAGGGGACAGGGGACAGTCGCAGCTGGGCCTCCGATTTTGAATTGAGCAGTAGCTGTTGAAGCCGCAAGCACCGCTTCTCAATGTTACAAAATGCAGTGAAACTGCATAATTTGCAGTGCGAATTACTAACATGTATCTGTTGTTGTGGGTCAATGGTCAAGGGCACTCTTTTTTCAGTCTGTATATATATACAGGGACCTTGGCATATGTCGAATAATTCAGAAGTTCAAACATACGAATATGTCTTCTTTCAAAAGATTAACGTTTAAAATATCATTAAAATTTGGTCTCCCTGCTCTAAAATTCTTACCTCCAAAACATGTTGCAATCTGTGAGATCAAGTTACAATATGATAAAGACTTTGATGTTAGTAAAAAGTTGTAATCATTCCTTGTCAAGACAAGGTGAAGAGAAAAGCAAATGACAGATGGAATACGCGTTCATTAGGATCAAATATCCTACTTATATTTCCTCTTGGTGTAGTCATGAAAGAATTTCGGTTTAAAGAATGTGTCACGCAACAGCGACCCTCCCTCCCTGACCGTGACTGATGACAATGGTAAAACATTGCAAATAAATGATTCATTTCTCATCATTGCAAATAAATGATTCATTGCTATATATAAATTAACGACATAATGTTTAAATAAAATTTTAAATTATTTAAAAATTTTAAATTTTTTTTATCTTTTTATTATATTCAATTAAATTTTTGTATTTTAATTTTTAATCAAATAAATTTTTATAATTAATAATTGATTAATTGTCATTAATTAAAATATTATTTGTTATTTTATATACACATATCATTAAGACGATGTTATTGTGTAAGGTAAAAATATTACATGATCATATTATTATATTAAATTAACACAACGTTATTATGAGAGTATTCTAGTATGCCTTGGCCACCTATGATCTTATTGATATCTTTAAAGTTTGTTTTCATGCTTAGCTGGTATAGTCTAATACTTGGGGATTTCACTTGTTTGACTTTGCTTCGGTTCTGGAACGGGCTTAGAGTTTGGTTGTCAAGGATGGGTTTGGATTGGCGTTTTTAGGGCTGTACTTTGTGTTTTGGGTGTATAGTTTCTGGTGTTGAATGGATGTAAAGGAACGTTTAGGTGGGAGTCTGTTTCCTAATCTTCTTGTTTTTGATCGATATAGGAACGTGGATTTTGTACATGTTGTCAGGCTCTAGGTTAAATCAAAGGATATTGGGGACCTATGCTTTCAATGGGAGCATATTAACGAATATCTTATTGACCCCGCCTGATGAATCCTTGATGTAAATTTAAAAGGGAATTAACTCTTTTATGAAAATAAAATGATCATGTTTTTTGATAAAAAACATATTATGTCATTATCGTTAATTATAATATGTTAGTATATCACGTCAGTATCAAATAGTACAAAATGATAAATGATATTTTAATTAAGTAAATAATTAATTGTAAAGATTTATTAATTTAAAATAAAAATATATTTAGTTTAAAATAAAAATAGAAAAATTTGATTGAATATAATAAAAAATAAAAATTTATTTAAAATTTTTTGAATAACTTAAGAATTTTTTTTATATTATTTCTAAAATAATTGATAGAGTTGAACATGCCAGTTTGCTGTAAAAATCATGAGATTACTAGTAAAGATAGGTACTTGTGTTTGCAGGAAACGTAAAAATTGTCAAGAAGAGAGACGTCGTCCTCGCAATCTTCAAATGGAAAAGGAGTGATTCGTCGAACTATTTCTCCTCCTAGGTGAACAAAGCTGATGTCAGGTTCTCCCATGGCCATACTATACCGCACATTGCTGACTGGGCCCAACAGCCAGACAACAAAAACCCAGCAGCAGAACTGCGAAGGCCCAAAATGCAGGCATATAAAAACATCAAAAAGCATGCTTTTCAGACTGAAAATTCATTTGACCACAACCGAATTTCATTAATTGCATGTATCTAGTAGGTCAGCAATTTAGCCAAGAAAAGCAAATCCCCCTACAAACTACAAAGGCTCGTTTCCAATTGGAATTCAATGTAAAAGCATTTTAAAACGTTGAAACATCAACATAGTCAAATCAAATCTTCAATGTCAAAAACGATAAGATAAAACGAATTATCTGCTACATCCTTTACCGCATCGATCGTCGCGAATGTCTTTGAACCGCGCTCGTGTGCGGTATGCCGTCGCTGTACCTTGAGGTTGACGCGATCCATTTCTTCTAACTCTGGATGAGCTGTTCCTCATGTCATCGCCGCATGTGTGTGTGAACATGAACTATTCAATATATTTACTAAAATTTTATAGGTAAAAACTGACTTTTTCATTTGTTTTGCATGCCGACTTTTACTTAGTTTTACACTAACGATTAAGACCCTTCAGGCATCACTTAATCAGTTTTTTATTAGTTCACAAGGGCCTTGGTAAAAAACAAAATGGAACACATGGACATGCTGCTTTAATTTCTTTGGAGATAAGGAAACACAAAAGCTTCTAGGCCCAGCCAGCTGGAGTTGGTTCGGATGTCTCAGCTTCATTTCGCCTCGGTCTGGGGATACCACGCGCAAACGTGTGTCGACAAAGACGCTCCTTTGGCCCTTTTCGCAACCAGTGTTAGTACGCTCATGCTTAATCACTGTCAAATAGTAAGTTTTTGCCAAAGAGACCGTTCGGACCGCGCTGTCGGTAAATGAAAGCATTTCTGAAAATGGAAGGGTTCCTCTCCTTTGTGGAAAGTAGATCCCAATGCCTGCAACCGCCAACTAACCTCCGCCTAATAACTTTATTTTCTAGAAGTTTTCCAAAATTGGAATGTCCAAATAATTTAAAGAATTTAAATTAATCTAAATTTTAAGATTTAAATAAAGTCTTTATAATTGGTTTTGGAGTTGCGATTAATTATAAATTAATCATTGAATTAATTTTTTTAATGAAAAATTATATAAATTATTAAAATAAATATTTGAATGCATTTTAAATACATTTTCTTATCATTGCATTTCTCGTATTTTGATAAAAATATTATTAATTTAAACCAAGTAAAAGGTTCATGCAAGATTGCCATAGATCAAAAGCTAAGTCTTAAACTTAACATAAAAATGAAAAAGGAGAGACAATTGAGAAGATTTGATGAGAATATTCACATTTTCCGTTAGGAAGTGCTTATTCCAAGCACAATATGATCACCAAATTTAAGAAGAAAACCAAAAAAAAAAAAATTCCCATTCAACAAAATTTCCATGAAATAATAACAAATCCTTTATATTCACAAAAGCCAAACGATCTCTCAACTCTGAACCAGTAGTATATTTCAACCCCTCATTTTTCCTTTTTATTTTTTTTTTTTTGGGGGGGGGAGGGGCGGGGGTTATCCACCTAGATTGAGGGGATGTCCAAAGCTTACATTATTGCCTTAGCACGTCAGCATTAACTCACTAATAGCTGTTCGCCATGTGTACACGATCCAACTTGATACTTAACTTCCGCTCCGGAACGCATATCTAGCCCGGCTTGAGGCACAACCGGAGCCGAGGCAGCCACCTTTCTCCTCCTTTTCGGCGACCCGTTCTCCGAGCCAGAGGACGAAGCCGAAGATGGCTCCGGTGACGCCCTCTTTGAGGTTATCCTCACTGGGTCAGGCTCGCCGGAGTTCACCCTCAACGGAAAATTCAACAAAGCCCTGGAGCCACGCATCCTATAAGCTGCTCTATCATAAGCCAAAGCCGCATCCTCAGCCGTCTCGAACGTACCTAACCAAACCCGAGCCCCATTTTTAGCCGGGTCCCTAATCTCAGCCGCGAACTTTCCCCACGGTCTTTGCCTAACTCCTCTATAATGCTTTCCTTTGGCCGGAACCACCGCGGGAACCGCCGTCGCCCCCACCGTCGTAGCAACCTTTTTCACGGGTGTCTCTGTTAAAATCTCTTGTGGCTCAGGTTTAATCGGCAGGAAATTCGTGGAAGAGTTATCCGATGGGGCCCAGCCTTCGGTTAAAGCATCGCGGAGGAATCCGAAAACGAGCATGTCTTCTGAATCGTCTTCTTTGAGTGGAAGGTCACCCCAGGTTTCAGTCAAACAAGGGTACAAGCGGCTGAAGCTCGAGCTCCTGCAAAACATGGGGGGAGCCGTGGTACAATCCGTTGAGGCAGTGAGTCGGAGGTCTGATGACTCGCCAAGTAAGTGTCGGCGAATCGACTCCAGCATCGCTAAATCGGAATCAATTGTACTTTGGTACATTTCCATTTCGAATTTCAGGTAAGTGAGCTTGTAATTTTCGGGTTTGGGCCGATTTGCTTTAGGAGGACGAAAGACTAGACTTGGGAGAGGAATTCTGTGAATTTAGGACTCTGAATCGTTCCGTGGCCAAGGGAAAGTAGGTTTATATAGGGGAAATCGATACATGCATTTGAGTTGGCGGATATTTCGGTCGTGATTAATTTAAAATATTTTATTAGTAATGGTGGGGTTTTATTTTATTATTTTATTTTTATTTTCTAATTAATACTTTAGGGCATGAGTTTCTTTGAAAGTTCATTTATACACGTGATTAATATTTTGGATGTGTTTCGTGCTTCCAAATTGAGAGAGAGAGAGAGAGGATGACGTCATCCAGTTGACAGCAGCAAAATGTTGCTTGTCTATTTGCTTGGCCACTTGCTCTAGTTGTCCGGCTGATAATCGCCGAGTAATATCATCGAAATTTCAATCGCCCCTCTTTTTTGTTTCCCTGCCTTTCATTTTCTTTCCTTTTCTTTTAATTCTCCAATACCATTTTTTTCCTTTCTTTTTCACCTTTGTTTCTTTACGTAATGATGTTTTTCTCCGTTATTTTCCTTTGCTTCATGCTTTAATGACGGTTACATTTCATTATTATATATTTTTTAAAATATTATGAGACCATTCTATTTATATTCGATATAAAAGTCAAAACATTGAAAAAATTTTCTCTAAATATTAAAGGATTGAAAAAGACGCATCCTAATGTATCATTTATTGTATTCTTGGTGGAGTGAATAATTGCTAAAAACATCAAAATAATAAGTCCATCTCAAGATAAGTGTTCTCCTATTTCAAATTCTTGTATAAAAACTCAATAAATTTTAATTTACATGATGAAAATGGACTATTTTTTATTAATAAATTTCACTTGTTATGTTAAATATAACCAAAATACTTTGAATTGAAATATGATTAACTCTTTAGTTCAGTCTACCACTGTAAAAGAAAATTGGGTATCTAGAATTTGTGAAAAAAACATATATATATATATATATATATATATATAGTAACTCTTACTCGTTTGTTTAAAAAAATAAAGTAAAAGAACAATATATGAAAATAACAAGAAAAAAATATTATAGCCGAGGAATCGTCAAGCAAATAGGAGGAAAAAGACAAGATTGAGACTTTTCTTGTCCAAAACGGATACATTGGCTCTAGACATGTATAAAAATATAAATTAAAAAAATAATGTTAAATGACGATAATAATTTTAGGATAAGTCTTGCATAAAGTCAATAGTCCATTAAAGATATTATGGCATGGACCCACTCCCTCAATTTGCACTTCCCTTCCTTTTATGTTCCTTCAAGGAAGGTGAGTTTATAGTGCTACACTTAACTAACACTCTCTCCTAACCCCTTTTTCTTAATTAACATTTAATTAAATTAACATATCACTTAGGAAGATCTATATGCCTTTTTACCTTTTGAAAAATCTACTTGGATTGCACTTTGTAAGTTGAATGTTTTAGTCTAACTTCGCTTTTTATTGGGATACTTTGAAACCCCCGTTGGACATTAGCTGCTGATGTATGTACCCTATTTGATGATTAATGATTATTGGACTGCCCTCATTAAATTTGCTGCATTAATTAAATATATAATTTAATGTATAGTATATGCAACTCTTAGGGTATGAAAAACTCTAGCATTCTTTATCCCTAATGTATTTAGGTTTGGTTACAGAGTGCATAACGAGCGTGATACCTTACATTATTAGCATTGTTTTCAATTTATTGAAGATGGAAACATGTTTGGTCTGGATTTTCGTGTCAACAATTTGGCAATAGAGACGTGTAAAATTAAAAGATTGACAATGTTCAAGTGCGGGAGTACTATTCACCCGCACCGTAGCGGTGTAGAAATTAGTTCCAAGAAGAGTGAAAACAAAAACAAAAAATTCAAAACAAAACTACACCAAACACACCCTTATTTTGACTTTTGATTTTTATCTTTCATACGAGTGAGTAAAGAGGATGAAGGTAAGATTCAATGATTTAACGCTATTATATATTGAACTTTTATTAGAAGGAAAATTAAAAATATGGGTGTTGAACCTTACTTGCTTTGTTTTTATAGTTTTATTATGGAATGAATTTAACTTTAGATTGTATATAATATATGGGTTGAAAATATCTAGCTAATGGATTTTCAAAAATAAAAAAAATATCTAGCTAATTTCGTCAAACATGGACTTAAAATTATAATTGAGTTTTAAGCCTCCAACACATCTCATTTACCGAGTGTTAATATAGAAGAAGATACATTAACAATCAACCGAAATTACATTTAAAACGTTTTCAATCGTCATTCACATGTATAAAATTTATTCATAAATTATGAAAATTATATATATATATAAATAATAATTAGAAGTGCATTGAAAAATAATAAATCGAATTGTAATAAAAAAGAATGGGACTCATATCTTATAAATAAGACATCTTTGATTAATGTCGCGATTATCTATATAAACAAGACTTTTTTGCTTGATTTTTTTTATCGTGGTTCTCTTTTCTGCTGATCCTCATGTGAACACATTTTATGCTTTTTTCTCCGCTGCTGATTCTGGTTTTCTTTCTGGATTGTTTCCCCTGTACTGTCTTTTCAAGGATTTCTTCCTTGTGATTAATAAATTTCTTATATCTTTCAAAAAAAAAAAAGTAAACAAGACGTTTTTCCTCATCATGATTGAACTTCACTAAAAATAGTATTAACTGGTAAGTTTCAATGTGTAGACTCTTATTATGCCACCAAAGACAAAAATTGTTACTAGGGCTGATCAAATCTTAAGTTCTTCCTCTGTTCATTTCTTTCTTTTTTCACTATAAATATATTTTAATCTTCCAAATTTACACTTTCAAGGATATGGATAACGTTGCAGAGCTTGGGCAAACACAGCTGCCATATCCATATTGGTCCAAGAAGGAGAAATCCAAGAACTTCTTCCTTCAAGCAACGGCCAGCCACAGCATCAAGCGAGAACCTTTGAAATTGACCAAAGGCTTGGTCATGTATGACTTTGACAGAAGAAAAGTCCGCTTTCTATTATTAGCAAAAAACAAACACCTAACAGCAGTGTACCTGGTCACAACATGCCAACAATCAGCACGTGCGGTTCGCCCGCAATGTTTGAGCTCCCAAATTTTTTTTTTTTTTTTTGTCTCGAAACGACAGAAGCTGCATCCTTCTTTGTCTTAAAATATAATATGAAAAAAAGGGAGGTTTTTTCGACAAGTGCGTAATAAGAGGCTGCATGGGAATTTCCCATGCTCTATTTTCCTACATTAAATTATTTTTTTATGTTGAAGAATTTGTTGCTGAATGGAATTCCAATCAAAATTTTTGGCCTCAAACTCTTGTATTCAATCATCAAGTTGCAAATTCTTTGTGTTTTTTTAATCAAGTTGCATATATTCTTTTTTATATAATATTATGGTTTCTAATCATGGTTGACAACTTTGATCTTAGCCATGATCTAATCGCAAACTACGCAACTAATACTACCTGTACAAGTAAAAACAAAAGGCTTTGATATGATGGGTAGACCTCACCCAACTCCATGGATAACTTCACATTATAAAGAAATAAATCGATTTTGATGAAATTTTATAATTATTAAATTAAATTATAATAATTATAAAAAACGGAACAATCTTGATAAATTTAATTTACATCACATTTAAGTTAAATTAATATTATGGAGTGTGTACGATTTAATTATTATACTTTTTAGTTTATATAGAGCGTCGTTATCTTGAATGGTCATGTTATGGTATTAACAAAGCCCTTAATCTTGAAATAAACAGTCAATTTTGAAGATTGACTGACTAAGGGATCCATTATTTATACTCTGAATAACTAAAAAGCACGTGTTAGGAGACCAATTAAGGCAGCTTTACAATAATTAAGGATTAAAGCATGGATATCGAATCGTTATGCTCTCAAATTTTGCGGCTTGGGGAGGTCCAATTTTCAAATCGTTGTTGATGCCAAAAAAAGTAAATAATTGAATTAGATTAATCAATGGAAAGAATCCATGCACTTCAAAATAGTGGTTTTGATTATAATATATTTGCCAACTACCGCATAATTTATGGCACTGCCTTATCATCCGTGATAAAAGGTATGAAACTAAAGATTTTGTTTGCTTTCCTGTATTAATTTCAAAATCAATCAAGCTTTCCTTTAGAACTATTTTACATTAGATAGAATAATCTATATTCTAAACATAAATTCATCTCACGTGAACGTAAAAACAAACAGAATCATAAAAAACGAATACATCAATCATATTATCACATTCAAACCAAACGAAAATAATTCATGGATTAAAGTTTTCACCTAAAAATACACACCGTTTCATAGGCCATCAAATTTTAAAGTTTTGTTTTCATTCCTAATTTAAATTGGACTCTATTTATTTTTCAGTTGTATTATAATACTTGAAATTAATTTTTAATTTGAATTGGAATCACGATATTAAGGATATAAAAGCCTGATTTTTGTATATTTAAATACCCAGTGCCGGCCCTTGGGTGAAGCCACCCAAGCAATGGCTTTAGGCCCCCAATTTGGGGAGGCCTCAACTTTAGAAAAAATTTATAATTTTATAATAATTATAATATAATTAATTAAATTAAAAATATATATAAATTAAAAATATATATAAATAAAAAATAATTCTTAAAATTATTTTTTTCACTTTTTTAATTGTGTGTCTAATAATTTCAAATTTCTATTACTTCCTTTTTTCTAAAATGTTATTAATTATTAACTATATTCACTTATTTCCAATAAACTAATAATCATATGTATTTACTCATCTCCAACAGTTATTTTTTTCACTTATTTTACTTATTTCCAATCAATGCATCTAATGATTTCCAATATCTATTTTTTTATATATAAAACTAATTTTTTTTCAATAAATAATATCTACTTTTGAAATTTTCCTTTCTCATTTGCTCTTTTTTCCTTTAACTTCAATTTTTCTCCAAAGAATACACAAGAAGTCTATTTTTTTATTATCTTCATAAAGCTGTGAGCCTCATTTACAGTTTGTAATAAGCATTCAATAATTAGAAACTATTATTCTAATCTTTACAGATTTTTTTACTTTAATTTAGAGTTTATATTATATTGTTATATTATTTTTATTTCATGTGATAGTTGATTTGTTTGAATTAGAAATTTTGATTGTTGATTTTATATTAGCCATTTAGAAAATATAAGATAATTATAATAATTGATTATAAAATGTCTTATTTAAATGGATTAAACTAAAATTAATAAAATTTTATTTAAAATCGACAATGTCTCAAGAAAGATTAAATGGATTGACTATATTATCAATTGAAAAAGAAATATTAAAAGAACTTGATTATAAAAGTTTAATTAAAAATTTTACACCTCAAAAAGTTAGAAGAATAAAATTTTAATTATTTTTTTTATTTTTAATAAAAAAAAGCCTCATTTGATTATTTCGCTTTAAGCCTTTGAATTCGTTGGGCCGCCCCTGTAAATACCTTGACTTGGATTGTGTGACCCAGAAAGAAGTAAAATTAGCAAGTACAAAGCTAGGTAATTCTCTTTTCTTCAATTTAAGTGGTTCTTTATCATATTTTTTTTTCCTTTTTCAGATTGTTTCATTAACAAAATAATTTTTTTTACTGTTGATCTAGAAAAGTATGGAGAATACTAAAAAAAGTTGGAAAAATCTCCCAACACTCTGTCTCTTTTTAGTTCTTGACAAATTAAATGTTCCTAGCAATCTGGTTCGATTTGGTGTAGTATGTAAGCATAGGCATTTAGTCTTCAATAATTTTCTTGACTTGAAAAGGCAATCATCACGTAATCTAGTTCCCATGTTGTTGATTCCAACAAGAATGAGCGATAGAGTTAGACAATTATGCAGCCTACAAGCCAAAGCAAAATTCTACAACATTGGGTAACCAAAGTAGATTTTGTGGTTCTTCTTATGGTTGATTAGCCGCTGTGAACAAGAATATGGTTGTAACTCTCTTAAATCCTTTTAAAGATGGGATCACAATTAATCTCTTTAAGATTAAAGTTCCTTATGTTTTCTATCCAACGAAAGCAAGCCACCAATATGATATTCATAAGGTTATTTTGTCAACAGACCCTTTATCATAACTAGATAATTATGTGGTTGTGATTATTTATAGCTTTAGAACCAGATTAGCTTTCTACAAACCTAGTCAAAAAAGTTGGATATATCTAGATAAAGATTTGGTGGTTTCCATTGATGTTATTTTTTATAAAAATTTGGCTTTTGCAATTGGAACTCGAAACTTGATAATATGTTTTGATGTTAACGATAGTCTTGGTGATAATTTGAAACTAAAGGTGAAGATACTCATGTAGGCAGGTCAAAGGTTAGTGGATTATGTTGATCATGCATATCTTTTTGAATCATCTAAAAGAGATCTATTCTCAATTAAAAAGGAAATTGATATTGAGGACTATCATTGTTCTGCTCATTTTATTAAGATTTTCAAGGTTTTTAAATTGGTTTGGGATGATCAAAACGGTGAATTGATAGAGGAAAAAGAGGTAAAGGATATAGATGGAGATATGGTGTTTGTCGATGATAATCAGACCTTAGCTATTTCAACTTTGGGTTTTCCTGAAGGTCAACCTAATTCTATTTATTTCACAGATGATTATTTCATTGGTACTGCTTATTGGCCACTTGATCCTTGAGATATTGGTTTTTTCAACATGAAAGATGAAAAGGTGGGAAAATATTACCGATTCAAGCCTCAGCACAAGTTTTTACCTCCTTACATTTGGATCCAACCACCAGTTGAATTTAAATTACGTTAATTATAACTTTGATTCTTGAACAATATGTTAATTTTATATTTTTATATTTTTATTTATGTAATTTTTATTCAAATATTATTTTATTTTTAATTAGTGATGTTACAGAATATTTTGTATATACTATAAAAGTTTGAACGTAAGCCACAAATAATTTTTCTTATGCTAGAAGTTGAACTTGTGTTATAGCGAATGAGTAGTATGTAAAATCTAAAGGCTTCTTGATCTAAAAAAAGCATATTTTCGTCTTCAATTAAATGCTGGCACAATCCATCATCCTAATTAATTGAATAATGATTAGGATTAAGGCATTGGAAGATGAGATTTGGCTTCGATTAAATGTTGCTATGTACTGCTTAATTGAAAAGGAAAAAGAAGAAAACATTCCTTTCGTCGGCAGCCCAAGTGTTTGGACTCTTTCTTGAATTAATCAGTAGATACATTATTACAAGTTAGAACAGCAAAGCCTTTGGTGTTGAAACATACGGTCAAATTTGGCAATTGACCATCTTTAACGGATTGATTACAATTTTAGTATTATTTTTTTTAAAAAAAAAAATTCAAGCCACGTGTTTGGAGGCACAGCCAACTTCAATAATCTCAACTTAAAACACCCGTATAAAACCTGTGCTCTCAATTAAGTTTTGCTGTTGCTAGGTGATGACAAAGATGATGATGATTAATAATTATATATATATATAATTATTTTTATTAAGATGATCTATTTGCTTGTGCACGTTCCAATAATTTTTTTCATAACATTTAGAGTTTGCTATGGTTGTATTCAAGACCTCAATAGTAGATTAGACAAAAAAAAAAAAAAGCATCGGGTAATAATTAAAGCCATCAATGTGATAAGCAAGACGTATTAATCGGAAGCTCTCTGCTTGTAGTCTTTTTCCAAAGCTGCTCTTTGCTTTTACTTTTTCCAGAGCTGCTCTCTGCTTTTAGTATTTTTCCAAGGCGGTTGTAGCCGAAGATTGTAGCTCTGTGCTCAATTTCTTCCCTTTGAAAGCTGTGCTATGGCAGAGGTGATTTTCTCTTTGTATAATTTGATGAGTGATATTTTTTAAGATTATTATTTTAAGATAATATTAATTTTAACTTAATAGATAGGAAATTATAAATTCAATTATCATATTTGATATAACATAATTTCATAACTAAAATAACAATTAAATTAAATGTAACACATAAAATAACATATATCTATAATATATATATATATATTATATATATAAAAGTAGGATGTTCAATTTCTTTCAATTGAAGAACTTTTTTTTATTTTTTTGACTTTTTGTTTTCTATAATTATTTTTAATTAAATTAATTGTTTTTGGCATTGGAAGGGTTTTTTTTTATTTTTTTACTTTTATTTATTTCAATAAAAAATACTTGAAAATAATAATTTCTAACATTTAATGCTTAGAAGATAAATGACATTTGTCATTCTTAATTGAGTTAATTTTTTTACACCTTATGTTAAAACTATATTGTTTTTTACATTTGAAGGTTTTTTTTTTTACTTTTATTTATTTTAGTAAAAAATATTTGAAAACAATAATTTTTAACTTTTAATGCTTATAAGATAGATTCATTTAATATTTATCAATTAAAATTTAATATAATTTTTTATCTATATTCTCTTATTTTGCATGAACTTGAATCCGTAGTATATAGATATTTCTTTTATACATGAATGTTTAAATTTCAATAAATATCCATCTAATTAATTATACAAAAGTAGGATAATTGATTGGGTCAATTAATTGACATTTGACATTCTTAATTGAATTAATTTTTTTTACACCTTATGTCAAAACTACATTATTTTTGACATTTGAAGGTTTTTTTTCTTTTTTACTTTTATTTATTTTAGTAAAAAATATTTGAAAACAATAAATTTTAACTTTTAAAGCTTATAAGATAAACTCATTTAATATTTATCAATTACAATTTAATATTATTTTTTGTTTATATTCTCTTATTCTGCATCAACTTGAATTTATAGTATATAAACATCTTTTTTATACATGAATGTATAAATTCTTATAAACATCCATCCAATTCATTGAACAAAAAAAAAATTAAAAAGGCCTACTCATTTCTCAATATACATGGCACACGATCATCATTGAATAAATAAATTAATTGAATTTGATAACTTTTAGTCATTTATTTTATATATAAAATACAGATGATATTAGAAATTATTAACTATTTTATGTTAATAGGATATTTACATTATACTATTACCTTATATTCTGTAACTGTTTATTTTAATATGTTAATAGTATATCTTATATACTTTCTTATTTTTTAATAGTTTATTATATATATAATAATCTTTGATAGGATTATTATTATTTTTGGATAAATTCTGTTTTAAATAGGATAACTAATTGGGTTAATTGGTTGTCATTTTCAATTGAATTAAATTTTTTTTTACACTTTTTATCAAAGTTGTGTTGTTTTTTTTTTACATTTGAAGGGTTTTTTTAATTTTTATTTAATTCATTAAAAAAATACTTGAAAATAATAATTTTTAATTTTTAATGTTTAGAATATAGATTCATTTAATATTTATCAATTGCAATTTAATATTATTTTCTGTTTATATCCTCTTATTCTATATGAACTTGAATCTATAGTATTTGACATATTTTTTATACATGAATGTTTAAATTTTAATAAATATTCATCCAATTCATTGAACAAAATAAAAAAATAAAAAAGTTTATTCATTTCTTAATATCAATGGCACATAATCATCATTGAATAAATAAATCAACTAAATTTGACAACCTTTAACCATTCATTTTATATATAAAAAATATATTATTAAAAATCAGCAACTATTTTATATTGATAGGATATTTACATTATATGGTTCTCTTATATTATACAACTGTTTATCTTAATCTAGCAATAGTACATTTTATATACTCTCTCATTTTTTAATATTTTATTATACATCGAATAATTTTTTATAAGATTATTGTATTTTTTAAATAAGTACTGTTTTATAATCATATATGTAGATGTAAATTTTCAGTGATTGAAACCATTAATGTAGTTGATTAATACAATATAACTTTCTCTATAAACTTTTTTAAAAGTACCAAATTAAAGTTTACTCCAACATAATCAATATTTTCTGTGATTTTTTTCGTAACGTAGCTATGGGCAACATCCTAGTATATATAAATTATTAATATCCACCAATAATTGATACATGAATTAAATAAGTAAATATAAAAAACTAACTTAACATTTAAAATATTCAAGTAATTAAATAACAATAACAAAAAGTACCAATATATAATCCTATAGATATAAGTGGATATATTTAGATATTGTTTAGTGACCATTATCACAGTGCTCTTTCCTTGCTTTTTAGAAAACCCACGTTCACATAGATCACATTTGTATTTAGTTTCCACTGCAGTGTGATTTGTTGTTTGGTGATTCAGAAATCTCTTGAATGTGTTGCCTTCATACTCACAAAGGTGGCAAAGGGAATCATAGTCTCTACGGCTAACATTCTCAACCGCATTGAAAGTTATTTTTAAAAGATATGAACTGAGTAAATGATTGACAAATTTCTAATTAACTCTTATCAAATTAACAGAAGGAAGAATGGTTATATAGAAAAAATAAATATTGTTTGTGTGAAGTGGAGGTTGATTCACAAAAAATGAATGGGTGTTGTTTGAATTAGTAAGAAAAAGAAATGAGTTGTCTAATGTGATAAATAAGTACCATTCATGTAAATTTTGTGATTGTTATGAGATTTTATAAAAATCATATAAGTTTTGTGACTTCTCACTTCTTTTATAGATCATAAAAATTTTAATGATTGACAATTAATAGGAAGAATGCATTGAATGAAAATCTTTATTTTACTTAATATCATATTAAATATGTAATTAAACCATAATAATATAAAAAAACTTTTTATCAAAATCTTTTTGACCAACATGTAGACTATCAAGCATTTTTTTTCTTTTTTATATATGTTATAATTTATAAGTTACCTCTTATCAATCCCAACGGAACATATACATCACCATATCACATGCCTGCGAAAGAGCACTGAGAAGACTATACAAAATAATGTCCACCCATGGTCAAACAGCTCAAAATATTCACAATAAAAACAGCCACATCATGATCTATTAGCTAGACAATCGTCCCGCAACAAGAGCGAGACACATACAGCTCAGTTTGAATGTGACCTCTCTGTTACGCTTGCTTGCTTTGCGTTCATAGTGTTCATTTTACTCCTAGCACTTTTAATTAGAGATGTCGTCAAGGATTTCCTCCTCTCGATCTCTTCTCAATTTGATAAGTAATTTGAACTACATCTCTTGGCATAAAGTGGACTTGTTACCAACCTTGCAGAGATTTGTTAGGATGGAGATGGTCACATCTTTTATTCCATGAATCGTTAGGTCCTTTGGCCAAGCTATAAAACTTGCCACTCTATTCTTCTATTTCACCCTTCTCACTTGCACACGTGGTCTTGGATGCTCGAAGGGACAGATGTGCATTGGCACTTGCACATATATAATTCTGATCACATAGCAATTTACCTAGATGCTAAATTAATTGCAGGAGAATCTAGTAAAAACTCCTTCATTGTTTCAGTTGTCTTCTTTTTAGCATTTGTTAAGTTGAAGTTGAAGAGCATGCGAATATGACATTATAACATTGTTTACTTTCAATTGTATATTGAAGCAAACTCCTGTTTTTACCTTCTCCTATAGTTGAGGCATTTACCTAAGTGCTAAGTTGCTGCAGAATTTAGTGAAAGCTCCCTTGACCCCTTCAGTTGAGTGCCAAGGGTGTGCATCTTGAAAGTTGGGCACAAAAAGGCTCAATTGGCTCAATTGGTAAGGGTGGGATGGGTTTAGTACAAATCTTGATCTGAGCTGTAACAGTCTCCATCATACCCAAAAAAAAAAAATGTAAAAAAGGTTAAGTGACCCAATTTTTCTTAATTGAATGTGCTGTATTATCACTTGTAGTTGTTTATATAAAGCTTTCATAGTGTCAGATGAAAATAACTGAGAGTTGGAACGAGCCCAGAAAATAGAAAGGCCCAGTTTAGAACAGTAAGGGTTGGGCCTCGTCATGCACGAAAACATATGGGCCAAACTCGATGCACCCTACTTCACGAGAATTCCTCTCCAATTGGGCTTCCAGCACCTTTTAGACCGATCAAACGTTTCATTCTATCAAAAGCAAATTGATATTGAGGATTATCATTGTTCTGCTCATTTTACTAAGAGTTTCAAGGTTTTTAAATTGGGTTTGGATGATCAAAGCAGTGAATTGGTAGGAGAAAAAGAGATAAAGGATATAGATGGAGATATAGTGTCTGTGGGTGATAATCAGACCTTGGCTGTTTCAGCTTTGTATTTTCTTGAAGGTCAACCTAATTCTATATATTTTACAGACTATTTTTTCATTGTTACCACTTATTGGCCGCTTGGCCCTCGAGATAATAGTTTTTTCAACATGAAAGATGGAAAGGTGGGAAAATATTACCAGTGGAAACCTCAACACAAGTATTTACCTCCTTACATTTGAATTTAACTACCAGTTGAATTTAAATTGTGATAGTTTTGATTTTTGAATATATATGTTAATTTTATTTTTTAATCTAAATATTATCTTTTAAATTTTATTTAAATATTTTTTATTTTTAGTTAGCAACTATTGCATTTACTTTTCTTGTTTCTTATAAAATATAATAACAATCTTATTTTTTAAAATTTTCTATACACTATTGTATCAGCTATAACCCATGATTATATAATCATTAAATCACTCCTTATAGAATCAAAGGCGGGTAAAAATAAACAAGAAAAGAAAGAAAAACTTGTCAAATTTGAATAATTTTCTAAACCCATTGATAAAGGAGGGCATTCGCTACAAACATCAGTTCGTTCTCTCGCTCTATCTGTTGAGCTGCAACTTGCAGAGCTCTTACCCCTTCTCTTCCTTGCAGTTTGTTCTTTAACTCTTTCTACTCGTACAATATCTAATAAAGAAGCATGTGTTTCTAGGAACATGAAGAAGGGACTTGAACTCCGTAACATGCTCAGCCAGCCAATACTCTCAGTAAAACAGCTTTTTCGGCAAAATTAACCTTTGCTTTCTAAGTGCATTACCGTGATAAATTTCATTGATTTGGCTCCACATAACAATAACTTTCCTGATAACATCTGCTATCACACCTGTGAATAGAGTAAACTCACTTAGGCAGTTACACCAAATAAGCAACTGATATATTTCTAAAGAGAAGAGACGGGGGACTGAGGAGTCGTAAAAGTGACAAAACTGTATATTTTTGTACAAAAACGGGTGGTTGCCAGTAAAAAAGATAACGTGTTTGGTTGCTGCATGAGGCTTGCATCATTGGCATTGCGTTACCACCTACACACGAATCTAAGCCTTGGCACGTCAAATGAAAGTTATGCAGAGGGAGAAACCTTGCCAATTTTGGATCTTTGCATGGGAAGAAGCAGGGATTCTGGCACTTGTATGGGTCTTTGCTGTGAGTTCTTGATGTATAGCCATAGGTCTTTGATTTGGATTTTGTACCATGAGTTTGGGAATTAACCTCTGTAGGCATTGATGTCAAATTCAGGAACTCCTTTTGTTTGTGTTCTTATGGGTGCAGTTTTAATGAAATTCTACCTTAAAAAAAAAAAAAAAATCCATGCTCAATGTGATGGAAGGAACATTATCTGTTAAGCTGCAACTTGCAGGCTCTTACCCCTTCTCTTCCTTGCGATGTGTTCTTTAACTCTTTCTACTTTACAATATCTAATAAAGAAGCATGCGTTTCTAGGAACATGAAGAAGGGACTTGAACTCCTTAACATTAAATTGCTCAGCCAGCCAATGACTCACAGTAAAACAGCTTTCTCGGCAAAATTAACTTTTGCTTTTTAAGTGCTCTACCATCATAAATTTCATTGATTAGGCTCCACATAAGCAATAATTTTCCTGATAACATGTTCCGCTATCACACTCGGTTCAACATCAATGCCTTAACATTCAGAATAATTATCAGCTGTGTTTGTCAATTCACGTTGTCTGATGGCTTCGATTGTAACATAGATGCCATCCCATATTCCTTCTCTGATAGATGCCACCTGAAATATTGAAAAAGAAAGTTTTATCATATCCTAGATCCCATAATGACTTGTCACAATAAACATGCTAGCAGATAGGAATCCATAAAACAAACTTGAAAAGTCAACGCAGTCATTGGCACACTGAAGGTGCTAGGACTGTCGTACCACCTAAGACCAGACATAAACAAGGCACTCACTCAAGTGAATAGATCATAATAGATACAAGTAGTATCAAAATCAAGGCACCAAAGATGAAAAACCCAAAGTATATGCATTTAGAAACTTGACTCAATTCCTTTGCCTAATATATCATAAAGCTAAAAGCATTATCATAATTAACTAGAAGTCACCATCAAATTAAACTCTAGCTATAAGGTCCCTACACTTATACCTCCAAGAAGAAGTTACATATGAACAACATTATCCTTTCATTGTTCTTGTTAAAACACATTCAAAGACCTTTTATGTATATTGAAAATACAGCTCATACAATTAAAAAAATGGGGTCACTTAATTGAGGCATACCGTTTTTGGTACATTGAAGACTGTTAAGGCTCAAATCTAAGATTCCTACCAAACCCATCCTACCCCAACCACTTGAGCAATTTTGTGCCTACTCCCTTTCAAAGTGCACACCCTAGGCACTAAAGGTGAGTGTCCCAATAAAGGTGCCTCAACTGAAGGGGTCAAAGGAGCTTTCACTAAATCCTGCAGCAACTTAGCACTAAGGTAAATGCCTCAACTGTAGCAAGAAACATTTTTACCAGGAAAAGGTAAAAACAGGAGTATGCTTTAATATACAATTGAAAGTAAACAAGGTTATGGCATGCGCACATGATCTTCAAGTTACCAAATGCTAGAAAGAAGATAACTGATAGAATGCAAGGAGCTTTTACTAGATTCTGCTGCATTTTAGCACTTGGGTAACTAACAACTTCTGTACCTAAGTCTGTCTCTGTTCTACTATCTAAGAGCACGTGTGGAAGTGTTTAAAAGAAAGTAATGTAAATATGTAGACAAAGATTCTTCCCCTCCCTCCCTCCTCCTCTATGCACATGTTGTTTCAATTAAAATTCCAACACTCACTCCCAATCAGTAAGTATTATACTAACAAATCAGATCATTTGACTAACTCTAAAAGCAGATGCAATTAGGCAGTCAAAAGTTGACTTCATAAGGTAATGTGTTCACATGCATGATGTTGATACCCAAAAAAGACTTATAACCAAATTGTAGGACATCATACAGAAAGTGAAAAGAAAACCAACCACAAAATATATAACCAAATTACAGCGTATCATATGGAAAGTGCAAAGAAAACAAATATTTCACGTATGTTACATAAAAATCTTTACCTTTTAATGACAAAAGTAGAAATTTTGAAAGTGTAATAGATTCCTAGGCTATGCTGACAAAAGGCCAACTCCATTACTGTTTTTGACTAATAGTTATAAATATTTTGTACTACACTAATGAAAGTTTTACCAGGTCATAATTATCAACGATGCACCTTTGAACCAACAACCAAGACATTAGACTTTAGAGGTTGTAATTTATGAGCAGTAATTACCGATTTGTGAAAAATCATGATACATCCCTGTAAAGCGCATACCAAAATCAAAATAAGTCATGCTGTATGAAAACAGTTTTACGCAGATCTCAAGGCAATGGTTTCTATCAATGCATGAGAGTTTTCCTACTAAAAGTTTGTAGAAACATATGCAACCCATATGTCAAGCTTCGAATATGCACGCCAAGATTTTCCTTGCTTGTCAGCCACAAAATCCTGAAATCCATCAATAATAATTTCTTGAATTTTATGATGTCCATATATTCATGAAGGTGAGAATTATGCCCTCACTTGTTATTTCAAAAACTTCTGTATTATCAGAGCTTAGTAGAAAGTAATGCGAGACAGGGGTGTGATGGAGCTAAGGGCCGAGCTCCAGCATTTTAGATGTCTTAACACCCTCAATCTCACATATTGCCAACTCCAACTCACAGAACGTAGTAATTTGCCATGCTCCCACAAAACATTGAATAAATGCATTTACCTAAACAACAGACAGAAAAGAAAGCAAGAAATTGGGAAAAAAATTGAAGAAAATAGTCATCATGTTTCAAATAATAATTTGATCTCCAATTGCAGGAGGCTAGAAATTTTCGAATTGTCTGCTAGGTATGAAAAGTTCTTCTCAATGTAGCTAGACAGATATGCCCTGTCTATCCCCTTCTCCCCCAAAAGGAAAACTAACAAACTTTTTGTCATCAAAGTTTATAATTCCATACAATTCCAACTTTTTACTGTAATAAATATCTTCAACTCTTAGAAGTCAAAATAAATAATAAATTCTACTCTTTCCATAAGGCTCTGTTTAGTTGTCACTATTGCTATTTGCTTATCTCTAATTGATTGTTGCTTACTATTAAAGTAAAAGCAAATTCTTAATTCATTAAAAATTCAAAATTGACTAAAATTGTAAATTTAATTACCATCTCTAAAATAACCATTCTTATATAAAACTAAAATCATGCATTTCATTCCCCAATTAATTTTAACATTTCAACTTTGAAATTTTCAAAAAAATTATTGCTTTGTGATTTAAATCGTATTTTCTAGCGGACACAAAACTCAAGTAACAAACCCCAATCTTCTAAAAAAAACTTTATCAGCGGCAACAAACAAAACTAAAATTGGCATTTAGTTGCTTCCTATTCTACTTCAAGGATTTCAATATCCATATTAACTAAATCGCAACCAAACATGGATACATTAAATTTCTGTTGTGTAGTTACCCTTCCTTCAATGGTTATACGCTTTTGAAGAGATGGAATCCCCTGCATATCCAATCCCAACGAGCTTCATAAATCAGCCTGCACCGCCCCCAGGGCTGCCTGCAAAATGTTCCACGCCGTAACAACCTTTCCGGATGCAATACGCTCGCTTCACGGCCTGGTCGGTTCTTCCCCGAACCTCCTTCGGGACTCGGCCACAGGCGGTGGTGTCTATCTGGTTCTGAAGTTGACTGTGGCTGCTATCGGTTCTATGGAGTACCTGTTGTAGTTGTATGCTAGGGTCCTAGGGAAAGAAATTATCGGGGTTTTGGAAGAAGAAATATTTGGGTTTTGTTGGGGAGGAAAATTTGGTTGGATTTGGGTTGTTAGGGTCTTGGAGGGAAAAATTGGGATTGAGAGATTGGAATGGTGGCTGAGATGAGGAAAGCCAAACGGGGGCAAAAGGTTGTTCGGCTTTGCGGCTGAAATTGAACTTTTATGGTTATGAAAATCGCTTGTGCAAACAGGGTCGTCGCCCGAGGGCTATGAGAGTGAGATTGGCAAGGAAAAGAAAGGGTATTCGGCGTATGCGACAGTCACTAAGACCTCTGCAAGTTGCGGCTGAACAGATTGAAAATGATCCTTTCGAAACACAGAATGATGGGAGGAACATTATTCAAATTTGAGAAGGTTTTTTTTTATTATTATTTATATATTCCCGCCCTTGAATCTGTAGCGGGTCATTTAATTATATAATTATGGATTTTGGCTACTTAATGTAGTGTTAATTAGTTCATATTCTTTTGTTAAATTGACAATAGTGTATAGAAAATATTAAAACATTATCTTATCATTATCTAAATAATTGCATAGGAGGAATAGTTATTGCAAAAGTTATAACATCACTAACTAAAAATAAAAAATAATTGTATAAAATAGAAAAGACAATCTAAAAGTAACATAGATGAGAAAAATTAAATTAAATTAACATATATACTCAAAAATCAAAACTACCGTAATCTAAATTCAGCTGGTGGTTGAATCCAAATAAAAGGAGGTAGATATTTGTGCCAAGGCCAAAATCGGTAATGTTTTCCCACCTTTCCATCTTTGATGTTAAAAAAACCATTATCTCGAGGGCCAAATGGCTTATAAGTAGTATAAATAAAATAATCATCTGTGAAATATATAGAATTAGGTTGAGCTTGAGGAAAATCCAAAGCTGAAATTGCCAAAGTCTGATTATCACCAACAAACACTATATCTCCATCTATATTCTTTACTTCCTTTTCCTCTAACAATTCACCACTTTGATTATCCAAAACCAACTTGAAAACTTTGAAACTTTTCGTAAAATGAGCACAACAATGATACTCTTCAACATCAATTTCCTTTTTAATAGAGAATAGATTTCCCCGAGATGATTCAACAAGATACGCATGATCAACATAATCCTCTAACCTTTGACGCGTTGATATGAGTATCTTCACCTTTGGTTTCAAATTATTGTCGAGACTATCATTAACATCAAAAGAGATTGTCAAACTCCGAGTTCCGATAGCATAAACCAAATTTTTGTAAAAAATAACATCAGTGAAAGCCTCCAGATCCTTATCTAGATATATCCAATTTTTCTGTCGAGGTTTGTAGAAAGCTAATCTTGATCTCATGCTATAGATAACCACAACCACATAACTATTCGGATGCGATAAAGGATCTACTGACAAGATAACCTTATGAACGTCATATTCATTATATTCATATGGGTATCCAGGTGTTGGATTAGGAACTTCAATTTTAGGGAGATCAATTGTGATCCCATCCTTAAAGGGATTTAGGAGGGTTATGACCATATTCTTGTCTACAGCAGCTAACCAACCATAAGTCGAACCACAAAATCTCTTGATATGAGACTTAGGAAACTCAATGTTGTAGATTTTTGTTTTGGCTTGCAAGCTACATAATTGTCTAACTCTGTTGCTCATTCTTGTTGGAATCAACAGCATGGGAACTAGATTCGGTGATGATTGCCTTTTTGAGTTAACAAAATTGTTGAAAACGGAATACCAATGCTTACAGACTAGACCAAATCGAACCAAATTGCTAGGATTACCTAATTTGTCAAGAACCAAAAAGAGACAAAGCGTTGGAAGCTTTTTCCAATCCACTTCTGCATTCTCCATGATTTTCTAAATCAACAACAAAAAAAATAAAAAATTCTTTTGTTAATGAAACAATTTAAAAAAGTAAAAAATTATGATAAAAGACCACTTAAATTGAAGAAAAGAAATAGTAAAGAGAATTACCTAGTTTTGTATTTGATATAGTTTGATTCTTTCTGAGTTGCACAATTCAAGTAATGATATTTAAATATATAGAAACTAGGCCTTTACGATTTAAATTAGGAATTGATTTCAAGGGTCCTAATACAACTGAAAAATAGACAGAATAGAATTCAAATTAATAATACACTTCAACTGTTATAATATAATTAGAAAATAAACAAACTTTAACATATAGTTGAATTACTATTAAAATAAAACTCTAAAGTTTTGTGACCATTGAAAATTTTGATTTGAAACAAGATCTTGCTTTCCCCATCTCTTCTGCTCAACTTAGGAGGTCTAGAGATGGAAGGACTGGGACGACCAATTTTTCTTTCTTTTCCTTTTCCTTTTTGTGCCTTGAGCTACCAGTAGCAGGAGAAAGGTTTATTCATTCCTGCTAATTTGCTTCTTCGAAATTACATTTAGTCACATCTTGCAAAGACATCCCCATTAGTTCAAATTTCAATTCTTGATCTATGCTTTGTATTATATTATATTGATTCAAGTCCTTTTCACATACATCACACTTATAATTTTCTTGTTTAATTATCGAATTTTACCTTAATTTATAATTATTAACATTTTGAAGACGTACTACGTACTTACTTTTTACCCACAATTTGGATTCTTATGAGCAAGGGAAAGCTTGGCGTGCATATTCTAAGCTTGACGTAAATATTGCACATCTTTGTATTAACTTTTAGAAAGAAACGTCTCATGCACTGATAGAAACAATGCCTTGAGAGCGGTAAAAACTATTTTCCAAAAGCATTTTTTTTTATTTTGGTGTTTGCCGATCTTTGTAAATCTTATTTGCAAACTAATCATTATAGAATTGCTATTTTTTTTCTTAATCATTGTAACATGTGGATTATCAAAAACCATATAAAATAGGATTTACATGTACATAATATAAATGTCGCTATTAATTAATTTTGTAATACAAAATAAATGAAATTTGAGATCGAACTTGTCAAAAGTTTCAAATTATAGAGTTATCAAGTATTAGTTTTTTTCTTTTTTTGAAAAGTAGGTTCTTTTCATTGATCGCTTGAGTATATACAGAGTACAAAAAAAGAGATTAGCCAAGATGGCTTTCTCCTCACATGCTGCTTGAGCTTATACTCTGAATTTTTTCATCCAAAATTTCAAATATAGATGATATCGATTGATGTTTTGGGATAAGCGCTTAAGTTGACCTATGATTATTTAACGATAATTCAATATTTAACAGAGGATGCCTGTTTAGAGATGCTGAGTGCCCGATCATCCTGATTTTTAATGCCCTTGCTGTCTTGGTGTGAGTCTTGTTTTATATGCCTTGCTTTTGTTGCAAGATGATTGTCTAAGCAAGCTAACTGATCATGCAAGACCTGGAGACAGAGATCAGTTTTTTTCTGTTTACAACTCTTACATGCTTTCTTGCGGCTGACTTGTTGTGCATTAATGTGGCTGTTTTTGTATGTCATATTTTGCCTTTTTTTCGTAACTATTTTGAGCTGTTTGTCCATGTGTGAACATGTTTTTTGATAATCTTCTAACGGATTTTTCACAGGAAGTAGCATGTGCAATGGTGATGTATATGTTCAGCTGGGATTGCATTCCGTTGATTTCTTTCCTAGCCAGGGTACTTGACCTTCTCAAGCAATGAAGTAAAATTCTTAATTTTCAAAAAAAAAAAATTATTGCAGTTTGATTATCAACAAACAAAGTTAAGAGGTAACATATGAACTATGCCACATGTATGAAAAAGAAAAAAAATGCTTGATAGTCTGAATGTTAAAAAGCTTTGGTCCAAGAAAAATTTTGATAAGAAATTGTTAGTATTATTATAAATTAATTATATTTTTAATATCATATTAAGTATAATATAGATTTTCATCCAATCTATATTAGTGGTCAATCATCAAAATCTCTAGAAGGAATGAAAAAGTCACGAAAGTTACATGATTTTTATAAAAATTATAATAAAAAAAATAAAAATAATAAAATTTACATAACTTTTTTAACTTTTTAACAGACTAGACAGCTCAATTTCATTTCCTACTCATTCAAGTGACACTTGTTCATTTTATGGGAATCAACTCCCCTTCATGCGAACAGTATTTATTTGGACTATATAATCATTGTTCCATCCGTTAATTTGACAGTAACTAATTGAAGATATTTCATTCATCTATTTAATTTATATTTTTCTCAAAATGGCTTCTAACGCTGCTGAGAATGTTAGTAGTAGAGATTATGATTCTCTTTGCCACCTTTGCCCATATGAAGGTAAAACCTTGAAGCAATTTCTGAGTCACCAGGAACAACACATGCCGGCACTAATCAAATACAAATGCGATATTTGTGAACGTCGTTTCCCAACCAAGGAAGCAAGAAAGGAGCATCGTGATAATGGTCACTGAAGGATATTTAAACTTGCCTGCCAATGTATTATCTCTATAGGATATTATATTATTACTTATAGTGTTACTGTTATCTAGTTTTTTTATTCTGAAGTTTAATTACTATTATCTAGTTACTTTAAAGATTTGAAATATTAATTTAGGTTTTTATATTTAACTACTTAATTCATGTATCCAATTATTGGTGGGCATTAATGATTTATATATATATTATGTTATTTGTTATGTTTACTTTTATGGCTTGTTATTTTAGTTATGTTCAACTTTTCCAGTAACTAAAATAATTTAATAAAAAATTATTGATAAGAAAAAGCAAACTGTAGATACCAATAAATGAAAAAAAAAAAAAAAAAACAAGAGAGATGGTGAGTAAAACAGAAAAAACCCATTTCAACTGAACCAGGTTGACAATGGAGGAGAAGGTGCTTCGGAGTATCTTTGCCCTGTCAGGGCGTTTAGGGAAAGTCTTGAAGCACGCTTGTCGATCTTGACTGATCTAAAAAATCTGCTCGACTCTGAAGAATGAAGCAAGTAGGCAGTAGCAATTGCTGCTATATATTGTCAATGTCTTGATGTTGCAAAGGATTGCATAAAGGTTTTACAGAAGAAATTTTTGGAGAGCAAAAGTGTTGTCAGACTGGAGGGCATGTTGCTTGAAGCAAAGGGACGCTGGGCTGAGACAGAAAAGCTTACTCAAGCTTTTTTAGGGAATAATCCACTTTATCAAGTAAAGTCCAAGGAAATATTTCAGCGTTATTGAGTGGATTAATAAATATCTTAAAATATTTATGGCAGATCATAATGCTTGGAGATAACTTATAGAGATATTCACTCTATAAGTGTACAAGCAAGCAGCATTAATTCTGCTATAAACAGTTTATTTTATCTCCAGCTATAAATTTGACTGAGACAAAAATAGCAGAGCATTTATTGGAATTTGCTTTTGCACCTCTACAATAGCACAGCTCTCAAAAAGAAGGAACAAGAAAGATAAGGAGACCCCAGAGCTGTAATCTTTGGATGCAACAGTTTTGGAATAGTACCTTTTCCATTCTAGTCCTCTATTTGGGTTCTTGAAAATCACCATATAACAAACTAGAAATGTTACAAGAAATTTAAAAAAAAATTATTAGGGTGTTCACATGCAAATAGATTGTGTTAATAACGATTATATATTAACTTTCAAAAAAAAATAACAATTATATATTTATAAACTATTATTTACAAATTATCATCTTTTTTATTATCACTTATCAGCAGCAAAACTGTAATAACGGTTATATATTTATAAATTATTATTCACAAAGTATTATCTTCTTTGTCATCACTTGTCAACAATAAAACTTTAAGAAATTAAGAATAGGGATGTCAACGGGTACCCTATTATAGGGTACCCACGATTTCTCGATCCGGTTTTACCGGGTTAGGGTACCGTATAAACGAATTAGGGACGGGTTCGGATAGCGATTTCAATACTCGAATCGGGTTCGGGTAGGATTCAGGTATTACACTATAGATACTCGTTACCCAAACCCGATTATCTCTTTATCGGTTTTCGCAGGTACTCACATTAGAACCCGTTTAATTACCCGTTTATTATTTTTTTTATTTAAACTTTTTACTATAGTAGAGTAAAATGAAAACGTGAAAACTCAAACCAAGTCCTCCATGAAGATACCCACCGCCTCCATCATCTAACCAAGTGGTTCTATCTGACATATATGGACAAAATATTATATTTAAAATATAGTTAGTTAAATAACTAATGTAATTATATAAATATATAAATAAAAAAATTATTAAATTATTAATTATGTTTTATATATTAATATGAATATCATATCATAAACTTTTTTAACCTTATCGGGTTTTTAAACGAATTAGGATAATTATAGGGTAATAAAAAAATAATAGGGTTAGGGTTAGGGTAGTGATTTTAAAATTATACGAATAATTAATAGGGTTAGGGTAGTTGATTTTTAATAGGATTAGGATTCGATTATCTCAAAATTATAGGGTATTCGACCTGTTGACATTCCTAATCAAGAACATAGATTACCTATAGATGTTTTAAGTCACGATTATTGAAGTTGGCTGTGCCTCCAAAAAACACATGGTTTGAATTCATTTTTTTTAAAAAAAATAATACTAAAATTGTAATCAATCCTTTAAAGATGGTCAATTCCCAAATTTGATCGTCTGTTTCAACACAAAAGGCTTTGCTCTAACTCGTAATAATATATCTACCGATTAATTCAAGAAAGAGTTCAAGACCCACTTGAGGGCTGCCAAGGAAAGGAAGGCTCTCTTCTTTTTCCTTTTCAATTAAGCAGTACATAGCAACATTTAATCGAAGCCAAATCTGATCTTCCAATGCCTTAATCCTAATCATTAATTAATTAAATAGGATGATGGATTATGCCATCAACATCTGCTTGAAAGCCTTTAGAATTTACATTCTACTCATTCACTACAACAAGTTCAGTTTTTAACATTAAAAAAAATTATTTGTGCCTTACATTCAAACTTTAGTTAAAATAAGATTGTCATCATCTAAATAATTTCATAAGAAAAAAACATTACAGCAAAAGATAAAACATCGCTAATTAAAAATAAAATAATAATTAAATAATATTTAAAAAACAATCTAAAGACTACATAAACAAAAATATAAAAATATAAAATATTATGCAAAAACCAAAGCTATAACATAATTAACATAATTTAAATTCAACTAGTGGTTGCATCTAAATGTAAAGAGACAAACACTTGTGCCAAGTTTTAAATCGGTAATATGTTCCCATCTTTCCATCTTTCATATTGAAAAAAATTAATATCTCAAGGACCAAGTGGCCGATAAGCAGTAGCAATAAAATAATCAACTATGAAATATATAAAATTAGGTTAAACTTGAAGAAAATCTAAAACTGAAATAGTTAAGATTTGATTATCACCTATAAACACTGTATTCCCATCTATATTATTTACCTCCTTTTTTTTTAGCAATTCACCATTTTGATCATCCAATGCCAATTTCCATTTAAATTGAAAATAGATCTCTCTTTGATGATTCAAAAAGATATGTTCGATCAACGTAATCCCCTAACATTCATCGTGTTGGCATGATTATCTTCACCATTGGTGATTGCAAACTGTCATTAAGACTATCTTAACATCAACTGAGATTGTCAAGCCTCAAATTCCAATAGCATAAACCAAACTTTTATAAAAAATAATATCAGTGAAATTTGTCAATCTCTTATCTATATATATGAATTTCTCTCTCTAAGTTGGTAGAAAGCTAATCTGTGTCTAAGCCTCTATATAACTATAACCACATAATTATCTGGATGCATTAAAAGATTTGTTGACAAGATAACTTTATAAATGCCATATTCATCTTAGGAAGATTAATTGCGAATATTTGTGTCTTGGCATTATATTAGAATATTCAATGTTAGGAAGATCAATTGTGATCCCATCCTTAAAAAGGATTTAACAAGGTCATGACCATGTTCTTATCCATAATGGCTAACCAATCATAAGAACTATAAAATCTCTTAATATGAGACTCCAGTAACTCAATGTTGTAAATTTTTGCTTTTATGACTTGTAGGTTGCGTAATTGTCGAATTTTGTTACTTATTCTCGTTGGAATCAACAACATAAGAACCTGATTAAGTGATGATCATCTTTTTGAGTCAAGAAAATTATTGAAGATAGAATAGCAATGCTTACGGACTACATCAAATTGAATCAAATTGCTTAGGACATCTAATTTGTCAAGAACCAATTAAGAGACAGAGTGTTGGGAGATTTTCCAATCTGCTTCAACATTCTCCATGTTTTTCTAGAAAAACAATCGAAAAAATAAGGAATTTTTTAATTAATAAACCAATTTTAAAAATAAGTAATGGAATTCAAATATACAGAAACGAAGCTTTTATATTCTTGACATGGCAAGTACAAATCAAATTAGGAATTGACTTCAAGTGTTATAATAGAACCAAAAAATAAATAGAATCCATTTCAAATTAATAATATAAGTGAAACTTTACAATATAATTGAAAAACAAACGAATTTTAACTTGTAACTGAATTCCTATTAAAATAAAGCTCTAAAGTTTTGTGTCCATTGAAAACTTTGAAACGAGCATATTTTTATCACAATTTGATGCTTTTTTAAATCATTTATTTTTCTACGGAAATGCTGAGGGTGAAGTGTAGACATCTAAAATAAAAAAATAATTAAAAAATAAAAAAAGGGGACAGGACTGAGCATGCTCAGTCTTCTTCCCCGGGCATTCAATGCCCCTGCAGATCACCGGATTTTGAGGGATTGCCCAAATCCGGTGATCAGCCCCCCCCCCCCCCCCCCCCCCAGCCACTAGACCCTAGGTGAAATCATGCTCTTTTGAGCATGATTTCAGCTAGGGGATTGTCCAAATTTCTACAAGGAAGCAACTGAGCTTCAAACGGGAAGGAGACCAAACGAAAAAAAAAAAAATAAAAATTTCGGAGACTTAAACCGAAGAACAAAATTTTTTTTTAAGCCAAAAAACTACAAAAAAAGCAAAAACAGACAACCAAAAAATACCAAAAAAAATCCCTAGTTCCTCTATCAGCCAGTAAAATACCC
This sequence comes from Theobroma grandiflorum, assembly GCA_036013995.1. Lineage (NCBI taxonomy): Eukaryota > Viridiplantae > Streptophyta > Magnoliopsida > Malvales > Malvaceae > Theobroma > Theobroma grandiflorum. The sequence goes on along the minus strand of CP142131.1, from coordinate 4,644,364 downwards.
AAGCAAAGAAAAACAAAAAAAACCTAAGCCTAACAGACAAAAAAGCCACAATCAGAAAAACAAAAAAAAGGGGGTCTGACCGGGCTGTGGTTCGGAAAGGGGGGTGTTTGGGGCTGTGGGAGAGGAGAAGCGACACCGGTGGTCGGCACCGGTGTAGCCCAACGGCGAAAAGGTGAGGGATCGGAGAGAGAAAAGGCAAAAGGAGAGAGGAAGGCCAGCGAAGGGAGAAGAGAGAGAGGACCAGCGAAGGGGGGGCCAGATCGGCGAAGGGGGCTAGATCGGCGAGAAGGAGAGGAAAGGTCGGACCGACGGAGGTTACCGGAGAAAGAAGGAAGGCGGACCGATCGGTGTTTAGAGAGAAGTGAGAGAGTCTGAGGCTAGAGAGAGAGAGGGAAGGGAAAAAATAAGAAAAAAAGAAAAAAAGAACCTTTTATGGTAGGAAGAAAAGGGGCAAAAACGACGCCGTTTGGGAGACAGGAGGAAGTTGAAGAGCCTGAGGCTGAAGCGACGTCGTTTTGGGGACATCCAGCACCAAAACGGTGCGTTTTGGACCTCCCCACTGCGGGCCTGCTGAGCGGATCATACGGAGCAGCTTTGGGCCTCCTGTGGGCCGCGGATCTGGGTTGGCCCAAACCCAGATAAGTATATTTCCTTGAACTTTGTTTAAATCTGTTTTTATTTATTCATGTATTTATTTTTCATTTCGATGTATTTTAATTTAGTTTAAATTTTATTACAAAAAATGAAAATAAATAAAATTTTAGTAATAAGCACATAAAAAAATAAGATAATAAGATAATAATATAAACCTAAAATAATAAAAAATAAAAAAAACAAAAATATATAAAAAACATGTTTTCATAAAAAAAAATATGTAATAATAATATATATAAAAATCAATACTAATAATATTAAAATTTATACTTTAAATGTTATAGTTAATAAAGATTTCAAATCTAGCAAAAAATAAAAAAATAAAAAAATAATAAAAGAATGTAATAAATAAATAAATATAAAATGTGCATAATATAAAATATGCATAAACATATATATATATATAGATAATAATTATTTTGAGTATCCAATGATCGAATTCAACCTAAAAAGATGTAAAGAGTTACTTTTTTTAGATCGATTTTTTAAATGAGGAATACGTGATGGATTTTCACCGAAGTGTCGGGATAAATTCGAACTCTATATTTCGATATTCATTATTCAAATAGTCAATGTAGAATATAGACGTTAAAACATAAATGTTCACAATAAACTCAAGTTAGTATAATTAGTTAATTAATTTAAATAAACATTGACAAATGATAATAAACACAAATAATGTGGTAAATTGTCTTAAATTATTAATTACATAATCGGTTGAATTACGAACCCCTTCTCTAAGTCAATAAACGCGTACATATAGACATCATCATCTTATCTTGTCATAGCATACCACACTTATCCTGTAAATGAGACGGGAATTTCGATTATGGGATTTCTCTAAGGAGTTTGTAGAGACGAGTTCTTTCGGAGATATCCCTAAGTGAGGAAAATGTCGAGACTTTACCAAAACGTTGAGATGGTCTTCGAATGATTTTCCAATAAAAGATTGACGACCTCATCATTTAAAATAAATAAATCATAATATCATTTTACACTTGCATCATGTGCATACGTAAAACCGAATAAAAAACCAATTCAATAAAACTTAGTCAATAAGCAAAGATTAAGGAAATATAACAATAAAATCAAAAATCAGGCCGTAAAAGAATGACTTAAGATTAAATGGTACCGTTCGTGGAACGGGCGTCACGGAGGTGCTAATCCCTCTCTGTGCGTAACCACACTCCCGAACCCATCTTTGAAAAAACGTAGATCAGTTTTTGTTCTTTCGATAGACTTAAAATTAATTTAGGACTTCATCGATTAGAATCGAGTCAATAGGTGATCAATCACACCTATAAAAAACGATTGGTGGTAATTTTTAATTTTTTATTATTTTTGTCCCGTCTGACGAACGGATTCTCATACTAGCACGTTATGACATGAAGGAGAGAGGAAAGAGAAAAAGAGAAACACGATTTCTAGCAGAACAAGAGAAACAAGGTTCTTGCAAAACTTTTATAATGAAAAAAATTAGAAGTCAGATTGACAATTTATATACAACGTAAAAGATATAGTAAAATATATTGCGTAAACTTCTTTTTTTGTCTTACAGTTCAAGTACGTTTGTCTTAAAAAAGTATACATTCGAAAGAGGATTTTAGACCTAAGAAATCTAGTTTAAGATGTAGGCAAATAAATGTTAAAACATACCTTTAAAAAAAATAATAAAGGATCTGCTGACAAGAAAACTTTATGAACATTATATTGATCATATTCATATGGGTATCCTGATGTTGGATTAGCAACTTCAATCTTGAGGAGATCAATTGTGATCTCATCTTTAAAAAAGATTTAAGAGAGTTATGACCATGTTCTTATTTATAGCAGCTAACCAACCATAAGCTCTCTTGATGTGAGACTCTGGTAATTCAATGTTGTAGATTTTTGTTTTGACTTAGAAGCTACATAATTGTTTAACTTGTTGCTCATTCTTGTTGGAATCAACAGCATAGGAACTAGATTAGGTGATGATTGTCTTTTTAAGTTGAGAAAATTGTTGAAGATGGAATACCAATGCTTACAGGCTACACCAAATCAAACCGAATTGCTAGGGGCACCTAATTTGTCAAAATTCAAAAAGAGACAAAGTATTGGGAGCTTTCCCAATCCGCTTCGACATTCTCCATGCTTTTCTAAATCAACACTAAAAACAATAAGAAATTCTTTTGTTAATGAAATAATTTGAAAAGGTAAAAAAAATTATGATAAAAGACCACTTAACTTGCAAACAAAGAAATAGTAACAAGAATTACCTAATTTTGTATTTGATATATTTTGATTCTTTCTGAGTTGCACAATTCAAGTAATGGTATTTTAATATTTTGATTCTTTCTGGTGAACTTCTCTTCTTGGTGATCCAGGGTGTTCCCCTCTGCTTTTGGATAAGGATCGGGAGAGGTAGAGCTTCGGTTTGCCACTACGTGCTGCTTAAAAGTTAAGGTCGGATTTTCGCATGTGCTTATCTTGGAGATGATTAACGTTAAGACTTTTTTGGATGACCAGACGTCATTTTTCAGGTTGTTCCTGTAATTAGAACTTTTTTTGCCCATTGCTATCGTGTGGGGCTTTCTTCTTTTAACTTGCTGCCGATGGCTCTGTCGCAGCTACTTTTGTTAACTGTATTTAGGGATAAAACCCTTCTCAAAGCTAGTTTCCTATGCCAAGAGGAGTCTTCCACCAGTTTTAGGTGCTAGACTTCCAATGGCATTCTAGCTATTGATTCAATAAAATCTATTTTTCAAAAAAATATATATATAGAAACTGGCTTTTACTATTCAAATTAGGAATCGATTTCGACTGTCCTAATATAACTGAAAAATAAACAGAATAGAATTCAAATTAATAATACACCTCAACCGTTATAATATAATTACAAATAAACAAACTTTAACTTATAGTTGAATTACTATCAAAATAAGACTCTAAAGTTTCGTGGCCATTAAAAATTTTAGTAATCCCAATTTCAGAATTATTTTTAAAATTATTAGCTTTCGGAATAGGATCCAAACCAAAACGAACAAACAAGAACTATAAAAAAGACCCAATAATTTCAGATATAATTAAGCCCATTTCTAAAGAAACATAAACTTTTTAAAATAATTTAACTATAACGATTAAAGACACAGAACAACAAAAAGGACAAGAGAAGAAATATTCTTCAACTACTTAACCACAAAAGCATGCTGCAACTGTCTTCTTTTTCTGCAATGCATCAAGCAAAAACTAATGCTTTCGTATTCAGAATTATTATCAGCTGTGTTGATCAATTCAAGTTGTCTGACAAACAACCAGAGGAATTCTGTGACTGTCACATTTGAATGTCTCAACCCAAAGAACATTTTTTCTGTATCAAGCTCTATTTATATATCACATTTGAATTCAGAGCTCTGCAAGTTGGAGCTCAACAGATAAAGCGAGAGAAGGAGCTGATGTTTGCAGCCAATGCCCTCCTTTATCAATGGGTTTACGATCATGTATAGAAAATTATTCAAATTTTAAAGGTTTTTCTTTCTTTTGTTGTTTATCTTTACCCGCCCTCGATTCTATAAGGAGTGCTTTAATGATTATATATAATCATGGGTTATGGCTTATCAATAGATATGATTAATTAGTTCGTATTCTTTCGTTGAATTGACAATAGTGTATACAAAATGTTAGAAAAATAAGATTGTCATTATATTTCATAAGAAACAAGAAAAATAAATGCAACAGTCGCTTGTAAAAAATAAAAAATAATTAAATAAAATTTAAAAGACAATATCTATACTAAAAGATAAAATGAACATTTATCCTCAAAAATCAAAGCTATCGAAATTTAAATTCAGTGGATGGTTGGACCCAAATGTGAGGAAGAGGTAAATCCGTTTGCTGAGCTTTCCGTCAATAATATTTTTCCACTCTTCCATCTTTCATGTTGAAAACACCATTATCTCGAGGGCCAAGTGGCCAATAACCGGTAAAAATGAAATAATCATCTGTGAAATATATAGAATTAAGTTGGCTTTCAGGAAAATCCAAAGCTGAAACAGCCCAAGTATGATTATCACCCACAAACACTATATCTCCATCTATATTCTCGATCTCTTTTTTCTCTAACAGTTTACCACTTTGATCATCCAAAACTAACTTGAAAACCTTGAAAGTCCTAGTAAAATAAGAGTAATCACGAGAGTTCTCAAATTCGATTTTCTTTTTAATAGAGAATAGATCTCCTTTAGATGATTCAACAAGATATGCTCGATGAACATAATCCTCTATCCTTTGATATGCCAACCTCACTATCTTCACTTTTGATGATTTCAAATTATCGTCAAGACTATCATTAACATCAAAAGATATTACCAAACTCTGAGTTCCAATAGCATATGTCAAATTTTTATAAAAAATAACATCAGTGAAAGCCATCAAATTCTTATCTAGATATGTTCAATTTTTCTGTGTAGGCTTGTAGAAGGTTAATCTGGCTCTATTGCTATAAATAACCACAACCACATAATTATTTGGATGCGATAAAGGATCAGCTGACCAGATAACTTTATGAATATCAAACCGGTAGCCTGCTGATGTTCGATTTGATAAAAGTTCAATTTCAGGAAGATCAATTGTGATCCCATCCTTAAAAAGATTTACAAGGGTTATAACCATATTGTTGTCCACAGCCGCTAGCCAACCATAAGAAGAACCACAAAATCTTTTAATATGAGATTTTGGTAATTCAATGTTGCAGAATTTTGTTTTGACTTGTAGGCTACATAATTGTCGAACTCTGTTGCTCATTCTTGTTGGAATCAACAACATGGGAACTAGATTAGGTGATGATTGCCTTTTCAAGTCAACAAAATTATTGAAGGCTGAATGCCAATGCTTACAAACTGCACCAAATCGAACTAGATTGCTATAGGCATCTAATTTGTTAAGAACTAAAAGAAACAGAGCGTGGGAAGATTTTCCCAATTTGCTTCAACATTCTCCATGCTATTGCTAATGAAACAATTTGAAAAAGTAGAAAAATATTAAGGAAAACGTGAAGAAAAGAAACAGAAAAGAGTATTACCTAACTTTGTACTTGATATGTTTTGCGTCTTTGTGAATTGCAAGTAATGGTTACAAAAATTAAGTTTTTGTATTCTTCACGTCCTTAATTCAATTTAAATTAAAAATTAATTTCAAGCGTTATAAAACAACTGAAAAATAAAAAGAATCAATTCAATTCAAATTAAGAATAGATTTAAAGTTTTGTAATACAATAGGAAAATAAACAAATTTGAACAATTCAATTCCACCGTATTCATTAGCTGGATTAATTCAGGAGTTTGTTCAAATACCAATAATCCAGCAAATTTTATTGTACATTAATTGAAATACTGTGAAGCACATGTTGATTGAAACAAGTAAAGAACACCTTGCAGTATTCATTAGCTGGGATTAATTCAGGACTTTTTGTTAATTCCTTATTTCTTCTAGTTGCAAAGTTTTACAACGAGAATATAGCCGTAGTTGGAAAAAGAGTCCGATAGCTGAGTCGTTTCCTTTTCAATGAGATGCTTCCAATGCTGAACACTCACTAGAGGGATATTATTTTTGCTTTGGGCTTAAGGGATATTAGAGGGATATACCTCGTGACGGGATGCGGGCATATCGTTCAATATACCTCGCTCTTTATCTGCATCCCAGTGATCTAACGGTGATTGGGGGAATAATTCATTCCCCTTTGCTAATGAAATCCATTGATTGACTTTCAAAAGAAATTTCCAAAAATTTTTAAGTAATGGTCTGCCACTTTATGGCTTTCCAAAACGTTTTAACATGCATTCACTGGACGAAGACCTTTAGACTTTGGGCCAAATGAAGCCCAATTGGAGAAGAGTTATTATGGTTAAGAAGGCGCATCAAGTTTGGCCCATATGTTTTCAAACAATACGAGGCCCAACCCATACTGTTCTACACTAGGCCTTCTCCATTTTCTGGGCTCATTCCCCACACAGCCATTTTTAGCTGACATTACGAAAGCTTTATACAAACTATTACAAGACAGAAAACAGGTCATACAATTAAGCTAAATGAGTCACTTGCCCTTTTTTCTTTGTTTTTTACAGCTCAAATCTAAGATTTGTGCCATACCCATCCCACCCTTACCACTTGAGCCTTTTTGTAGACACGTAAAAACAAAAAATAAAACATATTAAAATAATAAAAAATAAACAAATTAAAAAAAGAGAATAAATAAATAATTCATGAAAAAAATAATAACAAGCACATAATTGAATAAATTACGAGGCATTTAAGTCAATAAACGCGTACATGTAAATATCATCATTTTATTCTGTCATAGCATGCCACATTTATCGTGTAAATGAAGTAAAAATTTCGATGATGGGATTTCTCCGAAGAACTTGCAGAGATATATCTTTTTGGAGATATCTCTAGGTGAAGAAAACGTCGAGACTTCACCAAAGCATTAAGATGGTCTTCGAATGATTTTTCAATAAAAGATTACCGACTTCATTATTTAAAATAAATAAATCATGACATCATTTTATACTTGCATCATGTGCATACGTAAAACCGAATAAAATACTTAATCAATCAACTCAATAAAAATTAATTAATAAGTAAGGATTAAGGAAATATAACAATAAAATCAAAATCATGCAGTAATGGAATAACTTAAGATTAAATGGTACCGTTCGTGAAACGGGCGCCACAGAGGTGCTAATCTTTCTCCGTGCGTAACCACACTCCCAAACCCATCTCTAAAAAAAACGTAGAGCAGTTCTCGTTTTTTCGATGAATCTAAAGTTAATTTAGTACTTCGTCGAATAGAACAAAGTTAATAGGTGACCAATTGCACCTATAAAAAACGATTGGTAGCGACTCCCTAATCCTTTTATTTTCGTTCATATCTAGCGGTCGGGTTCTCGAGCCCGCACGTTACGACACTAATTTTACTAACCAAAATAATCTTTGAAAAAATTATTGAGTATCTGACTAGAAATGAGAGAGATACCAAAACAGAGAAAATTAAAAAGAAAATATTTATAGATACAACAAAGAAAAAACGAGAGAGTTGGTGAGCAAAACAAGGAAGCCTAATTGAACAGGCTTGAAAACAGGCTGTGGCAATAGAGGAGGAGGTTGGGAGTGTCTTTGCCTTGTCAGGAAGCTAGAGAAAGTTTTGAAACATGCTTGTCGATTTTAGTCCGCTCCTAGTCCTGAAAAATGGACTCTATACGAGAAATGTCGTGAGAAATTTTTCAATAAAAAAAATTATTGAGACACGCACATGTAAATAGATCATGTTAATAAGGATTATATATTTATAAATTATTATTCACAAATAATTATTGTCTTTGTCATCATTTATCAACCTCAAAACTTTGAGAAATTGAGAGCACAGATTTGATTTTTGAAATTGTCTGTCTCCAAAAACACATGATTTGAATTTTTTTTTTAAAAAAAGTAGTATTAAAATTGTAATCAATCCGTTAAAGATGGTCAATTCTCTAAATTTGACCGTCTGTTTCAACACCAGAGGCTTTGCTGTTATGGCTTGTAGTAATATATCTACTGACTTATTCAAGAAAGAGTTCAAGACCCACTTGGGGGCTGCCAAGCAAAGGGATGTTTTCTTCTATTTCCTTTTCAATTAAGCAGTACATAGCAACATTTAATCGAAGCCTGCCTTAATCCTAATCATTATTTAATTAATTAGGATGATGGATTATGCCAGCATCTGATTGAAGCAGAAAATATACTTTTTAGATCAAGAAGCCTTTAGATTTTACATACTACTCATTCACTTTAACAAGTTCAGTTTTTAACATAAAAAAAAAAATTATTTGTGACTTACGTTCAAACTTTAGTTAAATTAACAATAGTATATACAAAATATTGTATAACATCACTAATTAAAATAAAATAGTAAATGTATAAAATTTAAAAGATAATCTAAAAGTTACATAAACAAAAATATAAAAATGTAAAATTAACGTATTGTTCAACAACCAAAGCTACAACATAATTAACGTTATTTAAATTCAATTGGTAAATTGGATCTAAATGTAAAGGAGTAAATGTTTGAGGTTTGAATTGGTAATATTAAAACTTTTATAATGAGAAAAATTACAAGTCAGATTGACAATTTATATACTGTACAAAAGATATAGTACAAGATATTGCATAAACTTCTTTTCTTGTTTTACAGTTCAAGTACGTTTGTCGTAAAAAAGGATACATTCTAAATAGGATTTTAGACCTAAGAAATCTAGTTTAAGATGTGGGTAAATAAATGTTAAAACATACCTTTCAAAAAAAAAAAAAAAAGTTGAAAACAGTAGTGTATGACCTAGTAAAAAACCTGATACATTTAACTGCTCACTTGAAATGAGGATTTGCATTCAAGGACAGAATAACCTACTTCTATGGCCTACCATATTAATATTGTCTTACTAGAGCAACAATAATGAAAGAAACTTCCTCTAACCAAGTCAAAGAAGGCAAAGCACGCATTAATTTGATCAGTTTAGATCTCATCAAACTTTGAGCAAATTAATTTCCGAAGTTAAACAAATAATATAATTTCCAAGCTTTAATGCATCGAATTAAAAGAAGAAAATATACCATTGAATCAGCCAACTGCAAAATCCAATTCTCCAGGAAATTTTCCTTTTGGAACTTGTGCACCTTGACTTGCCATGATCATATTTTCATAGCTTATAACACTTCAACCTGCGTCTATGCAGAACAGATAATTATACCCATTTTTGTCTTTTCTGTTCGAAAGGAGTTATACCCGTTCCTTTAGCACCAAAATAGAACAAGGAATGTATAATAAATTATTAAATTATGTCCCCATCTAATCTGGACTTAGTAACAAGTAATTTAAAAGGAGCAACTTATGATTGATGAAAACACCTCAAGTTTTAAACAAAGGGAGAAACGCATCTTTCAAACTTAAATTAAGACTACATACATGCTTCTAGATTTTATCAATATGGATGCAACCAATCGTATATATTCTTAAGGAACAAATGTTCCTTTGTTTGGTTCCTACATACTCCAAGGAATGGCTATTCTCCAAAATAAGTTAAAATTAAGAAATAGCTAATGCCAACACCTCCCATGGTATTAACTATTCTTTTAAAAAATCATATAAAATAAAAATAAATAATTATATATATAATAAAAAGTATTTTTATCTTTTTATACTCTATTCTTTTCTTTTTTTAAAATTATTTTTACTTACCAAATACTACAACAAGCTATAATAACTATTCTTGACTTATTCCAGTTATCGTACCGAACTAAATAATAACTATTATATTTTATTCTTACGTAATAATTGTTTTATTTTATTCCTATCTATTATGTTGACCAAACGTAACTTATAAGTGTTCCTCTTTAAACAATGACTAAACCATCATGATTTCACTATTTAAGCTAAGAAGTGGTAAAGTATAAATCTTTGATTTGGTTTAAGCTTCAACTCCACTTGCTTTCATTAGGTGTAAAAAAGTGCTCTCATGCCGTTTCCTAAATTTGCTTTCATCTTATAAAAATAATTAGAGTGGTTGAGAGTCTGAGGCCGGGGTGGAGACTTTGAGACCAGGAACCAGTAATACAACCATGCAAATTGACTACTTCTCACCTAAACATTCATTCATTGGCCATACTACTCCAGCAATGTTTAATTGCATCAGATTGGCATCACAAACAAGCATTGATGTATGGATGACCTAGCCAAAAGAAAACAATAAAGAACAAAGAAAGGAAAAGAAAATTATTTCATTGCAGACCTAGCAATAAAAGAAAGAAAAAAGAAAAGGAAAACCTTCTTGTCTTTTGTTGTATTTTACTTGAATAGAATTTGATTGCATGAGTGCGAGCTTGATGCCTTCATTCTCAATATGTTATTACTAAGCTTGTCCGGCCACCATATTTAATCCTTATAAACTACTTCCCGGATGAAAATTTAAGGCAAGAAAATGATCAAGAACAGAACTCCTTAGGTTTTTTTCCCTCAGAGCTAAAGGAAATGGAAAAGTAGGCTAAAAGTTTCAGTTCTAATTAAAATACCTGGGTTTGAATTTGAACATATCAGCATTTAACATGGCGGAGATGTAGAATAACCTTATGTTCACACACCATTTCGACCAGATCAAAAACATACCGTACACACCATGGCAGCAAAGACCTTAACCCCACTGTAAATTTGTTTGTAAATGCATATATACTTAAACCACAAGAAGAAAGATTCCATTTCCAATGACCTGAAAACCTTCTTCTTTGCTTGCACGTAAGATGGCAACAATTAATTTCTAACATTCTAGAAAGCAAACAAGATTTAATTAGCTTCTATCTTAATCCATGATCACCGCTGAATCAGCTGACCAAATCATCAATCTAAGCATTTTGTCTTTTACCCCTTAACCCTTTGTCTAAACCACCATTATCATTACTTAAAAGGGATATCATTAATTTAAACACCAATCGTGAAGCTTTTAGATTTTACAAACAAAATTAAAAGGCTGTCGTATGTATGTTATTTATCATTCAATTTATTAATTTTCTTCAATATAACTATTGAAACGTACCTCAGTACATAGATAATGCAGTGGTAGATAAGGATTCATCACTCAAATAATCATTTCTCAAATTTCTCAAACATTTAATCCAGAGCAGAACCTTTTCGGGAACCAGCCAAGAAATGCAGGCAACAAGGAAGCACCAAAAGGGACAAAACATAAAGGTATCAAATTAAATTACCCCAACCACCAGCCGTCCGATCCTGATCAATTTGACTTAACCTTTTTCTACGAATCGGATGAGTGAAATATTCAAATGAGTACAAATACCTGTTGAACAGTGAACAGCACGTTGCTTCCTTCTTCCATCGTCGAAGCTCGGTTGAAAAGTTTGAAAAGTCATCAAATTCAAACCTTCTTATACCTTATAAATACCTTTCCACTCTCCCCTTCCACTCTCAAGCAAAATTTGAAAATCCTCTCTTCTTCAATTCAAATTCAACAAATTCAAAAATCCTTGCTTCTTCTTTTTGAGCTCTCTGAAATTTCTTTAATTCTTTTGTTCTTTCCAATTATTGGGTTATGGAAGCAAGCAGTCAAGTATCATGCGCGCTTCAATACATCAAACAATATTTACTTGATGAATTTTCCCCCGTGGGATTGGGAAGTACTTTTTCCTGTGAAAATCAATGGATAACTGAGGCAAAACCTGAAGTTTCCACCTCTCAATCTGAGTCTCTTTACTCGCAGACTTCGAGCTCTGATTCCTCTCTTACAGTATCCAATTTTAACTGCCTCGACGATGATGATTTCTTTAAATTCTCTCCTCATTTCCCTGGTTTCAAGCCAAATGGAAGTGATGTTTTCGAATTTGAGTCGAAACCTCAAATTGTCGATCTCACGACACCCAAGTCCCTCTCTTCCAACGCCGGTGCTTTTGAATTTGAAGTAAAACCTCAAATCGTCGCACTTTCAGCCACAAACCCTCAAGCTTCTTTGAATTCAAGCTCTCAGAATCGAAAACCATCGCTAAAAATCTCGTTACCCAATAAAGTTGAGTGGATCCAGTTCGGAAAACCGGATTTAGCTCAGGTAGAGCCGAAGAATTCAAATTCCGAAGACAGGAAGCATTATAGAGGAGTCCGACAAAGGCCATGGGGGAAGTTCGCGGCGGAGATCCGAGATCCGACCCGAAGAGGGTCTCGGATCTGGTTAGGGACCTTTGGCACGGCTATTGAAGCCGCAAAGGCTTACGACCGAGCAGCGTTTAAGCTACGTGGCTCCAAAGCGATTCTCAACTTCCCTCTTGAAGCCGGGAGGTTGGATGCACGCGACGTGGACGGAGAAAGGAAACGGTGCAGAGATGATGGCGAAGGAGAAGAGCGACAAGTAAAGGCGGTGAAGAGAAAAAATAATGCCGTCACGAAGGCTAGACATAACGGTGGTGTGCCTTTGACGCCGTCAAATTGGGCTTCGTTTTTGGATTGGGATACCGAAGTGAAGGGAATTTTTAACGTGCCGCCATTGTCGCCGTTATCGCCGTACCCGTCGTTAGGGTTTCCCCAAGTCATGGTTATATGACGAGAAGTGTTAGCATGAATTGGTGGTTATTGGATGACATGGATATTTTACGAAAGATGGGGAATATTTTTTGGGTTGTATATAAACTATATATTATATTATTTGAATTTGTTATTAGTATTAGGCAAAGGATTCTGATTGGATTCAATTTCAATTTACTTAAATAAAATGATTTTGTTTCTACAATTTAGAATGTATGAATCTTGATGAATTTGGCTTGGCTAGCAAATTGAATCTATGCAAACATATGAAATCAGTCCATAAATTGGTTTCTTTTCGAAATTATGATCACTAAGTTAATCCTTTTTATTTAATTTTGATATAAAATATATAATATTTACATTTTGTAATTATTACCTCTATTATTATTAATACTTGAAAGAACAAGTGAAAAATGTATATGGATTAATATTTTTTTTGAATAATTAAAAGTATATATTTTTTATATGAAACAATTCTATTTGGATATATTTTTCTCCCCTAGCTAAAAAGAAAACCATATATTGAGCACCAAAACGTTAATTAGTTCTCCAAGTTAGATAAACCTTTTTTAAAAGTAATAAGAATATATTTACAATGAGATACATAAAATAAATCAAAGGCATTTTTACGTATTATGTTATCATGTCATTAAATTTGTATATATTAAAACAATTTAAGTTTGTTTTTAATAAAAAAAAGAGACAATAAAAAAAAGTTACAAAAATTGAGAATAATAATTTAAGGTAGCATTTCTTCAAAAAAAAATTTAATGTAGCATTTGGTACGAGAGAAGTTAAGCACATTCTTTACAATATGTCTAATTAAATTACATATATTACAGTGTTTTTTTTACAGTAAACTACTGCAATATAAGATTACAGTGCAATCACATTACAATTAGGTGACGTTTGATACTTTATAATGCAATGTGATAACAGATAATGTGATTGCAGGGAAAATTACATTGTAGTATTTGCTATACAAGTAAAATAAATATTGAAATGCAGGAAAGATAACATTGCAGTTTTTGATTTACAAGTACTTTGTTGGGAATATAATGTTAATTTTTAAAATTACTCATATTTATTAAAATATAAGTTTAATATACTTATATTTTTTATTATTAATTTTTATATAATATCATCTCTTAAATATATTTTTAATGTCATGTTTTTTATTTTCATTTCTTATTGTAATCTTATATATATTTTATTTTCATTTCTTTAATATAATTTTTATATTGTACATTTTATTTTAATTTCTTTTACCTATATTATATAAATTTTAATTTTTTATATTATATTTTATTTTATTTTATAATTCTTATATTATATATTTTATTTTAATATATTTTATTTTAATTATAACATTACAAAATGTTTTTATTGTAATTAAGTTGAAGGGTAAAAATATCTTTGTAGAGTGTAATGTAATATGATTGTATTGATTTTAAACTGCAATCACATTGCATCTCTTGGCTGTAATGTGATTGTATTGCAATCTTTCATTACTGTGAACTGTTGCAAAATAAACACTGTTATATAATTTAATTGGACACATTGCAGGAAATATACTCTCACTTCTCTCATACCAAACACTACTTTAATAGATGTAATATGATTACAATTCAAAACCAATGCAATCAGATTACATTGTACTCTGTAATGTTTTTAAAGATATTTTTATCCTTCAAATTTGTTATTTTGTTAAAAACATTTTGCAATGTTATAATTTTTTTTATATAAATTTTGAGAGATTTTTTTTTATTCTCATTACGCATGGTGATTGCAATAAAATTTGTATTGTCTTTTGAAGAAAAAAATTAAATTAAAATATATGATACAAAAAATTATATTAAAAATAAAAATAAAATAGATAAGGTTATAATAAAAAATAAAAATAAAATATATGACTTTAAAAATATATTTAAGAGATGATATTATAAAAAAATTAACAAAAAATATAACTATATTAAACTTACATTTTAATAAATAGAAATATTTTTAAAAATTGACATTACATTTTCAATAAATTACTTGTAAACCAAACACTGTAATATTATTATCTCTATATTTTAATTATTATTTTAATTGTATATCAAACACTATTACAATCACATTACTTATAATCATATTATATTACAAAATATTAAGCACCACTTAATTACATGACAAATAAAAGTGTCCATGAGTAATGCCATTACAAACTAGATCCATTGGCAGTTCTAAAAATTAAGTCTGGACGTTAATTCGATTTACTTACTTAAATTTGTTTAAATTGTATTATTATTAAAATAATATAAATAATTTTTTATATTTAAAAAATATTGATAATAACTCGAATTGACCCGAATCAGACTTAGAAATATACTGCCCAAAGCTCAATCTCAGTCGGACGACGCTGACGAACCCGGTGGGTCACCCGTTCATGAACAAATGAAATGATGAATTGAATTGATGACGGAAAGTTTAAGGAAGGTTACATGCAGACAAGCAATTATTGAGGCTTGCCGTTAGCTAAGTTTAGATTGTGAAGTTTCAACAGTAGAAGCTCTACTTGCATCTCACTCTGTCACCTTCAGCAAGTGTGCCGCAATTCTTGACCCCACTTCCATCTTGCTTGAAAAAATTGGCTCTGTCTTTTTCACTCTAGATAACGTTGTTATTGCTTAATTTTGCAGTCATGAATTTTTATCATTTGTTTCGTAAAAAAAAAAAATTACAATTTATGAGATGTAAGAGAATTATTTTCATCATATAACTCAAATCTAATGAACTTTCACTTATTTCTTTATTTATTACGGATTTGTTAATAAATATATATGACATACAGTGAAAATACTCAAATAAGGAGTAAACGTTATTTTATAACTTTTTTACGTACATTCATTTCTTCCTCTACTTCCTAATTTCGAAACTTATTCGAGTTTTATTGTTTTGATTGATATATTATTGGAGTGTGATTATAAATCAGGAATATGATATTAATCATTTTATAGAAGGGTTTTCTTTTAGTATGTCAACGAAATTGATTAAGCTTGCGTTAAGGGTTTTCTTTTCTTTTGGGGGATGAAAGCTCAAGTTTGAAATAATGGGTTTTAAATTTAGTTGAATTCAAATAAAAGTAGTTAATGACGGTGACTGAACCTCACTATGCACGCACGCTAATTGCTACGGCAACAAAAGAGTTTGCTTGCATATTCACGCTAAAGGTTTGAAGTATCCAGAAGAAAATTTTATTATATATTTGAGATGTCCATCATTTTTGCTCACGTTGAACCAATTTATTCATTAACCCTTTACAGTATGTAAAATGCCTACTAAACTATAATTAGAACTCAATATATAGAAAGAGTTAACTCTCATCCAATTTAAATAATTTAAATTTTTTACTTAAAAATAATCATCTCCTACTAAAGTTGAATATCTCTTTCAATTAGAAATTTGGTTGGGATATATGACAACACAAAATTAATACGTTTTTCCTGACGAAATTAAATTTGTTGAAAAAATTTTATTTTATTTTAAATGTACTTCATATATTTTTCAACTATACTTTTGACTTCAAAACAAGATGATTTTTATTGTTATTTCTTTCTTTCTTTCTACCATTTTAATCATTGTTATTAATACTATTTCTTATATTCTTTGTCACCTTCGTCATTATCTCGTAATGCGTACGTGATCTAAGTGCTAATAAATAGATTGAGTTTGTAGCCTTTGTTAATCATTATATATTATTCCATTCTTTTAAGTTCTAATTCAACATTCATAGTGTAAATTATTATATATAAAAAGATCCACAGTCATACTCGTTCTAATCCTCATCTCCATTTGTTTAATTTGTTATCGAAAAAAAACTCTTGGTTTGTGGTTTTGACTACAAAATATTTTATAAATTTGAATTTGCAAAACTTGCATGTGATTGTTATCGTACCACAGTCATACTCGTTCTAATCCTCATCTCCATTTGTTCCATTTGTTATCGAAGAAAAACTCTTGGTTTGTGGTTTTGACTACAAAACATTTTATAAATTTGAATTTGCAAAACTTGCATGTGATTGTTATCGTACAATATATATATATATATATATATCTTTAACTACATAAAGTGAAACAGTAATTGACAATGCTTTTCAAAAAAAAATGGTAATTGACAATGAGTATAAACCTAATTCGAATTGCAGTAATGCCTGGCTTTGACAATTTTGGGTGTGGGTTGAAAAGTTGGCAAAAGATCGATAAAGGGTATTTGTTTCATTTGGTTGGTGAGGACACAATAATATATGCAACGATATCTAAGTGGAAAACTACCCCTTCTCCTAGTATGAGGGAACGCTACTATACAATTATGACCGGCGTGTAGATGTTTGACAATGTTGAGTTTACCTTAAAAGGTTATGAAAAAAGTTTCGAAATCAAAAATATTATGGCAGATTTGTCGCCGATGGTTAAGATTCAGAATTCTTGACTTGATTGCACCCTGGAACATGCTAATCAAATGCTGGTAAGATAGCTAGAAGGTACGAGTTAAGGGGTAAAAGTCTACCCCTTAACTGTTTTTTACAAAAATAGAAAAGGATTTATTGGCATCATTGAAAATGTTTGCAAGACATGACTATTCACACACATTAATTAATGATTTCGAATTACCAACTCTTCATCATGCATCATAATATTTTTTTAATAAAAAATATATTTTATTATTAAAAGATAATGAATAAATTTCATAACTTTTGAATTTCGAATAAAATTCATCCCATCAACGTTTATTGTAGATATAAAACATTTTTGAGCTGTCCATTCCAAGTTTAACTAAAATGCATTACTTTCTTTTAAAATGCATCTAAATATTATATTATCGATTGACATTTAAAGACGATCAATTTCGTTTGAAGCACTCAATTTAACTCAAAATCTCTTACGTTTATTACATACTTAAAAAAATTGCACCTTAGAATTTGATTCCATGATAATTCCCACCATGATGATGCGTTGAAAATTTGAAGAGTGATTTTAATTGTCATTAATTCAGCAAAATTTGAATCCTAAATGTCAAGTCTTATAAGTACTATCTATACATATGCATTCTTGATGAGATATTTAAATTAATACTCTTAAAAGTTTCTATGTCATTGATATTAGGTTCTTTCCAACTTGTTTCCTACCCTTTGAAGCAACAAGACAACCGGTTCTTACCCTTTTCCATTAAGAATAAAATAAATGGAGAAGGGAAAAGAGTGGAGGTATATTAAAAGGAATCGTAAAGTTCAGGGCCATGTGATCCTCTTTGAATTTGGAAAAGGAACATGGCCTTAAACACACCCGTCGCTGTAGAGAATCATCAGAGTTTCGTTGAAACCAAACTAACTAACATGACAGAAAAAATAAATATCAACAGTGGATTTGGCAAAAAATTCAACATTAAACAAAGTGCTTAATTCTTTTGAAGTTTGAATGAATCAATTAATTAATGGACTTCTCGCCCCAAGCCAAGAAAGCACGATTCATTCATTTCCTATTCTTTTATCCTAAATAGTCAAAGTCATCTCCTCATCCACCTTAAAAGAAATAAAATGGGTCTTCTCTCGAAGGGCTAATTCTTTTATCTGACTTTTTGTCGCACATAATGGGGAAGACAAGACTAACAATTTAATTTTAATGGGGTGTCGAAATCTTTCAAGGCTGAGAGTTCTACTACTGAACAATTTATTTACATACCACATGATCATTTCCTTTGACCACTATTTTGGCGTTTGAATTTTGATGGCGTCAGATCTGCACCAAGCCTGCGTTTGCTCGTGTTTTTGGTTGACCAAACCAAGTTAAAGCACATGCTGTCTAGAATTTCACCATGGCGAGCTTTGTCAACTATAGCTGCATATCAACCTCGGAGAATACGTAAATGGTCAATTAAACATGTGCGTTAAACATGTTAGACTGGGTGGAAAAGGGTGAATTTTTAATCAACTTTGAGCTTTTCTATTATCTAGTGGCTTAGCTATTGATTAGTTCAATTCAGCCTATATTATGCAAGAATTTAACTCTATATATTGGATTATGTAAAAGAGAGAATGACACTTGTTTTGCAGGCAAATAATTGGAAAAAATACCCACCCTATTTTGCTTGTCAAGTGAAAGGAGTAGCGCCGGGCTTTTCTAATGTCAAAGCTGCTTCTAATTCTAATTGACTGACTTTGTGGTAGTCTTGCATAGTCCAGACAATTTTGGATACGACACGTTAATACGACATGAGAAGACACGGGTTAAACAGGTTATGGGTTTACCCTTAACGTATTTCGTATCTAATCGTGTCTGACACGTTAAGACACGAAAATTTTCGTGTCTTAACGTGCCAGACACGTTTAAAACACGTTTAAACACGTTTACTTAAACGTGTTATCGTGTTTAAACGTATTATCGTATTTTAACGTGTTATTGTGTTTAAACGTGTACATGTGACACGTTTATTAACCCATTAAATATTGATAGTTAAAGACTATTTTAGCCTTATATAAATAATTTTAAATAATTATTTTAAATAATTTTTTAATTTTATAAAAAGTATTAATATAATTATACATTAATACTTTAATTTTTAACCTTTAGATTTTATTTGAAGATTTTTAATATTATTAATATTTGAAGATTTGATGTTAATTATGTATTTTATCATATTATATGATAATGAATTTTATGTATATTATTTATATTAATTTTTATTATATTTGATGTTATTATTATTTTTGTTTTGTTATAATTATTTTTTTAATTATAGATTTTGAATTTAAATAATAAAATTATATTTAATTGTAAATATTTTTATTTAAACGTGTTAATCGTGTTAAACATGTTATTAATCGTATCGTGTTGTATATTAACACGTTTAATAAATGTGTTAATCGTGTTAATCGTATTGTGTCATGTTACACGTTTATTAAACGTGTTCGTGTACGTGTGTTACACTTAAGACACGTTTATTAAACGTGTCGTGTTCGTGTTTACCCTTAACGTGTTTCGTGTCTAATCGTGTCTGACATGTTTACGACACGAAAACACGATTTGCCAAGTCTAGTCTTGCCCAGCTAGTTATATCTCAACAAAAGGAAGAAGATCGAAATTCAAGACATCTATTTCTCTTTCGAATATTACTTTCAAGTTTCTACGCTTAGCTCCCAGAGCTGGTGGACCGATCAATTGATTTTCCTAATGAATGAGACTCTATGAATGTAAAAAAAAAAAAATACTTATTAAGTTAAAATTTTATTTTTTTATAATAAAATCAGATTTGTTTTTAAATTTTACCTAAAGCTAATGACGCATTCCTTCTTTGTATCAACTTAATACATTTTAGGATTATATTTTTGAAATGTTCTTATTACGATTGAATCTTGATTGTCAAAAAAAGAGAACTCTTTCTTCTCATCAACTAAACTAATCTGTGTGAGTAAAAATTTAATTTTGATAATTAATTAATTTGACTCATCATTTGAACTTTTCCATAATCAAATTAAACGTATGATAAATGTGATTGAAAAAACCATTTGACAAATATATATGATTAATAAATAATTTAATAAATTCTTCACTTGAAATGAATAAGACTAAATTATCACGTAAAAGCAGCTATTACATTTACAAATAATATTGTTGTCAAACAATTCCTAATTAATCTGTATCACCATCCTTACCAATTAATTTCCATCACGATTTAAGTCTTCGCTGATGACCTACCAACCATAAGGCAATGCTTCTCAATAATTGCATGCATGCATGCGTACATCTAGGTTACCATTTGGTCATCCGCTTAACGTTTGACATTCAACATTACGACTAGCTTTAAGGCAATAGTGATAGTCAGTGTTGAACTTTAGTTTGTTGAAATGACCACGCGCTGACTAAAGACCAAGCTAGTACGTTGAGCACGACGTCAATGACTACGTCTTGCCATCCGGATCCACATTTTTTTGGTCGAAGAAGTAGTCCAACCAGCTATGTTGGGTCTATTTGATAGAGTGGATTGGTGTGGGCACATCTAATCTAGTATCATTCTCCTCCATCCATTTATGCAAGCTTTCCACAGCTATTTAATTCCAATTAATAAAACATGATATTAAGTTTAATTTCAAACTTTACCTTGTCTATAAGAGACACCTGATGAGTGGATGCAATTTGTTGCATGAACTTGATTCAAATGGGAAAAAAAACGCAAGATTATTGATTTGGAGCTGTATGTGTTTTAGATCTGAAAATCCATGTTCACATGTTTTAATTGTATTATATAAAAATAAGATATTAATAATTATACGATTAAATATAAATATAATACGATTAATTAAACATGTCAAAAATTTAAAAATATACATATATATTTTAATAAATACATTACAAGATACAATATAATTAATACAACATGATACAATTGACAATTTGTTTAAATATGATTAATTAATTATATGAACTGACACAGTAATCAAATTAATTAAATAAATTAAGCAAGTTTAACTCGTTTAGTATCTTAACTGTGATTGATACATGAAACACCATAATTTTAAATCTAAACCTCTTATCTTCTAATGATTTTTCTATAAAAAATTATAAGGTTTCATTCATTCTTTTTGTATCTCGGGGTTAAATCCCAAGTATTTTCAAGCCCAATCCCAAATAGAACACAACCCGTTTTGAGCCCATATTTTGGATACACTAGAAAAGCTCCATCCTCGGGCTTTGGAGCTTAAGGTTATTTTGGGCTTTAATTGCTGATGCATGATTTGGGCTTTTTTTTCTCGCAGTTCAGAACTTCTTTATTATTAGCAAACACTTAGCCACGTGGAGTCATGTTGGCCGTCCATCTTATTGACAATTTTTTGTTTCCTGCCGTCATTCCCGATAACCCTATAAGATTTGGTTTTCATTGAAAAGAATCATTAGAATCTTAGTTCTTGGAGACCTAGCCGTTCCTTCAATTTTTTCCCTCACAGTTAGGTTTTACGCAGATCTATTCCCCATGGTTGCTCCTGCAGGGATTCTGCTTTCAGGGATCGTTAGATCGCATCAGGATCTGCCTTTCTATACCTGATTTGGTTTCCGATGTTGAGGAGATCTGATCGGTTGGATCTACGGCTTAACCTCCCCACTGCGTAAACCAAAGCCTCTTGCTTTGTAAGTTTTTGTTTTTTGGGTTGATTTTCCATTTATATTTATAAATAAAAAGAAGAAAGATTTATTTGCGTGTTTGTTTTCTGCAGGGAAAAGGGTTGGTCTGACGTTTTGTATCAGAAACCAACATCTGACGGTGGAGATTTGTTGGTTGATTGATTTTGAGGCGGCTGGAGGTTATTTTCTCTGACATATGGTGGATGATAAATGGATGCGAGACGTGAATAGCGATGTGGGATAACGTTTTTTGTAAGTCGAATGGATGTGTAAGATATCGGGGCAAAGAGGCCTTGTTTGCTGAGGGCTGAGTCCCGATCTATCTTTGTCCATCCCGACCTTTGCCATGACAGGTGCGCTTGCATGGCAGGTCACCCAAACTTAATAAAATTTATATCTTTTTGTGTTTCGAGGGGAGATCGCACGGGAATTGCCCGGGTTCTCCCCTCTGGTGTGCTTTGTCCTTGTTTTTCTCTTTTCCTTTTCCCAATATTTATCTGCACCATACGGGTTTCATTCACTATCCACGTCATCATCGGAAAAGCTCATGCTCACCAAAGGCATTGATCTACCACTTTCAAATCGGGAAGCCCAAGGTATATTTTCCATCATTTTTGCTGGAATTCGCCTTTTAGTTTAATTGCACGAATTCTCGTTGGAACAGGCAGTTTATCCAAATTCGCTCTCAACATGCACTGTTTATGCTAGTGGCAATCTTTTATATTCTGAACTAATATGCATTAGAATTTAAGGAAAAGAAGGCTTGTAAGCTATATTCCTCACATTTACTACTGACAGCTCATGTTTTGTAAGCAATATTCCTCACATTTGCTACTGATAGCTTATATGTGAACTAATATGCATTAGAATTTAAGGAAAAGAAGGCTTGTAAGCTATATTCCTCACATTGCTAGTGGTAGCTCCAATGAATCTAACCTATTAACATGGATTAGTTCTTAAAGTTGGTCATGCTGCATATATATCTCCCTTTTAGATAAACAATAGCAATTTTCTAGCTTTGTTTTGTAAAGATAGGCATGTTTTATGGGTTTTTGTCATCTTTGATCACCTACTAACATTAGGTGATGGCTTGTTTTTGATAATTTCTAACTAAAAAGTGTCATGCTGTAGATTTGTCACCGTCTTTTGGTGTGCAAAATTGCTAATGCTATTTCCAGATTTTTGCTAAAAATGCATTATCTGTTATAGGTTAAACAGCATTTTTTAATTGATTGCAAACTTTACCAAAATGTTTTCAGAAGCCTTTTCTAGGAGAGATATAAGTTGAATCACTATTATCTTGTTGGAGAAATAGAAGATAATGATGCTTTTGAATTTGCTTTGATATACTGGTGGTACAGTCATTAAATTAAAATCTAGCTGACAACTTGTATGACATATTTGCCCAACTGATTCTGAAAATTTGATGCACATTATACGTTTTAATTTAACTGGAGGGAATAGTATGTGATTGGCAGTTTTCTGTATCTGCCCACTTGCTGATAACCTTGGCACAAATCAGCATTTGCAATTACATGAATCGGTATGTAATGTCTGTTCAAATAATTGCTGTTGTTCATGCAAATAGTGCTGCTTTCCTTTTAATTGCAGTTTTAAACATGTATGCTTGCAATACTGTTTCACCACAAAGTATCCTATCAAAGTACAATATTTGGCCAACGCAAAGTCTTCATTCGAAGTGTGTGTGCCACTCAAATATGGGCATCTGATCAGACTAATCTACTTATTGTTCTTAGACCTGACTTTACATTTCCACTTCTATTAATATCTCAATTGGTAAAATTCAAATCCTCTGGAAATGGCTTTCCTTCTCTCCACTAGTATTATTTACATTGTCTTATTACTTTAATCTAGTATCATCCAAACTATTGTGTTATTATTGTATTGTGAATTGTGATTTTCTATCTTACAGTTGTAGTAGGTGGATACTATATTGTATGATGTGATAGTGTATTTGCTTGTGCTCAGCTCTATTGTTCTTGAAGCCCTTGGTTGGGCTCCATTGTTATATTGTGTTGCAATAAGGTTTTGTTGGAAGATGTTGTGTAAGTGTGAGTGTGTGCTGGAAGAATCTTTTGGATTTCAACCATGTTGTGCATCTTGAGCGGGCATGTTCTCCATGAGGATTATTCCAAGGTTTGTGGAGTGAAGAATTTGTTAAGCCAAGTTCAATTTTCCAGGTTTCATCTTGCATCATGCAAGTTAAAAGAATGACAGCTTTCGAGTCTCCTGATAACCAAATTAATTGCAGCAGCTTCTTAGGCCTTTTAAAATGATTGGCTTCACCTGCCAGGAGATAAGGACTGATCCCCAATTTTCAAGTCGAGGTTTGAGGATCACCTGTTTCCAACTTTCTGGGAAATTGCTCTTTTCAAGGTACATGTCAGATTTGTACATCCAACTTTAAATAGTAAAAGTTTTTCAGTGGACTACAGTCCCGTGGTTTTTCCCCTTGATAATAAGGGGTTTTCCACGTAAATTTTGTTGTCTTTGTTGAGTTTATTTGTTTCACAAGATTGATTTTGCTTCTTGTTTCATCACTTCTTTACATAAGAAGTTACATGTTCGTGTTTTTTATTTCAATTAGTTCTCATTTTTTTTAACCTTAACGGCTTTGGGCATGCCCATGCCACATTTGAGGTGAGAAATTGAGGCTTCCTTCCCTTTTCACTGCATTTCTGCATTCTGTTTAAATTCGTTTACCTATGTTACGAAACATCTGTTGCAATTTTTTTAACCTATGTTACTGCATCTATTTAGCGCAGTCATTTGATTTTCAACATGGAGTTGGAGACAATTCCAAATTTATTAAATATGATGGATATTTTTTAGCATGGATACAATATGGATTTCTCATCCATGAGGTAATTTTATTGGCTATAAAAAGTGCTACCATTTAGATAAAGCGTTCGGCAGTTTCTAGGTGTTATAAAAAAAAAGAATAATACTGTAATAGTAATTATTTAATAATATGTTCTTTTGGCCCAAAAACAATTTAAAGAGATTAAAATATGTGGGGTAAAGTAATTTCTGTTTTGACTGGGGACTAGTATTTGAAGTATATCACGCATAGGTGTAGGGAAGTTTCACTTCCGACTGCTGCGTGGTCTGTTTAGGTTTGTTCTTATTATTATCGGAAAGATCTGTAAGCTCAAAAAGGCAGAGCGCTCAAATCCGAGTTGGGCTTTTGAGAGGTTGGTGGTTCGAATCCACTCAGATCTCTTTCTTATCCGTAAGTAACTTAAATATGTGAGTAAAATAGTCAGAAAATATTTAAAAAATAAAGATTATGAGTTATTTATTTGTATCGCGTTTCTAATGATAGAAAAGTTATAACTCTGAATAAAATCATGTACTTTACCTTTATAAAACTAAAACTTTCAAACAAATAAATGGGTCTGTACTTGTCACCGATCGATTATCTCATTTTTAATTTAAAGTAGTCTAATTGTGTAATTTTTTTTTATAAATTCAAAATTTATCTATGATATGTACATGCCAGTCATGTCTATATATCTTTAAATACTTTAATTTTGGATCAAAAAAGGCTTTTGTGTGTTATCCTCTATGTCTAAAATTGAAATCCTCTTGGAGTCTCAAGTATAGAGAAGGAATAAACTGTTTAACAGGACAAAATTCTGTGTGTTATTTTTTATGCCTAAAGAGAAAAATGAAAATCCCCTTAGTCGCAAGTACAGAGAAGGAATAAACTGTTTAACAGGACAAAAGGGATGAAGTACGTGTACTTTCGCTAGGTAGAGCCCAATTTATAATTTTGGTTCAGTTACTTAACATTACTTTATGTATTTGTTTTTTCCCCGATTCTATCAAGAATCTACTTTCCGGTGTTTTCAGAGAAAAAATAATTAGAAATTGTACTAGTAGCTATCCAAACTAAATCCGTTTACATGCTTAAAATACCCTTGCTTCTTTTCACGTCACAATTCCCTGTAAGCAGGCCAAGAAGACGCTTGCATGTCTAAATCATAAGCTCAGACATTTTCGTACTAGCCAGCCAATCGCCTTGTAGCAAACTGGCAATAAGCCAATGAAAATAAGCTTATACTAACAGCCAGCGAAAAGAATTTTCTTGAAGAGTCGTTGCTGCTTGTAGTTTTCGATTTCTGAAATCTGGGATCTCATCATCTCATCTCAATTACAGACAAAATTGCAGACAGAATATGATTTTTCCAATGACAAATTGCGTACGGATCCGTTGATACCATCGTAAGTATATCAAATACTAATAAAGTACCAGACGTAACTAGTGACAAAGAAAAAAAAAATGACAGTTCATATCTGTCTTATACCCATATTTCATCAATAATCTTAAACAATTTTTGGTACAATACAAGATTCTATTTCAATTAATAAGACAAAGCTTATAGTAAAAAAAATATTCGCATGGCGTGATGAACGTTCTTTCTCTGATCATGCCGTGGAAGGCATGTTACTTATTAGGACAAGACTACAATGCGAGCTTGCTGGGAACCAAGCTCTTTGTCGCAATGGTTAAAAAACCATTGTAAGAAAAATAGGCCAAAGATATACATCCAATCGTTATTGTGTCAAAGTCATCACCCTTGCATTTTTATATCTTTGGAAACAACTAGTTTAACTTTGCTATGCAAATGCTGGCGACGGACTTGTCGAAGCCATGTTTTTGTCTCCACCTCTTGGCTCTTATTTACTTCTTTGCGATTCGATTGCATTGTATGTTGTTTCTTTGGTGTCAATTTCTATATATACCAAATCATTTCTTGTTTTCTCAAACACTACTCGCTCTCGCAGTTCTCTGGCTTCCATCTTTGAGTCGGTTTTCATGTAAAACAAGGCAAGAACTTGCTCCAGTTCTTGATAGGTACTAGTTAATCAAAATGTGGGTTTTCGTCTTTATGTATGTTCGAAGTCTCTGTTGCTTTTGTTTATGCGTAAAAAAGTTAAGTTGTACATGAGTTTGTTTTGTTCGTATGATCTATAATATGTTTTCGCAATTTGAGAGTACTCTTTAGCTTGACATAACTAGATTTTGTAGACATGCTTTTCTTAAACACATAAAAAAACAAAAACAGAGACAGGAATAGAGGATTTCTATGTTAATCTCTCTGTTTTTCAATGATTTTATAACATGAAATTAGTCTCTGGCTGTGGTTGCATGTGAAGTTTTGCTGTTCATCTATATTTACAACATTGTTGCTAGGAAAAAAGCCAGAAAGATACGAAAATCTAAAATCTTCAGTGTGAAATCCAAGAACAAGAAATTATAAATGGAGGAATTTGTTTTTTTAGACATCATGAATGACTCAAGCAACTTCTAGTGGTTGGAGTGATAAATTAAGTGTAATGATAGGTTTTTGTTCCTTTGTTTTCTTTTAGAAGAGAAAGATGTGAATTGATCATATGGAATGTTCCTTATTTGGCAGATTATTTGATTTGAGGGTTGGGAGGTGAAAAAAAAGACTGCAATGGACATGGACAAAACAGCAGCTGCCCTTGAAGCTATTAGCAAGGAAATTGTTGATCTGGTACATTTCGTGCAATCTCTGTCAAAAACCTATAGCCTAATATATATAGTTATCTATTTCTTTGTTCTTTAGCACAGGAAACATAGGAAAAAGAAGAAAATTTTAGTAGATAGTTAAAGACAATCCGTTTTGCCTAGACAGAGGCAGGTTAACTAGTAATCTAGATTGATGCATGATTATGTTTGAAGAGATAGAAGCCGTTCGATTTTCTTGCAGTAGTTCATATATGGTAGAAAATGTATTTGGATTTTGGAAGTTCCCTTTTGATGCTAAACTGGGAGTTGCTTCCTGCAGGAGAACATCCCTGTTGAAGAGGTTTTCGAAAAGCTGAAATGCACAGAAGGAGGTTTAAGCTCTGATGAGGTTCAGAAACGGTTGGACCTTTTTGGCTACAACAAACTTGAAGAGAAGAAGGTAATCTTCTTTTTATTGTAAACCTTGGCCTAAGTTTCAGAAATACTATATCTTTGATTATAGGTTCCTTTGTACTGAGTTTTGGTGTGCATCTCATGCACAGGAAAATAAAATCCTGAAATTTTTGGGATTTATGTGGAATCCTCTCTCATGGGTTATGGAAGCAGCTGCACTTATGGCTATCTCTCTTGCACATGGCGGGGTAAGTCCATAATCCTCTTCAGGAAATGAGTTTGCATTGAAACTGAATGTCTGAAACCTTGATTTGAGCATAATAAATAGCTGAAGCACTCTCTCTCTGCAGGGAAAGGATATAGATTACCATGATTTTGTTGGCATTCTAGCACTGCTTATAATCAATTCAACAATCAGTTTCATAGAGGAAAACAATGCAGGAAATGCTGCTGCAGCCCTCATGGCTCGCCTGGCTCCAAAAGCAAAGGTTCTTCCCCTGGCTATCTAGCTTATATTTCTTGGATGCATTGTTTTCTCCTTGTCATCCACCAAATGTGTCAAATTTTTTCTTTTCCTTGGTTTTGGTAACATGCTTCTGTGGAATTTAATTGGCTTAATCAGGTTTTACGTAATGGGAAATGGAGCGAAGAGGATGCTTCTGTGTTGGTTCCTGGAGATATTATTAGTATCAAGCTAGGAGACATTATTCCTGCTGATGCTCGTTTGCTTCAAGGAGATCCACTGAAAATTGATCAGGTATATCAATAGAACTTTGAATGATTTGGATTTTTTGTTCTTCCCCTTAAATAAATGATGTTATGTCAATTCTTGGCCCAGAAAGAAAACATCAACTCTTTGAACAATTTGGGCAACATATGGTGTATGCTCTCTTTATATTTTTGAGATAATTACACATGACAGGTTCAGAACTCGAGAGTTTTCAAGAATAGTGATTTGCTAAAGTCCATCGATTGCTGCTAACTCTAACCTATGGTCTAAATGATCTGTACTTCTTTTTTTTGCAGTCAGCTCTTACGGGAGAGTCTCTACCAGTGACAAAACATCCCGGTCATGGAGTTTACTCAGGCTCAACATGTAAACAAGGTGAAATTGAAGCAGTTGTTATTGCAACTGGTGTACACACTTTCTTTGGGAAGGCAGCTCATCTTGTGGAAACCACAACACATGTTGGGCACTTTCAACAGGTTCATATTGAAACTTCTTTGTATCCTTACATGTTTTGTGAATGTTAAACCCTACATGAGAGGGTGGTCATTTCATTTAAAGTTTTGAGATTACTAATTGTGCCATATACTGAGGCATCATGCTGACTGGAGGCTAATTTCAGGTCTTAACTGCTATTGGTAACTTCTGTATATGCTCCATTGCCATTGGAATGGTGATTGAACTCATTGTTATATATGGCATTGATCATAGGGCTTATCGAACTGGTATAGATAACTTGCTTGTTATACTTATTGGTGGTATCCCAATTGCTATGCCCACTGTGCTTTCTGTGACCATGGCTATTGGCTCTCATCGCTTATCTCAGCAGGTCCACAAATCTATAATTTTTATTTATTGAATTACCTTTTCCTTAATTGCAATAACAAGATTAACTTAACTTTCGACTCAACTTTCTGAACAGGGTGCCATAACAAAGAGAATGACAGCTATTGAGGAAATGGCAGGAATGGATGTGCTTTGCAGTGACAAAACAGGCACATTGACTCTCAACAAACTTACAGTGGACAAAAATTTGATAGAGGTGAGACTTTTAATCACTCTGTATCGGTGACACAGCAAGGAACTATAGGGGCAGTGCATGTGTGTAATTCAAGGCATATATTCATTCAAGGTTCAAACTTCACAATACTAGTTTCCCACTGGCTCTTGGAAATAAATGATAGATCTTCTATTCAGAAAATGTTTTTGGATCTGTTGTTTCCCTGAAGATATACAGAATTGTTCCAATTCTTTTCTACTAGTTTGTGTTAAGTTTCTATTTGTAAGAGCCACAGCCTAAGGTTACTATTGTTTTTTTTTTTTTTGAGAGTTAATATTTTTGTTATGTAGAATTTACTCATTTAATTTTATTCTTCAGAGAACTGACAGTTCAAGATCTGTCAATACCAACTACAATGTTGAAACTTAATGTTCTACTTCATTATATAGGTTTTTGTCAACAATGTTGACAAGGATATGGTAGTTTTGATGGCGGCAAGGGCTTCAAGGTTGGAGAATCAAGATGCTATAGATGCTGCAATTGTTGCAATGTTGGGCGATCCTAAGGAGGTAGCATATCTATAATCTGATTTAATTAAAATAGTTTCTAATTCGATTTTTCCTTGTTGTACAATAATCCTCACAGTTTCACTCTGTGGCTGGCTAAGATCATAGTTGGTGGGTTTCTTTGGTTATTGGATTTCTGTGATGAAAAGTAAAATCAAGAATTATGGTACATATTCAATTGGCTGCTCTTTTGCAATGAAGAAAAACAGTTTCAAAAATCATAACTGTGGGAAATAGAAGGGTTTTAGAGATGGTCTTTTATAAGTTGAAATATTAAGAACAAGATGGAAGAACAAGTTCATCAGTCAGGAATCTCACTTGGAATATACAGTTGATTTTTCAAACCTTTGACAATTTCCTCCTTGAGGTGAAGGCTTGGTTGTATAGGAAAACTTCTTGAAATTTATGAGTAAAAATCATTAAGAAGTATGCTGGTAGTATTATATCTTTGTGGCATTGATATGGAATTTTAACTCCCTAAACTGAAATGCCTTCCTAACTGTTGAAACTCTCATTCCAATCTCCCTGGATGTATGAAACTTATTACTTTTCAAAAAAAAAAAAAAACTGTTGAAACTCTCATTCCAATATCTTATGTATTCTCCACATTTACATCTCTCGTACATTGAATTAATTCTGTTGTTTATTGTAAGGCACGAGCTGGAATCACAGAGGTTCACTTCCTTCCCTTCAATCCAACTGATAAGAGAACAGCCCTTACTTACCTTGATGAAGCTGGTAAGTTGCATAGAGTCAGCAAAGGTGCACCAGAGCAGGTACAAACCATACTACTAATAAACCAAAGTTTTCTGTTTTCTGACACTGCATCACATAAGGTTGTCTGAAACTCATTAGTCATTGGCCCCTTCTACTTGCAACTTGTAGATACTCAATCTGGCCTGGAATAAATCAGATATCGAAAAGAAAGTTCATTCCATAATTGATAAATTTGCTGAGCGTGGACTTCGATCCCTTGCAGTTGCTCGACAGGTATCAAAGCTTTTACTATCACTATATTATCTTAGAATATCACTCCTTCATTGAGATAATGGAAGAAGTGCAATTATTTTATGTAGGAAGTGCCTGCTGGTAATAAAGATAGTGCTGGAGGACCCTGGGAATTTGTTGGTCTTCTTCCTTTATTTGATCCACCCCGCCATGACAGTGCTGAGACCATTCGAAGAGCCCTGGATCTTGGTGTCAGTGTGAAGATGATAACAGGTGTGCATTATGTCTGATTAACCTTTTTTCCTTCCCTGCCATAGAATAACTCTTCTGGAGTATGATCTCCACTTGAGACCTTTGGCATTTCCCATAGAGTGTGTTTCCGTCAAGGAGACAGGAAACTTATGGTTCTTGTCCCAGGTGACCAACTGGCAATTGCTAAGGAGACAGGAAGAAGACTTGGGATGGGCACAAACATGTATCCTTCATCATCTCTGCTTGGTGACAATAAGAATGAAGCACTTGGTGCTTTACCAATTGATGAACTTATTGAGAATGCTGATGGATTTGCTGGAGTTTTCCCTGGTAAATATATCTGCTATTATTTATGAGCTCTATAAATATGCTTTTACGTTTCATGTATCTGATTCCATACTTACTGTAGAGCACAAGTTTGAGATTGTGAAAAGACTTCAAGCTAAAAAACACATAGTTGGAATGACGGGTGATGGGGTCAATGATGCACCTGCATTAAAGAAAGCAGACATAGGGATTGCTGTTGCAGATTCCACAGATGCCGCTCGAAGTGCTTCTGATATTGTTCTGACAGAGCCTGGTTTGAGTGTGATCATTAGTGCTGTTTTAACGAGCCGTGCAATCTTTCAGAGAATGAAGAATTACACAGTAAAATGAGAATTTCGTTTTATACACTAGGAATTGGAATTAACCTCAAAGCTTTCCAGTTTCTCACTTTGTATTCTCCTTTTTCCAGATATATGCAGTATCCATCACAATACGTATAGTGGTAAGTCCCAATATGCTTTTTCCCATTTTAAGTACCTTAAAGAGACATAACAAGCTGTACAGCTTTCAAAAGAAGCAAAAGAATACTCACATACGAGGATTGGCAAGCATCAGAAGTAGTCTGATGTGCGAACTAGGAAAGTGCAACATTAATGCATTCTAGTAATTATCCTACAAGTCAAGGGAAGTACAATTGATAAATTCTATAAACAACAGACCCATGCTTAGCTACAGAGGAGAGATCTCATCCTGGTGGCTCAAAGAAGGTACTGAAGTTGTCAGGTCTCAAGATCCTGGCTTTTGTAAGACTGTCTGCTACTGAGTTAATTTCCCAGCTGATATGATAGAAGGTGACTCTCCTGATGGATTTTGAGAGAGTTTCAATGGTATTGGAGATTAGTTTCATATGCCAAGGAACTTTGCTATGGTCCCTCGTCCAGAGAATGGCGTTAGAGGAATCGCTTTCAACTACTATAGTCCCATTTTCCCTTTCGATCCTGAACAAACCATCTGTTCTAACTCCTATAGCCCCTTCTAACTGGAAATGGTTTTCATCTTGCAGTTAGGGTTTATGCTGCTTACTGTGATCTGGAAGTTCAATTTCCCTCCTTTCATGGTCCTAATCATTGCCATTCTTAATGATGGTAAGAGGGTACTCTTCTTGTAGGATCTTGTCTTGCATATGGCAGTTATTAGCATTCATCTTTGAAAATGTTTCCATTCACATGAATTCTTAATCCATTTTTTTATTTACGGACTGATGCTCTTGTTTCCAGGTACCATTATGACAATATCCAAAGACAGGGTCAAGCCATCACCAGTTCCTGACAGTTGGAAGCTCAAAGAAATTTTTGCTACTGGGATTGTTTTAGGCAGCTACCTGGGTTTAATGACCATTATATTCTTCTGGGCAGCCTATGAAACTGATTTCTTTCCAGTAAATGCAAATTTTTGTTTGATCTCCTTCTTTTCTAATATTCTTTTGTAAAGATGAAGATTAATGAACCTAGAATGAATTGCAACTAGAACTGCGAAAGAAAAATCAATGAAAATTGATTTAGTAATACAGTTGAACTCCATTCTGGTTCTGGTAAGTGAATTATGCCTAAGGATAAAGGTATATGTGTTAATTCTTTCTCTCCTTTGTACCTCAGGATAAATTTCGCGTAAGAAGCTTCTACAAAAACAACTTTAATCTTACAGACAAGGGTGTCAGGGATCATTTAAATGCACAGTTGGCATCTGCAGTGTACCTCCAAGTTAGCACCATCAGCCAGGCTCTAATATTCGTGACTCGCTCCCAAGGATGGTCATTCATGGAGAGGCCCGGTCTTCTTCTTGTTACTGCTTTTATCATTGCTCAACTAGTAAGTTAACTGGAAACTTTAGTTATGTTGTTATAGTGGATAATGAGAGGGACAATAACTATTTAAGTGCTCCCAAGACAGATGGCTTTATTATTACAGTAATAATATGGTGCACAAGATGGAATGATTTTTATGACAGCATAGAGTCTGGTAAACACTTGGAGTAGAGCAGTATGCTACTGTCATAATTTCCAAATCTTAGATGATTGGTTGATCTTCAGTTATAAACCAGTGAGGGTTGTTCTATACAGGCAGCAACTGCTATTTCTGCACATGCGTCATGGGGTTTCGCTGGAATTAAAGCTATTGGATGGGGATGGTCAGGCGTTATTTGGCTCTACAATATTGTAACCTATGCACTGCTTGATCCCATCAAGTTTGCAGTTCGATATGCACTCAGTGGTAGAGCCTGGGATCTTGTGCTTAACAAAAGGGTAAGTGCACAACACTTCCCTCACAAAAAATTCATAGTTCCGATTGAATTATAATGTCTGATTCGTTTCCTACAAAAAGTTGCACATGGTTGACATGCATTCTTTGCTATTCAATTTACCAGACGGCATTCAACACTCAAAAGGACTTTGGTAAGGAGGCTCGTGAGGCTGCATGGGCGGCTGATCAGCGAACGCGCCACGGCCTACAGTCTTTGGACCCAAAGATCTTCTCTGAAAAGCACACTTTTAGGGACATCAGTGTCATGGCAGAAGAAGCCAGAAGGCGTGCAGAGATTGCAAGGTGTCTTCTCTTTCTTGAGAGAACTATACCATCCATAAAGACTATTAAACCGATTCAAGAAATTGACGATTTCACCTACTTTCAGCTGCATTCCTTGTTCACATTCAATTCAACCGACATATATATTTGAGTTGCTCATCTGAAACTAATTCCAATATTTCTTTTTCATGTCATACAGATTAAGAGAACTTCACACCCTTAAAGGCAGAGTCGAGTCCTTCGCAAAGTTGAGAGGTTTGGATATCGATGTCAACCCACATTACACAGTCTAAGGGGTACTCTGGATGGCGTTTCGGATGTCAAATTCTCCCTTCTTTTGGCCTCTCCTTTTTTTCTTAATCTTTTTGTTGAGATGTATTCACCCATCAGTCGCCCACCAAGCCGTTTCGAGCCTTAATATCCATAGAGGGGACTGATATTCCTTAATGATTCCATATGAACTATCAATAAGAGCCTTTAATGTCAATTTCATCATACAAACTGCCTTCACAAAATTACTTGTCTGCTATACTTTACTACTGTTATTACATTGTTCTTCTCATAATTTTGACATGAACTCCTACTCAAGAAAGATAAAAGAATAAATGAAAACATGACAAGGAAAAAGAAAAGGGTCAATGAATGTCTGAATAGGCCTTTTAACTGATGCAATTGTGACTATTGGGTTGACCAAGCTAACATCTTCAGGCTTTCGTCATGTCCAAGCCCTCCCAAAAGTCTCTGGGTCTCAACCTATACCAGCCCTTCCAAATTGGAATTTACCTACAGGCCATTTTCATCACCTTGGGTCCCTGACTAAACTTTCTTTTTTCTTCTCCATTGCAAAATGTTCCAGAGCTCCTGACCCCGCTATCTTTGGGCTAGCCCTTGACTAGTCTGAAAAGTAGATTTCAATCTATTAAGACGTCCTAATTATCTTTGATTATTAATTTCTGGCTTGGATGAATTTGGCAGCAGAATGACTAGATGGTTAGGCAGAAAACATGTTTAGAAAGATATCCAACCAGAAGCCAGCATATTTGTATGAAGTTCACCCATAATTAAGCAGCTAAATTGGTGTAGATATCATTCTAGTTTGCATGAACATGACAAAGATCAGTTAGCTACCTGGATTCTCAGTTAAAAGGCAAGATAAAGAAAAAAAGAGCAGAAAGCCGTAATTCTGGCATTCTTCAATCACACTCTTTCCTCAATTACTCAAGCAATGCCAGTTTCTCTTTAAAGTTTGTCGCCACTTCCTTCTCTTTTGCTTTCTAAAATGTGTTGGGTGACATACAAAGTTTTGGATCCTATCCCTAAAAACAGACTACTTGAATTTTGGGTAAGTGAATTAATTTGAAGCATAAGTTAACCATTTTAATGGCAAAAATAGTTGGGTCATGCGTGGATTCAACCATTTCTTGTTATGGAAAATAAGCATTTCCCTGAACTAAATAAGTCTTTTTTTTATTAAAGACAATATTTATAATTCACAAGTGATCTCTATTACAAAAGAATTAAACGATCCCTTTACGAGTCAAACGAATAGTGATGGAAAGGAACTATCAAGTTAATTACTACATTAAGATTTTTCAAAGTAAATTATAATTTTATTTAAATAATGTATTTTTTATCTAATGAAATATAAAAAATACATAATTTTTAAAATTTTAATAATATTTTTTTCTATTTAGTAATAATATCAAAAGTACTATCATTATTAATATATATAATTTCTATACCTAAATTTTATTGATAATACTATTAAAAATTTATATAATGTAATGAAATTATATAACTCTTAAGATCTATCTAATTCTTATTTCCGCCCTTTTTAAAAAATAATGCAAAAGGTTACGTAAGCTGGTACCGGTCTCCCCACCCCCTCCCCCCCCCACCCCTCCCACGTACTGATCCACTGTTTGATACTTGTACAATGAACGTGATACATGTGAGTTATAGCTTCTAACATTAGTACCCAAAAGAAGAAATCAATGTTTGCATGCCTTCTTTCTTATGCCGTGGATAAATTAACGCTCAAGGTTAGTAAAACTTTAATTAGTACTAGCATTTTAATTATAATTAACGTAATTATGAGATAAGAATATAATTATTGTCATAATTTACTGATTTAATGTCTGTTCACCACGCAAAACTACTAATCGATTAGGGCTGGCCCATCTCCAGCTTTGATTGGATAGAAACAGGTGACCTAAAATAATGTTGTTATCCTTGATCACACGTGGGCGTCAACCAAAAACCATATCCAAAAATTATAACCCAACTTCAATTATTCCCGTAATAATTTAATTAATTAATTAATAAGATCTCCAGGAAATCATATGCTGCAATTCAATGTATCTTCACCTTAGATTAATATCTAAACTTTTGATGAGAGAGGTGTGATGTGCTCATTGGATGGTCCAGAATCCAGACTCTTTTTCATCATACAATGGATAGCTAAAAGGAGATTATGGTCTGATATTAACATGTTCCCCAGCAGTATGGGACCAAAACTTCGTTGTCATATACCCAGCAGAGCGGAAAACAAGAACCCAACATTTCTCCCAAAAGCCGCAGCCAGACATCTGAACCTCACTTGATATAATGCTATCCACGCAATATTTACTCACCAAGGAAAAAATTTAAAGGAAAAAAAAAAAGAAAGCTACTACTGCGGTTTGCCACGCGCGACAAGGATGCGTAGTGCACGCGAGAATCAGCTTTGAATCAAATATTTTATTTTGGAATAAGAGGTGAGGCCGTGAAATTCATAAACTTGTAAAATCATAAAAAATATTTAATTTTTTATAAGATAAAAATATTTTTTAATAAATATTTTTTTCAGAAATAACAAAATCTTTTATATAAGAAAATTTTATAAACATTTAATTACATGAAATACTTTATTTATAAAAAAATCATTTATTATACATTTCATAATGTAAATTTATTATTTTTTATATCTTTCAAATAATTCTTTTCATGACTACAAATGCTGCTTAATAAAATCATTTTAATTAAAGGGAATAAAAGATATTTTCAAAATTAACAAAAATTATCAAAAGAAGAATAAAATTAAATAAAGGAAAAGACGTGAATGAAAAATCAATGAACATATTATTTAGTCTAACTTAATATTTAAAAGTGAAATAAATTTATTATCCTATAATTATGAAGCATTAATATGATTTTATGATTGCACTCAATCTATTGGGGGATCAACTACATCAATAATGTTGTGAGGCACCATTATCATATTATTAAAAGGGTCGTCTCTTGTTAAAGTTTATATCAAAGTTATCGTAACAACTGCTTTGAATTTCCTTGGTCTTGATAACGTAGAATTAGGACATGCTACTATTAAATGAATAATTTCTTGTTAACTTTTTTAGATAATTAAGCTAGAGAAATTAGAGATAATCCAATTCGAATTCTATAATTTTTTTTTTTTTGTTTTTGCTTCAATTGATCATATTATGCGTCGGCCAATTCCATGGATCCCATCCTTTGGAATGTCGACATGGAAGAAGACATAAATCTAAACTTGACCTTACATGTGGTTTCTTGGTGAGAATATGCTTTGCTCGCCTCCAAGTAATTCAGTTGGTT
This sequence comes from Theobroma grandiflorum, assembly GCA_036013995.1. Lineage (NCBI taxonomy): Eukaryota > Viridiplantae > Streptophyta > Magnoliopsida > Malvales > Malvaceae > Theobroma > Theobroma grandiflorum. The sequence continues at coordinate 4,606,595 of CP142131.1, read as the reverse complement.
GACTTAAGCAGCAGCCTTCGACGCTCCCCTAACGCGTGTTGAACAAAAAAATATAAAAAAAATCCCAGCTTTTATTTTTATTTATTTCATTCCCACATAACAATTTTCAAGATTTAGTTACTTCCCTCGTTTTCTTCATTTTAGCTGTGAATGAATTGGAGATCTTTTTAAAGCAGCGTCTCTCCTTGCATGTCATCATCACTCAACACCCATTTCACACCACAAATTCAGCAACACATCACTCTAATTAAATTCTTAATTTTTTCCTTAATTGGATAAAGGTATATAGGCTTAGTCATGGCTTATATGGCTTGTCTCCATCATTAAAACTTGTTTAAGGATTCTAATCCTCATGCTTCATGTGTTTGTTTTCTCCCCTCATTGCATTTCCAAAGTGTTTTAGTTTCTCATGCAATCTCTTTGGTCAATCCGTTCCCCTGGCCCAGCGTTAAATTTTATAACTCTTTCTTGTTTTCAGGAATCAAGACTGCTCTGCTAGGTACAATTAGTTTGTTTTACATCTGGGGATGTATATATATTAAGCAGTTGATATTGTTAACTAGTGGGGTTGTGGTCAGTCGTCTAAACTGGAGTAGTTGGGAGTTTTAGATACCGTTGTAAATGGAGTGCAGCTTTTTTAGTTCCAAGTCTATGCCAATGTCCGAGATAGCATGCATGGAAAGGACATGTTCAAGCCAGTTTTTGAGTTTCAGGCCATTGGTTGATGTTAAGTCCACCCCGCAGTTCTGTTTTAGCAGAGGTAATTCTACTGCTTGAATCAGCTGGCAGATTGTCGGTCAAGTCAATATTGTTGCTCCCTTGTTTCAGATTTCTGAGTTTTCTTTTACTTTTCTTTTCCTTTCTGTTTTCTGCAATAGTGAAACAGAGTTGTTTTGGTTCTGTTCATAAACATAAACTTCTGGATTAGTTGTCCTGTTTTAAGATTCTGATTCTGTTAGAAGTGGTTTTATCATAGTCAATTGAAGAAAGAAACCAAAAAAAATGTGGAAACTAAGAAATGCCCTAATGAATATGTTTAATCATCAAACAAGAGGCCATTCCTTGTGTTCTTAGTTCTTCATTTGTAGTTTCTGCATTTTCAGCCTTAAGCTCTTGCTGTCTAAATTTGTTTAAGCTAGTACGTATTACCAGATGAAATTTGAGCATCAACGATTTAACTAACCTACCAAATCAACTTTCTTTCCCAGGTCTAAAGAAAACCATAAGTTATCTCACTCTTTAATGTAAGATGCCATTGATTGGAAAGTTCTGGTTTTAATGATTTGTTGCTCTTTTTCCCCCCATCATACTTGTTTCCAGGTATATCTCCGAAGGCTTCTTATTCAAGTACTCCGAACAACACCTATGTGCCAAAAAAAGCTCTTAGATCAGTTGAGCAAGAAAAACTTGGAGCAGGGAATTTACTATATCAGATTAATGGATCAAATTCAAGTTTGATTACCAGGAATATGAGAATACTCGATGCCTTTGATGATGAGTATGGTGGAGTCATTGTGGATACAGAAAGATTACCAGCTAATCCAAATGTCTTTGCATCCATGCTTCGTTTCTCACTTTCTCAGTGGAAGGCGAAGGTAATTAATTCTCCCTGTCTATGATTTTTCAAATTCAGGTATGCATTTTGTTGATCATCTTAAAGAAAATTTGCTCGTTTTTAACTCATCTTAGTTAATTACAAATCTCTCTTCCATGAAACTGGTTTTTGCCTTTAACCATAGTCCCCTGTATATTCACGTAGCAACTCTTCGATGTCATAACATAAGAGTAAATTTCTTGTTTATAACTGAAGTTTCCATCGGCTTTGGAATTGATTTAGGATTTCATCTCGCTAAACCAGAAAAATTTGTTGTGCCCATAGCTCCACCAGAAAGGAAAAAAAAGGCTCATCGGGACAAATTTCAATTCTTCTATAGTTCACGACGTTTGTGATTACTCTGATCTTATGTTATCAAACTGCAGGAAAAGAAGGGAATTTGGCTTAAGTTGCCAGTGGAAAAATCAGATCTTGTTCCAGTTGCTGTTAAGGTAATTCCAGATACTAAAACCTGCACATGCATTTCACTGGCTTCACTAAATTACTCCTTCCTTTTCTCTCAAATTGAAAGTAGAAGTGAAATCAATTTCCCAGGGTTTGGCAATTAGCAACTAGGTTGCATGAGTTGACAAAATGTTCAGGGAAGAAGGAAAAGTTCTTCCCTCCCATACTTTTGCATTCAATTCACTCTTCAATGATCTCTGATATTAGCAACCCCGATGCAGGAAGGATTTGAATATCATCACGCAGAGAGAGGTTATGTAATGTTAACTTACTGGCTACCTGAAGGACCCAGCATGCTTCCTGCTAATGCTTCACATCAAGTAGGGGTTGGAGGATTTGTCATCAATGACAAAAATGAGGTATGTGGGTTGGTTGAGGTTGAGTTGATATGAAAGAAAAGAGAGAATCATGGCTGAGCTATCTATTTTAAAGTGGCAAGAATATGTATTTTATCCGATTCCGAGGTATTCCATATAATTTACATCTAGGACAATTTTCATGAGCTGCTTTAGTGCTGCTTCTGTAGTTTATTATAAAGATAACACTATCACAATAATAATAATAAGGTAAAATGCCCCAATATTTTTAAGTTTTAGTCAAAATTCTAAACGAATCTATTAGTTTTCAAAATAGATACTCAATCTTAAAAATATAAATACTATTAACAGAAATTAGAAAAAAATAAAATATCTTTTCTTTATTAATTTAAAAAATTATTATAATATTTTAAAAAAATTAAGAAAAAAGAAGCATCGATCAGTGTTCTCCTTGGGGAGCTCGAGGAACTCCGGTGCTCCACATCTTGAGAGATTTTTTTTTAATCAATAAAAAATAAAATTATATACTAATAATTTTAAAAATTAATAAAGGGTAAAATTATTTTTTTACCTTTATCATGGTAAGTTGTCAAAAATACTAACAGTTGACTAACAACTTAACTTACGTATTCAACAAAAAATATATTTTTAGAGTGAGATGTTAATTTTGAAAACTAATGAATTTTTGTATAATTTTGATCAAAATTTAAAGAGTAAGGCATTTTACCCTAATAATAATATTTCTCACAAAGATACTGATAGTTGGACGTGGCAACCCATGGACTTATGGATTTTGAGGCTAGAAGTTAGACCGATACAATGCTGATGTATTTAATGGCCTTGCACATCCTTTCCTTATAAAGAAAAAGCAGACCATATACAAAACCAATTAGGTTGAGTTTTTTATATCACTTTAATAACATGGACCTTCCATTTTCTTAAGTTACTTGTATAAAGTTTTGCAAGCACTAAAAACCCATAAGTTAAATCCTAATGCAAGTATTTGCAACGATCTATTGCAGGTTCTTGTGGTACAGGAGAAATACTGTGCTCCAGCATTTGTTGAGCTTTGGAAAATACCAACCGGTTTCATTGTTGAGGTATATTATTTGGTTTGAATTGACCTAATGAAAGTTTTAGATCAAAGAAGAAAATACGAACCGTTTTTTTTTTTTTGGTTATAAACGGCTGAATCTTTCAATTAATTAAGTTTTGATTGGTACCACAGTCAGAGGAGATTTTTACTGGAGCTGTAAGAGAAGTCAAGGAAGAAACTGGGGTAAGTATATTTTGCTTGGTACATTGCCTCTAAGATTCTATTTCAATCGTATTGTTGTCAGTAACTTAATCTCAGTTCAGAGAGTTCAAATTTGTCTAATTGGGCTAATGTATTAATAGTAGCTGCACTTGTTCCACATTGCAGATCGACACTGAGTTTGTGGAAGTAGTAGCATTCAGGTAACACAATAGAACTGATTTTGCAAATGTCACCACCTCTGTCCAAAGAATTTTTGTACAGCAAGTCCTACTCCATGCAGTAAATTTGTGATATTTTGATTACTGATACTTGCTTGTAACTCCATCCCAGGCATGTGCACAATGTGGCCTTTGAAAAGTCAGATTTGTTTTTCATCTGCATGCTAAAACCACTATCAACTCAGATTATGGTTGATTATCATGAAATTCAAGCAGCCAAGGTAAGTACCAACTCAGATTATGATTTTCCATCTCGCCTCTCTCACCGGTTACTATTTTGGGGGGTAACATACTGATTCAAAAGACATCTTTCTTCTCTTTGAACCACTAAAGTCTTTCAACAAATGATGAAACACATTAGATTCTTTTTAATCTTCTTCCTCCTATATATATATATATATATATTATTATCAAGAATACTTGTTGGCTTATTAAATATTAATTTGTCAATTGGCAATCGTGCAGTGGATGCCTTTAGTTGAGTTTGTGGAGCAACCATTGATTCAAGAAGATTGCATGTTCAAGAAAGTCATTGATATCTGCATTGCCCGCCTGGGGAAGCGCTATTGTGGATTGTCTGTACATCAATTGGCTTCTAGATTTGATGATAAAATATCTTCTCTGTACTATAATGTCGTTGACTCACAAGAGATCAACTGTATAGGCAACTGAACAATTCAAGATCACTGCACATTGCTCCTTTCTGCCCTTGTCATTGCCTTGTGGAAATGCGTTTCTTCATTGCATTCAAAACAAGGGTAACAGTCCATGGAGCCTGTCTCTATATTGAGAAGTACCACCATTTTTGCGAAGAAGGCAGCTGATACATAACCTGCAATTACAAATATATTTCTAATGTAAATATGCCTTTGAATGTAAAAATACGGTTAGTTTAATTTTAGATGTGTGATAATCGCTCTTTTTCATTTTTTTTCATTGCTTAGATGTTCATGTCTCTTTTGCTTGATAAAGCACAAACTTTTGGCAATTTTTAGAAGTTATAAGATTCAGAATTGATCAAGTTGCTTTCCCCACCTTCATTTTCTTGTGATTTCTATGTCAAACTAGCAGTAACTCAATGAGGTGATCCATTGCTATCAAGCCAGAAGTGAAGGCTGTATCTTATCAGAGGACTGATTCTCTTCCTTTATTAGGCGAACTGATTAGTCTAAATCCATCTGTCAGAACTCTATTAAACGCTTTAACAAGTTTGTTGAAAAGGGATTCTCAGGAAATGAGTTGTCAAATATTCAATTAGCTAACTCTGAATCCGATATAAATTCAACATGTTTAACATGTCTGGTCAATCAGTTTTTGCAATAATTCAACCTTTTTTTATTCTCCTAAAAAATGAGAAATCATGATTAGGAATTGCATTGATCATCGAAGATTCCATCGAAATGTTTACATTTGTTATACCTTTCTCAGCCTTTTGGCTAAGATCTGGCATTGAACCAACCCCATGAACAGCTTGGCGATCAGTCAAAAGACCAGAAAAACTAGGCCGGCTTAGCCTAGAATGCCCATCAGAGCCTGATTCAAGTGAAGAGGCAGAAGCAAGACAATGCCATGTGTGGTATGCTCATCCAATGTCGTTGAGCGCATAAGAAGGTCAGACATTGCAATCTGGTGGGGCATGGTTCATTACAGACAAAACTGGGTGGTCCTGTCAAGTAAAACCGTAATGCCTTTTAAGTCAGATTTTGCATACTTCTTTGCTGGAAGCTGGAGTCTGTTCCAAACTAGATTTTGCATATTCAATCAAGTCAATGATATTTTCTTCCACGATTGTGGCTGTCATGAGTTTCCTTCTTGCCCTGATGGAAAAACCTTTACTATAATCCCTGTTGCTTTTCAGGAAAAAATGTATGAGATTTTCATTCTTGTGTTCAAACCAAGGTGGCCATGGTTTTCACCTTAGCTCAACTGTCTCCTGTGGCTATCTTCTCTAAATTATTAAAGCTTGACAACTATCCGTCCCTTTATAAAATTCCGTCAGCAGAAAGAGAAGGTTATTTGATTTTTGGAAAAGGACAAGGCTAAACAGAGAACGTTCGGACAAAATTAGTATACCTCATGGAATTTATTAGCCGATGTAAGCCTTAAATAAATATGTTAGGTTAAATAGCAAACTTATACAGGCATATACGATCAATTACAGAAATATATTCTCTAATTTTAGGTACAATAAATTTGCCACCGGAAATTTTAAATTTAATATTGTATTAAATTTGCAATTTTTATTTAATATTATCTGATTTTTATTATATTATTAATATTGAAAACGATATCAAATTTTAAATTTTGAAAAACAAATTCATTTCGTCTTAAATCATAGAATATTTTTTTAATTATATATAATTCTTTTTTATTGACAGAATTAGACATAGTTGGACGTAACTTGCTTATCTCTGCAAAATTCTTATATGTCTCGAATTTTTTAAATATATTGAAATGTGGGGTGAGTAAATTAGTGGATTTGGTGGTTTAGTCCACTATACTTAAAGACCTAATGGATCAATCATTTTTAAAAAACCGATCAAAACTAATCAAAGATAAATGAAGATCAAATCAATCAAATATAATTTTGGTTTGGTTGGTCCGGTTTTGGACCAATGAATCAAAATTTTATCACTTTTTTTATAAATTATAATATTCAAACTTATAGATTTCATCTATAATTATATACATATATGAAATTAATGATATGACTTATGTATTATAATGTTTTATATCAAAGTCTGTATAAATAATAACTAATTATAAATAATATGTTATAAAATCTAAAATGATAGCTAATAAACTTATTGAGTGTAATCATATAAATAAAGTTTATTATAAGTTATAGTAATACTTATGTATAAATTAAATGAATGTATATATAATATATTACTTTATTATATATATAATTAATAATACAAATTATATGTTAAAATGTTTTATATCAAAGTTTGTATAAATAATAACTAATTATAAATAATATGTTATAAAATCTAAGGTGATAACTAATAAAGTTATTAAGTGTAATCATATTAATAAAGTTATTAAATGTAATCATATAAATAAAGTCATATATATATATGACTTTATTATATATATATACACGAAATTAATGACATATTTTATATGTTATAATATTTTATATCAAAGTTTGTATAAATAATAACTAATTATAAACAATATATTATAAAATATAAGCTGATAACTAATAAAGTTATTAAGCACCTGAGCATTTGACTCATTAGTTGGTACATTATCCCTCTGCCTAAAGAACAGGGTTCAAATCCCCTGCTTAAAGAATAGGGTTCAAATCCCCCCTCTACCAATTATAAAATAAAAAATAAAAAAAACTAATAAAGTTATTAAATATAATCATATAAATAAAGTTTATTATAAATTATAGTAATGTTTATGTATAAATTAAATATACATATATATAATATTTATACAATTATATATATATATATATTCATAACATTTTATATTACGAAACATTAATAAAATGTAATAATTATAACATATTAATATATAAGATATTTACTATCATATATTATAATATTAACATATAAGCTATATCATTTAAAATATATAACTTATAATCTCATATTAATATAGATTTATAAATAAATATATATAATTAATATTAAATTGCTATCATTATGATTTGTATCTATACATATAATATCCTAGTATATTTTAAGTATATTATTAATTAAGTTTACTATCAATTCTTCTTAATATATATAAAAAATATTTTAATATTAATATATATAAATATATAAAAAACTAGTTTAGTTTTTTAAGTAGATTGATTAAAAAAATTTTAAATCGAGAACTGACAAAAAAACTAATTGAATCAAACATTTTAAACCAATTAATCCAATATATCAATTAAATCAAACTAATTTACTCAAATCATATTTAATTTGAGACGATAGTTGATCTGAATTGATTTTACTTACCTTTAAATGTGGGTAGCTGTCACAAGCGAAATTATGGAATGTTGGCCATTGGCCAAGTCTGGCCTAAATGGTCCTAAGAAAGGAATGCCACTAGGATGTGAGTATAATGACCATTATTTATTATAGCCATTTTAAATTAGGAGAGATGAAACTAGGGACCATTACTTTTGGTTGGAAAGTGGAAAATCATAACGATTTTCAAAAACAAAAAAAATAATAATTCGAATAGTATGCATTTTTTTTTTGAGTTTAGCATAATTCTTGAATTTGTTATAAAAAGTTTTCAATAATAATTAGTAGAAATTAAGGAAAAACTTAAATGATTTTTTTTTTGTATATAACATAGATGAATTTATAATATACATAAACTCAAAAATATAAAACTTATTTTATTTTCCGTCTTTTGTTGGCCTACATGACTGCATTTGGGCAGTCGTTCCATGTTCAGTTATTTGGGCAATCTATCCAAGCCATTGCACATTGACACCATACTCTAATAATATTTTTTTTAAAAAATAAATATCATGATTAAGAATCACAATAAATAAAATATTCTTATTGAAACTTCATTATTTATCTAAATACTCAAACTCTATAAAAACTTGATTAACAGTTTAAAATTATTATCTAAATCATATTGAAATTAAACGGATATTACTTACTAAATATCGGAATTATCATCTCCTATTATAACTTTTTCACAAAGCAACTAATCTAAAATTTAGTCACTCCACAATCTTTTCAAAAAGAAAAGAAAAATTAAATAAAGCTTCCTCTACACATTGACCCAATAAATAAATTGAATAAATAATTAAAATTTTGACTATAAACTCTGATAAGCTAAAAGCGAACAAAAAAGAGATCTAAAGGAAAATAAATGATTAATAGATTAGATTAAAGACAGGCAACGATTCTAAATTCTTAATCCCAACCGTTTAGTATTGTAAAAGAGATTACTTAAGTAAACTATGAAGTCCTGAATTCTTGTACTACTTTTTATACCCATACAAATTAAACTTGAATGTCACTTTTATTTGTGAAAAAGAGCTCCATGATTCATGTATCTTCTTTTTTCTCTTTCTGAAAAGAACAAAGAGAGTTGCTTGAATTACCTGAAATCTCCCTTTCTTTCTTTGATCTCTACCCCAAAGCTGTTTCGTTTAAGCTCTCTCTCTGTCTCCTCTTCATTGGTAAGCTACAAAGTTTTCAATTTTCTTTTTCCCTAAGACGTTTGTTGTTTATGCTTTCATTTATTGTTCACCATTTGATTTTCTTGGATTTATTGCCGTCTCTCACTATGTTTACTCGGAAAAGTTAGTTAATTTTTATGTATGCTCTGTTGGGTTTCCTGGGAAACCTAGAAAAGGGAAAGTTAATTCCTCTGGCTCTTAATTTTACACAATTTGGAAAGAAAAAAAGGAACCCAATACTTAAAAGCTTTTCGTTTCTTTTGCTTTATTTTCTTGGTAACCAAATGGGTTGTTGGGGACTTTTGCTTTCTGGGTTTATATGTTCCAGTTTCAACTGTTATGACATTATGGTAAGCAGTAGCTGTTCTGAAACTTTTGAATTATTTGTGTAATTGTGTATTAATTGAATTTTGACGCTTTGTTGATACAACCCATATATTTGTTTTCTTGGTCTGCTGCAGAGGATGAGGAGCTTCTAATATACATTGGAGAGTGAAGGTTAGATTTTAAGGGGACAATGCGGTTGTTTCCTTCCAATTCGACTGTGACAAAGGGGCAGAGTAATGGAGGAAGCAATCGCGCTTTGTTGTATCTCAATGTATATGATCTCACACCTATAAATGACTACCTTTACTGGTTTGGGCTTGGGATATTCCACTCTGGTATTGAAGGTATCATTTCTCCTTTATGTTGATTTGGGTGTTAGTTCTTGTTTTCATGCGTGAACTTTCTGCTCAGACGTGGATAATTTTGTCTTGAGTATCTAGTTGATTTAGTTGATTGGCATTGCTAGCTTTTTATCTTAAGCTTAGTTATTTGATGAATAGCCTTGGACATACACACACGGCAGGATATGATGCAGTTCTTTTTAACAAAACTTTTAAAAGAAGACATAAAAAAAAAAAAGAAAAAGAAAAAGAAAGGGATCTATTGGTTCATTAATGTCTCCAAGCAAGTTATGCAATTTTATTACTATTAATACTGATGGCATTATTTGATCTGAGTTTGCTAACTGTTTTATGAAGTTTGTCCGTAGTCCCCGTCTTTTGATGATTTCTTATTTATTAAAAAATGTTAATCTTTGATCTCTCCCGCCTTACTATTTTCAAAATTTCTGTGAATTTTAACCTATTGTTCCATTTCTGATAATCAGTACATGATTTGGAGTATGGCTTTGGAGCACATGAGTATCCTACAAGTGGGGTTTTTGAAGTGGAACCAAGAAGTTGTCCTGGTTTTGTCTTCAGACGATCAGTATTATTGGGCAGCACTAACATGTCTCGTTCAGAATTTCGGGCATTTATGGAACAGCTTTCACAAAAATACCATGGAGACACGTATCATTTGATTGCTAAGAATTGCAACCATTTCACCGATGAAGTGTGCCTGCAGCTAACTGGAAAGCCTATTCCTGGATGGGTAAATAGGCTGGCTCGATTAGGTCAGAAAACTGTCTGCTTTCATGTTCATGTTATCCAAGAAGCTGTAATGTATTTATGGTTTCTAGTGGTGGTAGATTGCATATTCATATGGCATGCTTATAAAAGAATCTCTCATTGTTAGATATTGCATTAATGCTAGCTCCTGATTATTCTGGCCCAGAGATTGGATGGCTCCAACCATTATATGAATGTCTATCATTTCTTCTTCATTTTATGTAGGGTTTTGAAGGATGGGACAAAATAGCTTCTAACACTTATAGGATATGTAACAGTGGATTGTGTAGTCCTTGCAATTCCCTCTATCTGATCAACCAGGTTTTCGATGTTTCAGGTTCATTTTGCAACTGTCTACTTCCAGAAAGCATTCAAGTTACTGCAGTTCGACATCTTCCTGATCATCGAACATATTCTGGTAAGCTTCTTCTGGCAACCATGTCTCAAAGGTCTGTCATGTTCTTTACAAGTTTCACCAAATGTGCTTATGAGTTTTACTGCTGCACTGAATGAATTTATAATTGTCTTAATGGTTTAGAAGCTTGGTTGCTTCGATTATGAATTCTGACACTGCATTTGCACATAGTTTTCTGGACCCTGAGAACTGTGGAGCTGTTCTGCTAACTTGGGCTGTGAATAACCATGTGCAAATTGCATTACATATGAGATAAATTGTCTGTCGAAAATATAAAAGCAATTATTCTGTGTTGCTAGGCTTGCTTATTGTTTAAGTTTTGTTAACTTTCTGATTACTATTGCCGTCAAATTTTTTATCAAGATATTCTTCCAATGCAGATGATGAGATATTAGATTCTGCCGCAACATCATTAACAGCAGAGAGTGAGGAAGAGGATTCAGATCATCATCTGCTGACAACACCGAATAGTGATGTTGCATTTCTGAAAGAAAAGCCAGTGAGGCTTGCCAAGGAACTCCTATGATCTTTTCTCCAACTGTAATTGTTTCTTTTTGGGTTTGTTCTATTATTTGTTCTTCTAGCATGTGGTCCCAAATGCATCAGAGAACATGTCAGAGCTCTTCAAGGTACAGTGATGCTGCTGTTGACTTCATTTTTATTTTAAAATGTGTGCTCATGCCTCAACTTATTCCTTTACTACGGTGCTAAGATTTAGATCTGTTAAGAGTATAACCCTTGAAGTTGTGGGTTGTTACTAGATGCTATTAGATTTGAAAGAATTTCCATGGTTTTGTAATGTATCACTCTCCGAATGTTGTGCATCCTGGCCAGATATTCAGATTCTGTATTATTAGCTGTATTTCCTTCGTCTCATTGTGAGAAAATTATTATATTCTGACTTCTTTTGTTCATTGAACACAAAATTTCTATTTGGTTCTAGGTATTATTGAAGCTGAAAGCTTGAATTTTGTGTTATTACTTGTATGGCTAGAAGGGTAATGAGTTCTCCAGTTGTGAACGTATGTAATCTGCATTGATTTGGATGAAATGGGTTATGCCCATAGGTTATAATTGACAGCAATGTATCAAGCTGAAGTTAGCTATCATCTCAGTCTAAGTGAAATTTTCTATAAACCAACACAGTGACTGTAAAAGTATACTTGCCGAGAACCAAAGGTGACTTTGTCTTGTATTAGGATCTGTTTTCTTTTTTGTGTCTGTCTTCAGTAAGATCGGTAAAGAAGCCAGCCATTTTCTCTTGTTGCTTTCTCCGGACTAGGTGTCAAAATCTCCATCTGGGTAGGACTGTATAATGATGGAACCGTAGGGAAAATAAGTGCCGTGCAGTATTGGTAAGGATGATTCCTCAAGTGTTGGAGAAGTCACAAACATTCAGAGACGCAACTAACACGAAACATAATGAACGAGTTGTTAAGGGCGTTGACTTTCTAGCAGCTTTTGAAAGCGAGGCTGCTTCTGGACTGTTGAGAGGGAGAATAAAAGCAAGTCGTAGCAGAAAAAGGCCGGCGCAGGGGCTATAGTGGTCCACAAAATTAAAAAGTAATGCTGCAATTTCCACAATCTAGAGGGATTTATAGACTTGATCATTGATCAGTTGGCCCCAATGAATAAAGTCTTTCCAATGAATAAAAGTCTTTCTTTTAATTTGAAACTTCTCCCAGGAAGTTTCCTGCCCGCTTAACAATCTTGACGGAAAAAGATGGCTAAAACTTGGAAGAAACCATTCTTTAAGTCCAAGTCGAATGTCTTGCTTGATGTTTCCTAGCGAAGGGGGTATAAGTAAAGGGAGAAGAGTAAAGAATCTTATTTAATTACTTCAGGGCCCACTCAATCCTCATTGACTTGGTGGTCTTTCACGCTTCCGGCCCTTGTGTGTGCGCACTGGACTCCTCCTTTACTTTGCCCTTTTTTAAACCATTTTAAGTTCTCAACTTTTCATATATATAACATAAAGAACTCAGAAGAAAACTAAGCCTAAGCTAAGCATTTACTAGCCTGGTCCGTCCTTCACGTTTTTGGCATTATACTGTACTGCAATGGATACTTCTGTCTTCTTCATTCTCCTTTTCTCTTTAGTTCTTTCAAGTACAGAGGCTTTTGAGTCCAGCTGCCCACCTGCAAAATTTGGTCATGGTGCTTACGATATCAGGTTCCCTTTCAGACTAAAAACCCATCAGCCCCAAAACTGTGGTGACCGAGGTTTTGATCTTTTTTGCAGAAACAACTCCACCATGATCCACTTCCCATCTTACGGTGACTTGGTTGTCAAATCCATTTCTTATGATACAAGGAAACTAAATCTGCTTGACCCCAAAAATTGTGTCCATGAAGTTTTTCTAAACCTCAATCTTTCCCTCACTCCATTTGATTACTACCACGTCTTGAAGAACTATACGTACTTCAATTGTTCAGCTTCACTCGGGCCCTCTGTCACCCAAGTCCCATGTTTAAGTGGTCCTCAACACCATGTTTATACTGTAGAATCTCCTGTTCCCGTGCCAGATTCTTGCAGGACAATAAAAACTGTCGCAATTCCATTTGCATACAGTTCTTATCTTTCCGACAGCAGCTTCGGTCTCGGGCTAACTTGGGACTTGCCTGAACGTCAGGACTCCGGCTTCCAATCTAAAACAGGATGGTTCCATTTAGCACCAAAAGAAGGTAACTTCTCATCAATTCTCTTTCTTAATGTGATTCATAGATTGGCTATTTTAGCTTCTGTCTTCTTTGCTCGAATTTGGTGATCCTGATGCAACAAATTAAATGAAACAAGTATTAGATGAACAATCTGTTAGCCAGTCAGGAACTCCAGAAAAAAATTTCATGCATTGGAGTTCATGTATATATATATATATGTTTGTAGTAGCTTACAGGTTCATTGGAAATGAACAGATTTGTGCACCCGCAAACATGAACTTGATCAACTTCATGTTTCTTCCCTTAATTCATCACTTCATCGTATCTTAGTGACTCCTCCTTTCAGGCGTTTACTTTAGTATTGATATTTGCTTTTTCTTCTCAGTTTATAGGGCAGTAAGTTTTTGTTTATTTATTTTTAATTTTCATTTCTCCATTGACGTTAGTACTATTGTTAAGGCAGATAGATCAGCAGCCGACACGTGGCCTAATTGTGGAGGCCTCTGCTGGCTCTTTCATTTTCCTTCTTTATTTTTTCGGCAGAGTTGGTGATTGATGTACTTTTTTGAAAAGTCTGCGCTGCTGGGTGCTAGCCTACATGAATCTATCAACGCTACTTAACACCATGCAATTCTAAAATTTTATAATCTCTGTGAACAGGTGCCGCAAAAATGGCAGCAGAAACTCTTATTGCTGATTGTTGACAACTGATGTTTACTGAAAGTAATGGTTAATTCATATTATGGTTCAAATTTTTGCAGTCCCAGTGATAGCAGGCATGGTTCTTTTAGCTGCTGCAATGCTGATAGGCATGAAGATCCTTTATACCCAGATACTGGATTCACATGGAGCCAAGGAAAATCAATTTGTAAAGAAGTTACTAGCATAAAATAAAGCCCTGAAGCATAAAATCTGCTAAAAATGATTAAAATGACAGTGTAAATTGAGTATTCGGTGTTAATTATAGTTGGCAACAATGCCCTTTTTTTTTTCCCTTTTTCAGTGTGTAAAGACTTTCTATCTTTCTTTTTCCCCGACTAAAGATACAAGTTGTGATATTTTGATAATTTTGTTCTGTCTCTATGGGAGCTGTTTTACTTTTATCTCATGTTGGCGTTCAAGTGTATGTACCAAAAAGAATATGGACCCAAAAGCCAACAGGCTCATTTGCTTCTTTTCTTTGTTGTCTAAATGGGCTTAGATGGGTTTCAATTCGTGTCAACCCAATAACTTCATTAAAAATCCAAAGCCCAAAACGTTACTCAAAGAAATTAAGAAACTCTTACATTGCATTGCTCTCGGTTGACCTTTTTTCTTAGACTCTCCTCTGTCTCTATCTCTCTCTCTCAGCAATCAGCATGCTTTGTTATTTCCTCTTTCGTAGTGGCAAACGCGTCCAATTTGGATTGTAGAAACAAAGAGAAATGGAGATTGTTGATCATTTTCTCCATGGGCATCCTTGGCGCTCACTGCAGCAGGAGAAGGTCAATGATGAAGTTGTCTGTTCGGGATGTGGAAAGGGCTTATCGGGTCGACGTAAAGACTGCAAGTTTTACATTCATAAATCCTGCTCTCAACATCCAGAAGAGATCCAAAATTTCTTGCACCCGTGCCCTCTTGTACTCAAGATGCTACTCTGTATAAGTAATGCTTGTTTCAAAAGATGTTACTCACCGGCATCCGCTAGCAGTTGTGGATCAGAAGAAAGATTTGGAAGTTTGGTGCGTTATATGTGAGAAGCTGTGCTCTGATTATGCATACGGTTGCGAGGAATGCAACTTTTTTTCTGATTCATGCATGATGTTCATTCAACGACAGATCAATGATCCTTCCACCCTTGCCCTCTCATTCTGCTCACAACTCCACATTACGTGTGTGTGGATTGTGATGAAGATGGCTCAGGCTTGGCGTTTCGGTACTGTTAGAATTTTGAGAAACTTAAGAGATTGTTGAGTGCTAAAACAAAGGAGGAACACAGTTTCATTAATAAAGATAACGGTTTTTATAGCTTTATAAAAGATAATGTTAAAAAATAAACTGATAAAATTAAAAGAAAATAGATAGCACTACTTGGAATTACCACACCACTAAATGGTGGTGGAGGATGCGCCTCCTACAATTGCTTGGGTTTGATATGCAGAGGTGGTGACTTGAACTCAAGGATTGGTGTTTGCACTCTTGTAGGTGAAGAAATAGGTTCACCCTCACTTTCGATGTGTTTTGTGTAACACTTCAATATGCACCTTCAGTGCCATCCTTCAATACCTAAAACTATAGAGCATGAATGTCACGTTCATTCTTTAAGTCTTACCAAATCTCCTTTCCAATTTGAACTAAACTCCAATGAAGATGCCCATAATTCAGACGATGAGTTTTATTGTGACGCTTGCAAAGGAAAGAGATACAAATGGAATTCAGTTTATTATCGTGAAGAATGTGAACTTATCGCTGAAATTAGATGCGTTATCAATAACGTACCTATACATTTTCTAAGTTTTAGCATATTTGTAAGAATATTTTCCTTACTATTTGCTTGCTATTTGCTAAACAGGTGTTGCCACCGTTACAAGCTGATCATGAGGAGCAGAGTACTCTGCATGGTGAAGAGATTTATGTGGAAGAAAAGAAGGATTTTATCAATGGACTCAATTCTCACAAAACTAGACGAAGAGATTGAGAAGCTTAGATTGTAGCGGGAGCCATTAGAATCAGAGAGTAAGCAACTAGAAGAACAATTGAAAGCACAAACAACAAAATTAGAAGATTTAAGAGCAAAAATAAAGCCAATAACTGATCAATTA
The DNA here is from genome assembly GCA_036013995.1 of Theobroma grandiflorum. NCBI lineage: Eukaryota > Viridiplantae > Streptophyta > Magnoliopsida > Malvales > Malvaceae > Theobroma > Theobroma grandiflorum. Next base: position 4,590,278 of record CP142131.1, on the reverse strand, counting down.
GAAGCACTTCAAGTTGAACGGTACATGCACCAAATTAAGTATTCAACTGATCAAGGGTTCAGCTAATTTGATGGTCGGAGCAACATATATTCATGAGAAGATGTTTTTCTGATTTGGGAATTTAAGCATTTGGTTTTTTAGAACTTGGGTGATAAAATATGTAATAATCAGAATGGGTTCAGTTTTCCTTATTCAAAGTGGCAATTTTGTCTTATACATACATGGTGGATTTGATGGCAAATGTAAGAAAGGGGAATGACCAATAAAGCTATCTCTATCCCTACTTTCATCCAACTCTTACGGTAAGCAAAGTTTGATGCTCCATCCATCCATCCAGGAAATAGGTTGGATTACTCCTTCCATCCCATTTCAAATTTTCCAAGGAACAATAACTCTTGTTTTTGCTAATTAAGGGTATGACTTTGATTCCGATTTCACCTTCTCCATTTGTAAACGGCATCCCTTCCTTCCTTAACCCCAAAGATCCCCCAACCCACGCTTTCATTGCCTCTTTACAGAAGGCTTTGATTCTCTTTCTTTTTAACTTTTTATATTCTTCCATGTTTACCAAAATTTCCATTACATCTAAACGGTTGTGAATAGATTTTGATATCACAGATATCATTTTCAGGGCTTTGGAGGCTCAAAAATATTCTTTGTCTCTACTCTGTCTTGTTTTACTCTGCTTGGGCAATTTTCTGTCATCGTCTGACTAAGTTAAGGATTTGGATTTTGGATTCATTGTTGTTGCAGAAAAGCAGTAAAAGAGAGATGGATTTCATTAAACATTTTCTCCATAGACATCCTCTGTCGTTCATCGACAAGGGAAACGAAGAGCTTTTCTGCAGTCGATGTCTGAAACACTTATCTGGCCCGACGTATGGTTGCAGCAGGTGTAAGTTTTTCATCCATGATCACTGTGCTGAGCTTCCACCCAAGATTGAACATTTCTTGCACCCATGCCCTCTTGTCCTCAAGGTTTTACCACTCCCCGTTGTCTATAATTGTAATTTATGCATCGAACCTGGCGCTGGTTCTAGCTATCGCTGCGAGGAATGTAAATTTGATATGCATGTTGAATGCGCCCTAAAGCCCACCATGAAATCAGAGGGTGAGGAGCTTATCCAGCACTTCACTCACTGGCATCCTTTACAACTTGTTCTTGAGAAGAACAAGGAAGAAGATCAAGTTTGTTGTTTCATATGTCAAAAGCTGTGCTCTGGTTCTGCAACTGCTTATGGCTGCAAGCAATGCGAATTTTTCCTCCACAACTCTTGCATGACCAGCATTCCACGAAAGATCAATCATTTCTTCCACCCATGCCCTCTCATTTTGCTCACAAGTCCATTCATTTACACATGTGGGGGTTGTGATGAACGTGGCTCATTCTTGACATTCAGCTGCGGAAGGTGTTGTTTTCAACTAGACGTCAAATGCGCCTTACTTCCCACTGTAAAATCTGAAGATGCCAAGCAGATTCAACATTTTAGTCACCAGCATCCACTAGCACTCGGTGAAAGCATAAATGGCAGTGAAGTTCGATGCAGAGCATGTGAGGAAATTTGTTCAGGTCCTACGTATACTTTTGGTTGTAGCAGATGCAGCTTCTTTTTTCACAGAGCATGTGCTGTTGAATTACCACACCAGATCCATCATCCCTTTCATTCCCAACACCCTCTCACCCTGTCATCCTTTCCACTCAAAAATTTTCAGTATTATTGTGCGGCATGCGGATTGGATGTCAGGTCTCTGCTAGCCTATCGCTGTGACAAGTGTGAATTTACCCTTCATAAGGACTGTGCGAAGCTCACACCCTCTTTTAAGTATGGACCTCACCCACACCTTCTCACTCTTATTGATAAAACAGATGGAATTTACTGTGACATTTGTCGTAAGAAAGCCAACAACTACTGCCTTCGATGTGTGGCATGTAGGTTTAGCATCCATCTCTACTGCCATCTCTCAGTACCAAAAACAATAAACCATAAATGCCACATACATCCTTTAACTCTCACAGAATCTCCTTTTGAATTTGAATTGAATTCACCAAAAGATGCATATAACATGGATGACGAGTTTTATTGTGACGTCTGTGAGGAAAAAAGAGACAAATACAATCAAGTTTATTATTGTATAACATGCAAATTTATTGCTGAAACCCGCTGTGTCATCTCTCTGGTAAGTATATATTTTTATTTGTTACAATTTGCTCCTTTCGTTGTCATGAACTTTCGCATAAATTCTTTGAATGAGGATCAGATGAATTACTAGTTATATAACTTAGAGGAAGTCTAAGACTGGCTTTGAAAATTTTGTCAACCATGTCAATTTCTTATAATTTTAAAGATCAATTTTTGATGTCTTAATTAATGAATATTTGGTTTTTTGTCAGCTGTTATCATTCTTAGCTAATTCAGATGAGCAGCAGAATCATTTCCACAGATGAAGAGAATTCTGAAATAGACCCCGTGCTTGCAAAGTTAGACGAAGAGATCGCAAAAGGTAGAGAAAAGGCAAAGCCTTTCAAATTAGAAATTGAGTCCCTGAAAAGATTAATTCAGAAACTGCAAGCAAGGTTACAGGAACTTGAAGCAAAACTAGAGCCAATAACATGGGGACTAGATAAACTTGAGGAAGATCGTTTCCTGTACATGTATGAGCTAAAACACAAGATGAAGGGGAAACATTCGATTGAAGCTTCACCTTGAGACTATCTTGATCATGGCAGTGTGAGGTGAACATTTCAAAAGAGAAATAGTATTACGTTTGAAGATTCAAGATAGATTATGGTAGCATCATTAACGTTTTTCTACTGAATTTGACTTACTGATGCCCAAAATCTCTGTTGTTAATAGCAATAGTGGTAATGCGTATTTTAAATAAATCATAATAATGGGATTTGGAGTTCCTTGCCAGCTCCATCTTTGTATAAGACTGTAGTTTTTGATAAAATATACATTGTTGTTTCTCCTCTCTCAACCCACAAGGGTATTTGCTTTCATTTGCCCTTCCTATTTTGTTATCTACACCTTTCTAACGAAATCTGGATGATATATGAAACGATTTCTGACATACCCACAGTTACTGCTAGGCTTATCTCTGTTTTGTACTCTCTTGGTTTGCGTCTATGTTTGTCAAAACATCATGGTCTAGGTCTCAATGGTTAGCCACCTTTCAGTAATCTGAGAGCACATTTGACTCTGTTTGTCAGCTAACCTATCTGAGGCATTCATGAGAAGCAACAAATATTCATGAGAAGATGTTTTTCTGATTTGGGAATTTAAGCATTTGGTTTTTTAGAACTTGGGTGATAAAATATGTAATAATCAAAACGGGTTCAGTTTTCCTTATTCAAAGTGGCAATTTTGTCACATAAATACAAGGTGGATTTGATGGCCAATGTAAGAAAGGAGAATGACCAATAAAGCTATCTCTATCCTTACTTTCATCCAACTCTCACGGCAAGCAAAGTTGGATGCTCCATCCATGCATCCAGGAAATAGGTTGGATTACCCCTTCCATCCCATTTCAATTTTTCCAAGGAACAATAACTCTTGTTTTTGCTAATTAAGGGTATGACTTTGATTCCAATTTCGTAGGATTCCTGACAGCTTGAACAATTTTTTGAATGATCTGGTTTTGGAGCGTTGGGTCTGAATCTTACGTTGTTTTCTTTTGGATTTTGGTGCATATAGGAATCTAACTAGTTAACTAAAAAAGGGCAGATAATAGTATGCCGAAATGATTGAATTAGCACTCCTCCCAAAGAGAAGGTAGGCTAGTTCACACCGGAACCAAGTCCGCAAGCTACGACAACAGAGGCAATCGCATATCTCTTATTAGCGAGTTCAAGAAGCAACCCTGACACTGTGCACTCCGACAAATAAATGCGTCCCACCCCACCCATGCCCCCGTGTTTTTGGCCTCATTTTCACCAATCACAAGCCTCCAGGCTCAGGCCTGCTTCCAACTTCCAACTTCCAACAAACAACGCGCTTTAAAAGTTTCTGGTACCTAAACCTATCCCAAGCCGAAATTTTTTAAAAGGAAAAAACAAAATCCTCTCGGAAAAACAAAATTTTTCATGGCTTTTCCGTTTAAATCCATTGCCTTTATTTCCTTTCTTATATTAACAATCACCGAAGTTTCTCATTCCATTCCCTTCATCGTTCTCCATGGTAATCCTTTTTATTTTTCCTTTCCAATCACTCTGTTTCTATATCAAGCTTAAATTTTTCTGGGTTTTTCTTTTTCAGGGATTGGAGATCAGTGTTCCAATCGTGGAGTCAAACAGTTCACTGAACTTCTCACCAACTTTTCTGGGTCTAAAGGATATTGCTTGTATGCTTCATCGACTCTCTTTCTTTTCCTTTTCTTTTTTTTACATGTTGACTTGATATTTCTTTTTAATCATGCAGAGAAATTGGAGATGGGACATGGGATTCCTGGTTTATGCCTCTGGAAGAACAGGTAAAACTTTTACGACATGGAAAGATCTCTTAAGTAACCTCATTTGGGATGAGACATTTATTATTGTCTTGTTTCTTCTATGATGAATTTTGTTGCTTGTTTACAGACAGCTGTGGTTTGTGAGAAGGTGATAAAGCTTTCTGGGTAGATCTTGGTTTTCTTTTGTTGGTCTGGGTTTGGAGTTTATTTTCCCTTTGACAACTTCAGTATCTTACCAACAGGTGAAGCATATGAAAGAACTGAGTAAGGGTTACAATATAGTTGGTCTGTCCCAGGTAATTTATATTTTAAAGTAATGAGAGAGCTTAAAATTTTTTACAAAGTGATGCAGTAAACTTCATGAAAAAATGATGTGTTGAACAAACGGAGTTAGTTTATTGTGCCATTCAAGTTTTTCCAATGAAATTAACTGATTGATGCATAAATACCTAACCAAAAAATTATTTTAAATATTGAATCCATCATAAATAATGGGGTTTGGTGTTCGTTGAGAGTTCCATTTAAGACAATAGCTTTTGCTAAAATATACATTGCTGTGTCCTCCTTCCTCAAGCCACATGGGTCTTTGCTTTAATTTGTGCTTCCTATTTTGTTTTCAACACCATTTTCATCCTGACATTTCTGATGTAAATTTTTCTTTTTTCATATTTTATCATCACATTGAGAATAGAAACTAAGAGCTTACACGTCGATGCTCACACATTGCCCATTCAATTGATTTATCTCAAGTTTGTGTCTCTGTGTTTTTTCTTTTCTCCCATAATTTTGGTATTGATGTGTTAAGTCTCAAGCCTTTTCTTTGTGGTGCCTAGTAGAGAAATCATTGTTTGTTTATTTCTATAGTTTGATGCTGAGGCAACTTCCATATGTGGCTGTCATTCTCAATCTTTTACTTGGTTTGACAGGGCAACTTGATAGGTCGAGGTGTTGTAGAGTTTTGTGATGGTGGACCTCAGGTAAGAGCCAGCTGAACCCAAAACTTTTTGGTTTATCTTTTGCTCAAAAGATTAGCAAGTTGTTTCAGAATAAGATCAACTAAGTTTTGCAATGTATAAGGAGGTGTGAGGAAAATGGAAAAGTTAACTTTTTGATCATGTATTTAATGAATTTTACACCACCATTAGTCATTGGTCTCTGTTTTGTGCTGTCTTTATTTACATCTGTTTTTCCAAATCATCATGATTTCAATGGCAGCCACATTAATCTGAAAGCACTTTTATCTCTGTTTGTTAGCTAACCTATCTTAATTATGCCCTTGATCATGTCTTAAGTGCTGGGATGTACTCTATAGTCAGGGACATCAGAGTCTGGACTCAATGTTGAATATTCTAGGAATTCTTTTTAATATGAATTGAATTTTCTTCACAGGTAAAGAATTTTATCTCTTTAGGAGGGCCTCATGCTGGTACTGCTTCTGTTCCTCTTTGTGGTGTAAGTACTATAAAGACTTTTTCGTCTCACTCTCTGAAAGATTTCAGATTTAGGGATAAAAAATGAAATGGATTTAGCATGTATGAAGGCTGCTTGTAAGACCTTTATATGATTATAAGTTGGCACCATTTTGGTTGAGAAACTAATACACTTCTAGTTCCATACCTGGGAAAGTCTGGTATTATATTAATTTTATTTATTGCATTCAAATTGAGTCTTGCACAGAATAGTTACAAGATTGAAGAGCTAATTATCAAGATTGGACATTAAATCAAGGGATAATAAGTATTTTGGGTCCTAACAGGTTCAAATCAAAAAAGCTGATTTGTTTGACTGTGCACAAAAGAACCAACTGCATCTTTTCAATGCTTACTCTCTAACTCTAGTTCTGAGGATTTCATATGTTATCTATGCATTAGGAAGCCATTGAGCAATATCCAATGCGTCGTGATGTCATGGAGAGTATTTCTCAACATGAGCTAAATGTGTCATAGAATAATTTTACTGATAGAATTGATAAAATGACTCGGTAGATAACAGTTTTAGTCTAATTTAAACTCCTTTAATCCTATCAGGATCTGTAGTGTATGTTGTTAAAGTGATTCTTGTGCTATTGCAGTCTGGTTTTCTGTGCCTGATTGCTGACAAGCTTATCAAGTCAAAGATATACACCGACTATATCCAAGTATAAATATCTCTCTCCGAGGCTCATTAACTCATTCAAATTTTTATTCATGCTTTTAAGGAACATTGTAACTTTAATCGATGTAAGAATACTTTCTTACTGTTACTAATTTCAGGTACATGATTGGCACTTTGCAGGCTCATTTGGCTCCGAGTGGTTATCTAAAATTACCAAACGTGAGTAGCATACATTACTACCTGGAAAATGAGATGGAATATATATGGGGGGGGGGGGGGGGGGGGGGGGGGTGTGTTTGTACTGCGTATTCTTTTGTTATTAACTGGTTGAAGTGGTTGGACTCACCAGATTATACAGGAGTCAGATGCTTCATGACCAAAAATCTTTTATATGCTTAGTTGTGTTTAGATCTTGTTTTTAAGAGACTAAAATTTTAACAATCATGTCAAAATTTCCATGCATCTTTTAATTTCCAGGATATAGTTCATTATTTGGAAAAATGTAGATTTCTTCCAAAGCTTAACAATGAACTCCCTGGTGAAAGGAATTCCACTTATAAGGAAAGGTTCACTCGGTTGCAAAACTTGGTGCTTATCATGGTGAGCTGAAAGAACGCCTCTTTAGCTTTTCCAATCTAGATTGGTCCCCTACCTTCATTTTCCTTTTTCAATTTTTTTATTTAATTGTCTCAATACGTGCAAACTTACCTATTAATTTTGCTCATCTTCTACTCAAACAGTTTGAGCAGGACAATGTCTTGATACCAAGGGAAACCTCTTGGTTCGGATACTACCCAAATGGGGCCTTCAAGCCCGTGATTTGTCCTCAAGAGGTACAATACTTTCTCCTGAAAATGTTCATTTTCTTAAATTTTTATTGAAATTTATTTATATTCTTTGTTCTTAAATATGATAATAGCCTGCCTATCTCTGAAAGTTCATCTTGCTATATATGTTATTGTAAAAAATAATTCATATCTATGCTCATATTATTTGTATACCCTGCATATCTGTTCTAATTCACATCTCCTATGAATTTAGAAAAAAAAATTCACATCTCCTATAACGATGACTGTCATTGCACTAACAAAGCTGGAATTCTCATTCTGGTGTGACACATGCTGATATAAGACTAATTGGTGTGGCCGTTAGGATTTACATATTAGAAAAGAGAAAAGAGACTGACAATTGAGCCAAAAAAAAGGGAAAAGAGAATGACAGTGGGGAAGAAGAAAGAATCCTTGTAGACATGGCTGAAAATAATGTGATGGCATACTTTCTTTAGTTTCCCAACAAGCATTGCTGTTTAGAGTCTTTAAACCATTTCCAAAGCACAATTTTGAATTTGAAGGGAAGAAAACCGTTGGAAAGTTATTACATGTGCCAATGGATCTGATATCTTGCACTGAGTTTTGCTACATTTAGATTGCTCTGGGCCCTTGGATGCAAATCTTTGAAGACATTGCTGGCAATCACCCATCTTTGTTATCTAATTTCTCAAAGCTTCTTGTGATTCCTTGATCTTAAAGATAACTTGCAGCAATTACTTGGTTCTAACGCGGAGAATATAAGGCTACCTCATACTATTTTATCTTCTTGATGTTTGAATTTGAAATTTTTGACCCAATACTCCTCAAGTCTAGCAGCAAATTGTGCCAAGATCAATGTTTCACATTCTGCTCATGCTTTTTCTACTTTTAAGTGGGAGCTTGGTTTGCTTTACATGTCAACAATATCACTATCTATGCAGACAAAGCTTTACACAGAAGACTGGATTGGTTTAAAGACCTTAGATGATGCTGGAAGGGTCCACTACATTAGTGTCTCCGGAGGCCATCTTGGAATATCCAGGAAAGACATGAAAAAGCATGTTGTACCTTACTTGAAGGATCAAGCATCAATGGTGAGGAGCATTCAAAGTAGTTATGCCAAAGTGCAGGGATCTCATCACAGGATCAGGCAAAGCCGCAAGAGAAAACAAGAGGTGCCTTGGTTGCAGGACAAAGCATCATCCGAATTGATACTTAATGGATCATCATACTACCAGTGGCCCTCGTCAGTCCAGAGCTTTTTCAGGGAATTGCTTGGACTCTCAAATGACTAGCCATATCTTTATTTTTCATGTAGAGCAATACTTGAATTGAATTATAGAATCAATAGAGGTCATCAAAGATCATCTACACATGGAATTCAAACCTCATAATCTTACTGGCTTACCCCTAATGCCTACCACTGCAATTTGACCAAAAAATTCTGCCAACCTTTTCTCAACACAGGTTGGGCATATGTACTATGATGGGAATCTGAACTTCATAATATGAATAGCACATGTAAGGATAAACCTGAATTATTAGCATCATTAGATGAAAATTATGTTATCTACAAACCATTTGGTCTCTGCAGTAAGCATAATACAAGGCATTTTACTCTGAACCTGTTATTGTTATACCAAATATTTCACCGACATTTTGGTATCTCTGAGTAATTTAAGGATCACACAGTCTTTTACATTGGTTGGCTGACCCTTTTCTGCCGTTTCTTTATTTAATTTCCAATAATAACTAAATTTCTTGCAAGTGGTTAGCTCAATGTATCCTAAAACTTCAGCACAGATGCTGGTTCAATATTTGGCTGCCACTCTGAAGCAGCAATTAGATGCCTCTTCAATTTCTTTCCTCTTCAAAGTGGCTAGAGCAGACTTGAAACATATTTGCAAAAAGAGGCAAAGAGATGAATATTGAACATTTTCTCCATAAACATACTTTGTCCTTCATCCAGGACGGAAATGCACTAGCAGCTATCTGCGATGGGTGCGAGAAACCCTTATCAGGCCTGTGATGTGGCTGCTGCACCTACTGCGAGTTTTACCTTCATTACGAGTGTGATAGGCTTCCACGGCAGATTGAGCATTTCTTTCATCCATGCCCTCTTGTCCTCAAGCTTTACTACGACACATGTAACGCTTGTTTCATGCCGGGCTCTGGTTTCAGCTATCGCTGCGTCACGTGTCATTTCAACATGCATGTTGAATGCGTCTCACGGCCCGCCATAAATCCTGAAAGCGAGGGACTTATTCAATATTTCACTCATTGGCATCCTTTAACACTTGTTGATCTGAAGAAGAAGCAGGAAGAAGACCATAAAGTTTCCTGTGGCGTATGTGAAAAGCTCTGCTCCGATTCTGCCTACGGCTGCCAGCAATGCAGTTTTTTCCTCCATAACTCTTGCATGACCACCATTCCAAGAAAGATCAATCATTTCTTCCACCGATGCCCTCTGATTCTGCTCACCTATCCGTCCTACACCTGTGGGGGTTGCGAGAAAAGTCTCTCAGGCTTGACCTGCAGCTGCGGGATTTGTCGTTTCAAACTGGATGTCAAATGCGGCTTACTTCTTCCCACTATAGAGTCCAAAGGTGCCGATATGATTCAACATTTCACCCATCCACATCCATTAGCACTCCTTGATCAAAACAAGGATATTCGCAGCGAGGTTCGAGGTCGATGCAGAGCATGTGAAGAAGATTGCTTATATCCCAGTTTTCGTTGTAACAGATCATGCGACTTCTTTCTACACGCATCCTGCGCTGAATTACAACAAGGGATCCATCACCCCTTTTTCTTGGCACTGACAACAGTAAAATTAATTAAACGGTACTCATTTATATTACAGTTCGAGACTCCTTATTCTTGGCACTGACATTTTCGATTTACATAATTTAACAACATATGGCATGAAAACCACTCTTTGCCAGTTGTAATATTCTTGATGGTTAGTGTTTTAAGTAGCACGCTGGTGAGACATCGTCCAGCAACTTAACAACTGCATTGCAGTCATGAAGCGTAGGTTGATCCCAAACCCAAACATAATCAGCCCTCTGTCAGGTCACAAACATTACTTCCATATTATATGAGAATATATACACTTGATCCTTAAGCAGTTAGGCTTTATCTTTTGTTTGATTCATAAGATATAACAACTCGATTTACAAGGGTAGACGAAACATAGTTTCGCTTTGGCCTAAAGAAACATTATTCGCATTTTATGTACGAGAAAGGATAAAAAGAGAAGACAGACACCTACAACATCTTGCGTGTTGTAACTGCAGTTTTCAGTAGACATGGATGTCTACACTAATACCTCGCAGGCAGCTTCTCTCTCTACCAAGTTCCTGCGCTGAAATCTTTTGGTGTGCTTGGCAGCGTAGCCACAAGCATGAGATTCTTGCCAGTGCCGCCTGACCAGCAACCCTAACTCGATATACCACACTTAAATCTGCCCACACGGCACCTGATTCAAGACTTTGTTCATATCCATCAAGATCTGCTTCTGTTACCACTACTACAGAACCATCATCAAAAGCCACAAGGTCTTGTGAAGGTGCTGTGTCTGAAGTTCTTAAAATTAAATCTGCCACGTAGCTGTAGAGTCCAACCTTCTTCACTTGAAGATAGTAGAACTCCTGAACAGCCTGCGATTGTAATAAAGAAAGAGATAAATCATATCCATTGTTTCAAAAAATACAGTTTTCTATTAAAATACATAGAAGTATGAATTCATTATTGCTGAACTTGATCGCAGAATGTAAGACCAAAGACATTATACCTGCCATTGGGAAGAGGCTAAAAGCACCCTTGGCCTAATTGACCTCACATAATCATATGCTGCAACAGGTGTCATCTGCTTATAGTGTACCTATGTGAAATCAAAACTCACATCAACGAATCAAGAACCAATAAGTTATATGATCTAAGCTTCTTTATACAGCACTAACCAGGTAACATAAAACAATGGTTGTGCTGCGGCCACGACCAGCTTTACAGTGGACGTACGTAATTTGCCCACGTGATGCATTTCCTTGAAAAATAAAAAAGATGAAAATAAGGGATCATTTCTACGAAGGGATATTTAATACAAAAGAATGGAGAACCATTTGAACAATGTCTCTTTCTTTTAAGAAAAAGTTCATCGGCAGATAAGTTTAACCAAAATAACCAACCCCCTCAAAGAACACTTACGATGAATGAAATCAATAGCTTGGCATATTGATGTCAATGATGGTGCAAAGCAGTAGTCTCTTGTAGGAATCACCAAATGGTCAATGCCATGATTCTATCAACAAAATTGTAGAAAGCAAATTAACAACTTTAACAAAAATCAAAGGATCCAAGGTACTTGAATGTTAAATGCAAAAATATTAACAATATAATTAAAAGGAAATTTTCAGTTTGCAAAATCACCAAATTGGGGAAAAGAAAAAACATTTGCAGAACAAAGATACTAAGTCTTGCAAAGTACAAACAAATGTACAACATAAATACTAGAACAGAATGCTCACTAGATAGAGAGATGTTGGAACCAAAGTCTCATAAGGTTCATTTAGTGTAATCACTCCACAAACACCAATCTCCTTCAGCCTTGGAACATCAGTAGGGAACGGAACAGCACCTAACAGTATAAACTGTAAAAAGAACATATTAGAACTAGTCAAACAAATGTGCACCACAAAAAGAGTAAATTACAAGATAGATTCCACACAAATATGACTCTCAGAGCTTTGATGAACATGAATCCGCCAATAGAATGAACAAAAAACATAAGATAGGTTAAAAAGCAAAGACTATCAGGTGAGAGTGAGTGTGACATCATGCACTCTGCAATGCTATATCCATCCACAATATGAGGAAAATAAAGACTTCTACTTCAAAATTGATGGAAATTTAGAACACAAAAATAGCAACATCAGCCAGATTAATTAAAAACCATATACTACTTTCTCTTGTAAATGAGAATCTAATTTATGTCAACGCCAGCAAGCACAAACATCAATCAAGCCAACACCCCACAATGTGACCACAAAAGAAACCCGTGTGCATTTAATAAATTGCAGAATGATGTGAACAATAGCATGTATAAACATGCATTTGCCCACATATTCAGAACAACATTATCCAATACCAATATAGCTAATAACCTGAACAACCTAGACACAAATATCATCATCTGAAACAAGCAAGCTAAATTAAACAAGCACTTGACCAAAACAGACAAAAAAAAACACATAGAATCCAATTAAAACCATATAAACAAACAAGAAAGCATCCATATAACCTTGAAACACTCATCACCAACAACACCAATTACTTAAAATGCACAGCATATACGAGTAATCTGTACCTCATCAACTCTATCCCACCACCGGAACTCAGCCTGAATCTTGTTCCTAACAACATTGTAAAGCAAAGTAGGGTAAAACAGTGCACGAGCTCCCGCACCTATCAACACCCTTTTCGCATCCCATTCCACAACGTTTCTTTCAATACCCAAAACCCCACTATTTCCGCAACAACTCTTATTTGCTTCTTCTACTTCTCCAGCTTTCTCCATCACTTCCTCTCCTTTCAATTCTTCAATATACATATCCCAACGGGTCAACACAAACAAAACAAATATGGAAAAAATTAAAAACCCTAATTACCCAATTTACACAATTTGATCAAGGCAGAAAAAGAAAGCCCAAAAAATAATCGAAATGTTTACATTCCTCTTCAAACACAAACCCTAAAGCTTGGAATTCGAACGGGAAACGGAACAACAGATGAGATTGATAGCAATCGATTTGGGAATCACGGGTTGTTGATTTCCCAATGAAATCACCACCAAATTTCGAAGGATGAGGGTCGATCCGACGGCGGGAACTAAATTTTTGTGTTTTGGAAACCCTTAAACCTAGAAAAAAAAAGTTTTAATTTTGTAAGAAAAATCGTGAAGAGAGAGGATAGCCTGGGTTCCACTCTTCCGCTTTTCGCTCTAACAAACTTTGAAACCGAAATACGAAGAGAAAAAGCAACAAGAGGGTGAAATTTATTTTTGGGTGAGGAGGGGAGAGATAGAGGGACGGCAACGATGAGGAGGGAATTTATGACAAGTGTGTAGAGAGATGACACGTGTTGAGCTGAGTTTGGAGGTTAGGTGTGAGGAGGATCACCGACAAATATGACAACAATTACTAAATAACTTATAATCCACCTAAAAGAGGAATATCACAATCTTAACTACCTGAAAAAGAAAAAGAAATCGTAATTTTCTTTATAAATTGTTACTAATTTTTTTTATTTTTTCAATAAGGAAGAAAAAAAATTGACGTTTTAACTTTCAATGAAAATGATATTATACTACTACATCACTTTCAAGCAAACACATAGAAGGTTGGTGTGAAATTCATAATACTTGCATTTTCTTATTACTTTGCTTATTGATATATAAGTAGTATTATGAAATTGACATAATATTTTAAAAAATTTCTTAATTATTTAAAATAATTTTAATCTTTGATCAAATCATTATATTTTTATTTTCAATCAAATATATTTTTATAATTAATAATTGATTTTTATCAATTACTTGTGAACGTGACATGTTGAATGACATTAAATGATAATAAAGAAAAAGTATTTATATACATAATTAAGTGATAGAAATGTAAAATTATTTATACCTTTTTAAAAAAAATAAAAATTTACAAATTTAAATTTGAATGACAAATTTGCATACCTAAATTAATTAAAAGCATTGGAGTCCTAAACTTAATTAAGTATTGATGTCCAGTTTTTAATGGATTATGTCTCAACCGCCCGTTGATTCACAGCCAAGAGCTGAAAGCAAAACTGGGAGGTGGTAAAGTTTGGGTACTACTAACCTTTTAAATACTGTTATCCAATTCGTACCAAAAAGTGAAAACAACGACAAGAACTTGGAATTAAAGCATTATAATAAAGAAAAGGGTACGTAGAATTTAGCCTGTTTTAAGTAAATGACAAGAACTAATGAACTATGCATTCATGTGAGAGCAAAATGTAAGCTCTGCCAACAGAAAACATTGACCGTTTCAGCATCTCCAAGAACCAAAAATGCTAAGAGCTTGATAACAAGTTTTGCTAACTGAGTACAACAAAAAGACAATGAGAGGTGGACGCTCTCCGTTTATCAAGGAATATGGATTCTCTGAGGATTTGTCAAGAAGAAAACACAACACCAGGTCTTGACGCATTGCATTTTTCCAAATGAATGAATCAGTTCGGGAACATGAGCAATTTGTTCATTCTGTCCTGGGATTACTCATGATGCCTACTTACATAGATTTGGCAAACCCCGGATTACTTTTCTCTTCTTTTTCTCTCCCCAGGATGAACAAAGCTCGTGAATCACTCAAATACTGTAGGTAGGAACAATGATTACAGTTCTTTTCTCTCCATCTACAGAGAGAGACAGAGGGAGAGACAGAAAGACAGACAGCATCATAAAGTCAAATAAAATAAGAAGCAGAGACATTCATATAAAACAGGAAAAAGGAGAGGGGAATAAAAGCCTTATCAACAACATTTCAGTAGCTGTTGATACAGTGATTAAGCATCAGGGCATCCCTTACACATAATGTTTGTGTAATACTTCAGATTGGTCGGATTAAAATAAGTTATCAAAACCTTCAGCAATCTGTATTAACAATAGAGATACCACTTACGAATATAGACTAAACTATGGATTCAATTATCTTTGTCCAAATTCTCTGATCTCAATCACTGTTCCATACTAACTAGTAAGTAATATACATATAACAGGGCAAAATTAAACTTACGAAATACTAAAATGACTTTCAATAAGTTCTGAAGAAGGAAACTTTATTACAGATTGCATTATCCACTCCACGGTTATGATGCTTTGGCCTTTACACGGCAACAATTGTTGGTTTACCATGCAATAACTCATTTTCTTTCCCTACCAAATTTGAAAAGACAATATGGACTAAACAGCTTCTCTATCAGATGGCTTTATAAAATCCTTTAGCAATCTGACATGCATCTATTCCTTTCCTTAGCAAGGTAGCATCCTAATACAAATTGCTTCAGCCTTCACGATACACAAGTTAGGCTGATCAACAGGAGAAAGATTAATAGTGTAAATTGTGATCTTAACCCCTACGAAGTTCACAAGAAGAGGCTTTTAATTATGCAAGATAATAATTGAAATGAAAAATAAGAACACATAATTGAAAAAAAAAAGAGCATCCTATAATCCACTTACAACATGACATAAGCTGGAAAAACAACAACTTGACTTAGCTGTATTCTCATTCTAACCAGGATCATCCTCAACAAAATCCTGCAATTCCATTAAAAATACCGTCATTCATTTCTGAGGTGCTTATTGTATCGAGGATTATAAGAATCCTTGGTTGTGTCTTTGTATGGTTACAGTAAAAGCAAATGCTAAAATCTTATTCCACATGTTTTCCCTCATTAATTAAATTTCTAATTTATCAAACAGAAACTTTTTACCAGAAAAGAAGGCCCTCCAAGGCATATAAACAATTGTTTGATAATATCACCTTCCTATCCTACCAAGCTCAGTAACTAGCTGCTTATCTCCACAGTTTTTCAGATGTTCAATAATTTTGTCGACATAAGGAGCTTTCAAGCGAATTCTTTTTTCAAGCATCGACCTGGCAAGCTTTGCAGCTTCAACCGAATGGCTTTGCTGACAAAGGCCAACCAAAAGAATAGAATAGATATCAGAGTCAATGGAAGACAAGTATCGCATCTGCTCAATTTCTTCATATAAGCAAAAACCATCTAGCACCCGTCCCTCTTGACAGATCTCCCTAATCATGATACTACATGCAATGCTATCAGGTTTAGCCCCAGTTGCTAACATCTTCCTAAAGAGCTTCTCTGCCTCATCAAGTCTTTTAATCCTTATCAAAGACACCACAAGAGAACTATAGCAATCACCATCCGAAATGCCACCTCCAGGAACAACTTTATCAATCAACTTATAAGCTTCTTCAACATGTCCCTCAGCACAAAGCCCCTTGATCAAAGTACTAACTGTTACACGATTAGGAGCACACCCACAAGCTCCCATTCTATCCAAAATCCTCAATGCCTTTGTTGTCTGACCCTTCTCACAAAAACTTTGAATCACAGATGTATATGTGATAACATTTGGACTACAACCGTCACCTTCTTTCTCCATCTCCCCCAACAATTCCAATGCCTTTTCCACACTCCCATACCTACAAATCCCCTCAAGAAGAGCAGAATACGCCACCGCATTTGGAAAACACCCATGCTCCCTCATAACCTGAAACAACCCACAAGCATCCTCTAATCTACCAGCATTACAGAACCCCTTGATCATCGCCAAATACGTGATCATATCAGGATAAAGATCAATCAAGCCCATCTCTTTCATCAATTTATCAGCCATATCCATATCCCCTTTCTCACAAATCAACCTAATAACCACATTATAAGTAGTGGTATCTGGTCGTAAATTAAATTCAGGCATTTTCCTCAATACCAACAAAGCCTCATCAGTAATCCTAGCTTCTCTACACAAATTCAAAACAACCTTAAACATTTTAACGTTAATTAAGCACTTTTCCACCTTGTAAGCTTCAATAACATCCAAAACAAGAAACGGGTTTTGCTTAATTTTCAAAAATTCACAAGCTTTGCTATACATATAAGAGCTATGTCTATAATTTGATTGAAGACCTGCCCATATAAAAAACCTCAGACCCATTTGAGAGTTATCAAAGGAGCATCTTTCTAGCACTTCACAGACACAATTCGAGTCCAGTTTGGAATTGACTAAAGCTAGGGTCTTCTCTATGTTGCTCTGTTTTTTCTGTAAATGAGTGAAGAATTTGTCTGCAGAAGAGGCTGTGCTGAATAGAAAAGTGAAACTCTGGTTTGGTTTTGAGGAAATTGAGATTGAAATGAAGCGGAAGAGTGAAAGAATCGACATGGTTTGGGGTGGGAATTTAGGGGCTTTGAAAGTGTAACTGTTGATTAAACCCTAATCCTAGAAAAAAACAAAATGGGGGAAATCTTACCTGAGAGATGGATGGCTGAGTTTTGGCGAGAATAAGGACGCACTGAGTTGTTCGATCACGGCCGAGTACTGCACGATCAACTCATTTATTATCACCATGAGAATATAGCCATAGTAAAAAATGAGAAGGATGATTGCTCAACATCTCTATAACTCAACGCACTTTGTCTTTATCCATTTATTTTAATAGGATAAATAAAGGAAGTGAATTAAGCAATAATTTTACCAGTGTTTTTATCAATATCTTACTAAAAACATTAAATTGAGAGTACTTAAAAACATTTATTAAGGTGTTATTTTGGAGGAAATGATTGTTTGTTTTGATGATGAACCGAGCTCACGCCTCCAGCTAGAGAAGAAAACCACAGCCCCATACTACAGTTGAACAAAATGCTTTGGCATATTCTAGGAAGGGGGACATCTAGGCAAGCTTAAATAATTAGGACAAAATGTATAGTTTAACATTGAATAATCCTACCTGATTAGTGGTTCAAACACTTAAGACGTAGAAGCCTAAAAAAAGTGCTAACCCCAAAGAGAGAGTGGTAAATTTGTGTGTCAAAAAGGGAGAGAGAATCAGATGCATTGTGACTTATTTCACTTTCGGCCACAAATTGGAGAAAAGAAGGATACCTTATCACCCTTGCTCACTTAATGAGGATTATCATCTCTCAATTCTTCTTGCTTAAAGTTGCCTGTTATTTAACATGCATGGGCAGCTCCCTTCACATGGCTGTTGGGCGTTCAAATCCTTTAAAAGCATGTGGAAAGGATGACTTAAGCATGTAACTTTATTTATATTGAAAAGGCTTAGAGTCTGCTAGTTTCTTTTCACAGAAGCATCGTCTGCTTATTGATAGCAAACATATTTGATGTTGATTTTGAACAGCTATCAAAATTCCTTTTGAACTTCTTTTTTGCTAAACTATACCTTTCTAGTTGTATGGACTTAATGAACTGAAAATGCAACTGCCGACTAAGATCTTCCAATTCCCTTCAAATCTTTGAAGGACAGGTGCAGTGTCATGAATTAATTTTTATCAGTGCATGTAACAAGAAAGTAAACAATATTATCAGTTTAGAGGAACCAGAATATTCCAAGAACCACGCCCACATTTCCACCATTAACATCCCCATCAAACAGAACCAGCTGTTTTTATTACAAACTACACTGAATCCCACTAATCATAACTTAGCTTCTCCCTTCATCGGCTCAGCCAAAAATGTTGACAGAATAATACATAGCAAGAAAGATAAATGGAAAGCAAAGAAACGACAAAATGGTTGAACCAGTTCTTAGCTTCACAATGGGAATATATTGTTGCTTAGAGTTGTTCTGTTATTAGGACAAAATCATTGGTCAATCTATGTCGGACATCTCTCTTTTCTATTTTTTATTTTTGGAAATAAAAATGGAAGAGGACAACAAATGCTTGAAAATTCTATCCAAATATGAAATATCAGCATGGAGAGCCTTTACCAGCTAAAGAACCTAAAATGGGGCAAGGTCGAATATATCAAGGGGAAGAATATATCATAAAATAGTATGAAACCCAGGACTTTCTTAGTCAATATATAAAATCCTGCATAGTAAGATTGTTCCAATCTTCCAACTATGCTGATGAAGTGATGATGAAGAAATGACTAGGTATAGGGGAAGGGGAAGACCACCAGCTTCTTCTTCTTTCTTGTTCACTCTTTCAATTAATTAAGTTGATATTAAATTAAAGTATATCCAAGTCACTGCGTGGCCCTTAAGAGCATCTAAATATCAGGTCCAGATATAGGAATAGAATGAAGAAATGCAGAATGTAAGAATGGAGTGAGTGGACAGACAAAGAAAAGCATTCCCCTCTCCTAAATTGCAGACACTGTCCTTTCTAACTCTAGAGTTTTTTTTTTCTTTATGACCTCCACAGAAAAAAGCTAGCGTACGCAGTCCAAAAGAAGAATCCTGGCCTGGCCATCTAGACGCAACCCATTTGCCCCTTGCTTTATCCCTAATTCCCATAATATCCCCACCCAGATCCTTTTCTCTTTGTTTTTGTCCCCCTAATTTTGCATATTCTGAAATACATGGCTAAGTCCTTTCTTTTCTCAGTTTTTTTTTTTCTGGGAAAAAACATATATAGTTCAGTCATGGAAAGTTGTCAATCAGAATATGGGGTTGAAGGTAACCTTTCACTAGAATATATAGCTTGAAGAAACTTCATGAATTTTATTGTTGATGGGTGTGATTTAGGTTGCACCAGCTCTTAGCTCTTACTGGACCACTGGACCATACGTTTTTTTTTTCCAGCTTTTACCTAATGCTGATATAAAGTGAGAAAAGGAATGGATGGATTTTATCAAATAATGCAAGTGTTTTGGATTGAGCAAAGTCTGATCTCTAACCATTTGAGATTGCATTTCCACCTAGATCCATCTTCTTCTTTTTTCTGAATCATGAGTCACCAAGCAAAATCTTCACCTTAGCAACCAAATTCATCCTTAGCTTCTAACTTTTTGCCTCACATTTCAGAAATGCAGGTTCTGCTTCCAAACTGTCACAAACAAAAAGTTTTAAATGATAAGGACTTGATTTTTTGATGATGGTACTAAGCTCAAACTAAGTTCCTGGCTTTTAGACTTGTTAAAGGAGCATGACGTGTCTAGCATCTTTTACAATTTAACCATGGAAAGACTCAGTGCAAAAATTAGAATAAAAGGATCACTTAACATGACCGTAAGATCTTCATATTCTCACTCTTAGTTGTTCATCATTTCAGCCCAAATCCATCAACTCAACCACCTTTATCTGAAAAGCAGAGAAGAAAAATGGAGAAAAGAAAAGCATCGGATGAAAATTGAGTCCAGAAAAGGCTTTATCCTCAGGATAATTTATCTGATAAAATAAAAGAAAAGCAGTCACAGAGAGACAGGGTAATGAGGCTATACATGTCATTTGCTAAAAGAACCGCTAAAAACTTGAAAGCAAACCAAAGCTTAGCTTTAAATATGCTCACTTCTCCCACAACCTCTTCTCTCTTCCACTCTCTTTCTCTGCCTTTCCTCATTCTCCACTTTTCCTTAACCCCTAAGTCTTCTTTTCATCTTTTCCTTCATCTCCATATTCTTTGGCACAAACAAAGCTTACCAAGAAAACAAGAAAAACCCTTCCTCTCCTCTTCTTTTTTTTTTTTTTTTAATCTATTTCTTCAATGGCAGATATAGACTCCTACACCAAACGGCAGCAGCTAGTAAAAGCGCAAAACCAAGCAAACCCGAGTAAGTACTATAAACATTTCCTGAACAAAGCTCTCGTAGTCATAATATTTTTGGTTATAATCCCAGTTTTTCCCTCACAAGCACCTGAATTCATCAATCAAACTCTACTAAACAGAAGCTGGGAGCTTCTACACCTTCTATTCGTTGGGATAGCAGTTTCTTACGGGCTTTTTAGCAGGCGAAACGATGAAATAGAGAAAGAAAACAACAATAACCAGTCTAAGTTTGATAATGTACAATCTTTCGTGTCTAGATTCCTTCAGGTGTCATCTGTTTTCGATGATGAAGCTGAAAATTTATCCGGGTCTGACGAAAGCAAGGTCCAGACTTGGAGTAACCAATACTATAGGAATGAACCTCCTGTTGTTGTAGCAAAAGAACATGCCGTTCTTGATGAACAGAGAAGTTCTAGTTCTAGAATCTCCGAAAAGCCTTTGCTTTTGCCTGTTAGGAGCTTGAAATCGCGTGTTTTGGACGCGAATAATCTTGAGACAAGTAGGGAAAATAGTTCAAATTCTCGCTCTCTCAGTAGGTCTAATTCTAGTTTTAGTTCCAAAAGGTTTTCAAATAAAGGTACAAATGGGGCATTGGGAGGATTTGATCAAGAAGCTTCGGAGAAGAAGTTGAATGAGAATAATGTTGTTCTCCCTTCACCGATTCCTTGGCGCTCAAGATCTGGAAGAATGGAAGTGAAAGATGATATTGAATCTGAATTCAATAGGCTTGAATCTCGGTCCTTTAGGTCACAAACCAATCGTTTGTCTCGATCCAGTTCCCTGTCTTCTTCAACAAAGTTGTCCCCTTCACCACCTCTATCTTCGCCAAAGAAGTTATCTCCTTCTCCTTCTTTGTCAATGGAAGCACAAGCCAAGAGTGCAGAGGATGTGGCGAGGAAAAAGAGCATTTACAGGTCTCCTCCCCCACCACCACCTCCACCCCCACCAATAATTCACAAATCATCATCACAGAAACCAAGTTCTACCTCGATTGATGATGAGGTTTCCTTTGATAAGGATTTGCCTTGGAACTATGCAAGCGAAGACTCGGATGGAGACACACTAATGGGTACCCAAAGGGACTATGTTGATGGTTTGTCCAAAGGAAAGTCATTTAGGCTGATTCGGCCAAGTAATTCGCTTAGCGGAACAAGGAAAGATGGTGAAATTGAGAACGGGATCAATGGCAAGACAGTGAGGTTTGATCAAACATCATTCAGGACCGAGAAGCTGAACCGTGAAAGTGTCAGTTTTATGCCAAAGCCAACTTTCATGGAATTCCCGCAGGAGGAGAAACAAGAATTTGTTGAAAATTTGGTAATGGAAACCACTGATGATGAATCAGAGAGCGAGAATGAGGAAGTTGGCGATACTTCCTTTCTTTCAAGCTTCGAAAGAAGTCCAAACAATGAGGAAGCTAGTCCGAGCAGTGGCATAGATGGAGGTTCTGATGTGGATAAGAAGGCGGATGAGTTCATAGCCAAAGTAAGAGAGCAGATCAGGCTTCAGAGGATTGACTCTATTAAGAGATCGAGCGGCCAGATGAAGAGGAACTCTACAAGGTAAAGTTAAAGAGAGATCAAGCCTTAGATATTTCACAGGATGAATTTGTATTCGGTATTTCAACCTTTTTTTTTCTTCCTTTTGTTCTGCTTCTAGCTTTACTGAAGGCCTTTTTGAAAATAAGGTCATGGCATACATAGATAGTCTGGGGGTTTCTTTCATGTAACCAGCCACTGCATTGGAGAATTGTTTCTGTTCTCAAACTTGTTGGTTATTGCATCTCCTGCATTGTTGTAATTGAATAGGAAAAATAGTCTTTTACCAATGCATTTGACCTAGTGTGAATTCAGATTTTCAGCTGCTCAACAAGCTGATGATCACAGAACATACGGCTTTTTCAATCTGTCACGCCTCCATTGAAATTTTGTCATGACAATAGGCTACGGATTGTTGCTCCAGAAAAAAAAAATTTATTAAGAAAAATGGCCAATTAAGAGTAAAGAATATATGTTGATTAGTGTCTTTGTTCAGTTTTAAATGCCCATACTTGATACTTTTCAACTTTTTATCCTTGAAACCTCGAGAAAGCAATTAGAAGAAGGGTGCTAAAGAGTCAAGCTGTTTCTATTGTACTCCAGTTCATAAATTTGCTGATCTTCTCCCAATTCCCATCTACTCTAATAGCAGGCCCTAAACCTCAGCCTTCTTAAAGCCAAAAGTTATTGGCATAGTGAAAAGTTAACTCATTCACGGCTAGCTTCTCTTTGCATGGAAAAATTGTGACTACAATTCAGATTCAGACGCTGTCATGTTCTGAGTTGCATGGTTTACTTCATCTAACCGGAAGCAGTTTACAACAACTCTGTTTGAAATCTGCTAATCAACACGTGAGCTTCATCACAGTGGAAAGCAAATTTAGGCTAATTTTATATAATTAACTCCGAGAACTGATGAAAATGGAAAAAACCGAAACTGCTGGATGATGCACAACAACCAGTATTGAGTTCCAATCTATGTGCAGTTGGAAGTGTTTTTTTTTTTTTTCCTCTCCATTTCCCTCATATTACGCAACTTGTTCTCAAGTCTAAAGCAAAGCATATATTCTTTCCAAGTTCAAGCAAAGAATGCTAAGCTTGTAATTTGGATATCATTACAGTTTACATAACTGCGTTTGTAATGTTAACGAGATCAGCTTTAAATAAGCGCGAATCGATCTTTGTCTAGTTAGTCACTTCACAACCTCATTTTCCCGTTGTTAATTGCCCATAAAAGCATCACTATCTCTGCCAAATAGGAAATTTAGTGCATCACCAAAGAGAAACAGTCTTGGAATATTGAAGACTATTTATGTTCCTGTACCTATTCGTGTAGCCAACAGCTCAGAGTGAACGTTCGGTGCGAAATTATCTTCGATGCAGTCTCATACGGAACAAGACTGCCAAAAACAGAGCTGAGAAGGTTGCTGAAAATTCGAATCGGCCAACTTTTAATGTGGGTTTTGAAGGCTTGAAGCACAAATTGACCCAAATGCACTTCAGTGAATAACACTCCTGCTTTAGTGGGCTTTCCTTCTTGATGAACCCTGTCAAAACCTAAAATGTCCTCAAAGGACCACAGCCCACCCACCCTAGTCATCCTTGGCTGGGGAATGGGAGGTGGTCAGGGTTCAAACTCGTCACCTCCCTTGTACCTAATATACCCAACAGTTCTAGCAAATGGGAAATAGGGATAGCACAAGCTCTTCTCTAGAGAGCAATTTTTGTTGAAATCAAAGTGCTTGATAGAGAATGAGAATTTTGGAGGACAGGCTCTTGTGAAAATGAATATTCAGTTCTTTATTTCCTGCAACACAGTGTGTTTGTTTCCAACTTTTCCATAGCCTCTTGTGCCCACAAAAATTTTCTTTTCTTGAACGACGGTGTCTATACAAATTCGTAGAGTCATAAAATGTTGTTCTGTGGCATATTCTAAAGCAATAGTCTCAACAGATTGGTGACAGAAAATTCCTACAACTTGGGGGCATTCACATTCCGAAGGGCAATTTACATATCTGTTTGATTCAAGGAAAGAATAATAACGATCTCAAATTGTGATCATTATTAGGACCACACTGAGACATAATCTAGTGCCCTGTGCCCTAGATTTCGGATTCAATGTTCACTACGGACCTGTTCTAGGTAATAGGAATGTGTCTGCGAGCCCACAATCTAGTCAGGGAGTAGAATATGTGATAGACAATCGAGTCCATGCATTCAGGGTTAAACTTTTTACATTACAAGGATCAAACTGGGTTTACTTCATTGCAGTGACGGCAGTGAGATTTTCCCTCCGGTCACTTAGACAGGAAAAAGAACTACACAATGTTGCAGTACCTGAAGATATTTTAAGACAATCCACTGTATCTACAAGACCAGGGAATTAATTGCTGATACCTAACAGATTTTGTTGTGTTGGCCATAATCAAAAGAATATATGGTTCGAACGCTCCTGAACTTCTTATGAAAGGCATGGCATGTCCCTCACATTTATTATCCGAGATTCGCTTTTCCCCAGGTCTTGTGACAAGATGCTAAAGAAGTTTTTGCAAGGCCTCCAATTTAACGGCAATAATTTGTACGAATATATATATATATAGGGCCGAGTAAATGTGAATTGAATCCAATAGAAATGAGTTCAATTTTTTTAATTCAGTTAATTTGATTTTTTGGATAATTTGATTATTAAAATTAATTCAATTCAGTTTTGATTAAGAAAATTTTTAATTGAACTTAAGTAAGGGTATCATAAAGATTTTGTATGAAAAATAAATCTTAAACTTAATCTCTTCTCCTCTTTAGTTCCTCTTTAATTATATGAGTATTCATCTTATTTATTATAATTTTTTATTATCATTTTTAATATTTTTATAGTATTAATTTATTAAAAAAATATAACATAAATATATACAAATAAAAAAATTTTTGTCAAATTCAGTTTTTGAAAACCGAATCAAACTAATTAAATTAGTTCGGTTATTTATGTAATTTGATTCGGTTTCGCTTATTTTTAAATATAAATTCGGTTAGTTCGGTTGTTAAATTTTCAAAATCGAACTAACAGAAATAACTACTTGCACACCTCTATATATATATATATATATATACAAATTTAATAATAAAATGTTTTTTGGGTAAATAAAACCTTAAGACAATCTAAGTCGAAACGGAAAATACTCATAAATTGGATAAGAGTCTCCATAGTTAATATCAAAATAATTATCAGCCAAAAATGTGAGAGTTAAGTGCTATATCGCATATGCATGATTGGAGTTACCTCTTGAACTCATGTTAGCCACATGATGTGTTGAGCTTTGACAAGGACGTCAAGACATTAATGGAAGAAAATTATAATATTCCCAATCTTAAATTGAAATTTTGTGAAGATCTACTACAATATATATATATATATATATATAAAAGCTTATACTTATAAGGTGATTTTTATAAATAAAATCATAAAACTTTCTTTATCAAAGAAAATAATACTTTCTTCACAGTTGATATTAGATCAAGTTCCATTACTAGGAATATGAAAGTTGAGTGTTACATGAGGCAAAGTATTCGATCGTGTTTAAAGTGGAGAATAAGCCATTTCTAGAACCCCACATCACTTGGTGTGATCTTGGTTCGATTTTGTGCGTAATGTGTTAAGCGTGATGCGGATATCAAGACCTTTGTGAGTGGAGATTGTAATGTGTTCAATCCCACATTAAGATTTGTGAGAACTTGCTTTGGCGTATAAGTAGAGTTTTTGAATTTCTACTTGTCCAAACCATTAGATTTTTTGAATCAAAGTAAACAATATTTTATAGGTTGGACATAAATCTTTATAAGCACGATGAGGCCACCTATTAAACTTGTAAGAGTCATATCTGTAATAATCCTGATAACATGAGATGTGTTGGAGTTGATGGAGATGTTAAGATTTTAACGAAATAAGAATATGGTAAAACTGTGACATATTTAATCTCGTATTGAACATTTGTGAAAATACTTTATAATATAAATGTAAAACTATACTTATACTTGTGAGGATTTTTTTTTTTTTAATACAATCATAAGACTTTTTGGATCATTATAGACAATATCTCATAAACAGGCTACAAATGTATAAAATTATGAGGCATTTCATATCAAAACAAACATTATCTCATAAATTGGGTGCGGATGTCCATAACTCCCATTTAAATGGTGGGTTTCTCCACAGTAGAAAGCTAGTTTGAACGTGTTATACTGTTAATCCACAGCTTCCTGCCCAACAGGGGAAAAAACATTGAAGGCTACGGGCTACCCTGTCAATAAGCAAATCCTACATTGTTTACCTGATTATTTATGGAAAGAAAAACAAAACACAGCAGGGTGAAATTCCGATTGAACTATGTAACATGGGAGTGAGGACAGGTAGAATAAAAAAGTGGGTAGCCTGTCAATTATTAAAAAGTTATATTGTTCTTTTGTGGTGCTCTTTACAGGATCAATTATAGATAAGCTGATTCATGGACGCACAGCTCTATATCTGATAAGAATTTTCAAGTCTGCTGACCCAAACAGATGAAGAACAAAAGCATGGTGCTTGTCATTTCAAACCTTTTCTACCGTGTACAAGTGTTTGTTTGGAAGGTGATCGTGACTCTCTTTTAATTTTTTTTTTATCGTAAAGTTTTTGGGTGATTGCAACACAAGACTACAGTCACAAGATAAGGGTTTGAATCATGCCCATATTTGCAAAGGATTGAAACTAAAATAGTATCCCTTAAATAAGCCAATGAAAAGTGCATCTCCACCATTTGCACTGTTCTTCCCTTATCCCACACCTGGAGGAATTTACCCAAATCACGAAAACAAAAGACATACACTAGTAGCTACGTTTTAGATTTTGGGGTCGTCATCCTTTATTAGACAAAGTGGCTTTAAGACATGATTAAAGAATATTAAGTATTCGTCAAACACTATGTTCAAATGCTTGGCAAAGACCCCGGAAATTAGGACCAATGTTCACGATTAAAATACAAACCCTTGCTCAAAAACGGGGGTTAATTGTCCCCACACAATCCCCAAACCTCCAAATTGTTAAAGGAAAATTACAAAAAGAGAGATTCCTTGTAACTTGAATTGGAACTTGGAGCACAAGCGTTTGCTTTCAAGCTTTGGTCAAATTTAATAATTAGACATTTGCACTTTACACCCAAAGTTCTCTTCCCTACCACTCAAAATGAAGGAGGAAGATGTCATTAGCATCACTAATTAACGCCAAAATTAAGCTAATTAAATATGTCAACCTTTGGGGCGAAAAAAGGGATTAGATGGGTCCAATAATACAAAACATGAAGACCCACCAGAATCACATTGTAACCACCATATCTTAGACCTAAAACCTTTGAACATAGAAATCGGTACGCTATTACACTGTTCTCCGTCCGCAGGCATGATTCTT
Source organism: Theobroma grandiflorum (assembly GCA_036013995.1). Lineage (NCBI taxonomy): Eukaryota > Viridiplantae > Streptophyta > Magnoliopsida > Malvales > Malvaceae > Theobroma > Theobroma grandiflorum. The sequence continues at coordinate 4,562,601 of CP142131.1, read as the reverse complement.
TTTCCATTTGACCAAAACGCCCTTGCGGATCACGTTTTAATTTACGATCGAGGACGAAGAGCATCGAACGGTCCATGAGGGATGGGGGCAGCTGGGGCCCAGGGGTTGATTGGGATGGACCTGTGGTGGGTTTGGCCCAGCTGATGGGACCGTGGATCGACGGTGGATGATGAGTTGGGTGGGACCGCCACCCTCTCACATGATGGGCACATGGTGAGGGTGGTGGGTGGGGTCATTTGCATGTAGAATTGCGGGGAAAGTTTCAGTGCTCTCAGCTCCTGGACTTCCTTCTGCAACCGCCTGTTCTCCTCCGTCAGATTCTCACAGCATCTCTTTAGGAATTCACAGTCCACCTCAGTTTGCTTCAGCTTTGTCCTGCAAAAAGAATTCCAGTCCCATATTCAGTAAATAGTGTTACTTCAAAAGGACATAACTGTCACTTGCATAAATTTCTAGCACTGGCCCTTCAAAAAATTGTAGGAAATCTCTTACCTTGCCCTTCTGTTTTGGAACCACACTTCTACTTGTCTGGGTCGCAATCCCAGCTGCTTAGCCAAAACCAACTTTTGCTTCTGCAAAGATAATAATAGCCTAACGTTTATGAGCATAGATACCAAAATACCCTCCAAGTAGTATCTGTTTGGTTACTAAGAAAATTGTAACTGATGTCTAGAACCTTCTCTTATCTTACACCCTCAAACAAGTCAAACCCAAAGATCCATAAGGCTAAATTTTTCCCTTTCTAGTTTTCCAAAGGTTTTTTTTTTCTTAGCAGCCAAACAGTAATTTTATCTGAAAGATTCTGTTCAAATTACTTACTGGGTTGAGAGTGTTGTGTTCTTTGAAGCTTTCTTCAAGAATAGCGGACTGATCTTTAGAAAGCCTAAGCTTTTTTCTTGAGGTGTCACCATCTTCTTCATCACTGATGCCACGAGAACATGCTCTTTCAATCTCATGCTCATCTCCATTACCTTCTCTTTCGCTCCTTTTTCCACTTACACTCGATATAGTGCTGTTAGGAGACGAAACTCCAGCTTCTTCTTCACAATCGACCGCTGATGGCAATCTGTTCACGTCGATTCCTCTAAGAAATGATCTTGTCTCGGCCCGGCAAGATTCTGAGATAGGATCTGCATGCAAAAACCATGCTTGTCAGATAAAAAGGCTGGGTATTTTGTGTAAATACAGGGGGAAAAAAACTGGTTTTTGAGACTGAGATCTAGAGAAAAGTAGCAGATTTAGAGGCTTTTGCATGTGAACATGAGAAAAGTGCAAGTGAAAACGATTGTCAAAAAAGCTACTTCAAACATGAAAAAAGTAACAAAGAAAGTAATAATTTTTTTAGTTGGGTTGAATTTAAAAGGGAAAAAAATGATACTAAAGCATTAAAAAAAAAAGGAAAATAAATTGATTCGTTTAAGCTTCCGTTTGGTTCTCGCGAAACCAAAGGAAAAGAAAAAAGGATGGAAAAAGAAAACGAGATCTGAAAGCTGATGTCCATGCAAAGACATAAGAAGTGCCCACAAGAAACATACCTGAAGGAGTACAGGCATCGTTCCATATTGGTTTTTGAAGCGTTAAACCAGAAGGAGAAGAGCAAGAATTAGCAGAGGATGGAACCAGAGAAGGCCTTAGATTCAGCTGTAAAGAGTGGTGATTCTGAGGGAAGCTCAAGCTCAGACTCAAACCCAGATCTTCTTTTCCCACCATCATTATTGTTTTCTACTTCTTTTTTTTTTCTTCTTCCTTTCTGCTCTTGCCAAACACAGCCTTTTCTTGTATAGTAGCTTAGATTCTCTTTGGTGTAAACAAGGGTAAGAGAAAGAGGAAGTGTGAGAAGGAAAAGATTTGGGTTTTGGAGTTTTAAGAGAGAGAAAGAGTTGAAAGCTGATGGGTATGCAAGAGGGGGGATAGGGGATTATATAGAAAGCAGAGAATAGGAGAGAGTGGTGTGTAAGTTCAATCATGACTTGTTGTCAGGAGGCCAATTATCTCAATCATGGCTTTTGCTCCCCAAAATAATACCTAACTCTGCTCCTTTGTCTTCTCCCTCTCTCTCTCTCTCTCTCTCTCTCTCTCTCTCTCTCTCCCCCCCACCGCCCCCGCCCCCGCCCCCCACTCCTTCCCTCTCCTCTCTTTTACTTTTCACCTTCACTATGGTTAAATGGCAAAACTGCTTCTATCTACAGTTTCTACACTTTCCTTGGTGTTTACTGCCACTTTGCTGACTGCTTCCTAGCAAAAATATAACTGAAATTTTGATTACATTGGAGTTTACCATAAAGAAAAAACTTAAATGCGCTATTGACAAAGTTCCCTTTTTAGTTTATAAATCAGTCAAAACATAATTATAGTTACAAACTCTCAAAATTAACTCCATTTTATTATCTACCATTTATACTTTGACCCATCAAAAAATAACAGCAATGGTGCAAAAAAGTAGGAGGAAATTAATTGTTAATATTATCTGTCCTTAGCTAGCAATTGAGTAAATTAAGCAAATGAGAAAGACACAACACAAGGATTGCTTGGTAGAGGAAGGGATGTGTGCTTACCTAATGTACAACCAAACTTGGATTAACTTCCATTGCATGCAACATTCCAATTGGGGTGACATTTAGCACGCTTTGGTGAGCAGTTAAAATTTGTGATCATCAAGGCATGATTCACAACTTTGACTCTTAAAATTATCAAATTTAGGAAATTTAAAAACCATGCTTTCGATGGCATGATAATCAAACACAAAATTTGTCTCAAGTCAAATAAAAAAAACCCTTTTTATAAAAAATAAAAATAAAATATGAATAAAAAACATACGTAGCCTAGGTTCTTTCTTTTTTTATTTATTTTGTGTTTTTTGACAGTAACCGACGTTTTTTCTTCAATCATACATTTAGGTTGCTATTCGCAAACGCGATGCAAAATTGTCATTAACAAAAGATTTGTCAAAATCAGATTGCTGGGATATCATGATTGTCCATCAAAATTGAAAAGGAAATTCCGTGGGGGTATCAAATTTAAGGTTAGTTACCAATCAAAGAAACCAAAAATGGTTAAAAAATGAATGAGAAAAATAATAGCATTGGAAAAGGAATGTTGAAAAAAGTATAACTCTAAATGCTATAATTAATGCAAAATGGTTTTTGCCAGCCCCAAACCAACCTAAAGTTAATGCAACCAGATTGCTCTCATTATTTGTCTCCGAATCCCAACCAGAAAAGACCAGGAAACCCAAATATCATGAATCTTGTGCATTCAAGCCTGTGGGCCACAACCCCCACCTGAACACCTCACTCTCCATGCCCTTCCTGCCTCTCAACCAACGGCCTTGATCCCACCGCACATCCTAATCAACAGTCCTGATCAAACCCATTTTGTGGGGCCATGTTATCTTGCTGTATATAATTGGGAACCAATGCCACTGATGCTCTGCACAACCATCAAATCATGAGTGGATGGTGATGATTGGAACCAGACTTTTTTTCTTTCATCAATTTTTAAATTTATTCTTTCTTTTCATTTTTAGAATACTTAATACTTCTTCTTTCATATTTTAAATTCATTGTTTTATTTTTATAACATAAGTTACAGGAAAAAATCCTTTTTTTTTTTTAAGATGTGTAAAATAAATCAATAGAAAAATGAGTGTGGGACCCAAAGCCAACCTCCTTATCTTTTGAAAAATCTCACCTCTCCCATGCGATTACCACGAGGGGGGGGCGAGGGGGGTTACTAAGACAAAGGCGTCGCTTTCTCAACCTTTTCTTTTAAAACAAAAACGCTTTCATTCCTTTTTCCAAATGTTGTCTGATGCGCACCCGGATCGTAGAGTTCACGCTCGATAAACGAATGGTCTGGATTGATCGCATCGCGGTAGATGAGGCGTGATCGTGACGCATGGAAAAGTGCGTCGGAGAAGCCCTAGGAGGAGAAAGTGGTCCTTGACAATTGTGTATGTAACTTGTCATGCGGCTTGGTGGCTGTGATCTCATCGGCTCCGTCATGATCAACGTGAGAGCAATTATTGATTCTCATGATTTATGAACGAAAAATAGGCATTTTTACAATAAATTGCAAATCACAACGTACAACCTTACCATATCATTAAAATCAAAAGAAAATGTATCTTAATTTGATTTAAATATACTTGATCTTGCACACTTACAATGCGGACGAAAGAAATAATTAATATTACTATTTGAAAAGAATAAAAGTTCTATTTCCAAACCAAAAAAAAAAACTTAATTAATAATAGAAAGTTCTTTTAAAAATGTATGTAAAATAAAAAATGGCATGTGTATTTTAGAAAAAGCGATGATATGATGTGAAATTTTAATAACTTTTTATATTTTTTATTAATTTATTAACTAAGTTGATGCTCGATCATAACGTTAACACCAACTCATTTACTAATTTTAAGAATAGTATAAATTAAATAGCATGAATTTAAATTGATCGTTGGTTGCATCATTATTTTTTATAATACTTAAACTTCATTTAAAATTTATTCTCTCAATATTGTTGTGAAAAAACAAAAGAGTTCTATATTAGATGTTGATCAACATACAATCTATTCCATATTTAAATTTAGGTTATGCATCTTATTTTGTTTAATAACGTTAAAAGAACAAGTATAAGATATTATGAAATTGTATATTAAAACCTTCAATAAAAAAAAACGTTAAATATCCAAATAAACATCTAAACTATGTCAAAAAGAATCAATTCAACCCGTTTATTTTTATTACGTTCAAATAAACTCTTGAACTTCTATTTAAAGTCAAACAAACCTTCTTCCTAACCATTAACTAGCTTCTATTAGTTAACGATACATGTAGCACTTTTATACAATGTCATCTGTCGTATGATAAATGACGTAGCATTAAATATTATTAATTATGATTCGTATAATTAATTTTTTACCTATTTACTCAATCCTAATTAATAATATTTAATATCACATCATCTACAACGTGATAGATGACATGGTATAAAAGTACCATATATATCATTGATTAATGGAGTTAATCAATATTTAAAAAGAGAGGTTTATTTGATTTAAAGTAAAAGTTTAAAGATTTATTTGAACGTAATAAAAAATAAAAATTAAATTAATTTTTTATATAATTTAAGAATTATTTAAATATTTAATTAAAAATTAAATAATATTTATATGTTTTAAAAAGAGGTGAATTTGCACTTAATTATCCTAATGGAAGTGATGAATTCCCAATGCTAAACTAAGAGGCTGGTTATTGGTAAAAATGAAAAGGGCGAGAGTGAGAGAGAGGGGGGGGGGGGGGGGGGGGGGTGTTTATAATTAATGGCATTAATTGAAATTTGGCTGATGCTAGAAAGACTTTTTGGCTCATTGGCTGAGTGAATATGGCCAAGTCAAGATTGAGTGAGAAGCCAAAGAGAAAGAAAGGTGAAGTGTGTGTGTGTGGGAAGAGAGAGAGAGAAAGAAAGGGGACAAGGGAGAGTGGAGTTCACGTGGGGAGAGGGGAGTGCGAGAAATGAGGGGAAAGGGAAAGCGTGGAAGAGAAAACCTCTCTTAACTCACGTGGACCAACATGTCTTGCCTGGGGACACGTGCTCCATGGTCCCCACCCTTGCCTTTCCCCCTTCTACCCACACGGTCGTGCGTGTCACTTTGTCCCTTCACGCCCCGACAACTCTCTTCCTCACAATCATTTGAGACTCCCCCTATCGTCCACCCCACTCTTCCCCCTCCCCTCGTGCACTCCAACTTCCCCTCATTCGCCACTTAACCCCGCGGTTTCAATCCACGCGCCGTGCTCGAGCTTGGGATTCCCCCACTGTGAACCGTTAATTTTGAGCGTATCTGTTTCTCAATTGGCCTATCTCTATCTCCAGGTTTTCATTCAACTTGGTCCCCAGCCAGCAGTATCGCAGGGCAGCCGATGATATATCAGAAAATTACACGAATGCCCTTACTGTCGAAATGACCAAAAAGTCCTCATATGGATGAGCTAATCATTAGGGCTTATTAATTTTGAAATAACATTCTTTAATCATTATTGTTTGGGGGGTAGACTAATAATTTCCTTTTGCAAAATTTTTGCCGTCCAAGACGTTTTTTTTTTGTTAGTTAAATATCTTTATCTCCCCACGCTTGCGTCAAGAAGGGAAAAAGGCTTCATCATGGGTTGAACGGAGGCAGGTGATCTAAATCATTGGTTAGGAATGTGTCATTCAATGGTTTGGGTCCCATACCCTTTCTCAACTTGACCATCCAGTTTACTTTTTGGAATAGTACTTGCCAGAGCATCAATCATATCCACCTTTTGACAAGCATATAATGGAACTGCTTTTTAAAGCTAGGCAGATAAATGCTGACTAGGAAGAAAGGATTTTGAGAATCAGAGCTACAACAAAATTATGGGTAAATGTTTCATATAGAATTGAAGAGAAAGAATATGCTAAACTTTTTTTAAAGATCAAGTAGAAAAAAAAAATAAACTTGTCTAATCTTGCCGCTTCAAAAACGTGATAACTAACTAGCATGAAATTCAACAATGATGACAGATACGGAAAATTGCTACAATTATTATGAACTGGGGTTGTGTTAATATTGCGTGGGAAAATAAGGCAGTTGGACTAAATCTCATAAGGACCAAAAATTATGCCCATAATCAAAGTGTTATGATGAAAAGAAACTCCATGGTTGAATTGTGAAATGGGGTCATCATTTGTTTTTGACTTTCATTGCTTTTCGCTAAGACAAATTAACCAGCACTTTCTAGGGAAGAGGAGAATCACGTCAATTGATGTCTATGCAAATTGTTGCTTTCCAACAGGAGGAAGAAAGAAAACAGAAAAAGAAAAAAATCACTCACCCGAGTCTTTCGTTTCAATTAGAACCACATGACACTTTATTTTATTCAGGTACATGTTTCACTGAGAGACTTAATAATTATCAATACAAACAGTTGGAGCTTTCTCCACTCTAGCTCAGCAATAGCCCTAGCCTAGACTGAGTGCCTAGGTCCTTCCTTTGCCTATGTGTTTATGCCACAAATGAGTTGTTTTTGTTTCAACTTGCACGTACACTCGTTCTATTTTGGAAGAGATATTCGTTAAACACCCTTGCATATATAATTACTTTCATTAAATCTCAGTGATAATACCATGTAAAGTAAAAAGTTGTTACCATAGACTAGAAGGGATAAATTATCTACTACTAAAATATTAATGATTGTTTTATTTCACGAGGGTTGACATGTATACTAAATGACTAAAACATCTTGATTATCTCTGTTGAATATTGCTAATTTGTTTACGGTGATGGTGATATTATGTGAGATATCAATATAAAAAAGAAAAGGATCAAAATGAAAATTGGGGAAAGGATCAACGTTAAATATGGTAAGCCTTCAAATCATAACTAAAAGAGATTCCCTTAAAACAATCAATTATTAGCGTGACTTGGGAAAAACATCCGTGACCTTCCCGGAACTAATGACTGAGGGTACTGTTTTCAGGAAACTATCATTGGTTTTATTTTGGCCCCCAAAGACAACTGAACAACGACACCCCTCCCCCGCGAACACAGACATGCACACAAAAAATCCAAATCTAGTACCCCGGAGAACACGTCACGCCCCACGGCATCGCACGATCGAAACCCTCCATCAGATCCATCATATGCATCGACGGCCGAGAAAAGAATGTTGGGGGGGGGGGGGGGGGGTGGGGGAGGGGGTTTGGGTAAAGTGGTGATTAATTAAAAGTGGGACATAGAAAGGAAGATAAAGGGGGGCCCCGACAAGATGTCGGGTGATGATTGAGGGTGTCCCCACGGGAGTGCGTGAAAGCTGTCCCCACGTGTCCCCTATTAGTAAGGACCCTCCAATAATGGATCTCCTGTGCACTACCCGACAATACCCATCGTAGGGGGAGGGGGGGAGGTTTTTTTTTTTTTTTTTTGTTTAATTTATAGGGATAAGGACCCTCTTCTTCGCAACCTCCGGTCCTCTTCTAGTCTTCTGTTCTCCTTCGTTTGATCTTGCCCGTACGAGGCTCATTCCGCCATGTGACATGCACGTGAAATTGGTCCCTCTTTGCCTTCTTCCTAACCCTCGTTCATTTTCACATTTTAAATTCATTTTCTTTCCCTGTTTTACCAATAATGGGCTTTTCCTTTCTCACTCTATTGCATGAACATACATTGTTTTTGACTATGATACGTGGACAACATAGTATACTCGTATAGGTTGAATTAGATATTTGATGGGCAAGATTTGTTTCTTACATATTTTAAGCAAAAGAGATATATATATCATTTAAATTAAATGTTCAAATATTATACGTATTTATGGCTAATCCTGTACAATCTTGTATTTTCTTTGCCTTATACGAGATTGTTTAATCTTGTAGAATGAGATTTCCTCTATCTTATACAATCTCAATCAATCCATGTTAACTAATCACAAGTAAGGGAAGTCATGCAAGTTGTGTTCCTTCTAATTGGTTTGCTTTTTTAGATTTGTATTTTTTCTATTAATTGACCAATGAAAAAGGGAACCGCATCAGGTTCTCTTTCTTCCATTTTCATGACCATGAAAAACAACTAATTAAAGTGAAAATGAACGACTCTGGATGGATATCACACTATGAAAATGTATAATTTTGTTTTAATATATGAAAGAATTGACAAACTCAGACATGTGAAAATCTTTCGGAATGGATAGTGAAATATCCAAAAATCCAAGTCATTTTCCACATATGTGAATACGCTCCAATTGGTGCAAGTAACGAAGACACCTAAATCATCCATAAATGGTATTTTCATTATCCAACAATCTTATCAAAGGGGGACCCTGGCAAGAGTCTTTCAATCTCCCATGTGAATCTCACGTGAACAAGACCCCCCCTCTTCCCCCCCTAAAAGGTTGTTGCTCTCAATCAAGTTGAGTTGAGATCACACAGTTAATTACAATGTTGTCCCTGTCCTTAGTTTTTTTAATACATCAATCTAATCTTTAATTGTTCAATGATTTGGTTTTCTGTGATTACGTGGCTCGAATTTTTCAGCTGTCTTATTCAATGGGTCCCCCACTTTAGTACAACTCCCTTGATTAGACTTTTCACTTGGCTTAGCCATGTCCTCATCATATAGAATCTCAATCTTTTCGGTTGTTTGAGCTTTTGTTACCAGCTAGTCCCCCCATCTTCACTTATCAAGATTTAAGTGCAAAGGCAAGGCTCTCGTTCCTTCGGGGGGTTTGTCAACCTTTGCTCTAAAAAAGAAGATCATTTTCATTTTCTTCCATAATAAATGTTGCATTTATTTTTATTTTGAAATTTTGATATAAAATCTCTATTAGGATCATTGCATTGCCTAATTAAAGTGATGCAAGTTGAACAGATATATAAAGATTCGTGGGACAAAGACCAAAAAAAAAGGATTGGTTTATATTGAACACTATTTATGATCAAATGAGTTCAATTTAATGTATTGTCAGTATCTAATTTATATACTATCATTTAATTATAAAATATCACTTTATCGATATGTAAAAAGAATCAAAAATTTTCAAAATATATAAATTTTAAAGTATGAATAATTATTTTTAAATTTTTAAAATGTATTTATTAATAAAATGACAATATTTAATTTATTAATAATATATAAAATCTATAAATCGACAGTTCATCAAATACAGAAATAATTTTATCATTTAATGTTAATGGTATGGATAATAAACTTATGTTATTTTCTCTATATAATTTTGATAACGTTTTTCTATATAGTTTATGCAGGAAATTTAAACATAAAACCTCAGATATTAACTAGGAATATTGTTGACCCGAGCTAGCTAGCAAGCATGATATTTGTCTCGAACAAACTTTCACAAAATTATTATTTCTAAGCTTAACTATATACCTGCCAATATGGCTTGATCTTACTTAACAATACAGGAGATGGGTTGGATTATCTGGTCAAACCTTAAACTCAGGAATCCAACCCTAATTCATGGCACATTATTTTTGGTCTCCCCTCCCGTGCAAGTGGGTTCAAATAATAATATTTCTTTCCTAGCTAAAGTTGTAATCGAATCTAATAATCTTCCCAATTAATTAATTGTTATTTTATTATATATAATCATCATTGTTTTCAAAACCTTTATTGCTAGCTAGAGATCTCATTTTCTCTTGTACTTGCATTTTCCATTTAACTCCAAATTCTGATCATCGACTGCCCATTAATTAATATACAATTATGGAGAAGATGGTAGTTTTTAAAGGTTAAACTAAAATTTATCTGCAAAAGGTTTTCGTTTTAACTACTTTTAAAGGGGGGAAACAAAAGCTTTTGCTTGTGAATCTCAACCACTTGCACCATCCTACAAGTTACAAGTAGTACTTTTAATTAGTTTAAGTGGCTTGTAGAACAAAAATGTACTTAAAATTAAAACAGGTTGAACTTTTAAAAGTGGTGAGTGATGTTTTTTTCCCTTTTCTTTTTAACTCAATCTCGCCTTTATTTCCTCGCCTTTCCTTCACGTTCAAATGTTGACATTAATAGAAAATCTAAGTTGGAACAGCCTGCCCTGTTCAGAAGTGTTGCAAATCTTTCCTTGGTCGTGTGTTTTTCACATTTTCTTAACAATTAGAGTACGTTTGAATAATTAATTTTCCATCCATAATTATCATATTCTTCAAGGGATATGCACCTACAAAAGAAAAAAGTCATTCTTCAAGGAGATACTTGGAAAATCACTTTCTCAGCCATTAAAGTACTCTTCTTTCCATGATGATATCTTTCTGATTAACAATTGTTGTATGCAGACAACGTTGTTAAGGAATATATTTAGTTTAGTTAATTTCATGATTAGAAAATTCATGATCCAATTTGAAAAAATAATTTGCCATGATCACTAGTTATATCACAAGATTTAGTGGTTAGAGTTTTGAAATTAAGATATATATATATATATATATATAAAAGTAGTTTTGCTTGGATCATAAGTATAATCATTGGCCCCTAAATTATATTGCAAAGTTAGATGCTGATTTGACATTTAAGCTATTATTTAAAGTTTCAACCAAATTAATACTTAAAAGAGAAAAGATAACATTGTCTTTGTGGCGTGGGGGATTAAGGTAGGTTTGTGTTTCCTTATTGCACATATCAAAGACACCATATAAAAAACTTGATAAATTCACAGTACTTATATGTTATTTTTGCAAATTGTATGCGTATGTTCATAAAAAAAAAAATACTAATCGATGTTTAAAATGGTATTGCAAAATCATTAATTCCTCAGTTTGTAATTAATATTAAATATTTTTTAATCCAAAATTTCTTTATATCCTAAGTCATATCATAGAGATATTAGGGAAAGTAATGTAAGTTGTAATTTACTCTTTTATTTAAGATGGGGAAAGATATTGCCATATTGGTACATTATTGCAAGGATAAATGGGTAATTTGACAAATTTGACAACAGTGTAACAACCTCGGGGTATTCGCCGGCAAGTTGCGCCTCCATTATTACCACTCATGTGCATTCTACGTGGCGCGCGAATTTTCATGCAACCGACAGACAGCAGAGCACACGAGTAACTTGTTTACCCGCACGTGCACTTGCGGTCAAAGTTACATTGCATTTGCTGGATCCCAGTCAACGGTCAAACCTAAATCATTTGCCTCATTAATTTCTCCCCGTTTTTCTTTTGACATCCCAATCGTACCCTGTCCCCGCTTTCCTCCCACCTTCTTCACCGGCTCCCTCGGTGACCAGACTACGAACTTCTCCCAGCCGTCGATCACTTGATTCCTAACACATGCAAGTGAATCCCTCAAACAGGAAAGCGGTTTAAACTATAAAGCCAGATTTGTTTTGTTTTATTTATTTTTTAGTTCTTACTGTTTGCAGCAGTTAGTGGGTCATGCATGTCGTCCAATTTGACCGGGTGAGCTGGTCACCATGTGATTAACGGCTAAGCACATCATCTGTTTAGAATCGGTATTTCAGTTAATAGGCGTTAAAGCTCGAGTTGGAATGCACGTGTTAGGATGCATGGATTAAGTAAATTGACAATTCTACCCTTTACCGGCAATTTTTAAATAAGCATTCACGTGCGGAGTTGAGGGTAAGACACGGAATTAGCGATAGAATCTATAGTCTCGATGATTTTATGTGGGAAGCATGTTTGGTTGGTGGGCTTTGCAAAAATAATTGGGAATGACAGAGAAAATGATGGCACATGATAATTTTAGTCATTTAAATATAAGATAATGTATGGGATTATTAGCTTAAACTTAAACTAATCATGGTTCCTTAATTTCCAATGATGAAAAGTTGTTTCCATAATATTATTTAACAAAGATGATCACATTTTATATGGGAATCCACTTGAAGATTAAATTAATTACACCCACAAACCCATGCAAAAAAATAAAGCCTGCCCTTTTATAAGAATAATTTGAGCGACTCCTAATGATGATCCATGGGCAAACAAAAATATTTGCTTGGCTGTAAACAATCAAGCCTATGCTTTTCTTTTCTTTTTCCCAATCTTTCCCAAGTGAGGATGTTCCCTATGGGATTGGAATAAAATAAGAAGCTCAATTCGGGGAAGAACATGGTCTACTTGCAGTAATATAAATATTGAGAGACAGTGTTAAGCTGGCATCAAGCTTTTTTATTTGTTCAAAGTCACATCTGAATTCAACTTTCAAACACACAACTCAAAAAAGCTTTTTATGTCAAGAGGTGGAGTTTAGGAGCTGTTTGACCTAACTTTTTTCTAATTTAAAAACTATTATGAAGTTTTTATAAAAAATAATAGTTTTTAAAATTAAGTTAAAGTTGTTTGGTAAATTTTTTTTATAAGTTTTTATTTATATAAGTTATAATTTTGGTTAAAATTATTGTAGAGAGTATTTTTTTTAAAAGGGTAATATTGTAATTATCTTTAATAGATAAGGATATTTTTGAAACAAAAATAATTTTTTTTGTATTTTTAAAAAAAGAGAAAAAAAAGCTCTCTCATAGGAGCTTTTTTTAAAAAAATTTTACTCTTTTAAAAAAAGTAACTTTTTTTTTAAGAGCTTTTCAAAATTTATATTTGACCTGATTTTTGCTTTTAAGAGATAGATAAGTTGAAAAAAAACTAGACCAAATAAGTACTTAGGGTACCCAAATCTTGTTAACTTTTTTCACTTCTTTTCTTGTACATCATGATTCTTTCGTTCCTTTTTTTTATTTGGCAATGGTGAATTGTGGTAGGGATTCTAATCATAAGCCTCAAGCCACTTACACTTTACAGGGAGGATTCTTTGGTCCTCGTTTTAAGGTGAAAACTTTTAGTACCGGATTAATAAGGTTTGGAGGATTCAAAATGGGTTCTACTTTAATACTTTAATACGTCTCTCATATCACATGCAAACTCATAGAACTCGAAAGAACTGGGATATATTTTCAGACATGTTGCATCACTTTTTGTTGAACTTAAACATATGTGATGATATGAAGTCTTAGAACTGAAATTCGGGTCATCAACTCAGAAGAAGATCCAATATTACGTTTGGAATACCAAATATTTGAAGTGAGGATGTAAAGTTATATTAATTGTCTGTGGACAAATTTGAGAAAGAGCGTGAACCATGACAAGAATCTTAGGATCTCTACCTGTCTTGAAGGCCATTCAGTTTGATATAGGTTTATTTCAAAGAAAGCACATGCTCTGCAGAAATGTCCTTGTCTTGACACTTTTACAGAAAGCACAGCTTTTTCCTGGTAATTTAATAAGCAGCGCCCTTTTCCTGGGTTCCCTTTTCCTCCATTTGACTACCATGTTCACTAGTGTGCATTTACTACCCTAAAATGGCTTTTAACACAATCCAAGAACATTTTCATATGTTCTTTTCAATGCTGCCCTTTTGCTGATATAAAGAGCTGAAAATTCTTCTGAAATGCACACGATAAATTACTATAATGAATCCCTTGTAGCTTTCTTCTGCCTAGAGGGGACATTGGAGTGAAGCCAATTTATTTTGAGAGAAAAAAAATGTCAGAGAGAAATTAACATGTGCACGTTCATGGAAAGACATTAGCCTTACGAAGGACCTTCAATTTATGTACTAGTTTGAAATCAAAACCCAGCAGTGCACATGCACGTGCTGCAGGCAGGAACATGCCTTTATTTTATTTTTTACTAGCTATGCCTACCGAACATTGCTGCAAATTTTAGCCCAAAAAAGTGCTTCACACTATGCCAAAATCTATCCTGGATGCTTCATGTGTTTGAGATTTGATGGCTGAAAAGCCATCCTAAAGGTTTCTCCTAGGGCCTTCAATGTCTCAGGGTTCTTTTTTTCTCCATCCAGTACATTTGAGAACAGTAGGAATCAACTTTTTTAAGATAGCAAATCTATTCCTAACTTGTGCAGTTCACTTATATGGAATCAAACAATCAAACCAAACTTGTGGGTATCACAACGTGTAGATTAAATCTGCTTTAGAACTAGAACTAACACCTATCAGCTAGTAAACTGCTTTTGTTCTAGCTTACCTGGTCATAACATAAAATTTACAGTGTTTAATAGGTCTGCAGGTGCACAAAGTGTTCTTGGTTTACGAGATTTTCTTTTCACAAAATTAAGCTGAGTGATTTGCCAACTTCTATGACAATTACCAAACAGATTATCTGGGCTGGCATTTGGTTTCACTCGACAACCTTTTGAGTTAAAGCCCAAACGAGCAACCCTAAACCCAAACCAGAAAATTTACTTTTGGAAGCCATTGACTTCCCTTCCAGAAGCCTCATACAAATCCAGAATAAAAAGGGTAAGAGACAGAGAGCAGCAAAAGAGAGTATTATTTTACCTAATACCTACGGTGAGTTTCAAGTGGTCCTGTAGCTACCATTTCCTTTATCAAAGACTTTATGACGACAATCTTGTTTGTTTCCACTTCTCATCATGTTTCTCTTAGAAATTAACCAGACTACTCATTCAGAACTTACAGTGGTTTTGACCTTTTGTATTTGTTTGCATGAGGGTTTATTAAAGAAAGAATATTAAATGCTGAAAGTGAAATTTACCAACCATGTTTCCTCATAGCACCCTCTTTTCTTTCTTTTATTATTGTTCAGTCACTGATCATCAGGTTTCACAATGTAGAGGGAATATAACACAAATTATAGAAGAAAATAATTTCAGAAACACAAAAAAAAAAAAAAAAAGTAAAAAAATACTAGTGGAATATATTTACCCATGCAGTGTCTTCCTAAGTTTACATAAATAGGAATATTTTTACCCTAAGCCAATAGTATTACTTGAATTTAATATATAAGCATCGACCATTACTTCTTTTTTTTGTTAATGCCTTTTATCTTTATCTTGAATAGAATTAAAAATAATATTTGCAAGTCTTTTAAACTTTTACTTTATTTCGTTAATCATGCAATGCAAGTCGTTCGACATTTCCTTGCGGCCAACGATTCATAAAAAAATGATGATAAAGTAAGCAAAAGGAAGAGATAAATTAAAGACCTGAACCTGAGCTTGGGCGTCATCCCTGATCTCGTGTTCTCGACCTTGGCTTGTCCCACACTTTTTTTGTCTTCTCTGTTGTTTTCTACCACTTCGATTAGAATCCAATAAGGTCCGCAACGAAGAAAATATGAAAAGATGAAGGCCCAAAAAGCAAAGAAGAAGGCTAACACGGCGCCGAAAAGAATTGGGCTTGAACATAGCCCAAATACATAATGAAATTAGGAATCAATTAAACCAATCCAAGTTGCTACGTCGAAACATTTGATTAAGTGGTTACAGTATGATATTTCCAGTTAAAGAAGAGAGTTTAAATTTTTTTTCAATTAAAAAAATTAATTTAAATTGCTAACCAGTTTTTTTAAAAAAAAAACATAAGAAACGTGCTAAAAGAAATATTATTGCCTTTTTTAGTAAAAGAATACAAATTAATAAGAAAATAGAAGTGATTTCAGTGAATAGAGAGAAGAATTTGTAAAAGAATGGCGGAAGTTGGATATGGCATGTATTGGTCGGAGTGCTAGTGATCTTTTTACTGTATAGGCATGGTTATGTGTATTTTGGAAAGCCAACAGGCCTTTTCCATCTTTTATGTATCAAGTGAATTGTATATCATCCATCATCTCCAATAATTCTCGTTCTAACATTGACCAAGTTATTGCTTTAACTGGTTTGGATGTAGGGAAATCTATCCGATGTTTTTGAGTCAGACCTGTCAGATTGTTTGGTTGAGACTTCACAGTTTTATAAGTAACTTTGTCTTCAAATTACGATGTATTAAAATACTGTCCTTTTACTACACCAAAAAGATAAAAATACTACCCTTTTACTGTCATTAATATAATCTCTTCTTTTTATATATTTTTTTAATTGAATGGAGGATCTTACATTGGACTATATTAATTAATTAATGCTGCCCTTGTCACGTAAAACATAGACTCATACGATGTACTACCATTATTAAATTATTTATTGATTTATTCTCAAAAAAAAAAAAATTTTTTTTGTAGGAAAAACAACTACGAACCATGGAAATTAATTAAGATTTTGAGGGGAAAAGATTAGTAAAAGGCATGCTGCATATAGTATATATATAGTTTGTGTCTGTACAGTAATTAAAGATGAGGAAGAATGGTAAGCACATTTTCTCATAATAATTTCTTTAATATGTACTTATTTACTTTTACATAATAATTTTTCTAATTCACATGCACTCACAAGTAAAAGTGGGAAATCAATTGTCAACCTACTATCATTTTTATTTGAATCTAGATGAGGAAGAATGTTAAGTCAAATACATCTACTTAGTGCTTAATAATGGAAGATGAAGTAATTAAATACATTCTCTGTTATATGCCTAATTAAATTATATTACAATGTTTATTTTGCAACAAATCATTGTAATGTAAGATTGTAATGCAATCACATTATAATTAATGGATGTAAAATGATTACAGTCCAAAACCAATACAATAAGATTGCATTGCATTTTGTAATGTTATTAAATATATTTTTACCTTTCAATTTTATTACTTTGTTAAAAATATTTTATAATATTATAATTTATTTGTTTATATAAATTTTGAGAAATTTTTTTATTATTCTTAGGAGTTATAGTGATTGTCAATAAAATTTATATCGTTGCATTTTAATAAATAGGAATAATTTTGAAAATTGACATTACATTCTCAACAAAGTACTTGTAAATCAAAACTGTAATATTATTTTTCTTGCATTTTAATAATTACTTTACTTATATACTAAACATTACAATATAATCTTCCTTACAATCACATTACTTATAATTACATTATATTATAAGTATTAAACGCCATTTTAAGGTAAAGAAAGGTATTCAAGTACCACACACACACAAATATAAGCAGTGAGGAAAATGTGATGAGAAATTTGAGTACCACACACACAAATATAAGCAATGAGGAAAATGTGATGAGAAAATATTCATGACAACCTGTGAAGACAAAACATCCCATTCAAATTGTGAATGAAATTACGAATCTACTTCACAAGTGCTGTTTTCTAATTGGCTAAAAAAAGAGGGAAGCAATATAAATAGGCTCCAATCAGAATTAAAACAAGTAGAAAAGAAAAGAGTGAAATTTAGAAATGGAAAGTAAAGATGAATACAATATACTATAAGAAATAGGAAATGGACAGCGGTGATACAATATCTTAGAGGAAATGGAGTGAATAGATAATAAATATATTAATGAAATTATGAAAATAGAGTTAAATGATTTTGAACATGAAATGGAGTAAAGCTAGAAAACTCAACAATTACTTGTAAGATTTTGAAAGAGTAACAAGATTTTTCTGAATTGTTGAATTGTGAATATATTGATAGCACTCTAGATCTATATAGTTTATGAATGAGATGATAAATTAGATAGATTAACGGGGAATGATTGTTCAGCTTGAAAATTTTTGCTTGTAATCAGTCAAGAGAACACTTATACCATCTTTGGGTAAGTCTTCTCTCTTTTTTATGAATGAAAATTATGCATTGCTTCTTAAAATTTTTTTGAAAAAGTAGTTTCAGCTTTATAACGAAATTGAGCTCAAAGGTTTAATTAAAAACATTAACATGATATATTTTATTTTCTTTTCTGATTCTCTTTTCCAAGTTACAAGTGTGATTATGATAATGAGATATTGTTATACCAAATTTCATTAATTTATTTATTTTTGAGACTTTTTTGTTATTTAACAAGATGTTGGTTATTTTAAAATCAGTGATTAATTATATGCAATTATATAATTTTGCTTTGTTTTTTAAATTTAATTTTTCTCTTTATTTTGGACTTCTTCTATAAGATTTTTATTGTTAAATTTTTTTTCAATATTATTAGATTTTGTTAATCAGTAATTAGTTTTGCAAATTGTTTTACTCTTTTTTAATGTTTTCTTTGTCATTAACTGCTTTTCTTATAATTAGAAAAAGCAATCAATTATATACGAGATTAATGATTTCATATCAAAATTTCAATTAGTTTGTTAAATTTGTGCAACTTTATTTTCAATAATATTGTTTAGATTTTTTTAGAAGAACATTATTAGATCTTATTGATTAACAATTAATTATGCAAATTTGTTTATGTTTTTTTTCATTATTTTGTCTTAATTTTGAAATATCTTTTGTTAATAAATGAGATTTTGTGCACATTTGATATATGATATTATGATTTTTTTTCTTTGATTGATAAATGTGATTTCAATCAATCACAATGCGTTATGCTTAATTTATTATTTTACTTATTTAGGAGAATTTTTATTATCTATTTTCAAAATCTTTTTAATTTATAATATTTTCATCCATGAATATAGCAGTAAATAAACACTCTTCAAAAGGAGTTCATGGCAAGATAATCGGTGTAGACAAAGGTGGAGGGAAGGGCTAGTAAGGGCTCGATCTTTTTTTATTTAAAAAAATTATAATTTCATCTTTATAAACATTGAATTTTTTTATTTTTGCCTTCTCAAACATAAAATTCTAACTTCGACACTATATGGATAATTAGAGCTAAACAATGCATCACTAGTATCAAGTGAAGAGTTAGAGCCAAAGGCCGCATTACTAGTGTCGGGTGGAGTGTCAAAGACAAAGACCACATCTGAGTTGGAAAAGCCAGAACTTGGAAGTGGAGACAGCACCCTCCGAGCTAAGGGATGAGCCAGGCGAGAAAACAACGACAACTTGCATTCACTTCATCTTTTCCAACATGAGTGTAAGAGTAAAATTTACGTTTTTTATACTTTTCTCCTTAAACAAAAGTTTACTTTGGAAAAAGTGAAAATTTTAAATTTAACCTTAATCGTGGAGATAGCTTAGAGAAGTCAAGACATTTTTTTTGTCGAGTCTATAAATTGATGGTTTGAAGCACCATTAGGCGAGAAAACAACGACAACTTGCATTCACTTCATCTTTTCCAACATGAGTGTAAGAGTAAAATTTACGTTTTTTATACTTTTCTCCTTAAACAAAAGTTTACTTTGGAAAAAGTGAAAATTTTAAATTTAACCTTAATCGTGGAGATAGCTTAGAGAAGTCAAGACATTTTTTTTGTCGAGTCTATAAATTGATGGTTTGAAGCACCATTCATAAAGGGACACCCTGCAAAAAGTGTGAGCTATATAGGAATCCATGTAGAAATTTCGGATGAAGAAGATAAAGTTCATGTACAAATTTCGGAGTCATAAAGGTTTCACTTTTAGTCAGTGCTTTTGTTTTAGACTACTGCAAGTTGTGATTTTCTCTTTGTTTTAGACTACTGCAAGTTGTGATTTTCTCAAACCTCTGTAAGCAGGCCTTCCACCTAAGTTGGAATTCCATTTACAAACTGTAAGCCATGTCGCCAAATTGAAGTTTTGCTGTCCCATTCTCCTCTTGATCATTAAAGGTCATCTGAATCTCTATCTTCATGTTGAGCTTAAAAAAAACAATTAATTATGAAAATTTGTTATGTCTTTTTTTCGTTATTTTAGTTTAATTTTGAAATATCTTTTATTAACAAATGAGATTATGTACATATTCAGTATATTGATCATGCATGATGATGTGATTTTTTTTATTGATAAATGTGATTTCAATCAATTATAATAGCTTATGCTTAACTTAGTATTTTACTTATTTATCAGAATTTCCTTGACCTGTTTGGAAAATCTTTTTAGTCTATATTCTTGAAATTTTCTTTGCTAATTGTATGTTATTTTATTAGCCATGCAAATTAAAGATGTTGAGTAAACAAAACAAGGATTTAAAAATGCTTACTAATATGCCACTACTCTTACATAAAAATGTTAGATTGATTCACCAAATCCAAAATACTTTGATGAAACATAAAAGTTGCATGGTAACCTCAAAACACACTTGTTCTTGAAGAATTTAAAGAGATTGGAAGAGCTTGCTTATCGTCATGCGTAAATGAAAGCACTGTACTAATTTCCATGGGCGAGGCAGGAACAGAAATGTATTAGTAAGTATTCAAGTGATCTGCCAAACAAATTATCTGGATTGTCAATTGGTTTAACTTCACAATTTTTTGAGTTAAGTCCCAAGGAGAAACCCAAACCAGAAAATTTACTTTTGGAAGCCATTGACTTCCCCTTCCAATCTCATATAAAAAGCCCAAAAACAAATCTAGAAAAAAGGAAGGAAACAGAGAGCTCAAAGCAGCAAAAGAGGTATTATCTTATACGTAATTAAGTGAGTTTCAAGTGCTCTTGTAGCTACCATTTCCACTATCAAAGGCTTTTTGACGACAATCTTCTTTATTTCCACTTCTCATCATGTTTCTCATAGAAATTAACCAGACTACTCATTCAGAACTAACAGTAGTTTTGACTTTTTGTATTTGTTTGCTTGAGGGTTTATTAAAGAAAGAATATTTAATGCTGAAAGTGAAATTTACCAACCATATTTCGTCATAACACCCTTTTATTATTGTTATTATTATTATTATTCAGTCACCGATGATCAGTTTTGACAATGTAGAGAGAAAAACACAAATTACAGAAGAAATTCATATGCTTTTGACGAATAAGAATAAATTGTACAACAGGGAACTAGTATCATTTCTTCTATTAACATAACAATTTAAAGCTTAAGTATGAGCTCATCTAGTTAATTAATTAAGCTGAAGTCAAACTTGCACCTGTTTTTGATTGTTTTACCTCTATTTATAGTAATACAAGTAACTTGATTAGTCACCTTAATTATGAATTAATTATGTAACTTTGTTTAAAGTTTGCATCAACATTTAATATTATAAATTAATTAAGCTAAAGTCAAACTTGTACCTGTATTTGATTGTTTTACCTCTATTTATAGTAATACAAGTAACTTGATTATTCACCTTAATTATGAATTAATTATGTAACTTTGTTTAAAGATGGCATCAAAATTTAATATTATAATAATACAAGTATAACCATTGATTATTATTGTAATCATTATACAATAAACTCATCGTTTATCATACACTTACTTTGGACTGATCTCAAACTTGAAAGAAGAGCCCATGTTTGGCGTTTCCTGTTTCTGAAACGAGCCCAGATCAACTTTTACAAGACAGTTCTGACTTCTTGTACTTGTCACCCAAGGACCATTGGTTTTTGCTCTGGATGTGCATGGGAGGAAGTAACACGGCCTGAACTGAACCACCGCAGGAGCAGCAGCCTCCTGCTCCATCTTGCTCTTCCCCTCTCACCACCACTTTCTATGACTCAGATAGCCTGTAAGCGACCAAAACTTCATATTGACTTGATGAAAAATTCAAACACATTGCAAAACTCTTTAGATTACCTCACTATGCCATGGGTTTCTTGTTGCTAATATAAGGAGTACGAGAACATTGCCAAGTAGTTGTAGCACGCTCTTCACGGGCGCCTGTTGTTTTAGAAAGGAGAGAAAAACCAAAAGAAATCAAGATTTAAGGTGCAAAATCATCATTTATCGTACCATCAAAACCAAAAATTCAACTTAATTTATACGCAGCAATTTTTGATCTAAAATGAGGGAGGTAAACAAAAAGGTCGGGGCTATCGTGTGCTGCGTCCTGGCCCAAATTATAGGGCGATTGACCACTCGTAAGCAATCACCGTGATTAATTAATGCATTAGAAATGAAACAATTGAGAAGAATTAGGAACTGAAGCTAAGAAAGATACAGTTAACTAAACTGAAACAGCATGAGGGACCCCTCTTCAGCATGAACAAAAAACCAAAAAAGAACGAAATAATTAATGATGGGTCAGAAAAGATTGAAAAGAAATTATGGCCAAGAGTTGAAATTTAATTAATGATGGGCAAGAAAAGATTGACAAGAAATTATAGCGAGGAGTCGAAATTGTATCTGCTATTACCCCAACCTAAAACTAGGATACTTTTTCAGAGGTGATGTCACTCTTATCATGGATGGCCAACCATAACCATCATGGCCTAAATTTTCTGTTTCGAAGAGGAGGAGGACAAGTTGAATTAGATAAATAAATTAAGCTTAAAATTTTCTTTTACATTTGTGATTCATATATACTCTTAACACCTCGATTTCTTTAGCCAACGGCATTTTTACCTTCTTGTTAAAGAAAAAAAAATTTCTTGACTAAATATCTGAACTTTAGAAAATCTGGGTTTCCTTGTCGTAATTTCTAAAACAACAAAGGCCCGGCTTCCCATCAGGATAATACCTGAAAAAGATTGCGCTCATCAAACTAAACAAAGTAATGCTGCCTACTTCCTATAAGCGGAAGCCAAACCTATGGATGCCATTGAATCAGGTGGCCTAATCTTGGAAAATAAAACATTACGGCACATAAGTGAACCCTAACTTTGATTATGAACCCTTTTGGTTTTCATCTGCGCTTGTGAATGCTGATTAATGTGCGGGTGGCAAATAAGTCAATCTTGGAAAGAAGTGGAGATCACAAACTAGGGTATAATCTTCTAAATAAATTGTTGTATCACTGTAAAAGTATTACGTTATTCATACAGAAACAGTGAGATGCCTTTAATTAACTTGAATCAATCAGATACACTTCTCGTGGCTAAACCCCATTCCCAACCATATAAGAGCGAGCTCATTCTTTTTAATAATCAGTAATGAGTAGGCCTGTAATTTATTAACTAGAAAATGCAAAATAAAGATTTCTAGCCAGTAAGGAAACCCCAATCAAATAAAGTAAAAGAAAATGAGCAATCGTATATGACAGAATTAATCTGCTTCGGCTATAAAAGGTTCACCAAAACTTTTTTTTTTTTTTTTGATAATTGAGAGAGTGGAGATTCGAATCTTATTTTTTATGCAAAGAGATTATACATTAATCAATGAGACAAATGTTCAAGTGCCAGTTCACTAGAACAATTCAGAGTCAAATCATTCAAAAAGAACATGACCCAGAAAAAGGATTAGAAGGTCTTACAAGGGCTGGCTGGTAAGGGATTTGGAAACTCTCATTTCCACTCATATTTAGCACTGATTACTTAAATACTTCACCAAGCAGTCACGCATGCAAAAATATTGGAAAAGCGCATTTTCAGGAAATGAGCCCGCTTCAAGTAAAATTGTCAAATTTAACAGTAGTTCATGAAAAAATCGGCATAACTTTTGTTTATCTTTTGGGAGAGAGGGGGTGTTGAGATTAATCCTATTACCCCCATTTTAATATTTATAAAAGGAAGGTAAAAAAACACAAAGACCCTGCTCAATACCAATAAGCAGAAAGAAAACTGGTATGAAACCAGAGTTGAAAAATTAACAAATATAGTACTCAGGAAAAAAGGACAAAAATAAAAAGGCATCAATAGAAAAAGCTTCCTACACCCTTAATTTGAAACAAGTTCCCTGAGAAACAAACTAGCCGCCATCAAAAATTATGAAAGCCTACATACTCTAACTTTCAAGAATTAAGACAGGCAATTGAAATGATATTAAACTCCTGTGGCTACTGAAACGCAAGTTTCCATTATTATTACCAGGAATATTATTGAAAGGGATTGTTGGCATCTAAGTTAAGACAATAATTATTAATGAGAACAAGCACCTATAGAGTAAGATATGCTAG
The DNA here is from genome assembly GCA_036013995.1 of Theobroma grandiflorum. Lineage (NCBI taxonomy): Eukaryota > Viridiplantae > Streptophyta > Magnoliopsida > Malvales > Malvaceae > Theobroma > Theobroma grandiflorum. The sequence goes on along the minus strand of CP142131.1, from coordinate 4,538,493 downwards.
CAAGTGAATCTCGGTATTGATTGAGCCAACAAGAATTATACTTATTTAACCTTCAAAGAATGATACTGTTTTTGAGCAGCACCTAAAAGATCCTAGATATACTTTCAAAAAAAAAAAAAAGATCCTAGATATGAAGCATGGGCTGACAAAGTCTTCAAACTCAGGCTATGCAAATTTTTAAGTGAGATAATGAGTTTATTCTTGTGAAATGCCATGAAATTTTGTAAAATCAAAATGCATAGGCAGCAGAAAGATTTCCCCATGATAAAATCTCAAATTGCAAATGACAATCTAGTAAATAAAAGCTAAAAACATATCATAAGGGGTGCTGAAAACAGGAATAAAAAAATTGCAACCAACTAATAAATTTTAAACCTTATCAGGTGCTCCACTTGAAGCTCAAAGGAAGAATGCAGTGCCTTCAATAATAAATCAAGTATCTGATTAGGGATTGCAAATTAACTATACAGCTTGAAACTCTGCCCCCCACCGATGTAGGGAAGCCTGTCAAACATTATAAGCAATCAACAGATTAGAGAACTTACAAAACCAAGAATTCGGCATACTGAAATAAAATGCCTTGAAAGAAATTTGCTCTGTTTCATCCATATTTCTGTTCATATCTGATGTCTTAAAAGACTAGCATAAAAAGAAAAGAAAAAAAAAACCCACTAAAACTCTATCCCTACTTTACCCCTTTGCGCAACGCAAAAGAAATTAAATATCTTTCTTCATACTTTTCCTTTTTCTTTACAAACATCATATTTCATTATTATACCTCAAAAAAATGAGGTCTCAACGTGCCATACCCTACAAAGCTCCCAGATATTCCAAATTCACTATCACCATAACCATCCCCTGCAAACACCATCATCAAACCATTTCAGCTCCGGACATGAAAAAATAACCGGAAAAATCCCAAAATAAGTAAAAACAACATTAAAACGCATAAAAGGTAAGAAATTTGGTGACAACCTTTGTATCTGGTAATCTGTTAAGCATCTAAAAGCAGATCTATTTCTGTACAAAAAAAAAAACCAAAAACAAGACAAGTTAAAAACAAACTCAGTTATCAGCTAATGATCCTTGGAACAAACAAGTTCACATGAAAATTTAGATTAAGCGAAAGACCTTAACAGGAGCGTCGGCAACACGATAAGCATCAGCCGTTGTACCAACCAACCATAACCCAGGAAAAACAGTCTACAAAACGAAAATAAAAAGATTAAATGTTTATCACAAAATCAAGAACAAGAGACAGAAAAAAAACAAAAACACAGAACGATTTGCTCTTACATCAAGCTGTTTCTGAATATTCTTGGGCCTTTTCTTGGGCCTTCTAGCGGGCCTCGAACCTGTCATCACAAAGATATCTTCTTCAATCTCTTCCCTTGATAAAGCTATCCAAAACTTCCTCTTTTCTTTCTTTTCTACAATCCCTCCATTTTCAGCCAAACCCCTTAATCTCATCGACTTCGGCGCCGCCGTTTCACTCACCTTCTCCATCGCCGTTGTCATCACCGCCGTCGTTTCAACCACGACCTTCCTTGGCCTCAAATTCCACGGTCTCTGCACCGTCTCCTCCTCCTCTTCTTCTTCAGCTTCATTTTTTTGCGGCTTTAACGGCTGCTCTTCTTGTTGTTGTTCTTCTTCTTCACCGTGGCTTTGTTTGATGGGTTTTGGTGGAGGAAGGAAAGATAAGCGTTGAATGCGGGTGGAGCGTGACCCGACACGCGTCGGACGGAGACGGTCGGGGTCCGAGTCGGATTCAGGAGAACGTCGGTTGTCAGCAGTGGAGGTTGAAGAGCCACCACCTCCGTGGGTCCCCCATTTAAGAAACGGAAAGTTGAAATTGTGTAAAGGCTGAGACTTTACCGGTGCAGTTGCCATCAAAATAATAAAACGAAAACCAACAAAAAGAACAACTATACATAAACGACGACGCTTCTTTGAACCTAAAAATCAGAGAGAGAACGCGGTGGAGGAAGTGGCGGAGCAAAGGAAGAGCAGCCAAGAAGGAAGAAATATTAATATGTTTGTTGAAGAACAAAAATTTTGCGTAGGTCACTTATACAAAAGCGGGAGCACCCGGGTTTTTTTGCGTTATGGCATTTTTGACCTTGATATTTTATTTATTTACATTTAATGTACTCGAACCGAGATGCTACGCTGGTGTTGTACTTTTTGACAGTTTTGTGACGTTGATTTGCATATGTGGGTGTACTTTAATGTTAAGCGTCCAATTTAACGACTTTATACCGCTTAGATTGGGTCCCATATACGGTAAAATCAGAGCGGCTGATTCAATAGAAAATTAAAATATATATGTTTAACTAAAAATAATTGAAATTTAAACAATATTTAAAAGAAGCAAGATATAAACTTTATATTAATAGCAAATGTGATCTTGCTATTAATATTCACTTACTCTTTCTTAAGTTGTTGCATGCAAATATTTATAAATGATGTTGATATAATCCTAATAAGAGGTAGTCAATAATTAATAAACAAATTGTCAAGTAGTTATGATAAATGGTTAATGGTTTATGATTATTTATGGATAAGAAATTTTTTTTTTTTAAGGATAAGAATCATGATAAGGCACTTAGAAACTAAGTATATCTTATCATATACGTAGATGAATTATTCCCTTATTATTAATGATCGTTTGTTTCAATTTTGATTCTCAAAATTTATTGTATAGCCTTTCGAAAAAAACTTTATTGTATAATATATTTGGAAATTATAAAATGTTGTCAAAAAATTATCTCTAATGCATGAGTAATAGCCCGAGAATAATAAACCCATTTCTAGATTTATTAATTACAAAAACAATTCTTATTGTTGTGAGGGGTTTAGATTTGGACCCATCTATGGTTATATGAATTCCAACACTAAGATAATTTGCATATTTATGTGTAACAAGCTTAAGGGAAAAATAGAAAAAAAAATACAAACATGAACAATTTAATTTCATAAGAAAAAACTACAAAAGCAAGTATATCAAGGTATAAATCTTGTATATATTTGGTCAATATACATTTCTACATAAAAGTGAAAATTTTGTACTTTCCACATTTATCTTTTTGAAAAAATTAATTCACGTTCTAAATATTCACTGCTTATTAAGTATTTAAAAGAAAAAAAATTCAGTTTCCCTTAGCTAATCATTTAAATATATGTATAACCTTTTTTTTAATGAAAATATGGTTTTATATGTTGCTAGCCTGAAATTTACACTAGGAAAATTCGTTTTGTATTTCTAAGATTAAATTATTCTTTTTTTTTTCCATTTAAACTTGGAAAGGTAGAGAATACAGATCAGCAGGGAGAACAGCAAAGCTTCCACAATGAACAATTGATAAACGTTTCTTAAATATTTCTTCATTCCCAAACTATCCTTTGTCCTCCTCCTTGGTTTGCTAATCGGGTTTTTTCTTCGCGTGAATTTTATATTTTGTAGGTATAATAGTTTAAAAAATTATATTCATATAGTATTACTGTATCGTATATAAAATTACGATATAATATCATGGTATTGGCCCTTGATTGGTAGGTTTTCAATTGGGAAAAGACTAATCCCAAGGTTCAGACTTTGGAAGTTGTCAAATATGATTAGAAAATTGAGTAGAAGAAAATTCAGTGTGCAAGGCCCAAAGCGTGAAAATTGAATACATATACAAGAAAAGAAAATTCCGAAAGTCAAAGGAATACTACTCTTTTAATCGGCCGGTATCTAGCTAAGAAGATTTGTTTGTTTCTCGTGAAAATATGATTCGGAAAAAAAAAAAAAGTGTACGCTACGACCTCTGATAACCGAAAGGAAATTTCACGTGAGAAAATGATAACTTCTTTGATGGGTTAAGTTTGGAATCTCTCTAATGCCTTCGTGGAAAAGCCGAAGGCAGGAAGCAAGAAAATTGACTACTTATTTTCCATCGTAAACATAGAAAATACTAACTTTTTTATTTTATTTACAATATGTTTGGTTCACTGAAAATTGAAATGAGAATAGAATTTTTTAAAATAATAACTATTATGTAGATTGATTTATGAGAATAAAATAAAATAAAAATTGTTATTATTATTTATTCTATTGTTTGGTTGGTAAGAACAATTTTCAAAATAGTTAAGGAATAATAACTAAATGATAAAAATATATTTTTATTAAAATTTAAAAATATTTTAATTAAAAAATAAAAATACATGATGAGAAAAAAATACTCTTTATTAAAATTAAAAAATTTATTTTGTTAAAAGATAAAAATATTCTAAGTAATAAAATCAAAATAACATTTACTATAATTAAATAATATTTTCATCAAAATATAAATATGTTTTTATTATATTTTAATAATATTTTGTATTAGAAGATAATTAAACCTTTTATTATAATTAAATAATATTTAACATTAAAAGACAAAGTATATTCTTCATTAAATTTAAATAATACTAAATAATATTCTTTATTACATTTATTATATTCAAATAATAATGTTAAATAATATTCTTTATAATATTTATTATAGTAAAATAATATTAATATATTAAATAATATTTAAATATTTTTATTTTTTTAAATGAAGTAAAAATTTTATATCTTTTGTGCTTTAGAGAGAGGAGTGAGGAAGAAAGAGAAAAAATAGGTTTAGTATTTTTTTATAAAATAATTTTTTAAATTGTAAAATGATATATTTGTCTAATCAAATTTTTTTGGTATTATCAACAATTTAGAATAGTCATTACCAAATGGGACTTTGATAATGGTTATTCAAGTTTCTTTTGGAATGACTATTTCAAATAATAGCTATTCTATTGAACTAAATGCAATTTTATCTCAATAATGAGAATAAAGGGGAAATGGTTATTTCATTTCCCTAACCAAGCATGCCCTTAATTATTTATCACTAAGATTAAATTTTTTCACTTTCATCCTTCAAAGTTCTTGATTGCCACTTTATTCCTTAAATTATTATCTTTTTTAAAAAATAAATTTAAGTGTTGATGAGATTGAATCAAATTAAACATATATAAATATACATAATTTGTATATATAGTTAGCATAAAAGGAAGCTCTTTTGGATTAAAGAAATTTTTATTTAATTGATATAACTTTTAGCACAAATTTGTCGTAAAATATATAAAATATGACAGTGGATATATATATATATATTTTTGGAAGTAGACAGTGGATAATTTAATAGAAAGAATTCAAAAATAAATTAGTCAAAGTTAAGCGCCCACTTGCTTTTTTTTTTCTTTTTTATCTATTCTTTTTTCTTAAGTTGGTGGATTAAGGATAGTTATTTAGTTAACCCAACTTATTTTTTGAGTTAAGTATAAAAAAAATGATAACTGATTATTTTAAAAAATTCGAATAAGTAGTGAACACATTTAATTAAATTTATATATTTTTATTTTAATCAAATAAGTCAAATTAATTATTATTAATCAAAATATCATTTATCTTTTTGTGTTAACATGGTGTTGGTATACAATATTAAAAATACTATAACATTATGTCACAGTTATTATCTATTATAATATGTTAATATGTCATGTTAGCATCATGAAATATAAAATGACAAGTGACAATAAATGTTCTATTTGATTCAAAAATATATAAAAACATAATTGAATTCAATAAAACAAAAAAAATTTATTTAAATTTTTTAATAATTCAACATATGAGTTTAAACGAACTTGAGTTTAGGTTAATTGTGTTTTATGTATTAATCATATCTTAATCGTGTTAAACTCGTTTTACTCATCTAAAATACAATTAATTAATCATGTTATTATGTATTTGTATAACCTATGACCAATTTATTACTCATTTATTTAATCGTATTCATATATCCTGTAGGACATGATTAGTATACAATTAAGACTCATTTATTAATTTATATAAATACTAATATTTTTATGATGATTAATGTTTAATAATATTTAATTTTATTATATTTGGTAAATATTGTTATATTTCTTAAATTTTTATTGTAAATTTGAATAATAAAATCATATATTTTTTTTATAATTGGGGGAAAGGGGATTCGAACCTTGTACTTTAGACAGGGAGATAATGCACCAACCAATGAGACAAATGCTCGGGTGTAAAAAAATCATATTTTACTTATACTTGTTTTAATTAATTGTTCTAATCGTATTAATCATATCAATTATGTGTTAATAAGATTAATTAATAAAAATTATAAATCATATAAATTTTAATTATATTAATTATATCGCATCGTATAAATTTTAACTTGACACATTTTATAAATGTGTTAATTTTATTGTGTTGTGTTACACATTTATTAAACATAATAGTGTATCCTATGTTTACATGTCATAAAAATACAAATTGTTAAGTCCACATAGTACAATGTTTTTTGATATTTTTGTCTACTTTTTATTGGTGTTATTATTATTATTGAAAAAATGTAAGATTTCTAATTATAGGAGAAAATAAAGGAACAAGATTTATTTGATAAATGAGAATGTGGTATGACTGATTGGTAAATTATCAATTGTATGTAATAAATTGTATTTGAGGTATAAAGATAAGATAATTACAAATTAGATACATATTTAATATAATATAATAAACCATATTTATTATATAACAATAACATGAAAGTATTACTTGAGATTTAAATATAAAAAACATAGTAATTACCGTATTTTAATATAATATTATAAAAATTATTTACGAATTTTTTAACAATTGAGATCTCTCTTTATATATAAAGAATTTCGATTCCATATATGAAGGCTCACAAAATTTTATTCAAGAGAGAGATTTCACTCCTCAACAATAAACTATATTTAACTTGAATTAAAAAAAATTTCATTATAAATTTTCATGTTGAATTAAAGATAAAAATACTATTGATTTAAAAAAAAAATTTGTCACAAGTCGGAATTTAAATCTAATTCCATGTAGCCTTAAATTTTAGAAATATATTATTTCTTACTGATATGAGATTCGTAATATTTTATTACACTAGAATTGGTGACATTTTATCTCATTCAATTATGTTTGTTGCACTGACTCTTTACTCTTAAAAAAGAGAAACTCTTATTGTATCTCTCATGAAGATCTTATATCAATGAAGATATGAGTATACTTTAATATTACTTGTCATGGATCGAAACTTTATCTCAACTTTATGTAAATTTTAAAAATAAAACTTAAATAAATTTATAAATTATGAACTTATCATTTTTAAAAATATATAATAAATAATGAAAGATCCATATTTATATATTTAAGAGTCATCTCACATTTAATAATATAAAATTTGTGACAAAAATACTATTGGTAAAAAAAAAAAAAAGAAAAAAAGACCGCAACTTCCTATGGCGTCTGTTGACCCTTCTGATGTCTTTGCGTTTCAAGCCCCTCCAAACCGTTCGACTAGTCAATTTTTGTCAACTAACGACAAGGATTAGCCTTCTTTTCTTCTTTCGTCTTGATTGTAAACCCTTTTTTTTTGTTAAATAATGTATAAAGTTTTGGGGGATTTTTTTTTTTAGCCATTAAAAATAAGGTGTGTTTCAAAATAGCCCTCCAGATAACTTTAACCGTTTTTAGCCATTAAAGTACATTTTCGGACAAAAATGCCCTTAATGAGACATCTTTGTTGTAGGCACTCTGAAACACCCGGACGGCGGAAAATTATGCAAAGAAATTAGCGAACATCTATTTTTTGCGCAAAACATCTTTTTTTTTTGGAGAAGCTTGTGCAAAAGAAAATAATGTTGCATGAGATGGTTTTTCTGAATGTTCGGATATGGCATTCAGATAAACCGAACGAGGAGGGGGAGGTGGTCGTGATGAATCGAAAGCTTGGAGCACGATGTGAAACCGGAAATCCTGCTTAAGGAGGTGAATCGAAAGGAGAAAGACGTGAATGCAAAGCACGAAATGGTCGTGCTACAGCAATCGGGACAAGCCATTGGATTTAGGGTTTGTGAAAGGGAAAATGTGACACGGGAGGGTGCAGAGTTGGTGACACGCCATGGAGGGAAGCAGTGACACGACATGGAGTGAAGCAGTGACACGACATGGAGGGAAGCAGTGACACGACAGGGTGTAGAGTTTGTGACACGCCATGGAGGGAAGCAGTGACACGACAAGGTACAGAGTTTGTGACACGACATGGAGTGAAGCAGTGACATGACATGAAGGGAAGCAGTGACACGGCAGGGTGCAGAGTTGGTGACACGACAGGGAGGGAAACAGGGATACGGCAGGGTGAAGAGTTGGTGACATGCCATGGAAGGAAGCAGTGACTAGGCATGGTGCTGAGTTTATGACACGGTATGGTGCAGAGTGTGTGACACGGTATTGGTTTAACATCTGACATGCCATGGTTGTTTACAGAAATCCCGCTTACGCATGTTGTTGTTAACATCCCCCCTTGATATAGTAAACTTTAGAATTGTCACTAGCCTAATAATAAATAAAATCTGTTTCTCTTGGCCTCCGACCTGTTTGCAATGTCCAACCCAGGCTATTTGAAATCCAGAGTCTCTGGATTTCAAATAGCCATGGTTGGACAATTGCTTACAAGTCGGAGGTGAAGAGAAATAGATTAATTATTCGACTAGTGGACAATTCTAAAGTTGAATACATCAAGGGCAGGATGGTAACAACTGTAAAAAATGCTCGGAAGAACTGCCGATGAAGCATCGACAAAGTCTGCTTTAGAGGCAACGTACGGTCTGTCTATGAGAACTGAGGAGTTTTGGACTATATATAGTAGAGGAATATAAACCGACTTTACCAGTTTAAACGTTTCGGCTACCACTGCAGACCTGGTCGTGACACGCCAAGTGCATGCAGATATTGGTGGTGACACGCCACTTGCATGCATACTGGTGGTGACACGACATAGAGCTGAGTTTGTGACACGACATGGAGGGAAGTAGTGACACGACAATGAGTGAAGCAGTGACACGACATGGTTTTGAGTGTGTGACACGGCATTGCTTTAACATCTGACAGGCCATGGTTTGCTTTGAAATATGTGACACGGCATTAATAGAAAGGCTGACACGGCGGATTGAAAAGTGGGCAGTTTCATGAATATTAATTTTAAATTTTATTTATTCATTTTTCACAGTAAACAGTTCATTTTCCCTTTTCCTCATTCGTAAACGTCTGTGTGTGTGAACTAAGGGCTGTTCGATTCATTTCTCATTGCGAAAGGTCGAAGGGAGTTCAACTTCGCTGTTTAGAAGGTTAACGACACCACTGCAACAGGAAGAAGAATGTCGGATATCGGTGAAGAGGTACGTGAGACTGGAAAAAAAAACCCATAAAAAAAACCTTCATTGATTTCGGTAATTTTTTTTAAGGGTTTAGGGTGATACATATGGTCGTGTTTTTTGCAAATGTTAAGTTTTAAACTGTTTGAGTCCTGGTTTGATGATTTTGTGTGTTAAAGTGGTGCTGTGTTGACTGGACTTTGGGGTTTAGTGTGTGACAACATCTTCACCTGATATGCATGGCGTGTCACAGCATTTCACCTGGTATGCATGGCGTGTGACAGGCGTGTGACAGACGTGTGACAGAATTTCACCCCATATGCATGGCGTCGTGTGACATCATTTCACCTCATATGCATGGCGTGTGACAGCATTTCACCTCATATGCATGGCGTGTGACAGGCATGTGACAAGCGTGTGATAGAATTTCACCCCATATGCATGGTGTCGTGTGACATCATTTCACCTCATATGCATGACGTGTGACAGCATTTCACCTCATATGCATGACGTATGATAGGCGTGTAACAGAATTTCACCCCATATGCATGGCGTCGTGTGACATCATTTTACCTCATATGCATGGCGTGTGATAGCATTTCACCTCATATGCATGGCGTGTCACAGCATTTCACCTCATATGCATGGCGTGTTAGAACAATTATTTATATAGTTAGTATACCTTTTGGGCACATTATTGGTTAACTGACTCCTGCACGTGTGCCATGTGATGCAGATGCATCGTAGAGAATATGAAGATCTTGATAATGTCCTCATTGTACCGAGGGAGAAGTGGGCCTTCAATGTCTCAATAAACACCCACTGTAAGTGGTCCCAGCTCCATTACATCAACAAGACTCTCCAAGAAAAGGGGGAGTTGGATGCAGTGAAACGTACATGCTTCGGAATGCTCCTTGATGCCTATCCGCAAGGCTACTTCAGCGCTGGTCTCCTTCATAACATAATGATTCGTCGAATCAATGAAAGGGAGGCAACGGAGGAGGAGCTCTGGTTTGCTATCGACAAGAGCAAGGTGCGAATATCGAAGCAGGAGTTCTGCCTTATAATGGGGCTGAAGTTCGGTCCAATGCCCGATGTGTTCACACGTTCGTACGAGATGGTTACGGACGGAATTCATGCGAGATACTGGAGCGACCGGGATAGCATAAAGCTGCAGGCTTTGCTTGACACGTTCCGCGGAGGAAACTTCCAGCGGGAAGGAGACGCGACTAAGATGGCACTCGTCTTGATTGCAAAGAACATTTTATTTGGGCAAGACTATCGTAGACGGGTGACACCTTGGTTGCTGTCATTGGTTAAGGACCTTGACGCTTGGAACGCATTTCTGTGGGGCCACTATGTTTGAAGGCTCACCTTGGACTACCTATTGAAAGGGTTCGAGGTGCCTACCTCAAGCGAAGCAAAGGAAAGCCGTTTACGGTACAACATCTACGGCTTCGTATGGGTGATACAGGTATTGTCACATTTACCGCTTTTGTTTGGTTTCGAGAAAATAATTTATTGTTGCACTGTTTAATAATTTATGTTTGATAATGTTTACAATTGACTTGCAATTCTGGGCATTGGAGGTAATTCCGGTCTTGCAGAAAATAGTAGCCCCCTCTGCTCCGAAGGAAAATGTGTACCCGCGAATGTGCAGATGGCAATGCAATAAAAAGCCAAAAGACCTGCACAAGGCGGTTGAGAAGTTCGAGTCATCTAAGCAAGTGAGTGAACAGCTACAAATTGATCGATCCTTCATATTTGTATAAGAAATTTGTCTCAAATTTAAACATTTGATAAATATATTTTTTTTATAGTTATGGGCCCTGGAGACGTTGGAGATCACCCTGGAGGAGGCCAACCGGGAGTATTTGGTGGACCTCGATGTGCCGTTATCGGAGGGCCACCAGTACGTGCCAATCGGGCAGACGGAGGATCGGGGTGATCACATTGGTGTCGCTGCCAGGTCGAAGAGGAGAAGCTTGAAGGAGAAAAGATCCACCGCTTCAACTAAGCAGATGCGCACCGACTCTCCCAGTGTTGATGAGCCGTTGGCCCTAGAGTTGATGGAACAAGGAGACGACCATGGTGCAGGAAGTGAACAGCCGGTATTTACGGTTCTAACATTTTTTTTCCATCCATTTTGATATGTGATTATCTACTAATATTTATGTGCTTACAGTTGGATCAACCTACGACAACTCCACAACCACCCACCGGTCCTCCTCAGACACACATTCGTATTGAGCCGTCGGTAAGCTTGGTTATAACGATTTATGTTCAAAGTTTCCACATACGTTGATCTAGTAACAAAGTAACTTATGTCATTGCAGTTCACGGAGGCGACGTCCAGTCCACAACCAGCGATGGCTCCGACTCCGATTCAATCGCATACTGCCAATGAGCCGCCGGTAAGGATATTAAAGTTGTTATATTGGTTTTCCACACGTTTCCTATATCATTATTGAATAACACCACTAATATATATGTTATTGCAGTTGACCCAGTCGACAAGAGTCAATGACGGCATAGGCACAAAACGTCAGCTTCGACGGATCATGGGGGAAATGTCGAAGCTGAAAACATCAATTAAGTCCTTGACTTTTGTGGTTGAAACGCTAGAGTACCGCATCGTTTTACGGGTTCTAGATGGGCTAAAATCACAAGTACGTTAATCTTTCTGCACTTGTATTTTGCTATTTTAGGTCAATTCGCTATCGAATTTTCACAGTTGTCTCGTTCTGTAGGTCGGTCTTTCATCCGACAATGCTGCTGCGGGTCACGATGATCCTGATGATGGGCAGCATGAAGAGCATGGTGTCAGCCTTCAATCAGAAGATGCTGAAGGAGCGGAGGTTGGTGAGGCCGATCCGATTGTGGATACTTTCGCCGGACAAGAGAGAGCCCTTCAGTTATTTGAGTCAGCCGTAGAGCATCTTCCTCCGTCTGAGGCGATCGTCGAGCTTCCAGCAACAGGATCGGACGAGCTTGCTCAGACCACTCCTGAAGCCACCAGGTCACCACTATCTTCTGATTACCATCATCTTGCAGCAGCAATTGCCGACCCTACTGAGCGAGTACGGGTGATTATGGCGAGCAAATACCTTGCAAGCCCGTATGTCGACCCCTCATTGACCCGTCAGGCGGTGAAGGACACGATGATGGAAGCATACGAAGCGTTCAAGAAGAACCAGTCCGCGAGGTTAGCTTCTAAATATCAATTCATTGTTGTTTTCTATAGAAACATTAATCCACCATCGCTTATCAAATTCATTTTGTGACATATGCAGGCGTAATGTCAGAATCTTAGGGGATCAAGGTGTTGACTTCTTCACATCGTTAGAGGATCCCCGAGAAGAAATGACAAGTGAACATATCGACGCATGCCTCAGCGTTATCTGTAAATGAGCGACAAGCCTAAAATCGAAGCATTACACTGCCCGTGCATGCGTGGTTGACACGATATTCTTTGTAAGTTTTTTGTAAAAAATTTTATTTTTTTCGAAGCTTTTCAGTGCATTAAGTCTAAACTAATGCAAATTTTTTTTTCCAGGACACCATCCATATGCTACACTTGACATATCAAACCGAAGATGCCCGGTCAAGCATGCAAATTTCAGATGATTTACGGGGATATGTGGGGGGTGAAAGGCCGACATACGGCAAGAAATGGGAAGAGGTCGATTTCATCCTCGCTCCTTGCAATGTGGGTGGGTATTGGGTGGTGGCAAAGATCGATTTGGGTAAGTGGAAGATCAAGGTGATCGACTCCGCAACAACTTCGGCAGCGAAGGATAACGGAGTTCGTGCGGAGCAGATGAAGCCACTTACAATAATTTTTCCATTCATTTGTCACCAAGCCGGGTATTTCAATAAAACCCGTCGGAGGAAACGGGATTTGACGTCGATGCCATTGAAAATTTCTTTGCCCAGCCCTTCAGCGCATCGACAGGAGGATAGTCTCAACTGCGGCATGTTCATGGTAAGCTACATTGACGCAATGTTGCAATCGGAGCCGATAAGAGTTAAGTAGAATATGATTGCAAAATTGCGTATCCAATACGCACACGAAATTTTTTCCAACAGCTGTGCGAGCGAACCATGAACATATCGGCAGTTAGTTGTATAATTTTTTTTTCTACAGAATACAATTTAGAGATAAATTTTTTGTTGTATACACAATCATAGGAAATAGAATCGTTTTTTTATTACTCACTTCATTATATTTTTATACAGAATAAAATTTTTTTGTATAGATAATTAATTTTATACAGGAATACATTATCTTTGTTAAGTAATTTTGTATCCTTCTATTATATTTTTTTGTATCGCAATTTAGTAATAAGTCAGAGTCTGACAACATTGACAATATGCAGGTGGCGTGTCACCACCATGTCTGCATGCGTCTGGCGTGTCATAGCCAATATGCATGCAGGTGGCGTGTCACCACCAATATACCTGAATGCAGGTGGCGTGTCACCACTATGTCTACATGCGCCTGGCGTGTCACCCCCAGAATCTGCACTAGGCGTGTCACAACCATGTCTGCATGCTCCTGGCGTGTCACCCCCAGTATGCATGCAGGTGGTGTGTCACAACCAATATCTGCATGCACTTGGCGTGTCAACAACACGTCTGCATGCACTTGGGGTGTCACTACCATATCTGCATGCACTTGGCGTGTCACAAAAATGTCTGCATAGAGCCGGCGTGTCACCAACAATGTCAACGGGTACCCTATTATAGGGTACCCGTGGGTAATCCAACCCGTTTTTACAAGATTAGGGTACTTATAAACGGGTTCGGGTAGGGTTAGGGTAATGATTTCTAAACCCGAATTTTAATAGGGTAGAGTTAGGATACCACCCCTTGGGTACTCGTTACCCGAACTCGATGACTATTTATAAATATTTTATTATTATTTTAATAATTAAAGTAAAAATTTATAATTTTTACAAACTTTACCAAAAATTTTTTTGTTAAAAACTAACAAATATATGAAAAGTATGATTACTTTAATTATTAATGTGATGACATTAATATATTTAAATTAAAAAATTATTATATTGTTATTTATGTTTAAGTATGATTACTCTAATTATTAATATGATGACATTAATACTTTTATGAATGCGTGTGTGTATATATTATGTATTTTAAATATAAATATATTTACTTTTTATTTTTTTTTAACATTATAAAAATTATAACTCATAAAATTATTAATTACAGTGTATATATATGTTTATTTATATAAACATATAACATATAAATCTAAAAGTAAGTTATGAGATTAAAAAAGTTAATTGGGTAATTGGGTTCTCATGAAGAAAATTTTAATAATTTTTTTATTTAATCAGGTATTTAAACCGGTTAAGATAATTATAGGGTAGCGGGAATGTATTAGGGTTAGGGTTAGGGTTTAGGGTCGTAATTTTACTCTATCACAAACTCTAAACTAAAGTGGACAATTGATATAGTTTTGCAACGTCGTTTGTAAAATGAGTAAAATTCCCTTTTGTATATTGAAGCGATTTGCTTGCAACCCTAAATAACGTAATGAATGTATTGGCTTTACAATTGTCGAAATGTAGAGTAGCATTGTTGATTTTTTATTTATATATGCTGTCCAAAGATTAGACAATTTACATTCCATACAATACCACCATGCATGGTGTGGCTAAAGTCAATTATTGACAACTTCTATGCCTAGGCAATGCTATTATTATACACTGGTTTATAGCAAATATCATTATTCAATGCAAATGTCAATGGCCAAGATCGAAACAGTTCGAATCAAACCCTAAAAAAGCAACAGATAAATTGTAATTAGTTAGGCCCCGATAATATGTCTTCCTTCACACCACACACTGCGTTTTCAGACATTGTCCTTCAGATTGGACAGCTGTTGTGTGTGTGACCAGTTTCTCTGTAAATTGAACATGCTTTCGGTCGGCGCACTCGTTGGGGTGCTAATTGACTTGGAGATGGTGCCGGATTTGTAGATGGATTTGCAAATGGAGATGGACAATTCTGTTTGTTGTGCCCGTACATCTTGCATTGCGAACATCTCCGTGCTTGACTGTCTTCACCAGCGGATGGAATCCTTCTCCTCCTAGGTCTTCCTGCTTGGCCTCGCCAAGGTGGTGGCAAGACCACAATTTGTTTCACATGCGGGGGGATGTCCCATTCACTAGGATGCCTTACTGGGCGAATGGACCCCGCATAACCCTCCACCCAAACTGTTGTCTTGTAGTAGTCGGCGCAGAAATCAAAGGCTTCACATTTACATTTACTGAAAAATACAATGAACCCAATATTCAAGCAGAATATAATGCTATGTTATGTCAAATTAAGGATCAAATAAGAAATAAAGAAAATATAATTTGACCTTATTGCTGCAATGGCATGGCTGCATGGCAGCAAATCTTTTTGGAACTCACAGCATGAACACGTCTTCGTGGACAGGTTAACAAGTCCGTCCATCTTCCCGTCTTTAACTTCAAACTCCACTCGATTGATAGGCTTCACTACAAAGCGATGTGCATTATTGAAGCGTTTGCTCAATTGCTTAGCAACCCAAGGGCTGAGGGGTGTGGTCACCTTGACAGCCTCCTCGTACCGATTATGGAACCAACGCTGGAACATGTCTCATATGAACTCGATCAAAACAATGATTGGCATTTGTCTGGCATGCTTTAAGCAGGAGTTAACACATTCGGCAATGTTCGAGGTCATCATTTGGTATCGCCTTGTACGTGAACATGCACGTGCCCATCTCTCAGGGCCTATTCTCAAAAGATCAGCATAGTCTCCCGCATGAATTTGCTTGAGCTAGTTCATATGTCTGTTGAATTCGGAAACCTTATAGCAATCTCGAGCAAGGGTGAAAATCATAGAAACGTTATTACGCTTGAACTTATTTTTTAAGTTTTTCTTCAAATGGTAACCGCATAAACCGTGGTGCGCTTCTGGGTATGCATTTTGGATTGCTTTCTTAATACCGAGATGCTGATCAGAAATGAACATGGTGTTTTCAGGACAACCAACCGTATCACGTAGCTTGATGAGAAATCACGTCCATGAGTCTTCGTCCTCAACATGGCCGATGCCAAACGCAACTGGATATACACACTCGTTTGCGTCTTTGCATACAGCAACAAACAGAACACCCTTGAACCTGCCTTTCAGATGTGTTGCATCAATTGCAACCGTAGGACGCATTACATCCCTAAACCCTCGAATACAAGCCTCGTATGACCAGAAACAATATTTGAATCTTTCAGCCTCGTCAGTAGCCACTACTGTGACTGTGCCAAGATTTTCTTATTCCAACATATAAAAATATGAGGGTAGTAGTTGAAATGACTCCTCCGGGGGATCGAAAACAAGCGTCTCCGCATACTCCTTTGCTTGCCAAGCCTTACCATACAAGCATTCCAATCCCCACTGAACCCTCATCTCACCAATTATGTCTTTAGGTCTCAACGCTACTCCATTAGCCCGAAGCTTGGGTGCCATAAGTTCACCAATTATCTCGGCACTCGCAGATGCAAATCGCCCTTGCAAACCATCAACAGTACATGTGTGTACTTTGTGGAACTTCTGAACTTCCCAATACCCTCATCCGTCAAGTAACTTCTTTGAACGGACACTGAACTTGCATGCCTTGTCTTTGCAACTAACCTCGTAACGACTTTTGCATGACCTTTTCACTCTTATCCCAAATTGCTCTTTTAGAGCCAACATGTTCAGAGCTCGTTTCAACTCCGCCTTCGAGGAAAACATTCTTCCTTTGTATAAGCGATCATTGGGACATGTAGACTCATCAGTGCTAATTGTTTGGAAGGCGAACCTTTCTGCACCTGTAATTCACCACGTAGAAGATATCCCTTCATTTCGCCTTTCTTGATAACTATCATCGACCATTGTATCAACGAAACGATTCCCGTCCTCACTAGCGATAGGGTTATTGTATATGGGATCATCACACTGAACATTTCCTACATCAAAACCTTCAACAGGTTCCGTTTCACCTTCAACATTATTGCAAATTGGAATGTCACTGTCATAAAGGCAGTCATTGTCTGAAATGTCATGATCCCATTCGTCAAGCCCATCACTCGAACTGTCATCAAATCTATCTTCACTGCCAGCAAACAAATCCTCATTTCCCTCATAACATGCAGTATTATCCTTCAGCGTCGCAGTGTTAACATCCAACATCACAGTATTGTACTCACGTGTCGTATTCTCATTTGAAATTGGAATTACACACTCTACCGTTTCACCGGATCAATGCATTCCTTTAGCAGCAGACCCTAATTGGTTTGATGCACATCCCGATCGGAATTGTGCACCCAACTCTTCTATCAATGTCCTTTGGTTACCGGGCTGTACAAACTCCTGAGGATACCCCAATTGCGGGTTACGGACCGAATGCTCTGGCATATGTGAAGCATTGTAAATCTGATTCTGATTGAGCTGATTACCATGTTTTTCAGCTTCTTCATGTGACATAACATTTGTTTCGGGTCTTTTAATGCTGACGTACACAATCGGAACATTCCTCTGTTCTAGCAGAATTAATGCAACATCCTCATCATCCTTGATAACTGGCAGTGATAGCTCCCCGGGTGTACTGATCAATGCATGCAACTCAATGTCGTCAATTTCTGAGTTTACCCCAACAACATCTTCAACCAGCTTCATCAAGCCCGCAAACGACAAATGACTCCTAACCTCCCGCATTCGTGACTCACCACCCTTGTACATGCTATCCACCCACTGACCACCGTGTCTTATCACAAGTCGCAGAATTGGAACCCCACTGAAATTTTGAAAACAAAAATAATTATTTATTTTACTTAATTACATGGTGGTGACAGTCCAAGTGCATGCATGCATGCTGGTAACACGCCAATTGCAGACAGACATGCTGGTGACACGACAAGTGCATGCATGCATACTGGTGACACGCCAAGTGCACATAGACATGTTGGTGACACGACAAGTGCACACAGACATGCTGGTGACACGACAAGTGCATGCATACATGCTGGTGACACGCCAAGTGCACATAGACATGCTGGTGACACGACAAGTGCATGCAGACATGCTGGTGACACGCCTTTATGTTTCTAATCCGTCTTCTGATTTACAAAAAAAGTTTCACAAATTTATGTGTTACAGCAATGAACCCAAAAACATACCTTGATGTCATCTCCGCAATGGGGTTTATTTTTTGAGGACAATATGGCCAAATGGCGAGAGATAGACCACGGCACGAAGACGATGGTGCTCAACAGAGAGTTGACAGAGCTCACACAGTTTAGAGAGCTGAGAGAGCTGATGACGATGGTGCTGAACACAGAGCTGATACAGTTCAGAGAGCTGAGAGAGAAAGATGAGCAAGCACAAACAACTGAGCATTAATTTCTAATTTTTGGAAGATGACGGGAGGTAGATATCGACAGCTTAATTTGCTACAGTGTTTTTTAAGGATATTTCCGTTTGCTCATGTTTTTTTTTTGGTAGAAACAGATAATTTTATTTTGATGGTTACTTTTGAAATTATCTTATACGAACGGTTATTTTTCACAATTTTCTCTAAAGTTTGCGTACAATATCTTATATTTTTTAATAAAAAATAAAAAGGTTATGACCAGATCATTTATTTCATTGTGGACTCATTCAATCACTGACATAAACCGAATAATTACTGGGCTTGGGCCACCTGACCGACCCGACTCAAACCCATTTTTCCTCGTCCCACGATTGCGAAAACACCAAATTGGCATTCGCAACTCCAAATTCAAAAAAAATTTCTGTCCCTCAAAAATTCTTTTTTTTTTAATTAAATTTTCCGCTCAATTAGCCCTAAAGCCCTTGAACACACTCTCAAGTCTCAAGCTTCACTCACTTTTCATCATTTCCTCTTCATTTTCCCAAACAAATCCTGACCAAAACTGACAAACGGAATGGAGAAAACCGAAATCAACGGTCCGATTTTCCCTTCAAGCTCCACAAGTAACGTTCGCGCGGTTAGATCGCCAGCTCCTGCTCTTCAACCTAACTTCAGTAGCCGAGCTGTTCAGGTACCTATCCCTGCAGGCTGCAAAAACCCTAACTCTTTGTGTTTCGTTAGGGTTTTAGGTTTTTTTAAATTATTTTATATCTTTTTTGCTGCTTTTAATGGTACTGTAATAAGGTACTAAGTTCACATTTGCTTGCAGATAATTGATTGTATTAGAAACCTGTTTTTTGCAAATAGAAGGGTTTTAAGTTCAATTAATTTGTTTTTTTATTTAAATTTAGTTGAGGTGAATTTATAGCTTATATAATGATAGAATGTATTATTATATAGCTTGGGTAATGTTTACCGGAGATTTATATTGTGAGAAATTATATTTCGTTCTAATTTAAATTTCAGGAAGCTTTGGAACGCTTGGCTTCCATCGACCTTACTGAGTTATTTAATGAAGCAAAAGTTGAGTACTGCCGAGCAACTAGAGATTTAAGAAGCTGTGGACGTTATGTACAATATGTGTTGAACTCGTGTTTACATGCCTCATTATGTGCGGAGTGTAGTCAACGGTGTGATCTTTGTCCAATTTGTAGAATCCCATTGAGAAAAAGTGGTAATACTAGAATTCGCCTTCGCCTTTATGATGAGTGCATAAACGCTGGCCTCATTTTTAGAAGATGTGATGAGAGGTTTCAAGATAAAGAAGATAGGGATAATCAGCTGACTGCTGATGTTCAACGTCTTTATTCTTTTCTTGATGTAGCCTTGGAGAATAACTTGGTTTCTTTGGTTTGTCATTGTATCCTTTTGCTTTTTTTTTTAATGTCAAGTTTTAGTGTATTGATTTGTTTATATTTTTATAACATGTCCCAAATACTGCTGTCTTGGGCATATGTTAGAAATTCATGTTTCCTTTAACAGAAAAAACAAAACAGATGTCACAGATATATGTATGGATGAAACTGCTGTTTCCAGTGATGCTGTCACTGCTTTGTTGCTGGATGAGAAGGTTGTGAAGGATTGGGTGAAGCGGACATTTAAAAACATCGCAATAGAACTTCAATGGATATGTATCCTTATAAATTTTTTGAAAATCTTTGAGAACTATACTATTTTGGTAATTTGCCCATGCCATACATGTTGGGTGTTCCCTAACTGTTGTTACAGATTATCTTGAGGTAGAAGAGATGAAAAATAGGTTAGGTTCCCTTCTAAAGTTTTCAGTACATCTGGCCAGCTTATCCTGTGTACTTGAAGTTTTGGAGTCATCTTTCAAGGGCCGTCTTTTGGCACAGCTCCATGACTTGCACCACCTTCAAGAGAGTATAGTGAAGACAAAGCAGGTTTGGTTCATAAGCGAAATTTTTACCGTATTTTACCATCTTTCAGTTGCAATATATTTGTAGCAAAGTCTCAGGACCTGCAATCTTGAAAACCAACTAATTAAAGAATGACAGTAGATGGAGTGTAGAATTTGTGAGAAACTAATCAATGTCATTTGATCATTGTACTTATCTGAACTTCTGGTGGTAATGCTGCTCTCAGTATTTTTTGTCTTTGAATACTATACATTATTGTGTCATTAACATCATTAAAATTCTCATTTTAGCATTTCACTGGACAATTGAAGAAAGAGTGTCTGAATAAACCTTACAGCTTATATAGGTATTCCCAATCATGCAATTATCAATATTTTCTGACAGTATTTGTTATAAATTTTCAGCATCTTGAGATAGCAATATGGTGTATAAAGCATCAATTCTTGGAACATGTGAGGTCTCGTCATGCTAACTTCACATCCTGGCATAAACTTGTCCGTGAAAGGAAATCAGCTGCAATTAAGCGTGCATGGCCTGATGTGGTAGATCACTCAGCCGACCCCACTGGGCAGGCTGGTTCTCTTTTCATTGAAGATGCACTAGCAAATCTTGAAATAGAGCAGGCGTGTGAGCAGGAGATAGGAGAAGAGTCAGATTTTACATTTTTGCAGAAGAACGGAGCCTTGCTCTTTTTTAGGTCTAAAATAGAGGGAATGACAGGATGTTATCCATTTGAAAACCTCCGAGCTGCTGTGGACATACTCTTTCTACGTGGTAGTTCTGATTTGGTGGTTGCAAAGCAAGCAATTGTATCCTTGTCTCTTTGATGTGATTTTCATTTAGGGTTCTTGTGTCGATTGGGCACATTTTAGTTTGGTGAATTCCTGTAATTTTCTTAACTGAGATGCAGTTACTATATTACCTGTTTGATCGGCATTGGAGTATGCCAGAAGAAGAATGGAGACATATCGTGGATGACTTTGCAGCCTCCTTTGGTATAAGCAGGCATTCATTACTTGAATCATTCACTTTCTGTCTTCTGGATGATCACTCAGATGAGGCTTTACTGGTAATTTCTGTAATTATTCTTACAAAAGCTTGTTGAGTCTAAATGCCTATTTTTGCTTGTTGCCAAGGCACTGTACACATTTCGGATTCATCGTATAAACTTTTGCCTAATTCATGTGCTTCTTTAACTTCCTGTGACCTCCTAATTAAATCGATTGGTCTGATTATTACTATCGCATGGTGTGTAGATCGGTAGGTGGCTTTCCAGCTTACGTATGGAAGTGACTTTTGCAGTATAGCTAAATGCTTTCTATTCTAACATAAATGCTCAAGCTTTGACATAAGCTGTACCTGTACTGACAAGATGTGAATATAGCATACCTTTGTTACTATATAGTGGATTTTACTGTTGCTGGTTAAATCTCAAACTAATTGGTATTATGTTTTATGTTTGACCACTAATTTTGTCCATAGTAGGTTCCTTTGTTTTCACCCAGAATAAATGGTCATTTCTTTTTTTAATTGTGGATGATCAAGCTTTGACATAAGCTGTACCTGTACTGAGAAGATATGAATATAGCATACCTTTGTTACTATATAGTGGAGTTTACTGTTGCTGGTTAAATCTCAAACTAAATGGTATTTTGTTTTATCTTGACCACTAATTTTGTCCACAGTAGGTTCTTTTGTTTTCACCCAGAATAACTGGTCATTTCTTTTTTTAATTGTGAATTCTAATAGACTAATAGCTAAGTGAATTAATATAGTTCCTCCAACTCCACTCTCTGCCCAATCCAAAAGAAATGTTTTGAGTTTAAAGAACCCAAAATAAATATTTAACTATATTACCGTGGTCCATTGTCTTGTATGGAATCACAGTGCTTGTTGAATTTAGGGGATGCCAGTAAAGAACTATTTTCTGCCTTCCAGCCATGCTCATTCTCTCTTAATATTATTATATGTTCTGATTATTTTCCCTAAATCATATTTCTTAGGAATGTCATCAACTTCTTCCAGAGATCTGTGGCCCTGCAACTCATCCTAAGATTGCACGAGTTCTGCTAGAAAGGCAGAATCCTGAGGCAGCTCAAATGGTTTTACGTTGGTCTGGTCGTGATGGTGGATCACAGTTGGTTTTGCTTAGTGAGGCTGTTACTATTGTTCGGGTGAAAGTGGAGTGTGGGCTTTTGACTGAGGCATTTACATATCAGCGAACGCTTAGTACGAAAGTCCGGGAAAAGAAGTTCAACTATGGACCAAGTGGCGATACATTTGATGATCTGAAAGGTCAATGCAGGTCCTGGATGGACTGGATAGAAGTATTGGTCACTGAATTTTGTTGTTTATGTATTCGGACGAATTTGGTAGATCGAATGATAGAGTTGCCATGGAATTCTGATGAGGAGAAATATATCCACAAATGCCTGTTAGATTGTGCAACTGATGACCCTTCAACTGCTATTGGAAGTCTCCTTGTTGTGTTCTATCTTCAGGTAAATTACAGAATAATGAAAGATTAATGAAGGGATATCATCTTGACTCCTATGTCGTTAATGTGATGTCTAGATGTGTACTGCATGGAATGGTGTAACATTTAGGTTGGGCTCTATGGGGTAAAATGGAGGCTGTATATTGTTGGGTACTCGTCTTATGTTTATGCCTTTCATTGTCACCGTGATTTACATTTTATAAATGTTAGATGCTATATAATTCTCTTTATTGGCTGATACTATGGATTGCTCATCACTTTCAGGATTGCTTCGTTCTAGGTTAATAGATGCTTATTACTATGTATTAATTGCAATAAATTTTATCAGTGTACTAGTAGAGCTTATGAACTTGTTTTCTGTTACTAATCCAGCGCTATCGATATGTTGAGGCGTATCAAGTTAATCTTAAACTTTGGAGCTTGGAGCAAGACTTCATTTCAAATGATTCTGTCGATGAAGAAGTTCTATCCAGAATGGAATCACAACGACAGAGAAGAAAAGAATTGGTTGTAAGTGCTTTGAACTTTGAGGGTATTCTCATTGCTGCTATAAAAGTAATTCAATTCTGTCATTTTTTATTGGTTTCTTTTTTTTTTTTTTGGGAGGGGGGTGGGTGCTTCGTTCTTCATCTTTATGGTTTTGGATTTGATCTTGTTTAATAAACTAATTTAAAAATGAATTTGTTTTCCATGCTTGGTGCAGTTTAAAGGGCACTGGTAGCAAATAACATTCATGACGAAACTACTGACTTCCTTACATTTTCTTCAACAGGATAAAGGTATAGAATTGCTGCCAGAAGTCCTGCAGCAACAAGTAAAGACTGGAACATTGTCTGATCTAGTAGTTGCTTCTGGTCAAGAGGATGAAATGCCAGCAAGATCTAGTCTTCCCGAGTTGCAAGAACCAAAGTCAGCCAGTTTGTTGGTTCCCTCCACTTCTGATTCCATTTTTCTACGAACAGACCATATGGCTACTCCTTTGAGACCACCAGTTTTTGAAATTCCTAAAATATTTGGTGGATATGTCAACAATTCTCACATTCAAGCTGGTAACCAGGGATCTTCTTCAATTCTCCAGGGAAGGTTATTTTCAGATGCAGAAAGAGTATCAAATGTTGAAGTAGGCAAAAACATCAAATTTGATGACATCTCAAGTCCTGGACATCGTCGTGCAAGTCCCACATATGCTACACCATTAAAAGGAATCAGTTGGAGTTCATCGAGAGAGCTTCCAAACAGACACCTTCAAGAAAAACAATCTGATAAAATCATTTCAGACGGTGAGCAAAATGGGTTTGTTAACCAAATCCGCAATACAAGTCCACCATATTCCCGAAGGGTGACAGCGAATCCTGTATCAACACCTGGCAATAACTATGGTTTGGTTAAAGGTTCTGCAAATAACCTGCGTTCAAATATTTCTAGTAAGAGGGGCCAATCAGATAGAGATGATGGACGTTGGAATGTGCCTCCTACAGAAGACTTAATGGATGTCTCTTGGAGGTAAAGATTTTTAGTTTCTTTTCTTATTCTCTCTTTCCTTTGCAACTCTCTTATGTTAATTCTCTCAATATGGTTCTAGATGTCTTGATAACTACAGATGGGTGGAAATTTTACCATATCATCTCGTCACCTTGTTTCTGATTTTTGGCATATTTGCAGCCATGGAGAGAGGTCTTCTGAGGACAGAAATGCAAATGTGGGGCTGAGATGGAGATCTGATGAAACTAGTGATGAGGAACAGCAGAGTCCAGAGAGACCCGTAGAAGTTGGTGCAACCCCCATGAGGGGACATAGAACAAGGAGATTTGCCAGAAGATGAAAGATCTCGTTGCCAATGTAATACACCGTTCTCTTATCTGAATATATATTCTTGCTCTTTTCGTAACGAATGAACCAGAAGTGACCAAGTGACCCAAACCTGTAAATTTGGGGGAGAGTTACATTGCTCATGTTTCACAGTTTCCATGGGAGAAAGGTCCAACTCTGCCATGTACTGGTCTGGTATTCGCATATATCACAAACTCAGAGAAGCGGGGCAATGCGCCATGGTTGGCTTCTTGATATCATGATGAAACAAAGGTTTTGGATAATTGAAGGGGGATTAATTCATCAAGGATCACCCATATTTTTTTGTATTTTTTTTTCCTAAAAGTGAGCTCGAGGCAGCATTTTTCATAGTTCTCAGTTCGTCGAGCTGTAACCTAACTTTTCTATCTTTTTATTTTTCTTAAAAAAAGGAAAAAAAAAGTTTTGCATGCTGAATCAGAGAAAGAATGTTTAGTCGAGGAATCAAAATCAATGGAGTGTTCGGTATATGCTTTAATGAGTAAGAAAAAAGAAAGTTTATTTAATCCTTGGAATGTAACCGACTTTATTATATATATTTTTCAAGTTTTTTGTATATAAAGTTTTATATTATTGAATGTTTGATTTAATGATAAGTATTTACATTTTTATTTTTTAAAAATAAAAATCAATGATAAAGTAAGGGAATAAGAATCAACAATTAATATGTTATGAAAGGACATAAAACTTAATTAATCAAAATAACATGAAATAAAAAAATGATATATAATTACCCTTTTTTAAAAAATTGAAGATCTCAAATCAAAATATATGCATGCTTTTTACTTTTTTTTAAAAAAATATTTTTATTCTCTTCTTTATACTTCATTTGTAAAAACAAAAGAGTAATCTCAACAATTAAAGACAAGCTTTGTGGACTTTTTGAAAGACAAGAAGCAAGAAGCGAACAACCTTATTTTTATATATATGAACAGCTCCAAAACTCCATAACTAATGCAGCAGAAACCAAAAGAAAAAAATGTCTGAAGCTCTTCAACTGCCCATTGTTGACTTGTCCTCACCAGATTGCATCTCAACTGCTAACGCTATCCGTCAGGTTTTCTTTCTTTTGCTTCTAGCATGTTAAATATAATGTTTTTCTTTTACTCTTTGTTCAATCCTTAGGTAGTTGCAGTTTGGCTCTGTAAATTTATCGTTGTAAAGATGCTGTTTAGGAAGCTATAAACAGCACAACCCTGCAAATATGAAGGTTTATGCACTTCCAAATGCAATAAAATTTGCTTTTCGGATTAGGAGGTTCAACTTGCTCTCAGAATTGGCTATAATATTTGTATCTCAACAGGCTTGCCTGGACCATGGTTTCTTTTACCTTGTGAATCATGGGTGGAGGAAGAATTGCTTAAGGAAGTTTTTGAGCAGAGTAGCAAGTTTTTTTCACTCCCAGTTGAAGAGAAGATGAAATTGGCTAAAAAGAATCACAGAGGTTACACAGCGCTCTATGCTGAAAAACTCGATACTTCTTTAAATACCAAAGGTATTTTGTAATTAACGTTCTCTTTTTCTTCTTATTGTTTTTTACTTATTTTTTTCTTAAGTTGCCTGTTCAATGATCATGTCAACGAGTTTGATGTGAGATACCAGTGGAATTAAACAGAGACCAAAAAAATGATTTCTTTTGATTTTGATTTCTTTTCCTATTCTCTGTTTGTGATCCATTATTTGGATCTACCCATTTTAGTAGAGTTACTTTGCTTTGTTTCTTCCTGATTTATATATATGATGTAAGATTGTACACTTGTGACTGGTTGGAAAACAGGTGACAGTAAAGAAAGTTTCTATATTGGTCCCTTAGCGGATCACCTCAATCAGTGGCCTTTAGAAGGTATGGATGGTTTTCTTATGCAAAAACATCTTGTAAAAGTTGTTCCAAATTTCTTGATTCATCCTTTGTTTAGATAGTTTCTTCTTATAAGAAGTTTAATTGAGTTATGTTTTCTGGCATGGGAATTTCAGAAGATCTGCTGTCTTGGAGACGCACAATGGAGACTTACCATAAGAAAGCGCTGTGAGTCCCCTGCTGTTGATTTCCATGTTGGCATTTATGGTTTTCTGATGAGAATAAAAATTGCTCATTGATTATATTTTGCTTGAAAAATTGTATGAGACACCTCTGCCCGTAGGACATTATTTTAGCGGCAGAAGTATTTCAGAATTCGAACATGTAGAATGAAAAGACTGGATGATTTACATGGTGCCAAATTTGCTGCCTCAGGTGTGCTGGGACTAGATTAATTTCTTTAATTGCCCTGGCTTTGAAATTGGATGAGGATTTCTTTGAAAAGGTGGGAGCACTGAGTGAACCATTGGCATTTATTCGCATGTTACACTATCCAGGTATAATAGCACTGATTGTCTTCTTTATATTTGTTTTAGTCATTGATTGATGTGAAGTTTTTATGGAACCTTGTTTTTCAACTTTTTCCTTTTCTTCATTAATATTTTGCCTTGTACATGTAAATATTTAACAAAACTTTCCCTTCTAGTGAAGAAATATATGGATAAAAAACAGATGATGAGAAGTTCAGAGCCGCAAAACCTTAAAAGATGACGTTGTGTTTCTTGATTTTGATGTTAGGGGACTTGGACTCCTCTAGTGAAGAAATATATGGTGCTTCTGCTCATTCAGATTATGGAATGATCACTCTTCTGGTGACTGATGGTGTTCCAGGGCTTCAGGCATGTTTCCTGTCAATAATATGCAACCCCTAAATTCTGAATTTCGATCCAACATCTCTTTCAACTTTGTGCTAACAGGTTTGCAGGGAGAAATCCAAGAAACCACAAGTTTGGGAGGATGTGCCAAGCATGAATGGGTGAGTATAAACGGTGGCAGATTGTTCATGTGCAGAACTACTGGTTTAAATGGAAACCACATAGTTATATCTTGTCAAATCCGGCCTCTTAACATTGGATTTGAATCTGCAGGGGGTTCATTGTTAACATTGGGGACATGATGGAGAGGTGGACCAATTGTTTGTTCCGGTAATTGAGTTGCCTTCTATCTTAAATAGCTTTGGATGCATCTCTTGGAGGATTTTGCAAAATAACGATGTCACTGTCTGTGTATCTCCTCTAATTTCTGTCATCAATTTTTAGGTCAACACTGCACAGAGTGCTGCGACCTGGACAAGAACGATACTCTGTAAGTTTCCTGCTCTACTTCCATTGTCATTTCTTGTCTGTGGTTAAGAATAAACGTTGCACATCATTTTCTGGAAAGTTCAACCATGTAGAAGCTTTTTGTTGAATATTCATTTAATTTTGGCAAGCTTCACATCGGGGTGATATTATCTGTTCATGATGTGATGATTTGATGAGGACCAAAAGTTTGAATTGAAGTGCAGTCACTTCTCTCAGAATCCATTCCAGTCCAAAGTCTCCAGTAGAATTAATAATCGTTGCACATGGTTTATTCTATCACTTTTCAATTGAGGGAGGCCTTTCTCTGTCGTGAAAGCTTTATTATGGAACATTTCAGGTGGCATTCTTCATAAGTCCCAACAAAGACTGTATCGTAGAATGCTTGGAAAGCTGTTGCAGCGAGTCTTGTCCCCCAAGGTATTGAAACTGGTGATCCAGCTTGATGTTTATGGTGTTAATTATAGTTAAAAGTTCGGCACATCTTACCTGTTTATCCCCAACAACTGAAATCTAACAATGGGGTTGTTCGGTTCTAATACAACTGATAGGCAAATAAGATCTGCATTGTGTATTTGTGTTGTTTGCTGTTTTCCCCTGATGGCTTTTTCAAGAAAGCAGATGGGCAATGTTGCACGTTTTTGTTGCATACGCATCTCATCAACAAGGGGAAGTAACATATTTTTGTTCTTACCTGCAGATTTCTACCCATCCGGTGCTTAGACTACCTGGAAGAGCGCGTTAGACTTACATATGGCTCGTAGTTAAAAGCCAAGCACCGTTTTCACAGATTGCATGCTACATCTAGTTGTGTCAAGCTCTCTGGTTATAAAGAAATTGCAAACGTTGCAGTATCGATACTTTCACAGCTACAGAGGAGCAGCCCTCAGTAATAATGATACTGTAATAATCAGACCAATGACAACAAAAATGGAAAAAACAGAAGTAGAGTATCTAGTTCGCTTGTTCTATGTATTCTTTGCCACCAAAATTCATTGCAATTATCATTTTGTTCCTGATAAAATGGATAGAGAGAGATTTGATTCTAAGCATCTTGTGGCTGATACGGCATAACATCAAGACAATTTAGGAACAAAGATTGGTATAAGCTATCCCTAGTGGATGTTAGATGCTGGGTTCCTGTTCAACATGTAAAAGTGAATATCCGATTCCACCAAGCC
Source organism: Theobroma grandiflorum (assembly GCA_036013995.1). Classification (NCBI taxonomy): domain Eukaryota; kingdom Viridiplantae; phylum Streptophyta; class Magnoliopsida; order Malvales; family Malvaceae; genus Theobroma; species Theobroma grandiflorum. The sequence goes on along the minus strand of CP142131.1, from coordinate 4,509,183 downwards.
TTGCATTTTGCGTTGAAGGCCTGCCCTCACGAAAGTTTTGCACATATTGGCCCTCGAAAAGACTTAAACCAGCGGCCAGCTTCTCCCATGCTTGGGGAACTTGGGAAAGTAACGAGTGAACCTAGAAGGGTGACAAGTCAAATCTGAAAGACAGATGAGAAACGTAGTATTGCAATAATTCTCATGTGTCACAGCTTCCGAGGAGGTAAGGGTCAAGTCGGACATATCGGTTGTCTTCTCGGTGGCATTTCAAGTGTCTGGCTGGCTTTGTGGAAAATATAGCAATAAGGCTGATTAGATTATCCAAATTCAGCCTTCACAATCAAGTTCATTGCCAGTCATTCATGTCGATTGTTAAGAGTCTTTTCATCTTAAAGGTAAAGGTCATGCTTCTGAAAAGTTAAGAGCTGAATTTGGGAATTGTGTCTCATCAGGCATGCGTTGACCATGGAGTCTTTTGTATTATGAATCAAGGGGTGGAGGAAGAACTGCTTAAGAAAGTTTATGAGCAGAGTAACAAGTTTTTCTCACTCCCAGTTGAAAGAGTAGATGAAATTTGCTGTCAAGAATCGCAGAGGTTATACAGGGATCTACGATGAGAACAATACGTATGCTATGATTGGTGACAACGAGAAAGGGATTAAAATCCTTAAGAATTTTTTTCTAAATATAAGAATTATCTTCCAAATTAATAGCTCATTCATGTAAATATATATATTTATATTTAATTATTTCATATATACCAAGACTATATATAATTTGTCACAACGATTTTAAATATATCATTACAATAAATTAGGATTTGAACTACATTTATTTTGTGCAGTATATGTATTTATATTGTAAACATTTAAAAAAGTGTTGTTATTTAAAACTTTAAATTACACTTTTTTTTTTATTTTTAACAACAATTAGTAAAATGTAGTTATTGTACGCAACTTCTATAATCGTATTTTATTTAGAATGATATAAAAAATTTGATTTGTGTAATCAAATTCGAAGAAATACCATTAAAAAGTAAAAAAAAAATACAACTAAAAAAATTTCAATATTACTATAAAAAAAGCCAAATATCAAATTTATTGTAAAGTATAAACTTTAATTCTTATTTATGCTGGTATATCTAGACTTATTTATTAAAAAAATTTTGTATAATTAATTTAAGAGTTTTTTTAGAATTAAATTTACGACCTTAAAATTAAATCAAGTAAAACAAATTACTAGGGCACCTAAGATTTACAAACTATTAGATTTAAAAGATAATTTCATTAAAAAAAATTCTCTCTCCATAGAAAGTATATAGCACACTATGAAAGTCACATTTAAAGTACTAGATTGATCAAGAATGTTCTATAATTTAATTTCCATACTTGAATCTTTTAAAATTGAACTTGATTTTCGATTGCATAATGTTAACTTTAGATGTACAAATTACAAGTGAGACATACTGGATTAACAATGTTGTATTTAATTTATCGGATTTCTAATTTAATTAGGCCACATCTAAAGATGTCAATGGATGATATAACAAAGATTTTATCTTGAAATGTTCATGTCCAAAACCAAATTTAAGCACGATGATGTTCAGATTTTAAAAAAATTAGTGACGTATTTTATTTATATGATTTGAAAGTTATAAATAAAAACAAAATTGGAAAACTAGTATCTCGTTATTAAAGAGTTTTATAAATTAATGAAAATTTTATTAAAAGAAAAAGTTTAAGGAGAAAATGAGTCATAATTTTTGAATAATTTTACTTTAAAATTGAATTTAAAAAACATCATAAGGTAATAATGTCTAAGGTTTTCTTGTCGGAAAAATGATTATTTTCATGAATTAATTGAATAAATAAAGTAATCTTTTTTTTTCTTGTCTTTCCAAAAAGAGCAATTTTATTTTATTTTTTTAACTTATGATGTTATTTGTAAATTATCCTTATAGTTAAAGTGGCCTAACACTGTCCCTTTTTATTTTTTTTTCTCTTAATAAAATTGTTCTTTGATTTGGAAAGAATATTTAAAAAAAGAAAAAATGCCATCCCTTGAATGAGAAATAAAGAAGCAACAAATCCTACGTCATTGTGGTTGAGTGATGTGGGCCTTTGAAGAGATCAACTGGGCCTTTCCTTAGCCAACAAATCTGTTGGATTTACACTAACGCAAGAATCTTCATAACTTCTTTTTATTTGCCAAATCACCAAAGTCGGTGAAACTGATTTGAGTTGACCGGGTCAAAACAGAAAAATACTTTTTCAATCCTGACGCTAATTGGCCGTCAAATTTTATTCCTTGGCGGTGTTTTCAAGCCTCAAGGCACAGAGCCAGCAACGGCTATCCTCGCCTTCCCCTTAGTCAGCTCCTTTCTCACGCTGCCCACCTTCTCTCTCCTGCCGAAGGCTATACTTCTCAACACACCACCACCGTTGAGCCGCCGCTGCTGCCTCTTCAGTCGAACAACCTCCTCCACGGTTAACACTTCTTCAATTCAACAGCATTCCTCGACAAACGCCAACGACGAGTCACAGAAATCTTCCGATCTCACATTTCAATAAGCCATTCAAGGACTCCAGGTTCCAAGGACTACAACTACTTATATTCCTTTTTAATTATTTTTTACACTGTTATTGTTTTTTATTTTGAAAAAAAAAAAGAATTGAACAGTAAAAATTAAGATACAAAATTAACAGAACGGAGAAAAGAAGTTGCTGGCTGGTGTCAGCCCCCCCGGATGCTACCAAAATGCAATTGCTGTTGTCATCTGGCTACACATTAATGATACATGTCTAATTCTTTTTTCCCCTTTTTCTCTTTTCTTTTTCCAAATCCTTTTCCGATTTTATTTTTTCCGACTTCAACTACTCAGTCTTCCATTTCCTCCCACGTACAGATACAAGAATGACTATGACGACTAAGACTTGATGGGTTTTTCTGTTGTGTCAAGTACTCATATACCTCACGCTGTCAAGTCCATTGCTTCAATATATCACAACTCGAAGTAGCCCTGGCTGTGGTTCTACATAGTCAAGGCACTCTTCTTCAAGGAGACATCGCTGTACAGCAACTGGAAGTCTTGCTGGAGTGCGAGAACCCCTAGTATGGTGCCCAGTTCCAACACAAATGTAAACCTGCAGACGCTGATCTGCTGCCCGTGCTGTGCTCCTGAGCACTGACAGTTCATGCTTCAGCATATGAATGGCTTCACTAACACGCATCCCATGCTGGTCTATCATCCGCTTCTGCCCTCTGACATTCTCTGGAGGAACTGGGTTCCTCTGGCGATATATAGACTGTTATTATTACACTTTATTGTTTTAAGTAGCCAAGCCGAACCGCTATTCTTCTCAACGCATCGCCACTGCTGAGAGGTCGCTGCTTCAGTCAAACAACTGCCTCCACGTTTAACACTTCTTCAATTCAACAGCATTCCTCGACAAACGCCAGCGACGAGCCGCAGAAAGCTTCTGATCTCACATTTCAACAAGCCATTCAAAGACTTCAGGTTCCAAGAACTACAACTACTCACATTTCAACAAGCCATTCAAAGCTTCAGGTTCCTTTTTAACAATTTTTCACACTGGTATTGCTACTATTACACTTTATTGTTTTAAATTAATTGTTAGCGATGAAAATAGGTGTAATTGTTGCTAATTTCGTAGGAATAGTGGGTGTCCGTTGGTTGTGCAGTGATGCAATGCAGCAACACAAAGATAATGTAATAGTAATGGCTTAATTTCATTACCATAATTGTTTTTACCATTATATTCTTCTACTTTCCTTTTTGGCGGAAAAGTTTTTCACCCTGCTGATTTTTAAATTCTTGTCAATTGCCAGTTTGTTTCATTAAGATTTTGTTTTTAATGATCAGGTTGGAGCCAGAACTATGAATCCTTTAACATACTTGAGTTCTTTGTCCAGAACCATCGAATGTTGCGTAAGTATATGGAAGCAAGTTTCTGTAAGTTAAAATAATTTCTTATACATTTTACTGATTCTTTTTGTTTCTGAGTCTGTCTTTTGATGATTATTTGTTGAGAACACTTTTCTTTGTGTGCTTTTTATGCATGAGCTCAAATAAGGGCGATGTTAAATGTGTCATTGGATGTTTTAGATTTTGGTTGTTTGGCCTGTGATGCATGGACTTTCATCCATTTTCAATTATGTTTTCTTCTGGTTATTTATCTTGTTGTTGTTATTGTGCATTTTTGTTTTCTTTTGCACAATCATCCATGAGAAGTTTTCATTCTTACTAGTGATAGAAAATGCAAAGTTTGCATAAGCTTCTCGGATTAGCTTATTTACTATGCTATTATACTTTATTAGAATTTTGTTGAATTCATTCAAAGTGGGAGACAACGTTTTATTTTTTGAAACTATGATGGATTTGAGTGGTTGCTAAAGGTGAGCACCACCTTGTGTCGTTTAGAGAAATAAAATAACCTTTAAGGATGTGGGCGAGTGGCATTCCTATTATACATAGGTATAATGGTGTCAATATTTGAATCTTATCCTGTTATAAGATGCACTCCTACGATTTAATCAAAGGTATTACGGTGCAAAATTCATATTGAATATATTTGTCATAGCATTCCTATTGTCTAATAAAGGCACAATAGTGCTTATGTGAACATATAGCTTAATGTGTTAATTTGACATGCCGATTGTACGTTAAGGTTCAATGGTGTCAATCAAGAATTCCTTTTGCTTTATTGTCATGATGGATTTGGTTGGTTAAGTTTAAGGTGAGAACCACTTTGTAGTGTTTAGAGAAATAAAGAATTTGTAAGGTGTGGGCATATGTGACATTCCAATACATTAAGGTATAACGGTGCCAATATGTAAACCTAACATCTTGGTTTATGATGTATTCCCATTTTACCATCAAAGGTGTAATGGTGCATTATTGATATTTAAAATATTTAAATGGAATTCCTGTTGTGCAATAAAGGCACAATGGTGCTTATGTGAACATATAGCTTGATGTGTTAATTTGACATTCCGATTATACATTAAGGTACAATGGTGTCAATTGGGAATTCATTGTTTTTTTATTGTCATGATGGATTTGGTTGGTTAGTTTAAGGTGAAAACCACACTGTTGCGTTTGGAGAAATAAATAAATTATAAGGTGTGGGCATTGTGGCATTCCTATTGTACATTAAGGTATAATGGTGCTAATATGTAAACCTAATATCTTGGTATGTGATGCATTCCTATTTTACCATCAAAGGTATAATAGTGCAAAATCGATATTCAATATATTTTCTATGGCATTCCTATTGTGCAATAAAGGTACAATGGTGCTTGTGTGAACATAGAACTTAATGTGTTAATTTGATATTCTGATTATCCATTAAGTTTTAATGGTGTCAATTGAGAATTCGTTTTGGTTCATTGTCATGATGGATTTGATTGGTTAGTTTAAGGTGAGAACTACTTTGTAGTGTTTAGAGAAATAAATAAACTATTAGGTGTGGGCATATGTGACATTCCTATTATACAGTAAGGTGTAATGGTGCAAAAGAGATGTTTAAAATATTCGACATGACATTCCTATTGTACAACAAAGGTACAATATATGAACATATGGCTTAAAGTGTTAATTTGGCATTCTGATTGTACATTAAAGTACAATGGCGTCAATTGGGAATTCATTTTTTTTTTTTATTGTTGTGATGGATTTGGTTGGTTAGCTTAAGGTGAAAACCACATTGTTGTGTTTGGAGAAATAAATAAACTATAAGGTGTGGGCATGTGTCATTCATATTATACATTAAGGTATAATAATGTCAATATGTAAATCAAACTTCTTGGTATATGGTGTGTACCTATTTTACCATCGAAGGTATAATATGGTGTAAAATAGATATTTAATATATTTCCCATGGCATTCATATTATGCAATAAAGGCACAATGGCGTTTATGTGAACATATAGCTTGATATGTTAATTTGATATTCCAATTGTACATTAAGGTATAATGGTGTCAATTGAGAATTCTTTTTTTTTATTGTCATGATAGATTTGGTTGGTTAGCTTAAGGTGAGAACTATTTTGTGGTGTTTAAAGAAATAAAGAAATTATAAGGTGTGGGCTTGTGGCATTCTTATTATACATGAAGGTATAATGGTGCTAATATGTAAATCCAACATCTTGGTATATGGTGCAGTCCTATGGAGAATTCCTTTTATGAAGTTGGAGGTTGAAGCTGGAGGCTCTATCTTTAATTGTACATAGCTTAATGGAGGCATTTTATGTTTATTTGTTCTTAGCTTAATGTAAAGATGTCTTTTGTGAACAAACTCACAGGTAGAGATGCACAATACCGGTTCACGCATTTCATATATGTTCTCCCATTTTTAATTTATGTTTTCAAGCACAAATGCATTTTTTCTCTTTGCATTCTTCTATTTTGCAACTCTCAACACAAGATGTTCTGGACTACCACCACTTCCATTGTTTTATATATTTATTTTTGGCACAAACCTTTGGTCGTTTAGGAAAATACTATTCATCTCAAAACTTTTGTCTCACTAATGTGACATTAGTTTATTAATTTAGCTGTAATATCTAATCTATGAATTAGTTGAGTTACCCATGCCTTGTCAGGTAGACTCCACCTTTGAATTTGTCCAATAACTGCTTGCCATGTCAGGGAGTACAAATATTTGGGAGAAAAATAGCAGGGCAAGTAGCATGACTTGGTCTTTTAAATCTCTGTAGTTGTCACTCAGCTGGTTGAAATTGTTTTAAGCTGTTCCGGTACATTCATTTTCAAATGAAGATTTATAGTTTTATTTTGCTTTATTATATAAAATTGTAAGCTTTATGCACAAATTCAGGGTAAACTGTTAAGGGAAGCTTGTTTTCTTTAAAATAACTTTTTTTCTTTTTGCCATTTAATTTTTTTTTTAAACAAAGTGAGCCTAAAATAAAATAACTTTGTTTGAACTCAACATTTAAGCTCAAGTCAAGTTGCTTGATAAACTTAAAACAAGTGTGAGCAGCCTTGGGCGCTTGATTAAGATCTGCTCATTTACCGTCTTGAGTGCAAACTTGGGGAATGTGTAGAGCTTGTTTCGATTGACATTGTATCAAATCAATTATTTTTCTCTCTATATTTGAGTTCTACAAGTTCTTTGACCCTATCCCAATCGAAAATGATTTACTAACATGACTTCTATGTGCAGGAAGATGAATCAATTAGCAAGAACAGGCTTTCTTTGCTTTAGAAGATTGCCTGGAATCTAAATTTTGACGGCCAAAATACTTCCAGATTCTTTGAGTAAACATCAGGTGGGTAAATAGATGGGAAATATTTGTGGATTTAATATTTTTGATGGTGCTTGGTATAGAAAAATGCAAGTGAATCTTCATTCTTCACCATATTGGATCATCGGCGTTTGTATGTATTCAGAGTTTAGACCCAGTCTGGGCAATTTTTTGTTTGCCCTGATCAGAATGCATATTCTGTTTTCTTTTTTTACTTCTTTCCTCCATAATAATATTGTATACACTCTTTATCATCAAGTAACTTGGGATTCAAGTGCAGAATGGAGCAAAGAGTAATATTTTGGTATTCAAGCTGTTGCAGCAAGTCTTGTTCCCTAAGGTATTGAAACAACTGGTACTCTAGCTTGATGACCAAGTTCAGCACATCTTACCTGTTTATCCCCAATAACTGAAATCTACAAATGGGGTTGTTGGTTCTAATACAACTGATAGGCAAATAAGACCTGCCTTGTGTTGTTTGCCTTTTTCCGCTTATGGCTTTCTCAAGGAAGCTGATGGCACCTCTCTTAACTTAAATAATCCCAACGTTACACACGTTTTTATTGCATATGTATCTCATCAACCAGGAAAGGTGACATATTTTTGCACTGTTTTCACAGATTGTACGCTACATCTAGTTGTGTCAAGCTCTCTGGTTATAAAGAAATTGCAAACATTGCAATATCAATACTTTCACAGCTACAGAGGAGCAGCCCTCAGTTATAATCAGACTGATGACGACAAAAATGAAAGGAACAGAAGTAGACTATCTAGTTTGCTTGTTCCATGAATTCTTTGCTACCAAAATTTATTGCAATTATCTCTTAGTTCCTTATAAAATGGATAAAGATTCGATTCGATTCGAAGCATCTTGTGGCTGATATGGCATAACGTCAAGACAATTTAGGAACAAAGATTGGTATAATCTATCCCTAGCAGATGTTAAATGCTGGATTCCGCCTGCCCTTTCCCCTTTGGAATGTAGCTGATTGTGCATAATCTGGCACTCGAAAAGACTTGGGAAACAAGCGAGCAAAACTAGTGGTCAGCTACTCCCATGTTTAGGGAACTCGGGGAAGTAAGGAGTGAACGTACCCGGGGGGATAAGTCATCTAAAAGAGAGATGAGAAACATATTTCTTTCATATCATTATTAGTTACGCCTGCAATAATTCGCATGTCGGAGGAGGTAAGGGTGTAATTTGTCTTCTCTCTGGCATGATGTTGAATGTTGATCACACTTGGATAATTTTTATTTGTTCCTCATAATTAAGTGGAAGTTCATAATAAGATTTTTGTTTTCTTTCTTCGCACTCTCTAGACTTTATTTAAAGCCACAGAAAAGGGGGTCCCTGAGATTTTTAAGGCACGACAAACTCTCATTAGTTGAATTTGTAATCAACCTGGGACAGCCGATCAGGTCCAAAACTCTTCTTGCTCACAGCATAAACCAAAGGAAAATGTCTCAAGCTCTTCAGCTCCCCATCATTGACTTGTCCTCGGGCGATCGCCTCTCCACTGCCAAACTTATCCGCCAGGTTAATGATGTTTTTCTCTTCCTTCAATCTTTGGGTAGTTGCAGTTTCACTTTTAGTCTATATTTTTTTTTTCTATCCTCTTCTATGATTAAAGAAAAGGCAGTGTTTAGGAAGCGAGAAACAGCAGAACCAGGCAGTCCGATGAATATTTGTACTTCTAAGTGCAATTGTATTTGCTTTTGAAATTAAGGAAAATTTTCAATTCTGTGAGATCAGCGACAGCCAGTCAGTCACCCAGCATGCGTCCGTATTCCTTGTTCTGTAATTTTTTTTTTCTTTTATTGTTTTGCCGTTTTTCCATTGCTGTAGATGTAGCCATATGTTTGATTTTTATTTTTGTAGCAAGAATAGTCTAGTCACGGCATTTGGAGTGTCTGGCTTTGAGTTATTCCTGTGGAAAATATAGTAATAAGGTGGATGGATTATCCAAATTCAGCCTTCACAGTCAAGTTCATTGCCAGTCATTCATGTCTATTTTCAAGAATCTTTTTATCTTAAAGTTAAGGGTTTTGCTTCTGAAAAATTAAGAGGGTTCAAAGTCTGAATTTGGGAATTGTATTTCAGGCATGCGTTGACCATGGTTTCTTTTATATTGTGAATCATGGGGTGGAGGAAGAATTGCTTAAGAAAGTTTTTGAGCAGAGTAAGAAGTTTTTCTCACTCCCGTTTGAAGAGAAGATGAAATTGGCTGTCAAGAATCACAGAGGTTATACAAGGATGTACCAAGAGAAACTTGATACTTCTTTAAGTTCCAAAGGTATTTTGGTTTTATCTATTCTTTTTCTGCTTTCTTTTTTGAGTACTGTTCCGCACTCATTGCAATGGGATTGATTTGAGGTACTAGGGAGTAGTCAACATTGTCCATGTAATAGACAAACCAAAAAGGAACTTTGATTGCTAATCAAGATTTTCATTGCTTTTAATCTTGAACTTTTATTCTATCCCCTTTCTGTGGTCCATCAAGCAGAATTAATTATGGCATATAAAAGAAGTCCATTTGCTTTCTTTATCACTGGTTTGTTTACCATTAAGTGTACAAGGAATTGAAATTTGAGGTAACAATTGATAGCTTTTGGCTGGTTGAAAGCAGGTGACTCTAAAGAAAGCTTCTATATTGGTCCACAAACAGAAAATCACCTGAATCAATGGCCTTCTGAAGGTATGTAATGTTATGAGTGCATTCTGATCATTAGGCTGTTATGTTTATATGTAATGCTAATGTGTTGGAGTTATGAACCATAAGATCCTTACAAAAACCATATTCGGATAGCTATCCCTAATTTCTTGATTCATCCTTTATTTGCACCTTTTTGTCTTGTATAAATAATTTCTACAGATAAAAATAAATTTGAGTGATACTTCAATTTGCTTGTGAATTTCAGAAGATCTACCATCTTGGAGAAGCACAATGGAGGCTTACCATAAAAAACTGCTGTGAGTCCCCACTGTTGATTTACGTGTTGACAGTGATGGCTGTGGATGGGAATAAAGTTTGATAAATGATGTTTTTTAAGTTTAGAGGGTTGCTGTTTACTAATTTATAGCTTAGCTGCCTACTAATATTAATCATCTCTGGTCTCTCAATATATTCCTTTCGACAAGTGTTTCTTCTGTAACTTGAAAAATATGATTTCTGTTATACATATTCCCGCATCATCGCTTAGATGCATGTATCATGGTGTTTTGCTGTTCAAAATTAGGTTTAAGTTTTTGACATACATCGCTGGGAATATTATATGAGACAGTTCTGCCAATAGGACTTTATTCTACTGGCCGAAATATTGAAGGACTCTGCAAGTTTACATGGTACTAGATTTTCTGCCTCAGGTCTGCTGCGACTAAGGTAATTTCTTTAATTGCCCTGGCTTTGAACTTGGATGAAGATTTCTTTGAAAAATTGGGAGCATTGAATGATCCAATGGCGTTTATGCGCTTGTTATACTATCCAGGTATAGTGGCATTGATTGTCTTCTTTGTGTTTGTTTAAGTCATCTACTGATGTGAACTACATTCTGGTTTTGAGAGCTTTCTTATACTTTTTCCTATGTTTTCTTAATGAATTTTTGGCCTTGTACATGTAGATATTTGACAAGACTTTCCTTGTTATCTCGTTCGTAGAACTCAAAATTTACATTCTTTGTCAGAATCCTTTACTGGTTCAATTTTCATGGTCTTAGTGCATCAGGAAGAAATATGAAGTTAGAATTTGTATTTTTCCTCTAATCCTGATGTTTTTCTCATTCGATTTTGATGGTCTTTAAGCACAAAATGCAAGTGTTAATGTTGAGTTAACTGCCAGCACTACAAAATATCTCCCACAATTTCTTTGATAAATTGAAATTTTTTGAGGACAAATCTATAGATAAAAAACATATGATGAAAAGTTCATTGCCATAACAACGCAATGTGCCTCTTATTTTGATGTTAGGGGACGTGGACTCCACTAAGGAAGAAACATATGGTGCTTCTGCTCATTCAGATTATGGAATGATTACTCTTCTGCTGACTGATGGTGTTCCGGGGCTTCAGGCATGTTCCTTGTTAATAATATGTTACCCTTAAATGTTGTACTTTGATGTCAACATGTTTCACCTAAGTACTAACAGGTTTGCAGGGAGAAATCCAAGCAACCACAGGTTTGGGAGGATGTGCCAAGCATAAGTGGGTGAGTAAATGATGGTAGATTTTGTAAACAGAAGCACTTTTTAAGGCTTCGCTTCTACCTTTCAACACACTCCCCTAGAAAAAGAGAAAACAGAAAATAAGCTGGTTTGAGTCATATAAAAGATTGATACTCATTCTGATGGCCAACAAAAATGTTGATTATCCTGTTATGGAAATAATGAACTAGATGTGGTTGTGATTCCTGTGAATTAAATTACTATAACTTTGTGTGGACCTTCAAAAATAAATTTAGATTGCAACTAATACCTTTATTTTTACCTCTCAGTGTGCTTTGCTGATTTTCTACACCATAGGAATTGATAATAGTTTCTCTTTGGTTTTTCACAAATCCAAGGATTGACCACGTACTTATATCTTGTTGAATCCAGTCTCTGAACATTGGATCTGAATCTGCAGGGCACTCATTGTTAATATTGGGGACATGATGGAGAGGTGGACTAATTGTTTGTTCCGGTAATTTAGTTGCCTGTTATCTTGAATTGCTTTTGATGCTTCTCTTGGAGTGTTCATTAAATGTCTTTACAATGGCACTTTCTGTGTGTCTCCTCTAATTGTCTCATCTATTTCTAGGTCAACACTGCACAGAGTGGTGCCAACAGGAGAAGAACGCTACTCCGTAAACAATTTCCTTTTCCTGTTTACTTTTACTGTCATTTCTTGTGTCATCATGTCTCAAGTGGTTCAGAATTATCGTTGCACATCATTCATGAAAACTTGAAGTTATTTTTGAAACATTTTGTTGAGTGTTCTTTTAATTTTGACAAGCTTCACATGAAGGTGATATTATCTTTTCATGATCTGATAATTTGATGGGGACCAAAAGATTGAAATGCTGTCACATTCCTCTGATGTCTTGAGTCACAATTATCTGCACTTTTCAATTGCTGAAGGCCTTTCTTTGCCCTGAAAGTTCCGTAATGCAACATTTCAGGTGGCATTCTTTGGAAATCCCAACAAAGACTGTATAGTGGAATGCTTGGAAAGTTGCTGCAGTGAGTCTTGTCCCCCAAGGTATAGCTACAACTGGTACTCTAGCTCTGTGTTAACGGTTTTGTTTATAGCAAAAACAACCTATCAAATAGATTTTGACCAATATCAGCTTCTTTTGTATTTGTGGGCACAGATCTAACTGTTTATCCCCAATAACTGAAATCAGAAAAGAGGTTGTTGGTTATAATGCAGCTGATGGCCAAAAAGAATCTGCATTGTTGTGTTGTTTGCCCTTTCCCACTGGTGGCAGTTTTAAGAGAGCTAATGTCACCTCAATAATTACTTGAATAATTCCCTATGCATTGAAACTTTGAAATTAAGTGAGCTCAACTATGAATTTGGAAGCTGTAAATAAATCTGAGTTGTAGCTTAGGTTTGCCGGTTGAATCCATGAGTCAACTGAATAAGAACACTCAAGCCTACCTAGTAGTTTTCATGTCTAATCTGAGCGAAGAATGTTCCAGGTTTTCTTCCATATGTATCACAACAGCCTGGGAGGTAACATCTATTTATTCTGACCTTGCAGATTTCCACCCATCCGTAGCTCAGACTACCTGCAAGGACGCTTTAGAGTTACAGCTATAGCTTCTATTGAAAATTATCTGCTTTAGCTACAGTTAGTCGTCTCAAGCTTTCTGCTGCTAAATAAGTTGCAGGCCCCAATCATGATTGCAGTAACATTAAGGACAGTTTATTATCTTCAAGTGAAGCAAATGGAATTTGCTTTCCTAGTTTGCTTGTTCTATACATGCATTCTTACTTCCTCATAAATATTATATTTTAGTTCCTTGTATATACTAATTGAACTTTATTTATAAATGTAGATCACAGATAAATATCTTTTATTCATTTTTAAATTTAGGAAATTATTATCTAGCCATCTGATTACTCATAAATGGCATAGTGTCATAATATCTTTTATTATTTCAATGTGAGTAATATTATTTTGTCTGATTTTTTAATGCCCAATTACTCATAAATGACACAGTGCAATAAATAATAATTTTATAAGTATTTATTTTTTGTGATTCATATAAACCTTTTATTGCTTCAATGTGAGTAATATTATTTTATCCGATTTTTTATCGTCCAAGCATTTATAAATGAGATAGTGCAATAAATAATAATTTTATTTGCATTTTTTGTGAATCGGATGGTAGATTATAAGACACTTCAGCATTTCTTAATAGAAGTTTATCTTTAAAATGAAATGCATAAACCTAATGAAAAGAATTTTACCTTGTTGGCTACATAATTAGCATTGCAATGAAAGAATAGCAGTTTATATCCAAATAAGACAAATTTAATAAATACACTCCATAGAAGACAAGATACCTGTTCTGCTCTCTGGGTTTCTTCAACTTTAAAAGGAAAAAAATTTAGGCCTGAAACGTTCCAGATATTACCAACTCACCACTAGAACTGTCGGATGAGTGTATAGAAGTATCAGGGAACTGGTCCAACACTCATTGCTAATTAAACTAAAGTTGCAGCATTAACCCAAAAAAATGTCATCTCAAGCTCATCAACTCACCATCATCGACTTGTCTTCACCTGATCGCCTCTCCACCGCCAACTGATCTATCTGCCATCAAGTTTACTAATATTAATGTTCTTTGGTAGTTGTAGTTAAGCTTTTGATGTATTACTTTTTAATTGGTTCTTTCTTCTCCATTGAATAAAGGCAATTGTTCCCTGATATAGGATAGGAAACAATGCAATATCATCAATGTAATGCCATAGAATTTGCTTTTGATTTCAAGCAGTGTCTTGTCCTTGAGGGGTCTTTTTTTTTAATGGAAAATGAAGCAAAACCACATAGTTATATCTTGTCAAATCCGGCCTCTTAACATTGGATTTGAATCTGCAGGGCATTCATTGTTAACATTGGGGACATGATGGAGAGGTGGACCAATTGTTTGTTCCGGTAATTGAGTTGCCTTCTATCTTAAATAGCTTTGGATGCATCTCTTGGAGGATTTTGCAAAATAACGATGTCACTGTCTGTGTCTCCTCTAATTTCTGTCATCAATTTTTAGGTCAACACTGCACAGAGTGCTGCGACCTGGACAAGAACGCTACTCTGTAAGTTTCCTGCTCTACTTCCATTGTCATTTCTTGTCTGTGGTTAAGAATAAACGTTGCACATCATTTTCTGGAAAGTTCAACCATGGTAGAAGCTTTTTGTTGAATATTCATTTAATTTTGGCAAGCTTCACATCGGGGTGATATTATCTGTTCATGATGTGATGATTTGATGAGGACCAAAAGTTTGAATTGAAGTGCAGTCACTTCTCTCAGAATCCATTCCAGTCCAAAGTCTCCAGTAGAATTAATAATCGTTGCACATGGTTTATTCTATCACCTTTCAATTGAGGGAGGCCTTTCTCTGTCGTGAAAGCTTTATTATGCAACATTTCAGGTGGCATTCTTCATAAGTCCCAACAAAGACTGTATCGTAGAATGCTTGGAAAGCTGTTGCAGCGAATCTTGTCCCCCAAGGTATTGAAACTGGTGATCCAGCTTGATGTTTATGGTGTTAATTATAGTTAAAAGTTCAGCACATCTTACCTGTTTATCCCCAACAACTGAAATCTAACAATGGGGTTGTTCGGATCTAATACAACTGATAGGCAAATAAGATCTGCATTGTGTATTTGTGTTGTTTGCTGTTTTCCCCTGATGGCTTTTTCAAGAAAGCAGATGGGCAATGTTGCACGTTTTTGTTGCATACGCATCTCATCAACAAGGGGAAGTAACATATTTTTGTTCTTACCTGCAGATTTCTACCCATCCGGTGCTTAGACTACCTGGAAGAGCGCGTTAGACTTACATATGGCTCGTAGTTAAAAGCCAAGCACCGTTTTCACAGATTGCATGCTACATCTAGTTGTGTCAAGCTCTCTGGTTATAAAGAAATTGCAAACGTTGCAGTATCGATACTTTCACAGCTACAGAGGAGCAGCCCTCAGTAATAATGACACTGTAATAATCAGACCAATGACAATAAAAATGGAAAAAACAGAAGTAGAGTATCTAGTTCGCTTGTTCTATGTATTCTTTGCTACCAAAATTCATTGCAATTATCATTTTGTTCCTGATAAAATGGATAGAGAGAGATTTGATTCTAAGCATCTTGTGGCTGATACGGCATAACATCAAGACAATTTAGGAACAAAGATTGGTATAAGCTATCCCTAGTGGATGTTAGATGCTGGGTTCCTGTTCAACATGTAAAAGTGAATATCCGATTCCACCAAGCCTTGCATTTTGCGTTGAAGGCCTGCCCTCACGAAAGTTTTGCACATATTGGCCCTCGAAAAGACTTAAACCAGCGGCCAGCTTCTCCCATGCTCGGGGAACTTGGGAAAGTAACGAGTGAACCTAGAAGGGTGACAAGTCAAATCTGAAAGACAGATGAGAAACGTAGTATTGCAATAATTCTCATGTGTCACAGCTTCCGAGGAGGTAAGGGTCAAGTCGGACATATCGGTTGTCTTCTCGGTGGCATTTCAAGTGTCTGGCTGGCTTTGTGGAAAATATAGCAATAAGGCTGATTAGATTATCCAAATTCAGCCTTCACAATCAAGTTCATTGCCAGTCATTCATGTCGATTGTTAAGAGTCTTTTCATCTTAAAGGTAAAGGTTATGCTTCTGAAAAGTTAAGAGCTGAATTTGGGAATTGTGTCTCATCAGGCATGCGTTGACCATGGAGTCTTTTGTATTATGAATCAAGGGGTAGAGGAAGAACTGCTTAAGAAAGTTTATGAGCAGAGTAACAAGTTTTTCTCACTCCCAGTTGAAAGAGTAGATGAAATTTGCTGTCAAGAATCGCAGAGGTTATACAGGGATCTACGATGAGAACAATACGTATGCTATGATTGGTGACAACGAGAAAGGGGTTAAAATCCTTAAGAATTTTTTTCTAAAAATAAGAATTATCTTCAAAATTAATAGCTCATTCATGTAAATATATATATTTATATTTAATTATTTCATATATACCAAGACTATATATAATTTGTCACAATGATTTTAAATATATCATTACAATAAATTAGGATTTGAACTACATTTATTTTGTGCAGTATATGTATTTATATTGTAAACATTTAAAAAAGTGTTGTTATTTAAAACTTTAAATTACATTTTTTTTATTTTTAACAACAATTAGTAAAATGTAGTTAGTGTATGCAACTTCTATAATCGTATTTTATTCATAATGATATAAAAATTTTGATTTGTGTAATCAAATTCGAAGAAATACCATTAAAAAGTAAAAAAAAAAATACAACTAAAAAAATTTCAATATTACTATAAAAAAAAGCCAAATATCAAATTTATTGTAAAGTATAAACTTTAATTCTTATTTATGCTGGTATATCTAGACTTATTTATTAAAAATAATTTTGTATAATTAATTTAAGAGTTTTTTTAGAATTAAATTTACGACCTTAAAATTAAATCAAGTAAAACAAATTACTAGGGCACCTAAGATTTACAAACTATTAGATTTAAAAGATAATTTCATTAAAAAAAATTCTCTCTCCATAGAAAGTATATAGCACACTATGAAAGTCACATTTAAAGTACTAGATTGATCAAGAATGTTCTATAATTTAATTTCCATACTTGAATCTTTTAAAATTGAACTTGATTTTCGATTGCATAATGTTAACTTTAGATGTACAAATTACAAGTGAGACATACTGGATTAACAATGTTGTATTTAATTTATCGGATTTCTAATTTAATTAGGCCACATCTAAAGATGTCAAGGGATGATATAACAAAGATTTTATCTTGAAATGTTCATGTCCAAAACCAAATTTAAGCACGATGATGTTCAGATTTTAAAAAAATTAGTGACGTATTTTATTTATATGATTTGAAAATTATAAATAAAAACAAAATTGAAAAACTAGTATCTCGTTATTAAAGAGTTTTATAAATTAATGAAAATTTTATTAAAAGAAAAAGTTTAAGGAGAAAATGAGTCATAATTTTTGAATAATTTTACTTTAAAATTGATGTTATTTGTAAATTATCCTTATAGTTAAAGTGGCCTAACACTGTCCCTTTTATTTTTTTTTTTCTCTTAATAAAATTGTTCTTGATTTGGAAAGAATATTTAAAAAAAGAAAAAATGCCATTCCTGGAATGAGAAATAAAGAAGCAACAAATCCTACGTCATTGTGGTTGAGTGATGTGGGCCTTTGAAGAGATCCACTGGGCCTTTCCTTAGCCAACAAATCTGTTGGATTTACACTAACGCAAGAATCTTCATAACTTCTTTTTATTTGCCAAATCACCAAAGTCGGTGAAACTGATTTGAGTTGACCGGGTCAAAACAGAAAAATACTATTTCAATCCTGACGCTAATTGGCCGTTAAATTTTATTCCTTGGCGGTGTTTTCAAGCCTCAAGGCACAGAGCCAGCAACGGCTATCCTCGCCTTCCCCTTAGTCAGCTCCTTTCTCACGCTTCCCACCTTCTCTCTCCTGCCGAAGGCTATACTTCTCAACACACCACCACCGTTGAGCCGCCGCTTCATTCGAACAACCTCCTCCACGGTTAACACTTCTTCAATTCAACAGCATTCCTCGACAAACGCCAACGACGAGTCACAGAAATCTTCCGATCTCACATTTCAATAAGCCATTCAAGGACTCCAGGTTCCAAGGACTACAACTACTTATATTCCTTTTTAATTATTTTTTACACTGTTATTGTTTTTTATTTTGAAAAAAAAAAAGAATTGAACAGTAAAAATTAAGATACAAAATTAACAGAACGGAGAAAAGAAGTTGCTGGCTGGTGTCAGCCCCCCCTGATGCTACCAAAATGCAATTGCTGTTGTCATCTGGCTACACATTAATGATACACGTCTAATTCTTTTTTCCCCTTTTTCTCTTTTCTTTTTCCAAATCCTTTTCCGATTTTATTTTTTCCGACTTCAACTACTTAGTCTTCCATTTCCTCCCACGTACAGATACAAGAATGACTATGACGACTAAGACTAGATGGGTTTTTCTGTTGTGTCAAGTACTCCTATACCTCACGCTGTCAAGTCCATGGCTTCAATAAATCACAACTCGAAGTAGCCCTGGCTGTGGTTCTATATAGTCAAGGCACTCTCCTTCAAGGAGACATCGCTGTACAGCAACTGGAAGTCTTGCTGGAGTGCGAGAACCCCTAGTATGGTGGCCTGTTCCAACACATATGTAAACCTGCAGACGCTGATCTGCTGCCCGTGCTGTGCTCCTGAGCACTGACAGTTCATGGTTCAGCATATGAATGGCTTCCTTAACATGCATGATGCATCCCATGCTGGTCTATCATCCACTCCTGCCCTCTGACATTCTCTGGAGGAACTGGGTTCCTCTGGCGATATATAGATTGTTATTATTACACTTTATTGTTTTAAGTCGCCAAGCCGAACCGCTATTCTTCTCAACGCACCACCACTGCTGAGCGGTAGTTGCTTCAGTCAAACAACTGCCTCCACGTTTAACACTTCTTCAATTCGACAGCATTCCTCGACAAACGCCAGCGACGAGCCGCAGAAAGCTTCTGATCTCACATTTCAACAAGCCATTCAAAGCTTCAGTTTCCTTTTTAACTATTTTTCACACTGGTATTGCTACTATTACACTTTATTGTTTTAAATTAATTGTTAGCGATGAAAATAGGTGTAATTGTTGCTAATTTCGTAGGAATAGTGGGTGTCCGTTGGATGTGCAGTGATGCAATGCAGCAACACAAAGATAATGTAATAGTAATGGCTTAATTTCATTACCATAATTGTTTTTACCATTATATTCTTCTACTTTCCTTTTTGGCGGAAAAGTTTTTCACCCCGCTGATTTTTAAATTCTTGTCAATTGCCAGTTTGTTTCATTAAGATTTTGTTTTTAATGATCAGGTTGGAGCCAGAACTATGAATCCTTTAACGTACTTGAGTTCTTTGTCCAGAACCATGGAATGTTGCGTAAGTATATGGAAGCAAGTTTCTATAAGTTAAAATAATTTCTTATACATTTTACTGATTCTTTTTGTTTCTGAGTCTGTCTTTTGATGATTATTTGTTGAGAACACTTTTCTTTGTGTGCTTTTTATGCATGAGCTCAAATAAGGGCGATGTTAAATGTGTCATTGGATGTTTTAGATTTTGGTTGTTTGGCCTGTGATGCATGGACTTTCATCCATTTTCAATTATGTTTTCTTCTGGTTATTTATCTTGCTGTTGTTATTTTGCATTTTTGTTTTCTTTTGCACAATCATCCATGAGAAGTTTTCATTCTTACTAGTGATAGAAAATACAAAGTTTGCAGAAGCTTCTCGGATTAGCTTATTTACTATGCTATTATACTTTATTAGAATTTTGTTGAATTCATTCAAAGTGGGAGACAACGTTTTATTTTTTGAAACTATGATGGATTTGAGTGGTTACTAAAGGTGAGCATCACCTTGTGTTGTTTAGAGAAATAAAATAACCTTTAAGGATGTGGGCGAGTGGCATTCCTATTATACATAGGTATAATGGTGTCAATATTTGAATCTTATCCTGTTATAAGATGCATTCCTATGATTTAATCAAAGGTATTATGGTGCAAAATTCATATTGAATATGTTTGTCATAGCATTCCTATTGTCTAATAAAGGCACAATAGTGCTTATGTGAACATATAGCTTAATGTGTTAATTTGACATGCCGATTGTACGTTAAAGTACAATGGTGTCAATCAAGAATTCCTTTTGCTTTATTGTCAGATGGATTTGGTTGGTTAAGTAGTGAGAACCACTTTGTAGTGTTTAGAGAAATAAAGAATTTGTAAGGTGTGGGCATAGGTGACATTCCAATACATTAAGGTATAATGGTGCCAATATGTAAACCTAACATCTTGGTTTATGATGTATTCCCATTTTACCATCAAAGGTGTAATGGTGCATTATTGATATGTAAAATATTTAAATGGAATTCCTGTTGTGCAATAAAGGCACAATGGTGCTTATGTGAACATATAGCTTGATGTATTAATTTGATATTCCGATTATACATTAAGGTACAATGGTGTCAATTGGGAATTCATTGTTTTTTTATTGTCATGATGGATTTGGTTGGTTAGTTTAAGGTGAAAACCACACTGTTGCGTTTGGAGAAATAAATAAATTATAAGGTGTGGGCATTGTGGCATTCCTATTGTACATTAAGGTATAATGGTGCTAATATGTAAATCTAATATCTTGGTATGTGATGCATTCCTATTTTACCATCAAAGGTATAATAGTGCAAAATCGATATTCAATATATTTTCTATGGCATTCCTATTGTGCAATAAAGGTACAATGGTGCTTGTGTGAACATAGAACTTAATGTGTTAATTTGATATTCTGATTATCCATTAAGTTTTAATGGTGTCAATTGAGAATTCGTTTTGTTTCATTGTCATGATGGATTTGATTGGTTAGTTTAAGGTGAGAACTACTTTGTAGTGTTTAGAGAAATAAATAAACTATTAGGTGTGGGCATATGTGACATTCCTATTATACAGTAAGGTGTAATGGTGCAAAATAGATGTTTAAAATATTCGACATGACATTCCTATTGTACAATAAAGGTACAATATATGAACATATGGCTTAATGTGTTAATTTGGCATTCTGATTGTACATTAAAGTACAATGGCGTCAATTGGGAATTCATTTTTTTTTTTTTATTGTTGTGATGGATTTGGTTGGTTAGCTTAAGGTGAAAACCACATTGTTGTGTTTGGAGAAATAAATAAACTATAAGGTGTGGGCATGTGTCATTCATATTATATATTAAGGTATAATAATGTCAATATGTAAATCAAACTTCTTGGTATATGGTGTGTACCTATTTTACCATCGAAGGTATAATATGGTGTAAAATAGATATTTAATATATTTCCCATGGCATTCATATTATGCAATAAAGGCACAATGGCGTTTATGTGAACATATAGCTTGATATGTTAATTTGATATTCCAATTGTACATTAAGGTATAATGGTGTCAATTGAGAATTCTTTTTTTTATTGTCATGATAGATTTGGTTGGTTAGCTTAAGGTGAGAACTATTTTGTGGTGTTTAAAGAAATAAAGAAATTATAAAGTGTGGGCTTGTGACATTCTTATTATACATGAAGGTATAATGGTGCTAATATGTAAATCCAACATCTTGGTATATGGTGCATTCCTATGGAGAATTCCTTTTATGAAGTTGGAGGTTGAAGCTGGAGGCTCTATCTTTAATTGTACATAGCTTAATGGAGGCATTTTATGTTTATTTGTTCCTAGCTTAATGTAAAGATGTCTTTTGTGAACAAACTCACTGGTAGAGATGCACAATACCGGTTCACGCATTTCATATATGTTCTCCCATTTTTAATTTATGTTTTCAAGCACAAATGCATTTTTTCTCTTTGCATTCTTCTATTTTGCAACTCTCAACACAAGATGTTCTGGACTACCACCACTTCCATTGTTTTATATATTTATTTTTGGCACAAACCTTTGGTCGTTTAGGAAAATACTATTCATTTCAAAACTTTTGTCTCACTAATGTGACATTAGTTTATTAATTTAGCTGTAATATCTAATCTATGAATTGAGTTACCCATGCCTTGTCAGGTAGACTCCACCTTTGAATTTGTCCAATAACTGCTTGCCATGTCAGGGAGTACAAATATTTGGGAGAAAAATAGCAGGGCAAGTAGCATGACTTGGTCTTTTAAATCTCTGTAGTTGTCACTCAGCTGGTTGAAATTGTTTTAAGCTGTTCCGGTACATTCATTTTCAAATGAAGATTTATAGTTTTATTTTGCTTTATTATATAAAATTGTAAGCTTTATACACAAATTCAGGGTAAACTGTTAAGGGAAGCTTGTTTTCTTTAAAATAACTTTTTTTCTTTTTGCCATTTAATTTTTTTTTTAAACAAAGTGAGCCTAAAATAAAATAACTTTGTTTGAACTCAACATTTAAGCTCAAGTCAAGTTGCTTGATAAACTTAAAACAAGTGTGAGCAGCCTAGGGTGCTTGATTAAGATCTGCTCATTTACCATCTTGAGTGCAAACTGGAGGAATGTGTAGAGCTTGTTTCGATTGACATTGTATCAAATCAATTATATTTCTCTCTATATTTGAATTCTACAAGTTCTTTGACCCTATCCCAATCGAAAATGATTTACTAACATGACTTCTATGTGCAGGAAGATGAAACAACTAGAAAGAACAGGCTTTCTTTGCTTTAGAAGATTGCCTGGATTCTAAATTTTGACGGCCAAAATACTTCTACATTCTTTGAGTAAATATCAGGTGGGTAAATAGATGGGAAATATTTGTGGCTTTAATATTTTTGATGGTGCTTGGTATAGAAAAATGCAAGTGAATCTTCATTCTTCACCATATTGGATCATCGACGTTTGTATGTATTCAGAGTTTAGGCCCAGTCTGGGTAATTTTTTGTTTGCCCTGATCAAAATGCATATTCTGTTTTCTTTTTTTACTTCTTTCCTCCATCAAATAACTTGGGATTCAAGTGCAGAATGGAGCAAAGAGTTATATTTTGGGATTCAAGCTGTTGCAGCAAGTCTTTTTCCCCAAGGTATTGAGACAACTGGTACTCTAGCTTGATGACCAAGTTCAGCACATCTTACCCGTTCATCCCCAATAACTGAAATCTACAAATGGGGTTGTTGGTTCTAATACAACTGATAGGCAAATAAGACCTGCCTTGTGTTGTTTGCCTTTTTCCGCTTATGGCTTTCTCAAGGAAGCTGATGGCACCTCTCTAACTTAAATAATCCCAACGTTACACACTTTTTTATTGCATATGTATCTCATCAACCAGGAAAGGTAACATATTTTTGCACCGTTTTCACAGATTGTACGCTACATCTAGTTGTGTCAAGCTCTCTGGTTATAAAGAAATTGCAAACATTGCAATATCAATACTTTCACAGCTACAGAGGAGCAGCCCTCAGTTATAGTCAGACTGATGACAATAAAAATGAAAGGAACAGAAGTAAACTATCTAGTTTGCTTGTTCCATGTATTCTTTGCTACCAAAATTTATTGCAATTATCTCTTAGCTCCTTTTAAAATGGATAAAGATTCGATTATATTCTAAGCATCTTGTGGCTGATATGGCATAACTTCAAGACAATTTAGGAACAAAGATTGGTATAATCTATCCCTTGCGGATATTAGATGCTGGATTCCGCCTGCCTTTCCCCTTTGGAATGTAGCTGACTTTGCATAATCTGTCACTCGAAAAGACTTGGGAAACTAGTGGGCGAAACTAGTGGCCAGCTACTCCCATGTTTAGGGAACTTGGGGAAGTAAGGAGTGAACGTACCAGGGGGATAAGTCATCTAAAAGAGAGATGAGAAACATATTTCTTTCATATCATTATTAGTTACGTCTGCAATAAATCGCATGTCGGAGGAGGTAAGGGTCTAATCAGCCTAATCAGTTGTCTTCTTTGTGGCATGATGTTGAATGTTGATCACACTTGGATAATTTTTATTTGTTCCTCATAATTAAGGGGAAGTTTATAATAAGATTTTTGTCTTCTTTCTTCGCACTTTCTAGACTTTTGTTTAAGCCACAGAAGGAGGGGTCCCTTAGATTTTTAAGGCACGATAAACTCTCATTAGTTGAATTTGTAATCAACCTGGGACAGCCGATCAGGTCCAAATCTCTCCTTACAGCATAAACCAAAGGAAAATGTCTCAAGCTCTTCAGCTCCCCATCATTGACTTGTCCTCGGACGATCGCCTCTTCACTGCCAACCTTATCCGCCAGGTTAATGATGGTTTTCTCTTTCTTCAATCTTTGGGTAGTTGCAGTTTCACTTTAGTTTATATTTTTTTTTCTATCCTCTTCTTTGATTAAAGAAAAGGCAGTGTTTAGGGAGCGAGAAACAGCAGACCCATGCATTCTCATGAATGTTTGTACTTCTAAGTGCAATAGTATTTGCTTTTGAAATTAAGGAAAATTTTGAGTTCTGTGAGATCAGTGACAGCCAGTCAGTCACCCAGCATGCGTCCATATCCCTTGTTCTGTAATTTTTTTTTTTCTTTTATTGTTTTGCCGTTTTTCCATTGCTGTAGATGTAGCCATATGTTTGATTTTTATTTTTGTAGCAAGAATAGTCTAGTCACGGCATTTGAAGTGTCTGGCTTTGAGTTATTCCTGTGGAAAATATAGTAATAAGGCGGATGGATTATCCAAATTCAGCCTTCACAGTCAAGTTCATTGCCAGTCATTCATGTCTATTGTCAAGAATCTTTTCATCTTAAAGTTAAGGGTTATGCTTCTGCAAAATTAAGAGGGTTTAAAGTCTGAATTTGGGAATTGTATTTCAGGCATGCGTTGACCATGGTTTCTTTTATATTGTGAATCATGGGGTGGAGGAAGAATTGCTTAAGAAAGTTTTTGAGCAGAGTAAGAAGTTTTTCTCACTCCCGTTTGAAGAGAAGATGAAATTGGCTGTCAAGAATCACAGAGGTTATACAAGGATGTACCAAGAGAAACTTGATACTTCTTTAAGTTCCAAAGGTATTTTGGTTTTATCTATTCTTTTTCTGCTTTCTTTTTTGAGTACTGTTCCGCACTCATTGCAATGGGATTGATTTGAGGTACTAGGGAGTAGTCAACATTGTCCATGTAATAGACAAACCAAAAAGGAACTTTGATTGCTAATCAAGATTTTCATTGCTTTTAATCTTGAACTTTTATTCTATCCCCTTTCTGTGATCCATCAAGCAGAATTAATTATGGCATATACAAGAAGTCCATTTGCTTTCTTTATCACTGGTTTGTTTACTATTAAGTGTACAAGGAATTGAAATTTGAGGTAACAATTGATCGCTTTTGGCTGGTTGAAAGCAGGTGACTCTAAAGAAAGCTTCTATATTGGTCCACAAACAGAAAATCACCTGAATCAATGGCCTTCTGAAGGTATGTAATGTTATGAGTGCATTCTGATCATTAGGCTGTTATGTTTATATGTAATGCTAATGTGTTGGAGTTATGAACCATAAGATCCTTACAAAAACCATATTCGGATAGCTATCCCTAATTTCTTGATTCATCCTTTATTTGCACCTTTTTGTCTTGTATAAATAATTTCTACAGATAAAAATAAATTTGAGTGATACTTCAATTTGCTTGTGAATTTCAGAAGATCTACCATCTTGGAGAAGCACAATGGAGGCTTACCATAAAAAACTGCTGTGAGTCCCCACTGTTGATTTACGTGTTGACAGTGATGGCTGTGGATGGGAATAAAGTTTGATAAATGATGTTTTTTAAGTTTAGAGGGTTGCTGTTTACTAATTTATAGCTTAGCTGCCTACTAATATTAATCATCTCTGGTCTCTCAATATATTCCTTTCGACAAATGTTTCTTCTGTAACTTGAAAAATATGATTTCTGTTATACATATTCCCGCATCATCCCTTAGATGCATGTATCATGGTGTTTTGCTGTTCAAAATTAGGTTTAAGTTTTTGACATACATCGCTGGGAATATTATATGAGACAGTTCTGCCAATAGGACTTTATTCTACTGGCCGAAATATTGAAGGACTCTGCAAGTTTACATGGTACTAGATTTTCTGCCTCAGGTCTGCTGCGACTAAGGTAATTTCTTTAATTGCCCTGGCTTTGAACTTGGATGAAGATTTCTTTGAAAAATTGGGAGCATTGAATGATCCAATGGCGTTTATGCGCTTGTTATACTATCCAGGTATAGTGGCATTGATTGTCTTCTTTGTGTTTGTTTAAGTCATCTACTGATGTGAACTACATTCTGGTTTTGAGAGCTTTCTTATACTTTTTCCTATGTTTTCTTAATGAATTTTTGGCCTTGTACATGTAGATATTTGACAAGACTTTCCTTGTTATCTCGTTCGTAGAACTCAAAATTTACTTTCTTTGTCAGAATCCTTTACTGGTTCAATTTTCATGGTCTTAGTGCATCAGGAAGAAATATGAAGTTAGAATTTGTATTTTTCCTCTAATCCTGATGTTTTTCTCATTCGATTTTGATGGTCTTTAAGCACAAAATGCAAGTGTTAATGTTGAGTTAACTGCCAGCACTACAAAATATCTCCCACAATTTCTTTGATAAATTGAAATTTTTTGAGGACAAATCTATAGATAAAAAACATATGATGAAAAGTTCATTGCCATAACAACGCAATGTGCCTCTTATTTTGATGTTAGGGGACGTGGACTCCACTAAGGAAGAAACATATGGTGCTTCTGCTCATTCAGATTATGGAATGATTACTCTTCTGCTGACTGATGGTGTTCCGGGGCTTCAGGCATGTTCCTTGTTAATAATATGTTACCCTTAAATGTTGTACTTTGATGTCAACATGTTTCACCTAAGTACTAACAGGTTTGCAGGGAGAAATCCAGGCAACCACAGTTTTGGGAGGATGTGCCAAGCATAAGTGGGTGAGTAAAATGATGATAGATTAGGTAAACAGAAGCACTTTTTAAGGCTTCATTTCTACCTTTCAACACACTTCCCTGGAAAAAGGGAAAGCAGAAAATAAGACTGGTTTGAGTCATATAAAAGATTGATACTCATTCTGATAGCCAACAAAAATGTTGATTATCCTGTTATGGAAAAAATGAACTAGATGTGGTTGTGATTCCTGTGAATTAAATTACTATAACTTTGTGTGGACCTTCAAAAATAAATTTAGATTGCAACTAATACCTTTCTTTTTACCTCTCAGTGTACTTTACTGATTTTCCACACCATAGGAGTTGATAATAGTTTCTCTTTTGTTTTTAACAAATCCAAGGATAGACCACGTACTTATATCTTGTTGAATCCAGTCTCTGAACATTGGATCTGAATCTGCAGGGCACTCATTATTAATATTGGGGACATGATGGAGAGGTGGACTAATTGTTTGTTCCGGTAATTTAGTTGCCTGTTATCTTGAATTGCTTTTGATGCTTCTCTTGGAGTGTTCATTAAATGTCTTTACAATGGCACTTACTGTGTATCTCCTCTAATTGTGTCATCTATTTCTAGGTCAACACTGCACAGAGTGGTGCCAACAGGAGAAGAACGCTACTCCGTAAACAATTTCCTTTTCCTATTTACTTTTACTGCCATTTCTTGTGTCATCATGTCTCAAGTGGTTCAGAATAATCGTTGCATATCATTCATGAAAACTTCAAGTTATTTTTGAAACATTTTGTTGAATGTTCTTGTAATGTTGACAAGCTTCATATGAAGGCGATATTATCTTTTCATGATCTGATAATTTGATGGGGACCAAAAGATTGAAATGCTGTCACATTCCTCTGATGTCTTGAGTCACAATTATCTGCACTTTTCAATTGCGGAAGGGCTTTCTTTGTCCTGAAAGTTCTGTAATGCAACATTTCAGGTGGCATTCTTCTTAGATCCCGACAAAGACTGTATAGTGGAATGCTTGGAAAGCTGCTGCAGTGAGTCTTGTCCCCCAAGGTATAGCTACAACTGGTACTCTAGCTCTGTGTTTACGGTTTCGGTTATAGCTAAAACAACCTATCAAATAGATTTTGACCAATATAAGCTTCTTTTGTATTTTTGGGCACAGATCTAACTGTTTATCCTCAATAACTGAAATCAGAAAAGAGGTTGTTGGTTATAATGCAGCTGATGGCCAAAAAGAATCTGCATTGTTGTGTTGTTTGCCCTTTCCCACTAGTGGTAGTTTTAAGAACGCTAATGTCACCTCAATAATTACTT
The DNA here is from genome assembly GCA_036013995.1 of Theobroma grandiflorum. Taxonomy (NCBI): domain Eukaryota; kingdom Viridiplantae; phylum Streptophyta; class Magnoliopsida; order Malvales; family Malvaceae; genus Theobroma; species Theobroma grandiflorum. The sequence goes on along the minus strand of CP142131.1, from coordinate 4,480,905 downwards.
GAATAATCCCCTATATATTGAAACTTCGAAATTAATTGAGGTCAACTATGAACTTGAAAGCTGTAAATAAATCTGAGTTGTAGCTTAGGTTTGCCGGTTGAATCCATGAGTCAACTGAATAGGAACACTCAAGCCTACCTAGTAGTTTTCATGTCTAATCTGAGCAAAGAATGTTCCAGGTTTTCTTCCATATGTATCACAACAACATGGGAGGTAACATCTATTTATTCTGACCTTGCAGATTTCCACCCATCCGTAGCTCAGACTACGTGCAAGAACGCTTTAGAGTTACAGCTACAGCTTCTATTGAAAATTATCTGCTTTAGCTACTGTTAGTCGTCTCAAGCTTTCTGCTGCTAAATAAGTTGCAGGCCCCAATCATGATTGCAGTAACATTAAGGACAGTTTATTATCTTCAAGTGAAGCAAATGGAATTTGCTTTCCTACTTTGCTTGTTCTATACATGCATTCTTACTTCCTAAGAAATATTATATTTTAGTTCCTTTTATATACTAATTGAACTTTATTTATAAATGTAGATCACATATAAATATCTTTTATTCATTTTTAAATTTAGGAAATTATTATCTAGCCATCTGATTACTCATAAATGGCATAGTGTCATAATATCTTTTATTATTTCAATGTGAGTAATATTATTTTGTCTGATTTTTTAATGCCCAATTACTCATAAATGACACAGTGCAATAAATAATAATTTTATAAGTATTTATTTTTTGTGATTCATATAAACCTTTTATTGCTTCAATGTGAGTAATATTATTTTATCCGATTTTTTATCGTCCGAGCATTTATAAATGAGATAGTGCAATAAATAATAATTTTATTTGCATTTTTTATGAATCGGATGGTAGATTATAAGACACTTCAGCATTTCTTAATAGAAGTTTATCTTTAAAATGAAATGCATAAACCTAATGAAAAGAATTTTACCTTGTTGGCTACATAATTAGCATTGCAATGAAAGAATAGCAGTTTATATCCAAATAAGACAAATTTAATAAATACACTCCATAGAAGACAAGATACCTGTTCTGCTCTCTGGGTTTCTTCAACTTTAAAAGGAAAAAAATTTAGGCCTGAAACGTTCCAGATATTACCAACTCACCACTAGAACTGTCGGATGAGTGTATAGAAGTATCAGGGAACTGGTCCAACACTCATTGCTAATTAAACTAAAGTTGCAGCATTAACCCAAAAAAATGTCATCTCAAGCTCATCAACTCACCATCATCGACTTGTCTTCACCTGATCGCCTCTCCACCGCCAACTGATCTATCTGTCATCAAGTTTACTAATATTAATGTTCTTTGGTAGTTGTAGTTAAGCTTTTGATGTATTACTTTTTAATTGGTTCTTTCTTCTCCATTGAATAAAGGCAATTGTTCCCTGATATAGGATAGGAAACAATGCAATATCATCAATGTAATGCCATAAAATTTGCTTTTGATTTCAAGCAGTGTCTTGTCTTTGAGGGGTCTTTTTTTTTAATGGAAAATGAAGCAAAAGAGCAGATACAGATTATTCAAATTTAGCATTCATTGCCAGTACTTTATGTTGAACTGTTGATTGCTAAGAATCTTTCATTTTAAAAAAAAAAGGGTTATGTTTTTGAATGATTAAGAAGGTTCAAAGTCTCAATTTGAAAATTTTATCTCAGGCATGCTTGGATCATGGTTTCTTTTTATCTCGTGAATCATGGGGTGGAGGAAAAATTGCCTTTGTTACACTGTCCAGGTATAGTGGCATTTAGGTGGCGTTTGGTACTTTACAATGTAATGTGATTACAGGTAATGTGATTGCAGGGAATGTGATTGCAGGTAATGTGATTGCAGGGAAGATAACATTACAGTGTTTGGTATATGAGTAATGTAATGATTAAAATGCAGAGAAGATAACATTGCAGTGTTTGTTTTACAAGTACTTTACAGGGAATGTAATGTTAATTTACAAAATTACCCTTATTTATTAAAATGTAAATTTAATATACTTACATTCTTTATTATTAATTTTTATATAATATTATCTCTTAAATATATTTTTAATGTCATATATTTTATTTTCATTTTTTATTATAATTTTGTATATTTTATTTCATTTATTTAATATAATTTTTATATTATATATTTTATTTTAATTTCTTTTGTCTATATTATATAAATTTTAATTTTTTATATTTTATTTTTTAATTTTTATTTCTTATATTATATATTTTATTTTAATATTTTTTACCTATATTATATAAATTTTAATTTTTTATATTTTATTTTTTAATTTTTATTTCTTATATTATATATTATATTTTAATTTCTTTTACCTATATTATATAAATTTTAATTTTTTATATTTTATTTTTTAATTTTTATTTCTTATATTATATATTTTATTTTAATATTTTTTACCTATATTATATAAATTTTAATTTTTTATATTTTAATTTTTTAATTTTTATTTCTTATATTATATATTTTATTTTAATATTTTTTACCTATATTATATAAATTTTAATTTTTTATATTTTATTTTTTTAATTTTTATTTCTTATATTATATATTATATTTTAATTTCTTTTACCTATATTATATAAATTTTAATTTTTTATATTTTATTTTTTAATTTTTAATTTTTATATTATATATTTTAGTTTAATATTTTTTATTTTAATTATAATATTATAAAATATTTTTAATAAAATAATAAAGTTGAAGGGTAAAAATGTCTTTAATAACATTGCAAACATTGCAGGCTGCAATGTAATGTACATTGCATTAGTTTTGGACTGCAATCACATTGCAGCCAAGGGCTGCAATGTGATTACATTGCAATCTGACATTACAGTGGTTTGTTGTAAAACAAACGCTGCAATGTAATTTAATTGAGCACTATGCAGGGAATGTAACTTTACATCCCTGCAAACAAACGCACCCTTATTGTCGTCTTTGTATTTGTTTCAAGCCATCAACTGATGTGAACTACGTTCTGGTTTCTATGGGCATTCTTATACTTTTTCCTGTTCTTTCTCAAGGAATTTTTGACACTATCCATCTTATTATTTAACAAGACTTTTCCATTCTGTGTTGTTTGAGAAACTCATCAAAGTTTACAGTCTGTTGTCATAGTCCTTGACTGGGTCAATTTTGATGGCCTAAATATTTTAGGTGGAGATTCCCCTTCTAAGGAAGAGACGTAGGGCGCTTCTGCTCATCCATTGCAACTGATAGGTGGCGTTTGGTACTTTACAATGCAATGTGATTACAGGTAATGTGATTGCAGTGAATGTGATTACAGGTAATGTGATTGCAGGGAAGATAACATTGCAGTGTTTGTTTTACAAGTAATTTACAGGGAATGTAATGTTAATTTACAAAATTATCCTTATTTATTAAAATGTAAATTTAATATACTTGTATTCTTTATTATTAATTTTTATATAATATTATCTCTTAAATATATTTTTAATGTCATATATTTTATTTTTATTTTTTATTATAATTTTGTATATTTTATTTCATTTATTTAATATAATTTTTATATTATATATTTTATTTTAATTTCTTTTGTCTATATTATATAAATTTTAATTTTTTATATTTTATTTTTTAATTTTTATTTCTTATATTATATATTTTATTTTAATATTTTTTACCTATATTATATAAATTTTAATTTTTTATATATTTTTTTTAATTTTTATTTCTTATATTATATATTATATTTTAATTTCTTTTACCTATATTATATAAATTTTAATTTTTTATATTTTATTTTTTAATTTTTATTTCTTATATTATATATTTTATTTTAATATTTTTTATTTATATTATATAAATTTTAATTTTTTATATTTTATTTTTTTAATTTTAATTTCTTATATTATATATTATATTTTAATTTCTTTTATCTATATTATATAAATTTTAATTTTTTATATTTTATTTTTTAATTTTTAATTTTTATATTATATATTTTAGTTTAATATTTTTTATTTTAATTATAATATTATAAAATATTTTTAATAAAATAATAAAGTTGAAGGGTAAAAATGTCTTTAATAACATTACAAACATTGCAGCCTGCAATGTAATGTACATTACATTGGTTTTGGGCTGCAATGTGATTACATTGCATTATGACATTGCAGCGGTTTGTTGCAAAACAAACGCTGCAATGTAATTTAATTAAGCACTTTGCAAGGAATGTAACTTTACATCCCTGCAAACAAACGCACCCATAGGGTATTCAAGACACACGCATTTGAACTCCCAAAATTTATTGAGCTTAGGTTTGATGGTTCAACTGAGAAAACGCACTCTGATTTTTTAAGTCTTTTTCATGTCTAATCTTAAGCAAGGAATATTTCCACCTCTTCCATGCAGACTTCCACCCATCCGTAGCTTGGACTACCCGGAAGAACGCTGCACTTAATTCGTTATCAAAGCTTTCTGCTGCTAAAGAAATTGCAAATACTGCAATATCATTAATTCACAGCTAGCTGCAGGCCTCAGTAATGATGAAGCAATTGTCACACTCCAAAGAGAAGGGAAGAAATTTCTCTTAATTATTAGTATATACTGATCATTGCAAATTTTATACATTAAATCAAGTCCTTAAATTTTGTTTGCATTAAAGAATTTTTGGGTTGCAAATTTTTCTGGATTTGACCTGCAGAGACTGAAACCCGTGTTTGTTCAAAGTCAGTGTGCTTAGATTTTGCCATTGTTCTGGCCCAGGAGAAGGACTTGCGTCAAAACCCGGAAGCTACATAGAACTGGTGAAGACAGTTCCCAGTTTACTTGGAAGAATGATTCAGAGTGACACGTGTCAGCTAATAAAGTCTACATAGTTCCTCCTTCCAATCCTCTTGGTAGAGAAAATATGGGATGTCACAGTTTCACAGTGAGAAGGTGAAGCAAGAAAATGCCAATCAAACCATAGGAAAATGAACAAAGAAAAATCAGTTTTGTGGTTGAAATTGAATCATAGCCCTACCTCTGCTGTGGATAATCACGTGGACTGCTACCATGGTGTCCCTAAATTTCACAAGCCACACCTTAAAACTCATTGGAGACAGGCAATGAGACAAAGACATTTGGACACCGCGTTTTGTCTTGCTTTTTTTTTCCCTGTTCTTTTTCGAGTTTTATCTTACCAAATTAAATAAGACAATTTAAATTAAATTTAAAATGGGTAGATAAATATTGGGTAAAGTTGGATATGAAGCAAAGATAAAAAAGAAAAAAGGTTGAAGTTCATCAAATGTGGATGAACCAACACAAAAAGTTTATACAAATGCAAAGGCCCCCATCGAATAAGATCACCCTTTTATCATCTTTGTCATCGATATGTAATTATGGTAAAGAAGGTGTCTGGTCCAGCTTGATCACGTTAATTCGACCCAGAAATCTGAGCCGTCCGTCGTCGATCTGGGCCTACGAAAAGATTATGATTCTTTTTCTGGTGGGGTCCACAAATATATATGAAATAAAATTAAATAAAAAATGAGATAAATATTGCCTGTAGCTTTGGATAAAGGCTTTGTGAAAGCAAAAATCCTTTTTTTCGGACGATAACTTATCCTATATGCGACTATACGTTAGAATGTGCCACACGGCTCTAATATGGAAAGATATCCACGTGTACGGTCCCAATAGATCTTACAATCCCTTTTGATCCAGAACGTCCCCTTACCGTACACGTGTCATATCAAGTCTTTCTCCTTAATTTAAGATTTCTCTCTCCCAGTCACTGTGACAAGAATAATTGTTTTACCAAGTACTAATATTTTATTTTATCCTCCTTCACCTTGAAATTGTTTTTTTGAGGGTGGACCCTTGAATTAAAGAGCACCCAACCAACACATATCAATGACTGGATATTATTGGATTTTTCTTTTTTACTTTTTTTTGGCTTTGAGTATAAGACAAGGGTAGGGTAAAAGAGATGGCGACAATTGCTAGTACAATTTAATACTCCGTTCTTCTTTTGTCCAAAAGGAAAAAAAAAGTTATTTATTTTCTTTTACCAATTTATTATAGGATAAACTGTTGAAAATCCTATATAAAACCAAAATTAACTTTTATGTTTTGTGAAAAATGGGTAATATATAATTACAAATTGGAATTTAAGCATGTATAGGGATGCCTATATATTGAAGAAGTGGATAATTAGTTACAAAGAACAAAAAAAGAAAGCTATTAATAAAATTATGAGTCACCTTATTAGAGAAATGCCATTCAAATATCATAATAGATATAAATAAATGGGTTCAATTCAAAATTTTTAATTAAAAAAAATACATAAAATACAATATAAACAAATAATGTTTACCTTTTTTTTTTATAAATAAACTCATTAACTAAGACATACTATTTTTTCCATTTTTGATAATATATATATTGCCTCCTCCCTTCCATGTAATTTAAACTAAACTCCAATGCAAAATCTTGAATCCTTCCTAATTAAAGAAGCATCACCTAACCACTAAATTGCTTGTACATGTCTTACTATACGTTGAATTTGCATCAAGTGATGTTTGGTGCATCAACCATTAAACCATAGTCCTCTTGTTCACACCTTGGGTTATTTTCATGCCTAAAGTTTTAAGTGTTAGGACATGTATTTCACATCATTAAATCCCTTAAAGAGAATGTTATCTATATCCTAATTATCAAAATTAAACATTTGTCTTTTCCAAATCCTACCCTTTTTCCCTTTCTTTAATGTGTCATACTAATCAATATTCTTCTTATCCTCTTTTCAAACAAGCAAAATGCTTATCCAAATCTAGTCTAAAGGTCCTTTACTTCCCTTAGTAAAGAAGTAAACAATTTTCTTCTTCTTCTTCTTTTTTTCTCTCTTCCCTTAATTAAAATAAAAGATTTATTTTTTATTAATTCGAACATTAAATTTTTTATCCTTTTAAGATAATAGTGATAAGATATGATGCCTGAAATTATTTTTTAATTTAAAAAATGGAGAGACAACAAAGGACATGGTGTATTGTTGAAAGGAAAAATAAAATAAAAAAAGCATATATAGAAACTAATAGAATGGACTCATGTCTCAAGTCAACTCCCCGACACCAAACGCAATATTATGTCACGCCAATTTTGACTAAAACAACGGCTGAAATCCAATATATTTATTTCTGATAAGTAAAGTCCGCGAAGCACCGGATTATTTTATTTTCATCTTGTAATAAAAACATGATATATGGATATTGTCTGTCCCTCTTTCTCTCTCTCGGTCCATCTGCAAAGACAGCCAGAGAGGGAGGAGCCAAATAAGGAGAAAGAAGAAATTTGTTCTTTTTCTTCGTTCAAAAGCAGAGCCCTAACCTACATGCGGTTCGGATCCGGATCCTCAAAGATCCGATTCACATATATCTCTTTACTTTCCAATCTGATCTGATCCAAAACGAACCCACCCGACGTTAAAAAATGACGCGTCGCTGCTCGCATTGCAGCCACAACGGGCACAACTCTCGGACATGCCCGAACCGAGGGGTGAAGCTTTTCGGAGTCCGGTTGACTGACGGGTCGATTCGGAAGAGCGCCAGTATGGGTAACCTGAGCCAATACTCCGGGTCGAATTCCGGCGCGCATAACGGAAACGGGTCGGGTTCGCCCGGTGAGGGTCCGGATCACGCTGAAGGTTATGCTTCCGAGGATTTTGTCCCCGGGTCGTCTTCGAGTCGTGAAAGAAAAAAAGGTTTCAGTTCTTTAAGAAATTAATAATTTGATTTTTCTTAATTTTCTTTGTTTTATTTGCTTTATATTGTTTGAGCTCTTATTTGGTGGTTAATTAGAGTGAAGATCACAAAGTGATAGAAGAAATGTTCCAAATGGTTAATGCTATTTGATTTAGCTTAACATTTTTGTTTATTTATTTTTTGGTTACAGTGATCGTGTATGATTTCTGAAAAATTTTGACATGTTTTATTTTATTTTTACATTGGTATGATTAAATAGCTTATGGATTTAAACGAAGTTGTGTTTTTCAGGGTAATTTGGGTTTTAATTTATAGTGATTTTTCTTTTGCTTGCAGTAAAGTGGGTTGTTGTTGAACTAAGAAATGGATAAGATAGTTTATTTAGTAATGACTTAGAATATGTGAAGATATGTGAAAATGGTGGATAAAGAAATATGAAATGCACAAGTATGTGTATGATCCAAGATTTTAAGGATATTAAAAAAACTTTGACAATTTATGCTATGATGTTTGATTATGGGTTCAAGTTTGTCCAAAAGAATGATTATCAGATGTGTTCTCACCGAGTTTTGGAGGTAACAAAGTAGTACCTTTTATCGTGCCCAGTGCTTGTCTACCCGGCCCTACCTTTGTTTTATGTTACTTGGATAAATTAAATAAGAATGGTGGATAATCCAGTGTGAAGAAAAAATTGGATCCTCAAACCTTACTTGAATTTTGAATGGAATAAGCGATCTGAAGTATGCAAGGGTGTGCTTTCCGCAATTCTTGAATGCGTTATAATTTGTTTTGCAGGTGTTCCTTGGACGGAAGACGAGCATAGGATGTTTCTACTTGGTCTGCAAAAGCTTGGGAAAGGTGATTGGCGTGGAATCTCACGCAACTATGTTATATCAAGGACTCCTACTCAAGTGGCTAGCCATGCTCAGAAATATTTCATCAGGCAGTCCAATGTTTCTAGGAGAAAAAGACGTTCCAGCCTATTTGATATTGTTGCAGATGAAGTTAGTACCCTTCTCTCTACAAATGATACCTCAATTGTCATGTTTTACATGCATGAATAACTAATTTGACTTGGTAGTTTTTGACTGATTATTATAACCTCTAACTATTTTTAAAGATTAAGAAATTAGTACTGTAGATTCGATAAGGATGGACATAACTTGAGATTTCTATTTTTGCTTGTGAAGATTTTGTCTTCTTTATTGTTGGAACTAATCATTTAGTTCACTTACTTTGTCTAAAGATTGATAATTTTCAGCAGAAATACTTTGTTTTTTTACTTGATAAAAATTGGAAGCTGCAGTTTTTCCAATTTTAATGCACATATTTTTTTGTGTAGCTATTCTAGCTTAGGTCTTTTTGAGATAATAGGTTTATAGTACCATATTAACGTACAGTATCCATCGTCATGTTCTTCAGTTGATTTATTTTCATGGATGCATCCAATGCTAGTAAACATTACGTATCCTCCGCTTTGCCCCCTTTTCTAGGCGTCTAATACAACTTCTTCTTTACATTCTTGCAGTCAGTGGACACTGCAATGGTATCACAGGATTTATGCTCTGCGAACCATCTCCAAGCTGAAACTCAGAGCAATGACCAATTACCTGTTCCGCCTCCATTGGATGAAGAAGATGAATCAATGGATTCCAACAACTCAAATGATGGGGAAGCTGTTCCTCCAAAGCCAGAGAGCTCGCAACCCTGTTACCCAGTAGTATATCCTGCTTACTTCCCACCATTCATTCCATTTTCCTTTCCATATTGGATGGGTGGTAATACAGAACCAACCAAGAAGGACACACATGAAGTGGTCAAGCCAACAGCAGTACATTCAAAGAGCCCAATCAATGTTGATGAGCTGGTGGGCATGTCAAAATTAAGTTTGGGAGAATCTATTGGTGATAACGGCCCATCCTCTCTTTCATTAAAACTTCTTGATGGTTCATCTAGGCAGTCTGCTTTCCATGCCAATCCTGCTTCTGGTAGTTCAAGCATGAATTCAAGTGGGAGCCCCATCCATGCAGTTTAAGTCCCAACTTTTTCTGAACTTAATGTCTTAGGTTAGCTCAGGGTTTGCGAGCAGTACAGGTCATTGTTAATAGAAGACTAATAATGTGCAGTCTGGTCTGGGTTTAGTTATATATTTCTTTTGTTGGATCAACTCAATAAGTTTGTTTTTCTGTTTTTTTAGTAACTTAATTCAATGTTTAGCTTTAGGTTGTAGCATCTTCATCTTGTCAGAAATTATTTGAATCCTTAACAGTTTGTGTTTGTCATGATTTGCATAACATTGCTCATGCTACTCACCTAGCTCGAAGATGTGCAGTTATGAGTATTCTTCTTGTATTCCTCACTCATTAGCATGCTTTCAGCAGCCAGCACACAAATGGAACACTGTGACTGAGAATCCAAGTCCCTTCTTCCCTACTCTCTGTTCCATCTCCGATGCTCCCTCTTTGTCATCCGCCCTCCTCTTTCAGTGCCAAGGATGAGCTCCACGCCTCTCCTCCATTCCCTCTTTTTCCAAAAGGAAGGCCTTATCTAACATTGCACATGATCTCTCGCCTGCAATTCAAGAATCGCATCACATTATTGCAATTGCCTTGCATTTATATAAAAACCCAAATGAATGGATACGGCTAGAAATATTAGTTCTGCTGGTGTTACCAAGAAGACGTATTCAAAGTCCAAGTCATATTTCTTGAGGAAAGTTGCTGACGGAGGACCTGGTGATGATGTTATGGCCAAGGGCAGTGCAAGCTCTTGGGGCCGTCGCCATTGCGGTTGCCCTGGAACCCAACTAAGTAGAAGGGCCCATCGAAAAAGCCCAACCCTCTATCCTCTAACAAAAACAAAGCGAGAAAGAGCATCTAAAGGGCAAAAGACCCTGCACCAGGCACCAGCACCAAGAAAACCGGAAAACATGTTCAATCTCAACAGAACCATTGCCGCTCCCAAACCATGGAACAAAAAGAAATCCCTACAGCAGCAACAACCACTTAGATCGCCATTCTTTTTCCTCTCACTCTCTCTCCTTTCCCTCCTCGTTTTCTTCTTCCTTACTTACACTTCCATCCCCAAATCCCTCTTCTCAACCTCTTCCAAGACCGTAAACGCAGCCCTCTCCCCCCGGTACCCACATTGCGGAACTCAAATTCCAGGGGAGAAATTCCTGTGGTATGCGCCTCATAGTGGGTTCAGTAACCAGCTTTCTGAGTTCAAAAATGCAATTTTAATGGCGGCTATTTTGAACCGTACCTTAATCGTCCCTCCCATTCTTGATCACCATGCCGTAGTTCTTGGTAGCTGCCCTAAATTTAGGGTTCAGAGTGCTAAAGAGATCCGGCTTGCTGTTTGGGATCATATCATTGAGCTCATTAGAAGTGAGAGGTAATTGGGGTTGCCCACTTTCTTTGAAATATATCCATTTCAATTAATTTCGGTACTGAACTGTTGAACTTTCTGTATATTTGAAATTCTGGGCTTGATTAATTTCCCCTTATGCTTCAATTGGTTGTGTTCTACTTTGTGGCGGCAATATGTGGTTAAATTTAATTGGCGATCCAAAAGATATATTACAGGAGATATTCATGGATGTTGTAATCTTGTTTCTATTCTGTTCTTCTCAAGTTCAAGTTCATAATAATTACAAAAATCGTAGCTTGGGGCTTTAATTTTCCTCTCATTCCTATGAATTATGAAAATGTAAGTCACGAAAATTACTTAGGCTTATTTCAAGAAAACAAATTGTAATTATTTATGTTTTGACAATGCTGCTGCTGATCTCAGATTCAGGAAAGTTCAATCACTAATCAAATTCAGAATTGGTTAACACCTTTTGGAGTTCCTAGCTTTTGTTTTAGTTATATTTTTACCTCTCGTTGCAGGTATGTCTCCATGGCTGATATCATTGATATTTCTTCATTACTGTCATCTTCACTTGTTCGAGCCATAGATTTCAGGGTTTTTGTGTCCTTGTGGTGTGGTTTGAACATGGATTTGGTTTGCTCCAATGAATTGAATGAACAGCAGTCTATGGCTGACAGCCTAAGGCAATGTGGCTCTCTGCTATCTGGGATTGATAATAATATAGATCAATGTTTATTTGCTGTAGATGAAGATTGTAGAACAACAGTTTGGACATACCAAAATGATGAAGCTGATGGGGTATTAGATTTGTTTCAACCTGATGAACAACTTAAGAATAAAAAGAAAATTTCGTATGTTAGAAGACGCAGAAATGTATACAAGACTTTTGGGCCTGGTAGTGAAGCCGAATCAGCAACTGTTCTGGCATTTGGAAGCCTTTTTACAGCCCCATATAAAGGTTCAGAGCTCTATATGGATATTCAAAAAGCACCAGGAGATCTGAAGATAAAATCTTTAATTAAAAAGATTGAATTTCTTCCATTTGTCCCTGAAATTATAAGCTCAGGAAAGCAGTTTGCTATGCAGTCCATAAAGGCTCCTTTTCTCTGTGCACAGCTTAGGCTGCTAGATGGGCAGTTCAAGAACCACTGGAAAGCTACTTTTTTGGGTTTAAAACAAAAATTAGATTCATTAAGGCAGGCAGGTTCTCGACCAATTCATATATTTGTGATGACTGATCTCCCTCAAGGTAATTGGACTGGAAGTTACTTGGGTGATTTGGCTAGCGATTCAGCCAATTTTAAGCTGTATTTTCTGAGAGAAGAAGATTTGTTTGTGATGAAAACGGCAAAGAAACTAGCACTTGCAGTACATGGCCTGAGGTTTGAATCTGTTCCTGCAAGTTTGGATGCATTGACTAAGTTGAAGAAGCATTGCTCTCCTGATATAATACCTGATGTGCTCCTATATATAGAGGAAACGGTTTGCAGTTGTGCTTCACTTGGTTTTGTTGGGACTGCTGGGTCAACAATAGCAGAGACTATTGAGGTTATGAGAAAATATGGGTCATGTTCGATTCCAACTCCAACAGCATTGTGACGTTTATTCATTTATAATTTACTTGATAGAATTTCAGTGGTTCAGTTCTTGGGAAGCATGCCCCACGTGTGCTCTTGATCTCCAACTATGCAATCCTAACAAAGAGCTCTTAGTCAGACACAATGACTATTTCTGCAATCGAGTGTTTTCTTATTTTATTTCTTGATGATCCATCTGATATTCAAGGAGCTTCTGTTTAATGAGCACTCAATGTCATGTAAATGGAAGAAGTTGGCTCTCTGCTGCACCAGAGCATTCAAGGTTGTTGTTTGTGAAAGGAAAATATTTATCACTCCCAAAAGCAAAATGGTTGTAGTGTTTTCGTGAAAGTTATGAATTATAAATTAGGGGATGGATTATACCTTGTGTTATGCATGGTAAAGTCGCCATCTGCCACCTGTATAAGTTTTTGTTTCCATACCTGGGGGCCTGCGCCTCTGTGATTTTGCCCATGCTTCTTATTCTTTTGATAAAACCGGGTCGAAGACAACCCATTGCCCATATTCTTGCGCCCCCAACCTAAAAGTAAAAACAAAAGACCATCCGTACGATAATCATTGATCACGTCAATGTCACATATGTTTACCAAATTGTAGGTTCCGAGGGGCATCAATCTGCGAAATTCACAACTGACTTCGGTGTGAACACCGATGGTGACCAGCTGCAAGACATGAGACTAGGCAATCAGCATTGGAACTCCTCTTTCCACCAGTTATCTCATTTTCCTCACTACGTTCACAAAATTAGGAACGCTTTTGTATTGTGTTAGACTTGGCACTGATCCGTAACGCTATCCACTGGTCAATGTTAACAATTTTTTTCTCAAAAGTCAATGTTATAACGGGTTCCAGATTTTGGAGCGAGGAAGATTCAAGAGCGTTAATATTTTGTAAAAGATTTTTTTTTTAGAATAAAATTCAATTCTCTTATTAATTATGATAATTTATTTTTAAAATTTAAAAATTTTAAACATTACTCAAAAAAACCAAATTTAATAATTTATTTAAAATAATTAACTACTATAATCATAAATAATTTAATAATGACAATAATTTCAATGTTGATAAACTTTAACAACAAACAAAAATAAATAAATATAATAATAAAAATCTTAATGGACAGCAATATTTTAAAAAATATTAAGTGTTACTAATAAACAATTCAATGAAAAGCAATTTCTTAAAATTAATCAAAAAACTTAAATAAAAATATCAATAAACAATTCAATGAGGAAGCAATCTTCGTATAAAAAACTTAATTGTTCACAATAATTTAAGTAGAAAAAAAACACAAATAATTTGTAAGAAAATAATCAACTAATTTCTGAATAAATAAGTAATCACTAACCTTAAGAACTTAATTAAATCCTTATTTCGTTGCTTTCAACAAAAAATGGCTAAAACAGTAAACCCTAAATTATAATCCCTAAATAAAAATTATTAAATAAAAAAAATTTTAAAATTGAAAATATTAAAAATAAAATTACAGTAAATAAACCAAACTTATCAATTATCATGATATAAAAATTGAGTTAATAACTAAAAGTTCTATGCACAAATAATGCTCAAGCCAAAAAGTGTAGGAAAAAAATGACTTTTTTATTTCTATTTGATAAGGAGAAAAAGAACAAAAAGTGACGGACCTGAGATTTTGGAAAAGTGAGATTTAAGAATAATTTTATAGCAACAGATTTTATTTTTTAGTCTTAAGTCTAATAGAATTAATTGTTGACTAATAGGTGTAGGGTATCTCATCAAACAAAAAACTATTATAGGGATAAGATTATAAAATTTAAAAAAATGTTAAGCAAATTTTAAATTTTTTATAGGGGTGAAATTAAAAAAATTCATAAAAAATAAAAAGATGAATACAAATTTTAAAATTGTTGAGAGGCTGGGTCCTACTAGCCCTTTTCCTTTCTGCTTCTCATTGCGAAGACATCACAATTAATTAAACATGTTAATGATTTTTATATATATATATATGAATATATTTATTAAATGTTAATATTTTTTTCAAAAATCAATATTAATAATTCATTTAAAAATGATTAATACAATTAATCTATTTAAATTTATATTAAATTAATTATACAAATCAAATAATACGAATCAATACAATAACTCAATTAATTAAAGGAGTTGTGCCATTCTTGTAGAGTGTTAATATATCATATTCAAAACAAACAAGTCTAGGCTGTAGATGTACCATGTTATTTATGAGGGCATAAATAGAGCAATGCTCAAGCCAGTGAATTTGGTATAGTAAATAATGGCATAATACTTAAACCAAATAAATTTTGTTACAAATGGGTAAACATTTCTTTATTTCAGACCTTTTTTTTGGTATTAGTCATTAATCTCAATGAAATTATAAAAATCCACACGGAAAACACAAAATAATGGGTAAAACATGACAATCCTATTTCAACCAAATTATAATTAAAGAAAATGGAAAAGATATATTAGAAAAAAATTAAAACAAAAAAGAAAAGAATTTAGAAACCTTTACTGATGTTAGATAACTTGCTTATATAATTCATTAAATAAATTAAATAATTTTAGCAATCTAGGCCTAGTCCCAATTCACATAAACTATTGTTAAAATTGTGGACGATATTCCTCCTTTGTGATTCACCTAATTTATAGGAATTCGTACTTCTGACCTTCATTCAATCCAATTAATATAAATAAAGTTGGCGGTGGAAGTCGTTGGGCATCCTTAAATTATGAGATTGAATTTTCAATTTTTTTTTGCGGTGCATTATTGAAGTTTTAATGTTAATTTTTGAATTTAGATTTTACTAATATTTTCCAAGATTCAAAGTTTCAAAACCAATTCACTTGCATGAATGAGTCTCCTTTTTATTTTTTAAAATTCAATCAAATTAATTTGATATAACACCTAGAAAATTTTAAATTATTCAAAATAATCCAAATAAATTAATTTTCTTTTCCTACATTTAATTAAAATTTTTTTCTTTTATTTTGAATCAAATATATATTTATAATTGATAGTTGATTAATTATATTATGTAATTTTAACACATCATAATACATATAATATAATATATTAATATGATATAATAATATACATTTTTAAAACAAAATTATAAAAAAGAAATGAAGTAATTCCTTTCGTAAAAAAGAACCAATACAAATAGACCCAAACCACCAGCATGATGAGTGACATACTCTCTTTTTCCAAGCAAGTATACCACACCGACATCCCTTAATTAAAAACAAAAGCCTACCCCAGCCGGCTGCAACAAGGCGAAAAAACCAGGGACCCAAATCCTATATATCCTGCTTTTAGCATCACGTCGGCGACTTGAATACAAAAGATCATGTACAACGCTATATACACCAGTATCAACAATATCCTTAATCAGTACATGAAATTGATATACATGTGATATTTTTATTTTTTATGTTAATGTTACATGATATAAAAAATAATAAATATTATTTTAATTAAATATAATTAATTAATTATTAATTATAAAAATTTATTTGATTTAAAATAAAATATATAATAAAAAAATAAATTTTATTCAAAATTTTAAATAATTCAAAAAAATTTTAAAAGTATAATTTAAATTAACTAATAGTATTATTTATTGTGCTTATAAATTCATTAGGTAAATTCTGTCTAACAAAAAGCCATAACAAGAAATAATAGTATTATTTGATTAATTGAAAAATTGACTGAATCCAATTTCAATGTGATAAAATTGAAAGATTATATTTGGTCAGCATTCAGTATTTAAAAAAATAAAAAATAAAAAATAAAGCAAATAGTGATGGGTACACGGTAGGATGCCAACGCGATGACGCATCCAAATTCTATTGGCACTCCAAAAAACTCTTTGTCAACTTTTCTTTCCGTAAAAGCGTTGACATTCACGTGTAAAATGTGAGTTATCTTTTATTTCTTAAGTCGTTATAAAATAAGAGAGGAAAAAGAAAAAATATATAAAACCCAAAAAAAAAAAAAGGGAGTTGTAATAATAAAATATTATTTGAGTGGGACGATGATGCAACGTCAACATTACTTCAACGGGCTTTTATCTTAGGGATATTCATACGCAATTCGGCTATTCCAAGGCTCCTAGTTCTTGTTGCTCTTTTTGCTCTGTTTGTTTCCATTATTTTTGCATAACCAAAGCCAAAATACAAATTCGGAATTTAGATTTGAATCGAGAGAAAAATGGAGGCACTGGATTACCACGCGGAGGAGAGGAGCAAGGCGGAGTTCGATGTGGAAGAGATGAAGATCGTTTGGGCAGGGTCTCGTCACGCCTATGAAATCTCTGATCGGATTGCTCGTCTCGTGGCTAGCGATCCGGTGATTTAGTTTTTTTTTTTCTCTTAAAAAATTTGTGTCTTTTTTTTTCCCTGATTTTTTAGGTACCTAAAAATGTGTCGGAGAAAAGTATATGAAAGAGAAAATTTTGTGTTTAATGAAATCTTGAGCGTTTTGGTTATTGTAACTTAAGTTTATGGAGTTTATGGAATTAATTAAGTTTTTTTTAAGCTCTTGTACGGATTTTAAAATAAGTTTTTCACTTTCTTTTGAATGATCCGTTTATTTTTCTTTTTCTTTTATCTAGATTATTATTTTGTGTTTGGTTTCGGGGGAATTATAGGAAGAAACTGGAATTCTAATTCAAATTGCAACAGAAATTCTAAAAATTAGAAATATCTTATCGTTTCACTCTTCATTGCCAGTGATTCCTTTAATTTCTGAGCTAATTTTCTATCAGTTTGGTTCCTGAGAATATGTGGGAAAGGAATGAAGCTAACATTTGGCGTCTTGTTGTTAATTGGTTTGTCAAGATATTGTTAATAATAGTCTTCTATAATTTTTCCAATGATATGGTGCGTTTTTTTGGTCTTCTTAGAAATAAATGTGTTTGTTTCTCACGAAACTTCAGGAAGAAAATCGGATTTTTGTTTGGTGTATTGAATTCATTATTCTGTTTATGTCTGTTAAATGTGCATTAGCATTTTGAGATGCTGAAATAACAGAAAACATGATGTTGCTAAGCTTTTCGGCTGTCAGACACAGTATAAAAGTTTTATCTGTATCACAATTTTAAGTTCATTTGCTTCTGTTTGCAATTTGAGTCTTAACTCTTGAAAAATATTGAACTATCGAAAAATTTTAAGTTTTAACTCTAGGGAATAGAAAGATTGGAGATTCGGAAATTTACCTTCAGTTGTGCTTAGATTTTTAGATTATTGAGGTCTGGTGATTGGTAGTTCCAAGGAATTGGCGTAATTGGAAAAGTGAAATGAAGGAAAAATATGATTAACAGGGTTCTTTTCACCAGGTGGACTGCCTGTGCCAGTGATCTTGTTGTTATTTTATCTTTTAGTTTCTGTCCAGATATTCAAGATTCCTAATTTTTCCCTCCTTCTGTGACCTAAAGAATTGGAGTAATTTTTCATTTTGGCATTTTAATTATCATTATTTAATAACTAAGTAATCTTGTTGCAATTTTCTCTAGGTCTTTCGAAAAGATAACAGAACTATGCTAAGTAGGAAGGACTTGTTTAAAGATACTTTGAAAAAGGCTGCTCATGCATGGAAGCGGATAATTGAGCTTCGTCTCTCTGGTTTGAATTCAACTGCATTTCTGTTCTTATTCTAAATTGATTTTTCCTTTAGATATCTGATTAATATTAAAAGCTTTTTATAACAGAAGAAGAGGCCTCCAGATTGAGGTTTTTTGTGGATCAGCCTGCTTTCACAGATCTTCACTGGGTAAGTTCTATTTTTCATTTCTCGTTTCTAAGCTTCACAAGTACTGTATATGCTACTTGTATGCTAAGCAATATATAAATGTTTGGAAAAAGCAACATACCTTTGTTAACATCATCATTTAAATCTAGTTTGCCATATTTAATATAAAAATGATGGTCTCTATTATACTGATTTCTGGGTTTGAAATACTTTTCAGAAAGGGCTTTGAAGTGTTTTTTTAACCTACTAATGTATATTTTCTTGATAGGGAATGTTTGTACCTGCTATTAAAGGACAAGGTACAGAGGAGCAGCAACAGAAGTGGCTCCCAATGGCATATAAGATGCAAATAATTGGATGCTATGCACAAACTGAACTTGGTCACGGCTCCAATGTCCAAGGGCTTGAGACCACTGCAATATTTGATCCTCAGACTAATGAATTTGTCATTCATAGTCCCACATTGACTTCAAGCAAAGTGAGTATAATATTTACAAGCTTTTGACTAATTCTTTTGGTGAGATTGATTAATTGTACGGCATTCTAAGCAATATATCATGAGATGTGCTTCAATTCCGATTCCCAATGCCTTTTGGCTAAGACATTCTCAAGTGAAATCATCCTCCTCTTTTCTGGTTTGAAATGTGTAGTTTTCTTATGGTGTACTGTGTATTTTTCGTGACAGCTTTTAATCTTCTGTTGATCTCCTTATATATTCTTGTGTTAACATTTTCTGTTGGGGTTTGTCCATTAATAGTGGTGGCCTGGTGGATTGGGTAAGGCATCCACACATGCTGTGGTTTATGCTCGTCTTATAACAGATGGACAAGACCATGGAGTGCATGGTAAGTGCCAAATGCATAAACTTACTTATTTAGATGGTATTTCAGATATTAATTCAGAATTTCCTTTTTTCAGGTTTTATTGTTCAGCTACGGAGCTTGGATGATCACTTACCTCTTCCGGGCATAACAGTTGGTGATATTGGAATGAAATTTGGATGTGGGGCATATAACAGCATGGACAATGGTGTTCTGAGATTTGATCATGTGCGCATTCCAAGGGATCAAATGTTGATGCGGTTTGTTCTCAAACCATGCCTCTCTATGTCTTTGTCCTTTTATCTGCTCTTTTTCCTGAATGCTAATATTTCACCTGAAATTTGCTGTTTCTTTGGTTGGCCATCTTGTGGAGGGAATTAATATATCATTTGATGATTCCTGTAATGAGTAGTTGTCTTGGGTGAAGTTACAAAGCTGTGTAAATTTTTCTGCTACTTCACTTAGCCGTAGAGAAGTTTTAGGCTGCTCATCAATCTAAAGTTTATAAAATTTATTTCCTTAGTAGAAGAAAACCCACCCAGAAATTATAAGCCAAAATGTTTCACATACTGTTTAGTTGACTGTTCTGAAGTTTCCTTTTTTTTCCCAAATATCTCAGGGTTTCACAGGTTACAAGAGAAGGGAAATATGTGCACTCTGATGTTCCTCGCCAGCTGGTTTACGGTACTATGGTCTATGTCCGACAACAAATTGTATTAGATGCTTCTCGTGCTTTATCAAGGGCAGTTTGTATTGCATCAAGGTATAGTGCTGTTCGTAGACAATTTGGTTCGCAGAATGGTGGCCCAGAGACTCAGGTATAGGACAATCCCATTATAATTTCATATTATTGAGGAATTCTCAGTGCACAGGAGTATGCTTTGTTGGAATTTACTTGGTCAACTTGGCCTAAATATAATATGGTAACAAATGTATATACACTTTTAATATCAATATATGACCCTGCTGCCATAATTCCAATGGAAGCTACTACATGAAGATAAATAAATTTTCTTGATGTTCATGGTACTAACTTGGATCATTGCTAGATATATGGAATATGTGACATTGCAAAGTTCTGATTTGTCGTTTGGATCTTATGCTCATAGTGATGTTATTTCAAGTGCGGATGCTGTACAGCTACCTTTTATGATCACTTGTATTGGCTTTTTCTTTCCCTTAGAAACTTTCAGATAATTGTGTTGAAGAGACTTTTAATTGCTGCAGCTGAATTTTCAGAATTAATTGTACATGTCCTGAAGGCTGATGCATCTAATGCTTTTTAATTTATATATTTTGTTCCAGGTGATTAACTATAAAACTCAGCAAAGTAGACTCTTCCCTTTGCTTGCTTCTGCCTATGCTTTCAGATTTGTTGGTGAGTGGCTGCGCTGGCTATACACTGATGTGACCCAAAGATTGCAAGCCAATGATTTTTCCACGTTAGCTGAGGCTCATGCATGTACTGCGGGGTTAAAGTCTCTTACTACTACTGCAACTGCGGTATGTCACTGTTACTAATCTTCACCCCTCTTCCTTCTCCTAAATATATTGATTATTTTTCCACTCTGTCAAAGATTTCTGTAGCTAATATATTTTGGTTGGCCAGTTATTTTGTATTATGTTGCTTCAATCAGCATTTTGATGGCATAAATGGTCTCGCTTAACTATTAAAAATTTTGGCATCCATCACAAAATAACATAACACCTTAGTTATTTGCAGGATGCTATTGAAGAATGCCGAAAATTGTGTGGTGGCCATGGTTACCTTTCTAGCAGTGGGCTTCCTGAGTTATTTGCAGTTTATGTCCCTGCCTGTACTTATGAAGGAGACAATATTGTCCTGCTTTTACAGGTATGTCAAATCTGAAATATTATCACTTGTATTTTCAACACCTTTCATAATTTTCATTTTGTTCTTTTAGATGGTAGGGGATGAATTTGTTAATGTTCTGATGGAGACTTAATCTGAGTGTACAGTAGTATGGGTTGCTATCTGTTTTGAAAATCTTTGACTTCATTATCTTATTAGCTAGTGCTTCTGGTGTTTCTTGGTGTTAACAATTAATGATGATGAGGTGCCATGCCTATTGACAATTTAAGAGGAAACATTTTTGTAGGTTGCTAGGTTTCTAATGAAGACCGTTGCCCAGCTGGGTTCTGAAAAGAAGCCTGTTGGAACTACAGCTTATATGGGACAAGCAGAATACCTCATACAATGCCATTGTGATGTTCAAAGGGGTAACTGTTTAACATTTTTCTTCACTTGAGCTTGTTTACAACTTATATTTGCTATTTTAAATTTTCATCTCTTTTGAAGATTAAAATTGTCATTTTTACTAACATTAATTAGGATTTGCCTAATGTCTATGAGGAGGTTGGCTGGTCCATTGATTTCTAAAAAATTTTGAGCTTATTTCAACTCTTATCTGCTAATATAGCCAACTCTTTAGATTGATGTACATGGTGCTATCCATACATCGGTTCATACTCGTTCATTAATTACTATCAGTTTGGGTTAATCACAATATAAGAATTTCATTCCTTCTGTTGGCTTGCAGCTGAGGATTGGCTAAAGCCTAGTGTAATAGTGGAGGCATTTGAAGCGAGGGCTGCTAGGATGTCTGTTGCCTGTGCTAAAAGCCTTAGCAAATTTTCAAATCCAGAAGAGGGTATGTCCTCTCTACCTTGATTAAGGAATAAGCATCGTCTTTTTTCAGTTATTTTTTCTTAACATGATACTCAACAGGTTAACTATTGCAAGGTCCACTAGTAGATGCTCATGCTTTCGATTCTTACCATACAATTCGGCCTACACTTAATCATATAATTTTAAAATTTGGATTATTTTTTTAAACAACATTATTTTGTTATTATAGTAAACAAAAAGGTCGAATGCTATAAGGCAAATGATATGAAGTATGCTCTCTGTTGAAGATGTTGAAGTCCATAAGTTTGATGCGCTTCCACATTCTCTTTGTTTATCTTCAGGTTTTGCTGAACTCTCAGCTGATTTGGTTGAGGCTGCAGTTGCTCATTGTCAGTTAATTGTGGTTTCCAAGTAAGCTTCTCCAGTCTTATCCACTCAGAATGTTGTGGACACAATATTAATAATTAATGAGGTTTCTTTTTGTGGTGCTCTGCATAATGTCATATGAAATGATTGGTTTTTTGGATGGAAGAAGCCAAACTGTAATACCTCATAAAATTTTCAATTTCTTGTCAATTTTAAGGAATTGGCTGAAGAAGTTGAACACCGATACATGGGATCTACTTATTCTGGGCTGCTTCTTCTGTTTACTTAAAGTTTTCTGAGAAACTTCTTTTTCAGGTTCATTGAGAAATTGCAACAAGACATACCAGGAAAGGGAGTGAAAAGACAGTTGGAAATCCTCTGTAATGTATATGCTTTGTCTATTTTACACAAACATCTTGGTGATTTCGTCTCCACTGGCAGCATTACTCCCAAGCAAGGTGCACTAGCAAATGAACAGCTCAGATTGTTGTACTCCCAGGTTTGTTTCCGTAATTCAATTTAGTTAATATGGTGCTCAGCTTGAAAGGCTGCTATAATCCACTAGTTCTGATCTCATTTAATCTTTAGGTCCGCCCAAATGCTATTGCCCTTGTTGATGCATTCAACTACACTGACCACTACCTTAGCTCGGTTCTTGGCCGCTACGATGGAAATGTATATGCAAAACTCTACGAGGAGGCATGGAAGGATCCTTTGAATGATACTGTTGTGCCAGATGGTTACCATGAGTACATTCGGCCAATATTGAAGCAACAGCTTCGTACTGCAAGACTATAAAGAAAACAAATCCCACCATGCTGTTGGTTCAACATCCTGAACTGTACATTAGGTTATGAATGAATAAAGTGCCAACCTGTTCAATCTGAAGGAGGAAGGTCAGTTTCACTGGTCTATGGACATCTATTTACATCTCTTAGATTATGGCTGATTAGTGGTTATTTATCGACATAAAATCTTTTCTTCATATGTACTTGGAACAAAGGATATATTTTGCTCTTATCAAGTAATTTCCCTAATCCCTCATTATGTATTTATGTACTCTATATGTATTCAAACGCAGCTTGCCTAATCCTCAAATTAGCAAGTTTCGTAATTTTTCTTATGGTTCAATCTCGTTTTTCTGATGCGAACTTAAAAGGTGTAAACAAAAAGCAGTACACTCTTAGAATGGCTGGCTCCAAGTTTGAATTGAATTATAGAACTAATTCAATTGACGTGAGCTTCACTTGTAATGAATATCAACAAGTTGGGAAAAGTAATTTGCATGTGAATTTGTGAATAAGTCCTCGCCTAATAGTTTTTCAATTGTTCCAACACATGCGACAAAAAAAAAAAAAAAAAGAAAAAGAACATAGAAAAGTAACAGTTCTCACCTGACTCGACCAGGCAGCGGCGTCTAATTCTGAGATTTTGATAATATCGTATACAAAAGGATGCTAATGTCAAATTTGTACAAGGAGTGCTTAATTAGTGAGTGATTACAATTTCTACTTAAAGGAATTAATTACTAACTCAAGTTGATATTGCAAGAGTCATCTGCTTTCTTAATCGTCATAAATTACATGTGCCAAATGTTAATGATTTGAGTGGCAAAAATGGCAGTTCAGAGACCAACTAAATGCATCAGATTTCCATTTCAGCAATAAATAACTAAATGCATTTCTTAATTTCCCAAGGAGTCGCACTTTCCCCAGTCCCTAAGCGTCAGAAATTTACATCTATAAGCCCCTTCATCTCCTCCTATTTAGCAACACTTGATCAAACTCCAAAATCCCACCCCCAAGAAATCTCTTTTCATCTTCAGAAGCATTTTCTATTTTTCCCTGTTCCAATAGTGACAACATGCCTGGAATAGGTACTCTTGTGGACCTCTTGCTGTTCTACACTCTGGAAAGAGTCCTTTTCAATAGAATGGTGGGGTCAATGGGCAAAAACTCCCAACAAGTTAAGAGAGCAATGGCTTTCTGGCTCATGCTCGAAGAAATAGGGTACCACGAGTTGATTCGAATGATCCAATCCTATGATGACAAGACCATCGAAGCGCTCTTCAACGAGTCATTGCGATGCTTGGAGTTCATACAACCAAATGCTGCACCACCGACTGAATCAGATGATACTCTTGTTTCTCTAGGCCTTTTTGATGAGCCAATGAATTTCAGGTTCTTTTACTATAATCGCGAGTTTATGTACAAGCGTTACGTGCACATCATGGAGATTGTTTGTGACAAGATATTTGGTGAGAATGCTGCCATTGAAGTTGACGAGTCTGGTCTGAAGCCAGTGGCTAGACCTCTTGGAGAGGGATCTACTTCATCACAGGCTTCCACTGAATCTAACCAGCTGCTACTGAATCAAGGTAGTGAGGCACCCAAGCTGTCAAATTTGAATCCGGGTGCTAATGAGTTTAATCCGGTACAAACCCCGGAAGATACAAGAACAATGTTTCTGACATTCTCTAAAGGTTACCCTTTAAGCCGGGAAGAAATTATTTACTTCTTTACCTCGTATGTCAAACTATTTGGATTTCTTTCTTTTATCTTCTATATCTACTTAGTTTTGTTATGTAGCATTATGATTTGCTTTTGCAGGAAATGGGGAGAAGTGGTGCAAGATGTTTTCATTGAACATACTCATCCAGGGCAGGACCCTCAGTTCGGACGTATTGTTTTCACTACTTCATTGGTGATACCACGGGTTTTGAATGGGCAAGCAAAAGCAAAATTCTTTGTCAACCGAAAGCATTTGTGGGTTCGTGTTTACGTGCCTCGTTGTGGAGGAAGGAGAAAGTTAATCAAATAATACAACAATTCAAGAAAGTATTACTCCTTCTAGTCTATGAAAAAATATTTGAACTTGAAACTTGCTTGCGTCGAAGATGAATAAAACATCAACAATTTTTTATGTTCTTACAAATTGGGTATCGTTTTGTCATAATATAACTTTCATTAATTATGACAATTATTTTCTTTTATTAGTTAAATTATAATTTTATTTTACAAATTTTGAATTTTGCTTTGAAGTTTTTGTACAGTATGCCTGCAGTGGTAGATTGGCCCTATGACTATGTGTTTTTGGTACGCTATATCTGGTTTCATGTTCCTTAATTACCGCTAAGTCACTACTCCTGAATTCTTGTGATGGAACTTGAAAGTAGTACTCCTTTTAATTAATTTCTAAATGGAGATTTGAACTTGAAACTTACTTGTGTTGTTGTCAATTAGATTATATTCCAATCATATCATGAAAATTGAATGTAATATCAGTAGTTCTTTATATTCTTATAAATTGATCATTATTTTCCTTAATTTAGTTATATTGTGCTTTTATTTTTGAAATTTTAGTTTTTGTTTTGGGTTAAGTTTGGACACAACATGTCTTGGTGGGAGATTGACTAGATGAATATGTGTTTTGGTATTTTGTCACATGGACAAGATAAGATAGAAATCTCAAACTCTTTTGATTTTCAAACTTTCGCTAGTTTAATAGTTTTTGAATTACATATATATATATATATATATATAGCATGATTAATTAGGTAAACATAAATTCCAGCAATGATATGAGTGTGACAAAGTTGTGCATCATCCTTCTTTGGCAATAGATTAACTTACAATTAGGGTTTCTTTTCTGTGGCTCCAACTCACAAAATAATTTCTGTTGTTTGTCTTTCCAAACTTAATTATCTGCTGCCAATTACAATTGCTTTCATACCATGACATGAACTGTCATAAGATAAAATGGCAAGAATTTCCCTTCTGTTCTTGGTAACACATTTAATTGAAAATATATAGATAGTTTTAGTTGTTTTATCTTACTCGGATCAAACCTGTCATTTGTGTTTTTTAGGCATCAAACTAATTAACTTGATTGTTTGAGATATTATTTCCAGATAAAAATGACACATACTGCATATGCTTGCCTAGAATGCATTACATTTCTGCAAAGCTTTTGGATATAAATCTCCCTGAAATTCATCAATCTCGCCACGTTTTCACATGCAGCAATGTTCATAATGTTTTGTTTCCGGAGGCCCATGGGCCTAACTTTGCTATTTCGTCAAGCAAAAAAATAGCCATGCCGTTATAATATATATCAGATCAGTGATTTACCAGATAATCTGCAGACCATGTTCATCACTTTTTGATCCTTGGAGGATATCTAGCTGCCTTTTCACCCGTCGTCTTTCCGTGTTGACTGGGTGGGTCGTTGCAGTTATCAGGAACTCCTCCTGTGGGTGTCGTAATTGCCACAAGGGCAGCCCTTGTTTTTTTAAGCCCTCTCAAAAGGAGGAGCAGGCAAACAAGAAGCCGCCCTTCGTGGACTAGGTCTTTTGGAGAAGACACGAGGCAATCCTTTCCTTGGTGCATAAGGCCTCCTGGTCGACATTTTCATCATCATTTATCAGCATACTGCCAATATGAAGGAACAGGGCCACTGTATAGATCTAACGTAGAAGGCTTTTTCTTCTTTTTTTTAATTGTAAGAATGGTAATATAATTTACCATGGGTCTAGACTCCCAACGTCAATTAGCTTCCTGTACGCATCACCCACAAAACTTCATAATTCGATGAATCTTTAGTTTACATTTAATTACCTTTCGTATCTGTTGTTGGGATGCAAAGGGAAACGTAGAATGTCCATTTCAAAGATCATTTGCATGACATTCCCATTTGTAAGTGAGCAGAGCGAAGAAACTAGCTGGCAAAGCATATCCAGATGTAGCTAGACACACTAAATAAGAATGCAGATTCCATTTTGCTTTTACCAAGCAATAAATAAAAAATTTAACCAACTCATCATTGTAGTCAAATTAAACTTACTTTTCAACAAATAAAAAATAATAATAAAAGTAGTCAAATTAAGTTTGGCTGAACTCCACCTTCGCATACAGTAATTAAGTTTTACAGTAGAAGGCGGAAAATCATGGCTAAAAGCAGCTTGTGCTGCATGCTGCATGAACTTGATGCTCAAACAGGTGATTTAGAGAAAAAAGATTGGGGGTAAGAAAAGGGTTGTTGTGTTTCATCTAGAAGGAACTTGTTGTAAGTGAACTTAGCTAATTCCTTTTACAGTTGTCTGGATCTATTGTGAACTACTTTATTTATAATACAAATACAATGTTCCAATTTTCTGTCAAACAAAAATAAAGGTAAACAATTGTTTCAACTATAACTAAATACTAGTATATAGTTATAGATCTCTTGTAGAATGATGATAAAAAGATGGTTACAGGCACATTCTTCAAGCATATCTGTTGCAAGTTTCTCCATATGCATCAACACAGAGCATTCTTGCTGCCACAAGGCTTTGTTCCTGTATATCAAAGACTTATCACAGCAA
Source organism: Theobroma grandiflorum (assembly GCA_036013995.1). NCBI lineage: Eukaryota > Viridiplantae > Streptophyta > Magnoliopsida > Malvales > Malvaceae > Theobroma > Theobroma grandiflorum. The sequence continues at coordinate 4,453,252 of CP142131.1, read as the reverse complement.
ACCACAACCCTGAAAGATTTAGAGATGGCTAAAGCATTTACATACAACCTGGATTGGTACATGCTTGACCAAAATAATGCAACCCAACCCACAAAATGCTAAAAATTGGACCGGGATGGATTCAAAACTGTCGCTATTATCAGCTTATTGTCCCAAATCCGACCAGAAAACCATCCCAACTTTAAGAAAGACCCCAAAATTCAATGCCCTTGGCCATGCTGATACGTCTTGTTGCTCTTAAATACGGTTATCATACAGACAAACGGCACGCATCTGGTAGGATTTGCAGTTCTGAAACTGCTCCCTCATACAATTAAGTTGGTATCTGAGGTTAGCCCTGTTGGAAACGGACCAAGGGACCAAGTTGCAAATTTCTGAATCTCAGATGTTAAGCACGTTCTTGTGGTTCAGAGGCTGAAGGTAATCTTTTCCCTTCTCGATATGAGGTACTAGGGAGTAGGAAACAAGAAGAGTACGTAGAATTATTTGCTACCGCATTTTTCTTTGAATAGAGACCATTCAAAGTCATCCGCTGGTCGGCACATTAACTTGGTTCACCCATGGGGCTGGCTGGTGACAAGAAAAGTTGTATATTATTGATCATAAAGATACAAAAAAGGAAAGGAAGAAAGGAAGAAATAGATTGATTGCAATTTTTTCATGACGTCGACAATTATCCAAGGCATTAAGCGCATGCACGGCGAGTTGGAGGATAAAAGAAAGCTAGAAAAAGTTGAATAGAATCTATATTAATATCAGTTATAGATTAAGTCATTGTCACAGGCTAACTCAACCAGGTCGAATTAGCTCTGTTCTTGTAACTCTAGTTGGAGCAACCAGACATGCAGCCCCGACAAACCAACCAATATCTAAATCCTAGTCTAGCCAAATCGAGCATCTTCAGTCAATGTGGTTAATTTTTTAATATATACTCAAAAAAATTAAAAAAAAAAAACTTCGACCATTAAAACTTGATATAATTTTAAAAATTTTAAATTTAAATTTGAATTAGACAAAGAGAATGACTTATCTAATTATATATATCAAATTTACAGCCAACTTTTGAGAAAAAGGAAACCTTTTTTTGTTTTATTTGCAAATTTATTTGTCATTCAACTTTTAGGAAAAAGGAAAAATATTGATCTATTTTGTATGGGAGAAATAGGTTTTTGTGGAATTCTAGAGTCCACAAACAGTATATGTGTATACAAGCATGAACACTTCCATATATATATCTTGCTTTTTTCAATATTTTATTTACTTAGGCATTAGAAAGAAATTTAAATTGATTTTTAGACTCTTAATCTATTAATTAGAACGCTAGACTTGCATTTAACTTTCAAATTCCAGTTTTGGGAATGTGAATTAACAACAAGAACATGTTATTAGATCCACTAGAACTCATATGTACTAAGCTTCTTTATTACAACCTCGACCGACACTTTTTCCAGCATGTCTAATCGTGTTTTAAACATTCAATTAGGTTAATTTTCAGGGTAAATTAAGGACAGTGGAAGGGAGAAGGTTGTAAAAGACAAAAAGAATAAAGGAAACTTTATGTGTTTGGACGATTTTATTACTTTAATCTTGCATCACAGATCCAGTGGACCAATGATTTGGATGTTAATAAAAAGGACAATAAAAATTAATAATAAGCTGCTCTCCACATCCTAGTAAATTTTTAAAAAATTATTAATTTTACACACTTTCCTCATTAAGTTTTACTTTCTTCTAGCTACCTAATTAAGGATTAATTTTTTGACCCAAAAGATCCACTACAATAAATTTGATTTAGGATTGTGCATTTTTAAAATATACTATTAAAAATATTTTTAATAATATATTTTTATATTTTTTACAACATTTTTGTAGTAAGGGGCAAAGTTAATCAACTTTTGTTGGAGGTCAAGACAAAGAAAAATAAAGGTTAAAAATTTTTAAGAGATCATTAAGACAAAAAAACATATACTTTGAAAAATATAAAAAAATGTATAATATATACAGGATTTTAAAAACTTTAGAAGTCACAATCCCATGGATACACACAAGGCTTTGTATAGAGATTACATATATTCGTGTTTTTTATGTTATTATTAAATGTAAAAAAATAAAATTAATTTTATTACATAAAAAATATATCAATTAAAAGAATGTAATTAAAATCTAAATTTATTGTAGTGAAAAGAACTAAGAGCTATTTTTTTTTTCTTCTTCTAGCTACGTATGCACTTATCTGCCCATAAAACCGAACTATTTATATAGTTAAAAGAATGCAGGCAATATTAGTGATCCAAATTTGTTACAGAACCTTACCTTACACTTGCTGTCCTAATCATGATTAAATCCTTGAACGTTGACTTTTCGTTTTAAATATAAGAAAAACAAAATCGACTTCGTAAGTTCATGCAATTGAGTATCATTTTGTGCAGCACCTACAAAGTAGGTTTTGAATTTCTATGAGAGAGCCCATTTATCTAAGGCGGCCGATGCTATTAAATTTAATATATAGAGCTTATGGTTGTTTAAGTTTCAAACCCTATAGAAAGCAAGTTGGCTTTTTTTATTGGTTTTGGTCATGTTTCATGTTTTGTTTGAGTTGGTGCAAAGGGTGTGTGGAGCTTACTGTTTGGACCTCAAAAACAAAAAATCCAAGAATAAAAAAATTGAATAATCAAATATTTATTAATGTAAGGCAATGGTTCCTAGCTAGATAGGGAGATATCCAGTTTTGTGGTGAGGATTTCTATTAGATTGATAGAGTAAAATCGTTAGCCACCAGATTAATTTCGAATTTTTTTTATCTGATTAATTACAGCTCTTTGGTTTTGGGTATTTAAGAATTTGAAATAGAAAAAAAAATTACAAGTCTTTTTCAATTATTCCCCTTTGAACATGTCAATATATAATTGGAATTCTTTTTTCAAAGGAAATATGTGTTTCAGTGTTTTCCACAAATTAACGTGAATAATACAAAAAATGTGCTGCAAGAGCCATGCGATATTCTATTAGTATTGTACATACAGAAAATAAAAAAAACAGAAAGGTAACAGCCCTGGAAATTGAAGCTTGTGGTCCGCAGAAAAGATTCTGCAAATATGATATTGCGTAATAACAATAAAAAAATATATAGTAATAATGAAAAAGAATTTTATAAATATATCAAATGATGCTTTTATGGATATTTTTGTAATTTCTTGTCCCACATTATACGTGAATATTATTATTAAGATTTAAATAAAATTATAAATCAATTATTATTACTAATTTAAATTTAGATTTTTGAATGTCATGTAAATTAAATTTAAAAATTTGTTAAATCAAAAAGTGTTTAGATATTTATTGTTACAAACCTTATTTTTGTAGTCATTGTTTCTTTACTTCTTTAATTCAAATCATTTATATTTTCTTACATGTGAATTTTTCACCTATCTTCATTTCAAAAAAAAAATTCACCTATCTGCTCATATAATTACTAACATTTATGTTGAAAAAAATCAAAATTTTCAAGAAAATACGATCACCATTCTGCATCTGCAAATGTCCAAATTAATGTCCTTGATCCTTCCTGCTGATTTGGTTTTTGTTCAATGGGTGACATCATTGCAATTTGCAGGTTCCAATTAAGAATTTTTATTTTCTATATTTTATCCTTTTATGTGTTTTCACGTAGAGGATGCATTTAATATATATGTTCAGACAAAATCTCTCAAAGAGAAGGGAAAGTTCTTTGAAGTTGAATGCTTTTCTCAATGTATAATGCTTTAAAATTTTCATTGAATTATTTAAAAAAATTAAATAAGTTTTTTTAGTTTAACAAAATTTTTATATTTTTATTTTGAGTCAAATAAATCTTTACAATTAATAATTAATTAATCATAATTAATTAAAATATCATTTACCATTTTATACTCAAGCGATATAGTATTAATTTAAAACATGAAAATATCATATGATGATATCATCATTCCACACCAAAATATTATATTAACATCTATTATAACATATCAATATATTCAATAATTTAAAGATTTATTTAAATTTTGTTATACATTTAAAAAAAAAAATTTTAAAAAAAAACTCACAAAGAGAGAGAATAGTTTCTTGATATTGGATTTTTTTTTATTAATCAATAAAAAAAAATCGTTTTGGCCTTTTTATAAACACACGCTAAGGCAACTGTACCTAAAAGCAAAATTGAAATGGTTTCTTTAAATATAGTAATTCCCAAGAAATTTAATTTAATTCTGTGTCATGGTTACTCTTATTATCTTATACTCCTTTTAACGTTAATTACAAAGTTTTTTTTTTTTTTTTGCTTTTGAGATAGAAGATATAATAAGATTTGTTTTCTTATTGTAAAATAATGTTGTTGACGAAAATATATTCTGTCAAATGTTTATCAAATAATGGAAAATAATGGAAACATAATATATTTATATATATAGTATATTCAATCCAAGAATTCCGGTAAATGTCTATCAAATAATTGAAAAATAATTGTACCTCTTCCTTTATTTGAACTCCAAGTTCTGTTTATAAATTGTACTATATTAACTAAAAAAATAAAAAACTTCATCACTTTCCTTTTCACAGATATATAGATATATAGTTCACTTCGATTTCTTATGCCTATAAATTATAGGTTTATATTTGATATATTGTTAATATTTAATATTTATATATTATTACTTAATTATAAAGTATTACGTTATAAATGTTAAGAATCTAAAAAAATTTAAAATAAATAAATATAAATTTATATTTTTTTAAAATTTTAAATTTATTTAATTAATAAAATGATAATATTTGATTCATTAATAGTGTATAGATATTTTATATTAACAATATATGAAATATAATCCCTCTAACATAAATTTTTTAAATTTTGTTAACAAACTCACAATTATCATGGTAATTAAGTACAAGAAATTTGTATTATATTTTTTAAGGGAGTTGGTGGGTTTACTATATATAAGATAAATAAAATAATTAAATAATAAAGGCAAAGGGGTGTTTGGATTTTGGGAAATAGTTATTGGGGCAGCAAGAGTTAGAAAGAGGAGACTTCGACTCATCGATCCATCCAGCAGTGAAAACTATGACTTCATACAAACAAACACTTAACACTAACAAATTAATGGCCAGATAAAAAATATAATTAATTCTATCTTTCGAAGGTCTTGCAAGTGTTTTTCTCTCTCTATGTCTTCCTTTTTTATTTCCCAATCGGCATTATTATATTGTTTTATCAAATCACCATCGAATTAAATTATTGATGTGATATTTATCACATATATTGTCGGACTGCCCAAGAAAGTCTTATAAAATCCCTGTGACATCAATTGGACCAATTATGGAAACTGACAAGGAACAATTAGATACAGGGACACCCTCTGGACCTTAGGATGCACAGGGTTTTAAATTCTAATTTTAAATTTCTTATTATTTGATTATTGTATTTTTTTTAATTAGTTAAAATTTGACCTTTTCTTTCCTTATAGATCATCTTCCAACCTTTACTTTTTTGAACTTTATTTGGAAATTTCATTCTAATAAAAGTCACAATTAAATGGTGTTTTACTTACAATGATAAAAATAATTAAAAATGTATATAATTATTAAGTTTAGTGATTAATATATGTATTTTTATGATAAAAAATTAAATTAAAAATTCTTCTTTCTCAATAAAAAACGACTGAAATTATTTAGAAATGTGTCCGTCAAAGTACAGAATGCGGGGAGTAAAAGTTGTTCTAATTGTACAGTATAGGGGGAATCAATTAAATTATGAAGGGACAGTACGACGAGAGCATTTGTTGCATCATTGAAGATATAAACCTAATCATGTCTATCTACTCTCGTGTCTATATTTTTTTGTTACCCAATCATGAATATGAATATTAAATTCAAATATTTTAATTTGCCTTGTACTTAAAAATAAAAAAACCTTTTATTATTTGGAGCTGCTAAACTCGAACAAAACATCAGTCACTGTAATTACAGTTGTTCTTATGTTGACATATTTCTGAAGTTATATTTTATAAATATATATATATTCGTCTTCTAGAACACATAAATGTCCAATGAGTAAAGCAATTGTCACAAGTATTGTTAATTTTCTTCACCAACTAAAACAAAGTCATGCACATTTATTTAATAAAATGTTTTTCCTCACCAATTAAATCATGCAGAGATTAGTTAGGACAAGATCTCTTGTCACGATGATATCGAGTGTAAACTGTGAACAGGTCTTGTCTTTATCCTACACATGTTCTGTTTGCTAAGCCAAACACGGTTATGGATTGTCTTAATCCATCTACCAAATGTCCCTTGATATTTTTATTATTATTTAAAGATAATCAAAACATTCTTTACCCAAATAAAAAAATTTCGTCCTTCACACTTATTTACCATTGATTGGACTTTGACGGGTTATTTTGTTTTATTGGCATGATTTAGAGTCCCTAGACATCTAGTTTGATGAACAGAGGAAGGGGGGGACGGGGGGGGGGGGGGGGGGGGGGGGGAAATTCCAAAATGTACAAGTTAGCCACACACCCACACAAAAAAAACATATAAGCACACAGTCCAATCCGTAAATTGGTCGTACACCACTTTTTCAACTCTATGCATGCATCCCATAAGAAATTATGAGCTTGTTGAAAGAAAAGAAAAAGGTGAGAAGTTGAAACAAAATAGAACTTGTTTACGGAAAAATGATTTATAGTTCTCTTCTGGACGTTTGATTTGCTTGTGATCTACCTACTATAAGAAGAAGGTAAAAGTGAAAACAAAAATGGAAATATTTACCTAATCACGGACAAAATTTTAAGGCAAGGGGTGATGTCCAGGGGTGGCGGCGGCTAATCAAGATTAGACTCAAACATTTTTTTTAAGTAGTGTTATAATTAAAATAATAATAATTAAAAATTATTTTTTTAATTTAAAATTTATCAAGAGAATATTTAGATTAAATTCAATATGACTTTACTTAAAAGATTAGTGAATTCCATTATTAGTAGAATTATGTTGTTGTTATCCAAGATATAGTTTTGTGAGATAATTTTTTATATTTTAAAATATCTTTTTATGATTTATTTATTTTAAAATTTATTAAAAATTACTACTTATTTTTTATTGACATAAACTAAAGTATTAAAATTAAATAAAATATAATTTTACATAACAAATTATCAAGTTCAATAACTAACAATTTGACAAATTTATATTCATTGATCAAAATTAAGTATAAACATCCACAAACTGTTAAATGTAAAAATCAAATAATATATCTATAAAATAAATAAAAAAAAAGAAAAACTCATAAATTCAAGATATTAATTGACATGTAATATTATCTTCTATTAGCTAGATTCTATTTGAATCCCAAACTATCAAATTAATAAAAAAATATTTAAAGATGAAGTATTTAAAAACTTAATTTGGGTTTAAAATTATTTATAATTGAAAACTAAATGAATTGTTTTGGGAGAATGAAAAACATAGTTAAAGATAGAGAAAATGAAGTATCGCGTATCTCAAGAGTAAGACTTAAAATTTTTAATAGAATAGTTTAGGTTTTTACTTTTCTTTTAATAAATCTTAAATTATAGAAGAAATTTGTTTTATCTAGTATTTAAATATTAATATATAAATTACTTTTTGATAATATTTAAACATTATTAATACATAAAATTTTTAATAAAATTTAATTTTTATCCCCACTCCTTACAAAATTGTAAAAAAATTAATAGGTTGATTAGCATCTTTAATTATATAAAACACTAGATAACTAATATAATAAATAAATATTTTTGTAATTGAATAACGTCATGTGACCTCACTCCCATGAAAGTAGGTCTACTCTAGCCGCCAGTCCTCAAAGTTTTATTATTATTATTATACATATAAAATTTGATATATATAATATAATTATTTTTATAATTACTTTATAATTTTTCTTCATACAAAATTTTGATTTTGCCATTGGTTGAAGGTGTAGGATGAATAGAGGTAAGAAGAAAAAATTAGCTTTGATTAGTTAATTTGCCAAGGGTAGAGCCCAAGAACACTAGAAAGGCGAAACAAGCAGTGGGATGGGGTTCAATGACGTCAACAAAGGGGGTCCAACGGGCAGCGGTGTTGTAAAATTTCAAAGGGGGAGGGGTTCGATGGATCCATGCCAGCTTTCATGTGAAATGCGTGGATTGAATTTGCAAAAGTAATTGCCCAAAAAAAAAACCTATGTTGTTGGCCCACGATGAATGCCTCAAGCTTACCAGACTATTAAAATATTAACACGAGGAGAAAATAAGCAAATGTGAAATAGAAAATGCTTTAATCCATTGCAAGTAATACTGGGTAATGAGACATGAGGAGAAGCCAAGAAAAAAGAACAGGGCTAGATAAAGCCGAACTTTCATTATTTACTATCAACTTGGGGTAACAAAACAATCGAATGGTACATCTTTTTTGCCTTAGGCCCCATTGCCTTGAATACACTTTTTCTAACTTTATAACGTGTCAAAGGAATTATAAGAAGCTAGCTCAGCTTCTTCTCCTCCAAGCAATGCCCTCACATTTTCTCCTACTACTCCAAAAGAATATCCACCATGGAAGTGCCACTGGTTGCTGAGTTTGAGACTCAATCCTCTGCATCTTCCTCTTCATCCCCCCGCGCAAGCGAGTCGTCGACAGGATTTAAGTCCAAGAAAGTTGAGAAAGTGAAAAATGCAAACGAAAGCAAGAGAAAGGTTAAAAATGATGAAGTCGAGGGGAAACATCCAACGTATAGAGGAGTAAGAATGCGTCAATGGGGCAAATGGGTATCTGAAATCCGGGAACCGAGGAAGAAGTCAAGAATTTGGCTAGGCACATTTTCTACAGCTGAAATGGCAGCTCGAGCACATGATGTAGCGGCTCTAACGATTAAAGGCAAGTCAGCTTACCTAAATTTCCCTGAGATAGCTCATGAGCTTCCGCGTCCGGTCAGTGCATCACCAAAGGATATCCAAGCTGCTGCTGCTAAAGCAGCTGCCTCAAACTATCCGAAAAGCCATGAAGTTGAAGCAGAGCTGAGCCAGGTTGATCAAATGTTTCCTCGATCTCCTGCAAGCACAGTGACATCTCATGACACTCAAGACTCATCAAGCTCACCCTTAATCAATAATGATGATGCATTCAATGACCTTCCAGATCTCTTGCTGGACATGAATCATCAGATTGACGAGTTCTGGGGCTCATTGTCATGGCAGCTGCCTGCAACTGATGATCCTGTTGAAAATGGATTTGGATATGAGGAGCCTTGCCTTTGGGAATACTGCTAGAGAGTACCCGAGAAGAGACAGCAACTCCCTTGCCTGTAATTTCCCATGGTTCCCAGGCTTGGTACATTAGTCACTAGATGTCCAATTTTCTTCCAAATTGGATGCCCAAATCTATCTGGCGCAAGACAAGATGGAATTTACAGGTTTGATTTAATATCTTGCTTACCCAAAAATACCACCCTGGAATTCTATTGATTAACAGAGGGGTCACAGTTCATCCATTCCAAAGTCACCCTGCTCAAGATAACAGGGGAGCTTTCACCTCCCTGATTTTTAGATGAACATTGTGAATATGATCAAATGACAAAGTTTTATGCACATTAGATAGCCTAAGGTTCTCTATTCTCACCCCCCACCCCCTCTTTTTTTTTTTTTATCGGGTTATAGGCTTTTTTACCTAGTTTTTAGGTGAAATTGTAACTTGAAAAGAGTACATAAATTGCAAGAAACAAGGTAGAATATAAGGAAGGGATCCTTTATAGTACTGTACTTGTTTTTTACTGTACGTTTTTGTGTTTTTCTTTTCTTTTTTTTTTCTTCATTTTTTTTCACCACCCATGGTTCGAGGGCAGAATTCTCCTGAGTTTTGATGCATATGAGACATGATTGAGTCAGAATTTCACCCACCTTGCTAAATTTAGTAACAAGTATGACACAGCATCAAAGAATTCCGTCATGTGCTGATGAATTCTTTTGTTTGTTATTAACCATACTACTACTATCTACCTTATTCATTTGTTTTAAAAAATATATACATATATGTTAAAATAATTTAAAGCTGATGCTCCATATGAGAAAAAAGCATCTAGAAGGAATATCTTTTTCTTCATCTGATTAAAGAAATCAAGGGACAAGATTTAGAACATCTATTTGTGGATTTAAAGCTCTGAAAAGAGGGGGCAAAAGAGCCAAATTGGTTACCAAAGCACACACTAATATAAATTCTGGTTTTAAATATATTAATTATAAAAAAAATTACATTGATTAAAATGAGAAAATTAATTGTTTCATCTTAAAGCCTAAATTGAACTTTTATTAGAAAGAAAAAGGGAATTATTACAGAATAAATATCAAACAAGAGCCCACATTTTGATAAATCCTGCCTGACCACAACAGGCCTTCAGTCAAAATAAGCTTTACCACCCCCCCAGCATTTTAATATTAAGAGTTAAGAAATCTTATTCTTTAATTATTATTTTTTCTTTGATTGGTTGACACATGCAACAACGACCCATTAGATTAGCTGTACCACCGAAGCGGTTAAGTGGCACCTCGGCCTTATCTTCACCATCTTTTCCCAGAACTCGTGGGTCACTTCCCCATCACTGTCTGCCCCTCTAGCCGGTTCTTGTCCATCGGAAAGGCCAACAATAATCACCTTCTTTCTTCGTACTTTGTTAAGATGATATGAAATTTCAATTTCGAAAATGTTTTGATCTTTGATCAGAGAATATTGATAGTAGTAGTATTTTTTTTACTTAAGATTTTTCATTCAAGATTTAGGGGTAGTCTGCTCATTTAAAAAATAAAACAATTGAAGAATAATTTGCTTTATATTGATCTTAGGAATAAATTAGTCCACATAATTTTCATGGCCTCATCTAAAAAATCATATATTCCTTCATGGACCATTGGCCATGCATTTTATTGGAGAACAATGATAACAGCTGAGAGAAGGATTGAATACATAGGATAGTACTAGAGAAATAATAACAAAATTACAGTATGACTTCAAATACACAATCATAGCTAAAATTTTATTTATATTTTTATAAATATATTTATGGCTCTAAATTATAATTAATTAGTTGGGATAGAACAATGATCTGTCTTGACTTGGAAAATTATGCAGATAATAATTTAAAACCTATGTCCAAATTACGCTAAACATAAAGAGACAAACACATAAAAAAACAAGACTGTGGAATTGCTGAAAATTTTGAAACATTAAATACAGAAGAGAAAGGGACTGGTTGGAGTGCGACAGGAAGCATCCTATGCTTTAAAAGTGAAATAACATAAATTAATAATTAATAAATGATTCTTATTTAGGTTGGATAATCAATGTTCTAATATGGGATTAAGCACAAGGTTTACCTACCGCATGTCGTGGATGATCTATTGAAGAAGAAGAAGAAGAAGAAGAAGAAGCCTTAAGTACTGTTTATATTGATTTACACAGTAGTATAATGTTTGTCAAGTATCTTGGCGTTCGTACAAGAGGGACAGAATGGCCCTGTAAAGGTTGAAAAAGAGTGGGTGAATGGGATTGAAATTTGGAAAGCGAAATGGGCAATTGAAAACCCATCTTTTTGTCTTTACTTTGGATATGGGAAAATGCTAGTCACTCAAATGATTAAGATACTTGTATGCTTTTGATGCACATAGTTTCCTTCTCTTTTTAACATTCCAGTTTCTTCTCAGAGAGATAAGACATAGATTCTTTTGAAGAAAAAAAAATTTTACTTGAAACCTTGGGTTAGCTTTCAATTATCCTAAACCTTCTTTAGTGATAAAGGCTAAAAGTCAAATTCTTGCATGTTTGCGTGCCAAGTGTCATGGTTTGATTGCAAAGTATTTTTGACTATTTTCATTGTATGCCCGATAGAACGACTATCCCCAAGGGGGGCCATTTAAGTCGAAATAATGCCACTTGGCTTGGACACAAAATAAAGGCATATGCAGTTCATCATTCATCGTTCATCATGGGCTTTGTTTGTTTATCAACCACAACAATGATTGAGTAAAATGGGATATATCCGATACCTGAAAGCTTGTGATTGTTTAATTTCTCGAAAGCTGTAAGGCCTGTTCATTAAAAAGACAGAAAGAGATTAAGAAAAAGTGCACTGCAATTATGGTCACTTTACTATTGAATGAGTTTTGACTTAAAGACAGGTATAATTAAAGCATAATTACAATCGATGAAAAGTGATTTAGTGCATTAATTGTTCATTTCTAATGTCAAATTCCCATTGCATCCCTTTTCACACTACACAAAACCTCTCAAATAATTACTTCCCCCTGTACAAGTTTTGACTTTTCTCATTGAAAGGTGCATGATTTTTTTCAGCACAAAAAAACAAACACGTAATAAAGCTTTTATGGAAGTGGTCTTCTGTTGTTTTGGTTTTTTTGGATGAAAAATGCTTATATCAATTTGTGTCAACTGTAGTAGTAATTGCTCCTAGACCTCCTCAATGAAAAGTACAACTCTTAGTTACAAGGTGAAGAACTGAAAAATCTTAAGCCCCTATCACCCAATTCCTTGATTATTGTTTTCCAATAAATGATCTAGGAACAATTAGTAAATGTTTTGGATATATACCAGTTAAATTGTTATTTAAAAAATAAAAAAAAATCAATATATAACACACCATCTTTATAATTAACTATATATTATATCCTAAATGGTTGAATATTTAATGATCTTTTTAAAAAATAAAAATTAAAAGATTGTGCACATTCTAATTAAAGTTAATTAAATGTTTAATGAGATATATAATAATCCTTAAACAGCCTGCCACTGATATTGTTGGATAATTTGGACATTGAAATTGAAAATTAATTATTCTACCTTTAATCCGTCCAATTTCTATATGCCAATTTTTAATTTTAATTATAAATAAAAGCTTTTATTTCTTTTTCTTGTTTTTGGTAATTAAACATAAAAATGTGCACCGATTGCAATTTTATAAGCAAAAGTCTCTCCACAATCAAAAATAAAATATTGTACTACTTATCATAACACACGTGAGGAAAGCACATATATAGGTGTATATTTTGATTTCCATGTTGGCACCATTTGGGAAAGAGAAAGAGAGTCTATAGCCTTACTTTTTATGTCATGTGGTTGAGTTGGCTTGGCTTGGCTTGACAGACAAAGTTAGTTTGGAATAAAGCATCTTACATTATAATCAAGTGAAAAGAATGATTACATAATAATAGGATTAGCAGTAGGAATCAATTTGCATTAAATCCAAAAACATGCATGTGTTCTTTCTCTCTCGCTTTGTTTATGAAGACACAGGGTGGGTTTCTGCTTATGGATAAAAAAAAAAAAGGGTACATTTTACTTTTAGAAGAGTTCAAGGCATTCTTCATCAAAGAGAAGGGAATTAAAGCAACCGGAGGAAAAGAAAGAAAAGAGAAGATAATTATACGTTGCAGTAAAAAAAGTGGAAAAGAATGATAAAGAAGAGAAAGTGGATGATGCTCTTACTCCCACAACCATAAAAACTTGGAAGACAAGCCAGAATTGGGTAGCTATGATTGTAACTTGGCATTCCAGGGAACATGTTAAGGTAAACGAGGGGCTACCTAGCTTTTCATACATGCCGTTACAAAGGGACCAACAACATCTGCTGTTGGTTTTCTTCTTGTTGTATTTTTTGAAGGAATATTGGGAAAATTACAAACCAAATCCAGTCCAATAAAAATGATAAAATCCTAAGGAAGAAAAGTGCAGTTTACAAAAGCTGTTAACCATGAAAAGTTAATCCCCTTCCCCAAGGGTATTTCATCACGCTTTTGTAAATATGACGAATTAGGACTAGTTTTGCAATTAAACAAGCCTCACCAAAGCATTAAGTTGCTTTAATGGTCGATGGTCAATTCTCTAACTCTTGTCTGAAAACAAAAAAGTCTGCAATCAAATCAAATGACCGTTAGCATTAAAGCCTCAACTTGTGTAGTAAGCCTTGATTTTTCTTTGGGAGGTATGATTATTCTTAATTGAAGTAAGGCATTCAATTATTTTTTGATTACTTGAAAATTCAAAACAAGTAAGCAATACGATAAGAATTAGTGCAAGTTTTTAATTTTGATGGCTCTGTTCCCAAATCAATTAACATGACGTTAGCAACGCAATTTCTGTTTTGCTCTTTCTTCTTTTATTTTAGTTTGGTTTTATTTTGTATGGCGGTATTTACCTGCGTATTGAGTATGCTAAGGCTTGTACATTTGCCTTGATATGTTTGGAATTTTGCTTATTCGACAAAGCTTAATAAAAGCTTTTTCATAATTTTCAAAAAAAATTATAAAAGAAAAAGTCTTGGGGGCTCTTAGTTTTCACAAATAGTTAACTCTTTGTTCAAGAAAACAATGGTAGCACGCTTGTTTCGTTGGTGTAAGGCCAAATTAGTACTATAACAGTAAAGAGAGTCAAAGTTTCTGCTACACTTGCATCACGGTAAGCCTTAGCATCTAGAATCTAGATCCTAGGTTTTATTTCTTCTGTAGATTTGCATATTATTCTCAGCCGACTGTAAAAAAGAAATGAATACAGAATCAATCCATAAGAACAAAAGTTGAGCCCTGTACGTTTCTCAAACCACAAACAAAAAGAGTTCGCACCCTTTGATGCAATGAGCCAGCTGCCAGGGCTATAGCTCCCCTGGATTCCTTCTCAATAATGCTGGGGGGGCGTAGTTGCTCCATCTTTGTCTAAGCTTAAGGGTGAGTATACTGTACATCACATCAGCTCCCCACAGCCACAAAGTCTTTCTCACTCCCGCACTCCCATTTCACTATAAAATGAGCTTATTAACAACGCGACAATGACACTATGAAAGGACCAGCACTTCTTTTTTCTTCTATAATCAATGTAGTTTTGGACCACTTTGTACAGATATGGATGAGATGATTAAATTCAATTCGCATGCTCTTCACGATTTTGGGCCTTCCTTTCTTTCTGGTTGTGTATAATGTTAGGGGGACTGCAGAAAGTACACACGGGGGTTGTACAGCATCGACAGGGCATCATGATCTTGGTTCTGCAAGAAATTGGATCAGCTTTTGAGTTTTGCCTTTGCAAATTCTTCTTCTTACATTCTCTTTTCCTACTTTGATCTTTTAAGGCCTACCACCAAATTAGACGGAGGTAACACAAGATGGTTGAGATATATATATATATATATATATATATATGCTTTGATGGTACATTCGTGAGAAAGTTAGACATTTCAAACTCATCAAGTCTATTGATTATATAGATGTGAATTAAGAGAATAAAAGGGATTTTCTTGTTGATTAATCTTTAAATTGCATAACCTAATCAACAACTTGTTGATTAATCTTTAAATTGCATAACCTAATCAACAAATAAGTACTAAAACAAATAACCAACTTTGAACTAATAGTTCCCAAATCTCCTATACCTGAAAATCTTATTCTAAACTTATTTGAAAAAAGGAAACCAATGAACTTTCTCAAATATCTTGGCCACATATATAATTATGCATGACAGGTGCATATATATGATTCATCATTAAGCTATTTAGGAGTGAAATCAACTAAGACGTTACGTCGAAATCATAAAATAAATTACAAAAGCAATATCAATTTTAACATTATATTCGAATATGTTTATTTATTTTCAATAATTCAATTTCAAAATAAAAAAAATTGAACTTACAATCTTTTTAAAATTTAATTGTATCATCCCACAAAGATATTTATTTTTACTTTTTTTTTTGCTCATATATAGTTGAAAAAATATATAAATTCAATAATTTTTTTTTTAGAATTGGAGAAGGAAGATTCAAATATTACTTTTTAAGTAATGAGATCATATATCAATCAGCGAATCAAATGCTCAATTACTATTCAATAACCTTCTTAGCTTTACATAATGTAACCATACTTTAATTACAAAAAAATTGAGTCAATCGTCTAAGGCGTTTGCCAGTCATTTTCTAATTCCGCTGTTGCTTTAGTGTTTAATGAGTGTTCTAGTTTGAAGCATAATAATTTCCACGGCACTAACTCATTTGATTAGGAAAGCATCCTAGGAAGAGAAAGGAAATCCATTTGTTTTCATCAAAATCCTAAGTAACAGAAATTAATCATTCGTAAGATTTCTTGACAAGAAACCATTTTGAGTCCAATGAAAAAATAGTTTTAGGCTTCTAGTCCAATCCAAACATTCCACAATTATTTTTTTAATTTGTAATATTTTTCTTGATTGGTGAAGAATTTTTGCCAGGTTGTTTCCCTTTTATAGCTTAGTTGCAAATGTTTTTGTCTCATTAGGACAGGGCATTGCCCAAAATAGTGAAGTAGAACATGCCTAGGATCAAAGGTTTGAGAACAAGAGGGTCATTAATTGATTAATAATGTTTTTTTTTCTTTGGAAATTTCTCAACAGAAAATGATTCCATATGTATTCTTTTTTTTTTAACCTGCGTTGTATGCTTGTCACTAGTAAGACCCCACCTCCTCATCGTGTTCTTCCTTTAAAAAGCTTGAAAACTATTTCTCAACCAATTCGAAGAACACCACCAAACTTGAACGAAAAATGGAGAAGAAAATTTGAAGTTCACTGTTTTTATGTTATAAATATTTTTTTTTAATTTCTTTTCTTGATGGATATTTTTTTTTGCCTAAAAAACTCGTTTGTATTGTTTATCGGTTTTGTATATTTGGACCAGGTTAGAGAGAGAAAGGGATTTGTACATACTCTCTTTTGTATATACAAGTTCTAATGTAAAAAAAAAAATTGTTATATTATATTATAAGATAAATTATAGAAAAATACTTTATGATTTAGTGTTTGTTTGACCTAACTTATTTATTTTTTAAAAATAAAAGTTGGGTCAAACACTATTTTATTAAAAGCTCTTAAAAAAAATCTTTTTTTAAAATAAAATTTAAAAAAAGTTTTAAAAAAAATTCAAATAGGAACTTTCTCTTTTTTTAAATAAAAAACACGTCAACTTTTTAAGATAGTTTTTTTTTTCCAAAAAATCCTCTTTCAAAAAAATCTCCTCCCTCTCTATCGATCTCCCTTTTCTCTCCCCTTTTTGCTAATCATCTTTTTAAAGTTTTTCTTATTATTACAAAAATTAAGAAAAAAGAAAATCTTGTTATGAAATAAATCTAAAAGAGCGAATAAAGATTATTGGAAAGAATAATTAAAGAGAAGAAAGAAAGTATTGAGGGGGTGAGAAGAGATCTTATTAAAGTGTGTATTTACAAATGAACTGAAGGGGTTTATTTATAAGCAAATAACCCCTTATCTTGATAGAATTTATAAGATGAAGATAACACTTAGAGATTAGATGGATTAAATCCTAATCCAATCTAATTTACATCTAATCTAGATATAGATAGAATAAATGGATATTCACAAAATATTCATAACACTCCCCCTTGAATATCCATTGTATCAAGAATATGCCTCGTTAAAACCTTACAAGGAAAAAACCCCATGGGCAAAAAAATTCAAGTGAAGGAAAAAGAGTACATAATTCTTTTCAAGAATACGCTTATGAAATACTGCCTCATTAAAAACCTTATCAAGAAAAACCCAGTGGGAAAAACTTTGATGAAGGAAAAGAGTACAGTGCGTATTTTACTCCCCCTAACAACTGCATTATTTAAGATTTTTGAAACGGCGCATCCCAATCTTTTGTACCAACTTTTCTAATGTTGCAGTTGGAAGAGCTTTAGTAAACAAATCTGCTAGATTGTCACTTGATCGAATTTGTCGAACAATAATATCACCATTTTCTTGAAGATCATGAGTGAAGAAGAATTTTGGCGAGATATGTTTTGTTCGATCGCCTTTAATGTATCCTTCCTTTAACTGTGCTATGCAAGCAGTATTATCTTCATATAATATTGTTGGAATTTTTTCTTGGTTGACAAACCACACGTTTCTCGAATATGTTGAGTTACAAATCTTAGCCAGACACATTCACGGCTTGCCTCATGAATTACTAAGATTTCTGCATGGTTAGAAGAAGTAGCAACTATAGTTTGCTTTACAGAACGCCATGAAATAGCCATACCTCCATATGTGAATAAGTAACCTGTTTGGGATCGAGCTTTATGCGGATCTGATAAATATCCTGCATCTGCATAACCAATTAAATCTGGTTTTGATGCATTTGAATAATATAAGCCCATATCCATTGTTCCTCGATGATATCGAAGTATATGTTTAATTCCATTCCAATGTCTTCGAGTTGGAGAAGAACTATATCTTGCTAATAAATTCACAGCAAATGATATATCAGGTCGTGTATTGCTAGCAAGATACATTAATGCTCCAATTGCACTAAGATATGGTACTTCAGGACCAAGAAGTTCTTCATTATCTTCACGAGGTCGAAAAGGATCTTTTTTCACATCTAATGATCTTACAACCATTGGTGAACTCAATGGATGTACTTTGTCCATATAAAATCGTTTTAGCACTTTCGCTATATAATTAGATTGATGGACAAAAATTCTATTTGTCAAGTGTTCAATCTGAAGACCTAAACAAAACTTTGTTTTTCCAAGGTCTTTCATCTCAAATTCTTTCTTTAAATAATCCCCGGTTTTTGATAACTCTTCAGGAGTTCCAATAATGTTTAGGTCATCAACATAAACATCAATGATCACAAATTCAGATCTGAATCTTTTTATAAAAACACATGGGCATATAGGATTATTTTTATAGCCTTTTTTCAACAAATATTCACTAAGGCGATTATACCACATGTGTCCGGATTGTTTTAATCCGTATAAAAATTTAATTAATTTGATTGAATAAATCTCTCGGGAATTCAAATTTTGTGCTTCAGGCAACTTAAATCCTTCAGGGATTTTCATATAGATATCATTATCAAGTGAGCCGTATAAATAGGCTGTAACTACATCCATCAAACGCATTTCAAGCTTTTCATGTACTACCAGACTAATTAAATATTGAAATGTAATTGCATCCACCACAGGAGAATATGTCTCTTCATAATCAATATCAGGCTTTTGGGTAAAACCTTGTGCGACAAGCCGTGCTTTATATCTCACTATCTCATCTTTCTCATTTCGTTTTCGCACAAATACCCATTTATATCCCACTGGTTTTACGTTATTTGGCGTACAGACTACAGGTCCAAAAACTTCACGTTTTACAAGTGAATTTAATTCCACTTTGATTGCGTCTTTCCACATTGGCCAATCATTTCTATGTCTACATTCTTCAACAGATGTAGGTTCAAGATCCTCATTTTCTTTCATAATATTGAGCGCTACATTGTATGCAAAAATATCGTCGACGTTTATTTCATTTCGGTTCCATCTTTTTCCCGTCATGACATAATTTATTGAGATCTCTTCATTTTCACTAATTTCAGGTACCTGAATTTCTTCTGAAATTATGTCAGGGGTCTCTTCTGGAGTTTTTGTTTCCTCTTCTTGACCATCTTGAATATTTGCTCCTTTTCTTTTTCGAGGATTTTTATCTTTGGAACCGATTGGTCTTCCACGCTTTTGGCGTGTCTTAGACTCATTAACAACAGCAGGTTGTCCTACATCAATTCTTATTGGAGCATTTGCAGCTGGTATATGAGATTTAGTTACTCTCTTTAGGTCAGTAAATGCATCTGGCAACTGATTTGCTATATTTTGCAAATGAATTATCTTTTGAACTTCTTGTTCACATTGATTTGTGCGAGGATCAAAACTAGATAGTGATAATGTATTCCAAGATATTTCCTTTTCCAGCTGCTTATTTTCTCCCCCTAATGTTGGAAAATTTGTTTCATCAAAATGACAATCAGCAAACCTTGCAGTGAATAAATCTCCTGTCGAAGGTTCTAGATATTTAATTATAGATGGAGATTCATATCCAACATATATTCCTAACCTCCTTTGAGGACCCATCTTTGTGCGTTGTGGTGGAGCAATTGGAACATATACCGCACATCCAAAAATTCTTAGATGAGAAATATTTGGTTCCTGACCATAAACCAATTGTATAGGGGAGAATTTATGATAACTTGTTGGCCTGATGCGTACAAGTGCTGCTGCATGTAAAATGGCATGTCCCCAAGCAGAAATTGGGAGTTTGGATTTCATAAGTAATGGCCTTGCAATCAGTTTAAGGCGTTTGATAAACGATTCTGCTAGACCGTTTTGTGTATGAACATGACTAACAGATTGTTCAACATTTATTCCAATAGACATGCAATATTCATTAAAAGCTTGAGACGTAAATTCACCAGCATTGTCAAGACGAATTGTCTTGATTGCATAATCAGAAAAATGTGCTCGCAAACGAATTATTTGTGCAAGTAATCTTGCAAATGCCAAATTGCGAGTTGATAATAAGCACACATGTGACCATCTTGTTGATGCATCGATTAAAATCATAAAATATCTGAATGGTCCACATGAAGGATGTATGGGTCCGCATATATCACCCTGAATACGTTCCAAAAACGTAGGGGATTCAATCCCAATTTTAGCTGGTGATGGTCTTATAATTAATTTACCTTGAGAGCATGCAGTACATGAGAATTCATTTGATTGAAAAATCTTCTGGTTTTTCAATAGATGACCACATGAATTTTCAATAATTTTTCGCATCATTATTGATCCGGGATGGCCTAACCGATCATGCCAAACATTGAAATTGTCAGTAAACTTCTGGTTTACATAACTTTCAATCATTTTAATTTTTGTGTAGTACATTCCAGAGGACAAAGAGGGTAATTTTTCCAATACATATTTTTTACCCAATATAATAGATGTAATATAAAGATATTCAATGTCTCTCTCCTTCGTTGTCTCAATATGATATCCATTCAAACGAATATCTTTAAAACTTAATAAACTTTTTTAAGACTTAATAGAAAATAATGCATCTTCTATTACTTTATTCCTCAAGGTAGTAAAATATTAGCTCTTCTGGAGTCCTCAATTAATCTTGTACTACCATATATTGAATTGACATTGATTTTTCTTTCGTTGTTAAGTAGGAAAAATATTTATTGTCTTCAAATATAATGTGTTGTAGCAATGTCTGCCAGACATATATTTTCATCATAGATCTTAGATCCAACAATATGAATATCTCATTTTTTTTTCAATAAGATATATACAATAAAAAACTTGCAAGTTATCATAAAAGAATATTACATATAGAATTAAAACACATAATAAGAACATATCATGAAAACATATTAAAATATCTTCATAATATAGTTATACTAAAATATACCAATTACTATTAAGTTCATTCTCGGATATTTCTATTACTAATCGAATGATCAATTCCTTCTTTAAGATAAGAAAATTAATAATAGATATTTTTATTACCAATCATGTAATTAATTCCTCTTTCAGAGTTGACAAATATATTGATGTGCTATATCAACTTAGTCATGATTAAAATCATCACAAGACGTTTTAATCTTTTAATGATGCTTGATAAAATTTATGACATACAACAGGTACGTAACCAATGGTCTTTCATGCCACATCAATGACAACATGTTTTCTATATTCCTTTTATTCTTTTCATTATTTATCCACTTCTGGTGGGTTACAAGTATTCATCCACTTCTTGATGGGTTATCCACTTCTGGTGAGTTAGTGGGTTAAGGTGTCCATCCACTTTTGGTGCGTTGAAAGTATTTAGGTTACAAGTATACATTCACTTTTGGTGGGTGATCCACATTTGATGGGTTATCCACTTCTGGTGGATTATCCATTTTTTTTTAGCAGATTACGGTATTCATCTACTTTTGATGGTAAATTATCCATCCACTTCTGGTGGTAAAATTATCTTTAGATTTTGATAATAAAATTATCCATCCACTTCTGGTGGTAAAAAATTATTTATCCATG
This sequence comes from Theobroma grandiflorum, assembly GCA_036013995.1. Lineage (NCBI taxonomy): Eukaryota > Viridiplantae > Streptophyta > Magnoliopsida > Malvales > Malvaceae > Theobroma > Theobroma grandiflorum. The sequence continues at coordinate 4,431,305 of CP142131.1, read as the reverse complement.
ATCATAATTATTAAATGATGTGGCATTCACTTCAGGGAATGGATAAATTTATGACCATGACCATAATTATTAAATGATGTCACATTCACTTCAGGGAATGAACATTCATAATTTTTATTAGTAGCTCGTTTGTCACATTCACTTCAGGGAATAAACATTCATGACTTTTCATTAATAGCTATATAATAGCAAATTTACTTTCCAATCGAAGTACAAAATATATACTACATGATAGTAAAATTCATATTAAAGTTGGTTTTAAGAGAATGAAAATACTAAAGAGATATCAAGTCACTTACCTGATTTTTTTAAAATCAGAAATCAAAACCCAATTATTGAAATCCTTTTGAAGCTTGAAGATGATGAAAACATTATAATTCTAGAACTTGAGAATTGTGCTGATAACGTGTTATGAAATAAATCTAAAAGAGCAAATAAAGATAATTGGAAAGAATAATTAAAGAGAAGAAAGAAAGTATTGAGGTGGAGAGAAGAGATCTTATTGAAGTGTGTATTTACAAATAAACTGAAGGGGTCTATTTATAAGCAAATAACCCCTTATCTTAATAGAATTTACAAGATGAAGATAACACTTAGAGATTAGATGGATTAAATCCTAATCCAATCTAATTTACATCTAATCTAGATATAGATAGAATAAATGGATATTCACAAAATATTCATAACAAATCTAAAATTCAAAACTGCATTCAAGTATTATTTTTTCTTTGTCTTTCTGTTTTGCTTTTCATGTTATTTTTTATCATTCTTTTTTTTACTTTGAAAACTCTTTTTATTATATGATATTTTTCAGTTTATTGTTTGATATGATAATTATGTTATATTTATTTGTTTTTAATGATTATTGAGATAAATTATATGAAAATTAAAAAGTCAATATTTATACTCATTTATGGTAATTCAATTTCAAAGAATTTTTTTTAAGGATAATAATATGTTACATTATAAGAAAATTGAAATAGATTTTAATTTTTTTAGCAACAGGAATTGCAAAATCTCTAAGTGAATTCCACATTTGAGCTAATAGTACCTAACAAATGATGTAGCATTCCTCAATAAAATAAATAACCTATTAAAAATGAAAAAAATATAAAAACCAAAACCTTTTTGCTCATCCAGGGGAACTTTATTGGTGGGGACATCAATATCTTGATAGATTTATATTTGTATGGAATTAGCATTGATGATTTCAATAGGAAAATGGGTTATGAAATCAATGGGTGATTTTCTTGACCTAGTTGGATCTATTATTAATATCATATTGGGTTCTCTTCCTTGTATGTAACATCAATTTTATTTAATTATAAAGGTCATAAATTTCAGACCAATTTTTTTAAAAAAAAACAACAAAGATTTTTTTCACACTCGTTTTTTTTTATTTGATTCAATTTTTTTACTTGATTTATTAAATACCCTTTATAGTAATTTTAATCAAAATTAAAGTTTATATAAGTTGTTTTATCAAACAGCTTATTTATAAAAAAGAACTTATAAAAAGTAAATTTACTAAATATTTTTAATTTAATTTTAAATGCTATTATTTTTTATAAGAACTTTATAATAGTTTTTAAATTAAAAAAAATCAAACCAAACATGCTTTTAATGTAAAGCAAATTTATTAATTGAAATTTAAAATTTAACACTTAACTTTCTCTTGTTTATTTGTATTACTTTTCTACCTGACACTATTAGCTTTAATTTTAAGTTTTTTTATTTTATTATTAATACCAATTTAATGAAATAAAAGATATTCTAATAATTTTATATTTAACATTGTCAATGGAAAAAATAAGATAGTTAAGCGTCTTATATTAAATTTGAGAGAGAAAATTTATTCTACCTCAAAGTCCATGGTGCTTTTTTTATATTTACCCTACATATATATATATATATATATATCGAAATGTGAATTCGTGTTACTAATTAGAGGGTTTTATCTCTAAAAAAATTCATAATTTTCAACTTTTGAAAGAAATATTGAGACCAACACTTGGCTACTTGAAAAACTGTGCTCTTCGGAATTTGAATTTGAACAAACGGACCACAAATTGACTGGGACATGGTCGTAATGTTGTTTTCCAGCCCAATAACTCTGCAGGATATCCTGAACCCGGGGCCCAAAAGAACTAAAGACAAAAAGGAAATATTATATTTGGCGGAAGCCTCAAGCCTTGTTGCTTTCTAATTTTTATTTAGCCGGACAGAAAAAGATTTAATTTTTTCTAAACGATGAGATGAAAGCTTAACTTTGTTTTGACTCATTTCTCAACCTACTATATATGCCAAGACTAAACCAATACAATGGATTGTAATTTTATTGAGATTAACAAAATTAATTTATAAAATTATAGAATGAAAATAATATTAAAGAAAAGGAGATAATTTAAGGTCAATGAAAATAATATCAAAAAAGCTCTAGTAAGTAGTAAATTTAAGTGTAAAAAAAGATAAGATATTTTTGTGCTACTAGATTATAAAATTTGAAAATAACTCGTAAAATGACAAAATTTTTGAAAAAGATTAATACATAACATCTAATATGTCGTTTATCAACTAGCAAGATATTGATGCTAAGTTGTGGGATTTATATTTAAATAATTTTTTATATCATGAAAAAAATTTAAAATAGTTTACACTATTTTAGGTTAAGTTATGCCTAGACAATCAACAAATAAACATGTAACAATATTATTAAGAACATAAAAAATATGTAAACTTAAATTTAAATTTTTATGATGGGTGACCATCTAATCAGAATGCTAATTGGTTTCACGATAAATGTGAAATAACGAACAATTTTAATCTCGATTAAGTAATTTTTAAATGAGTCTCAGAAGATTAACATTAAGATTTATTATTGATAATGATATGTATGGTATACATTAAATAGTTTTAGTTTTTAAATCTTTTTTACTGCATTGCATATGTCTTGCTATAATGTGACTTGTCATAAAAAGTTTTTAATAAGCTAACGATGTTATTAGTTTAAATCTAATTACTTACCAAGAAAGCATGGGAATTGTATTATGTTATATGGAAATTAATAATCCGACGTGGCAAGATCTTAAAATTCCCGCCCATTCTGATCAAAATCATAAAAATGAAAAAAAGGCCTTATCGTGAAGCAACCGGAGAAACTTAGAAAGTATTTTTGAAAATAGGCCCCACAGTCTCCATGATCAAGGCCCTTGATCCGTTGCCACGTAACCTTCATCCTTCCCCCATAAAAAGGCGCCACATTTACTTCTCTTTATCATTTAAAACCCCCTCTCTCTCTCCAGAAGCCAAAACCCTTCTTCTGTCTCTTTCTTTCTCTCTCCGTGTCTTTCTAGGCAAAACCCTAATAATTTTCTCGTTTTGGTGCAATCGTATCCGCGAACTTGACTATGCTCCCTTACTTGTACACCGTAGATTCCCTTTCCCAATCCCAAGACCTTACCTCGGCGATCCTCGCCTCCACCACTCCTACCACAATCTCCGCCACCTGCGCCTCCGTTGACTCCTTCTTGCACTCGCACTCCCCGGATCAGTCCCGCCATTTCTTCTCCATCACCTTCCCAACCCTAATCTGCAAACTCTTCGGCTTCGATGACGCCACGTCACCATCCCCACCTCCGCTGCCACAAAAACTCAAGCATCCCCAGTCCAACGGCTGGATCGAGCTCGCCTCCCAATCCAATTACCCAGATTTCTCCGCCAATATCTTTTCCCTCCTTTCCCCAAACGGAACCTTAATGAACTCAATATCAGCCGTTGATCGGCACTCTCTAGTCAAATACGTGTTCCCAATCGAACGGCTCCCGGTGTGGGTCCGGTTCATGCTATCTAACGGAAAAGATTGCCGGGTTTTATACGATTTGTGCCCTTTGTTTAAAGGTAAAGTCAAAGAAGATTCAATTAAGGGTTCTTTATGTCAAATTCAATTGAATGTTTTCGAATATTATATGTTTTGGTTCGCTTATTATCCGGTTTGTAAAGGAAACAGCGAGAACTTGGACTCTAATTCAGTAAAAAGAAGCAAGAAGTTTAGGTTAGAGAAATGGACACATTCAATTCGGGGTTTTTCGGGGTTGAATAAGCGTGAAATGGAGCAAAAATTCGAGGGTAATCTTTATATACAGCTTTTATATGCGTATCTTCATGCTTTTGTTCCTATATTTGATTTGGGTGCTCACCAACCTTATCGTAGTTCGATTTTGAATTACTCTTTGAAGTGCGATGGTTCAGTTATATTTCGAGCTGAGTTTTTGGTCAACGTTTTTGTGCATTACTGGTTGGTTGATAATGATTTTTCGCCATTGCCTGTTAATGTATGCAAATCGTTTGGTGTGTCATTTCCGTTTAGGTCAGTGCTTGGGGAGACCCCACCAACTAGTGGGTTGGGTGAGGTGGTGAAGTTGTTTGTGAAGTACTTGAATTTGAGCTCAGTGATAAGCACGGATGGGTTTCGCAATATTGAGCATAGTGACAGTCCAAGCTGGAGGGTTTCTGGCGGTTTTGATAGTGGGAAGTCGAGGGATGTTGTTTCTTTGTGTTCTGTCGGTTCTTGGAACTCGTGGATACAGAGGCCATTATATAGGTTTATATTGAGAACATTCTTGTTTTGTCCTATGGGATCTTCAATCAAGAATGCATCCCAGGTGTTTTCTGTTTGGGTTACTTATATGGAGCCTTGGACAATTAGCTTGGATGATTTTGCAGAGCTTGATGCGATTGTGAAGGGATCAAGTAAAGATGTGAGGAAGGAGGAACTGCGGTCTCAAGCTTCTGGATATTTGCCATTATGGCAAGGCTATGTGTTGTCTAATTACCTATACTACAGTTCACTTGTTATGCATTTTATCGGCTTTGCACACAAGTTCCTCCATACAGATCCTGAAGTAATAGTTGACATGGTAACGAAGGTTTGTTTCTTAATTATGGCTTTTTTCACTTTGGTCAAGTGAAATTTTTCTGTGTGTATTCTTGTGATTTAATCTAATATCAATGATCTAATCACAAAAAAAAAAAAAAAGGAAGATTGAAAAGATTTCATTACTTAATAGCCAAAAAATCTGGTTCTAGTCTGATGATCCTAACAAGTCCAGCCCATGTTTAGAATGGTTATTTAAAAGAATAAGAATATTCTATATACGTATATTAGCAAAAGTCTAGTTTCTGAAAAAGGAACATTATTGCCTTTCCTTATGGGGGAATGCAGATGTTATTGGGGCTTTCTAGTGGCCAAATTAATGTGGGTTGATGTGGTGTTTTAGTTGTTCTAGAACTGTGAGATTGGGCCTAGATTTTGGATTGTCCTAAGTTGAGTGTGAGATTGCATGAGTGTTTGAACAGTGATATGCATGTGACTTCTAGAGGAAAATAAATTTCTTGTTATGGTCTTGTCATCTTTAGAGGAAATCTACCATCTATATAAGTTGAATAGAGTAGAGCAGAAGGGGGTGTGTTAGTTTCACGTGGAGTTTAGGATTAATCATTTCATGGCTTATGTTGATTGCATAGATTCATATCAATTTCAAATCATGTTCAACCATCTTTTTATAGGCTTTCAACACTGTCTTAAAGTTGTAGATAATGGAGAAGCATTGGGCTGAAATAAGGAATATTGGGCAGTCATAGTGCCCTTGGTACATGTATCTGAGTTTTCTTATGATTTTAACGTAGAATATTGTCTTTGATATTATTATCTATTTTTCTTTCAAGATTCTGTTCATTCTTTATCTTGTTTATACAGGTGATAAGCTTGTTGACATCCTCTAAAGAGCTGGTTGATCTGATAAAGAATGTAGATACTGTTTTTCATTCTAAACAAGCTGTATCAAGCAAATCAACACTCAATAGCATGTATAGAGTTGTTCCTTCAATTCAGGAACAGTTGCAGGTAATTTCTAACTCAATCTCTATACTCTAGTGCTTTTGCCTGTCAGTGTAAGCAAATAGGGTTCAAATGTTTTCTGAAGTTGATGAAAATTTGAGCAGCTGGTCAGCATTCTGAACCAAATATTAAGTACAAGTTCATTTTTTTTGGTTTTTTGTTTTTTAATTTCACTTATTGTTTCTCAATAGTTTCTGAGGTAGTTTTAGGTCACTCTCCCACATTTGTTGATACTCAGCACATGCCAACAATAACACAACTTTCTTAGCATCACATTTCATTTCATTGATTTCTTTTGCTGGTGACATCAGGACTGGGAGGATGGGTTATGTGAAAGTGACGCTGATGGATCTTTCTTGCATGAAAATTGGAACAAGGATCTAAGACTCTTTAGTGATGGGGAAGATGGGGGACAGCAACTACTTCAGGTTTTTATAGTTTTTATTGTTTGCTATTGAAAAGCTGTGGTTGTGTTATTTGTAATCTATCAGAATGTCTGTTCTCATCCTTTGACAATCATTTTGTTGTTGCAGTTGTTTATAATGCGTGCAGAAGCTGAGTTGCAAGGGATATCTGGTGATAATCTTTCACACGGACTTAAGTTAATAGATTCATTGAAAGCTAAAGTGGGCTACTTGTTTGGTGGCTCAATGGTGAAGCCAATTCCTATTTCACCTGAATTGAGACAGCCTCAGCACTTACGTGATGAAATCTTCAAGCCCAGAAGAGTTGGCAACCAAACGCTAGCAAATATCACGTACAAGGGTGACTGGATGAAGCGCCCAATCTCTGATGATGAGGTTGCATGGCTTGCAAAGCTGCTTATCTGGTTATCCTGCTGGTTGAATGAAAGCCTTGGCCTAAACTGCCCCGAAAATACTGATGTAGGTTCTAAGTGGTCCTATGTGGATGTCCCAGGTGATGCAGCAAGCGTGAGTGGACCTGGAGAGGCCATGAAAACGCTGGTTTGCTTAATGGGTTCCTGGCTTCTAATGATGGGTACAATGACGGTGAGATTAATGAGAAAACATGGTTTAAGGGTAAATCTTAGGGTGTTGGCTTCCAAGAAGGTGGTGATGGTGTTGCTCTTATTTGTTGTGTTTAGTGTATTGAAGAAAGCTTTTGGATTGTTTCATCGATAGTGTAAATCAAACACAAGAACAGGGAGAAAATGGTACATAAAATGTGAGAAAAAAAAAAGGCTCATATTCTTTTATTTTTCCGTCTTCCTCGTCGCGAGGGTGGTTTCCTTTCCTTGTACTTGTCACCCGCTTTGTATCCAAAGTGACATGTGCAGCAAGAGAGAAATTTTGCAAACGCCTTTATTCTTTTTCCGTCCAAAGTTCTGACTGCTCTCTCTCGAGTCTCGAGATAGTAATGCTCTCGGCGTTCTGTTAATAGAATGAATTCGTATTTCATCTTATGGTAATTTCTTTTCGAAAAGGAAGGGTTACACTAGATTTTCATGTCAAATTTGACTTAAGATTGTACATTTATAAAATGTTAGTAAAAATATTTTTAATAATATTTTTTAAATAATTTTATATTATTTTTAGAAAGTAAAGTATAATTATAAATATATGTAATATTTTTAATATTGTTATTAAATGTTGAAAAAATGTAATTAAAAAGTTAAATTACTGTGGTTTTTATAATCTCCCTATATAATTAAAACCAAAATTTATGGTAGTGTGATTTCAAATGAAATGGAAGAAAAGAAAATGAGAATGATGAAAAATTAATAAAGCATTGGAATGTAGCCCAAAAGAAGCTCTCTGGTATGATAAATAATGTATGGCAATAATGTTATTTCATGAACTTTGTTTTGTTCTTTATGTTTGTCAAAATGTAAGTTATTGTCATTATTATTGATTCTAAATCATACACCAAAAATTGGATGTTAATTGTTTGATAGCTACCGTCCACTGCAAAATACAAAATACTAGCACAACTTAATAATCAATTTTGGCTATTAAGACTTTTCAAATTACTAAAGAAGATAGGACAATTTTTATATATAGAGAATACTAGTCCATGGCATGCAATTAATTCTTATTTATTTTTGTGAGAATTCACGTGAGACGTTTGAAAACTGAAGAAACTAGAAAAGACGGGACCGCAATATATTTACTAATTAAATCACTAATAAATCATTATTTCGTACTTATGTTAGAAAACCTTAATAAAAACATCGCTCAGGTCTAGTTGACGGTTAAACTGGCTTTTATTATCGACAAAGACAGGTGGGAAAAAAACAAATTAATTCTTTTTTAAAAATAAAGAGGAATATTGAATGGAAAAGAATTTCATTTTCCATAAGAAAAAGGAATTAAGATGTTGAAATGGTACATCTTGAGTTAAAGATTCATCTCGTGGATATGCTTATCTTAAAACTACAAGTTTCAATTGGAATTGGGTCCATCACAAACTTTTCCTTCCAAGATTATCATGTTTGTTTTCAATCAAATGTTTCTCTAAGAGATAATTTTAGTGTAAGAAATCTTAACAGTTAATCAAAATTCATCATTTTCCCAATTGAATTAGAACTGGGAGTGAGGAGAAAACCAAGGTCAAGGGCTGGGAGTAAATGAAGTAAATAAATATAAAAAGAAAAAACCAAAAATTTGCCAAAACATGGTAGAACTCATTATGGGAATCATGTGATGGGTGGTCCATGTAGATATCATCATGTTTCTGACACGAAATTGGCCACCATCCCAAAGTTCTCATAGAAAAATGCTAGGCATAAGCAGCTGCAATGTGTTTTTGCAGCAGCCATGCATGTTAGTCAAGCCACTTGCATTCTTCTAAGACAGTTTTATATTCAAAGTTCACTGAATTTGGTTGAACAATTAACTCTTCTCCAAGTTTTTAAAGATTTAAATTTTTAAGATTTTTTAATTTTAAAAAATTTTAGATTCAAACTTGAGGGAAGAAGGAAAAAAGGACAAAAATGTGTGGAATATTAGAGAATCCTTACATTTTCCTCTCTTTGTATAATTTAAGATACAAGAACTCTTCTTTTTCTACCTAAAACCAACTCATGTACCTTGGTCCTATTTGTCGTAACTTAATACATAAAGAAGGAAAAAACCAATTTGCGTGGGAAATTGCTTTGATTAGACAAATGGGTGAAACATAATTGCACTTTAAAAGCCCCAGGGCACTCGTCATGTGGCTTTCTTTTGCCCTTTTTTGCGGGCAACTAGCCAAATGAGGTCAACTCAAGGATAAAAAAGAATGGTCAAGGCATTTTCTTGGCATCATTGAATGCAGGAGCCAACAGCCACAAAGAAGATAAAAAGAAAGAGCCAACTAACAAGAAGATGAAAGCCAGCCATGTGAAAAAGGGGCCGCTGCCTCCTGCGGGGATATTAGTATGTAAATATCTTGCTGTTGCCTATTGGTCCACTTGCGGCTGCCATGGCAGCATTGCTTATCTCCATATTTGTGATGGAAAACAGTCCCAAAGTTCCCAACTACCTCTTCTTGGATAAAATTCAAAGAGTGGTGAGATCTTGTTGGTTATTTGGTACAAATTAAAATGTTGCAATCAAGACTTCAGCACTCTTCATCAACGAGGTTAAAATCCTATAGTTCTTGAACATTGATTTTTTTGAATATGCATATATGTAATTGAAATAATGAAATTGGTGCTAAGAACACCTAGCTAGCTGTATGAGGGGTTCATAATCTAATTTAAGGTCTAATACTGGAGTTTTTGAAGGTAAAAATAAGTTGCTTAGGATGAAAGATTGGTCAATGGTCTAATACCAATCATTTAAAAGTACATTGGATTAAAAATTTGAACTTAAATTTAAATTAAGCATGAAGAAATTATGCCACAAACAAAGAGACAGGACACGTCCAAAACAAAGGAAAAGTTGGATTAAGTAGTTAATAAACATGGTCAGTTGTATAAATAATAAAATAAACCTACCTTTTTAGTTATTTTATTGTTCCCTATGATTCAAGGAAATGAATCAGCACAAACAGCAAACTATATACAATGGAGGGTGTACCTCCCATGGTAACATAAAGTCTAATAGAACCGGTAGTTGAGGGCTTCCGTCTTTGGCTTCGCAGGAAGGGTAGATGGGATGGACACTCACTGACCATTCAATCCTCTATGTCACTAAGCCAAACTCTCACATGTTTTATACTCGACTTCCCTCCTTGTTTTCCCAATCAAAGTTACTCTTACTAAATCTAGCAGCTAAAAGCATCTCTCCCCAGCTTAATTTCCTCTCTCTCTCTCTCTCTCTCTCTCTCTCTCTCTCTCTCTCTCCCTCTCTGTCCCTTCTCACAGTGGCAGATGGCTCCTAAGAAGGATGGAGTGAGTAAAAGAGTTATGAACAAAGGAGCATGGACAGCTGAGGAAGATCGAAAATTGGCTGAATATATTAAGATTCATGGTGCAAAGAGATGGAAAACTATCGCAATTAAAGCAGGTAATTGCCTTCTTTATAGCTCTCAGCTGAAATTCCATCGCATCCATTTTTGGAGCAGTGGGAATTTGGATTTGACAGGCTGCAGTGTTTCCGTGTATAGGTTTGAGACGCTGCGGCAAGAGTTGCAGATTGAGATGGTTGAACTACTTGAGACCAAACATCAAGAGAGGAAACATATCTCATGAAGAAGAGGACTTAATTCTTAGGCTTCACAAACTGCTTGGGAACAGGTTGGTATCATTTATTTTTGAAAAAAGAAAGCAAGGTATCTAGTGGACTTTGACTTGCAGTCCATCGCTTCCATTATTAACTATTTTCTTGCATTAATAAAATAGAATTCTAAGTATTAATATTGAATCTGTTTAAACGTCGGTACAGGTGGTCCTTGATTGCTGGGAGACTTCCAGGTCGAACAGACAATGAAATTAAGAACTACTGGAATTCACATTTGAGCAAGAAAATAAATCAGAAGGAGAAAACAGAACAAACTCCAACCTCAGAACAAACTGTGCCACAGAAGACTTGGGAAACAGTAACAGTTCAGATGGTAGAAGAGGTAGCAAAAGGAAGTGATGAGAACTTGGAACTTAGCTTTGATGCAAACGAGTTCTTTGACTTCTCAACTCAAGGTTGCTTTGGTTTGGATTGGGTGAATAAGTTCCTTGAACTTGATGATCAGACTCCATAGCAATTGTGTAAGTTTGTAATAATCCATGCTTCCTCCTCTGAAAAAATAAAATAAAGAGATGTTTGGGGCATTGTTATGTATTAACTTGAATTAAATTGCTCTAATTTGCTGCATTATTCTAGTCAAACGATTATCGGCGGGGGTTGCCCGCCAACTGAGAATGTCACGGCATGCCAGAGAGTCAATTTGCTCAGTGGAATCTGGCCTGGTGGGCTACAACCCGGGAATCGCGATATGCATATTCACTTCTGGTCCCTTCCCAGCGTGCCAAAGTAGCTCGGTGGTCCTTTTCCATTCTTGAATAAAAAGTTACATTAGTTCAAAGCAAAGGTGGGAGTTCTCAACAAACTTAGGCGTACCGCAACAACAGTACAAGTTATCAAGCCATTCCCATAAACCATAGAACGTCATGTGACTTCATGTCAGGCATGACGCAAGTACATATCCAGTGGATCAATCAGCAATGTGAACACATAACTGTAATACGTTGTAGTATCTATTCGGTATATGAATCAGTTTAAACACTTAAAATTTGGCTTAGTTCCATGATTTTAATGTCAAAAAAAGGCGAAACAGGAACACTGTCGGTATGTTGAAATTTCTCGCATCGAAATTTTCAGTTGATTTTCCCCCAGAAATTTGAGGCTAAGTTACAATTAATCCACCTCAAATCAACCGACACAAAACACAAAAAAAAGGGTCGAGGCCAGAGGTCAGCTGTCAGCGGTCAGCTTTTGATTTGGATCATGTTTTTGTCATTCAAATCCTATCCCGTGTACGAAGTCGCAGTTTTACTTTGGACAGCCAAGAGGATATTTTTTGTCGCTGAGTGCTGCTGATATTCCTTTCCTTTTTCCTTAGGGGGAGAAACAACGAATTGGAAAAGGGAAAAAATATGCAACAACAAAAGTGAACGCTTTCTAAATATTCTTGCATCTAACGCTTCCTCTGAGACAGGGTCCTGCTTTTTCCTTAAGTACTTTTTCGGTTTTCTCCCTCGGAATCAAGAGCGTAGAGGCCTTGGTGTCAAGGCGAAAAAAAACAAAAGGTTGGTGAAGTTTAGGTGATGGGAGGCGTATCTATCTCTTACATTAATGAAGAGCGATGAAGATGCATGGTAATTTTGGGTTTTTACGGTTAGTAGCTTGAATTTATAATAGTATATATCTGGCAACAAGTTGATTAGATTCGAGAAAAGACTTGGAATTGGTGGGCGTTAACTATTCAGAAATTAAATTGTAATCATTTGAAAATACGTACATTTTCCAGTCCAAGTCAACAAAGTGAGTTCATGGTGAAACAAAAATTGAAGAACAGAAAGTTGCACAATGTTTCAACTACTATACTAATCTATGATTCGAGAACAGCGAAGTCTTACTCCTAAGAGAATGCAACATGTTTAAACTGTGCGGTATAACTTCACAGGTCTCCTATCTTCTTATTCTAAATGAGTTCAAAGGCTGCCTTGGGTTTTCCCTGCAGCAGGAAAAAGGAAAAGATCAATGGTCTTATCATTGTAAAGATAAGGTTCAAGTATTATAAAGTACTAATTAATTTGCAGAATATGAAGTTCTCTAGATTTATCTACTTCAACTCAGAAATTTTGCTACACTATCGACAAGTTGACTAAAAAATATTGAATGTTACAGAAAATAGTGATATTTATGTTTGTTATATTTGCTATTACATCGCTGCATATCCTGATGTTGGGGGTCTTATGATGATGTTTGACAGCTAACACAAAAGGGAACATACCAAAGTAAAAGCGGGAGTAGGCTCTAATCCTTGTGCTGGTATATCACATCCTATTTACTCAATGCCAAAGTTGAAGCTAAACGTCATAATCCATGAACTAGAAGATTAATGTACCAAGAAATTCAGATTAATGATTAAGCTATGCCTCTGTATCAACGATTGTCATTCTGGCATTGGCGCTTTCATTCCTCTTTCCAGCTCCAATTACTGAGTCCTGAGCATGAGACCAGTTCACAAGGCAATAAACATTCCGTTGCAATCTTTGTCACATCCTATTTACTCAATGCCAAAGTTGAAGCTAAACGTCATAATCCATGAACTAGAAGATTAATGTACCAAGAAATTCAGATTAATGATTAAGCTATGCCTCTGTATCAACAATTGTCATTCTGGCATTGGCGCTTTCATTCCTTTTTCCAGCTCCAATCACTGAGTCCTGAGCATGAGACCAGTTCACAAGGCAATAAACATTCCGTTGCAATCTTTGTCTCATCGACAGCTAAGCCTTCGAATTATGGCAACTGATGCTTGCTTAGTCACGAGGTTGGGCCCTTTTCAGCTTCCACCTTCTTGGCAAAATGTTCCCCTATAGAAAAACTAGCTAGTCCTGAGAGATTTGGATCTGGTTCAGCCTGTTAAACCAAATGGAATGTAGTATCATATGGAACAGATCATATCTCACTGGTCTTGGATTCCAAAGAAAATGCTTCTGCACCATCTTCACATTAATTTGCATTTTAAGGTATCTTCTCAATGGAATAGCCAATAGAATCTCCTTCAGTTTTGGAATATCCTTTTCAGCCACGACCACAGAAAATGCATTCCAATCCAGGACTTCACTAAAAGGTAGGACAAAGTTATCTGCAATAATCACTGGCACACACTCATAATATATAGCCTCAACAATCCTAGGGCTGTTCACTTCATAACCCATGGGGCATATACAATATTTACTTGATTTCATATGCTGAATGTAAGTCATATTTCTAGAAACTCGAATTGGTAAAGGACCATAGATTTTCATGTCTTCTTCTTTGTCGTGCCAATACTTGAGAAGTTTGGGACGGACCCTGCCATGCATGTTCCCAGCAAAGAAAGCAAGGATCGGGCGTTGTGAAACTCTGTTCCCACGACCAATATATCTAAGAGGTCTACCAGGATTTCTTATGGCGGTTTCTGGTAGAGAAACATCCTTTCCCGCAATGAAATTTTCAGATAGGTCAGCATTGCATACGGCTTTTATGGTGTTATTTCTTAGTTCCTTGTGTGCAGAGGTTGTGTAAGGACCCTGGAAAGGGTTAAAATATAGATTAGTGGAAATTTAGGTGACAAGATATGATATCAGTATCTTTCAAAAAAAAAAAAGATATGATATCAGTAACCAGCAAAAGCCTATATATGGAATATACAGATGTAAGAATAGAGTTTAATCAAAATGGCACTTCTTCTTTCTATGGATAAAGAAGAAAATAGATTACCATACCCAATCATGGCATGCAACAAGAAAATGATCTGACCCTTGTGTGCGGTTCCAGAAAGGGTACTTTGCAGCAATCATGTTCACATAGTCCCTTATGAAGATTGACAGTGGTCTCAGATTATGTGAGTTTGGCACATAAAGTGCCAACTCCAGCTGGCGTGAACTATATGGCAGATAAAACAGATGAGCCTTTTCCGGGTCTTGGTTAACAAACTCCCTGTCTGCCTCCAGTAACTTCATAAACCATCCTTCAGATGCATAAATACCTAAAAGATGAGGTTCATGGAAAATGGGCTTCTCTCCATCAGGGTAAATGTAGACTTTAAGTATCATCTCCATCAACTCGTAGCTCCTAAAAGTTTCAGCAAGAACGTAGATTTCAATGGTTAACTACCATTGACATTTGCAAAAATCACCACCAGAACTCATTTTGCAATGAAATGAAATTGTGAAGTGAAAATACCTTTCGAAAATAGAGACATTCCGAAATACCGGAGCATACAGATAAGAATCATCATCATTATCTACAGCTGGTGCATGCTCAATTTCCTTTTTCGCGTACAGAAGAGACTCATCAGGTGACAACGACCGAAGGTATCTCTGAACCACAAGTGACACATATTGGTTGGATTATTGATATCCGCTACCGTGCCATACTTCACATGTAAAATGGAAAAGGAAAAGAAAAAGCGGGATAAATGACTCTAATATCTCTACCTGTAGGCGAGGAGATACTGTTCTACGAGGAGGAGGAGGTATGACCTGTGGTCCATCATCGATTTTACTCCTCCGCCTTCTCTTTCGCCTTCTACGAGAAATTCTATGTCTTCCTTTCGAGTCATTAGATGAATTGAATGAAACAGAGGGAGCAGTTGGCACAAGTTGAAATCGTTCCGATCTTGTCTCTGTCAGGTTGTTGCTCAAATGCACGGAACCAGTCAAAGATTGGTATGATGAATCATTTACAAGAGAAGGAAGGAACCAGATGCTCCGCTGATAAGTAAACAACAAGGTTGGAAGCACTACACCAGCTATTGACATGACCGCTCCAGCAAATAACAACTTTCTCCAGTCAATTTTGCGCCATCTGCAATGCCGGATTAATTCTCTAATCAGGGCTACAGCAACATGTTTCAATAGTTTCCTCATCTCATTAATTGCACGCAAGGAGTTCCAACTTGCCAATCAGAAAGGGCAAAGAAGTGCAGTGATTCTGGCCTTTGCCTTAACATAATACGCCTTCGATGCCCCAACTTCATCTACTCCATCTTGTTAATGAGACAGACACTAACATGAGGCAGAAAAATAAAATTTAAAGTATCCAATCGAGAATATTTTCACCAGTTTTCCCACAATAAGACACAGATGTTATACCATAAATAGTTCAAGAAAACAGATGAAAAAAAGGTGGCTGTACTATATTTGAACTTAAGGCACATTTAAGATATAATCTCACTAGAAAACAGTAAGGATTTGAATATGTTTCCCTGCATTGATTTTAGATTCTTGAATTTGAATGGAGGCTCCACGCGATATCAACTTTTGTTTCCATTGCATGGAAAAATTAATAGAAAATTATGGTTCTTATGATCTCAGTCAAATTCATGAAATTTCATTATATCTTCACTATTTAAGTTATCGATCCAAGTTTTAACAATTTCAAGAAAAGATTTCAAAGTTAGATAAAACAACCATATTGAAGTTATCCAAGATTTCCAGCAGACCACCCACAGCGTCAAAGAATTTGGTTAACTCAACCCAAAAAAACAGAATAGATCAAGGCAGTTGGCAAATGCCAAAGACCAAATTTTAAGGGTAGCCATCAACTTCCAACAGCAAAGCAACTCTATGAAGTTCACAACCGAGAAATTTGTGTCTCTATCCTAATAAAATTATACTGAAGAATATATCCAACAGGAAAGCGTATAATTGCAATTGTGATAAGAACTGACGCAGGGCAAATTAAATACTATAAAACCAACAAAGCTAACGAGGGAAACAAACATTGAAAAAGTAGACACAAAACAGGGTTTCCTGTTTAAGCGAAAGATGAACGGTTCTTATAAAACAGTTGACCAAGATCAATTGCATATGTCTGAAATTTGAAAGCTTCCAAACTTGGGAATCCATCCATCTAGAATTTCACACTCTTGATCCTTTTTAAACCTCATATTAAATCTTACGTCTTCTGTGGGGTTATCATAACTTAGCTGGAATTTTATGTGTTAACTTGAAATCTTAGACTGGAAAGAAAGGAAGAAAGAAAACGTAACGAAGGAAAAGAGAAAAGAGATTATTACCTCAATGAAGAGAGAAACAAAGATTCTGGGAATTGAAGGGATCTGATCGAGAGTGAACAAAGAAGAGAAAAGATGGAGAAAGAGAGAGAAAAAGACAAAGAAGAAAGGTTTGAAATGGAGGGAAACAGCGAGAGAGACGGTAACGGTCTCGGTAATGGTATATATATAGTTGTTTTGACTTTTCTCAACGTTCTGTCCCAGTATATTTATTTTTTAATTTATTTAAAAATAATACATTTTGAAGTAAATTCTACTTATACATTTGATGAATTTAATTTTTTTCACATGACATTTCATTTTTTTTCATTTAGTATTTTATGATTTTTTTTCAATTAATAGCTTCTTGATAGCTACAAAAATTAAGTTTTTAATTTATCTAATAAAATTATAATTTTTTAAAAAAACGTAAATAAATAAACACTTAGCATTTGGTTCATTGATTAGTACATAATCTCCTTGTCTAAAAACCAAGTTCAAATTCTCATCTTCCATTTATAAAAAAATATATATTTTAATAATTTTATTAGATAAAATTTATTAGATAAAATTAAGTATTTGACAGTTTAGCTTCTTGTAAAAGCAAAAATTATTCATAAGATATTAATTGAAAAAAAATATTTACAGAATTTTGAGAAAAAAAACACAGAATATTACATAAAAAAATTACAAATATGGATAAAGTGTAGGTAACATTTTAATGTCAATATTTGTAATGCATATATATGTATTTAACTAACAAAACAATGTAAAAATATTCATAATTACTAATTATTTTTAGATAATTAAAATCGTAATTCATTATCCAAAATAGGCAAAGGGTTACAGAAAAATAATTTCCTATCTCCTGCAAAGTTCCACATGTAAAGGATTGGTAATAAAAATAGTTACAGAATTAAATCTAGCTTGTATATTTTAAGCTATTCGATTAAAAACGGCACAAGGAGATAATGTTCTAGAAGTTTGCCTCCTTGAATTCCTCTCCCTCCAAATATGATTGAATTCCAAGCCAGACACAGCAGCAGAGATGAGAAGAAATCTTCGCTTTCAGCGCTGAAATAGCCCAAGCAAGCTTAGTGCCCCAATTTCATTGAAGAGCTATTAATCTGTTTTCATATTTATTGTATTTAATTGTTGGGAAATTATGTAAAACAGTAATTATTTGAATTTATTTTGACATAAAATCCGAACAGGTTAAATACTTTATTAAAATAAATTTAAAATTAATTTTAATGTATATTATTAACAAAAATTAAATTAATAAATTAAAATTAACTCTTAAAAATAAGTTAAAATTTAAAATTATGCTTATAACAATTAATGAATTTTAGTAAATATTATATTAATTCTAAGTAATTTATAAAATAAAAATTATATATATAAAATTAAAATATAACATTAAAAATTATTATTTATAATTGAATTAAAATAATAATATTTTAAAGCTACTTCGTGAACTCTATTCAGATTTCATGATGGATAGTAATTTTATTATTCGAACTTGATTATAAGGTATATTAATCCTACTTAATCGAATTGAGTAATAAAAAAATTCAATTATAAAATATCCATTGTCATTTAAAATTTTAATATTTCAAGAATTAATTGATTTAAAAAATATAAAATTTTAATCTTGAAATGATTATTTTTTCTTTGTATTTCAAATTTGAATACATGTTTCTAACTTTCCTTATGTGAAACAAGGAACATAATTAATCTCATAAGAAACTTTAAGTTAAATGAACATAAATTTATTCTTTAAATAATAAAGCTCAAATTCAAACAAATTATTATTATTAAAATATTCATTTGCTGTATATATGTATTACTCAAATTTACACAATAAATACAAATTGCCATTATAGGCAAACGTAATTAATTTTCATTTTTGAAAAAAAAATCAGCAATTTTTTAAAAAATCAAACCAGCCGTTGAAGTCGATGTAAACAGGCAAGTTAGACGGTAAAAATGGTTTCATAAAATAGATTTTCTGTTTTTTTTTTTCTTAGAAAATTCAGAAAGGAAAACAGGTAAAGCGACGTCGTTGCCACGAGAAACGTTTCTTCCTATGCTCCTCTCCCTGATAAAGTTAGACTGACGATTTCCGCACACGTCGAGACTGGCAACTTCTACCAATAACGCAACGCCACCTCATCACACCCTCCAATGTCGACCGATCCGGTATCTCAAATGACTAAAAAGCCACCGAACATCCCATAATCCGCCAAACCACCTGCAAAATCACAAAATTATTAAGGCTAATTCCGTAACTTGAATCTCCACCTATTTAATCTCAGGTCGCCCCACTTCGATTACAAGAAGAAAAGCGGAGCAAACAATTTTTTGAAAGAATCTATTTTAATTTTTAATTTTTTCCCTTATTTTTGATCTTGCAGCTGAAATGAATTAGTGATTAAAGTGTAGAACCCGGATTAAAATCTAGAAATCGGAGGTTCTAATTTCTCATTCGAGATCTCTCGATGGCCGCCCCGTTCTTTTCTACTCCTATTCAACCTTACGTTTATCAGGTAACTTTTTTTTTTTACTCCACTGATTTTCTGTTTGGTTCCTGAGAAATTGAGGTAACATTTGAAGGAAATTGAACTTTGTTTCTTGTTGACTGGTGTGAAATTTTAATGAAATTTAGACCTTACTTTGGCATTTGATCTGAAGATTCGTAAATTGGGTTTCCTTAAATAGAGTTGACTCTGACTCCATTTCTGTTGAAATTGATCCCTTTATAATCAATTTGTACGCAGCTTTCTACAGTTTTGAGACTGCAGTGATCAAACTGTGAGAATAGCTAGTGTAAATGCCAAGGTCGGGAAACAGCAAATATTTTTTCAGCTTTTCTAAAGGAAATTAGTGGAAATTAGAATATTAATTTTGTCTCGTGTAAACGTCACAACGTTAATATATATTTCATATGCTTCATAGTCTCATGTTGTTATAAAATCGTGTAGAGTCCGCAAGATGCTGTGATCCCATTTCAAATATTGGGTGGTGAGGCTCAAATAGTTCAGGTACTACCAAGGGTTTATCAGGATTTTTCATTTTTAATCACGCCTATGATCCGGTCCCTATGATTGTGAATTTTTTTTTTAATCTTGGTATTGATTCTTTCATTTGCCAGATAATGTTGAAGCCGCAAGAAAAAGTTATTGCAAAACCTGGTAGGTTGTTCTCTGCGCTGTTGTATCTCGGTTGGATTAGTGCTACTATTCTTTTGTGATTTAATATAGGAATTAGTGTCTCAATGCTATTCATCATAGTTTTAGTATTTTGGTGATTATGCACTTATGTTTCATGGTGAAATTATGAATGGCTAGGCTTTCTAGGTACTAGGATAAGTATATTGTTGGGTACTAGGAGTTCAGCCCCATATTCTCCAATTTGAAATGCTAGAGCTTTCTACTGCCTAGAATATATTGTAGTACAAATAGTGGTTAGAAGAGTCAAAAAGTTTAATAACATGGAGAATCTACTTTAGTATCATTTTAGACCATCTATCCCTATCTCATTGTAGTGGCTTATAATTACGATCAGCAAACTCCTATGAATTTAGGTCATCAGCTGAAGAACAGTTAGGAGAACTGCTGAATCAATAAGATGACTGGCTTTCTGCATTCTATTAGTCATTGTTTGCTATCATGTAAACGTTATTTCATGCAAATTGTGATGGACTTGACATAACAAAAATGTAGGCTCGATGTGCTTCATGTCTGGGTCCATTGAAATGGAAAACACTTATGTCCCTGAAAATGAGGTAGGCATATGGCAGTGGCTTTTTGGCAAGAGTATAACTAGTATTGCTCTTCGCAATCCTGGTCCAAATGATGGATTCATTGGAATTGCTGCACCTTCTCTTGCAAGGATTCTTCCGGTTCGTGTTTCGAACTAACTAAATGTCAACAATTTACTTATTTTATTTATAGAATATGTTAAGTCTGAGTACTTCATGATCCCAGAATTGTCAGTTTCTTATGGCTAACCATGAGTTTTCTCTTGTTCCTGGTTCATGTTTATTTGACAGATTGATTTGGCAATGTTTGGTGGAGAGCTTTTGTGTCAGGTAGCTGACTTGTTCATTGGTCATTCTCCTTTCTTTCCACTAATTATTAGTTTCCTTTTCTTTGTCCTTCTCATTGAAGTGGAGAATTCGAATAACTACATGGAAATTCATTTTTGCTGCAGAATTAACTTGTTTTTCATTCCATTAGCTGGAATTTTTATGTCATCCTGTAAACTTGTTTTGTAGCCAGATGCATTTCTTTGCTCCATCAATGATGTGAAGGTCAATAATACAGTTGATCAGCGGCCACGAAATGTCGTAACTGGTGTAGAGGTGACATAATGATAGCTTAATTTTTCCATTTTCCCTCCTTATCAGATGTGTACTCAAGCTGTGTTCAACTGATCTTTTTCTGATATGTATTTCTGTTTCTTTGATTTATTTCTCAAAGTTTTTTAAGCGATTTCTGTCTGTGTTTTTGATGAACATGGTACTGTCATGACAGGGATTTCTGAGACAGAAGTTATCTGGCCAGGGGCTTGCATTTATTATTGCTGGTGGATCTGGTATGTGTATTTTTGTTAGAGTTACTTGAGTGCTTAAAATACCACAACTTTTTACTGTTTGCTTGCCTTTTGGTTTTATGACAGGTTAGGGCTATACTTAGTTTTTCTATGTAAATTCATATGCATGTTTTAGAGGTCATACAAGAGCATGTTTTATTTCATTCCTCCCATTTTTTCTCATGATCTTTTTGTTCTCCCCTTCCCTCCCTGGAAAGTAAAAAAAAAAGTCTTTTTTTATTGCTTAACCAATCATTGATAACATATTCCTCTTGCTAGTTACAGCAAAAAGTTGAAGTTGATAGATATATCCCTAGGTAAACTGATCAATGGGATTCTGTGGTTTTCTTTCTTTTGCTAGTTGTGCAAAAAAATCTTGAGGTTGGTGAGGTGTTGGCTGTTGATGTGTCATGCATTGTGGCCCTCACTGCTTCCATTGATGTCCAAATCAAATTCAATGGTCCAATGAGAAGAGCAGTTTTTGGAGTAAGTTGCTTTGAGTTTGTCTTTTTGTACTCTTGAGATATGATAGTGGTTGAGTGGGGGTGGAGGTGCATGCATGTTTTTTTTTTGTTAAAATTTGTGTATGTGTGTGTTTTTAATTGTATTTTGGCCAAGAAATTTGTTCTTGTTGATTGCAGCTTATACTTACAAGAATTATTAATTAAATATAGTTCATCTTTTATGATTGATGAGATGGTGTGGTCTCAGTTGCACTGCTTCTTAGGACTTTGCTTGATGCCCATGGCTGCATATCACTTACCTATGGCCTTGTGATTGTGATGTTCTTTTTGCGAAATTGCAGGGTGAAAATTTGGTAACAGCTGTTCTAACAGGACCGGGCATTGTCTTCATCCAGAGTTTGCCATTTCATCGATTTTCACAGCGAATTGCAAGGTAGTATCTGGTGTTTTTTTTTTTTTCAAGGTAGTATCTGGTTGCTGCATAAGTTCCACAAAAAACACTTGGTGAATCATATGTTTCACATGCACTGTCCTCTATTATCCATTTCCTCCAGCTCAAGGCTTAACAAAGTGAATGGATTCTGGTTTGCAGGGCGGTTACATCTCCAAACATGAGGGAAAATCCAAAGTTCTTCGTTCAAATAGCTATTTTCTTTTTTCTAGCATATGTGGTGATTGTATCTTCTTTAATATTAACTGATGTGTGAAATTGTCTTTCCTTCTTTAATTTTTGTTAATTTTTGTCTTCCCTCTTTAGGAAACCTAGATTAAATAGATCAAAGTGTTTGCTTCAAGTTACCTTGTGTTATCGAAAACTTCACATCCAGTTATTCAAAGAAAAGAAATTTAACTCTTGTAGTTTTGACTTTTGAGTGGGTATGCTCAATACTAGGAATTTTGGCAACTGCCATTGTTACCTTTGTATTCAATTTAAACCAATAAGTTGAAAAGGGTTTTGATGCTAAGTTGTTGAAGGTTTTTGCTCTTTTTTGGTTAGGTTAAGTTGCTAGTTTTAGGTAGAGAGCTCGCCTTTTTGTCTTAATGATCATTGTGGGTTGTATTCAATCCTATGAAGCAACTTTTCTCGTGTAATTGTATGTATCTCTGATTCACTCAAGCCTAGTGTCAATAGAAGTCTCTAACAATTGTTAAAAGACTTTTGAATGGCACGGAGGCTTAAGGTGCAATAAAATCACTTCTCAAAAAAAAAAATTAAAATCAATAAGGTTTAATTATTCAGACTTACTATGTCCATCGGCTCATAGGCTATGGGGTAATGATTTCTCAGTAATATTACCTCAGTTTATATTTAAGGTTAACATTATCTAATTATTATTAATATTTTATAAAATAACCATTAATCATAACTGTCCCTTGATCTTTTCGGCTGGGTGCACGCATCATTGTCATTGAGATCTTGGGTTCGATGGCTATCGGAAGATTTGACTGCAATTTATCTTGAGTACCATCAATTGAAAGTTTTATGCACTTCCTTATCCAATTGATGGCCATGACTCCTTTCCGAAGTAATATTTGACTGATAAAGATTGTGCGCTTATATTTGAATTCAAACTGCAATTTATCGTAAGTCAGATTATTGGATTTTGATGGTACATTAATTGAAAGTTTTATACACTTGTTTATCCAATTGATGCCCGTGACTTCTTTCCGAAGTAATCTTGACTGATAAAGATTTTGTGTTTATATTTGAATATTGAATGCTGCCCGTATCATTCCGTAAATATAAAAAAATTAAAAATTATTTTTATACAAATAAATATTTATTTATTTATTTATATTTTAAAATTTTAAATATAATAAAAATATTTTATTTTTTAATTTTAAATTTATTTATTAATATAATATTGATATATAATTTATTAATAATACAGATTTTATATTAATAATACATTCAATATAAAAATTCGCAGATTTTTGTAATTTGCGTGGAAAATTACTTTTGACGAGCATCGACCGCACGTGCGGGGCATATGGCGGTCGAACTAGTATTTAGATACACACATAACGTCTTGAAGGCCCCGATCCTTTGTTTCGGTAAATAATAGCCTGGTTTTCGATAGCCTGTTCGCTTGTTCCCCCTTCTCTCTCTATGAAGCCTCCTTACCCAAACCCTAACCCTAGTGGTTAACGATGATCGCTGATCATTTGTATCTCTCCAATATTTAATCAAGGTTCTTCAATCTTTGAATAATCTCTTTTCAATTTCGGCTTATCAGAATCTCAACCTTCGAAGTTGCCGAGTTTATCTTTGAAGATCGACCGGTCATGGGATTCTGTTTCTGAAGATTTATTATTTGTTCGAGTTTTAGAAGATCTGGATCGGCGAACAATTGATTTTTCGAATCCATTTTTCTAATAAAAGAAATCGAAGAGTTCGTGTTGAATTTGATCAAGATCTATGACCAAGGGGCTTTTTCGTAATTCTCTTCCATTTGCCCTAGTCTAATTCGAAACTTCTGGTTTCGCTGACAAATTCGGAATTCGGCGATTCTTTGAATATCGTGGAGAAATTGTCCGAGATAATTTCTTGAAGATAGCTTCGGATTTTGCATCGGAGAAGAATCGACGAGTTTGGTTCGGTTTCTCTTAGAATATAAGAAAAAAAAAGAAATTTTGTACTGGTTATATTTGTTTTCTTTTTTGAGTGGATATCAGGCCTTAATTTTTTTGGAAGGCCAATAAATAAGTTCATTACAGTATTAAACTTTTTTTGTGTTCATTATTATTATTTTTAAGAGGAAAAAAGAAAAAAAAATGGCTGTTTATTACAAGTTTAAGAGTGCAAGAGATTTTGATTCAATTGCCATGGATGGTCCGTTTATAAGCGTTGGTACTTTGAAAGAAAAAATATTTGAATCAAAGCACTTGGGCAGGGGTACCGACTTCGACCTTGTTGTCACTAATGCCCAAACTAACGAAGGTTGGTCTTTGCTCTTTGCTAGATATAGTTAATTGAATCTTAATAGGCTTAACTAATTTTTTTGGGGGCAGACAATGCATTTAGTAATATTTTAACTATTTAATGTTCATCGGTTTATCCTTTGGGAGTGTAAGCTTTCTAATTTGGGTGTTTTATATCCTTACACAGACAAATTGATTTAAGGTTCTGCTTTTTGGGTCTTAAGTAGTCTAGTTTTTGATACAATGCTTGCCCCAAAATTGAGTAGAGATCTAACACGGGGATAGCATCTCTTATGTAGGTGGTTCTAAACTTGATTAGCTTTCTGTACTTATGAGTGTGTAGAGTTGGGGTTCTTCCTTTGAAAACGTCAGGTAGCTAACTGGTTACTTGGATGCTTAGTTACTGACCAAATCGACCAAGAATAGTTTGTTTTGGGAGGGGATTCTGATTTTTTATTGAATCTAGCATAAAAATGTGAGTTTGCAGTATGGCCAAATCTACCTTTTTATTGGAATTCTCATTGGGCTCTATTGTGACTCACTCTTTGTTTCTTGACTGGATATGTAGATTGTATTTTAGTAATTTTTTGTCATTCACAGATTAGTTTGTTTGTAGTGTTTTATAGACTCGTTCTCTCTTTTCAATTTCAGAATATCTTGATGAAGCAATGTTAATCCCGAAAAATACTTCTGTATTAATTCGCCGGGTTCCTGGAAGGCCTCGCATGCCCATTGTTGCTGCTCAAGAGTACTATCTTGATCCTTTAGATACCTAATGACTCAAATATTTTAATTTTAGTGGACTTGTTAAAAAAGCAAGTATGAATGGTTCAGTTAACTGCATGAACTTGATCAGTTGTTTGTTTAGATCAGTTCCAACTTGTACCGTGTACTATTGTGAGACGAAATTTGATTCTAGGTTTGAGTTTGGGCTTTATTATGCTTCACAGGCCTAAGGTGGAAAATCAGATTGAAAATGCTCAACCAGAAAAGAGTAACTTCCTGGATGCTGATTCATCTGTTCCAAAATATGTAAGCTTTGTTCCTAATATATTTTCGTTGACGAAAATTGGTTTTTTTACATGCTACTAGTTTCGGCTGTTGTGTGCATTTGAGGAATGTTGTATTTATCAGCAAAGAGAACAGAAGAGAAAGCTAATATTAAGCTTGATTTTTACTTGTAGCCTGAAGACTCTGAATGGGATGAATTTGGGAATGATTTATATTCAATCCCTGAAACACTGCCAGTGCAGTCAAGCAATCCACTTCCTGATGCTCCTCCTACTAATAAAGCTGATGAGGACAGCAAAATTAAGGCTTTAATTGATACTCCTGCCTTGGACTGGCAGCGGTGAGATGACTGCTATTTTCTTTTTCTTTTTTTTCTTATTTAATCTTTTGTTTGTTGTCTTGATGCAATTTTCATTCTTATTGATTTTAATTATTTTGGGTTTGCAGCCAAGGTGCAGATGGTTTTGGACCTGGTAGAGGCTTTGGAAGGGGTATGGGTGGGAGGATGGGTGGGCGTGGTTTTGGTGATTCTCTTATGCCCTTTTCTTTTTATTTGCATTGTTTATCATGGTGGGGTGTCTTGGTGGTTGGGTGTACGAGTTTGTGTATATGATGTTCTTTTTATGTTAAATCTCTAGATCATTGAAGTTTGATTTTTTTCTGCTGCTTAGTATTGTGGTATAAATGTGCCTGTGTGCTTTTGCATGTTAGTAGTGTTATTTGTTAGTTAGTTTGTCTACTGCATATGAGTGTGCTGATCATGTCCATAGTTGCATCACTTAGGTGTGAGCTTGTTGGTGTTCTATGCTTTTGTAAATTTATTGAAGTTTGAACTTTCACTGTTGTTGCTATTACATATAATGATTTTTTCTGTGAACTTGTGTGCTTGAAAGAGTTATGGCCATTTATGCTCATTTTAGATTAGTGAGTTTTGTGGGACATTTCATTCCTGTAATTGTACTTCTGAAATTGTATACGGAGCTGAAGTTTATGTTTTTCTTATTGAGGTCGATTAGGATTGGAGCGCAAAACACCTCCTCAGGGTTATGTTTGTCACCGCTGTAAGGTGCCTGGTATGTTGATAATACTTTCTTCTTTTCCTATTTGCTTTGAGATTATACTTTTTAAGGAACCTGTGCTTATTCTGGAATCTGTGATGCAGGGCACTTTATTCAGCACTGCCCAACAAATGGTGATCCAAACTACGATATCAAAAGGGTAAAGCCTCCAACTGGCATTCCAAAGTCAATGCTAATGGCAACTCCAGATGGCTCTTATGCATTGCCAAGTGGAGCAGTTGCAGTTTTGAAACCCAATGAGTAAGTGTTTTGTCTTATAAGTGTGCTTTTGTCTACGTTTGTAGGGAATTCTATTATTTATGCTTGAAAATTGATTCTGTGTTTCTGGTAGGGCTGCCTTTGAGAAAGAAATTGAGGGCTTACCTTCCACTCGTTCTGTTGGTGACCTTCCACCTGAACTCCATTGCCCATTGTGCAAGGAAGTGATGAAAGATGCTGTTCTAACTAGCAAATGTTGTTTTAAGAGTTTTTGCGATAAATGTAAGTTTTATAGCTACTGATTGCATGCATCTTCTAGTTCTTTTACGCATGTTAAAGCTCACTTTAAAATGTAACTCAGGTATAAGGGATCACATTATCTCAAAGTCAATGTGCGTATGTGGGGCAACAAACATACTCGCGGATGATCTTTTGCCAAATAAGACTCTAAGAGATACAATTAATCGTATATTGGAGTCTGGTAACAGCAGTGCTGACAATGCTGGAAGCACTTTTCAAGTTCAAGGTTCATCAGCTATTGACATAATGAAATGAATTGCACATTAATGAGTTCTATGATGTTAGAAACATTATTGATTTATCCTGTCTTTCAAATTTAGATATGGAGTCTGCCCGGTGTCCACAACCAAAAATTCCGTCTCCTACTACATCTGCTGCATCAAAGGGAGAGCAGAAGCCAGTATCTGCTAAGGAAGAAAGTCCTAATGTGAAGGATAAAGCTAATGAGGTGAAGGTAGCTATTCCGCCACAGCAGGTTGTGGAGAAAGTGAAGATTGCTAAACCTGCTGATGCATCTGAGGCTACACTTGAGTCGATGAGTGTGAAGGAGCCTGCATCACAAGGGAGTGCCCCACTTGCAGAGGAAGAAGTGCAACAGAAGGTGGTTTCTGGAGAGGCAGGTAATGATAAATTTTTTTCTTAATTTATTGGTTATGTTAGTTGGCTGAGGTTGAAAGACAATCTTTAAGAACATTGGTACAGACCTCGCAAAAGTGGTGAGATTTAGGGTTCAAACCTGGGTGGAAAATGCTCGAGTGGGGCTATTCCATTCCATGTCAGCCTCAGTACCATTCCTGTTTTTAAAAGATTGTGGCTGCTATATATTACTTGTGTCATTTTTTCAAAGTGATTTTCTGATGTGTATACTAACAAGTCATACATTCTTCAGGCAGTAAATTTCTCTGTCATCTTCTTTCCTATTCCATCTTGCACTCGGAGTTGGATGGATGATCTGTGTGTGTGTGTTATGAGAGAGTAGTATTATTTCTTTAGTGGAAATCAGGAAAATAAATGGAGTGAAGGCTTAATTGTGATGTTTTTCTTCTACAGGAAGGAAAAAGAAAAAGAAGAAGGTTCGTGTGCCAGCAAATGGTATGTCTGCAGCCCCTTTTTCCTATTTGTTGATGGTGCAAACCACGTGAGTTTTTTAAAATCATGAGGAATGTTTTCTAACCTGAATCTTATTCTTGTTGCCCTCTAGACTTGCAGTGGAAAACCCCTCAGGATCTTGCAGCTGAGAACTATATGATGTCTATGGGTCCCTCTGCCTATAATCCTTACTGGGCTGGCATGCAGCCTGGGATGGATGGGTTTATGGGTCCTTATGCTGGTGCAGTGCCCTATATGGGGGGCTATGGACTAAGTCCATTGGACATGCCATTTGGAGGTGTCATTCCTCCAGATCCCTTTGGTGCTCAAAGTTACATGTTTCCTCCTATCCCACCTCAGAGGTATGTTTAACATTTGTTAAATTGCCTATGCTATGTTTGTACCAGTTGCATTTGTGTTGCTGGGGTGTGTGCATGGCATCTGTGTGTTTTGGAATTATTATTGGGTTGAATATCAATGAGCTTATGACTAAATATGCAACTTGATGCTTTCTGGATATTTATGGTCTCACTAGCTTTGAATGGACTATCGAATTGAATGCTTTATAGAGATCTTGCTGAGTTTGGAATGGGTATGAATGTTGCCCCACCTATCATGAGCAGAGAGGAGTTTGAGGCTCGGCAAGCTGATTTGAGGAGGAAGCGTGAAAATGAGAGACGAGGTGAAAGGTACTGAACATACTTTCTGATTCTAAGCTGACTAGGTACACTCGTTGTTCAATTGGACTACTTTCCATTGGCCTGGGAATAATTCCTAGCCTTTTGGCTACTTCCTGGATCATAGTGTATGTAGGTCCTGAGATCCCTGAAAAGGGCATGCTACAGGTTTAAAATAATTTGTTTCTGCTTGTTATTTACAGGGATGAATTTCACATGATTAAATGGTTTGATTATTATTTCTAAAATTGTTGCAGGGAGTTCTCTAGAGATCGGGAATTCAGTAGAGAAGTGAGCAGCAGTGGTGATGTTTCATCATTGAAGTCTAAATCTGTATGTATTCTTTATTTTCCTAGTTTTCTTCTGTTCTTTTTGTTTGTGACGCCAGGAGGTATGGCTACATGATGTCCAGCAACCATTTGGTTAGGGCACCACCCTTGTTTGTAGATAAAACTTTTTCTTCAGGGAAAGGAATATAAGATTTTATTTTGTGATTGTCATTAGGTTCAAATAAAATGGGATTCATTGATTGTTTCGGTGGATGCTTTTAACTTTTTAAGTTTTTTATTTTGGTTATGCAAATATGTTCCACTTATTGACATGAGAAGTCAAAGGAAGGGTATAAAATTGAAACTCAGGCAGCCCTTTTTAATTCCCTACCTACTGTAAAATTTTGAAGTTTCTACTCTCTCTCTCTGCAAAATTTTATGGTGGTTTACATTGAAAAAGGATAAGCATATGTGGTTAGTCTGAGTTGTGCAGTTTAAGCATGTATTTGTGGAACTTTGCAACCTTGTGATACCATGTTGCCTATACTACTAAATATTTGCTCTATACTCTGCTTCATTCCTTGTTTCTTTTAAGACTGTTTTCAGCTATTTGTTTCTAAGTTTGTAATGAAGTACGAGTGAGATATACTTGAAACCTTGAATCCATCCTGAGGACTTCAGTAATGGTGCCGAATCTTATTGGGT
This sequence comes from Theobroma grandiflorum, assembly GCA_036013995.1. Lineage (NCBI taxonomy): Eukaryota > Viridiplantae > Streptophyta > Magnoliopsida > Malvales > Malvaceae > Theobroma > Theobroma grandiflorum. Next base: position 4,401,449 of record CP142131.1, on the reverse strand, counting down.
TTGAAGTAAATCACCTCCACAAAGACAGCACAGTGAAACATGAAAATAACAAACTCATTGGCATACAGTTAGACATAAGCTTGTCATATGAAGTTCCTAATTGAAGCTCTGTTCCAGTTCAGCTTGTGTCTCTGTTTGTTCCGTGCTGGTTTTCAAGTATTTATAAAAAATAATTTGGAATTTTTTAGTACTTGTGGACTGCTATTTTATCTCCAGTTCCTCTAGTGTCTTCATCTACCAAATAGCTCTTGCATTATGCTTTTTTATTTCTATCCTCAAAATCAACATAAAGAGTGATGTATGTTTATAGTGGCTATTCATAAAATACTACTATAGGGTTCTTGTTTTATTGGAAATATAAATAAACAGTTACTTTTATTTGTGTCCAATGGCAGTGACACGATTAGAAAATGGTATTTTGATGATGTGTTAATAGAGGTCAAAGAATTCTGAGGGACAACCTTAATAACAGGGGAAATATGCTCCCCCAAATGGGAGAAAAATTTTAAAAATGAAAAGGATCCATCTTTTAGGATGAGTGTTTTTTGCTTCCTCTTTGATGTTCAATGTGAGGGAATGCATTTAACTTGATCGTTTCAATTATGTTGTTTGTTCCAGAAGCCTATCCCACAAATGTCAGGTGGTGACCATCGCCATGAACATCTTGGGCACCGATCAGAGAGGACCTCACCGGAACGCTCCTTGCGGGACCATGATGCGCCTCCCCGCCCTTTAAAGAGAAAAGCTGACCAGCATCATGACCGTGAACGTGATCATGACTATGACTATGATGATCGTGACCGTGACCGTGAGCGCCAGCATCACCATCGATCTGAGTCTTCCAAGCTTGCTCCTGAAACAGCCACCAAAGCCACTTTGACGACCATTACGGCAGCAATGGATAAGAAGCAAAAGGGAAGTGTGTTCTCTCGCATAAGCTTTCCAGAAGGAGAAGTCAGCAAGAAACGCAAGCTATCTTCTGATGCACCTATATCTTCTGGCCATCACAAGCCGTCTTCCAATGGATACTATGATGACTACAAGACTTCTTCAGCTGCCACCAAGGCAGTTTCTGCTACTAGTGGCAGTGTGAGGAAGAGCACTAGTAGCAATGCTGTAGATTACGAGTCTAGTGACGATGATAGACATTTCAAAAGGAAGCCCTCAAGGTATGAGTCCTCGCCACCACCATCAGCTGAGTGGGAAGAAGAACCGCGGCACTCAAGAGGATCCAGGGAACGAGAGCGTAGCGGCTATAGTAAACATAGATAGAATATAGAGCAGGTTGCATCGCTGCTTGCTGTAGCATCAGCGAATGCTCTCGAGGAGCTATCGCATACTGTTGCACCGTTATACCGCTAATGGGAGGAATTATGTGGAGAGATGATACAAATTTTTTTTGCTTTGTATTTTCAATCCTAGTGTCTTCAATAATTATAAAATTATTGTGTTCTAAATTCTATTGGTCCTTCTGCTTGTACCATTAGAAGTCTTTCTCTCTCTCATTCTCACAAGTTAAGTATATAAATATCCCGTAGTGCTTTATGATTACACAATTGCTTTTCATAATACAGCATTACTTATTATTCCTGAATCAAGTGTTAAGAAATCCAGGTTTTATGCAACGAATTTAGTTCTTTCTAGCTATCTGCCGGAGCTTTGCTTGGTGTCTTATTTCAAAGGAAACTAATTGCGCAATATTCTAAAAGATTTAAGGACCCAAATCACAATGGTTGGTCGCACAAGATGATAAGGTGGCGTTTGTTTGCAGGATTGTAAAGTGACTTTACCTGTAATATGTTTAATTAAATTACATTGCAGCGTTTGTTTTGTAATAGACCACTGCAATGTCAGATTGCAATGTAATCACATTGCAGCTCAAAACCAATACAATGTACATTACATTGCAGGCTGTAATGTTTGTAATGTTATTAAAGACATTTTTACCCTTCAATTTTATTATTTTATTAAAAATATTTTATAATATTATAATTAAAATAAAAAATATTAAACTAAAATATATAATATAAAAATTAAAAAATAAAAAATAAAATATAAAAATTAAAATTTATATAATATAAATAAAAGAAATTAAAATATGATATATAATATAAGAAATAAAAATTAAAAAAATAAAATATAAAAAATTAAAATTTATATAATATAAGTAAAAAATATTAAAATAAAATATATAATATAAGAAATAAAAATTAAAATTTATATAATATAGACAAAAGAAATTAAAATAAAATATATAATATAAAAATTTTATTAAATAAATGAAATAAAATATACAAAATTATAATAAAAAATGAAAATAAAATATATGACATTAAAAATATATTTAAGAGATAATATTATATAAAAATTAATAATAAAAAATACAAGTATATTAAATTTATATTTTTATAAATAAGGATAATTTTGTAAATTAACATTACATTCCTTGTAAAGTACTTGTAAAACAAACACTGCAATGTTATCTTCCCTGCATTTTAATCATTACATTACTTATATACCAAACACTGCAATGTTATCTTCCATGCAATCACATTCCCTGCAATCACATTACATTGTAAAGTACCAAACGCTACCTAAGGGTCCGCTGTCTCGATAGATACGCTGCCTGACCATCTTTGTCTTTAATTTGTTACCTAATTGATTACTTAATGACTTTTCAATTTCCAAAAAAAAATTGGCGAAATCTAATTGCCTGTGTACGTTTTGTTAAGCCAAGGGTATGGTTTTATTAATTATTACTAATCATTTACATCAGCTAGAAAAGGAAGATTATCCTGGTTGAAGCTTCAGCGCATCTTGCATCATTAACTGTCCAAAAGCAAATTAGGAAAATCTTTATTTGACCATTAGATTCATGGAATAAGAGATAAATTTGGAAAAATCATGTCCTATGTTAGAATTATATATGGATTCAATATCATTTAACTTACCTTATATAGGAATGAATTTTACCTTCTTAAACCTTAGCAGAAGATAAAAAAAATATACATGAATTAAAAAGATTAGCCGATTAATGAAGTTTAATTTTTTTTTATAAATAAATTATATTCTTTTATAATTTAAAATAAAATAAAAGATTAAAATGGGCACTGCAACAAAAATACCGAACTAGATAAATTAATATTAATATGATTAATTTTCCTATTTCGACATTGAAATCACAAACTCACAAGCGCCTAATCCCTGTCAAACATTGAGTCGGTGAAGTTACACTATATAAATTAACTAAGCCGTGGCTCTCAAACCTTGTTCACAAGATCACCTCATATACATATCATAAACCGTCTCCTTTCTCCTCCTTGTTTCCTTGGTGACTTTTCTCTCGAGAAAACATGTCATATTATCAGCGAAGATATCGTCGAGAAAGTTATGAACATGGAGGTCCAAGGATGAGTCGTCCAAACTTGCCCCCAAGGGTACCCGATGACACTGGTACCTTTTCCTCTCTCTCCTTTCTTAATTTCTTATGTTAATGAGAACAAATTAAAGGAACAATATATATGGTTATATATTTGAGTGTTGCCTTTGATTATACGTTGATTTAAAACTAGCATGGACGTCTGGAACTTTTTATTTACGTAGTACTAATTCGATTTGTTCTCATGTTTATTTTCCAGGTTCGTCATGGCAACCCTTGCCTGCATGGGAGCGAAGATTCTGCGTAGTAGTGGGTGCAATGCCCTGGAAGAGATTTGTGCAAGCAAAGAACAATCTATATCGGACTGACAAGGTTTATGAATGGAATGATTCGGCTGGGAAAAAGGCTTTCGACGAAGCCAAACAACGATTCTGGGCAGAATTCCATGGTTTTCCTTACAAGAAACACTTGCCAAATGCAGACCTGTACATCGATACCAACATTGATTGGAATCCGGAAATTGATCCAGAACTTGTCTCCGGATTCAGGTCACCTTCTGATAATGAAGGAAAACAGGTTACTTTTAAAAGAAGTAGGGAAGGAAAAGAGGTTGTTAAAGAAATCGACTACTTCTCAATTCCACTGGATCAGATTAAGGCAACTGGGTGGGACGGGTGATGCTGCATGCGGTCCGCAACACAGTTTGCCCGGATATCAAACAGCAAAGGCCCAATATGAACAGCACTTGCCTTAATTTGAATTTCAATTTACTATATGTTAGCATCTCATACTCTTGGTAACTCTTGTCTGTTGTTTGGTTTGTTCTAGTGATAACTATGATTTGCCATCTCATTTCGATACAAATTAACTAAAATATAAGCTTAATTATCGTAAAATTAAGGTTTTGTTTGATTAATGAGTTTAAAGTTACAAATCTTTGCAATAAAAGCTGCTCTTTCAATCTATCCATTAACAACCAAAACCCAAGCATATATATTAATCTTAACCATTCCAACACTAATCGTCTAATCCTCCACTTAATTTTCTATTCCCCCTGCCAAACAATGTCTTAGGATAGAAAATATATTTTTCTCAATATATCTATACGTATATCTTTACAATTCCTACTCGTTATACATATAAAAAGGATTCCTTCCTCTATGTCTTCCTGGATTTGGTTCAAGGCTGCATGGTTGTTCTCTCTTCTTGCTGAACAGACAAAAAAGGAACAACTCCCATGCTTGGCAAGCGGTTATCCTTTACGTTGTGCCCATTGACATTCCAAATATTTGGCTATTCTTGCTTATGCTTTTCCACAGTCATCACAACATAGAGATGAGATTCTAGAGTTATAAAAGAAAAAACGCATTGAGTTGATGGAACACCAATTCTGTCGAGATTAAAAGAAAACAAAGATCACACTTTGAGAGGGGCATTCCGAGAATTGAACTCGGGACCTCTCGCACCCTAAGCGAGAATCATACCACTAGACCAAATGCCCTCACTTGGTAGCCAAGTTATGTATGACACTTGGCAATTTTTCATTCGACAATTCTTTGGGCCCAAGTTTTACCGCATCCCTCTCGTGACTGATCAAGTTTGATTCCAAAATTCCCCCACACTGTAAAATTAACCACCATATTTTTTAACCACATCTTTTTTGGACCTTAAATCTTACATTACTAGAGAGGTCAAATTCAGTAGAGTTTAATATAATCTGACCTAAAATGATGATTTAACCTGAATTTAAAGACAAAAAAATATATGAAATGATTACCAATCACCCCTGATTTCATAGTTATCTAGTTAATGACCGTTCAAATCCATCATTGGAATAAATTTTAAAAAAAAATTATCCTGATTGATTAGAGGAAACTTTGTGATAGAAACAAAAAGAATTACTTTAGAACATATACACTCACTCGGCCCAAAAAGAACGTTAGCTCTTACTTGGGCCCAATTGGATGTTCTAAACCGACCCGATGTCTACTTATTGGGCTAAGTGATGATTTAGTCTCTCAGCAAAGAAAATGGACGGCCCAATTTGGAGTGTCCAATCAGGCTCGCCCACGATAAAAGGTTATTTTACCCGCAAACCCTAGCCTCAGCTCCCTCCTTCTGTAAACGAAAACCCTAGCCACTCTCGGCGCAGCTCGCTAATGGGTACTCTCTCTTCAAACTCACTTTCTACGTCTTTACTGATTTCAGCTACAGATCGTTTCTTTCTTTCTCTCTGCTAGTATTTTTCTTCTGGGTTTCACTTAAGTCTTGTAACATTTCTACTTAGGGGTCGATCTTAGTTCTTATTTGCTTATGGTTTTGAAATAAGTAGAATCATTTGAGATTTTCTTTTCTTTTTTTTTTTTTGTCATGGTAATCATCTCTGGTTTATGCTGTGGAACAAAGTAATAAGCTTTCTGTTTTGAAAGTGGCGGAAATGTTTTTTTTCCTTCTGGTGAGGTGAATTTAATCTTTTTTCCTTGTCAATTAGAAAATGGATAGGTTTTTATGGCTTAAAAATTGGGACCATTGCAGTGGAAAGTGATTTGTTCATGATTTAAAAAAGTCTTTGTCTTGCTGAACCGTTGCTTTGAATTATGCCGGGGTTTTATTTACGGGGATGAATGAATGTAGGGGCTTACAAGTACGTTTCGGAGCTATGGAGGAAGAAGCAGTCCGATGTAATGAGGTTTTTGCAGAGGGTGAGGTGCTGGGAATACCGCCAGCATCCATCAATCGTTAGGGTCAACCACCCTACTCGTCCTGACAAAGCACGCCGCCTGGGTTACAAGGCCAAGCAGGTAATATCCCATTCAACAAGTTGTGAAAGCTTGTGTTAGTTAATATTCATTTTCCTTTTCATTCTAAAAAACACAGCAAGAACGTTAGCTTTATCACTTGATTTGCTTAGGTCAAGCAGTGTCCAGAATTTAATAAAAGGTTGCTTCTTGGGGCCATTTTGATTAATCAAGCAGTTAATCATTTGCAAGTGGCTTTTATTGTCTCAGTCAATATGTACTTATCTGTCTATATGCATGTGTTTTGTGGCTTTCGTGTTTTTTTATTCTAAATTACAAGGGTATATAATGTGGGATTTTCGGACCGCATAATTTTATCAATCCATAATTTGCTCATACGTTTTCCAAATTAAATCTTGTATATATGCATGTACTTTGTTTTCACATATTTCCATTTGACAAACTGGGCACTCCTTATCCAGGGTTATGTGGTTTATCGTGTCCGTGTTAGGAGGGGTGGTCGGAAGAGGCCAGTTCCCAAGGGTATTGTCTATGGTAAGCCAACAAACCAGGGTGTTACCCAATTGAAGTTCCAGCGTAGCAAGCGATCTGTTGCAGAGGAGCGTGCTGGTCGAAAATTGGGAGGTCTCAGGGTTGTTAATTCATACTGGATCAATGAGGTTTGTACAACCTGCAAAAAGTTCTGGTTTGCCACCTTAGTATGTATTTGGTTGTACTGATTCGTTAATTAACACTCATTTATGTTGCATTTTGTACTGTAGGATTCTACTTACAAGTACTTTGAGGTTATCCTGGTTGATGTTGCACACAATGCTATCCGCAATGATCCAAGGATTAACTGGATCTGCAATCCTGTCCACAAGCACAGGGAGCTTCGAGGGCTTACATCTGCTGGTAAGAAAAACAGGGGTCTACACGGGAAGGGTCACTTGTACCACAAGAATCGTCCTTCTCGCAGGGCAACCTGGAAGAGGAACAACACTCTCTCCCTTCGTCGCTATCGTTGAGTTTAGTGGCTTGCATAGGCATATTATTGCCTCCCTTGTTGATTTTATAAGTCATCGTTTTCTGTTTGAAATTTTGGAGATTCGAAATTTTCGGAAGTTTATTATTCTATTTAAGTTTCAAAAATGGAGTCTTTTAAGTTTTCATGGAATTTATTTTTGCTTGAGAGGTGAATATCTAAATTTATATGTTATGGGCTTGTCCTAATAACTCTGTCAATTTCCTCATTTTTGATTTCAGATATGGTTGCATAGTTGGTAATTTGGTCTGATTTTCCATCGACACCTCATTTTTCAATCGTTGTGTTTTAACATATATGTTGCGTGTATTTCTTTCAACAAAACTGACTTGTCTTAATGGCGCATCAATAGGATTTATTCCAGTGCACAAAATGATTTTTCCAACCCTAGACCATCGACTCATTAAACTATTTACGAAGCTTTACCATGATAGGCCATGAAAAGTGAACACTTTTTTGGGTTGTGACTTTTGAGCTCACGTTAAAGGGCATGCTAGTAATCCATTGAACAAGAGAGAGGTCTAGAGCCTACCATCAATGTAGCTCTCTTTGAGACTTTTCAATGCCTGCCGGATGGAGTCCTCGTCGTGGTTGGAGTACTTTAAGCATATCAGTCGTTGAGAAACATGATATGCCAACTGTATTTGATTATAGTGCAGGCAGTTTACATCCATTCGCTTCATTTCCTGGACAGAAAACATTAGGAGAATGCTCAATTAGCATTGTTCAAGAAAGAGGGCATTCTTTACACATGCCATAGAGATCAAGATAAGATTTAAAAAAAAAAAAAACATAGCAATCAAGAATTACGTAAAAGCTATATGGTATAAATTTCACATATATAACTGCAATGAACTGTGGAATTGATGTGGTGATATTGTTCTTGAAGTAGCAGTGTTTCACTCATGCAGCAGGCGATGGAACCAAACGGAGTATTTGTAAAACAAATATGACAGTAAGGACCATACGTCATCATTTTAAGTGTGATGGAGCAGAAATAAAAGTGAACTCAAAATCTGCATAAATTGCAAACCATCTTTCTATCTACTGGACCGAAATCACCTTGTCCGTAATCCTTGATGTTATGCTTCTGGCTGTTTCAATCACCGAACTCGGTAATCCTGCCACTTCTGCTAGTAGAAGGCCATAGTGTGCTACATGTCTAAGTCCATCCTTTAGTTGAAACTGGGTAAAATCAGAATTTCAGTCAGAAAAGGCAGCAAACTTTCTACTAGAGCAGAAGAAACATGGAAATATCACCTTAAAATCTAGGCGGCTGTTTCTAATATCAACATCAAAGTGAAGAATTTTCACATTTGGATAGATGGTAGCTAATCCTGACAAGTTCTCCATATGAGTAGCAAATATAGTATACCTAAAGAAGATAATGCAAGAAAAGATGTTAGTTTGTGCAAGTTTGATCATCTGTGTTTAACACCCTTTTTTTCTTTTTTTGAATCCTTTGCTATAGTTACTGGAAGAATGGAAATAGATTAGGATAGCAGTTACGCAGTGAGTGATAGCAGATGTTCACAGCAGCTCCATGCTATTGCCAATCCATCAGAGGACGAAGTAGCCCTCCCAAGTTCATCCATAACAATCAGACTCCTATATCAAATGAGCCAATTACTATTCATTACTGTTGCATATCCCAAAATGTCAAGCACTGCAAACAGTTTCTTACCTTTGGGAGACATTCTGCATTACAAAGCCAGTCTCTTTCATCTCTGTCATAAACTGTAATGTCCAAACAACCAGATGAGATGGTGCTTTGCTCCATGCGATCCATTTATAGGAAAATCTAAATTAGTCCATATGTGACTACATCTTATAGCATCATGGGGCAAATGTCTAAACTTATTGCATTTTAAACCATTTTCATTTGCCTCCACTCTTCACTGGATGTTTCCAGCCTCTGCATGAAAACTCTCTAATTTTTTTGAGCCTGAATGATAGTTTGCATACTCCAGCCAATTCATAAAAGTATAATTAGGAGAGCCAGAAACACTTTAATTTCTTGGAAAATCTCACTCCTGGCAGTTATCTATATACCAGAAAGTTCAAGAAAGCAATTTGCTGGATTATGACAATAAGTATAGCATACATACTTACAAGAAGGATGAAAACCATTCTCTGCATGTTTAGATACTAAAAATAAATATAGTTCAAATTTAGCAATATGTTGAGTAACTTTTAAAGTGAAAACTGATGTCCAGCTTCTATTTGATAGTTAAAGCTGATAGCCCAAACATATATTGAAAGAATCACTGCATTGAGAAGACCATCTTTTTCTCTTTTCTTTTCATCAGGAGTAGTGACAAGGGGGTGAAATGATAAAATCAGAAATTTTACCGTACTAGAGTTGGATTCAAGATTATCCATTGTGCCCATCCTTGTAAATATACGATCAACTACTCTAATTGTTGCAAAGCGGGCAGGAACATAGCAACCAATCTGAGCAAGAATAACTATGAGACACACTTGTTGAAGATAAGTGCTCTTCCCGCTCCTGGTTGGAGAAATAGATAGTTTAGACTAAGGCAGGATATCATCTAAATTGCTATGGTTTTTACATAAAATAATCAGAAGTTGGTATTGATCATATCCAGGAAAAGGCACTCTGTCAAGAAGAAAAAATAATGTCATGATGGTCAACGCCCAGAGGCAGCCACTTCAACCTACATCTAAAGAGAAGTGAAATTAAAACTTACCCCCGACAAGAATTATGAGATTTGGTCTAAACTTGATGACACAACAAGTCTAAGGCAACGCAAAAAATTCTGGTCTCCAAGGCATCACTTGAAGTTAAAAAGACGACTAACTTGTTATCTAGTACAGGTTTTATCAGATTACATTTTCTATGTTGCAGATAGTAAGGCTATAATTGAAACGGAAAACCGTACATACAATGACTTACAAGTCCTAGCAAGGAGTTTCCATGAAAAATTTCCTTACATGTTTGGCCCCATTGCAATAACCACGTTTGATGCTTCTGAAATAAAGATGTTGTTGGGCTGCCACCAAAACAACATTTTAAAATCTTAGGGGCACCTAAGAACTTTAAGAAGAATCCATGACCGTCATTTATCTATGATAGCAGTATAATTATCCAAATTTCCCCAAGAAAGAATCTGAGATATGCAGTAAAAGTACTGCTTAATTACTAAATAAAGTAATATACCACAAAATCACTGTGTATGCTTTCTAGGATGGGGTGTCTACCAGCATCAATTGCCAGAGGGCCATCATCTGTGAGAATTAGTCACCATTAATAATTTCCTGATCAAACCTGGAAGATGATAAGAATACAAGCTAAAAGTTGGGAAATAAATTACCAGTAAATTCTGGCCTAATATATCGGTCAACAGGCTTGGTTGATATCGTATGAGCAAATGAATTAACAATCATATCTAATAGGCACAGGACTTCAGCCAGCAGTGTGAGCACAGAGATGTCCCCCCTTATGGTATCAACTAGGGCTACAAATCACGTAAAGTTAATATAAGTCATAAATGAAACCATTGCAACATCTGAAAACATTGGGGAAAGGTACAATATGTGAAACAAGCTTCAAAAAGATATTTTACATATATATATATATATATTCAGATATTTTGTCAAAAGCTATATCAATAAAACAATAATGGCTACAGGTTAAATGAAATCTATATAATTCGTATAATTAGTCGCAATGGCACTTATTTCTGACAAGATTTGCAGTGTCATATCAATTGGCAGAAATGATACTGAAATGTCCACATTTGTGAAGAAGTTATGTGAGCAGCTTAAGCTTTGTAGCATAGTCTTGGATAGCCCAAGAAATAAGAAGAAAGACTCTATCCTGGCAAAATTGACAATGCTTTTCGAAGATTTGACTGCATGCCCAATCCGCATTGTGATCCCTCAGTAACCATTAGGATAGTAAAGCACCTTTTTCTGCAACTCAATACTAATAGTTTTAATTCACTTAAGGTAAATCTATTGAGTAAGAGATTCATGAAATTTTAAAATATTTTTACTTAACATCAAGAAAACCAAGCTTCATGAGATCAATAGTGTTCTGTGAATTTACATGAAAACTCCTTTCAGAGACAAATAGACAAGTAAAACTTGTCAGAGTTCTTGAACCTAAGCAGTCAATCACAAACCTTCCAAGCAAACTTCTGTTCGTATATAACACTCTCCAGCTGCAGATTTATTTCTGACATTCAGCTGCAAATTATGCAATTTAGATAGATAGCTCGAAGCATTTTAAAGACTAGACAGGCTGATGAATGTACGACTATTACAAACATAGTAGCATACTGATATTCACAAACAAAAGTATATACAGCTGCATAGCATACAAAATCAAACAGTGCCCTGGTTTTATTAATAGACTAATCAATCAACCCATAAAATAATATTTGAATGAATTTATGCATACTAAACACCATATACCACATCAACCATCATATTGAATAGTTATACTACGACAAAAAATAACTTTAACAACATGCGGCGCTGCACTGTACTGTAGGTAAATATGTGACAATATCACTTGATTGTGGACTTATCATATTAACTAATTGTTTTAATTTTCTAATATATCTTGCGCCTGCCTTATCATGCATAACAATGTGATTGCTTTACTCACTATCCTAGGGAAAAGATAGGAAGTCTATAATATGATACATGCCAAATTCAAATATATTTACAGCACCCCACGTACCTCCTCTCTAGTACCATAGTAGTTGTGCAACACTCAAACTACCCTAGGTCAGCAAAAAATGATTTAACCTGACTCACTGGTCATTCAGCCAATCAAATGGCAGAAATAGATCTGAGTAACTGAGTTTACTCCAGAAACAATAGGAAGGGAACTCTCGCTTAAAATTATTTGCATATAAAAAATCTTTTAAAGCATTACCTCCTCTAATGAAATTGAGCAAGTTCAATATCATACCATGAACCAATATCAAACCACAACTACAGCATCATTAAACAATACTTACAGAAGCAAGTTCCAAAGTTGAGCAATGTACATTATTCCCATGTTTCACAACCTGATTTGCCCATCACAAGCATATTGGAGTCAGAGATGATCCAAGGAAACTTTCATATACAGAGCAATACATGAAGTAACAGAGAAAAGTTATTATGCCAACCTGAATGAACTTGCTGGGAAGCTGTCCCTGAATGTCTTTCTGTGGAATGCTAAAGTAAAAACCTTGTCTACTGTTAAATGGGAGTTTCAGATTTAGCATCTTGTATTCTTCCCGGTACTTGTTTGCAAGGTTATGTATAGCTGTCAATTCAATATTAAATAGATTTTAGGTAGACAAATAACCCATTTTAAAATGACGAAAATAAAGGAGAGCCACGACAATAGATTTGGAGAAGAGGAGGGGGGAACCTTCACTGGTATCACAAAAAGATCTCCGAGCTATGTCCAATAGCCCATCAATTCCAGCCTTGACAGCAAAACACTGCTGTGTGCGGGCAACAAAAGGAACCCGTGCATGAAGCACATCTTCATCAATCACCACTCCAATTCTAACAGAAGAAAGTTCATTCCAGAAATTAGTTGTTTTACTTTATGCTTTTATAGTTCTTTTAACCTTTGAAGATGATCTTTACCCAATATCAATGAGAAACATGCTCAGCAAAACACTATTCAATAAACTAAAACATGTATACCATATGACAAGAAACTACCAAACATTCTCAAGAAGGGAAAACTGCAATTTGTGAATAAACGGTCATCAAAATGTTAAGTTCTTAAGTTTTTGGCCATCCATGACCAATATGTTGCCACTTGACACCAATCCCACATTGCCTTTTTGTTAAATGTGAATATTCTTGCCATTCTTCTTTTGGCTAATTAGCATCTTGAGAACACAGAGGAAAACAGATGCATGACCAACACTATCAATGAGAGCCATGCGAAGAGAAAGATTTGTAAGTTGTTAGTTTAGGGAAATGTGTCTCATACCTCTTTCTAATGTCAGCATATTTCTCGTTTTCACTTATAGACTTGTAAACATTTGCAAGAAGAAAACTTTTTGCGTCCTTAAGCACCTAAAAACAAAAAATTAAAAAACCACCAGTATATCAAAATAAGTTCCAGTAGGAGTCCAACAATGAAAGGAAGAAAAGAACTTTACCTTTGATAGTAACGGCAAGGCATCTAATGCAGTTTTGAGAAGAATGATGCTTGATATCAACATTTGGCTCTTTCTAGTGTTTTCCACAACCAAGACTTCATTCATTACTTTCTTTGGCTTGAAGCAGAAATGACAAAGTACCCTATCTGTATGAAGTGAATGAAAAGGTCAGGTTTTAGATAATAGTCATAAATCTACAAATTTCCACAGGGCTGTCTAATCCATTTTCTTCTTCTTGGGTAATTGCTCCTTTTCATCAGAATTTAGCTTACCAGTCTCCTTTGGGAACTTTCGCAAGACCTGAGACAGTCCAAAGAATAGCTGTTCATTGCTCATCAACTCGTCCTGAAACCAAGTACAGAAGAGATCATCTTTTGCTCCAAAATGGTTGTTCCTTAATGAATTTAACTATTAGGGTAAGACTAAATCTTAAGAAGTGATTGAGAATGAGTCTCTTATCTATAAAATTGAAATGAAAAAATGATCTAGGTTTGGAAATTTACTCAATTAAGCAAAGAGACAACCCTGTCAGACAAGGCCCTAGGCATTACAATGTGTATATTTTTGAGCATCAGAACGAGTGTCACACTAAAACAACAGGGGCAGTAAACATGAACAATAGAATATAGCTCTTTGTTTAAGTTACTTGGTTCACTCGTGATACCCCTAAAACATAATGGCACCTGAATGGTTTAAAAAGGATTTTTTCACCACCACCAAGTGGTTGATGTGTAAGGCTGTGGTGACTTAACTTACTTTACTGAAAACACAATTTATAATATCTACATTTATCTCAGCACTCAAATGTACATGTTTATGTGTGCAGAACAAAAATAACCAACCCAAACAACAGAAGTATTTTTGGCATCGCCTGGTAATTACTACTACTTGATAAAGTTTTCAGTTGAAGCCACGATGCTGCAAAAAGAATGCCAGGCTACATAGGATACTTATATTAAGATCCATAAGATCTCTCGGGGAAGTTGGAGAAGTCTATGGAAGTTAGAAGCATCTTCTAGAGTGGATCAAAATTTAACATAGCTCCACAGGAGGAATCTGATGGAAAGCAAAAGCAAGACTAACCAGGCAATCCAGACGCGTATTGATAGTTTCGATATCTTTTAAAGGCTGCAAAAGATTGGCACGAAGAAGTCTAGTCCTGGAGAAGAAGTTCCACATTTTTGGCAGATAAAAGTAAAAGGATTAGGTACCACTCAAAATGGTTTTCTGTGCTCAATTAAATGTCTTACATACTCCAAGTGGGAACTTTTGAAGTGGTGAACCAATGCATTGACAGCTTAAAAATAAATGGAAGAAGTGATGACTCGGCAGAGAAGTTAGGAAGCAGTTCATGAGATGACATGTCACATAAGCCAACTTATCTGATTCTCAACATACCCTCCAACAGTTTTTGTTGTCTTAAGCATGTGGAATAGACTTCTTTTCTTGTTGCTTGTGCCCCAAAGTGCAGAATGAAAAGGTTCAATAATTTCTAAGTTTTGGACACTGCCATCCACAATCAAACATATTGCATTTTAACAAAGAAAAACCAGTAAATATCAAGATTTGTAAAGCTCTAGAATATGCTGTAGTAGTAAATAAGTTACCAGAAACTGGTCCAATTTATATGTGCAACTGCAGCAGAAAGTAACAATACCTAGTAGCATCAATGTTCATGTGGTCAAATGATCCATTAAAAGTAACCTGGGGTAGAGAAAGTTCCAAAGAATGAAAAAGGGCTTAGATTGTAGTTCTTCACAAAGAAAAAGGATGATGAACTGATCATAACAACTCTTCCTTTGCCTCAAGATGTCACACATATATTTTTAGAGATTGAATTAACTTCAGTGGTACAATAAACTTCAAACAGAACAACCACTTAGTTTGGTCCCAAGCATTCCAATGAGATAAGCTATGAAGCACATACCGATAAGGAATGGTTTGTGACAATAACACCTTTCTCTGCTTCTATCCTAAGGAATGGCACAAATTGAACTTGTTCTTCAGAAGTATAAATCAACCAACAAAAGTAAATCAAAAATAATGAGAAGCATCTTGAAATCAGAAACTTGAAGCAAACCTCAGATCATTAAAAATTGATCAAATTAAAAGCAGACTTCAAAGATGAAAACAGATTAGATAGTTCCATGAAGAATGGAACACATAATGTAGTTACAAGAACTATTATATGACTGAACAATATTTTAAGAGAAAGTACATAGAGATTCAAACATGTAATTATATTTGGTTTACAGATTTCAATCAAAGTTTTCCCTTTTAACACAGTTTTATGAAACCCTTGACTCCAAAGAATTATACCTATTTCAAGTAAACCTAAAATTCCATCTGACTTGGAACTTTTCCCTATGGAAGAGCTGCCTTAAACAATTCACAACAGATAGTGGGCTGGATAAAAGGGCAATTACATGCAAAATTAGCACCAATTTGTTCTGGATCCTGGAAATAATAGGATCTCCATCTCATTTAGTTTCGGCGTGCAATAAACATAATGACCTTAAAGCACCGTAGGATACAGTCTAATTAATGCTAACCTTCTTCAGTTGTTGGGCCAAGATGAAGATGTTGTACTATAATGACTAATGCTGGTAGTTGCTTTTGTCTTGGGGAAATTACCCAATAAGGGATGACCTCTAATCTCAGCTTTTTTTTGTGTTCCTCACTTAGATGTTTTGCAATGAACTAGACATCATCCATGAACAACAAATGAAACACTCTTAAACCTGCTGCCATACCAACATAAAATAGCTTAAGTTTCCAGAAGTACCACTTGATTGTAGCAGAAGCAGAAGCCAAGCAAAGATAATACTGTTTGTAGTAACTATCCAAACCAAGAGCTGAAGGCTCTCTGGCAGCTAAATTTTTAATCAGCATTGCACCCTGAATTTTTAACCACAGTGACATTTCAACGAAAGATACACAATGTCAGACCCATAATGTAACATGCAAATGAAGAGTGAGATGTATCTATGTGACCTTGGTGTCATCAAAGCAACCACGAGCCATGACAATCTGCAGAAAACAACACATGGCATTAGATCATCGAACAGGCAAATTTTCTACTTTGCACACCCACACCAGGACACTTCTAATTGTCCAGTAACATCACCTTCTTGACTGAAGCATAAAACCGATCTACCAGTTCTGATACTCCCACCATACCTTCAGGAGCCAGTTTGTTTGGAGGAACAATGATCACCATGGGTTCATAGAAATGAAGCAAAGTTTTTGTATTCTGATATGAGCTACTGGTTTCAATGTATTGAGAAAGATGCAAAGAAGCTGATCTTAAGTCAAAGGCAGCCACTCCAACCTGTACAGTACACTGATTGCAGTTAGTAAGGCATTGTGAATTTCACTGCTATACAATCATCATACTTTGCAGAGTTCATTATTAAATCAAATTCTTGTATTGGATTCAATGCCAAGTTCGGCCGTAAAATTTCTTTCACATTGTGCTAATTATTCTGCTTTTCATTCCATTCCATTAAGGGTGCCATTCTTTTTTTTTTTTTTTTTTTGGTTGAAAGTTGGTGTTTTATTGATGGTAAAGCCAGAATGCCATGTTGAGTCTTAAACTTAATGTAGTAAAAGACTCCTTTTGGCATAGAAGCTTTGCAGAAGTCGGAACTGTATACTTGCAACCCAAACGAAGCTGCTGAAATGTATTCGGTAGCAACCTCAGAAAAAGAAACAGCCCCTACACAAAATGTTAAAGCTATATCCTATAGACTATTGAATAGCAACCACGTATCCAAGAGACAAAGAAACCCAGAGAAAGGATAGCGCTCGTCTCCTTGTTTGAAGCGGAAGGACCCCTGTCTTCCTAAGCAGTTGGCATAAAGATTGAAAGCCAAAACCTAGAAAGAGGCACGTGCGATGGCCTTCTTAAATCAGTCGACCCTTCGTAGTACTATCTTATTGTAGTTTTATAAAACCTAGTCGTCATTCTTACGTGAAATTTTAAATCAGGCATGAAAATTTAAAAGAACAAAAAAATATTAAGAAGAAGCTCGAGAGTCGAGACAACTGTTTGCTGGATTAGAAAACTAAAGGAAAACAGAACAAAGAGAATTCTCAAGTTGATTTTATTTTTAATTTTCAAATTCCAAGTGAAAACTCGAATTCGCCAAGCTAAGACAGTGAAATCAGCTTACTTAAATGAAAAAAATTTGAGAGCTCTCGGTGCGAGTAATGGAAAAGAAAACATAGCAGAAAAAGCTCAAACATTCTTCAATTTCGTGCATTTTCTGAGAAACCAAACAGAGGTACCTCTTTCGCTCTGTTCTCGATGAGACCGATCACGAAGCTTGACCTCTCTCCTCCGTCGTCTTCCATTTCGATTAAGCAACAAAAAGTAGACGCGCAAAAGATGAAAATGGGCACTGAAATCGTGTCGTATTTATACAAGGTCCGGCCCTCAGTACGTTGGGCACGCTGCGTACTCCTGTTAACATACGCACCCCTAACGGACCGGAAATCTGATTTAAATAAGATTAAGATGGCTAACAACTGAAGCCGATCACCGCGTGGCTTACCACTCCTATTCCCTCGAAATCAAAATTAAAAAAAGTGTTTAGTTATCTGAACAAAAAATTAAAAAAGATAAATTCACACATTCATTTGGAACTTAGCCTATTAAACCAGAAAGCATTTATTGTTTGTAAATGTAATATTACAGAGACCAGAGTTGAAAGCAAATAACAAGAACGGTGATTTTGGCTTCTGAACAGTGACTTCCGGACCTAAATGAAAGATTTATGTAGAAGGTTCACAATTACGTTCGCCCAAGACTTCCTCAATGGTAACAAACCGGCCCTTCTCGATGGAAACTTGCGCTGCAACTCCCATAGCAACTGAAATTAACCCATCTTGCAAATCCACGGCTGGAGTCTTTGCACCTTTTTCCCTAATTGCAGACAAAAAGTTAAGGTGTTCCAAATAGCTAGAACCGTGATGCAGTCCTTCATACCTGAAAAACAAGGCAGTTTTTGACCAAATTGAGAGGCTGGCAATAAACAAGAAGTTTTTTTTAACTCTAACTATGGTCATACTAGAGAATCAGGAATAGCATTTTAATGAGATTAAAGAAGGAAGAAGAGAGAGCGACCAACTTTATTCGTTCATCCTCAGCTTTCAGAGTCTGGACCCCGTCTCTACCATCCGCTCTTGAGCCATAAAGCACAATATTTTCAGGAACAAAGGCTTCACCCTGTTGCAGTATCATAGTTTGAATCAGAATTAGAGAGAAAACACAAATCAAGATGCATGCAAGGTAACATCAACATGTTGCTAATAATGGATGTACGAGAATCTCTGTTGCGATCATTGATCTGAATGCATTTAAAGGTTAACACTGTTACAAAGGAATGAAATCCACACACACACACACACACGTGTGACAGAGAGAGACCTTTCCAGAGTGACCAACAACAGATATCTCTTGCTCATTTTTACTCCCTTCAGCAAACATGCAGAGGTCGAGCATCCCTCGAACACCATTGTCAAATTCAACAATAACATATGCATTGTCAATAATGTCAGGTACCTGGACAACAAAAAAGAAAATGAAATTAAGGAAAGGTGATCAGAATGATATCAAGTCTATATCGTGCAAAAATTTCTCCGACTATGACCTTTCCATCATATATTTCATCTTTGTGATTAACATCCATGGCACCAGAAGCCATCACACGAACAGGGTTTGCACCTGCAAACAACCTCATCAAATCAAAGAAGTGGCAGCACTTCTCCACCAGTGTCCCTCCTGTGTTAGCATTGAACCGGTTCCAATTGTTAACCTATTACAAGCACAAAGTCAATGACCTATATATCGACAAGGAGAGCAAGGGGAAGTTGAGTAGCTAACTTTACCTTAACCAGAAAAGGGAACCGATGTTCCCGAATTGCCACCATCTTGACTTGTCCAAGAGTTCCACCCTTGACTATCTCAATCAACTTAGCAACTGGGGGCATATATCTATACTCCAATCCAACTTGTACCAGCATATCCGGCCTCTTTCTAGCAGCATTTACAACCTAATTTCAAGATAAACTACATTTACCAGATCAGTTAATTAACTGAGGAAGAAGATAGCAATGAATCAACATGTGTAAAAACTGCCACACACAATCAGATTCAGAAGAAATATAATTAAGATGCCAGGATAGTACCAGCGGTTATTGAGACAATAACAAAAGACACTTCTACAACTAATTACATAATGCTCACAATAGTGCAAAAGCTTCCTCCAGGAAACAAATAAACTTTTGTACAGATTCAAACAGGACTCCCTTTTCTTTCCGTCCTTTCCAACACTCAGTATATTTCCTTGATGCTTATCTTCTATAGAAGGACGATTTCAAACAAAATTTACCATTCAAATTGCTACCAAACCAGACATTCGGTCTTTATAATTATGAAAGTGTTTCCTCCTTTACTTGCTCAATGCCATGTTTAATATTTTAGAAACTAGAGCTGGGTGTCGCGTAATCATTCAAATTACTCTTCAAGTAGGTAGCAGTTGTCTAATGGCAAGGCTGGTGGGGCTTGTACAAAAATCCGATGAATGCTGCATCAACCAACAACATGCAATCATTTCTTTTGATTTTGTTGTTTACAGAAACAAATCCATATCAATTTGGAAAATCTTCATCTCTCACATACAAATACAAGCTGTAAATAAAGCTTAATAGAACCAAATGACTGACCTTTCTGCAGTCAGCAACTGTAGTACACAATGGCTTTTCCACTAACACATGATGGGCTTTAGGATGGTTCAAAATATCCATCAGGATCTGATAATGCGTCATGTTGGGGCTTGACACAACCACCACATCACATAGCCCACTGTCCAGTAGCTCCTGGTGCCCTGAGAAAACCTTTGTAGGATAAAGTATAAACATCCCAAGTCACAACCCTTTCGTATCAAAGTCTTACTAATTCCTTTCAGCTAATTGGAAATTCAATAATTATCACTTGGACGAAATCCATACCTTAAGTTGCCAATCAAAGGATTGAGCCAGTTCCAGGGCAAGTTGTTGAGAGGGGACGTGAGGATCAGCTATGCAAACAACGGCCACACCTTGGATTCTAAGATGGTGGAGATTTATCAGATGTTCTCTTCCCATCATTCCTACTCCTATGATTCCATACTTCACTGTTTCAGTAATTGCCATGCCTGGGAGAGTTGAACTCAACTTTGGGGATCTTTACTTTCAAGACTTCAGTTGAGAAATATGATGATTTTTTTAGTTTTTGTTTCTGGTGAAATTGCGACGCTTAGTTGCTTGGCAGTTAGCGTTCGTTGAGTTCGACTGTCGTAGCAAATGAAACGACGACGTTGCTTTGATGCATGTGATAGCACGAGGTTTTCTGCTATTTACTGGGCCGGACTGAATCGTACAGAGTATTGACCAGCCGGACCTGCATGGGAAGGAGCTTAGCCTCCTGATAAAGAGATAAATCATATTTTAAGATAATTTTTTTTCCATGACAAAAAGTCAAAAGGAAAAGATGGAGAAACATGTAAAATAAGTTTAATTAACCTTTTCTCATTTTTCCTTTCTGTTTGTAAACTTATATGAAAATTCAGTAACCAGGTGTTGCCAATATACTAAATATCCAATTACATAAATTTTTTTTAATAACTTTAATTAATAAAATTAATAATTTCAAAATACATAATTACTTTTTATAATCTTCAATATATTATTAAGAAACTTTTATCTGTACTTGTTAATAATCTTTTTGTGGTTAAAATTACAGAAATATTATATAGTTTATAACCTTTTCAATGATTTCCACTTGCAAAATTAGAAACTTATATATAGGGATGTCAACGGGTACCCGATCCGATTATATCGGGTTAGGATATTGTATAAACGGATTAGAGACGGGTTCGGGTAACAATTTCACTACCCGAATCGGGTTCGGGTATTACACTATGGATACCGGTTACCCGAACCTTATTATTTATTTATCGAGTTCTACGAGTACCCGCATTAGAACCCATTTAATTATCCGTTTATTTTTTTTATTATTTAAATAGTAGAGTAAAATGTAAATGTAAAAACTCGAACCCAAGTCCTCCATGAAAATACCCACCATTTCCACCATCCAACCAAGTTGTTCCATCTAACATATATGGACAAAATATTATATTTAAAATATAGTTAGTTAAATAACTAATGCAATTATATAAATATATATAAATAAAAAAATATTAAATTATTAATTATGTTTTATATATTAATATGAATATCATATCATAAATTTTTTTAATCTAATCAAGTTTTTAAACGAGTTAGGGTAATTATAAGCTAATAAAAAAAATAAGGTTAGGGTTAGGGTTAGGATAATGATTTTAAAATAATACATGTAATTAATAAAGATAGGGTTCGGGTACCTCAAAATTATAAGATACCCGACCGGTTGACATTTCTACTTATGCATGATTGTCTGTAATTTTCATCTATTTTTAGTAACATCAAATGTACTTTATTTGTAATTTATGTGGATATTCAATAATATAGAGTTATTAAAATATCATATAATTTTATAATTTTTCAGTACTTAATCTTCCAAATTAATATCCGCAATCTCCATCTATTACTTAATAACATTGAATGAACTTTGTCAAAAACTTCCATTAGTATTTAATAACTTAGAATTATCAAAATAGTAGATATGCGATTATTAAAATATCATATTATATAATATATATTATATAATTTTTAGTGTTTTTTCAAATAACCTTTATTCATAAAATAGTAACTTCAAAATGTTTTTTTCTAACCTTTATCTATTATTTAATACTCTTAAACGTACTTTGTTAAAATACTTTTATAAATATTTGTTAAGTTAGGATTATTAAAATATTAAAAATATAAGTATTGAATATCAAATAATATTATAATTTTTTTAGTAATTTTAATTTGTAAAATCAATAACTTCAAAATACATGATTATTTTTTAGTAATCATGGACATACTATTTTAATACCTTTTATTAAAAAACATCTGTAAACAAGATTTTTAACTTATTAAAATATCATATACTTATATAACCTTGTTAATAACTTTTAGAAATTCAGTAATTTAAAAATGAGAACATTAAATTAATTCTTTAACTTTAGCCAATGAATTAAAAAAAGAATTTGGTACATAGGCCTATAGATTTTCATAGGTGGCTTGACTACGCTTGTAGCTCGAGCTTGGATGAAGCTTTTTTAATTTGACAAACAGTGATCTTTTTCTTTTATGTATAATGCATTCATTTGAATATAATTTAAAATATAATATTTGATAGAAATATACTTATAATTTGTTCAGTATTATATATATATATATATATATATACATAGACGAAAAATTCGATTTCGAAATTGGAAGGATACAAAATTGCATCTAACTAAAAAAGGTAAATACGAAAACACTAGTATATGAAATTCGGTAGAATTGAGCGATCACCCAAAAACGTTAATACACGAAAAGAGAGCGCAAAAGTTCCCGCTTTAACAAACAGAAACGGCACCGTTTTAGGACTCTTCAAAGTTCATAATGTTTACCGAAACTCGCAGGAAACCCTAACGGGTGACGAGACTAAGCATCTCTGTTACTCGAACTTGATGCAACAATGAAATTTCGGTTTTCCCAAAATGTTCTAGTGTTTCCCCCCTATTCACAAGCCGGCCATGTTCACATCCACCGCCGGTTCTTCTCTTGGTACGCCAAGCAGTTTCCAACGACGTCGCAAGCTCGCGCTTCTGTCAGTGGCGGCAGTGGCGATTCTCAAGGTTAAACAGTTCACTTGTTTTTGAAATTTGGAAGGGTATTTTTTGTTTGGCTGCTGAGATAATCGGCGAGAAAATAAAGAGGGAAAACTTACTATTATATTATCTCTAACCAAAGAGAAACACAACAAAATAATGTTTTTTGATTTATTCAGAAAATAATTTGAGTGGAGAATTCGTTATAAATTAGACTATGTTAGTTTGCAGTGTTATGTTTAGCATCTTGGGAGGCATGTGAAGCTCATTGCTCTGTGTTTATAGGTAACGCTTTTCTATTGCCCGGTGCAACAGTGGCCACTCTACTCATGCTCGGGGCTCTTCATGCTCGACGGCTCTACGATGACAAGAAGGTATAAATTGGCTTAATAACATTCCCTTCATTTCTGACTCTTAGTTTGTATTGGTTACAAAAGTGGTTGGAATTATTTGTGTATCTATCCGTGATAGGTTACCTTGTAGATTGTTTGACTCATGAGCCATGATTGATAAGTTCTGTGTTGATATAATTCGAAATTTTTTTTAATGGACCTTGTAGTTCTGAACCTATTTGTACTTCATTGGATTCGTTTCCATGTGAGTTTAACACAAATAGAACACCTTCCTGCCCTCCACATGGCTATATGTCCTGGTTTAAATTTTTCTGTAAGCCATACAGTTTGTCAAACTGAAACTCATGGTATGTTTGTGTATTGCTTGCTCTTAAACCCTATATGTCAGCATTAGTATGATGCTTGGTGGGAGTTGTTTCTGCTTATTTATTGATATATGTTTTCTTGGTAGTAGGTTGAAGAAGCACGGGAGAAAGGGGTTGAATTTGAGTTCCAACCGGATGTAAAAGTAGTATATCTATGCTAATTTCGCCAATGATTTTGTTTTCGAGGTTTCATTTTTTTATTGCCAAGATATCTATATGGTGATTTTCATGCCTAATATTTGATATATTTCTCTTTGAACCTTTCCAACTTTAGGCTACATTTCTGAGAATGCTACCTTTGCGATCTATTTCTAGAGTGTGGGGCTTCTTGACAAATGTGGTGAGTAATTTTCTTATTTTAGCAGATAATATCTTGACCCTTTGTTGTGTTGTTTTGATATGCCTTTACCTGCTTAAAGAAAATTTTTTTAGGAAATTCCAGTTTGGCTGCGTCCACTTGTTTATAGAGCCTGGGCTCGTGCGTTCCACTCAAGTATGTTTACCACATATAGTTTTTTTTTTTTTTGCCCTCATTTTCTATTCGTTATCTAGTTGCTGTAGTCAGTCATTTTTATTATTTTTTATTGGATTGACAAAATACATGCACATTTAGCTCAATATGAAGTATAAATTATAACTTGGATTGCATTTCAGACCTAGAAGATGCAGCTCTGCCCCTCGACGAATATGCTTCTTTAAGGGATTTCTTTGTTCGCACCTTGAGAGAAGGTTGCAGGCCTATTGACCCTGATCCTTATAGTCTGGTAACTGGTAACAGGCATCTTGGACATGTTAATCTTTTCTGTTTCACTCTGCAGTATGTCTAATAGTGAGTTATGTTATATAATAGGTTAGTCCTGTGGATGGTACTATTCTTAGATTTGGGGAGTTGAAGGGTGCAGGGGCAATGATTGAGCAAGTTAAAGGATTTTCGTACTCTGTTTCATCTCTTCTTGGTGCTAGTTCTTTGCTTCCACTTATAGCTGAGGGCAATACCCAAGATGAGAGCAGTGAAATTGAGCAGGAAAGTAGTCAGAGAGAAAAGAGTAAGAAGTCATGGTGGCGAATTTCATGGGCTTCTCCTAAAGTCCGGGAAGCTGTTTCTGCATGGTAATCTTGGATACATATTTGGTTGTGCAATATTTGCCTTGTTGTTTCTTTACACAAGTGATTTGGTTTTATTTAGATGTATTTCTCCATACTTTTATTTGAATGATTGAGCATAAATTGTTGACAGAATCAGTGTGGTAAGCTTTATCTTTCATTTTTTTTCTGTAATTGTGCTTTCCAGTTGCTTTGCCGTTGTGTTTATTCTTCAAACCCCCTAGATTGTTGGACCATCCAAGATATTTTTTTGTGCTTCTATGAGAGTCTTTTACATGATTTAACTGCTCTAAAAAGTTTGAGCTAGGGTAGTTTATACACAAAACTTTAATTGCAGTCCAATGAAAGGCCTCTACTACTGTGTAATATACTTGAAGCCAGGAGACTATCATCGCATACACTCACCAGTTGATTGGCATGTTCTTGTTCGACGGCATTTTGCAGGTAACTTGATGTTGTAGTTGCATAACAATTAAAACATTCTTCTTACAGTGATAACATGATTATATGATTTCATTTGCTGCTTATCTGGCAGGTTACCTTTTTCCTTTGAATGAACGTGCTACAAGAACAATTAGGAATCTTTATGTTGAGAATGAAAGGGTAAATCTGATCTCCCTTGACTTATCTGTTGAATTTGCAAATTTTCTTGTCTAATTTTTCATTCTTGATGTATTGCACATGGTTGAATTAAAAGATTTGATGTAACTTGGAAAAGGATAAAATAATCTAATGATAGGTTATCTGAAAGATGAAGATAGAGTTGTCCATTCAGAACATTATTGCAACTTGCAGGTAGTGTTAATGTTACAAGGTCGGTTATATCATACCATAGAAACCTAAAATGTTAGGAGTTCTATAGGCTCTGTTTTTAATGCATAGAAATAAAAGGTAATTCTTGGTAAATTTGAGCCTCAGGAAAAAGGCTTCACTTTCTGATCAACTCAAAGTATTTGAAAAACATTTTGTTTCCAATCCCAGATCTCCTCCCTTTTCTACAGGGTTCTTCCTAGCATTTAACCATCACCAGGTAGGTAGAGGTAACAGCTCAACATACTTGGTGTAGCCTAACCAGTTAAGAACTAAGAAAAGTAATTTTGGACTTAAAATGCCAGGAGAATCATGTTATTTGCTCACTTTGGGGCTTAGCTTAACTTTCTCTCATGTTGCTTTAGCCTTTTAGGATTAATTGTAGCCATTTAGCCTTGCTTATGGGAGTGTTCTAAAACTATGATCTAAAACCTTCAAGGTGTTGCCTCAAGAAGTTACCCAATAGCTTCTGAGTTTCATTTCAGTTGGAGTCCTAAATACTTTTGGTTAATTATTTGTATCTTATAGATTCATTTTGAGTGGAATTCACTAAATTGTGGTTGCAACTCTCATGTCATCAGGTTGTCCTTGAAGGTCTATGGCAACAAGGATATATGGCAATAGCAGCAATTGGAGCAACAAATATTGGATCAATTGAGGTTAAGTGCCAATGCCCCTTTCACCTATCAACCTTAAGAAAAGTCAGATAAAAAATCTTATTTAGACAGGGACATGTCCATGCACTGGCATGTAAATCTTCTTCAATAAAATTCTGTGCTTTAACTCCATAAATTTGTGCTTGACAGCTTTTCATAGAACCAGGATTTCGGACAAACAGGCCAAGAAAAAAGTTATTACACTCAGAGCCTCCAGAAGAATGTGTATATAAACCTGACGGGGTTGGTGTGATGCTAAAAAGGGGAGAAGAGGTTAGAGACACGAAACATTTCCTTTCAAAACCTGATGCCTGCCATACCGTGGGACTTGTTTGTTGATCTTCTGATGCTTATTCCCTAAAATTAGTTTCATTTTGTGAAGTAGTTTGAATCTTAATTAGATAATTTGAACACTCGGTTTTATGCTTGCTTTGGCTTACCTTTAATTAGACTATGATTGCATTTTCCAATGCACTGTGATCCTTCCAGGTGGCTGCTTTCAACATGGGATCAACAGTTGTGCTTGTTTTCCAAGCCCCCACATTGAAATCACCCAAGAACAGTAATGCTTCAGAGTTCAGGTTTTCTATTAAACGCGGGGACAGAATTCGTGTAGGAGAAGCAATGGGAAGATGGCATGATTCATGAAGTGTGTCAGAAATGCATCAGTTTCATGAACTAGGAGATGGAATACCAGTGTTGTCATGGGAGCAGCACTGGTAATGTGATTGGTTCGAAGCATGTAACATACCAACATTGGTGGTGCTTTATTATTTGTTATGCTGTCAAGGAGAAATCATGGCGCTGAACTCACAAATAGAAACCGTTGGCAAAGTTCAGCTTAAGATGAAAAATATTCTTGGAATCAACAGTGTAAGGATCCAATGATTGTAAATGGTGATACATGCCTTTCTTTCTAATTTCGATGTTATAATCTATCATTCCATTCTTCAGACATGTCAATCTACAAAATTCAGTTTGGATGAAGCTAGCATTCCTTCCTACCAAATAAGGGCCAATTTTCATTATTTACACGAACACATCCTCCCAAATAAGGGCCACTTAAATCATTCAAACAATCTCTTGTAAAATGCATCCTATCAAAAACTAAGTTTAACATCAAGAAAATGAATCGGAAAGAAGCATCAAGACAATAAATGCACTACCAAAAAATATACTCTTGTTTGAATAACCAAGCAGACAAATCAAACCATGCTGCTAGTTTATACAAGTAGCCTAGGTATATCCAAACACTTCGACAAAAGCTCAAAAACAATATAAGCCATTTCACATTCCACCGTGAAACAGACAGCAAAGACTCGATCAGAATGCCATTTTCATCACACACCATATGTAAGAAAGGATGAAACCATGGGGAGAAAATGAGCGATGTTCCGGCAATGAAAGGTCAAAAAAACATGAAAGAACATACTTTCATAAACTCAAATTACTATTGGAACAACCAGTATTATAGAACTGATAGTTATACTGCTAACTTGGTAACCGTATGAAAACCCAAAAATTGAGCACAACAACAAACCTCACCTTCTATAAACTTGAATTAATATCCAAACAGCTACTAAGATGAACTGAGGGGTTTATATTCATTTACATTTTTGTATCTGCAGGTCATTCAAAGCATTCTTCCTTCATATAGAACTCCATAAGTTTCGCGTAAAAGAATTTCTCTCTTCCACCAAAATCTCTATATCAAAACTTTGTTCCTGAATGCCAACACCAAACACTAATATTAGTTTGTCAAATCAAGAAAACATTTTTCAATCCAAACAAAGTCAGAAGAAAACGAATATTTGTAGAAATAAATGATAAATTTTCCTCTGATTCCAATTTCCATTAAATCTCTAAAATTAACTGAAAGATTAAGAACTGAAATCAAAATCAACTCCAGATCTGATTTTGCATATGCCATTGATTAAGGGGGAAAAAGCTAATTTTATTTGAAGGGAATGTAAATTGAGCATTTAAGTAAAGGCACACCTACGTCTGTTTGGAGTAAGAGGAAGAGGAAGGGACGCGTTTGTTACGGAACATCATGTATCCGACGGGCAATACGACTCCGAGCATCATGATTGCAGCTCCGATGATATATCTGAGCGGGCTCGGTGGTTCCACCTCTATCATTCTCCTGAACTGCACCGCACACAATCATAACCCAACATCAAGCAATCAACTTTGATACTCACAATTCACAAAAAAAAAAATCTTATCATTACAATCGCGAGATCTGAATCGAGTTGGAGAAGGATACTTACTGGCATTTCTTTTTCTTTTCTGAGAGGGCTTTCCCTTTTGAGTGTAACCGTAGTTCGAGAAACAGAGATTTCGGCCTCTGGACGAAGAAAGGAACTTTACTAACAGAGACGACGAGACGTCGGGTTTAGTCTGGAAAAACTGGATCTCTGGGGTTTCCGATTCTCTACTGTGAGATTGGTCCGGTTAGTTATTGATTATGGCTCCTGTTTTGCCACTTGTTAGAATAAGACTGGGGGACCCACAAAAGTTAGGTTTAGGTCATATGCGGTCAAAAGTACTACAAACATTTGTGCTTTTTTTTTTGTTTTTATGCAAAATTTGGGTTTATGCTTTTTTTTTTTGCAAAATTTTGAATAGAAATGAAGTAAATAGTTAATTGACTTGATAAAATAAAATTGACGTAAGATAGACACCAAATTAATAATTTTAAACACATGATTTATTTCAATTAAATTCTTTAAGAAAAGAATGTGAATTAAAGAAAAAATATTTCAAATAATGATATTACAATAAATTCCACTTTAAAACGGGAACTCCCAAGACTGCAACCGTTAAGTTACCATATTTGGTGGGTGGAGGAGTAGATGACTGTTTAACGGTTATGATTGCTCCCTGCTACCGCCAGCCTATCAGATCTCACTCCGCCCATTCCACAGGGCCCAGAGATTCTAAAGCCTTCCTTAAACGCCGTCGTGTTATCATCTATCTGCGAGCTTCAACGGCCAAAAATAAAAGGCCGCCAGGCGCCAAGCCAAGTTGTGGTGGGTAAGTAAGAACTGAGATTCTGAAGCAATGAGTCTCACGAGACGCGTCTCTTCAAGCTTGCCCCAGTTTGTTGGATTTGCAAAGAGGTCCTTCAAATCTTCCAAATTACCTGGAGATCCCTCCTCTTCTCCCTCTCTAACTTATGGCATCCACATCTTCCATTGCCCTGTAAGTTCCCTCTCTCTTCCTCTCTCTCTCTCTCTCTGTTACCCACTTCCAGATTTCCATTGCTGAATTCGATTGCCAGTTAAGTTCTCATTGGTTCACCCATTTCTTGACAAAAAAAGAACTTTTTTTTTAATTAAAAATGATGATTTTGTCTAATTTCTTAAAACTTTAATTGAATATGGTGTTTTTTTTTTCGGGTGATAGGATGAAGTTGGGATTGTTGCAAAGCTATCAGAATGTATAGCTTCAAGAGGAGGAAACATACTTGGAGCTGATGTTTTTGTTCCTGAAAACAAAAATGTCTTCTATTCCAGGAGGTAAGGTTATCTTTTAGTGGTCTAAATTTTTCTAATTCAATGCTAAATGTCTTTAATTGATAAATGCAAGAGATAAATTTCGAGTCTTGGTAGTCATCACTTTATGCCAAAATGATAAAGCTTAGTGCTTTGTCCTGAGGAAACACGCTTGGAAAGAATCAATATTGGATCATGGAACAAGTAAATGTCGCAATAAGAATTTAGTTCTTATTGGACGATTGTGTTGTTGGTGTTTGGATAGTTGTTCTTTCGGCCAAAGTTTGAACTAGGAAACTAAGCTGAGTACATCAGTTTTAGTTTAAAAGAGAATTATAGGAAGAGATAGTGTAATTGTTTTCTAAATTTCTTCTTTTTAATCTATACCAGCACCACCTAGAAGTAGATTTGATTTTGGTTTGAGCTTCTCTTGTGTGTTTGTGAATGTCCAAGAATGATGTTTGGCCTGGACAAAGAGTGATATGTTCAATGGTGACTGTACTTTGTGGCAACAAGTTGATTGAATGAACCATTATTAGACCTGGATCTTATTGTGTTAAAAATTGCAGTGAGTTTGTTTTTGACCCTGTTAAATGGCCTCGGGAGCAAATGAATGAAGACTTCATGAAGCTATCGAGAATTTACAGTGCTACAAGATCTGTTGTCAGGGTCCCTGATCTAGACCCCAAGTTTAAAATCAGTGTCCTTGCTTCAAAACAGGTATGGCTTGTTACTTCTCTCTCTCTCTCTCATAATGTTTTTCATGATCAAACCATATTTATCTTGCTCCAGGACCATTGCCTGGTAGATTTGCTACATGGATGGCAGGAGAGAAGACTTCCGGTTGATATTGCTTGTGTGATAAGGTGATGTTTAAACTGTCATTCCTCTGTGTGACCTTTGTCGTTATCCTTTTTTTTCTAAACTATTTTTAGTCCTATTTGCATTTTATGTCCGAATACTGATTCATCAATTGTATGGCAGTAATCATCATAGAGATCCAAACACTCATGTGATGCACTTTCTTGAAAGGAACAATATTCCGTATCATTATTTGCAAACAACTAAAGAGAATAAAAGAGAAGGGGAGATCTTAGAGTTGGTTCTGAATACTGATTTTTTGGTACTTGCCAGGTACATGCAGGTAAATCAGGTTATAAGATTCTTTTTATAATTTTGTTTCAGTGCAAAGCAATTTAGGGAAAACCTTTTAGTCTGGGATTCCACAATATTAACTAGAAGAATAAAATTTACCTTTTCTTTCATAAAGGACACAAGCAAGTGTATATGTATTTTAAAAATTAGCAGAAGCTTGTAGTGTCTGTTCTTGCTAGTATTCATCATTAGGTATATTGGAGGGGTTGAATCAACTGGCGCTATGTTCAGAGGCTAGAGAATAACTATTTATTTTTGCAGGTTTTATCTGGTCATTTTTTGAGGACATATGGGAAGGATGTAATTAACATTCACCATGGCCTTTTGCCATCATTTAAGGGTGGGAATCCATGTAAACAGGTGAGTATTCTTGTTTATTAATGAGTAATTGAAATTGTTGACCCTTTCATGCTTCCTTCCTAACTCTAGATGCATGTTAAATTTTCTAGATTATGTTGGCAGGCTTTTGACGCGGGTGTGAAATTAATTGGTGCAACAAGTCACTTCGTGACTGAAGAACTTGATTCGGGGCCTATTATTGAACAGATGGTATATTTTATTTGTTTACTGCTGCTGTGAACAATGTTTCATCCTGTCATTGCTTACCCTGTAAAACTCTGCTTAGATCTCCTTGATTGATTACAATTAATTGTGATTATTCTCCTCTACAAGGTTTCTAAACTTCACTATTTTAATCAGATTGAATTAACTTAGCTTAGTTTTTTATCTTTGAGTAATAGCTGAAAATGCAATTTCTTATTGTCTGACCCATGGATGTCATCATTCTTGAAAAATTCTGGTATTCAGAGAATAACGTTAACTTCTCTAGACTTAGTGGAAGGGTTGTTTTGATGGTTGTGATTCCTCATAAATTGTTAAAATTTATTTGGCTAATTAATTATGACATTGATGCCAATGTTATTATAAAATTTGTCAGAAATGATAACAACTATATGTGATCTGTGAAACTTTCTTATGATAGAGAGTGCTGAAAGCAGAGTTTTTAAATAAATGATCCTTTAAGTGCCAACTTCTTTAGCTATTGTTGCCGCAACATTCAAGTTTAATTAAGTATGGGTGCTTATCATCTATAAATTTCGTCGTTTGTTTAACTGTTCTCCAATGACATCTGCTCCATCCATGTTATTTGATGCTGCATTGTTTTATGGTGGTTTTTTTAAATTAATGATCAGCCCTCAAATTCTGTGTGCCCTTTTTGACAGGTTGAAAGAGTTTCTCACAGAGACAATTTGCAGAGTTTTGTGCAAAAATCAGAGAACCTTGAGAGGCAATGCCTTTCCAAGGCTATAAGTTCATATTGTGAACTGCGAGTTTTACCATACGAGGAGAACAGGACTGTTGTATTTTGAGAGGGCAAATTAGAAGATAAAGCAGTGTAAAAGGGGAGGTTGGGGTGTTATGAACGTTCAATTAGTCATATGGAATGTCTAGCAAAAGTAATTTCACTCCATGCATCTCTAATTCCTTGTACCAGCTTTTAAAAATCCTGCAGATAGCGGGCTTTTGTCAATATGGGAATCTCGGTGTTTGATCCATTGCCTTTGTCCAAAGAAGAAAAGGAAATTTTTCAGGTTCAAAATGCTTCTGATCCAACCGTGCCACACCCCCCACCCTCTTCTTTCCGTTGTCCGTTTTCCTTGATCACTTTGTCTTGTACGAAGCCTCTTTTACTTGACTAGTTAACCTCTTGATAGAGGCTTATTCATTTAGAGAGCTTTGCCTAGCTTGTCTGCACTATCAAATATCGAGCTAACCAAGTGGTTGGGCGATCGAGCTCTGACCAGGGACCACATTGTTGTAATTGCAGATTTTTTGGTGGTGAGTTTCTTTTGAATAAAAAAAAAAGAAGAAAACTGCCTAGGTGTATCATTGCTCTAAGTTAGGGTGCAATGATTGCGCTAGCATGAGAATGATATGCTACATTTTTGTTGTATATCTAGCACAACCAATCTTCCTATTTGGCAATTTCATTCTTGTCGCTTATCTATCCTAGAGAATCCCCCGCTCTACGACCAGGGAAAAAAGAAGCTTCTTTTTCATTTTTTACCTCCCATTTGAGATTATCAATTTTCTTTTCTCTTTATAGTTGTGATCATTGCTATTGTTAGTACTTTTTGTCAGCATGAATATGTAAAAGATCTCTTCAGCCTGTATAAAAGTTAATTTATTCTCCCTTCAGATCGAGACCTCTTCCTCTGCAACCGCATCTCTTTGGTAGCATACATTGGAAGAACTTGTTGCATAGCTCACATATGGAAGACGATTTCTATTCTATATGTCACAAACCAAAATCAGTATGTATGCACAACAACCATACTCTATCCTATATACTGTCACCGATACTCAAAGATTCGAGAGAAAGCTCAGCTACTTCGGCATAGCTGACTTGACGGAGAAGGTTTTGAATCCCATCGACCCATCTCTGCTTATGAATCTTGCTTTTACACTTGAACTCTAGAAGACCTTGTCCAGTCTTGAGGCCGAAATAGAGTTCTTCAGAGGTTTCCCTTTCTTTTCTGTATGGCCATGCAGAAGTCTCGTCGCAAACTCCGTAAACAATACCTGGTATAAATAATAGGACTTTTAAGCATGAGAGAAAACAAAAAGCTATATAATAAGTAGTAGCGTTTTGTGCCAAAAAGTTGGTCTTGCTAAAGCTCTAGGAGTCAAAGCAAAGGAAAGAATAAAAGAAAAAGGGAACGGAAAGGAGCTGATATGATGAGAAGTCATTAGATTAACGCGACATCAGACAGTAAAATAACACAATGCTTACATTTATTCTTCTTGGAGAATGCCCCTCCAATGTGTTTGCTTTTAAGCTTAATCATGACCTGACAAATGGAGCGTTTGTAAGAGCTTGCAAACTAGCCATTGAATATGCTATAATTTCTTGAAATTACATCAAGTTGGTTTTTTTTGTACCTGAGATTTCTTGTTGATGTAGACAGAGACGCCTTTCCATCGCAATACACCTGAGAATAGCAGTAACAAGTGCTTCAGATATGATACTCCAAATTAGCTGAATCAATTATACATCAAAGTTCTAAAACCTGGTTTTAGTTTACTATTAAGACCTCTTGAGCTTTGGGGAGAGATTTTACCTTTCCGTGTGTGTTGCAGCAGTTCGCCCTCACAAGGAGGATTCTGCTCCTTTATTTGAGTATGAAAAGCAGCAGACCAATGAGCTTCTGCCATGCTCCTCTCGTAAGGACTTATAGCTGCATTTTTCTTCGCTTCTTTTGGCAATCTTGCTTTCAAAGCTGCTTCTCCTCTCAGGGCTAATTTTAATAAAGGCAAAAAATTTTGCAAATTATAGTTCAGAGCCCTTTCATGAAATTGGAACTACAAAATACAATCTGGGATGAACAAAAATGGCGTAGAATTTCAGGTGCAGATGCTTTTGAATTTCCTCAAGAACTGCAGAAGCAAGTACCTGTTGCAGCTGCTGCTGTGAGAGTCATCAGATCACCAGCACTTTGAATATCAACTGCTGATTTGACAACAGAAGCAACACGGTGATGATCTGCCCCGGCTAGTTCCGCTAATTCAATGCAATGTGATGCCAAAAGTTCAGTAGCGGATGCCAATGCCATGCTCATTTGTGAGCCTGTGCCATTGGAGTTTCCAACTGCGGCTACTGCTGCCAAGCCTGCAGCTAGTCCAGCAACCGAAACTGCAGAGTGCAGCCAAGCATTTTCTGCACGCATCTTATCTTTCTTCTTCACTGTGTTAGTACCTATGTCCCTGTGGTGATGGAACCATTTCCCTATTGATCCAGTTCTTCGAGCATTAATTGAATTTATGACTTTCCCTGCCTACAAAAACAAGCAGATTTTTTTTAAAAAAATTAAACAATTAAAATATCCTGACAGAAAAGATAAGGTTAAGAAAGAAATCAGAACAGAGAAATCTATGAAGTTGGTTGCATTTGTCAGCCAACAATTCCAAGGAAATTGCCAGATTGTTCACAGTGAAGAAAGTATTAGTACTTGTTATAATGGATGTAGAGACAATTCCTATTTACAACCATTCTTTCTTTCTTACAGGGAAGGGCCAAGAAACAGAAAGCCAAAAAAATATCCAATGCAATCTTTCCCAAGGAGGATCAAAATTTCTCTTAGTTTTGATCCATGGCTACTCAAGGATCCTTAGGATTGGAGGTAAAAAAAACAAGTAAAAAGGGTATAATATGGATCTTTAGAAGGGAAAAATGATGCTAAGAACAAGATCACTTACAATATGTGGTGCAACAAAGGTGTCCGGAAATGAACTTGGATTATTATCAAACTCAAACTGTTTCTGTTTCTGAGCAAGAGCTTTTGAAATTTCTGATGCAGATAGACTCCACGATCTAGACAAAAACTCCATAGGCTCCTTTGGTGTTTGTGGCTGAGGGATAGATGGCAACGACGATGCTGCTTTCAGCTCTCCATCCTCTTCTAGGTTGTCCAGCCCAAACAAAGAAGCTGAATAAAACCCGCTTTCCATATCTATCTTAGGATCCTTTTTCAGCTGAGAGGAAATTAACACTTTCAAACTTGTTTTGAATGAATTCAAAAGCTAAATCCTCCTATTATCTCCTGTATTAATACTCCTACAAAACTTTCGATATCTTTGGCCCTGACCGTGAGATAAAATGAAAGAAACCAAGTCTTAAGAGGTATAAAAGTTGGGAAAAAAAATTATTGCCTTTTGAAACCAGAAAGGTTCTCTACTGAGAACAAAACTTACTGTCTTGTCCAAGCAAACGTATAATTATATAGACATTAAAAAAGGCCCCCCCCTTAAAACAGTGAGTGACAAAATAATGAACAGGAGCAGATATCAAAATCTAGTGCTTTGAACCCCCATGAATTCAGGTGCGGTTTGGTGACAGAGACTGGGAGTAGTCAAAACAGAATTCACGAAACCCCATAAAATATTAATCAAGTATTAGCTTAAGTAACATAAAGAAAGCATTTGTCCTGGATAAGGGGGGAATTGTTCCTTAAGCCTCATGCAATTAAGCGCATGTATCCATGATCTGATGTTCTGATTATGAGTATCTTTCATATTTTAGTATACTAAGAAAAGAATCTTTTTTCTTCTCTTCTTTTTTGTGGGTTTAGCGCCATATCACTTTCGGTTGTTGGAAGTTTTGAAAGCATTTGAGCGACTGTAGCCAATGGCGTTGCATGAAACTTTGACTGGACGGTGGGTTCGTGTAAGGGTTTGATGCTTCCATGGATGTCTGCCACATTTCCTTTTTCGCTTAATCGGATGGTTCAGAATAGTTGCAATTTCCTATATCTTATGACCACAAATAACCATTTTCCTTTTTCGTTGTACCAGTTACTCCTAAGAATTCAATCTGCAATCCTTTTTGCATATATAGGAGTTCATTGTCTGCTAGCTAGCCAGTCGGATTCGGATTAACATTAACCAACAAACTAGGCCCTATTTACTTAATTAACTAACATTAGCAACAAAATCAAGCTTAATTAGTAGCTTACGGATAGTTTGGCTAGACCGAGCTCAAGTTTGATATTGATCTTGTTTTCTTAAAGCAGCTGAGCTTGACCTTTGCAAGCATTCAGCTCAGCCGTCCAACTCCATCTCTAGAGTTGGATTTTCCAAAATTTATGCAAGGAAAAGATTTATTGTATTTAGGAATGGAGCTTGATTAATCAGCTAAACGAATATCGTGTCCAGTTGATTATTGCCAGCGCCTGCGGCCTACCTGGTACCCCAGACATATAAACGATGTTCACGTGAAATTTACATGGGTAGGTTCCTGTCTGTTTCTCTTCCTAAAACCAGCTCCAATTATTTAACCCCAAGCTCCGGTCCCAAAACTTTGTCCGTGCATAGCTAGCGGTGGTCGACTCTTTATCGAGAATAAAACATAAGCTTTTTCAAATTTATCTGCGTTTTATCAGGCTAGTGATTATGATTTTTCGATGCCAAATCAGGATCAAGACCCTGGATCGATGCTACGCATAATCTTGAGGACTAAATTACAGTCGGTGCAATGTCACTTCCAAAGCTATACCTGATCATGGGCCCCAAGATCAATCAACTTCGTAGAACTACCTAACAAACAAATATAGTCAAATTCTGCAATTTTTGACGTTTCGATATTAAGTACACTGTCTTCCGGTTACGTAGCTGTACTTGCCGCCCCTCTTTGCCGTGTAAGACATCATCTCATCAGTTAGAATCAATTTTGTACATAGCAATCCGATTAAAATTACCCGAGTTAAGTTTTATTGCATTTTTTATCTGTTGTGCAAAGGTTCGACTACTCAGATTTAGCTTTAGTAGGTTTGGCCTAAGACCTGCCTTTTCCTCCATCGTGGATTATGTGAACAATCAATGTTTTGGTAAGTAAGGTCATTGTTCACTCAATGTTTTTGGGTCACATCGGGGTTTCTGCTAGAAGAAGTAAAGGATAAAACCCAGTTTTCTCTCTCCTTGTTTCTACCAAAGGGTTTCGTTTGAAGCTTCAAATTTTGGGATACTGTAGATCATGGTGACATCTTTTATTTTATTTTTTCCCTTATCTTTTAGAACTGAAAAAGGCAGAGAAGGGCCCGAAGATTTCATGATCTATGAACAAGGACTGTCTATCCTGATAACATGATTTGACTAAGCCAGACTGTACAAAGTTTTCCAAGTTCAAAAACCATAACTACATAATGGAAGAGGTTGGGAGTTTTAAACTATAAATAAATAAACACGAAGTCATGTCTATAACATTATTTTAGATTCCAAATTGAAATTAGATCTAAGTATTTTAATATATTTTATTTAAAAAATTAAGTTCAAATTTTTTAAAATTAAAATTAATATAATTATTGTTTTGTAGTAAAAGATATATTATTTCGTGTAACTAGATACATATCCTGTCAAGAAATACGCAATATGTGTATTATAAGAGATTTTTATAGACCCCTTTGATCTAAGTTTGTCAATTAAATCAATGCCAAAGAGTTTTTTGGAAGGTTTCGGATAGACTTGACACCAACAGAGGTGGATATGGCCAGTTATACCTCTCTATTTCCTTTTTCAATTCCTTTCCACTTCTAGAGGCTTAAGATATGGACGTATCAAATATGATTGAGCACAGAAATTCTTGGGTGGCTTGACCACTTGAAAGCTACCTTCAACCTCATTAATCACAATCAACAAACATATATGTAAGAAACTATTCAGTTTTTTGCAATTGAAAGCTACCCTCTTACATGTAAAGTATATTTTTGTACCTAGAGCTGCCAATGAAAGAATATTTAAATTTGTTCATTGTTCTTCAAGGAAAATGAAAGAAAATCTATTTGTAATTAAATAAATTTGGATAGTTGCATTATTTTGTAAGATTCAAATACATAAAATTTATGTTCAATATCAAACTCAACGCATTGTGCTCAAGACTAAACATGTATGGATTAATTTGATGGCAACTTTTGAGTGCATCCAAA
Source organism: Theobroma grandiflorum (assembly GCA_036013995.1). NCBI lineage: Eukaryota > Viridiplantae > Streptophyta > Magnoliopsida > Malvales > Malvaceae > Theobroma > Theobroma grandiflorum. Next base: position 4,362,932 of record CP142131.1, on the reverse strand, counting down.
TTAAAGTGAATCAATGGAAAAGAGAATGGGGACATGGAGTTGAAAAAGTGGTTGGCTGCAAAAAATATGTGTCATCTTCCACCATTTGTATGCCTTTCCAAAAGAGATCCACTCACTCAACCTTTTTTTCAGTTTACTGCCCCCATTCATGGCTTAACCAATGACCAAAACCAGCTTCCAGCTCAACATTATTCTAAAGCAAATCTAACTCAATCACTTCACAGTATCAAAGGAATCAATGCCCAAACCTATAGGAAAGACAAAAGATGTGATATAAAATTATTCTCCCCGTTTGCGCATGGGACTTGCATCAATACAGTTTTCTTTCAGAACTCAGAACCAAGGACCATGTATAAATAGCTTAATGGTCTCTGTTAAGTTTCGGGTATTATGTATGTATGTGGTGTATATATATATATATATATATATATATATATATATAACAACATAGTGCCAATGTATATGTTACGTCAAGCTCCAATCTGGAATTAAAGTGGTACTTCCATCCGGTTTTGGAAGTGGACTAAATGATTTCTGCAGATGCTTCTTTAATAATGAACTTTCAATTTTTTTTTTTATTAGCCTCAGGAACGTAACTCAGAAAATTTGAGGTACATATCCAGATCCGCTGATCAAACAGGTAATAGTTGCATTATTGGAATTAAATGTCCTGTCTCTGCCCAACTTGACTGCGGCAAAGACATGATACACGCCTAACGAGTCAGGCCAGCTTCTCGGAAGTTCACATACAACTGTAGTTCAGGCTCATACGCGCTAAGGGGAGAAAAGTATGCATCAACCATATCTTCAGACACTTTCTCCAGACAGGATGGATCCCACTGCATGCAATGTCAGAGAATCAGTACAATAGCAAATTATTGTCAAAATTTTACCACTTTAGAAAACGGAAATCGGAAAATACCTTTGGTGCAAAGCATTTATCCACTAATCGTGCCCGAACTCCCTAACATAATGCATAAAAGGGGGTCAATATAAAGTTAGAGGACCAACTTTGAGGAACTAAGTCTTATTTTGCACCTCAGAGAAGTCATTTGAGATCTGTCTAGTGATAGCTTGAAGTGTCATCTGATACTCCCGGGCGAGACATTGCTCCAGAGTTTGGAATCTGCCTTCTCTTATCTGTTATATGGTTGGTTAATTAACAATTAGAATGTAACTCGAGCAATTCCTACACGTATAGAGTAAGTAGGAATTGGACTTACAGATCTTAAGGAAACCTTCAAGCTCAAAGGTGGAGCTGCTCTTAGTTTCTTCATGGTTGAAATACACCATTTGTCTTTTGATCTAGCTGCTTCAACCTCCTGAAGTAATTCACTAGTTGTCAGGAAGCACTGTCACAGATTCAATATTAAAAATTTTACAGCTAAACTAACAATAAAACCAACTTGAGGTTGGGATCACCAGGCTGTCTTTAGTGATTATAGTTATGGTTTCTGGTTTATCTTAAATCCTTTAATAAGAAATTAAGTCTTACCAAAGCAGCAATAATTTCCTCAACCATGCCATGGCCAAAACATTTGTTTAGCATCTCCATCCTGCATATGGTACGGGCAAAGTAAATAACAACAGGCTGTACACGGAAATTAAGAACTGAAAATTTTTATAATAGAAAAAAGGTTAGTATGCATTTAAACCTGTGAAGAACACTACTTGAATTTGGAGATCTGGGATCACTATATCTAGCCAGAAAAGCTTCCACAACAGAAAAGTCCTTCCTAGATGATGTACTGAGTTGCGTTTCAATTACAGGAAGCTTCTGGTTATTACAAAAAGAAGAAGAAAAATCTTAACATATTAGCAGGCTAGGTTAGACAGTTGATGCTCATCGACAAGGGAAAAGGTTCAAAAGATAATGGACGAACTGTGCTCAGTGAATAGTGAGTTGCAAGTCCACAAGCAAACATTTCTTCTCCAGTAAGTGTATAGCCGGTTAGAGCCAGATATTCTCCTGTGATGAAAATGCAACAGCAGCCAAGGAACATTTTTTGTAATTCAGTAGCAAGAAATGGTTATGAAGTTTATGAAGGTACAACTATTCTATTAGTGTGAAAGCCTCTTAACTTAAATGGTGGTCTAAAGTTCAAGTGTTGAAAATATATTTCTTTTTTTTAATAAACGTAATGTTTATAAAATCCAATAATGTGCAAACTTATGAGCTTACCTAAATAACCTGGCAGGCGTGAGAGATAATAAGAAGCCCCAGCAACCGGATGGAAACCAATTAGAACTTCAGGAATACCAAAAATCTGCACTCATCTAACGTGAGACAAATTTTCTTCGCAACTAAACTTACTGACGAAAAGGTAACTGAAACTCAGATAAATGCATAGGCAATAGCCTTGACATCGGTTAGGAGAAAAGGCTGCTTAACTATTATAGAGAAGAGATTATAATTGATCAAATTCTATGAAGGATTTCAAGGCCCCTCCAGCACGAAGTTGTCAATTGGGAAAATTTAAGTGCTCGCGGATGGCATCAGAGTCTTGTTAAAGGCAGAGAAACATAGTAAAATCAGTTGATGTCTCCCCTGATTTTGGCTGAAGTAATGGATTTTCATACAGTTTACAAAGCATATATCCAGAGTACGTACAGTCTTATCTGTCGCAACACGATATGAACCATGAACAGAAATCCCTGCGCCTCCTCCCATTGTAATGCCATCCAAGATAGCCACCTATTTGCATCAAACAAGAAACAGTTAAACAGGAGACTCAAGCCTCAAGTTTTGTAGATGTGTGACATTTTCCCAGGCAAAATCCAGTGACATAAATCCTCGAAAGTACAAAATTGTCGTGGAGGAGTCCAAAAACTGTTGCAGATTCTGGTGGTTATGCTTTATTTAGTTGTTGAATCAGAAAGGATAGAAGACTCACGTGCGGCTTTAAGTATGTGGCTAAAAGGTACATGAAACTGTAAAATGTCCTGAAACATTTTTTACATTCTTCCACTCTCCCTGAATTCACAGCAAAAACTGAGTTAGAAGATTGTTGAATGGCAGGAATCAGATTTACCCGTAATTCAATTTCCCAGATGTAAGCACCAAGTTAAATCGGATATGGTCACTATGCAATTTCCATAGAGTAAATAAACTAAGTTAGCATAAAGAATTCTAATAGTATTGTATACATTAATGCTTATATGGAAGAAATTAATAAGAATATCGGGAAATCAAACTTGTCATCACCTTCATTTATTAATTGATATAGCTGGACGACATCTCCCCCAGAACAGAACGCCCTGCCGTTTCCCTTGAACAACAAAACAAACAGTGACCAACTTTCCTTACTCAAGTTTATGATAGAAAAAATAAAATAAAATGTAATACTAGTAAAAGGAAGAAAGAGTTTCTTGCACTTGCCTTGGTTACAACAAGATCAACGGTAGGGTCCCTTTCCCAGGATTTATATAATTTATTAAGAAAAATTCCCTGATAAATTTTTAAAAATAAGTTTATTAATATAAACTATCTCTGGATTCTATCTCTTTTGAGTTTTGATAATACAAGAAAATGGTAAGAAAGCAAACCATTGGAGTAGTAAGAGCATTCAGGACATGAGGTCTGTTCAGTATAACAGTTCGTGAACTACCTTTCTCTTCGATTAATAACTTTAAAATCAGAGATATACATTCGGTTAATTCGATTAAAAAATTTAGAAAGAAAATTTACAGACTATATAATATATCCACTATTAGCTTACACAACATACGTGGAGGTATACATTATTACATTCAAAAGCTTACCAAGTTGTCATAATGGCTAGAGCTGTTGAGTGAGCACAGGCTTCTGGTAAACGAGGCAAAACGACGATGCTTGTTAAAAAAAGGACTTGGTATTTTGAAGCTTTGCATCTTTGCTGTTTAATTTCTCTCTGCCCATGCCTATATATATATATGGTTTATATCGAGCATTTAATCTAATATTGAAGCTAGTTAGGCAAGAATTGATTTTTTTTTTCTTTCATAGGTGTAGACAGCTCACAGCTATACCCATGGATCTCAGGTAAAAATAATAATTAATAATAAATAAATTGCTCCTAAAAAAAATTAAAATTGACAATTTCAGTATGCCTAACCTTTTTCTCCCGGGATGTCATAAGCTAACTTTGTCTTGTACTTTGTCAAGCTAAAGTTGTATAGCAGATTAAGTCTTTTGTACTTATAAGGGAAATGTCCTCCTTTCATACATTATAATATTTCTCTCTTTCAAACATTGTAACAGCTCGTTGTGACATTTCTAAAAATACTTGTTAAATTTTTAAAGAGAAAGACCATGTAAGAAATGAATGTCTTTATTTCAAACATTGTAATGACTATTAGCAGAATACTTGTAAAATCTCATAAACTCTTTATATGGGATGAGTTGTCGACGAATTGTTGAGTTGCCTCATTAGTAAAAGTATGTTTGTAGCAAATTATCTAAGGCTATCCCTATAGCCTAACAATAGAGTGTCTTGGTTCCTTTGTACTCATTTTCATATTAATAAAACATTTTCTCTTGATTCCAATGGTTGTATATATGACATTCGGTTTGTCTTATAATTTCAATGTACGTTGCCTTAATCTAATTTATTACTATTGTTGATATTTGATCAAATATAAACGAGTTGTTGACTGGTTTGTGTGGAAGCGTTCATTTAAATGTCGCACGGACTATTACATACTTAAGCGAGGGAGCGGAGTTCATGATAGTGATCAGATGTTCAGGCCTATGGCTACCTTATTGCTTTTCTAATCACCGTCATTTTGATACTTAGGAAATGGCTTGCACAGGGCATTTAATGCCCTTTGGGCAACCAGATTAGGTTTACCTTTGACTACCACCCCCAAGTATTCTTTTACTTGGAGTTCCTCACTTGTGAAATCATGCTCAGAACTTTTGGATTGTCCAAAATCTTGGACAATTAAGTCTTATAAAGACCCTCAAAATTCATAAAGAAAGGGAATTTTTCAAGGAAACAAAAAAAATCAAAACAAAAAAAAAATTCTAGCAACAACTAGGGGTGAGCAAAACCAATTCAGATCAATTACTCACACAAACCAAATGTGATTTTAGTAAAATGGTTTAGTCTAATTGGTCCATTGAATCAATTGGTCGAAAATGTTTGGTCCAATTGATTTTTTGATTAATTCTCGATTTTAAAATTTTTAGACCAATCTACCTAAAAAACTAAATTAATTTCTTGTATATTTATATATATAGTAATATGTATAATATTTTTTATATATTAAGAAGAATAGTTAGTAAACTTAATTAATAATATATTTAAAATATATTAAAGTATTATATGTACGTATACAAATTATAATCATAGTAATTTAATATTAGTTATATATATTTATTTTTATATAAATCTGTATTAATATTAAATTATAAGTTATATATTTTAAATTATATAAGTTATATGTGAATATTATAATATATGATAGTAAATATCTTACATATTAATATGTTATAATTATTACACCTTAATTATATTTCATAATATAAAATATTATGAATATATATATATAATTGTATAAATATATTATATATACATCTATTTAATTTACCCATAAACATTACTATAATTTATAATAAACTTTATTTATATGATTATACTAAATAACTTTATTAGTTATCACTTTAGATTTTATAACATATTGTTTATAATTAGTTATTATTTATACAAACTTTGATATAAAATATTATAATATATAAATTATGTCATTAATTTCATATATATAAAATAAAGGCATATATTATTTATACATATATTTAATTTATACATAAATATTACTATTACTTATAATAAACTTTGTATAATTAATTATATATAATAATGTAACATTATATATATTTAATTTATATATAAACATTTCTATAACATATAATAAACTTTATTTATATGATTACACTTAATAATTTTATTAGCTATCACCTTAGATTTTATAACATATTATTTATAATTAATTATTATTTATACAAACTTTGATATAAAACATTATAACATATAAGTTATATTATTAATTTCATATATATATAATTATAGATAAAATTTATAAATTTTAATATTATAATTTATAAAAAAATAATAAAATTTTAATCTATTGGCCCAAAACCAAACGAACCAAATCAATTTTATGTTTAGTTGGTTTAATCTTTATTTATATTTGCTCAATTTTGATCGATTTTTTTTAAATAATTGATCTATTTGATCATTAGGTATGGTAGACCAATCCATCCAATCCACTCATTTACTCACCCCTACCAGCAGCCAACAATCACAATTAAAAGCAAAACCAAATAAAAGAAACCGAAAATAGCCAAAATAATTGAAAAATAAAAATCAGTAGGTTTGGTGGGGATTTCTTTTTGGCTTTTTCCATTTTTTGGGGATTTTTATGGTTTTGGGAGAGTTTGGGTTTCAGATTTGGTGGGCTTTCAGGACTACTGATTGGTTGTGAGAGAGCTTGAGGATTTGAAAGGCTAAGGTTTTAGAGAAGTGAGAGAAAGCTTTGGGTTAGAAAAAAAGGAAAGGGGCACACGGCAAGAAAGAGAAAGTGAAAAAGATAATTAGGGAAAAAAAGAGAGAATAGAAAGAATTTATACCTAGTTACTCGTTTAAACGGTGTCGTTTAAAAGAGTGAAGGAAAGACAAATCCTAGCCCAAGAAGACGTCGTTTTGAGGAAAGAAAGGGAGTTGCATTGTGGGCACCAAATGGTGCATTTTGGAAGGAGACTTGGTGGACCATAGTAGACGAGCTTCCTTCTTGTGGATTGCTCCTGGGCCCTGGCTCAGTGAGGTAAAACCCTATATTTTGTTATTGGGTTTTGATTGTGTTTAATGGGGCTTGCCCACTTATCTAACCCAAAAAAATTTGTTGTTTAAAAGTTCGTTTACTTTAAATAAAAATATATTATGAAAATTATATGAAGTCTTAAAGTAGAAAAATAAAAATAAAATGTATAAATCTGTAAATGAAAAATTATGGATAAATATTTAATTATAAAATAATAGATTTAGTTAGATAGAATATAGTTATATATATATTAAAAATGAATGTTTAATCTAAAAAATAATAATACTAGAACTAAGTTAAAAATAAAATATATGAAAGAAATAAATAAATATTTGACATTAAAAAGTAGAACTAAGTAAAATAATAGTTAGTTATGAAAAAATTAATTTAGCAAAAGGAAAAGAAATATATAAAAATGTAAAAAAATTAAAAGATACTTAGTCACGAGAAAAATAGATCGAGTAGGGATTGAAAATAATATTAAAATAGATAATCATATGAAAATGAGTTAAATAAATAAAAGTAAATAAAATATATTTTTAATAATAAGAATAAGTTAGGTATGTAATAAAAATAAAATATCTAATTCTACAAATTTATATATATAGGTATATATAGAAAATAAAAGAATATAATATAGTATGAAATTATAAATATATAAATACAAGGATTATTTTAAGATCAATGTCGATGATGAAATGTTCATATGGAGCACAAGAAGTCGCAATTCTAAATGAATTTTTTTAGGTTAAGGATTTCAACTAAGATCCCACCAGTACCATAGAATGGTCTCAATATTGAATCTCGATGTTTCTAATCTTAAATAAATAAAAATATATTAACCTAATTACTAATTAAGCAAGATATAAAAACAAAAGAAGTAAAGAAGTAATGAAGATAGTAAGTAAATAGTAACAAATAATAAAAACTTTCAATGATGGTAAATTCACAATGGTCAATACAACTAAAATAAAAATAGATTTATAAGAAAAGATAAAAAAAATAGTTAGTCAAAAAGAAAATAGGTCAAGTTAATAAAAAATAAGAAAGAAATTGATTTATAAAAATAAAAAATACATAAATACATAAATAATAATTATGAAATGAGTTATTTGGTATAAAAAATAGTGTTTAGGTAAAAAGGAAAATTTATACAGCAAAAATAGATAAATACTTAAATGTAAAAAAATATAATAAAATGAAATAAAAAATATAGTTAGATAAAATAATAAATATAACATATTTATCCATGATATATATATATATATATATGCATACAAAGAAAAATAATATAAAGAAATTTCAAAGAAATAAGAAAAGAGTTGTGAGAAAGTTAATAAACAAATATTGAAATTTATTGGCACATCATTGCACCGTTAAATGTCATGGCATGTAGATATATTCTGTCTATGAGTATAAGCCTCGATGATGAGACTTTTCGAGGGATCTTGCTAAGGCAAGTTTTTTTGAAAAATTTCCTAAGCGAAAAGATACCTTCAAGTCTCACCAGAGTGATAGGAGGGCTTGAAGAATGTCTTTAATAAAAGGCTTTCACTCGTATTAAGGTTTGCACTCATGACAAATATTATTTTCGAACGAGAATGATTACCCAATGATGGAATTTATTCGTTAAACTTGCAAAGACAAGTTTCTCGAGTAATTTTCTAGGTGAGAGAATATCTTTGGATCCCACTAATATGATGGGTAGACTTGAAAACATCCGAAATAAAAAAGGTTTCATTTGGCATTATTCAGATTTTATGCTATGCATTTTATAATTATATTATGTGCACGCCACACTCGTAAAACCGAATAAAATGTTTGAATTAGCTAATAAATTAAAGAGTAAAGCAAATAAATAATAATTAAAAAAACACAATGAAATAAATTTAAAAATTAAAACTTCCACAGGGTAGTATATAATTAGATAGTACCATTCGTGGAATGGACGTCACAGGTATGCTAAATCTTCCCTGTGTGTAACTGTATTCCCGAATTAAATTTTAAAAATTTACAAACTGAGTTATTATTCCTCAAATGGATCTAAGATCAATTTAAAACTCCATCGAATAGAACAAATTTAATAAATAACGAATCACACCTAAATACAAAAAGATTAGTGACAGCCCTCTAATTTTTCTACGTTACCACAATATACATTGTTATATTAGTTTCATTGCTACGTGAATAATGATTTTTCGCCTAACCTAAACAAGGGAATAGTCCATTTTTATTTTATTCCATCACTTTCACGTTTTAGGAATAGTCCATTTTTTTTTCTTCCATCACTTTCACGTTTGAATATAGATTCCCAAATTTCCAAGCAAGATTCCAGGTTTTTCTTTTCCATTTGCGTTCTTGGGAAAGATTTGTGTACGTTAAGTTCCTAGAAAACATGAATCATGATCTGTTTATATCCTAGTAAAAGTATGAAACATTCACAGTATATTGGCTCCTTTTCATCTTAACCTTCAGGTCTTGCTTCATTTTTCATGCCTTGGCCCATGAAAGGCAACAAGAATCAGTTTTAATCAACGTTAGAAACCATGCCACAAATACAAACAATACACAGCCAGGGACCTGGACAGAGCTAAGTAGAGCAGGCAGGCAGGTGGCAGAGCCATGGCATCCCTATTTCGTTGGTAATGGTACACATCATTTTTTCACTCTTTTTGAATGCAAATTAAGAACACCTTCTCCTTCTTTTGAATTCAATTATAACAGTTCAGTATCTATATGTTCTAAACTCTTCTCATTTCTTAAAGAGGTTTTTATGATGCAAAAGATGAAAAAGCAAATTAGACAAAGAAGATTAGCAGGGAAAAGATCCATAAAGGCAAATAGGTTTATTTACATTTCCTTGTTAACAAGTGCAAGCTCGTTTCTTTCAATAATGAAAACACTCAAAAGTCAAATCCCATATGCAAGAAATCAAAGCATTTAAGGCGAAACAAAAGCCCACAAACAACACTTTTAAGCATAGTCTTCAGAAGGCGAGGCTGGGGAATACGACCCAATGAAAATGTCACCATAAATCAGCCCAGCCAACCCTCCACCGATCAGTGGGCCGACCCAATAGATCCAATTATCAGAGAAGTTCCCACTGACGACAGCTGGTCCAAAAGAACGGGCTGGGTTCATTGAACCACCACTGAATGGACCAGCAGCTAAAATGTTTGCACCCACGATGAATCCAATTGCGATGGGTGCGATTATCCCCAGAGAACCCTTCTTGGGGTCGGCTGCCGTGGCATATACGGTGTAGACTAGGGCAAACGTTATGACAATCTCCATCACGACGGCTTCCAGAGCGTTCATTCCTGAAGCAACGCCGTGGGTTGGGATGCTCTGCAAGATTCAACAACATTTTAAGAAATTCAAGCAAATTACAATATATATTTTTTTATACTTGGACCTTGGGCCAAGCCCGTTAATATTTTGAAACAGTCGCAAAGGTCAAAACCGGGTCTCATTTAGAAACCCTGCCATAATTAAGTTCTTCCTTACCAATCCGTTGGTGACAAACAGGAGAAGAAGGCAAGCAACGATGGAGCCAAGGCATTGGGCAATCCAATAGAAAATACCAGTTAAGATAGTGATGTTGCCTCCAACGGCTAGCCCAAAGGTGACGGCTGGATTCAAATGGCCGCCGGAGATGTTGGCTGCAATGGATACCCCAACAAAGAGGGCAAATGCATGAGCCACGGCTACGGCCACAAGGCCTGGTGGGTCTAGAGCTGCGTCGGACGTGAGCTTACCTATAAACATCAAAGATTATCGGCTTCAGCTGGCATGGAATGACAGGATGAACCAAATTATAATCCAAAGTTCGATTAACATTACCAACTATATCTTTTAGTCAAGACGTTACATATATAGGAGTTATAGGGAATCTAAATTGGACCCATTCAGTAAGCTAAATTGGATAGATTTGATGGATGGAAAGTTTTCCACTTTTCTTACATGTATCTAATTAATTGAGAAATTAAGGTGGGGAGAAGGGAGTTGGAATTGATGGTCAACACAACCTCCAGAATTAAAGGAGGGCCTAAGGAAGCAGCGCAACAACAGTAGCTAGCTAGCCAAAGTAGCCAGGGATAATTAGCAAACATCCTAACAAAGTTTATTCACTCACGATCTTACCATAAGCAATAGCCGATCCAACACCGGCGAAGACAAAAAGCAAGGTGGCAATGAATTCAGCCAAATAAGCCTTGAGGGACCCAACACTCAAAGAATCACCAAAGCTACCGAAAGCTAACTTAACCATTTTTGGCACGAAAACAAAAGAGAAAAAAAGACTCAAAAACTAAGCTCAAGACTCTCAGAAAACCTGTTGCCTATATCTACACCTTTCTTTGTGTGAGTTCTCGTTTCATGAAGAAGGTGTATATATACATACAGAGCTAAATAGTAGGTTAAAGAAAAGAGAGCCATCGCCGGCACCGACTCTGGGCCTACAAGACTGAACTGGCACCGTCAGATTGGCAACCGACCAACCGCCTTATGATAAACTATATGAATTATGAGCATAAGACAACTAACTTAACTAGTAATTTATGAACAAATAGACAATAATTTTTTCTTTAAAAAAAAAAGAAAAGAAAAAGCTCTAAGAAGTATAAGTATGGTTGTGATGGAATATTATGAAAGGATGCTCCATCAACATTATTGCTAGAGCTAGGTCTGATGTCATTTTCCTCGTAGCTTGATTAAATATAACATGGGGTTGCTGGAACAATGATGCCGATGATTATAAAAATAAGAGGGGATTTCCATGGAAATTAACTTTCTTCCACAAACTTTTCTTCTAATAAAATGTTGATTTCTCCTTTTAAATATATATATATATATATAATTTTTATGCATGTGCACCTGTGAACATTTCAATAGCTTACTGGGTCTGTTTGATTAATTTAATTAAAGTATCTCTTCAAGATCAAAGTTGTTTAAATATCAAGATTACGAAGACAACAATAAAATAAAATTGTGGATAGATTTCAAAGTTCTTTTCGAGAAAGAAAATTTTTGGAGCGCTTTGGAACCGATATTATAATGTCTGAGATCAGGTGACTAGTGACTAGCGGAAACTCTTTTCATTGCCTCTTTCCGTAGTGGAAATTTCTTTAGATTGAAAATTTGTTTATGGCAATTCCAAATTATGTTAACCTAACATCCTTTTTTCCACTTGTAGGATTTTGATTTGATGCCATAAATTAATCTCATGCTTAGCCTATATTCTAATCTGCCCATAGTTCAAAATTTTTTTGTTTAATTTTATAATTTGTTTGGGATTCTTTTTTATCATCAATTGTTAATTAAACCTGAATGTTAGGGATGATATGCTTTCCACATGGAAATTGTCAAAATTTTTTACTCCCAAGTTCCTTGTGTTGGAGGTATCAGTAAATGCATGCGGGTCGTACTTTCTCGCTGGAGAGTTGGTGCTTTGCTTTTATCATCGCAATTTTGCTCAGCTTTTGTCCCTACTCCTCTGTTCCTTCTCGTGTACGAATCAGTAGATTTTGTGTAAAGATGACAACCATGACTATTCGAAGTTGAAGGCCAGCTTAATTAATTACATTACAATAAATGCAACAAGGCATAGATTCATACTTATCATAATTACATGCAAAATGTTTCATTTGAGTTGAATTGAATTAGGTTGGGATTTCGTTCTTCTTTTTTTCGTCCAATTTTAAACGGGTTTATGCCAAAAATAATTTGACTCCAAGAAAAAAAAAAGATAAGAATTAATTATCCACCCACTTGCGAGAATTAATTAAAAAAAAAAGATATCCAATTTGAGGATCAACATGGTTAGGTACTTGCAACAAGCTAAGATGAGAAACACGCAACACTCAACGCTTTGAGGTTCTTGTCTCCATCTATTTTTAATTCTTTTTGGGTACAAAGATGAGATGAAACAGTGCTTTAATGAACAAAAAAAAAACCTGGTAATCATATAGCCGAATAATGACCTACTTTTTGCAACTCATTTATTGTTATTATTAAAAAAACAAAAACATTTCAATCAAGACAAAATTGATACCACCCTTGACCCTAGATATAGCTCATTAACTAGGACCAAGTCTTTCCTGAGTTTAACTTTGACTGCAACGGCATCAATGGTTCCATGGCCTGCAGCTGGTTAGTACTGAAAAGTTACAATTTGTGGTAGGTACAGAGTGATTGTGTGAATGCTTGAATAATTGATCTTTGTTACCCAAATCAAAGATGTAGCACTACCATCTATGGCAGGCAAATTAGATTGTGTTTTCATGTTCTTTTAACTGTAATTTTTTGTGTTTAATGGAAAATTAGTTGCAAAATTAGTGTGTGTTAAAGGAGTGGTCATGGTGGATTTGAAAAGGACAAGACATGAGTATGACTTTCAAATACTAAATTGCTTCATTCATTCGATTTCATCGTGCTAGATAGTCAGTTACTCATGGAGCGTAATGTGACAATAGACAGGCAGTACGCTTGGCTTCGATCTCAATTTCCAGTTTTTTTCTTCCTTTTGAATTAAAAAACAATGGGTTTCTTTTCTTTTTGAAAATATAAGGGGTTTTCTCGAGGTTCTAATCAAAATTCAGCACAAGGGGAGAGACACGTGTCAATTGTCAACTCATACTTCACAACGTGGCATCGAGCATAGATTGTAACCAGTTATTAAAATATATACTAAAGTTAAGGCTTGGATGCTTTGTCATGAACGAGGTCGTGTACTCATGTCTAATTGATAGGTGAAATCTCATATGTAAATAACATTATGGTACCATTTTAGAATTACATGGAAAGCTTGTAAAAGAAACATAAACCTTTCCATTCAATGAATACGGAAAAACTGATTGCTGATGACTTTCCTGTGTCAATCTGATGATGTAATAATCTATATTTCACGCATGTACCACAAAAAAGTTTTAATGGCTCCGAATTCTTTAGATGCATATTAATTGGACATGATTCACCAAAAAAACTTTTACCTCATCTTGAATTTTGTTAGAATCACCTAATTTTCTATTGCATGGTTTTATTGTTTTAACCTTATTAACTATCCTGACCGACGTCCAACAGGCAACAGTATTTTGGCGGGTCGAAAGTCAGTCAGTGGAAGAATGGAGAGTAGCCACACACTTTGGAAACCCCACTGACTTGCAACTTTCTCCTTTTCGAAATTCTAACGGTAGTTTTCTGAAATTCACTTTTCTAGAGATGAAAAGAGAGAGAGAGAGAGAGAGAGAGAGAGAGAGAGGGAAAAGATCAGGTGAAATAACTCCTCAAATTGAATGCACTCAACAACTCTGAAGTGATCAATTGAATTCTAGGCAGGCAACTACCAGGTCCCATTGGGGGGGTAGTTTTGCCTTTTTTACTTCACATTCTCTTTATCTTTACAAACTTCCATTTTCAAATGTGAGCATTCAGAGTTCCTTTGAAGTTTGAATTCATTTACAGCATACTCCATTTGATGAACTATCTCTTAAGTCTTGCCCCTTTTATTACTACATCATATATAATCTCTGTCGGGTGTTATTTATTTTTGTCACATGTAAACTTGTTCTTTGATTGTTTGTGTGCAAGAACATAATAAATAGCAAATCCTTATCATATGCTATAGAGTTAAAGAATGTGAGAGCCTGGAATAGTGTGTGGAGTTGACGACTGGGAAAATGGATGGTTTCGGTTTAGATCAGGAAGCAGCAGCTGCAGCAGGAGGAGCGACGAAAGTGACTGAAGATACTTCTTGGTCACATAAGCATGTTCAGGCTCAACATAGGCGCTCTAAGAGGTAACCTTCACCTTACAAGTTTCAAGTTTATTATGCTGTTGTGTCAACTTGTTTGCAATGATCAACTGAGAATGGAATCAAGTTTCTTGGAGTTCTGAGGATTTCCATTTTTCTTGGTATGTAAAGGACGAAAGGGTGTTAGCAGCTTTAAAAAGAAAAAAAAAATAGAATGGGCTAATTTCAAATTTATCAGTTTTAAATTCGGAGGACACTGTTCCTTGCTTGGAAGTACTCTTATCATGGTAATTATTTTAAGTTAATTTTAACTATGTCAATTTTTCAAGAGTTTTAAGTATTTATCTTTCTTTGGACTTGATGTGTCTGCATTTTTTTTTTCTCTTCTAATGTGGTATTTTCACGAGGTTAGACTCTTAGCGTGCCTATAACTTGGTGTCATCTGAGCAAGTGAAAGTTTGGATCTAATAAGTTAGAATATGGTGCAATGGGATCCATGGATATTCCCTCGTGGCTTTGGCTTGCGGCTCAAATGAGTTGACCTGGCAAGTTAAATGAAACAAGGTTTAGCAGAATGATTGATTTTTTCTTTTTGTCCTGACTCCCGATGGGTAATGACTGGTTTGATTGCTAAGTTCTGAGCATGGAGCTATGAACCTCAGAATTTGATCTAATTACCTTAGTAATTTTTAGCATAGTGGTTTAGAAATTATAGCATCAGAAATTACACTTTATGTTTTTAGCTTTTCACTATTCTGCTCCTCTTAGGCCTTGGATTCAGCAGCAAGCTTCGTTGATCTTTGCTCTGTTTGTGAAATGACAAATAAGGAGGTCCTCAATGAATGCTTTGACAAATTGCAGTTCTTGTAATTAGCCATAAATTCTGACAAGGGTTTATTTTATTAACTTTTGGAGTCCAATTTTCTAGCATATATTCTTCCTACAGCTGACTGTAATTATCAGATTCAGTTAATTTTCATTCTAACTGTTTCAGTATTATTCTTGCTTTACTTCCAGTGCCTCGGACAAAAACTTGGATGCTTCAAGAGGTGGAGTTTTGCATTCCATCAAGAAAGAGCAGAATGAACTACATGTGAGAATACAATTGTAACTTTAACTCGGTCCTAATCAATGCCAAAATTGTGGCTATCTCATGTTATCATTTTGCCTTCAAGCATTTCCAGTGCTTGCCTTCATAGACGACTGAAGATATATATAGCCATGTATTGCAGTATTGAATGAGAATTATGAATAGTTCTTCTTCTTCTTCTTCTTCTTCTTCTTCTTCTTCTTCTTCTTTGTTTACCTTTTTTATTGTCTTTCGAATATGAACATTGCAGGCATCTCCACTATCAACAAGGACTTATAGGACTCGAAGTCCTTTTCATGACCGGTCTATTTATAGCAACAAGAACAATTCGTTGAACCAGCGAGCCTCTTTGGAGAAAGATGTAAGCCTTGAAATAAGATTGCTTTATTTGACTAGAATGTTGGTCCTGTAAATAAAACATAGATAGGTGGCTGAGATGATACAAGGTTTATCCCTGCTTCTCGGTTCTCACAACTTTGCTTCATATAGATGACTGAAATGGATTTTTTCCATCATACTGCAAATACAGAAAACAATTGTGGTGTCATATGTATATATGTGAAAAAATCTTTGAAATAAGTGTTTGTTTGAAAAGCTGCAGATTTAAATATTGAAATATTCACTTTAAGTAAGTATTCTCTGGTGAGGGTGAACCCTTTTAGTTCCGCTTTGGTTGGATAAATGGCAATTGACCTTTATATATTCTATGAGAGACTTCATGTGCACATAAAACAATGGCATCAGTGACTTATTAATGCTGAATGATTGTCTCGTGATTTCTTTGCTCCATAATTTTTAGCAATAGCATAACCATGGTTTTCCAATTTTCAGATTGAGCTGCTGCAGTTACGTTTGCAACAAGAAAAATCTGTGCGACTTACACTTGAGAGAGCAATGGGGAGGGCTTCAAGCACTTTATCTCCAGGACACAGGCATTTTGCAGCACAGGTAATGTTTTTTTTTTTTAAAATAAGTAAGGATTTTCATTAATCAAGACAGGGAGTCCCTGTGATTTACAAAAAAATCTGACTTGAGACAGTAGTCAGTTACAAACTTGGCTTACAAAAAAAATCAGCCAAGGTAAGGAGACAGCAATATGTGGTCTGTTGAACAATCACACATCTATTTACTATCATCCAAGAATCTTAAACTACCCAGTAATTAGAGAAACAGAACAGTCCTGTTTCCGTACCTTATTGGCAGGAACAGGAAGACAGAACCCAGACAGAAAACAATAGGTATCATTCAGGAAAAATAAGCAATGAATCCTCTGATCTTCCCACCCCATCTTTGGCTAGGCTGTCAGCTATGTCATTTACCCGATCTAGGGGTGTATTTAATATCCGTGAGAAACTGACTTCTGAGCTGTTGCTTAAAACTGATCCTCAGTAAATTACTATTCAACATGCAAAATATTTCCCAAAATTTCCCTAAACTTGATACTTTAAATTGCCTGCATCTACTTATTAATACTCTTGAAATATTTTTAAATGTTTAATATCAAATATTTATAAATCCATAGTGAGTTATGTAGAGGGCACCCTGCTTGAAAATAACTTAACAACTATTGGTTGGTTTCAGACCAAGGAATTGATTGCAGAGATCGAGTTACTTGAGGAAGAGGTTGCAAACCGTGAGCAACATGTACTCTCTCTATACAGGAGTATTTTTGACCACTGTGTTAGTCGGCCCCCTTCTGAACAAAGCTCAGGCAAGGCTTCTCCTGCCCATACAAAGCATACATCAAGGAAACACCCGAGTATTATTTCAAGTGCATTTTGTTCATCAAAAAAGTTTCCTCTGAGACCCTTGCAAGCTCTAGTTTCCACAAATGACTCGGGGAAAAGAACCTCTAGAAGTGTTGATGCTCTGCAGTTCTGTGGAAAAGATGACACGCTATTTGACAAGACATGTTCACACCCAGTTAAGGTAGGGAATATGGGGTACTCTAATTTTCTTTTTCATTTAGGTGCCTTTATTGTTCATTTTATAGCTAATTCTGACTAGGGGTGTCAATAGGTACCCTATTATAGGGTACCTGCGGGTACTCGATCCGGTTAAACTGGGTTAGGGTATTTTATAAGCGAATCTGGAGCAAGTTCAGGTAGTGGTTTCACTACCCGATCCGGGTTCGGGTATCACACGATAGATACCGCTACCCGAACCGATTATTCATTATTCGGATTTCGGATATCACACGATGAATATCGCTACCCGAATTGATTATTCATTATTTTGATTTCGGGGGTTTCCGCTCCGAATCTGTTAAGATTACCCGTTTATGAACCCGTTAAGCTACCCGTTTATGAACCTGTTAACATTACCCATTTACCGTTAAAATTACCCATTTACAATTAAAAATATCTGTTTATGAACTCGTTAAGCTACCCGTTTATTTATTTATTTATTATTTAAATAGTTGAATAAAATGAATACATCAACCGTTTATTTATTTATTTATTATTTAAATAGTTGAATAAAATGAATGCATCAAGACTCGAACCCAGGCCATAAAAAAAAAATAACAACGTCTCCACCATCTGGACAAGCTAATTTATTTGTTTTATATTGACAACATATAATTTTTAAAATATAGTTAGCTAAATAACTAATGTAATGATATAAATATATATAAATCAAAAAATTATTAAATTATTAATTATGTTTTATATAATGTAAATATCATATCATATTACAAAGGAATATAATTACTATTATATACAAATAATATATAAAAATATATTTAGTTTTTATTATGAGTTAAAATTACAAAAATTATAACTTATAAGTGATAATATATATACTTAAAGAGAGTCTTTGAGTTTAAAAAAGTTTTGAAATTTAACTATTTTTTTAATTTCATATAATTAAAGACAAACTCATATAATTAATTAAATTAATTCATTAAATTATGATTATTATATATACT
Source organism: Theobroma grandiflorum (assembly GCA_036013995.1). Lineage (NCBI taxonomy): Eukaryota > Viridiplantae > Streptophyta > Magnoliopsida > Malvales > Malvaceae > Theobroma > Theobroma grandiflorum. Next base: position 4,344,362 of record CP142131.1, on the reverse strand, counting down.
AACTTGAAATGTTTTTAAATATATATATTTTATATATATTGAGTAATATTATAAGAAATATAATTACTATAATACTTTTAGTATATATATATACTTTAAATATAAATATATTTATTATTTGTTTTGTGTTAACATTATAAAAATTATAACTTATAAAATTATTAATTGTAATATATACATATGATTATACAGTTTATAGTTACTATAAGTTGTAATGTCTTTTAACACATATATTTTATATTATATATTATGTTTGTTTATAAAGAATATAATTACTATTATATAAATTAATTACTAAATAATATATATACCTTTGTTTATATAAATTTACAATATATAAAGTTAATATCTAAAAAGAAGTTGTGGGATAGGAATAGTTTTGAAACTTAGCTTTTTTCTTTAAATTTCATGTAACTAAAGGCAAATTCATATAATTAATTAAATTAATTAATAAATAGTAATTATTAATTAAATTGCAATGTCTTTTAATATCTATACTTTATATACATTGGGTTCATTTATAAAGAATATAATTATTATTTTGTATATACACTATAATACTTTTAATACATATACTTTATAATATAAAACTTGTAATGTCTTTTAACACATACACTTTATATTATATATTATGTTCATTTATAAAGAATATAATTACTATTGTATAAATTAATTGCTAAATAATATATAAAGTTAATATCTAAATAGAAGTTGTGAGATTAGAATAGTTTTGAAACTTAGTTTTTTTCTTTAAATTTCATGTAACTAAAGGTAAATTTATATAATTAATTAAATTAATTAATAAAATTATAATTATTAATTAAATTGCAATGTCTTTTAATATTTATACTTTATAGACATTAGGTTCATTTATGAAGAATATAATTATTATTTTGTATATACACTATAATACTTTTAATATATATACTTTATAATATAAAACTTGTAATGTTTTTTAACACATATAATTTACATTATATATTATGTTCATTTATAAAGAATATAATTACTATTGTATAAATTAATTACTAAATAATATATAAAGTTAATATCTAAAAAGAAGTTGTGAGATTATAATAGTTTTGAAACTTAGCTTTTTTTTTTAAATTTCATATAACTAAAAGTAAATTCATATAATTAATTAAATTAATTAATAAAATTATAATTATTAATTAAATTGCAATGTCTTTTAATATCTATACTTTATATACATTGGGTTCATCTATAAAGAATATAATTACTATTTTGTATATACACTATAATACTTTTAATATATATACTTTATAATATAAAACTTGTAATATCTTTTAATACATACACTTTACATTATATATTATGTTTATTTATAAAGAATATAATTATTATTGTATAAATTAATTACTAAATAATATATATACTTTTATTTATATAAATTTATAATATATAAAGTTAATTATCTAAAAAGAAGTTATAAGATTAGTATAGTTTTGATTTGAAACTTAGCTATTTTTTTTAAATTTCCTGTAACTAAGGACAAATTCATATAATTAATAAAATTATGATTATTAATTAAATTGTAAGATATTTTAATAACTATATTTTATATAAATTGAATTTATTTATAAAACATATAATTATTATTTTTTATATACACTATAATACTTTTAATAAATATTTATTATTTACTTTATATTAATATTATAAAAATTATAATTTATAAAATTATAAAAATTATAATTTATAAAATTATAAAAATTATAATTTATAAAATTATAAAATTCATATAGTAAAATTTGTTTTTTGGTGCTTATTAAAAAAAGAGTGTTAACGTACTTCACAATTTTCTAATACAAATGTTGTTATTTGGATGGATTTTTGTGTTTAGTTATTTAAGTTTATGTTTTTATTTGAATATTTATGTATAATTATTTAAGTTTACATCGTTGTATAGATATTTATTTTTAGTTATTTAAGTTTATGTTTAAAATTTTTGTTTTTGATTATTTAATTTTAAATTTCATTATTTCTGTTTTTATTAATTTAATTAATAGTTAATTTTATGAAATACGTAGAAAAATATTATTGTATATATATACGGGTTCAGGTAATTGGATAGCCATGAAATATATTTTAATAATTTTTTAATTTAATCAGATTTTTAAATGAGTTAAGGTAATTATAGGGTAGTAAAAAAAATAATAAAATTAGGGTTAGGGTAGTAATTTTAAAATTATACGGATAGTTAATAGGATTAAGGTAGTTAATTTTTAATAGGGTTATGATTCGAGTACTTCAAAATTATAGAGTATCCGACCCGTTATAATCCCTAATTCTGACATTAGTTTGTGAAAATTAAAGAGTTTTAGGAGTTTTGTGTCAAAGGTAAGCTTGGCTTGAATGCAGAAGTTTTGTCATACTGTGATTGAGTATTCGATGGTTATGAAGGAAGAATTACAGTACAAACAGTGGGAGCACACAAATCACAGTAATTTCTGTTGACTTTAAAAGTTTTAGTGGTTCTATCCATACTAGATGGCTCTTAGAAAGAAGCTGGTTTTAATTCCTGAAAATCTTTTTGATTTGACTTATAAAGGACAAATCGTCATTCTCTCATGCATCATAAAATCAGTTCTTAGTATTGAGGGCTTTAACGCCATAGATGGTTGGGCATCTTGTGCAACTGCTATCTCATACTACTCTGCATGCCAGCTAAAAGGGAAGGGCACATTTCAACTGCAGGTCATATAATGCCATGCATGTGTTTGTTCAGACTTTCTTATCCTCATTTATTTTTCAGGCTCATGAAAAGGTTCAGAGTATGGAGAAAACTTCAGTGCTGCGAACTCTGAAAGATCATCTGTACCAATGTCCAAGCAAGTTGTCTGAGGAAATGATCAGATGTATGGCTGCGGTATATTGCTGGCTTCGTAGTGAAACATCTATGAATTCTGAGAAAAACCGGTCACCTTTATTGTCAAGGTCATCAACTAATGTTGTACTTCCTGGACGTGGCCTTGGAGAGGACCAGGATTTCTCTTGCACGTCCAATGTTGAAATATCTTGGATATCAACTGATAAGAGCCAATTTTCTCGTGCATCATATGCCATTAGTAACTACAGGTTGGTTTATTATAGATACATAGATACATACGTAACTATATAAGTAAAGAGAGATAGAGAGAGAGAGAGAGAAGGCGGGGTGGGGAAAGGGTGAAAGAAAAGCAAAATAGAGGAATGCTATGTGTTGAGGAAATTAAGGTGCACATTGCAGCATAAATCTTGATGGAAAGTATTTCCTAGGCTCAAGCAATTTTAGAGAAACTTCTACCTTTTTTCTATGTGATACAAATCATATTCAGGTTCAATTTTCCTTGTTTTTGTTAACCTACATATGTTTCCTCTTATATGTCACCACATTCTTTAAAGCTAACATAATGTGTGCATTATTTTTTCAATTTCAGAGCTCTAGTGGAACAACTAGAAAAAGTGACAGTGAGTCAGATGGAATATAATTCCCAAATTGCATTCTGGATCAATGTGTACAATGCCCTTGTTATGCATGTAAGCTTTTATCTATTTAAAAGCTCATTGATTTTGCCTTTCTCTTTTTACTATAATTAACTCTCTTCTTTGCCTTGTGCAGGCATATTTAGCATATGGAATTCCACACAGTTCATTGAGACGATTAGCCTTGTTTCACAAGGTATTCCTTTTACTTATCTAAACCGAAAACAATTTGTTCAGGTGTCCACTTCTTTATCTATCAAAAACAATTTGTTTAGGATCAGGCTTCCGAAAGTACATAATGTTGAAACGTAGAAAGCATTTGATGACATCTTAAGAAAGTTTGTCAACCTTGTTACAAAAAATTTTTCTCCTGGCTCTGTTCTCCACATTTTGTTGATGCTGGTGCTGGCATTTCCTGAAAGATGCTTTATATGATTTCTCCAAACAACTGTTGCTAGCAAGGAGCAGCAATATTGGAGCTAGAAATAGGATCATATGGAGCTAAATCATAAAGATACCAAACCCTGTTCACTGTAAAAGCTTTTCATGCAATCTTCAATGATATCCAACTATCAATTACTCTAACAAAAGGTACTCCTTTGTGAACTTTACCGAACTGGCAATATCTCCTATGATCATCTCTTGAAGGATTGTGAATCTCACTTTGGGTGGGTTTATCTCCTTTTATTTTGCATGTCTGTATATGTTAGGAGAGAGGTTGCATCTTCAGTATTCTTTCATTTTGATCTAGTCAGTTATTAGACCATAAAACTGATAGGTTTTTCTGTATAGTGCAGGCTGCATACAACATTGGTGGCCATATCATAAGTGCAAATGCCATAGAGCAGTCAATATTTTGTTTCCGTACACCTAGAGTTGGACGGGTATTACTTTTCACAGCTAAGAGTGCTAGAAATGGGTTAATATTTCACTAACTTCCTGAAAATTGGAATAGCTTTTATTTAACTGTTTATAATAATTCTTGTAGTGGAAATCTCCTACCATAGCTTCTTTTGATGCATGGGAAAATAACAATTTCCAGATATTCACATGTTTTATCTGCTTTTGTTTAAACAACAGTGGCTAGAGACCATCCTCTCCACTGCCTTAAGGAAAAAATCTGGTGAAGAAAGGCAATTTATCAGTTCAAAATTTGGTCTTCCACATTCCCAACCACTTGCTTGCTTTGCTCTCTGTACTGGAGCATTTTCTGATCCTGTGGTAACTTCTACTTCTCTTTTACATGGTGATGAAGTAGGACTTTCAAAGATTGTCAGACGATCAAGGATTTACCTATAATTGATTCATTTCAGTTCTTAAAAAAGTTTAGTTTTGACAAGCATTCAGGAATATCACAATATTTGGGGAATGAATATGTTGTTTTTACATCACTTGGAGATTGAATGCAACTGTATTCTGAATTATGATGAATCTACTTCTTTGTTCTTTATGTTTCTCCTGCCACCCTGCCTCCATCCCACCCCCACGGAAAGAAAAATCAGTACATGATAGTAATCTTTTGGATTTTAAGTGCTGTCTTACTACACATGCATATTGATGCACCTTGCACTAGTTCATAAAAATTTGCTGCAGAAGTCAAGGGATTGGATCAGCTTTTGTACAATATCTGCATGATATACCATATGCAGATATTAAACTGCTAAATCAGTTTTTTTCCCAGGAAGTAGTTGGTGTTTGAAACAGAGATATTAGGGAACTGAAACAGTCCATAGTGCTTCCCTCAGCATGTGTTTTCAACTTAAAATGTCAAAGTCAACCAGAAACTTATCTAGTTACTTTTGTCTCAGTAATAGATCATCTTGGTAGTTAATAACATGAAGATGTTATAGTAGTAAATTTCTAAGTCATATTATTTGATTTTTCTAGCCATCCTTTCTTCCTTGACATTGCTAACCATCTTAACCTGTTCTCTGCTCATCTTACTGTCTGTAGCTAAAAGTTTACACAGCATCAAATGTTAAAGAAGAGTTGGAAGTTGCAAAAAGAGAGTTTCTTCAAGCAAATGTAGTTGTGAAGAAGTCAAAGAAAGTATTTCTACCAAGAGTGCTGGAAAGATTTGCGAAAGAAGCTTCTATCAGCTCAGATGATCTCTTGAACTGGGTTGCTGAAAATGTTGACAAAAAGCTCCACAATTCCATACAGAAATGTATGGATGGTAAATCCAAGAAGAAGTCATCACAGGTTATTGACTGGTTGCCTTATAGTTCAAGGTTCAGGTATATTTTATCAAAAGACTTAACAGAGAAACCATGGTGGGTGTGAGTTTTGACTCCAGACAATCAAAGAGAATTCTCGACATCTTGAAAATCATGGAAACACAGCTTTTGGCTGAGTGGTGGGTATCCGATCATTACTTGTAATTTCATATCCATTTCATTGTACATCCCAATCTTCAATCGTTTCAGTTTAACACTTCGTCACTCAATCTAGAGTCAATACTTCGTTGGAAAAGTAGTGACATTTTTGTTCTTGTGAGATCCTAATTGTCTTGAGACAGTAATAACCCTGGAATATTGGCATTTAATGGTATTATTAGTTTGACTGCAAATGTCAAGCTGTCAGGTCCATAATTCCCGCTCCCTGTTGGTTTCTCAATGGCACCCTCATTCTCCTCAAACTGCTCCTTGAAATCGTTAGACCCCCCATTCCCATTTTCTTGGACATAATCTTTGCTTCAATTGAGTAATTAACAATACCTTCCTCGTGCTTCCCAAGCCTACCTCCTTTATACCCCATACTCTCAAGCAATTTTTTTCCAAATTTCCAATCCTCAACCTCATGATTTTTCTTCTTCGCCCTTTCCTTTTTCCATCCTCTGTGCCCCTTCCTCGATCCTCCTCCCAAAACCCGTCGCCAAAAACCCTTCACTATCATCACTCTGTTTCTCCAAGTCATCAAGCATCACCGTACCTGTAGGAACGAAAAAGTCGAGTTCCCTCAGCTGCTTTCTGAACTTGGAGCAGCTGTCAGCACCAGAGTCAGAGTCAGCGGCAAAAGTGCTATAGAGGACGTGCTCCTTGTTGGCCCATTCTCCGTAGTAAATTTCGTCCTCCATTCCCATCAACCAAAGACTCCTTGCGTTTGTTTTGCTTGATTAAGATTTACTGTTTCATCAGATATCCTACTACTACTCCTGGAATTTGGGATTTGGAAATCATAATTCAACAATAATTTTCGTTCGGCAGACTCGTTAATGAAAAGAGAAAAAAAATTAATATAATTTTTTGAAAGAGGAGATGTTGTTTTTCAAGAGAGATTAAATTATGAGTATGTTCGCACTGATTTTTTTTTAATTTTTTTAACTTAATAATAGTTTTTATAAAAAATAATAATTTTTAAAATTAAATTAAATCTGTTTAATAAATTTATTTTTATATACTAGATAAGTTGTTTGGTAAAATAATTTATATAAATTTTAATTTGAATTAAAATTATTATAAAAGATATTTAACAAATAATTTTTTATTAATCACAATTCTTTTATTAAAAAAAGGTTAACTTTATATTTTTATCTATTTAAAGTAAATTTTTAAAAATATAAAAAATATTTTTATATAACATAAAATTTATAATTAATAATAAATCATAAAAAAGAATTTCAAAAATAATTTATAAATAACACTTAAGTCATAAATCAAATATTTCTATTTTACATCAATGCAACAACTATTTGCTTGGAAACTCTACCTATGTAAATTTCATTTAATGCCTTTTTATAAATATATGAACTCATTTCTTCATCATTACATTTTTTCTTCTTAACTTTCAGGAATATAATTGAGATTACAATTACATCTCTTAAACTCCTCATTTATAACACCACATTATCTCTTTTATTTAAAAAAACACTGTTTTAAAAAACAATTTAACAAGAACTAAAATTGTGCATTTTTAAAAATTAAAAAATACTACTTATTTTTTTTTCTTTCTACATAGTATTTATTTGATCTTTTTTTTTTATCTATCTTTTAAAAGTAGAAATCGGACTAAATAACAAAATCCAAAAAAAAGAGTTTTAGGGAAAGTTCTATAAAAGAACTTTCTTTTCTCTTCTTTTAAAATCACTCTAACTTTTCAGAAGAATTTTTCCTTTTATTGAAAAAATGTTCCATCTATTAAAAATAACCCTAACCTTAACTTGTCAAAAATACCTTTCTTTTTCAATTGATCTCTTATCCTCTCTCTACAAATCACCCATCTCCAACATAAATCACAATCTCTCTCTCTTCTTTACCTCTTCTTACAAAGATTTCTAAAAAAAATAAGTGACTCAGCAACAAAATAACTAAATCTGAAGGTTTTTTATTCTTACAAAGATTAAGAGAAAAGAAAATCTAAAATTTAAAGTTACATTCAAGTATTATTTCTTCTTTTTCTTTCTGTTTTATTTTTCATTTCCTTTTTGTCGTTCTTTTTTTTTATTTTAGGCATTGAAATCTCTCTTTATTTCTCAATTCAATTATCTTTTAATTTTGAGATATGCATTTGAGTTCTTGTTAAATAGCTTAGAGAATCAAAGCTGTGTTTTTTGTTCCTGGTAAAAATCCTAGATCCATTAAAATTGTTGAAAAATCTTAATTGAGAGGTCTCTTATTTTGGGTTTAGATCACTATATGGTTGATGAACTAGTATAGGTAGCTCTATATCCCAGTAGTCTTATGTGGTTACTTTTATTCCAATATTATCTTTTTTCTATTCCAAATTGTAAGTAAATATATTGAGGTATGATCTGTATCAAACTTTATTAAAGTTACAAATAACTAAAAATATATCTAAAAAAATAACTATCACTTTCCTATAAACTATTGTCTTTTTGTGGATATGATTCATAGTAATTTACCTATTTTCGAGCTTTGCTGGAAATGTCCCTGAATGCTATGTAGCATTTGGAGTCATATTAGATGATTTGTGACTGACATATACTTGTGTGAATTTCGAGCATCTTTTGCCTTGTTATGCATCTTGGTTTAATTGTATTTGTTGTAATTCATATGTAGTCCTAATGGACCATATTGGCGAATAATCAATTCTTGGATAGTGATGACACAAGATTTATTACTTCATATGTCTTATTATACTTTATGGCTAGCTAAGAAATGCCTCCACCTAATTATGAAATTTCAGAAAAACTAAAACATAATGTAAAGTGAGATGTGATCACTATCAAAATCTTACTTCAAATTTGTATGAATGAGATTCGTAAGTGTAGAAAACCAAAAATTTCATTTAGAATTATCGAAACAATTGAAGGGCAAAGAAATAAATTTGAGTTGGAACTATGAGACAGGAACCATCGAAGTTGATGTCACATGGTGTGAAGTCAAAATAAAAGTAAGTATTTTAAATTTTATATGTTTCAGCTACTATATATTATTTTCTATATGCACATCATTTAAAAAAAATTTTCTCTTTGATGTTTGTGTAGGTCAATCCAAAATATGCTAAATTTCAATATCACGGGCTGGAACATGTTAATGAATTGGAATTTATATTAGTGATACATTAGCCACTAATCAAAATGTATGGACATTAACGATAGGAATACCAATTGAATATACTGTCAAATCTGTAAATCTAATTATGCTACAAGATAGTGTTGAATATGATGTTGAAGAAATTAATTATGATGAAAATGGCAATCATATGGTAAACACCCATATTAAGAAGAAAAGAATGGTGCCAAAAGAAAAGGGAAAAAAAGTGACAAAGAGTAAGATAAAAACTGAGACTGCAACAAGTTTGCAAAGAATATGGGAACAATTGTGTGAGGTAATACAAAGTCATAACATAACTGAAATTTGAGTGTCATTGCAAGCCACGAGGACAATATAGTATTTTAAAGTGCATTTGAGCATTGAAATCTCTACAACATAAGGAGAGATTAAGTGTAGATAAATTTAATTTTGCACTACAATTGATTAAAAATGAATAAAATAGATTTATTTTTATTTCTTTGCTAGATTTAAATAATAAGTTAAATTGGATTCTATATGAGCAAAATCTATTAAAAAACTATGGTGGGAGTAGTTGATTAGTTTAAGATTTAATTTGTTTATTTTATGTTGATGCTAAACTTTAAATTATTTTCTCTTTGTGTTTGTGTTACTTATTTTGTGTAACTAAGTTGGTGTTTGAAAAATTTTGCTATTATCTATATTATATTTATTTGAATTGTTATTTATACTATTTGATTTGTTTAAAATAATATTTATATTTTTAGGTTATATTTTTTGATTTCTGCTTATGTATTTTGATATTATCAAACAGTTGTCTTCTGATGAAGTCAAAGTATTAGTACAAGTTGTAAAAAGAAGAAAATGTGCAAGGTTTTATAAACTTTTATGGAAAAGCTGCTAGTGCAATTGTATAACACATGAAATACTTAATGAAACAATAAAACAAATTCAATTATTTTGATGGATGGAATTGGGTATGTGAAACTTTATAAATTACATATGAAAGTTATACAATGTTTAGGATGGAATCAAATGTTGTATTACAACTTACAAATACATTGATAAATAAGAAAGGGTTTCATCCATCAAAAGACATGACAACATTGGAGGTGGTCGTTATGTTCCTTTGGACTTATGCGCATAGCGAAACAAATCATAAAATCCAAAATAAATTTGAAAAAATTGAAAGAAATTGTAAATAGAAAGTTCAGTATAATGTTAGATAGTTTATATTTATTGGCTAATGAAATTGTCAAGACTTTAGATTTTCAATCTGCAAAAGTGTTATCCAAAATTAAAAATTATCGTAGATATTGACCTTATTTTCAAGGATGCATTGGTGCTGTAAATGGATGACATGTAGACCAGTCAATATGGGTCGACTCAACTTAACCCAACCCCAACCCTTGTGGGTTGTAAAAATAAGGGCTAGGTCGGGCTGACCCATATTTTATATGAGTTGAGAATTTTCCAACTCAGCCCACCCTTTGCTAGCCCAAGGATCGGGTAGGGCCAGCCCATGGGTTGAGTTGGGAATTTCTCAACTTTTTTTTAATTTTTTATAATTATTTTTACATTTTATCAATTAAATACTAAAATGGATATTTTACTTATGACAGTAAAAAGGAAGAAGAGTAAGAAGCAAACCAAAAAAGCAACCAAGTGGGGAAGGAAAATGCCATGGGTGGATTGACGGGCATGAGATTTGGTGTAAAGAAAAGGACGAGCCGGGGATTTGGTGAAAAGATGGGATTGTTTGTGGAATGCTGCTAAGTGGCGCACGTTAAAGTTGTTGGAAGGGGCGTTGGGTAAGTAGGTGCTGCTGCCTTGCTTCGCAATTGCTGCCGTTGTTGGGATACCCGAGGATGAAGAGGTAAGAGAAAGGGACAACATCACTCTGTCCATCTCCTTTCTTTTCTATCTAATGACATTTCCCCTTGGCCATTACCCCTTAGCCAACACTCACCAGTACCAGCCCACAATTTAAAAGTTTTTTTGCCCACTAGGCTGGCTCGCCCCAACTCGAGTTAAGCCCCTACTCATCCGAGTTAACCCATTTAAACTCGATTTAAATATGAATTTAAAAATCTATAACCCAACTCGTTCCATTTTTCATAAAATATGGGCCAGCCCTATGAGCTAGGCCCATATTGACATGTCTAATGATATGTTCTTGTTTTTCTTCTTGCAAATGATCAAATTCATTTTATTAGTTAAAAGGGATATCCAACATACAACATCATAACAGTGTATAACTTTGACAGCTATTCACTTTTATGAATAGCACGTATCCATATTGAATTTTAAGTAATTTGTCAATTAATCATTGTTAATATTACTAATAATTACTAACATAGATGAGCAACATTTGCAACCCAATTAATTTAAAAAAAAAAAACATAGCAACACCCAATAATTTTATAGTGATATTCATAAAGTTAAATATGTCAATCAAAAAATTTTGCTATTGTCTTCCAATTGATTTATAATTCTGCCTCCACAAGTTTCGGAAAAGTTGAAATTCTTTGTATTTATTCCGATGGATCTTGCAGTATTTGTGTATTATGGTAGTATTATTATTATTATAGTATTAATTTTTTTTCCTCTTCCAAGAGATACCAGGTTCTGTCCCAAAGGCAACCCCTGCAAGGTTAACATTTGCACATGGTAACAATATTATTTTAATTTCTTAGTGAAATACGTATTTTTAAAAAGTTGGGGTTGATTCTTCGTTTCAAATTCCAGCAACATTATTGACCAAAAGAAATGAAAAGCATTCTGGCAACATGGCACCTAGATTCTGTTTTTCGAGTTTGACAGATAAAAGCAATTGCCAAGATAACTCAGCAGGCAGCAGAGAGAGACGATAGTATTAGAAATATTCCTGACAGAAACTCAGAACCTCCCTAAATACAGGGATAGTTGCATAAAACTCATGCATAGCTTCCGTAATATACTTGTCTTCTTGGGACTTCAGTTTCATGTAAGTATGGAAAAATACATTCTATGTAGTTTTACATGTAAAATTGACATTATTTTTCTCTGCCCACTCCCAAGTCTAAATCCTGGTTCTGAAATGCTAAAATTGAATCAATGTCCCCCTCCAAATAATTTGCCAAGTACAAGTCTGTTATCTTACTGTAAACCCGTATGTTCTAGTATCGTCCTTGGGACTTTTGTCTCAATTCATGAAGCAAGTGGGTCACCATTTTTTTGCGTACTGAGCTATGGAAATGGAACTATCATGATTCATGACCCTACTTTCTTGTACTATGGCTTCCAAATTTTCAGAACATGCATATTTGCCTCACGTGAAGCCTTCGAATTTTGTCACTTCCATTATTTTTTTTTTTAAATTAGATTTGAGAACCAAAATTAAACCCCTCATTTCATCAGAAAATATATAGGATAGCTCAAATTGTTTTGCAACATCTCGCTCTTGTTCAAAAAATTCTTTATCATTGTTTAGGAATCAACCTTTGCCTATGAGATTTTTTGTTTTATATATATATGCTATAATGGATATAGATTTTCTACATTTTATTTAGAAATTTCAAAATTTCTATGTTTCATGAAGTTTAGAGGCACTAGAATGTAAACACATAAATACTCAACACTAAAAATTGAATGTGTATGTGTGTTTACGTGTTCAATAAAACGGTAATAATATATAATGAAAATGACTTTTATTTGATAGAGGACATTATCATTATAAAAGTATGTTTAGTTCACAAGAAAAAATAAAATCAGAATAAAATAGTTATTTCATAAAAATAGAATAAGAAATAAATAATTATTATGTAGTTTGGTTTATGAAAAATAATTAAAATATCATTTATTATAATATTTAATTTTTAAATTAAAATATTAATTTTATTATTTTATTCTTTATTTAAAAAAATAAAATTTGTATTATCAAAAATTAAATTAAAATTTTAAGTTTAAAATATTGACTTTTTATAATATATAATTAAAATTTATTTTTTTTAAAAAAATCATTTTAATTTTTTTATTTTTAAAATTTAAATTTATTTTAATTTAATGAGAGAATGAGAGAGATAGTTGAGTAGAGAGAAAGAAATTGTAAAAAATGAATAAAATATATTTTATATAGTATGATACTTCATCAAATTAATGAATAGCATTTTTGTCTATTAATGGTTTTGCTCTATTCCTTGACTCTTAGAATAGTTAATACTAACGGAGACTTCAATATTAGCGATTCCCTCGTCTCCTTGAATAGTTATTAATTCAAATAAAATAAAGGGTTGAAAAAAAAATAAAAATAAAAAAAATGACTATTCCATTATCCGATCAAACATGTTGTAAGTATAGTAGAATAAGGGAATGGCAGGTATAATAATAGTAATTAATGTTATACACTCATTCCTTTTTATTGGAATCCCCTTTTTGCCCCGGTAAGAAACCATAGAAACTTTAACACTGGGACCACTTTTATCTTCTCAAGAATTTATGCAGACTAGTACTAGCATTAATTAAAGATGCATTGTAGTACACATTATAGGTTACAAATTAGCTGATTTCGATACTTGGATTTAATTTAAGCGATTAAATGCATCATTTACAATTAATATTACTCTACAAAGTGCTAGCTAAATATTAAAGACTTTAAATTCTGAAAAGCAAAGAGAACCAAGTACAACCTAACGAATTCCATTTAACAAATTCTATAAATTTTATCTTGCTAACAAATGCATGATCTCATGGTTGTTTTATATTATAAAAAAAGTATTATTTTAATGATGTACATAATTCTGATTAGAATCGACTTAACCGATTTGATTGGCAATGATTAATTCAATTTGGTTAAGTCATTTAAATGATTAATTTAGTCAAGAGTCTCGATTTAATCAATTAAGTTGAGTCCGTTCGATTTTATATTTTCTATTTTAATGGCTTAGAATGAATTTTTTGCATGTGAAGCACTTACGCGTCACTTACATGTACGATGCAACTTACTATTCAAATTGCGTCCATTTTAGAAGGGTTTTTTTATATGTACATCATTCACACAGAAATTATAATTCAACAACATCGAACTCCATGATTTAAAATTTATGATTCATTAATATTATATTTTTCAACAGTTTTATAAAATTCCTTGTTAAAATATATGAAATCAAACTAAATACATTAAAACTCTAATTATCTAAGTTTATTTTTAAAGATCTCTTTCCATAACTATACAGGAAAGATTTACAAGGAAATCAATTTCAGCATTTTATATTTTTATTTTAAAAATAACATAACTTTCTTTAAACTAAATTTAGATTGCTATTAATGGTATTTATAAAATTTTTGAAAGCAAATTTTTAATCTTTTTTCCAAAAGAAGCTTATATTAACCATAAAAAAAAGAAATAATGTAATAAATTTTATAAATAAACTAGTAAGTAAGTTGACAAATAAACAAAATAAAAAAAATTGATTTGGTTAATAGATTAAATCGGTTAACAATTAAAGTAGGTTGATTTGATTAAATATTTTTAAAAAAATTGATTAAATCGATTAATAATATTTTTAACCAATTTAATTGATTGCTCACTCCTAAATTATGTTGTCATAAGAAAAAAAATCTTTCAGCTTGATCATCTTTCCATATAAAAAATTTGATTTCAACAAGCAATGTTGGAAAATTTACAGGAACGGAACTTTAGACGATGGCGGATTTATAATGTTATTGGATTATGTAGATTTTTTTTATTTTTATTAGTATTCACTATTTAAATTACATCCCTAGCCGGTTTTTACCTTTTACCATTTGCGAAAGCTGCTTTTGGCAACATCTGTCGTGTAGCTCTTATAACTTAAACCACAAGTATTGGACTGATTATTCTGATCCAACGGTCCAAACAATAGCTAACAAAAAGATACGAAAATTTTCGGACCGTAGATAAATAAACGATATGCGTATCCAAACCTGACTAAACGTCCTTTCGCCACGTGTCTCTCACAAGATATGACCTTGGATTTTTAAACTTTTAATTCCAGGGCAGTCAACCCAGCCTCGTATTCCTCGGTCGAATTTCACGGGTCACAGACCCCATCTTCACCGTCAAGTTTCACACACATGGGATAAATCGAACCGTAAGGAACTCGTCTGTCGCAAACGAAATAAGGGTAAGGGTAACGTTAACATTACTATTGTCGCTTTATCGGACGTATAAGAACAGGCCACGTGTTACATTCCGGAACATTTAGGGCCTCCTGATAATAGCCATTTTTCGAGTTCACTGAACCCCACTTTTTAAAAATTCGATCACCATCACTCGTTTGTATCATTTTCTCATTTCCCTAGCGAGAAAACGAACCCAAAAGCCTCTGCTAATTACACATCAGAAAAATCTCTCCGCTCTATTTCTCTCTCATCCTCTTCTTCTCTTTCTTTCGCTGGCTTTTTTTTTTTTTTTATTTCGATTCACCGGAACCCTAACTCGATCCGCCGGAGAATTTAAGATTCCGGTGTGTCTCAGTTACCATAAACTCTTCAATTAATTTACTCTCCCTTTAGTTTAGTTTTTATTTAAACAAATTTTCTTTTATCTTTTTATTTGTTTGGTTTTCTCTTTGTTCGTAGTTTGGTTCCTTCTTGTTGTTGTTGTTGTTGTCATGGTGTGGTTAAAGTGGTGTTGTTTTGAATTGGAGTTTTGTGGTGCAGTAGATGACCGCACGATTAGGGAGGAGTTGAGATCAAACGGCCAGGGATTTCGTCACCGGATGGAGGGAGGTAGCGTCTCTAGACTTACTTGCTCTGGTAACTGTTCATATTCCTACTTGGTTTTTTAATAAACAAATTGTTTTAGGGTTTCATTTTGGTGTTTAATTAGAGCTTGAAAACAGTTGTCTATCTTTTTGAAGTGGTAGGTTTAGTATTGTTTAGAGTTTAAATTAAATTTCTGTGGTTTTCTGCTTAAATAGATTGGAACTGAGTTCGTTTTTGCAGTTTACAAGTTTGATCGTGGCTTAGTCAATTATGTTTTATCAGTTTCTTTTGTTTTAATATAATTTTTTAATAGTTCAAGTGTTTGAGCTAGATTTTTTCTAATTCAATTTGCAGTTGACTAGTTAGTGGTTGAGTTAGGGTTTTGTTGGAAGTTAGTTAGCGGTATTGATATCTGAGTGCAACTAACTGATAAGTTCAGGAAGACAGATGTATCTTTATTTCTATTTTTAAAGATTATTCTCTTGTACGCTGCAGTGAAGTTTCCAAAACTCCACAATTGGTTTATACGCTGGCCACATTTCCATTTAACTAAATATGTTAACCTAATAATTTGGTGTTGAATTCCTTGTGTTAACCTTGTGGAAAGTATGTACTTGTGGTTGTGAAGTTTTAAACTCCATGATGAGTGTATAGGATAATAATCCTTATTCTTAATTCTAACATAGCAAAATACCACATGCTCTTTGTTGAAAGACTTTTCATTTTTTAACATGATGTGATGTTTATTCAAATTGAGCTACCTTTGAAATATCACATTAAGTTTGTGTTAAAATTTACCAATTGACATTTTTCTAGCTTCTGTAACTCAAAAACCGTGTTCATTTTTGGACAAAACTATAAGATCATAGTGCTGGCATATTCTAGGCTCAGATTAACCTCATAATGGGGCCTAGGGAGTGAATTATGGAATTGCATAAGTTTTCTTTCCTCATATATTTAGGTAAACTTAGCTAATTCTAGATTCGCTTTTATTGATGTGATAATACATTTTAGCTGTTATAATTTGATTTTTTTTTGCATGTTTACTGCAAAGAAAAATTTAGAGACATTTTCATTTTTATAATTGATTTTGCATGCATAAAAATTCCTAAATGTAGTTTATCAGATTTTCATGCTATACTGGGAAAAGAGGAAAAAAAAAAAAATTAAATATCCACCATCTATGCATTTTGCATATTAACTCATTGTCATTGTTGTGATGTGGTCGGACTATACAATGTGAACAGTTTAATGTCTTTTCCAAGCTTTATCATTAATGAATTCATGTGAATTTACTGTTCTTTGAACTGTAAATTATTATTCAATCTACTGGAAGTATTTAGCTTGGTAATGTGGATTGTTCTATTTGGATAAGGTTCTAAAATTACATTTTTTCTGTGCAATTCATACTATAGCAGGATTCTCTTAAAACTCAGAGGCCTGATCAATTTATCTGTGTATTATTTGAACTGCAATTCTACAACCCATTTTCTTCTTCTAAATTTTTTCTGTTGTAGGAATACACTCATGGATTATGATGACAATGATTTCCAAAGCCAGAATCTTCATTTAGCTGGTGAGGGAAATAATAAATTTCCTCCTGTTTTACGACCATATGCTCTCCCAAGATTTGATTTTGATGACAACCTTCATGGGCATTTAAGATTTGATAGTTTGGTTGAAACTGAAGTTTTTCTGGGCATTGAAAGTAGTGAAGATAATCAGTGGATTGAGGATTTTTCACGGGGGAGTACTGGGATTGTATTTAGTTCAAGTGCAGCAGAACCGTGTTCAATATCTAGGCGCAACAATGTCTGGTCTGAGGCAGCGTCCTCAGAATCTGTTGAAATGCTATTAAAATCTGTAGGACAGGACGAAACTATTCCTGGTCAAATTATTAGTAAGGATTCAGATGCCTGTGATGAACTGGGCTGCATAATAAAGCAGATGGAGCCTAGTTTGAAACACGGAGATAGTGGTCTTTCTAAAGAGGGGGATGACTTACGGCCTGCCTTGCAGGCAGGTGAGATTCCAGGGAAATTTTCTGGGCTGAAAGGTGATGTTGGAGAAGATCATCCACTGGTTGAAGATGTTTCTCAAACGCATGAAGGTGAGCCAACTGTAGATGGGGCATTCAAAGATCCTAATACCATCAGCAGAAATACTGACTTACCTGTGACTGAGAGAGATGAGTCTAAAGATTGTGAGCAAATTGTTGTCAATGAAAAACAAGTGGATGCTTTGGTTGATCAATCTGTGGATAACAGGGGACAGGAAGATAAATTTGCGTCTGATTCACAAGGTGGTACTCTGATTCCCTCTTTGCAAAATACCTGCACAAGTAGTGCTTTGATAGATAGTCAAGATACCACACATTTGAAAAATGATATCATTGATGAAAATGTCGACAGTTTAGAGAGGGTTGATTCAAGCCAAGAAGTTCATATTGATGGTGGGAACTTGGACATGCAATCTAAGGAAGGTGGACATGCTATTCGAAATAGCACAGCTAGTGTTGGTGAGCCTTTTGGTAGGATAGTGAAAGGGAATTCTGACCACCGGATGGATGAAGCGTGCAGCGAGGGCTTGGGTGTAGAAGTTTCTCTGCAAACTGGCAAATCTGAAGACATTGTCTTGTCTGGAGGAAAATTACATGACATATCACCAATGCCCTTTGTTGGTGATATGACCCTTAAGGAGCATGAAAGTCAGGTCAGCAATACTGATTCTAAAACTTGTATGGGTCTAGAGTCAAAGATGGATTCAATGGTGCAGTTAACAGGTGATGCTATTGAGAAGAAGGATTTGTTAGAAACTGATTGCCACCCAGATACAAAAATCTTGAGCAGCAAATCTGAGAAATCTTCGTTGTCAGTGGAAGATGGTAAAGGTTCTAAGGGTGAAGGTGAACACCTTCACAATACATTGGGAGTAGAAACCATGAGAGTATGTGAAGAATATATAGTCACTGAACATAATGATGATTATAAATGTGATGAAAGTGCTTCGGCTGCCGCAAAGCAGAACACTAAATTGCCTTCTGATTGTAGTAATGCAGATTGTGGGGATGGTGGATCTCCACTTGTTGAAAAGGGGGTTGATTCCTCATCCTTTAGCACATGTAGCACAGAAAATGAGTTAGTTTCAAATATACAATCTGATGTTGCTGCCAGCAGCAAGTCAGGTATGTAGATTGTGAAGCATTAAGTCTGATAATTGGGCCTTTTCTTTCTTTCTTTTTGCCATCTTTTACCCTTTCTGCATCATGTGCTAACTAGGTATCCTTGTGGTACAGTGGATTGTGTTATTTTGCCTTCTGGTAAGGGTCTTCTTGCCGGCACTGTTTTTAATCAGAAAGAGGTTCAAGTGTCATCTTCAGAAGCAAGTTTCTCAATCATGAAGGCAACTTCTGGATTGGCAACCAAGAAAGGTGCACTTTGTGAGACTGGTGAACAGTTCTCATATAAAAAAGTTGATCAGTCCTTGGCAATGGATACCTCTAATGCTGAGGGCCAAAGTGGAGACCTGACACTTCACAGAGTCACACTGGAGGGTGGAAAGGATATGCAACCATCATCTGTTGTCTCTGATTTAGTGGTGAGAGATACTGATGGTGCTGAAGCTCAAGTTATTTCTAAATGGGGTTCTTCAGAAGCTGCAGGTAACCTTTTATGATTTATAGGTTATCTTGGTTTACCTAGTAATCATCTCAACTTAAATTTGAACGTAATAGAGTAAATTCTTATTAGCAATTTCTCATATATTAATCCTGAAGGATGGGTATGCAAATTCTATTTGGTAATATTCCATAGCTGGAGAAATTATTTGAATGACTATTTAACTGTTTCCTATACGTTGTGTTTATGGTGCTTTGTCCTTGACTCATTGTAGTTCTTTCTGAAATATTTTATTTATCTTTTTGGGTGATGGTTGGATGGTTATGAGCTACTGTTGTTTTACTTTATGAAGCATATTTCCTTGCATTTCTGATGCTGGAAACTCCATAAGATTAATGTTGAGAAACAAAAAATTTCGCTCAGGTGCTGTAACAATTCAGCAGAATGACAAGACTCCAACGAATCCAGTGCCTTCAACTTCAAAGGAACCCTCCCATGGTACTGACCAAAATCGTTCAGAAGATAGTGACCCCAAATTAGTTTCTGAAGAGAAGATGCATCATGTTGATGGTGAGTTTCTTTGTATCATTTTATTTTTTTCTGAAAGCCTGTCATGATGGAATCCCTCCTTCACCCTCCCCACTCGCAACCCTTATATCTGTTCTTTGTTGTGTTGATAAAAAGTTGGTTTGTTTTCTTCTTTTTTTGCCCCACCCCCATCATTTTGCTTGTAATTTCTGTTTTATGAAGTTATGCCCTGTTTAAGGGCAATTTATGATCTGTCTACTGTTTTTAGAGATGTACAGTCCAGTATTTGATTTCATGCATAGCCTTTTTTGTGGCTCTAATCACTTTTGAGACCATTTTATCAGTTTTTCCTTTTTCTCCCACATTATCTCATGTTATGATTCTGATGGATTAATTTGATGTTGCAGGTGATCCTGCGAAGACTCATACTAGTTCCTTTACTACTGTGATTTCATCTGAATCTCAAACTAAGTTTGACATGATTGAAAGTGGAAGTAGTAGTGCTGATCTTGACAATCCTTCTTGTGGCTCTCCGATTGTCATTAGAACTTCTGAGCAGTCACAAAGTAAAACTGAGGAGGGTGGGAAAAGATCCACAGATCAGAGTGCTTCAGTGTCTGGGGTCATTAATGTGGAAGCGAGCAAGGAGCAGTCTATTTCTCAGGATACAAAAGGAAATGATGCATCTCCAGGAGACAGAAGTTTCACCTTTAAGGTACCTCCATTGGCTGATTTGTCTGAAAAAGAAGCTGGCAAGAATTGGCAACCCTTTCCTACCATGCAACATGACAAACTGTCCTCGGTAAAATTTAATTTTCCCAAAGTGAACTTTTGGTTATGTTAAGTGGCCCTTTTTGTGCTCTAGTAACTTCCTAATGCCTATCTTTTAGCTGAAGATTTTTGAGAAGTTAAGTGGGGTGGATAATTTGACCCTATTTTTTTTATTATTTCATCCTGGTTATGCTTTATCTCTCTTGCACTTGCTCTCTCACTCTTTGTGTTGATACCACAAGAAGGTCGTGGAGGGAACTCCGTCAACCTCTGGCACAAGCAAAGTGGCTGCCAAGACTGCTCAGGATGCAAGTCATGCAAATCCTCAGGCATCTGAGAGGGAGAAAGTGCGTGTTGGATCGAGAGGGACTTCTGAGCGTAAAACAAGGCGAACAGGTGGTAAGAGCACAGGAAAGGAAGCTGCAAAAAAGGGAATTGCTGCAAAAGAAACAACTCCTGTGAGACAATCAGAAAGAAGTGATAGATCAAGTAATGCATCACTCAGTTCAGCTGGAATTGGCCAGCTCATTCAATCCAATGAGATGCAGCACTATGGGCACGTTGAAGGTGGTAATATGAAACCATTTGGTCCTTTTTCTTCTTCAGTTTCTAGTCTGCCAGACTTGAACACCTCAGCTTCTTCATCTGCAGTTTTTCATCAGCCTTTTACAGATTTGCAACAAGTTCAATTACGTGCTCAGATCTTTGTATATGGAGCTCTGATGTAAGTCTTGTAACACTTGTACATATTGGTATACTTTTGTATTCCAATGACATGTTGGCATAATATTGAGTTCCTTTGGAGCATGTATTGAGATTTTCGTAGATGCGCTTACTAATCATTGTCAAGCCTAGTTGTCTCTGGTATTTGCATTTTCCATTAGGAGTGTTGATCATTTGAGCATGTCTAATTGTTTTGAACAATGTTGCTGCAGTCAAGGAACAGCACCTGATGAGGCCTATATGATATCGGCATTTGGGGGACCTGGTTAGGTTTTCTTATCCCGAACTATGTCATCGTGGGACATTTTATACGTATAGTCACTATTTTGTATTGTTTGCAGATGGTGGAAGATCCATATGGGAGAATGCCTGGCGAGCATGTATAGAGAGGGTACATGGTCAAAAAGCTCATCTTGTTAGCCCTGAAACCCCATTGCAGTCACGTATAGGTATGCCTCTTTATTTTAAGTTGTTGAATCTTCTGATTCTGAAGTCTCTTAACTTCGTGCCTTGGTTGAGATGCTCAGGTGCTAAACCTTCTGATCAAGCAATCAAACTGAATGCAGTTCAGGGTAAGGTTACATCCTCACCTGCCAGTCGATCCACCAGCAAGGGTACTCCAACAACAATTGTAAACCCAATGATACCCCTGTCATCACCACTGTGGAGTATTCCTACCCCTTCTGGTGATCCCCTTCAACCTAGTGGCATTCCAAGAGGTGCAGTTATGGATTATCAGCAGGCACTTTCTCCATTGCATCCTCCGCCTATCAGGAATTTTGTTGGACCTAATGCTTCTTGGTTGTCTCAATCCCCTTTCCGTGGCCCGTGGGTTCCACAGACTTCTGCATTTGATGGCAATGCTCGTTTTCCCGTGCTTCCCATCACAGAAACAGTTAATTTGACTCCTGTAAGAGAAGCATCTGTGCCTCATTCTTCTGGCATGAAGCCAGTTTCCCCAGTTCCCATGGTTCAGAGTGGGAGTCCTGCTAATGTTTTTGCCGGGACTCCCCTGCTTGACTCAAAAAAGACAGCAGTAACACCTGGTCAACATTCTGCTGATCCAAAGCCTAGAAAAAGAAAAAAGTCTACAGTTTCTGAGGACCCTGGGCAGATTATGCTGCATTCTCAAAAAGAGTTGCTTTTGGCTACTTCTGTGACTAGTCATGCCTCTACACCTGCTGCCATTACAACACCCGCTACCATTGTTTCCAAGTCCTCCAGTGACAAATTCATTACGTCTGTCTCTGCTGATCATCTCAAGAAGGGCGACCAAGATTTAGATCAGAGGGCTACTATATCTGAAGAGACCCTTAGTAAACTCAAGGAATCTCAGAAGCAGGCAGAGGATGCTGCTGCTTTTGCTGCTGCTGCTGTTAGTCACAATCAAGAAATATGGAATAAGTTGGACCAGCACCAAAATTCTGGGTTGGCAGCAGATGTTGAAACTAAATTGACTTCTGCAGCTGTTGCAATAGCAGCAGCTGCAGCTGTTGCAAAGGCTGCAGCTGCGGCTGCCAAAGTTGCCTCAAATGCTGCCTTGCAAGCGAAATTGATGGCAGATGAAGCATTGGTCTCGAGTGGCTATGGAAATTCTATTCCAACTGATGCAATCTCTTCTTCTGATAGTGTGAAGAAGCTGGGGAACGCTACTCCTGCATCCATCTTGAGGGGTGAAGATGCTACTATTAGTTCGAACTCTGTTATTGTTGCCGCAAGGGAGGCTGCTAGAAGGAGGGTAGAAGCTGCTTCAGCTGCCTCAAAGCAAGCTGAAAACATGGATGCCATTGTTAAAGCTGCTGAGCTGGCAGCTGAAGCTGTTTCACAGGCTGGCAAGATTGTTGCTATGGGTGAGCCCTTCTCATTGACTGAATTGGTCGAAGCTGGTCCTGAGGCATACTGGAAAGTGCCCCAAGTGTCTCCTGAGCCAGATGGTGCTAGAGAGCACAGAGACAAAAGTGGTTGTGTGGAAGCTCCTGGTTCCTCTGCCTGGCATCTAAAAGAGGTTCCATTGGACAAAAGGGAAAAGCAAAGTGCCAACCATGGAATGTCACCCACTCTTAGAGAGATAGCCAGAGAGTCCCTGGAGGATCGTACTAGGTTGACAGATGGCATCTTGGGTTCTCCTTCTGCAGCAAGTGGAAAGGACAAAAAGGGACAAAAGGGCCGCAAAGCTTCTGATATCGCCAAAACTAAGGGAGTCACTTCTGAATCTGAGATTGGGTTTGGATCACCTTCCATGACCACTCCGGCTGAACATGAAAAAGCGGGGGAAGTTTCAAAAGATAACCATTTAAGGGAGGGTTCCCATGTTGAGGTTTGTGATTTTTACTTGAAATATAAGTTGAGATTTGTGATCTTTGGTTGAGACATATAAATTTACCAAGTTCTAATGTGTGTGTGTGCACTTGCATTTCATGGAAATATGTTGATATAGTGGTCAGTTTGAGAACTTTTGCTTGAAGTTCTAATGTGTATGTGTGCACTTGCATTTCACTGAAATATGTTGATATAGTGGTCAGTTTGAGAACTTTTGCATGCATTTTTTCTTAGTTACTGTAGGAACTGTTGCGGTTGGACATGTTTTATTGAACTTCTATATATATATATATATGATTTTTTACAATTTTACCATTTCCTCTTTGTAGGTATTGAGGGATGGAGGTGGCTTGAAAATAGCATGGTTCCTGGCTGATATACTGAATTTGAAAGATGGCAAAGCTTATGTCTGTTACAATGAACTTCGGTCAGAAGAAGGTGAGCTATGACACCTATTGTAGCTTATGCTTTGGTTGAATTAACTGAATGTTGATAGCTAATAAAGCAGATCTGTTGGAGAATCCTTTCCCTTCATTTTTGTATAACTCCTCATTGATGTCGATGCAATTGCACTTTTTCTTTGGGGATTATTGCATAATCATCTCTGCCAAATCAGGAATTTTGCTTGTATAATGTGTTCCCCTGTTGTGGAGAGATAGAAAATATGATTAAATGCACCCGAATGAGGGTCTTTCCCTTTTCTAATGTTCTTGTCTAAGTACTTTGTGCTTTTGGTTTCTTATGTAAATGCATTTTCTTGGTAGAGAAAATAAGCCTGATGCACGTGCATTGATGATTGTTTTCTTAACAAACCTGTTTTGACTGCTCATCTTACAGATGGTGATAGGCTAAAGGAATGGGTGGAACTTGAAGGTGAAGGAGACAGGGCACCCAGGATACGCGCTGCTCGTCCTATTACGGCCATGCCATTTGAAGGAACGAGGAAGAGACGCAGGGCAGCCATGGGGGACTATAATTGGTCTGTTGGAGATAGAGTTGATGCATGGATGCAAGATAGGTGTGCATGCATTCTTTTCTACATATTTTCTTGCTATGTATTTCTTTCAGTGCAATGAACAGTAATAGTACTGTTGAAGAGGCATTAAAAAATCTACATGAGAAAGTAGTGTGGGATAATTTGTTAATATTTGCTAGCCAAACTAACAACATGAGTGATTTGTCATATTGCCCAAAAAGTACTGCAGAATGAATCTGGATGCATATTTTAAACTCTCACTAGTTGTAGCAGGATGAATTTGTATGATTATTTTAACCTCTCACTAGCTGTGGCAGGATGAATCTGTATGCATATTTTAAACTCTCACTAGCTGTGGCAGGATGAATCTGTATGCATGTTTTAAACTCTCACTAGCTGTGGCAGGATGAATCTGTATGCATGTTTTAAACTCTCACTAGCTGTAGCAAAAACGAAAGTGAATCTAAATCACTCTACTCTAGCTAGTTTCTTCACTTAGCACTTAGCAGTACTTCATCATCACTACTATGCAAATTCTGCTCACTATCTCTGGACTTATGTTCCTTTATTTGTCTTTCAGCTGGTGGGAGGGAGTTGTCACTGAGAAGAGCAAGAAAGATGAAACTTCTTTTACCATCCATTTTCCTGGTATGTGTAACTAAGTACAACATTCTATTTACAATCATGACTTTTTTGTGCTCACTAGTAAAGTGTAAGCAGCTTGTGCTTTGAGGATAAAGCTTCTTTTTTATTGTTCTTATTGCAGCTCAAGGAGAAACATCTGTTGTCAAAGCATGGCTTCTTCGTCCTTCGCTGATGTGGAAGAATGGTAGTTGGGTTGAATGGTCCAGTTCTAGGGATAATAATGTCTCTTCCCATGAGGTGATATGTTAACTTATACTTGTGGTGGATGTTTCTCTGATGATACTTTAATTGCTTCTGTGTTCTAAGTCATTGATCTGTTCTTCAGGGTGATACCCCTCGGGAAAAGCGATTAAGGGTAGGCAGTCCTACAGTTGAGGCCAAAGGGAAAGATAAGCTTTCAAAAGGTGTTGACATTAAGGAATCTGGGAAACCTGATGACACAAGATTGCTGGATTTATCTGCAAGTGAAAGAATATTTAGTATTGGTAAAAGCACCAGAGATGAGAGTAAGCCTGATTCACTGAGAATGATACGAACAGGTTTACAGAAGGAAGGATCAAGAGTGATTTTTGGTGTTCCTAAGCCAGGAAAGAAGAGAAAGTTTATGGAAGTAAGCAAACATTATGTTGCTGATCAAAGCAGCAAGACTCATGAAACAAGTGATTCAGCTAAGATTGCGAAATATTTGATGCCTCAAGGATCTGGACCCCGTGGAACAAAAAATAAAATTGAACTAAAGGAAAAACGAATGGCTGTATCCAAGCCCAAGGTTCTCAAGTCTGGAAAACCTCCTAGTGTTTCTAGTAGAACTATTCCCCAGAAGGACAGCTTATCAAACACTATGGTTCCTGAGCCGGATGATGCTGTGGCCTCAGATGTGTCAAAATTCAAAGATTCTGTAAGCCATGCTGAGAATATAGTAGGAAAGCATAACATGATGGAGTTTAGATCGTTTTCAAGTTCTGATGGAGCAGCAGAGGGCCCAGTCTTATTTTCTTCTGTGGCTCTCTCATCAGATGCACCCTCCAAGAAAACTTCCGCATCAAATGCTAAATCCGAACGGATAAATAAGGGGAAACTTGCAGCAGCTGCCGGGAAGTTGGGTAAAATCGAGGAGGAAAAAGTCTTCAATGACAATTCAACAAAAACAATCTCTGAAGTTGTTGAACCTCGTAGATCTAATCGCAGGATTCAGCCAACATCAAGAGTAAGTAAATAGATATTGTCATTTCTCATTTGATAAGTTGAGATCATTTATGCATTTGACATTGTAGTGTCAAAATTTCTAGTTTATGGAATCAATTCTTATGCTAATTATGTTACTTTATTTGTGGAAAATTAAATGAAACATTCTTCACATGTACATCTTGTGCCCTTGTGAACTTTGAGTTATGCTTTGCGAAGTATTTTTCATGCAAAAGAAGGGGGTGACATGTTAAGTGTAAATTCCTGGTTTCAGTAGGGAACAAGTAGGGAAATAGGGGTTATATGTGGCAAAAATATAAATTTGTCAGTAGTGGTTTTTTTTAAACTCTGCTGCTAGGGTATGTTACTTTGGTAGTTTCAAACTATGTAGAATATTGTGTTGAATGACAATGGGAACTTAAAAGTGTTAACTTATGCTGTTTTTGCTTCTTAGGAGATATTTGTGCTTGGTGCCTACTATATTCTATTAGGATATGCCACTTCCCTCTATGGTTTCACTTTTGTTCTGCCACATCAAGCTTTGCCCTGTCTGTCCACCTTTCTCTCTTATATTATCTAGCTATATTTGTCTGAGTAAGGTGATGATGGTGATGTATATTATCGAAAAGGAGGAAACTTGTCATCGTCACTAACCACATGTATTTTTTGCATTCATTTTCATAGATATGTCTGTGTTTGTGCCCCTTGTATGTTTGTCCCAATCTGCTTATGGATCCTTGTTTTGTTGCCCGCAGCTACTGGAAGGTCTACAAAGCTCGTTGATCATTTCAAAAATTCCTTCTGTTTCATATGACAAAAGTCACAAAAGTCAAAGCAGGAGTACTAGAGGTGAACCATAAATTTCTTTATTTTTTCGTTTGGTATTCTGAAGTGATGCTGCTGCTGTCCTTTAGCCTTGTTTGTTGCCAAAACGTGCACACTAATGCATTTAATGATAACAGGAAATAACCATGGTTGAGAGGGAGCTTATTTGCAACTACCGACTACCAAATCTCCAGTCTTGAAAGAAAATTCAAGAGATTATTGGATGACCAACATACGCCAGTGTAGCTTGTGTAAATTATGATAGAGGAGAGAATTAGGAATGAAAATTGCTTCTTTTGGCTTTTGAGATGTAGTGTTAGTTATATTTATACTGATTTTTAGTTTCTTTACAATTATAATCTGATCTCTTTAGGCCATCCTCTTCCTAGCTTGTATATGGAACATCTCCATGTAGTTTGGCTTTGATATTTGCAGAGCTGCGTTGCAAGTGATCAACCATATGTATGTTGTTGCGTCAACTGCTCTTTTAACTCTCAAGATCCAAGTTGATGGGGGTTTCTGGTTTTGTGTAGGCTCCAAAAGGGTGCAAAATAAATGAGAAAATTTTAACGTTTTCGAAAACTTAAAATGAGCCCAAGTGTAGTAGCACCTGTAATAACATGCATGCATTGTCTGCGCAATTTGAATAGAGAGAGCTTGTTTGGTCTAGATTCTGGTGTATCATCACCATGCTAAGCTAAGCATACTCATCGAGAAGTAATGGGCCTTTGGTAACATAGTGCAGCAGAGGTCCAGAATCATGCTTTTGAATAAATTGGTCACTGACACTTGGATTAAATATAGTCCACCAAACAGAAGAAACTCCAGTATCGTATTTCATAACTACATACCCCATTTACCTAACAAAATATATATATATATATATATATATGAACAATTGCGGTTTCTTGAACTTCACTTTCCCCGCACAAAGATTCAATCCTTTCATGGATCCAACAAGAGAAACTGAGAAGAAACCAGAAGCTCTATCTGACCCTGTCTTGGCTCAAATGGCATGTGCTGTCAACTTTTCTGCCGGCGTAATAAAGAAGGCATTGAAGTTGCAAAGGCAAGAGGCATCAATATGTTAGATCATTATCAGTCAATAGAAAAGGCATGTTCTGGTCATGAAATCAGCCTGCAGCACCTTCGTCCTTGTCTCCTAAAGATACTGGCTCTTCTTTCCTCAATCCTTGATATCCTCTGACTTGTTCTGACTGAGGATCTCCACTCTTGCTGTCTACAACATCATTGAGTGGCTTTTCACAGATACAAGAATATGGATATTCATGAAATTCTCCGCGTCCTGGTCTCATCTCATCTGGCTCTCCCATGAATCCTCTTTGAGCCGCCTTCACCTTTCTGGCAAAGGTGTCCCAATCCATCTGATCCCTTTCCATGAACAAAGCACTGAGCCTCTTGGCATTTGGCCTTATAGTCCTCTTGTGCCCCATGTACCTCCTTTTGATCCCAACATGCAATCATGCAGAATTAAAGAAATCCAAAGAAAAACAACTTTATACTAAATATGCATAAATACTAAGTAGTTTAAAATGCAAAGAAGTAGAAAAAATTACACACAAAAGGAGCCTATGCAAAGCAGTTTGATACCAAACCTTCAACTGAAGATATTTGAAAAGACTTAATCCATTATCTATTCTCAGAGTAAGAAAGATATCCTATCATTTGACATCTAAGCTAACACACAGGCCCACCAAAGATGTAAATATCAGCCATCAAAATCCCCACATGCAAATTACAAAGGATCAGGTTAAAAGCATTATTATTCCTTATCGTTGTGATGTCTTTGGTGCCTGGTCCAAATGTTCATTAAATTAATTGAACCATTAATTTCTGGATTAGCTTAAAAGTTGGCATATAAATGCAAGCAATGGCACTGTACCAGAAATAAGCAGGACAAAAGAAATAACTAGATTTCTCACCTTCGACCAGCAAGAATCTTGGCCATATTTCCATTATTATTGGTGACAAAAACATCACTTTCGTCAGAAACAATGAAGTCAATGGCAGCAAGGCGAGAAGAGAATGGAAGAAAAGGTTTCAGCTCTTCATTGGCAAGCATCTCCTTCGTATAGAAGTTTGGAAAGAGTTCTCTTAGAGGGCGCAGAGTTTCTTCTCCACCATATATTTCTCCAGATGCAACATAAAGGTGTGTGTCATTTGAAAAACCAAGTGCCCGCAGCATCAATCCGACTTCATGAGGAGTGAGTGGACATTTACCTCGCCTTCTCTCACCATCAGCACTTAAATCCTGCATGAATATGATGATGAGTGCAATTTTACAAGATAAATGCAGGATGCAGAAGAAATAATCATTAGTACTCGTTCTGAAAAGTATCTTATGGTATATATTACAGAAATATCTAGTTCAGAATTCATAAAATGCGGCAACTCACAGGTAATGTTGCCCATCGTTTTCGTATCTCTCCAAGCTCATATCTCTCCTTGTCTCCTCCACCATAGTAACAACCAGAAAATGCTAGCATGTCAGGTTCAAATCTGCCATTAATAGAATTGGCCACGTATAAGGAAAACATGTATCTTCAGATTTTAATCATACTTAAAAATGTTTGTCTATACATGTCCATACACATAATGAGCCGATGTGTTGTTATCAAATACACATGCACTCAGATGTTGAAGTGCTGCAGGAACCGTTGATGCAGAAATTAGTTGCTGGATACAGAGTCAAAGATAACAGCTCAATGTATATATATTATCACTGAAATTGAGATGAATCTCCAAAATTTTGAGGAGTATGCACTAAAGTGAAAGGTAATCTATTATGCTGTCACTAGCTTATCTGGTTTAAAGTCTAAAAGATCACCACCTGAAAGTGAAGGGATTTCAAAATAAGTTTAATCATGCAAATTCCAAAGTATGCTGTGTTATGTTGCAGATCTGTCCCCATGGATTACTGACAACATCCAATTTCAGGAGGCACATCTTAACAGGTTCAGTGTCAATGTTGCTTTTGATATGCACAATACTTTAAAAAATTAATCAGTCAAATTCTACCTCTGTAGTATTCAGTACAAACCTCAAGTGGACAGCAATAAAACGTTTTGCCATGTCTCGCATTCTCGTGACAAGCTTCTGTCCAAGCTCTTGAATAGGCTTTGTAAATCTTAAAGCATGAAAATTAGCCCGGCAACGCAACTTTTGTAGCTCTTCATCAATGTTGTTGGCCAGTCTGTAATCAAACTTTGTCAGTTGCAGGACCTACAAAATTTTCAGAGGGTTAACTGCTGCAATCCCACATGAAAGCCATAATATCCTGGAAACTGTAATCAGAATATTTTACTAACATGTTTGGATTTGAGAGATGCAGAGAAGAAAAAGGACAAGAAATGTTAAAACTCTCTCCTTTGAACCACCAAACAAGGGGAGAGAGAGAGAGAAGAAATCGTCACTTGCAATTGCTCCCCTAAGCTACTAATCAGAGTCTTCAAAAGTGGAGAAATAAAATGTAGATGAAAACTACTATAACTGTGGCATTCTAATTTCTTTTTTGTACTTCTTTCCAGCCCAGACAACCAAAAGAATTTGAAGTTCACTTTATTAACTTCTATCATCTCTCTGCTCGTTTATTTCTCTCATATCAACCCTCAGAAACTGAAAGTCTTGATAATTTGTGGAATTAGATGAATTTAATTCATAATTGAGGGATTGAACAAGAAACAGAAAGTTCAATTGTTGAAATTATTAGGAAAATCAACATAAATAGCATTAGAGATAGAGTATAAGAAAGTGGTCTTACACGTCTTCTTGAAAGTATTGGCAGCACTTGGTCTATATAATATTCTGGAGGGGATTTCCTCGGGACACGCATTGTGTATGGAGGTTTTTCCATTGATCGCATGACTTTATCAGGAACTCTTTTGACAATAGTAACATCTCTTGCAAGGTAAGAAATGAACCAGTTGACATCAAAAATGTTGATGAAGTCACTGCATGTCAGAAGAAAAATACACTTAAGAAGATAACATTTGTGGCTTGAAATGTAAATCCAGTGATAGCAGAATAGGATGATATAAATTAGGCAGAACTTGTAATAAGCTGATTCAACTTACCTATCATCCTTCCAGTAGGAGTTATGATCCAACTCAGGTACCACTAAGGTTGCATTTAGAATCCGTGCAACAACTACAGCATCTGATATCTGGTTGCCAGAAGAAAATTTTTAATTCTAAGCAATTAGCACGCCCATGGTAGGTGAAGATAATAAATTAAGTAAAAACGCTAAATCAGAGAGGCTCACCAAACTCAATTTATTCAAATAAACTAAAGTAAAGCTTATTGGTTCAATATTCATAATGCAGGAGCAACAGTTCTCTGTAGACACTCATAGACAAGTTACATTTGTAATTGATGCAATTACAAGATCTTCCATAAGGATGTTTACCTAAGAATATAGCATACTGTATAAAATATTCTACTTACTCCTGTTCTTTGCTGATTCAGTCCTCCACTTGCTGCAATAAGCAAATAACCATTTGATGATCGCCCACGTACAGCATCTAGATATCAAATTATCCACGAAAAAGAACAATCAGTGAACTTATGTGATTGCTTTGCTGAAACTTAAATGAAACAGTGTCGATATGAATTCTTTTCTAAGAAGTAAAAACAGATGATAAAGGACATCAGGTAATTAGAACCATTTTACTGAAAACTTATGTTAAAAAGAAAAAAAAAGCATCAGCAAATTGCTTCAAAATAAGTTAATTCCATCCGATTCCATTCCTGGGAGAAATCATCAACAATATAGTTTCAATCTTCAAAGTTAAACACCCATGTATTGGCCGATACATAATAAACATAGGCAAATTCAAACCTCCAAATCTATTTAAGCAAAACAACCAGTCAAGAAAGAGCTAAACAATTGCGGTAACCAATTCATTGTATGATGGTATTATGGACAAATCCATTTCAACACTACCAACTACTAATAGAAACACTTGTACCACAGATTTGCATTTACAAGTCTAGACATCCAAAAAAGATCACAGAGCTACAGAATAATACAATGTACCTTTGCTAAACTGCAGAACCAAACAATTTGCCATCAACAGAATCTAAAGCTACATCCATCATCTAAAAGCACAAACTTATAGAGATGCAGATAATTTGGAACTTCCAACAGGACAAATGAGAACTCTACATAGCAAGTAAACCAACATAAGCATCTAAAGCAACGGAACTTTGCACCACTCAACGCTATATTATCAATTAAAAAATGCCAAATGAGAAGAGAATTATGGATAAAACTGACATACTTGAGCAAGGTAACAACTCCTGTTAGGGTTGAAATTTCCTTATTAATCCAGTTTTATGTAAAGAACACTAAAATTTCCATAAATAAACCGAATGCATTATAAAAATAAATAAATAAAACGTACGAGGAAAATTACGACTTTTTTTGCTGCATCCGTAGAAGTATTTTGCATATTGAGATTTCCATATATCAATTGGTCCTTTATTACTTCCATCCTACAGCATTTGCGTCAAAATCAGCAAAACAAAAATTAAAAGATAAATCAACATGTTACACACATAAATAAATAACATTTTAAATACCAAATTTAGAGTTTTTTCTTTAATTTTACCAATTTGAAATAGAGACTTCGTTTCACAAGTCGTTGAGAGTACCACTCTAGATCAGACGCCACGTGTCCAGTGAAGAGCGAAATCATGCCTAAGCAGAAGAGCATCAAGCCACAGACGAGCGACCATGAGATCGGCTTCCTCTGCTGTGCCGCAGAGGATCGCCACCTCCAACACACATGCTTGTTGCTTAAACTGCCGTTCGGATGCTGTAACAGCGCCAGGTTCGCCGATATCACGCTAAACCTCCACGACTTAGCTACGCCCATCACGGACTCAACAACAAGAGAAACAAGGACTCCGCCCTAAACTCCATCACTTGTTCACGCCAAATGCCGTCCCCCGCTCTCTCCAACATCCACGATATCATCAATGAGAAAAGAAGACTGAGAAGCGAAAGTGACGGAAGGGTACGACTGTAAATACCGCGAATGCGGCAGATGAAAATTGAAGAATAATTAGGGTTTGTCTTCTTTGTTTCTTGCGATCGACACTCTCAACGTTTCTCGAAACGGGGCGGATTTTGGAGGTTTTCGTTAACACAGAAAAGAAGAGTGAAGAGAGAATGAGGTCAAGAGAAGGAGAGGGAGAGGGAGACCGTGAAGCTTTTAATTCAAATATTTTTAATTTTATTATTTATAAATGTAAACTTGAAAGAAAATGAAGGATAGTTGCGAAGGGAAGAGAGAGGAAGATGCTTCGCTTTACTCCGGTTTTTAAGGAAGTGAAGGCAACGGTTTTTATCTACCAATTAGAGCATGTTTACGGAGATTTTTGTTAAGACAAGGGCCAATTTGGTAATAACCAATAAATAATGAATTAGTCGATCTTATTAGTTGAGTAGTCGATGATCAGTGACTACTGTGATTTGGGAATAAGAATTTAATTAGAATTAAATAAACTACTTTAGGATCTAAGAAAGCATGGTTTAATATTTGATTAAGTACGTGCCCGAAATTTAAAAAAGCATTTATCTGTTTATCAAAATTAACAAAAGAAAAAAAAAGATAGCATTTGTCCGAAGGTCAGTCTACTTTTTTTCCCTTTTTATTACATGTTATCTTGTTGTATTCTTGTGACAACTCCTAATTTGGTTTTTGTATTACATAAATAAACAAGATAAAATACAAAAAAATTAATATCTTGTTGTTTAATTTTTTTTCAAAAATTTTTTCTTTTATAGTTTCACTGACAAAACCCAACATGATGCATGCTTAAGTATGTGATTGGTGTTTTTCAAATGAAAGAAAAATCTCTGCTTTGATTTGCTACATGTAACTTTCACAAATATTCCTAAACCTAAGCTAGATGACATGTCATGAAATAATATGAACCTAAAAAACTAAAATTGGGGTGTCATTTTCAGTGCCAACAATAAGCACAGACCCTTTATCAGAAGCCATAAGGCACAGTCCCTCCTTTTTCATTTCACAATGTTATGGCAAAAGGATTAATGGCCATGCTTATATAGTAAAATTGCATCATCAACCTTGTATTTGGTAATAAAACTCTCCCAGTAACATAAAAAAAAAATTGTATTTGGTAATAAATATTTGAATATTTGGTTTAATGGTTGATATATGATTCCCTACTATTTTATTTAAAGAACAACTTCAAAACTCTTTTCTTCAAATAAAAA
Source organism: Theobroma grandiflorum (assembly GCA_036013995.1). NCBI lineage: Eukaryota > Viridiplantae > Streptophyta > Magnoliopsida > Malvales > Malvaceae > Theobroma > Theobroma grandiflorum. The sequence continues at coordinate 4,309,820 of CP142131.1, read as the reverse complement.
AAATTATATTTGACAATAAAAATTGGAGAGAAGAGAACCAATCCTAGGGAGGAAAATGAAGTATGGAACCCACATTTTGAATTGCAGTACAAAACTAAAAATCCTCCCTAGTTTTATTCCATCTACTATGACTCTTTTTCAATTCAATTTAGGGTTTTTCTTTTAATTTATTTACTTCCATTTTTCCTTTTAGATACCTTGGCCTGTTGCTAATCACCACCATCAAATGTGCTTTTGAATCAGCTAAAGAAGCCTGATAAGGGTGGTCCTAGATTTTTCTACTTTTTTTTGGGGGTTGGGTACCACAAAATTAAATCCATGATCAGAAGAACCTAAGGAAACATATAAATATGCAATGTTGATTCAAGTAGATCTAAGGCTGTTGTTTGTACAGCAAGAGAAGGGGAGCGCAGAACTGAGCAGGGACGGCCCCTCTCTTATTAACACTTTCAACCACATTCAATCGAAGTTTATCCCTAAGCTGTTCTGACACTGCTGACAGACTCAATAATTCAACCCTCCTTCAATTGAACCAACTTTCTACCAAATATTTTTTCTTTATGCACATGTATAGGCATAGCTCTTTATTTACAATGTCTAGAAATTTCCTAAACAAAAAAGACAAAACGAAATAAATTTATTTAAATCATGAACAGCTATCTTAGTTGAACCAATCAATCAAAATTTAGTGATTTACTAACACCCAAAAAATGAAAATAATTATTAAAATATAAAAATAAAATTACGTGTTAGATTTCAAATTTAAATCTATGAAAGTAATGAAATAAAGTTTATCTTAATTGCGATCACTTAAGTTAAAAGTCAAGTAATTTTACTAGAGGAAAATCCTATGCCACCTTATCAATTGAAGTTTTAAATTTAAATCTCATTAAAAACAAAAAAAGTTAGCAAATTTTTTTTGAATTAACCTTTTTATTAAAATAAGGAAAAAGAAAATGTCTTTGCTGAAAGAATTTTGGGTTGTGAGAAAAACAGGGACCCATGTCACTTGATAGCATCCCACTTAAGAAATAGGTTGTCTCGGCAAAGATATGGCCTGTTTGATAATCATGAGTTTAAAACCACATTTTATCATCAACTAATGTTAGTTGCCGTCTTTATCCACCAAAAGTGAAAATATCAACGTAATTTGAGGTGCACGTGAGGAAAGTTTTTATTTTTTTCTTTCAATTTCAAGATATTTTTCCATGCAACCTGAAACTAGAGCAGTTAAAGGAAGTGGACTTCTGTCCCCATCCGTTTGATCTATCTCCAGCCATCATTGTCCTAGTGATCTTTTCACTCACTTCTCGGACTTTTTAACCTTCCCAGATCCTTTACAAATTGTCTCCAATATACTCTTTTTCCAGTATTTTTCAATATTTTAAAAATAAAATATTATCTGTTGAAAGCACCAATTCCTTTCATTTCCATCCTGAATTTTCAAGTTTCAAAACATAAAATGCATTTTAGTGGGGTTGAATGCAAGAATGATTCCATTTGATTTTTATTTTTAACTCTATGGTGTAATCTTAAAACTCCTCTTAAAGTAAGAGCCCTTGTGCCATGAATTAAGGGGGAAAGTTTGTCCAATGTCAACCACATCGGTAGACAAATCATGCATGCAATACTCCCCCTCACTATCATATCATATGGTATTAGGAAGAGAAACTAAAAGAATTAAGCATAATGATACAAGGCACGTGATCTTATCGGATCGGTGGGCTTTCAAAGAATTAATTACATATCAGGATCAACTCTTGCCAACATGCAAATATTTATTTATTTTTCCTTTATATGGAAAACTAGCAAATCCAGGCCTTTTATTTTTAAGTACTAACATCCTGAATATACTCAACAAAAGCCCGAAGCAACAATATAATAGAGTTGACCACAAAAAATTATAGTATAAGTGATAAAAAAATTTTGAATGTTATTATGTCAGAGATCGGTCTCGTTGTCAAGAGAAACATTTTCAAGGCAAGTGATGGATCAGGGGCGCTCGTGGAGTTTCAATGGCGCTGCTGCAGATTCAAGGGTAATATTCAAGTACCAAAGGGAAAGAAAGATTGGTTTAATTAAGGTCTAGTTGCTTTGGTGAGTTGAATGTACATATAAAGTGGTGGGGTACAATTTGATGGACGAGAAAGTTATGGTTTTGATATGATTATGTTGTTAAATAAGGTTTTATATTATGATTAAAGGAGGTTTTACTGACATCATGATGTTTTTAGACTACTGGAATGATAGCTTTTTGTCCTAGCGTTACGTGGACTTAAGTTTCTCATAATTTTGAAGTAAACGAGTTTTGATTCCAAATTTATTTAGAAATATTGGGTGATAGATAAGAGAAAAATTAGGAAGTTTATATGTTTTTCTTTATAAATAAAAATTTTAACATAAGACACGTTTATTTCGAATGATCAATACTAAAAATGTAAAACAAAAAGTAATCGCTGATGATATATTAATGAATTCATTTAAAAATAGTCTTTATATTAAATTCTTTGAATCACTTTTAATTGTCCAGTGCGATTTTATAATTTTTAATAATATAAGTGAATATTGTAAATTTGTAATTCCAATCTTAAAAAGCATGTGAAGCTTTAGTCATATGGTCAAAACTCAAACCGCTACCTTCTCTTTTCAAGCTCTAAGGTCCGAGCTAGTGACCCACTTGCTTAATTAAGAGATGGTTCTATTGTTTTCTTTTCCCCAATCAAGAAACAAATAATACTCACACGAAAGGGTAAAGGAGAAACAGAGCGTAATAATAATGTAGGCGCGCTGTGCCGTTTTGAAACATTTGCGACCCAAATGGTCACATCACGTAATTTGTAGCCTAAAAAATGAAATTTAAAGCACCTAAAGATTCACTTCATTTCCTCATTCCCCGCCACCCCGCTTGCATCCCTTCTTCCTTCTTCTCGTAATTTTTGCTTTAATGAGCTACAAATAAAGGATTAGCGCACGTACGCTCGAAAGGAGAAAGTGTAAAGTATTTAATGCTTGTGCAGGTGAATCCAAATACTCCTTAAAAAAAAATAAACACTCTGTGTCAATAATATAAATACCGTTAGTAAAAATTATATAAAAATTAAAATCTATTTTTTATTAATTAAAAAATTATTATTATATTTTAAAGAAATTTTAAAAAATAAAAAATATCGATTTGTTATGAAATAAATCTAAAAGAGCAAATAAAGATAACTGAAAAGAATAATTAAAGAGAAGAAATAAAGTATTGAAGGGGAGAAAAAAGATCTTATTGAAATATGTATTTACAAATGAACTGAATGGGCTTATTTATAGGCAAATAACCCCCTTATCTTGATAGAATTTATAAGATGAAAATAACACTTAGGGATTAAATGGATTAAATCTTAATATAATCTAATTTACATCTAATCTAGATATAGATAGAATAAATAGATATTCACAAAATATTCATAACACTCTTTTTTTAATATTCATTGTATTAAGAATATGTCTCGTTAAAACCTTACAAGGAAAAAACCCCATGAGAAAAAAATCCAAGTGAAGGAAAAAAAGTACATAATTCTTTTCAAGAATACGCTTTTGAAATACTGCCTAATTAAAAACCTTATCAAGAAAAATCCAATGAGAAAAACCTTGATGAAGGAAAAGAGTACAGTGCGTATTTTACTTCTCCTGATAACTATATGACAGAGATATTTAAAATGATGCATTCCAACATTTCAAATGTTGCAGTAAGAAGGGCTTTAGTGAACAAATATGCTAGATTGTTACTTGGTTGAATTTGTTGAACACTTATTTCACTCTTTTCTTGAAGATCATGCGTGAAGAAGATTTTTGACGAACTATGTGTTTTGCTTTATCGTCTTTAATGTCTCTTTCTTTTAACTGTACTATGCAAGTTGGCTTGTCAATCAACTACTTGGTTGATCCTCATATGATGTTGTTGAAATTTCCTTATTGGTTGACAAACCACACATTTCTCGAATATATTGAATTCCAGATCTTAACCAGATACATTCACGATCTGCTTATAAGTTGCTAAAATTTTTGTATGGTCAGAAGAAGTAGTAACTATAGTTTGCTTTGCAAAATACTATGAAATAGTCATACCTCCACAAATGAACAAGTAGTTTGTTTGGGATCAAGCTTTGTGTGGATCAGATAAATATCATGCATCTACATAATCAATTAAATTTTATTTTGATGCATTTGAATAATATAAGCCTATATCCATTGTTCCTCGAAAATATCGAAGTATATTTTTAATTCCATTCCAATGTCTTCAAGTTATAGAAGAACCATATTTTGCTGATAAATTCACCACAATTGATATATCAAGTCGTGTATTGCTAGCAAGATACATTAATGCTCTAATTTCACTAAGATATGGTACTTCAAGACCAAAAAGTTCTTCATTATCCTCACGAGGTTAAAAAAAGGTTTTTTTTCACATCTCATAACCTTACAACCATTGATGAACTCAATGGATATGATTTATTCATATAAAATTGTTTTAGCAGTTTTGTGGTATAATTTGAGTAATGGACAAAAATCTATTTGCCAAGTGTTTAATCTAAAGACCCAAACAAAAGTTTATTATTCTAAGGCCTTTTATCTCAAATTCTCTCTTTAAATAATTCACAACTTTGAATAACTCTTCAGGAGTTTCAGTAATGTTCAAGTCATCAACCTAGATAGCAATTATAATATATTCATATCTAAACCCTTTTATAACATACATGGGCATATAGGATTATTTTTATAGCCTTCTTTCAACAAATATGTACTAAGTTGATTATACCATATGTGTTTGGATTGCTTCAATCCATATAAAAATTTATTTAATTTGATCGAATAAATTTCTCGAGAATTCAAAGTTTTGTACTTCAGGCAATTTAAATCCTTCAAGGATTTTCATATAGATATCGTTATCAAGTGAGTCATATAAATAGGTTGTAGCTACACTTATTAGACGCATTTCAATCTTCTCATATATTGCCAGACTAGTTAAAATAGAATTATAATTATATCCACCACGAAGAATATATCTTTTCATATTTAATACTAAATCTTTAGGTAAAATATTGTGCGATAAGTCGTGCTTTATATCTTATAATCTCATTTTTCTCATTTCATATTCACACAAATACCCATTTATATTTCATTAGTTTTGTATCATTTGATGTACGGACTACAGATCCAAAAACTTCATATTTTGCAATTGAATTCAATTCCACTTTGATTGCGTCTTTCCACATTGGCCAATCATTTATATGCCTACATTCTTCAATAGATATAGGTTCAAAATCCTCATTTTCTTTCATAATATTGAGCTCTATATTATATATAAAATATCGTCGACGTTTATTTATCGGTTTCATCTTTTCCCATCATGACATAATTTATTAAGACCTCTTTATTTTCACTGATTTTAGGTACCTGAATTTCTTCTGGAATGTTTATCAATTATGTCAAAGGCCTCTTCTAGAGTTTCTACTTCCTCTTTTTGATCATCTCAAATATTTGCTCATTTTCTTTTTTCGAGGATTTTATCTTTGAAACCGATTAGTCTCAACGCTTCTGGCGTACCTTGTCCTACAAGGACATTAATGTTAATAGGAGCATTTGCAACTGGTATATAAGATTTAGTTATTCTTTTAGGTCAGTAAATACGTCTGGCAACTGATTTACTATGTTTTGCAAAATAATTATCTTTTGAACTTCAAGTTCATATTGATTTGTGCGAATATCAAAACTAGATAATGATAATTCATTCTAAGGAATTTTCTTTTGCAACTGCTTATTTTTCTCCCCGTAATGTTGGAAAAATTGTTTCATCTAAATAACAATTGACAAACTTTACCATGAATAAATCTCTTGTTCATAAATCTAAATATATAATTACAAATGGAGATTTGTATCCAACATATATTCCTAACTTCTTTTAAAGACCCATCTTTGTGCGTTGTGGTGGAGCAATTGAAACATATACCGCCCATTAAAAAAAATTTTTAGATGGGAACTATTTTGTTCTTGACCATAAACCAATTGTATAGGGAGATTTATAATAACTTATTTGGCCTGATGCATACAATTGTTGTTGTATCCAAAATGGCATGCCCCAAGCAGTCATTGGGAGTTTGAATTTCGTAAGTAATGGCTTTGCAATCAGTTTAAAGTGTTTAATAAATAATTCTGCTAGACCATTTTGTATATAAACATAAGCAACATGCTTTATTCCAACTAATATACAATATTAAAGGCTTGAGATGTAAATCCACCAGCATTGTCAAGATAAATAATCTTGATTAGGAAATGTGCTTACAAACGAATGGTTGCAAATGCCAAATTGCAAGTTGATAATAAGCACAGATGTGACCATTTAGTCGATGCATCAATTAAAACCATAAAATATTTAAATAGTTCACATGGTGGATGTATGAATCTACATATAACATTGAATATTATTCAAAAACGTAGAGAATTCAATCTCGACTTTAGCTGGTGATAGCCTTATAATTTATTTACCTTTAGAGCAAGTAGCACATAAAATTCATTAAATTGAAAAATCTTATAGTTTTTCAATAAATGATCATATAAATTTTCAATCATTTTCTTACATCATTATTGATCTAGGATGGTCCAACCAGTTATGCCAAACATTAAAATCATTAGTGAACTTCTGGTTTACTATGAGTTTTAATTATTCTAATATTTGTTTAGTTTAATTCTAAGAATTTAGCGAGTAATTCTTTTCAACACACACTTTCTACTTGAGATAATAGATGTAATATAGAAGTATTAAGTGTCTCTTTCATTCATTGTCTCAATATGATATCTATTCAAACGAATATCTTTAAAACTTAATAAACTTTTTTAAGACTTAATAGAAAATAATACATCTTCTATTACTTTATTCCTCAAGGTAGTAAAATATTAGCTTTTCTGGAGCCATCAATTAATCTTGTATTACCAGATATTGAATTAACATTGATTTTTCTTTCGTTGTCAAGTAGGAAAAATATTTATTATCTTCAAATATAGTATGTTGTAGCAATGTCTGCTAGACATATATTTACATTATAGATCTTGGATCCAACAATAAAAATATCTCATTTTTTTTCAATAAAATAAGATATATACAATAAGAAACTTGTAAGTTATCATAAAATAATATTAAATATAGAATTAAAACACATAATAAAAACATATCATTTAAATATAATGAAAACATATTAAAATATCTTCATAATATAGTTATACTAAAATATACCAATTACTATTAAGTTCATTCTCGGATATTTCTATTACTAATCGAATGATCAATTCTTTCTTTAAGATAAGAAAATCAATAATAGATTTTTTTATTACCAATCATGTAATTAATTCCTCTTTTAGAGTAGACAAATATATTGATGTGCTATATCAACTTGGCCATGATTAAAATTATCACAAGATGTTTTAATTTTCAATAATGTTTGATAAAATTTAAGACGTACAATAAGTACATGACTAATAATCTTGCATGGCACATCAATAACAATACGTTTTCTATATTCCTTTTATTCTCTTCATTTTTGTTTTTTCATTATTTATCAATTTCTAGTGAGTTGCAAGTATTCATCCACTTCTTGTTGAGTTATCTACTTTTGGTGGGTTAGTGGGTTAAGGTGTCCATTCACTTTTGGTGCGTTGAAAGTATTTAGGTTACAAGTATACATTCACTTTTGGTGAGTAATCCACATATGATGGGTTATCCACTTCTGATGGATTATCTTTTTTTTTTAGTTAGTTACGGCATTCATCCACTTCTTGTGGTAAAATTATAATTAGAATTAAAATAGTTATAGTGTAAATTATTATAACGACTTCTTCCATATCCATGATCATAATTATTAACTGATGTGGCATTCACTTCAGGGAATAAATAGATTCATAATCATGATCTTAATTATTAAATGATGTCGCATTCACTTCAAGGAATTGACAGATTTATAATAATTTTTTTATTAGGATCTCGTTTGTCACATTCACTTAAGAGAATGACCATTTATAGTTTTTCATTAATAGCTATATAATAGCAAATTCACTTTCCAATCAAGAGATAGGATATAATATATACAACATGATTGTAAAATTTATATTAAGGTTGATCTAAGAGAAGGAAAATATTAAAGAGATATTAAGTCACTTACCTGATTTTCTAAAATCATAAATCAAAACCTAATCATTGAAATCCTTTTGAAGCTTGAAGATGATGAAAACATAGTAATTCTAAAATTTGAGAGATCAGAGAATCGTGCTGATAACGTGTTATGAAATAAATCTAAAAGAACAAATAAAGATAACTGAAAAGAATAATTAAAGAGAAGAAAGAGAGAATTGAAGGGGAGAAAAGAGATCTTATTGAAGTGTGTATTTACAAATGAACTGAGGGAGCCTATTTATAGGCAAATAACTCATTTATCTTGATAGAATTTACAAGATGAAGATAACACTTAGGGATTAGATGGATTAAATCATAATCCAATCTAATTTACATCTAATCTAGATATAGATAGAATAAATGGATATTCACAAAATATTCATAAATGTTTTCCAGCTCACCAAGAAATGGGAGCATTAGCTGGTGCTCCCAAAAAGAAAGGAGCATCAGGGCTCCTTAGGGAGCTCGATTTGGGACTCCTTAAAGGGAGTATCAAGCTCCCTGGAGAACACTAAGAGCTTCTACATGGAGGGGTTTTTTTTTTAATTAATAAAAAATATAATAGTAATTATAAAAATTAATTAAGAGTAAAATTATTTTTTTACTCTTGTCATGTCAACAAGTTAATGAAAATACTAACGATTGATTAATAGTTTGATTTACGTGTCTAACGAAAAATACTAATGAACCTTAATATAATTTCGATCAAAACTTAGAAAATAAGAATATTCTACCTAATTTATTATGAACGAAAATAATTACACCTAAAGATGGAGGGAGAGAGCTAGTAGAGTCCTGCTTCTTTAAAAATTTTAAAATTTTATAAAATATTTTCTTTTTTAAAATATTAAAATTTTAATATAACAGTTACATTGATATTATTTTTGTCCCTCAGATATAAAATTTTGACCCCACCACTAATTACACCATAACCCAACTTCTGGCTTGTTCTTAATGAGCGGGGTTTACTCGGAAAAGGGAAAGGCCGTCAGGCCAGCACCAACCGAGCTGCTTCAGCTTTTAATCAATTTTACACTTGGGTGATGGCATGGCACGGCACGAGTCAGCAGGTTCCGACTTGCAGTGGTTGTGGTGTCCATCAGGCTTTGACAGAAGAAGCAACAGTAATTGGGTTTGCCCTTGATTTGGACCATTTGGTTAACGTTGTAACGAGCAAGTTTGTAATGGGTTTTGCGGGTCAGGTTCAGATAGAAGCTCCATGATGTTGGGCTCCTCGTTTTAATTTAGGTATGTGGACTTTTGAGATGTCGAGTAAACGTACGTAATATCTCCTAAATAGTCAATAGAGAAAAATCGAAGTCGTGATGTGGAAATATCTGCACATTTTGACATTAGAGGTCAAATAGAAAGTCTGAAATAAATATTTCTAAGAATTTAAGTTGATAGATATTAGTATAAAATCATGAATTGACTGTCAACTTGCAACACACTAGGTGACGTGGCATTGTGTGATAGGAGTTTAAATTACATGGGGTGAAATTGCTTCAGCCACTTAATATGCCTCACCTAGAAAATCCAATAACTTAAGTCTTCTAATTGATTATGGTTTGGTTGAATTTTATACCCTTCTCTAAGTTATAATGGATGGGCATCTTGATTCGTCAGCATACATTTGTTTATTCTCAAAATCTCATTCATCATGACATCCTCAATGGCTACTTGTAAAGTAGGTTATCTTCTTTTCTTAAAATATCAATGTAGACAGTATTATTTTTATTATAATTTATACATGATAAAAGGTTCATAATGTTTCTAATGCTAAATGAACTCTCCTTGTAAAAATTTTGAGCCATGTATGCTCGGATTAAAATGTGGAAGCAACAATTTTGGGAATGTTTAAATTCCCCAAGGTACATTTGTTAGCTGGTAGTTAATTTTTAGGTGGTCCAAACATTGACCTAAAAAGGTTGTCATCTCCATAGTTGTAATTAAAGAATTAAGGCAAGGTGGTATTAATCATCAGCTTTCTTGACAAAGGCCAAAAGAGGAACAGATAGCTGGGAGATATTTTTTGATGTTTACTTGATTTCTATCATGAAATCAACCAAGGAGCTTGTCAAAAAAAAAACCCTTTAAAACAAACCGATGTGAAAGGGAAAGCAAGGGACCCTTTGAGAAATAGCCAGTGACAATTGACAGAAGGAAAGAAGTAGTAATATATAGTGGAGTAGCACTTCCATTTGTTAAGATAACTTCATTGCGCTATGAAAGCGAAACCATGGAAGACTTTGGCCTTAAATGTCATTATTTGGAAACCAAAATTAGCAGCCATCCGGAGGGGGTGGGGGATGATGTAATTTGATGATAACAAACGAATTATACAGGAAATGGATATGGTTACCAACAGCAGAGGAGCCTTGCATTGATGGTTTAGTGTATTTTTATTAAAACATAGAAATTGTCAACTAATTAATCCCCTAATTAATAGCTTTTCTTAGAGGTTTTCTGATAATCGTTCAAAGCAGAAGCAATTTTGGTAAGCCCATCCTCAAGTTCATAAAGTTGAAAAGTTCTCCCCAACCAAATTTCAAGTTAAAAGTTTGACTCCTGTTTACACTCCAAGAACATTTAAGACCAGAATTTGCATATGGTAATTGGATTACTTGCTTCTTCAACCCATTCTCATATCTTAACCATTGATGACAAAAACTGCAACTTAAAATCGATTGCTTGCGTATGGGGTCTACAATAAGAAATGAGAATGAAGGAAAAGGACATTTTAAGAAATTTGGCCGTAAAAGACTGGTGCATGCCATGAACAAAATTTTCGTAGATTGAAAATTTCCTGAAGAGAGAGTAGGTAATTTCTATGTTAATGCTTGACTTGGGACATTCCTGAATTTTCTGTTTTCAGGTAAAACTGCCTACCCATTCAAAAGCAATGGTCTCACTGATGGAACATGAAGCACGCAATCGGAGATCTTGAGTCACCAAGAATTGTCTTGTAATACAAGTTAGAACAAGAGAAAACCTTGATGGCAAGTGATCTGAAAAAAAAAAAAAAGAAATGCTGAAATCAGCTAAATTGGTCAACAAACAAGTAATAAACTTCAACCAAACTTGAACCAATCAAAGTTAAACTAAGACTATTAAGTATATCCCCTCTTTAATCCCGAGCAAAATATTCAAATTAGATACCGAAAATATTAAACAATAATCTCGTTAGAAACTAAGGCAGTGGTTAACCCACCATTCTCTGCCTCCAAAGTCAGAATCTCCAATGAAAAGGCACGCACGGCAGAATCAATTTAACTTTCTCACGGTTTCTTGTTCCTTGATCTTATCTTCGCTATGTTTCAATTATTATTTTAAAAATTAAAATTCAATTATTTATGTAAATATGAATTTTTTTTGGGTTTAATCCTAGCCTAATCTCTTAATATAAACCTTCCTATTTCTTCAATTTTCAGCTCTAAACCCAAAGTAACTAACAACAGAAACTATGTTTCCGTTGTTTGGTTATTATCCCTTCCTCTTCTTCTTTCTTTTTCTCTGTTTTATTCCACTTCCTTGTTTTCCCGCCAGAATCACACCGGAACAAATAACGGTCATAACTACCGATACTCAAAACGCCACGTGGCATAATTTCACTCGCTTTAAAGACGCCGAGAAGGGAAGCCACATCAGCGGCATGTCGGAACTCAAGAAATACTTCCAACGTTTCGGTTACCTCTCGATTCCCGACAACCAAAACGGCAACTTCACTGACGTTTTCGATACCCAATTCGAATCCGCAGTTATGTTATACCAACAGAAGCTCGGGTTACCTGTTACAGGCAAGCTCGATTCTGGCACGATATCAGCAATCATGTCCCCCAGGTGCGGCGTTTCGGACACCGGCCCGAGAATTCATTCAACGAAACATTTCGCCTATTTCTATGGAAGGCCAAGATGGGAACGTGGATCGCCTATGACTTTAACGTACGCTTTTTCGCCGTCGAACATGATCGATTACATAAGCTTATCGGAAATAAGAACAGTTTTTAAACGCGCGTTTTCAAGGTGGGCTTCGGTGATTCCTGTAAACTTTGCAGAGATAGAAGATTATGAATCGGCCAATATCAAAATCGGATTTTTCCGTGGCGATCACGGTGACGGGGAACCGTTTGATGGGGTTTTAGGAGTGTTGGCGCATGCTTTTTCGCCGGAGAACGGGAGATTTCACCTTGATGAAGCTGAAACGTGGGCCGTTGATTTTGAGAAAGTGAAATCAAAGACGGCTGTTGACCTGGAATCAGTGGCGACGCACGAGATTGGTCATGTACTAGGGTTGGCTCATAGTTCGGTAACCGAAGCCGTGATGTTCCCGAGCTTGAGACCTCGTAGTAGAAAGGTGGACCTGAAACTTGATGATGTGGAAGGCGTCCAGGCTTTGTATGGATCAAATCCCAACTTCAAGTTCAGCTCTTTGTTAGAGTCTGAAAATGCTTCTAACAAAGGAAATGTTCTAAATTGTAGATCATCTAAGTGGACATTTTCTTTGGCAGTGGTATCTTTTTTTCTTCTTTTGATGATTACATGAGGGACTTATTTTTTGAGCTCTTTTAAACTTTCCTTTTTTCCTTTTTTATAGGATTATTTATGGGTGATGAAAAAATTGTTCACACCCACGGAAGAATTGAAACAATTCTTTGGTTTTTAAGTGTATATATATATATATATATTTTTTATATATATATATTTATATATTTGTGAATTATTATTATATATGTAGTGTTTAATTTTTTGTTGACTTAAAATTATATGCTTCCAACTTCTTAAAAGGTGCACTAACTTTGGAGCACGAGACGACAAGGAAAGACACCAAACCCTTGACCCTACATCTGGGACTCGGGTGAACGATGGAAGGTAAGCAACGGAGAGAGAAGGAAAATCAGTGAAACTCTTATACGTAGGAAATGTACAGAAAGTCAAGCATGCAGAGGTTTGATTCATACCTTTCTTTTAAAAAAAATTAATGATTCATGCCTTTTTAATTTGATTGAAATCAGAAACAAAGAGAAAGGATTTATTCTTATTTATTCTTTTATGATTTTGTGTATTTTTTGGTAATACATTCTTAAATCATTAAAAAGCTTTTTTTTTTAACTAGTATTAATTCGTCAATTGAAGGAATTCAAGCTGTTTTCCCTTGAGGATGGGAAGAGATGGGCCCATCTTTTATTTGTATCCAAATCTAACCCATCCGCTACGTTGCCGTGTTATCATCATATTTCAAAGCCTATATTGTTTGTGCTTTTTGAACTTGTCATGTGACGAGATTTTAAGTCAATTCGTATGATCTTAAATTTTAAAAATAAAGTTTAAATAAATTTTAAAATTCATAAAAACGAAAGTTAGAAAAACAAAAAGAGAAAGCTTTATTAGATCAGTTTAGGGGTGAGCAAATAAATTGATTATGTGGTTTGGTCTTTTATACCTAAAGATCAAATGGATTAAACATTTTTAAAAAATCAATCAAAATCGACCAAATCAACAAAATATAGAATTAGTTTGGTCAGTTTAGTTTTGAACTAATGGATTAAAATTTTATTTTATTTTTACAAATTATAATATTAAAACTTATAAATTTCATCCATAATTATAAAATATACAAATTATGTATGAATTAAATATATGTATATATATAATATATTACTTTATTATATATATGAAATTAATAGCACTACTTATATGTTATAATATTTTAATTTTTATATCAAATTTTGTATAAATAATAATTAATTATAAACAATATGTTATAAAATTAAGACGATAACTAATAAAATTATTAAGTGTAATCATATAAATAAGGTCTATTATAAGTTACAGTAATGCTTATGTATAAATTAAATATGCGTATATATACAAAATATATTATTATATTATGTATATATAAAATTAATGACACAACTTATATGTTATAATGTTTTATATCAAAGTTTGTACAAAAAATAACTAATTATAAACAATCTGTTATAAAAACTAAGGTGATAATTAATAAGGTTGTTAAGTGTAATCATATAAATAAAGTTTATTATAAGTTATAGTAATGTTTATATATAAATTAAATATATATAATGTTTATATAGTTATATATATTCATAACATTTTATATTATGACACATTACTAAGGTGTAATAATTATAACATATTAATATGTATGATATTTACTATCATATATAATAATATTAACATATAAGTTATATCATTTAAAATATATAACTTGTAATTTCATATTAATACAAATTTATAAATAAATAAATATATATATATAACTAAAATTAAATTGTTATGATTATGATTTGTATACTTACATATAATAAACTAATATATTTCAAGTATATTGTTAATTAAGTTTACTATCAATTCTTCTTAATATATATAAAAAAAATCATATATTAATATAATATATATCTAATTAGTTTGGTTTTTTGGGTGGATTGGTCTAAAAATTTTAAAATTGAGAACCAACAAAAAAATCAATTAGATCAAACATTTTGAACCAATTGATCAAATAAACTAATTAGATCAAATCGTTTTACCCAAATTGCATTTGCTTTTGGTAGATAATTAGTTTAATTTGGTTTTGCTCACCCTTAAGTTTAGGTGAAATTAAAGCTGAAAACATTTCTCTAAACTTTCTCTCTTCTTGCTTTCTTGTGATTTAATCTTTGTGTGAGGTTTTTAGGCTTATTTAAAACTTTCATTTTCAAAATTTAAGATAGTCCAAAGTTCAACTAAAATTCAGTACGTGACAATCGAACAATGATATTAGCAAGTTGTAATAGATTTCTAATCATACACTTCAGTACCAGCTTGAGAGTTGAAAATTTTTTAATCAAAGTAATTTGTTAATGATGCTTTTGTCAACAAGAAAACACTTCCTCAGTAATTATATATGAGAGTGATTCTATATAAAACCTTAGTATTTTATAAATATTTTCAATAAATTTAAATAAATTCTAATAACTTACAAATAATTTTTCTAATAACTTCTTATGACATTCCAATAATTTATAAATATTTTCCAAAAACTTTTGATATGATATTATTAACCTAAAGTTATTATAATATAGTTTCAATAGTAGATACTAAATTATTCAAATTGCATATAATTAATTAGTTTTTTTAACAATATCAATCTCTCAAATCATAAAATTAATACGAATAATTATTTTTTATGAGACTTATTCATTCGTTAATAATTTTAAAAATATTTTTTAATAATTTCTATATATTTTCAATAACTCAATATTATTGAAATGGTTTATATTGTTATGAATATATGTGTGAATGTTTATTATATCATGATCCAAGAGTTTAGATTAGACCAGAAAGTCGAGACAAGCCAAATAGCCCAATAAGTCGGACATAGGATTGTAATTCGATTTGAACTTTTATATTTGATTATATATATATATATAGATTTAGATGTAGATTAGATTGGATTAAAATGTGGATTTAATCGATTCAAATCAAATCCCTTAACATTATCTTTATCTTCCAAAATTCTATCTAGATAAGAGCTATTAGCCTATAGATAAATTCCTCACTTTATTTATAAATACACACTATTGAATAAGATTTTCTTATTTTATTAATACTTTTTGCTTATACTTGTTCTTTCATATTATATTTCATAACACGTTATTAGCATAATTTTTTAATCTCTTAAGTTTTGATATCATTTAGTTTTTATTATCATCTAAAAGTCCAAGTTTTGATATCATTTAATTTTTATCATCATTTAAAAGTTGAAGTTCCATTTCTTCAGGCTTCCAAAGGTTTTCAATGGCTGGTCTTTCATTTTTGGTTTTAGCAAATTAGGTAAGTAACTCAATATCTTTTTGGTATTTTCATCCCTTGAAAATCAACCTTAATGTAAATTTTGTTATCATGTATTATTTATCATATTTTGTCTATTGATTTATTAAATCAAGTTGAGTATGAAAATATATATAATTATATATGATATCTTTGTTCTAGTTTTGGAATACGATTTTCTTAATATATGATTTTTTTGTTGAATTTCGACTATGATTTTTCTTAACATATGTAAATCTATCTTTGATATTATGACATTTTGCATAAAATATTTTGAATTGAACATATGGAATTGACTTTGTTTGATATTTGACTTTGTGTGATATCTATTTTTGTAATAAGTGAAAAATACTATACTTTGATAATTTGAAATAAGTTTTGTTTTGGATTTCATGTCTTTTTACAGTTGAGCAAAAGAACGAATTACTAATGAAAAATCATAAACTATGTCCATTTCTTGAAATGAATGTGATATAATTAATAATTATGGTCATGGATATAAAAGAGATGGCCATAATAATTGTAATCATAGTCGTTAAACTAATCACTATCTTAATAATACATTTAACTATTAGAAGTAGATAGATAATTTTACCCATCAAGGGTGAATGGATACTTTTACCCACCAAGAGTGAATGGATATTCTTACCTACCAAAAGTGAATGGATACATTTACCCACTATAAGTGGATGGATTTCTTATCTTTAGCCACTAGGAGTGGATGGATACTTTACCGTTACCCACCGAAAGTTGACAGATACCTTACTTTTACCTATCAATAGTGGATGAATACTTTTACTCACAAAAAATAAATGAGTAATGAAGAGATATAAGAAAAAGACAAAACTAGACAAAATAAAAATATATATAGAAAATGTTTGTTATCGACGTGGTATGAAAGACTATTAATCGCATATATATCGTATGTTGAAACATCTTGTTAAACTTTATCAACCATTACTGAAAGCTAAAAAAATATATATCGAAATAAATTTTATTCAAGATGATTTTAATCATGGCCAACTTGATATAACACATCTAGATGTTATTGTTTTTCTTATCCACCTTAAAATAGTATTGATCATGTAATTGGTGATTAAAATATACAAAAATGAAATTTTTTAAATAATTTGTTGGTTTGCTTTAGTATAATTTTATCATGAAGATGTTTTTATATGTTTCATTATAATTAAATGATACATGTTGACTATGTGTTTTAATAGTAAATTATATATTTAATTTTATCTTATGTTAACTTGCAAGTTCTTAACATATATATATATATATATATATCTTATTTTATTAAAGAAAAATATGAATATTAATCAAGATTGTATTACACAAATATTAGAATTATTGAAATTTATGTTATTGTAAACCAAAAGTATACTAATGATTTTAATGCTTGGCATGACTAGTTGGGCCATCCCAGATCAATAATAATGCAAAAAATTATTGAAAATCTATGTGATAACTTATTGAAAAACCAAAAGAATTTTCAATTTTGTAAAACCCGACCCTATAAATACATGTCATGACATACATGCAATGAACAACATGTTTGTATGTTTGGAAAGTCTCAAAGAATAGCTAAAACCCGGTATTGTACCAAATGGTACACTTAAGCTTATTTAACCTCGAATTAGTTCAAATAGAAATTTTAAGATGAAATTTAATATTTCACAGTCTAGGAATGACTTAAAATGATGTTTTGGAGTTCGAGGGTTAATTTAGGATGAATTTGAAAATTTTGATGTCTAGGGGTAAAATCGTCATTTTACCACCCAAGATAATAAATTGACCATGAAGTGAAATTTTTGATCAATATTGACTATTTGGAGTATAATTTGATGATAGGAAGTGAAAATTTTCAATTCCGGCAGTTTTCGGAACATATGGGCAAAATGGTAATTTTACCGTCCCAGGGGTAAAATCGTAATTTTCACCGCTTAAAACTTGTCAAAATCTTAGGATTTATACATTTTTGGTATGAATAATCATGGTATTTCAAGTGGTGAAAAATTGAAGTTTAAAAGATGAAATTTTAAAAACAGGTCTCACGGGAAAGTGACACGTGGCACTTTTAATGATTTAATATTTTAATGAAAAATTAGCCCATTTAAACCCCTCAGTAGGTGAAGCACAACCCTAAGGAGAAAATAAGAGAAAAAATAGAGAGGAAAGGAAGAAAAGAGAAAAACCAAAAGAAAAGTTTGAAATTTGACGAAGAATTCACGATTTTCGCCCGTTTTCGCGTCTAACGGTAAGATTTTTCGATTTTGGCTTGGTTTCTACCTTTCCCATGCTTTTGTTTTCATTTTCCATGCTTCAAGAGAGAGATCACAAAATAGATCTAAGGGCTGGACGAAATTCAAGGGGGGAGATTTTGAATTTTTCAAGTTTCGATTCTTAGCTAAATCGGTAGTTTCGGTTAGTTAGAAATGTTTAGAAATTAAATTGGACTCGAAAGCATGAAATTTTCACAATACCCACCCTAGGCTGAATCTTCAATACTGTCCAATGGTGATGAATTGATTTTTATTCAAATGAATTGAAGGGAAAATGATGAAAAATGATTAATTGTGCTAGAAAAACAAAGTAGAAAATTTACCGGGTGAATGTCCCATTTTAACCAAATTTTTCAAGGAAGAAAGTGACCTGAATTTAGTGATTCCAGAGGGTTATAAGCTAGTATTTGATGGTTAAAAATGTTGGAGAGAGAATGGGACGATTTAGAGCAAAAATGGAGCGCATTAGCAATTTATCGGGTAAAGTACCGAAAATATGCTAATACCGTGGTTAAGCCGTTTTAGGCCGTTGCATGTTATACCATGCATTAATAAAGGATTTATATCAATTATATAGTGATTTAGCATAAATGTGTTGAATTGTGTGATTTTTGTAATTTATAAAGGAGGTGAGACATCCGGAAAAGGCAAGGAGGTTATACTCGAAGAAACGTGATCAGGACGTTTTTTCTTCAAGAGAATTGGATTTATATGACCAGTGAGTAAACTTATTATTATTATAAACTATCTAGAGTTTTTTTTTAAATGTCAATTATAGATTTTATACAAATAAAATGACTGTAAAAAGTGTCACGACCCGAAACTTCCCTCGGGTCCATGACAACCGCCACGACGTCCCAATTGACACTCATTATCCGGAATGCCAACTGAAACCCCGTATGGCTTACGTACTAGTTTCTAGCCTTCCCTGTGAGTAATTCTTTCCAAACATCCCCTTTTAAGGGTTTACCACTCATTTCTGGCTTAAATAAATCAAAATATAAAATCTGACTCACAGGGGTATTTTGGTCATTTTTCGACGAAAATATTAAAATCTGATAAAAATATACTTTATGCATCCAGAAAACATAATCTGAAATCGGATTTGAAATCAGAAGTCCGAAACTTTCTTTTTCAAGGATTTAAAGTCATAATTTACTATTCAAAAATATTGATAAAAATATTTCATTTTCTTATAAAATAATTTTTATAATAATTTTTATATACACTCATATAAGTAATTTTTATAGCGTGAAAGTAAAATAAATTCATACATACATTAAGTTACAAAGTCATAATGTACAATAATAATTACAATGACCGGTGGACCCATAACTATACAAATACGACAATGGTAGTACACCTACTATCTGTAGTGGGAAGACGATCTACGGTAGTCCTCGACAAAATCTGGTATCTACGAGCTACCACAGGCCTGAAATATTTGGACAGGAGGTGAGTGAGATTTTGCAATCCCAATGAGTAAACAAACATTATCATAAACATCTAAACGTAAGTAAAATGAAGGCAAATTTAAATAGCCATTACAAACCATTTCATAAAGTTTCATTTTATTTCTTAAATCAAGAAATATTTATGATTTATCAAAACAATTGTTAAGGCTTATGACTTTTATTAAAATCATGGCTCAAGCCAAAACTAGTTCTCGGGGATACCTTGGCCGAGGTATCTAACCAAGTCCGCCAAGGTTGTCAAAACAGTTACACATTAAACACGTTTTAGTTTTTAAAACAAGCCGTTCCTTGGCGTTGGCTGAGATACACATTCACGTGTGGGTTCTACGTGAAGTGAATTCTAACACTATCCCGGGAGTTACCCTCCTCGCCTCTACAACCGGAGTAACTATATAACCGGGTTTACCGTGCCCCTCTAATAGGCGGTCAACAGAAACCCTCCACTGCAGTGACTAAACCCACCAATTTAATAAAATTTCGACAGTATAACGTGGCTTTTATTTATTTACCCAACCTGCATAGTATAAATTCAGCTTACATTTATTCCCAAGGCATTTCAAACATAGCCACATATATACACATACTCATAAGCCTATTGAATGGAAACATCATTTATAACAAAATTTACGGCCTCCAAACTACTAAATTTTTTTATCAAAAATCAATTACTCACATAATCCAAAAATATTTCCATTTAAATCTATTTGTTTGCATACAACAAAATTTCCCTTTTTATGGTCATTTTCTTTGCATAAAATTCATAATTAACATTTAAAAATAGACTTTAGATAGTTTACAATAATAATAGGTTTACTCACCGTTTGCACAAATTTGATACTTTTTAGGTGCCCCGATTACTGTTCGTCGGGCACGACTTCCTTGCATTTACCGGAAGGCTCTCCTCCTAGGCACATTGTGAAAATTACACACATTGTGAAAATTACACAATTCAACACATTTATGCTAAATCACTATATAATTGATTTAAATCCTATATTAATGCATGGTATGAAATGCAACGGCCTAAAACGGCTTAAACGCGGTACTAGCCTATTTTCGGTACTTTACTCGATAAATTGCTAACGCGCTCCATTTTTGCTCTAAATCGTCCCATTCTCTCTCCAACATTTTTAACCATCAAATACCTGCTTATAACCCTCTGGAATCACTAAATTCAGGTCACTTTCTTCCCTGAAAAATTCGGTTAAAATGGGACATTCACCCGGTAAATTTTCTACTTTGTTTTTCTAGCACAATTAGTCATTTTTCATCATTTTCCCTTCAATTCATTTGAATAAAAATCAATTCATCACCATTGGACAGCATTGAAGATTCAGCCTAGAGTGGGTATTGTGAAAATTCCTTGCTTTCGAGTCCAATTTAATTTCTAAACACCTCTAACTAACCAAAACTACCGATTTAGCTAAGAACCGAAACTTGAAAAATCCAAAATCTCCCCCCTTGAATTTTGTCCAGCACTTAGATCTATTCTGTGATCTCTCTCTTGAAGCATGGAAAATGAAAACAAAAGCATGGGAAAGGTAGAAACCAAGCCAAAGTCGAAAAATCTTACTGTTAGACGCGAAAACGGGCAAAAACCGCGAATTCTTCGTCAAATTTCAAGCTTTTCTTTGGTTTTTCTCCTTTCTTCCTTTTTTTCTCTATTTTCTCTCTTATTTTCTCCTTAGGGTCGTGCCCCTTATCAACTGAAGCTTAAATGGGCTTATTTGATTAAAATAATATTATTTCATTTAAAAATGCCACATGTCACTTTCCCGTGGGACCCATTTTTAAAATTTCGTCTTTTAAATTTCAAATTTTCACCACTTGAAATACCATGATTATTCATACCAAAAATGTATAAATCTTAAGATTTTGACAAGTTTTGAGTGGTAAAAATTACGATTTTACCCCTGGGGTAGCAAAATTACCATTTTTCCCCTATGTTCCGAAAACTGCCGGAATGAAAATTTTCACTTCCTATCATCAAATTATACTCCAAATAGTCAATATTGATCAAAAATTTTACTCCATGGTCAATTTATTATCTTGGGTGGCAAAATAACGATTTTGCCCCTAGACATCAAAATTTTCAGTTTCATCCCAAATTAACCCTCGAACTCCAAAACATCATTTTAAGTCATTCCTGAACTGTGAAATATTAAATTTCATCTTAAAATTCCTATTTGAACTAGTTCGAGGTTAAATCAACTTAAGTGTACCATTTGGTACAATACCAGGTTTTAGCTATTCTTTGAGACTTTCCTAATATACAAACACGTTATTCATTGCATGTATATCATGACATGTATTTATAGGGTCGGGTTTTACAAAAAGAGAAATTTTACTGTATGCAAATAAGTAGATTTAAATGTGAATATGTGATTTTAGTTAAAAATTGAGTAGCTTGGAGGCCTTCACTTATGTTATAAATGACATTTTGATGAAATTGGCTTATGAGATTGTGAGTATATGTTGCTGTATTATAAACTGTATTGGGAATAAATGTAAGTTGTTTTTACTATGCAGGCTGGGTAAATAAATAAAAACCACGTTATATTGTCGAAATTTTATTAAAATTGGTGGGTTTAGTCACTGCAGTGGCGGGTTTCTGTGGACCACCTATTAAAGGGGCACGATAAACCCAGTTATATAGTTACTTCGGTTGTTGAGGCGAGGAGGGTAACTCCCGGGGTAGTGTTAGAGTTCACTTCACGTAGAACCCACACGTGAATGTGTATCTCGGCCAACGCCAAGGAACGACTTGTTTTAAAAACTAAAACGTGTTTAATGTGTAACTGTTTTAACAACCTTGACGGACTCGGTTAGATGCCTCGACCAAGGTATCCCCGAGAACTAGTTTTGGCTTGAGCCATGATTTTAATAAAAGTCATAAGCCTTAACAATTGTTTTGGTGATTTATAAATATTTCTTGATTTAAGAAATAAAAAGGGAACTTTATGAAATGATTTGTAATAGCTATTTAAATTTGCATCTATTTCACTTACCTTTAGATGTTTATGATAATGTTTGTTTACTCATTGGGATTGTAAAATCTCACCCACCTCCTGTCCAAATATTTCAGGCCTGTGGTAGCTTGTAGATACCAGATTTTGTCGAGAACTACCGTAGATCGTCTTACCACGACAGATAGTAGGTTTACTGTCATTGTTGTATTTGTATAGTTATGGGCCCACTAGTCATTGTAATTATTATTGTACATTACGACTTTGTAACTTAATGTATGTATGAATTTATTTTACTTTCACGCTATAAAAATTATTTTATAAGAAAATGAAATATTTTTATCAATATTTTTGAATAGTAAAATGTTACTTTAAACCCTTAAAAAAGAAGGTTTCGGACTTCCGATTTCAGATTATGTATTCTGGATGCATAAACTATATTTTTACCAGATTTTAATATTTTCATCGAAAAATGACCAAAATACCCATGTGAGTCAAATTTTATATTTTGATTTATTTAAGCCAGAAATGAGTTGTAAACCCTCAAAAAGGGATGTTTGGAAAGAATTACTCACAGGGAAGGCTAGAAACTGGTACGTAAGCCTTACGGGGTTCCAGTTGGCATTCCGGATAATGAGTGTCAATTGGGACGTCGTGGCGGCTGTCAGGGGCCCGAGGGATATTCTGGGTCGTGACAAATTTAATGATTTCTTATGCATTGTTTGCTCTCAAGGTAAATTAATTATAAAACTATCATCAGCAAAACTTGGGACTGAATTCTCTATATTTTGTAAACATATTTATGGTGATATATGTGGACTCATACATCCACCATGTAGATCATTTAGATATATTTCATGATTTTAATCGAAACATCAATTACATGGTCACGTATGTGCTTATTATTAACTTACAATTTGATATTTTCGAGACTACTTATCCAAATCATTCGTTTGCGAGCATATTTTCTAATTATATAATCAAAACTATTCTTTTTAACGATGTTGGTGAATTTACATATCAAACTTTTAATGAATATTGCGTATTAGTTTGAATAACTATTAAACAACTGACTGCTCATATTCATACACAAAATGGTACAACGGAATTATTTATTAAATATTTTCAATTAATTATAAGGTTATTGCTTATGAAAACTAAACTCCCTATTTCTATTTAGGGGCATGTCATTTTGTATGTAGCGACACTTGTACGCATCAAGCCAACAAGTTATCATAAATTTTCCCATAAATAATTGGTTTATGGTTAGAAATCAAATATTTTTCATCTAATAATTTTTAGATGTGCGGTATATGTTTCAATGACTCCACCATAATGCACAAAGATAGTTCCTTAAAGGAGATTAGGAATATATGTTGGATACAAATCTCCATCTATAATTAAATATTTAGAACCATCAATAAGAGATTTATTCACAACAAGGTTTATTGATTGTCATTTTGATTAAATAATTTTTTTAATATTAGATTAAAAAATAAGCAATTGAAAAAAGAAATTTATTGGAATGCATTATCATTATCTACTTTTAATCATCCCACAAATCAATGTAATTTTGAAGTTCAAATATAATTCATTTATAAAATATAACAAATTAGTTACCAAACGCATTTACTAACTTAAAGAAAATGACTAAATCTTATATAGTAGCTGCAAATGCTTATATTAGAATCGATGTCCCTATAAGATAAGGTATGCCAAAAGCATGGAAAATAATCAGTTCCAAAAATAAAATCCTTGAAAAAAAATGAGTAAATATACAAGATGGTTAGAAATAGGAAACAAAAACTCCAAAAGAGACTCCTGACATAATTGATAAAATTACAAAAGAAATTCAAGTACCTAAAATCATTAAAAATGAAGATATCTCAATAAATTATATCATGACAGAAAGATATAGAACTGTAATAAAATAAACATCGACAATATTTTTGCATATGATGTAGCGCTCAGTATTATGAAAAAAATAAAGATCTTGAACATACATCTATTGAAAAATGTAAAGATAAAAATAGTTGACAAATGTAAAAAGATGCAATCAATAAGAAATTGAATTCATTTGCAAAACGTGAAATTTTTGGACCTATAATCCATACAACAAATAGTATAAATCCAGTGAGATTTAAATGAATATTTGTACGCAAACAAAATAAGAAAAATGAAATTGTGAAATATAAAGTATGGCTTGTCGCATAAAGTTTTATTTAAATACCTTACATTGATTATGAAGAGACACATTCTCTTGTGGTGGATACAATTATATTTCTATATGCATCTAATGAATGTAGCTATAATTTCTTTCTATAGCTCATTTGATATCTTTATGTATATAAAAAATCTTTGAAGGTTTTAAGTTGCCTGAAGCATAAAATTTAAAATTAAAAAAATTTTATTCGATCAAATTAAATAAATATTTATATGGATTAAATGCAGTTCGGACACATGTGGTATAATAGTCTTAATAAATCGCTTTAATGAATATTTGTTAAAAAAATGCTACAAAATCATCCTATACGCCCATATGTTTTTATAAAATGATTAAGATTTGAATTTGTCGTAATTACTGTTTATTTTAATGACTTAAATATTATTGAAACTTTTGAAGAGTTATAAAAAATCATAGGTTTTAAGAAAAATTAAAAAAAGTTACTTAAAAAAAGAATTTAAGATGAAACACTTAGAAAAAGTAAAGTTTTGTTTAAATCTTTATATTGAACATTTGACAAATGAAATTTTTTTTAATTAATCAAATTATATAATAAAAGTGCTAAAACGATTCTAGAGAAAGTGCATTCATTGAATTCACCAATAGTTGTAAGGCCACTAAATGTAAAAAAAAGACTCTTTTCAACCTCGTGAAGATGATGAAAAACTTCTTAGTACTAAAGTATCATATTTTATTGCAATCAAAGCATTAATACATCATACTAGTAATATATGACATAATATATCATTTGCTATAAATTTAGGGTTTTATATAATTTTTTTCAACTCGAAGACATTGTAATGAAATTAATAATTTATTAATACACCTATCTTACTTTATTAATATTTTTCTCTCATACTTGTTATTTCATGTTATATTTGATAACATATATCGTTTTTAATAACCTTAAATTCTAAAACTAAAATCTCTAAATGAATAATAATTAAAGAAATATCCGCACATTTGATTTATTAATTAGTACAAAATATATCTAGAGAGAATGGTTCGAATCCTTTATTTTAACCATTAAGATACGTTTGGTTGGCAAAATAAATAAAAATGAAATAGAATAGTTATTATTAGAGAATATAATGAGGTGAGAATAACATAGAATAGTTATTACTTAGTTTGGTACAACGAATGAAATATGACAGGAATAATTATTATAACTTATTGTAGTGCTTAGTTGGTAACAATAACTTTGGAATAAGAAAAAAATAGAAAATAAAAAGATAAAAACACTTTTTTATTATTTAAATGACTATTTATTTTTATTATATTCTATAAATATTAATAATTTAGAATTTAATTAAAATATTAAAAATTAATAATTTAAATATTAATATTTATTTTATTTTAATTTTTAAATATTAATCATTGATAATTTATTTAAAATATTAATAATTGACCATTTAAATATTAATATTTTATTTAATTTGAATAATACTATGATCAATTATTTTATTTTATTCTATTTTTAAATGTTAATAATTGATTATTTATTTAAAATATTAATGATAGATAATTTAAATATTAATATTTTATTTAAAATTTAATCATTAATATTTTAAAATATAAATATTTTATTTAATTTAAATATTATTATGATTAATTTTTTATTAAATTACCAAATATTAATAATTGGTAATTTATTTAAAATATTAATAATTGATTATTTAATTATTAATATTTTATATGTAATTTAAATTATAGTATGTTTATTTGTTTTTAATTTATTTTATTTTTAAATAGTAATAATTTATAAATTATTTTATTAATAATTGATAATTTAATTATTAATATTTTATTTATAATTTAATTTTTAATATTTTAAACTATTGATATTTGATTTATAATTAATATTAATATTTTAAATTATTAATAATTTGGAATTTAATTAAAATTTTAATAATTAATAATTTAAATATTAATATTTGATTTATAATTTAATCATTAATATTTTAAAATATTAATATTTTATTTAATTTAAATATTATTATGATTAATATTTATTTTATTTTATTTTAATTTTTAAATATTAATCATTGATAATTTATTTAAAATATTAATAATTGACCATTTAAATATTAATTTTTTATTTATAATTTAGTCATTAATATTTTAAAATATTATTATTTTATTTATAATTTAGTCATTAATATTTTAAAATATTATTATTTTATTTAATTTAAATATTATTATGATCAATTATTTTATTTTATTTTATTTTTGAATAATAATGATTGATTATTTATTTAAAACATTATTGATAGATAATATAAATATAAATATTTTATTTATAATTTAATCATTAATACTCTAAAATATTAATATTTTATTTAATTTAAATAGTATTATAATTAATTTTTTATTTTATTTTTAAATATAATAATTGGTAATTTATTTAAAATTTTAATAATTGATTATTTAATTATGAATATTTTTTATTTAATTTAAATTATATTATGTTTATTTATTTTTAATTTAATTTATTTTTAAATAGTAATAATTTATAATTTAAATATTAATATTTTTTGTAATTTAATTTTTAATATTTTAAACTATTAATATTTTATTTATAATCTAATATTAATATTTTATTACAATTGGAATCAAGGGAGATATGGAGGAGAAAGTGAAAAATAATATTTTATATAAATAGAGTTGTAATTTTTTAAACTTGTAAAGGCTATTTTGATCTGTGTTATTTTTTGAGTTTATTCTTCAACTATGAAATAGCTAATACCATGAGAAGGATGGTATTAGCTATTTCTTAGTTTAAGAGGATTTTAGGGAATAACCATTCTTAAAAAATGACTATTCCTTGAACTATTTATCAACAAAATAAAAAAACTAAAATTCCTTGAGAATGGCTTAGCCATTCCCCAACCAAATATGCTACTATTCTTTTAACTAATTACCCGACCCGATTCTAACATTTGACCAAATCAGATACTTGCTCCGTACCGCTAAACCCTAAACCCTGTCCTCCCGCATTGTTACATTGTCCAAGTTTCCAATTTCTATTAACAAGTGTTTCAATTCTCTATCTCCGTCAAGAAATTTTCTTTCTAATGGCTTCAACTTGCAATAGATTCATCAGCAGATCATCGTCCTCTATTAAATCCGCCTTCAGATCCAACGGTCCAAGATCCCTACTTTCCAGATCCGCCGCTTCTCCCTCGTCCACTCGATCACCTCTCCCCTCCCAATCCATCCCTCCCCTTCGCCGTTTCTCATTGTCCAGGTACAAGAAAAAGAAAAAAAAATTGTTTCCGTTTTCAAGATTATATTTCTGTGTTTCCTGTAATTATTCGTTGTATAAATAGGGAATTTCCGCTTTTTTATTATTGTTTGAAGTTTGAAGTTTTGGTTTTTTTTGGTGATGGCAGGTGTCCATCGGAGCTGGGATGTGCGCAGTCACTATTGCCGCTGCACAGTGCAGTGGCGGCGTCAAGGATGACGTCATGCCTGAGCACAACATCGAGGAGTTGCCGGGCACTTTCTCAGGGTACACTCTGCTGCACCTATCCCGGCCTCTAGTACTGTTTTATCTGTTTTTTTATTGTGAGTAGCTTTTTTTTCCTTTTTTTTTTTTGCTTCTCATACTATTATTATGACATTATATATCTGTTGTTCTTTCACCTTTTTCTTTGGTTTTGGTTTTGGTGTTGAATTTTTTGTTTAATTTGATTAAGTCTTTTTTTCTAGTTCAATTGTTTTGGGATTTAAGATGTTGTTAACATGGAAATTCTGAATGGTTTTTAACCTTTATGTCTGTGTTATAATTGTGGTAGAAAGCTTTGAGGGTAAGAGCAGGATCGTATTGATTAAAATGAGCAGATAGCCAAGTAAAACCAATTCAAAAATGATGATTCCGTGAATGTCAAATTTTATTTTTAATTCTTAAAATAATTGGTTTTTTTTTTAAAACAGGTTCCTTTTAGAAGTAAGAAGCACGTAGCAAAATCTCTCTTTCTCTCTCTCTCTCTCTCCCTCCTGTTCTTTATTGCTCTCACTAAGCTTAGTTTTGCAGTAGACTGTAGTCCATGCACTTATAGGACAAGCAAGGAATATTATGGGTTTGCACAAAGAGAGTTGTGGAGAGGATGCATAACTTGTATCTTCATAGATGTTCATTGAATTAGCCAATTAGGCATAGAAATGCTTTTCTGGAGGGGTATTTGTCATACACCCACCTTGCTTTGGATAGGTGAGTCATGTACATTTTAAAACATGTCTTTAAATGAGGCTTATGAGTTAAGAGGCAGACTGCAAAGATTGTAGGAAAATATGTTTAAGATGCAAGCTTATGAATGAAAGGTCGGATTGCAAATTTTACTTTGTATGCTACTTGAATTTGAAGAAATTTGATTTCTTAACTGCTTGGATATCATAAATGATTTTTATCTCAGTCTTTATAATAGATAAGTTTAATGTTACATTAAATTTGGTTGAGGTTACAGGTGTCAGTTTCCAATTTTAGAGAACATAGCTAATTAGAAGTAGAATTTAAGACCTTTTGGTGCTCAACCTTGTAGACTCCATCAGATCATTGAGCTTGCCTTCTGTGAGTAAAACAAAATAGGGGCTATGGAATGGGGCCAACAGTGCTTTAATCATGTATCTTGACGATATCTGACCAGAATATTTGGTTCCTGCAGGCACATAAATTCAATATGCTTGAAAGAAATAAAGTGGGAATTTACAGTGACAGGCCCGTCTTCATTCTCAAGTATGAAAACATGAGTGCGTTTTTAGTGATCTTGAAAGTATTTAATTATATCAAAATAGAGCCTTATTTTCACATTTCTTATTTTAGAATCTAAACTAGTTCCCTTCTTTATAATCTTTCTTTGTGGGGGCCGCAAAGAAAAGCCTCTATTAAACGTAACACATGGCTTTGCTTTGTACTTATGGGATTGGAAAATTCCATCTTATTCCGGCATTTGTGTATTGTGTGGATCGATTTCTTCTGGTCTTCCTAGCAATTAGTCTTGCTTAGGTTATATAGGAAAAGATATATCATCAAAATTTACATGATAAATTCTGCCACCCCACTCTCCCCTTCCACCCAGCTTTCTGATTTGTGCCTACAATTGCTTCATTCTTTTGTCAAATTCTTCTTTTAGTTATGCTTAAACATCAGGGTGGATGGTTAGCCCATCAAAGAGTAGTTACACATAGACCTAGTGAATGCATTCTAAAAATTTGTGCATTAGTACGATAGAGGTCAGGATAAGGTCAAATCATCTTGGAATCAAATATTTTGACTTCTTTTTATTGCACTTAGATTGATTCATTTATGAGTGATCTAGAACACAGTGGTAACATAACTGCTCCTTTTCCCAGATGGAATTGATGGTACGTGAGACATGTGGCTGTTTTTGGAGGTGGACCCTGTCATCTATTCCTCCTTTGACATTGAACTATGTGGGAAACCACTTTAGATGATCTAAGTGTAATGACATTTTTAAGAGTTCTTACATTTAGAAGTTTGTACAACCTTCTGGAAGGCATATGAGTTTTCTGCTGTATGAGTTTAAAACCGGATATCATTAACGGCATTCTAAATTTATGTTTTTTTGGTTGAGATTGAGTTGCTGCACTTGTTTGTTGATTGGGATGAAGTGCTATTATATCTTTTTTTTTGACATTGTAGAATGGTTTCTGCTAATAACTGTCTCTGATTTGAGTGCATTCTCTATTGCCTTAGAGTTTGGTCTAGCAGTTCCAAGGTGACTTGGTAGAGACCATGATTATGATGAGGAGTTTTCAATGGACTGAAGCAGCAAGGACCTGTAGATTTTTATTCGAAAAAGGTTGTTATTTCTTTGAATACTCTTGAACCCTTAACAGCAGTGAAGTGGATTTGATTCTTACAAGTTATGAGATTTGTTTTCTCTAAGAGTCTGAAATAAAAATGCAGTAGGCTTGTTTGACTCGTTCGTTTATGCCTAACAAACTAAAGCATCAGGATCTTCTACACCTTTTAATGTACTGGCTTCCTTTTGATTGATCCCCCCTGTAGATGTGTTTTCGTTGCGTTAGTATAATTTTTATTTTGAAGGGAATCAATGTGTAAAAATCTTCATCTCCAAAGGCAGGTAAAAGGCCTTTTACACAAATCTAAAATTGTTTATACTGATTGTGGAATCTTGAGACACAGATAATACTAAACGATGATAAGACTCAGGGCTATAGAACGAGCAGGGCACCCTTCCGATATTCCTCCCTATGTATGGGGTGGCCCAAATAGACATATGCCAATGCTTTTTTTGAGGAAGACAAAAGCCCAATCTTTTCCTGACCAAGACAAAGCCCAATCTTGAACCGTAAAACAGATGTCATAAACAAATTCAATCTCAGCCTTTTGAAGGAAACACCGACAGTTTTCTTTGTCACAACGGTCGTTAACGGCCATTCTTCTTCCATAAATACGTAACATTTGAAACGACAAATCCTCTCAGTTTCAATTTGCTCACTCTCTGTCGATTCTCAAGCACCTACGGCGGCGTTCGTAGGGGCTTGGGGCCCCGCTCAAACTCCACTCTCTGCAGCAGCGCTTCCAATCACGGGCCACCACCAAGGCCAATATCTCTCCGAAGGACAAAGTTCAACGTCTTCCTCCACAAAATTGAGATAGTAAAATAATAACAACACTAGCATTTTAAAGGCATGGAAGATCCAAATTCCAGTGTTCACAATAATAATCCGAATGACATGTACCCGGATGGAATTTTTAACTTTCTGGACTTTGAAAATCTAGTTGAGGACTTAACCACTCAGGATACATCCGTGTTAAGTACCTTTTCAATTCATGATCCGTCCAGTGAGGAAATTGCTAAGGATACATTTGATCCTTTAGAGGATCCTGTCATCCGGGATTTCCATAATGGGCGTAATGCGGGGACTTCTCAAGCGGGTTTTTTGGAGCTTTCTGGGGTAATGAATAATCCAACAGAAACAAATATGGGAACAGAAAGTTTAAATTTTGAGGATTCAATGCCACTTTCAGTTTGGCCAATTGAACCGGTCCCATTTGGTTGCAGTTGTTGCCAAGTACTAAGAGAAATCGTTCACACTAATGGTGTGTTTTCGTGTCAAATTCCAGTCGTGTCAATTGTTGGGTTTGTTTTTTATTTGTGATTAATATTGCATGCTCTTTTGACGATGTTATTTCGTTTTTTCTTACAATGGTAGGCATTAATGTTACGAAACTTGAGATTCATGGAAGAGTTGGAATAATCTGTCATGCTATTCTTACTGATCGTTCGGGTAGTACTAATGCTGTTGCTCCAGGCTATCAGTATCAAATGTTCGAGTAAGTTTCTTCTTCAATCATTTGATTATAACGTGTACCCAATTGTTAAAACTCATTTTGGTACGCTTTGAAGCAGTTTCTGCAAAAAGAGCATTGAGTATGTGAAGCAGTTTCTAAGTCAGTATTGCTTCCATCGAAGCCAAACCGGATACGTTATCGTTCAGGATCCACTCTCAGGTTTCTATGAGGCCTTATGCGTGGGGTTTCTTTGGGATGAAAATTTCAATAATGGCGACTTCATGCAACCATCTTCGTCACATGCAGGTATCTCCTCCCAATCCCGACCATGGGGATTGTTTGATTTCCCATTTTTGGCACCTCCGTTTCTGTCATACAATCAACAGTTTGGTAGAACTGTTTAATTTTGTGCAGGGGGGTTCCGGATGGACCAAGCAGGAAACAGCAATAACCAAGGGAAACATCCCAAGCCCTCCTTGTCAATACAGGTTTGTTAGCCTCCGTCTTCAACTCTGATAGAGGTTCCCAACTTGAGACTCTAAATGATTTGGGATGTGATGCAGAGGGAGAGAACCAGAAATCTGACCTTGAAAGATGTAGAAAAATACTTCCATCTGCCTATTGATGAGGCAGCCAGGAGGTTGGACTTGTCTGTCACTGTATTGAAGAAGATATGCCGCAAATATGGCGTGTTAAGATGGCCCCATAGAAAGGTGTTTTCTCTTCTTCAGCTATGGCTTTTTTCTTGGATTCTTCATCTCAATATATATACACATTTTTGCTGCTTCTTTTTTGTTTTATACTGAAGGTACTGCATGTTACAGATTCAAAGCATGGAGAAGCAAATAGTCTTTTGGACTGGTAAACTAAATTCAAATGATCCTGAAGAAAGGGATCGTGCTGCAAAAATAATCCTGAAACTGCAACGAGGGATAGCCAAAATTCGTGAGGGAGCTCGATGACTACTTATAATTTTACAAAATTATAATACCTAAAAAAAATTCATTTTTTAATGTTTCTTTCTATTAATAAGTATAATATTTTAATGATGATTTTTATCAAATTTTATGTTTAAAATAATTTATTTGAAATTTTATATCAAATTAATATGACATTTGTATTTCGCATTGGACGGATTAATCAGTATAATAATTAATATTTAATAATAATTTATCTATGGATAGAGACATGGATATATTAGCACATATATTTCTCTCTCCAAAGTTATAAGGTATATATTAAGTAGAAAAGTGCCGAGGCTCTGATGCGGGTTGAACGACATACATCACAGAATGGTGGTTTTTGTCTTTTGCAATACTTTAAAAAAGAATTATCTGATAAAATTGGGTTCATTAAAGTAATAATGTAGCCCACAAGTAATTTTGTTTTAGAATTTTCAATGGATATGATATCACATGACTAGGTTCATTTTAGGCATACGGAAATTCCTCCACCCTGAAATTAAGATGCAAAGGTAAAACAAATTCGGGAATTTATGTTGATGAGCTTCAGACAGTTTGCTTCTAGATTCCTGGTTGACATCTAAGTCTGCCATTCAACACCACCCCTCCCTACCCCAAAGGAATGCATCAAACAATCACAACAAGGGATGACAGAGAACAACACAAACAGCAATTAAAAACCAATTCTATGTAGATGAATTTAACTTGACATTTTCCATTTCAATCCAACTACAACCAGCTTCTTTTATCACTCTTTTATCTCTCATGAGCTTTCTCATTACACTCATCTCCGCCCATTTGTGATAGTGTGCAAAAATGTTAGACATCATTACATAAGCATAATCATTGCTACCGTCCAATTCAATTACTTTTGCAGCTGCAATCTTTGCGACCTTCAAATCCTTGCAAACTCCACAAGCACCAAGCAAAGCCCTCCAAACCACATCACATGACCCAAATCCCAGGTCATATATCATCCTCTCAGCTCTCCAGATCTCTCCTCCTTGACCCATTAGCCGAATCATAGAACAACAATGCTCAACAGTAGGTTTAATACCATAATCATTGATCATTGATTCAAAGTACTGATACGCCTCTTGCAGTGGTGTCTCGTTATGTGAACAGGCAGCTAAGACATTAAGAAACGTGATCGCATCAGGTTTCAAATCGCTTTCCCTTTTCAGCTGCTCAAAAAGCTGGATCACTTTAGTTGAATCACCATTGTGAGCATAACCAGAGATCATGGCATTCCAGGTTACCAAATTCTTTTTAGGTAAAGACTGAAACATAGACTCAGTGTTCCTAACCTGCCCACATTTGGAGTACATGTCAATGAGAGCACTTCCCACAACAACAGAAGTATCCAAACCACACTTTATCGTACAACAATGGATCAGCATTCCCCATGTTAAAGCCGACAGACCTGCAATCCCACTTAAAATTATTGAAAACGAGAACTCATCCAGTTCAACTTCATTAGAGTGCATTTTACTGAAAAACTGTAGAGCCTCCCGTGCTCGATTTCTATTAACATATCCTGTCATTATTGAAGTCCATGAAGATGAATTTGGGTTCGACATATTAAATAAAATATCAATTGCATCATTTATGTTGCCAAACTGAGCAATACCACTAATAAGTTCATTGTAAGATATTGTATCACGGAGAGGCATTTGGCGCCAAAAACTGAAGGCTTCTTCAAGCTTTCCATTTCTAGCACACGCTGCTAAGACTGAATTCCATGAAATAACATCCTTATCAATCATGCTATGAAACACCAAAACGGCATCGTCCACAGCCCCACATTTCCCATACGTATCAATCAAGCAATTCCCAACAATAATGCCACATTCCAAGCCAAATTTCAAAATGTTGGAGTGAATTGACTTGCCTAGATACAAAAACCTCAGTTGACCACAAGCGGCTAAAGCCACGGTAAATGAGTACTCATTGCTGCAAATATCCGACCTTTGAAGCTCAAGAAACAACCCCAAAGCTTTACGAAACTGCCCAAATTGAACATACCCAGAAATCAAAGTGTTCCAGGAAATGACACTCGGTTGAGGAATTTCAACAAACAGCTTATCTGATTGACATGGCAAGTCAATCCTCCTATAAAACCTCATCAAAGCATTAGCAACAAAGACATTGGAGGCAAACCCAGATTTTAAAATGTAGCAATGAAGCTGTTGGCAATAAGAGTCATAGCCCAGGTCCGTTGAGACCCGAACTAGGTGAACTAGGGAGTAGTCATTTGGTTTAATCCCAGAGCGGAGAAGTTTTGCGGCCTTATGTAAGGTAAGGTCCATGTCGGTGCCACCTTCGGCAAGGGTTGAAATGAGAGTAAGCCATGTTTCAAAATTTTGCTTTGGAACATTGTTGCTGGCATTGTTGTTTTGGGAGGGGAGATTTGTGCTAATAAGGTGATTCGATTGGAGATTATATGACTGCCATTGCTTGGGCTGGTAGTTTTGGACTTTCTTCAATAGAGATCTTTGCATAGCTTTGTAAATGTGGCGCGGAATTCCTTTTTCCTCTTCGACTTTTTCATGGTTGAAGTTCTTTCTGGATGTTTTAAAGCTTTAATATTTTACTTGTATAAAAGGAGGATTTCCTAAGGTCTTTCTCCAAAACAAAAAAAATATTAAGCATAAGAAAAAAAAAATAAAATAACATAAGAAAAAGCACAAAAACATTAATATTATTTTACACGAATAATTTAAAATTTTATATTTAATATAATATCAATGTATAAATATTAGACGTTATTAGTTCATCATAAAATGTCAATTCATAAAAATGAAAAGATAATTTTTTTAAAAATTATATATATTTATTTTTAAAAAATTATCAATTTTTAAATTTATTTATTAAGTAAATAATAATATTTAAATCATTAATAATGTAAAAAAGAATAAATATATCAAACATAAATCTTTATTTAATTTTTCCGGACTCTTTTCTCAAACAATTCGATATGAAAATGTAACACACGTTTATACACTGTTGCGTCTAAGTGCCTATAAAGCATAAAGTAATAAGAGAATCCATATATATTTTATTATATTGATGATTTCTTGGCATTTAAGCGTAAAGCAACAAGGCTCCACTAAGATTTAGATTTTATTTATATTTTTTAACTCAGAAACCTTTACAGCGATTTGCAGTTGCAGGTAAAATATTCTAATTATCAATAAAATATTAGAAGATGTGATTAAAAAGGGGTTTTAACCCAACTTGAGTTAAGAGACTTTTGACAACAATGCAAAACTTCTTTTCACCATTGCATTCATACATAGATGACTAAATTAAACCATCTTTATAGAGTGAAATTGACTTCTATTATTTAATAAAAATTAATTAGGATACATAAATTATTTAATTTTCAACCCAAGATATGAATATTAAAATTTATTTTTCTAATTAGATAGTATAAAGATAATCATAATTTAACATTAAAATAAATAATTTTATGAATGGAATCCATTTGTCGTTGGAAAAATATAACCAGCGTAGTTATGTTTTTCCCGGAGGACAGGGCCACATGGAAGCCTCGTTGCGAGACAGACTTGGGCTGTTACGTGTAATTTCTATGAAGCGGTTGCTTATTACAAGGCAAAGTCTGCCTACCGGTGGCTGTGTCACGCCTTACATGTGGCAACCCACCTTCAAATTTCAAACTTCAAATATTCTTCCCTACTTTTATCAATGCTCAATTCATGTGTACTTCACGTGCAGTTGTGTACTTTGCATTCCTTAAAGCTCCCATTTGTTCTTATTTTCCCTTAATTATTCTTAGATTTTTCAAGAGTAAGCTCCGAATAATTAGTACACTTTGCCACTGTTTAGTTGCTAAGTTTAGATGGATTTGACAAGTTTTCTTTGATTTTGATTTGTGGAGGGGGATAATTGGACAAATATTTAGTCCAGATTATTAAGGAACCCCGGAAAAGCCCGCTCCAAATATGGTGTAACGAAATCTAAACAGGGAGTTTCAGAGAACAGAATTGTTGCAAGAGATAAAATCTAGGGAGCCAAAATTTTCTATGTGATAAACAAAGCTATAATAGGAGAGAAAGAGGAGCAGTTAAAGACAAAGCTACCCATCCTTTGTATATACCAACCTCTTGCGAATAATCTGGAGAAGACTGGTAGGAGAAGCCTCATTAAAGTTGGCTAAGTCCAAAGCGGAGAGACCGATGACCAATAAAAACAAATAAAGAAAAAGTGAACAAAGAAGAAAATGGCTGCCTTTGGGTACGATTGCATAACCCAAAACCGAAACTTGAGAGAACAAAGTCAGGAATTTGATGTCGGATCAGGAACAGACATGTAAAATAAGCACAAGAAAGAAAGAAAAAGTTAGAAGAAGTGGGACAAAGAAGAGAGTTTGATCATCTGTTTGTTTTGGAGGGAAGGAAGAAGGTAATATATCTGTTCTTTCATCTTTTTGTTTTGCACTGTTTGGAAGGAAAGAAAGTGTGGGAAACTAAGATGGTGGAGTACATCAAGAGAGATATCCTTGAAGATGTGGCGATAATTGGAGGATTGGTAGGGGTGCAATTTGTGTACGCAGGGAACTCACTTTTACTCGGTTATCTTATGTCCCTTGGCCTCAGCTCTTTCACCATTATTATTTTCTTCACCCTTTCCACCTTCATTGTTCTCACTCCTTTTGCTGTTTATTTTGAAAGGTAATTTCTGCGTTCACTTTTATCTTTTCTGTCTTTTTTCTCTTCCTGGAGTCTCCGAAGTTGCTCAGCCATGAAAGTTTGGTGAAGGTTTAATGTTCATTTTGCAGGAGCAAATGGCCCAAACAATTGACGTTGAAGTTTATAACTCAGCTGGTTTTGATCTCCTTCGGAGGGTAAGGATAATTATAATTTTCATTTTCATTTTTAATTTCGGAAATATAAGATCGAATGCCTTTCGCTCTTTTTTTTTTTTTATTCTTTTATGAATTTCTATCATTATTGTTAATTTCTACTGGATATTCCTTGGCCTTTAATCCTCCTTTCTTTTGCCTTTTTTTTTTTTATATATATTTCTCTCCAAAAATTGATATTGAAATTTAATTTTTAGTGTTTGTTGCATCAATCATGAAATAAAATTTCCCAAGTAAAAGAAAATGATACAATTTGGTAACATAATTTGGAAGACAATTCTTTGATCACAATCCTTTGCGGAAGAAGAAAACTGCACTTCTTTTTTTGCTCTTTATTTTATGAGAGAGATTATAAGGATTTAACTTAAAATTTATGCCCAAAATCTCCACCTACCTTCCTTTAGTGTGTGAGTTAAGCAACTGTGCCTTCTTGCACTCTTTGATTATTGAAAGTCAAAACGCGATGACGACAGAAAACCATGATGAAGTGCTAATTGAAAAAGAGGAAAACAACTAAGCATGAGGAATGAAAAGATAACATAGTAGTATTAAGAGAGTGTTTTATATTGGTTCTCTTTCTTGCAGAGTCACTCTGTTCCAATGCCTATTCCTCAAGGGGATTAATCTAACTTCACCAGCGATGGCAACAGCCATGCCAAACCTTGCTCCAGGCCTTATCTTTATAATTGCTTGGACTTGCAGGTGTCATATTCACTATCTTTTCCTTTCTTTTTTTTATTTTTCATAAAGTAGATGTATGATCAAATTAGTAAGGAAAACCCAATGATGAATCTCGCAATGCGGGTGCAGGTTAGAAAAAGTTGCTCTAAGTTGCCTATACAGTAAAGTAAAGATTGTAGGCACATTGATGTGTGTGGTAGGTGCCCTTACAATGAGCTTAATGCAGAGCGCTGTCTCATCAAAAGATGCAAGGATTATAGCTCCTCCGACTGACGATGTCATTTTCGACAAAAATAAAATCATCGGTTGCATGTACCTCATGGCAGCGGTATTGGTTCTATCCAGCAACGTAGTCTTGCAGGTATTCTGGAAAAACAAACATATAGGAGGCAGTGTATTGAATATTTCTTCTTTTTTTTTCCTTTCCCTAAGATGTTGTGTTTTACAGGCGACAACTTTGGGTGACTTTCCTGCTCCGATGTCTTTGTGTGCCATAACATCATTAATTGGAGTGATTATAACAGCAATGGTGCAGTTGGTCGATGATCATCAATTAAAATGGGGTTGGCCCCTTGTTAGTGTTAAGGACCTAATCGCCTTTTCTCTACTGGTATGCAACTCTGTCCTTTTTCTGAATAATCTCATATACTATGAAATATATATAAGTTAACTAATACTGCTTTTCCAAGTCCAAGTAACTGTGAAGTTGCTTATTCATACCCTATATGGCTAAGGAATTCCAACCATAATCTAGATGCAAAAGTAGCACTCTCCTGAACTGCATGCTGCTTGAGAATTGTGGGTTTTGAACGAGTTTATGAAACTATGATTTCAAGAAATAGAAGAAACTGCAATCGTTTCCATTATGGTTACATGGTAAAGTTGTATCAGACACAAAAAAATATATATACAATGTTGACTCCAAGAAAACAAAATGCAAATGCATATTCAAACAAGTTAGAAAATGCCAGTAAGCACATCAATTCTTCCTTTACATTTTCAGCTTTTCAAGGCCAGGAAGTGCAAGACCCATTCTGCATTGAAGACACTGAATGCAGCCTCTTTTCACTGATCTATTCATTAAAATTTGGAAGTGCAGGGAGGTACTGTGGGTGGAGCATGTGTAAGCTTCAACGGATGGGCAATGAGGAAGAGGGGACCGGTTCTTGTCTCAATGTTCAGCCCCATTGGAACAGTCGTCTCAGTCATTCTCTCTTTTGTTACTTTAGGGGAGACAATTTCACTAGGAAGGTAAACTACGGATTCATCAATTTCGCTTGTAAGTTCCCAAGTAGTTTCTTCAGTATTCTATTAAATCACTCTTTCGATGCAGCCTTGCTGGAATGTTCCTCATGTTCGCTGGTCTCTACTTCGTCTTGTGGGCTAAAGGAAAAGAAGTTTTCTCGGATGGGAATGGCTTGGAAAGTGAGTTCGATCCAGAGAAGCCTCTATTAAGTTAACATGCTATCCACTTAGTTCGCACACTGATCGTTACCAGGCCTATCCTGAAAGTAAATTTGTTTCAGTTAGGCCAATTCAAAGATTTAACAAAAATGAAAACTCGGGAAAACTTTTTAATTTCGAAGTTTAATGTGCGCATAAGTTCCACATAAACATGATTGACGCAGACCAGTATATCTGGTATGAATACCATATGAAGTGTGATTGAAGCTTTCAATGCTAAGAATGTAAATATTCCTATATTTCAACTGTTTTTGCAGAAGCTTGATATACCAGCAGCCTGTACAGTTTTCTGACTCTATGTAAAGGGGATAGAGGTAGCGTGGGAAGAGTTGGACAAATGTTATTAGTTTTTCGGAAATTTCTTCAACAAAAGAATATTATCTCTATCAGATTAGATTGTGTAGAGGGTAGCAGCAGGCCTTGAGGCCTAGAGAAGTGGAAACAACATGAGCATCCTACTAGGATAAATTTACACAAATTGTCATCATTTCAAGAGGAAGAGATAATTTGTTTTGAGGCAAAAAATGAGTCCAAAGATGGTCTGACTGCTGCAAGTCCACCGGGATTGAGGCCTATTGGTCATTCTAGATTCAGAGTAATGGCAATATTTGCATAAAGCACTTATGATTTTGTTCAAAGACCCCTTCTGTTTTTTTCCCCCTCTTTTGTGGATGTTGCTGTTCCCTTTAGCATGACCAATAAAGAAACATCCTGGACTGGACACATTTCCACTTTTATTGGCTAAACTACCGGCTATTGCTAACGCCTATAGAAATCATCAGCCTAATTAATTAAATCTTGATTTTGTCCAAATATGGTTGTCTTAATCAAATCATGCTGAGAGATGAATGAAGCCGATGCCATTCATATCCTTCTAACTCTACGTCTTAACTTTTTGCTTTTCGCCTTGATCTTCTCCATTCACTATTCTTCTTTGATTTGATTGCTTTTGCTTCCTCTCTTCCCCCTCTTTATCATGTATAAACAATAAACTCGAATTCATCACACTATATCTGTAACTCAGATGGATGGACATGGACTCGCCCTAAAAGCCCAAGCCCTTTTTAGGACTTGTCATCTTAAATCACCAACAAAGATTTTGGGTATGACCAAACTTAAGAGAGCCCATTGTTTTTCTTTTTGGGAAATTTAATTATAAATGCAATACTCTGGCAACTAGCAAGATGCACCTCACTATATGTACCATTCAATAATAAAATTTTGTTTTGGACCAAAATGTAAAGATAGAGAGTATTCTGCAGACAAAACCATCTTCTGCTTTTTGCCCGGTTTATGGAGACAATACCAAAAGCTTTCTTTTCTCTCTCTCTCTCTCTGTAATGCATATTCTTTTCTTTGGTAATTGTAAACGTTTTTTTTTCCTTACTTGAGACTTCCAAGTATTGCTTTAGGCGTAAATTGAAGGGGTCGCGAGTCTCTTGCAAAGCCATTTCTTGTTCATATTTGATAAAATTCCAAGCAAATAACATAAATAAAATCAACCGTTTCACCTCTTTAATGATATATATAATTTCAAAATATAAAATTTCTCCTCTTGTAATAATGAGTATCATGTTTTTGACCTTATTTTTACAGTTTTATCTATAAAAGAATTACTTTTCTAAAGATTTCAGTTTAGATCAATAAAAAAAGCCCCTCTGTTGACAAATTGATTGTGTACATATTAAATTAATAATCTTTAATTATATAAAAATGAGAGACTGGACCAAGCAAAGCTAATAATTTATTTCACTGTTATGATGGACCTAATGCTCCTAATAAAGTAACAATTCCCTTAGCCTTTGGACAGTAATCTTGATTTGACTTATCTTCAACCTATAAAATATTGATTGACCCAAAAAAAAGAAAAACTCTATTGAAGAGTATAATTTATTTCATTGTTCCATTTTCAAAAATACCCACTGTTTGTTTTATTATGCATTGTGATGACAATAAATAAATTAAATCCATTTTTAAAATAATAAAATAAACTAATACATTGAGAAAGATTAAAGATTCAAAGTCCTTCATTTTGGGGATTAATTAACAGGGCCACTTTACTTAATTAATGCTAGTGATGAATAAATGAAAAGTAAATTAGAGGTTCTTACTTAATTACTTGTTATTATAGAATGAAAGAAAAGTATTGATCCGTGTGACTAATACAGCTATAAAAAAACCCCGATTTACACCAAAGATTCTTTGCTTGATGCTTGCCCCTTGCTTTGCTTTGCCTCACTTTCCATTAATTGCGGTTTCAAGTTTCAACTTTGGTGTAATCTCACATTTCTCATGCCCATTCCGTGACGGTCCATTTTAATAATATTTTTTCCCTTCCAGATGTCATTTTAATTCTTACAGTTTATTTTTCCTTTTTCAAACGAATTCACTGTATAAGAATAATAGCCTTTTGCAATTCGTATCAAGTTACAAAATTTTACCATTAAGTGAATTTGTTTTTTGAAAGCTGCCATTAAGTGAATTATTAGCACCTAGTAACATGTTGGGAAACTATGCAATTACCACTAACTTAATTAATAGTCATATTATACCATTATTATGCGCTCTAACATGAATAGAAATGTATTTTCTTCATGTTAAAAAATTAAACCTATTTATGCATATTAATACTAAATTATAAAATTGTTAGTTTATTTAATTAAATAAATTAACATGGGTCTTACGATTTACCTTATAAAGTTTTAATAATGCAAAAAAAAAAACAAAAATTCATAGTAATTATTCTTGGGAATTTCTCTCAAGAATTTACTTAGTCAATATAGTCTATGAGTGTGACATCAATGTAATTTAAAGCCTCATTTAATCTTGTAACGGAGCCATTGTTTTTTATATTGACAATTAATGATACTTAGTTCCAATCTTTCATCCCCTTCATATATTATTACTATAGGGTGGGAAAAAAAGAAGAAGAAAAAGTCTAATTAGATGTTTGCTATGTGTGTGTTTAAAATGTGACATTGCGCTTGACAAGGGCAG
The DNA here is from genome assembly GCA_036013995.1 of Theobroma grandiflorum. Classification (NCBI taxonomy): domain Eukaryota; kingdom Viridiplantae; phylum Streptophyta; class Magnoliopsida; order Malvales; family Malvaceae; genus Theobroma; species Theobroma grandiflorum. Next base: position 4,266,563 of record CP142131.1, on the reverse strand, counting down.
GCGGAGGCACTGTCCTTATTTGAAGGCGACAGTAAAATTGCATGAGTTGCATGACAACCGAGCCCGTGTTTTTTTAGGTTCTTGCCAAAGAGATGGTGGCAGTGGTGCCAGTGCAGGAAGATTTGCCTAAGGGTGGTGTTCTTGGGCTTTCTCTGTCCAGCAGTTTATTGGACTCCGACACAAGGCCAAATCCATGAATAGTTTGATATGCATTTTTTTTTTACCCAATAAACCCCTTTTCTTTCGATTTTTCTCCTTTTTTTTTATTTCACCAAAGCTAAAGAATCATGAATACAAATATATACTGAAACGAATGAAATAGAAAAATCAAGTTCAAATATGAATGTATAAAAGATTGTGGACAATTGAAGTAAAGGTATTTTTGTTGGATAATTGAACAAAAAAAATTAAATTAAATATCATGAAAAAGTTTTCAAATAAAGTTGCTCCAAGGATTAAATACGAATAATCAGTCCAAGTGACTAACTCTAAATTTGACCATATATCAAGGACGTAATCAGTTGGACCTTTTAGCAATGTCCCTTCTCTTTTTTGTTTCACATATTTGACTACTTTTCGGGTTTTACGACAAAAAGAAAAGAAAAAGGTAGTAGTGAAACCGGCATATAGCTTCTGACCAAGACAAGCAAACACACCCTCCTCTCCTCTCTAAGAATTTTCTCAGATAATGATCATTTCTCGTAATTGTCGGTGCACATTGGAACGAAGGCACGTCATAATCCGTTTAAGACAATGCTAGCAAGTTTTACCGTAAAATGAGTGGGTTTCTTTTGGGTTATTTTAATGGTAAGAGGTAAGGCAGTTAATTTCTTAAGTTAAACGATTTGGATTAGGGATAAGTGGATGACCAAAATCGACCTACCGTAAAATCCAGTCGGACTTAACTCAATCCATATCTTACCGCCAGAGTCATATTAAAATTTTAAGCTATGATTGTGAGAGTTGAAGATTAGTTGTTTTTGTCTATGGAAATACATTTTTTAATGAAACAGAAAAGTTTTTTATCTTAATTTAATATTTCCTTTGATTTTTTTTTTCCATAATTTATTCCTTTTCATTCTTACTACTTGCGCGTGCCTTTTAACAGGACCGTGTCTTGAAATCCCAAACCTGTTCTAGCACTGTCATAGCCATGGTTCTCAAACACTGGAAATGATTCTCCAAATAATCTAAATTTGGTTTAGCTGTAATTCTTTTTCCTTTCACTAGAGTTAAAGTTTATTCGTTTACTGGAGCAAATTGGAGGAGTAGACTAGGTCTACTTGGCACAGTGCATACAGAGGAAAAACAGCGTTATGGGGTGGTATCTTTGACACCGAGCCCATCTAAAAAGGGCAAACATGCCTCGAGATGTGTTCAAAAGCCTCATCAACAAGGAGCTTTTGCACTAAATTCTAAGCTAAGCTACTTCTATTGATGTGATTCGTGTCCCAAATCATCTTGACTCCGCCATTTACCGTCGCCCATTTTCTCCCATAAAGTTAGAATAAAGATTTGCAATAATAGTATTTGGCAAAAGTTTAACTTTTATTTGTTTATTGGTTCAGACGTAGTAGAATTTTGGTTTCTTTTTTATTAATTTCGGTCCAAATAATTTGGCTTTTTATACAGTATGATATTCGACTTATTTTTCTCCTTTTTTTATTCCATTAATTAAGCAAAGAAAAACTCTATATCAGTATTTGTTAAATAAAAATATACAATGAGCCGCTTTTGCTGTCTTGCTCTAATCACGTATGAGTGGAAGAATGAAAAGTCTAATTCGGGTCAAAGGCCAAATAAAACTTTGCGGGAGTTTGGAATAATTTAGGTGCGTCTGTTTTACACGCGCCTTGCCCGGAGCGTTGGAGAATTATCCATTAAAAGCACCTGCCGGCTGCTGTTACATTTCCAAATTGGCGCAAAAGGTAACAGAATCTTAGAGATTTTATTAATTAGACAAAAAAAGAAAGAAGAAAACAAATGCTCTAAGGTGATTAATAGAAACTTTCTTTTTTTTTTTTCTTACTAGTACTTGCAAAATATGTGTTCATTTAAATTAAGTGACAAGTGGATCCACATGTACCAAAATCATTTTGAGATAATTTTTTTAATTAATAGAAATACTTTAATTTCATTTAACCTTAGTTCAAGAGGTCATTTGACAAAAGTGAATGCCGAGATAATTTTAAAAAAAAAGGAGAAAAAGAAGATAAAAATGAAATGATGAGGTGGCCGGTTTGGCTTTGGCACTTCTGGTGGCACGTGGTTTGATCATCCATGCCCCATATGGCTAATTTCCGTCGCTGGCGCTGCAACAAAACCAAACAGTTTCATTGACTTGCACAAGCGACTCAGCGAAAAAGGCTAAGAACCCTCTTTAAACAATAACCATAAGGTCACTAATAAATGGGCAGAAATTCAAGTTGGAGATTTGACAGGGCACTTGCCTCCATTTTCGTGCGTGAAATTGTTGCATTCAATTTACAGCAAAGATATGGTATAGATTAATTAAGCAAATACTGTGACAAAAGATAACACTAATTATTTTTCCCCAAAGAGCCCTTCACTGATTAAGTCAAATTTTAATTCAATTATTATATACTATAGTTAATTTAATGTGCAAGATTATGAACAATGCAGCTTAATTCATGCGTCGTGCTACAAGCAAAATTTGGTTAATAGATCAAAGGAACCAAAAAAAAAAAAGGATCCGTGCAAAATTTTCAAATTTGGTCCTGTTATTTATTTTCTTTGCTAAGTGGGTCAGGTGTTTTTTTTTTTAAATATCGAAAATCATGTATAGATATCATTATATTCATCAAATTACATATAGTATAAATGAAATGAATTAGCAAACAAAAAGTTGTATAGTTGCTTGACTGGCAATTTATGGACTTCCAGAAAGTGGTGAAAAATAAAAGTCTATTACCCAAATGGGCAAATTTTGCATGTTACTTGTCCCTCTCTCCCCGTCCATGATCATACATTTTTTTTTTTTATTTGCCCAATTTTAAGGAAATACTACTAACAACATTATGTTGTTTTTTTTTTTTAATTTTTCTCTTTTCCTATGTTATAACTAATTTTTTAATTTTTTAAAATGTTTTATAAAAGAAAATCAAAATTTTGGGTTGTGTGTCTTTTGGTGGAGGAATGCTTGTCACCTACTCCTTTTAAGTTCCCAATCTTGCTTTCTATTGCTTTCTCATGCTTTTTAGAGAGAGAAAAGAGGGATTTAGAGAGAAGCCACTTGGAAAAAAAAGAGCTTTGATCTTTGCTTAGCTTGTGTTTTGTGGCAATGGAGAAGCACAAATGCAAGCTCTGTGCTCGAACTTTCTCTAATGGCAGAGCTTTAGGAGGCCACATGAAAGGTCACTTAGCCACCCATCCACTGCCCCCAAAGACGACCCAGCACCAACTCGGTGACCGTGCTGAGTCAGCTTCTTCCTCATCTTCTTCATCAGGTGAAGAGCAAGAACTACAAGAAGAGAAAAGCAGAGAAGTAGTTGAAGAGAAATCTTTGGTTTACGGGTTAAGAGAGAATCCCAGGAAGAGTTTCAGGTTTGCAGATCCTGAATTCTCTTTTGCAGTAGATTCAGGGTCCGTTGTCCAAGATAGAGAAAGTGAGACTGAGTCAAGAAACCCAACTCGGAGGCGAACCAAGAGAAACCGGAAGGTGGGTACTAATATAACAACAGACGAAATCAAGAAACCAAAGTTGTTGACAAAACCCAGTTTGGTCGAGTCACGGACTGAGCCAGAACCGGTGAGTTCTGTTTCTGATACTTCTCCTGAAGAAGATGTTGCTATGTGTCTTATGATGCTTTCAAGAGATGTTTGGAAGAGAAAGAATGCAGAACAAAAATCACTTGAGTTGTTGGAAGAATCAGAAGAGATCGAGTTGAACAACAAGAGTGAGTTAAGCAAGAAGATTCGTGGGAAGTATCGATGTGGGAATTGTAAGAAAGTATTTCGATCTTATGATACATTGGATGAACACAAAAGAGTTTGCTGTGAAACCAAAAATGCAGGTAAAGTAGCTGTTGTTGCTAACGACAAGATATTTCAGTGTCCATTTTGTTACAGAGTGTTTGGGTCGGGACAGGCACTCGGCGGTCACAAGAGATCTCATTTGCTTGCTGCTGCTTCTTCATCAAATGCTGCTGCTGCAAATTCTACTAAATTTGACAACAAGTTGATAGATCTAAACTTGCCTGCTCCATCCGAAGATGATGAGTTTAGTGTGGTATCAGATGCATAAATTGAATGACGGGCCTATCGAGCAGTTATGGGAATTCACGTGGATCTGATGCTATACATTCAATTTGCTATGCATTGTTTCAAACTTGATTTTTTTACTGTAGTGGCTAATATTTCTTCATTCATAGATGAATCATGAATGTTTTTGTAGCTTTTCTCTTTTGGTATTCTTTCTATTCTTCATCGTTGCTGACCCACAATTCATTTCTTGAATTCTCCGCAAGTGTTTTGTCTCCAACACTTGTTAATTGTTATAGCTAAAACTTACAAGCTGAAAATTGTTACAAGCTTCATTCAATCTAGTTAGTACTGAAACTCCAACTCTAAACTCTCCTACCACTAGTGTTTTTTCCCCCCTTCAAGTACAATTTTCACTTCTTCCAAGATTTTGTCGTGGTATTAGTGGCATTACTGTTTGGTGAAACAGTTGATTAACTGAAGCAGCCATTGTTGTGTTGAGGTATCAGATAGCAATGACTTGGATCAAGTTTCACTTCAAGTGTACCCCATGTCAGAGAAACCAAAAAATAAAGAAAAGAAAGCATTTTTTCTGGGGTTTGGTTGCTTGTAGACCAAGCACTGGTCTCTGCAAGTACCAAAGTGTTCAATTCTGTTAGCATGTCCTGTTTCTTGTTTTCCAGCTGTTCTGTAAACTGTTTATACCTTTATATAAACTATATTTAATAATTATTTTATGGGGTCTGTTCTTCGTTATCTACATCTCCTTTGTTCTCTGCTCCATTTTGGAGTATCTATGATAGGAACAAAAACCAGAAACTTCAACACGAATTGACTCAAATAACCTCACTGGATCTTCAGTTTTACAGTTCTCGGCCTGGGTCTTGGCATATCTATCTTTTGAATGTTGCTACTGACCAGAGGGAGATCCAAAATCCCTTGAATTTCTGCATAAAAAGGTATTGTAAAATTTGTATCTGCCTTGAAATGAACGAAATATCCGGGCAAAAGGAGGTGCCATCAGCCATGCCATTCTTATCGAAGAATCAGTCAGATTTATTAAATGCATTTTGGTTCGATGCTTTTTCCTTTGTTCTTTTTTTTAAATTTTCTCATTTCCTAAAAGAACCAAGATTATTAAATATTATTACAAAAAATACGAAGGACATTTTGGTCAACAGAAAGAATAGTTTTCAGGCTCCTTTCTTTGACGCATGCATGTGATTTCTTGCTTCAAAAGGATCCCACTTAATTTCTGCTAAGCAAACTATATATGGATTAGAAGTTGTATCTACTTAGTGAAACAAAATAATAATAATAATTTTTGAGGTTGAATTCTGATTTTGAGGACAAAATAATACAAGAACATGTTGAGTTTGTGAGTCATATATATATATATTAGTATTTGACTATGTAAAATCTATATATATATTAGTATTTGACTATGTAAAATCTTATACTATTTTTTTCATGATGGAAATATAAAATGATGAAAATAAATGAATCCGCATCTATTATAACTATAGTGGCATCCTCAACAGACTTGGTTTATCACCATCGTCACGTATTTTTCAAATTTCGATGCAAGTTTCCGCAGAAGCGGTTTCTCCGTTTGCCTGACTGAAGATTCCATTGTTGGAATGGTGGGCAAAATTAAAATTTAATTTAATGAATTTGATAATGTTTAGCACTACCTTTTATTGAACACTTGGAATCAAATTATTTATTTTCTTTGAAAAAAAATAAAAGAGATTTAAAGCTGAGAAAATTTATTTTGATTGCAAAATAATAGAACCCCAAAAAAAAAAAATTCCCTTCAAGTTGGCATAAATATAAATGTTTTGTGGAATGAGTGGGAATTTATTCTATTTTCTGTGCGGATATAAATAGAAGATTAAAAAAGTCTCTGGAAATTGACAAAATGATAAGGAGAGAAAGAGTCAGAGAGACCTGGTTGCACATGGCAAACTCTTAGTAAAAACAACAAAAAAACGTCTTCAATCGAATTGCATGTTTGAGTTTGACCCCTCATTTATCCTCAAGGCTCATTTTTTATTATTATTTTTTTTTTTTGTGAGGGTAGGAATCAAATTTATGTATTGTGGTTATCAGAAGATAAATTCCTACTCATGAAAGTAGTGCAAGGAGGACGACTTTTCTATTCCATGTCCACGAGAAGTGAGTGACACTACTGAGAATTCATACTGATTTAACAACATATTTTCAGTCATAAAAGTAGACATAATTGAGCATCTCATAATACCATATTATGTAGTAAATAAAGATTAAAGTTTTACAGAATTAAATTTTAATTGAAATTGAACTCGCATTAAGTTATATAAACTATTTAAAGTAAAGCTAACCAAAATTCCAATGATCGAAAATTCAAAAGATCTAGACCCCACTTGGATTCAATTGGAACATCCAAATTTTATTGTTCGAATTTGAGCTATTTTGTTGTACTTTTTGGAAAAGGATGTAAAGGAAAAAGAAAAAAAAATATTGTAAGAGCCATAGAGAGGAAGGATTGAATCCTACATGAGAGGGCAAATTAGTAAATTGATATTGAGAATTGGCTCAGCGTGACTTGTGCCACTCTTTATGAAAACTGGGAGAACTGAAGGATGAAGTGGCAGACCTTTTGGGTCAACTTCCTAATGTATCTTTTTCTCGTAGAAATGTAGTGGACCCCACGGGATCTACTATGTTACCTTTTTTTTTTTGTTATTTTTTGAACAAGAAAAAAAAATGCAATAAGTAAAGGTGGTTGTTGTGCAAAGTTATTAAGTAGTTCCATTTCGTTAGTTCTCATGAATACATCATATGAAGATGAGAAATAATGGCGATTTAATGTTTTGCGGTTCATTTAGAATCATGTAAAAATAAAAGCTTATTTAATTATTTAACATATGGTTTACATTAACGTTATGGTTATAGAAGGATAAGGTTTCAGGAAGTAAGTACGAAAGTGGCCAAAGTTAGTAGCCAACAAACTACTGATGTGGGCTTTGCATGCTTTTTGGAGATGTTCACAATTTCTTTGCAACCTCGTTCCATTTTAGTATGTTTCGGATCCTATGAAAGGAAGTCCCCACCGAGGTGGGTTTGCTTTTATTTTTATGGCTCTTCTGACTATTCCAAACATCTGCATGGTTATGATCTGCCAAAGCTTTGTGACTTAACCCTGAATACTTCCCCATCCCCACCCTTTATTCTTCAATAAATTATGGCCATGTTCAGTAACATGTCTTGTCTTTGCTAACTTTACCAGCATCCTTCCACACCATTTCTTTCTTTTTTCCCTCTTCAAAATTTAAATGGCATTTTAACCTTGTTTCACGCCACAGATGCCATGATTCCAAGCCACATTTTAGGCTACAACAGATACTTGGCTGAACTAGTCGTCATTGCCAGCAGGATAGTGCCTTTCACATGGGAGATACGAGGCTCGAAGAACTAGAAACTCCAGCACCCATTTTTCCCTTCAACCTAAACAACCACGCATGCCTTTTTATGTAGTGATCAATCTAGACTTTCAAAATTCGGGATCGATTAATTTGATGCTGGGAATCTTGAAAAGGAATATTATATTGCAGACAACGTATATAAATGAAGATTAAGTGGATGTAAGCATAGCAGCTTTTTATTTGCTCATCAATCATTGAGAATTAAAGAGAAATCGCAATACGAATTCCAAATCGTTTTGTTATTAAGTCGTTATTTATTTATTATGTATTTTTGCTGGATTGTATTATTTAAAATTGATTTTTAATTGTATTTTAATATTTGATTTAATTATTGATATGTAATTTTTTATTAAAAAATAAGATTCAAGTTTTGTTTCTTAATTTTTAACTACCACTAAATTATACCTCTTGAATTAAATAGTTTAATTGTTTCCAATTCCTTTAACTATAATTATTGTCTAATAAGAAAAGATAATAGTGAAATTAAATTAAATTTATGAGATTTACGTACAACCGACAAGAAATATAACTCCTTTGATGAACTAAAAGATTATCTTATATACCACTGAAATGGAAAAGGAAAGACTAAGAACAAGCGAGTTGAGCATGCATGTACCTTATTTGTTGTTAATAACCCACTTGCCTAGCTCGTGGCTTATTGGGAAGTGGCTGCTTCTTCAAAAATAGGTGTGCCCTCCAGCACGGCCTAATCTGTTTGATAATAATAGGACTTCAACTTGACAAATAGGACCATACTGATACGGTCCATAGTCGCTAGGTAATCATTGATAAAAATGGTTGAAAGATAGTTTAAATCCATTGCTTCAAACCAACTAAAAACAGATATCCCATTTTCCAGTTTGCCCCTCGAGAACTAAAATTAAACATATTTCCAAAAAGGTATTACTTGGCTGCTGCCAACTTGCTTTCAATTTTGATGAGGATGGAAAGGGTTATTAAATAAAGAAATACAGAGCAAGGAAAGATATTATATTTACAAAGGATAGTTACTCATAATATAATATGATATACCATTTGTAAAAGGAAAAGCTGATATCCCTCCTGAAGGAGTGGGCATGGCTAGAAAAGTATTAAAAAAATTGTTTTGGTTGATAAGCATGGCAAGCAGTAATAATTGTTGTATTCTACTTTGAGTACTGTTCTCCTAATAAAAGCATGATAGAAATTTATCCTGGCAGCTGAATTTCAAATGATAGGTTTCTGACAACATAATTCTTCATGATTAGACCATGAAAGAACGTAACTAAGCAATCAATCAATTAGTTCTGATTATTTTGTTGATTATGGACTCTCCACGATCTAGAACCCACTTCCAGGTTCCCATTAACCTATTCTTTTTTGCTGAAACCGATCATTAACTTATTCCATGCATGACAAAGGTTTGATATATTCAAAATGCTCTAATTGGAAAACTATTTCTCCATTATACAAATATACTCCAATAACAATGGCTGGTTGATAGCTCCTTCGGAGCAAATGCGTAATGATAAAAGTGATGCGATGTTGAAGTGCTGAGGTCAACTTGAATCACTTCCAAGGCAAGAGAAAAAAAGTTAGGAATTCATTAATATTCTTTGTATTATTAGTGATCAATTTGTCTTTCCCCCCCTTTAAATGTCGAACATTTCTCGGTGCCTCCATGTGAATTACAGTGCTGACCAGTTAGGCAAAGAGAAATTACGAAAAAAATTTTCAAAGTAGTTAAACCGTAGCTAGATTCTTCCCAAAGTTGAACCCAAAAATATAAGACACAAAAGGCCCAACTTTCCGAGCAAGAGGCCCATATTAATCATAAAAAGTTTCAAAGGCCTCTTATTACAAGCTCACGGGCAATCCAGATTTAGTCCGGAAAGCAGGGCTGGGAAATAGGATCGAGCAGCCCGTCTCTCTCCCCGACTGACTTATTACAAGAAATATCCCATGAAAATTGTTCCGAGAAAAACACAAAAAATTCATGAGAAAGACAATTTTCTACGACCTTTTTGACTGGAGTACGGGTTAAGCACATGAAAATGCATCAACTCGGTCTGGGTTAGCAGCAGAGCAATTGGATAAATCCAGGCAAAAACACATAAAACAAAGGTACCAATGCAGGAAAGTTGAAGTACTACTAGCTTGCCTTTTGCATAGTTGTCTTACTTAGGCAACAGGTCCCACATCAAGATGTATACATTGTGTTGATATTTGGAAGATTTTTTATATTTCCTGTCATACCTTACTACCCAAAAATCTAATCTTATCTTTTATTACATTACTATTTGAATTATTTCGGTTTTTCACTTACACACAACCTATCTCTTTCTTTAACAATAAAGCTGTCTTAAAGAAGTGTTAATTATTACAGCATTTATTAAACTTGTTATCATTGTTGGTGCTTTAAATTGATGAAGTTATCTGTTCTTTGATTTTTTTTTTCCTGATTAAACTGTCATTCATTGAATGACATACATATTTATCTTTCTTTTTTAAAATTTAATTGTATTATTATTTACCATAATTGCCGTTCAAATTGAAAGCTTATGGTCCAAATAAAGTATTTTAAACGAAGGTTTGTTACCTAAGCCTTCAACCCAACAGATTACTGTGTGATTACGGTGCGAAATTGCTAAAAACTTTGCCGCCCCAAACAAGAAAAGTAAGAATCTGAATAAGCCAATGAGGCAATTGTTCTCACATCATTGGTGAATCAAGCTGTGCCAAATGGGAAACCTTGGCTTGCGGCGTTGACGCGATCTAAAAATGGCCTTTAGGAGGTTTGAAAAATTAAGAGCTTGGGGTTTAGATTCAAATCTTATGTACATACAATTATGAAATAGGCATGCCACAAATAAACAATTCAAGACAAGCAAAGACAGTTTGGATTGAAATTTTGGATCCAATTTACTGATTTCTTATTGAAAAAAAAGGCGAAAAATCGATTTTTTTTTTATTTTTAATCGAGGTCCAAGGAGAATGATATACCTGAAAGTGCAGTCTCAATATAAAATTTTTGTTTTCTTCCAAGCTGTAACGAAAATGGTGCATGATCACATCTTGCGTAATAATTTTTACTTAGAAACTTTTATTAGTTAATTAAGTTGAGATTATTAACTATTAAAAGGTTAAACTTTCGTTTTTACGGTATTAGCAAAATTAGGAATACTAATTAATTAACACAAAAAGGAAAATTGACTGGAAGCATATATCTGGCGGTAAAATTAAATAAAGAAATACAAAATTCAGGAGAAATAGAAAATAATAAAAAAAACCAAATAAACATAAAACTAAAATAACAAAAACAAAGCTCTTTCGTTCTCTTTTCTCTCTCTTGTTGGGTGGCTGGTGCGAAATCGAACTCTCTCTCTCTCCCTCCTCTCTTCAAAATTTTCTCTCTGCAAATTTTCACCTAAATCTGTAAGTATTTTGTATTTCTATTTCCATTATGATTTATCTTATTCATTTCAATCTAACGAGTTAAGTTTTTGCCTCAAGTTGTCAGTTATTTTTCGTTTTCTCTTTAATTTCACCTGAATTTATGTTCTTAGGATTGCAGAGATCTCAAAAACCCTAGATCTTGCTCGTTCGGTTCCTGTATTTCATCTGATTCGGGCTTTTAGCGGTTGGATCTCGATGTCCGCGTGACAGTTTCAGCTCGAATTCTGAAGATCTTTCTTAATTAATTTACTTTTCGTTAAAATTTCGAGAGTAACTTATAGTAAAGCATTTTTTTTTTTGTTATTAGATCGTTAGGGCTTTTTTTTTTGTTTCATTTGGTCGATGGCTTCGAATCCTCCATTCCAGGTGGAGGATCAGACGGATGAAGATTTCTTTGACAAGTTAGTTAATGATGATGATGATGATGACAACATGGGTCCCACCGTCCCTAAATTCACGGAGGGTAACCAGTCCGACGACGCCAGAACCTTCGCCAATTTAGCAATCGGCGAAGATTCCGGCGGCGAGGCTGACAATTACGACGAAAAGGAAAAAGATCCTGTGGATGCAGGTCCAGCACCGGCCAATGCACACGCAGGTGAAGACGGTAGTGATTCATTAGGTCTTGATAATAGCGTGATTGACTCCAATGATCATCGAGAAGTAGGGGCCGGGTCAGAGGTTGGATTTGATCCGAATATAAGTAAGAACAATGGATCTATGAATCCTGGGGTTAAGGAAATAGGGTGGAATTCGTTTTATGCGGATTCTGACGAGAATGGGGTGAATGGATTTGGGTCATATTCCGAATTTTTCAATGATTTAGGGGAGAATCCCACAGGAGATTTCCCTGGTGAAGTGGATGAAAATGCAAAAACGGGTGTATTGGATCAGAATTCTGTTAGTCGTTATGGGCAGTATCATGATGGCGGGCAAGTTTATGGAGCTTCTACCGTAGATAATGGAAATGAGCAAGATTTGAATAGCAGCCAGTACTGGGAGAATATGTATCCAGGATGGAAGTATGATGCTAATACAGGACAGTGGTATCAGGTGGATGGTTATGAGGGGAACCTTCAAGGGAGTTATGAGAATTCAGGTGGTGATGGCAGTGGGACCACGGATGTGAAAGCAGGGGTTTCTTATTTGCAGCAGGCAGTTCAGTCTGTTGCAGGGACTATGGCAACTGCAGAGAGAGGTTTCACAGAGAGTGTGACAAATTCGAATCAGGTTTCACAAGTGAATAATGGGTACCCGGAACATATGGTTTTTGACCCTCAATACCCTGGTTGGTATTATGACACAGTTGCTCAAGAATGGCGGACATTGGAGAGCTATAATGCCTCTATTCAATCATCTCTTCAGTCAACGGTTCTAGGTCATGATCAGCAAAATCAAAATGGATTTGCTTCTGCTGGTGGGCATTCTCAAAGTAACTGTTCTAGTGTGTACGGTGAATATGGACAAAGAGATAATTATGGGTCACAAGGTCTTGGAAGCTCTGGTGAACATGGTAATTGGGGTAACTGCTATGGTAATTATAATAGCCAGGGTTTGAATATGTGGCAACCAGGGACTGTTGCCAAAACTGAGGCAGTTTCAAGTTTTGCTGGAAACCAGCAATTGGATACATCTTTTGGTTCGAATATGTCTGTGAAAAGCCATGTAAATCACTTGAAGTCATCCTATAATTCTCTGCAGGAAGTTCAGTTGCTCGATAAAGCTAGTCAGGTTCATTCTGAGGTCAATGGAGTTGTTGGGTTTAGGAGTTTTGCCCCTAGTGAAAACTTCAATCACCAGTTTAATCAGACAAATTTAAAGCAAAGCGAGCAGATGCATTTCTCGAATGATTTCTACGGAAGCCAGAACTATGTCAATGTTTCGCAGCAGCCACTTCAGAGTAGCCAGCAGTTTTCTTATGCTTCCAACACAGGGAGATCATCAGCTGGGCGTCCTCCACATGCACTTGTTACTTTTGGTTTTGGTGGAAAACTGATAGTAATGAAAGATAGTAGTCCCCTGCTAAACTCGTCATTTAGTAGCCAGGTTAGAGTACTTAATGTTATATTTTGAAAAATCTACATTTTTTGGCAGAAGCTGATGAATGTAAGAAATAGATTCTCTGAGGTTGTCTGTTGTTTTAGTTTCCAGAAAAGAAAAAATCTTGATATTAAATACCAAACATGAATAGCTCTTGCTGTAATGTTCTACTATCTAAATGCTAATGTTGTATGGTTGTGTTTGTGTTAAGGATTCTGTAGGAGCCTCTATCACCGTTCTCAATTTGTTGGAAGTTGTCAATGGAAACTCAAATGCTTCTGGTGCTGCACTGGCAGCTTCTGATTATTTCCGTACTCTGTGCCAACGATCCTTTCCTGGTCCATTGGTTGGTGGAAATGCAGGCAGTAAAGAGTTGAACAAGTGGATTGATGACAGAATTGCCAACTGTGAATCACCTGACATGGACTACAAAAAAGGTGAAGTTTTGAGGCTGCTTCTCTCATTGCTTAAAATAGCTTGCCAACATTATGGAAAACTCCGGTCTCCTTTTGGTGCTGACACTGTATTGAAGGTAAATTGTTTTATTGTTATTTTAACTTATATTTTAGTAACCACGAGTTTTCAATTTCCTTAGATTTTCATTTGTTAGCCTGTAGTTATATCTTGGGAGGATGCTTCTCTTGTGATTTTTTTCAATCGGATTGTCTTAGGCTTTTCTAGCATACCACTCAAGAAATAGCTAATCTACTGAGGGTTTTTTTTTCCCAGTTTCAACAAAGTAAAATGAGATTTGTTGTTGATCTTCTCTTCTTTTTTCTTGAGTGTTATATCGTATTTCATTCTTATTGGGATGTTGTTATTGATAGGAGACTGATACTCAAGAATCAGCAGTTGCAAAACTCTTTGCATCTGCAAAGAGGAATGACACACCTTATGGTGCTCTTAGCCACTGCTTGCAGCAATTGCCTTCTGAAGGACAAATTCGGGTATGCCATCAACTATACTGCACTATTTTTTTTACAGGCTGTTTTATCTTATTTTCTTAATTAATTTTAATGTATGTTCTAGGCAACTGCTTCTGAGGTACAGAATCTTCTGGTTTCTGGTAGAAAGAAAGAGGCTCTACAATGCGCACAAGAAGGTCAGTTGTGGGGACCTGCACTTGTTCTTGCATCACAACTGGGCGATCAGGTTTGTTTCTGCTTTATGCTATTGCCTATGACTTATTCTGATTTTCATGTTTGAGGAAGATTTTAACTGAAGCTGCAATCTCTTTCTCTCTCTCTCTCTCTCTGCCTTTTTTACTGGTTGGGGGCTTTGGATCAATACAGTTCTATGTTGATACTGTGAAGCAAATGGCACTTCATCAGCTAGTAGCAGGGTCTCCTTTGCGGACATTATGCTTGCTAATTGCAGGGCAACCAGCAGAGGCTTTTTCCACAGGCACCACAGTTGATGGCATAGATATGTCTCAACAGCATGCACAGGTGATAAATTGGTGCAGGAAAGTCAATTCCAAAGGTTATTTATCAGGAAGAAGGAAAAATGCCAACTGAAATGGTTACTGTACTAAGACAACTAATATGGTCTGATCATTTTCTGGTGTAATTGTAGATCCTTAGTAAGAGATAAGAAAAATATGGCAGAGTGTGAAGTGGTTTATCTATCAGAAAAAGGGCATAGAATACAGGGATTATATTTCGGATGCTTTTGATACTTCTATTCTATGCACCATTTTTTGGGAATGGTGCAATTTTTTTTGGCGAGAAGAATCCTTAATTGTGGAGAACTTGTGCTTGCTTCAGCTACTGTCTCTGTTATATATCATTTTGTTACTTCTCATTTGATGTCAACATGTTTGATTTTATTTTGAAAGGAATACTTTTGCCATAAAAAGCTGAATCCCCCCGCTCCTCTTTTTTTGTGGGCAGTTAGGGGCTAATTGCATGCTTGATGATTGGGAAGAGAATTTGGCTGTAATAACTGCAAACAGAACCAAGGATGATGAGCTTGTGATTATTCATCTTGGAGATTGCCTGTGGAAGGAAAGAAGTGAGGTACGTTATTGTTTACTCTAGCTTCTTTTTCTCCCTAGTTGTTGATGGCGCTCTCTAGCTTATTTACTTATTCCTAAACTTTATAACTATTGCTCTTACTTGAGGGTTTTAATTCAGATAACTGCAGCGCACATCTGTTACTTAGTTGCGGAAGCAAACTTTGAGTCATATTCAGATAGTGCTAGACTTTGTCTTATTGGAGCAGATCACTGGAAGTTTCCCCGAACTTACGCTAGTCCAGAGGCTATCCAGGTTCTCTTCAAATTTATGTGACCCTTAATCATTGTCTCATCATTGTCTAATTTATAGAAGTTTGGAAAACTATTTATCAAGCATGGTGTAGTCACTTTGGCATGTTTACTTGTTCTGAACCATGTAATTCCATAGTTTAAGTAATTCATATTGTGACCGATTTATGGTATGTAGTTGAAGGTGCTTTTTCTCTGTTGGGGGAAAGGTAATTGAAAATTTGATCTTCAAGCAAGATGATGAGGTTGAAACCTAAATAGGAAATGTGGTTTGCATTCTCGGCACATCTCTCTTCTAACTGGTTATATATAATGCACAAATCTAAGCTGTCCGCAGATGGTCAAGATTTTTATTTTGTAGAGAACATTTTAATATATTGAGCTGTCAATTATGCCTTTAACCTTTTCTGTTCAATTTTTCTCACAGAGGACTGAGTTTTATGAATATTCAAAGGTACTGGGAAACTCTCAGTTTATCCTGCTACCATTTCAGCCATACAAGCTTATTTATGCACACATGCTGGCTGAAGTTGGAAGAGTTTCAGATTCATTGAAGTAAGCATATTTAAGTTGTTAGTGTTTGATTTATGAACATATTTTACCTTCAATTTCCTAACATGATGAGGCTAGTTCAGGTACTGTCAAGCTGTATTAAAATCTCTGAAAACTGGTCGAGCGCCTGAGGTAGAAACTTGGAAACAATTAGTTTTATCTCTTGAGGACAGGATAAGAATCCATCAACAGGTAACTTTTTAGCTTCTCGGTTTGGCTTCTCATCAATATTTTCTCTGATCATATTGGGCTTGCTTTCATCTTGAAGGGTGGATATGCTGCAAATTTGGCTCCAGCAAAATTAGTTGGTAAATTGCTCAACTTTTTTGATAGCACTGCTCATCGTGTTGTTGGTGGTCTACCACCACCAGCTCCATCAGCATCAAATGGAAATTCTCAAGTTAATGATCAGTTTCACCAACAAAGTGGGCCAAGAGTATCATCTAGTCAATCAACAATGGCCATGTCTTCTTTGATGTCTTCTGCCTCAATGGAACCTATAAGTGATTGGGCAGGCAGGGCGGTTGATGGCAGAATGACGATGCATAATAGAAGTGTTTCAGAGCCGGACTTTGGCAGAACTCCAAGACAGGTTCACAATTATCTTCACTTGACGAAACAATATTTCCTGCTAATTGCTTGTGCATCTTATCTTGGATAAAATTAATGAGGTGTTACTGATTTTTTATGGGATCAGGTTGATTCATCCAAGGAAGCTGTAGCATCCACTGCACAAGGCAAAGCATTGGGCTCGGGAGGGGCATCTCGCTTTGCTCGTTTTGGTTTTGGCTCACAGCTTTTGCAGAAGACTGTGGGGCTAGTCTTGAGGCCTCGTGCAGATAAGCAGGTAGTTCCTTTTTTTATTGCTAGTTTTTCTTAGATTTCTGTTGAAGAACCACATATAGCAGTCTTGGTATACAAACTATTTAATTTAATATAATTTGCATTGTTATCTGTAGGCTAAATTGGGTGAAAAGAACAAATTCTACTATGATGAAAAACTCAAGAGATGGGTGGAGGAAGGTGCTGAACCTCCAGCTGAAGAAGCAGCCCTGCCACCACCTCCAACCACTGCAGCATTCCAGAATGGAATGTCTGACTACAACTTGAAGTCTGCATTGAAGAGTGAGGGGTCTCCCCCTAATGGGAGCCCAAAATTCAGAAATCCAACCCCAATAGAACATGCTTCTGGGATCCCACCTATTCCTGCCACCTCCAATCAATTCTCAGCTCGTGGACGAATGGGTGTTCGAGCAAGGTACTTTTGAAGGTTTTTTTTTTAAAAAAATTTTTTATTTAAAATTTCCACTGTTGCATTTGAATGATGATTGAACAAATTTGGTGGAAGAAATGAATAAAAAGGAAAGAAAGTTGAAAGTAAGATAAGTTGGAAAATATCAGATTTTGTTAGAATTAAGAAATATGGAGAAGATTTATATGACCATGAAAGTTTCTTTTCATAAGCATATAAGATTTCCAAGACCACTATCATTGCTCATTGGTGAAACTATCGAAAATTTTTTGGTTTGGAAGTTGAGCTTTGTTTGGCTTTCTTTTGTTCCTGCAGAAACCAAGCGAATAAGATTCATAGTTTTCATTTCATTTTCCCTTTTCTATGGCATTATGAACTCTTGACAGGTATGTGGACACTTTCAACCAAGGTGGTGGAGGCCAAGCAAATTTATTTCAATCACCTAGTGTTCCCTCTGTTAAACCTGCAGTGGCTGCAAATGCAAAGTTCTTTATTCCCGCGCCTGCACCAACAAGTGAACAAACGATGGAGGCAATATCAGAAAGTGCACAGGAAGAAAATACAACTAGTAATGATCCTACAAAATCCAATGCCAATGAGTCTTTTCAATCTCCCACTCCTTTATCATCAATGACTATGCAAAGGTTCCCTAGCATGGATAATCTTGCTCGGAAAGGCATTATGAGAAATGCCAATGGTTTTCCACCGAACTCACGACGAACAGCCTCATGGAGTGGTGGGAACTTTGCTGATGCATTTAGTCCTCCTGGTAAGGCGGAAATCAGACCTTTAGGGGAGGCACTGGGAATGCCTCCATCTTCATTTATGCCCAGTCCAACGAATGGTAGTTTTGGGGATGAGCTACATGAGGTGGAACTTTGAGCCAGAGTTGTCAAGATGTAAATATCAAGTTTTGTTCCTTCAATCCTATATAGTACTCAAGAATCATGATATTCCTGCTCCTGCATCTTTCAAATATACGACAAAATGGCAGCTTGCACCGGAACTGTTTCTGTTAAAATGGAAACCAAAAATGTCCTTTTTTGCTGAACTTCTTGACCCCTTACCCCCTTCTGCATTGTATTTTGATATTCAGTTGCTTATTTAGTTGTATTATTAGGTTTCATCTGTATGTCCCAGGGTTCAAGGAGCTGGGTTATTTTTGTTCTTTTATTTTTTTTGGTCTTTTTACTATAAGCAGCAAAAGCCTGAGCAGGCACACCATTGTACAGTCATTTGTTCATTTGTTGGAGAATAGAAATTATTCCCTTGAGGTGAAAGATATAAGAAAGCCGCAAAGGGATTCTCAAGGGGAAAAGGCATAGTGTACTGATTTCCAAAAATAAGATGTTTGCTCTTTTTGTATTTGCTAGTAACGTTATATGAGACAATATGATGCTCTTGGTGTTTAGGCAATGCAATTTTCAATTCAAAACGAACTTGTGATTTACATTAATTGCTTTTGCTACACTTGAGAAAACTTGTCGGCTTTCAACTTTTGGTTACTTTTTATTCCCTCTTTACCGCAGAGTTCAGCTCGGTAGAGAGAGAGATGCGATTCGGGGAAGACAAAGTGTGGATAAGGGCAAATATGGTAAAAAATTTACTTGTTAAATCTTATTTCTCGAATTGAGTTCCAACAAAATATTGCTGGTATTTTTCTTTTATCCTTTTGGAACAGACTTCAAAATGAAAGACTAAAAGTAAATATTCTGCCATAATTTGCTTGTTTTTTTTTTTATTGTACAATATGGAAAATCCAACAAAGCATTAGTTTTAAACATAGGAACTCACTTATATATATCTAAATTTTATTACAAATTCATTTTAGAACAAAATTAATTTCGGTTTTTCAATCTTATAAATTACAACATAGCTTTTTCTTTTTTTTTTTATTTCTTTACAAAAGTATAGGGCAAAAGGTAGCCAACTAGTCTTCAGCACCCTACCAGAACAATTGAGATCTCTTGTATACAACTGTAATGAGAGAGGAATCGAAAGAATCTCAAAACTGCTTAAACACCCAGAAAAATACTAAACTACTTGCACCACTAAAATTCAGCTAAGCCAGGTGTCCTTGGGAACGGTATTGTATCTCTTATATTCTCAATTCCAGTGGCAAACTGCACAAGTCTTTCAAAGCCAAGTCCAAAGCCCGCATGAGGAACTGGCAAAGAACAAATTTGAAAGAGGATTTATAATGGCAAATGCAATTAAATGGTAAGAGTCTAAGACAACATTGCAATTAAATAGTAAAAGCAAATTGTTGAAACTGAACAGTTCTCAGGGCTCAGCAGCTACTGCACAAGTTTACAAGAGGGATCCCTAACCTGAACCATAACGACGCAGATCAAGATACCACCAGTAGCTCTCCTTATTAAGCTCCAGCTCATCTAAACGATTTTCCAAATACTCAAGTCGTTCTTCTCTTTGGCTTCCACCAATGAGCTCGCCAACCTAATAAATCGTAAACAAGAAAAGTAACTGCAATGAACTTGCCAACCAAGGAAAAGGATATAACTAGAATAACATTCTTATAGAAGAGCATCACATATGTTTGTATAAAAAAAAAAAGGGGAGCATCACGCACATCAGCTGAACTTATCCATTCGAATATACATCAATAATGAGATACTAGGATGGACTTAAGATTCACGGCAAATTTGTTGGCAACATTACATAAATGAAGAAAATATTTACCCGAGGTACCAACATATCCATCGCTGCTACGGTCTTCCCATCATCATTTTGCCGCATATAGAATGCCTTGATCTCCTGAGGGTTTTACATTAAAGAACTTCAGGCATTAAGCACTAAAAGCATATAAAATCCCAACATACAGAAGAGTGATAAGAGACCAATTGCATGCCTTTGGATAATCCCTAATTATAACAGGGCATCCATTAAATGCCTCTTCAGTTATGTAACGTTCATGTTCACTTTGCAAATCACATCCCCAGTTCACCTGCAAAAGTTGCCAAGAGTAAGAAATATTCAACAGGCATGACTATCCAGACAAACTTATGGAAGTATTATCTCTGAAAGGCTTGGCTAACAATCACAAATTTAAGCAAGTTATATTCATGGCAGGAAAGAGTTATCTTGGTATTTAATCAGAAATGAATAGAAAAATGGTGATACAAGAAAAAGTATTTATATAGGTTTGAACAGAAAAGAAACATGCAATACCGGAAATTCGAATTTCATTTTTGCTTTCAGAAGAAGCTCAATTGCATCAGTATATGTCAACTGCACAAAGTCTTTCTCAGCCACATCCTGTTCATCAAATAAAAGACACCCACATATCAATACAGGTAACATTGCCAGTAATGGTTTTAAGCTCGATAGAAGGGGGTAATCAAAATCTAGAAGATCAAATAATGTGCAACACACCCACAGCTCAGTTCAGAAAAAAGGTTGGATAGATGATAGAAAAAGGTAATGTAAGATACACGTAGAGCTCATACATTCAGTCGATCAATGATCCCTTTCTCAATCCAAGTGTTGAAAAATTCCATGTCTTCCTTGCAATTATCAAGCACATGTCTCACCTTCCATAAAAAACAGTATATATTACTCCAAATTCACTCAGAAAGATACCACTAAAGAATTTCAGTGTGTGTGCTATGAGCTTCTGACTCTATAGTCTAGCAACAAAGAGAAAAATTCACAAATAGATGTGAAAAGTAACATACTACATACTGGAGATATGCAGTTGCACAGCCCATGTCATCATTCAGATCAGCAAAAGCCAGTTCTGGTTCAATCATCTAAACAAAAAGGGGGAACAAGTTCTCAGAGACAATGTTTAGTAAGGCAAGGCTTAACAAAATTAGGGAAAAGGATGTGGAGTCAAATTGAAAGTTAGAAATTTACAAGGCTAAATCAACAATGTTTACCCAAAATTCAGCCAAGTGTCTAGACGTGTTCGAATTTTCTGCTCGAAAGGTGGGTCCGAATGTATACACCTGACAAAGTATAAAAGTACTGTGTTATTTGTTGAATTGGTTACCTTCCCATTTTAAATTGATATGAGAACAAGCAGAAGAAGAATACATCCGAAAGAGCAGTAGCGTATGTTTCAGCATTAAGTTGACCTGAAACTGTCAAGAATGCTGGTTTGCCAAAAAAATCCTGGCATATAAAAATAGGACATAAGAATTACATTAGTGTTATTCAAAACACATCACTGATTTTTTGAGAGAGGTGCAGCAAAAGAAAAGTTTACTAGTACATTTCCAGAGAAATGTCCTATGAACTAACTCATCAATTGCACAGATGATGCATGGAGATGAGAAAGTTATAAAACCAAAGACGGTTGGCTGCCTCTCTGCATTTGAAGAGCCTTGAAATGCAAAAAGTAGGCACGCTTTCATTTATAAAAGGTTAAAAATTTTCAATAGGGATTAGATATAGTTCTTAAACATTTTGCTGGAAGGCAACCCTATGTAGTAGCATTGGAAACAGAGTGAAGCAAATCTAACTCACCTGCGACCAATCAATTAATCCATCCTTTGTATTTGGAATGGCTCGCACAGGAGAATCAGCAGCTTCCCTGGAGCTTGGAATCTATTAATTAAGAAAAACTTTATGGATCACAAATAAAGATATCTGAAAAGCTAAAACATAATTGTACCATAATTGCTAATAAGTTTTTACTTGAACCATTACATTCTTTTTAGCAGCATACTTTTACGCATAGAAAGTTGACTAGAGTAAAGTGGAATCGTGGATTAAAGTTTCACTGTTAAAACACAAAAAGAAAAACAAAGTAGCTATTAGGGAAAAAAACCTATATCCTTTAAAAGTTATTGTTCATACCAAAGTAGTAACACAAAACTGTTCACCAGCTCCTTCACAATCTGAAGCTGTAATGATAGGACTTGAGATCCACACAAAACCGTTTTCCTGGAAAAATTTATGTGTTGCATAAGCCAAAGCATTCCTCACTCGTGCAACCTAAAAAGAAGTTATAAGCAAACCATGCTCAGCAAATAGCAAGCAAAAGTTACAACTGCAATAATGGAAAACAAGAAAGGTGAGATAAAATACTATATAGTCACAGGAAAAGAAACCCACATCAAGAAAGCAACAATGGCTTGCAAAAGTTATGGCACAATAGTAAAAGTAAATGAACATAATAGCAACTAGAGATGATAGTAAGCAAGTGGCAGAACCATACTGCACCAAATGTGTTTGTTCTAGGACGAAGATGAGCTTTAGTTCTCAAAAATTCTCGGCTGACCCTTTTCTTTTGAATGGGATAGGAAGGATCACTTTGTCCAACCTGTCAAAAAATGAGGCATGCAATTAGTACAAAGATTCCCCAGAAGTTTAAATTTCCGTCACATAATATGGTAAAGAAGTTTCATTTAATGACCCAAGAGAGGAAAATGCAATAATATCAATGCCACATAACACATTCATTGTCCATTACTCCATTTCTGAAAGCCTAATCAAGGAAAAGGATAGCAAGGAAAACCAATTTAGGATAAAAGAGGAGAGGAACCACCAAATAGCAATGTATTATGCAGTATGATGAGTGAAAATTTATTAGCTAAACAATCTCCTTAGTTTAAGTCCAAAAATAATACTAATAATTTTCTGACTCCATAAAGCAACTTCGGCAGTTTGCAGATGCAGACCACTTGATTGAGTTAATTGTCACGGCAAATTAGATGGATAAACTCTGACATATCAATAATCAGATTTGACAAGAGAAACGGGGAAGTCTACCATACCACAACAACTTTGTCAACCTTCAATTCCACTTTCTGTTTTGCTCCTTGGCTAGCCACCAAAGTCCCTTGTACCCATATAGATGCACCAGTAGCAATCAACCCAGATTCCACCTACAAGCTTGAAACATATAATAATTGGCAACCGTATCAAAAGAATAACAATAAAGATATCCCCAGTACAAACATAAATTGAAAATTTCCACTTTTGGCACAAGAAATTGAATGGGATAGGAATGAAGCGCCCATCCTAACCAACCCATACTAATAATATATTGCTAAGAAACTGTAACCAATTAATAATATCTTTAGGAAACTAAAATATGAATACTGAAATGAAAAAGCAAGAATTTTAAAAATTCAATTTCATAGATAAGAAAGATTAAATATTTCGGCCCGGCGGTACCTGATCATAACCTTCAGCATCCGAATTCATCACGCATTGCATGTTTGAAAGGCATGAGCCATCATTTACCTATAAAATATAATAGCAGCATTAACAAGAATTAATTGGGAAAAAAAAATCTAAAAATTGAGTGTTACCTCAAGGAATGTAACGCTGCTTTGAACCCGAAGAGTCCGTACCCAACCCATAACCACCAGAGTCTGCCCGACCCGATCCAAACCTTCATCGGCTCCTCCTTTTATGTCGGCGATTTTCAACTTCTTTCTAAACTCGCCTACTGTTTTCCCCATTTCACCAACTTTCTTTTCCCAGAATTCCGTTTTTGTCCTTTCTCCGGACTGTAGCGCCGCAGATATAACGGAGCAAAAGCATCGTTTCCGAGGAATGGTTGAGTGGAACTGGAATGGTAGGCGAGGAAGTGGCGGAGAAAAGCGAGGAGTTGTTAGGTTTTCCGAATAGAAGGAAAGGAATCGGAGGGTAGAGTAGGGTTTGAACCGGAGAGGAGTGGCTGGTGCTAGAGTAGCAGCAGCAGCCGCCATTTTTCGCTACTCGTTCCTTTGCTTGGATTGGGCTGTTTGCTTGCTGATGTGCTTTTAACGTATTCTTTTTCCTCACCCTTTTTTTATCGTTTTTCTTTTTTAACTAAACATACCAGAAAATGGTTTTTTTTTTTTTTGCCATAAAAGTAAACTAGACAAACACACAATTACAAAAAATTAAAAAAAAATAAAAGGCTAAAAATGACTCAATTATGATATAATATTTTCAAAATTAGTCAATTAAAAATATAAACTTTACTTTAATTAATTAATTGTATAGTAAAATTTGGATTTATGGTCAATCTTATGTTACTTATACTTATGAACTGAGTAAAGATTATAACCAATAATAGATAAAAAGGTGTTTGATATTTAAATAAAATTTAAATATTTTATAAACGGATTAGGATAAGGAACAAGTAATAATTGTAAGATATTTATTATCTAAATTTGATTATAAATATTTAATTTTTAATATATGTATTACATAAAGATGATAAATTATTTATTTTAATTAATAATTATCCAAATACAAAATTCCTTTTAATTTATTAATTTACTTTAAATAATAAAATATACATAAAATGATCAAATTTTAATTTTTTATTATTAAATTTAGATTGAATTGAGTTTTGTAACGGTACTCTTATAATTTTTAATTAAATAAATAAATTCATTTTTTAATAAGATATTATTAATCGATTTTAAATAAAATATGATTATTAAATTGAAAAATACTTTCAAAATGAAGTATTCGCCATTTGTACTATGGAGTAAAACCAAGTAAAACAATTGGACATCTAAATTGAATAAAACTGATTAGAAATAGAAAAAAGAAAAAGGAGGAGCTAGAAAGCTCCACAACAAAGAAACTGTCTAAACGTTCGTTCATCCGAGCATGCGAAAGAGAAGAGTTCCGCTTGTCAACACCAAAGCAGTCATCACGCTAAGTAGGGAGTAGTAGCTGTACCATAATATTCCCTCTCGTTGGCCTTTCCATCTCCCTCTCTCTTCTGCATTTCTGCTTTTCTTCATTCCCAAACCCGGAAACTTGCCTCCAAAGCAACTATGCTATCACCAAAACCTTAATTTTTCCCATAGGCGCCACTCCATACACTCTGCATGGACCTCTCGTCCTCTCTTCCAGAACCACAGCGACGGCTCCGGACTCATGATCATCAACAATTCAGTTACCAATCAACCCAAGCTCTTTATTACTACCAACAAAGCCAACAACAGCAACAACCTTATGCCCATAATCGTCCTCCTGGTTACGCCTATCATCAAGTGCCCCCGGAGGTAGTTTCGGTTAATGCCGCCCCGCAAATTGCTGATTCTGGTGGGGGAATGGCTCAGGTGGGACCGAACCCGTTGGCCGCTGCGACAGTGGTTGCCCTGTCGCAGCTGACGCCATTCGAGGGCAATGCAACGGCTGTAATGCAGGCCAACTTTGGGGAGGCGCTGCTGCAACTTGGACCGACTTTAGTACCTTCGCCGCCGGTACGGTTATTGATTAATTTTTTTATAAATTGTTCTTCGATTTCTGGTAAAATTCTTTAGATTTCTCCAGTTATTTTTTGTATTTCATGAACTTCATTTCCTTAATAATTGTCCATCTACCGTAAAATTATTTGTGGTAACTTCCTTGGTAATTACGTCTTCGCTTCTAACTTTACACCGTATTGGGTGTTGTATTAGAGTTGTAAGTAAAAAAGAGAAGTATTCAATTGCAACCTGTGAAGTAAGCAATCAGGTTTACAAACCATGGAAGTTCTGTTTTCAGTTTTGAATGCTGGCATAAAGTTCTTAACTTCATCAACCTTGATCAACGAAAATTTGGCCTTGCTAAGTACGACTGCACCTTTAGTTAGTTGAAATCTTCCTATACTCCAATTTCATTTTTAAACTTACCTGCTCATAGTGTGGAGTTGAATTGCTCTGAAGGACATGCTCATTTGTAGGCGATAATTTATAGTGAGCTCACTTAGGGTGTAAAAGTGTTGGTTTACACCTAGTTTGGCTAAAAGCTTTTATGTGTCTGCATTCCTTAGATCGGTAAGTTTGGGGTTCTGCTTTTGATAAATGAGAGACTAACTAATGGACTGAGCTAAGCTAGCTTGCAACCATTTTGTTAGTACTCAATAATGTAGGATGTGCTTCAGTTTTAGCCAAGTCTAACAAGCCAATTATGAGCTTGAGCCCTTTTTACGTAAGGCTTGCTTGTCTGATAACCTGCTTGTGACCTTTTCTTGTTATCCGTCACATAGTTGCCTTCAATTCTTTTGAATTTGGGGAGAATGTAGTGGCTTAGTCATGTCATTTGCCAAATAGGAGAATTTGAAGCCACTGTGCTGTCAGTCCATCAAGGTTATTTATCCCTTGAGTTCTCTTTGGCTTTGGAATGAACAGGTATGTACTTTTTGGTTTCCTTGTTTTGTATCTAGCAACTGCAATGGTGATTAAATATGGTCTAAAACTTTGTGGATCCTGTCAGGGGTAGTTATTCTAGCAAAGTTGCATGATTGCTGGTATCATGCTGGGTGGGGTTGATAATTCAGGATGTTTTTCAACCTGGTTATGAAATTGTGAATTCAATATTTGTCTTGTTACTTTTCAAGTTAGAAGTCAACTTTGAATTCTGGGGCAAAGTTTGAGTTTGAGATCCACAGTTTGCCACTGGAAATATATAAATTTGTGTTCTTATAGTTATGTAAAATTTCAGTGAATTTCAATTCTAGCCTTTTCTCTCTTAGTAAACTAAAAATCAGTGAATTTCAAATGCACTATTGGAAGAAAAACTCTTACAGCAGAATTTTGTCCCATGAAGGTCAAAAAGTTCATTCCTGGTGAATATCAGCATTCAGCAGGTTAGGAAGTCATTTATACAAATATCACGGTAGAACTTAGGGAGGTTGAATTGTTGTGAGGGATAGACATGAGTACATTTCTTTGACAGATATTTTTTTTATGAATTCACAGAAGTTAAATCACCACTGTCATTCATCCGCTACTTTACTTTCTGAGAACCATTTATTTTGGAATTCCATCAGAAGGTGCTGCCTAAAGCTCTAGGACTCTTGCCCCCTTTTTCTTCATGTTGGATCAAGTGACTAGTTAAGACGTGAAGAAATTTATGCTTTCTTACTTAATCATATCCAATAGCATTTATGCTGATCACATCGGTAGTTAATCTTGGTTTGCATGGGTTTCTTTCCCTGATTTTAACCACTATTTATCCTTCATGTTCTTGAAAACTTTTAGAGCCTGCTTTGCAGGCTGGTGGGTCTCCATATAATAATGGTGGTAGAAGAGGCAGTAGATCCTTCAGAGGTCATGGCAGGGGATATAGCGGCCACCGCCTTCCCAATACTGGTGACTGTGGAACAGGACGTGATGGGGGCAGAGGTGGTCCTCAATGCTTTCAACAACATAGAGCATCATCAGCCTCACAGCAAGAGCCTTCCACTGAGAATATAAAATCTACAGTTGAAGTGGAACCCTTGGCTGCTTTACCTAAAGAAACAGCTCAAACTGCAGTGCCTCTTGAGGCATCTCCGTCTACACCAGCAGTGAAGAAGGCTCCTTCAAGCAGGCGACCACCACAGGGTGCATCGTGTGAGCTTTGCAGGGTTGAGTGCACCAGTTTGGAAATCCTTGAGCAACACAATAATGGCAAGAGGCATAAAAAGAACCTGCAGAAAACTGAAGGGTCAAAGAGTGGTTTCAAGCCTGAGAATAAAGGATCTCAGCAGCCCCACAGTGCCCAAGAAGGTGAGGAGAAAAAGACAATAGAAAATTTATTGGCAGAATCTGTTGGTAGTGAAATTTCTGTGGAACCTAAACAACAAATTAACGGAGAGAAACCTACTGTAGTCACTGTGGAAGAAACCCCTCGGATTGATTGTTCTGACAGCCAGAGGCATGGAATGAAGAGGAAGATGCGAGGTGGTCAGGGAGGGAAGTGCATGAAAACTTTAGAAGCTTCAAGGCCGAAAGATGGACCTCGCAAACGAAAGGCTGTAATTCCTCTCATCTGTGACCTGTGCAATGTGAAGTGTGACACTGAAGAGGTTTTTGACCGCCATCTTTCTGGGAAAAAACACACTGCTAAGCTTAAACGATTTGGGCCTGTGGGAATTGAAGTTCTTTACCCCCCTAACCCAATTGCGCAAACAATGTTGCTTCCTCATGGCAATCAAGAACCTGTTCATAGCCCACAAGGTTCACATCCTGCAGCAGAGGCTTACATGCCTCCACAAATTCGCCAAGCAGCACCAGCAGCATCAGGTTTGAGTCTCCGGTATCAACAAAATCACGACCAGATTGCTGCCGAGAGTGCCGTTATAGTGGCACCTGAAGCCTAGTACCTACTAGCTACAAGTGAAGTTTGACCGTGGCTAGTCAGCCAAACCGGCTTTTGGAATGGTAATACAGAGTTCAAACTCTAGGGAATTTTTTGCGCTACTCCATAGCAGAATTACAGGGACTAGTTGCTTGTTCCTGTGGTCCATGAAGCTGGCCCAGCTCTTAAATTTGCTGCTGACAAAGGTCATCTGACCTTAAGCAAATGAACGCATGGAAACTTTTTAGACTCTTTTAGCTCTACTTAAGCAAATAATTGCTACTCTTCTTTTAAACAAAAACATGTGCAAGAATGAAATTTGGATTTTGCCTTACCCTCCCTGGTTTTATGGGATTCCTTTTTTTCAGTAATTTGTTTTACTAAAATCAGGCTTAGATGTTGCTGGCTTCTCCTAATGTTGCATTTTTTTTGTGATTACCATGATTGAATTACAAACCTTCTGATTCTGGTAAGCATGCCCTTCCTAGGGATGGTTGAAAAATGAACTAAGCGAGAGCTTGTTTGATTCCAATTTTAGGTCCATTGTGGCTTTTATCTTCATTTTTTATTTATGATTGGGGTCATTCAACTTTGAGCCAATTGGTTACTTCCTCCTAGAGCCTTTTTTTGGGAGAGTTTGTACTGTTCTGATCAATTTTGTTGGTGGTTAATGAAACCCATCCTTTTCGCACTAAAAAGAATCGTTTATGTTTGACAGTAATAAGTTTATATTTGATGTACCAATAGTATATAATATCTATACATTATCACGTAATTATAAAATGTTATCTCATAAATATATAAATAGAAAATTTTAAAAATTTCTTAAGATAAATATTTTTAAAGAATTACAAATATTATTATTTAAAGTTTCTAAATTTTTTAAATAATGTATTAACAACGTAGCAATATCTAGTTAATTGATAACAAAAGTAACAATTTCTATATATTTGGTTTATCTTTAAGTTTTGAAAAATTGTTGATGATTATTGAAAAAAATTTAATTTTTCCTAAAAGTATGGAGTGTAAAATAATGTAATACATTTTATTTTAAAATATTATAAAATTTGAAAAGAAAAAACAAGGTTTGGACATATCATCCTTCAAAATTCCTAAGAAATAAGAACAGGCGGAGGTTACTTTGAGCTATGGTATTTTGATATAATTAGTTGCCCTTTGACCTTTTTGGTGAATGAACGAATAAGCAGCCCGAACTCCAAAAGAGCCAAAACTCCACCCTGTGAGAACAGCATTTGTCAACACTAGTCAATTCCTCTTCAAACAATTTGAACCGTAGGATCTTGATCCCGACCCCAAACCCATTTCGGTTGCACCGCCTGAGAGCTCTTCCATTCCAATTCAGCTCAACCCAAATTCCCTCAAAATAAAAATCGATACTTTGACGTTACCAATATATAGAGAAACAGAGGATTGGAAGTTTCTGATAGCAAAAATGGCAGACCACTCTGATGATTTAGACCAACTTCTTGATAGTATGTTTCTCTGTCTAAAAATCTTTGTTGTATTATATTTTCCCGTTAATTTTCTTTTTCTTAAACCTCTGAATTATGAACTTTTTCTTTGTTTTCTGCAGGTGCTTTGGACGATTTCCAGAATCTCAACCTTACTCCTCCTTCTCAAAGGTACCGTCTCTTTCTCTCTTTCTCTACATGTATTTTTACATGTATATGGGCAAATTTCATCTCTTTTTTTTTAAAAAAAAAAAAAGAGAAAATTCTCAATACCTCGTTTTTGTTTTGGGTCCAAATTGTAGACCCCAAGCTAAAAATTCCTCCCCTTTTTTTTTTCTAATTTTTTGTCAAAACCTAGACATTTGATTAGATATCTTGGATATTAACTGTGGTGCTTTGCTTAGGTTGAGCTTTTGTTACAATTTTATTCAAGTATTTAGCTTTTTGTTTGTTTAATAGGGGAGGAGGAGGTGATGGTGAAGAAAAGAAGCCAGAATCTGGTTCTTTACCAAGTGGGGTGCAAGGGTTAGGAATGGGATTACCTGACTTGAAGAGCAAGAAAAAGGGAAAGCAAAAGGTTTTAAGGGAATCCCATGTCACAGAGGCTCTTGATAAACTCAGAGAACAGACCAGAGAGACTGTAAAAGGATTGGAATCAATGTCAAAACCTGGTGGAGATGATTTTGGTAAGGATGCAATGATGGAGGATTGGGTCAAGCAGTTTGAGGCGCTTGCTGGGTCTCAGGTATATTTGTATAAATTTTTTCACGTGTCTTTTAAGGCTTCATTTATCTCTGTTATAATTCTTTGGTCAGGTAGTATTTTAGTGTGGAATGTCAGGTAGATATTGTACACTTCAGTTTGGTTTCTGCTGTAGTTGTAGCTTCGGCTCATTAGCTTTAAAATTTACCAGTGAAGCAGGTGTTTCTTGATTCTTAAGTTGGAATTTGCATAGTATGACATTAAGGAGGAGATGGTATTCTCATATTTGGTGAACAAAACTTGTAGCATTTTATCCAATTAATTTTGGAATTAATTGAGTTAGATTTACTGGCTTGAACATTCAATCATCAGCACTGGATACTGCTTTTCAGTTCTGAGTTGATAATCAAGACAGTTTGTTTGTCTTTTTTTCTTTTTTCTTTATTATTATTATTATTAATTTTTCTTCCTTGGGGGTGGGGAGGGGGGGTTCTCTCAGGAACATTTTGTATTCACATGGCAAGATCAGTAATGAGATTGCCTTATGCCACCTTTATTTTTCCTTGCCTGCCGTGTTCTGTGCATTTGAGAAATGTACATTATATGGGTTCCATTGTAAAGGAGTACCTCAAATTCATGAAACTTTGAAATAAACCTCCTCCAGCCCCCTCCAAAGCCAGCTCCCTCCCATCCCTTGTCACTTTGTTGCAAGGGAGGAGGCATTTGGAAAAGCCCTAAGAAGAAGGTTGGTTTTAAGGAGGTCATTATGTTTTAGCATGCATCTTCTAATGAAGTAATATTTTACATGGCTGGCGAGCCAGGCATATTATATATGCTCAAAATAGATAGGTTTTTGTTGGTTCAAATTTGTTGAGTTATGTAGCCAATTGAGTCAACTAGGTAATAGCGTTATAAGTTACTAATTTTTGTATGAATTCTTGCATGGACATCCATATACCTCATACATACATACATATAGACATATATCACTTGAAACAATCAAGGCATACATTTATTAATACATATATCTTATCTTCTAATATTCTAGTCATTGTCTCACCAATTGTTTTCAAGTTATTAAGGCTCCATTTGGTTGATGTTTTTTCTTTTCACTATTCGTTTTTGGTTTTCTATTCATTTTTCATTTTTTGCAAAAAAGGTAAAACGAAAAAGTATCAACCAAACAGAGCCTATAGTTTTAGGTATCAGTAGTGGCACATGCTAGGGAATAAATATTTAACTATTCCTTAATTTTGACCAGGACATGGAATCCATTGTGGAGACTATGATGCAACAACTTTTGTCTAAGGAGATTCTTCATGAACCCATGAAGGAAATTGGAGAAAGATATCCACAGTGGTTAGAAGAGCATAAAGCCAGTTTGAGCAAAGAAGAATATGGACGTTACTCTCACCAACATGAACTGATAAAGGAGCTTAATGGAGTCTATGAAAATGAGCCTAATAACTTCACCAGGATTGTTGACCTCATGCAAAAAATGCAAGAATGTGGTCAGCCACCAAATGATATTGTGCAAGAGCTTGCTCCCGAATTTGATTTATCTAATCTTGGCCAGCTGTAAGTGCTCTTTCTTTTGCAGCAATCTAAATCAATTATTCATTTGTAATATTGGATTTTGTCCAACCTACTAGCCTGCATTTCCTTTATCTATCAAAATTACCATCCCCTCCTTCTAGTGTTAATTTTTGGTGAAAGGTCATTTGGCAGGATAAAATGTCATAGGAAAGTGGTTTCTGAAGGATCACCATAAAGTAATTCAAATCATGAACCAATTGTTTGGATTAATAGTTGTTGGAGATCATTGATTACGATCTGCTGAATATGGGATGAGGGCGGTGGCTCTATGGGCCTCAGGTCAGATATTACTGGGGTACGATAGCCTGCTATAGGTTTTAGGTTGAGTCTCCTAGCCCAAAAGTGGTCAGTCCTTGATTTTGCTTCCCCAAAACTACAGCAGATGCTTGATGATTTTCACTGCTCAAAAGATATAACTCGTCCTAGCAATGTTGTAGATGTGCTTATGAAGAGATTGTAGTTTCCTTTTCACACTTTGGATGAAATTTTTAGCTATTGTCTTGACATAAGAGGCATTTTCCTTTTATTATTAGCTAACAAACACTTCTACTCTTGCAGATCCCCAGAGACGCTAGAGTCACAGCAAAACTGTTGTATAATGTGAGGCAATATCCTGTTGCAGGCCTGGTTTCCTTCTATTCAATAGATATTCTTTTAATACATTGCTGGGAAATAAAGTAGCTTCCTTGAACTTTTAAGTTATTTGATCCTTAAAGAAATTATATGCTCAATATTTTGAGCCTAGTTTTCATATTAGGCTTGTTTATGATTATGGGGAAAGGGCTTGGTGTGCGACTTGCTTGGTGATTCTTTGAAAAATATTGGTTTACATTCAAAGGGTTACCTCAAAAGCACCGCATATATAAATTCAATCATCCTTTGAGTAATGTTCTCTTCCCCGCCCCCTTTCTTTTTCTCTTACTTTAAACCTAACAGCTCATAAAACCATTACCGCTGCTTTTGTTGAATGACAGAAACCAATATTCTCTCCTTTACATAATGAAAACTATAATTTTAAAAGGGACCAAATGCCCAGAATCAAATGAATTTTCTCAGTATTATTTTTGGGATAATTAAGAACTGCTCAGAATGAATGCATCAAAGCTTAAAGAATCAATTGAATGAAAGAACATTGTGGCATTACCATGTGCAAGTTGATGCGTATAAAAAATTAAACATTGAATTGAATGAAAGAATTTTGCAAAAGAAAAAGAGCAAAGGAATGTTGTCTCGGGCTCTCTGGCTAAGCCTAAGCGTCCCATGGTGCAATCCAGTGTCTCCCATTGACAAAACTTTTGACCAGAAATGGATGGGCGGCATCGAAATCTAGTTCCCTTGCCCATGACACGCCACGAACGGCTGCAGCTCCTGGACCCCAGCAATTGTACACCCCAAAAAACACAGTCCTGCAAAGGGAAACAAAAGAGGGCAGTATTGCCCATTTGACCCAATTAATTAATACCCACCCAAATTCAATCATTTCTCTTTTATGTCTTGGTAGCTTTGATTTCTTCCATCTATATGTTTTTCTTGACTGTTGAATGAAATAGGATCATCCACTCATGACTATTGACTAATTAAGGCTCAGATTCCTGAGCTTCCCTTTGTCATTTGGGTCCTACTAACAGAAAAATGAGAAAAAGAAAGCTATCTTGATTCTGAAAATGTTGATCATTGTAATTGTCATCATCACCTCACCGATTGTCTAACTTTTGACTATAAAAAATGAGCTCCACAAATGATTAAGATCCAAATGGAATCAGTAAATATATGACAATTATTTATCTTTAAATATCGATACATCACATGAACGTATAAAGTACATGAATAATTGAGATCGATTATATGATTGGAGCAACTATTCATATTTGACTTCTTAAGATTAACATGTGTAAAAAGAAAAGGGTAAAACGTAGTTTGAAGAATAAGTAGGAAAGGGGGAGGGAACATACTTATTTTTGTTGCTAACATGGTCCCAGTCGTCCCAGCCACCATGAGCAACCAGGTCGTCGAAGTAAGTGTACGCATAGACAATCCTCGAGTATTGACCCATGGCTCGACCAACATAAAGAGGGCCTGTACCTGTCACCTTGCATCTCACAAAAGCAAAGCCCGTCTTCTCATCTGGTGAGCTTCTGTCGTGGGCCGCAATGGATCCGAATCTTGTGGCTATTGAGTGCAGTTCACAATCCTGAACCACCAACCAAACCGTGAGTCAACGTAAATACACTGTACCAAAATAACCCAAGTTTTTCTGTCTCTAATTACGAAGCCGGGGGAGCTAAGGTCTAGGCTCAAGGAACTGCGTCGTTTAAGTGCGTTCAGTGTTATATTCGTTTCATGATTGTTTACTTATTTCTCAGCTCTCTTTTGGGAGTTGGGTACCACTGCTTTCTGACAGACAAAAAAGTCTGTTGATAAGAGAAAGCTACCTTCCTTTTTTCAACTTTATGGACAAGGGGGTCAGATTTTGCTATAGAGTAATGCAACGTCCTTTTCCTTTTTCCTTATCTCTGTTGTATATTGTTCATTTCCATTTCAAATTCTATATCCCAAGTCACGGACAACCCGTCGTATTTGTTTTGTAGAGGATATAGTAGACACTAGACAGGGTAATATTTTAAAAAAAGAAAACCGGTTCTATTTTCAAATAAAAAAAAATTGTTCTTACTTTGTACATGGACCGGCCATTTCCAAAGATGAAATCAATTGAGCCCTCTATGTAACATTCCTTGAAGTAATGGCGACCAGCATCATCACAGAGAGTGTCTTGTGCACCATAGAATCCACAGCCAGAGAAATAGGCCTTGTCGCCCGATATGCGAAACGCCACAGCTTGCCATCCGTGCATTCCAGGCATGGGTGCCGGTGCTGTATTCTGCATAATTAATATCATTATTTTCATGATTGAAATGGTTGGTATAAAAGCCATTTTGAACACAAAAATGAACGATGGTTGGTACCCAAAACCAAAAATCAATAAATACAACTATATATATTACCGCCAAAAAAAAGTCACATGCAGCAATAATTCAAGAGAAAAATTACATGGCGCGTTTAATGTTTTTAGAGCACTTGTCGATCAGTTCTCTGCTACTAGCACTTTTGTCCTCTCAGTCTCAATGTACTGGGAAATTTTGTAAGAAAATTTGTTTGGAGAAGGACCTTCTAGCTGTAAGGGTTCTTATATTTACCTTGAAGCTGATATTTCTAGCAGAGAAATAATTAGCATATACAGTGACAGAAGCAGTTTGATAAGTACGCAACTGTTGGCCGTTGGCCCCACGATCACACGCTCGATCATGCCACTCGATGAACGTCACGTCTCTCCCTGCGCCCTGAAACGTGATGTATGGCTTTGTTGCCGGCACCACCACCTTCTCTCTGCACCGCCACCACACCACATCAATGTCTCATTCAGAACATATATACAAGAAGATAAATTTATGCCTGGACAGCATTTTCAAAGTGAAGACATCGTTTAGCACTTTTTAAGAATGTTTTTCCTTCGTGTTTGAGTATATATTGATGCTTTACTCTTGATTAAGAAGGCTAAAGAAACGCAGAGAAATAAGTATTACATGTAATATCCAGGGCTGATTTGAATTAGAACGTTCTTTCTATTATTCTCTGAGACTGCATCCACGGCATCTTGGACTGACCGGAAATGACCTGAACCGTTAACGTCGACGGTAATCCTCTGGTGACCGATGGGTCCAATCCACTTGTGGTGGTGCCTTGTTGAGTTACTCGTAGAAGCAGTTGCATTGACGACTGAGCTTGTTGCTAGTGATAATGGCCGCGCAGGACAGAAGAAAGAAGCAGAAACAAAGAAAAAACAGAAGTAGAAGAATAAGAAGGAACTGAAAGACTCCATTAAAATAGCATTAAGTGGTCAGAAGAATAGAAATGATAAGAGAGAGATAAAGAAATGCAAAGAATGTTTCAATGTGGGATTATACTTCTGGGGTTGATAATTTGCTCTCAGGATCTTATATATATAATGCAAGAAAGAGAATGAGAGACATATAATTAACCATCTGAATTAATTTAGTTGAAGAATCTCTCCATTTATTTAATTACTTATAATTTTCTGTACAGGGAATAAAATTTTGGGTGTTTGCAACGGTCATTTTTTGTTCCCTCGCAAGGAGGGTGATTGCATTTGCAGCTAGCTTTGGTTACGGTTGTAGGCTTTTATGGTAGCCCTTGGCTGCATTATACGCAAGTCTCAATGTGGGGGCGGTATTTCTTTGGCTTTGCTTTCTATCCGGTTGGATACCTGCCAACGAATATAAATCTTAGTATATGTTTCTGTTTTTTGTCATGTTCGACTTGGAATCTTACCATAGATTTGGTGTTTTCGGCTGTTCTTAGATTCATTTGAAATTTTGAATCTGTAGCTTTTACTGTTTTTTGGTTGGTTGCGTTCTTCGCAAGGATCAGCAACATGTGCTAACAGGAAAGTCCCTTTGCAGCTAAGATTGTTGAGTATCATAATTCTGAAGAATATTGAATCATAGATTTGATTCTGACAATGGAAATGCAATGGTGTGGTAATTAAAATTTATTAGTAGAAATGTCCATGAAGATAAATATACTACCATATATGGAACAATGCTAGCTACAGACAATAAAATCTATCAACTCCTTCATGAATAAATGGAAAAGAAAAGAAGAACAAGGAGCTAATACATTGCAAGTTCATGGGGTGGTAAACAAAGCAACATTTCCATGAATATAAATTCACGCCTTCCAATCAATGACAACTGATTAAATTAAACAGGTGAAATAGGAAAGAGTGAGGGTAAAATAAGATTACGCACAAGCAGTTAAGAAAAATAATTTTCCTTCCTTTTTCTTTTACACGTTTTGAGTACAACCATAACTAAATAACCTAAACCAACACATGGAGGAAAAATGAAAGCACCCCGCAAAGCATAATTTTGTCCAATCCTAATCCAACCATAATGAAGCATTAGGCTTAATCCAAAAACTAATGAACGGTCACCTTTTGTCCAGCCTCCGGTGGTGCTGGCGTGCATGAACAATGATGGTCCAGGCATGGCTCAATAGTTATTTATCTTTTCCAGTTTACTATTTTTAGCTTAAAAAACAACATTTTCTTTTTAACCGGTCCCTAATGTGGCCCACTTGTTTTTTTGAACGTTGGGACTACAAAATCTTTTTCTGATTAGTGCTAGGGACAAACATGCCCAAACCCTCGTACATAGATTTTTTTTTTTTCCTTCAATTTTTGTGACGGAATTACCACTAAAAAATAACAACACCAAAAGTCATTGATTATGATGGTGATGATTGGCTTGATTATAGGTTCGGGACCCACTCAAAAGATGCTATAACCCTTTAACGTTGTGGTCAGGTTTTGGGAGGTTACATTGCCAAGTCCCGACAGGGTTGCCCTCAAATCAAGGCCATGTCATTTGGCTGTGGATAACGTGGGATAATCCAGTGTTTTCGCACGTTACTTGGATTTTTGGTCTCGCATTGATCATGCTCGTCCATCTAACAATTCCAGGATGATGATGAACATGGATGTCTGTGTTTGGAATGCGAACGTGTGCCGTTAATATGCTTAACTAAAAAACTATGTTTATCGAGTGCAGGAAAGCTTTGGTTATAAACTCAAGTCTTATTTCATTTTTTACTTATATCATTACATTGACTCCTTAAAAGAGAAAAACTCATTTTAAGGAGTCTTATATCAAAAGAATTGAATAAATTTTAATATTACTAATCACAAACTCACATTTTAAATGTAAAAAGACATATTTATCAAGTGAATGAAAATTTTTACTTATAAATCTAGTCCTTATTCTAATCTCATACTGATATGATTTGAAATCCGTGATAGACAATGAGAGCATGTGTATCTGCCGTGCTACGTCAACTAGATTTTTTATGGATGAAGTGGGCTTTTGTGGGTCAAACCTGTGAAAAGAACATGTCCAGTAACCTGTAGATTTCCATTTTGGACAAAGTGGGCTTTAGTTGGACAAACCCAGTTGGATAACAATGTCAAGTAATGCTGGATTTAAAAGGGCTGCTCTCGAGCTCGAGTGGTTTTTACCGAGTCTCGAAGCCCTGTCCAATATAAATTCTTATTTTTGGGAAGTGATATAGGTATCATTTTGGAGTTAGGCTTGGATTAAAGTGTACAACCTGAATTCTTAGAATTGTATAGTCACAATTTGGCAAAGAAATGAATTAAACGACAAAATATTGTATTGACAAAAAAAAAAGCAAGAATCAAGCTTTTCTTATAATAAACTTTTCAAAGGACTAACACCCAATCGTTTAATTCAGTGATTGATGTATAATTCTTATGCTTTAAAGACAGAGTTCGAATCCTTCATTTTTCAATTAAAAAAAAAAAACCCTTTCAAGGGTTAATTTCCTGAGAAATAAATATTGAAAAGCCCATAATCACAAATATGTATCATCTGTTTTTTAAATGTACAACGTTGACTTGTCAATCACCTCAAAGCCTTCCAATTCTGTCAAATGCTATTCTTTTTTCAGAAAAAAAGAATCTGTTGATAGTCCTCGTCTCCTTGCTGTATACCATGTGTAAGTCTCAATACAACTTGTTACAGCCGGAAGGTGGTGAAGATTCACCCAATCTTGGGAAAAACTGTTCCCTTTCTAGTGAGACCTGAAGACGTGACACGACCCTAACCACTGAACCCCAAGCAATGGGAGCATAACAAAATGCATAGCCAAAAACAGCTAAAGCTCTTATAACTCCGTTGGGGTACCAAGGACATGCCATGACCAAAAGAGACCCAAAAATCCCAAGCAAAGGAGTGAAAACTGGGATGACTGGCAGCATGAAAGAATTAATTGCTATCGAGGAAAGCGCAATCGAGCCAAGGAAATACAGTGTCCAGCCTACTAATGGATGAATCGTACGAGGAATGATGGCGACGGGAACTATATAGGCTGCAAGGATAGACCAGATTGCTATAACCTTTAGGCCAGTTCGGATCAAAGTTGTGCCTTTGTCTGAGGGCCGGTAGCATAGTTTGGAGATGCTGGGGCGTGCTAGACGTGTCATCACGATGATTCCAAGAAAAACAACCGATTGGATTATTATAACGGGCATCTCAGCTGCGTACCTGTATAAGAAATCGAAACTCACATTAATTATTCAAAGTCGCTAGATTTTTGTATCCCCGTCAGTGTTTGTACTTTTTTTATTTTCTTATCTTACCCTAAAGTTTGACGACGACTTTCATGCCATTGAATGCCTAAGGGCAGGACAGGCCACGACCACCAATACCATGGCTTCAACCATAGTGCACCAGGGAAAGTAATCACACTGTTAGGTCCACATGGTACCCTCCAGCAAAGTCTAAGATCTGAGGACCAGCAGAAAAAATCAAAGGTAATTTGAGGTTAAATTTGTGGCTCAAGATCAAAGTATGGAATCATCATAGATTAAGATCATCACTGTTTTACTCACAGTAATAAGAAGCATCCATTTGATAACCCAAAGGAAGTCTGTATTGCCCATCTAGTTTCGTTCCATTTAGGGGTGGGTGGAACATTGGCTGGTCGAGCAAGTCCGGGAAGTAGACACCAATAAAACCCTGGTCTGCACCATCAGGGTTTTCTTTACCAGTTTCCAGCTGATGAATCATGTCTTTGAACACCTCTAATGATGGCTGCAGAAAAAAAAAATTAGGAACCAATTAACCAAGGTTGTATAACTACTATTAAGTCGCTGCTTTATGAATATACTTGAAATGATCATATCTATAAAAAAAAGTGTTACCTGCAACACAAAGAGGCCAGTATGAAAGATGCAGGGGTTGATAAAGACTGCACAAAACTGCCCGCACTGGAACAATTCATCAGTTTTCTGGAGGAAGAGATTGTCAGCATCTAGCATGACCACTCTTTCATAATCCACCAGCTTCCAGGCATATAGTTTGTTCAGTGTTAACTTGAATCTCTTGTCAAAATTTTTCTGATTCTTGTAAGGGTTATTAATGTTCTCCACCCTCATCACCTTTGCTCCATCTTCCTGTTCCCTACATCACAAAAACAGAGCCGGTCACTTCTATTTCATCCCTATATCCTTTATTTTTTGTTATCAACTAAACTGCGTGGAGGTTTCTTAATGTATAATGTAATTGATAGTTATCACACATATCCACACACACACAAAATAGTTCCCTAATTAAGTCCAATGTCATCATATCAAACTAGTATAATTTAGAAAACTAACATGTAAAACAACCAATGTTTACACTTACTTTGCCTGTCAAGTTATAGCATCTAGATAACACAGGAAATGCATTGTTCATTGTATTAAGGAACATTGTTTTCCTTCTTCCTTTTTTTTTTTAATGTAAATACTCTAGAAACAAAAGAATGATGAAGTCATGTCAATCAGACAAGCCTCCAATCAGAAAATGAAGGCATATAAGGAATGATTGAGAACTCCCCTGGTTAATTTGCACCATGTGTGACACCCTGAGATTTGACCTTGCAGCTTAGAAACCAAACAACTGGGACTACGCAGATATATGCTAAAGCTTCATTAAAGAATTTGATCTACCTATTTGCATCTGGACAGGTACCACATGGAAATAAGCGAAGATCCCATTAAAGAATTTATCTAGGTAGTTACGTCTAGACGTGTATCATATTTTTTTATACCAAAGATAAGTTATCAGATATGTTGCTGGTATCCCCAGATAAATGCAAAGCAAACTGATTGATTGTGAAAGGGCCAAAAAGAAAGGAATGATGTTTCACCAAGAAAGATCAGTTGAGCACTTAACATATATACACATTAAAATTAAAATATAAAGACACTTGAATTCTTTTGGTTTTTGACTAGCTATTTTTTCAATCATCTAATATTCTAAACAAGGATAATGTATTGCTTTTGCTGACATAAACTAGCGGCTACATATTCCTTTTAGCAGCAGGGCGTGGGTGGTGCAACATAGTCTTGAAACATAACTTTTGAAAGGATCAAAGTAAAGCGGAACTCCATAATCTAACAACAATTGCCATTGTCAAAGGAGTTGTGCACGAAACAAGCTGCTCTCACATGCTTTTCCTTGACTAATACAATATATAATACCATTTCTTGTGCCCGTTAAAAGTGAGAGTGGGGACATGTGGTGACTAATTAGTTGAATTTGGATAACTACATGCACCAGTTGAATCACCCGAAATAAAATTAGGACCAGATGTTCCCGCCCTCTAATTAAATTATAATGGGCGGTGTTTTATCTGGGGAAGCTGAGCTCTGTTCTGATCAGTTTCCTCTCTCTCTTATGTGAAATTAAAAACAAATGGATACTGTTTATTTGTTTCTCAACTATCAGAAAGAAAAGCAGAATGGATAACAAACAAATATAAAAAATAAAATAAAATAAATGTCATAATTAAGTTTTGCCCCTAGCCCCGAGTCCTAATTCTCATTAGTGGCTGACCCTTGGAACCTACCCTGGTTGAGTCTCAAGGACGACCTTTACTTTCCAATAGCGTTTCTATCCGCGACTAGACATCCAGTTGAGCAAGTTACGTCAACTTCATCACAATTTAAGCAGCGAATTAAAAGTTGACTTTGACCGGTAAGTGGGAAGAGAAGAGACCGTGCATGTGGAATAGCAAATTTAGATCCACCCGGTTTCCTCAAAGATACCAAAAACCTTCGAAAATTTAGAATAGCAAATCGTACAGCTTTTTATTGTCCTTTTCCTTTGACCAGGAAACTAAAACGTTATAGCAGGATTCCAGGTAATGTGATTGAAAATTTAAAATTCTTAATTTCAAATGTTAATATGCAGGCCAGGCAAACAAAACCATGAAATATGACTCGTGAAGAAGTAAACCATTTGGCATTAAGGCGGGCATGCTAGTTGCTACCAAGAAACATCTGAAATACCCATTTCACCTCTTTAAGCAAAACACCTCCGAATCTGATCAATTTACTTCCTATTCTCCAGACAAATATCCTTCTTTTACGTTTTGGGAAATGGCAAAAGAAAATATCTGCAAGTTTGTTTGAAAAGCGAATAAAGGACAGAAAAGAAATCAGAAATACATCCCTTCTTTGAGTTTCGACGTTGCGTGAAAGATAAGTTGAAAAGGCAAATAAAAGACGAGAAAAATTAGACTTTATTTCTTTCCATCATTTGAACTGAACCCACCATTTTCATTTGTTATTTTTCTTTTAATAAAACAAGGGAAAATAATAACAAACTGTCGCTGTCACTTCTAGGACAATGGTTTTTCTGGGTAAAATTCATTACATAATTTTCTTACCAATAAGCCAAAGACAACCGTTTTTTTCTCAGTCGTCTGAATTAATTTTTTTAATGAACAAATAAATTACCGTTACTGCTCACAAGAACAAAGGTTCATCGAAACCAGGGCTTTCTTCGTGACTTCATTTCTCGTGCTTCGCTATCCAATCTCCATTGTCCATCTAACATCTCAACTGATCCGTCTTTAACTAGTATTTAAAAGCTTATACCTATTGTTACTGTTTAAAGCTTTCAACTAGGGATAGTTGGTATAACTTTTTCAAAAAGTTCATTATCATTCAAATTCTAAGCAATTTCCCAAAGGATAAGGTGAATACCCAGAACGGCCCTGGCTCCTGAGAGACCCACTATGGCTTCGCTGGTGTCCCCACTAGACTTTTCCATCTCTTTTACTATTTTATTGCAAAATATTCAAATTGCATTCAAAGAGAGAGAAAAAAAAAAGGGGGGGGAAAGAAAAGGGGGAAAAGAAAGCGATGTTATTGGAGACTTACAGGGCACGAACCCAACGGAGGGGAACGTCCAGGGAGGCAATGACGACGAGAGCAGCGTCCACCTGGAGTCGAACAAGCGATCTGATCAAGACGCGTGTCGCCACGTAGAACTCGTAGTCTCTCGGCGTCCCCATGTACATCATCGTCGCATAAGCGTTCCGGTGCTCCTGCTTCTTCAGCTTTACCCCATGAAACGCCGTCGTTTGCATCACCGCCTGGAGCACTAGCAGAAATCTCAAAAGTGTAACAACTTCTTTTCGTCGCTCCCCGCTCCAACCCATTCGTTTCTCTTTGTCTTTCTTCTGCTTCTCTGAGTTTTCAGTAGGTTAAGGAAAAAAAAAAAAGAAACCCCAAGAAGGATAATCAAGAACTGCCTTTAGAAATGGAAAATAATCAGCATTTAATATAAAGGACTTCAGCAAAATTATTTTGTTTGATTTTTTTTTTTTTCCGTTGTATGGCAACTCTTCAAGATTTGGAAAGCATATATAAAGAGGGTGAATAAAAGCAAGTAGCCAGGAAGCAGAGTAGGAAAGCTTTATAGAAGAATTTTAATGAAGTGCAAGTGGGCATTTTGGAAATTTTTGTTTCCATCAGCTCCTTTATGGTATAAATATAATAT
Source organism: Theobroma grandiflorum (assembly GCA_036013995.1). Lineage (NCBI taxonomy): Eukaryota > Viridiplantae > Streptophyta > Magnoliopsida > Malvales > Malvaceae > Theobroma > Theobroma grandiflorum. The sequence goes on along the minus strand of CP142131.1, from coordinate 4,223,106 downwards.
ATATAATTTTACGGTGGTACTTAGGAGTAAGTCGTCCTCAACGCTTCAACAGCCACTCGTTGAGAAAGCCGTGATTCGTGATACTGCGACACATACTAATATATGAAACTATTTAAGAGTATAGTGTTTTTGAGTAATTTCAAATACGAAGCATAATTGAATGGAACAAATCAAAAGATTCTCAGGGAAAACAAATTTTCACGTTAGCCTTTTAAAAAATTATTAAAATAGCTTAAAAATGTACGGGATTTGTTGACTTTTTGGTCGGTTCAATATTTTAATTTTTAATTTCGTAAATATTTAGCCAGATTGATCCTGGGCACTTGAATTATCTGACGGAGAATGGAGATTCGTTTCGGAGGTTTTATTTTGATTAATTTATTTATTTTTCCTTTGTTTGGACAGACGAAAATTAGAAACAATAATTAAATGCGACGCGTGGTGGGACGAGGGATGGCACAACATGAAAAGTCAAGAGATTGGAGACCGGAATTACGCGATTGTCCTGGTCGATACGGTAACGAGAAAAATAAAAAAAATAGGCAATGAGGTCGCGGTGGGCCTTTTTGTTCTTATGTGAGGGGGCCTCCGACCTTGACTCCGTAAACTTTTTTGGGTCGTACGAGACGCGTTGAGCAATCTTGTACTCCTACTTACCAGTGACTAGGTCGCAACCATTTCTTTCATCTCACAATAAAGGGCCCACATGGAGTATTCTTTCGGCCTTTTGGGGCTTTTACTTTTCTTTGCCTTCTTTTCTAACAATAAAGAATTCGGTAGCTTCTTGTTTTTGAGCAAATTTTTGGTCTGATTCCCTGATCCTCTCACACCCCAAGTACTATGGTACTTACTATGGTACACCCAAAGTTTTTTTATAGTTCCTCGCAAATTGGACCCAGTCATATAAGAAGAGAAAAAGGATATAACCAAGGTTTTTTAGATCAAAGCAGTAGTGTGTCCATCTCTACGAGCCGGAAGCCAGTTCAACTTCAGGCCAATGTCTTTTTCTTTTTATTTACTTTGTCAAGTGATTTGCAAAAATTAACTTATAAGTCAAATATATCAAATACCAATTTTATTGAATAAACAATCACTTTGATTATAAAATACCCAAGTTTTCCTTAAAAAATTAACTAAAAGGGAAAAAAGATGGCTTTCCTTCTCTGTCTTACTCAAGAAATTGATGAATATCCCATGCTTTCATGGATTATCCTATTGGGTTGCTTGTACCATGCAAAATCTGATTGCCTCTTCTATCTAGCTATATTAGAATAACATTAAAAACAATCCTTCCAACATCACTTTTGTTTTTCTTTTAAATTAATATGTTTTTATAAAATATTACAGTGTTATCTTTTCAAGAGCATTATCACTACTCCAAGTGGATCAGAAAAAAACTGAAGATAATTATCTAGTTGAATATTAATTTGAACTATTTTCTCAAATAAAAAAGGTGCTATGAGACGTATTAGCTTTGAATTATATATTCCTCTCAGTGGTCAATTCCCCGACATTTAAATTCATAAACCAACCAAGCGTTTATGACTGTTAGTGGGATTGTATATATAGGAACAAAGTGTGAAAGTTCTGATCAAAATGATTACGATTTCTCAGCAACCTTTGCCATCAAAGGAAGGAACCCGGTACGTACGGTGTCTTTTCTTTTGATAATTTTTCTTTCTTAACGCAATTACCATCAAATATGAATCAAATCATTATTTTATACACAGCTTTAATTAGGCAGGTGGGCCGAGCTTATTGCAATTGGGATAAAAAGGCTTTGAGCCTAATGCGGATGAAACAGGTCCAGCCAACAAAGGCCTGTTTGCTTGTCTTGGTTTGCGCTTCTTTAAGTAGGCCGAAGGGCAAAATCAGAGTGCCTCCTTTATGTTGAACTGGGCCTTTGTGTTTCTGTTGGGCTAGAATTGTATGCTCCTTTTTTTTTTTCTGGGATGAAAGACAGTAAACCCTCTCTCCTCTTATGGGCTGAGATTAATGGATCAGCCCATCTCTTTTAGTAGAGAGTGTGCCGTTTGTTCTGTGTGCGTTTTTGTTTTATGGCTTCTATAATCCTTTTCTTTTTTAGTTTACCACTTTCTAGGAGCTTGATAGGGAGAGGGGGAAGAAAGCAAGATGGGCACATGCGAGGCATCCTTTTTATTTATTTAGTTTTTTGTTAGCTTGGCACCAGAAGAGAAATGAGACGTCATCTTGATATTTTGCTTCTTGTAGAGTTCCTCAATGTTCTGACCACGGAATTTAATTTATTGCTTTTACTTTTTTCTTGGTATTATCGCATGCACGAGTTTTTGTTTCCCGGAATGATGACTCAAGAAAAACCTCCTGTTAGAAACAATAACTGAATAATGAAACCGCACTCAAATTGTCTTTTAGCTCTTTGCCACTTCTAATGTTTGTGGGTTCCAAACGTGTTCATGTAAAACTTTGTGAAAAGGGACAACAATTATTATCCGATTGCAAGATGTTACATGTCGAAAATTAATAAATTAAAAAAAATTAAAGATAAATCATGTGTCGTTATATGGACTAAAAAAAAAAAATCTTCCAATCATTTGATGAAGTCAGGACCCTTAAAGTGAAGTCTCCAAATCATTCATTCAAAAATTAAGTTAAGACCCTTAAAAAAAACTTGAGATGAAATTTCTAAATCGTTCGTTCAAGATCAAGTCAAGACCCTTAAAGTGAATTTGAAGCGAAATACCCAAATCGTTCATTAAAAATTAAGTCAAAACAAGTTTCCAAATTGTGGTTCATTTTAGATCAAGTCATAAAATTGTTAAAGCAAACTTGAAGTGAAGACTCTAAATCGTTCGTTTTAGATCAAGTCATAAAATCCTTAAAGCAAACTTGAAGTGAAGACTCTAAATCGTTCGTTTAAGATCAAGTCAAAAATCTTAAAGTGAAGTCTTCAAGTCGTTCATTCAAGATCAAGTCAAGGCCCTTAAAGCGAAGTTTCCAAATAGTTTATTCATTCAAGATCAAGGCAAGACCCTTGAAGTGAAGTCTCTAAATCATTTGTTCATTCGAAATCAAGTTAAGACCCTTGAAGTAAAGTTTCTAAATCATTCATTCAATATCAGATCAAGACCCTTGAAGAAAATTTTCCAAATCATTTGTTCATTTAAAATCAAGTAATAAGACTCAAGATCAAGTCATAAGATCCTTGAAGCAAAGTTTCTAAATTGTTCATTCGAGATCAAGTCACGACCCCAAGTTCCTTGAAGCAAAGTCTTTAATTAATCCGTTCATTCAAAATCAAGTCAAAAGTTTCCAAATTGTTCGTTTGTTCAAGATCAAGTTATAACACCTTTGAAGCGAACTTGAAGCAAAGTTTTTAGTTGTTCATTGAAGATCAAGTTAAGACCCTTAAAAAAAAGCTTCCAAATCGTTCGTTCATTTGTTCAATATTAAGTCATAAGACTCTTGAAGCGAAGGTTGAAGAAATTAATTAAAAGATATTCTTTATTGTAAAAGAATCCCAAAAATGATAAATTCATGTCTAATAAATAAATAAATAAATTTTATATTTATCTTCAAAATGTTTCAATTTAAAATATTCAACAAAAAATTTGTATACGCACTTTGCTGCAAAAAGATATGAGTAATTACATAGTAATACTTAATCCCCAAGGAAGAGATTATGGGAATGATGCCAACCTGTAAAGCAACAGGTCAGATTGAAAAAGAAGACGACAAAATCTTTAATTTTATTCCTTTTCTTTACAAAAGTATTGAATGAGGAATCTCATCTAACAAATTCCTTTATACAACATGTTATCCATCTACAAGCATAAATTATGAAGAAATAAAAAAACTATAGAACCTAAACAAATGCGGTAGCCACGTTACATGAAAGACTGAATTTAACGTATTACTATTATTAAATGGTCAAAGTGAAAGCGTAGTGAAGGCATGGAAGCTAGTCTCAACAGATGTAGGTGACCTTCTCACATTGATTACTCTCTCGTAGATTATCTGCAGAGCTTGCTGCCATCTGCGGTTGCTGCTGCTGCTGCCAAGAGCTGGTTCAATGCCAAAAGCTATATGGCCCATGTGATACATTAAAATCCTAATGCCGTGACATGAATCAATACAACCTTGACGAAGAAGGCCGAAATTGAACGAGAGTTTAAATAGAAAGGAGCAAGCCAAACCAACTAGAATGGGACTTACACCATGAGAGGGGGATAGAAGGGTAGCCAGAACCACCACTTGCAAAGCCATAGTACACCTTATAACTATGAGAAAACTTTGCAAAAGTTTTGGGTTTTGGCTTTGATTACTTTCTTTTCTCTCTCTCTCTCTCTCTAAGCAATGGATGCTGAATTTGACACCAGATGAGTCAAGTTTGAGTATAAAAATTGAATGAAAATGTGTTAAAGAAGCTTTGTTTTTTCTTTGTAAAGAAGGCATATATGCAGGCAAAGCAAATCATATGCTAAGTGGGAACACTTGGAAAAGCCAACCAGAAATTATAAATTAATTAAGGCAACGCAAACTTTAGTTCACATCGTGTTCCCCTACGTACGTCCTTTAAACAAATTAAACTCATAAACAGTGGAGCCCTATGTGTTCCACGCATTAATCCTGACACAGTCAAATAAAAACTGAGAGACACCGTGTTCTCGGGCGGATAAAGTTATTTGCTTGTTATTTTCAACTGTCCACAGCTTTGTTAATAAATTGTTTTGCTTATAATAGTGAAATTAGAGCATGTAAGCAGTCAAACAAAGTGTTTTGTTTTGATATATACTTTATATCGAATTGGTATATATGGGATAATTAAAATTAAGTAATCCAATTAAAAAAAACCCACCAAAAATACAAAAATGCAGGGCATTGCACAAGTGCTATTTACTGATTTTTTATCCAATTTTTTGAAGAGAGCCAACGGAGTGGACTGTTGTTCGTTGAGTAGGATGATCATGAGACTAACTGAAATCAACATTTCTGACAGATTCTGTGGCTAACCATAACAGCGTAAGAAACAAAAATTCATAGCCATGACATCACATCTCACGTTTCTTGATGACTTGAAAACACAGAAAATCCATGAACATCCAACACCTCTCCATTCTTCAAGGAGATGAAAAAAATTAAAGAGAAGAAGAGAAAAATCCAGATATACATATCTATATATATTTATACTCATGAAAATCAGACTTCAACTTTTGATCATAAAATTCTCATTTTCGCATCCGTAATGACCATCTCCCTAAAGTGAAAGCATGGTGAGAGTGTGGAAGCTATCCTCGTCAGATTGTCCCGTCGGAGACCTTCTCACATGGGTTGTCATCTGGCAAACTAACCGAAGAGCTCGCTGCCATCTGTCCCCATTTTCCGGAGCTGGCTGATCAGCTTCGAAAGCTATCTGACTCAACTGGAAAAGGAAGAGCCTGGATGCATCAATGACATCGATGTAAAACCGACGAACAATCCTCAAACTGAAGGAAAGTTTGAGCACAAAAGGGCAAATGAAGCCTGCAGGTAAAGGAGCGAAACTACGGGAGGGAGATAAGAGGTAGAGTTTGGCTAGTGCTAATAGGTGCAGCCCCATGGGAGCTTATGAACTGAAACGAAACAAAAATCTAGGGAAAGAGAAGTTGGAATTTTGTTGTTTGGGTTTGGTTCTTTAGGGAATGAAATGGACAACCTATACGACGCAGCCAATGAAGAGAACTTGAGTATTTCAAAGTTTTTGACTACTCTTTTTGCGAATGTGGTAAACAGTGACGAATAACTATAGTTTAGCTTTTTCGCTTTTGCAAGGGCAAAGGTTGTTTTGTGGCAAACCAAAGGCTTTCTTGTTGCTTACACATGTCGTCATATCAAGATCAACGTATATAACCATTGCTTGACTTAATTGCACCGGCCGGACAAATTTGCCCCAGGGCGATGAAATGATGGGAAAAGCCATTTCGTGCATATTTATATGAATCATGGAAAACTGGTGCGTTGATCAAGGACAAAAGCATTTCCTATCTTGTCGGTAAAGCACAGATTCTTCAATAGTATTTATCTACATATTTCTTAAACAAAAAATGTTTTTTGAGATCGTTAACTGAAAACATACGTTCCATGCTAACATTAATGTAAATATGTAAACATACCCAATTCGATTCTTTTGAAGAAATTTGTTTCGCATTCATTTTCTCTCTTTCGTTGTTGTCCATCATTAACTGTTTAAATTCTACTGCAATAAAATCCAGTAATACGGATGATTCGTGATGTAGCAACTGAGGAGGTAGCTAGTAGCTAGTAGCTAGCGTAAACAGCATCTGCTTTACTTCTTCTGATCACCCATATCTATATGTGTTCAGGTTTGAAAAAAAAGTGGGGCCTTAGGAAATTTCCTTGAAGCTTCGGACTGTCTCATCAAGATAATGATGTTTCAAGTTTTCTGTATTAAAATGCACACGACGCATATTTATAAAAAAGGAGACTCGTCTATATCTTCGTACCAACCTGCCTCTTTGCATCATGATCCCATTGCTCAAGTAGTTTCTACATTCGGATTAAATGATCATGTCAAGCAATAGTTTTAACTTGAAACATCACTTAAATTTGACCAAATGACTCTAGTAATTTCTTTGAAAAAGAGGAAGGAAGTAGTTTTATTCTTTCAAGTTCTAGGGTTTACCCTAAAATTAATGGGCTCATGATTTAGGTTACTTAAAACCCAAATTGTAGCCCAAGAAAGAAGAGTGAAAAAAAATCAATAAAGTCGATGCCCCCATGACCCCTAGTATCATTCGCCGTGAATTTCCATGCCTGCCGTAAGCCATGAGGTGGTCAGGAAGAATAATTGCAGTAGTGTCCTTTTGTGGTGTTCAGAATAATTTGGAATGAGGTTTTTGTGACCGACTTTGGTCCAAAATTCAAGTTGATGAGTTCCAAAAAGAGTGTCACCAATGGCCATTTTTTTCTTATGTACCAAAAAATAAAAAATTTTATCTTCTTTTGCATTTAATATAAATAATCCAAATGGCTTTGTTCCGGAGTGCAATTAGTTGTTTGTATAAGTCTATATTTATTATGCACTTGGGTAAAGTACAAACCATATGAATTTATGATTGTGATGCTGCGTTCGATACAGTATTTATACTAGTTAGGATGAAAATGTATTTTTAAAATATTATATAAAGGAAGCTTAAATTAATTTGACATTTTTTTATTGGATAAACATTGTGATTACCCTCTTAATCTGAATTATTAATATTAATTACCGTTACTTTCAAATCTCTTCAGGACGACTAAGATTGAATTATGCATCTTTGACATATCGTTTTATTCATTATTTTGCTCAATCTATTGGTTGATCGTTATCCAATGCAGGGGCATGTGGCAGCGACAAGCTTGGTCAGAATCAGCATGATTTCCCATCCGAAGGCAATTCTTTTGGAAAGGAGGTCACAATTTTACCAAGAAGACAAATCTTGCAATAATATTTAACTTTTGCATGTTATGAATTCTCTTGTCCAGTCATTTCTGAAATTGATGGCTGCTATAGATTAGTTTTATGATTGGATTGTGTGGCTATTTCTCTTCTATCTTTAGGCCTGGCCCAATGGCTCTGGTATTCTTCTTCTTCTTCTGGTTCTTTTGGGTTCATTCATTCGGCTTTGTTGAGTAGCCTAGAGAAGTATATAAAGAATTATATTACTGAGAATTCCATGACCAAATTATATTGGAATCTTTTTTATACATTATACAAAATTATAATACTTCGTTCCTATTATAAACGAAATTCTATTTTGATATGTTCTGTTCATGCAATCAAATATGGACTTAAAAGACAAGTTTTTCGGGGTTTAGGAGAAATATATGAACCCAAACAACATATGGGATATGGGCCTTTGGCTGTTTACAATTCACGTCTTTGATGGATCTTTTTAAACAATTAAATGGTTGGATCCATTATATTTAAAGATTAAATGTATAAAATATTTTTAAAAAATCAATCAAAATTAATTATATATAAAGAAAATTAAATGGATCAAATATCGAATTATTTTCAGTTAGTTCGATTTTGAATAAAAAATTAAAATTTTTATATTTTTTATAAATTATAATATTAAATTTTATAAAATTTATTTATTATTATAAAATATGCAATGAAAATTAGTAATAAAAATATATTTTATATAAATTTTAAAATAATATAATATAATACTTATAATTATATATTAAATATTAATTTAATTTTTAAAAAATTTTAAAATTAAAAATCAATTAAATAAACCAATTGAATCAAACTTTTTAAATCACTAGACCTAACAAACCCCTCAAACCTTTTTTTTTTTTAAATCGTATTTGATTTGATTGGGTTACTGAACTTAGTTGTAATGTCCTCAATATAAGCATAATTCTATAAAAAGAATTTGCATTGGGGAACAAAAGAAAAGAGAAAATAAAGTAACGGGTCAATGTACCCAATCTCTTATGATCCAGAATTCTAAACCTGTTGAGATGTAATTGAACCTTCCGCCCATGAAAGTGCATTGACCCAACAAAACTCTTGTTCTCTAACCAACTCTGAAGTTCCAAACCAAAAGCGAGAAAAAATTAATTGGGTGAATTGCAACATAGAGTGATGAACCCAAATTACGGAGAATTTTGCAACCATGATGACGAATAATAATTAGTCAAAAGAACTTGTAAAACTTGTTTTAGAAAGTCAATGTAATCACGGCCGTACATCGTCTTTAAAAAGAGATCCATTCCTTCCCCGTATAAATGATGAGTGATTGAGTGCTATCGTATACTTGGACGTTTCCAAAGCGGACACCGAACCGTGCGCAAATTATAACCCCCACGCTTGCCAAGCAAAAACCCCTAAAACCCCCAAAGCAGCCAGAAAAACGAAAACATATCAAAGGGCGCTCCCTTTCTCTCTGAACGTAACTTTACTCGACTCAAATCCCCTGGCTTTCTTCTTCCGATTTCACAATTGAACAGAAGAAAAGATGAAGGAGGACGATGCCAGCGGACCTCCAAGCAAAGAACTGTACGCACTGCTGCACCTATCACCGGACGCCTCCGATGAAGAAATCCGCAGAGCTTATCGGCAATGGGCTCAAGTTTATCACCCTGACAAATACCAAGCTCCTCATGTAAGTGTTATTCTCATTCCAACAATCCTTTTTTTTTTACTTTTCAATTGGAAAGATTAACTTTAGAGTTAGTAATTTTCTTTTCATTTCTTTTCTGTTTTCAGATGAAGGAAATTGCTACGGAGAATTTCCAAAGGATTTGTGAAGCATATGAAATATTAACTGATGAAAGCAAAAGGCAAATATACGACATTTATGGTATGGAAGGTTTGACTTCTGGATTAGAGCTTGGCCCGAAGTTGAATAAAGTGGAAGAAATAAAAGAAGAACTCGAAAAATTAAAACGGAGAAAGGAACAAGAAAAGATGTCTACGCATTTTCGACCTTCTGGTACAATACTGGCTAATTTGTCATTGCCACAGTTTCTAGATGGTGATGGCATTATAGGAGGGTATTACCCTTTCCTTTTTTGTTCCTTAATTTGACATTTCTTCACAATTGCATTACATTAATATATTTTTGGTGTTGGTTTCGAGTGTTGATGTGTTTCTTGAAGCATGCACCGGATTGAAATATGCTGTTCCTTATTATCTATTTTTCTCTTATTTTCTTAATTGCTTAATTTTTCAGAATGGCCATGGCTAGTGAAGTTCAGTCTCAATTATCGAAACGTAGTGCTCTTGCAATTGGTGGAAATTTGGAAGTCAAACAAAATTCTGGTGGTGGGGTTGCCTCGGCTGTGTTTAGGCATCAGATTTCCTCAGTTTCTTCCATTGAGTTTATGGGATCAGCTGGTTTACGTAGTCTAATAGGCGTACAGATGACACGGTAGGTCATCCCAAGTTTTAACGCTGTTTGTCTATTCAGTAGTTTTATTCCATATCTTAATTCTTTGATCTTTGTTTCTCCAGTCACACATCCTTACACTCCACTGCCACAATTTCCATTGCGAAGTCTCTGCAAGATGGTTCGATCAATCTTTCAAATTCCTGGACTCGCCAACTCTCTGATACAGCAAGTGGGAATGTATGCTACTTTTCTTTTTAATTTTGGTTGGTCTATCATTCTGGCCTGTAGAAGTGTGAAATGGTAACTCTTAGTTTTAGCTGATTTGTTTGAGGCTTCTAATCTTGGTTTTTGGTCTTCACCTCTTTTTCAGATAGAACTTTTGCTGGGTCCAGAGTCATCTATTGGGGTGGGATGGGTAAAGAAAGGCCAAAATATGTCTGCTTCTGGAGAAGTGAAGGTAAGTCTATGTTCACTATCTAGATTGTATAATTAAAGGCAGAATAACTAACAGATAGAAAAATCCCAATGGAGCTTCCTTCCATAAAATATCAAATTCCATATAAAAAGTGTGGAAGGGACCTTCGATGCCCAAAAGACCTTATTTGCAGTTACCCTTAAAGCTACAATACTTTCTTGCACTCTTAGCTTAAGATGATAGATTGTTTATCGGACTTAAATATCCCATAATTTCAAGCGACATATTGTTTCCTCACTCAGATTATGGAACTAGAGCTTGATGTTGCCTATGTCAACTTTGAGTGGAGATCAACTATGAAGTTTTGCTCAACAGCTGATTATCCTATGCTGAACTTATAAATCTGTTGCCATTTTGTCTCTGATGAATGCTAAATTGGGCTTGTTTTTATTTTCCCTTTGGCAGTTTGGAGCTATAATAGTAGTCACATTGATTCAGCTATTATGATTTGTCAATATTGCTGTTTCAACCTCGTGTAAGGATAAGGACAAATGAATGATCATGTGCATATTCTAATGATACCATATCTAGTAGATGACATGTAAAATAGTATTCTTGCCTTTCTTCTCCCTTCCTTTTCATGTTTTATTTTCAAAACCTCTTGTTTCTGTTTATTTATTTCTGCCAGCACGATTCCGGTTGTATTTCTTTTTAATGTTTTTCATTCATGTTCAAGCACTGCAGTTTGGCACAAATTCTTTTGGGGCATCAGCTCATTATACTCGTCGTTTTTCCTCAAAATCTCATGGCCGTATTGCAGGCAGAATTGGAAGGTAAGTTTGCATATTGATATTGATGATTAATAAGTGAGGCAAGTTAATATTTATTCTTCTTCTATGCTGTTTATGCTGATAAATGAGCTTCTATTGCAATGTATAGTGTGACATGTTTCGTGCATTCTGTTTATGAGGTTTACATGTATTGTATTATCTGGACTGTAGAGTTATGCATAAATGGTACCAAAACATTGTAAATAAAGATGATACCCTACAAAAGAAAATAAAATCTTTTGTTCAAGAAGCTGAGAGAAACAGTTCCTTGTGTCATTTAACTGCAACTTCCTCTAAGACTTCTTGGTCGGTGATTTCAAAGAGGGTGCATCTCACTATGGGAAGGGGAAGTATCATGGAAAATGTTTGATAAAGAACTGGGTTAAAATAATTGAAACACATACTCACAAGCGTATATACAGTTGTTCAAGTTTTCATAATTTGTTTGAAAAATTCAGAAGTGTAGTTGAGACATAAAAAACGCAAATTCTAATCCAAATGATCAATTTGATGATCAGTATATGTTAAGAAAACTTCAATGCAGTAGGCAATAAGTTTGCTGTCAAAGATGTGTTTATTCCAAATAGTTTATTGGAAATATTTAAGAGTGATAAAAGTTTATTAATGCAAACATTCCTTTAATTGACCAAGACATGAGGTTGTTTAATGCTGTCGTTTAGCTGTGGCATGTTGGCAGTCAAATCTACATCTTTCAATGAGTAACTATTTCTGTTAAGTAGTTAATTAGAACATTGGCTGCTAAGTTTAAGGTTCTGCAGTGAGTTCTTATTCTTTCTTTTTTCCAGCACTGCTCTTGAGGTTGAAGTTGGTGGTGGGAGAAAAGTATCTGATTTTAGTACTGTCCGCATGTTGTATACAATTGGAATTCGGGTAACCACTTATATCTTAGCCAAAAGGGATTTCACATTATGATGACATATTATGGTGAAAAATCCTACCTATTCATGCATATAGCTATGAAGAAATCATGTGTTCCTGCAACCAAGGGTTATCATTTTGTTGACACTCACCTGTTTAGTTAATCCATACTTTTTAAATATATGTGATGTTATTGTCATATAGGGGTAAAAACCGAAAAGGTTTTTGAATCTTTCCTTCTGTTGACAGGGTGTCTTTTGGAAATTTGAGTTGCATTGAATCTGTCCTTTTGTTGACAGGGTATCTTTTGGAAATTTGAGTTGCATTGAATCTGTCCTTTTGTTGACAGGGTATCTTTTGGAAATTTGAGTTGCACCGTGGAGGGCAAAAGTTAATTATTCCTGTAAGGATATTCATGTCCTCTGATTTGTTTCAAAGATCATTTATATTTGAGGCATGCCATTGCTTGTATGATTGTCATGTGCAGTACTTCTTTCCTTTAGTGCTGGGATCAGCTGGGATAGGATCCAGAAATAGAATTCTGCTTGTATAGACTGGGATGGGATCATATCATAGGATAATATATTTTATCCTTACATGATTTTGACTTCTCCGAATGAAATGCTTTATAATTGCACCCAGAACCTATGTTATAAAATTTAGAAATTTATCATGCGGAAAACTTTGTCTAATTGTCAACGTTTTAGTTGGAATTAAAAGATACTATTGTAAGTGTACATGACTTGAACTTTCTACATTGTGAACTACACTTGGACAATATATCATTGGGAAAGTAGATCTAAGTTGAGATGGTATGCTATGGCTTAGACACAAAGGTGCAAATGCATGCTTACCTATGAACTTTTGATCCATGTATTGATGTGTGATAATAATTACTTGTATGACGTTGTGTGTAAACAAGTTTAAGCAAAAGAAATTGCACACTAAATGCAAGGAAGAAATAGAAATTTAGTTTGCCATGTTAGGATTTTTGTAACAGAGATTGATCTCTTGCATTGATTACTATTCTTGCATATAAATCTGTTGCTTATGTTTGTTATATGCAGATTTTGCTTTCCAGGCATTTAAATCCTGTGTTAGCTACTGGGGCATTTGTAGTTCCAACATCAATTTACTTTATACTCAAGGTAATCACTTACATTTGTCCTTAAAGTTTTGACCAATTGGTTTTACAGTTTGAATATCTTATTTGCAATATACTTTTGTAAATAATTATCCTTGTATGTACAATTGCAGAAATTTGTTTTCAAACCATATTACCGTAAGAGGGAAAAACAGAAGGCTTTAGAAAATATGGAAAAGACTGCCACCCAGGTATGATTACTCAAATGCATTAGGTATTCTTAATTTTTATATGCCTTTTTGGCCTCTTTATTACTTTAATGAAGATACTAGAATTCTTCTGCTGTTGTATATTTATGATGTAACTTCTTTCTATTTAAATGTCTATATTAGTTGGTTACAGTGTTTCTCACATGAATGAAAGCCAAGATGTAGTCGGTGTAGTCTTTTACCATACATTTGTAAAGCCATGCTTTGATGAATGATTTTCATGATATTTCAGCTGGGGATGTGGAGCATATAACTTTTAATAATTATGATTAAAATATTTTGGGCTTGCTTACTATTTTTATTAGCAGCTGATTCTTTTTTAAAAAATTTTAATAATGTATTGTACTTGATGTGTATAAAGGTTCGAGAGGCAAGGGAAGCAGCTGCAAAAGCTCAGCAATTGTTAGAAAATGTGGCCAGAAGGAAAACAAATAAGCAACAGGAAACTGATGGACTGGTTATTACTAAGGCGGTTTATGGAAATCGTAAAGCATTAAAGAAAGGAGATGAACTGAGAGAAACAAATGATGAATTAGCCTTACAAGTGTTGGATGTAACATTACCTCTTAATTTCCTTGTTACCGATCCAGGGCAACTTAAGGTTTGTTTCTTCTAAATCCTGTTTGTTGACTGTATGATTATATATATGTCATCTATTTGCTGTTATAACTGCCTCGATTAACTAGTTAATAACTCAAAAGAGATTGTACAGTGAAATTCCCACTAGTAACTTTTAGGGCATGAGGTAACTGTATGGAAAATTTTGCACCAGAACCCATCCAAAAGATGTTAGGGAAACCTAAAAGGAGTTTGCATTTCTTTTGACTTTAAGACTCTTGAGAAGTTCATTTAGTAAATACAACAGAGATTTGGATAATTTGACTTTATTGTGGTACATGGTTGTTTGTTCCCACTAGCATAAGATTGGTTGATTTTCTCTCGATGCAGCTTCATGATGGTGTAAAGAAGTCAGGCATCATGGGCTTCTGTGATCCTTGCCCTGGAGAACCTAAGCAATTGCATGTGGAGTACACTTACCGTGGTCAGAGATATGAGGTATTACTATCACAGATCACTCTTTCTTATTGTTTTAACCCAAAATCATCTTGATAAATGGTAATGAAGGCATTGACCAATTCGAAATTTCTGAATCAGGTGGTTGTGGATGATTATGAAGGGTTGCAAATACCCCAGGTGGCACACAGAATCTGAAATCACAATTTTTAACTTGATTTCCTGGTTACCTCTGGCAATTTTGCATGCTCGACATGCCTTGGAGGAACCTGAATTAGATCACCAAAATTTCCAGTTTTATACATTTATTTACGTGTATATGTGGAATGACCAACCTAACCAGGGCATTGAAGAAATTAATTTAGTTTATTTGGTTTAATTTTCTGATTGTAGAATAAATGTCATATTTTTGTAATTTTCCGGCTGTAGAATAAACTCTATAGTTCTGTAATTTTCCCTTGGATTCAAACACCTCAATCTCGCAATCTTTTGAAGCTCAAAATTGTTACCTATATATGCCTTTGATTAAGTTATGATCTATATTAATTTCATGGGCTTAGAAGCATTTTCTTCTTGGTTCTTTAGAGCTACAAGGATATCTTAGTCGTATGAAATAAAAGTATTTTTAGAATAAAAAGAAAAAAGAAATAGGAGATTATCTGTTAATTATCTTTGGCTAAGTTTCTCTTACTCTGTTCAATTCATACACGCACATTGACAACACCCAACAGAAACTCAAACAAGCAGGGAAAAGTGCATACGGTTACTCAATCTGAAACCATGGGAACCGGAATTCCAATAGAGACTATAAAAATGGTTTTAATCTTAAACTCTCTTGAGGGCAGCTCATGGCTATTAGTTAGAAAGAAAAGAAAAGACTAGTACAGCTCTAGTTATGAGCCTAATGACGAAGCTAGGAGTCATGAAAAAGTGTGTTTAATGATGAGTTCACTACTTGCTGGATCGAAGAATGCTTCGATTATGGTAGAACCAAATTCATTCATGGTTTTCGATCCATGGATTCCAACTGCGATGGGTTTGGTCAGAAGCTTAACCCCTTGCTTCCAATATCTGTGGTCTGAACCAACATGCAACAAAACCCTTGATGAATATGGTGAGATGATAAAAGTTCTTTAATGTCCTATATGTTCGTTTATGGCAAAAATTTAGACAAAAATGTAAATACCATGCAAAATACATTACATTCTCAGGCCAATAAAGAATTACAACTATACCTGGCCTGGTTGATACTACAATAGAATTCTCAGCATCCATCACCCAATCCATCCACAGAACAAATCCATGACATAAACCATGTTCGGTGAATTGAACCTATAAGAAAGACAAAGAATTAGTTGCAAGGATATAATAACATCATTAATAGTTTTTGAACTAGTATAGGCTTCTTTTTTCATTTTGGGCAGGGGGGGGGGGGGTGAAGGTGTACCTGTGCTTTTCCATAACATGAAGTTATTGGTTTTAAGAAATCAAACTCTAAGATGGTAAATATCTCACTTAGCTCCTGAACACGTTTAATGCAGTTGTATTAGCAACAACACCATAATTTTCATTCTTAAATCAATTGTATATTACATCAATTACCTTAATCTCACCACACTGCCAGACAGAGAAAGGAAGACAGGGACTCTCTTTCGGTGCTGGTAATTCACCACATGCCCCTAAGGTAGTATTTACTACAGAATGGTCAAAGCCTTCAACTTCACCTAAGCAACAGCGACTATTCCAAAGGTCCTGTACAAGAGGTTACCGGGACAGAATTTGTGGTCATGTCATACTTGTATAAATCACACAAAAGAGGGTAAATTCCTTCTAATGTTTCTTTATTTCTTTATTCATTTTCCCTGTATCAATGAAGGAGTCTTAGGGAAGCATTTGATAAAGTGAAAATGCCAACTTACTGGGAGAGACATAGCACAAGCCTTCAGTATTCCTTTACAAGGCATTATCAATGCATCCTCTGAAAGGACAGGATCAAGCAAGGTACGGTCCCTCCTAAATCCAGACCAAAAGGGAGGAAGCAGATAAATGGAGAGTGAATGGCTAATAAACACATAAGCATTGATCTTTAAACAAGCTGACTTATGGAAGCTATGATAAGAAGAGAAGAGAACATACCAAAATCGCAGATTCTGCCATGGAAGCATTCCTTCGTTTGCATAATAGGACGGTTCTCCAATTAACAGGTCAACCTGTGAAAGAAGACATGATCTCAATTTGTTTGAATTGTTTATATAATTGAGTATTAGAACATTAAATCTTACATCAGAACATATTCAAGCAGAATAGGATTGATTTTATGATGCTCAAACAAAGATCATTGACAACTTCTAAATAATAGAAAACTGCATATGACAATAGGATTTGATGCATTAGAAAGTTTGCATCTTAAGAACCAGCTCTTTGACCCGTTTTCTAATTTTCTAAAGAGACGAGTGAAATTAAAAGAAAATAAAAGGGGTCCAAAGAACACATGTAAAGCAGAGTGATATGCTTTTTTATTTTTACTTTTCTCTTTGATAGAAGCAGAGTTATATTCAACAAGAATGTGATGCTGGCAAGCAAGCCAAAGCAGAAGCAGGACAAAAGTTACCTTCTTCCCATGAGTATCAAGCATGGTCAAACATGCTTTCCACTTTTCAGGAACTTCTACACGATCCATAGAAAAACCATTTGCCTTAGCAACAGTTTCCACATATTTGGCACCCTTGTCTCTCAACCCAGGAAACAATGATATTACATGTGATGTTTTCGAAAGATTTGCAGCAAGAAGTGTTAAAAAAATGCTATCATCCACAACAACACATAATGGGTTAACTCTTCCCTGCAACTGCAACAATAGAGTTTACAATTAAAAGCACGCAAAAACAAAAGGCACAGATAGGGCAAAAAGAAGAAGAAAATTAGTGGAAAAGAAAATTAATATTGACTGTTACTCAAGAAATTCTGAAATCATCCATAACTGTTAGAATGCAGCTGTAAGTAAAGATGTGGGAAAAAGACAAACATTGAGAGGAGAGAGCTTACAGCTTTTCTTACTGCTACCAACATGGTCAATCGCCATTCACTGTCTCCATAAGTTGCAATTCTTTCTGGTGACACTAACAGCTGAAAATCCCCAATTCTTTGGTCATGCTCCCTTATGTCAGTTTGAGGGCCTCGGACATTGAGATTATATGAGACACTAGTCTCTTCATGAGTAGCTTCCAAAAGAACTTCTTCTCCCTCTGATACAGGCATACCTTTCCCTCGAAGGAACCAGACACACTGCTTCCAGTGGTCACACCAATTCCCATTTCCTAATGAAGCATCAGACAAGAATTACTCCATAATCTCAGAGAATAATTTCTATTTTGTTAGGGATTGGGAAACATCATCAGAACAGGAAAATGATTTGAGCAGAACTCTGATCCCATCTACTGGGTTCACATCATTTGAATATAACCATAAGAAAAGCATTATGCCAATCCTATTAAGTTATTTGACTTTGAAGAATGTGAAGAGTAGACAGATCATAATGTGATCAAAGAGCTATGCACAAACAATTGGAGACCTGACTCACCTATTTTAGCTGGTGAACTTACCCAGCTTGGAGCAGTGGAATAAAAGACTGTTCCTTCACGATCAAGTTGAAGAATCCACCTGCAAACAAACACATAGAGTTTATTGACAATCTCTAGAACAGAAACTTCTGGTACAAATCTCGCATATATAACAATAATTACCATGAAACTACAGCATGAATGCAACCAGAATCTGTCATCTTGATTTGCACCTTAGTCTTCCCATGGCTGTCTGGCCGTTTCCAAAAGTCAAATTCAAATATTTTGAAGGGTTCTGAGAGCTGAATGAATTCTAAATTAAGTAGGAATTAAACTGCTGGGACTTTCTTGGAAGGCTGTAAAACAGTGTGTAATGTAATGAGATTACCAGTTTTATTTCTTTCCTTACAGCATCACAATGCATTGGATGCTGCTGCAATTTGAAATGTATAATAGTCTCCAAGCCCGTAGGAACAAGATGAATACCATCTGATGCTTTTGCTTCACTACCAAATAAATCATGAAGCTTCCACAAGTATGGACTTTCAACTAGCTGAAGTATCAGGAGAGGAAATACAAAATGCTCAAAAAAAAAGTCAAGATTCTGAAACCCTTCAACCTAACTAATAGACTAATGGTTCAAAATAAAGATGAAGACCTGGCCATAAGTAACAGCTCGGTACGGCACTGTTAGTGGATTTTCCACCAAGAGCTTGTCATGTGCATGTTGTAGAGTTGGAATCAGCCCTTCCCCCAACAACTCTGAGTCCAATATCTCACTAACCTGCACTTACATTATCAGAAAACAAGCATTAACATTAGAAAATAAGCAATTAAACCACAACTTTCCATTTCTCAACATCCAAAACGCAAACTTGAACATTTTTAAAAATACGGTTATAAGAACCAATGCAAATGTAGGGTTAATGATTTGACACTCACAAGCACATCAGCACGACAAGGAATATCAACACCAACTTCGAGTTCATCAGAACGCTTATTAATAAGATTGATATTTTTTCCAATACCATTTCGATGCAATACTTTCCTCATCAACTTCGCCATTGGAAGATAAGATTCACATGCTGTTGTCCTTCCGTTTAATCCCATTGCTCGCGCAGCCATCATTGATAAGAGCCCAGTTCCCGCACTGCACAATATTATCAGTGGCCAATTCAAGATATAATTATTCAAAATTTACTTCCTTTTGCTCGTTAGATTTAGATACAAATAATCAACGAACAACTTTTAACGATTAAAATTTAAACTTCTGCGAATACTAAACCATATAAAGATGAAAATAAATATAAAAAAGAAAGTGGCTAAACTAACAGGCGAAGACTAAAAAGTTATACTGTTGATTATTGAATTTTGAAAGAGTTACCCGATGTCGAGCACGTGGCAAGGTTTGGTTACAGTTTTGTCAATGGCTAAACGGAAGGCTTTGTTCCGGTAAGAAT
Organism: Theobroma grandiflorum; assembly: GCA_036013995.1. Taxonomy (NCBI): domain Eukaryota; kingdom Viridiplantae; phylum Streptophyta; class Magnoliopsida; order Malvales; family Malvaceae; genus Theobroma; species Theobroma grandiflorum. The sequence continues at coordinate 4,203,732 of CP142131.1, read as the reverse complement.
CGTTGAGCATGTCGAGATACGACGTCGAACCTAAAAGTGGTTCCTTGGAACATTCTGGGAGTTCGTCGCTGTCTTGGATGACGACCCACTCTGAGTTTCCAGTGAGTGGGTCGAGTTTGAGTTGGAAGACTCGCTGGGGAGAGTAGGAACTCATGGCTCCAGGTAAGGGTGCTTTGAAGTGAAGGAATGAGTTGAGGATCAAAGTCAAACGAGTTGATGAGCGAAGGGAGATGGAGGGAATTAGGGTTTTGTAGATGAGAGCGTTCATGCGACTGAAGTGGAAAGAGCTTTTAGCGAATGGCGGTGCTTTGCTGTTAGTATGTTTTTCTCTGTCCGGCCATGGCAAACTAATTTATTAAAGACTAAAATTAACAAGGCTTTCCAAACCAAAAAAAAAAACCAAAATGGAAATTTATTGACTCAAAAATGCAAAGGGAAGAAAGAGGAAATCATATAATAATAAGAGATAAACGCTCCGTATTGGACCTTATTGCGAAAACGCAAAGATAAGAGAATACGAGATCGTTTTGGAATGGGTAAAGGGTGATTAGGGATTAGGGATTAGGGATTAGGGATTGGGAAATTCTCAAACTGGGGGTAAAATGGCGGGAGCGACCTCACCTTCTCAACCATGCATCTTCTGTCAAATTGCTCGCGGTTCCACCTCCACTCCTCTCCTTCACTCTGTTCGTTCTTCTCTCTTTGTCTTTATATCCTCTGTTTGGTTACCAAGTTAATTCCACGGTCGTCTTCTCTTCTACCAGCAACCAAACAGAATTTTCCTGGATATTACGTTCTATTTAAATCTGTTTTTACTCTCAGGATGACAAGGTGGTTGCATTTCGAGACGTCAAGCCTTCTGCTTTCAGGTTTCCCAAATTTCTCTTATATTGAAAAAGTTATTAAATTTGTTGATATTCGAAACTTTTTTAATATAAAATTGCCATGGTCGCAACGAAATCCTTTAGTAAATCGGAAATTTATTGAATTTTTTTATAGGCATTACTTGGTGATTCCTGTGGAGCATATTCCCACTGTTAGAGATCTTCAAAGAAGAAATGAAGACTACGCTTTGGGTAAAATTCCCCCTTTTCCTTTTCTTCTTTCATTTTTAGTTTTGCCTTAGCTAAGTTTGTGTTATTGCTGTAATGCTGTTATTCTCCAGTAAGTCATATGTTAAATGTGGGGCAAACTTTGTTACGCAGAGATGTACCTCAATCAAATCAATACAGGTATTGCTTCTAATAAAGCAAAGAACTTTGCTAAATAGATCTTCTTTCATATACTATATTATAAGTATTGATCAATGTTGAATAGTCCTTATGGCCTTTCTTTACCTGACTTGATGGTTGTCGTCTGTTTATTGCTGCATAATATGTTACTTAAACCTCTTTATAAACAGTCATATTTTATGTGTCACAAGGTGTGTCCTTTTCCACCTGCCTTACTCTATGCATTAATTTTATATAGGTATTACCTCTAAATGCAGTGGATAGTGCAGCATGAGGGTGTAAAATACAGAAACACTAGCCTTTTCCCTGTTGAAACCATTCTTTAAACTAGCATGCTATGGTTGACAACATGTGAAAATGGCTATAAGAATCAGAATTCAATTTCCCCCCTGAAAGCCATGAAGATATTGAAAATTGTATGGTTTCTGTTCTGATGCTCATTGTTGTTTGATTAGTTTTACATTCACTTCATTGTTGGCAAAATGTACCTTAGAATCGTTGATCTTTTCCTGCATGAGTTGGGTGGTGAAGGAGCTGAATCTTACCTTTCGGGATGGGTGAGGGGAGAGTATCAAGGACATGAGTCTTACTTTGCTTACCAGAATTTATTTGAAACTTGGTGGTAGATAATACCCTTCTCTTCAATTTCAAATGTACTTGTGAATCATAGCACTATCATATATAATACGGGATTGAATGAAAATAAAGTAGCTTTGGGAAGCTGCATAAGTCTAGAAAGAAGTAGGTCCTGGCCTCATGGGTTAGCTGAAGTCAACTTTTTATTCGAGAAATTTTTTTTTTCTCTCAGAATTTTGTTATTTGAAAGAAGGTTTATCATCTGATCCTCTTGCTCCTTTTGGGTTTTGGCAGATTTGGTTTTCATCAGCCTCCATTGAACAGTGTTGACCATCTCCACCTCCACTGTTTGGCTCTTCCCTTCATACCTAGGTAGTTGTTTGGCTGTTAGTGAATTCCTCTGCTTTTACTTTATTTATTTTTCTTTTTATTCTACCTTGATATTTTCCAACAAAGTTTGAAAAACCTTGAAGTACATATTTTAATTCTTTAAGAATTTGAACAGATGGAAACATGTAAAATATTTGTCTTTGGGACCACTTGGTGGGTTTATTGAAGCCGAGAAGTTGTTGGAGAAGATAAAACCTCTCTCACCAATTCCTTCATAGGTGCAATTGGATCACAGTTGGATTTCTCTCATATTGGACTATAGTTTTTTTGTTCTTTTGCGTGTATATCTGTAAGTTCCCTAATGATTCATTGTTGTTCAAGATAAGTAATGCCCTTATCGGCTTATTCTTCGTAAGTTCTACTACAAATTGTTGTTTTACCTGATAAGAGTTGTCATTCTTAATAAGTTTACATAAACATTTTAACATGCATTTTCATAAATATCGCAGATCTTTTCTTTTGTCAATAGTGCATTCTAGACGTGGCTATGTGCATGTCTCTTTTGAAGCTGTAATTTAGGGTGCTTAGCATAATCAATGCTCCTATTTGTACTTTTGTTCAGGTCACATTGTTTGAGACTAATGGTAAATTTGTGTCTGGTACACAAGGGACGCGAAGTTTATGGGCTAAGAATGGTCTTGTCAGCATCTGAGATTAGAAGTAGAATTTCAGTATTGGTGACCTAGCCCTGATCCTCTGTTAATCATTTTGACATTTTTTTAGCATGGTCATAATATGCTATATGTGATGGAAAAATAGAAGTGTTGCTGGTTAGTATTGCAACCTATAGTAAATGCTGCTACCTGCTAGAGGGTGAGTTTTTTCTGTTTGGTGAGTATCAGAAGGTTCGGCTCTTTACAGATTTGACATCCATCGAGCAATTCTCAAACATGATTATTTAAATTCTACTATCATAAACACAATATTGAACACAATACTTGTAAAGAACCGTTGTTCAAAAGTTTCAACTTAATACTTAGTGACTGCCATATTTAAGGAGAGTCTGTCCATTGTATGCAGTTCTATTTGGTTTTGAATTTGTCAGTAAGGCCTAAGAAAACAATTTGGGCAGTTTCTTGAATTTCTAATGTAAGACAGTAGCAGAGAAAATTGGATTTTTTTTTCTTTTAAGATTGGGAATAAGTTTGTTAGATATTACTTGTTACCAACGTATAACTGGATTCATGTGATAGCAGATAAATTTCAATATTGGTTACATCTTGTGCCGGAATATGTTGTTCTTAGGCATTAATATTTTTGGGAGGCTTATCTGAGGATACCGCAATACAAAAGTCAGAGATTAATTGTGATTAATGTGACTAACCCTCATTGTTTTTCCGTCTGTGAAAGCCACTTTTGTGAACCTTAAGATGAAACACGGCACAATCTGCTCACATGCATCTTGTGCAATGAGAATGGAGACAGCTTGCAGAGCTTTTAAAGTGGTCTTGTTCATCGTTTAATACTTTGTACAGCCTTGACTGGAAACTCAAGAGTTAGCTGGTTGGTGAAACGATGGCACTCGAATTATCTGGTTGGTGAAATCATGGCAAAAGCAGCCCTACTTTCCATCCTGGGGAATGAAATCAAGTTGAGGGAATTAAACTAGTGTAAAGAATTAAGGAACTCAGCCCAACATTGTTAAGCTTCTTACTGCTTAAGCGTTTGAAGAAATTCTAGTACGACGTGATACGAGTATTTCCATACATCAACCTGTCGAAGTGGGAGTCCTGAGAAGGTAAAACTCTCAAATCTGGACTCATAAGATTGAGAAAGGTACCAAAAGAAAGCAAAGCAGATATGTGGGGACTCACATACACAAATGAGTAAGAGAAAACAATCTCATACTAATAAATGAATTAGCTGGATTTTGCTATTGCTTGTGAATTCCCTCAGCTTTCTATGAAGTTTGGCTTTGCAGAGGACCACTTGTTTTTATGTTTTGGACTTCAAAATACTCTTAATGTTGCGGCATGAATTGCAGTCGGCTGGTTGTTTGCTAATCCTTATTCTTATCTGTCAATTTAATTCTCACCAGACAGAATGTGACCAAACCTCATACTATCATTTAGATAGGTATACCATCCATTAAGTAAAACATTCATCAGACGGTCACGCTTAACAAATTCGAATTCCCCAATAGGTTTTTCAAACGGTGTTCAGTTGTCGATGTTTTGTCGACTAGAAATAAAAGAGAAAACATTAAAAATGGTTTCATTATCATTGAAAGGAAAAAATCTTTTTTGTAATGTTGTGATGTTTGGGAACCCTTGTATAGCTGGCTCCCGTAATACCTCCGAAAAAGGCCGTGGAGTAGGACGATGACGGCGCCAACTTTTTCTTCCTCAAAGCATGGCGGCCATGATTTTTAGGGGAGGCATGGCTGAGAAAAAGAAATCATGAATAGCCTGGTTGGGTTTTATAAGGTTGTGGGTTCTGGAGTACAGCTATATTATTTGTTTATGAACAAATTATAATAGACCCCTTTGTTTGCTTGTAGCCTTGGCGCTTGGCAACCATTACAAGAACAGGTCGCTGCTTTTGGTTCCCCCATTTCTTTCCTCCACCACGAAAGGAGTTGGGCATGGTGAGGATTTGGGTTTACTTCTGGCTTGGCAGCTTCCTCATATTTATTGATTATGTACAAAATATTAAAAAGGAAGAATAGCATTTGTGATTTTGTATACACGAATTTAAGGTTCGGCTCCAATTCGTAGCTTGGGGCCCCATTTTCCATATTGTCACATCGGTAGCGCAATGCTGCTACGCCGATGCGGGGCTCGCGGGAACCTAACTAGGGTATATAACTAAAGCTTCTCTGCAAGCCTGAAGCTGTACCAAAAAAAATATTAATAATAATAAAGCTCGGGGCTTTGCCCTGAAAAGAAACTAATCCTTGGGACCCAAGTGGCTTCGGCCCACTTTTGAACTGCCACTTTGGCGGGCACTGAACCTTCTGAAAAAGCCAGCTCACATTGTTACGTGTCTTGAGCTAAAGGCTTTTGTTTTGGGTTAGATCATACGAAGCGGCAGGTGATAGGTCAAATTTTCCCTTGGATTTATTTGATGGCTGATCATGAGCATGGAATTTATGCCAGGAAGCAACCCCATTCTCGATGTCTCGACCCTGAACGGTGATGGTCAACATCAGTACTCACTCGGAAAGATTAGTTTCTGGTCTGTTAATCCTTCCCTCAAAGTATATATTTCATTGATGGTTAAATTTAGTTACATGTGTATTTTTTGCCCATCTATTTCATTCAAGAGATTTATTGTGAGAATGATTCCTTGAGTGCTCTTTTCATTACACCAAAAAAAAACAAAGAGAATCAAACTGCATTGTGTTTCTTCCTGTTCACATACAATGAAAGAATAAAGGGTGTGAAGCAATTTGACAAGTACTTTCTTTCAACATTAACATTGGCTTTTCACAATTTTTTTTATAGATTTTCAAATCATTTTCAAAACCCTTGTAAGCATATTTGCTTAGGAATTTGATTATGCATCACAAAAATAAGAACTCAAAATCACTTGGTCTCCTCAACTTCGTGGACTGTTCTGGCCATCCGTGAAGTGAAATGTCAAAAGATTTTTAATTAGAGGCAAATCGAGACATAAAATCAAGGTGAAAATTTTAGGTGGATGGATTCAATGGCAGCTGAACAAGATACATGCACGATGTTTCATAGTCACAAGAGTACGAGACAAACAAAAAGTAGTGCCCACACTTCATCTCAAAGGGGTCCCAAATTTCCACAGCCTAAAGTTGGAACAATCAAAGGACTTCCCCTGTTTTTCTCGTCGCAATAATGGATTACTTGACTTTCTCTCAATACCAGAATCATAACAACAAATCTTTCATTTGTTTTCCTTCAAGACAAGAGGAAGAGCGCTCTTTCTTTTGTTTCCTCGAGGATGATACAAAAATTATTGTCCTAGGTAGGTCCTTGAGTAACCATAAACAAGCTAAGTTTCACTTGCAACATTATTTCATCAATTATTGGATTGGGGTTTTCAACTTGATTAGTTTTACCCCTTTTTTCAACTTAATTGGACTTGTAAACTTTGTTTATTTATGGCCATAGATCAAACAAGAAGCCCCAAAACTCTCAAAATCACTTTCCAGTTTCAAATGTGATGTAAAAAAGAAAAAAAATTTCGCAAATTTGCCACAGTACGAAACTGAGAAATGAAAATTCTTATTCAGAGAGTCCGGCATTACTTTTTGCAGAGAACACAACCACTGCTGGCTAGATATATAAAGAAACTGATAAAGAGGCTCATAAAGTGCTCTGTTTTTATTGCTTCTATTGGGTATTTAATTTGCCATCATTTAAAACTACCTCAATGTATTTGGTGCTTCTTCCCAAGTTATTCAGGTTTAATGCTGCAGTTACTAAGGCTGCCTCAAGCAATTGCAAGTCAGCCAACGCAATAAAAAGGGTCCCAATTAAGATTATAAGAATTTAAATTTTTTTAAAGAAAAAGGGGTCTTAATTTTGGAGTCTACTCGGTACATCAACTTTGAGTTTGACACAAAAGGAGTCCAGCAATGCAATATAGAGATTGAACTTTGACTTTTCCGCTTTTGACCTTGGGTTGTTTATTTGCTTTGCTTACAATTACCTTCATTTTTGCATTTTGCTGTGTATCATGCATTAAAATATGAATCACGCTGTTCAATCAATAATTTAATGTGGAATGGACAAATATGCAAGTAACACTCCATTTTTATTCACAAAAATAACTCTCTGTTCAAGAGAATTGACAAAAAATGCATTCCCCATAAAATATCAGAACAATGAACAGGTTAGCACCAAGTGAAAGGGCCACTTGGTACTTCATGGAATCCTATCCTCCTCCTTCAAATTACATCACCATCTGCATTAGTTGGAGACAGAGCACTGCTTAATTGGGAAAAGAAAGTTAAACCAATACCACAATTTTGTCTTTACTCAAATACAATGGAACCTCTTTATCTTATATCCTGACAGGCAATACTCTAATTTACATGAGAATGAAACTTACATCCCAAATCTCTTTCCCCATCTCTACTAATATGGACAGGCTATTATATATTACATATTTATATTCATGTATATGAAAATTTGATATATCAACAAAAAAGAGAAAAAAACAATACGAGTATTCAATAATTTTGTCTATAGTAGTATTTTGAAATTTTCAAGTGTCCCACCCCGTAGAATTTTTAGTGGACCATCGAGATTTCAGAAGTAACCGTTGAAAGTGAAAATTTGAATAGCTGTTTAATGTTCTGTTTGCCCGTTTTGTTGTAAGATGTAGTAAGCTTGTAACCGTGCCTAAAGATGAAGTTACCTCTAATCTAATCCTGTTTTAACTCTAATGTGCCCGCCCAAGGAAATTGTGGTAGACTTGTAGAACTAATTCACAACCAGCTTTTATTAAAATCCCCTGTTATCACCTGCTCATAAAAATTTGTAGGCATTGACGTGAAAAGCAAAAAGTAAAAAAGGTTTGAAAACACCCTTCCCCAAATCATCCCTCCCACCATCCTACCAACAAACCGGCACCTTCCCTCTCTCCCCCACCCAACCACTTACAAACGTCGCCCTGCACTTAACCAAAATTCAAATCCTCTCGCTCCTTCTCTGAGTTCCTCTGTTTCTTACATAAACCAAACGCCAAGCAAAAGGACGCTGCTTTTGCTCTGTTTTCTACAATTCTAAAGTCATGGCAACTTCCCTTTGCTTGCTATACTCGTTACTATTATCAACATGCTGGCTTACAATTTCAATGTCAGAAATGATTCTTCTTCCTTTAACACATTCACTCTCCAAAACCCAATTCACCACCCCACACCACCTCCTCAAAACCACCTCAGCCCTCTCGGCCGCCCGCTTCCACCAACGCAACCACCGCCACAAACAAGTGTCACTCCCTCTTTCCCCTGGCAGTGACTACACTCTCTCCTTCACTCTCGGCTCCCCTTCTTCCCCTGCTATTTCCCTTTACCTTGACACAGGCAGCGACCTTGTTTGGCTTCCTTGTTCTCCATTCGAATGCATTCTCTGCGAATCAAAACCACCACTCTCTCCTCCTCTAAACCTCTCCTCCTCTGCCACCGCCGTCCCATGTAAATCCTCCGCCTGCTCCGCCGCTCACTCCTCCCTCCCTTCCTCCGACCTTTGCGCAACTGCACGTTGCCCCCTCGACTCCATCGAAACCTCGGATTGCAACTCCTTCCCTTGCCCTCCTTTTTACTATGCATACGGTGACGGTAGCTTAATCGCCCGTCTTTTTAAAGACTCCTTAACTCTCCCAAACTCTCTCTCTATCCAAAACTTTACTTTTGGTTGTGCCCACACTGCATTGGGTGAACCAGTTGGTGTAGCCGGGTTCGGGTTTGGCCGGCTTTCTTTGCCAGCTCAACTTTCCTCTGTGTCTCCTCAACTTGGTAACAGATTCTCCTACTGTTTAGTTTCTCATTCGTTCGATTCTGACAAAGTTAGGCGACCAAGTCCGCTGATTCTTGGTCGGCACGAGGAAAAAGAAAAGCAGTTTGGTAATGAAAATGTTGAGTTTGTTTACACGGACATGCTTTCCAACCCTAAACATCCTTATTTTTATTCTGTTGGGTTGGAGGGAATCTCTGTCGGGAAAAGTAATATTCCGGCGCCGGAGAATTTAAAGAGGGTTGATAGGAGAGGGAGCGGAGGGATGGTGGTGGATTCAGGTACAACTTTTACGATGTTGCCGGCGAGTTTGTATGACTCAGTTGTGACTGAGTTTGATCACCGCGTTGGACGAGTTTACGAGAGAGCGAGCGAGGTGGAAGAGACAACAGGGTTGAGTCCATGTTATTACTATAACAAAGTGGCCAAAGTTCCTGTGATTAGTTTGCATTTTGTGGGGAACGGATCAAGTGTGGTGTTACCCAGGAGGAATTATTTTTACGTGTTTATGGACGGTGGTGATGGGGTTAGGAAGAAGAGGAATGTGGGCTGTTTGATGTTGATGAACGGTGGTGATGAGAAGGAGTTGAGTGGTGGGCCAGGGGCTACTCTTGGTAACTATCAGCAGCAAGGTTTCGAGGTGGTTTATGATTTGGAGAAAAGGAAGGTTGGATTTGCAAGGAGAAAGTGTTCTTCTTTGTGGGATAGCTTGAAAAATTAAGTTAGATTTTGAATAAAAATTAAATTTCTAGGTTTCTATTTCATGTTAATGGGTTTTTACTTTCTACTCCCTGGGGCTTGCCTGCACTTCAATTTTTGCTTTATGGACTCTACCAATCCTTTATATTTAAATGTTAATACCTCCATGTCAAGTCTGAGGTGGATAATGAATAAAGCAAATATTGAAGTGTAGAGAAGAAAAAAAATGTAAAAGTTTGTGTATATTGGAATTGGAAATAAAATTTGGTTTCTCTTTTGCAAAGCGTTTGGTGGGATTTACTTCTCCAAGCTGGTGGGTCAGTGAATATGTCCAGAAATAGTTTGTGTGTCCTGTCAACTGATCAGACATCACAGTGAAGATCCTGATCCTGCAGGGAGAAATGTTGCCCAAGCCTCTGTGCCCTTCTCTCATCGAAATGTACTGATTGGAGAGTTGGTGGGTGAAAAGCGTCATATCCAATTTGGTTAAGATTTTGAGCATTGGCTGGAAGATCTATGAAACTGATCCATGATCATGGTACATTGAATCACTGGAACCCCAAAGGCCAAACCTGTTAAGATTGGGTAGGGGACGCCATAACTACTTCAGTAAAGATGTTTTCCTCCTCATTGGTTAGATTTTTCTAAAGGGGCTTGCGATATTTTTACCAAAGTCAGCAGGTCCTTGCTGTGCTTTAAGTTCGATTCTTGGATATCAATTAAGTGGACCATCCATTGATCCTTATCTAGACCGCAGCTTTATAGCAAAATCCAAATGGGATAGGTTTCCACTGATTCAAGAAAAGATTTGCCTATGTCCTCCAGAGATCTCAACGGAGGAGCAACAGATAGTTGCAAAACCCAACCAAAAAAAAAAATCTTTGGCAGATGATTTAGCTGGTTTTGGATTTTGATGCACGGATTCCACTAAGTGGCTCTCAATTTCTTTGTTGAGTTTGGATCCAATTATTTTTGCACAAAATTCATATATATTGTCTTGTTGATATATTTTTAATTTTTTCCTTTCTGTCTCATGTTTAGTAATCCATCTTAAATTGATGTTACGATGGAGATAGTTTAATATTGTAGTAAAGAAAAATGGAAGAATGATTAACTTTCGAGTATAGTATGCATACTTTTAATCATACAATATAAGCAATTAATCATTGTAAAATAAATAATTTGGAGAGTAATGATTACTAGTTGTATATATTTGAATAATTTATTTGTTCTTAAAAATTGTTACTACTAATGGGGTTGGTGCACAAGGCACCAATTATTTTTCCCCAAACTTGGTTCCTTTCGGTACCACGATCTTCCAAGCTCATCATAGCGAACCCCTTCAGCCAAGAAATGAATAAAGTGGCCTTGGCAGTTGTACATCTCAATCTTCTATCTGACAACTCTCCCCGTAATGCTCTGTATATTGACGTTGCTTTTCCACGTTTATCCTACTTACCTCAAAAATTTCACTACCAATGGTTGGACCTAGTCTCAATTTCAATCACTCGCATCTCCTGTAAATCTCTTGCTACATCAAACTCTTAGCACAGTTGAAAGAAACAAAGAAAAGGTCGGCTCATTCAGTGGACTATTGGTATACCGTCGTGTCAAACTTTTGGCTGATCTTAAGACAAAGCCACAATTATTGAATGGTAATCGGTATTATTAGTCACGAAACTATTTGATCACTCGTTCCGAAAAGTCTGTCCAATGTCTGATGCCTTGGGTTGGGATGAATGCGCACCCCAATGTCAGGGGGCTGCGGACCACAGTACTGGGTCCGCTTAGTCATGCAAACCAGCTGTCCCCCATTGAACCCTCACTTCCTGACTAAAACAGTAGAACTTGGCTTCTTCCACTTGTAGAGACCCCACCTTTCTTTAATCTTATTTTTTCGAAACAAGCTTCAAGCTAAACTAGCCTTTATTCCCTTAATCATATCGTTTTTGTAGGTGAGAAGTTCTTTGGGCACTACATTGATGTGATTAGTGAGTTTTAGATGTGGATAGCTTTTGAGTTTAAGTGTTTTGATTTGCTGACTCATCACCGTCGCTTTCGTCACACCTGGCAAAATACGACAGCGACGCCGCCGCGAAATTTTTTGTTGGGACAATGACGTCAAAATTTTTTTTTTAAATATGCTGCTCGATTTGCGAAGAGGGGAAAAGCGTGCCTGAGAGTGTGCACAGGACACAGCTAGCTGTCGCCGTACGTGTGCGTCCAGATGCTTCTCCACGTGTGGGCCTCCACACTATTTAAGGTTCTTTGCTTTCCTGACAGCCCAAACGTGAGCAAAATCTTGTGTTGTATTTCAAGGACACCATGCCGTAATTGCCTTTAATCCAGTAAATATGCATTGGAAAGCTAGTATTATATTTCTAATCCGTTCATTGTACTTATCCAAATCTCACAATCTTCTGACTTTATACATGATAAGCATCACTATCACAAACTCAAATCTCCTATACTACAAGTAAAAAGATTAAGTAATCATTATTTTACATTTTGACTGAAACTTTGCAAGTCATTTAGGCCAGCTGACTAGGTCTAGATGACTACTATTTCACAATGTACATTGACTCTGCCCATGTCCTAGGATGTCTTACATTATTGCTTTATGGTATCAAGTTTTCAAAAGTAGTTCGTCATGGAAGATGTAAACAAGGGAAACAGGGATGGGGGAAAACAACCAAGAGGAATGGGAGGAACAACCGAATCTTGAACAAGAATATCTTGCGTGCCTGGCTCAGCTGTGTCTGATCTTTGGGACTTTGACCTTTAAAAGTAGTTAGTTTTAGAAAATCAAGATTGGGCTATCTTACTGCATTTGCACGGATTACAGAAAAAAGAAAGAATGTGAAGATGCATGTAGTTCAAAGTTTTCAAAGGGTTGGATTCCTTAGCTTTTGTCATTTACAATTTGACTTGAAGGGGAAGCGATCTGGCTGAGATTTGTATCTTTTTCTTAAACATAATTTCCTAGGCTTAGATCAAAAGGAAACAGAAAATCGCCATTCTCATTTTATCCTTTTCAAGTGGGTTTTCTGAGAGGAATGGGGCTCATACTCATAGGTCCAATTCGCCAATTAACGGACCCAAATTCAATGGAACTGAACCAGACTGTAATCCAACATTGGGCCTAAACCCCTTCTTCATTTCTACTCTGGGTTTATGTTTTGGTAAGTTGTAGCTGAAGGAGACTTACTGTTTCTGGGTGTTTTCCCGCTTTGAGAGGAAACTAACATGCCAAAAGAATCAGTTGCGCAAAACATGGAATCATTTGCTTTTACGCTGTTAAGACTCCTTGTCAATTAAGTTAATTCACAGATACTATTACACAAAGTATCACATTCCATTCCTCACCCGTTGTTTCCATAACTCTCCTTTTTTAGGTGAAATCATGTTTCATGTCCTCTGCTCACTCTTTTAATATTTGTTATATGGAACAACTTTGTATAATGCTGCTTTCTTCTGTTCATTTCCTTTTTCTTTTGCAAATGGTTTTATTCTCTAGAAATCTTGGTCATCACTTTTGGCATTGCTTTTAATTAGATCCTCAATAACTTTTGAATAAGAGAAGACTTCAACTCTTCTGTCTCCTTGCAGGACCTCAAAGGAAACATCTTTTTTTATGTAACTTCAAATGTTACATTCAGGCTTTGTGTTAATGAGTTAAAGACGTCTAGTTTTTGTTAGTAATTAAGAAACCTGCCAAGACAGAGTTTGTGGAACATTGATCATTGTTCAATCACATGCTGTAATTACGGCAGGTGAGAAATTATTTATTTGTTAATACGTTGGAATTTTTTGCTTTTGAAGTGTTTGTTTTGTGTAGAATCAATTGTCAATCAGAGTGCATATGCATAAATCAAATGAGAAATATAGGGAAATAGTCATAGATAAAGGCGGCGGCGAAAGTGAGGACTCTCCAAGTCGAGAAACATCTCAGTTTCAAAAGGGGATGGAAAAGCCTATCCATCCACCAATTGAAAACCATTTCCTTCTTCCTCCTCCTCAACGACAGAAACCATCTTCATCAACGACCTCATCAGGCCTTAAGTCCATGCTATCGTATCCGCTCAAGGTTCGTGATTCGTTGAAGAGAATTGGGAAGAACAAAAGCATGGAACTAATCCTTGAAGGAACTCATGATCCAAAAGATGAACAAATAGTTCAGTCTTTCCGAGAACAACTTTTCCTTGAGGGTCAGTTACCAGCAAAGCACAATGACTATCATACACTTTTACGGTAAGTTAATGTCAATGCATGAATGTCTTCTAAACATCTCTGTATTTTCTGATTTGTCCTCGTATTACACCAATATGGAGCTTTTCTAATGGTTTTAGGTTTCTAAGAATGAGAGATTTTGATCTGTCAAAAGCAAAAGAAATGTTCCTGAAATATCTTCAGTGGCGCAAGGACTATGGAGTTGATGCAATCCAACGGGTAAGTAAAGTTCAAACTAAATCCTAACTTTTTTTCCGCAAGAAATTTCATCACAATATTGACAGGCTAATGACCAACTTGGTTGCTTGCTGTCTGCAACTGCATCAAATCATCCTTCCTTTACTTTTGATGCCAGTGCCTGCGAGTCTATTTATCCATGCATCACATTAACTTTAGAAAGCTTCACAAATTTAATGCACAGCATAGCATATTATTAAATACTTGGTGTAAGATTTTTTTATATTGATGTTTTGCTGATTGAATCCCTGTCTAATACTTAATATTCTCCTTTGTCATGTCGCATAAATATTTTGTCATCCAGGAATTTAAGTTTGTTGAGCTTACAGAGGTGAAGAAATGCTATCCTCATGGATTCCATGGTGTAGATCGAAGTGGTAGACCAGTATACATTGAAAGGATTGGATTGGTAGACCTGAATGCATTACTACAAGTAACCAATATAGACAGATTTGTTAAGTATCATGTATCAGAACAAGAGAAAACACTAAATTTGAGATTTCCCGCAAGCTCAATTGCAGTCAAGAGGCATATAGCATCTACCACAAGTATCTTAGATGTGAAGGGAGTTGTAAGCATCTCTTCCCTTCTTTCCCCCCATTTTGTATCTTTCAAGGGAGAGCCTTGAAAGCCTTTATATGCTTTTCTTGCTAAAGAGTTTTACTTGTCTATAATCTTGTCAAGTTATATCATAGTATTATCAAGCCTAATTGCTAATTGATCTAAATTTATTGGAATGTTGTCTCTGCCAAGGGAATGTCTAATTTCTCAAAGCCTGCACGATATCTCTTCATGGAAATTCAGAAGATTGACAGCAATTACTACCCAGAGGTAAGTGAAATTCCATTTTATTTTCATTAGTTTAGATTGATGAACTGAGGAGATGTTGAGAATGGTTATTAACCGGTGAGCAATGCTTTCAAGCAACAATTTGTTGACTGATTCCAGAGGGTCGGATCAGGATGCATACTGCTCATGGCTAATTGCTAGGCATTAATGATGATCAACAGTAGAGGACACAGAAGGGAATTTCAGTGCCAGAAATTATTTGAGGCAATCAGTCCTGATCTCTTTTTTTTTTCTTTTTTCCTTTCACTTTGAAGGAAAAAGTAGGCCAATCTTAGTTCATAAATTTCTTCACAGTAGAAATTCCCTTCATGATGCGGACACAACTAATGCTTGCAATTATACTGAAGAATGAGTCATAGCTCAGGACCTGTATGTCCACTCACGTTAGTCGGGTAATTTTGGTCAATGACATTCTTGCAGACTCTAAACCGACTCTTCATTATCAATGCTGGATCTGGGTTCCGGATGCTGTGGAAGGTAATCAAGGCCTTTATGGATGCACGAACCTTGGCAAAAATTCATGTAAGGATTCTAGCAGTCCATTTCCTTTCTTGTATAAGGTGGCACCCAAGTAGTATGTAACTATGTATAATCGATTTCCTTGTTAAAGAAGGCACATGTTTACTTTCAATAAATGACATTGACGTTTCAGGTGCTGGGATATAACTACCTTAGTAACCTGATTGAAGTTATTGATCCAAGGTAATCTGTCGTTCTCAGGTCTATGTATTCATTGGCAAAAATGGCAGTTGACGTGTGTGTAATGTGTATATATGTATTTATGCATATGAGTCACTAAATATTATCATTCAATTCACAGTAATTTGCCGACATTTCTTGGTGGAAACTGTACATGTGCTGACTATGGGGGTTGCTTGTTAAGTGATAAAGGACCCTGGAACAATCCAGAAATTAAAGAGCTGCTTCAGGTAAACTCCTTGGTAGAAGATCTCGCTTGTAAGTTTCTGGCTTGAAGAAATAAACATGAACATGATTTCATACATTCACTAGCATGTCATCCTTAATTTTTCATTTTAATTTATTACAGGCAGTTTGTGCAACAGAAGAGGCCAATTATGAAGGAAACGGTGACCTAGCTTCAGAAGATGCTTTCTTGCATGATGTGGTAATCATCCTTAATTTATGCTCTTGCACCTCATTGCCGATTCTCATCAGCTTCATGGTGTAATTTGTTCAAGATTTAATGATTTATCTTTTACAATGTGGACGTTGTCTAGTGTCCATAAAATATTTGCTCTGGATTTACGACAATCTTTTCCATGATGTGGGAGTGGGATAGTGTAAAGAACACCAATATGATAGAAGGTATCATGTATATATATTGATGCTGACTCTAATTAATCAATGTCTTCCATAATGCTGCTTGGCATCTTAAGCCTTTCACCTGGTGATTTTCTTGAAACCATGCACCTCCTTCATCTTCTCTTTGGAGATAAAAGTCTCTCATTTACATAAAAGGAGAAAGCCTTCTGAATGTAAGCATTTCTAGATCAGATCTTTTCAACTTATCCTCTGAATGCTTGACGAGAAAGGATATGGTCACTATTACATACTTGACATAAGCATTGTGCAAACTTCTTTTTATTTATTTACGAGCTTTTGCTTGCTCTAGACTCAAAAAAATGAACTGAGACAGTTTCTGCAGTATCATGTTTCTTTTTACCCTAAAACAGATATCAATTTTTCATTTAACGCATTCTGGTTGCAATTAGCAGCATGGATTCAGAGCTATTGCAGCTGCATAACATTGCAAGTATCAGAATGTTTATTATTTCATTTTATCATTAATTCGTACCACAGCTCCCCCTTCCCCTCCTTTTCTGTCCCGTTCCCTTCATGTAGTCACTTGAGCAAGGCTTAATTTGAACCAACGCAGGATAATGGTGAAAATAACGAAAACTTGAGAAATGGGGAAAGGGCAATAAGTGATAGGCTTGCACCAGAAAAAATCATGGCACTGGAAGCTGCACTTACAGACGCCAATAAAGTAAGTACAATTGCACCTCTTGTCTCTGAGATGAATTCTATGCAATTATTTTGATGATCTTTGTGGCACAGAAAATCGATGCATTGGAAGTGGCACTTGAGGACACCAAGATGGTGAGTCTCAACAAGTTTTATGCTTCCCTTGTGACTGGCATTCTAAATCAGATCATTTTATTAGTACTCTTTTCTTTATTCACACTTCACAGGTCTTGAAAGGGCTTGGACAGCATATTAAAGATCTGAGGGTTTGAACTTGTTGACATGTATGACTAAGCTGAAGTTAATTAATTAATTGTTCCCTTTTGTTTTTCACTGAAACTTCCCATGAATAATGATACGTCTGGTTTTTATTGCAGATATTGTTGTTTAAAGAAAAAAGGTACATGATAAAGGTTCAGGTGCTCTCCCATAAGTCTGTGTACCAGAAAAGCTTGTTCCACTCTTTCTATTGGCAATTAAATGTTCGCCAAATCCTTTTTTCCAGCTGGATAAATATGATTTGAAGTGTTCTTATTATTGTTTTCTTCTTCACTGTGCTTACATTTTAGCCTTGTAAATGTGATACTGTCATGCAAGATATCTCATTCTCTGATTCACCTTCTTGTTATTGTTTGCCCAGATGCCCTGGAAGCAGATGAATATCTACGCACACCAAGTTGAGAAGCAAACTGTCATTTTAAAGGTTTTCGTTTCTGATCAGACTTACCTGTTGGTTCTTCCCTTGGTTCTTCAGTGCTTAAGCACAGTTTAAGAAACAACTCAAAGCCACCGTATACCGATCGGGGATTGGATGATTATGAAAGTATATAACTGTACCAATGTGGTCGGGAACTCTGGATCAAGCTATGCAAAATTCATTGTGCATATTTCAAACTCTATGTCAGTCTATCTATGTTTCCTGTTTCAGAAGTCACGCAAGCAGATGACTTTTTCTTTTTCAAAATTTTCCCCATTATCATGGCCATATATAGTTGAGAAGTTCAAGACATGAACCTTAAAAAGTGAGACACCACCCATCACAATGCCATTAGTCTGCGAAAGTAGAACTCAGGGATGGTTGGAATCATTGCCTTCCAACCAAGAGGAACTCAAATCTAATAATTGAACTCGAAATGAGTTCTTTTAGGTCCCCATTGGTGACTAGATACAGCTACCTCTGAGGTCACCCATATGATTAATGGAATGGAAGCTGGTCCATTTGAAGGTTGGTGAAAGTTGCAATGATCTCTTTTAACTTTCTTCCAGCAAATATGGAGGCCTTTTACATTCCAGCTCCAAGTACAAAACAATTTATCTTCTTTTTTTTCAGCCATATAGTGTTGAATTCAGTCTAAAAATTGATTGGGATGTAGAACTTAAAAAGATAAAAAAAGTGAAAACACACACACCAAAACCTTCTGCTGGGAAGATTGGGCAACAGCTAGCTAGGGATGACAAGGAAGATGTGACAGAGGTTGACTGAGAAAGCTGCAACTATGGACAATTGCAAAGGGCATTATCATGCCTTAAGGGACCTAGCTGTTGTAAAGGCTAAAAACACTAGCCTTTTGAAGGCCGAACTCAGAAATCTTTGGCCCAACTCTTTGAATGTGGCTAATAAAAGCACTCACCCACCAATCACCTTCCAAGATTTTCATTTGGGTGTCTATTTGAATCTTGGATAGGATGAGAAAAAAACACACAGAAAAATAAATTTCAGAAGAAAACTTGTTGCCGGTAATTCCCTATTGTCCTTCCTATAAAGTTTTTTTTTTTGTTGTTTTGCCACAATATGTGCAGACCTAAAAGCCTTTTAAGCCTAACTCCATCCAATTTCAAATCCACACTAAGTTTGAAAGCAACTTGCCTAATTCTTAAGATTTCTGTTAGGTTCATGGAAAACGACGTTAACGGCTGTGTAATTCACAAATGTAAAGCGCTGTTAATTGGCAGGAAATCACTCCGAAAATAATTTATTACAAACTAAAAGTAAAAAAAAAAAATTTGAAAAATTAAAGCAATTAATAATGCTAAAAAGGAGGGGCGATACTTTCCTTTCCCTCTTATATTGTTTACACAATCGTGTCAGGGGTGGGCGGATTCCATAAACAAGGAGAGAGATTAGAGAAAGAGATCAGATTCCTTTTGCATCCTTCTCTTCTTTGACGCACGTTCACTATTCCTTTCTTCTTCCTCGCGCGTTCACTATTTTCCCTCTTTCCCTCTCTCTTTTGGAAAATTAATCTAAAAAACATACAAATAGTACAATTGCACAGAAAGAAACTCCAAAAGCCATCATTGTAGGTTTTTTAGTTTTTTTCCTCTCGATTTCTCCGCCCGAATCTTGTTTTTTAAAAATTAACGCACGTTTCCCAAAAGGGGAAATTACCAACTCATTCCTCTTACCCTTCAGATCCTTCGAAAGCGATTCCTAGGTTTTACATCGTTAAAGCAATTGCTTCGAAATGAGCACGGGCGACCTTCTCGGCATCGAACCTGTAGAGCTCAAGTTTCCTTGTAAGTTTCCTTCTCTTCCCATTTTCTCGCGGATCTGCGCTTTCTGTTTATCTAGGGTTTGTTTTGATTTGTTCGTTGTTGTTGTGGTTTTGGTAAATAGTTGAGCTGAGGAAGCAGATCTCGTGTTCTCTTCTATTGTCGAATAAAACTGATAATTATGTTGCTTTCAAGGTATTCGTCATCAATTTCGAATTTTTCATTCAATGTTGTTATATTTATTTTGTAATTTTTGTATATGATTTATCATA
The DNA here is from genome assembly GCA_036013995.1 of Theobroma grandiflorum. NCBI lineage: Eukaryota > Viridiplantae > Streptophyta > Magnoliopsida > Malvales > Malvaceae > Theobroma > Theobroma grandiflorum. Next base: position 4,184,334 of record CP142131.1, on the reverse strand, counting down.
ATTTCCCTGCTCTTTTTGGTAATGTGACGCCGTAATGCTGTGTTTGGTTGCAGAGCAAAATCAGGAATGCAGAATTAACAAAAATATTTTTAACCTGAAAAGAAAGCAATACATTATATTAAATCTTAATTTTTAAATCTTAAATAGAAATTGTTGATTTCTTTGGCCTAATTGATTCGTTTTCAGGTGAAAACAACAAATCCAAAGAAGTACTGTGTTCGTCCCAACACGGGCATCGTCTTGCCTCGATCCACATGCGATGTTATAGGTACACTAAATCAATTTACTTCCGGTTTATGTCTTATTTATTGTTGGTTTTGGGATAATTTCTAGAGAAATGTTGGTTTTGATTTAGTTACGATGCAAGCGCAAAAAGAGGCACCACCTGATATGCAATGCAAGGACAAATTTCTCCTTCAGAGTGTAAAAGTAAATGATGGTGCCACCGTGAAGGATATAACTGCGGAAATGGTATCTAACTATTTATGTTACCTGGTATTATCTACTACTTTGAGGGTTAAGATGTGCAGTTAATGATTTATGGGAATCTTCATTTCTAGTTTAACAAGGAAGCTGGGCATGTGGTTGAGGAGTGCAAGTTGAGAGTGGTTTATGTTTCTCCACCTCAACCTCCTTCACCTGTTCCAGAAGGGTCAGATGAAGGGTCATCACCAAGAGGCTCTGTTTCAGACAATGGGCATGTAAATGCTGCTGAGTTTGCTAATGTGAGAACTTTGCTGCAAGTGTTTTCGTTATTTCTTCTCTTGTTCCCTGTGCTTTATTGCTTCAAATGCTAATAGTAGTGTTTGTTGCTGAATGCAGGCTGCAAGAGCATTTTCTGAACAGCTTGAATCTCAAGATAAATCTTCTGAGGTAAAATTTGAATTCTGTACTTTCTTTTTCACTGTGTGCTGTTGCATATGCATGATTGAGTTTAATATATTTTGATATTAATCATTTATTTTGGTTGGAGTCTGGACATAGTAAGGTGCATATTTTCAGGTTAGATGTCTGCATTCACTTGCTGAGTTGCTCTTGCATTAACTGAATGCTGGGGGTAAAAGGATGGTTTAGAGTCTAATTATATTGCTTTAGAAAATTTTAGTTCTAATTGGTCAGACAAAAATCTATAGAGCTACTGGATATCTTGCTGAGTTTGTGAGTGGGCTCCACATTTTTCTTAAGATAGGTACCTCATCAATCGGGGGAGCATTCAGCTATTTAAGACTTTTGGGTGTACTGGAGCCAATTGAAGCAGTCACGTCCTTTGAGGTTGCTTTGGTTGAATGAGGGTGTAGGATTCAACATAAAGTCAACCAGCCCATAGCGTGATGTTGGCATGTTATACTTGTTTGATGATGTGACAATAGCTAATCTATGAGACGAGTGAAAATTAATTGAATACTGACATGGTTTTGTTAGATTTAGAATGTCATCATTCGCATGGTGCCAAGATGATGGAAAATTGTGTGAGATGACCTTTTTATTTTTAACGGAGGTTGTTACATGTAGCACTAGGAATAGCTTATCTTGATTAGCTTAATTAATGGCCAAAAAGAACCCCACCACTAAGTAATCATATGCTGACCTTATGTTGCTATTGTCTTTCTTAAAGACCTAAAATAGGAAAATCTGTACAATGGTACCCACAACTCCATCTACTATTAATTTGTCATTTTTATGGTGAGACTAATATTCCATAAGTTAGGGAAAGGGAGAGTCTATTTTGAAAGGTATGCATGACAAATTTGTCTCCTATGCAAGTTGGCTTCACCAAATTCAGTGTCAATTAAGTTATGTTTCCACTCAGGAGGAAACTGCTGTTTTCCTTTGAACGCTTCTGGCAGTCTTTACCCCTTGTTCATGTGCATATACAGCCAGCTTTTTGCAGCAGTGAGGGCTGCAGCTCTGTTATCATTGACATGCATTGCATGTGATATTGATGCGTGGCAAGTATAATAACTGACAATAATACTTTCTATAATTGCAGGCAAGAGCTCTTATATCAAAGCTGACTGAGGAAAAAAATAATGCAATTCAACAAAATAACAAGCTACGCCAGGAACTGGTGAGGGGGATGGACTGACTTTACCATGTGGATTATAATTATTGTTATTATAACGTGTAGAGTAGTATCATCTGTTCTACCCTTCCTCAGTTTCTTCTCAAGTGATGCTTGCATATATATACAATAATGAGCTCTTTGGATTTTGCTTGACATGGTTATTCTGATATTTTCCCCTGCCCTTTACTTTTGCTGCAAATGACCAAGCCAGTAAATTCATTAACCCTTTATGTTTTGAAGGCTTATCCTCTCTTGATAATTGCTATTAAGTCATTGAGATTTTCGAGTCAATATTAATCTCTTTTCCTTGTTTTCTTCTTAAATCGTGTATAAATTTGTTCCCCTTTTTCATCTCAGACCTCAGCATGAACCCTACTCTTCCCCTATTTCACAAAACAGATGTCATCTTGTTTCTAGTGACTACCTTTCACTTGGTGCCCATGAGATGCAGTAGAAAACTGAGAAATATTTTTTCTGTCACTGATATATATGTGCTTTTGATTTACTTGTCTCCCCGCTGTCTATTCTTTTCTTTCAATCTCTGAGCCCTGGAAGCTTCTTACATATAAAGACTACATATGTGTAGGGACTCTTGAGGCGCCAAGGCAGGAAAAGCAGTGGTGGTGTGTCATTCATGTTTGTCATCTTCATCGGCTTGCTTGGCATAATTATGGGATATCTCATGAAGTCTTAAGCGACTGTGTCCTATCCTCTTCCACATATTTTTCCTCTGCTTTCCTTCGTCTGGAGAAGTATGATGAAGGAAAAGGGAAGAAAAAATTGATGGTCTTGGGCCGGTGCTTCTGTTAATTGTTTAGCTTTGTGGAATTAGCAAAAAAACTTGTTTAAGGGTGGATCTCTAGTTGCTAGTGGCACTTTTATTATTAACATGCATTCTTTTTTTAACTTAAAAGGAGTGAATGTATCAGCTTCTTCCTTTTTTTCACCCCATCTTTCTTTTGTGGTTCAATTGGAGAGACTCGATAATGGTAATACAAGAAACTGTTAATGATTCGACACAGCTTATCAGGACTCAATTGGTCTTTTTTTTTACCGCACGTATTGGTTCACTTCCAACCTTCTACGGTTTTACCGCATTACCAGTTTTGCTGACGTGCCATGTATTGATAGGGTTACGAATTTTAATATCGGGGAAAGTTATGAGGAGATTGCAATGGTGAATGCTGCAGTAAGTTTAACCTTACTGTAGAGTCAATAATTAACTGGTAGAGTTGATTTATAGGTTTTGTCCATTGGCAATTCCTATTTGAAGGTAAACTTAAATTAAACCATCATTCTGGAATTTTCTCCCACCACTGGGGAGCTCAGCTTTGCCACCTTCTCTGCTTCTCCGATCTCCACGTTTCTTCATTTCTACCATTTCTTCTCTCCTATATCAGCACCAAGAAAACCCAAATCCTCGAAAAAGGAAAAAGAAAGAAAGAAAAAAAAAAAAAAACAAAAGCTATCAAAATCCGAAACAAAAGAAATCTGGTAAGAGAGCGCAAAGTTTCACTGTTTTACAAGATATGGCATCGTCGATTGCTTTAAGAAGAGTACCAGTCTCGACTCTGTTTTCAAAGCTGGTGAATCTCTCCCCCGTACGTACCGTTTCAGCGGCTACTCCCTCCGTGTCTCGCTCTTTCAACACCAACACTCAGGTCACCAACTTCAACGACGAGGACCGCTCGGTCGACGTTGAGCACCGCTCTGATCGCTCCGTCTCTCGCCACCGTCTCCCGGTTTCTTCTCCGGTAGTTGTTTTCTTAGTACCCTGTTTCACTTTCTTTCGTGTCTGTTGAAAGTGATACAATTTCTGTGAAAAAAGTTATTTTTTTTTCTCTATTACCTTAGAAATATGATATTTGATTGCTTGAAGTTGAATTCTTTTCTATTTTGTTTCTGTCTTTACATTTGTAAGTGAGATTTCTTTTCGTTTTTTAAAGTTGAAAATTTGTTCCCTCGGATGAGATTCCGAAGGGCGTTTCTTCTGAGTATAGACTCTCTATATGAAAATAATAATAATAATAATAATAATAAATGAATGATCAATTGCTCTCCAAAACATTGAATTTATTTACAGTTTTGCATACTAATATAGAATTTACAAGTATTATCTTAAATTTCTCTGTTTTTATTAGTATGTATATATATATATATATATATATAATTCTTAAAAAGATTTGGCACAATTTAATGTAAATTGTTGGAAATAACTTGATTCTTGGATCTTTAAAACGGTTTTGGTCGTTTTTTGTCTTCAATTTTCACATTCAAAGCAGGGGAAATGCTTTTAAATTGTGAAGTTTGATACTTTTAATTCTGCAAGACTAATCTGCTGATATATTTTGGCGGTGCAGACGTATTCGATCCGTTTTCTCCAACAAGAAGCCTGAGCCAGGTTCTGAACCTTATGGATCAATTCATGGACCACCCTTTCCTCTCATCTCCCAGCGTGTCCTCAAGGAAAGGCTGGGACGTGAGGGAGGACAATAATGCTCTCTATCTTCGCATTGAAATGCCAGGCCTTAGCAAGGAGAACGTTAACATCTCGGTGGATCAGAACACTCTGGTCATCCGGGGAGAAGGTGGTAAAGAGTCAGAGGATGATCAGGAGAGTGGGAGGCGCTACTCAAGCAGGCTTGACCTCCCTCCCAGTACGTATAAGGTTGATGAGATAAAGGCCGAGATGAAACATGGGGTCCTGAAGGTGGTTGTGCCCAAGGTGAAAGAGGAGGAGAGGAAGGATGTGTATCAGGTCACGGTTGAGTGATATGCACAACTTATGAGGTTTCTTCTTAGTAAAGGTAATGGAAGAGAAGACTGGGTAGACTTGTTTAGTTTGAAATGTAACATATGTAATGTAATCTTAAGACATAATGATGTTAACATATGAAAATAAGGTAAGTTGTGTATGGTGAACAAAATGAAGTAAAACATATTTTCTACTACTAATAAACTTGTGTGTCTTCTACGAGGAGTGAAGGCAAGGATCGGATTCTTTAGTAAGTAGCTCTTTCTCGTGGGTATCTTTTTCAGCTGCTGCTGCTACTGAGTGCTAAGCGTAGCTCTTTTTTGGTGATTAACTCTTTCAAATTCTCCTCTCAATTCAGGATATCATACACTAGGTGAACCCATTTTAATTACAAATGAGGGCATTAATAGTTTAGGCTGGGGGCTTGGTTGGGCCCCTGGGGGTTAACTCTTGACTCTTGAGCGATGTATGATGCCATGTCAATCTTGTCAACCCAGCAAAAGATTATACCTTCGGATGATCAATTAATTATTTTTTAGCTGCCCAAAGTTAAAGTTCGACTTTGTCGTCCTTTATTCACAATTAGCCCAAAAATTGAACTTATCCACTGATTAGCCCCGCCCGTTACGTGCAAAAATAAAGCTGTTGTCCAAATTGTTGCCACTTACTTGCCAAACGGATCCCTACTACATATAGAAGTTACCCCCTTCTAAAGGCCAAAATGTAGTTTGCCGCTGCTCCTCAACCATGGCCCTGACAAGACTATCTCGTTCACCCTTGTTTGAAATTCTACTAGTAAATCGCAACATCCTTTCTATGGCTGCTTCATTCGTGGTTCGTTCGTTTAGCTCCAACATCCCCGTGTCTGATCCTGATGAAGAACTCAGCTCTATCAACACCTATGGGGGCTCAATGAACCGCACTGTTGAATTCAACATTCGCCATGGTAATGTCCTCATTTTCATCATCATGATTCCTTCTCTGTAACTTTTTCTTTATCAATCTGTCATGGGTTTTCTTTTGTTTTTCCTTTTTAAATGTTCATTCCTCTTAGTGGGTTTTGCTTTTGAAGGCTTATCTGATCAAACAGTGGAGCATCCATGGCAACTAGAAGGACCCAAAGGAACGTACCAAGCCAAGAAAGCTGAGGAAGGATTGTTCGTGAGGGTTGACATGCCGGGGATCAGTAAAAGCGAGGTTCAGCTTTGGAAGGACGATGACAGGGTTTTTATAAAAGGAGAAGATAGAAAGAAATCGGAGTATGAGAGCAGTGGACGCATTGATGTTTGCTCTAGTTACTTTGACTTGAGCAAAATCAAGGCCAGTATTCAAAACGGCGTTTTCAGGATGTTGATCCCAAAGAAAGAGTCAGAAGGGAAGAAGAAGGCTAAAAATCAGATCAGACTTGATAAGTGATTTTGTTAATGATCCAGATACACTGTTTCTACTAACTATTGCTTAGAAATCATCTATGGCAGACCTGGTTAGGGCTTCAATCACAGTTAATGATCACCATTGGCATTTCCAAAAAGACGAGAAGGGCAATGCTTTTTGACATCTGAATCCAGAATTTGGTGACAATCCATTCAGTCTGAAAATCGTCACGTAGAGAATAGTAGGATATGAAGAAACAGTCATAAGTTTTTTTTTTCCTGCTATTAGCTAAAGAAAGAACTGAGAATCGAAACAAATGAGTCTAAAGTCTAAATACTACATAAATATTTACACAAAAGAACAGACACTACATTAATATTAACTTGTTAAAATGGATAAATGACCTTAATTAATATTAATTTGTTATTAGACAAATTAATGAAATCTAGTGTGTCGCGCGAGAATGCTCCTCATGCTAGTTTGTAATGCTTCTAAGACCTTCATGAATCACAGGACAACAAGAATCCAGAGTGATCATCATCTCATCAGACGTTGGAGCAGAGCTCGTAGATTAAGGATCGTGAGACTGCAAACATCGGTTCACAGATTCCAGGCTCCAGCTGTCGAAAAACCAATTTCCAAGGGATTCCAACCCTGAGGTGACACGTTGCGGTTCAGCTTTATATCCGTCTCTTTTCCCATTTTGGTTTTAACCCTCTCTCATGTAACATCTCTTGACAAAACCTCACTGTCACAGCAAAAGTGACAAAATCTCCTAAAACCCTAATACTACTAGCAAAAAGAAGAAAAGATAAACCCTCTTGACCTTTCTCCATTAACATTTCAAAGTTTCCATGGCAGCACCAGAAGTGATTCTCGGTTATACACCTCTCACTGAAGGTGATCTTTAAGAATTCCAGTTTCCATTTTCATGCAATGCTTTGCCCTTTTTTGTTTTTAGTCAAATCGGCTTTTATTCTTTCTTGTGTAACTATATTTTGCATTGTTTCTTGTTTTTGGTGTAAAACAGATGGGTATTATGCAAAGAACAACCAGTTTCAAAACAGTGGGCCAAAAGGGTTCATTGAGTTCAAGGTACTGGAGAACCAAGATTTGTACGTGAGGGTTGATTTGCCTGGGGTTGCAAGCAATGGTGTTTCATGCTTTACTGATCCTCAGAAGAAGGTAGTCTTCTTCAGTGGAGAAGCACCAAAAGACACCCAGCATGAGCAAGGTAGCCGCACCTATTTTGGCATCACAGGTCTTATTTGCAATTGCTGTGAGATCTCTAGGATTAATGCTACAATGAAAGATGGTGTGCTCAGAATGCTTCTTTCAAAGGTTAAGAAGATCCAGGGGGATGCCGCATGTTCTGCTGAGAGACCAAGTCTAGCTTCAAGTATATCTATTTTCACTTTGTTTTTCTTAGTTGCTTTTTTTTTTTTCCTTTTTTAACTGTTGGCTAATCTTTGGGTTTCTTGGTGTTTTTTCACAGCCATACTTCAAGAAGGTACGGAATCATCAGTCTGTCTATGTGTTACTGTATTCTTGCAAGCTTCTCGCTTATCACGGTTTTCTTTTCTTTTCTTTTCCTTTTTGTTTTTTTTCCCCATTTTTTGGGTTTTTTTGAACACTTGCTGAGTTACAATTGTTCTTGTTTTGCAGCTGCATCTCGATCTGCAGGTCTCTAAATCACATTTCTTTCCTTTTCTTTTCCGCTTTTCCTTATTTCATTCTTCGATGTTTTCTATTGTAATGATCTGTAGGTTTTCTAACATTTCATTCTGTTGTTGTTTTCTTACAGCTGGACCTCAAGGTATTTCATTCATTCCTCTTCTTTTCCTTTGTTTTCTTTTCGAGACTAGTCTTCTTTTTGGTGGGTTTTGTTCAATGGTCCTACAACATTTAATAATCTGTTTCTTGTTCGTAAAAGATGGAATTATTTGCAACTTTTTCTCATTGTTTCTGTTACTTCATTCATACAAGCTAGTTTAGCTCTTTCCAGCTTATGGTTCAGAGACTTCCTAGAGCAAAACTTTTCTTTATAGTCTTTCTGCTTAATTTCCTTTTATCGTTTGACATATATTGTTTTGAATGTTTTTGCAGGTGGAACAGGCCCGGTGATAGAGCTAAACCCTTTTGTTGTGCGAGGACAGAGAGGCGCCTTTGAAGGCAAGGCGAGCAAGAAGGGTGGTTTATTTGCGAGGGTGGACATGCGAGGGGTTTCCCCGGAAGATGCTAATGCTTTTTTCAAGGATGCTGAGATCCGTTTCATAGGCGCTGGCTACAAGGTTTCCGAGCACGACGAGAGTGGTCGAACCTACCTTGGCAGCATCTTTCCCGTCCTCCCCACCAAGAGGATTATGCCGTCCAAACTCGAGTACACTATGAAGGACGGAGTTCTCCGTATTATCGTCCCACCAATTTAATCTACATTTCAGAATTAATTTCTGGCGTTTAGATATCATATGGTAACCTTTTTTACTTCCTTATTATTAGATTCAATCTGTTTTCTGGAATTTACTTACATTCTATGGTTTTTGCATTAAATTTAGCCTTGAACATAGAATTTAATTTTCTATGGCTTTTGTGATGTGAGACATATTTCACATTTGATGATCATGCAGTATCGATTGTATGTTGGTAAGTTTAGATTGTGTGCGGTAGAGATAGTTTAAATAGTCTATACCAAGCTCTTCCAATAATTCATCGGGATAACATATAGCATTTTGTTTATATCTACGTTGCTTAATTTGTGAAATACATGATGATCATGCTGTACCCTTTTGCTAAAATTTCAAATTTTAATTATACGAAATTATTTCGATTAATTCAAAAATTTTCGCCTCAACTAAAACATAACGAAGATTAGTAGGTGAGATTGTGGCACTCGTACAAGCTGGAAATAGAGGGACTGCTGATCCTGGGCTTTGCATATTTTGGGTCCTTGCTGCTCTGCTTGGGATAACAGCCAGGGGGCCTATGGGCAATGCATCGCTAATTAATTATCCAAGAGAAAAGGTCAATAAGTACATATCATTGAATCTTGCAGGTTTCTTTTCTTGATCAATAAATTTTAAAGTGTGATGAGGTTAATATATTCCCTTTTTTTTCTTTGGATATAATGGAAGGAATTAGTTTTCTGTTTCTTTGACTTCCTCAGAGTACTTGATATCCATACCTATGGTTGTGTTCATATCTCTGTAAAATAATCATCTATGATTCGGATTATACTTTTAAGTCTTTGCCTGATGCATGAATGAAAACACTTTGGGTTTTGAATCTCTTGGCAACTCGGAGTTATCATGTTCTTAGCCAAGAGTTTAGAGGGTTTTCATCTATAGAAAAAGGGAAAGATCTGAATTCTGAAGCAATTGGAAATGATAAAAATGGAAATAAGATGCAAAGGAATTACACCATGTACATTATACAACAATGCTCAGTCCCAGACACACGACAACATAAAATGAATTTTAGCTTGACTGCCTCAATCGGCTATTATTTGTTTACCACTAAAACAAATTGGGCTGAAACAACATTTGAAGAGCTTTAGTGAATGCCAATCCTTTCTCCTCTCACTCTTGGAAAGATGGTCTTTCACGTTCCAACGAAACCCAAAATCTGCCTTCACGATCACTTGTTTATTGCTCACATCTACTATGTACTCTCTCAATCCTGAAAATTATGAAAAAATTTAATTTCCTTTACTCATCAAAGCAAATGAATCATTTGACTGAGTTTGTTACACTAAGTTAGAAAAAGATGGGTGAAGGATGAGAAAAGAAATTATTGTTCTTTTGAAACCAATTGTCCACAGTTTGATGAAAATATTTTGGGACTTATCCAATTTCAGGACAGTAGCTTAGAATGATATGATATGAAGTTTACCATCAAGTTCCTACCAGTCATTTTAGATATAACTTGGGAGACTTTCTTTCGACATTGAGCACAGCCCATGTTTGCAGTCATCACTATGACCTGAAACTGAATATTAAACAATGTAATCTCTGAATAATTGAATTAAACAGTGATTGCTGCATGTGCAATTCACACCTTTTGCAATATAAGTGGAGATTAAAAGAGTAAACCTTCGAATGCACACGTTTTGGAATTTGGGCCAATCCCATATGGAAATCAGCCATTTTCATGTTCTTTTACAGAGGCTGTCAAGAGGAAGGTCTTTGATATAAAATTTCAGTTTAGAAGCATCATAATCATGATGAAGCAGGTTGCAGAAATCTGCCTAGATTAATCAAATCAAGGAAACCAAAAATATCGTTCCAAAAAGTAGAGAAATAAGGTAAAGCGAGATGACAACAAACTAAAAATGTGGGGAATGATGAAGGTGAGCCAGGAATCCATGGCTACGAACTTTCTATGAAGAGAGGTGAGCCAGAAAACCTACCGAAGGGAGCGTCAGATCCTCGTAATGCAACAGAGTCTGCTTATTTGATGCAACCATTAAAATCAATACCGTGCTCTGCTTCTTTCAATTGATGATGATTTGCTTATTCCTCTTTACCAATGCAAATGAACTCTCCTCTACCAAGTCTTTCTTACAATTTTTACGACTTGTGTTTAGCTTCAGAAGAAACTGACGTATGCAGTACTATAAAAATATGAAGTTGGTATTAAGAAAGTGAGTTCAACTTCAGCCCCGTCAGCATTATGACTTGAGATAATATTTCCAGGCACTCTTCTTCGTGGAAGTTTAACTACTCTACCCCTAAAACTCTAATTCAAATTTCTTGGCAGGAGCATCTTGTTTTTCTTAAGCGACTTGGCTTGGCTGAATTGGCATGTTATGGCCACCAAACTTGTATGATTGTGGCCTTCATGTTCTCATCAACACTCACTCTAATTCTTCCCTACATTTATACAGTTGTATATAATTACAAAAAGAAAAAAAAAACACATTAAAGTCTTTGTTTTGCTGTGACAGATAAAATTAAACTCTGGACTACAATTAGTTAAATTTGTTGATCTAATTGAACAGCCCAAAAGTTAAAAAAGGGGAATGGACAAAATGATACTTTAATCTATTGGGCAGTAAGCAGAACACTCCAATGCAGGAATTCTGAAAGCTTACTTGACGACTTTGTCTTTAGCTTTGTACCAGGAACAGGGAGATGGGGACCAAGGCTTATCCCAATTTTAATATAAACAACAGAATAAATAAAGATATTTAGACTTGAATCTTTGTTATTGGATCTGGTCAGTATTGAGAGAGCTCGTTTAACTAACTTTAGGTATAGAATGGAACCCTGACAGAGTGAGTTCGCATATTATTTTGGCATATACACCTAGATATATATTATACTTTGCTCATGCTTGCAAGCTACTAGATATAAAGTCAAGGACATACATATCATCATCTAATCACGAGTTCAGATTTCATGCATCTTGATGGAGGCTTGAATTAAATCTAAAGATGATGCTAATAACCACAATATTCACAAGCAAGATCTCAGTAAGAATATCTTGATTTATGAACGCCTAAATGAAGTACATAGGAATGCAATCCAAGTAAGAATATCAAATTTTCAAAAATTTCAAAGGTGAATAGAAATCCAGTACCATAGAAAGATGGGTAGGGAAGAAACGAACTAAAGATTTAAAACGCCTGGCATAAGCCTAGGAAAGACCGTGAGTCACCCAATCAAATTGAGAGCTCACTGACTTGCCCAGATACGGATGTAATCAATGGTTAACCATGATTGAATAACAAATTCTACCAATGATACTGCAAACCTGCTTCTAAAGATGTTTGAAGCATGCTGGGGTACAGAAAGAAACATCACACTGTTGGAGTACGAAGGATGGAAATTGCCAGCATTTTTCAGTTTACATATTAGCACGAGGCAACAATCAGATCAAGCCACATGTTTTCAACATTGTAATTTGATGAAAAAATGATACATTCTCAGATACAAGCAGCAAAGAGTAGCTCTTATGAAATATGTTGTGAAATCAAGTATTGAAGAAATTCAAAATGGATTCTAGTTTTACAAATACCGAAAGGACTGATAGCCCCATAAATTCAAACAAGTCTATGATAGGAATATACAAACATCAAACTCAGAATAAGCTTTGGCTTCTCTGAGCTCACCTCCTGGAAAACCTTCTATCCTTCAGGGTCCTACTCCTATCTGTTTTGCTCTTCTCTATTAGCAATGCCCGTTCCCTCTCCTTCTCCCGCCTCTCCCTCTTCAAACGTTCTTCCCTCAACTCTTCTATTGTCTTCTTCCCAGTTTTCCTTCCCTCATCCTTCTGCGCTCTTTCTGATCTATCATTTTCACTCTCCACTTCGACATCAACATTCCGCCTCTCCAGGTACCATGGCAACTTAACTCCCTTTCCAGCAATCCCATAACCCAACCTATACTTCTCATCCTCAGGCGCCACAGGCTTGGGTGCCACTTCCTCTTTCTTCAATTTCTTCCTCTTGAACCCATCTTTTTCAGCAGCTCCTTCTTTCTCCAAACCTTTAATGGGGTCAAAAATCTTGATCCCTTCAAAGAGATTAATGTGACCAGATTTGGATTCCGATTCAACAACGTCCACAGGCTCAGAAGCAGGCTCTGCACCTCCGGCTTTAGTTAATGCAGCCAAGCCACGAGCAGCCCGAAGCTGCTCGAGACGGAACTCAGCATCCCTTTTTCTTGCCTGCTCACGTTTTAGCTGCTCTTCTTTTGCAGCAGCTTCTTCATCTTTCCGGACTTTCTCTCTGTTCTCAAAGTTATAAACATTCCAACGTTTCTGGGGCAAAATATTTAACCCTCCATGACCTCCCATAGCTACTCAATTCTAGAATTCACCTGAAAATTATCATGCGTACTTTTTAGTATTTCAAAATTGAAATTTGGGGTCACCATAAAGCTTTCGTCGGCTCCACCTAATTGGAAAACTGAAATTAGGTTTGAAAACTCGATAATTTGCGAAAGGAAAATCGATGAGGAACAGGAATTTCAGCTTAAAATGCACTTGGGTTATGAAGCAAATTGAATTTCAGTAGAAGAGAAATCAGATTGTAAATTAGGGTTTTAATTATTTATTGGCGCTACAGTTATACCCTATTCATTGTCTTGGTTTAATAATTCGACAAAGGTTCAAATATCGAACAAAGAAGAAAATCATCGATCAACAAATTCCAAGAATAAGATAAAAATAGTGCTTACCTTTTCTGCAACTTAACACACTTGAGACGAGATCTCCTTGCTTTGGCGAATCGATCGAAACTGAGGAATCCAATTCACAAAACAGAGTTAACAGTGAAAACACAAGAAAACCTGGATTTGTTTTTTTGTTTTGGTGTGTAAATAAATTCGTCCAAAAGGGCAATTATTAATTTATTCTAACTTCACCACCTTACTGGTTCCCCACTAAAACGAGGGCGCTATCGTCGTTTCAAAGAGAATATGCTATATGTGAGCTGCTTTGCTAAAGATGGGCCTGGCCTGCGCAGCGTCGAGGTTACGTAAATTATAGAGATGTCCACGGGTATTTTATTATAAAGTACTCTTGATATTTAATTTGATTACATCAAGTTAAAATATTTCATAAACGGATTCGGATATAGTTAGGGTAGTAATTTTATTATTTGAATTTTAATAGAGTAGAATTTGGATACCATCTTTGGATACCTGTTACTCTAATCTGATTATTATTTATAAATATTTTATTATTATTTTAATAATTAAATTAAAAATGTACAATTTTTACTAACTTTATAAGTAATTTTTTTGGTTAAAAATTAACAAATATATGAAAAGTATGGTTTCTCTAATTATTAATGTGATAGCATCAATATATTTAAATTAAAAAATTATTAGATTGTTAATTATGTTTAAATAATTTAAATATTATATCATTGAATATTATGTTTAAAAAATTATTAGATTGTTAATTATGTTTAAGTATGATTACTTTAATTATTAATATAATGATATTAATACTTTTATGTATACGTGTGTATATATATGTACTTTAAATATAAATATATATATTTATTTTGTATTAATATTGTAAAAATTATAATTCATAAAAATATTAATTGCAGTATATATATATTTGTTTATATAAACTTATAACATATAAATTTAAAAGGAAGTTATGAGATTAAAAAAGTTAATTGGGTAATTAGATAGCCATGAAAAAGATTTTAATAATTTTTTTATTTAATCGGGTATTTAAACAAGTTAAGGTAGTTATAAAATAATATGAATGTATTAAAGTTAGGGTGATAATTTTTGAATTATTCGGATAATTAATAAGATTAAAATATTTAATTTTTAATACAATTAAGGTTCGAATACCTCGAAATTAATAAATACTTTACCCGTTGACATCCCTAGTAGATTAAGATAAATGGGTCATATGTGATTCTTATAATGCAGTAAAATGAGTTCAATATCCTGAAACGACACCTTGGAGACTGAGAACGTGGCTGCTTTTAATTGAAAAGTTAAGGGAAAAGCTTAATGACTGGAAAATTCAACATGTCAAGAGGGAGATAAACCAGAGGGCGGATGCATTAGCAAAAGAAGGAGTTGACAGACAGTCAGACTCCTTGCGTGTTTTCAGGTAAAAAATAGTGATTATGTCCTTGTTTCTGTTGGATTGGCGCCTGGGTTGATGTTGTGTTGGAGGTGAGAGTCTGCCAATTATGGCACTGCTGGTTTATTGTGGTCTGAAGTGCTGGGATTGGGGGAGAGGGATGTTTGGTGGGATGATATATGTGGCTTGGGTTTGGAAAGATCTCAGATGTGTGCGGTTAGCGTTGGTTGCAGCCTAAAGCGGCTGGTGTTTGGAAGGGTGTTAGTGCACTATTGCAATTCTGAAGGATCCTGGAGGTGTACAGGGGAGTCTCTGTATCTTTTGTTTGTCATTCTGGTTTTTGGATGTTTATGGATATGATTTCTTGATGTATAGGGGCTTTGTATATTTTTTGTTCCTAGGTTACCTCTGTTGGTGTCTGGCTAAGGTTGTGCTATCCTTACTGATGGTTGGGATGTGTTATGTAATGCTGTTGAGTCATGACTGGGACATCTAGAGGTTAGCGTGACCTGCAGATTGTTTTTTGATGTTCTCTGCAGAATTTTTTGTGGGTAGGAGGCTGCTCTTCCCCTTGCTTTGTTAAATCTTATCATGATATGAATAAAATCCAGCTTTTCAGAAAAAAAAAAAAAAAAGGTCAGATTAACTTTGTCCTGTGCCCATCAAAAATTGAAAGGAAAAAGGAAATTATATATATATATATATATTTAATTTTTTTGCTTTGAATTGCCAAAACCGATTCAAAGAAAATAAATAAAGACCTCTTATTTTTATTTTTGGATATTCAGGACCTTAAAAGTTGAATCAAACAGATTATGTGCAGCTTTATAGGCAAGCTAAACGCAATGCCATTGCGAAGAATTATGATTCCATAGATACTGGATCACGGAAGAACCCACCAGCAAGCTATTTGCCTCCAATACTATGTTAGAAAATGAAGTCACTGAGCTGAACATGTGTCTCTCTTTCTGTGTCTCTACTGATTATATATGCTCGGTCTTCCACATCTGCATTTAAGCAGTTCATCCTATGCCTGCAGCAGCAATGACACGCCATAAGGTTTGTGTATAGAAAAGTAGCAGCAAAGGATGTCAATGACTTTACAAGACATACCACGTAAAGTGATCATCACAGCAAATGGAACCCCAAATGATCGAAAGCCCAGCTCCTTTCCTACCGTCAGCAAGGACGAGCGCATTTGATTGGTTACAAAGCAAATTATAATGGGCTATGAAATTCTATAATATATTAAAAGTTAAAGAACAGAGGAAGCAGTATAGATAACATACCAGGTTGCAGTATACATATCATAGAACTTGTCAAAGGCCTTATCGAAGCAGTAGTGGCAAACCAAAAGATCCCTAAAGTTGGTCACCTTGCACGTGGACTTACAGCATTTCACCTATAATAATTACATGTATCACATTATTGTCATGACATACATCCCAATTGATACAGTGGTATTCTTAAACAAATATAAAGTGCATGGAAAAGAATAGTAAATTCTCACCAGTCGCTTAAGTTTATGCGAGTAATACTGTTGATGGGATGGATAGGTCTGGATATGCTCATTCAAATGACCTGCACTGTGTTTTGGGATATCCAAGAGGAAAGATCATAAATTTCCCTTTTTCTTTCACAAGATGTGTAGAGGACAAAATATAACAATTTGAATTTAGCAGTGCGAAAATGGGAAATGCTTACTTATCACAAAGGACAATGCTGCAATCAAGACATGTTGCTAGACCCATTGAGCTGCGGCATGCATTACAGCTTGCACTCGATAAGTTTTTCCCTGTCTGATGGCATCTGCAGAGAAGCAAAAACGAGAACTAAGCTCACTCTGGCATGCAAGTTATTGCAACTCCAAACATAGCAAGGATGCTCCTTTCCTTGTCATGAAGCAACATAGAGCAAGAAAACATTCAAATATAAAGAAAGAAAATAACGAATGGAGCAAATCTAGCTCTTTTAGTCAGTCAAAATTGAACCTCAACAATCCCAGCTTAGCATACAGGCTTTACCAAATGCAGTCATACCAAAAATTGTGTCTTACAAACCTTCTGTACAGTTCAAGAAGATCTCTGGATATGGAAGTGAGCTTGCTCTGCCTCATGGTCACCTACATATAAAGAAAACTTCAGTAAGCAAAACAACTTGTTTTAACAGCACATATATTTAAAGGACCCAAGAATTCAAAGCACTTATAACATTATGAGAAAGCAAATAATAACCAACCTGCTCAGTTGTGGTGACCAAGCAATCTTCAGCAAGGTGTCCAGGCCTCTGGCATTTCCAACTAAAACCAGAAGCATTCATATTAGACTCAATGGTAATCACAGCTAAATAGCAGAAACTACATTCATATAACATAGAAATACCTATGGTGCTATTTCATGCCCAAAGAAATCTATTTATAAATGTATTCATAAATGCTTTTCAAAAAACAATAAATGTATTCATAAATAAGATGCTTAAATAAGAAAATATACCATTTGTAGGTACAAAGACTAGATCTCTTTTTCGACCAGCGATGGTTGTCGTAATCCCAAGTGTCCTCCGCAAGTTCCGGCAGCAGAGAGATAGATGTCAGTTCAGAAGATGAGAGCAATGAATTTTGGTTGCTCAAGGATTTCTGAAAATACAACCAATAATACAGAGTTAATAAATTGAAAACAGTAAAAACAGAGACATCCTTTGTTTTTGTGAGAAAACTGAAAGGGCGTGAGAACCTCAGTTATTTGTAGGCTTTGGAAAAGATCGAATTTACACTCCATGCTGCAAATGTCATCATCAGTCTACAAATGCAGACATACATTGAATACAAAGTTAGAGAGATTCCTAGTAACAACCAAGGGCATGAGGTGGTAAAATATGAGTTATAAAGTTCATTTATCCCACCTTATCACATATATATTCTCCATATCTACCACAAACCACACAAACAGGTTCTCCCGGAAGAGGAAAACGTTGATCACTTCTGCTCTTAACTTGATCTACTTCATTCACATGACCTAAAAGAAACATAGTTAAAAACAGCATAAATATAATTTCTGCAAGTAATATAAATTTACTGCTTCATCAATCGTAAGCTACGAAAGAATGAAAATAAAAAAAAAAGGGGGGTCATTCTTCACAAATCAGACAGTTCATAATGCCAGTTCATATTTTTATATTCTGAAGTAAAATATTGATGGTTGAGTAAAGGAGATACAAAAACAAACCAGAATCTGGAGGATCCTGACTTTCTTTACAATCGGAAGAAGCACTTCCATCACCTGATGTTTCAGGAACACGATACTCAGTAATTGTGCACACATTCACAGAAAAATATTAAGTTACAATTCATTAAACTTTATAAATTCAATGTTAAAAATCCATTCTTTATTAACCGGACCAACAATTTATACGATGTAAGGTAATATCTTTATTAATGTTGGCTTTTGCTATCAAAATTAACGTGCATTTAACTTACTTCCATAGTCTACCAAATTCACATTCGAACTGGAAGCTTGCTGCATCAAACAGAATTAAAAAAAAAAATGAGAACACAATTAAAACTCATGTAAAATTAGTAAATTACACCAAAAACAATCGCCAAATTACCAAAATACCCACACTTAATTCCTCGTAACCATTTGATGAACTAACTTCTCTCCTGCTCGGTCAAAAAGCTTACGTTAAAGAAAAATTTTTATAGCAATTTCAACCTGAATCAAAAGTCATTAGGCTTAAAAAAGTGAAATGTAAATTAAAATACTTGCCTTCTTTTTAGAATGTAATCCTGATGAGACATAGGTCCATCGTTCTCTTCGATTTCATGCCTACGATCAGGCGGTGAGAATGGCTTTCGCTCTCTCGAGCGTTTCTTGCTCGCAATTTTATCGTCAACTGGAGGTTGTGCTTCGAGTTCGACCGAAGGAGGAGCATCTCCTGTGGCGATATTATATGCTGCGAATTGGAGGAAGGAAAATTCGCGTATTTCTTGAACCTGTTTGGTTCGGAAGAAAACGAGAGAACAGAAAAGGGAAGAAGAGAAAATTTTACCTTTCAGGTTTTGGAGAGCAGAGGAGAGACTTAAATCTTTCTTGTAGGAGAGGGAAGGGTTCTTGTAGAAATTTGATCTCGTTCCCATTTTCTCTTTTGCAAAGATTATCGGAGGGCTTTCATGAATAGCCAGACCAGCAGCAGCTCAGAGAAAACTAAAACGATGCGTTTAATTGAATGGCACAACGATGAGTTTAAATAAGCATAGCGTAGAAACGTCAGGGATTGCCGCGTTTTGAGGACTGAAACAAGGTGTAAACTAGTTTTTTTTTTTTAACTGGATAATATTTAAAGAACTCCTTAATTATTTAAAATTTTTTAAATAAATTTTAATTTTTTTATTACATTCAACCAATCTCTTATATATTTACTTTGGACAAAATAAGTTTTTATAATTAATAATTTATTAACTTATTATTAATTAAAATGTCATTTATTATTTTATAATATTAATATGATATATTGATATGTTATATTGAATGAGGTATAATGATATAACATGATGACATGATTACGTGATATTTTTATTATTTGTATTAATATTATATTAATATATATAAAAATAATAAGTAATATTTTGACTAATTACAATTAATCAACCTCTAATCATAAGAATATGTTCAATTCAAAATAAAAGTACATATATTTAATTGAATATAATAAAAAAATAAAAATTTATTTAATTTTTTAAAATAATTCAATTTTTTTTAAATGTTATATCTTATTATTCACACAAATTAAGTTAAAGGTGAAGATATTTTAATTGTATTATAAAAATTTGTTTATAAGTATTGATATATCATTTTTAAAGTTATTGAATTTAAGTTAAATTACTAGATAAATTAACTGAGGTCATTGAGGACATCATCCATTGATCAATAGTATTATTAGTTCACTCCACTAAATAACATAAAAGTATTCATCAAGTAATTAAATCTTTGGGTCTTAAGTGGTTGCAAAGGTGTGGACCACACTCTCTCAGGTCTAGTCCCTAAATATGCAGATGAATACAAAGTTCATTTGTCAAATGTACAATGACCATTGTCAATAATAATACACCACCTAATCTTGGACTTATTCCATGGGTCACTGTATTATTCTTCACCTACTTGATCATGATTCATTCGTGATAATGAAAGGGGCTTGCCCCGAAACCAATTATACCCTTGGCAGCCTTAATGCTTAGAATTAGGATTGCGTAGGGTTTGGTTCGATCCGATTTTGAATAAAAATTTCAATTAATGTGCAGTATTTTATTTTATTTTATTTTATTTTTTAAAAAAATTGAAATCTAATTAAATACATCTTAAAATAAAAAATTACTTGAACAAAATTTTATCAAATCAAATCAGTTCTATTATTTATTTATTTAATTTTCAAAATTTTTATTTTAATTTATTTACTTAAATGTATAAATAAAATTAACTGTTATTTATGAATATAGAAAAATTTATAAAAAATAATAAAAATACAATTAAATTTTGATTCATATAATACCAATTTTCTCACTTATGAATCAAACACTAAACTTAACCAAATTTATGTCTAATATTCGAATCAAATATTTGAATTGAACATTATGATTCAAATTGATTCTTAATTTTTGTTCTCGATCTTGACCTTAACTAAAACAAATTGAAATTTATTTAATTCAGTATATCAAATGGTAATCAAAATTAAAAAGGCATAATATATAAAAAAATCCCTTTAACTGTTAAAAATTTTAAATAAATTTTTATTTTTTATAATATTCAATCAAGTTATTATAATTAATAAGTGATTAATTATTATTAATTATAATATCACTTGTCATCCTATGTTATCTAATGTTAAGTATATTAACATGGATGATAATAGCATATACTAAATATGATGTGATTTTTGAGAGAATGAGCAATTTAGTGTTTTGAGTAACGTCTTTACAAGTAAAACTTCTTTCTCAACCGCAAACTCTACCTACTAACTTGTGACCAGTTAGCAGCAGTGCAGTGTCTCTCTATCCTTCCCTCTTTCTCTTATTCCTGAAAAAAAAAAAAAAAAAAGACAACCATGAATGAACCGTGAAGAAGATAAATTTATAGCAAAGAAGGGAAAAGAGAGCACCAAAAGGAGTATTCCCGTGTGGAGATTTAAAAGTTGAATTTCTTCATAAATCAAACATGAAAAGTTGCGGTGGTTAAAAGAAAAAAATATTAATATGATATAATAATATGAATATATGTTATTTTTATAATTTTTTTAATAGAAATATATAAATATAAAAATTAAGAAATGATATTTTGATGAATGGTCTAAGTGAGCATTCTCGACCAGTTGACCTTGGAACCTGAAACTCGACTTGGTCAGAGAACTCAATAGAGGGGGGTTAAAAAAAAAACTGTATCCTCGATAGGATAACCATTAGAAGAAACATAGAAGGTAAACAAGAAGATGGGCAAGCTTGGCTGCAGCATCGACGGGGTCCTAAATGAAGCCAAGTTCAGTGAACCACTGCCATGGATTGGCATCTACATAGCAGCAGCATCTCTTGCCTGTGCAATCGCTATGGCTGCAGACGCTATCCATGGATTCCGCCATTGGAAACTCTGGTTCCCTTGCAAATTCTTCACAATCAACGCCACCTCTTTGACAATAATAACCGTGGCAATCAAACTGTCCGTCGATTTGAACACTGCCATGCCTCGTGGTGAAGATCAGCTTGCAAAACTCAGCAGCACGGCCTTGATCTGTACAGTCATGGGTAACTCTATGCCTTCTCTTGGAACCATGGAAAATAAAGAAATATTCACCAACATTATAGCTTTGGGAATACTTGTCATTACTGTTCTTGTCAATATCTGTATCCAACTAGGTACTGGTGTAATCTATGTTTTTGTTATGGAGCATGCCATCATCATGTTTCTCATGCTTGTTTTACTAGTAGTCTTAAGTTTTTCAGCTTTAACTGTTCCAACTATAAAGCATTATTTGGAACTTAAATACAAGAAGAAGTATGAAATGGCTCTGAAAGAATGCTCAAAGTCAATTGAAACTGACAAGACAATAGTAGAGAAACTCAAGGAAGATCTAATGAGATATTGGATGATGGCTCATACCTGCAGCCCCCAGTTTGTTGTAGGCCGATCAGTGACTTGTACTGCCTCGGGTGCATTATGTCTATTGAGTGCTGCAACTTTAGCAGAAGCCATGCTTCGATTTTATCTGACGCCTGGATCATTTAGATTCTGCAAAGGGGAATCAGATTACAAGTGGTCAATCAAGTTAATTCTTCTTACACAGGCTGTTGCAGTTGGAGTGGGTACGATTGCCCCAGCAATGAGATGGTTTCTTGCTATCAATTTCAGGTGTCCAACAAGAGGCGGGAAATGGGCCTGCAGCAAAAATTACAAACTAGAAGAATACTGGATTAAGAGATTAGTGGAGATGAAAGAGTGCCCGTTAAATATACCAATAAGTAATCCACACGGCAGGAGAATTGTCCATGATGCCAAAATTAAATTTCTGAACTTGTGTATTGGAATTCAGGCTGGAATTGTATTCATGAGCAAAATAATTCGTCTCATCTCCATTTACTTTATGAGCGTGATTTTGTTATGCTATGACCACTGTAGAGACTGGCTGATGAAATTCACACCCACCAACAGCATTACAAACGATTCAGGGTCAGAGTCGCTCCCAAGCTCAAAGCTGGATCTCAGCCGTTTTGTTTTGCACCTTGAAGGTGAAGACTCGCTGGTTGGGGTAATGATGAAGGACAACCGAGATGCTACTGATTACTGGAGGCAGAGAGCAAAGAAGAGACAACCAAAACATCTTATAGAACTGTTGCAACTATCAAGGCCTTCTGAAGGATTTAAGGGGCTTACTGAGTTTGACAGTTTCAAAGTACCTTCTCTAGATGCTGAAGAAGCTCCAAATTGTTGGTCTCTCTCTGTGGTGACATTGACAGGCATTGCAGTTGCACTCCCCAACATCAATAGGAGCTCAATCAAGCTTCTTATGGCTGGAGTAAACGAAGGTTTGGTGTATGTCAGACACATCGAAGACGACCTGGATATGCAAGGGAATTTGATAAGAATCAGGAACGCAGCAGATGTCGTCTGGCTAGGAGTTGAACTGTATCACAGGTGGCTAGATGTGGACCTGCGTAAATCGTCTCTCCAAGGAAAAAGCCCAAAGGAAATACTCAAAGTACTTTCTGATTCAGCGAAGAACATATTTTTGGAGTTCAAGAAGAGTAAGGTGAATCAGTGTCTAATGGATAGCCCTTCAAAGTGGCCCATCAAAGTATTGGCTGCCAATTCCATGTACAGAATAAGCCAATCCATTTTGCTGAACTATGAAAGCAGAAACTACCAGGTGGGGGAAAGATTATTTGAAGCGATAACTGTCATGATCTCTGATATACTGGCTGCTTGCCTCACTAACTTGCAGCGGTTCATCTCAATCAAGTGTTCGACCAGCTCCATTGAGGAGAGGGAAGAGAGCGTGCGACACGCAGTTTATGTTCTTGGGAAAACTGAAAACATTCTGAAGCTCCTCCATCAAAAAGCACTTCCCGGCTTGAATCCGGATCAAATGGCATTCATGGACGAGTGGCGGTCATTGCACAAGTTAAACAGCTCCTTGCCTGCCACTCCATTTTCACAAGAAAGTGACTCAGCTTCTCGCACTGGCAGTGAAGTATACCTAACCATTGACTAATATTGGCAAGCATGAATGTTGGGAAACCAGACGCAGCATTTTGATTTTGTTTATATGTATCTATGTCTTTGTCTATGGCTTGTCTCGATGTACATTACAGTTTAGTAGCCTAGAAGACGAAGCTCTATGTATTAGATTTCGTGGAAACTCAAGAGTTTTCTTAGATCCTTTGAAAGCTAAATTTTGTTTCTTATTCAGTTGTAGGCCAGATTAGAGAATATGTTGATTGCTTCTTAAAAAAAATGGAAACGGAGTTGATACAGCTAATGTAAACAAATCGGAAAGTTCTCGCATGGGCAACAAATACTTCCCCAATTTTCCATTAATCAAGACCAATTCAACAATCTAGTATACATCACCGTAAATCGGCCCGATTAAACAAGGGGAGGAGGGAGCTATTGGGGTTGGAAGCAGGAACCTAAGATATGAGACCTGGGAAACAGAAACAAGCGATGTGGATCAATCATCATCGCCTCTCTCCTTGGGCCTTCTGTGCGTTTCTTCATAGTACTTGGCTATCAACATTCCGGTACTTGCAAGAGTTTTCATATTTGGGACGTTGTAGTTTTGAGCCAAGTAGACCCCCAGCACTGTGCTGGTCATGAACGAGAAAGTTATCTTGATCAATCCCATCGTCGCCTTGCACGACAAAAAAGTAACTGCCTGTCTTATAATTCTGATTCGGGCATAGCGGGATTTATAGGGGATGCTTGAAGTGTTGCTCACGTCAACGCCTACTGGCTACCTCTTATGCAAGCTGCGTCCCAGAGACAGAACTCAAGAAATAGCGAAGAAAACGGAGCATACAGTAGCGATCCAGTGGGCCTTACTTCTGGCTCACTCCCTAGTAAAAATTATTTACAGTCATTGGGCCAGATTGGCGAAGAGAGGGAGCAATGGGCCCCTCCACTAGAGAGTCATCTTGGGTCTAATACCCATGGGCCCATATTCGCTGGTTAGTACTGTGACTGCGAGCAGAAACTCAAACTACTACTCTAGTGTAATGTTTTTGTTGATTTCTAAGTGAATTTTTAATATGAAAACATATGCCATAAAAATAGAATTTGGATAAGAATTCATGTTTCTGGGGTTACTAGATATATTCTTTTTCATTTTTGTTTAACTTCTACATTAAGTGATATATTCGTTTTCATTTGCCTTGGTTGGTTTTCCAATGTTTGAATCACAACCTAGCTAATCGGGCTGGCCTGCAAGTCAGCCGGCCCTAATGGTTGGGTGTTTGCGCTTTGCAATGTTGGATTTACTAGAACAGTAGTTTTTACTCATTTCTGCCAGAAATTATGTGCATTCCCCTGTCAGAAAATGCAATTTGAGAACAATTCATTTGATTGGATTTTAGAAATTTAACATTGATGACATATCAACTTAATTTCAACTAAATAGGATTCTTGTTTCTAGACATCAAACATGGCCAAAGGATAAACGTAAACATCATAATAGCAAGAAGGGTTGGAGATCATGATTCATGGGGAATGAGATAAGTTACTCCCATTTGATGTTTCCTGGTGATTAATTTGCTTGATCCAATTGCACTGACATGATAGAATTTATATGCCTTCACATCAAATTAATACATTTTTGGCTGGGTATTTGAACTGTTCTCATTAATGGGGCTGCTCTGATCCTATATGGGAAGGCTAAAATTTCAAAACGGCTGCAGTTTCCATCTCTAGCTTTCTAAGAAAGCACTACTGATATCAGTAATTCATAAGAAGTTGTTCTTGTTCTGTGTGTAAATACCAAATCTGGCTACGAGTTCCTGTCAATCTATGGTTTCCATGCTTTGTCGGTGTTTGGATTAGCCTTTACCTCGACTGAAAAAGAATATTTCCTTTGCAAACTAAGAACTTGTCGAAGCAGCCCTGCATCACTTTTGGAAAGAATTTGTGAAAAATCTCCACAGATTGTTGATCATCAACCGAAAGCAGTTTTGATATATCTCTAATGTCATGATACATGTTTTATCACATGTGGGCAGAAGAGAACAAAGCCTCTTCTTAGCCCACAACCGAAAGGAAACCGATATAAAGAGGTCTCCTCGCCTTTTCTTTTTCCCCAGAAAATAAGAGCTCACTGTCAAAGGTTGTTATCCTCTGACAGTGAATATCTCTTTGTGACTTCTCCCCTCAAATTTATGTTTCCACAAGTATATGCTTCATTTTGTTTGATGTAATCTATCCATCAAAGTTTTTACGTTGAGCAGATGATTATCTGAAGGACAGTGTACGTATTAGACTTGTCATAGAATAGGTAATTACCACACATTTTTGTACGTGGCGATTGCAATTATCTCTTTTGTCCACTATCACTGGCAAATTGGCATATATCTAGGACAATGAACAATTGAGAATTCGAGACACCAAGATGGAATTTCTTTTCCTGCTATCAACTTTCTAGCAATGGGTAGCAATTTGCATAAAGATGGTTTTTGACGGTCACTCTCGAACTTTTGTCGTGATGTGTTAGTTGACACTTGACAGCAGAGTAGGGTCGGGAAAGCGAGGACTAAGCAAAAGACTGAAAATTTTTGGAATGATAAGAATATCGATGACGAGAGAGAAAGTAATAGTAGATGGAACAAAACTGTCTCTAACTATAATATCTTTCCAATAACAAAACGTTAGACATCCATGAAAAGGACTCAAGCAATAAAATGCATGGTTGACCTTAATGAGATCACAACAAATGGTGAAAGACAGGATAAAGGAAGTATAGGAAAAATAACAGGAGATATAGAAGAGAGAAGAAAAGCCCCTGATTTGGAAAGCCACCCGAGTTGTCCATGTAAGAGTTTTTGTGGAACCAAAGCTCCACCGAGCTGTATGGTTCAAATAAAAAGAAAATCGGTCCAGCATGGGGCACCTATGGGAGAAAACGAGACCGCAGAGACAGACAAGGAAAGAGATGGGGTGTGTTTGGGTCCTACACTCTTAATGGCTTTTTGACATGAATACTTACTTTTGGATTTCTTTTTTGGCAAAAAATAAATCAAAGTAATGCGTTTTTCTCACGCTCACTACAACACAGAGACATAAAAACAATGAGGGAAACTTGAAAAGATCGGATTGGAGGAGATATAGTGGCAAAGCATCTACAAAAGACACAAGGGAAAGGTTTTGTGACCACAACCTCACCTTTCCTTGCACACGCACCCTAATCAAGCCATCTTTTTTACTCCTTTAGCATAAGCCATTTCTCCACATTGTCGGTCCTCCTATTAATTCTTTGCTGTAATATCGCTTCTTCTGTTCTTTTGTGATAATCTGTTACGTTTGATTATACCCCTTGTGAGTCTTATTGTTTGTTCCACCAGACATCACATCCCTTGTGTTTAATCACTGCTTTTTAAACTCAACGATTCTTCTAGTTTTTCAATGAAAATTATACCATCAACATTTAGAGTTTTAAGATTTAATTTGAAATATATCGAATTCAGGCTTGGGTAGATTTTGTGAAAGAATTAATATTAATCAATCAGTATGGCCTGCCTTTAATAAAAAATAAATAAAGGAAACGAAAAGGTGAAGGGATCTTTAGCAAGTAGGGTTTGATGAGTGGCGACCCACTCAACGTTGCTTTGGCAAACATGACTGAAGCAGAGCCAAAAGCTGGTTCATGTCTCATGAGAGCATCTATGTTGTCCAACCAAAGTCCCTTACTCCTAGGAGGCTTGTTGATGACAAAAGCACTTCCCCACTTAAAAACTATCCAAAGTACTCTTTATCACTATACTTTCCATGGAGAAGCTGTTTTTAGAGCTACCTTGCAAGAAAAAAAGCTTGTGGCTTTAACCGCTCTGTCCACAACTTTGATCTATCCCTATCTAGGACAGGTTCTGCCAGAAAATCAAAATGACTTTGAGTTTGACTAGTGCCCAGCACGTGGGTTATGAAAACAACCCTGTAACAGAACTTGCTGCTGATAATCACGAATCGTGTCTTATTATATCATCAAAAAATATTATATCATTTAATGTGATGTGAAGTTCATATACTTGGAACCATGGAATTAACTGGCTCTTGTTTTTCTGCAACATATTCAACTTATCCAAAATGTCTGTGTGCCTTCAGGTATAGATAATTAGGTCGAATATATTCTGTGTTCGGCTTGGTGTAAGAGTACTGAAAACTCATGGAACAGAGAGCAAAGAGCTGGCGTGACACGTCAAGCATATATGACATGATGTCTCGAAGTTTCAGTGTCGTATATTGGAGAAATGTTGGACATGATTCCTATGGCTTCAACTCTCGGAATAATTCCCATGTTTTCTTTCTCTCTCTCTCTCTCTCTCTGACACTTTCTCTATCTTTTGGATGATTGAAAGAAACTTTGAATAATTTTGTTTAACACGTTGTTCAATCATATGCT
Source organism: Theobroma grandiflorum (assembly GCA_036013995.1). Lineage (NCBI taxonomy): Eukaryota > Viridiplantae > Streptophyta > Magnoliopsida > Malvales > Malvaceae > Theobroma > Theobroma grandiflorum. The sequence goes on along the minus strand of CP142131.1, from coordinate 4,156,444 downwards.
TCATGCCCTCATTGCCCTGGCGGCACTATCACCAATCCCACCACCACCTTGTTCAATGTTGGCAGTCGAAAATCTGTTTTCTACCGGAATTTCTATGCAAGTTTGACTTCCCAAAAACAGGGTAACTTCGAGATAGAATAGAAAAATGGTTGAAACTTTTATTCTACAAGTCAATATATAAATTGTAGTATTATTTATCTGAGCAAATAGCATAATATATAGAATTTGAACCACTCTAACAGATATACTGATAAAATATACAGGTTTATTTGACTTAGAAGGCCCAAGGTTTTTAATTTATTAGAATTATTCTTTATCAAACAATGACTCTGCCAAGCACATCCAGAAACCGTTATACAACGTGCTCCATATCCTCATCATTGTTAGGTGGAAAGGGTGAGGAAATGATTTTCTCGTGTCAAACTTATTGTTGGATACTTGGAAGGAGTTAGACATGGATAGAAACAAGCAAGAAGGCAGTTGTGTCATTGGTCTGTGGCCAATTATAGGACTCAAAAAAGTCAACGTCCATGCAACCTAAGTATTCTGGCTCTGTTTCCTTGGTTGGGAGACTACATTTTAATTTTTTAAACAAACCCATTGCTTTAGTCTTTACAAGGGTTTAGGGTGGCATAATTAATGGCACGGACCTATAGAACCAAAGCCTTGCTTTCAAAAGTATGAAGATACCTTGCTTTTTCATGCAATCCCTTGGCCTTGATGTTTGAAAACAGGAGATATGGGCGTGTCTTGCATTGGTGTCGGATTAAAACTTTAAAGTCGGATCAACAACCGGCAAAAAGGTTAAAATTAATGGAAGAAATCAAATAGGATAACCAGATAAAGAAAAGAATTCATTTGGCTTTAATCAAAATGCATGAAATGGCATAACACTAGAAGTTCTGTGGCTATAAGGAACGATCCAAGAAAGTGTACGACAACCAAAACCAGCTGGGAATGGCGCTTCATCATCTTCCTTTTTTTCAAACCTACATTCATTTGTCTTCTTCTGTTTGATCTTGAGGGGAGGAACAAGATTTCTTTCCTTCACAATGAGGAATTGTAAAGGTGATCGGAGTATGTATTAATTTACATAGAAACATTAGCTTTCTTGACCAACTTGGAGCATTAAGTAATACTCCATGCAAAATCAGATTATCACCTTATTTGTTTTCTATTATTTTTCTCATTAACATATTCATATTCTTATGCTACCACCTTCTACCATCCGTACACGTGGCATGATTCTGAGTGGAATCTCTGATGAATAGGACCTAAGAAATCTGAAGTCATTTTCATCTTACTGTGCACCATAAATGCGGGCAGCAGTCACCATCACTTCATCACCGGAAATTCTGCCCTTTTTTTTCCGTTCTTTGAAAGAGAATCAAGATTTTCTTGTGGGATTAAGCTGATGGGCTCCTAGATACTCATGGGATTTGCTGCTAGCAAATTATGATTACAATCTAAGTTACTGGTAATCAAAATCAATTAAGCATTTGGTCAAACATGTATGGCCCACTCAACCGAAGTGGTTTCTACAAATAGCCCATGCTTTCATGCAGAAATAGAACTATACATATCAACCGTTTGGACTCTCCACATGTTGGGGATCAAGTTTTCACAACATCCCCTACCATTGGTGGGATCAAAATCAAAAATTGTTATACTCAAGTTGGTGACGGTGGATCACATAAATGAACACTTGGGCTTTTTATTTCCTTGGATGGAGCCAAACTTGGAAAATATAAATGGAAGAACGAAAATTGGTCGCTTTCCCTTCCTGTCACGTAGGTCACTAATGGTTAAGGCCTAATCGAGCCAAGACTAGTGCCATCACGCAGCTGGGTTTGGACCACTTGTGCACCTAAAGACCTGAACCATATTAAATGGCTCACAGCTAGCCGTCAGGTTACCAAATCTTTTTGCACTTGGGATTGGGCCTGGAGACTAGACCCCAAAAATCAAACTAATAGTAATAGGGTATTAATTTCGTATAATTGAGTCTTCTGTTTCCTTTAATCACGCACGCAAAACAATTTAAATAAAAATTCAGGCGAGCCCCCAAGAGAGCGACCGGTAAAAGCAGCAAAAGATTAAGGCTACAAAAAAAAGACATTTAGAAATTAATAGTAATATTTAGCTTCTCCTTCATCAAATCCACCTACCATCTTTTCCTACATTTAGATATTAGCATAAAATAATAGATTTAAACCAGCTAGAAAACTTGGTAAAATTACAAAATCCTCGGGACGCCTTAGGTTTCGAAATAAAAAATTAAATACCTTGATTATTAGTTCAATTTTTAAATCTATGTCCATTATCGAGGTTTTTTGCAGGGATTTTTATAGAAGTTGGTTTTCAATTGAAACCGACGTTCACATTTGTTTATATTATTATATACTTTAATTTTTCTAATAGAAAAAAGGAAAAAGAGTAAGGAAATAAGCTGTGATTAATCTTTGTCGCGGTCCATACCCAGCATGTTCTCATATCATATTTTAATCTCCCTAAACTATATAAATATAATAATACATGAATTTCATTCATTTCCAATGGGACTATCTTCTCTTTCATATGCATTCACATATAAAATTAGATTAAAGTAAGAGCCCTTTCAAATTGAGTAAAGTAATGAAGGCAGAGGTGTTCAATCAAACATGAGCCATGTGACTGGATTAGTAGATGCCCAATAACTAATCAATTAAAAAGAATAGCAAATTCAATGTACTAAAAGACAAGCATTTGTATACAAACAATAATCTAAAATAATAATTAATCACTAAACAGATACAAAAGATACTGACTGAAAGAAAAATGGAGAAAAGGAGAACGACGCGTTACGTGTTTGGTGTTAATACATGCACGGCGAAAATATATATTCTGACACTCGCCGACAATATTCAAGTACTCAGCACAAACCATGTTATTGTAGCCAGCATGATTTGCTTAACAGACTTTGAGCAAGTATAGTTAATCTTAGGTGTCTTTCTGTTTATTGTCTTCCAAGGTTGCAGCATGGTCTTTACCCTTGTTTTCGTCACAAGGTCAGCTAGCTAATCAAGGTTTGTTTCTTGTTTACGATTCTTTCTTAGCAGGCTCTCCCGAGGGAAAGGTAGGGGAAGGAACCAGGGAGCTTCATGGTTATGCTTGTGAAGTTGCCTGTAAAAAGTACTTATCTGGGAAGCACTGACCTCATAAGGGTAAGGTAAATGGAGGTTCGAGCTAACAGCTTGTACAGAATCTAAAGGACAACTACCTTAGAATACCTTAATGTCCCTTGTATAAAACAGGCTAGAAGGAAAGAGGTGATATCCTAACCAATAAAAGGATTCAACTTTCGTTGGAGGTCTAAATCCAACACTTGGCATATAAAGAACTTAAGCCTGAATGTTCACACCCTTCTCTGTGTAAACTACCTCTTTATCTGACACAGCAAATACTTTTAAGATTGGTGAAAGATCACTTTTCTACCAACTGAAGATTAGGCTAAGATTTAAGCAGAAGGGTAGCTCTAATAATATTTGATTCTACAAACAATATTCAAAGCACAGAATCTAGGGATGCCATCGCCTGATATTCCAAAGAAAGGCTAATTCACCAACCCGAAGCAGATTATAACTACTCATTAATGAAGCAAATTATGTTTGACTAAATTAACTAAAAAGGTATCCAAAAACAAGAGATAGACACTCTACGTTGGCAGTTCCATTAGAAGCTTATAAAAGAGCACAGACATCGCAACTGACAATAAATTTATTTAAGATCAAATCACCTTAATTTAAGTGACTTATGGTAGGAACTGTTAGAATTATTCCAATGACAAAGCATGATAAAGGCAACTCAATGCAACACCTGTGGTGGTAAGCCTAGGTGGAGTGAAGAAGGAGGAATGTATATGGACAGATTTTGCACATTAAGCCAGATAGATTTCAAAACATCAGCCAATCTTTCATCATTCCTATACGTAACATTTCAGTATTATTATTTCTTGGTAGGGGTGGAAATTTCCAGGATGCTGAAGCAAAACTTAACAGATATTTACCTGTTTCTGACAATATCTAATTAAGAACATCTACTTAAGCACCTAAAAGATTCTGAAGAAGGTGAAGCACAAGAGATACTTTCACATAGATATTGCTTAATCAAGAATCACTATGTCCCCACCAGAAATCTTCCTATTTCATAAAATTTAAACGTTTTGATAGTACGGTATATTGACAGGGCAGTTAAAGGCCAAGGGCACCCTCCCTTGGACATATTTTCTCTGATTCCTTGCTTGCTTTAGCACTTCTTCCATCTTACCTCTTTTTCCACCTAAATCTCAACATCGTTAAGAATCACTACTCTAATTACGCACAAGAAAAAATTATTTTTAATCATTTCTTATTAGATGAACCAGCTCCAAACTGGGCTTAGCTCCAACCACACAAAACTGAATACAAGTCTCATGTTAAAATATGCATTATATGCAACATAATAGAACAGTAGGAATTAGGATTCAAACATCTAACTAACATACAATTTGAGAACTTATCAACAGCAACCCAGAAACATAAAAACTAAATTCTGGTAAGTTGTATTTGCAATTTTAGCTCTCATTTGTTGTCAATTATACAACATATCATCACCACCTTAACCAGAAGAAAATACAGCTTCTCACCGAAAAAACAAAAGACACCATAATACCATAGCAGAAATATCCATATGTCCAAAACAAAAAACCCCTACTAGGCTTTTCCAGTCAGAAGTGTTCTTCTACTGGGAATAGCGCCTATACTAGATAAACAAGCAGAGGAGACTCACAAGCAAGACAATTCACAAGCATTAAGTCATAAAAGCAGTAGAGTTCAGTAATTATTGACTTAATTCATACTTCAGGATAGAGTTTGATAGATTGTGAGTTGCTAAAAAAACCAACCTCCCCTGCTTGTTCGATGCTGCTCCTCAGCACCTCCAAGCTGAAACTGAGATAAGATCCCCCTGCAGCCAGCAAAGCACAAGTGAAGCCTGACGCTTCTCAACACGAAACCCCCTGACTTGAGTCCTCTTTACCACACATTCTGCCTGAGTTTCATTTAAGTTACTGAATGTTACAGGGGAGAAACCAGCTGAGGAAAAAAGTGTCCTCCAAAGAGGCATTTTCTCAGGTGCATGCAGACGCCCCAACACAGTGCTTTCAATCCTTGGCACAAAAAGGAACCTCTCTATCTTGTTCACCAGATCAGAAGTCACATTAACAGCATCAAGTGATTCAAATAGGTTTATATATGACTGAAAGGCATGGATTACATGTTGTGGGAATGGCAGGTCATTTCTATCACACCCTCGGTCTAAGGACACCACAATTTTTGGCGAAAGCTGCTTTACAAAGCGCAGAAGATTGGGCAAAGCAGAGGGCTGATTCGAAGAAGACCAAACCGGGAAGTTCACAGCAACTGCCTCATTTTCATTTGATCGAAACATAGGCAAAGAATAAGGGGTTTGATCTAAACAATCAAAATTAAGCACCTCAAGCTCAAAAGTTACACCAATCTCATTAGCAAATTGCATAAGATTTTCACGCATAAGCCCAAGCTCAATAGGATGGTGCGTTGAAGGTGAGGCAAAGGCAGTAATTCTCAATGAAGGAGCTGCTCTACTCCTCATGGGAAGCTCCTGCATAAAGGAAGCCCATTGAGCACCACATCCAATATCAAAGTCCACAATGTGAATCCGATCAGCATCATCAAGAGCTTCAAGGAGGGCCTGGTTGCAGGTAAAATTTACGAATTGGATGAGCGGAGAGACCTCAGAGAAGACCTTGTAAGCCCCCATTTTGAAGATAACATCGAAAGGGGTAGGGCTTCTCAGAGGCGGGGGAGAGGCCGGGTTATTCATGATGAGAAGTAATTGCAAAGCCTCCTTGAAGTAGAAAGCAGCCCTTTGAAGGGGCTTAGCTACTGGAGACAGCTGGTGATTGAGCCGCGCCAATATCCCTTGCGCGTGTAAAAAATTCCCAGTCCCTACCAGGTCTGCAGCCTTGTAAAGCAGGTCGAACAATGTGGCTTGTTGTTGCTGGTGTAACTGGTACTGATGTTGTTGCTGTTGTTGAGCCATCTCCTCTCCTGGACCCAACACTTTCTGTTTTGCCACCATCAGCGGCTTCTGTTGAGGAACAAACTGAACTCCGTGAGGAAACCCCATATGCTGTTGCTGCTGCTTTCTCATAAACAACTCATGCCCGGCACCAGAAAATTGGAGTTTTGGGATCTGAGAAGAAAGTTCTAAGTTACCGGGATTGAGGCGCTTTGGTAAAGGCTGAAGGAGGTGATGTTCTTGAGGTAATGGCAAGAAAAAGTTTGGGTTTTGAGGATGCTGTTGCTGACCCATCAAAACCTGTGCGTTCAAAATAGGAGGTTTCTCTTCTTGGCTTTCAACAAATTGACCTTGCTGCTGCTGTTGATAAAGCATTGGCAAAGAAACAGGAAGACCAATATTGTTAGCTGGAGAAGTAAACATTGGATTCTGAATATTAGCATTCAACCCAACAGAAGCACCAAGAACCTTGTGATTGTTAACCACCCCAACAGAAGAACTACTAGGCATGACTGAACCAATCTTCCCATTCCCATTATTGCTGGTATTTGGCAGAAACCCAGAACCCGGAAAACCACCCAAATTAGGAGCAGCACTTGAAATCACATTACCAGGACCCGAACTATCAAGGCTACCAATTGGGTCAAACCCTGGACCCTGATCAACAACCCCCAACCCTGCATTGCCTTCAAAATCAAGAGCCGGATTAGGACCAGTACTGCCACTCTGAAGCAGCTGTTTGAGACCAAAGGAAGGGTCATCCCCGTCACCAGTGATCCAACGCAGAAGCGAGTGGTCTTGACTCGGTGACACAGCTGATTCAGACAACATAGTCTCCCAATCTTCCAATCCGAGATTGCATCTTTGACCACCTCCAGGCCCTGGAACAAGGTCTAGTTCACTCGGGATCGGTTGAAGCTCCGTGGCCCATTCTTCTTTGTTGTTGTTTGGAAGTGAAGTCTCAGGTCGTGCTATGGTGGCCGCCGTGGTGGTTGTGTTGTCGGTGGAATTACCTCCGCCGCCCGCACCGGCGGCTCCGCCGTTGAAAGAAGAAGAGAGAGTGGATGCTGATGTGGGTGGGCTTTGGCTTCTTCTCATATGAAGAACAGAAGTTGGTTCTTGTTCGTTGTTGTAGTAGAAGCTGTTTGCAAAGCTAAAGCTATTAGCTTCTTGCTGCTTTATCCACTTGTCTTGTTGACAAATCGAAGCAAAACCCGCGAGTTCTACCTCCCCTTTAGCCTGTAACTGAAAGTGCATTTGTATTGTATACAAACGAAAAGACAAAGAAGCTGTTTTTTTGGAGGATCAGAGATAGAGAAAGACAAGAGATTTTTTTTTTCTTTTTAACAAAGCAAGAGAAAAAATATATACTATACGGTTTCCTTCAAGATTTATCAAACCCATCTTTCTTTGCATGCCATGAAATTAATCTCCCAACTTCAATAAAAAACAGACCCATTTCACCAGAATAGCTCCTTTTGTTGTCCTTCACCCGGTTCTTTCTCTTCCTCTTAAGCTCCATCCTTGTTTTTATCTCTCTACTCAATCCTGCAACAACTCCATTTTGTCAGTTCCATCTCTCTCTTCTCCCCTGCTAAAAAACTCCTTTTTTATAGGTTTTTTCTTTTATCCCTCTCTCTGGGTGGGGTGTGTGACCTTATTGTTGATGTTGCCGCTGCTTCTTGTTGTTTGCTGCTACTTTGTATTTTCACTTCTCTTTCGTTTCTTTTTTTTTCTTTTTTCCCTCTTTTTCCTCTTCTTCTTCTTCTTCTACCCTTGTGTCGTAGCAGTACTTTGTACCCTTCTCTGTTCTGCCATGGATGCGTGCATCATAAAAAAGGTAATAAAGTGCTCTCCCTCTTCCCCATCTCTCTCTCTCTCTCTCTAGTCCCTATCTTTCTCTCTCACACACACAATATATTTTCCCATTCTCTATATTTTTGCCTTTCTTTTTTCTATGCACCCAGCTTCCCCTCTCTCTTCTCTCTACATGTCTGGGGTTACTGTCACCCCCAACAGTGGTAATACTGTATTGTCTTTCCCTTATTTTAGAAGGTATATTGTCCTCCAAAAAAAAAAATACTCTGCCAAAAAACAAGGGTAAGTAGTAATTGGCAAACTCCATCAGAGTGCTCCATTTTTTTGCCTTCTGGCCACTCTCCAATTGTAATTACACTCCAGCCCCCTTTTTTAATTTATTTCTATTATATCATGCTGAATTGAAATATAGGTACCTTTTCGCTCTTTGGCAGATACATTGAGGCACCTATTCACTTTTCTTTACTTTCTAGATCTTGCGACCAATTTGATATTTATTACTAAAAGAAAAACATTTGATTTGATTAATGCAGACTAACTTTTTTTTACTGCTAGTAATAGGCAAAAATAAATGGCAGTGAAATGAAAAGAAATGAAATATGCTGCCAGTGGCAGTGGCAGGCACCACTCTATTATGGACTTTTCAGGCTGCAACGTGGAGCTAAAGGCAGGGCACCCAAATCAATGAAAGATTTACTTAAATTTTTCACCCAGACAGACTGTGACCCCCGCTGTAATAAAAGCAAAAAGCCCAAAAGTTAATGTTCTTACTGTCCCTGAATTGCCCACATGTTTTATCTTTATTACTTATCAAATAGGTCATTTTGCCCTCCCATTTCTTTTTTGCTTGGTCTGGGTCATTTTGACTCCCTGCAAGCTGGAGTTTTGCAGTGCTTGAAGGGTATTTGCCGAACCCGGCCACATAATATTAAATAATGCAACATAATTGACACTTAACATCAAATTTTGCACTGTAATCTTCAAAGATTCTAAGTATTAATGAACAAGCATTTTTGCTAAATTCGCTTTCATTGGGAAGGAGGATTAGAAAAGGCAAAGGGATCCTCTTCCTCTTTTGCCTATAAATGAATTCTTTTGCTTTGAATTTTAGGGTTCCAATCCTCATTTCATTTGATGATTAGTGTATGAATTTATGGAAAACGTTGAAATTATGGTGATAATTTTGAATATTTATGGTATATCATTATGATTGTATTTCGCATTGTCTCCTTAGCAAACAAAATAAAGACATAGACAAATCACTTTATAAATTAGGACGTCTGATGTAGCATACAGGAGCCTCGTTAATTTTCCATTTATCACCAGAAAAAGAAAGAAAATTTTTGTTTAAGTGGATTTCCTTTTGTATTTTTCTTATATTTTACCTTAGTTGGTAAAATCTTTAAGTTATCCTCTTTTTTTAATTCAAGTTGATCCATGCCGGAATATCACCACTTTCATTTTTGTGACCTATCTTGGTGAATTATGAGTAGAGGCAGTAAATGGATAGATTTGGTGATTTGATCCATCCTATTTAAAGATCAAATAAATTAAATATTTTTAAAAAAATTAATTAAATATAAAGAAAGATCAAACCAATTGAACATATTCTTGATTCGATCGATTTGGTTCTTGATTAATAGATCAAAATTATGAACTTCATCAATAATTATAAAACATATAAATAATGTATAGATTAAATATATGCGTATATGATTTATTATTTTATTATGTATATGAAATTAATAAAACAACTTATATGTTATAACATTTTAATTTTTATATTAAATTTTGTATAAATAATAACTAATTATAAACTATGTGTTATAAAAATTAAGACGATAACTAATAAATTTATTAAGTGTAATCATATAAATAAAGTTTATTATAAGTTCTAATAATGATTATGTATAAATTAAATATATATAATATTACTTTATTTTGTATATATGAAATTAATGACATAATTTATATGTTATAATATTTTAAATCAAAATTTGTATAAATAATAATTAATTAAAAATATTATGTTACAAAAACTAAAGTGATAATTAATAAAGTTATTAAGTGTAATCATATAAATAAAGTTTATTATAAGTTATAATAATACTTATGTATAAACTAAATATATATGTTTATATATATAATATTTATACAACTATATATATTCATATTATTTTATATTTAGAAACATTACTAAGATGTAATAATTGTAACATATTAATATATAGGATATTTGCTATCATATATCATAATATTAACATATAAATTATATCATTTGAAATATATATAATTTATAATTTCATATTAATATAGATTTATAAATAATATAAATATAATTAAAAATAAAATTTTATGGTTCTAATTTGCATATGTAAATATAATAAATTAATACATTTTAAACATATTATTAATTAAGTTTATTATCAATTTTTCTTAATATCTATAAAAAATATTATATATTAATATATATTAAATATATATAAAAATTAGTTTTATTTTTTAGATAAATTAGTCTAAAAATTTTAAAACCGATAACCAATCAAAATACCAATTAGATTAAACAGTTTTGATCAATTAATCCAATGAATTATTCAATCTGAACCGTCTTACTCAAATCATATTTGATTTGAATGAATAATTGATTTGATTTGATTTTGCTCACCCCTAATTATGAATGTAAAAATTTAGCTTGACTATGGAGATTGAAAATGTTTTTTAAGTGGGTTTTGTTGGTCAACACCATGTGGAAACTTGATTAAAGAAAAAAAAAGTTTATTTAAAAGTCATAAAATTAAATAATTTTTATTTTTTTATTATAAATTAAAATTTTATAGTTATATTTAAATCATATCGACATTTCGTAACAAATCTCACAAAATTAAATTCGTACTATCAAAGGTTGAAAACATTAATAAAAGAAATGTTACGTCCACTTTACTACAACTAGCTATTATCTTATGCACTGCGGCAGTGAAAATTTTCCATTGATATTCGTTACGTCTTTGTAATTTTTTGTCACTAAAATAACTAAAATACGAATTAATTACCAGTACATGATAGTAATTTTCATAAGCCATTTTTATTTATGCGGAGCATAATTATTTTTCTTCTAGCTGAAAGAAATTAAAGAATAGGGGAAAAAATAAAGAAAGTTCAAGTCACTCTTTTGCTGCCACGACATCGTTTGGTGGAGATGAAACCAAAAAAGGTTGTTGAAACCCGAAAAGCAACTATAAAATTTAAACTGTGGTTGCAACTAGTCAATTACAAACAACGAGATAAAAATCTGTGGTTGAGATCAAAAGTTAACTCCGAAATGAAAGCTTGGGCCCACGCTCAACCCCATCAATGCGATTGGACAACACGGTCCAATCATATTCATCTTTCAGGATTACGGCCCCACTTTGAGCTCGAGTGGCTCTACATGACGTTAATAGCGCGTTGGTCTATGCAGATAATTTGCTTCGAGTCTTGTTTGTGTGAATGGCGGCGAGGAGGGAGGCATTGTGGTTACCGTTGTTTGATTGATTTACGGTTACCTTCGTTTGTGTATTGATATTGTTTTTACCCTACTTTTTCACCCTACTCCTGCTGGAAAGGTAGGTTAATAAAAAGCAGCGAAACGATAGCTACTTTTTTACTGTCCTTGATGATTCAGTGGGACTTCTTTGTCATTTTGGTAAAAAAAGTGTAAAGCTTTTTCTAATTTTTATGTCCTTTTCCAAGGGTATTTTGGTCTAAGAAAAATATCAACCACGTTAAGGACCCGATCTGGTGCTTTGCATAGAATATGGGTCTTCTTATAAAAAAAATTAAAAAGAATTTAATTTTTGTAATTTCAAATAATTTTCAAAGTATTCTGAACAGAGCGATCATGAATTTACAATAATTTTATTCCTTTATTAAATTTTAGCCTTTTTTTGAATGGAATTAAGATTTAATTTGTCACTATAACATGTCTTACTATTAAAATTTATTGTTATATTTCAATTTTATTGATTTTGAATAAAAAAGTATCAATATTGAAATATTTTACAAAATATCTTGCTAATGTAAATGTTAAAATTTTGTCAATATTATTATTTTTTATTCAAAAATTAATAAAATTCAAGAAAATTGAAATGTGACAAAATCAATATTGACTCATAGCGTAGAATTTTATTTTATCTTAATCCTTCTTTTAATTTATCATTATTCATTTTATCACATATTACACTTAATATTTTTGTTTTAGGCATGTTATCATGGGAAAAAAAAAGGAGGGAAGATATTGTTCTTTTTAAAATTTGGATTGTTTTCCACTCCCTCTTCCCCACCTCCAAATCCTTAGAATGAGTGTGGAAGTACCTTATCACAGCTCTCACGTGTAGATTTTAACTAGGAGTTTCCTACATGACGAGAAGATCCCTATAAACCGGAGATAATATCCTATGCTGCCACGCAAGCTTTACGAGCTGCAGCTGTTGGTAGTTAGTACAGTAAGCTTTTCAATGCGACAGAGGTTCGAGTTAAAGCTAAAAAGATTATCATTTTGTCTGAACATTGTTCCCCCCATTATATCACGATATATTGATCCATTCCAAGCTTGGCTCTCGCAATGAAAATTTAATCTTGATCAAAAGTTAATTATTAATGATTAATTGGAGTTCATTGGTTGATTTTCAAAAGGTTGTAGACGTCACGCTTCAATAATTAAAGTACATCATACAAATTTCTGTTGATTGTCGAATTAAGTTCATCAGGGACTTTAAAAAATTACTTTCAGTTTACCACTTTTTTGCGCTTTTACAGTTTCACCGCATTCGCCTTTACAATAGTGACGGAATTTTTACCCGGTTCCACGACTCAATAATTACACACTAATCACATTTTTAATTCAATTCTCAGCCTTTTGTGGCATGGCTTAATTGTGATTTGATTGAAATGTAACATCCCAGCCACAAGAAACCCTGTTTTTATTTGCATCATCGTTCAAATCATAACTCCATCATTGTTCCAAGCTACGACAGTTAGGCTAAGACGAGCTTTCACCGAGCCGTGAAGGAATTATTTGTTGCCACTTATCGAAATCAAAATATCAAGAGGAAAGCAACATCTTGCAAAGGGGATTGGGTGTAGGGAAAAGCCAATAATTGAAAACCTAGTTCAACTGCTTAGCAGATGGATCATCACATTTTCTTCAGTGTTGCTATCGCTTTTCTTTTACTTTGTTTTCCCCACTGGGCATTGGGCAAATCCGATAAAAGGAGCGCAGAGGCTTTAATTTGCTCTAGTCTACATCTTTAAAAGTCTTTTTCGAGTACCTATGCATTGAAAACGAGTGTTTTGCATACAATATTATGACAGATGAGAAAATCATGAGAAAGTTTTTCAACTGCCCATTGGATTGAGAAAATGGATGTTTGGGTGGAAAAAACACTAAAGGGGGTATCCTTTTTCTTCAAAACTTGAACAGACCAAATATACAAACTTTACAAAAACCCTGCTTCAGTTAGTCTGGGGATCAGTTACATGTACTTCATGTGAAACTCATTGCTCTATCTTATTGTCTAATGTGCATTATGATGAGCTGTTATCAGTCAAATTGTCAATCAGGGATTGCTGTTGAACAGACAGGTTATCTACTTAGGATCCAGGTTTCTTCCCTCTTCTTTTACGATTATTTTCCAACTTATGTTATACCAGATAGGCAAGGTTGCAGCATTGCAGGGCCCGCACCTTATCAAACACTTCAATTTTCAAAGTCAAGCCAATCTGACTATCTCAATTCTGCTTTTCTGTTCTACAATTTGCTTTGCCAGCCATAAATGAAAAATATCTATTGCAAAAACCTTTATATACATCCAGTTTCAGCCTTCTTTCTCAAAAAAAAAAAAAATCGAAACTTTACCATAAAATTCAAAACAATAAAACAACCCCAGTTTGACTGGTGTTGTCTAAAATGGATTTATGCGTTCTTTTCCCCTGCATCTCTGTCGAGGGGAAGAAAACAATAATAGGAAACCTCTCAAAGGGCTTGTTGGAGGCATTGCCCTAAAAGAGGTGTCCCCTTGTCTAATATAATCTTATATATATATATATATATATGCATTTAAAGGAAAGAAGATTTGGGGCAATTGTGTGGAGAGGAAAGAGGGGGAGGAGAGGGGGGCATGCCTCTTTGGATTGTTTAGGAAAACGATGATTTGGACTTGTCAGGGCGACGCAGGTTTTATTTTATCTCCAGGCCCATGTGATGCCTAATCAAAGCCTCCTTCCAATTTATGAATTGGAAAGTGACACTACTCTAATCCTCTTTGCCCCACTACTGCTGCATTTTCTCCCCTTTTCTTTCTAATTTTTATTGGTTTTTTCTCATCTGTTTTTGGGATAGTGATGAAGACAAGGTTTTACCTATCTCTTCCCTCTTATTAAGGCCAGAAATTGCAGGATCCAGTCCCACACTGTGCCCCATCTGTAATTTATATTCACAATATCTTTAAAGTTGAGTCCCCAGAGAAGATTTGAACTTTCATCTTTCCATTACGATTTAGGAACGAAAAGGATAGCAAAATTTTGGGTAATGAGAAACAAGAGCCGCGATTTGCTAGGCCAGTTTATTTGTTTTCCCTCTCTTTGCTGTCTTTTAGAAAAGCAACCACGCAAACGTGAACTCTCCAGAAGAACGATGAAAATGAAAGAAACAAAAACAAGGTGAAAATACATGAAATATGCATATGATATAGCAAAGATTGCGTCTTCTGCTTGGCTAGTGGGGGGTTGCCCCATTTTGAGAGCAAGGTTGACAGCTTTTGAACTGCGTGAAACATGGCTATGTAAGAAGGACAAATTTCTTCCCAAGACATTCAAAAAAAAAATGAAATAATACAAAAAGGATTGAAGAACAGAGAGATTGGCCTTCAGAACTCATCAAAACCTAACATGAATTTACACGTGCGCACATGCACACAAAAAATTTCTTGACAAAGATTCATCCCGATTCATACAGCAGAAAGCATATAGACCATATACAGTCCGGAAGGACAAGATGCATGCACGGGGACAGGGACAATGTAAACCTTGTTGTAGGCATTGACCTTAGCATTAATATTTGTTTTATAGGCCTAGAACTAGTTGCTGCTCCACATTCATTTCCTGTTACAGGAATTCAACATGTTGTATTAATTGTGAAAAAAAAATTACCTAGGAAGCTGCCATTTAAGAGGCTTCCACAGATAATTGGCTATCTGTCTTGGTTTGATTTCGATAGGTCTTTGGGAACATCACAATAAATTGTTAAAACTTTCACAACCCATACACAAATATCTTGTCTTATATGCAAAAAGATATCAACCATTCTTTTATTCTTTTTAATTGTTTTTACACCCTTCATTTGATCTTAATTCTTCAATTTCATAAATTAGAGAAAAAAAATTAGGGTAAAAATAATAAAACATTCCACTTCCATAGGCCTTTTCCTTCCTCCCATAAGCATCTTTTTCACCTTTGAAGTTGCAGGGATTAGCCCATCCCCAATTTCTTTTGCAGCTTTAACATAATTATAAGTAGAATCCGAAACAAATTCGATCTTGTAAAGATCAGAGAGAAAAACAAGACTTTTGGTTCGATAGTACAAGATTCTCCTCTCCTAAACCAAAAGAAAATCTTGTTGAAGTTATGAATCTACCAAAGACTGAATATATGAATCCAGGTTACAAAAAAGTATTGAACCAGCTATATATATAATCAAAGGCTGTTCTCTAGAGTTTGAACAAATAGATTCAATCATCATAGGAACCGGACCACGACCAAGCAGCTTTTGCTTAAGCAGATTGCGGGTATGGAGTTTTCACATCAATAAATGAATAGACAACATAGACCAGTTCACTTTGGAGATCTTTTCAATAAAGTATGTCTTATTTTGGATTTTCCATTGGAATACCTAATCAATGTAACCCATCTTTAATGACCTTTCAAACTGTAAAGCTGTGGACTTTTTGTTTATAGTAATTCATGCAACTTTGGTCAGCTTTTAACCATTATGATAATGATATATCATACTCACTTTAAACTAAATGAGCCATACCTTCCTCAATCTTCTTCCACCCAAAATAAAGTTCCCATTCAACCCTACCATTTTGCTTGAGCGAGGATATAAACATATCCCAACTACTTCAATCCTCCTGCACAGGGAAACTTTACATGAAAATATATGGATCCAAAGAGACAAAAGAATGCAATGTTTACCAATTTACATGAGTAAGTTTTGGATTTTAACATATGCCTCTAATCCATTTATATATAGGATACATCTGTAGAGAGTAATGTACTTTTTTATCAATTTGATTGGCAAACATTTTGAATGTTACTTAGAACATAAGTAATATAAATTAATCATTTTTCATCGCAAATGAATCTGAATCCATTATTTAAATTACTATGACTATATATAAAGCTAACAATGACTACATTTGGGCCATCATAAGAAAAAACCTAATTAATTAACCAATTATTGCATATGACTAAAAAGTATTTGATGGCTTTAATAGATAAATAGGACATGATGAGGTGGGTGTCTGTCGGGGGTGGCCACAAGGGAAAAAAAAGCATGAAAATACAAGTCATTGGGGGTTAAAAAACTCTTAAATAAAGTGGTAACCAAAGAAGGAGACAAGCTTTGCTTTTTGGCTGGGTTTTTGCCTGTTGGTTTGATCTTCTAAATTTGCCTTTGCCCACGCCTTCTTCATTCTTCTTCCCCTTGCTAAGTGGTGGCTGCATACTATTAAAAGAAGAGCAAAGACCATGTGTTCCCTCCAAAATGAAGATTAACCTTTTCTTGTTGTATGTTTCTCTAACAACAAAAAAGGTTCGGAAACATGACTAGATTTGGTCAAGTAGAATGAACACTGAAGATGATCCTTCAAGTCTCAATTAGACTTGAGCTGGAAAATTTTCTACGTTCATAACTTTAATGGTTTCTGACCAGTTCTCTGTTTTTATTTTCTTGCTGTTGGAAACTTTTTGAAAATGGCAATGGTAGACAATACACATGGGGATCAAGATGGATTGGACAAGTAGTAGTAGTCGACATTAACACATGGCATTCAGTCACTTGCCTAAATCTTTTGCTAACAATTTGCATGAATAGAAGATTTGGACATATCAGATGAAGGCATATAGGTTGATAGGATATCATAATAAATTTGAAACCATAAAATAGAGATTAAATGTTTCAAAAAAGAGAAACATAGTAGTCTTTTTTTTTTTCTTATTCAATTTTGAGAAGTGAAAGAAAATGGAATAATGCTCATTTCACACTACTAGTAAACCCAATTCTCCATGCTTTTATATTTGAATATTTTGACTCAACGAAAAATTTTAAATACTTTTCCTAATTTTAATATATATCAATGTTGGATTTAGGGTTAAATTCAAAAAATGTTACTTCCCCGGGCCCTAAGAGTTCTCCACCGGGGCACAAGTAGCCCAGATTGGGTGGGATTAGGCCGGACAGTTGGTCTTAAAAGCCTATAAAAGGAAGAAGGGGCCTGGTCTTGCTTACTATATTTGGGCTAAAGTATGGCAATCTGATCTGCCTCCTAAGGAGAAAAGGAGTCGAGAAATTTTGGCAATCTGGGCACATGCCGTGGCTATGATCAAGTGAAAAAAATCTCCATCAATGATGCTAGGAAAATAGCATAAAAATGAAAAAAGTTGGGGAATGCACAAGAACGGTGGGATGTGGATGAGGAGCGTCTGGCCTGCAAAATTTATTATTTAAAGTTGGAAATGGATGGAGACAAGACAGCTAGCTAAGATTTGGAATATGCAGAGTGAATTAATCGATCAAATTGAAATAATTTAGTCTATTAATCAGTCCTCAAAATCATTTTTGTTGGTCATCAATATAATTTTCTTTGTTATGTTTGTTAGAGTTATTGATTTATTTTGAATATAATTTTTATTTATTTTTTTGTGTTTAAATCTATGTTGGATGCCGTTATGCTTGCATCTAGTTATTGTGATTTTAATTATATGGTTCATGAATGTTGGAGTTTGATGTTAGATTAAAAATTTGATTTTTATAAACAATTAAATTTTTATTTTTAAATAAATTCATGAATATTTTAAAATTTTTATTTTAATAACTATAATATAATAAATTATGAGATATAAGTTTTTCTTTTCATAATTCAGTTAAATTCATAAATAAACCAAATTATCTTTACGTAAACATTTTGGTGGATTGAGATTCATTACATAAATTTTCAGTTCAGTAATTGATTAAGAAAAATATTAATTCTAATAATTCGGTTTTTGATAATTTAGTTTTGATTTGAACCAAATTGTAGCTAACTGCCTTGTTAACCCAAGAAGATATTGAATTTAAGGATTTATTTTTTAAATGTTAGTTAATTACTTCACTACAGTATTCATTGATCGTGATCACACTGTTTATGAATAATTCTTTATTTATTTATTTTTCTTCTTTAGGAAAAGGCTGAGGCCTACTTCAATTGTCCAAATTACCCCCTTGACCCTTGTGGATTATCTGGCTAAACCAAGTTTCTTGGGGTCCAAGACAGTCAAAGTAAAAAACCGACCCAAGTAGGGTCCAATTACAAAGCAGATTGAGCGAGAGATCCGGGTATATCCTTGTTATCCACTGTGGAACTTCCCTAGGACCCACCTCTCTGTTCACGTCCCATTGTCATGCTACTTTCAGCCGTCTGATGCACATACCTTTTTGACGTTAAACCCAAAAAAGCGAATGATCTGTCGTTTTACCGTAACCAACTAGGGGTCTAGGACTAGTAAAACACTCATAAAACCGATGAGAACCAATGAATTCACTCCACGTGTAATCATACCTATGAGTGACAACACCATAGGGGATCCAAAAGGTGTTTGTAAATCTTTCAACCACCATTAATTAAGCAAGAAAAATAAATCGTCCGAAGAGAGTGGATGGGGTAAGTTGAAAAAGGGAGCAAGGATATATTATTTGTTTGTCTTTTGAAGCAAGCCACGAGCTTCAAGCTTCGGAGAGTTTCGTTGATCAAGGAAAAAAAGCTTTCTTTTTGGGTTCATCTTCACAAGGTTTGCCTTCTGGGGTTTTCCTTTTATATTTATTAGCCTCATATATATAATTTTTTTCTGGTTCTGCCTTTTTTTTTTTTGGTGGGTGATTGACAAGGTTAGATTAAATGGAAATTTATGTCTTTTGTTTTGATTTTTTTTTCCTTCGAAGATTTGTGCAAAGGTATCAACTCTGTGATCAAGGATAAGATTTGGGTGGTTTTGGATTTATTGTGTTTGTTTTTGGACTTTATTTTGTTTCTGTATCTTTGATTGGAATTGTTGTGTCCATGAGTTGCTGACCATAATAATATGCTTGTTTTGCACCATCATGGCTTTTTAAGACAGTGGAAGATTCATCAAGAATTAAAGAAGGAATTTTGTTTGAAAAGCAAGTATTTTGATTTAATTTTTGTTGGTATTTTCAGGAGGAATGGCAAAGAGTTACTTCAAGCAAGAGCATGATCTTGGTATGTACTGGCATGGCATCCTCTATTTTGTTGTCAATTTGGTTTTAGGAACATCTTTTTTTCTTTAAAGTCAATGTTATTATGTATGGTAAATCAATGTGTTTATGGTGTATGAGAGAAATCAATTATTTATATTTTCCAAGTGCATGAATGTTTTGTTTGGTTCTGGCTTCAGAGAAGAGGAGGGCTGAGGCTGCTAGGATTAGGGAGAAATACCCTGATAGAATCCCGGTAAGGATTGAACTTTACCTTCAATCTTGATAAATCTGTTGTCAGTTGTGATCTAATCTGTGCTATTTTTGCTGTAGGCCTGTGTATTTGTTGGTGATTAAAAGTTATAATCATATACTTTGCTTGTGTTCCTAATCTGGTTTCTTATCCAATTTATCCTGCTTTATGTTTAAGGTGATTGTGGAGAGGGCAGAGAGAAGTGATATACCAAACATAGACAAGAAAAAGTAAGGATCACCTTTATCTTATTGTTGGCTCTGGATTCTCTTGATTCATTGCCTTATTCTGTTGAAAAAGCATCTAGTTTTAGTTTGTTTGAATTATCTATCTGTCATATTGCATCTCCACTTGGCACAATGGTTGCGATGATAGACATCCCTAGCTAGAAAAGAAAAGTAATATAAAGGTTAAGGGGTAAGTTTTCATGGTGTAAGACAGATTTGATGATGTTAAGAATGCAATGATCCTATATTTCCATTTTGTTACCATCATTCCCATGTTAATGCGGAAGCTGTTCCCAGTATTTTTATACCAATTGGTTTCCTTTGACATATGGAATCATTCAATTGCTTATTTATTTCGATGTAATGATATTTTCCATCTGCAATCATCATTTCATTCTTTAATGCTCCATCTTGGACTAAATCATAGCGAGGTCATAGTAATTGGTTATATAATCTTGTAATATGATTATAAAATTTACAGGTACCTTGTCCCAGCTGACTTGACTGTTGGACAATTTGTATATGTCATCCGTAAAAGGATCAAACTGAGTGCAGAAAAGGCGATCTTTATATTTGTGGACAATGTCCTCCCACCAACTGGTAATGCCTTGCAAATTATATCCTTCGGTGCTTGATGCTTTACCTTTTTGCCACTTGATTTGTAAAGGGTTCACCCTTTCTTGGTTTTCTAGGTGCCATAATGTCTGCCATATATGAGGAGAAGAAGGATGAAGATGGATTTCTTTATGTTACTTACAGTGGGGAAAACACATTTGGGCATCTGATGTCTCAGTAGCCATTGGTAGATTAATTTGGACGTTGCTTTTATCTTTTCCGCGTTTCAGCATTCCCCTATATTATCTCAAGCATCACCATATACACTGCCTTATGCTGGTAATTTGGTTATTGCCATTATTTAAAGACCTGCTGATGATATGTACAGTTGCATATTGTACATAAGTATTTATGATTTCCGCACGGTATGAATGTTCCTTTCGATCATTTATCACTTGAAATCTTTCTCTTGGTTGTACAATTGGTGTTGGCATTAGCATTGAATTTCAAGCAATTTTTGTTTTGAGCCCGCCCTATCTGGAGGTTGGGGCTGTGTTCTGTTTTTCTTTTGGATCTTTTTCCATTAGAATCTACTGGGCTTTACAGCAGTTGACAGGCTATCAATCTGCTATCTTTTCCATTATGGTCTCGTGCCCGCATCCTTGGGCTCTGCTTTTGCTTTCTTAAATATCCTTGTCTGGGCGTGGTAAACAAAGGTCGTCGTCATCGTCATTGGGCGTTGTGCTTCAGCATTATTGGGGCCTTGTTCTAGGATTTCGCAAGCCACGCAGCTAGCTGCTGGTTTGGCTCTGAACTTGGGCTCCCAAATTGAATATTGTACTTTTAGAGACTCTTCTATTCTGGCCCTCTTTTGTCCCGCCCATCTTACGCTTTTCTCATCTGAGGGGATATAATTCTTCCCCTCTCAAGAGAAATAAAGAAAATGAGAAGTCGTATTGACAATAAGAAACGAAAACAAGAAGTCTCATCACAGGAAATGGAAACAGAAGGCAAAAGTCTTTGAGTTGTCCTTCAGTGATCTAAACTTGCTTGAACCTTATCCGAATGAGCTTTTGTTATCTTAAAACAATCCTGTTTTTCTCTTCTCAGCTTAAAACAAGCCTGTTAAGGATCCATTAAAATTCTGTACCTGAATTGTTGAACCAGTTATCTTTACTCTTAAGATAATTATACAAGTTATTAGAGTTATCATTATTAATTAGTTAGAGTTAGATTATGAATAAAATTAGTTATATATATATCATTCAATGATTTTTTTTTTTTAATTTTAGAGAGGGGATTTAAACTTTATCTTTTTAAAAAAGTAAGATCATGTGCTCGTCAATGAACCAAATACTTATGCAGATGTATCTCTATAACAAACTGCAAGTGAATATGAAAAGTACAATAAATTCTAGTGTAGCAATGTCCTGTAAAATCCATATTTTTCACATGTTAACATCTAACACTGATTCACACAATTTGATATATGATTTAGGACCTGTCTTCACAAAAGACACCAGTCGAAAACCAGGAAGAACATACGGTTCACATTGTGCCGAGGAGCTGGAACATTTGCATGTAATATCCTTTCTTTCGCCTCAGTAATTGTGCAAAAAGGTGAATCGCAAGTCTAATCATGTCTATCTATATATAAAATAGTCTAATGTTTTCTTTTTAAGAACTTAAAAAGATTGAAATCTGATCTTTTAAAGACATGGATTGCCTAAGTATTAGATGAAACTTTTATCTTATGTATATTATATAAAGTGATCCATAGGAACCCGAGCCATGTTTATTTGTTCTTGCAATCACGGTCTGAATTGATTTTTTCGTGATAAAATTTTCAACCTCTGGTTTCTATACCAAACCAAAATCTCGCCCTCCTGCCAAGTACCACCTGATTTCTAGCCTAGGGCCCCTCGGGAGACCCCGATTTATGCCAAAAGTCTATAGGATATGTCCACATCGCTGTGAGTTGTTCAGGACCATGTTTCTCGCTCCGTGCAGCGAGCCAAGGTGCCCAATGGAGGCTATGAGACAAAAGTTGAACCAGAGAGACCATGGACATAATCGCTCGCTGAGCAAGGGGCCAACGGGATGAAAGGGCCCCGCGACTGACGTGGCAGCATACGATATGTCAATGACACATGGAGTGAATGCCACGTGGCATGCATGGTCTATTACCGGCGTTGGTGGGGGGAAGTCGACCCTCCCTGTCCCCTCAAGAGGAGATGCATGTGGCGGTTTGGCCATGCAGCTTTGTCTTGAAACTACTTGGCTCCTCTCCTACCCCCCTCCATTCCGCTGTCGGTCCCATGTGTTCCATGTTGCATTTGCACTGCACTCCCCTCTATCTTTAGTGATAAATGCTAGAATTCTCCATGATTTCCACCTGCAATGTTTATAATACGCCTTATTCACAGTTCTTCACCCAAATCCACTCGTGTTAAACCTCTTCTTTAAGTGGTTTCATTTACTATTTTCTTCCCCTTTAAGATGCCCTTTTCTCTTTTGTATTCAATTTTGAACCCGGCAATTTACCTCCTTGCAGTTTGCCGGTGGGTGTTTTTTTTTCACACGTGATTAGATATACGTCGAAACCAGCCAATCAGAAAATGGTATAGTCTTCAAGCGAAAAGAGTTTAGCTCTGTTAGCCTAACGGCATTGTTTGAATACTTAACAGATATGGCCCTATGGGTAAAGAACACCAAATATGAAGCATCCTTGATCTTAACTATGCTAGGATAGCTTTAATGTTCAATGCATCGTATCTACAGGTACTTATACATATACATTACGTATATATTGGGTTAACAGATTACCTGTGATGTATAAAAATGGTGCTTTGTAATTGCTATAATACCTTCATGGGCAAAAGTTGGCCCAGAAACTTTTTTCCAAGCTTGATTTCAGATATTTTGCTATTCTATATATAAAATTAATTACTCCTTGTACCTTAATCCTGTACTAAAATTTATGAAAGGTTTTGTCTTTTGGTACGTAAGAATGAATGAAGATTGCTAATTCAAGCAGCACTCTAAAAAGCTTGGTCAAAATGAAATGAAAAGTTTAATTTAGCATGTTTGATTTAAACATTTCCCATGATTGCCATCCATTTCGTAGTAACATCACGCAGCTAGCTAATTTAAGGCTGGTCATCCAGATGAATGGTTATGGTCCTAATCATCCTAAACAAAGGGAAGAAACCCAACCAAACCGAGACAAAGTTGTTTCCTGTTCATAGGCAAACGCAGACATGCTACTACTTAACAGAGAATTATGCCTCAAGGTTTTAGTTAAATTCAATATTTTCCTCTCATGATTTGAGCACGACCCAGAGAAAGAAAAAAGTAAAAAAGAGCTGGTTTCTAACTTCATTTGACTTAGTAATTTAAGTAGATTTGAGTGGTCCATTGAAACAAGTACTTTACAGTATTTTTCGATTGGTGATCCAAAGTGGTATATAGCTTCTTTAAACATGGAATTCTTCATGAACTTCCTCGACACCTTCGAAGAAGGAAACTATACATGAAAACGATATGGTCCAAGAAAACAAATAATCGCAGGCCATGCGGTAATAATTCTACCATACAAATTAGGGGGGGCAAGCAGTGGACTTCCTTAGCAGAAACACATGGTAGGACCTTGATTTAATTTGCTGCTTTATTATTTTACTTCTTTACTCTGATTCCATAACTTATGAATAATGAATGTCTGTCCACAATATTTCTTTTTCCATTCCTCTTCTCTTGTGAATATATCATATTTAATTTTCCTTTTTTGTTCTCTTAATACTTAACATATAACAAAACAATCAATGTTTTCAGTTTCAACATGAATCAGATTGGCTTGAATTTCTGTCTCAATTACCATTCAAATAACTTATATATTTAATCAATAATTTGTGAATTATAGTATTTCAATGAAATCTCCCTTGTTAATATCTGCGAGACCATGCGTACTCTATAATTCTTCTTTCTTTGGGACCCCGAGTTTGATTAAAAACTGAAGGGTAAGAGACAAAGGGAGGCCCCCTAATATCTTCAATTTCGTTTTCAGGATTCATCATCCGAACACCTGCATGTTCTCTTAAAGAACGTTTTTCATTTCAGTACAAAACTCGCATTTAATGCCCTTTGATGCTTCTATCAGTACAAATACTTTGGAAACCTAACACTGGGCTAGCAGCCCGGCCAGACCACATATACTTTTTCTCTGATATTCAAGCTGATAAACCTCTCGGAACTAATCTCTTTCAGCATCATGTCTTCTCTTGCTATCTTCTTTCTCCTCTGTCTTTCTATGCATGCATGCAATGCTCGTCGTCTAGGTTTTGTTGCTGAAGAGATTGGCAATAAAGTCCATTTTCTTGCCAAGGTCAGTGCACAAAAGGCTAAAGGGTGATGAGTTACAGTCTATATGTTAAAATCTCGGTCTAATTTCTAAGCTATATATAAATAAGTGTATATGCAGGATGTCAATCAGCTGAAAGAGGTGAGACCTTCAATCTCAATGGAACTACAAACACAAGAACTAGGAGAAGTTGGGGTTCATGGAAGAAGAACCCGAGAGACTTGGATTGGTGCAAATACTATGAAGCAAACACTTTTTAACTGTTTTCTTAAGGCAAAAGAAGCCATTGCAAAAGCAATTTCAGGTTATATCAAATTTCAAACTAAGTCTTTTGAATTTTTTTTTTTTGGATTTAAATCTGTATGTTCAACAAGAAATTATGTGACTTAAGGTACTCACATGAAAGTAAAACTATCATCATTTCAACTAAACTTGCACTGTACGTCTTCAGGCTTCGCAGCAGTATTTAATATTCTTAATCATTTTCTCCGCTTGCAGTGGTTGGCCCAAATTTTAGCCGTGACATACGTTCTTAAATGAAAAAAATATATATTTCTATAGTTGCATAATGATAAAACCCTAACTTGTTGATTAGTCACAAACGATTTTATGTGCTCTTAATTAATTAGTCGTGGAAAGTATAAGGGACCTTTCACTTTGTTTCATTATTCCAGCTTTAATTAGTCTTTCTTACACCTTGTTTCATTATTGATGGGGCTGGCAATTTTGCTGATATGTGCATGCAGGACATGAAATGAAAAGTATCATGATAATTTCTTATCGGGTTGAAGATTTGGAAAGCAAGGAAAAAGTACAGGTAAAATTCGATGTCTTCAGAATCTAGATTTTGTATGTGTTTCAGGTTGTTAGACAGATGTATCATATGTCTTGGTTGTGGTAGAAAAGACTACTAATGGCCCATCTTCTTCAACATGTCAGGATAGAAGGCGGATGGCCTTCACGTGCATGCATGAGTGTGTTGCATGCATTGGAGAGTAAAAGTTATTTACTCTAGTATGAAAAAGAAATAAAAAATATATATTGAGAGGTAAAAACAAAAACAAAACTCAGTATTGTTCGGTCTTTGGGCATCGTGACATGCAAATACAAGTGAGAGACGATATTGACAGATGGACGGCATATCCTAGCTAGCTACCTGTTTAGAATTAAAACTTCATTTACTTCCACCTCAAGCCAAAACTCATTGTTTTCCAACATGGTAGCAAAATTTCTTTGACTTAAGCAATCCAAACCAATCCTAGATCTCTTCCAATATATGCAGGTTAATGTTTTTTAAGTTCAACAAGTTTTACACATCATACATGTGTTAAGATTAAAATGCATTTTTGATAAATTTCAGTGCATAAATATGTTACATATTTAATTTAATTTTTGAGTTTTCACCTATCAAATATTAAGGATCTCTTTACTAAGTATGAATATTGGAGGTACCTAAAGGTTATTTGTTGTTTGTGTAGGGATTCAAGAGAGTAACAAGGTCCATATTGGGAAATTCAGCCGGTGAAGCCGAGGAAGCTGTCGATTCCAAGGAAAAGGATAACGTAGGGGACGTTGACGTCATGGATTATGCACAAGCCCATCGGAAACCACCTATTCATAATGAAAAACCCTAGACAATTATTCTTACACCAGTATCTTATATGATAAGAAAAGCTATGCTACTTCTCCTCTTTTGGCAACTGACGATCAGTTTCAAGGGCATTTTGTATGTTATTTTAATGGGCAAAAATAAAAAATGATCTATACGAGTATATATGAAAAAGACATTTTCTGAGTAATAGCAGTTTCAACTTCCTTCGAAATTACCCGAGCTGTGCAACTACGTTACCATGAAGACGGTTGTAAGAACGTGGTGAATTGATGGATTATGGCTTGCTATAATGGTCGTAATGATATCTATATAATATACTTATTAATGAGGCTGTGAGTACAGGGAGACATGTAGGCTCTGATGTGTTGTCCGTTGCCAAATTTGTTGGTAGGTTGTTCTTCATTAATAAAAAGGTTGTTCTTCATTAATAAAAAGGACAGTTACATACATGCCCCCTTTCAACTAAATCTTCAACTGCTAATACTCCTGCATGGAAACATCAAATCGAAAGAGTTCGCACACAGTCTTGACGATGCAGTTGTGGGAAAAAGGGCTTCGCTCAACTGTTGACTCCTGCCTCTGTTTAAGCCTATCTGAACCCACCCGAGATTCAGAGATTCTATGGCTGAAATGTGAGAACGGTAAGGAAAATAAAATGAAACATTGATAAAGGGGGGATGTTAAACGCTGTAATGAGGAACCCACTTTGAACTGGGAAAAATGACTGTGCAATGGCAATTGAGATCCTGCAACGCTATTCTGTCTTCCCTGTACAGCCAACAACGGGTCAGAGGTTATACTGCCTGCTACGCATTCAGTAGCCAAGAGTTATGCAACACGTGGCCATCTGTGAATCATGTGCCACCATTGCCAAGTAAATTAAACTCGTAGAAAACAATCTGAAAATGTCCAATATCATATTACTATGAAAGTACCACAACCTGAACTTTCCAGCTCTCCCCAAGAAACCAAAATTTCGTTCCAATCAACAAACTTACCTAGCTACATCATCAAGTATTGCCCAATTGGCTTCCGAATTTTAATAGCCCAAAGAAGCCAAAAGAAAGAAAAAATGCTGAAATTTAGTCTTCAAATCTGAAGCATCAGTTTCTCCACCAGGCGGGGTTTCCATAGGAATGGCATTCCTTGAACTCTTTACTAAATTGTCTTTAGTCATAATGTCCTTCCAATTTAATTAATGGATTCATTTGGTATACTCAGGTACCACTGCAGTTCACAATGAAAGGTTTGACAAAGCTGATAAATTCAGATGTTCTGATTCCAAGCTTTAAATCAACCTCTCCTCCACCCAACCAGAAGAAATCAGGACTAAGCTTCACAATAGCTTCATCCAAAATTACCTGAAATCAATTTCAATTTTATCTAGTTACTAGAAGCATAATGAGCAAAACAAACTCTCTCTCTTTGCCTTTCAGTGTCTAAATGCATGAGCATGTGTGATAGTCATTCATTTAGCCTATCAAGATAGATCATGCCTTCAATGAGAAACATTTAAATTGGTTTCCCATTTCTTATTGAAATTGTAATATAGTAATTCAAATTATGATCACTAATAACTCCTAGAATATGCACTCACTTTATTATTTGAACTTTGCTCGTTCAGGTAAGTTAATTTGCGTACGTGAGAAAACCAGAAATGTCATTCTTGCAACTATATTTTCAAACCATCTTCAGCTTCCATCTTTGCCAGTTGACCTAAGCTACCATCTTATGGAAAAGGAATATGTAGAGACACAGAGAAGAAAGCAAAAACTCTACAACTGCATTTGTCGATGTGGCAGACTGGCAGCAAATCATTGGAGCTGACATTAGAGCTGACATTAGGAACAATGGACCAACCCAAAAGCTGGCACATAGATTGAAATATTGGAAATGGTGAACAAGGATTCCATATGTTGCTATACAGAAATACACGTAATAGACTTAAAAACTACATGATTTTTTAACCGTTCAACATCAGAATATCTGTGTATATAAAGCAGCCACACTGGTTCTAACTATGATAAGGATTGATATCTACCCAGGCAAATTATGTGTCAGGGCTCCATGTGCTCTTCCTACAGAAAGGACAGACATTGAAGTGGGTACTGTCTAAAAGACAAGCATCAAGAACATGTTTACTCTAAAAACCACATCAAAGCATTTGGAAGTCTAAAAGCAAATGAACCAACATTTCTATTTGCAAGTTCTGTCCTTGTTCCCTTTCTATTGTTCATTGTATTATATTACATGCTGAAGATCAATCCTATATTCAATAATTTTCAATGCATTTATACAACAATGATAGTCCAAGTAGAATAATGAGCAATACAAGATGCAAAAAGTTATCAATATACTAAGAAAATAAAATAACAACGAATAAAGGTGAAGAGAGAGGAAGAAAAAAAAAAAAAGTGAAACTATGAGGTGTCATGTAAAGCTAGAATATATAGATTTGGATAGAGAGCGCATACTGGAATGTCAGTTTGCATGCCAATGCAAGTAACTGCATTGTGCTCATAGCCAGTCAACTTTATTGATGTCTCCTCAGGAGCAAGCCTCACTGCGTTATTTTAAACAAGTTGAATGATTAACTAAATAAACCATTTGGAGATCCCAACCTTAACAAGGAAAGAAATAAAAAACAAGGAATCCCTTGCTCTTTTTTTACATAAAGAGCTTAATCAAGACCAATGCATGAATGGATTCGTATTGGCACCAGCCTGCCAGAATATGATATTGAAACCAACTACAATCAGATATGCCTGGATCTTTTCACCAGACCAAGCGTCATTTATTGACTGTCACATATATTTGCTTCGATTCATTACAGTCACATGGGTGTGCTCGGTCTTTAGGAATATACCACACATTTTAGAATGGCTAGAATAATCCAATAATAATTTTGATAGACTATCTCTGAACTTTAAAAGGAGTCTTTTTTTATCATAAAGATGATTGCAAATAAATAACTTACAGTTAAATTTCTTCTTTGATATCTTGCTGTTGTTGAGCGTGTATAGAAAATTTTTGACAGTTTCAGCATTGAATCTAGCAGTATACTGCAATAAGAAAATGTTCAAATGTAAGATCATTTTTCTAGGGGCAGGCCAAATGGCATCTTGTTGATACATATGGAATAAGAAGTTACCTGGACTACAACAACATAATACTTAGAATTTTTACAATCACTACAATCAGTTACATTGGATGGTGCTTGAGTATTAACCTGAGCAAACAAAGCAGTTTTAGTGCAGAGTTTGGTAGACTAGTAATGAGCAACCATACTTATGGTCTTTTGCAGTAGAAAAATGAAAAAAAGTCATCATAGAAATGGAAGAAAAGAAAAAATGGAAGAAGCGAAGATAAGGTGGGTGTCAAAGTATGTTGAATAACAAGAGCACCCAGCAATTGGTACGTCGGCTTTCCGGTTTGAACAACACATGTTTAAGGTATGGCTGCTTATATCTATTTTCATCTCTCCGTCTCCTCTCATTCATGAATATGCTCTGGATACTTTGCAGTTTAGTGTTTTAATACTCACCAAATGCCTAATCCACATATAACACCATCTACAACATTCCTCTTGAGCCCCTCAACTACAGATAATCTCTATCTTAAAACTTGGACCTCCTAAGCAGAAGCCTTCAACTCTATGGGCTCCAAAACTTGCCACTAGGTAAAAACTCAAGAGAGGTGCTGAGTATTTCTCCATACAAATGCAAAACTGCATTATACATGGAATGCAAATATGTGACGCTTCACCATACTCAGCACTAAAATGGCTATGTTTAACTGTTCATATCAGAACTTCAAATATTTGATCATCTTAACAACATATTCTTCTCAGAAACCATTATGTTGCCATGCACAAAGGGTACAGGACCACAAGTCAACTCAAGAATGCCCATCACAAGCTAGTCATGTGAGAACTATTTCACATGATAGCCAAATCGAACCATATGACATATTATGCCACTAGTTCTGTGGCTCCTCAATGTCAAGCAACATTAGTACTAACCATTCTTACAAGGTAACAAATAGGAATTTCTTTGTCTTTCTCCTCTTAAACTAAAGCAAACAACTAATTTTTTCCACCTTCATTTATTCTTTGCATCACATATTCCGATACAACCAACCTCAACATCCTCATATCATCTACTACATTTCTTCAAATAACGTTTCTTCAATCTATAGATAGGCATTGTTATGTAATCCATTCATTATTATATTGAACTAAAATTGAAAAGTTGAACGTTTTGCAACTTTAGATGAAGTTAAAAATTTTGATTCTGCATTGCACTCCCCAATATCTTCTCCAATCTCTGATTTATCACAAATTAAATTGAACCTAAAGAAAGTCTCATACTCGTAATCAATTTAGGATGTCATATCTAATTAAAGAAAATGAGCTAAATGCAATTAAATTTATCAATCATTAATTTAAACTCAAGTAGTAAAACGGACGAACCAAAACGATGCTTTTACAGAGATGATGAACAGAGGCGGCGCCGAGGACGTCGCGACGGGACTCGAGCGACCAATCATAGTAATCGGAGGAGACTCTCTTGAAGAAGAAGTCGTTGACGCCGTTGGATCGGAGAATGTTAGAGAGGCGAGCTTCGACGTCGTCGTTGGTGAAAGGAGATGAGGAAGGGAGAGGTTCAGCGTTTTGAGGCAAGTGAGAGAGCTCTAGCTTCGATATTCTTTCAAGGATTTGAGTCTGGACTCGCTCTAGCTCTGCCAACGCTGCCTCCATTTTTGTCGCCTGTTCTCTTTGTTTGGCTCTCTTGGCTTGGGCAGTAGAAAGGAGGAGGAGGGGGATGAGGCAGGGAAGGGAGCTTCGTGATCTAAAAATATGCCATCTGGCATGAGTCCTTATTCCTCAGTAGCAAATGGCACAATGTCAAGGTTTATTACCAGATGGCACGATTTGAGTGGCAGTTCTACTGAAAATGCGTAACCTTGGATTTACCTGTGTCCTGCCCTGACCCCTAGTCATTCACTTTCGTCGAGTATCTTGCTTTTGTTTATAATACTTGAAAAAATATTTAAATTATTAAAAAAATTAAATAAATATTTATTTGTATTACATTTAATTAATTTTATTTATTTTATTTTAAATTAAATAATTTTTATAATTAAAATTAATAAATTATCATTAATTAAAATATTATTTGTTATTTTATATATAAGTTACATTTTCATGTTATTGATGTGTAAAAAAAAAATATATCAAAAAGTTATGTCAACTTATCATGTGATCTTATTATGTAATCATTTATTATTTATTATAATATATTAATATGTTATGTTAATATCACGTCACAGAAGATAACAAGTAATATTTTAATTAAATCAAATATTATTTATAAAAATTTATTTGATTTAAAATAAAAATATAATAATTTACTTGACTTAAAATAAAAATATAAATATTTAATTGAATGTAATAAATGAACAATAGTTTATTCAAATTTTTTAAAAAAATTTAAAAACTTTCTAAGATATTATAATTTTTTAAGAAAATATAAAAGCCCCTTTCAATCCATTTTTAAAGTAAATTTGGGTCTCTCTTATTTTAAAATATATAGTTATATTTATTACCATTAGTTAACATTTATTTACAAATATAAAAAATCATAATTATCTTCAAATAATTGAAAAATAAAAAATTACAAAAAAACATTATAACTAATTTAATTAATAATAATGAAAATATTTTTATTCAATGTTTATCAACTTAAAAATAAAAAAACAAATAATGATGAAAAAAGAAAACTGAAAAGAAATAAATAAATTATTTAAAATTATTTTATTAATAACTCAAAAAAACTTAAGATTTTACAGTAAAAAAATAAAAATTTTAAAAAATAAAGTAATAATATTCTAATTAAACTAGACATATATATGTTTTTATTTTCTCCATATTTTTTTTTCTTGTTTTCTTCGCATGTGAAAAGCATAATGGTTCTTTTCATTTCTTCCTCTTATCTTTCCCTCTCTCAATCCTCATGTCCTACAATGACTAAAACCCAAAATTATTATCTTTAAGACATCAATAGCATTTAATGAATTTTCCAGCAACAATTACAAAAATTTAATAAATATATAATATTTTGTCAAAAATTAATAATTCAAATCTTATAAATTTTTATTTTAAAACGTTTTAAATTTTAAAATTGATCTCACAAGAATTTAATTGAAGCCAAATATATCATCCATTGTTGATGAATATAACTATTATTAGCTCATTAATTCCTTTACACTAATATAATAACTTTTAATACCATATTGCATTTTTATTTGTTAGAGGTAATGAGAGCGATTTATACGTAGTAATACTTTTTGGAAAGAGAAAGAAGAAACCACTTTGACTAGCTTAAAACATTTTATTTTCTTGGGGCTTATTGACAGGTTCCATGGTGCTTAAATGCAGATTAATAATCATATTTCCTCTTCCTTTTATAGAAAAATGAAAAAAAAAATCTCCTTAGAAATTAGAATGGTCAAAAGTCAAAACATCTCTGCATTGCTTAGGCAGAGGGTTGAAAGTCGAAAACAGCCCCAGGTTTTTTCATGTTCTTCGGTTTTTTCAATGTTTCTTGTTGGGCAATGAGCAAGACCAGTCGGCAAAAGTTAGCTTCTGCGACCATGAAATATGACGGTGTAGTAGAAATCGGAGACAGGTGGAAAGTACTGCTTCGCGGAAATTTTGGGCAAAGGCATTCTATTTTCCACCGGTTTGATGGAAGAATGGAATTTTGAGTTTTTCAATGCCTTAAAAGCAATTGCTGTTATCATTAGCTGCCCAAATCTCAAATCAGGGGGCTTTGCCGCTCTGGTTTTGAGGACTCAACTTTTTTCCAATGTTGCAAAAGCCATAAAGGGAATGGAAAAAGCTTTGGCAAGAGGTAATGGGTGTTGTGAATAATACATCAGTTTCTAGAACAGTTTGAATTCATGAATTCTTAAAGTGGAAAATCAAATAGGTTAAAATGGTTCTATCATTATCCTATAAAAGCCAAATATTAACGTGAATATTTAACTAGAATTTCATGCGACTTGGATTGGAATCCCATTTTTAGGAGAGAACGATATAATAATGAGAAAGTGGCGACCGTCCTTGGTTCGCTCGCGGCCCACGGGTTGGAATGTGGGTTGGGTGTGACAAAATTGTAGTACGAATCTATCGTACCACGAGGGCACATCCATTCCTCCACGTGACGTGACTTGCACCCCAGCTTATGGAATATTCAAGGCATGAAACGGTTCCACGCGTTGCTGTTTTAATGTTTTGATTATGATCAATAGATCCTCCACCGTTCATCTTACGATTGCATGCCCATGCAACTTAGTCTGCAACTCAACTCCGTCTATAGGCACAAAACTATTTCGTTCCCAGTGTATGGAAAGGATGATCACATCCACTCGCAATTCAAACGCGTGCATTCTGTCTCCTAATTGGTCTTAATAAAAAAAAAAAAATAGCACTTGTATTCCCAAATGACCATGGAATTGTTGCTCATTAATCTTTTTATTCTCTACGGAGAGAGGCAGCAGACATAAAAGATAAGATCCTAATTAGTATACGTTCACCAGATGCTCTTATGATCTCCTCTTTTGTTTTTGGTTCAATCATCTTAATTATGAATTTTGAAATTTTTTTTCTTATTTTTTACACGATCTCATTATCATAGGTATTACAAAATAAAATATTTATGTTTAGATATTTTATCTCTATTTAAATTACAAGTGACTGATTTTGATTTGGACATTAAGCAACAAAATGTTACTTTTCAGAAAAAAATTATGAATATGATTTTTTATGCATTAAATTTGAGTAATGACGAAACAAAAAAAATCCAAATATCGAATACAAAATCTAGTTCACAAGTCCGTCATGATTTTGTACGATGAAAATTAAATGGTTGAAAAAAGATGGCAGAATTTTATATGCACCAATTAACAAACAGTTAAAAACTGAAAATACTACAGGAAATATTATAAAGTAATACACACATGTTAATCGGGATGAAAATTCTTAATTCTAGTAGCCAGGGAACCTTCGGTAAGTGCCGCGCGGTCCTTACGCGGGTGAGAATTTAGTGAACATATTAAAGCATTTGATTAATGCTGAGGTTGGGACCAACTGCTACGGAAAGTCATTGACTTGTCTTCGAGAAATAAGATTTGGCGACCGTTGAAAAAAACATAAACCCCGTTTTTCTTCTTCTCCACTCAACGCTCTTTCCTTTTCCATCTATAAATCCCCAAACGAGACAGCGAAAGAAATCCATAAACAAATCAACTAAACTTCAATTCTCTTCGCTTCAAGTTTTCCATTATTACAATGCAAAAGAGTGCTTCAGCTTCTTCTTTGGGTCCAGGCGGTCTGGACCTCACTCAAGCCTTCTTCAAGCCCATCCAGAACACTGCCCCACCTTCCCCCACCAAGCGCCACACAAAGATCTCCGTCATCGGAGTCGGAAACGTCGGCATGGCAATCGCCCAAACCATCCTCACTCAAGACTTGGCCGACGAACTCTCCCTCGTCGACGCCAAGGCCGACAAGCTCCGAGGCGAAATGCTCGATCTCCAACACGCCGCCGCGTTCCTCCCCCGCACCAAGATTAACGCTTCCGTTGATTATTCCGTCACCGTTGGATCTGATCTGTGTATCGTCACCGCTGGCGCCCGTCAGAACCCTGGCGAGTCCAGGCTGAATCTGCTGCAGAGGAACGTAGCTCTGTTTTCGAGCATTATACCTCCACTAGCAAAGTACGCGCCAGATTCGATTCTATTGATAGTGTCGAATCCGGTGGATGTGCTAACTTACGTGGCTTGGAAACTGTCGGGATTTCCATCGAACCGGGTCATCGGTGCGGGAACAAACTTGGATTCGTCGCGGTTTCGGTTCTTGATCGCTGATCATTTGGACGTCAACGCTCAGGATGTGCAGGTCAGTTTGATTTTAATTTTTTTATAATATACAGGAACTTTTTCACATCTTATTGGATAATAAGACACGTGGCAAGGACCAAAGACACAATGTCCTTTTTGTTTGTTTTTCTATTAAGGTATACAAGAGCATGACCCGTGTGCAACACACGGGCCTCCTTGCAATGCCTCTCTTTGCTTCAACATCTCTATCTGTTCTCCACGTGGTACTCTGACTTCTTTGCACCTCTTTCTTTCTCTCTCTTTGCTTGGATATCTTTTCTTTTTCACTCTCTCTGCCCTCCACCGGGTCAAGTCTGCAAGCCCCAGTGTTAAATCACAACTTTGCACATGGCAGCTTATGGGAACGAATACGTGGTTAAATACAGAACCGATTTTGGATCTTCAAATTATATAAGTTATAGGTTGGCAGCTTCCTAGTAGTCATTAGTACTCTTTAAGTCACTGACATATTCTTTTGGCTAAGCCACTAATTTGGTTGCTTATTGGGCAAATAAAAGTATTTACGGGTATAAGTTTTTGGTTTCTTTTAAGGTTTTTTCCAAGCATTCATTGCTTCCAGTTTTCGAATATATTATTATAGAAGGTAAAAAATCTGGGAATTTCATTTGACGCAGGCCTAAACATACGTTTGCTCTACTGGTTACAAATTTGATCAAATTTGCCCCCAAGAATTAGCTAGTTAGTTGTAATTGTTCCAAATGCTTGTAAAAAATTTGCAGGCCTACATAGTTGGTGAGCATGGAGACAGTTCGGTGGCATTGTGGTCTAGCATTAGTGTTGGTGGAGTACCGGTGTTAAGCTTCCTAAAGAATCAGCAAATTGCCTACGAAAAGGAGACCCTTGAGAACATTCATAAAGCAGTTATTGGCAGTGCATACGAGGTGATAAGTCTCAAAGGGTATACGTCTTGGGCAATTGGCTACTCCGTGGCTAACTTGGCTAGGACCCTGCTTAGAGACCAGAGGAAAATCCACCCAGTTTCAGTCCTTGCAAAGGGGTTTTACGGCATCAACGGTGGTGATGTGTTCTTGAGCTTGCCGGCGCAGCTCGGTAGGGGTGGAGTCTTGGGCGTGACCAATATCCATTTGACGGATGAAGAGGTGCAAAGGCTTAGGAAATCGGCTACGACTATTCTTGAATATCAAAGCCAGTTGGGACTTTGAAGAGCAATGGACGTTACTCTTGTGTTGGCACCTTTTCAAAGGCCTTTTTAACTTATGACTTCCAGTTGATTCAGATTTCAGTCGGTTGTTTCAATTTAATATAATTGGCCTTTTGCTTCATTAGTAAAGGCTTAATTTTCTCTTTGTAATGCATTAATATATCCATGCTTCCATCTTCTAGACTTTTACTTTTTTTTTCTCTATTACATTTCTGAAAGCATAGCTATATTTACTATTTACAAGTATGCAAATGTTCTAAAAAAAAACATTGCAATCACTAAGTCACTCATATTTTTATAATACTATTTCATTTCATTACTCGGATGAAAACTTTCATTACATAAGCCGTAGAACATATAAGAAACAAAGAATCACAACATAGACAAAGAAGGCGAGAAGCCTTCCGTCTACAAAAACATTATTAATCGAAAGGAAGGTACATCATGAAAAAAGAACTTAAAACGTTAATTAAAATATTATTCAAGAAAAGGAGATATTACGAACTTAATAAATAGATGGTTTCATTGGCAGTTGTAATCTCTGTGATTCATGTCACAGAAATCGAGAAGGAGACCTAATTGTATGGGAGCCTCGACGTTGATGAGGCCCAAGATATTGGCTTGGACAACAGTGCAAAGGCAAGCATCCAATTCAACATCAACCAAACCCTTAATGAGGCTGCAGCAAGGGCTATGTGGCTTACCGACACCTAGCTTCAAGAAATCTCCCAACACGTTGGCGCAAAGATTCAAGGTTAGGCTGTCCTTTCGGCATTTGGGTTGATTATGAGCATTGGCCATTGACAAAAAGAGCAGGTTGAGGGTGAGAAGAAGAGCAATTGTTGGAAAAGCCTTTGAAGCCATTTGACTCAAAACAACGCCTAAGTTAATTAGCTTAAGTGGTTTTTGAAATAGAGATTGAGCTTTATGTTCGGAGAGGCTGAGTGAGGAAAAATGTCGAGTGCAATGAGGCTTTTATAGATGGGAGTGGGGAACTGTTTGGGCTTAAAAAATAGAACGTGGCTCATGTGGGCACATTCGGTGTGAAAATGGGGATTATATACAACTTGGCAGTCAAAACTAAACATTAATTTTTGGATTTTATGCCTGGATCATAATTATTTGAGAGTTTTTATCTAATGTTCGCTGTCGATTCCCCGGCTCTTCCTTTTTTCTATAAAATCCCAAGGTTTTTGTTTCAATATCAATGTGAGAGATCGAATCAGCAACACAAAATATAATTAGTACAAGAGGATCTGCATCACAGATTTTATGCGAACACCTATCCCTGCAATCACGTAGGTTTGAGACAATTCCCACATGAATGATAAGAACCCAACACTAACAGTACTTGAAATTTTAATTATGTCGTCGTTGATCAATTTGTTTTCTAGCTTGCCTATGTATAATTTTTATAATATTAACCAAGAATAGCATCGAATCACAAGACATTTGAATGTTAATCTCGGCTTTCGTAGATGATGATTGGGCTTCATTGGCTGCTTTTCAGAGTTTTCAAGTTTTAAGGGCTTGTTATATCTTGTAATTTCTTGGCCATAGTTTTCTTGGTCAATCTCACCTGGAGGACGACCAATACACATGTACGATTCCATTGCCTATAGACTTTAGTAAGCTGTTTGTCTGCTTGGTATATTTTGCTTCCAAAGTTTAATCAATGTGTAATTACTTTTGTTTAGTTTTGTTTCTAAAACAAGAAAATGGCAGTGACTGAGCAGGAAAGGGGAAGTAAAAAAGAAAGAGAGAGAGAAATATTGATATATTTTGCTACCAAAGTTGAATCAATGTATAATTACTTTTCTTACCAACTATATATCATGAACAGTCACCATACAATACATGGAACGAAAAATTTCACCAATTAACTGTTATATTCGAGTGAGGCGGGTGAAAATGACTACTTTACACAGCACAGCCTCTGTCATCTAAGCATAGAACAGGGACTATTAAAGCATAAGGTAGATGATCGATGGCAACAAGGAGCTACTGTTTCATATATTAATATGATTAATTACAACATTATATAGGCAGCATACATGATTAACACTTGTGATATGCTGTAAGTGCAACTATTATAGAACAAACTAAGCAAAACCATGCAAAGCTACACGTAGAGGGGAGAGTTAAGGGAAAGGCGTACATGATTAACAACCAGTACAACGAAGCAAAAATAGTATAAAGCTTGACATGTGTTTATCTCATGCAAGTACTAGCTTAACATTAACAGCCCCCCTCAAAAATATCAGCTGTTCCTTTGTAATTTACTTTCAAGCTATGTGACAATAAGTACAGAGCACATGTGTGGTGAGAATTATTGATCCTATTTAATTAAATAAGTTACTTGGACAAAACACAGTAAACAGTTGACCACCGATGGCCAAATCATTCTCACAAAACACCAAATTTTCAGCTGCTGGGGCAATTGGCTCAAAGCTACGTGATTGCAAGTATATATGTACCTATAAAAATCTGCGATGTGCAGATCCTGGTACCTAATAAAATCATGCGTTAATTGTTGGATCTCTGACATTTTATTGAACCCAAAGATCTTTAGAAACTATATATACTCCGGAAGAATCAACAGCTAATATTACATGAAAACTCTTGAATAATTGTGATCCAGGCTTATAATCTAATAATCCATGTTGAGTGTTGACTGCCAAGTTGTATGTAATCCCTATTTTCACTCCAAATGTGCCCACATAAACCACGTTTAAATTTTTTTAAGCCCAAACAGTTCATTATTTCCCATCTATAAAAGCCTTTCTGCACTCATCGTTTTTCATCGCTCAGCCTTTTCTCAGAACCCAAAGTTCATATTCCTCAAATTAAAACCACACTTAAGCTAATTAACTTAGGAGTTACTCGAAAAATGGCTTCAAAAGCTTTACCAACAATTGCTCTTCTTCTCTCCCTCAATCTGCTCTTTTTATCAATGGCCAACGCTAACATTAACCAACCCAAATGCGAAAAGAATGGCTTAACCTTGAATGTTTGCGCCAACGTGTTGGAGAATTTCTTAAGTGTTCGTGTTGGTAACCCGCGGAGCCCATGCTGCAGCCTCATTGAGGGTTTGGTTGACCTTGAGGCGGATGTTTGCCTTTGCACTCTCCTCGATGCCAATATCTTGGGCCTCATCCACTTGCGCGATGCCGTCCAATTGGATTTGCTGCTCGATTTCTGTGGAATGGACCGCAGAGCCTACCACTGCTAAGGAAACCTCTCTATTAATTAATTAAAGCCTATTTGATCTCTTTTCTTAAGTGAGGTTAATAATTATATGTTCTACTAATAATGTTTTTATGGACGGAAGGCTCTGACCATCCTCGTCAATGTTGTAATCCTTTGTATTTTACATATTCTACTGTTTATGCGATGAGAGTTTTTATCCAAGTAATAAAATGAGTCATTATGAGCATGATTATTGCAGTATTTGTGGTTTTTGTGAAACACTTGCATAAGGCTTTCCATACATATTTTAAATCAAAAGCGTATAAATGCTTAATTAGTTCTTCTTTTACCTATATACGGCTTCAAACTGCAAAGGCATATGTTCGCTTCCGCAGGTCTTTCTGTGCGAATTACACTTAAGCCCATCATAGGCAAAACTCCCAAAGATAAGCACGAGTGCTCTTGTCCTACCCTAAGTTTGGGTGTGCGTTAATTTTATGCTAACTTAACGAACAGTTTTGGTGGATGTTAAGCTTATTAATGGTCAATTTGGTCGATCTTGAAGCCACCCCTTCGCCTTTGCACTGCCATCAAGTCAATTTGGTCTTCGTTTCCTTAAGCTCGCTGCTCAATAACTGTGGAAAGAAGATCTCTTCTAGCTTCCAGCAATGAAACACAATGTAATCATAAGGTTAAAATTACTAGATAATGAAAAATTTACAAGCTATAGCACCTAAAATTTTCTTTTCAATAAAATTTTTTGTGGAGGTGTTTATGAGTCGGATTATTTCTTTTAAAAAATAAAAATTTATTATATATATATATATATGTATATATATTGTAATAATGGAGTACATAGTTCTGAAACAAGTCTTCAGTAGAAGACTTGTTTTCAGCCCTAGGCCCCGTTTATAGCCAAAACCCATTGCTGCCCTTTTTTCAGTTTGTTCAGAACTCTCATCGGATTACTTGTCAAGTCATGAGTGGAGTTGAGTTTGAGTGTAATTTTTATGTTAAGGTTCGGCTTATTTTTAAATATCATTATATTTATAAATAATTAATTTAATTTAATTTTAATTGTAAAGTATATTTAAAAATATTAAAATATATAATAATACATTAAAGATATTGTAATAATATATCTAATTCAAATGGATGAATAGGACCTTAAACTTCAAGTCCAGGTTTTAATTGAACCCAATTTCACCCAACTGATGGACACCTCCATTTTTATAAATTTATTTTGAGATTACGTGATAATAATTACATAGCAATATTTATTTTGAAAGGATACAATTACATAGCAATATTAATTTTCTGGGAGGTTGATTCCACATGCAACCTATGATAGGCAGACTCTTTTTTCTGTTCTACACGCAGGCAACAGTTTAATGGGGGCTGCTTGTTCCTTGTTACGGGTTGCTTGCATTCCTACCGCTAGATAGGTAGCCTTTGTAAAGAAATTAATAGTAACGAATAAGAATGTCAACGAGTATTCCATTATAGGGTATCTGCAGATACTCGATCCTGTTATACAGAGTTAGAGTACTCATAAATAGGTTCAGGTAAGATTAGAGTAGTGATTTCACTATTCGAATTTTAATAGGGTAGAGTTAGGGTACCACTCATTGAGTACTCGTTACCCGAACTCGATTACTATTTATAAATATATTATTATTATTTTAATAATTAAATTAAAAATTTATAATTTTTATCAACTTTACAAGTAAATTTTTTTATTAAAAACTAACAAATATATTAAAAGTATAGTTACTTTAATTATTAATATGATGACATTAATATATTTAAATTAAAAAATTATTATATTGTTATTTATGTTTAAGTATGAGTACTCTAATTATTAATATGATGACATTAATACTTTTATGAATGCGTGTGTGTATATATTATGTATTTTAAATATAAATATATTTACTTTTTATTTTGTATTAA
Source organism: Theobroma grandiflorum (assembly GCA_036013995.1). Taxonomy (NCBI): domain Eukaryota; kingdom Viridiplantae; phylum Streptophyta; class Magnoliopsida; order Malvales; family Malvaceae; genus Theobroma; species Theobroma grandiflorum. Next base: position 4,114,770 of record CP142131.1, on the reverse strand, counting down.
CATTGTAAAAATTATAACTCATAAAATTATTAATTACAGTATATATATGTTTATTTATATAATATATAAATCTAAAGGTAAGTTATGAGATTAAAAAAGTTAATTGGATAATTGGGTTCCCATAAAAAAAATTTTAATAATTTTTTTATTTAATCGAGTATTTAAACAGGTTAGGGTAATTATAAGGTAGTAAGGATGTATTAGGGTTAGGGTTAGGGTAGTAATTTTAAAATTAAATGGGTAGTTAATAGGGTTAAGGTAATTGATTTTTTATAAGGTTAGGGTTCGCGTACCTTGAAATTATAAGATACCCGACCCGTTGACATCATTAGTAACAAAATCTTATATTTGCTGCTTTTTTTAAAAAAAAATTCAAATGCAGTGATTGGATGCTATTCTTAGTTAATCGCAATGGTTGATATATTTTATTTAATTAATTAATAAGTTACACGTTGACAATCAAGCAACATTATAAAAAAATTGAATTTTAATCACATTTTTTAAAAAAATATATTTTTTGTATAGTAAAATTTTAAAAAATGTAGTTATTTAAATTTTTAGTTTTATTTTTTATATTAAATAATAATATAAAAAAACCATATTTATTAGTATATGCAATTCTCATTGTCATATTTTATTCATAATATATTTAAAAATTTATATAATGAGATTAGATGTAGAAAAATATTCTAAAAAACAAAAAAAAAAAGTGTTATTAAAAATATTTTTAATAGTAAATTTTAAAATGTGTTATTTTAAGTCAAATTTATTATAATGCTAGTAAATAATTGCTCATGGACTATATAATTAAAATTTGAAAGATTGGGTTCTTATCATTCATGTGGCAACTAAATCAAAGCTACTTGATTGCAAGTATAGGGGTTCCATAAAATCTATAATGGAGATCCTCTGTACCAAAATTACGCTAAAATTATTCCAACTCTTACATTGTTATTGAAGCAAAAACCTCGGAAAATTATAGAAAAATGGAAGAATCGACAGCTAACATTACATGAAAACTCTGTAATAATTGTGATCCATCCCGGCGAAGAACCCATTTTGAGTGTTGACTGCCTAGTCGTGCATCATCCCCATTTTCACTCCAAATGTGCCCACATGAGCCACGTTCCATTTTTTTAAGTCCAAACAGCTCCCCACCTCCCCTCCGTTAAAGCCTCTTTGCACTCAACATTTTTCCTCACTCAGCCCTTTTCTCTCAACATAAAGTTCAATCTCTATTTCAAAAGCCACTTAAGCCAATTGTCTGAGGGAAATGGCTTCAAAGGCTTCAGCAACAATTGCCCTTCTTCTCTCCCTCAACCTCCTCTTTTTATCAATGACCAACGCTCACAATCACCCAAATGCGAAAAGAATGGCTTAACTTTGACCGTTTGCGCCAACCTGTTGAAAGGTGTCGTGAAGGTAGATGTTGGTAACCCACAGAAACCATGCTGCAGCCTCATTAAGGATTTGGTTGATCTTGAGGCGGATGTTGGCCTTTGCACTCTCGTCAAGGCCGATATCTTGGGCCTCGTTAACGTGGATGCACCCGCTCAATTGGAGCTATTGCTCAATTACTGTGGAATGGAGCAAACAGCTTACGGCTGCAAATGAAACCACTCTATCAATTAAGCTCCTATTCTGTCCTTTTTTTTTGAGTAATTAATGTTTTATTTCTTAATTTCTCTTCTCACGGTGTACGTCTTTGATCTTTGGATTTCTTTGTCATAAGTTAATTTTTTTGTACTAATAATGTTTTCATGGATGGAAGGCTTCTCACCTTCTTTGCCGATGCACTGATTCTTATTCTACCATTAATGTAATACAAAATTTTGTTTACGTAATAAATGAATTATTATGAGTCATGAACATCATTTGTCTATTGCTTTTGAATTCCACGTTTTCTTTTTGGGGTGGGGGGAAGTGGAGTGGATAATATGTGAATTTCAAAACTTGCTTGTTTGAAAATTGAGAAAGATGCATCTTATATATTAAGTATGTCAAAGAAACAAAATATATAATTATTAAAATGATACACTTAAAGAACAAGATGTGTCAATAAACTCTATGATGTAACAACTAAATATTTAATTTATTGATTAATGCATAATCTCTTTGTTTAAAAAGTAAGATTCAAATTCTTATGATGTAAATTTTTTTTTTAAAAAAAAAGTAACTCTGTGATGTAGATGCCTGTAGAACTCTCTGTGATAAGCCCAAAATTAATTAATGAGTTGTGCTTCATGATTCGGATTTCAGAGGAGTTGATCTGGGTTTTCTCGAGTCTGTGTAGTCCAATGGGTGCTGATAAACTGAAGGTCACTAGCTCCTGCGCCTCTACTGGCTTGTAATTAATGGCTCTGTTTTTGCTGCTCTTCCGAGGCAGGGCATGCATGGTGTGTGTGGAGGGGATATGTCCAGGTTAAGGTCCACCGTGAGGGGTATATGCTGTTGTTTGAGTGATATTATGTTTTTCTTATGTTTTTGGAGGTTCTGGGTGTTAAATGCTTCTAAGATGGATAGTGTATGCTCAGGGACGATTTAATAAATTTAAAGATCTAAAACGAAATATTCAAATGAGATATTTTTTATTGAAATTAAACAAATTATTAAAAAAATCATAGTTCTTCCATCCTAGTTTTTACTATAACAAAAATTCTTATTAATACTTTTTTTCAATGTTCATTTCTTTTTGTTTGTTCTTAAACAACTTTATCAATTGTTTTATTTTTCAATAATCTCATTTTTAAATTAATCCAAGAACTCGTATTAGTAATATATTTTTTACTCATTTCATGACTCTTTAGCTTAGCACTAAGGTTTCTTCAATTTCTGATGTCAACATTAGCTAATTTACTTGTACTAGAAGCCAAATTAAACAATTTGCAACAAAAACAAAATACTTTATCTAAGTCTTTTAAATAAACTAGTCATCTTCTTTCATACATCTTCTCATTTACCAACTTTTGAATTGAGTATGTAGCCAAAAAATATCTTAAAAATTCATCTTTAGGAAAATCTAAATCATGAACTTTAATTGAAACTTTTTCTACTAATAAATCTCTTAAATTTGTATCAATATTTGTCCATTGATTTGGATCGTAAATATTTTTACGAATGTAATCATTTAATTAATAAGTTAATCCTCTTCATCACAATTTCTGCAATCATTTTGAATCTCTTCATTAACTTCTTGTTCTAATATTTCATCATTATCTAACTTTTCAATATTATTAACTTGTTTGTTTAAGGGACATTCATTAATAATTTCTAATTCATTTTTTTTAGTATTTGTAAAAAAATTTATCCAGTGCTTTTTTTTTTAGGTTGTATTAAACTTTCATTTTTTTTAAGCTTTGAATAACCAGATTCATATTTTTTATTTAACATATTTGAATATTTATTATGAGGTACAAATATATTTAACTATTATAATTATCTTATATTTTTTAAATGGCTAATATAATTAAAATAAAAAATTAAAATTTCTAATTCAAATAAATTAGAAATTACATTAAAGGGTTTTAACATGAAAGTTAGCTAAATTGCATTGTTTTTACCATAAGTACATCATGTTTTCTAAAACCTTCCATATTAGTTGCTTGTTCCCTTCCTATGTTCACTCACTGAGTTTATACTCATAATTTTCAACTTCATGTTTTAAATTTCAGGATCGAATGTAGTGGGATCTTAGGTCGAGGTGCTCTCTCTTATTCATTCTTCGGTAGGTTTATCATGACTCTCAATGATAGCACCCCCGTCCAAAGTCACTCTGCTGGTAGTCAAGGGTCTGTTGTATGTTTATATATGATGGTTAATGTAAATTATGAAATTTGTTGTGAACTTTGTATGTACTTGGTTTTTATGATTCAAATTTTGAAGGAATTGTTCTTAGAAATTCCGAGTTTTAAATCTTAAAAAAATATGGATGCTAGATGGACTAATGTACATGTTTATATAAAAAGGCTTGCTTGGGCTTAATGGGCTATGCCTATTGGGCCCTTATACTGGTTATGGCTCGGGATTTGAGCTGTGACACTTATTCTCGTATACAGAATATGTCTATATGCCATGATATTTAACAATACAGCAATGAGGTGTGATATATCCATAAATTTCAATAATCCATTTCTTAAATTTCCTGTAATCTTTTTGCTATTTCTTTAAAAGTTATTTATTTTCATATATTTGTATATCATGAATACATATTTTATTTTATTACATACTTTTATATACTTAAGTATTTATCTATTTGGCTATGTATATTTTCTTTATTCCTAAAGGCTATTTCTTTAATCAAACATTTTATTTTAGAATTATTACTATTTACACATATTTTTATGGCACAACTTCTTTCCTAAATTTTTATTAACCTATCTTATTTTTTTTGACTAACTATTCCATTATTTTTTGTATATATTTTACTAATATTATAATTTTAACTGAAACTCAAATTAAAACCCTCCCATCGTACTGGTGGGGTCTTAATTGAAATCCTTAATCTAGAAAAATTCATTTAGAATCACAATTTCTCGCATTCCAAAAAGACGTTCCATCATCAGTAATTCAAAACAATCAATTTTTTTATATATTTATTTTATATATATATACATATATATGTATATATTATATAGTTAAATATTTTATTATTACCTTTTTCATGTTTACCTATTTATGTTTTATATAACTAAATATTTCATCTTTTCAATCTTTTTTACATCTATCTTAGCACATTTAAATCATTATTTTCATGCTAATCATACTAATAAAATGGAATAGACTTAAACTAAGAGCTCCAAAAAATTAACCTTTAATGGATTAGGCAAGAATCCATTATTTTTCACCACTGTTGGATCTCCACGAAGTTAGGCCTCCACGAATTTAGGCTTTTCCACTTCCTTTTTCCATTTCCGATGGGCTATATTTGTTTTCTTCTTTTTCTTTTTTTTTTCACTAAGTTTTTTCTATGGGCTAGCCCATTCTTTTCCTCCACTTGTCTTTTCTATGCTCTTATGAGCATGATTTCAAAGATGAGCTTCCAAGTTAAAAAAAAAAAAAAAAAATCGAACAGAGGTGATACCTAAATTTGGCTGCTTCAAAGAGTATTGAATGCTTTGTGCAGGCTTGACTATCATGCTTTCAGTTTTTTTTTTTTTAATGTTATTATTTATTTTATTTTATTTTTTATTATTTGGAAAAACAGAAAGATTTCTAGGTGAAATTGAAATTAATAGAATTTGGCACGTACGAGTACTAAGAAGTGAATTCTATTGCAAGTTGGAAAATTTTTTAATATATTTTATTTTTGAAAAAGAAGTGTATACAATTATATTTGAATAATATTGGTGTAATTAGATACGTAATGTTATTATAGGACGAACCAAAGATTTTTAGATATATATCTCTTCATTTGCTCATTTCTTTTTTTGGATGAAAATTGAAAAGAAAACATGAAAGTATTTTCATGTAGATTCAAAAAAGATAATAAAAAATATTTATATGCTTCTTATTATAAGATAATTAAACTTTGCTTTTAACGTGAATACGTTTTCTTTTTAATTTGGAAATTTAAGAATGTCCGCAATAGTTCTATCAATATTCATTCCTCATTAGAAAACAAATATGTAAAACAAGACAATCATTTCTAAACTTCACTCCTCCTTTAAGATCCAATTTTGCAGCCAGCAAGTTGGAGACTTGCATTCTAACGGTTAGGACGCTCTGTTGGGTGCGTAGAATTTAATGGTAATTAGTAATCATAAAAATTAATACAACAATGAGAGGAAATGCTTAAAAAATTATTTGAAATATTTGAACTAAAACGTAAAATTAAATTTGCAACTATTAAAGTTTTACAAACTTAAAAATAATTTCCCCAAAACACAAAATAACTAAAACTTAGATTATTCAAAATCAAGAAATAACCCAAATGCCTAATGATTCAAGTTGATAAATTTTGCATATAAATATAATTTTCAATTAATTATATATATATATATTTATTTAATCTATTTATTAAGTTCTATCAATTTATAGATTTGGATTTTCAAGTTATAAATTTTATTTATTCATTTTTAATAAAAAATAATTCACGAATCTACTTAAAAACTGTTCAAATTGTGTTGAAGCTCAAAAGTCCTCCGAAAGTTAAAAAATTTTCTGATTTCGAAGATGATGTCGTTGTTTGAAGAACTTAGTCTATGTCCATGGTGTCATGCTTTTGTTAAGGATACTAGCCGTGCCCTGATCACCTGTGATTGGAGTTGGACTTTCTGGGGGCAAATACTAGGGTGGGTGGGGTGTGGTAAATTGTTTTCCGTCTTTTGTCCAACTCGTAATGCAGCAGTATGAATTTTTGGTTGGGCAATTGAGGCGCAAGACACAATTAGTTATGGTTGAATGGTTGTTATTTTCGTTGTTGTTTGTATTTTCTACTTTGCTATGCCTATAGTAGTGCTATGGGTTAGAGCTTAGAATTTGTAACTTGATTGGTGATAAAATCGTTTTATGGAATTAATGACAATTTATTAAATTTATATACATTGATTGCTATAATCTATCTAATCTACTTTTTAAGTTAGGCAGATATTAGATAAGAATCTAGGGTAGGCAATATTAAAGCCTATTTGGCCTAGTTTATTTTTAATTTAAAAGTTATTATTAAACTCTTATTAAAAATAATAACTTTTAAAATTAAGTTAAAATTATTTGATAAGCTGTTTAACAAAATAAATTATATAAGCTCTAATTTTGGTAAAAATTATCATAAAAGATATTTATACCATCTTCAATCACTTAATAAACTATAATGTAATGCTTCAAATTTATATATAATTTTAGATGTTAAAATTAAAAAAATCAATAAAAAAAGGGACAATTCTTGAACTTGTATAGTAGCAATAGTATTAAATTTTTGTTGATCTAGCAAGTAATTGGATCATGATGCTTCAATTCTCCCCCTCCCCCTAAAAAAAGAGAAAAGAGGAAACGATGTATTTAATATTAAAATCCTTTTGATGAAAAAGAGAGAGAATTTTTAAATAGTATCTGAATGTAGTTTTGAATTTTAGATTTTTTTTTTCTTAATTTTTGTAAGAACAAAAAAATTTTAGATTTTGATATTTTGTTATTGGGTTTTTTGTTTTTTTAGTAGTTTTTGTAAAGAGAAAAATAAAAGAGAGGAAAATCGCGATTTATGTTGAAGAATAATAATTTATAGATGGAAGGAGAAGAAAGGGAAATTGATTGAGAGAGGCATATTTTCTGAAAAATTAATATGTTTTTAAAAAAAGAGAAAAGAAAGCTTTTTTTTGGAGCTTTTCTTTAAACTCTTTTTTTTAAAAATGTTATTCTTTAAAAAAAGTTGATTGTTTTTAAAAGTTTCTCAAAAAATTATAATTGGCTTGACTTTTGTTTTTAAGAGGTAAATAACTTGAAAAAAAATCAAATCAAACAAACACTAAATAAATTCTATACATATTACCTCAAAAAAAATCTTATATATAGAACCTTTTCATTTCACAAAAATAAATTATGCCTAAGACATGGTCGACTTTCTATTTCATCATCAATTATCTGAATTTTCTAGCATAATTCCAACTTAACTATATATTAAAAATCATCTAGAAAGAGGAAACAGTAAAATACGAATTGTGTACAAAAGTGTGATATTTCTTGTTTGAATATAAGCTTTTCCATTCGATTGCCACTATAAACATGCGTGGCTATATGTCTAAGCTTCTATTTCTATTTCAGAAGTTGGAATTGCCTTCAACATTTTTTGCTCATCCCAATGTCTCTAACTAATAATTCAGTCAAACCTAGTAAACAATAGCATCGTGGAAGTAAAATTATCCTTTTCTCCCGCGATTTCCGTACATACACACAAATGTTTATCTCCGGATCATTCCCATTTCTATGTAAATCTTTACATTGAACAAATAAATTAATACCATATACAATAAAGATCTATTCATAGTAGCAAAAGGTTTCAGTGCTGAACATTAATTGTCATATAAATTAACTAAATACCTTTCATTTTTTTTAAATGCAATTAAATACCTTTCTTTTGATTACATGTTAACGAAATAGAATACTTATATATATAAATTAATAAGATACCTTAACTTCATATAAGATATTGAAATTTTTGTAAATGATATTATTATATATTGAAAAATATATGTAGGTTTAATCTTATAATTAACTTTATCTAATGTTGTTACTTTCATTAATAATGCTATCTGAACATCTCGATCAACTTGCTCTTGATCAATCCCTAATTCTGACCTTAAGTTACAAAGCACTAGTATCCATCACACATTGATCAGACTTGACTGTATCAAAGAATTAAAACTCATTTCTAATTTATTGCAGTTTTTCATATATGACAGATAAATATTAACATGATCTCCAACTAACCAAGTAAGGATACAATTGATTCTTACACACACATGATTTTTTGGGTGTATAATTGGAGCTGTAGCAGGCTCTACGTCGACAATTATTGGTATATTTTCAAAATAAAAAGTTATGTGACATAATATGACTATTAGATCATATGTGAATTTTTTATTTGAATAATTATGTCTCTTAGTAAAGTAATATATTGTAAAAATAACTCTAAATCCAAAAGTTATGAGACAATTACAAAAATATTACAGTTCAAAAGTTGGATATGAAAAATTATTTTTTCATATTATAGTTTAAAGATTATATCTTATGGAATGAATGATTATCTCTTCATAAGTTGATTATTGAAGTAATATATTTATCTAAGAATTATATCTTGCAAAATGTAGAAGTATTTTTAAGACCAATAGTTGTTTTGATGAAAGGATTGTGTCTTAAGAAAAGACATTTATAAGCTTATATAAAAAACTTGTTACCAGCCATTTTGACATACAAAAAACAAATAAGATAAGAGTAGAACAATCAAGAGAAATAAAAATGTTATGTTCTAAAAATAAATATAAATACTTGAGTTTTCATCATTTATCAAAGAAATTCAAATTCCTTAACCTTTACTTGCTGCAGAAAGTAGGTTATAAGAATGAATAGGTTTGTAAATTTTTGGATGTATTTAATGGTCTACTCTCATAAAGTGTAAGACGAAGTTAAACGTTTGCTTTATTGTATCAAGTTATTCATATTATTTTCCTTTGTATATCAAGTAACGAGGACGAGATAAATTTTAAAAATAATATTTATTAAAAAATTCACTTTAAAGTGAATTTCATCATTTTCTTGAATTCCATCAAAACCTCATTGAGATATGATGTCAGAAGTCAAATAGAGAAAACAACATTATCTGCTTGTTAATCTCTAATAATGAAAATACTACAATGTTTATTGGTTTTTCACGTCAAGAAAAAAGAACCAATGGTCAAAGTTGAACAAATCAATGGAGATCTTTGTATGGGTGTTAAATATCTAGTCAGATGGATTGATATATACTCTTTAATAAAACTTATGTTCAGATTATTCTATATATAATACTAGATCAAAAAGCCTTGGGATATCATTAGACGTGGAGCAGATTGTTGACAACTATACAAAGATGATAGAAATTAGTCCCAATCTTCCCTCGTGGATCTCATTTCAATTCTTAAACCCAGAAAGATCCCTTATCCCCATGACTATAAAACCTTCATCCCCCTGACCCAAATCATCATCATCACTCGCATTTTTCTCCATTAACACAAAAAGTTCATTCTTTGTGTAACCACAAGATATGGCTTCAAAGGCTTTAGCGACAAAAGCCCTTTTTCTCTCCCTCAATCTCCTCTTCTTCGCTTTTGTCAGCTGTCAACATTATGTGAGTAAGAAAAACCCGTTTGCAGAGGATGGTGACTTCAACTCCCATAATTCAAGGGGTCCTATTCCTATCCGACAAGAGTTAGGAAAACATTCTGCAGAGGATGGTGAAAGGAATTCTCATGAGTCAAGCGATTCCAATAATTCAAATAATTTGAGAGAATCTATGGAGGATGGTAAAGCAATTCCCACGAGTCAAACAACTTTGGAATAACTCTAGGGAATGACAATACTAATTCTCATGATTCAAGTGACTTCAATAAATTGAGCAATTCAGAAAAATCTGCAAGGGATGAAAAAATCGATTTTCATGATTTAAGTGACTCACGGAAATCTAAACAGAAGGATAGAGTCACTTCTCATTATTTAAGTGACTCCAATAAGATAAACAATTTAAAAAAATCTACAAGGGATGATAAAATCAATTTCCATTTTCAAGTGACTCGCGAAAATCTAAACCAAATGATAAAATTAATTCTCATGATTCAAGCAACATGCATAAATCTAAAGAAAACGATAAAGTAAATTTCCGTGATTCAAGCAACATGGGAAAATCTACGAAGATGGATAAAACCGACTCACATGATTCAAGTGATTCCAATAATTCAGCCAACTCAGAAGAATCTGCAGCAGGTGATAAAAACAATTCTCCTAGTTCAAGGAATCCAGTGCAAAACCCTGGAAAATCTCTTATCCTTCCTGTCGGTATGATCCTCAATGGTCTGGAGCATGAACACAAGTAGTCATCATGCCTTACCTTAAAGCTAGGCGTTTGTTTAAACGTGTGGAACGGTCTGGTGGATACCAAGCTCGGTAAACCTCCGAATGAGCCATGCTGCAGCCTTATCGAGGGTTTGGTGGATCTTGAAGCTGCCGGCTGCCTCTGCACTGCCATCAAAGCCAATGTCTTGGGCATTATCGACCTGGACGTTCAGGTTTCTTTGAGCTTGATTCTCAATTACTGTGGAAAGGAGGTTCCCTCTGACTTCCGGTGCCCTGCATAAGTATGATCCATGCCATCATCGTTCATCCATCTCCTTATCTTGAACATCGTTCAATTACTTTCATTTCCTATCATTTTTCATCTGGTGTTCGACATTCGTGATCTTTTTATTGCTTCCAGTTGCTGATATTGTTCATTGTATCTCATTCTTTTTTATTTTTTCCCCTGAATTTGTTACTTATTTCAAGTGAAACAATAATATTTATATTTCTATTTCTATAACAATGAAATGAGCATTCATGAAAGTAGTGTGGCATATGTGTATTTGGTGGAATGAAATTATTGTTGTCGACATTGCTACTAATCACAAATTCACAATGGTGATAGAGGCAAAAGGAGGATCATATATATATTTTTAATTTCTCTAATACTAATAATCCATTTTTTAAATACTTCTGAATCAAAAGTAAAATCGAGCAAACAAATATAGTACATAAAAATTTTGTGCACTATGAAATATAAAAAATTCGACTTCATTGTCAAACTAAATACACTAGCAGATTCCTAAAACAGAAAAATTACTAGAAGGGCCTAAGGCAACATGGGTTGAAGTATGTCCAAATTGGTGGGCCTTGAGCCCGTTATTTTGTTTATGCCTTGCTCAGTCTACCGCGAGTTGTGGTTTTATTATGGGCTCATGGCCCATGGCTTCGCAGGCATCGAGTAAAATAACCACTGTTGGTTCGTTCTGGAGAAACTGAAAGGAGAAAAAAAATGGCAGGAAGATTGAGCAACGTCGCGTCGCGGATCATGGGCGGAAACGGCATCGTTTCGCGCTCCGTCGCCTCCTCTCTTCGCCTCCGTTCTGGCATGGGCCTACCTGTGGGCAAACACATCGTGCCCGACAAGCCCGTAAGTTCAATCACTTTATAGTTTTTGGGATTTATTCCTCGATTATCATTGGAACAATTTATCCAAAACCCTAAAAAAGTAATATTTTCACTTCTTTTTGACGCTTCAGCTTCCTGTAAATGACGAGCTAATTTGGGACAATGGAACTGCATTTCCAGAACCTTGTATAGATCGAATCGCTGATACTGTCGGAAAGGTAAGAAATTTATCGATTTTTGAGGTCCGTTATGTGATTATCGTTGTGGAATTTTGGATTATTTGATGAGATTGATTTTCTTTTGTTTTTCCCTTGTTTATTCTTATGTGTCATTTCATTTTGTTTATTTCGTATTTTGAGAACAGTATGAGGCATTGGCTTGGATGTGTGGAGGTTTGAGCTTCTTTGCATCGTTGGGATTATTAGCTTGGTGGAATGACAAGGCCTCTAAGATTCCATTTGTGAGTTCAAAATCTCTGACTTGATTATTTGATTTTGCCTTACTTCATTTATAGTTTTCTTTCTAGTTCTTTCATTTCTTTATGTGATATTAATGTATTGCTTTGGTGATGTTTTTGGATATGTTTTGAATTGGAAAAAAGTATCATGGTTGTCTGCTTAGAAAATTGAATGTCATGCTCAAATGCGTGGTGATCCTGGATACGGGACCATTTCTGAATTATATTAACTATCCACTTCTGAATGAAAGATAATTTCTTAGTAGAGGATACTAGCCTGCTTTCAACAATCTTTAGCGTTGAGAGTAAGAATTTCATACAGGCTCATGTCTTTGGTTTTTCTTTTCTTTCTTCTCTATTTAACCTTGGGAGTGTAATCAGAATTTTCATTTTCGTTAACATGTTGAATTGTTTTTTTTTTTTCCTTTGAAAGGGAACATGTTGAATTGTTGATATGGGCCCTTGCCCTGGATCTGCCTCATTCTTCTGCATGCTGCAGTTTTATGTTCTTTCGTCTTCCCTATAGTCTGTAATAACATGCTTCCTGAATTTTCCTTGCAAAAATTTTTTCTCCTGAGTGCCAATGTTCTTTTAAAATCCTTCGTCTAAGGAAGTCTTGTGCTTATTTTTACTGAATGTATCTTCTGTGCTGAGGAGGTAGAAGTTTTCTATTGATTGGATTATTCTGTCTAATTTTGACGATTGGTTTTCTTCTACAGTATTATTAATTAAATCTCATGTTCAGTTAGCAAAGTTGCAAAAATGTTTTGGGGTTTGCAAGAAGCCCTTGTAGGACAGCTTCTTTTCATCCCTGTACTAGAATGATGAAAAAGCACTGCAATGTCACATGCATAGACACCTAAAGTGGATTCTTAAAAATCTCTATTTGTGGATAGGATAAGGGTTTTTAGCACAATGGGCTAAAACTGTTAAATATGAGCCTTCTGGAGAGGTATTCAGTATTACATTTCTCTCATCCGTCTGGCAAGACGTGGGAAACCACTGTTTACTTTTTCAATTAGATCTTTTGTTTCCATAATATTCTAAATTATGTTCTTCTTGAGAGATGGTACTGAGAAATTAAAACAATAATTTTGCTACTAGCAGTCTTATGCCTAACTGTGGTTTAGTAATCTCTGTTTTGGAAGATTGCTTTTGCATTTTATATCATATAGCTTTTAATTTCTTTTTTCACTGATTCATCAATAAACATTTCATATAGTGAGTCATTAGTAGCTAGAGGGAAGTATATGTGACCTACATTTCATGAATTTGGTGTAAAAATGCTGTTGCTTGCAAGAATTTAGTTTGTTATACCCTTAAGGTTATTCTACTCACTGGTTAGACTATTTGAACTTTTCATGCTCTGATTGATGTCATTTCTCTTCTGTTAACCAGACACCAAAAGTATATCCATATGACAACTTGCGGGTGGAGCTGGGTGGAGAACCATAGGTAGATCCTTGTACGAGCAATCATACAGTTATTGTTGTTTCACATGTGTTCTCGTTTGTTCATATGTGTACTTTTGGAACTCAGAAACAGTTAAATAATGGATTGTGTTGGTTTCTTGCCCCAACGAACATTTTGAACAAATAGCCTAATGTGGTTTGGTGCAGAACTCGTTGAAGATCTTATTATAAGAATGCATTGCCTCCTTTCCTTTTTTCAGTTTGGAGTTGAATTTCTGCAGAATCACAAATTGATGTATGATTACAGTGTTACATAATATGATATTGAAAATCATCCTGTTTTTTTATTTTAATAAGCTTGAAAATCATCGGGTTATCTATGCTTAAATAGGACAGAAAGTATAGCTTTTTGTACATTTTATGTTACAGAATGAACGGCAAAGAATTACATGAGAGGAATGGGTGAAAAAGGGAGTAAGACGAACTTGAAATTTGTTAAGGAGAAGAGCTTTATGCAGTTGATTTTAACTCTAACCTTGAGAATTTATCATTTCAATAACTATGTATTCCAAAGCCGTTTCTGAATAGGTAAACTGTTTAATGATTGGGGAGCATGGGGGCTGCTCTGTTTCTGAGATATATGCCACATGCAATTGCTTTTGGTGGGGTCACCATCTGGTTGGTTCAGAGAACGTAGCATCGGTAAGACGGTTACCGAGTGGCTGATAGGCGCACTTGCTCCGACACTGTTGTACGATGGTGAAGAGAAGTGTCTCATTTGATAGGGATGGGCACAGGCTCACAGCCCAAGTTTATCAACATCGGCATGTGTTCACCACTCAACTTTATCAGCATTGACGAATCCCTAGCTTTGCAATCAATGTATGAGTATAGTTGGCCCGCTGGATCATTCCCGTTCTAATCATTACCCTGTGGAAATTGGTCATCTCAAAATCAACTATGCATCAGATTCTTAATATTACACTCTTAGTTTCGAGCGTTAGTTTCATAAAGATGGTAAAAGACTTAGAAAATATAGTCTGGAACAGATATCCCTAGTTTGATAATGTTTAGAACTATAGTACTGCATCCACTTAAAAATTGGGAGGAAATATCTTGACGTTGCACCGTTAATTATGGGAATTCGAGTTCTTGAGTTATATTTCCAACAATCGTTGCGTTGTGTTCCTTTCAATCTCATGCCTGTCAATTTTTTCCTGAAACACGAGTCTTGGCACCAACTCATGGCCTTATTTTTTTATTCTTAAAGTTGATAAAATTGTGTTGTCATTTTTACGTTAGATGATTGGTGTAGGGTTAGATATTTATAGTTCTTCAAATAACTTAATATAGAATTTGGAGAGTGCGTGTGGTCGTGGTCTGCATCAACGAAGTTCAATGTGAATGGTTCGGGCATTAGCAAACCAGTTTTGGCAGGAATGGGGTTGGTGCAATGCCAATGGTCTAATCAAAGGTTTGTTCTCGAAGTGCAAACTGCAAATGGGTGGCAGAGTCAACAATTCCGGTTGTTGCAATTCATTTTCGAAGCAATCAATTTCCAAGTCAGCCCGAGGGTGGTCATCAAAATGATTCCTCTACCGCTATATGGTTTCTTGGCTAAATGACTCCAAGGGAGAATTGTTTTAACATGTTCTTACTCGCTTACTAAAAATGAAAACTCATGCAAAGAAAAAGGGTTTTTTATTCAATTTTTAATATAATTTGTCTATCAATTGGGTTAAGGAATATTGGGAGGGATTGTAGGAGTGGAGTGCGGCCTATTTCTTGAATTATCATATCCATGCTAAACATTGGTGGAAGGAGGAAGGAGTGATTCTTTGATTCTCCCTACAAATACTGGTCAAGCCTTTTTTGGCACTTGACAGCAAACGTGAGAATGAGATCTTTTGACGGATATCACTTCGTATATGTTGAAGTGTTGGGTTTTGTCCCTGGAGAGAAATTGCACTGGTTCAACAATGGAGGTTCGTCGGAAAAATTTCAAAACAATGAAGAAGAAGAAGAACACGTAACTGGTTCATGTCCTTTTAAAATTTCTATGGTTTAGTTTTGTTGTCCATGTCGTTTCTATTATTTCTATTTCTTTTCTCATAGTTTGGTAAAACTGTGTCGTTTGAGTTAGTTAATAGTGGCTGGCTTCTTAGCTGTCAGAGAGGAATAATTTGCTCTCCTCAATGCTTAGTATTCCCTCTGATGTTTGTAATGGCAGGTGGTCTGTTATTGTTTGTCGTTTTTATCTCTCTCTCCTCTCACAATCGAATATATATATGAGTTGTTGGGTTGTTTAAAGATATGAGGAGCAGTATATTGTTTTGAATCAGAGACTATTTTGTTTTTCTTTTTTTCTCGATTTCTCTCTGGTTTTGTGTTCTTCAATATTTCTAGAAATTTCCCATCTGTCAACATGGTATCAGGGCGTTTTGCTTGATCTTAAGGGACCGTTTTCTTTGATTTTTTCAACATTTTACCTTGCTGGAAAATCATCATTCGGTTTTCTTTTATACACAATGACTTCTTCAAGATTCAACACTTCAGCTCCACCAATCCTTACGGCGGAGAACTATACCTTCTGGTCAGTGAAGATGAGGTCCTACCTCAAGGCTTTTTGCTTATGGGATGTTGTGGAGATAGGAGAAGATCCAGTTCAAAGACAAGCCAATCTAACCTTAGCTCAGATTCGTCAATTTGAAGAAGACAAAGCAAAAAGGTACAAGGCTCTGTCCTGCTTACAATCTGCTATAGCTGATGATATTTTTTCTAGGATTATGCATCTAGATAGTCCTAAGGAGGTGTGAGATTACTTGAAGGATGAGTTTTTTAGCAATGATAGGACTAGGCATATTCAGATTTTGAACTTGTCTAGGCAGTTTGAGATGTTGAGAATGGAAGATGATGAGAATATCAGGGAGTTCTCTAGTAAAATGATGAGTTTGGTGAATCAACTGAGGTTGTTAGGGAAGGCTGTGACTGAAGAACGTTTGGTTAACAAATTGTTGGTGAGCCTACCAGAAAAGTATGAATCCAAGATTTCTTCTCTGGAAGACTCAAGAGATATTTCCCAAGTTACCTTGAAGGAGCTGATAAACTCTCTAGAAAGCTTGGAGCAAAAGATAGCTTATAGGCAGAAGACTTCAATAGATAGTGCATTAGTAGCTAAAACTAAGCACTTGAAAATAGGTAGCAATTCTAAGAAAAATGATTCGAAGAGAAATGAGAAGGGAAAGAAAGTTGTAGATGACAAGTTTGGTAAACAAAAAACCAAGTATCCTCCTTGTCCACACTACAAGAAGGCCACTCATTTAGCAAAATTTTGCTGGTACAAACCTAATGTGAAATGCAGGTCTTGTAACTAGCTAGGACATGTTGAGAAAGTCTGTAAAAATAAAGGCACTCAAGCTGAGGGCAAAACTGCAGTTGCTGAAGAACAAATAGAGGCTTCAGAAGAAGTTTTGTTTATGGTTAGAAAGGTTAGTAAATCAGTGAAGAAAGATCTGTGGTTGCTTGATAGTGCCTGCTCAAATCACTTAACTGGTGATGAGAGTCAATTTACTACTCTTGATAGGAGCTATAAGTCAAAGGTTGAGATTGATGATGGCTCCTTTCTAAGGATTCTTGGCAAAGGAACTGTGGCTGTTAAGACTCAACAAGGTAGGAAGTTTATTTCAGATGTCTACTTTGTACCTGATGCTAATCAAAATTTATTGAGTGTTGGGGAGTTGACAGAAAGTAATTATGCTATTTTGTTCAAAGATAGGTTTTGCACTACCTTTGATCCTAAAAGAGAATAAGTACTTACTGTGGAAATAAGAAACAAGTGCTATCCTATAGATTGGCAGCACTTTGATCATGCTTTCTTCAGCTGTGTTAGTGATTCAGAGCTGTGGCATAACAGGTTTGGACACGTGAACTTTAATTCACTTCAAACCATGGCATCTAAGGAGCTGGTCACAGGATAACCTGTGATAGCTAAACCAGATATAGTGTGCAAGATCTGTCAATATGGGAAGTAATGCAGGGTACCTTTTCCCAAGCAAAGAAGTTGGAAAGCAATTGCTAAGTTGGAGCTTGTACACATAGATTTAGGGGGTCCTATGAAGACTTCTTCTCTTGGGGCCAGTAAGTATTATTTGATTTTTATTGATGATCTGACTAGGTATTGTTGGGTTTATTTTTTGAAGGCCAAGTCAGAAGTCTTGAGTAACTTTGTGAAATTCAAAAATTCAGTAGAGAATCAGGTAGATGAATCTATCAAGATACTAAGGAGTGATAATGGAAAAGAGTTTACTGGTGCAGAATTTGAGAAGTATCTGACACACTTTGGTATTGCTCACCAATTGACTGTCCCATACAGCCCACAACAAAATGGGATTTCTGAAAGGAAGAATAGAACATTGCTGGAAATGGCTAGATACCTTTTATTTCAGAAGAAACTACCTAAAACCTTTTGGGCAGAGGCGGTTAACACTGCCAATTATATTTTAAATATCTCTCAGACAAGAGTTTTGAAGCAGACAACTCCTTATGAGAGTTGGTTTGGGAGAAAACCATCTGCAGATCACTTAAGGATTTTTGGATCTGTATGTTATGCAAAAATGCCTGATGAGAAGAGATCAAAACTTGATAAAAAAAAGTGTTACTGCTATTCTGATTGGTTATAGTGACCTTATCAAAGGCTACAAACTATATAATGTTGAAACCAAAAGAATTTTCTTTAGTAGGGATACAAGGTTTGATGAACTTGCAATATGGGATTGGGAGAAATCTGTGGTAGAAAACATTGGGAATTACAATCTGCTACAAGATGTCGTGCCAGAGGAAATTGATGAAGAAACTGATATAGAGGATGAAAGTTTGGCAGTGAGAGGAACCAGATCTTTGCAGGAAATTTATGATAGATGCAATGTGGTAATAGTGAAACCTGTAAGTTTTGATGAAGCAGTGAAAGATAATAGATGGGTGCAGGCAATGAATCAGGAGATGGAAATGATAGAAAAAAATGGCACCTGGATCTTGGTTGATAAGCCAGCAGATCAACATATTATTGGAGTGAAATGGATTTATAAAACAAAGGTTAATGCTGATGGTACTGTCAACAGATATAAAGCAAGACTGGTAGTTAAGGGCTACTCACAAATTCATGGTGTTGATTACTGGGAGACGTTTGCCTCAGTAGCTAGACATGACACAATTCGACTGATCACTGCACTGGCTGCCAAAAAAGGTTGGAAGATCTGGCATTTGGATGTAAAGTCTGCCTTCCTCAATGGGTATCTTAAAGAAGATATTTATGTTCATCAACCTGGAGGCTTTATCAAATCTGAAAATGAAGGAAAAGTTTGCAAGTTAATCAAGGCTCTGTATGGGCTGAAGCAGGCTCTTAAAGCCTGGTATGACCGGATTGACAATTTTCTTACTTCTGAAGGTTTTCACAGAAGTGCAAACGAGCCTAGTCTGTATGTTTACTGCACAACAGAATCGATCAAGGTAGTTATTTCATTGTATGTTGATGATCTCTTAATTACAGGATCAAATGATTCAGTTTTAAATGACTGCAGAGACAGGTTGAAAAAAGAATTTGAAATGTCAGTTCTTGGTGAAATGCATTACTTTTTGGGCTTGCAATTCATACAATGTCCAGAATATATCTGCATCCATCAGAGTAAGTATGCAGTAGAGTTATTAAAGAAGTTCCATATGGAAAGCAGTAAAGCAGTTCAAATTCCCTTGGTTACAAATTGTAAATTGAGTAAGGATGATAAGGCACCGGATGCTGTTAGCACCACATACAGAAGCATGATTGGTAGTTTACTGTACTTGACAGCCTCAAGACCAGATATCATGTTCTCAGTAAGCTTGTTGTCACGCTTTATGCAGAAGCCATCTCAGATTCACTACACAGTTGCCAAACGGATACTCAGATATGTCAAGGGTACGGTAGATTATGGACTGAAGTTTGTCAAGGCAAATGGCAATGAGCTTGTTGGTTATTGTGACAGTGATTGGGCATGGAGCATTGATGACTCAAAAAGTACTGGAGGCTACTGTTTTTCATTTGGAAGTAGGGTATTTTCATGGATCTCCAAGAAGCAAGAGATAGTTGCTCAATCTTCTACAGAAGCCGAATATATATCTGTAGCAGTAGCAGCTAATCAAGCCATTTGGCTTAGAAAAATCCTATGTGATTTGGGATTCAAGCAGGAAAAGGGGACTATTTTGTTCATAGATAATCAGTCTACAATATCCATTGCCAAAAATCCTATCAATCACTGAAGAACTAAGCATTTTAAAGTAAAATTTCACTCAATCAGAGACGCTGTGAAATATGAAGAAATTGAGGTCAAACATTGTGATACAGACTTTCAACTTGCAGATATATTCACTAAGAATCTGAGCAAAGATAAGTTCTTGTGGATGAGAGAAGAACTAGGAGTTTGCAGAACAAAACCCAAGGGGGTGTGTTGAAGTGTTGGGTTTTGTCTCTGGAGAGAAACTGCACTGGTTCAACAATGGAGGTTCGCGGGAAAAATTTCAAAACAGTGAAGAAGAAGAACACGTGATTGGTTCATGTCCTTTTAAAATTTCTGTCGTTTAGTTTTGTTGTCCATATCGTTTATATTATTTCTATTTCTTTTCTCATAATTTGGTAAAACTATGTCGTTTGAGTTAGTTAATAGTGGCTGGCTTCTTAGTTGTTAGAGAGGAATAATTTGCTCTCCTCAATGGTCAGTATTCCTTCTGATGTTTGTAATGGCAGGTGGTCTATTATTGTTTGTCGTTTTTATCTCTCTCTCCTCCCACAATCGAATATATATAATATATATATATATGAGTTGTTGGGTTGTTTAAAGATATGAGGAGCAATATATTGTTTTGAATCAAATACTATTTTGTTTTTCTTTTTTTCTCGATTTCTCTTTAGTTTTGTGTTCTTCAATTTTTTCAAAAATTTCCCATCTGTCAACAGTATATTCCAAATTTCTCAACGCCAACAGGGTCAATGTTTTTGAAAGAAATCTTCTTTTCTGTTTCCACTCTCTTTTAACTCCCAATTCAGTCGTGTTTTACCATTTCTGGATTGGTTTTCTGTACAAACTCGCTTGTCTGTGGTTTGAATGCTTTGGCACAACAGGAATTTTGCTTTTATGTTTCCTTGAGGTCTTTGTTAGTTGTTAGTAATGGGACGATTCCTATGCAGTGAGTCGTCTTCCCTACGGCAATGCATTGCTGTTCATAAAACTGAGATTATTAATAAACAAAATCCCCGAAGAGGGAAACAGGACAAAAGGTTCGTACTACTATCCATTTTATCCCTTTATCCTGGATTTGGAGGAAGTTTCATTTCATGGGCTTCAGTTGGACTTTTCCAGGAAAAAAAAAATCCTTGAAGGAAAGTAAAGGAAAACTGAAAAAAACCCACTGTGATTTCAACCTTCATGAACAGTCGCTACAGAACTAAAGAGTCAAGTAATTATTACGC
Organism: Theobroma grandiflorum; assembly: GCA_036013995.1. Classification (NCBI taxonomy): domain Eukaryota; kingdom Viridiplantae; phylum Streptophyta; class Magnoliopsida; order Malvales; family Malvaceae; genus Theobroma; species Theobroma grandiflorum. The sequence goes on along the minus strand of CP142131.1, from coordinate 4,093,754 downwards.
CCCATGTGCTTCCCAGGCCAATTACCAAAAAAAAGTGCCAAACCTTTTCCTTCCTAAATCTGCAAATATCCACTCCCACCGGTCCAGTTTTCCAGTTCACTTGAAAGCTATTAGACAGAACAACCTCATCAGCATTCACATGCCTGGCGGTCGATTTGAATTGAACCTGTCCTATTCATTCTTGATTGCACAATCATTTCTCTTACCTTTGTTAAACTCAGATGGTAATAATTGGCTAGATATAATTAGCAAGCTATATACGGTGATGAGCATTAAAATTAAAATGGCATTGGTGTATAGGCAGAAATCTCAGTCACGAGATCTTCTCTGCGGTGGTTGTGAGTCAACAGCCTCCAATTATTTGGTGGAAACCACACGTGATTTCTAGCACTAATACTTACGTGCTCGTAGAAGCTTCGAGCTTGTCAACTTAAATATAATGTTTTCTTTATCTAGGTGATTATCTTTTATGATTATTAAAATCTATACGCCTCTCAATTACTAAAATAATCTGCATCTATCACTTCTTCATGTTCATGTAACGACAAAATTGTAACTGAAATCTATGTGATCTGTGAGAGATCATTTTGACCTTAGTTTTATCTATTATAGGAATATTACTATGCATTCTGTTTGTTAGTCTTTTGATGCAAGAGAAATTGTTGATAAATCAATCTATTCATCTGTTTCACCCTAAAGAAACAAAGTAAAAATAATGCATCTACAAACTACAATCCTTCAGCTCCATCCATCTCAAATCTCTTCCTATTGTTATTGTCCATACCTCTTATGCACAAATTATGCCCTTACAACCATATGAACACAAGAGTATTTTGGATTTATAGCAATGAGATATCTTTCTATCTTTATCATTATTAGTGAAGGAGAATAATTGACAACTTAAATTGCATACAAATCCATATTGCAACAGTTTTTGAGGCTTATCCCTGCATGTTGTGCTCGCTGCCAGGTTGGATCCCCTATTTTCCAACCCAACGTGCCCACATGGGTTTCAACCACAATGTTTGAACGTAAGCAGTACTTCCTTTCAAATTCCCTGGCTACCTCCTCCTATAAAAGCCTCAGCCCGCGTAACCTTTTTCATCGATTACATTCTCTATAAAACAGAGTATACTGTCTATACCAAAAACCATACATAAGTAGCATTTAAGCACTTGGTGTCTCTTAGATATGGCTTCAAAGACTGTAGCATCAACTGCCCTTCTTCTCTCCCTCAACATTCTCTTCTTCACTTTGGTCAGCTCCACCTATGTGCCGTGCCCACCAACACCAAAGAGCCCCAAGCCTCCTCACAAGACCCCACCCTCACCCAAGCCCGCGTCTTGCCCTAAGGATACTCTAAAACTGGGTGTTTGTGCTGACTTGTTGAATTTGGTGCACGCTGTTGTTGGTAACCCAGCAAAGACCCCATGCTGCTCTCTCCTTGCGGGTTTGGCTGATGCAGAAGCTGCTGTTTGCCTCTGCACTGCCATCAAGGCCAGCGTCTTGGGCGCTAACCTTAATATTCCCGTTTCATTGTCCTTGCTGCTCAATTACTGTGGAAAGAAGATCCCTGCTGGCTACCAGTGCGCTTAAGCACCTCCTGCTTACTTTTAATCACTCTCTTTGTACTTTTAGTAATGTTTGGTCATTTTAATAATCTTTTCATGGTGTTTGGACTTTTGGTAGTATGTTTATGGGCGTGTACTCATTCACTAAGAGTTACTACTATATTTATTTTAAGGAAGGCAGGCTTCTCACTTTCTAGTCCTTAATATGTACCTTATTGTAGTGAAAGAAGAATGTACGTATCATATCATTCTGTCAAATAAAATGAGAAATTTACCCAAAGAAACCGCATTATATATGATCGTAAAGCTCAGGAATGTTGCTTTCTCTATTTCCGTTTTCCTCCAAGATCCCTTTTCCACGACTATTGGAAAAATATGTTTTGTCCGCCGCCACCTCTGAACCATTGCCATGATTAATTACGAGAGTTTGGATTGAGAATTTTGGCTCCTAAAGAAAAGCTCGACAAGAAATAAATTAACCTATATGAACTGAACTCTCTTGTGAGATGAGCTACTTTTACTTTTCACTACATTGCAGCCTTCTAATGGGCAAAAGCTTCTGAGTTTTAACCCAACTAGCTACTCCTCTAAGGATGTCAACGGGTACCCTATTATAGGGTACCCGCGGGTATCCGATTCGATTATACAGGGTTATGGTACTCATAAACGGGTTCGGGTAGGGTTAGGGTAGTGATTTTACTATCCGAATATTAATAGGGTAGGGTTAGGGTACCACCTATTGGGTACCGGGTACCCGTTACCCGAACCCGATTACTATTTATAAATATTTTATTATTATTTTAATAATTAAATTAAAAATTTATAATTTTTACCAACTTTACAAATAAATTTTTTTGTTAAAAACTAACAAATATATAAAAAGTATGGTTACTTTTATTATTAATATGTTGACATTATTATATTTAAATTAAAAAATTATTAGATTGTTATTTATGTTTAAGATAATTATTCTAATTATTAATATGAAGACATTAACACTTTTATGAATATGTGTGTGTATATATTATGTATTTTAAATATAAATATATTTACTTTTTATTTTGTATTAACATTATAAAAATTATAATTCATAAAATTATTAATTACAGTATATATATGTTTATTTATGAGATTAGAAAAGTTAATTTGGTAATTGGGTTCCCATGAAGAAAATTTTAATAATTTTTTTATTTAATCGGGTATTTAAACGGGTTAGGGTAATTATAAGGTAGTGGGAATGTATTAGGGTTAGGGTTAGGGTAGTAATTTTAAAATTAAACGGGTAGTTAATAGGGTTAGGGTAATTGATTTTTTATAAGGTTAGGGTTCGGGTACCTCGAAATTATAGGGTACCCGACCCGTTGACATCCCCTCCTTCCTAACAAATTAATTACTCATGAGTGGAAAATTAAGAAGATACCATATAACAAATTAAAAACTTTTTCACATCCGAACATTTAACTCATTAATTAATATATAATTTTCCTGCTTAAAGAGCAATATTCGAATCTTCTCTCAATTATAAAAAAAAAATTAAAAGCTTCCTCCGGATATTTTTTGAACATCTGTTGGCGTTAGTTAAAAAAAAATTTGCATCGGGGTACAAGCTTCGAGCACGCAATTGATCATAGAGCTTAATCATTTTTTGAGTTCACTCAATATTATGGACATTACTCAAAGTATTAGCAGCATGGCGCTAACAGCTATCAACTTGCAATTCAGAATAGTGACAGCACAAGGAGTATTTATCGTATCGCTTCGTCTGCTTCATGCCAGAAGTACTTCATAGCCGAGAATATAGAGAGTGAGAGACACAAACAGTTATGAGATTATATCCAAAAAAAAAAAGCTCCTGAACTATATAAGAAAAGTTAATTTTGACTTTTATGTTTTTATTACTTTCAATTAAATTTTTATATTTTTGTTTTAAATTATATAAACTTTTATTATTCATTATTGATTAATTATTTTTAATTAAAATTACAATTATCAATTTAATAATACGTATAAATGATATGACATATGGAACATGTTTCTACCGATATCAACCTTTGTTGGCTATATTATAATTATATTTTCCCAGAAGTTGTATGCCCATTTTTGGTCCACATCATCCTTCAATTATTGTTTCATTTTTGTCAAGCCTAGTTGAAACCGAGTGGGGGTCCACAGAATCTTGGGTCCAAAATGATATCTATGGGCCGGGGTTGTAACACGAAACCAAGGGTAAAGCACATAATTGCTTCATATTCATAATAAAAAGTTGGTCTGAAAATTCAAACCTGAAAGACGTAATCTTGCGTGCGATGGCGGTGGCTGGAAAGAACGAATTGTCGCTGGTAGAACGCAATGATAAGAGACAAAAGTGCTCCTGTTTCGAGATGTGGCGTTTTACTTTGCCGACGAGATCCTCAAGCAACTTGTAGGAGAGAAAAATCGGAAAACCGTGTCATATCAACATCCAAGTTGACTTGGCCCTGAGCATAGACTAACAAAAAACCATAAATCGGTGGCGATGCTGCATTCAGAGAATCAATTCCGCGTTCGAGGAAGACAAGTTGCCGCTTATGCGGGGAAGCTTGAACTAATAAAACGGACAATAAGATGAGTTAATGCCCGTTTGGTCCACAAGACACTACTAGTCCAACGTTTATACTAACTGGCAAAAACAAACTTGGTAATAATTCAACTTAGAGAGTTGGCTAAAGAGCAAGCATATTCATCTCCGAAAGCTAATTAAGCCAATGATCATTAATTTGTTCTTTTTCTTGTCGTCCATTTCGCTATAATTGTGATTGGAAAATCTTTTTCTTACGATCCATTGGCGGCACATGCACTTTGGCATTCCATAATGAGCCTTTTGAAAAGTCCTGAATCTTAATGCACATCTCGAAGCTAAAATATCAAGCAACATTGTTTCATTCTACTTGTGGTTGAAATTCAATCCTATTCCCCCTTTTTGGCGTAACCAAAAAACGTAAAAAAGAAATAAAGCAGAAAGTAAAGCACAGAGGAGTAACTAGAGACCTGTACTGTTTTGGAGTCATATGGTCCGGTCCCAACCTAATGGCCGAGGCCCAAAATCGGGGGGTCAGCTAGCTGTGAGTCACTGAATTGCGAATGAAGCAAAGAAAGAACTAAACCTCCCACGCGATATTGGATTTGCAACATGCGGATTAAGTTCAAATAGTTTGTCCCCAATTTGCATTTGACACTAAGCCTCTCTATTATTGTTTTCTGTAAGTCATGTCTATTTTTTGTGTAGCTCGTCGAGATGTTCATGTTTTTGCATAGGCTAGAGCTGAATTTGAATTAACTCTAGTCTCCTGGATTTGCCACAGTCGTAAAGGTGAAACTAAGGTTAGATAAAATCCATATGTTCAGTATTAAATAAATGTGAAATATCAAATTCAATCTTTGACAAAATAAAGTAAAATTTGTTTCTGATAATTTTAAAGGAAATTGGAAATAAATAAATAAACTCTTTTAAATTAATTTAAGCATCGGGAGACTAGCTCATGATCATTATGTTATTAACTCTTCAATTTTTTTAGACATTCAAAATAGACAAAGGGATTGTGTCTCAACTTATATATGTTGTAGTATTTGTTTGTTCTACCAAAACTTAAATCTTCCTCTCTTATAAGCACTGTTGAAAAACAAAATACTACACGAACCATGAACCAATCTCCCATTTTTTTACAAAGGTCAACATGAAATTTTTACTACTTCCAATTTTAACATTATTTTGGATATATACACGAGTTTTAATTGCGTAACCTTATGTTTTGAGCAAATTAATGAGACACACATATATATATATATGTATATATAATCACACTAAAAAGAATATTTGAGGCGCACACTAACTAAGGTCCTTGGAACACGTGTTAAAGTGGTTTTTGGAATAAGAAAATAGAGATATTTGAATTTTATAATCAATTCATTATTTTTCTTCAATTTCTGAGAATAGTGTATATTTTTTAAATGAAAAAACCTTTTAAAATTAAATAGAATCTTAACCGGTACCCATATCCATATGTAGGTCATTTTAACAATGTAAATTTCCACTCAACTTGGAAATTATAAATTTCCAAAAAATTTATAAATTTATCCATTTTTTTATCCAATAAATTTCAACTCTAGTTTTATAGATTTAAATTTCAACTCATATGCTAATCTTAAAAAAAAAAAAAATCATATTCTAACATATAACATTTTCAATGCAGTGAGAGAAAATATGCTTTAAATAGTTATCACTAACAGTGCTTTGGGCAAGACCCGGGCAAATTAATGTTTTAATTGGAGCGCATATCATTGGGTTTTCCTCAGGAAATAATTGCCTTTAAATTTTACACATTATTTTTCTTCTCATAATAAAAAAATTGGGAAACAGAAGTAAAGAAACAAGAAGAAAACAGTAAGTTCACATGTTCACATGGTGAAAGGAACAGAAAATAATACAGGGCCACAGCCCTGCAAACCCTAACCTCTATCTGCTCTGACTCAGGCAACTACCATCTACCACCTTACCACAAGCCAGCAGAAATAACAAGAGAGCAAGGACGCATGATGAATGAGCCCTCACGCTTCTCTAGCTGTAAAAATTCAGTTGGATAGATATGCAGGATCATTATTGATACATGTCGAGAGAAAATGCATATATGAAAGCTAATAATCCCAAATTGCAAAGGCTAGAGCGTAAAGGGGTTTGCAAAAAGAAGAAAAAAAGACGAAGAAGGTTAAGAAAGCAGTACAGGATACAAACAAAGAGTACGCCATAGAAATCTGTGAAACAGAGCTTGCTCAGAAAGAAAACACAATTCACGGATTGAAACTGAGCGCAACAGTCACGGATAGGACATTGAAGTTTGCAATCAACCTACATCACTCCAAAATCTTCAATTTATTTCACAATTTTAGATCTCTTGGAATCCTCCACCTTTCTTTTTTCTTTTTCACGTTTTCAGGGGAATAGGTGTTTTAATACTCGTAGGCACAGTCACGGGTTACACATAAAATTCAGCTATATATAATTTCCATGATCAACCCTATCTAAGCCCAAGGAGAATAATCTTTGGAACCCTAAGTCATGGGTTCACAGTTTACAGCCATGTTTTTCATCTTCCTGATTTTCATGTTAATATCATTGCCACCAATTTATGCTTGTGTTCCTTGTACACATCCACACCCACCGCCATACCACCGCCCAACCCGCCCAACTCACCCTAAAGTTCCCCGCCCGATTCCGCCAAGCACCAAGCTCCCGCCCCACCATGGAGGCTCTCCAAAAGTAGAGCCACCATCCAAAAAGCCGCCAATGCCACCAGTTATTGTACCACCAATTATCATTACCCCACCAATAACGAACCCTCCCGTGATATCACCTCCCATTACCAACCCTCCTGTTACAATCCCACCACCGTCTTCTCCTTACCCACCTTACAGTGGAGGCCCACCTTCTGGAGGCGGTGGCGGAGGCGGCGGCGGTGGAGGTGGAGGCGGTGGTGGAGGTGGAGGTGGAGGTGGGGGTAGCTCTCCTGCTCCACCAACTACTCAACCAACTTGCCCAGTTAATGCACTTAAGCTAGGGCTCTGCGTGGATGTGCTTGGAGGATTGGTGCATATTGGGTTAGGAAACCCTGTTGAGAATGCTTGCTGCCCGGTGCTAGGAGGTCTACTAGAGCTTGAAGCAGCAGTTTGCCTTTGCACTGCTATAAGGCTTAAGCTTCTAAACCTTAATATATTCATTCCCCTTGCTCTTCAAGCTCTAATTACTTGTGGAAAAAACCCTCCTCCTGGCTTTGTTTGTCCTCCTCTTTAAGTGTACTTTCATTAATAACAAGGCGACCACATTTCCTATGGACGTACAAGATAGAGCTCAGCCTGTAGGCAGGGTTGCCACCTCGGTCTCCCATGTTAACTGCTTCTTAACTAACCCCCCAAAAAAAGATAAAAACTGATCCCAATAAGTGTACTTTCCATTTTTAGGTTTCAAGAACTTTGTTTTCTGGTAGGGTTTGACTACCGTTGTATTTTGCATTGATTGGAGTCTGTTTTTCTTTCTTTCTTTCGGGTTAGAACTTCCAGTGGATAACGGAATTGCATTTCAAGTGTCACTTAGTCTTTCATTATTGACTGTTAGTGCTTGCTTGAATTTTAATCTTTCTCAGCATGTGCCTACATATTCTATTCGCGTGCTTTCACATACACAAAGACTAGTTTATGGAGGTTTTTTTAGACATGAATTATATCCCATAATCATAATAAAACAATTAAAATGAAGTAATAGTACTGTAATACATTTTGGATACTTAATTAACGCTAATTACAAGCAAACTTTTCTAGATTATAGCAATAAATAACGTCAGACATGATGCTAGATAATAGTGAGTGGATAGCCCAAAGTCTCAAACTACTACTACATTCATCAATTATTTATGGACAGATAAAGCATTTCCGGAAGACTCTCTTCTCATAATTGAAATTAAAAGCGACAATAAAGCAGATATCGCTTTTATTTCCTTCTTCTTTCCGATTTCTTTTCCCTTGTTTTTCAAATACTCAAAATGTCATTATTATCATAAGATCAGTAGTTAGCAATCCATTACCGAAAGTAGAACCTTATGAAAACATGACTAAAAATATATTCCTTCCATTGTGCAAGTCGTTTTCCTTGGAAAGAAGACGAAATAGATTGACTTTATCATTAACTAATTAATTAAATTTTTTCATTGCACCAAAGTTCTCCTCTAAACCTTAAGTACAAGACAGGTTGAGTTGGAGATGCAGCTCATCATGACTCAAGATCTATGTCACAGTCGGCCAATATCACATGGCAAAAGGAACCATTCCTGATCAGAAAATTTCATGTTCGCAATTTAATTATAATCGGAATACATGTTCATCCCATGCACGGGGGAAACTATAAAATCGTAATTGTTGGGTATGATGGTTTGTGATCGGAGGTTACAGGCGACAAGAATAATTCACGGGTTTGAATTGGGTGCTTAAGAGGATCCGTCCAATTTCAGCTGGCCTTTCTTTATAAATTCTTGGTTAGGTTACAAAATTAGCTGGTGGAAGAGCTGGATCGAAACTATTAAATCTTTTCCTTAATTAATCTTTTTCTAATTGTGTTAAAGATCCTGGATGGAATCCCGTTTTAATCATCAAAGATTTGATGGTTGTAAAGCAGTGAAGGGCAATTGCCTATTTACCTCCCCTTGCGTGGGGTGGGAGTGGGAGGGGCTGTTTTTTTTGAAGGAATCTTTGTGTAAGAAATTAGAGGTAGTAATGATAGTTAACACAGGTTTGGTCTTATTCTTGGCAGACAAGAATCATAATTGATTTTCCAAAATTCCTATTGATCTCCAAACTCCAATTGTCGTTCTCGTTCATGCCTTTTAATAAATATCAATTTAATTTAAATAAATTTTTATTTATTTAACATATGTAGCACAAAAATAAATAAATAAAAACCCTGGCCCAAAATAACTCACCCCAACCAAAAAACAAAAATTAACGGAGATTGAACTCCTCCTTATAGTTTACTTTATCTATTAGCTAGGTTTCATGCCGTTAAATTTTCCAGCGGATATACATACATTTTGTAGGACCATAAAATGAAAAAGAAAAAGGAGATTGAATTCTCTAAAGGAGGAATTCAGACCCAAACCAGATATATTTCCTTTCATATCACAATTCACTTAATCCAAGTGTGCTGCATTAAAGAAGTATCCAACACGTTCAGAGGATATCACCATCATTGATATCTTGAATTCTCTAAAGGAGGAATTCAAACCCAAACCAGATATATTTCTTTTCATATCATAATTCACTTAATTCAAGTGTGCGCCATTAAAGAAGTATTCAACACGTTCAGAGGATCACCATCATTGAGATTTTTGAATTCTCAGGATATTGAGGTTAGTGGAAATCGAACAGTAAGGCCAAGGAATCTTTGCTTTTTTCTGCAGTGAGGACTTTGAAGTGAAATGAGCTTGCTTTTCTCTTCCTCTTTCTTTTTTTTTTTTTTTGGTGCTTTTTATAAATGAGCTCCATAAGATGATTTTGAGACTAGACATTTTCATAATTTTAATTGTTTTTAGTAAAAAAAAAGTTACATTTAGACAAAATTATCCTTAATGAAACCGACTCATTCGTTGAGGTTTGCGCCTCAATTCGAAGCGTTTCAACAGGTAAAATATGTTTATATGGTCCATAACTCCTCAGTTCTCATAGACAGACCGTACATCTCCTCAAAAACAGTTTTGTGCTTCAAACAAACTCATATTCTTTGAGTTTTTCTCGTCAGACTATTCATCTCTGAAGTACTTTTTACCCGAAAGGAAAACGTTCAAGCATTTTAAGCATTTTGGAGTCATTTTTTATACATAAAAAAAAAACTTTTGAGCGTTTTGAGTATTTTTAAACATTTTGGAGTGATTTTTTATATATGAAGAAAAACTTTTGAATATTTCGAACATTTTTGTCAAGTAAATATATTCGTTAATTATGTTGTTAAATGAAATATGGTGTATCATTTGAAATTGTTGATCTTATTGAATGGAATTCAGTAGTTTTGGTAGTTTTTGGGCATTGTGTAACTAGTTTTTAGACAATACGTGACTGATTTTGAATATTACGTGATTAATTTTGGGTATTGCGTGACTAGTGTTTAAGCATTAAATGACTAATTTTTAGTAAGGCATTGCGTGACTAGTTGATAGGCATTGTATAACTTGTTAGTAAGGCATTGCGTGACTTGTTAATAAGACATTGCGTGACTTGTTAATAAGACATTGCGTGACTAATTACTGATCCATTGTGTGACTTTGGCATTATTTAAAAATCAGTCACGCAATGCTTAAAACCAATCACGTAATGCTTAAAAATTAGTCAGCAATACCTAAAAACCAGTCTAATCAATTTCAACTTTTTAATTTTAGAGTTCTATGAATAAACCAATAAACTCAAAAATCTAAAATACATATATATATATATATATATTTTTGCTAAACTATGAAATTGTGCATTTCATAAAAGATAGGTTACAAAACTCCATAACCCTCCAAAGTAAGATAAAATATATCCCTATCGGGAGGGCCTTGCTCACCCGCTCATGCAAAAACAAAATATACTCCATTTACAAAATATTCTCTGAACAATTTCAATTCAAAATTCTATAAAAAAAATCAAAATTCACAACAAGCATGCTTAACAATCATCTCAATTTCAAACACAATAAAACTATAAACCACCATAAAACCCATCAAACATATTTTAGCTGTTTTTTCTCTCTAAGCCCATCATCTTAACCAATCTGATCTAACTCATTAACACAGGCATCTCCATCGCAGCATACGTTTCGAAGCAAGTCATCACCAGAAAGTATCCAATTACCACATTTATCATGCTGCTTGCAATCAGAGCAAAATCGTTGTTCATCACCATTGAAACACCAAGATCCACCATCTAAAAAAATAAAACAAAATAAAAAATAACTAAATGTCATTTCTACTCTTTGAATGGTAAGATAAATAGTATTTGAGCAGAAAGAAAAAGTAAAATTTAATTTTGAAATTTTTGTTTGGATGGTCGGATAGAGAAAACTGAAACTATTTTAATTTATCTGAAATTGTTTAAAGAGTATTTTTATCAAGTTTTGTCAAAAATTATCTAAAAATAATTAATATTATAATGACGATTATTTTTGAAGTATCTTTATTACGAAAGTCATTTTTCATAATTTTTTTTTTTTTTCACGTGAGAATGCGTAAATCTTCCTTCACCAAATTCTTAGTCACGGACTCAAAACTGTGCTTTCAGTGCCGGTGGTTGCTATTGAATTCAAAAACTTACGCCATGGGGCCACGACTGAACTTAGTTAATTAAACCAGTGTGGTCATCTAAAAAAAGGCTGACTATGATATCTCAACTTTCTTTCTACTACTCCAAGGAATAAACGACATGGAAATGTAAGAATGATGGAGACATCTTGTGGTAACCGGGCCTTTGTTTCCTCATGATGGGCCCACTTAACATGCCAACCGGCTGTTGTCAAAAGTTTAGAAAATCAGAATCAGCATTGATATGCGGCCACGTTTTCCTTTCTTTTTCTTTACTGGAACTTACTTTTTTCCATACTGCAGCTATGCTTAATTACGAGATTTTGATATCTCATCTGTGAATGTGTTGGAATTTTTCAGAGTTCTTTTAGTATATGGATTAAATGTGCTGCAATCCATTTATCTATAACCCACTTTTTAACTATTTCATTTTAGAAATATACAAAGGGAAAAGAGTTTGTAGCTACTTTTGGAATATAGAATCATGGCCACGAGAAGGCATGAAATCATATTAATTGACAAAATGAACAAGCTGGGTTAGCTTACATAGGCCTTACTATTATCGTAGGGCATGCAGTAAGATGAGAAGTGAGGAGAGACCAGACCAGGTGATTTTCCACTTGTAGATGTAATTAAGCGCAGCATAATTAACGAGAGAAAGAATGATTTGACAAGTAGAGAGATTTAAGGTCACGGGACTGAAAACTATAGCATGAGAATGAGAAATCTGACATGCTTTCACTCTCAATATACGGAAGCATTTTTGGTTTATTCAAAAAAACGGGCTGAATAATACTAATCTTTCATTTCACTTATAGATACATAAAGCCAAAGAAAACACCTGAAGAAAAGTATTACACTTATTCAGAATCAATCCACAATAGCAAACAACACTACAACAAAGGGAAACAACCAGTTACCAATTACAACATGCAAAACACTGATCACATAATGCAACACCAGAATTGAAGAGAGAGAATTTAGAAATACTAGTAGTGATTAGGAGCATTGGAAGCCAGAAGGAGCATTCTTTGAGCAGACGTTGAGAAGCAAGCTGAGGGAAACCGGTATGTTAAGGTTGATGCCCAAAATGTTAGCTTTGATAGCTGTGCAAAGGCAAACAGCGGCCTCAAGATCAGCAAGGCCTTGGATTAGGGAGCAGCATGGCTGCACGGGAGGTTTACCGAGGGTGACATTGAGCAAACCACCAAGCAGATCAGCACATACACCTAATTTAAGGGCATCCCTGGGGCACTTGCCTCCTCCAGATGGAGATGGAGTGGGAGTGGGCTTTGGTTTTGGTTTAGGGAAAGGGCAGGAACCACAGGCACAGGAACCACAGGCACTGACTAGGGAAAAGAAGAGGATATTAACTGCAAAAAAGAGAGCAAGTGATGCTGATCTTTTTGAAGCCATCTCTCAAACCCTATTTGCTTCTCTTGCTTAGAGGGAGTAAGTAGAAGTAAGAGGAGAGAGCAGTCTATGAGGATGGAGAACTTGGAGTGAAGAAAGGGGGTTTTATAGGGTTTCAAGTGGACAAGTCCATTGTTTTTGACGTTAGCTTGAAACAATTTTATTAATTAATTTGTACAATAACTCTATTCAATTTTTGCGATTTGAGCTGGCAAAGGCAGAAGATTTTGCTGAACTTTGGATGTTTGTGATCGTGAGGTGGAGATTAACAAATTGCCATGTTACCACTGCCCCTAACATCAATCTGTGGATCTATCTAGCATAAATTATACGGTGTGCAACAGTTTTTGATGTTAACTAACAATCAAAAGCATCAGCAAGATTAAGATGTTCGCATTCCATGCATCCTAGCAAATAGCATATTCAATTTCTTGAACAAAACTGATAAAATTGATTCCACAAACACTAGGTTATTTTCCCCGTCTTCTAAGCAATGATGTATAGTTAAATATTTTCTTGGTTTACTTTGATTTGTACACAATATCTTCTCTGTTCCATGCTCTTCCAAACTAGGATAGTTACAACCGCTAACTGCTGAGGTCGACAAAAGGGATGCAGAATTACATCATTTTCTTGAATGCTAGCTTGTCACACCTTCATGTTTTTCTTCGGCTACTTAAGTTTTGTTTTAATTGCGCTATATTCCAATCTTAACTGTACCCTGCCATGGCTTGTTATGCAACAGTCAGAGCCATATCTTTTCTTTTTTTCCTTATTTTCTAACTTTTGTTGGATTACACTTGATTTTCAAGATCCTTATAGAAGTTACAGTAAGAATCCAACCCAACATCAAAGAATGGTATCTAGTTTGGTTAACTAAAGGAACTCAAAGGTTTTTCCTTGAAAAGCAATTTTGATCTTATAGATTCTGTTTAAAAAATTCATCATATATTAACACATTTAGGATCCTTTCAATATATATACGTCTCTGGTATAAATCTTGAAACATCACAAAGCAACATTTAATGCAAGAAGAGATGCTTCATTTTGATTCTGTTATAGTCAATCCTTTATTTTCCTCTATACTACTCTGAGCTTATTGATATTTACACTAAGAAAGTCTTTTGTTCCTGTGTTTTCTGGCATGCAGATGCAGAGTCTTCCATCTTGGCATGTTGTCAATGGAAGTTTTCTAGCTGGATTGGAGAGTCACGGGCGAGCCTAGAACCTACCATGGGCTCCACTGGAGATTCATTTGGAACTGTGCCCTCCACTATGAAGGTGATTGTCAAGACCTGATATTTTTTTTCCTTCCATTCACACTTTGTGGTGCCATCTTTTTCTTTCTACTACAGAAACTACTGATATTTAATTAAGTCAACATTACATCATCCAACTTAAGATATGTTCCAAACAAGGGGCTAATTTATTTTCTAGCGACCTCGTGTTGAGTAATGAACTCAAACTCATTGAAAAACAAAAAAAAACAGCTTCCCCTATTTGCCAGAGGTCGACAACATTGTCACTATCTGTAATGCATTGAAAGTTTTGAAGCTATCCGCATTGACATCTTCCTGGTAAACTTGAGGGACAATCTTTACCTTTATCCCATTTGACAGATGTGATTCAGCATATGAGAAGATCAAAGCAATCGATTGCGAGACAAAAGGAATAGTTTTTTACTGCAGCTTTGCAACTGTCATGGAGAATATGCTTTGCCAATATTATTAGCTAATTCTGAAACTAAACATTCCTTGGGATCTCTTGTTCAAACAAGTTAATGTAAATATATAAAAACTATTACTTATTGCTGAAATATTCTCCAACTATTAAATGATGAAAACAGATAAGCAACAACAGAGTATAGATGATTGTTATAATTGCCTAAGAATCCTGGGCTTAAGCCAAAATGTTACAAGCAAAGCACTGGAGTTGCACTTGTATAAACATGTAATGGAAAGGGAACCAAATGGTTGCGAGGACTCTTAAGAAGAGTTGAGGTCTAAAATTCATATCTTTATATGGAAAACAGGGTAACTGTAATCAGTAAATTAATGCATATACATAGTTATTAAAAAATTTCAATATCTCCCCGTTAACAACTCGGATAGAAATCTTCTACTTCTACTTGATATTTCATTTGGTATCTTTTTCTATAATTTTACTTCATATATCCAATTTTATATTATTAACAAAAAATTCCAATTTCTAAAACTTAAATTTTAATATAATAAATTTATCGAACATGTAACACAAAATTATGAAATGAACACTAAATGGAGAATTATACGAGTTAAAAGATTCATATTCTTAAGAACTCCTTACAAATAGAAAGGGATCACATTAAAAAAAAATGAAAGAGGTAAGTTTATTAATAAGTATGGGTTCTGTTTTTAAAAAAATAAATTATAACAAAAAATAATTTAAAAAATATCACCATACTTAACGAGTATGCATAGGCATTTGTAAATATTTAATTTCCTAAACTAAAGTAAATGGAAAACTCATTCATTGTAATGAAGCATGACTAAGAGAGCTAACAATTTAGCCGGTTTTAAGCATAATCAAGAACCACCTGATTTTCCTCTGTTCTTCCGATAATGACTAGCATCCGGTAAAAGATTTTGCATTAACTCCCCTGCCCTTAAAAGAAAAGAAAACAAAAAGCATTCTGGACCAAATTCTATTTAAAAAAAAAAAACAAATCGACTGATATTTCAGTTATTAAAACAAAAAACTTGGACCAAATTCCTTGATAACACAAACAAATTTAGGATATGTGGCACCTGGTAAGTATTTTGGGTGAATGCGATGGCTATTCATGATCGTGCAAGAGGGCTTAATTTGATTCAAGTTAATATATCATCATCATGTTTCCATTTTCAAACCACGCCAGTTTCGAAGTTCTCATTCTCCAGAAAACGAAAGCAAATGATACAGCTAAGCTAATATCAAATCATAGTGCTATCACTGTGGCCGCCCTAATACATCCTAGTTTGCTGGAATTGATGGGAATTAAGTCCATGACTGAGTTTGAAAATAAGAAGGCAAACAATTAAAATTATATTAATCAAGTATATAATTAAACTTGTTCCAAATTTACTCGTAAAACGCTTAATTGGTGCTAGTAGCAGAGGCAAGCAATATTATATTGAAAAATTCTAATCCAAAGCTTAGGTTGGTTTCCTTAACTTTAGCAAGATTTAAGACTAATAATCCATTTTACACTAGCAGGTTTAAGGATCAACTGCTGATAACTTCATCCTTTAGAAAGAAATCATTGCCAAAAATATACAGCCGTTAATAATTTATCTTCTTGCTCTTCAATTCTCTGTTTACATTGCTTCGTGCAAGGATTGGTGTGGCTAACTGCTTATCTAATTAATAAAGTTACTTTGCCAATTAGTTGATGAGAGTGTTGGGTGGGAAAATCATTCCAGGATCCGCAGATAAATGAAGGGTCACAAACAAAATCATCAGCTTTAAATGAATGCAAACAAACTGATGTGTTCCATCAGTCACATGGTGAAGGGAGGTTGATTAGAAAGAAAGCCCCCACCATAAACTTTTACATCTCAGAAAATATTCTAGCTAAAAAAAGTTTTTGAGTTCTTTAGAAAAAATGTACAGGATGTGTATATGGAAGGAAATATTCTTGCCTAAGTAAGAGGCTTGGTAGCAAAGACTTTTTGCTCAAAACCAATGTCTTTGTCCATTGAAAATCACATTCACCTGACCTAGTGTCATTGTTTCTCAGATTCACATAGAACGTATGTATTTGTTGGATTAATTAGCTATATGAAGTTAGAAAGGAGATTGTTTGTGTTGCTTACAAAGTACGCTGTGATAATTAGAGATTTTCATGGGCCGGACCTACGTGGGCCTGATCTATTGAAGTTTAGTTCAGTTCAGGATATTGCATTCAATTTTCAACATGATCATCAATTCAGATCCTTTAATTTCCGTTTCATTAATGGAAAGCTCATTAAAATCTATAACTATGTTAGATTTGTCACCTCAATATTCATGAATTCACTCAACTACTTATAATTCATATCACTTGACCGGGATAAATTAATGAAATCTTTATGCTGCCCTTTGAGAGGCAGCATATTAAGGTTTTTGGGTGAGCACAGGCTTTCCAGGGCCTTGATTTTTGGGTTTCTGGTTTCTTTGATCTGTAGCCTTTGGCTTTTGTTTCTGATGTATGGATTGATAATCCTTAGGAGGCTTGTTTTAAGTTTGCTAGGACTCTTGTCTCTTGCTTTCAGCTTTTCTGTATGGGCAGGTTGTGATTCTCCTCCTGCTTGTCTACCGCTTAAACCCCCTTGAGCAGTACAGTTTTTTTCATCGTTTCTTTGCTAAGCCGGTGTTTCATGCCGATGGGAGTCTCTGGCAGCTACAGCTTGAGATTACTATTGACATATCGGTTGTATGGTTAATAAAATTCAGCTTTCCAAAAAGAGGTTTTTGCTGTAATGTCTTGTTCTGGTGTTTAGTGCACGAAGGAATCGTTTCGAGGTCTGCGGTGTAAGTGCCGGTTGGGAATGCATCTACTTGGGCTGATAATTGTACCATCGCTGCTTTTTCTGGACTTTTTTCAAAAGCTGAAACCGAAGGGTAGTGAATTCGGGTTCAATATGATTTTCCCAGATTTCCCAAAATAACAGCTAGGATAAAACAAACCTGATTCATTTCTAAAAATATTTCCGGATATAGGACAACATTATTGCTAAGGACAATACATGCATTAAATGCTAACGCTCCTGAAGAGAGATCCACATCCGTGAAATTAACGTGATATAGCTTGATTGGTTGAGAACATGGCATCCCCGTCCCAGACAGATATATAATAGTACCACCAAACAGAAATGCCAGGTGGGTGTCATTCACGGGGATTGGATTAACAGGGCAAACCAGATTGGTCAATCTTATGATCCAAAGAATCAACAACGGTAAATTGAAATATAATATAGATCCTCATGCATTTAAATTCTGAATCTATTGCATCGCCGATGCCAGCTAAATTCTAGCCAGCCTTGCTAGTTCACATGCCTAGTGTTTTGTCTTTGCCAATTATTCAAGCAACACACTGCACTTGGTACACTACATAAACCCGCATTGCCTTTTTCTTCATCACGAGAGAAGTTAAACTTAGGATAAGTAGAACTGTTCAGACTTTGAAAAGTTTTTCTTGAGATGGATTCCAAAAGATGTTCATCAACCATTCTCCTTCTCGCTATCAACCTTCTCTTCCTCACTCTTGTAAGTGGGTGCGACACTTGTGTTCAGCCTAGACCGAACCCAAACCCTAGACCAACTCCTTCTCCTCCCACGAAACGCTGCCCTAGAGATGCTCTGAAGCTAGGGGTTTGTGCCAAGTTGCTGAATGGAACAATCGGTGGAGTGGTCGGAAACCCTCCAGATACTCCCTGCTGCTCGGTGCTATCAGGGCTTGTTGATCTCGAAGCGGCTTTGTGCCTTTGCACAGCCATTAAAGCTAACGTTCTTGGCATCAACATTAACATTCCCATTTCGTTGAGCTTGCTCATCAACACTTGTGGGAAGCAGCTACCATCTGACTTCATTTGTGCTTAAGCATTTCCTACTTAATTTGCAGTAACTCTGCTGCAATGTTGTGTCTTTTGGCTTTGGTTTTTCCTTTTGGTCCCAGTAACTTTCTCTTGTTCCTAATTCTATGATTGTTCAAATAACTCTTTACTCTGAGATTATATTTCTCATTGTAATTCAAGGTGACTCTTTGAAACTGTCATACAGAGATATCTATGACATTCTAGCAGTCTTAATTTTACTATCAATGAATTAATGCTTCTTCCAACAAATAATTTTTTGATTATGAGTTGTAACTATCTGTATCAGATAATTATAGATGCAAGTACCCATGAAACTCTTTAACAAACATTAAAGATTAACACATATTGCAGTATTTGATACGTTTTATCTTGTGAAGAAACATGGCACAATTATCAACCACTATGATTATTGAACCGTATGACTTAAAGCATCAGACACTAAGTGTTTTATCCAAGATGCTTTTAAGCAACCCGTGAAGACAACAAACTAAAAGAATTTTACGAATTAATATGATTTTCTGTTGCATCCGTGACAAGAATCTGTGATTTCTTTCAAAAAAAAAATGTTGATGTTTAATGCAAGTTGCAGCTCATGAAATCATTATTTCAGAGAGAAGTGGGCGGACAAAGATCTCTTCGCGAATAAAATATAGTTCATCTTTCCCAGATGACTTTTATTAGGGTTAAAAAAGAAAAAAACCAAGCGTGAGTGTGAACTCAGACATCAGCTCGTGAGAGTAATCCGGTGCTTCTCAGCATGTGCATCAACAGAATGATATATACTGCGGAACTAAAAGATTCAAGTTTCTAATCGAATTGTGATTCGGATTTCATATTAGGCTAAACCATTATGGCCGAAAGCAGCAAAACACGCAGAGAAAGATAGCTTTCACGATCACATTTCACCAGTCATCGTTTACTAAGTTCCCCCTCCAACTCTTCCAGGCTTGTCAGCTGAACGTTCTTGTTCTGGGCCTTGTATTCAATTTTGTTATGCAACCAAAGGCAAAACATAGTCATCTGCCCATTATTACTCAAGCCTCCATCAAAGAACTAACAACGTAAACACAACTTATGAGGGCCCATAATTTTCCCATGAAACTGTAGGACCAGTTTCCAAACTTTACGAGGCCCAAATAGTATGGGAAGTGTCATTTGCTGTAGGACACTTGGACCCAAATCGAATCATGAACACTACATAAGTCATAAAGATGGGATTATCTTGGCCCATGTTTAAGGCCCATCAGCCCTTTCCGTCTTCTAGTTGGACAAGTTTTCGCTTTTGCACATGGCAAGAACACAAAATCATGCCATTAGATTACTACAGCTAGCTAGCTTCTCCTTTTCTTGACATTTTCAATTTCATAAACTCGTCCAAACAAAAAAAAAAGCTAAAAAAATCCCATTTGTGCAAGAAATTCGTTGAACTCTTATGCATGGAAATTCTCAACTTCATAAATTAATTCAAATTCAACCTAAAATAATTTGCAATTCCTTTCCTGTGAAGCGAAAACTCGAGTGTTTCACCTCTTTTGATCTGTCATTATCTTTCTTGGATATCCCACGCATACGTGCATGTCAAGTTAAAATTGACAGCCTTCACTAATGTTTGCAATAATTTTGTTTCTTTTCCTTTCAAATCTCTTCAAAGTCCTGACCTGCAGCATCATATTTGTGACGCGAAAACTCGAGAGTTTTCTGAGATCTTTCATTTTCCTTTGATCATCACTGATTCCCAACTTGCAATGTGAAGCGAAAAATCGAGACTTTTTCTCCTTTCATTTCTTATTCACATCCCATCCCATCCCATTCATGCCCGTGAAGCGAAAACTCGAGACTATTTTTTCTATTTTTTTGTTCCCTTTAATTAATGTCCCCCATTAATTCATGGCTGTGAAGTGAAAACTCGAGCAAAGGAAAGAAAAATTTAAATCATCCCTTCAACTCTTATCACGTTTATCACATTTTTTCCAAGCGTTGTCGCTTTTGCTTTTTTCCATTTCTTCCATGTTTACCTTTTTTGTTTCTTTGATAAGATAAAAGCCGCCTGTCGATAGTGGGGGAAGGTTTGGAAAAGATTTTCTCCAGCTAGGGTCATGCATTCCACTTTCTCTGTTTCCAGTCCAACCTTTATAAGCCACTTAGCCTACTTTTCACATTCTCAACCCTCAATGTATCGGTTTTATTCATTAAAAAAACATTAATTAAGCATGATTTCAACACAATGTGATCAACTTTATCATCTAAGATAATATAATTAAAGAATATAGCAAAGCAAAAATGGATCTGAATATCCCAAAAGGTAAAACCAGTACATTCCCAACACATGGGATCACGCTTGATTATACAGAAACTGTTGTGTTCGACCCTCCAATTGTATATTGTCGCTTCCCCCAGTTGTCGACTTCCTCAATTGGAGGTGTTAGCTTGAGCAGTATCTTCTGTTGGTATCATTTTTATAATTGAATAATTAAAATATCCCATTCTAGAAGCTGACAAGGTTCCTGGAATCAACATTTGAAGTTTTTGTTCCTTTTTCTTTTCTTAGATACCAAGAGTCCTTCGCAAGTAAACTTTGGGTAGTTTATAAAGACCATCTTCCAAGAAACTTACAAGTTACAGATTGTATAAGTAAATGAATATTCATATAATATACTTCATCCCTTTACAACCCTGTAGACTCTAGCCTCTCAAAGTCTTAACTCTTACGGCATGGCCCTAATTAAAGAACTTAAAACGAACAGAAACATACCACGTTCTAGTTTTGAAAATTTAATTTATATAAGGGCAAAATAAATTATGTCCATTCAATTATAATTAAAAAATTAAAAAAATTAATATAATTACAAAATAAACATTTAATAATCTTATAAATTCATTTTGAATGCATAAGATAATATAATCTTTCGATTTTTCCCCCTATTTTGATTTTTTGCCAGCAAGTAATGTACATCAATAAGTCAAAATAGTGTGTGTCAAGATAATTTAGTTGGCATTACATCTTCAAAATGAAAATTAATTCTAGGGTTAAACTCCTAGTGCCAAACGCTTTCTATTCTTTCCTTCATTTGATCATACTGCCATGTAACTTTCAACAAATGAATAATACGGCAAGATAAAAAAACATCCCGAAAAGCCAAAAATACAAAACACCGAAGCACCAAAGTGATCATGATACTGAACAATCTTTTCCGGTTTCTCCACTATAGCATTAAATTTAATCTCCATCATCGCATTATGTTCAAAAACAATATCATGAAACATTAATAGAGAGATCTAATCTAATAACTTAACTACATAGCAAACTAAAATGTATTTGTCCTTATAATAACCGTCTAAATGAGTTAGCATGTTAACTCATGATCAATCAAACAATGTAGAAAGAACACGATAAGCATGTCGGTTTGATTGCCACATCAGAGATGACATCGTGTTTGTTCCAAAAATTTTGATGCGTGGTTGATGATGAAACCTTGGGTTGCCCTAATTATGACCCAATACTTCTTTTAAATTCATTTGTAATGTATCTTCCTCTCCTTAGCATTTCTGTCTCTCTAATTGATCCTGTTAAATTATTTGATAATCCCATCGTTTGACTTATAAGAGTTTGTGCCGTCCATTCGTGGATTAAGCTATAGGTTATCATTCAATACCGTAACATGTTTTCAATGGATGAAAACATGGGGCGCCCCTTTTTTTTTTTTTCCTTATTAAAGAAGTGGCCTAGCAACCAACCATCACCTTACACGTGGACTATTTCACCATCTCTCATCTATTATAGGACTGTCTTAGTGAGAAAATCAACGTACCTAAGTGGTCTATTATATTCCATTTTGAGGTTTTTAAACAGCTATATTTGAGCCACTTGTCGTATCTTGTCTAGGGTATTGGCTCTTGGAGAACTTGAAGTAATACATGGAATGAATTCTTTATTCGATTCCGTAGTCATTACAATCCTTAATAATACAAACATTAATACATTATAGTATGAATGTTATCCATCTCTGACCTTTTCTTACCTTTCTTGGGTTGGGGAGGGGAGGGGATTCCTTTGCTTGTCGAAATGAAAAGTCCATATAGCAAAATAACAAAAAAATAGGCGTAAGCTTCCCAATTTTTATTCTTTCGATTGCACCCCAACAGCTTAGATTATATCCTTAATCTTTTTCTTGTAAAATAAAACAAATTAATCAAGTATATAAAATTTTGATAGCATGATACTTAATTCAATGGACTTCACATATTTTTTGAAAAGATTGAACAAGAGCTGAATCTTGTCACTTTCATCATCACCGAAATCAAAATTAATTCTTTTTCTTTCTTTATAGTTATTGAATGGGTTTGCACTTGCTTTTTGTAATTATTGATAGATACTTCCCCTAATTTATGAACAAGAAGATGCATTATTTACCCTATTTCTTAAGTAGGATAGCTAGAGGCACAAAACTATTGATTACAGATCCTTCCAAGCAAATTTCGTAAGAAACCCAAGTGGGGTTCATCGCGTTATAATTTGATTCTTTGATTTTAATGGTTTATGAATTTTGTTTGACTTTTCACTCAAAATATCATTACAAAATAGTATACACCCACTTATGTCATATCTCAACTAAGATGGCAATAATTTTGATTGAGCAACAAATAGTTAGAAACCCTCAATTAGCAAAATTTTCTGGAAAGCCAGCCAGCTTACTGATTCTTTAGAATACTAATTTTATCTCGAATCTAATTGTAGCAGTAAACCTGGAATGTCCAGCGATTGGGTGTAGGCCGCCAAATAACCGACCAATGGGGTCTTTTCTTGACCTTTTTTTTGTTTGGTTGATGCCATTTCATATTTTTCTTGGTCAACCCCTTGGGTTCAAGCAGTGTGTTTATTTTAGAAATTTTTAGTGGCGGAAAATCGACCCCAAAGCCCCATGTAGAATCTTGGAAATCAGACGTGTCGCGTGTTGGAATTGTAGGGTAGCTTCTTCCTGTCGCTACCTACAATACGACCATTCCAAAATCCAAAAACCACTCTAAATAAAAATACATTAAAAGAAAATTCTGTACAGAGACAAAAAACTTAGCGTTAGATAGGAAAATGAGAGGTTTGTTTATATTTTACATCCGTCAGTATCATTACTACTTATATATTAGGTCTTTCATTTTCAATTTATAACCCAATAGGGGTTCATTTTATCAATTTAGCGAACGATAATCACATTCCAAGAAGTAGGTAAATGATATTTTATGTATATTATATATAAAATTTGAATAGTATTAAATTGTTTCAACTATATATAGATTTTAGACACACCCATTGTATATTAATTAATATGTGACGATGAGTCATTGTATATTAAAAATTTGATGCATATATGTACATCTGGTAAGACACAAAGTCATACAAGTTTTGCTTTAAGATTTTAAGTTTATATAACATTTTTTTTATAATTAAAAAAGAGAAATTTAAATTTTACTTTTTAGAGTAAGGTGACTATACACTAATCAATGAATTAAATGTTCGAATATAAGTTTATATAGTAATATTTAAATAAATTAAAAAGAGAAAAAATAAATGAAAATGGAGTTGGGGCTAGGACCGTACTTTTCAAACTTTTATGTAGAGATATACAAATATTTCCTTTTCTGTGGAAGTCGTGGGTAAGAATACAAGGTCGATGCAAAAAACAAACACCTCACGAGGAACCCTGCACAGCTTCATGTGGACGTACGGGTGCACCGTTCCTTCACCTCTCTGATTTCAACCCCTCCTCTAATCACGTGAAAAGAATTCTTCTTTTTCCATAACAAGATAAAATCCAATATTATCTGCCTCTGCATACTGGATACAATAATCTTTCTCTTTTCATGCTCTTCATCATATATATATATATATATATATATATTGTTAAGCCCAATAATTGCTTTTTCTTACTTGCATGCATGCACCAATACCTGACCAGAGAACATTAATCATTCAATCGGTTGGGCTTGAGTATTAATTTCTTTGAGAGCTATCCTGCCGGTATATTCATTGCGATTTAATGATCAGAGAGAGAGAGCACAGGGCGAGTCGAGAATCCACACTAGGAACTAGTAAGAAACATGACAATCACCAGCGAAGAAAGCTTTTACTAATTAGCTTAGTTGATATATATTAATTGCACCAACACCGAAACAGAGAAGAAAAAACCATGGGCATATATTTTGTGGTCGATCCAACCCTATACATCTATAAATAATGAGGTTAAACCCTTATCAGATATTGGAAAGGTCAGTTTTGTAGTTTTGTCAGTAACGGCTTGCAGGTGGGCATATGTGCCCTCTGATCAAAGGAAGCTCTCTATCCCTCTCATACATTTAAAACCATGGACACATATTTAAATCAAAACGCCCTTCTATGGATAGCTTCAGTTGGTCATTGGTGGCTTGACAGGTTTCATTTCGAGGGAAGTATTCGATGACAACACGCCATGTTAAATTTTTGCTATTTCACATCAATATAGGCACATTGTCAGTGCACATCGTACAATATTTTCATTATTTTCCTTTTGGAAACAAAAAAAAAATTAAGCAATTAGATTTGGAATGTGGGCTAGAGAGCTTTATTTTAAATTGTCAGTGCACATCATACAATAATCCTTCATTCTCCATATTCCACATAAGTACGAGAGGATTATTCTTATTTGACAATTTAGATTTAACTCAAGTGCTAAAAATGAGATATGAGTTGAATAAAATTTTTATTATAAAAATAAAACTCTACTTTATGCCTTTTTGAAAAAAAAATTACTCTAACTTAAAGCAATAAGTGTGTGATGATACTACAAAAACAAATATAGAGAAACAATGGGAAGTAGGAAAGCTAAGTAATATGATACAAAAGGAAAAAAGGAAAAAAAAGCAGTGAAATGTGTAATGACGCATTGGTGAGAAACTCCAGGGTGTTGGGAGTTCAGGACTCGGGACAGAGATTTCGATCACCACTCTTTTGGGATATGAATACAAAAGCATGGGTCCCTATCATGCAAGATATATAGTAAACCCATGCCAGTAGGCACCAGGTGGCTAGAAAATTGCTTTTGACAGGAAAATTGGGTGGTGTTCACAGCGTAAGAAATTTGAACCGTTAACCAAAAGGATTTTCCAAAGGATCTTTTATAACGATTTGTGATGATTAATGTTTGGAAGAGGAGATCGACAAATTAATGTTGCTTTTTGTGTGACTTATTAATAATTGTTAATGTGAAATTTGAAAACTTGTACCCTAAGATTAAAATAAGTTATTTTTTTTAAGTACAAAAATTAAATTAAGTAATTATTATGCCTTTCAAAAAAACAAATTAACTAACTATCATAAAGCAATTGAAGACACTAAATCTTTTTTGGTGTCCTGACTGTCTCATTCTTTGCCGTAAAAACAATATAAATTGAAGATACAAATTAAACGTAATTTAAATGGATTCAGTAGGTTTAACACAATTAAAATGAATATTGTTTTATGATAAAGTATATAAAATTGATAGACGTAAATTTAGATGTATAATGTCATATTTATAATTTTATTGTGTGAAATTAGTAAGAAATCAAAAGGAACTTTATTGTTTGTCACAGTTTCATCATTTTTCAATTCAATTTATTAATTTTCTATTTCAAAAAAGTCAAAACTTCATACGGCTTTTATTTTTTTATAGTGCTTTAAAATACTTTTATAATACTATTTTCAATACTACTTTAAAATATCATTAAATAAGAGAAATTGAATTTGCTAGGACGACGTGTACACAAACAATGAAGAGAGACCTCTTACAAGAAATAGGGAAAAAGGAGAGCTCCCTCACCCTCACCCTCAGCTCTTTTAACTCTCCTTTTCGCCTCACCCGACCTTTCTCCGCTTAACCATGGTTCCAAATTCCAACGTCCCGGTGGAGAGGAAGTATTAATCAATCATTTTTGCCCTGCAATTAAATAATAGCAAGGCCCATCTCCAGGTGTCATTTCCTCTCCAAATGGACTTCATCTCACCTGAACACAAACCTCCTTCACTTCTCACTATAAATACCCCACCAGCCTTTGCTCCCTTCCCAGAAGTGTCTCTTTCCTTTCTCAGCTCTGCTTAATTAGCAAACCCCAAGCATTCCTCAATTAATTCTTTTTCACCTTTATATCAAACAATGTCCCTCCCTGTAACACAAAGGAAAACCCTCCCTGATGCCTGGGACTACAAGGGCAGCCGCGCCGAGCGGTCCAAGTCCGGTGGCTGGACCAGTGCCGCCATGATTCTAGGTGTTGAGGCATGTGAGAGGCTAACAACGTTAGGTATCGCTGTTAATTTGGTAACGTATTTGACGGGCACCATGCATTTGGGCAATGCTACCTCTGCCACCACCGTGACCAACTTCCTTGGCACCTCCTTCATGCTGTGTCTCGTCGGTGGTTTTATCGCAGACACTTTTCTTGGCAGGTTTGGGCCTCCTTCTCCAACTCTAATCAAATACTTTGTACTAGCTTCTCATGCGAACCTCAGTTAAGCTATTACTCACGTTTATCTTCTTTTCAATTCGCTCCTTATTCTATTTACAGATATCTCACGATTGGAATCTTCGCCACCGTTCAGGCAACTGTAAGATTCATTTCCTTTTATTGTACTATCATCTTACTTTACATATATACCGCAATTGAAGAAATTAGTATCTGCTAAAGTGCAACGTTGCCTTTCCTTAACCTTGACTTTTGATGACGCACGTTAACATTAGTTCTTCTGTTTTTTTTCCCACATTCCTTCTAGAGTATCATAGTTTCCTATCTTAATTTCAAAGCTAAAGTTCAATTGTTTTTCTTTTTTGATTATGTTGGGGAGCAGGGCGTCACCGTCTTGACAATCTCAACAGTAATCCCGAGCCTGAGGCCCCCTAAGTGCAGCAGGGACAACCACACAACTTGCATCCAAGCAAGCGGCATACAACTCATTATTCTCTACTTAGCCCTGTACCTGACCGCCCTTGGCACCGGCGGTCTCAAATCAAGCGTCTCGGGGTTTGGGTCGGACCAATTCGATGACTCAGACCCTGAAGAGAGATCCCAGATGACAAACTTCTTTAACTGGTTCTTCTTCTTCATAAACATAGGTTCACTCGGTTCGGTCACCATTCTGGTGTACATCCAGGACAATTTAGGGCGTGAATGGGGCTACGGTATTTGTGCTTGTGCTATCGTAATAGGGCTGGTCGTGTTTCTATCAGGAACCAGGCGATACCGTTTCAAGAAATTGGTGGGGAGCCCCTTGACCCAAATTGCCGCAGTGTTTGTTGCTGCCTGGAAGAAGAGGCATTTGGAGTTGCCATCTGATCCATCGTTGCTTTTCAATATTGATGATGCAGCCGAGGGATTGAAGAAGAAGAAGAAGAAGCAAAAGTTGCCACACAGCAAGCAGCTCCGGTTAGTGTTCTATTTAAAACCAATCTCTTCCCCAACTACATCAACTCTTCTTTTCTCAATTTGTTACTGAAGTTTAAGGTGTTGGATTCAAGTTTAAAGGATAAACCGAAGAGGAAAAAGATAACAAAAAGTTACAGTTAAAGAATATGCAAAAAGTTAAGGCATATGGGAACAATTAAACAGTTAGTATGTTCCTTCTTTTCAAACAAACGAATAGGTCCTCAACGTAGTACTTGAAATACTAGTAACCCATACACCAGGTAAATCCAAGAATTTAAACCCAGAATTGCAAAGAGTAGTATATACTTCTTTTTACGTACAATTAGGAAAGTGAAAGTGTCTTTGGGTAAATTCGAAGGGACAGATTAGCATAATATAGTAGTAAATCAAGAATCAAGGGGAACGGACCACGTATTTTGATGTTAATTCCCACTATTAATTATTGGAAGACGAGATTCAAACAAGTATAGTTAATTAGGAACACATGCAAATCCTAATGTCTCCAATATAATTAAGGTTAGGTGGCAGGCAGCTCACTTATCTTTTTCGGTGGGGACAGTATGATAGAACATCGTCAACCAGTTGGGCATCAAACAACGCAATCAGAGAGTAAAATTATTGAAAATTCTTTTCCAGGGTTCCTGATAATTTGCCACTCCCAGCCCCCCAGGATATCACTAGTCCAACTTATGAGTCTACGATCCCAATTGGTTTTTGGCCTTGTTCTCTGCCTTTCAGATTAAAACTACAGTTTTATTAGACACCACACATGCGATTGGGAGTAAACATGTCAGTGTCGCATGTTTCTTGTCCTCAATTCTTATCTCGTTTTCCATTTCTTTTTCCAACCAAAAACACAAAATTTTTAAAGGAAATATTTCCCCTACTTGATAGAGTAAACAGGAGCAAATTTATACCATATATAAGTACATCCCAAACCGATGTGTGTTTTTTCCCCCTTTGAAAATAAGAAAATTTTTTATGCTTTGAACAAGAGATTTGCTCTCATCAAGACCATAAAATATGTAAAGAAGGTGGCGATTGAGACATGGTTTGTGCGATTTAGAGGTAATATTTACGAGAGAGAGGAATAAAAAAGAGATCACGAGCCACCAAGGATTGTCTGCCAATCGGCTGTCACGAATCTTGTCTTCAAACAACTACTTTACACCTTCCCGAGCTAATACTCGGACATATTGGCTTTAATGTCCAAAGCCTGTTCATTTGCCTTCCATCACGCCCTATTGATGATAGAAACCAGATCTTTTAAACTTACTTTTTGATATTTCTTTTGCCTTGATATCCTGCATAAAACAAAAACCACTACTCTATATATAGAATATCATATGGCCCACCCCACAAATTCTTATATCCTGGCTTCATAATTTCGTAGCCAAACATATCGTTTCCTCTCCCTTTTGATGAAGATAATTATAAAGCTTTACATCTTCACAAATGAAAATGAAACTCAAATGACAAGAAAAAGTGACATTTAATGATTCCTTGTGAAGAAAAATAAAAGGGAAAGGAACAATTTTCTAGACGTGTTTGGTTGGAACTTGGAATGTGAAAGACTGATTACCTTCAGCTGGTGCTCATTGAAAAAGTTGAAAACACCCCCTTTTTTTTTTTATTACTAGTTGGCTAATTTTTTTTATGGCTTCAATTGTGTACAGTTTCTTGGACAAGGCAGCAATCCAGGACCCATCAGCTCCTGAGGCAAACAAGTGGAACTTAGCTACCCTAACAGATGTTGAAGAAGTGAAATTGGTGATAAGAATGTTACCCATTTGGGCAACCACCATCATATTTTGGACCGTCTATGCCCAAATGACAACATTTTCAGTGTCTCAGGCGACTACCATGGACCGTCACATTAACAAATTCCAAATCCCACCAGCATCACTCACAGTTTTCTTCGTTGCTAGCATTCTCTTGACTGTCCCAATTTACGACAGACTCATTGCTCCAATTGCAAGAAAAGTTCTCAAAAACCCACAAGGGTTAACCCCTTTGCAAAGGATCGGAGTCGGTTTAGTTTTGTCCATTATCGCAATGATAGCAGCAGCACTGACAGAAATAAAGCGACTGAGAGTCGCAAGATCGCATGGTCTTACAAAGGATCGGGCGGTTGAAATCCCATTAAGTGTCTTCCGGCTGGTCCCTCAGTTTTTGTTTGTGGGGGCTGGTGAGGCCTTTACTTACATAGGGCAGCTTGACTTTTTCTTAAGGGAGTGTCCGAAAGGGATGAAAACAATGAGTACAGGTTTATTTTTGAGTACCCTTTCGTTAGGATTTTTCGTTAGCTCTTTGTTGGTTACTATAGTTCACAAGGTCACTCGAAACAAGAAGCCATGGCTGCCAGACAACCTGAACCAAGGGAGGCTTTATGATTTCTACTGGCTCTTGGCAATTTTGAGTAGTTTGAACTTGGCAATATACTTGGTTTTCGCTAAATGGTATGTGTACAAGGACAAGAGGCTTGCAGATGAAGGAATTGAATTAGAAGAAGCGGAACCTACCTTCCATTAAATGAATATGGGAGTTTCTTGGACTGGACAAGTCACTTTCATTAAGATTTTGTGTTTGTAACTTTGTATTATAAAGTCCTTGGCTGGACTTTGAATAAGTTTGAAAACCCTGTACATGTACAAAAAGAATGGTAAAGGAGCAAGAAGAATTTCAAGCAAAAATGATGAGTTCTTGGTTTTTGTTTTCAGAAAAAAATTTCAAATGATAGGTTCTTTCCCTAGCAGCTAAAGTGCGGAAACTGAAACGCGTTTCACATTGATTTGGCTGCAATTTTACGATAACATGTCATGTAGCAAAAACCCAGTTGGTCGTTCTAGCAAGCTGACAAGTCACACATCAAAATGATTTAATTCAAAAAGGATATTGATATGTACTCACTCACACTATCAAATCTCTAAATCCTGCTCATCTTTAACTAGCTGTTGATCACCAAAGCTAAAAAATTTCAAGGAATAAATTAGTATCCGGTTGAAAAGACAAGGACATAAACTGTCAAATTGGCACTTACACCTTCGGAAAAACATTCAAGACTTCTCACCTACCGCGCAAAGACTAACAAGCAAATGACAAAATGAACAATAAGGACGAAGAAAATCGGGAAAAGGGAACAAGAACCCGACGAATCCCTATTTCCCAAAGTTACTACCAACTGATCGAGGGGTTGTGTCCACAGTTTATTCCTAGATTGTGCAATTTGAATTTGGCTGATTTTACATGTGAATTATCAAAAACATTAAGCAGAGGGGAGACCTGTCGCCGTCTTCTTTGGAAAAGCAAAAACTTTTTGCATGTGTTCGGTTTCTTTGTTGTCTGTTGTGTTAATTATTAAACCTCACATCAATAGCAATGAAATTCATGTTTCAGCCACCATAATTTCGAGGAATTTTAAGGATAAGGAAAATGAAAATTGAACAAAAGAGCTCAAGGAGTCAATAGTCAAAATATAAGAGACCGATAAAAAAACAATATATATATATATATATTCGACACTTAAATTCATCTTTGAACCTCCTATACCTACCCACTAGCTTTGTTTTTAATTGTGAATTTTTTGGCATATAGTAATATCAAAGAAGCTTTGCTTCCAACGAGGTTGGAGACATGTTTCTGCACGAGGGATTATAAGAAAGAAATGACCTTTCGATCATACAAAAAGCGGGAATGCATATTCTTTTGTCAGGGAATCAAGATTCAAGCTTTCAATAATTGTTTAGTAATAAAGATTATGGTATTGTCTACCATATCCAAGCACCTTGCAGGATTCTCTCAAAGGCAGCACAAAATTCCATGGCGTGGGCTGTTCCTCTTAAATCCGCGTCTAAATTTATTAGAGCCAACAAATGCATATGATCAAAATATGGCACCATCGATGCTATTTGCATGCAAGCAATCACGTGAAAACTTTTGCTTCGCATTTATAAGTCATATTTGTTTCTTTTTCCAGTTGGGCAAATGGGATCCTGCCATTTTTGCTGCTTCTGTCCCTAGCTTGGGATGCAATTAAAATTTTGATTGATTGAAAGGGTCCCAGATGCTCAAAAATATCATACAGATGAGACCAAAATCTCTCTCCCTCTCTCTCTCTCTCTCTCTCTCTCTCTCTCTAATAATTTTGTGGAACCAAAATAATTTAAGGGGTGCTGTCGTTGAGGCTGTAAAGCAGTCATGCAATGCAATATTAATCCTGCATTCATGAAATTAAGCCATAGAGGATTGGTGGGATTTGTTTCTGGAGGCAAATTGATTGGTGGGTTGAACTGATTGACCCGATACCATACTCATCATTAAAAGGACAATCCTTCTCATTGTGAAGCAAACCCCCCATGTAACAGATAACTATGAAGGATAAGATGGATAACGTGATGCCAGGTTCTGGGATAAGATGTCAGTTTCGATTGCCATTCATATGTCATGAGAAATGGATAAGCTATGGATTCGGATTATATTTGTTTCCCGCAAACCGTTTTTTTTTTAACTAATACATATTTAACAATCATTCACATGAAAGATGTATAAGATGAGATCCACATGAAATTCAAATATAAATTCGAGAATATTTACCAATTATATTAAGGGAAACTGGCATGAATAACAATAAAGCAAAATGGAGACCCAAGGAGAAATTCCTTGAGGCCCATAAATGATCACGTACCCAGAACCCTCATGATTCATACAGCGTGGATGGTACGAAACCTTTAGGTATATTGAGGCCCACTCTTCAATATATATATATATATATATATATTACCTAGTACAGTAATTATTCACCCTCTGGGCTCCACCAAATAATGAACGAAAATAGATTTAGATGGTGAGGGTATGTATGAAAAGAAAAAAACTAATATGCATTTAAACTTTTTTGAGAAATTTTGATTAGTAATTAATTTATTAATTTATATATTGTGTGGAAAAAAAATTTTTGAAAAGCATTGTGTGAAAAATTTGAGGATCACTCTATCTCTATCGTTATTTAAATGTAAAATACATTATATTGAGAGTATGAAATGTAAAATTTAAGATTTCTCCTTTAATCATATTATTATAGAAACAAATTGTATGGTAGATGGGAAGACAAAGACGAGAATTGCTCGAGTTATTTTTTGTAACGTCTTTCTTCACTAGTTTTGTCATGGCTACTCTTTGATTATAATTTTTACTTGACCCACGTTAATAAGATGCTTGTGTCTTAAACGAAGAAAAGTGCAAGGTCAAAAGGCAGGTAGGAGAGTTAGTACGAACGAGAATCAGGGTCCTTAGCTAATACTAGTAGCTACCACTGGCTGATACAAAGGGGAAATGGGGCGGTGCACAAATTTGTCCTTAATCTTGTAGGTACAGCCAGACAGCGCCCAGCGGGAATAATGTGCATTTCCAAGGATTGTCCTTCTTCTTCTTCTTCACTTGATCAGTATTCAGTACGCCTGCTCATCCTGTTTCTTTTCTCCTTTACTAGTAATGCATCTGTTTTGTAGGGACATCCGTGAAAGCTTACTCACAGGTAAAGCCACGAGTGTAGCCAGTTACGGGACGGATGAGAGATCTTGCCCAAGATCTTCTTTAGATTGGAATCGAGGCTTTCACACTTGGATTGCATACCGGGACCCCATATAAATGGATGAATAATCCAAACGCCAGCTCATTCTCTCTGACTCAGATCCCGTTTTTTCAGTTACAAAATCATTCATGTTTTTATACCAACCCAAGAGCCCTTGTTTTTATTCTAAACACGTCCTAAATCAAAGACAGATGAGTTCGCTTAGAAAGTGTAGTTGCTCATTTCCCATTTTGATTATCGGAACATTGGAGAACTATTATACAACACCAGCAAAGCAATCCCATGTTTGGTTGATGGCAAGAATGCGCTTCTTCTTCTTCTTCTTTTTTTCTTTTTTTTTTTTTATCTTATTCTTTCGATTTATTCCTAGGAAGAAAATACAAATAATTATGAAATGAAATTGTCAGCCCGATCGTCTAATTCAGTTTAAGGGAGCTAGAATAAATGAACTATGGAGAAATTACATTACACAAACAATTCCCACACTAGAGAATGTTACAGAAAAATTTAGGCTCTTACTATCCATTATCTACTGACTTAAAGATCAAATTCTTCACATAGATGTCTCTTGGGACGACCATGCGAATATTGGTCTGCGATCTTTGCCAACAGATAGAATGAATGGCAATCAGAAATCAAAGCTACTTAAAACTCTTCATTTCTCAATTTTGCTCCATGATTGTCTCCAATGTTTGTCCATTCTACATGAACAGCCAATCTACGCATAGTCAGGTCTCAATCACAAACCAAACAATTGTAGGAAAAAATGGCACCTATAATATGAATCATACAAATACAGTAGAATATGGGTATTCAAGCGACAATTACCGAGATGAATTTTTTTTTTTTAATCCCTTTTCCTTTTGCCTTCAATTAAAACAAAATTACTAAAGGCTTCCACCACACACATATGTAACGCAAAAGAAGCATCATAATATCGTATCAATTCCATCAGTGTATTTTCAATTTAATGCAATTACTGACCTAAAATTGAAGTCAGGGCCGTTCAGTGGAATCAACAAGTTCTTCGTTGAATTCACCAAATATATTTGGACATCCATCCCATTTCCCCTGTTCTCTTGCTTCCCAATAACCGCCCACATAGCGGAAGGATCCATTTTCACCTTCCCTCTCGAACCATCTAGGATTCCACCCATTTTCTTGTAGTTTCCTTGACTGTGCAGGACCAGAGGCAGATTGAAGATCAGCAGTATAAGACAATAATCTAAACCAGATCCTACCTAGAAATAGAAATTTTTTGCCAATATGTCTTAATCAAGTATAGGATCTAACAGTTTCCTATACCAGCAATATATTCAAGTCTTTGAAACTGAATAGTTTATGACAAACTTTGTTTGTATGCAGAATTAAAATAGTTTATGACGAACTTTTTCAGCAAATGAATGCATGAGCATAGATACATGGAAAACATACCATTCTCTGCCTCCTTTCCAACCGCTGTTTCTCTGCATTTGCTCTCTCATATTCCCCATTTTCCAAATGCCGTTGGTCTGGTCTAAGCCTGGAATCCGTAGGTGGGAGCTTCTCCTTAATCCGTGATCAAATACCCGGGATCAGACAAAGCTATAGAAAACAATTAGATATGCATAAGAGGAAACTGAAAATGCTTCTGAGAAACTGATGTAATACATCATCTCTACCTGCAGTCCTGGTGTTAGCTCATTTAGTGTGATTGCAAATGACGTTAAGTTGTAGCGAGTCAAATTAGGAGGCGGCTTGTTCCTCTTCCATAGCAAGGACGCATTTGATGAAGGATTGCAGTCCTTTGGCTTGGCACTTCCATCACCACTGACATAATACATGCTGTCATCCCATTTGCCAATTAATGTTGCAACCTTTTTACACGAAGGGTCTTCAACAAACCCATGGACCTAAGTCAATGTAGGACAAGATCAATAATTACTACCGAAAATAACTCTTTCAAGACATAGAAGGTAGACTGATATGGGCAAGTAACAATCAAGCCAAGAAATTGCATAGATAATCCACTTTCTAGACTGGGAGAACCGTAACTGCATTTGGCTGCTTAAAGAAACTTAAGAGTTTTCAAATAATTACCTGGCGAGGGTTCCTGTCAAGAATAGACTGCTCCTTGAATTTGAGCTTGCATGAATATTCACGATTCCCACGAATTTGCATCAATCCATGGTGATCACAATACACTTTACCAAGGATAAGATTATAAATAGTTGTTGTTACCTGCAGAGAATAAAGTTGATTCCTATCATGCAAATAGAAATGAAAGTAGAATATTTAAAAACACCTAAGCACAACATCCAGTAAATATACAGTCCAGCAGTGCAACCTTGCTCCACTGAAATATTTCACCATCATCAAACTCAAGGGTCAGAACTCCAACAGGGTCAAGCTGAATTGACCGCCCCCAAAACTTTGTGCGGAGGTTGCTGTCGCCCCAGAATTTCCATCCTTTACCTTCACAGTGACAGGCAATAAGGGTTGGGTGGTGACTAACCTGTTTCAACATGAAAGATAAGTCATCTATGCTTTGGAACTTCAATACAAATATTTGCACATTCGCATCCACAAAAACATAAGCAACTATTTGGGAAGGTAAATACTCCAAGGTCCTAGAGAACTAATATAATTCAAGTTTGCTTCTAAGTTCTCAAAACCTACTTCTGCAAAGTCTCTATTCACTGTTTTGAGAACCTCAAACCAACTATTGTTTTGAACATGAAAGTTTCCTTCCTAAAACTGTCCAGGGAATTCTCATTTTCCAGATCAATGGTTGCAAAGGCATTATTCAAGAACTTTTCAAGGGCAATGATTTCCAAAATCTTGATTATACATAATAAAGAAGATGACGATGACAGTCCTTTCCTCTTTTTTTTTTTACCAAAAACAAAGAAAGAAAGATCCTCAGTTTTTTCTTTGAAAATCTACACTACTTCAGGCCAAGTCATTTTCTTCTCAAGGCTGTGCTATTTGATTTGTCAAAGGTTCTGAAAATGTAAAACGTCAAGTTAACTATCTCCTAACTACTGAAAAGTCATAAGCACTTGAGCTTATAAAATAAAAAAAAAAGAAGTTTCCTAATTTGTCAA
Organism: Theobroma grandiflorum; assembly: GCA_036013995.1. NCBI lineage: Eukaryota > Viridiplantae > Streptophyta > Magnoliopsida > Malvales > Malvaceae > Theobroma > Theobroma grandiflorum. Next base: position 4,057,226 of record CP142131.1, on the reverse strand, counting down.
TTTAAATTCAATACAGGGCTGGACATCCCTTTACATGTAATCATCTGTATTGCTAGATCCTGAACACTAACCTTCTCAGAGAAGAAACGAACTCCTTTGTCAGGATAGTCAGCTTCATAAGTTTCTCCTAGTAAAGGATTGAAGGGCTTACAGTGTCGGCCTTCAGAAGAAGCATACCCAGAAACAGCAAATGCAGCAACATTTAGAATCCGCTGGAGACCGTTCCCCTGACAATACAACAGAAAACTTGAATGGAACATAGAATCAGACTGAACAGATAAAAAGCAAGAGCATCTATTGATATTCATGAAACCTTTAGTAAGCATGACTAGTAGTCCAAAAACTTTGGGGACAGGAGATGTTCGAGGGAGTGAGATCTCGAGAATAATCGCAGAAGCACACAAAACAAAGGGGTACACTCAGAAGTTGAACTAACAAAACCAACCTCTAAAAGGGAACAAGGTTACAACATATATATGTATGAAAGGCATATAACTGCATCCATCTACAAACTAAAAGAACAGCTAGAAATTCAGCCCAACATTAGGAAAGTAACCAAGGGGATAATCAGCCCTTTCACACTGAGTTAACTTAAAAACACCTTTCTGTACTTCATAACTAATTTTTTACACCCCCACCCCCCCCACCCCCCAAATCAGAAAGAGAGAGCGACATGAGCTCCATTGTTTAGAGAGTTGCAAGTGGACTTCCTGGAAAGAGAATCATCTTGCAGCATCCAAACTAGCATTTTCTGACAGATGGCTCAGTGAGTCAGTATCACTCTAGACAATATTAGCTAAAAGTGAACAGCGATGTCTCTAATTCTAAAACTCCCTCAAGCTGCAAATTGTTTAACTTCATTTTAAAAATTAACATACCCTGAGACAAATAGTGCAATATATCAAGAGAAGAACAGGATATTAAAGATGATATGTATAAATAACATACTTCTTTTCCATACTTGTATGCTCGATCCAAAAGATAAGAATACTCTAGGTCCTCGAAACATTTCTGAAGGGATGATATTGGTTCATTAAAGTAAACAGGGAGACAAACTCGAGTGAGATCCTTTCCCACATTGTCTTTGATCATAGACCAAAGGCTAACGCCTTTCTCTTTTTCAACTGGATCAGGAAGCTTTTTCCGTCTTTCAATTTGAGGATATCTGGAATCACCATCTTCTTTATCAGCATGCATCTTTTCCACATTATCAATTTTTTTTTCAGTTTCTTTCTGATTTTCTGCATGATCAGCTGCCCCTCTTACAGATCCACAACTAACAGTGGGTTCAGTAAAATACTCTTTTGTGTCATAAAAGGAGGTTTCATCTTCATCAGACACTTCCTCAAGCTCTTGTTTCTCAATATCATCAGATGATTCAGTTGTGCTGCATTCTGACAACCCAAACAAAATGTCAAGCTATAAGATAATAGGGCAAGAAATTAGTAAACAGAAACAGAGCTAATGGTTAGATAATTACTCATTGCAACATTCCTGAACAACATTGCATTTAAGTTAAATAAAATGAGAATGGTGATGATGAAGGATAAGAAGACAGGAAATCACCATTAAAGCTTAGGATAATCAGCATATATTTTTTACTCAAGAAAGCACATCTCAAAGTCTTTCACATAAGTTTATCTGTGAAGTGCTACAATAGATATAACTATAGGTCTATCCAAAACGATAAATACTATCTTCCCTTGCCAACACAAAATTTAATTACAAGAAGCAAACATCTGCATCAGAGACTCATGCGTGAAGAAAGGTAGAGCCAAAGTTACAGGTTGGTTATGTACCACTATACTTTCCACGCCCTATACCAGAATATTCATGCTTCGTCAATTGGAAATCACCATCATGAATTCCAGAGGTTTCAGCTTCAATATTAGCTGCCTGCACATGCAAAAGGAAAACTTCTCAATGTACCATAAACAGTAAAGCTTAGAACAATAATGCATAGGATAAATTACAAAGAAAATGATGAGATATTTGTAATTTAATAAATGAATCAACATTTTGAAAGATGAGATAACTAAAACCAATAAAAATGAAGACAACATTTTACAAGATGAGATAATTGAATCACACCATTCAGAAATCCCAGCACTAGGATCGTTGGGGTTTTGTTGATCTGATTGGGATTCCATTTCTAAATAGGATTTAAGGGGAGTTCCTATAATCCTTTTTCTTAGGAGGAAGATTAAATTTGCAATAGAAATAATACTTGTTATTGTAAAGTTACAAAATGCAATAAACCAATTATACCAATACAAAGCGTTCCTATAAGTATTGATAATGAAGCCAATCATTGCAATGCCACATAATGAACTCGCTTTCACAGTAAGGTTCCATGCAAGAAATGAGGCAGTGCGGAGAACTTCTCAACCTCTAAGTCCCAAGCTCATATAATTTGCACTTTTGGCATTACATGCCAGCAAATTCTAGCTTTGGCCCATGAGTTGCCCCTCAAACCCATCACAAGTTTACAGCTATGACAGCATTGTCTCAGTGTAGCTTGAAAATGTGAGGTTTGAAAGCCCAAAAGGTTTCCTATAGAAGCTGATTGAGTCTTCAAAGCATTTGCTAGAGGCAAAATTTACAGCTTTGCGGGTGGATGGGAATCAGATATAGTGTGAATGTGAACACAGCTAGAAAGGCCAGCTATTCATTCCATGCAACCACCAAAACAACTGGCTAACTTTGGTGGGATGCTTACTAGACAAAAGAAAATGTATAAAATTATGGACTCCCTGTGCTGACTGGTGAACTTAAAAAATGCACTAATGATGCTATAGCGATATCTAGTTCTAGGGACCACCATACAGCCTCTGTGTGTAGAATATATGGATTGAGTTAAATTTTCTAGGATGGATCAGTAACAACATAATACAAAATTGATTATAACTTTTAAGCATTTACAAGGGACGTAAAAAACATCAATCTCAATTATCAGGGGTTGGAGATGTGATGTTGGGACCACAAGAGAAACAATCTTAATGTGAAATAAAAGGAAACTAAAAATAAAGTTTACAACCATACATAATGGCATAAAATTATACTCCAAAAGTTCTAATCACATATACAACAATAAGAAACAATTGCAATAGCAGAACCATTTTTAATTCATTATTAAACTAATTACCCTCCATTATCAGTCACTCGTATAGCCTGGAGAAAACCCATAAGCAGTAATGCATCAAATAACAGAATACATTTGTCCTACTATTGACCAAAATCAATGCTATTCATTTCCATTGGCCTTCAACACAATCACATGACAGTTTCCATCTTGTTACTGGAGAAGATTATTGATCCTGTTTTTATTCAGCCACCACACTCACATTTGTAAACAATAGCTGTTTTTCTCATAAAATAGATATCATTCACTTTAAATGCAAGGCTTCATCAGTTGGCCTAATCATCAACATGAGCTTGTCTGAGACATGCCACTCTATTAATAGAAAACCAAAAAATAAAAAACGAAACAAAATGCTCTTTTAAAATTTAATTTCATTAGGTTGAACTCAATATTGGTCCAACAGAGGTCTCACTAAATTGATCATAACTCTAATTCAGAAGAAAGAAATCTATTTTAATTCACCAAATTATTTAAGTTCAAAAAATCTATGCACTAAATTTTATTAAAAGAAATTGAATCCCCAAGATCAAGCACTTTCACTCAAAGGCACATATTAATTATTAAAAAGTTGACATTACCTCCAACTGCCTTAACGTGTCAAGCAAATTAGATCTTTCTTCACAAAGAACTTTCAGTTGTCCTTGTATCTCCGAGAACTCTGAGAGCATAATCCGCTCGCAATCCTTCACAAGATTATCACTGATTCCCTCCTCAAGCAACCGTTTCTTGAGCTTATCAGTTGATACAGACAAATCATGGGGTACAAGGGAGAGGTTATCATTTAGTGGTCTCAGCGGAAAGAGGCTCCTGGTTGAAACCAAAGCTTGTATCCAAGCAATCCGATCTCTCTTTGAATCAGTTCTCAAATGAAGTGTCTTTGTAGCGGTGAAAATGTAAAACCGTCTGTCATCAGATTTGCTCTCCCGGAATGACGAGATCTGCTAAAAGAATCCAATTAGCAACCCCATAAGCTATGCAAGAGTTCCAGTGTTTGTGATATGGTCACATTGATCACCAAGAGTTTATATGCTCTCATTTCATGATCACATAAAATAAATTCACAGAATAAATGCATGAGTGAAACATATTTAAAAAATCCATATCCAGAAATAAAAAAGAATAAATGCTATCAGTTCCAGATAATGCAAGTTGAAAAGCTCAAAATTTAAGCCTTGCTTCCCTCGCCAAGATAGAAGCATTATTGCTGAAAATTTTCTAAAACCTCGGAAGAAAAACAAATATCTGTAACTTAGTCCACCGACCTTTAGGCTATCAAGGTGTAACCTCAGCAGAAGCCACACCCATCTACCATCAGTCAACTAGATAGTTACACACAATCACCAGACTTTTTAAGTTTCAAATGAGAGAAAATTGTTTTAGCAACAAATACATAAAAATCCCAGCTGTACAAAACCAAACCCAAAATTCATCACCGAAGCCCCATGAGACCTTTCGAGGATTACAACTGTCTAGGGATAAAACAAAGACGAAGAATCACCATTTGGATCTACTCGTGCATAGGAGAATATGCTTACAACGACTCGAAAGAGAAATACTATTCTATCCTTTCGATTTTCCCGTTTCTAAACAGTGTTCAACATAAAATGCTATACAACTGAGCGGGCAAAGCCCCACCTACAAGTCTCAAGTCCCCACGCTTTCTTTTTACCTTGGTTTATTTCACAAACAAAATCAAGCCAATGCCAAGAAACTACAAAAGACCGTGTAAAAGATTAAAAACGAAACAAGAGATTACCTCTACAACGAGTCAAAGAATACAAAACTCAAAAAGGACGGCAACAAACAAAACCCACTTCGACATTTCAGAGAAATACTCCATCCTCATCACCGTTCGATTACTATATCGTTTAATCATTTCTTTCCTTGAAAAAAAAAACTCTTCGGTCTTCACCTTGAGTGAAAAAACAGTATCTCGAGACACAGAACTAAAGCGGCTTGCAAGCAAAGGAAATAGGCAAAAAGTTGACGAGAAAGAAGAGAATCTGCTAAAAGTGCGGGAAGTGAAAAAGCAAAAAAAAAAAAAAGGCCAAAAGATCGAGAGCCAAAGAAGAAAAAGGATCAGATGCAAGTTGTTGAATCGTCGTTGATGGCTTCAAAAACTTCAACCATCCATCGAATACCGATTAGACGATGATGTGACCACAACTTAATACCTAGACCTACAGCTTACCCTATCACAGCCCTCCAAGCCCACCTGCTGATGTGACCCACTCTACATAAACAACCAGTTAAAACTGTAAAAATTAAAAGATAATATATTTTTTTTACTCTTTTAACGTTAAAAATGAAAATTGAAAAGCACAAAACAAATCGGAAATAAAGAGAGAGAAAAAGAAAGTCCACAGAAAAGATTTTTGAGGGTCCTTTTAACAGATCACACAGTAAACTACATGACGAACAATGCAAGAAACCTACGGTTCTTGCTCTTCAATTTTTCCCTATCCTTTGCCCTTTTTTTTCTGTTTTCTTGAGTTCAGATATCAATGCCTCTATTTTCTGTGACAAATTTTTTATTTTCAGATGCAAAATTATAGGGGCACCAAAATTAGTGCTATAAAATGATATAATTGGTAACACTTCAGTCAAATTTTTTGAATCAAGATATTCTATATTCGGAACTCTCTATAAAAAAATTACATTACCGCCAAAACGAATTGGTTTACTTTTTATTTTGGAATTTTTGAAATTTGATTTTTTTTTTTGTTGAAATATACCTTTAAATGAACAATGCCAACGGTTTTCTGGTGTTTCCGTCTACCGCTACAACTGTCCATCCTCGAAAGCCGATTGGTTGAGATATCACCGATCAATCTGACGTCATCAGTCGGAGAGAGGAGGTTTAGAGTCTCCGGACGGCGAATCTTCGAGTAAGATAACACTCCGTTACGAAGCAAAAACCACCTGGATCTCCATCCTTTGCCGTAATTAGTCCACTTGTAGAGAATTCCGGCAACAGTGCCTTCGGATCCTCCCGTCGTCAACCTCGACGCATTGCCTGTTTCAGATCCGGATAAACTCCCCGCTGGCATGCTCCTCGCTCGAGTCAAAGAAACCTCCGGTGACTGGTCGCCGATGCCGGGACTCTCCAAAGATATACAACACAGCGGATGCATTTCCTTCACCCGCATTTTTTTCCTCCGATCTCGATCACAACTAAAATTCCTCAAAAGAATAAATATTCATTCAAGTATTCACTTTCTCCATGGACAAAAAATAGAATCAGCAACTGCAACAAACCAAAACGGTTATAAAACCAAATCAGAATATATATCATTCTCCTGAAAGTGAAAACAAAAAAATAAAGAAATTGTAATAAAATTTTTTTTAGGGTTCAAAGTAAGAGACATTTTTTTCGGTAATCGTCGAGGACGCTGGGTTGTGAGGTGAGCTTTGTTTTGAGCTCTGAAACTGAGAGATTCGTAAAGGAAAGAGAAGGAGGGGATTACTAAAATAAAGAGCCTATTTATGTAATTTTCTTTAGCTTGAAACGATCGCAAAGTTTTTTTTTTAATTTTTTTAAGATTTATTTTTTTTATAATTGGGGAGGGGATTCGAACTCTGCATTTTGAACAAGGGATTATACGTCAACTAAGTTAAATGTTCGGGTGGGTGCTGAAAGGATCATAAAGTTAATAAAATAATTTTTAATTATTCATACGACAAAAGGGTTTTCCCAATTTTTTTTATTTGTTGCTGAGTGAGCAATTTACGATATGGCAGATTGGTAATTAAGTGGGGAAGGACTTTTTATCGGGACGGGAGATATCGGGTGGGAAATGTAAATCGGTAAAATATCGTTCACTTCTGGCGTTGAAGAGTACGGAAGGATTGTTGAATAAAAAAAACTGTGAGTTGATGACGATTGACGAGAAGAAGCTGACTAGCTGAGACGCATTTCCTGCGTAAACATGGATTTTATCCCCATTTTTTAAAAAAAAATTATTTTTAATTTTAACCTTTTCTGTTTTAACTTTTGTCGTCACGGTATTTTTGGTTGTGTGAACCCAAGTTTTGAGCTGACAAAAACTAAGCAAAGCAAAAAATCCCGCTTCTTTGACTATGTGTAACACTAATCAGAAACCCAAAACTTCACATTTCCTATTTTGGATTTGGAATTCCAAATTATTTCCAGCTATTTTCCATTGGGTGTAATCAAGTGGTGGTTGGACAATTTCAATAGACATAATGAAAATAGCTAGTAAGACTAAGTGGTATGAGATTACAAAACCACTTTTTACTATTTCATTTTTTAATCATTTTAAGATTTAGATAGCAAATGTCGCCTGTGTTCCTTCCTTGCTTTGCATTTTACTGCTATTAATAGTTTGTTCGAAAGGTCGGTCGGTCGGATACATACTTTATTTTTTCAAGTTCCTATATTAACCTTGAATTGTAGGTCAAAAATCTTTCTCCAAACTCAAATCTTGTACAACTTCATGGTGTGACCAAACACCATTTTTTTTTTTTGTTCTCAAAAGTGAATTATACTTCATTCCCAACAATTGACAGGTTTTTCTAACAATAAACAAATGCAGTTTAATTTAATACTGGCCAAAGTGTAATAATTAAGAAGGAGAAGGTTACATTTACAAAAGATCCTCATTTATATGCTCTAAATCTTGGATATCCTTTCAGAGGATATTTGCGGCACAAATCTATAAGAACATAGGGTAAAGAAACCAGTTAGATTTTATTACAACATTGCCATTCCGTCATCATAAAGCAAGGTGCCGTGTAAGTAGAAATAGGGAAACACGCTGTTAGCCATAATTGTCGATTTGTAGTTTCCCAAGTAAAGAATTCAAACTGAAAAATATAGTCTTGTCTTACGAATTATTTCACCTATGAAAATATTGATAAATTACCCATCTACATCTCTTGTCAACATGAATTATTGATGTTAAATAACGTCAAAATGAAAATTCTCCTTATTAAAATGATAAAAACCTTATATTGAATTAGAATTCGAAAACCATAGATACTAGTTTATGTTCATGTATTCAAATCAAGAGAATGTCCTCTATTTTGTTCTTTTACGATTATTTTTCTCTTTGCGGCATTAACCCGTCTAGTTATTGATTGGCCAGTAATGGAAATTATGTTAAGTAGGCAGGAAGTACTCCTAATCTTCGTTCTAAGAGGTTTCGAGTGTCTAATATATAGAGATTAGGAGCGAACCATAGATAAATACTACGAACTAAAAGTGCGTTTCGATTTTCAAATTTACTACATAGCCGATTAGTTCAATTAGCCTTTAGGGTACTTGCCGCCGATCTTGACCATTAAAAGAATGGCATTCGTCCTTCCGGTGGTCGATCCCTTTCTATCTAAGCCGCCCAACATTACATTATTTTCTTAAAAAATAAGATCCTAACAGAGAGGAAACGTTCGTGCCCAAGTCTCAACATCGTTTAATATGATCTATATTCCTGAGTTCTTATCTGGAATAGAGCGAAATAAAGAAATTGCTAAAGAAACTTGAAAACAAGTTCGGATGGTTTTCTACTTGGAAGCACAGTAATCTATTTTGTTTGCATGAGCTTTATACTGAGCTGCATGTGGCCTAGTAAAGCAGTTGCAAGGGCAGAGGGAGGGGACCTCTGGAATTGGCGGTGGTCACGCATTTTTCAGCTCAAATAACTGCGGGCCGCACGACACAGTGCTGCACCTTCTTTATAAAACCAAGTTAAGCAACTTTTTTTTTTTTTTAACTTTTCCATGGGGTTTGGGGTGATCCAGAATTTGAGGGAGCGGAATTAATTCTTAGAAACTCCTGTATCAAGGTAAAAAAACAATTCATATTACCCTCGATTTTTCAGTCTTGAAAGTGACAAATCAATGCATACAATGAATCAATTGTAAAACATTCAAACTTACCGAAGACCGACCCAACTCAAAGGTATCTCTTTATATATTTGAATATGAAAATATATAATATTTAAATAAGTTTTTAAATTATTTAAAAATATTAAAATAAAATTTAATTTTTTATTTAAATTTAATTTTTATATTTTTATTTTAAATCAAATAAATTTTTATAATTAATAATTAATTAATTATTATTAATGAAAATATCACTTGTCATTTTATATTCACATGACATTAATGTGGATTATGAAAAATACTACATGATTATGTTATATTGTAAAATTAACATGTTATCATCAATTATTATATATCAATATACCACATCACCATCGATTATAATATTTTAACATACTACGTCAACATCACATGATATAAAATAAAAAATAATATTTTTAATAAATCAATCATTAACTACAGAGATTTATTTTATTAAAAATAAAAATATAAGAGTTTATTTAATTTAAAATAAAAATATAAAATCTTGATTGAATCTAACAAGAATGTAAAATTTTATTTAATTTTTTTTGTATATTATATCATATAAAAACTATTAATTTGTCAAATAATTATTTCTACAAAGTAATCCTTAACCAAACATATTACTTAAGCAGCAAAAAAAAGGATTTTATAAGGCTTCCATTGTTTATTTTGAAGAACGTGCATTTATGCTCTCCATATCATTTATTTCTCCCAAAAGTCCCAGTGAAATATATGTTGCAAAAAGTAGTCACAAGTGGTCGCCACACCTAATAAAAAAGAATCTCTAAGGATCAATCCATTTTAACGAATGAAATGTTCTATATATAGTTAAATATATATTTTTTGGGTCCAGATTTAGAGGAAGAAAGGTCAAACTAAATAAAGAACTTGCTACTCCTTTTTCTTGTTCACGGGTTGATTTGCATCAAGTAATGAAAGTGATGCAACCAAAATTATTAGCGATGATGGTGCAAAAGAAAAAGAAACGAAGGGGGAAGTAAGGGCAGCAGCAGAGAGGCGCACGGAACTGTGCAATACGGACCATGGGAAGGAGTGGACCGCCGGGTCAGTTAGTGGGGGCCGGGTCTCGGACCTGGTGGTGGCTAGCATCGCCTTCTGACACGTGTCAGTCAGCAACAAGAATAATTATGCCCTCTCTCTGAGCCTCGTTACTCTTGTGCCTCCCCATTCCATTCTCCACGCTTCCCCTACTATATATTTTTTTTACTTTTCTAGATCTACCTTTCACTTGGGCGCGTTCAATCTAATAGTTTTGTCAATTTTAAAGGGAAAAGAGACAAAGCAAAAGTTACCACTACCAGTCCTTCCTAAAGATTTCATGGCATAGGAATTACAATTTGTTCTCTAATTGTTAAAAGAGTAATAAAAAGATACAAAAATCAGTTTAAAAATAATTGGGGAAATTGAGCCCTAAAATGTTATGATATTTTTTTATATATCACTATTTACAGAGGATTAGTGGGTCTATTCTATTTTTTGTTTGTTTAATTTTAACGTAATTTTCTTTCTTAATGTAAAATTTAGTGCTTTTCACAACCTCAAGGACTTGTACTTAAATATATTTCCTTCGTAAATATTAATTGGATTGTCAAATTTTAAGACTCCAAGAATAACAATTATATATATTATAAAAAAGGAACACCTCCTAATAATCTGCTTGCTCCCAAACTCAAACCTTAAAAAGGGACTTAGACCACAAGCAATGTCCAATAGGAGGAGGCCACCTCCATTTTTTTTATTACTGCTACATGTAAATTTGAATAAAAGAAATATGTAAATGAAATAAAGCCGAGTGCTTTCTTCAATAATTGGAAGGCACGACTAAGATTTGAACTTGGATTTTTTTCTGCTCCTTCAACTGGGTCGTTGGTTAATTTGATCATTTAAGGCCGTACGAATGAGCCATTGGAACCAACCCTTGGTAAAACTTTTGGTTATATAGTTTGATTTGATAGCCACAACTTCAGATGTTTAGTTTCTGCCTGTTACAAATTAACTTCAAAGGCTGAAGTGCTTTAATATTTGAACTTAAAGAGTACAACATAGAAATCTTGGGGTTAAATTTTAGGAGATTTATGAAAAATGAAAAAACATATAATATTTCCAATTAAACAATTCAAAACTCATAATGAATCTATATATGTATGTAACAAATGTGCATAATCTTTGTTTATTTAACATGATATGAGTCATATATACATACATACATATATATATATATATGTCTGTGTTTATTCTTACTCATAAAAAAATATGATCAAGTATGACATTTACTATTTAATTAAGAAAAGGATTCTTTTGAATCAATGGAAAAGGATGTAACCTCTATGTACAAGGGCTGCAGTCTGCAGATGTTGAGCTCATCGATGCTGTGGAACTGTGAGTTTAAAATGGACAACGAAAGGGTTAAGTTCTGCAATGAAGTTCTTGTAATATACTACTGTCTACTACCATCATTAAATATAATTATAAAATAAAGATCAGGAGAAAGAGAAGAGAAGGCACAAGGGTGGCTCGATCTAACAATAAGGATTTTTAACTTCCCCAAGCGTGGCGTGATTAAAGTAATTAGTATCTTTTTAGCCCCTTTTTATTTGTGGGTCTATCATGATACTGCTCCTCGACACTAGTTTAGATATGGATAACTTGTCAGTGCTGACTGATGAGTAGAGGCATACGTATCACTGAGCCAATTCGAGTCAGGCGGGCCTTACTCGCCATTCGGTTCAGTACTGGTAAATGGTAATGCGTTATTTTCATCATTTTAGCTGCATATTACGTACGTGGCCAATAAATCCCAAACCAACTGGTCTTGAGCCACCTCGTTTAACCTGCTGGTTTTTACCTCTTGGGTTAAAATCAAATAATATCATCTTATCTCAATTTGATTTATAATACTAGTCTTAAAAAGGTAAATCATGCAGCACTCTGATTTGAAAGTTCAATTTTACTTGCACCTCTTTGTAGTTTTATTTATTTTAAACAATATCTTATGATTTCTTTTTTTTCTCAAGTAAGATTCTATAAATATATATTTTTTCAATTAACATGGTTTGAATAACTTATACTCTTGCAGATGGTAAATGGTTAATTTTATTTAATAAAATTATTAAAATCCTTTCAATTTAAAATTAACCTATTCGTAAATATTTTTATAATTTTATTAAGTAAAATAAATAATCCAACTCCTCGTGATAATAAAAAAAATCCACATAATACTAATTGAAAAAAAAATCACAAATGTACTATACGAGAAAAAAATTAAACTACAAAAGATGTAGGTGATATTTATTCAAGAATTAAAACAATGAGATGAGATATTCATAGGCGAGACAGTGTTCTAATGAGCATATCAGAAAACATAAATAAATAAATTGGTATATATTTTTGTGACCATCAAACTAATGTAGAACATACAGACATGTAAGAAGAAAATAGAAATCGAGGTGCATCCATTATGGTAGAAGAGGGTTAAATACGCGGTTAGTAGTGGCCTACTGGTTATCAATCAACATGTCTCTAAAGGATGGTAGTCCAATCGTAAAAACAGTGCAAGAAAGGGGGAGCCCAGGAGTCCCCACCTCTTACTATTTAAAGGTTGAATTAACGAGATCCAACTACAAACCAAGAAACCGAGACAAAGGGAAAATGATGATTCCACACACACACACACACACACACACACACACACACATACACATATATATATATATATATATATATAACTAAGGGGTTTGTGGGTCCAAAAATCCATTTTCACGATGACAAGTCGTTATGTAAAGAGCTACTTGGAGATGTATAATGTAGGAGAAGATCCCAAAGGGAATGAATGATGCTTTCATTGATTGCTCATTAGCAGCAATATTCAAACGTTTTCGCTTTGCTCATCTGCTAAGTGACAATTCCGCAACTGTGCCGGAAGATTCCTTTTTTAAAAGGCTGAGGAAGAATCTGTCTCCTAATTTTTCCACTCTCCCCTAATGTTTTGTACAAATTGTTTGTTGGAATGAATATATACAAATGGCCAATATTTTTATCATTAGTGAGATAATTCTATTTTCAAACTCAAAAGCTGAACTTAAGCTTTGTAGACGACAAGCTAGTTAATCGTTTAGATAAGAAAATTAGGATGCTATATTTGGTAAAAAGGAAATGAAATAATTGATCCAATAATTAGGTTACGTCACCCTTATTTTTCCATGTTAAATACGACAATTTACGCATCAATAAGTTTTTGCCTTTTTCCTTGTGAAATCAGATAGCCGAGGGGGTACAACAAAACAAAGAGACAGAGAAAATGGATAGAGAATACTAGCCTACTAGCACTAGGTGATTGAGAGTTTTATTTCTTCGTTTAAAATTATTGATGACAAGAAAGAGGATAAGAGGGAGAAAGAAAAAAGAAAATGAAGGAAAGATTCAAATACTCCTAATTCATGTGGTGTTTTCTTTTTGGGGGGGTACCAATTAGGGTGTTTATTCGTTAAGTGTTACTAAAACAATGATTTACCAACACACATAAATTTCAACCGTCAAGAATATTTGTCAAACTTGATGAAATGGGTCATATATATATATATATATACACTCACAAAATCACATTATTTATATTTAAAAAATATATAGTACTAATATATATATTTATATACTTATCAATTAGGATATGCAATAGAGAGACATAGAAGCATAGAATCAAATCCCAGCAGTGTAAGTTGAACAAGTAAAATGAAAGATGGGAGAGGGGGTAACAAATCAAATCACAAACACTCAACCCCAAAAATAATGGTGTCCACTCTTTGTGAGACCAAAACCATGTATGTTATCTCCAAGCCATGTGTCTGCATTAAGGTGTGTTAATACCCCAATGGATGTGGCCCCACCTAAGAGCTTAACATTGTCCCAATCACAAGTCGCTTCTAGGCATGCATCATGTTAAGTAGGCAAAAGAGCTTAACTTTAAGCCTTCCAAAATAAATGTCGCATTATTAACAGGGAACACTAAAAAAATCTAATATATATTCCCACTTCACAACTAGTTTGAATAAAGTGCATTACCTTTTTTCTATTATCTTATCCTTTTGTTTATATGCTTTGGAAATATGTAATTTAGTTTTTGTTTTTTTTTTTCTGCCTTCATTCAGCTTCTGCTTGCACTGATTGAAATGAGCAAAGTGTGTTTGTTCTATGCAAATCTAGGGAGATTCATAAAAGAGTTTTTTAAAATATAATGAGGCTTTGCTTCGGGGAAAGGGACTTGATGGTGGTGGGGATCCACATGCATGGACATGTGTTTGGGGAGAGGACGACGCCTCGACGCTAGGGTTAATTTGTGATGTAATGTCTAACATTTATATCATGATAGTAATATATATTATTTCTCTCTCTCGTGCTATTTTTTTTTTTTTTTTGAAAAGCTGGATAATTTCATTAAAAGGAATATCAACATAGTCCGGGTAAGAGCAACTTCTCTCTCTCGTGCTATTAGTATAATAAGAAGCCACCCATTTTCATAATTTACTTGTTTTTTCCATTTAGATCAAAGAAAGTGTTGTGCATTAAATAATTCGAACATGAAATCTTTATCTTAAAATTTTGGATTTGAACCTTTGATCTAAAGCTATGATCATGTAACAATGCCTAGCTAAGAGAAATATCAAGCAACTTAAATAAAAACAAAAATTATGGGAGGTAGGGAATTTAGGTTGGGTTTGTGATTAAAAGGCCTTTTCAGAAATTCTTGATTTCAGGTATATGTGTTGGTCCATGTGAGCATCTTGGCATCAACTAATTAGTAAGAATAACCTTTTGTTCGTACATCTTGTGACACATGGCGAGGATCATCATTTCCAAGTTATATGGGATGGTGTACTCTAATAATAACAATTTATTAATTTTCCTGCATAATTGCAAGAAAGCTTTATGCATCATATGTTGTTGCCTGTCTAATGATGCTAGCAGGTGATTCAAAGCTTCTGCAGGAGACAAAATTAAGAAGCTTAAAAAGAAATAGAGAAAAAATATATATAAATTAAGTAGAGTCATGTGATGGAGTTCGGTTTTTGTCTAACTCAACTCTGATTTTTCCAAATATTATTGCATATGATCTTTCCTTTTTTTCACTAAAATATTCCAGCATGTTGACAAGTTGCCAGTCTATAGTTCTTTCCACCGTGGGGTGGTGGCGGAATCAAGGCCTCCCCCACGTTTCATATAGGAGGTGGGTGATTGTCATAAAGAGAAAAGCTGGAAAAGAGGTGGGGCAATGTTTATCTCTAAAACCAATAGTCCATGTCACTGTCCATAAAGCAATTAAAATGGAACGTGAAATTCAAGTAATATGAAATATTGAGTAACTTTCTATTCTTCTTCTCTTTGGCTTGGGAAAAAAGGGCAACGTCTTACCATTGTAGGGAGGCAAGAGCTCGAAAATTTGGACTTGAAGCCCTGCAAGTGCTGTTGTGCTGAGTAAGGATCAAAAAAAGAAAATGATTTTATCTAGAAAATTAGGCAAAATGTAGGTAAACAGTGGAGAGATATTTAAAAATCAAAGAAAAGCATCGAATTGAGATTTTTCTTTTCCTTGGTGGGACTTCTAAAAGCCTGCAGCTTCGCCCTTTTACTACATACATTTTGATGGGAAATTTGAATCATCAACACCGAAAATAATGGCCATATCAAAAGAAGAAAAAACAATGATAATAATGAATTATGGGATTCCATGAAGGAAGAGGGGGTGGGTCGAAAATGCAAAGAAAGCAACAACTTTCAATCAAATCCATGTTTCTCAAGTACTAAACATTGAACAATTTTCTTCAATGGAGATAACCAAACCTTCCAGTTGGGAAACAACTCATTGGAGCACTAACAACAGGCCCCCCTCCGCTGCTCATGTCTTGTATGCATGGACCAATACTTCGGTGTTTCCTCTATCATTTCATATTTATATCATATCAAGCATTAAAATGTGCCTTACCAGCACAACATGTGCCTGCCCATACCATTATCAATTCGAGGCAAATTTTTTTGAATCGTATTCAGTCTATGGTGTCCCGTAGCTCGACAAAGTTCATATTTCCATGTTTCTGAATGATATGGATTGGAATTAGTTCCGTCCACGTTGATGGCATCTTGACAATAGAGAATCCATCTGGGCTTTTGTTTCTATATCTGGAATCAAAATTTGTTTCTTTTAACAGTTTATTATAAGTATTTCCCCATCGAGCTCATGACATTGTACTAGAAAACCATCAATCGTCTAATTGAGCCAATGTCACATATAATATAGTTTGCATGAAGTTAAATAATTTCTCTTGATCATCAAGATCAACAACATGCCAAAAGTAAGATATAAGGGAACAAAGTGCTACCTTTCTTTTTCGTTTATAAGGCGCATAATTGAATGGTACAATTTAAAGTCTTTTTAATAGAAAGTTTATTTAAATTTTTTTTATGTAAATGACACAAATATAGATAAAAAGTTTCGTTTCACAATTATTACATGTTGAATAATTGACTAATGCACAAATTCTATCAATTTATATATAAATTTGATATTTATACGGTTCTATATGATTGTAAAATGTATGTCAAACTTTTGAAATGTCTTATCTTAAAATTTTTTATTTCTTTCATATCTTTCTTTTTTCTTTTCTTGTATCATTGATGAAAGAATGACTGATTAGTCAAGTAAGCGAATAAGTCCCTACAAAGTAGAATTATTGTATAATTGATCTGTGTCTGGTTTGAGAAGCATGCAAGGAATAGTGCTATGGTTGCATGGGGGGTTTTAGTGATATGCAATTATGCTAGATGTACAACCAACAAATGAATTGTACCATTTTGGGAGTCATACAGGTTCTGGACAACACTCGAAGCACGTGGGGTTTTCTTTTCTTTTCTTTCTCTTTCCATGTCTCTCTCTCTCTCTCTCTCTCTCTCTCTCTCTCTCTTAATTGAGTGGCAAAAGCTCTCTCCATTTTAGGAGGATCTGACATGTAACGAAACTCATCGTTGAATCACCCTTTATGGGTGGACCCGTAAATTTGTGCAGCACGTTTTCGTATACTAAAAGGCCAGGAAGAAACATGGGCGGTTGGATTTTTGTTTTTGTTAGTCGTGTAACAATTGAGATCCATAAATAAATCTATTGCAGGTTCGAGCTTTTTCATAGTTTGTGGAAAAAAGTCTAAAATATCTGCAGTTCCCATGTTTACGGCTGCACATACTTTTTTTGAAGAATATATTTATAGTCTTTAGATATAGTCAATTAACCCTCAGAATATGAATAATTTTGCATTAAACACTAAACTGCCAATTTCAAATTTCAACATCACTGCAATCCAACATTAATTTCCATCCAACCGTTAAGCCTTTGAGTGCAAAACTAGAATTCAAAGGGTAGGTTAAGTCATCACTCATCAGCTTTTGTTCAGAAGACAGCAGGCGATGTTGGTTGAAAAGCCAATGCCACCAACTCAACTGTGCTAGACTATAACTAAAATAAAATGCCTCCTGGCTAACTCGTCCACAGGATATGGGCTGGAAACAGGGCGTTTTCGCCCCTCACCAAAGTTCCTGTGTCTCATTAATTCAAGACTTTTGACCAACCTGTGATGTGGTCAAGCTTATAAACATAGTTTCCAATGAACAGCATGGTAAATTTCCTTTACAGACAATTTAAACGATGACGAGGTTTGTAAATGGTAGAATGGCTTTACTACTACCAATTGCCATGATGTATTATCAATAAAAATATGGTGAATCGATGAACAGCATTTTCCAAGGAGAGCAACTACCAGATCGAACAAATACCGGCGTGGTTAATTATACTTGTTTAGCAAGATCATACTTAGGAGTTACTTACAGGGGAACATAAGGAAGAAAAAGCTAGCGACTTTTTCCTCTGAAAAATGTTAGAGAACAGTTTGAGTTTGTCTGTAGCTTGTTTATGGAGTTGGAAACGGGCAGTAATTTTGCTAAATCAAAATGGTGAGAAACGTTGTTCCTGGCTGGTTCTCGAAAATAAACTTAGACCCAACTGTATGAATGACACAAAGGGGCGAAAAGTTAGTGCTAACTTCATGATGACTAGTGGGGTAAGAGGACAGGGCTCCCAAATGATGCACTGCCTTCATCTCTGCAAACTTCTTTCCAATGTTTTTTTTTTCTCCCCAACGGTGTCAGTCTTTTTCTTTTCTTTTCTGGGTGTATGTTTACCCCCCTGCTTCTGAATCTATCTGCCCAGGTCATCTGTTGGTGGCAGTGATGGTGATGATGAAGAATTGAGTAGCCAGAGTGAAATCCAACAGACATGTAAGTCCACACCTCTCCTCATATTCAGATCTCCAAAATCCAATTTGGCTCAGTGGTCCTAATCCTCGAGAAAAGGGGCAAACAGAAATACCCAAATCTGAGCTCATGGGAGTGTGTCCAAACTCAGATTTTAAAGTGGGTATATGGCCAATGCCATGGCTTCCCAAAGATAATATTTGGGTACCAAACAAGTTAAGCCATCACATGTGTTCCATCCATCCACTTTTTCTAGAGCTGCACTCACAAGCTGCTAGAGAAGGGTATGACAAAGAGCTCAGCACCAATCTTCTGAGCTCAGACCTTGTCCAAGGTTGGGTCACAATCATCAGGCCTTGACTGGTCTTTAACATTTTCAGAACCTCTCAGATTCTGGGGCATCTCCAAATTCAGCAGATGAAACATCAGATGACCGAGACCACTTGCTTCATTTTGGATACATTTTACAGGATCAGATGTTTGCCTTAAATAAGTGTGGACCATGTGGTTGTCTTTCAAGGAAATCTATAGAGGGAGGAAATTGTGTTAGCCATTCAACATTTTAAAACCAGAAAAAAGAAAAAAACGTAGATTATTATTAAAATTAATGCAAGAAGCCCAAAGTAGTTTCAATTTGTCAATATCAATTACGAATGGGATAAGCTCAAGCAGTCGGGGAGTTGAGTGAACTAGACCTAACTCTCCTTTTACAATTTGTTGTCATTCAATCTCTATCAACCGCCCAATCCAGTATAGACACATGCTCTACTTACTCGCCTACAAATCATTGAGGTTCTCTGCTTGGTCCAAAAAGGCTTCAGCTAGTTCTCCACAAAAGACGGCTTTTAAACGAAGAAGCAAAGGGAAAAGCACATATGCAGATGTCCCGCAACTCGACAAGCTCCAATAACGATAGCTTTAAAACAAAGAAAGCCAGACTATCAACCAACAGCAACCTTCCACCTCCGGTCAACAACACATCTGCAAACCGGCCATCAATTCAAGCCTATAATACAGAGTACAGACAGTTGTAAAAACACAGCCCCATGATATCAACGAGCTTAATTTCCATGGTAGGGCCCCCTGATGAAGCGGATTTGAGGCTATAAAGTAAAATAGCAGCATATTAAGGACAGAGACCATCTAGTTTTCTGCACAAAAGAACAATGTGATTGCAATTTCATTGCACAGTAAAGCATATTCCGAACATGCTTAGCTTTTCCAGCTACAACAACTGGAAATGGACATGGAAACAATCATGATAAGACTCACGTTACGGTATACCAATCCATTGCTTACTTTGAGCCTCAATCAATCATCTGTCTGCCCCACATCAACTACACAAATCAAAAAGAGGCATTAAACCTGTTTCTATCTAGGTCAGTTATAATACATTCATCTAGGTACAACAGCAATGATGCAGCTACCAACTTGCACAACCAAAGTCAGCATTAATCCAGGAAGCCTATGATGTTACAATCAGTCAGCCAGTCAACCAACAGCACACTACCCTATAAGATAAGATTATTGACAAGCAAAGCAGATCTTTGATGAATTATTGAGCTAACCACTTTAGAATTCTATTTCTCTTCTCTAAGTTCCCGGGAAGCAACTTTTCAAAATGGAAGCATCAAAGGAGATATGGTAATCGATAAAGCCAGTAGAAAAGCAAGGGAAATCAATGAAGCATGAAGAAACAATAGTAAACTTGTACCATGTGCAACAAACCTTTTCCTTGATTGACCAAATCATTCACTACTTTTTCAACTTTCCTATTTTATTCCTCGTTCTATCTTTTCCGGCCAATCAATCATGTGAAAAAATTTATCTCCATAACAAATTACAGACCTTTGAAACACAAGTGGAAGAGGCCTTCCGGACATTTCTCAATATCTGCAAGAGACAGTCCTATACTTCTCTTGGGATCTGTTGAAACATTTCTTCCCAAAATATATACAGCAAATGCAACAAAGTTAAAATGGATCACCAACCCCATCTACTAAAAAGATGGGCAAAGAGCAGCAGATGCATTAAATGTACCACATTATTTTCACATCAACATCATGGCAAAGAAATAAAATGCACCAAACAGCAGAATGAAACATGTAATTGTAAAAACTCTGGCTGGTTCAATCAGAATCCTACATTTGATTGGAATAAGAAGAGGAAACTTTTTCCATTTGGACTTAAGAATCCTCTATTCAGAAGTAGAATACAAGTATTACCATTTGGAAGGTAAACCACAGTCCTAGATAATTTCAACGTAAAAATGCATGGTACAAATTAAAACAACCATTCAGTGCCCAAAAGCAGTTAGTCCATCTTTTGTTAAGAATATGAAAACAGCAAAAGCTAACATTTAAATATGCAGTTCTTTGATGATAGGGCACCAATCACGCCAACATTTTCTAGGCATCACTGTCCAGAGATCATAATGCATTTAAGATGTATCAGATTCTTTTGAGTATGTGAAAACTCAAAACCCCCCCTCCAAAACAAAAAACAAAAAATAAAAATCCAACGGCTCGGAGAGTAGTATCTCTTAGAACTCACACTCCAAAATACTTAACTTTCATCTAAAGTAATTTTCTAAAATCATGACTCATCCTGTGAATTCTAACATTTTTTCAAGTAGCAGTGTCTGAGCATCATCATGAGAGGTTTTTCATGTCTGAAGGAAAAGTTAACTAAAAACAATAGGACAAAAGCTTAGAAAGACAGAGAGGGTAAGCCACCATCCTTGCTGTTTATACTAAGCCTGCATATTATAAACATATTTATCAGACACATCATACTGTAGAAGAGAGAGCATTATTGAATGATCCAAAGATTTACTAACAAAACTTTGCAGTAATTCCTTCAGCTGATCTATAAACAAGAGTTGACAAACAAATGGCATCACAGAAACCACATCAGAGAAATGTGATTCTGCCTATGCAAATGGAAATGCCACAAAAATTGAACAATACGCAGGCACACTAATTAAAGGAATATGTTGCGAAACAATAGAGTAATCTCCATCGCTTTGTCACTCCTGAACCAAAGAACTATGCTGAAGGCATCTGACATCAGGAGATCAAAAGAAAGTTTACTCTCCAATACTCAAAGTATGGGCTAGCAAGAGCAAAGCCTAGAGCTTGAAGAGATGGGCTGAGCAACAGAGGGATAGAAATATGTGGCTTAATTGAACTTCGGATAGAACCTTTTTTAGTTTGCCCATGCTTGGTTGGGGGGAATGGAATAGTCATTCCTCCCCTATTCTTATTCCAGAAATAAAGCTGCGTTTGGTTCAATGGAATAGCTATTTTTCGGAAAAGCTACTCCAAGAGAAGCCTGAATAGCCATTACCAAGGCCCCCCTTGGTAATGGCTATTCAAAATTATTGAGAATAAGAAAAGAAGTTGATTAAACAAATATACCCTTTTACAATTTAAAAAATCACCTTATAAAAAATACTAAATCTATTTTTTTCTCTCTCTTCCTCACTCCTTTTCCCTCTCTAAAGCACAAAAGACACAAAAATTTTTACTTCATTTTCCAAAAAAGCGAAATGAAAATATTTAAATATTATTCAATATATTAATATTATTTAACTATAATAAATATTACAAAGAATATTATTTAATATTATTATTTGAATATAAGAAATGTAATAAAGAATATTATTTAGTATTATTTAAATTTAATGAACAATATATTTTATCTTTTAATATTAAATATTATTTAATTAAAATAAAAGATTTAATTATCTTCTAATACAAAATATTATTAAATTATAACAAAAATATGTTCATATTTTGGTGAAAATATTATTTAATTATAGTAAATGTTATTTTGATTTTATTACTTAGAATATTTTTATCTTTTAACATAATAAATTCTTTAATTTTAATAAAGAGTATTTTTTTCTCATCATAGGACTTTTGTTTTTTAATTAAAAAATCTTTAAATTTTAATAAAGGGTATTTTTATCATTTACCCATTATTCTTTAACTATTTTTAAAATTTTTCTTGTCAACCAAACAATGGAATAAGTGAGAATAACAATTTCTATCTTATCCCATTCTCATGAATCAATCTACGTAATAGTTATTCTTCACCTATTCTATTCCCTTAGCATGGCTATTCTATTCCCATTATATTTCTTCAAGTGAACCACGCATGCTGTAAAATTGACATTGGCCTGCATTCGCATCAGCCCAGTTGATAGCCCTAGATATAAGTGATTCTTTGCAATGCATTGACACCACATTCTCTTGAAAAAGAAAATCTTTACCGAGTTTCTCAGGCCCATGAGTAACTTTTACTTAGTCTATTTGCATGGATGAGCTGAAATAAGATTATCAGAAAATAGTTCAAGAAAAATATAAGAAAAATTGTTCTTAATCTACCACGGATGATTGTCATTGCCTGTTAGTCCAGTAAGATCCAAAGGAACAATTCTAGCAAATATTCATCAGCAAAATAACCAGAGCCAATTGTTATATATGTCAAACAAGTCTGGTATCCACCAGTCACCTAGAATCACACAAATGGGATTAAACTTATTGAAAGAAAATGAGAAATTAAGGATGGCTAGGAAAAAATGACGGTTAATTTCATTTGACACTCCTAGCCACATATATCTATCATTAAACTCTCCGGGGACAAATCTTCTGATGACAATGATTCATAAACGAGAGTTTCCAAATTAAATAGATAAAGAAAAACCTTAAAGTAGGCATCTGTCTTGACTTTGTTAAATGAAAGAAATGAGGAAAGTCAAGTAATCAGTTAATACAATCGTCAACAACTCAAAAATGGAGAGATTTCCACTTCATTGCTGAAATTATGGTCATCCAGCATTCATATATCCTTTGCAATTATGAAATGATCTTAGAGACAGCTAATCATGTTTAACTAAATCCCAAGTTACCAAGAAAAGTACAAATTACCATATAAGAATATTTTCCATGCTAACCGCAGGTATTGGAGTAAATACTAGTAGTAGAAACCAATTTTAATCCTTACAAACAAACCCGTCATGTGACAAATGATTTAGACAGCATAAACGTTTATAACTTGAATCTTGATTTCTAAAGGTTCACACAAAAGCTTTTCTATGAAAAGATGGTCAGTAACTTTAAAGGACTATTGAAACTACAATTCTCTAACCTCAATAAAACACAGGATTATGGATAGCTTGATTACTTACAGAATTTGGCAACCAAACTTCATCCAATTAACAACAAGTTGCTGTTCATAAATAGAATTAGCTTCCACGTCCAATCAATAACTAAAATACCTTAAAAACGTGATATTGGTAAGAAAAGATGCTAACAAGACATGCTAAAACTCATTGATCAAGCTGACCGGCCAATGTAACCATTCACCAATCCGATGCTTAACGCCAGCAACACAAAAATTATTGCACAAACATTTTCTCAAGCATATAAATTGTACCTCAAAACAAAATTTTGAAGGCAACCCACAATTTGATTATGTAAAATACATTGTTTGAAACTGAATTATCTATAAATTTCACATCAAATATTACAAAGCAAAACAATTCCTCGTATAAGAAATAAGTACAGTTTTTTGCAACAATGCTCAACCGCTTACCTTTGAGAATGCTTCCTAAAACCAAAAACCAGGAACGCAACAATCCCTTCAAGCACCCCAATAATCACCCCAGCCAAAACGTCAAAAAGGAAATGCCTTCCAAGCAAAACCCTTGAAGTAGCAGTCATTATAGCCCAAACCCAGACACCTAATAGAGCAAAACCGGCTTCCAATTTAATCCAACGTTTAATAAAATCCGAAACAAATCCGTCGTCGTTTTGGAGAATAAGGTGGAAGAGAGTAGCTAAAAAAAGAACACGTGAAGCGTGGCCACTTGGGAAAGAGAAGTTGTCGGCGTGAACAGCGGGGGACATGTTGGGGTTGTAAGGAGGACGGGCACGGCGGAAGGTTAGCTTGATGAGGCCGATTAAAGCGAGGTCGACGAGGAGGCCAAGGATGAGAGGGGTTGATCGAGAGGAAAGGGAAGGAGAAGCGAGAAAGAGAGAGAGGGAAACTGGGAAGGAAAAGCGGAAATCGGCGGAGTATTCGAGGAGGAGGAGGGGGAGAGTTGGGAGTATTGGTTTAAAGAGTGTGTGGAGGAAGTGGGAGACGGTGGTGTCGAGGGTTATTAGCGGGCGGAGGACTGGTGGGGATGATTGGGTGGTTGTTTTCGGTGAGCCCATTGACGGTGTCGGCCGCGGTGGCGATGGCCGGTAGGAGGTTTGGTAGTTGGGGCCTTTGGGGTCAACTTACAAACGAGAAACGACAGTTTACGGTTGAAGGGAATGTTTGATATGATTACTTGGTTACCTCTGATTGGATAAGAAAATTGAGTGAGCAAAATCCGAGTACAACGGTACCGTTTACGTAATGCTGGGCCTTTTTCGTATTTCTTTTTTGGACATGAGGAACAAGATCAGTAAGGAAACTGAAGTGGGCTGCATTGGCCCTACTAGTGTCCTTTTGGTCTTTTGGGCCACTTAAGAGTTTAACTCATCTCCATCGTATGATGGGCCCATGCCCTTTACCAATTAGATATGGAGGATGGATGAGAGGATTTGAACTTTAAACGGACGGTTTTCATTAGCCCATTAGCTACGACAAAATAATATAGACATCTCCAAAAGAATTACTCAACGATTAAAATTATGTGAAATTTCTTATCGAAAGTTTTAATTTAAATCTTCTGGAATGAGATATATAATATAAAAAGGGTTTATATTTGATGCATTGTCAGGACATCAAATGATGTCACCTCATTGAAAAATAAATTTATAATTTTGAGGGATTCAAAAATAAATATTATTAATTTTCCTTAAAAATTTTAAAAAAGAAAGATAAACTATTTTTTTACCTCCCTCCAACTCTCTTTAACTTAATCTCCTCCTCTCCTTCCCTCAACAACCATAGATCGAAAACCTTAAATTCTTTTTTTATTTTAACACAATTGATTTTTTTTTTACTAAACTTATCAAATGAATTGGTTGCACAGGCATGATACCTCCAACATTCTTGTGCCACAATAATCAATCGTAGCATTAACAAATCCAAATTGGCTAGGATTCATATGTAGTGATTGATCTATTTCATTTGGATTCAAATGTAAACACTCATATGAAAATTGTATGGTTTATTGATTTTCTAAAAGACTATTATATTTTTTTAGGGTTTTCAGTTGTTTTTCTTTCTACTTTTTCCAATTGTCCTTCATATATTTCTTTATTTCATTCAACATACATCAAGGTAAGTCAATGATAAACAAATCAAGATGAAAATATTACATCCATTTTCATTTTTTGGAAGTAATTTTAAAAAAAAGAGTGAAATAAATATTAAGAATTAAATTAAGAAGAAGAGTGAAATAAGTATTAATTTCAAGAATTAAAATTAAAAATTCAGGATTTTAGACTTATTATTGTTAAGGTAGGAAGAATAGGAGAAGAAGAACAAGAGAAGAATAAGAGGAGATTGGGTGACAGGGAGTTGGATAGAGAATTTTTTTTTATTTTTTAAAATAATAATATTTATTTTTAAATCCTTTAAAAATATTAAATTTATTTCTTTGTAAGGTGGCATCATATTATACCTTGACGATGTATAGAAATTATATAATATTAGTGTATCAAATATAAATCCATATCAAAAAGAATTTCTATAAAAAAAAAGTGGTCAAAGTATTGTATATATGAATTATTTAGTCCCAAAACAATTTATTATGCCTTTGTTAATGCTATTTTAATCCTAATCCTGTATTTGTAAGCATGATACTTGTATTGTAAAACTTGACTTCACATTCGTTCAAGCATATGACTGAAGCATTATTTACAACATTACTCTTGCCCGTACAAAGACACACTTAAAAGAAGGTTTAATATTTGATGCACTAATAGTGCATAGCTTTTATACATGGTTAACTCATCGAAATGTGACATTTCATTAATAAAATAAAATAAAAAATCTTTAAAAATTAAAAATTAAATATTAAAAAGTTTATAATGATTAATTAAACAAAAAAATATTTTCACTTTTTGATCTATCTTAATTGTTTTTTTTTCTTGTTCTCATCTTTTAACTCTTTCCAACTCCATCATCTTCTTCTCCCTTCCTTCCATTAAAATTAACTGTTATAAAATTCTACAATTTCATCCCAGGTGCAACCCGGTAAATATAGCATTCTGTCTTGCTCCCTGTTGTGGCCTACAAAAAAGAAAATCTGACTTTGTCGATGAAATTTAAAAAATTCATTCTTTGAAATTGTCCAACTTGGAAGGAGATGTCCAGCTTTCTAACTCAAATTTATTGCCTTTAGTGCATGCATAATTTGTCACAAAGTGTTAACCAAAAGCTATTACTCCATTTCAATCGGATACAAACATTAAATTCATAAAAGTACGAAAGGTGCGGCTCACAGAATTGCTGGTTTGACACTTTCTATGCCAGCCAATCTGTCTGTGCTCACTGGGTGCTTTCCCTTTGCATTCCATTTTCTTCTTTCCATTTGTTTCAGAGCACTCAACTCCAACTCAAGTTAGGAGAGGCTTCAACCCAAACAAGCTCAAACCACATAAAAAATGTGGAGCACTCGTCTCTTACATGACAGCTTATTTCCTCCAAATCATAGGGCACTATGCGATCGCTTATAAATTGTAAAATTGATGCCACCTACACTTAAAAGTGCCAGCAGAACGATAAACTAGACACCATGCATCCGGATTTTAAAAATCAACAGATATCACTTCTCTTTCACGTTCAATAGCCTTCTCAGCATCTGTGAGGAACAAATATTCTGGATCCTCGTAATTGAGCCAGGTTTTGCGGTCGGGGCCACGATTTATGCAATCTATTGTTGTTGCCACCAATGCATGAGGAGAAGACAATGCAATTTCATAACACTCAAGAAAAGCATGAATGCGAAGAAGAATTTGTTCTCCACGCTTGACAGCATAATGAAACGAGTCTAGAGAAAGTGTAAAAGTTAAAATCAAGGCCTTGTAGTTTAGCAATATAGATGTAGTTGTGATGAACAGAATCGAATGCGCTAAGTCGTCCATTGGAATGCAGCAATACCATATTCCCTTAGCAAAGACTGCATTAATAATCGGCCCCTCACACCCACCTCCATAACTAGTCTAATTAGATTCTCCTTTTTCTGCAGAGATCAATCATAACAAGAATGCATTTGACACAATATGCGATGAATACCATGCAATCTGGGGATGTTGGTAGAGCAGATATATCAAATAAAGGGCGACGTAATTTGGTTACGTCCATGAAGGGAAGCACAATTTTGGCCTTGGAGAATGGGTTGAAGGAATAAAGTGACGAGGAGGAAGAAGAATTATTGCCTTTATCAGAACCAAAAAGAAGCAGCCACCCGTACTTGGACAACAGGATTCGTGTTCCGCATGGTTCTGGCGTGTCGATCTTGTAAGCAAGCCTAGAACACATGTTCCTCAGCAAGCCTGCTGTGTGGAATACCGGGCTCTATCTTCAAGACCACAAACCATGGAAGCTTTCTTTCTAGACGTTGTTGTAATATAATAGAAGAAGCACAACTGGAGAAGGCTAGACGGCAACACTTGGAAACAGCACGGAATTTGATGTAATCAAGGACTGATAAATACCTCAATATAATTTTCAGAACATCCTCGGGAGACGGTAAAGACAGTAGGTTTTTTTCTCTTCAGTTTTATTTATTTCCTCAGCCTCCATCTTTGGGTAATGTTTGAGTTTCCTACTGAGCAGAAACCACCATATATACCGACGCCCTCCTGTGTTGATGGCTAAGGCATTTTATTAAGAGGGTTTAAAGGGCACATTCATTATAAATTTATATATCACCATGAAGTCACAATTACACCCTAATTCTAAATGTATTAGGAAACGATGGATTTTAGGAAAATAATAAATATGAGAAAAGTTTGCCATTTAGGGGGGACAAAGTGATCACTAATAATACAAAGAATATTAATGAATTCCTAACATTTTTCTCTTGCCTTGGAAGTGATTTAAGTTGACCTTATCAATTCAACATCATATCACTTTTACCATTATGCATTTGCTCCGAAAGAGCTATCAACCAGCCATTGTTATTGGAGTATATTTGTATAATAGAGAAATGGTTTTACAATTAGAGAATTTTTAATATATCAAACTTTTTTCATGGGTCAAAATATTTAGGAAGTCTTTATATTTATGTATTTTGTTCAATTTAGTATTTGTACTTAAAATCGAAATAATTTAATATTTTAATTTTAAGAATTACTTCAATTAATTTTTTTCTCCTAACAACATCCAATTGAATTGTTAAAAAAGACAACGTTAGCATTGACGTGGCAGATTTACTTAAGTGATAGTGCCACATCACTCTAATATGTTGACGTGACACTATCACATGACACTGGCATATTGATGTAGCACTATCGTGTCAAAAGGGTTAAATTGAAAAAAATATATATGATATATGAACTAAATTGAATAAAAATTTAGTTGACGTGACATTACCATATCACTATGACATGTTGATGTAATATTGTTACATCATAGAGATTAAATTAAAAAAATATATATGATATGTGGACTAAATTAAATAAAAATTTAGAATATGAAAACTAAATTGAACCAAAGAAATTTTTCTTTTTGAAATTTAAGAGAAAAAGAATATATATTTAGCTCACTTTTCACATTATCAAATGTCTTTTTTTGTTGATATCATTTCAATAATACATATATTGAATTAAAAATAAAATTAAATAGAGCCAGATTTTAACTTATTAATTTTGGATAAACAGTATCGATATTCTTACCATTAATACGTCTCAATAGTGACTGAAGGATAGGGTTATATTTTCTAGAGAATTTGAGACTAAGCAAAAAAAAGTAAAACCTATGATTAATTATTGTTTATTGGTTTGGAATCTCTTATGACATTAGTTTCTTAATCAATAGATTAAAATATCTATTAATCACATTTTAGAAAGAGCAAACTTCACTAAATTATTTTCTAAACTAAAGAAGAGAAAGTGATAACTATAGGGATAGGGATTGGAAAAATGAAAATGTGAAGCGAGACCTTATTGTTGTGTTAAAGGGAAGGTAAGGGCCACCCTATAAGCTGTTCTCTTTCCCTATTCTATTATAAACATGAAAGGGAGACCATATTGCTTGGTGCATAGGGCCACAGTGATTAAATTGCAATAAGCCGAAGGCTAAATGACAAAAGGTCCATTTGTGCCTTAGTATGGAGGCGTCCTTTAGAGTCGCAGTCACGGGAAATATTGTCAACAAATAGCTTTTCAGGAGGCGACAATTGGAATAATTTGTAGGCCAATTTAATTATTTGCGTTATGGAAGCCAAGTTCCAATTTCAGCTGCTCCAGCCACTTGCTGATTCATACCATAGCATAAAGAGATCCATTCTCTGACAAATCAATTCCAACTTTACTTAGATAGTAACTTTTGCGTTATAAGTTTTTTGGGTGCAATCTCCTGCATTTTTTTTTCTTAGATAGTAACTTTTGTGTTATAAGTTTTTTTTCTTTATACATTTAGTTTTATTTTTAGTCTAATATATATATTATTGAAATGATATCAATAAGAAAAGACATTTAATAATCTGTAAAGTGAACTAAACATATTTTTTCTCTTAAATTTTTTAAAAATATTTTTTTATTTAGTTTAATCTTTAAGTTTTATTCAATTTAGTCATCATATTTTAATTTTTTATTCAATTTAATCTTTATATTATATATAGATTTTAATTTAGTCCCTCTGATATGGTACTGAGCTATCATCATGTCAGTGTCATGCGACAGTGACACGTTAACACATCCGAATGATATGGCACTGCTACGCTAGTTAAATTTTTATTTAATTTAGTTCTTGTACCATATATTTTTCTTCAATTTAATCTCTTTAATATGATAATGCCACATCAACATGTCAATGCCACGTGGTAGTACCACATTGACATATTAGAATGATGTGGCACTTTCATATCAATAAATCTCCTAAGTCAACACCACGTTAGTATTAGGTAGCATTTGGTACGAGGGAAGTGAGAGCACATTCCCTGCAATGTGCCTAATTAAAATTACATTGCAGTTTTTGTTTTACAACAGATCACTGCAATGTAAGATTGCAATACAATCACATTACAGTCAAGGGATGTAATGTAATTGCAGTTCAAAATTAATGCAATCACATTACATTGCACTATGTAATATTCTTAAAAACATTTTTACTTTTCAACTTTATTAGCTTGTTAAAAATATTTTGTAATGTTATAATTAAAATAAAAAACATTCAAATAAAATATATAATATAAAAATTAAAATAAATTAAAATTTATATAATATAAGTAAAAAAAATAAAATAAAATATATAATATAAAAAATTATTTAAAAAATAAAAATAAAATATGACATTAAAAATATACTTAAGAGATAATATTATATAAAAATTAACAATAAAAAATACAAGTATATTAAACTTGCATCTTAATAAATATGGATAATTTTGAAAATTAACATTACATTTCCAGCAAAGTATTTGTAAACCAAATGCTGCAATATTATCTTTTTTACATTTTAATTATTATTTTACTTGTATACCAAACACTGTAATGTTATTTTTCCTACAATCAAATTACTCGCAATCACATTACCTGTAATCACATTACATTATAAAGTATCAAACGCCATCTTAATGTCATGTTGTTTAAGAGTAAAATTGAATGTCATTAAAAAAACTAAATTAGAATAATTTTTAAAATTTAAAAATTAAATTATTTTGATTTTAAATATATAAAATAAATTAAACAAAATACATTAACATATTAACTTTTCGAATATTTTTCTTTCAAAAAAAAAACATTCCGAATATTTTGACTGAAAATGAATTGAAATGATGGACAGATTAACGGGGCATGATCGTTGGATTAGTTGCAGTCAATCATCGTTCACTAGCTGGCTTTTGAGAGACAATCATGTGGTTTTGAAACACGAGCTCGTTCCTGCAAATGTGGCATCTGTCCAGTTTGCGGTCGTGATAAGAGACAAGAACTAAAGGGCCCAAGATTACACAGCGAATGGAATTTTTGCTGTCAAATTCATGACCAATGGGTTCTATTGAATTCTAAATTATTAAGAAGCAAATTGATGAAAATATTGTATTAGAATCCTTTGTACTTGCTGTGAGAAACTGATGGTGAAAGCAATGCGGAAGGATAAATTTGATAGATCAAACCAAGAGAATTGAGTACAAAAATGGTAATCTTGTAGACAACGTATATGAGGGGAATATGATGGAGGAATCTAACTTATAGGTGCGTAGGAGCACATCCGAGTGGTAAACGTCAAGAACAAGGACCATATGCATGCATGGGACCAACAAAGATTAACGACTTTGTTCGACACCAAAGACAAACGATCTTCACCATCCCATTCCCACGATATGTCACGTGATTTGATCAAAAGGTTCAGTCATTGTCCCATCCTTGTTTCCTTCTTCACTGTCAAAAAACCCGACTTTGTTTGATTGGTCTGAAAATTTAACCTTTTCTCCCAATTGAATGCATGCTAGTTTTTTTGCCTCCTTACTCATCATTTGTTCCCCACAAGTTTTTTTGTGGTGAAACCCAAATGTACCTATGGCTCAAACCTTGCAACGTTCGTCTTTCAGCCACCTAAATGAAACCCAAATGTTCTTCATTCTGCATGTTTATGTCTAGTACTCCAGTTGATAATTGCTGGTGAAAGCTTGGGAATGAAATGTTTCCTTCTTCCCAAATCCCAATCATCCGAAAACACAAATCCTGATGCTTGCAATCCAGACTGGTGCAAGGAATACGATATTTACGGAGAGTGGGTCTCCATTGAAGGCAAAAGCTGTGCATTGACTGAATTGAATCCTTACAATGGAGTCATATGATATGACTTTTTCCTTTTTTTGATTCACTTTTATAATATGCATCATAATTTTAAGTATTAACCAGCTAATAATTGCTCTTTTTTTAACCCCTTTTTGTGGTCTGTAATTAATTAAATATTTGCCACATAAATTAGGTTATCCATAATAGTAGTAGCAATTTTTAACGTCAAGTCTGAGTTGTAGCATGGTTTGACCCCACATTCTGATTCATTGAATTCCGAACTCGATAGATCGGGGAAATCAATAGGCAAATGAGTCCTCCAAAGGCTAAAGGGTGATTGTGAAGGATAAGCTTACATATCGATGGCGTGTCAAACGATGTAAGGATATGAAGGCGTGAGTAAGAACTAAGAAAAACAAAAAAGAAAAGAAGAAGCATTTATTGGGTAAAGGTTGGGAAATACATGCATTAATGGCACTTGAATTCTTTGTCCTCAGAACGCATTGATGGATTCCATAGCTCGAAGTGCGTCAAACTGTGTCATTCCAGCCCCACTTAATTTCAGGTTTCTGGTCTCATTTGAACACCCCCTTTCAACTAAGACAAATATTTTTTTTATTATGATGACCATTAGCTCTTAGTGGGGCTCTGGTGTTTGTTCTTCTGATTGAAGTTGTGAGGTCAGATGATTTGATTTTGTTCTGCTGGAAGGCGGAGGGAAAGACAAAGTTCGTTCACTCTGGTTCCTTTCAGCCTTTGAATGATGCGCCGAAGTTCCTCGAGAGGACACACCCTAGGCCGATTGTTTTTCTTTAGTGGTTGGTTGGTCTAAGAGCGTGTGCAGACAAAGGATGGAAAGCTTGATACTGCTGACTGTTTTTCAAATGATCTCCTTATTGACTAACGTTTTTGATGGATTGCTCAGATTCTAATTCAAGTGACAACTCTCATGCATATGGAGTTGGGTTGCAGCGGGATGAAGCTATGATAGTTCTTGATTTTTCTGTTTTTTAACAGGGTGATTGTATATACTTTTGAGGGTGGTTTCATCCACTTAGGCAACCTGATTTTTGTTTCTCATGTTCTCTTGATGGTTCTCGTGTTTGGTCTGATCTCTTCTACCACAGGTAGACTTTTGTACAATTTCTGTGAGTAATGAAAATCGTATATTTGCCTTTCCAAAAAAAAAAATTAGCTTTAAGCTCTTAAGTCCCATCACTCCCCAGAACTTGTTCTTTTGTTACCTTCTGAAGTGTTGGTCGAGCGTAACAAGGAAAGGATGCCTAAGCTATATAAGCATATGGGGCACGAGAAGTAAGCATTCAGAGAGAGAGAGAGAGAGAGATAGGGAAGGGAAATATATAGGTTTAAAAGGGCATAATGAAGCAAAAATAAAAAACATAAGAGGAATGTTTGAAATGAAGCACGCCAAGATCTAACGCAGTTCCCGGAGCTGAAATAGATTCTTTCAGGCGTGGAGGCAAAGGCTGGCAAAACTCCACCCACAGCCCTAAGTCCCAACCCTCCAAGCTTACCATGCACTCCTTTTTATTAATCTAATAATCACTTTAATTAATCAGCCTAATTACCCCAAAATACGTTCAAACTTTTCTTGCTATTGTTCCATAATTGAGAATATCCACATCAATCATGAAATCTCTATGATGTTTACGGTATTTTTTTTAAAACCAATAACAGTTAAGGATTAAACTAATATTCAAATCTCAATGCTGTCCCCTCCCTTCATAACTACAAGCCATTATCCCAAGGACGGCACCAAACTTTGTGACTTGGAGAGAGACTCACTACCAAGAAGAAATGTTGTGAAAGGAGAAAATGGTTGTCGTTTTGTAAGTTTAAATTTCAGTGCTTTTTAAGATGCTTTATCTGCCAGCTTCCATTCTCTTTCTATTCTTCATTTCTTCTATTCTTTTTCCATTCCTATCTGTTTTTTTTTTTTATCTTCGAAGTTCAGACTCCTATAAAAAGATTCCAGCCCATGATCCCTCCATCCCAAAATTTCTTTTAAATAGTATCATGGAATTAAAGAAGTAATTCACAGTTTGGTATGTAATTCCTGAAATGCGCTAATTACTGGGTGCAACCAATTGACAATTGGCACAGTGGGATATCATGGGAAAAATTGCTAAAATATAATAATGCTGGAAGAATTCTCATATACTATAAATTAAATGGTATGATGGAGATGAAAGACCCTACTCAGCTTCCACTTAATCAGTCTTTTTGTTTTTAAAAAACTATGAGGAAATAGCATTCCAAAATACTAAAAAAAACTTGGTGGCGGCTGAGGCAATACTCAATAGCATGACTGATATAACACCTTACTACTTCAAATTATGATTTCCAATTTCCAACAACTATTAAGGGAAACTATTGGTTTAATGTAGGATAACTAATTAAAACAATACAGCTTCATTAAGGGTAAGAAATTATATTATTGTCATAAAAAATGGTAGAAAACCAGTAGGTTGGAAGTCATGTACAGTGGGACAGATTTTCTTTCACCTAATATTCTATTGGGCTAAAACAGTGACTCAAATTTACATCCAGAGAACATAAGTGAAAGCCAATTAGGTCGACTGGCTTTCAGTTCCATTGAAACCTCAAGCTCACCAAGAACACTGTACAAAAAGTCAATTGTTTTCTTCGATTTGAAGGAGCAAAGTTAAGTCAAGAAGATTTCGATTTCGAAAGTTGAAAATGGCAGGAAGCACAGGCCTTGGATAGAAAATGACCTGACCATCTTCGATTGTTAAGTACTGAACTGGTTGCCCAACTCAAGTGTCTAAGTAAGTTACGAGTAAATTTATTTCCAACATGAGAATCAATGTAGATTAATTGTGTCTCTAGTTTTTTGGAAACTGGAACTTGACAGGAACACCAAATGGATCTTGAATCTCAACTGTGGAGAGTGAAAGCCATGGCAACATTTATAGAAAAAAACACAAGAGGAAGTAATACATTATCTTGTACAGTTTATGAACTCTAATTTAACTGGTTGAAAAGTAAGGGAATCCTCCTTCACTTATAGCATCCCTCTCAACAAAAATTGCTTTTGTTAAAAGAAAAGCCCTTACATTTAATCCCTCTATTTCAGGAAACTTTTCATTCAGTAGCCATTGGAAATCTGAAGACATAGTGATGCATGCTTTTCATTCTGTACTCCCTTTATGATGGATAAAGATTGAGGTATAGCAAGTGAATTATTTTTGCATTGTTTAACTTACCAATATGGGAATTTCAGTTGCTACCTTTATCTTTATCCATAAAAAAAAAAATAAAGGTATAGTACTAGTGATAATCAAAATGTGAAAGCAGGTTTCTTTCTTTCTCTCTTTTTTTTTCCCTTTATATTAAGAAAGTGATGGGAATTTTCATTGGTTTTGATGGCATGGATGCTTTGAATATTCTTAAACTGCAAAATCAACCATTTTAATAACTCTTAAAAGCATTGTCCTCCTCAATTTAAAACCAAAAAGGAAAAGCAGCTTTTCAGTGAAAAAAAAATGTTACCCATGCTAACTAATTAGTAGTAAAAGTAAAAACAAAAACATACTCTAGTAAAATCTTTTCCATGAAATGCTAGACCTAATCACACATAACCCCCACCTTATCTAAAAGAAATAAAAAGAACAAAAAAAAAAAGGAAACGCAATATATTGTATTGTCACTTTGCTTTCCTCATTAATGAATCTTTGTTTTTCCACCAAAAGCAATCGCTTCCTAGGACAGAATCCACGTGGGCAATAAGCTTGGTCTCTGTAGTTTCATAAGGTCATTTTCGTCATTCTAACATACACCCTCCACGACGCAACCCCTCATTTAATATCCCGCCATGTCCCTTCCTTTCCATTCTTTTCCTCTCACCCCAAACTCCAGAAAAAAGAAAAGCCAAAAATGAAAGCTCCCAACAAAATCAAACTGAAAACAAAGTTCTAGACAGAGAAAAAAGAGAGCGATCGTTTTTAGATTCTTGGCTGAAAAAAGGGAAGGATCTGAGTATGGCAAGCGGGTGGGTCAAATCTTTGCAATGCAAATCGAGAGCATTTGATGATGTTTACCATCCGAACCCGAAGCATTTGATACCCAGTTCCAGTTGCAGACGAAGTTCTCAAAGCATCAAAGACGTCATCGAAACGACCAAGAAAAAGCCCAAGAAATCCAACCCGAAACTACTTCCGAAGTCTAGCAGCAAATCCGAACCTGATTTGAATAATCCTCCGCCTGGACCTCGTCGGAGTAGTTCTCTACCTGCCCGTCCCGTTCGGAACCCTGACCCTGTCCTGCCCTCACTGACGGAGCTGGCCGAGGGTCACCCTTCGAGGAACGTCGTGGAGATTATTTTTCATACGAGTTGGAGTCCTAAGGCATTCACGGGGCGGATCGAGATGATTTTTAAAGTTCAAAACGGGCCGAGGACAGTGACCCGGTTTGAGGAGTATCGAGAGACGGTCAAGACTCGGTCGGGGTCGGGTGGTCCGGCTTCTGCTGACGAGGAAAATGCGAGGTGCGTCGCAGACGGGAACGAGGTCATGCGCTTCCATTGTCTGGGTCCCACTTCAGGGAACTGCGGGATGAACGATACGTGGCTATTTTCCGGAGGGAAAGGTGCGGCGATTTGCACGTATTCCGGGAGCGGCGGGGCCCACGAGAGCGCTGGAGGTGGGAGGGGGAGGAGGGCGATGTTGGTTTGCCGGGTTGTAGCGGGTCGAGTCTCGAAGACGGTAGGGTTCGGCTATGAGTCATTGCTGGATGGGCGAGTTGGCTACGACTCAGTGAGTGGTGACAACGGCGAGTTGCTCGTGTTTGATCCACGTGCGGTGTTGCCTTGCTTTCTTATTATCTACAAATTGTAAAAATAGTGGAAAAAAAAAACTCCTTTTTTTTGTTTTCCTTTATATATGTTTTTTTCTAATATTTTTTTTATGAGGGTGCATCTTCTTTTGTTGCATTTATCAACACAATTTTTTTCCTTTCTTTTTGGGGTTCAATTTTTTTCTGGGTTGTTTTTATGTGATTATTAGTAAAAAAAAATTGGGTTGATAAATGCTAATTGTTCACGTTACTGGACCCTTTGCTCTTCTTCTGTTCTTAACTGTTGTTAATTCATTAATTAGCCCAATTTACCGTTTGGCCTTCCCTCTTTTATCCTGTAATTGTATTTTGAATTTGAGTGCTCTTTAGGCCATTTTTGTCACTTGGTGCCATTTTCAAATTTGTTGACCTTAAGGATGAAGAAAATTGACTAATCAACGGATTTGATTTGATGTAAATTAGGTGATAATCGCGGTAGTTGTGGAGGTTTGGAATAGAATTTTCAGGTTGGTTCAAAGCCATTGCTAGGCCAAGAGGAAGTCACCATGAGTCTTGAA
Organism: Theobroma grandiflorum; assembly: GCA_036013995.1. Classification (NCBI taxonomy): domain Eukaryota; kingdom Viridiplantae; phylum Streptophyta; class Magnoliopsida; order Malvales; family Malvaceae; genus Theobroma; species Theobroma grandiflorum. The sequence goes on along the minus strand of CP142131.1, from coordinate 4,019,602 downwards.
ATTTGTCATGGTCGGTGGAGTATAATTACAGGATTTCCGATTGAGAAGCATAATACTAGTACTGATGTTTTGGGGGACCAAAAAAGCTTATCGTGATGATGGTTAGGACCCAAGAATTGATGAAGATCTACGATTGGATCGGCAAAAGTGGATCGTTTGTTAATGATTTTGCCAAGAAAAGAGAAGGGAAAAAGATTACACGGGCTTTTCAGGGTTATAGTTCCATATTCAAAGTTGCTTGTTAATGAGTAAGTGGAATGATAATCAAACCTTACCTTTGCTCTGTATTTTTGCCATAATCTTGGATTTTCCTGGATTTTGTTGTTAAATCTGTAGTGGTTTTATCTTTTTGTCTCATCCTGAAACCCAGAAGCATCATAATCAGAGAATGATTAAATAAGTCCAGCAAAGATCTCTTACTTATATTTTGGCAGAGCAATCAAAGTCTACCATGGAATATCGCCAGGTTGAATAGTCGCCCAGTTTGGCAGTCGATTTCGGCGAGAAAAGCGAAATAATGAAACTTTTCAACATGGAATGGAGCATTCAATGCTGGCATTATTATCAGAAATGGAACTAACAAAAACAGACTGCAATTCTCACCTACTTTGTTCTTTATTATTTACTTCCCTTGGGAGAAAAATGAAAGGCTGATAGGTGGTGTACCGTCACATCTTTGATGGGCACTTACGAACCATGTGTCGTCCAATCCTAATTTTTGCCATCTGTCTGCTAAATTAAGGAAAGAAGCAACCAACATTTCTAATTATTTTTAAGAATTCAATAGTTTTGAGACCATCATTTTCTGCACAAGGTTTAAGTATCTGGCGATTCTTAGAATAGAGAGAGTAAACAGATAAGAAAGACATCATTTCTTGTCTCATAATGCAATCGAATAATTAAAAAAACACAGTGGTATATGAAAGCGGATTGTCTGTCTCCACAATGACTTAACCCCAGCAATCACTTACAATGCTACTTGGAACTAGGAATTAGTTAATCTCTCCCTCTCTTTGTGCCGATGATATTTCGAACATTCAGTAGTAGAATCTTAGAAGCATGTTTGGCATCCAAAGCAGGGTATCGTTCATTGCATTTTTTTTTTGTATCACCCGGTCCTCTGACAGATTTCAGCGGATCTGCCAACAGAGCGATTGTCGTGAGAGCGGTGGGGGGGTTTCAGGGCCGACATGGGGCAGCTTTGTTTGTAGAATGGGTTCTATCAAAGGCCCCTTTCTTGCCCTTCCACCGATGGTTTTGGTGTCCAGACAACAAAGCAGATCGACACAAGGCAACCCTCCTAATAAAGGCAAGGTTCAATTTCAATCAAATCTACCAGCTACCTACAGGCAGACGGGAGCTAAAACCAACAACAAAAGGTTTGGAGCCAAAATGATAAGAGAAGGGAAAATACTATGTAATAATCCCTTGAGACAAAACTGGGGCCTTCACAATATTCTTGTACGTCTGACTCTCCACTACAATTGATCCTACTCAAAACAAGCCTTCCTTCATCACTTGATGTAATGGGACACGGTTCAAATTAACCATTCTACTTAAGATGATGGATTCAATTTACCAAGATGAATGATAAATTTGATCTACCGCCCCTAGTAGAGTGGTAATTTGGACAGATGATAAATTGTGACGAGGGCAGAGTCAGCGACAAGATCGAGGTTGAAGTCACTCGAGCATCTATCATGATAAACAATATATTCACAGGAAGGCAGAATGGCTTTATATAAATTCATTTCTTAAATAAAAAAAAAAATGAGAAAAATCCTACAAGCATTTCTCAAATCCAGCCCTTTGCATGAATTCATTGATTCTGTGCTGCTAGTTGAAACAAAGGTTCAATCACCAAGGTTTATCTAAATTCACTAATGATGAAGAGAGTTCAGGTAAAAACAAAAATAGATTCCGAATGAAAAGTAGCTATCCATGGCGCTCTAATGTACTACTTCTCATTATCCTAGCACCGTTTCAAGCAGACTGTATCATCAGCAAGGATCAATGGGATTCCACAAGTACATATAATGGCTTTCCATTCAAGCGCTCACGACCCTACAAAATTCACCAAATTTAAATATGTATAATTAAAAAGATTCGTCAATTGAGCCCCAAAACCAAAGAGACATAAGTATAGAAATATCCACCAAAGATAAATTTATTTGCCCGATGTATGATTCATGTCAATCAAGAAGCTCTGCAGTTACACAGTATCTCTATAAATATCTCTATAACTATAGTCTTACATATAACATCATTTTCACATTTGGCTCCTTGGCAGACTTCCTTCTCATCACATGCAATATAACCACTGACACAAACAGTTAACAGCGATTTCGACTATAGTTAGGACCAGTTTGTTCTTTTTTCTGCTATTTAAATTAATGGATTATCTAAACAAAATGCTGAAGGATAACATGACAATTACAAAGCAGATTCTTTGAAATAATAATGAAAGTAGTTAACAATTCTGAATAAAAGACAGGATCCAAAAATATAAACCATGATTTAAGCGGTTATTCAACTCTTCTGCAACTAAGGTTCAGGGATTCCATGCCTTCTAACAGTAAAAATGTTAATATTTCCACATTCATGGGATCATTAAGTCATCTGGACCATCACTTCAGAGCATTATTAGAATATTGTAAAGTCATGCACAAGCCTTAGAAGCAAATAAACAGAAAAATTATGAAAGGCAATCGAACATTCAAAATCAGCTATTCTGCCCAGGCAAATTCCTCCTATTTCTAATCTTCCATCAACTGTCAAATGTATGCATGTTTTACAGATTCTTTGCACTTGTGTGCTTTTGTGTGTGTACTATATGTGTTCATGAGAGCAAACGGATGCACAGGAATACAGGAAATAGCCAAGATGGACAATAAATCACACACCTTTAAATCTGGTAACTCAATAACACAAGCGCATTCAACTACTTCTGCTCCAACACGTTCTGAAAAGATACATTTATAGTGAATGGTCATTAATCAGGAAGAGACAAATGCCATCTTCTTGAAAAGAATAAACAATTTCATAAAAGAATGTAAAAAAATAAAGTCAATACCCATACAATAGATCATAGATCATATATCTTGTTACTTACCATGGACATGAAAATTAGTTTAATTTGCCAACAGAATCTGGCAGATATAAGTTACATAAATAACTCTACCAAACAGGTGAATGTGGTGCATATAAGTATATAAATACACAAACCTACCATATGAGCATATAATCTTGATTCTAACAGCTATGATCATCTTAATCACATACAACACAAGACTTGCACCGAATGTCACCTAACCTGCTAGGTTCTTCTGGCCAAGACACCTCTCTTAATTACTAAAGTCATCAGCCTACCAAACTGAGATTTCATGTGATGGGCATCTTGCCAAAACAGTACTGCTAAAAACATGCCGTAGATTCAGATGATTCATTAGGCAGTCTTTCTTGTAAAATGATCCCCATTTAGTTATTGCAAACTATATTCAGCTTTTAAATAGCTAATAAACTTCCTGTTTGTCTTAAGAGTAAATAAGATTACCCAGTAAGTTCATAGCAGCACAGAGAGTGCCTCCAGTTGCTATCAAATCATCAACAACCAAAGCTTGCTCGCCAGGTTCAACAGCTCCAACATGCATCTCAAGACAATCCCTTCCATATTCCAGTACGTACTCTTCTGAAATAACTTTACCTGACACCGTTGCAAAATTTATAAAAACAAACATCCAAGTTAGTCATAACAAACTCTAGATTTTACATGTTAAGCAAGCATAAATCTAAAAGATATGAACATAAAGAAATATACTACTCAATGTGCTTTCAAATGTCCTCCCCTGACAGGACATTACACATGACGTAATCAGAAAACCATAAATGTACAACAGAACAGGAAATCAACAAAGCTATAAAACCACAGAATAACAGACAATAGATTATGTCACCATATTAGTGGCAACTCCAAGAAACATGCACCTAACTTCAGCATTTTCGGTCCATCAAATATCCAGTGGAGTGCATGTTTATCACAGAGCATGAACTATGTTCTCTATTATAACAATAAAACAAATAGTGGATCAAGCAGCACTAAGTCTCTGTTCCATAACAGATATATATAGAATTATAAATTATCTTGTATAACCGCACACTAGCAAAATACTGCAGAATGATGAATATTACCAGGCAACTTCTTTGGTTTTCTCAAAGGAACAAACTTTGCTCCAATTTCCAATGCGATGGGAGGACCAAAAATGAAACCCCGAGCTTCTATACCTGAGATATAAAAGATCATTTTTCAAAACACAAGCTTTCTTATTATCATCTATAGATCCAAGATACAACACAGTATACAAGAAGGGGGAAAGGACAAGTAAATGCACATAACAAAGACAATCCAGTAGCAAAAGACTAGAGATGATATCAAAGCAGTAGAAAAATACTCCTGATGTCTACATCTGTTAAGAGAATAGTTAGAAACAGCCCTACCCTGACACTCCAAGAAAAAAAAATCTAAATGACACAAGAAACATATTGGAGATCCATTTAAGTCTAGGATGAACTACTTCCACATGACATGACCTTATAGCTCAAGTAGTGTAAAATGGAACCAATTGATAGCAATAAGAAGCATAAACAGGATCAGCGAAGAAAGGCTCTCTAACAGAAAATATTGATGCTTGATCAAATTTTTATCATGAAAAAAAGAATTATATTAGTTCAATAACAGTTTATTGCAAATTTTTTCAGACATTGAATCCAAATCATATTTAAAATGACACCATATTGAGTCAAATGGGAAAGGGGTTTGAATTCCAAGGCAACCAAGTGCAACATACTCCCTCATTCTTGTTTGACAAAAAAAAAAACACGGGGAATTTGGCCTAACCAACTGGCTAATATTAACCAGAATGGTGATAAGATATTATCCTTATCTCCAGATGGAGATGCTGCAACTTTCCATGCAAGACCACCAAACATCTAAAAAGGCTCCACAAACACAAGAAGACAGCCGAAGTCCACATTAGCACACAAAAAGACAAATTCTAATGCACCTACAATAAGACAGAGCACATGAGTATTAAATACTTAAAAATTATTTTCATTTAAAATAAAAAAAAATGACCAAGGCCCCTATCAATGATGAGATCATCAAAACCTTGCTAACTTCCTATAACTTTGTCGGAGAAACAGTTGGTGCTTTTGGAGTTTTGCCACAAGGCATGAGAAAAACCACAGCACGTTATCATTTAATTTATCAATGTAGACACTAATCAATCAAAACAATCAGTTTAGAGATAAATGCTATGGAAATAGAATTTGCTTCAGCTACCATAGTGGAGTTCTGATATTCATCAATCCCCTGCATCTCATTCATCACTTACATAAACTTCATGCAACTAAATCAGAAAATGGCAATAACTAATTAAGGGGAAAATGGAGAAACACTATTCCAATTACTTCATTACTTAACTTAGGCGGCCAATCTCCAGGATTGATTATAGGTAAGAAAAACAACAAACGCATCGCCAAAAAATGGCATCAAGTCATCCAACAGTAAGAGAACACATATCCACATTATGGTTCTATACTAGCTTAAAAAATAATCAAAAAAAGGGGCAAGAGGGGGGGTGGGGGGGGAACGAAACAAGAAGCTCCAATTACAATTTACATCATCAGGGTCCACCTCAAGTAAGGTGGGCATCCATTACCAACCACCATCAAGCCAAATCAGATCCAAGCACATGCCCACGACAACAATGTGTGTGTGTGTGTGTGTGTGTGAGAGAGAGAGAGAGAGAGAGAGAGAGAGAGAGCAAATGAGAGCCGCTCAAACTGGAAAAGAAAAGAAGTTCAAGAGAGAGAGAAGGAGAGGGGGAGCAATCAATGGCACAACCCACTAGCAAAGGGTGATAGTCAAACGTGAAATGAGATCTAAAACCCCCCCAAAAAAAAAACAGAGTCACTTCCATTCCATAATCCCTAAAAGAGCATTCCAAAAGACCACCAGAAACTTATGCAACTTGAAGGGGCATATCCCTTTTACTCCTGTTTCTACAGAACCTACTTTGCCGTAAGCATGGACCCCACCCTCATTGGTGCTAATCAAAGAGTGACAAAAAAGGTTCTTAAAAAGCTTTGGATCAAATCTTTAGCACATCAAGAACCATAATAGTAACAAAATAAAAATGCTTTCATTAGGATCCTTATCTTCCTTCACTTTCTTTTTACCTGCAACAACTGAAATGTTCTTCCCTTTGTATCTCTCAACGAACAAATCCACTGTGTCTTTGAATGCTTTAGGATCCAGTAACAGAGTAGTTATATCTTGAAACATGATACCTGCCATTTTCACCATTAACAAAACCAAATTTACAATCTTACATAAACAAACCAACATAACAGCGAACTCGTTTAGATAAATCACGCAACTTCCTTTCAAAATGAGAAATTCCAAGTTTGAATTGGGTAGAAAAGTCATATCAAGATAAATAAACTTTTCGTTAATTATGTTTGTTTATATGATTCCAAGCACTGGAAAAACAGGATTTCAAACCTTTTGTCCATTTATTCACATTTTTATAGCAACCATAGAGAGTAAACCCCGAACAGAAACAGAGTTTATAACGGAACAAAGAGACCAATAAGCTATTTTATTTTGAAAACCGAGAAGGAATAGAAAACGAGAGAGGGAAGAGAGGAACCTGGTTTGGGAAAATCGGGGACTACACGAATCTTGGATTGGATGCCATGGATACGATGATCTTTGTCTCTGTAAGCCGACATTGTCTATTGTTTTTAAGCAATCTATCTATCTTCTATCTATCTCTCTGTCTACTTATCTTATTTTTATCTCTCTCTATACCATGTAAGCAAAGAAGAAAGAAACAACACCAGGGAACCAAAACAAAACGGCAAAGCCTTCCCTTTCTATCGACTCTCTCACTCCCTTTGTTTGTTGCTTTAATATTTCTGATTTCTCGCCCTCACAAACACATAAACACACCCTTAAATTAAAAACACAGAAAGTGGGTATTTATAGGAGGAAGAAGAAGAAGAAGACTTGATTTGCTGGTGAGGGAAAAAAGAGAGAGCGGGAGCGAGGAGGAGGAGGCTCTCTGCACAAGAAATATAGAGAGAAAGGGAGAAAGAAAGAAATCTTTGCTTCGATATAAGTAAGAGGCGAGAGAGAGAGAGAGAGAGAGAGTAAAAAAGAGGTTAAAAACAAAAAGCGGAATCACGAGGCCCCCCTCTCTTTTTCCCTTTCCTTATTTGCAGTTTTTTTTTCCCCTTTCTTTCTCTGCTTTTTTCTCTCTATCAGATGCCTCTCTTGTTTATCCTTGCCTTGTTTTTTTCTCCAGTTTTTGGGTTTCAAGTGTTTAGCGTACGTAGCCGCGGCTCGCCGTTGGGAGTGTTTCGCGCGCTCCTCGAGTTGGGCTAAATGACGTTTATGTCCCCACGTTTTCCCTTAACCCCTACCTTGTCCTCTTTTTCAGCATGTACAGATAATGTGATAAAATTTTTTAGGAATGAAATCTGTATTCCCTCGTATCACCTTAGGGAGAAAGCGATCCTCTTAAGTCTTTATCCAAAAAAGACAAAGGAATGAAATCCTAATTATATGGAAAGATATTTATGGATGAATATTGAATATAAGGAAATACAGCCCTCTCTTTCCTACTGCTACATCTATTCCAAATGGGTTGAGGCTGTATTTTGCGGCTTATGGCGCATGCAATCTCAACTCGAATCTTTGAACCTAAACCCGAAAGCTTTAACTCAGTTTTCGTATTGTGCATGCAGAAAATAAACCAAGACTCAGTTTCCCCCACCGGAGAAGCTTAGCTTTGACTCTCACAGATCAAACAAGTCTCTATCATAATTTTTTTTTTGTTCATTTGAATTTTATTGAGGCGTATCTACCATCTCCTCCCAGAGATGGTAAACGAAGGTAATCTAAGGTTGTTCACCGTATTAATGTCCAAAAAAGCTACTGATCAATGAAATTCAAGAAAAGTTAGGACAAGGAACGATGGGGACTGATAACCACCTGTGAATCTTGAACAAGCATAAAATTTCTTGACCAAAGGAAAAAAAAAAAAAAAAAAGTTAACTTTGTAGACTTAAAGCTCTGGGGGCAGTCGTTTGTCATATCTTATACGCTAGATCTTTTTGACAGATAGTTTGTTAAGTGGTCCAGTTCAGTGATGTGAACAACGAAAAATTTCAACGTCAAGTTACAAATTTGCAGTTGCAGGAAGACAAATGCTTTTCTCTACTTTTTGTCTTTCAACTGGTATTAGTCTCGTGTGTTGGTTTTCCACGTTTAGTTTGACAGCTCTTAAAAGGAGAGAAGATTTTTTAAGGTATACAGTAACTAGTTCTAGAATGAGTTAAAAAGACAGATGATTTTGCTTGTTGGTGTTGGAGCTACTTTAATCTAAAAGAATATTTGCTTCAATTATTGAACCAATTTGCAAAGAGGCGAAGGCCAGGGACCAAGTAAAGAATGTATTGTTTGATATATGTCCAGATGATCATACCTATATTTGATAACATGAACAGGTTTTGCCTTGCCTAATTAGTAGTTTAAAATGGGTCCAAGCTAATCAAAGTGATTTCAGGATTGCCTTGCCTTACAAGTCATGAGTTGAAACAGAAATTAACGAACTAAGGGTCCACATGCCGCTCTTAATTAACCAGTGGGAAATTACTGATGAAAGCTTGAAAAATCTTTGCCCTTTGTTAAGGAGGTTTAGCCCAACCACCTTCTCGTTACTTCGTATTAATCAACTTTTTCTGGTGTGGAATTGAGTGCTCCCCTCCCTTCCTCTCCTTTTCCCAGAATATTATTACGAACTCCATTTCTACTCACTTCTTTTTAAGAATTTGATATTCTCTGGAGAATTATATCTCTTAAACCAACAATGAAAACCATGAAACAGCTTAATTATTGAACAAAAGGAGTGGCAAAATTGCTCTTTTGAATCGAATAGAGGGGTGATTGTATATAAATAAATTAACGACGGCTTCCCCAATGCCTTGGTGAAGCAGGCATATGACTATGAGCTAGCGGGCAGCAGTAACAAATGTGCGAAGAGGCAGAGACCCCAAAAAATGAAAATGAAATTTTGGGAAGGTTGGGGTTGGGCCTGCCGATACCACCAACAGGTCTCTGACAAGCTGCCGTATCTCTACCTCTGTGACTGTTTAGCAAGGGTTCCTTTCATATCTGTATAGCAATATTTTGTGGGCAGCTCTCATGAGTCTCATCTCTTTCACATTAATCAAAACATCCTTTTCTCATTACAATGCAAGCATTTAATTAGTAGCAACAGAGCACCTGCCTCTACCACCATTGCCCTTAATAAAGCAGAGAGCAAGCAATGACAAATTTCTATCGTATATATAATGGATTTGCATATTCCGCATACAAAATATACCTTAAATTGAGGACAGCGACCTTAGGGCGTTTAGCATTCTTCCCTTCCCTTCTTATATAAAGTAACAAGCCACCAGCTCAGGAGGAAGAATCTATCCCTTCTCTTCCAGAAACACGTATACTTGTATCAGAAACTAGATCTGTGGTACAGGTAAAAGGTAAATTGTCTCTCTCGAAATATTAACAAAAAGAATTCCAAGTCAAATCAAGAAGGGTGAGGTGAAGGGATTACTTAGAGTTTCTAATTAAGAAAGCCAATTGAAATGCAAATAATATAATAAAGATAAGTTTTCATCATCAACTCAAAAAAAAAAAAAAAGAGTTAAATTTCATAAAGTGTAAATATTATATATAATTCAGAATTAATGTCAAAATATGTTGGACTGCTAATATGTGAACCTCAGGTCCTTACTGTTTCCTTGTACTACTACAGCTTGTAGCTGGTTGCAACAAGCCTAATGTTTCAGCTTGGATTCGGACGAAACTCTATATTGCTTGCTAATTCACGCAAATTTTATAAGCCAAAGCTTCTGGCCGTTGCTATCCATATTTTTGCCATTTAATTTACAAAAAAATAAAGAATGAGATGCCCTACTCCTATCCACGCAATTTCAGTGTATAAACAAGCATCTAGATTATTATGAAACTCATAGGAACCACAAAAGGTTGAATGATAGAAATTCGTTTAATTCAATAATTCATTTATACGGTTTTGTTTTTATTCATTGATTTTTTTTATATTTTTTAAATCAAAGTGCCTTTTTTTTAAGTTTTACAATATGGTTGATATTTGAATTTTATTTATTTTTTTAGATTTTTCGTTAAGCTTAGTTAGCACGAGATTTTCAAGTGTTTATTTGTATTGTTTTTTTTTGGTGTTAATAAAATTTGTTTTTTTTTTTAAAGTTTTTTCACCTCTCAATCTTTATATGTACATAAATTTAGAGTTCAAATACGGTAACTTTTTCCTATGCTAAAATATATATTTCTCTTTCCACAAAAGATTAAAAACAGAGGGGGAAAAAAAGTAAAAGTGAAAAGGTGTACAATATGAAAATCCATGTATGCTTTTCACCTGATTTTGGGATTAGATTACTAGAAAATGTGAGGAAACTCTAAGTTGAGGTTTTTATAGATGATGGACCCTATAAGGCAACGAAATATCCCTTTCGGCTTTAGCTGCCCCGCAAATTTGCATGTAACGGGCGGGTTTGTCAATGGAGCAATAATAACTCTAAGGATTAGGTGATTCCATTATTGAGATTCTGTGATGATTATTGCTATTTTGCATTTCATTTTCTTTGTCACCAATATCTTCGTGATCTTTTGTGGGGGGTTAGATCTTGCAAGATTGTGTGTGCTTTTCACGGTACTATTTTCTCAAATTTGACCTATTAATTTGACGTACGTACTGCAAAGGGATTCTTATAAGTAAATTGATTGACATATTGTCAACATTTTGTCAAATTATTCTTTAACTCACTTTAATGTTATCAGTTCTATTACGATAATGACATTGAAAAATTTAAATTTTCATGTTGATGATTGTGGGAAGTGGGGGGAGAGGTCTACTCTGCATCATATATATGCAGCCCCACCTTTGATTTGACTTTTGGAAAAAAAATGAAAAATGGATAAATTGGGATTTGCTTATATGAATATATGGGATTTACTAAAGATTTATACCCGTAAGCAAGAGCAAATTTCCCTTGTATGAACGTTTGACTCTTCCTCATCTATTCTAAAATTTGATTAGAAATTCTAATTTCAAATCTTAATATTCTCTTTAAGAAAATGGCAGGTGGAAATATCAGTACTTTACTTTTTTTAATTTACTTTATACTCATATAGTACATATGCAAGTAGATGTAGTTGTAGTATTTGGTTCCGTTCCTCTTCTGGTCATTTCATAAGAGTAACGACATGTGCATGCATGGCTTGGCTAGCACAAGGCCCCGAGGCCAAGATCCGGAGAGCTAACGGGTAAAAAAGCTAAAGCCAAAATATTTCCCTTCATCCGAGTAAAGAGCATAGCAAGCAAAATTAGAGGCTAGAGGGACACATCAATCCATTCTTTTGTTTGATTTGGTAACCACATCAATGGACTCTTTTAAGGGTCATCTCTTCTCTGAGATGGCTACCAGCCCCTCAAAGAAGAAGGAAGAAGAAGAACACAATATGACATAAATCTTTTTATATTTTTCCCCCTTGGAATCAAATAACCCGAACAAAGTCACAAAATAAGTTTTCCTCGGCCAAGGGAAAAACGAAACCTACACCACGAGGATGTTGAGAGAGATAATTCGGTAAACAGAAAGAAGGAAGCCAGGAGAAGACAAAGGAGGGTCGGGTCCCAAAATGACCGCCGAATAGTTAATACGTAACAGTGACCCCAACTTTTCGCGAGAAGCCGCAATTATCAGAAGAAGGAAGAGAGAGAGAAAAGTGGGACAGGGCCAGACACGTGCAGTTCACACGCTAGGATCCACCTGGGGTCAGTGTTGGTTTGCTGACGTGTCACAATCATGGTCCTTCTGCCCATGTCCGGCCACACAACCAACAGCGATCAGCGGGGTCTATCAAAGATTCAGGAAAATAACCTTTTGTTTCTTGCCTGAAAACTATCTCTCGATAATTCTATTTCCTAGTAATTTTTTTCCCTCTTATGTTGTGGCTAATGCTTATTATTTTTTTAACCATATATTCCCAATTAATCCAGATTCAAATCGAAATTTTAATACTAATAACTGAAATTAAGAGCCTTTCAAAAAAAAAATAACTGAAATTAAGAAATCAAGCAAAAACCCTATAAAATGGGTCCTAAAGTTTCATAATTACTTATAAATTAGTCAAGAACGTGATGCAGTACTTTTTTACCAGCTTTGACAGGGAGACAATTTTTGTGAGTACGAGGGGGTGGATCTTTACAAAAGAAATAAAATAAAGTGGACAAAGGTGTAACACCCAAAATGGGAGGTTCTATAAGAAGTGAATGATGGTGTAAAATTGTCCATCCTCATCATTTGCAAGTAAAAAAAGAGTCCACGCAATGATTCAATGTGATGATGACAGTACGTGGGCAATGAAAGACTTCGGGGGCAATAAGCCGCTCTTCGAAATCAATCGAATCATGATTTGCAGTGAAAATTTTGTTTCTGTAACTTTGAGTTTTGTGATTCACTCGTATTACCCTTTTTTTTAAATAGTAAGGAATTTCATTAACAATGGGTGTGAAACCTCACATTCCTGAGCAAAACCTCCATACAAGAATCACACGATGACAGAGGATTGGTTCGTATATCCACTTTATTTGCAATATAACCAAACAAAACTCGCTATTCGTAAACATGGCAGTAAGCCATCCTGTACAAAAGAGAAGCCAAAAAATGCCCCACAAACTTAAGGGGGAGATCAGTGTGCATCAACACTAAACTCAGAAACTGTCCCTATAATACAAAAGCAGCAGGACCTCCCCTTGAACAAAGAGATTCACTCATTATTTGATCACATATAGAAACTTTTTTCGTTAAATTAATTACTTGACTTCGTTTAGAGCGAGAATTTGATATTAAATTTCACATTAGAGTATAATTATACGATCGTTAATGGTAATTATAGTTTGGTGTCAGATTTAGGTACAAGTTTAAAGAAAAGGAAAAAAAGCGGGGAGGGGAGGCCATTAATTATTTAATTAAATCCAGACCATATATTCCTTTGAAACCAAATCCAAATTAAACAAGAACCACAAGAAAACCCTATATTATGTATTATACAGAGCAGAAAGAATCGTTGTCAAGACAGCCTCACCCTAAGGCATGAAATTTGTCTTAAGCGGCGGCAGAAACTGCTGTTTTGCTGTCGTTTTATTAGTTTATGCATGCAATTGGTTTGGTAGTGGCTTTCTACAATGTGGACCAATATATTTCTATTTGTCAAAGCCTTTTCTGTTCGTTACCTTCCGAAAAAGAACATGCGTTTATGTTGTTATTGTTTTTCCTCCTTATAAGCAAATCATATGGATAATGTTCTTATATTTTGAATACGACAACTTGCTCCATAAAAACATTGTTTAGAGTGTTGAGTTGGGGGGGATAAAATATTCCAAACTAACAAAGATACTAGAAATTACTCCAAAGGCATATGCCCATGTCGGCTGACAAGGCCGTCGATTTCTACTGTGTTTCAATTTAATGAGAAATTTTTTGAGATGAATAGCTTTCGCTTAATCCATGGATAAGGGACAGGAGTTAAGGAATTATCTTGTTCGAGTTCAAAACTCAAATAAATTAATTACGCTTGCGTTGAGATGGAACCATAACAATGAAACCAACTCATATATATTAATTAAATATTAACATGTTTTAATTATGGAGAATACTATGATCAATAAATGTTAATTGATACCCCTAATTATATTATCAGATGTGGACTCATACGTGCCTCACCTACGTGGCCAGCGTGAGATCGTGATGATGCTTGCAGAGGTAATTGACGCCTTTTATTTATCTTTGAAAATAATAGGCTGAAAATAACTCAATAGGCACGTATATATGTATATATGTATAGACACGAATATATAACATCTTCCTTCCAAGTGTATAAAATTTGGTGGAAACTTCCGTTTTTGTTATTGCATCAGCATGAGCAATCCTTCAAGCTGGCAAAGACAACGGTAGTAATTTGGACGATTTATCAGGGGTAGAACGGGTACAAGGAAATGCAGGGAGCGTACAGTTATTATTATTATTATTGTAGGAATTAAAAGCCTTTAGTGGTTAGGAGAGAAGCTGTTGGGCAGTGTAGGGTACTAGTATAACAGTATAGGGGTAGGGTAGGGTAGGGTACCCTACAAACCTAAATAAATTGTGCAGGAGGGGAGAGTGAAGGGGGAGGTTCTGCTGGGTTTTGGTACTTAAAATTGTGGGGATATCTCTTTGGAAGATAGCCCAGAGATCTCGTTGTCCCCACTTTCCCCATCCATGTCCCCCCCCACACACCCATCAATGCAATCTAATGTGCAGCACCAAATACGCCTTTTGCTATGTTGTTTCTATGGGACATTTTTGTGATATCATTGGGTGATACGCTGTTGTGGCTGTGGCTGTGGCTGTGCCACTCAAATTAAACTACGTCGATAACTCATCAACAGTTGTCTCTAATTTGCTTGCTGCTTTAGACCTCTCCGTTGTCCCTTTCGGACACAAAAAGATTTCCAATCTAAGCTTGTCTTATTTTGATTCTTCCCAAAACAAGATTCATACTACGTTGTCAGCTTTAGACGTTCCTCATGTTCAGTTTTACTATGATCAAATTGGATATATAATCCAAGTGATTTGCAGGATCTCCAGATAGAAACTTTAAACTTATAACAACCTGTCATTTTGAAAGTTGGGGACGTGACTAAGTTTAAGTTAAATGTGTTCACAGTCTGAGTATAGTTTGATCTCGTGTTTGGAAGATGATAGCATTCGAGATCTGATTTCAGATTTTGTACAGAGCTTCACATGGATTTAATTGGTATGGTCACGATCACATTTTATCTCTTAAAGTACTCCCTCTACCTCTACCTCTACCTCTACCTCCGCCTCTATTAATTAATTAAATAAGAAGCATTTACAACGATCTTGCAAACATGGCTTTCAAGAAAGATATTTCTTTCATTTAGCCAATGAAAAAGTTTGGGCTGTCTGTCTCCAACCCAAAGACCTGAAACGAAGCAGTGGAATGGAAGCAGCAGAAATTGAAAAGAAACCATTATGTCTTTGGTACTCTGGAAACAACCAAAACGAGTCAAACTGAGCAGTTGCCAACTCAAACTTGCAAGGCAAATGCATGGATAGGACAAGCAGAGATTCAGTTACCTTGCTGCCTTGTGCAGGCCTGCCTGCAGAAAACTGCAGAACCCCAAACTGAAGAAATCCCCATTGATCAGAATTCTACAGTAATTATTTATTTATTTATTTTTTCCCTTGGACAGTCAGACAAATGTGGATAATACAACTAATAGAATGATCTTTAATAAATGTACTGAAGCTTTTTGGTGCATGATTAACCACTCAAATTATGCTGTTTTGGACACGTATCACACTAAGGTTAATTGATTATTCTTTTGGATTTGACTTATTATACTGTCTTGTTTATTCTTTTTTTCTCTTTTCAATTGTACATCATAAGAATGTTCCGTGATTCACTCAATCATTGATAAATTTTTATCTATGGGTTATCTTGTCTTGTGCTTAATAAAGAATGTGTCACACATGCATAGCTAATCCAATTTTTTTTTTTATTATTTCTGTTAATGGCATTGAGATGTACTAGTATTAGTACTATTTCTTTTTTGGTAAAGTATGATAATCTTGAAATGTTAAAGTTGATTTGAAGGGTTCATGGGGATATATGATTGTTAGTAGGAAAATACATCTAGTGGTTGATTTTCCAGTAATTAATTGGTGTTGGTTAATTAGTATTCTAACATTGAATTATTAATCGGTCAAGAAATGCTGTCTCCACTCACAACAAATTCTTTGCTGACACCGACTCCCAAGAACTTTTATCAAGGGAAATAAAAATCATAGCAACTAAACTTTTACCCAACTCCTTTTTAACACACAGAATTCTCACCACAACATATATGCATGAGAATCAACAAATCAAATTTGAGAAGTTGTTATTATTGCTTGGATTAGTTCATCCATGATTAAGTAAATTATTAAGATGATTAATTTACCGAAATATCTCATTTTAATTTGGTAAATTTACGTGATAAGAAGAGCTTATTTAATTATTTTTTTATGTTTATTGGTTGCTTTTTTTTTTCCATACAATTTGCTTAGGTTTCTACCTTGACATAATTAAGTAAACACTAATCAACTAAGTTCTCTCCCATAATTTAATGTCTTTGATGATTATTCATTAAGAAAAAGAGGTACTTTCAAAAGACAATCATGGTTTTAATTACGGTTTTTGTGTTACAATTTTCTAGCCTTGGGAAAAAAAAATTTCCCTTGGCCATAAAAGGATCAAAGACTTATGATATTTTGGGCCTACCACCCAGGGAAGCTTAGCCATCATTAGTGGCTGAGAAGAAACAACAGATGGTGCCTGCCCAACTTTATACTACACCTCTGCTTGTTCTACTCAATATATTCCACTCATGCATCAAACGATTAGGGAACCCATGCATCATATGAAAAGGTCGGGTCAGCCCATACTTGACAAATCATATTTGCTTGATGGACCTTCATGATTCCAAGTAGAAATTTCATGATCAGGAGATCTTAAACAATTCAATTAAAAGATTTTTCCAAGTCATAGATTTCTTCAAGCAACAAGAAGAGTATCCAATGTGAGTGTAATCAGTAGGGCAAACAAATCACTTGTACCCTTAAATATATTTATCTAGAAATGTTGAAGCAGGAACAAAGGAAAGCATTTCTTTGAGATGCAAATGAAGGCCCTTCTCCTAAAGAGAGCAAGTAAATAACTCTTTCAATGTCACACTTTTACTTGGACAAGTAAACATGTTGCTCCTGTTTATCTGCCTCCAGCTTTAAGCCCATCTAGGAAATGTTTGTGTTCAGAATTAGTACTGGTCGGCCATTGGTTCTTTGAGTGATAGCCCTCGGCCCTGAGTTCTTGGATGAAGTTGGACTTTGGTCTTTAGCGAGGAGAGGCCATAGCCATTGCATTTCCATGCCGCACAAGACTTTGCCCTTTATATGTTTCTGCTGACTAAATTGGGAGAAGATTTTCCTTTTTTTTTTTTGGATATATAATATGAGAAATTGTTAATTTGTGTTGCCATTGAAAGAGCATTAAAGGAAGTTTACCGAGAACTTGATTCGTTTGTGGGTCATAATGAATTAGAAATTTCTGCTTTCAACTTCATTGGAATGTAGGAATACTAAAGAACATGATTCAGGACCATGTTATGCAAGGCTGGAACCATAATTTCTTTCTTCAACGAGAACTCAATGGTCAATTAACCCAGAGAAGGCCAATGATGGAAGACAATCATTTTCTGATTTTGAGAGGATCAAATATATAGGCCGGAGCGGGGTTTTGTTACGAATGATGATGCAATAATCAACTTATGCTAACATTTCTTTTGAAATTTCCTTGATTTAAGATGAAGGTGCACTATCTTAGAACTTAATTCCCCATACAAAGTGCTTATCTCTCAGGGACAGTTCTTAAAAAACTGAATGAACATTTTTAACTGAAATATGTACGATGATTGTTCATTCAACTCATTTGTGGAAGTTACCCTTACACAGAAGGAAGAGACAGGGACTTGAAACTGCAGTAGTTTATGAACATTCACGAGGGAAAACAGGATTCTCTCCTTGGAAAACAGAGAAACAAAGTCCTAAGGAATTTCCTAGCACAGGCAGAAGCACATCTAGCTTGGGAATATTGGCGTCGAAGTTCCTTGGATTGATTCAGCTTCTGAACTTAAACCATCACATTGGGTGCTTGAAATGTAATCCTCGAATGTTTATGATCTCCTTCATAAGTCACAACTAACATGGTTGGATCCTCCAAACATCGTTCCACGTGCTTTCTAGCAGGGCATCCCCTCATGCTGCTGCATTTGTAATAGCTCCTTCCAAAATAAATCACGGAAAACATGTCAGTCAGGATTAGTAATATCAGAATGCAGAAGCTCTCTATCTCTGCAGTATTACTTAGATCTTACAGGGGAACCATGGCAATTGCATTAAGTAATTGAGATGCCGAGTAAAAGCTCTCTAGCATGCTCTAGTGAGAAGAAGCAGTTTCATGTTTTACGTGAATACAGCCATTTGATGGTTGCTAAAGTTGTTGATGCTACCGCATATTAGGACCTCCAAACCATGAATGTCTGTTTAGTTT
Source organism: Theobroma grandiflorum (assembly GCA_036013995.1). Classification (NCBI taxonomy): domain Eukaryota; kingdom Viridiplantae; phylum Streptophyta; class Magnoliopsida; order Malvales; family Malvaceae; genus Theobroma; species Theobroma grandiflorum. The sequence goes on along the minus strand of CP142131.1, from coordinate 4,001,280 downwards.
CCAAATTTATGAACTAAATGTGTTGACTAAACTGAATATATTATCAAATGCAATGGGTAACATATCAGATCCATCAGATCCAGAAGAGATGAACATATATAAATAATAGTAATATGATAATTCGAGCCGAGTTGTGGTTTTTGAGCCCTCATTCTTAGGAATGACAGGGTTAGTGTCATTTAATATCATGATCGACTGATAACTCGCTTAGAATGATAAAAAAGTGATATATTCATAGATTCATACCTAGGATATGGAGATCCTTTAATGGGTTTCTGTCCATATTTCCTCCAAGAATGATCATCTGGAGGTATATCGGATAATTTATTGCTTACAGCTGGAACTCGAACACTTTTCTTTATTCTTAGTTTCCTGCAGGAACAAAAAAGAAGAAAGGAAAAATAAAAGAAACAGAACCAATTCATGCTCAGCGGCTCAGCCCCAAGGATATATAAATCAGTAGATACAACTTACCAAATAGCTATCAGATTATTAATGTTAAACATACGGAGATTTCAGACTTTTGACAATTTATTATGTTACAAGAGAAATTGAAATGAGGATTTACCTTCTCTTTGAGCAGTGACATCCGCCAGTCGAGGCTGCACATTTTGTACTAGCTTCTTCACTCTCCGTCCCAACCCTTCTCTTGGATGGAAACAAGCAAGACTCATCCTGAGAAACCAGGATTTCTGATGATGACTGGGGAATTGTCTTCTTGTCCATGTTGCTTCGTGCATCTAAACGAAACATAGATATGCTTGGCAGTGTTGAAGAATGATGCAACCCCATGATCAAATTTGGCAAAACCACCACATTTCTGGGGATCAAACCAGTATTTGATTGATTAGTGTGTGGAGAGACTGATTGTCTGAGAATATGCGGTTGACTTGATTTGTAATCAGAACTTTGAGGCGCAAAATTGGGGCTATCCATAAATTCAATTGGATTTACTTTGTGGGATTTTGGCAAAGGACCCTTTCTGATCCTCTTGCAGTCTGATTGCATTGATCCATCAAGGAGGGTAAGCAATTTTCTGAATCCATTTACTGCATCTTGAGCCATGAGACTTACTTCTTGAATGCTTCTCTCTTGACTTTGATCAGAAATGCAACTAAAGAGGTGATTGGCGCGTCTGAAACTGCTCTGAGCAACTTCATGAACTTTGAAATCCCACCTTGGGGTCATCGGAACACAAACGCCTGAAGCTTCTGTCATGATTTGCCAAATTACTATACTCACCAATAACAGAGATGTAAATGATATCTGGATATACCTGACAAAGCGCTAAGGCAAAGAGAATTTACACCAAGAACCAGACAACCTTCAACTTAATGATAAAACTCCTGCCTGTATAACTCATCATATAAAAATAGCAAAGTCTAGAGATTTAGACTAGGTTTTTGATAAAACCTATGTACCAGAAACCGCCAATAAGATAAATCCTGTGTTAATTTTGTACTAATTGAATGAGCCAAGTACAGAAAACCAACTTCATGAGAAGATAATTTTTTGAAGAACACAACCGATCACATCTAACTTGCTGCCCTTATAGTCAACGGTGGCTTGGGTTACACAACACTCCAACCAATAACACACCTTTCTTTTTGGCCAATGCACACCTTTGAAGTCTCAAAATTAGCAACAAATTAAAAAAAAAAAAAAGACTGATGGAGAGAGACGGAGATGCAAACAGATAAGAAAATTGGAAAAGCAGAAGCAAGGGTCTGTACAATTGCACGCTCAGCTTGCTCCTTGCCGGCTTTACGTAATGCTTATTCAATATTGTAGTCAATTTCCTGCTTCATCACGACTCAAAAGATGAAGAAAAAGAAATAGTTCAGAGAGGCGAATCCTAAGGTACACTGCCTGCTAGTGCCAAAGGTTTTATATCACAGAATATTATATAAGTGTTCTTTTTGAAGCATTGCTCCATTTTAATTACCCTATTTTCGCATGAAAACCCCTTTCATATAATTAACAATATATATATATATATATATATATCTTGGAAGGAGCTGAATGAGTTAGAAACAATTCAGTCACTTGTCATGGTTTTGTTAAATAATAAACAAGCAAAAGATGTTGAGAAATTTATAATATCAAAATTCAGATTGGAATGATATTAGGGAAAATCAATGCAAATAAAGAAACAAACAGATAATATGATTTCTGACTTTTTCATATTTATCATTATTGAAAGTAGCATTATATTTGTGGGTTGTGGGGTATGTACAAGTACAGAAAATGACACACAGATTCAAAGATTTAGGTGAAGAATTTTGGCAGCATGTGGCATTATTCCACTTGCCCTTGAATCTAATCCACTAAACCAGGCCAATCAACCAACATTATAAGCAGTCTCTCTCATTCAAGGGGACTTGGACCAGTGGTATTTATAATTTCTGGGGCCATGATTGAAGCATGCTTGTTCCTAAAGGGTGTTCGATTAGTGGCTTCGCTTCCACTCCTTCCATTATTCCATTGTTTATTTTTCTTGCCAAAGAAATCATATCGATAGACCAATCCCCTCTTACATATGCTATCTATAATGTAAGACGGTCATGAGGAATGCATTTCTTGGATCATTCCCTCACTGCTATTCTCAACATTATGCATGGGGCCAATAAAATAAGGGACTCTCCACCAGATTCCAGTGCTGATCATCTTGATATTAATGGTTGGAGGAGCCCAAGAGGCATATAAAATCTGCCCCCAACATTCAACCAATACCTTCAAAGAAGGAATGATTTGACTTAGAGATCCATATATATATGTTCAAGCTTAAAAAAAAAGCCAACTTATAACAGTAAATTTGACACCCTCAGCGGTCAGCACATATCAGTTTGGGTATTACCAACGAAATGAAGGCTACCATTACAAAAGAAGCGAAATTTCTACTTGTTAGATCAAGGTATCCCCCTTTGCTGGGACATCCTAAATTCCCAGTGGCAAGGCTGCTTTTTCTCTTTACAGCTTGACAAGGACTTCAGACTGGTCAACTAATTGCAAGACACACATTGGAGATGAGAAGGCCATTCATGTTTTATTTGCAGTCGTCTTGTACATTTGGCACTTCAGACTGAATTTCTTAGCTCTTTGATAAAATCCGTCAGAGATAAATTTTTAGCATTAACACTCCCATTACATCCTGCCCAAGACAGTAACATTGAGAAATCTGTTAATGATACTCAAGAGCTTCAATTTTTTAATCTCAGGAAGTATCTTGGAAATACATGTTCACAGAGCATTTGCCTCACTAGTTAGATTTCTTTACGGATGATCCAGTTCTATACATATATAGAGCCCTATAACCATCTGCTGAAGTGAAAAACACTGGTATATTTTCAAACAAATTTTCCATAGTCAACATTTTGTAGTCTAGTTATTTCTTCCTAAATCATATTTCAGAAAATAGGTAAATATCACTAAAGCATAGGGTCAAATCATGTCTCAGAACATAGTTAAATATCTCTAGATCAATGAATGAGCTTAAAGATTATTTGCAGTTAAAAGATATTGGCTTACACAATACATTTATGTTAAAATCTGATGAAGTTTCGAACTCCAACTTGAATATCATCTAAAAGTTTTTCTTCCAACATAATTGAGTCTTGACCGTCTGCTTCTCACTGGTGTGCACCAACTCTCTCCATTAGCCATCTTAGCTCTCATTTTCCTGTATTCCCTTGATCTTAAAACTCCCTCAAGAATGTTTATATCTTCACGAATTTCATGTCTAGAAAGAGATGCAAGACCTGGAAGTATGTCCCTCTGAAAATCCTTCAGTCTCCTTCCTCTTCTCAACTTGATACCAAAATCTTTTCTCTGTGAGTCACTCACTTCAAATGGCTTTGATGATACAGAGAAGTCATCAGCACTGCTTTCTGTCAGTTTCAGAGTCATTAACTCAAAAGAATCAGAGGAACACTGCGGCTGTTCCTTGTCCCCATTATCCAACTCATTGGATCCTGTCTGGGTTGAAGATTCCTGATAGCAAGACGAATTCTCCAAGGAGATATGGATAAGTGATTCAGCCGCTATTTGGATCAAATCATCCACTTCAGTTGATTCTTCGCTTTTATTGTAGCAATCATGTTTTATTTCATTACTGTCAGAAGATCTTCGATCCTGCTCACCTGATAAAATTTCTGCAATATGAGATCCTCCATGGGTTCCTGAAAACTGATCAGAAGCAGGAAGATTTAAATTGTGGGGTTCAATTCCGGATTGCACAGTCCTTACAGTTCTTGAATCATTATCTGAAATGCAGCTAGACTTCCCTGAAGCAGGAGACTTGTCAGGATGTTCATCTTCAATTGTAAATTGGATTTGATCAGAACATAACAACAGAGTGTCCCCTGCTTCAGTCTTCTCACAGCCCACTTGTCTAGCAATTAAATATGCAGGTTTTGGACCATGACCAGGACGATTTTGTAGTTCCAGCATCAGCTCATCCTTTCCAAGCTTGGTGTTTTCACTGAGGCTACCAAGGTCTTCAGAAAGGTTTATTTGGGGCCTGGAAACATATGCAGGACTAATGAGTCTTTTTTCACATTCGTTCCTTCCATTGAGTTCAGAATTTCTGACTTGAAACTCTGTTCTCCTATCTTTGTTATTGGAATTCATCAAAGCAAGATTTACACCATCATCTTGTTGAAGCATCTCAAAAGCGTCATTCGGGAACTCCTTAATTTCTTTTCTCCAAAATGTGGTTGGACACAAGGGGTCCTCACTCCTGCTAACCAGTCCACTGAAATCACCTGATGAGCTAGTTGTTGAAGGATGGGCGACTATGGCATCATCTGAGTGACAAGACAAATTATCAAGCTGAACTTCATTGAGGTCCACATGTCCCACTCCATATGAAATGAACTGCCTCTTCCTGGTCAAAATATTTTCATATGGCAAATTTTCATGGCGTTTTAATCCTGTAGATGGGATAAAGAAAAGCTAAATTATGATACTTAAGCATATGCTTGAATTGAACAAGAACAGAGACCAACATTATTCCTACAAAAAGGCTGCTTCTAATGTGAAGAAATCATCAGTACCTTGACCAGAACAGTTCCAGTCTTGGACACATTTGCTATCACCATCAAAGGAGCTACTCTCTGCAATCTTGTGAAACGGATCTTTCCTCATGCTTCTTGAAGTGATTGGATCAGCTGTGATAGCAACTTGCGAATCATGCTTTCCTCCAGATTCTGAGGGCTTCTCAGTAGATTCTTCCAAATCAATGACAATTCCAGCGAAGGTATTATTTTTCTTGTCATACCAACTTCTGTTTTTATCTTCCTTTGTCCTGTCGGTCACACCAAGGCTTAGGGAAAGCCTCAACTCCAGTGGATCTGAGAAGTCACCACCATGGAGAGAATTTAAGTCCACAGTTTCTTTTAAATGTTCCCCGTCCTTTCCTTTATGTGGAAGATTGTTATCATTAAGACTAATATATTGATCAGGTAGAAGTTGAAGATCAAAAGACCTTTGCGGAAACTTATGGTATTTTCCCTTCCACCCTTCTAACAACTCCTCACTTAAGGATACAGTTGAGCGCACCTGAACAACATTTTTTAAGAGAAAAGGTATTTGATCAGTTAACCCATCCTGTACACAGCACAGAGGCACTTTCCAAAAGATGAAAAGTCATGATTAATGCATGCAAAAAAGCAACAAACTCTCAAATAGACTTCTCATCTTTCTAACATTTCAAAAGACTATAGCTTCAATTACCATGGGAACTGAATTTGAGGGAAGTCTGGTTTCTTGAGGCAGAGATTGTGCATTTGCCTTCCATGAATTGTACTTCTCATGCTCCAAGGGAGCAAGATCCTTCATCAAAGTCTGCTGAACAATATATAGACGATGGAGTTCATGGACCTGAAAAAAGCAACAGCAAGAAAGATAACCATCTAAAATTGGGGGAGAGTCATGATTCCTTCATGCAACAGATTTTGATATGCATGGCCTCATAGTCCCCCTTCCAGTAAAAGCAATATATTAAAATATAGCTCTAAAATCACATGAACTCATCCAGTTTGAGCACAATAACATAGATAAAGAATCCAAATTTCAAGCCAAAACTTTTCACACCAGAGATGGCCATAGGCTTGACCCATCAAAGGGAAATTGTCTTTATACATCATATCCCAAGCAGCCTATATGCCAATTCTGAACAGAAAAAATGTAGCAAACTAAGATGTACCGTGACACAAAGATATCCTTGTACCTGCTTTCTGAATACGATCTCTTGATTGAGCATTGTCTGCTTAAAAAAATCTTTAAGCGGATCAGTGTATCCTTGCACTGAATTTAAATCAAAATCTCCAAGCATCAACATTTTTTCCTCATAAGAATTGAACAAATAGATCACTAGATATCAGATCTTGCATCCTCAAATAACTGAGTCTTGAAATGTTGCTTCACCCTTTGCCTTCCATTCCTGCACAGTTTCCACAGAGAAATGATGGTAATAAGATAGTGCAGTACCACTAATAATCAATAAGGCTGCCAATCTGGGAAACAAATAATATAGACAATAAGGCAGCCAATCTAGGAAAAATTTGTATTTCCTTGCGAGAAATGTGTCCCAGAAAATTCCTGTTGTCACAACTATCATATAATCATTGAAAAACTTCCACAAATTCATTACTAGCATTTAACTAAGACAAGTCCTTGCTGACAAATAATACCATTTACACAACTAAAAGTTTAAATAGAAAACACCAAACTGATCATAGTCATTGCAAGATTTTTGCTGTAATTCTATCTACTGACATACTTGGCTATAGAACAGTTTAACATTATAAATATTTCTGACCACATGAAGACTTGTTGATCAATATGAGTTGTAATTGGAAAATTTAGGATTGTTTACTAACAGAAGTCAAGCTGAAGTGCCAATAATAGGTAATATCAACTCTTTTTCTCATTGACATGGACCCTAGGCGGGTTTATGTTGAAAAAATTCCACCATTCAGCTCTGTGAAGCAGAGAATCCGAAGACATGGCGAAAAGATCTATGTATATAACTGAAGAATAAATAACCAACTTTAGCACCACAGATCAATATTACATTTTCCCAGTTATTTCACATTGAACAGTTGGATGTGTTACCTCATTATATGGTATCATGGCATCCCCCAGAATTATATATTTAATTCATACATTTAATAAAATTTAAACCTTGCATTATAAGATAGCTAAAAGGCTCAACTAAGCTTCATCCATAGGATACTTTTCTACCTCGATCATGTCTACCAGCTCGATGGCAGCTAAGATGCCATTCCCTAGAAAATAATTCCAACAATAACCTTTTAGTTGGGGAGAAAAATAGGCTAGCTGAAACACAGAGGCCGCACCATGAGAATGTAGAAAATCTACAGACTTGGTCACTTGGGTGATTGAAGTTACTTCTTACAATCACATACAACACTCTGACTAATCAAACATGGACGAGTCAGTTGAATATGGGAGAAAGCTGCTAAGGTAGTTCAATTTGGGATCACCCAAGACGCCACTGAACTCAGCTCTTACATAGCTCAAAGGATGTAAAAGGTCTGCAGATATTTAACATAAGAAGATTTTTTACCCCCTTCATTTAGAAATAACTATTGTTTTCCCCTTATCTGGTGCATGATTAAACCATGCAGATGATACTTGGTAGAATTTATGGGAAAATTTTAACATGTAACAGAAACAATGAAAACCACATTTTGTTTAGATTTTATGCATTAAAAAAAAAAAAACTACTTGGACACTTGATTATGAATACATAAGAAACAGAACTTCATGTTAAATTCCAATAATTGTTAATACCTCAACATTTACTAAAACAAATCCCACCTCAAAAAAAGCAAGCCGTGAAGCATTAAACAAAGGGACAGAAAAACTAACAAGACAAGAACACACAACTGAGTAAAGAAACAAAACTTTAAATGTATCCACCGAATCCCAGAAATGTAAAGGGAGAAAGAACTTACCAGGGGACACATAATCCAAAAAAGCATTCCACCATGATGAAAAAAAAAAATAACCCTCACTTTCCGCTTGTTCCTCCCAAAGACTCCAACTGTTTTAACTAGATCACAATGAAGACATTAAGAAAACAAAACAAAACAAAACAAAAGCAGTTCCCAAGAATCCCAACTGCTATAAAACTTAATGCGATGGATGTAAGAGAAGATATGTTAGAGAAAGGAGATGAAAAGGAATCAGATCACTTTGGGCCTGGGACAAACAAAAAAAAAAAAAAAACTAAGAGAAAGAAAAGAGATGGAACGTAATGAAAGAGAAGAGAAGATAAATTCTCTTTCCTTCTCTTTCTCTTTCTAAAGAGAGAGTTACTCCTTAGTGGTTTGTGTGGCACATCATTGTTTCTTTTTCTGGTTTTTATATTCACTTTCTGTCTTTTCCTCTCTCTCACATAATCTTTGGGATTCCTTTGGCTTTTTTAATTTTTATTTTTAATTTTTTTAGATTTCTGGCTTTTCTAGGAGGACCAGTCAGGAGTGGTAGGACAGTTTCAACTGCAAAAAGCAAAGGTGAGGCCATTTATTATGTAGTATATGTTCCATTGCTTATTTTGACCTTTTTGTCCCTCTATTAATATCTCCTTTTTCCCAACTTTTCTACACCCCATTGGTCCACTCCCTTAGTCCTCCCGAGCTAACCCATTCCCATTTCTGTTTAAATACGTACTACTTATTAACCATTTTATAATTATTGTAAGTTCTTACACATTTTACAAAGTTAAATTACACTTTTAATTTGGACCCTAATCTTTTGTTCCTTTCATTTCTACCTCTGTGAGGTGGAGAGAACCCTACTCCCAAGCAACTAAATCACTCTTAAATCCACCTTTTATTCAGTTATTTTACATAATGTTTCTTAAGTCAACTGTTCTTAATTGTACATTATTTTATGTCATCACTTGACAGTGTTAATTCATAGATGTATTAAATAAAAGAAATTAGTTAAATAATTTGGTAGTACCCTTTATTTTAAAAAAATCCATTAATTGCACTGTATTAAAAAATAATATTGACTTTAAATATTTGAGAACTTCATTGTTTAAGTTGGATTATCATATAATAAGAATAATAATAAAGACCAAGTGAGAAGTATTTCTGCATTTTAGCATCTCTGATCATACTTTATACATGTTTGATTAAAGTATGTACTTGCCTGGAAGTTTTTTTTTTTTTTTTTGCCCTTACCTTCGAATAAATTGGTTAGATATAAAAAATCATATGTGATTTGTACTCGAAAAAGTGAGAGGTGGAGAGAGAGAGAGAGAGAGAGAGAGTTGATTATAGATAATTAGTGGGACCATGTGTCTCTCAAACCAAGTCGATTAGGATTTTTTAACAGGTCGTCCCTCAGTTATTGGGATTTCTGACCTGTCTGATTTTGGTCCATTACCAGTTAATGACTCCCACAGCCTTTATCTTCTACATCTCCTGCCCTCTTCATTCCCACCTTTCCACCATGCAATGCAAAGCCTGCAGAAACTCAACTTTCATCCTACTATAACCTAGCCTCTTTTAATGAGTTTTAACTGACTGGTTGTCTTCCATTTTGGTCACTGCAACTCTTGGGGTCCGCTATTAATCCAAAATGCATATTGTAGTTACTCCCATCATTATAATAGCACCAAAATAAAATTTGTACGGTAAAAAATACCACATGGGAGAGAGATAGAGGTTATTTATATTTATTCTTAGCGTGAAAAAGGGCAAGATTGAACCTAACAATCTTAAACACAATAACAATATGTACAGGAGAAAAGCAAAAGACAGGACAGCAAGGACAATCATTTTTATGACCTACTAAATTGGCTAACTAAATTATACAAACAAATTGCTCTCCACAAATTCTTGCAACAAGAAGGCAATATTTAAATTTATGTTCAGGACCCCATGGTGGGTGAAATTAATACTTGTGTACAAGCTCTATAAAGTTATAAAATTCGATTTATGGAAATATATATATATATATATGTATATGTCTATCTTTTTTTAATTTAAAAAAAAAGAAATAATATTTTCAATTTTTAACAAATTTCGATTTGAAGATAAATTCGATATTTATGTTAATTGATTTTTTTATTTTTTTTTTGTGCAAGGGCTTTTTGGGAAACAAATAAATTCGGTTGGGATGGAAGATTTACAAGCAGAAACGGAAATCAACGATCGACACAGCTCACGTACATCCATGCAACAAGTTGGGGAAACCCCCAAAAAAATTTATAAAAAACAAATCCAAATTCTTTTTATGAATGCTGCGCCGGATCATAAGCCAGGCGCAGGAACAGCGCGTTGTCTCCACATTCTGGAAAAAATTCCAATGGAATTTTCCCTTGTAAATATCTTTTAAAGCAATGTTGTTAATTAAATATAAAGCAATGTTAATCAATGATTACCAAACTTTAGGTTGGAAAAGAGATAGCAAAGTTTTAAACCAAATGCCGAAAGTTTGATCAGTGAAAGGTACATTCCAAGTCATTTAATTAATAACTAGTGGTATCATGAAAGTGACCCTTTTTTGTATGACTTTGTGGAAATAATCCTACTTTTGATGTAGAAATGACATTTTTATAATAAAATGATAGTGGAATTTAATTCGTTCTAAAATTTTTATATGGATTGGTGATATTGAAATTAGAGGATTACGATTAATTCTAAAACTTGGCTTAATTGATATATTATAAAAATAAAATAATTTTCAAAATTTCTTAGACCCATTTTTTTAAAATTTTATTAGGAAAAAAAGTCATTTGTTTAGACGTTGACTTAGCATGTTATATTTATTGTGCAAGATGACACGAGACTTTCACTTCAGGCCTTTGAGCCTGTTACAACTCTTTGGCTTTGGGCCTTGGCCCAAAATTATCAATACTCAATCGGTGTTTCAATCCCAAAATTAATCAAGTGAAGTGTGCCACATACTCGAATTCTAGCAGACCGAAGGGGCAGCAGTGAATGTAATAACCACAAGAGCTAGAAAAGTAGAACTCTTCATACACTACGAGGTTAAGGAAAAGAGATTTGTCCTGGGAATTTCACAAAGACGTGATCCAGCACGGAATTGCGTTTCCGTTCAGCCATCCCTGACCTGAAATGTTGTTTTCCACTTTTTTTATTTTTCACGTGGTATTGGTCGAAACCCCCGTGCCGTAAAAACAAATGTTGAAAATTCAACTTAGCGGTTGTAAATTCGACGGTCTCAGAACCCAACAACAACCAGCTATGACTACATCATCAAAATCCACATTCAAAAAAAGATTATATGAACAATCATCATTGTAAATCCTTTCCTCGTTGGTTCTCGCAAAATTGAACGCCTTAACTACCAACATGGCAATGTCATCTGCTTCCCCATCCGTCAATTCCCGCCACGTGGCGGTTGTAGGAGCCGGAGCTGCGGGCCTCGTGGCGGCGAGGGAGCTGCACCGAGAGGGCCACTCGGTGGTCGTATTCGAACGCGGGAACGAAGTCGGGGGCACGTGGGTCTACACTTCTCGGGTGGAACCCGACCCCCTAGGAATCGACCCCACTCGACCGATCGTTCACTCTAGCCTGTACAGTTCTCTTCGGACCAATCTTCCGAGGGAGGTTATGGGGTTCATGGACTTTCCATTCGTGACCTTAGCCGGGGAAAATAGGGACCCTAGGATGTTTCCGGGTCACAGGGAAGTGTTGATGTATTTGAAGGGTTTCGCGAGAGAGTTTGGGGTTGAGGAAATGGTGAGATTCCAAACGGAAGTGGTTAAAGTCGAGATTTTGGAGGATGAGAAATGGAAAGTGAGGTCCAAAAAGACAAGTTTCTTTAATAATGAAAATAAGGATCGTATCGATATTATTAATAGTAAAAGTGAAGCTGAATTTGTTGATGAGATCTACGATGCTGTCGTTGTTTGTAATGGACATTACACTGAGCCTCGTATTGCAGAAATCCCAGGTAAGGTGTTCTTGCTTGTTAATTGCTATCTTTTGGAAAAAACATTCTTCTACTTTTTCGAATTTTGGGAAGGGTGATTTGCTATTTGGAATTGAAGCTGTAGTCATGGTTTAGCTGTTTTGTTTTAATTCAGAATCAGATTACCTCCGTTCGTGTTTGGTTTAACGAGGTTCATATTTTCTTCTTTCGATGTGTCTTTTAACCTTTTTGATTCAAGATCGAGCTTCTTCTTTCTTCCCTATATGCCCTTTCTAAGAGAATTCGTCTATGGCAGTGATGGGAATTTGAAAATGAATTGATGGTTTTTGATTGAGAGGAAGATGCGAGTCATTAGAGTGAATGATACTGGAGCTGATTGTTTCCTTTTTTAATTCAAGTCATCAATTTCACTTAATAAAATTTGTGAAATTTAGATTCATTTGTGGGGTAGTTGATCAAACAAGTTCAATAAGAGTATTATTTTGGATTCTGTTATCATTCATTTTCGGATGTAAATTTTTTGATAGCTGAAATATTATTCTGAAATTCTTGTATTTTATTCATAGATTGAAAAGAAAAAGGAATACCTGCTTCACATTTCTGGAAAAAGAAGTTTATTAGCTTCCTTATTTTATTCCAGGCATCAATTTATGGCCAGGAAAGCAAATGCATAGCCACAACTATCGTGTTCCTGAGCCCTTTAGGGATCAAGTATGTATCAGCTTTTAACTTCCCCTTGCAGTACTGCATCTCAGAGTGGTATTTTTTGGATATCACTGTGTGTTTGGATATTAGTTGCCCAATTACATGCGTGTTAATGTTAAAATGTTTCAATTCCTGGTGTTTGCTACTCTTTCTCTTTCTTTCATGTTGGGAAGTGACCATATTTCTGTTGTGGTATTGATTGAGTGATTGCTTCTGATGATAAAACTCACACAAATGTTTGCCTTTGACAGGTTGTAATTGTAATAGGGAGTTCTTCTAGCGCAGTTGACATTCGTCGGGACATAGCTGGAGTTGCCAAAGAAGTACATGTTGCATCTAGATCAGTTGCAGATGAAACATGTACAAAGCAGCCTGGATATGATAATTTGTGGCTTCACTCCACGGTAAAAGCACTTACCCGAGATAGGATGGTAGGGCTGCAATGAGATTCATGGAGGGGATATATATGATTTTGAAGTGCTAATGTTTGCCAATGTTGCAGATAGACAGTGTCCATGAAGATGGCACGGTGGTTTTCCAAAATGGGAAAGTGGTGCTTGGTGATGTCATTATCCACTGCACTGGGTATACGTCATTTGATTTTGCAGTTATTTTGGTTTAGTTTAGGAGTGGATTCCCCTGTATTCAGTTGTATAATGAATGAAACTCATAATATACTGCAATAATAGTAAAAGCATTCTAATATTCAACTGGTCCTTTTTAAAAGGTACAAGTATCACTGCCCTTTTCTTGACACCAATGGCATTGTGACCGTGAACGATAATCGTCTTGGGCCACTGTACAAGCATGTTTTTCCCGCAGCCTTGGCTCCATGGCTTTCATTTATTGGGATACCATGGAAGGTGTGTTTCTATTCTTTTCTTATCCAACTTCCAATCTTCCACTATGCTGCTTCATAGCAAAAAGTGATTATTTTGGTAACTTTGTTGCCAGATTCTTCCATTCCCCTTATTTGAGCTGCAAAGCAAATGGGTTGCTGGTGTTTTGTCTGGTCGGATTACCCTTCCATCACAGAAGGAGATGATGGAAGATATTAAGGCTTTTTACTCAGCACTTGAAGCTGCAGGCATACCAAAGCGGTATACTCACAACATGAGTGAATCTGGGGTAAAATTTGTCTTGTTTTGTAGATTCATTATGGAATTCTATCCTAATTTTTCTGGTCTTGATTTTGGTGCTGGAATAGGTCCTGTTTGTCCCGTGGAGTTCATCTTACATATCATTTATGTACCTCTTCATAGCTTTCTCTAATTAAGTTAGTTTGATGCATTTTGCAGTTCGAGTATTGTGATTGGCTTGCTGCACAATGTGGATGCCAAGCCATTGAAAACTGGAGAAAGCAAATGTTCCATGCAGCTTTTGCAAACTGGCTTGTTCGACCAGATACATGCCGTGATGAATGGGAAGATCATGACCTGGTTTTGGAAGCCCATGAGTACTTTGTTAAGTACACCTCAAAATCCTAAAGATAACTGATATATAGGTGAGGACAATCCAAATTGTTATCCTAGGACCAAAGTCCAACCTCATAAATCTTAAAAAATTAAAAGAAGCTGAACTCTCAATTTCCAATATTTTCAAAAATAAATTATGGATAAAATTTCTTAGGTTTCCTCATGAAAATAATTCATTTGTCCAAAATTGATGGTTTTGGATGAATAAAAGAAGTCATCATTAGTTTTTTTATTTAAATTTATTTATTTAGATGTGATTGATTATTTAATTGAAATATGATATAATATATATTTCGAAAAATGATGGATTGAATGGTTAAATTTTAAAAATTGATCTTAATATCTCAATAATTCAAACGTGACGAACATCTATTAATTTAAGGTAAATGCTAATGTTCCTATTAAGCCTACAAAAGCACTGCTAAATTAGTACATCACATATTAGGTTTAGTAACTGCTCATTTTGTAATGTCAATCTATATTCAATCTAAACATCTTTTTCCACAATTGATAATTCACAGTCAATTTGCAAAACTAAATAGTTTGCTGAAATCTATTGAAATTTAAGTTACAAATGAGATAATGAAGGGGTGTAATCATGTTCATTTTAGAATCACCAAGGAGAGCATCGAAATACCACGCCATCATCATGCTATGTTGAAAATTCAACTTAGCGGTCGTCAATTCGACAGTCTCAGAACCCAACGTAAACCAGCTGTCACTTTAGCATCTGAATCCACATTAAAAAAATATTTATGTGAACAATCATCGTCTTGGAATGAACACCTTAACTATCAACCTGGCAATGCCACCAGCTTTCCCATCAGTCAAATCCCGCCACGTGGCGGTGGTAGGAGCCGGAGCTGCAGGCCTCGTGGCGGCGAGGGAGCTCCGACGAGAGGGCCACTCGGTGGTTGTATTCGAACGCGGGAACGAAGTCGGGGGAACGTGGGTCTACACTCCTCGGGTGGAACCCGACCCCTTAGGAATCGACCCCACCCGACCGATCGTTCACACTAGCCTCTACAGTTCTCTTCGGACTAATCTTCCAAGGGAAGTTATGGGGTTTACGGACTTTCCATTCATAACACTAGCCGGGGAGAATAGGGATCCTAGGAGGTTCCCGGGTCACAGCGAAGTGTTGATGTATTTGAAGGATTTCGCCAGAGAATTTGGGATTGAGGAAATGGTGAGATTCGAGACCGAAGTGGTTAAAGTCGGGATTTTGGAGAATGGGAAATGGAAAGTAAGGTCCAAAAAGACAATTTTTTTTAATAATGAAAACAACGATCATTATAACGCTGATATTGATATTATTAATAAAAGTGAAGTTGATTTGGATGATGAGATTTACGATGCTGTCGTTGTTTGTAATGGACATTACACTGAGCCTCGTATTGCCGAAATTCCAGGTAAAGTATTCTTGCTTGTCAATGTTATCTTTTGGAAGGAATATTCGTTTACTTTCTCTGTTTTTGGGAAGGGTCATTAGTTATTTAGAATTGAAGCTTAGTCATAGTTTAGCTGTTTTTGTTCAAATTCAGAATCAAATTACTTCCTAAAGAAAATTTGTGTTTGGTTTAATGGGGTTCATGTTCTCTGCTTTGGATGTCTTGATTCAAGGTCAAGCTTCTTCTTCTTTCCCTTTGTACCCTTTATAACAGAATTCGTCTATGGCACTGATTGGAATTTGAAAATGAATTGATGGTTTTTGATTGACAGGAAGATGCGAGGCATTAGAGTGAGTGATACTGAGAGCTGATTGTTTCTCTTTTATTCAAAACATCAATTTCGCTTAATAAAATTTGTGAAATTTAGATTCATTTGTGGGGTAGTTGATGAAACAAGTTCAATAAGATCATTATTTTGGATTCTGTTAGCATTCATTTCCGGATGTAAATTTGTTGATAGCTGAAATATTATTATAAAATCTTTGTATGTATATTCATCGATTAAAAAGAAAAAAAATACCTGCTTCACATTGCCGGAAAAGATGTTTATCTGCTCCCTTATTTTTTTCCAGGCATCAATTTATGGCCAGGAAAGCAAATGCATAGCCACAATTATCGCGTTCCTGAGTCCTTTATGGATCAAGTATGTATCAGGTCTTAACTTTCCCTTGTCTTAAAATGTTGCAATACTGCATCTCAGAGTGTTATTTCTTGGATGTCACTGTGTTTTTAGATATTAGTTTCCGGGTTACATTGTGTTAATTTTAACTCCTAGGAGGTCTTAAAATATTTATCAAATGTTTTGTCAATCTTATGTTATAATTCCTGGTGTTAGCTACTCTTGCTCTCTCTATTATGTTGGGAAGTGAACTATTTCTGTTGTGGTATTGATTGAGTGATTGCTTGTGACCTTGTTTCTGTTACTTTTGATAAACTCCAATAGTGTTTGCCTTTGACAGGTTGTAATTCTAATAGGGAGTTCTTCTAGCGCAGTTGACATTTGTAGGGACGTAGCTGGAGTTGCCAAAGAAGTACATGTTGCATCTAGATCAGTTGCAGATGAAACATATACAAAGCAGCCTGGATATGATAACTTGTGCATTCACTCCATGGTAAAAGCACTTACCCGAGATAGGATGGCAGGGCTGTCATGAGATCAGGTGATATATATGTTTTTGAAATGCTAATATTTGCCAATGTGCAGATACATACTGCCCATGAAGATGGCGCTGTGGTTTTTCAAAATGGGAAAGTGGTGCTTGCTGATGTCATTATGCACTGCACTGGGTATTCTTCATTTGATTTTGCAGTTATTTTGGTTTAGGAGTGAATTTGCCTGTTTTCAGTTATATGATGAATGAAACTCATAAAATACTGCAATAATAGAAATGGCATTCTAATTTTCCACTGGTCCTTTTTAAAGGTACAAGTATCACTTCCCTTTCCTTGACACTAATGGCATTGTGACTGTGGATGATAATCGTCTTGGGCCACTGCATAAGCACGTGTTTCCCCCAGCCTTGGCTCCATGGCTTTCCTTTATCGGGATACCGTGGAAGGTGTATTTCTATTCTTTTCTTATCTAACTTCCAATTGTATAGCAGAAGTGCTAATTGGTAACTTTTTTACTAGATTGTTCCATTCCCCTTGTTTGAGTCTCAAAGCAAATGGATTGCTGGTGTTTTGTCTGGCCGGATTACACTTCCATCACAGAAGGAGATGATGGAAGATATTAAGGCTTTTTACTCAACACTTGAAGCTTCAGGCGTACCAAAGCGGTACACTCATAATATGGGTGAATCTCAGGTAAAATTTGTCATGCTAGGGGGCATATGTAAATCTATCCTAATCTTTCTGGTCCTGAGTTTGGTGCCGGTATATGTCCTGTTTATCACATGGAGTTCATCTTACATATCATTAATGTACCTCTCCATTGCTTTCTGATTATTTATTTTGATGAATTCTGCAGTTTGAGTATAATAATTGGCTTGCTGCACAATGTGGATGCCAAGGCATTGAAAAATGGAGAAAGCAAATGTACCTAGCAGCTTCTGCGAATAAGCGTCTTAGACCAGACACATACCGTGATGACTGGGAAGATCATGACCTGGTATTGGAAGCCCATGAGGACTTCGTTAAGTACACCACAAAATCAGACAGTTAATGATTAAATTGTTAGAACAAATCCCTTGGCAAAGGTAAAGGATGTCCTCCCTTACCGGATGACAGAATCTTTACTGCCATTTACAGTGTTGTATATTCAAATCCTCTTCAATTCAATTTAGACCACTGATCTAACGTGTGGCTGCAATGAAATAAAAGAAGAGTGAATTGTAGTTGCTTATTGTACTGCCCCCAGTTCTATATAATCTTAGTATCACTCTGTGAGCTTGAACCCAGCCCTTATCACTCTGCCCCCAATTTTCTTTGGACTGGAGTCAAATGTGCATACTTTTTATCTATTGAGGCAGAAAATTCAAAGCTCAACTCTTCGAATATGGAATATACCCAATTACCATTGGAGGCAAATACTCAGTCACATCAAATGTGTCGTTTGAACATTTTTATTGAAATTTGAGTGCTACAACTAGCTTGCACGATGCCTGATCAACATCTGGTTTCACAAACCCATGAAGACTTCGTCGAAAAGAACCCAAATATAAATCTTGATAATAGATCATGCATATATCGACAGTTCGTCTGTCAATAACCGCTGCGTCTGTTCATTCGAAGGTTGAATGTAGAAAACATTAAAGTCTAAAGATGTGTCCGATGTCCTCTTCGGCTCTACCGGTATAAAATGCCGACTTGGTTAATCAACACCCTGTTTTTCCTGTAGGATTGTAGCTACTCATGAACAAATGAAACGGCAGCTTTATCAAAAGAAAAAGAGTTTATAACCTTGAAGAAGGACAAGAAAAGAAAACAACTGGGTAGGAGATCCCCAGGTGACGTCGACATTTGTTTTTCGATGAAAAAGAAAAAGCATCTGCACCAGCCGGGAATCGAACCCGGGTCTGTACCGTGGCAGGGTACTATTCTACCACTAGACCACTGGTGCTTTTGCTTATCAAGCGACCCGCTTAGAAGTTAGGGGCTTTAATATAAATACAATGACTCCCTTGTTCTCACTTCAGATTTTTTTTTAAAATAAGAGCTATGCAATGATTGATGAGTGACTAAAGATGCAAGAAGAACAATATCATTGTCCATATTCTATAGTCCACTTCTCATTTGCAGTGAGAAGGCAATCAAGGCAGGCATTAAGCAATTATATATTGACCAAGGGAAAATATCTACAAAACAAAAAAAGGAGTGGCAATTTGCACAAACAGCTAAAAAGCTAAAATTTGTTTGCCGTATTGTCATGTTTAATGCATAGGAAAGAAGAAAGTGGAGGGGGAAAAGAGGAAAGAAACAAAATTTTTTTCAAAAAAAGAAGGGAAATGGTATAGCTGTGCTGGCTGGCTTTGCAATTTCCATGGTGTCTACTGTCAGGTGCGTGAGGTTATCTTCTTCTTTTGCTGCTTTTTGTTGATTTCGGGGGGTCCATTTTCCAATCCAACCTCAGGCTTAATGCCTTCAGATTTGACATCTTTGCTATTCCTGCATTCCCAATTTCACAAAGCTGGTGGAATATAATTGATATGCGAACATGAACCCCACCTAAATTTCAAGCGCCCATGGTCAACAACTAAAAGCCCAAATCATTCAACCATTTTTTATTATTCATAAACCAAGAATCTTGAAATTAATAACTTCAAATTTGCCTACAAACCTATGCCTTTTTCACTGTTCCATTAACTCTTTTAACATTGGATCATGCTCCAAATTTTTTAAGTTCGATCTTTATATATATATATATATATATATATAAATGAATTGGAAAAATGCTAAAAGAGGTGAATATTATTGGAACAGGATGCATAAATTTTCATTTGAAGGAAAACATATTCCTGGATATCATTGTTATGACTTCTTTAATGAGCAGCTAAAGACTATTGTTCTAACCCAAGTTCCACACGACCAGCCTTTTTCCATGCAAATCAAGGGAACACACTTTTGCTTTGTCGTAATTAAACAAACATCCATTTTGGGATGGTCAATGTTGTGCACCCTTTAACCAATACAATTATCTAGCGAACATCACCCAATCCACACTCTTCATACACCCTTAATTGCCCTCTGGAAAAAAGAACCTTCCCTGATGCAGAAAGTATATCATAATTAGGTTAGCACGATTAATCTTTCTCACCCTGATTCACATGAAAGAGCTACAAGAATCGACTTCTGACGCTTTATCAAGAGAGAAGGCCCCTTTTGAAGTCGTAAACACTTGGCTTTTGACTACCATCTTATCGTTTCTTCAAGAATTAATGTTAAATAGAAAGTAAGGAAAATAATAAGATCAAGCGAAACATTATTTTACTCTTATAGCAATAAAAGTAATTTAGCACACATGACATGATTTATGAGTTGTTTTCATTTTTTAAAATTAAAAAGTTTAACTTGGTGACTTACTCTGAATACAAGTGTTTTTACTTTTGACATACAATTTTTTTTCTTTTCCTTCTTACCTTTATTCAAAAATAAATGTTATTATATTATGAATAATCATTTATAAAACTATTAATTTAATGATTACATAATGAATTTTAGTAACTATTGCATTAAAACTCTTTTCAATACTATTACTCATTATGCGTACTAAATTTATTCGTTTGAGAAACTATTACTTCTTGTTCTAAACATAATACCTTCACAATTCAATTTTGAAGAACAAGATTTATAAAGCTAGTACAAACCTAGCTTCTATGTATATTCTGTCTCTAATTCTCTTCTATATAGTTCTTCTCCATCCTATTCTCAATGTTGCTCTACAGCTTACCTATTCTTTACTTATACTCAACCATTACTCTAGATTTCACCAACACTAATACATTTTAATATTACTCCAATCATCCTTCTACTTATTTACAACAATTCCACCCTCTCGGTTATAAAAACCCCTTTACAAAAGCTAATTTGACCTCATTGTTTAGGTTTGGAAGGCTATTATTTAATAGGAGATGCACACATCTGAATATAAAGTTTCACATATTTATTTTGTCCAAGACTTTTAATGTATTCTTGATTAATTGATCCTACAGAAATAATGCTACTTAGATAGCTCATTAAACAACACGAAAAAGTTGAAATTATTATTATCTTCTATGATAAGGAGAATCCTCTGGTTAAAGAGAAGAGGAGGGGGATAATTAAATCCTAATAAAATTAGGTTGTATACCTCTACATATAGCAATAATAAACTCGACAAAATTGGGGAAGCAATTAATTTTCCATCGCGGTCAAAACTTCCCCACGAATCATTACCCTCCTCCAAGCACACAACGCACAGAACTACCGAAGGCATCACTACTATTTTTTTTTTTTTCACATTCAATTCAAAGGTGATCTACGAGGCACACCTTTCCGGCGGCTAATACTCTCAGTCGCAGCAGCAGCCTGTGAGCATCTGCTCCGGCACGGAACTCGAGGCACTAAAACACAGCTGCTTTGCTTCATCTTCTTCATCTTCTTCTTCTTCTTCTTCTTCACGAACTCAGTTGTGGCAGTGCAAGCAAGTAATGATGACTTGCAGTTTATCGCACTGCCACCGTTGCTAGTAGCAGTAGTGTTTGTTGATCCTCCCGACCAAGTTCTGGGGGAAACAGGGGAGTCCAGGACAGAGTCAGGAGTCATCTGAGGATCCTCTTCAATCTCTGTGACGCTGACATCACTTCTAGTTTTGTACAACGATGGAAGTAATTCAGAGTTTTGGTCAAGTTTTTTTCCGCCATGTTTGGTAGTCTCTAAGTGATTAACCTGCATGCATGTAGCAAGCAATTAAACTGTGAGAACAAAGAAAGAAACAGTAAGAGTAGAAGCAAAGTAAACATGTGAAGAAATCAAGACAGTGAATATATACTAGTAATTGACTAAAGAAAACGATGAACCTTGCAAGAGAGAGAGCAGAAGAGAAATGGGTCTTGGAGGCTGCGATCGCATTTGATGCAGAAGTTACCAGAGCCTCTAAACGGTCGTGACATTGGCCTTTCATTCAAAAACACTACTTTGGCACTGTTTGTTGTGTATGGCTGTAAAGTTGAAAAGGATCAGAACAACTAAATCCCAAAGAAAGAAAAGAAAGATTTCAATATCTAGTTTCTAATTCGAGCAAGATTACGTACTTGAACGAGGGAACAATTGATCAGTTTTTGAGCATCACTCAACCGTATGACATCTTGGTAAACATATCTTCTTATCTGCACAAGGAAAAAATGTATGAAAAAAAGAAGAAAGGATTTTGATCTGTAAGAAAGTAAAATAAGGTAGAAATTTTATGCTAGTTTTGGACAATCTGGATCAATGAACCTGTAAGAGACGATGAGGGCGGTGAACAGGCAAGCAGTGGGGGCAAATAGCAATGCAACAATTCAAGCAGAAAATGTTCTTCTCATTTTTCTTTGCAGACTCATGAACCATACAAGGATCAAAGAATTTTTCTCCAAGAAGAATTCCAAGCCAATGAGGAATTGAGCTTGCACCAACCTGTAAGAAATGAAAAAAGAAAGGAAAACCCATTTCCAAAAAGATTTGAATCAAACCCAAAAATTTCATTTCATAAAATGAAAAAGAAATATTTAGAGTTCCAGAAGGTAAGCTATAAGATATTTCACCATGTTCAGTTTCCCTGTTTGTTGAAGAAGCAGTTGAGGGTGTCAGGAGTTTTAGAAAGAATAAGGTGCCAGAGTCATGAGTCATCAATGAAAGGTCATTGAAAGAGAGAGCTAAAAAGAGGAAAAGGTCGGGGGGCCTTGTGGGGGGTGAAGGGTAGTGGGAGAGATAAGAAGAGGGGGGTACACTGCAAGAAAAGGGTAACGGCGCCTCTCTCTGCTAGCAGTGGCAGCAGCAGCAGCCTAGCAGTTCCTGATTTGCACTGTTGTTGCAAAATGGGCCCTGGGCCTCATTTAAAGCCGCGATGAGGGGGGTACACTAGTAGTTGTTGTTGCTGTAAGTATGTATGATATGCAGATTTTGAATATCGAAAGCAAATCTTTTAGCAGTTTTAGACCAAAACCTATCATCTTCCCCCTATAACTTTAAGGTCTAAAAACATTTCATACTGTGCAGTGATTTTGTTCTTAGCGTGTTCCACCCACCCGTTTTGCGACTAATAGCAAAGTTCCCATTTCTTCATTAAAACCCTCTTGCAAAATTTTGATGTAATCCTCTTTTTCCAACTTAAAGACTATAGCATGAGACGGATAAAACTTAAAAGATGAATCCAAAAACAAAAAGAAGTGTTTTCGTGGGTGTAAAACTTGGCCAAATAAATACTAGTAGTAACACAAATTTGATGTTCCCCAGTCCAAATTACTCTCTTTTGAAGCACTACAATGTTTTCTGTGTCATCTTCAGGTAACATTCAATCTATTACTTGTTAGCATCCTCTTTAAATTTTCATTAACAAAGAGTGTCAAAAGTTTTGTTGGCAGGTAAGAAAGGGTTAGGGATAGGGAAGGGAGGGATGGATACACGACTGTAGTTACTTCTGGTCACTACCAACCAGACCAAATTCGGCTAATGTTGACGCTTGCTGCAGAATGACAAAGATCATTAATTTCTTGGTACACAATACTAGTAGGAATCTCAGATGTCTTCTTCTTCATCCTTTTTTTTTTAATTTCTCAAAACCTCTCTCCCTCTCCATTCTCTTGGTCTGGTTTAACTTAAAACAGAAAAATTATTAATTTAAAATTACTTCAGTTCAGAAAATGTTAGTTTCACTTACTTGTGGTTTAGATATCATCATTACCAAGTAGATATAGAAAGTGACAAGCCAAGCCTATCATGTAAGTCTGTCCTTCTCTAGGGAAGATGACATGATACAACACTTTTTTCCAGTCCAATTCCAATTATGCAATTTAATTTTGTTCTAATATATGCAAATATGCAATAAGCAATGATCCCAAAAAGAGAGAAGGAATAAGTTTATATGGATTCTTAATTGGACGGTAGTCCCATGGTATGAGGTACCCTAGGTGGCCAGTATGACCTTGGAGATCAAAGGCAGGAAAACGAAGAAAAATCTGGGGTGAAAGGATTACATTGGCAAAAAGAAAAGGACCTCTCTCTCTCCCTCTCTCTCGTGTGAACTCTGAGTGCCTACAATTCGGCAATTTTTCCCTTTGGAAATTTTGAATGGAGCAGCAACAAGGCAAAAACATTTACTCCTTTGCCGCTTGTGTTTCAGTCTTGAGACACAGAGGATCTCAAATTGCCCCTATCAAATATCATTATTCGGGATTTTTAACTCTAGCACACCCTCCATAGCCCGTAGCTATTCTATTAGGCCGGCGGGGACCAAAGTTTCCGTTATTTATCACACGTGTTCCAATTCCTTAAATTACTTAGTATTTTATTGAAAATAAATGGGTTAATTCAGGATGTTCAATGAATATATACTTATCTGTACGAA
This sequence comes from Theobroma grandiflorum, assembly GCA_036013995.1. NCBI lineage: Eukaryota > Viridiplantae > Streptophyta > Magnoliopsida > Malvales > Malvaceae > Theobroma > Theobroma grandiflorum. The sequence continues at coordinate 3,977,188 of CP142131.1, read as the reverse complement.
GTGTGCCCTCCCCACCAAAAATATCGATACTTAATTAAAGCAAGCATATTGGTTTCCTTTTTAATGAGAAAAGGTGACTGTTCTTTGTTTTGGTCAAGTGAAAGGTGACTGTTCTTTGTTTTGGTCAACTGAAAGGTGACTGTTCAACTTGATTCTTTTTGTTTTTTTGACCAAACATGGTTTTGAAGCTTTTGATTAACAGGGACGTTTCCAGGATCTGTCTTTTTACTTCTAATTCGAAAATATACATGGTAATGGTATGGCACTATGAACCTGTAAAAAGTCTCTAATCTCTGGAAAAGGAAAAAAACAAACAAAAGATGAATTAAGCACAGCTTCCTTCCAGGTCTGATAAAATATTTGCTCCGTGCCCTGCTGAAGGGGTCTATGTTTGTCAGAATGATGCAACTTTACATCCCAAAGGCCCAAAGGGTATCTGTTAAGTTCCTTACAAATCAGCAAAATGGGCTGAATTGAAGCCGACATTACCCTGGAGCCTCTCCCAATTCTCATTTTTGTGCTTCGGAGGGGAACACACCCAATAGGCCGAGTATTCCAACGAAAAAGGGGTATTCCGACCCAAAAACGTTTTACTCTGTATATATTATCATGTTATTTCTCTGTCTGGAACATGCGTTTGTCTCGTCAATATCCTCTAAATTGAATTCATTGGTAGAGTGGATATATAAAGGACTGATTTTTTTGCTCAAAATATTGGAAATTTTAATGTGATCATTGAGAAGGCTGAAGTCGGTTTTTAGTTGGACATTTCATTTCAAAAATCAATTCTTTCACTTTGTAATAGTTTAACTGTTACAACCTAATTCCCGGACTATGATCAGCGAAAGGGCTCAATGGATGCGGCCCACTAAGTTCAAGCAAGCCTATTTATATAATCATATACACTAATCCATATTTCTTTAAAATTCAAAATTCGTAATGTTCAAATAGAGTTCCTTTAAAAACAATTCATAAAACCCAATTATACATTCAGAATATCATCATCAACTGTAATATACATATATAGCTTGACAAATGAATCTTAGCATTTTACATCAAGTATTCATATACGCATAATTAGACCTTGACCGTCGACGGAGTGACTCTAGGCACGGTTGCTAACGTTTAGTGTCATGTTAAACCTACCAAGCAATGGATAGGGAAGAGCACCTTGTCCTAAGATACAATAATCTTTAATTCAAAAAACCTAAAACATGAAGTTTATAAAAAAATATGAGTATAAACTCAGTGAGTGAACATAAGTAGGGAACAAACAAACGATATGAAAGGTTTTCGAAAGCATGATGCACTCATCTTTAAAACCATGCAATTTATATATCATAAATAAAACTCGATGCCAAGTTGTTTTTTGATTGTCTAAAACATTTAGGAAACTCAACACTCAACAGTCAAGCAATCACATATTAATTCCAAACCTCTATATATAGTAAATATATATATATATATAAGTATATACACCACCACCGCCTTACCCCACTCATGTGCAACCCCCACATCGCGCACACCTCAATATCATCATACGTATTTTTGCCCACATCATTACTGGCATGTGCATTACTCACTCCGAATATGCACAATAATAATTATCACAACATTGTCATTCAACAGGCATGTACACTGCTCATTCCGAGCATGCACGGTTGTAATTATTATACAATATTGTCCTTCAACTGGCATATGCACTACCCACTCCGCATATGTACGGCTGTAATTATTACATAATATTATCTATCAATATACAATACATATATATATATATATATATATATCAACATATAAAATGATTTCGCAAATTCATTATCATCACATTTCATAACGTAAAAACGTTTCGTCAAAGGCTTGTTCCCATGCAATTTTTAAAGAAAAACTAACAAAATATTTCAAGTGACTAAATCAAGTATATAATCTTTTATTCCAAAACATTTTAATGCAAGTTCACTCACCTTATGATAGCGGGATATTACATCGCTATTTATTCGGAGGCGTGTTTAGCTATTCCTACTTGCTGGTCGCTCGTTTTTTCCTCCAATACACCATCACAGTACATTACTTTTACTATCGCGCTTCCTAACAATATTCCCAATTTAATATCTTTAGCGTACATCATTTATATTTCCCTTTTTCATTCAATCACGAATCTTTATTTAACTTAACTTATCTCAACACATTTTCTACCAAAGTTACTTTTATACCTTATTTGCATAATTCTTTAAATTAAGACTACTGGTAACTTATTTATGACTCTAACACATATATAAATCTTGTCTAAGGATATTTATCAAGTTTATCCATCATTTTCACAACAATTTCCTAACATATGGCAGCAATTATAAATTTACTTTCATCAAACATTTTCCAAGTCTACATATACCACCATCCTCATTTATATGTTGCCACCACTCTTTTAACTCCAATTTCCTTTTATTATCTTCTAGTACACATGTAGAAATGAAATATAAGCTTTGTACTTCAACACGGTGTCTCCATAATATTTAAAATATTTATTTACCAGCGTTGTCATTATTTAATAATGACACGCGAGCCCCATTAACATCATTTTTCTCTGAAATTTTCTTGTTCTTCTTTTTTCTCACTTAGATTGACCATATGCTTTTTCTTCCCGAAAAATTTTGATATCGATTAAAATATTAATATTTTAATATTATTTTATTCTAAATTTTTTCACTTGTCTCTTGGTATCCAAAATATCTTATTACACCTCAATTCACTCTAGAATCACTTTTTTTCTCACAAATTCTTTCTTGATAAAAATATTATTATTTTATTATTATTTCCTCGCATGTGAAATATTTTATCTTAAAATACTATTTTCACCTTTCATCACTTTTAAACATTATAATTAACTTCAATTGGTATCTAATAAGCTTTACTAGCGACTGTATCAAAGTACGGGATATTACATTAACTTAAGTTGATATGAATTGTGTGGCATGTATACATTGATTCAAGCTTTGCATATTTAAGATAATTGTACCTGTTCTCCATTAGAGTTACAGTACTTTGTATTTCAAAGCATGTTGCCTAATAATTGAAAATTTATTTAGGTTGATATAGTGGTAATTAATTTCCTATATGTGGATATGGTCCAATAATATGTTTGACTTGATTTTTTTTTAACTTAAAAGTTATTATAAAACTGTTATGAAAAATAATAATTTTTAAAATTAAGCTAAAATTGTTTAATAAATTTCTTTTTATAAATTATTTTCTATAAGTTATAATTTTCATCAAAATTACCATAGAAAGTATTTCTTTTTTAAGAGAGTAATATTGTAATTATTTTTAACAGATGAGAATATTTTTGGAATAAAAATAAAAAATTTCTTATATTTTTAAAAGAAAATAAGAGAAAGTTCTTTACAGGAATTTTTCTTAAAGTGTCTTTTTTAAAAATTTTATTTTTTAAAAAAGATTTTTTAAAAAAGTTTTTTTGTTATGAATATTTTTGTGAATATCCATTTATTCTATCTATATCTAGATTATATGTAAATTAGATTGGATTAGGATTTAATCCATCTAATCTCTAAGTGTTATTTTCATCTTGTAAATTATATCAAGATAAGGGGTTATTTACTTATAAATAGGCCCCATTAGTTCATTTGTAAATGCACACTTCAATAAGATCTCTTTTCTCCCCCTCAATACTTTCTTTCTTATCTTTAATTATTCTTTTCAATTATCTTTATTCGCTCTTTTAGATTTATTTCATAACACGTTATCAGCACGATTCTTTAATCTCTCACACTCAAGCTTTACAAAATCGAAGTTCAATTTTGCTTCAGCTGTCACAATGTCAAATCTTACAAAGCTTGAATTTGTGGCCCTTAATATTACTGGCAAGAACTATCTATCTTGGATTCTAGATGCTGAAATCCATTTAGATGCTATGGGTCTTGGAGACACAATCAAAGAAGAAAATGAAGCATCCAATCAAGATAAGGCAAAAGCAATGATTTTCCTTCGTCACCATCTTCATAAAGGATTAAAAATTGAGTATCTTATAATAAAAGATCTAGTCGATCTTTGAAAAAGTTTAAAGGAAAGATATGACTACCAGAAAACAATAATTCTGCCAAAAGCTCGTTATGATTGGATGCATCTTCGATTGCAAGATTTTAAAACTGTAAGTGAGTATAACTCAACATTATATAGAATTAGTTCTAAACTAAAATTGTGTGGAGAAAAGGTGATAAATACTGACTTGTTAGAAAAAACATTCTCTACTTTTCACGCCTCAAATGTGCTCCTACAACAACAATATCGTGAAAAAGGCTATTGATGAAAAATCATGAATCTCGCCCAACTGGTTCTGCTCCATTCCCTAAAGTGAATGCGACATCATTTAGAAATTCTGGTCGTGGTCGTAATCATGGCCGTAATCGTGGATGTGGAAAAGGTCGTCATAACCACAGTCGTGGTGGCTACACAAATTATTATTCTGATAATAAGAATACCCACCAGAAGTGGAAGAATAGTGAAGAGATACAAGAAAATGATAAAGGTGGACAAAGTAAAAAAAATATAGAAAATATTTGTTATCGATGTGTCATGAAAGGCCATTGGTCACGTACTTGTTGTACACTAAAACATCTTGTTGAATTTTATCAAGCCTCACTAAAAGATAAAGAAAAAAAGATCGAAACAAATTTTGTTGAAGATAATAACCAAGTTGATATAACACACTTGGATGTTGCTAACTTTTTTGCCGACCCTGAAGGACGGATTGATCATTTGGTTGGTGATGAAATCCCAATAATGAAATTTTTTAAATTATTTGTTCGTGTGTTTTTACAACTCGATTAGGAACTTGATATGTTTAGTATAATTCTATTAAGAAGTTAAATATGTCTAATAGGAAGTTTTTTTTTTGTATTTCAATAACAAAATTTATATTTAATGTTATCTTATATAAGTTTCTTACTATATATGTTTTATTTTCTTGAAGAAAATATGGATATTCATCTGGTTAGACCCAAAATCAATGATGAAGATATATGTCTAATAGATAGTGCTCCAACGCACACTATATTTAAAGACAATAAATATTTTTCTCACTTGATAATGGAAGAAGCTAATGTCAATACAATATGTGGTAGTACAAGATTAATTGAAGGTTCCGGAAGAGCCAATATTTCACTACCTAGAGGAACAAAGCTTATAATAAAAGATGCATTATTTTATCCTAGGTCTCAAAGAAACTTATTAAGTTTTAAAGATATTCGTTTGAATGGATATCATATTGAGACAACGAATGAGAGAGACATTTAATATCTTTATATTACATCTATTATATTGGGTAAAAAATATGTATTGGAAAAATTACCCTTTTTGTCCTCTGGAATGTACTACACAAAAATTAAAATGATTGAAACTTATGTAAACTAGAAATTTACAGACAATTTTAATATTTGGCATGACCGGTTAGGCCATCCCGGATCAATAATGATGCGAAAAATTATTAAAAATCCATGTGATCATCCATTGAAAAACCAGAAGATTTTTCAATTAAATGAATTCTCATGTATTACATGCTTTCAAGGTAAATTAATTATAAGACCATCACCAGTTAAAATTGGGATTGAATCCCCTACGTTTTTGGAACGTATTCAGGGTGATATATGCGGACTCATACATCTTTCATATGGACCATTCAGATATTTTATAGTTTTAATCGATGCATCAACAAGATGGTCACATGTGTGCTTATTATCAACTTGCAATTTAGCATTTGCAAGATTATTTGTACAAAAAATTCGTTTGTGAGCACATTTTTCTGATTATGCAATCAAGACAATTCATATTGACAATACTGGTGAATTTACGTCTCAAGCTTTTAATGAATATTACATGTCTATTGGAATAAATGTTGAACAATCTGTTAGTCATGTTCATACATAAAACGGTCTAGCAGAATCGTTTATCAAACGCCTTAAATTGATTGCAAGACCATTACTTATGAAATCCAAACTTTCAATTTATGCTTGGGGACATGCCATTTTGCATGCAGCAGCACTTGTACGCATCAGGCCAACAAGTTATCACAAATTCTCCCCTATACAATTGGTTTATGGTCAGGAACCAAATATTTTCCATTTAAGAATTTTTGGATGTGCAGTATATGTTCCAATTGCTCCACCACAACACGCAAAGATGGGTCCTCAAAGGAGGTTAGAAATATATGTTGGATATGAATCTCCATCTATAATTAAATATCTAGAACCTTTGACAGGAGATTTATTCACTGCAAGGTTTGCTGATTGTCATTTTGATGAAATAATTTTTCCAACATTAGGGGGAGAAAATAAGCAATTGAAAAAGGAAATATCTTGGAATACATTATCATTATTTAGTTTTGATCATCGCACAAATCAATGTGAACAAGAAGTTCAAAAGATAATTCATTTGCAAAATATAGCAAATCAGTTGCCAGACGCATTTACTGACCTAAAAAGAATAACTAAATCTTATATACTAGCTGCAAATGCTCAAATCAGAATTGATGTAGGACAACCTATTGTTGTTGATGAGTCTAAGACACGCTAAAAGCGTGAAAGACCAATCGGTTCCAAAAATAAAAATCTTCAAAAAAGAAAAAGAGCAAATATTCAAGATGGTCAATAAGAGGAAATAAAAACTCCAGAAGAGACCCCTGACATAATTTCAGAAGAAATTCAAGTACCTGAAATTAGTGAAAATGAAGAGATCTCAATAAATTATTTCATGACGGGAAAAAGATGGAACTGAAATGAAATAAACGTCGACGATATTTTTGCATACAATGTAGTGCTCAATATTATGAAAGAAAATGAGAATCTTGAACTTACATATGTTGAAGAATGTAGACATAGAAATGATTGGCCAATGTGGAAAGACGCAATCAAAGTGGAATTAAATTCCATTGTAAAACGTAAAGTTTTTGGACTTGTAGTCCGTACGCCAAATGGTGTAAAACCAGTGGGATAACGAAATGAGAAAGATGAGATAGTGAGATATAAAGCACGACTTGTCGCACAAGGTTTTACCCAAAAGCCTGATATTAATTATGAAGAGACATATTCTCCTATGGTGGATGCAATTACATTTCGATATTTAATTAGTCTAGCAGTACATGAAAAGCTTGAAATGTGTTTGATGGATGTAGTTACGGACTATTTATACAGCTCACTTGATAATGATATCTATATGAAAATCCCTAAAGGATTTAAGTTGCATGAAGCACAAAATTTGAATTCCCGGGAGATTTATTCAATCAAATTAAATAAATCTTTACACGAATTAAAACAATCCGGACGCATGTGGTATAATCACCTTAGTGAATATTTGTCGAAAGAAGGCTATAAAAATGATCCTATATGCCCATGTGTTTTTATAAAAAGATTCGGATCTGAATTTGTGATCATTGCTGTTTATGTTGATGACCTAAATATTATTGAAACTCCTGAAGAGTTATCAAAAGCCGTTGATTATTTAAAGAAAGAATTTGAGATGAAAAACTTTAGAAAAACAAAGTTTTGTTTAGGTCTTCAAATTGAACACTTGACAAATGGAATTTTTGTCCATCAATCTAATTATATAGCGAAAGTGCTAAAACGATTTTATATGGACAAAGCACATCCATTGAGTTCACCAATGGTTGTAAGATTATTAGATGTGAAAAAAAGATCCTTTTCGACCTCGTGAAGATAATGAAGAACTTCTTGGTCCTGAAGTACCATATCTTAGTGCAATTGGAGCATTAATGTATCTTGCTAGCAATACACGACCTGATATATCATTTGCTGTAAATTTATTAGCAAGATATAGTTGTTCTCCAACTCGAAGACATTGGAATAGAATTAAATATATACTTTGATATATTCGAGGAACAATGGATATGGGTTTATATTATTCAAATGCATCAAAATCAGATTTAATTGGTTATGCAGATGCAGGATATTTATCAGATCCACATAAAGCTCGATCCTAGACAGGTTACTTATTCACATATGACGGTACGACTATTTCATGGCGTTCTGTAAAGCAAACTATAATTGCTACTTCTTCTAACCATGCAGAAATCTTAGCAATTCATGAGGCAAGCCGTGAATGTGTTTGGCTAAGATCTGTTACTCAACATATTCGAGAAACGTGTGGTTTGTCAACCAAGAAAAAAATTTCAACAATATTATATGAAGATAATACTGCTTGCATAGCACAGTTAAAATAAGGATACATTAAAGGCGATTGAACAAAACATATCTCGCCAAAATTCTTCTTCACTCATGATCTTCAAGAAAAGGGTGATATTACTGTTCAATAAATTTGATCAAGTAACAATCTAGCAGATTTGTTTACTAAAGTCCTTCCAACTGCAACATTCGAAAAGTTGGTACAAAAGATTGTGATGTGCCGTTTCAAAGATCTTAAATAATGCAGTTGTTAGGGGAAGTAAAATACGCATTGTACTCTTTTCCTTCATCAAGGTTTTTCCCACTGAATTTTTCTTGATAAGGTTTTTAATGAGGCAGTATTTCATAAGCGTATTCTTGAAAAGAATTATGTACTCTTTTTCTTTTACTTGGATTTTTTTCCCATGAGGTTTTTTCCTTGTAAGGTTTTAACGAGAGATATTCTTAATACAATGGATATTCAAAGGAGAGTGTTATGAATATTTTTTTGAATATCCATTTATTCTATCTATTTCTAAATTAGATGTAAATTAGATTAGATTAGGATTTAATCCATCTAATCCCTAAGTGTTATCTTCATCTTGTAAATTCTATCAAGATAAGGGATTATTTACCTATAAATAGGCTCTCTCAGTTCATTTGTAAATGCACACTTCAATAAGATCTCTTTTCTCCACCTCAATACTTTCTTTCTTCTTTTTAATTATTATTTCTAATTATCTTTATTCGCACTTTTAAATTTATTTTATAATATTTTTAATATTTATGTTTAGTTTGATTTTTACTTTTAAAAGATAAATAAATTAAACAAAATTAGACCAAACAAACACCTAATCTAATTCTCCCTAACCTTACCTGTTAGATGGAACACCCAAAACAAGCAATGCTGTTTGAATGACCGAAATTTGTAGCCATTAACAAAACTTCATGTGGTTCCAAACTTTTCTGTAGGGTAGACTTAATTTTGCCTACAAAATCTGGTAGTAATGTGCCGAACAAGTTGGTTGCCTGATCAGAAAATTTTCCCAACGGACTGTCTGCTGAGTTTCAATCCATCTTCGTTACGCCAACCAATTTGCCACGTTAGCAGTCTCACAGGGGCATTGTTCCAAAGACAAATTTGGGTAGTCTTCCTCGCATAGGAATAAACCTGCTCTTTTATTTAAAATCCAATTATATCCATGGTGATGCTGTATGATTCACGTTGAGCATTTTTTATTAGCATAATCATTTTATAAACAATATAAAATCAAAATTAACATGGGATTTTTAAAAGAAAAAAAAGAAAGGAAATTGTCAAGTCAATGGACGGGAAACTTGCAAAAACGAGTAGCTGAACAAACTCTTTTAACTTCTATTGTTGGAGAAAAGAGTTAAGTTAGGACTTGGAAGAAACCAGAGCTACACGGCGAAAACAACAGACTGCCTAGATGAGGATTAACGCCTTTAATCCTATGCAAGCCAAACATTGAAATTCACTAACTGTTAACAAATGGGTATTTGCCACGTACCCCGAAGGCGTACCAAAACAGCGAAGTCAAGTGCCAACTGTTTTCTGCGCAACAAAAACGATCCCGCACTTGGAATGCAGCGAAAAACGAATCTTGGGAAATGGTGAAGCACATTACAGGAGCAACATATTCTGATAGGCAGAGAGAGTAAAGAGCAGCATTGGAATTTCCTCAAAATTCGTTGGCAAAATCGCCAATTTTTTTCTTTTTCTTCTATCGCCGGGCCCTCCGAAGATTTCACGTTTTTAACCAAAAACAGCCTAAAATCTGCGTTTCACTCAAGTTTTGCATTAGTCTATTGACCCTTTTTTAAAAATTGATTTTGTTTATTTAAAAGTTATTTCCTTTTGAGTTTCTCTCATTGTCATGGACTTTATATACACTTCCTATAACATTCTAAAGATCCTTGCTTTCTCCCTTTGAGGCATACTACAAAGTTTCAATTTTTTTTCCGCTCTGTCCTTTATAGCTATAGTATTTCTTTGTTGTTGTAAAGCGACTGTTTTTGTATTGTTTTTTGTCTGTGAGTGTAAATGGCCAATATATCTGGGTTTTTCACACCTTCAGTTCCGAGCCTGAGGAGAAAGATTCAGCCTCCAATAGGCATTTCTCGATCTGGGTTTTGCTTCTCTGAAGGAAGCTGTAGGAGGGTAGTGTGCTCAAGTGGCATTGAAGGTGCAGAGAAGCATGTTTCCCCTTCTGAATCTCGAGTACCCAAGTAAATTTCTTCTGCTTATTTTATTTGATTTCTTGCTTGGTTGATTTATTTCTCTGGCAATTGAGTTGTTGGAGCTCTTGCAGCTGGTTTATTTGTGAAAATGGTGTTAAATGAGCTTGGTTTCATGGGCTTTGATTTGGCACCTGTAGTCGAGTAAATGTGGATTTTTTGTTCAGGGAAGAGGAAAATTTTGGTTTATTGTTGGATTTTATTTTTGTTGGAAAACTACGTGTTACGGTTGTTGTGAAGTTCAAGGCTAATTTGTTCTTGCACTAGCAAGAATCGTGTGCGTAGCATAAAGATGGTTTTTCCAGTTTTAAATTGATGAAAGGGGTTCATGCATGCGCATCTGGAGCTTATTTAGAGGGGAGTTGACTTTTTTAAATTTGAAAGATTAGGATCTCATTTGGTTGTAGTGCCCATCAGTTGTGTTGCTTGCTTTTGTTGGATTATTACTGGAACTTGAAAGATAAATGATGAGCTGAAATTTCCAATCCACCTAGTTTATGCAAAGGTTGGCTTCAGTATGCTCTTAAGTAGTCCTAGCTGAATAAACAATTCAATGAGCCTTTATGTCCAAATTAAGAATGGTACTTCAAAATGATCAGCGTATTAGTGGGCTTTCTGGCATCCACCAATTGTACTTAGCTTGATACTGAAATAGTCTTAGTTGTTATCCGTTCATGTAGATAAATGATATGGGAAAGTTTTTTTGGGATATGAGATTAGAGTGAAGGAAATCACAAGCTCTTTGCAGTTTGTGTCATGTGGTTTAAGAAATCTTCCTTTGACTCTTTTAGGCTGATACCATACACACTTTACTTGTATCAACAAGCTTGGGATTAATATGATCATAATTCAAAAACTTAAAGGTTTGTTAGTTGCTGGATATATTGGTGAATCCAGTTTATGGTTGGTTTTGTCTCTGGGAGGTCGTCTAAATGATTGAGAATTCTACATTAGTCAGGGAGACACTTAATAGGGTGAAAGATAGCCAGGTTAGTAATCTTTTTAAGCACTGCAGACTTATATGGTCCTACTGTTGATCTACTAGAAGTTTTGGGTTTTGCTTCTGATGATGATTGTGAAGCTCCTGCTGGAGTCTGGGTTAAGATAAACTAGAATGTTTTATGTAACCCTACTTTGACACTGAAGTTTTGCATGTACACATGCTAAACGGTTGGCCCTGTCAATGTTATTGACCGTGTACTTCATATCCAGTCTAGTCCTCAGAGTTGAGATGCAGCCTCATTTTTATTTGTTTATATTTATGTCTTTCGTATTGAAAGATAATGACTTTACCAACTTATGATAAACTTTCCTACTTTTACTTCGGAAAAAAAATACAGGCTTGTCAGTAAAGGCTGCAAGTTAGTTGGCTGTGGGTCAGCTGTGCCAACTCTTTCTGTTTCCAATGATGATCTTGCAAGAATAGTTGATACTTCTGATGAATGGATCTCTGTCCGCACTGGAATACGAAATCGACGGGTTATTTCAGGTCAGGACATACTCTAATGCATACTAGTGTGATGTATAGAATATTTGTCTACTGTTTTGCTGGGATTTCCTCTTGTCTGAAACTTCAGTAATGTGATAAAAACCTTTACCTTGAATCTTGTTGAAGGGTATTCAGCTTGAAAAGTCCCAGCCTAGGTATGCTGAGTTAGATTGGTTTAAAGTACAGCCATTTACGCTAGCTATTTCTTAAGGGGTTGGAAAATAGTTTCTAGAGCCCATTATAATATGGCAAAACTTTGCCTTGCTTAAGTGTTGCATCACTTATTTCTAAATTGCTTTTTTGGTCATAGCTGGATAGAGACCTTGTCTATCAGTGTAGATTTTTGTTAACCACAAATGCAAGCTTACATTTCTTCTCTTTTATATTTTGGCATCTTTATTTCGCTGTGAAGGAGATTCCTATTAACAATTGGTCTTACAGGAAAGGATAGTTTAAGAAACCTAGCGGTTGAATCAGCAAGAAAAGCTCTTGAAATGGCAGATGTTGATCCTAATGATCTTGACCTAATCTTGATGTGCACATCTACTCCAGAAGATCTTTTTGGTGGGGCTCCACAGGTATAGGGGAATAGGTTGATATTTATTGCAGAATCCAATAAGGAGGCTTTAATAAAGAGAGCAATTTGCATGATTTATGCCCTGAGCTGCATATAAGTTTCTACAAATCTAGGATTAGATCTATGCATTTAAACAAGACTGCTTCCCCATATACTGAGATCAAGAGAAAAGTTAGAAGTGACATGTCTTGGGTTATCTTGAAATCTTGTTTGTGTTGACTAGCACAAATAATGTATGTTTTTAGGTATTACAAGAAATATTAAGCATATGCCTGGAAGCTGCCCCCCACCCACCCACCCACCCACACACACACACACTCCCTTTTTTTTTTTTTTTCTGCATTTTAGAACTGTCAATCGGCTATTGGTCTCAGAACTCTTAAATATTTGTAAAAACTAAGCATGCTTTTAATTTGTTTACATGCGTGTTTGGGTTTAATAAGGGGTTTCCATGGATTTTGGGTAGTGGGATCTCATGGGAAGTAGTGTAGCCAAATATTGTTAAAAACTATAACCATTGCTTTAAGTTACATGATGGTTACAAACTTAGGAACATACATGAATTGTGGTTGGAGGATAGGGGCTTGAGCAAAGATTTTGATTTCAGGCTTAAGGATTCTCTTTTGTGTGAAAGAGGCAGGTTGTAAAATGGTAACTTTGGTTCTACAGATTTAATCAAGTGCCATGGGGCATAAACTTCATATAAATACAAAAATTACTTTCAGACAGGGTTTGGTTTAGATGACTATTTGGCTCTACAGATTTAGTCCAATTGCAGCAGAGGTTGGGCTTACATGAGTTACTAGTCTTCAATTTTGTCTGTAGGCCTTGACACTGCATGTGTGCTTATTTGAACTGTAATTTGTGTATGTTTTATTGAACACTAATTTATACCTTGAATTGCTCTGGAAACCTTTATTGAAATTGTCAGGTCCAAAGAGATCTTGGCTGTACAAAAACTCCTTTAGCTTATGATATAACCGCTGCATGTAGCGGATTTGTGCTGGGTCTGGTCTCAGCTGCATGCCACATTAGGGGTAATGAATAATTTAGTTTGCAGCAAGGAGGTTTTAATTATGCCCATTGGTGTGTTATGAAATTAAACTTTTACCTTTGTAAATCACAGGAGGTGGGTTTCGTAATGTTTTAGTGATTGGAGCTGATGGTCTTTCTCGATTTGTTGATTGGCATGATAGAGGGACATGCATTCTCTTTGGGGATGCTGCTGGTGCTTTACTAGTTCAGGTAATGCCTTCTTTTTGTAAGTTCATTCTTTTCTGGATGATGCGATGATAATTTCTTGGCCTTGCGTCAGCTAGTACAGACTGTCATTTCATCCTATTTCAGATTCCAGTTTCCTTGATGAGGATGATGATCTGCTTTGTCTATGTACATGCATATGTGGTGTTTCTGTCTACCAGAGGTCATAATAGTTGGCTGTAAATAGAGAACTGTTTATGAAAGAAAAGATTTTTCTTTGTCTTATATCAAGTTGTGGATGGTTGCATGTAATCTGAAATCTTAGCATGGAACAATATTTTAGTGCAACATATCGCTTGATGAGATGCCAAGGACCATTACACACATGACACGAGTATGGGAGTGGTATTTGCCTGACTTGCCCATTATATTACATTCTCTGACAGGCTTGTGTGATGGAGGACTTAAATAGATGTCCTGATAAAAGATAAGGTCCTGCATTTTACTTTAATACTTTGTTGCACATTACAAAGTACAGGATTGGAAGTATCTGTATTCTGCAGAAGACAAGGTCCTAATACTTTGTTGCTCTCATCTTAGATTTACAAAATAAAATAACAGAATTAGATTTTTTTCTCAGCAGAAGATTTTGGGAGTAGATGAATGTGAGTGGCAGGTTGCCTCTTGCATCCAAAATCCATTACATTGTGCATGTAATATAGGTTCCTATTATTATCAGGCAGATTACAATTAGAACTAGTGGGCTTGAAATCACAAGAATGCTAGGAGAATTGTCTTTCACCTTATATTTAGTTGTCAAAAACCAAATTCTGTAACCCTGAGGCAAAAAAAACTCAACCATTATCAAATTAGCAGTTTTATTAAGCTAATTTTAGAGTCAATTATTGCCATTATCGTATTTGTTATACCAGCTTTTATACCTGTTGATGTGCATAAAGTGTTACTGGTCAAATGGTTTCTTTTAAAATAAAATAGTTACCACATGCCTATTTTCTTCTGCAATGAAACATGACATCATTTGTGATACAAATTATTCTGTAGGCCTGTGATGCTGAGGAGGACGGTTTATTAAGCTTTGACTTGCATAGTGATGGTGAGGGTGGAAGGTATGTGCTTCTCATGTTGTGGAAATAAACGAACGGTATTGCTTTCTCTGAGGAATTTGACTGAGCTGTCACCCCTGTTGCAGACATCTTAGCGCTTCCATAAAGGACAATAAAACTGATGATCTGTTGAGTTCAAATGGTTCAGTGTTAGATTTCCCTCCAAAAAGGTCCTCTTATTCCTGCATACAGATGAATGGCAAAGAAGTTTTCCGCTTTGCCGTGCGATGTGTGCCACAATCAATTGAGTCTGCCTTGGAAAAAGCTGGTCTCACTGCATCGAGCATTGACTGGTTATTGCTCCATCAGGTATATGTTTTAGAGTTTATGGAGATAGTATGGCTTTTGCTTTTCTAATATAAATCCTGCCATGTACTCGACCTGCTAGCTTAACTGGGAGAGCTCCAAGATTATATAGGTGCTTAGATTTCTCCTAAATCACTGCTGTTATACATTCTTGTCATTGATGCATTGTTCTTTCAGTTTTACATCTCTCTTCATGAACTATGAGAAAGGCCCTTGACAGAAAGTGGCTTAGACAGTCATCAGGTCATATTTTAGGAGTTTAGGTTTAGGGGTGGAAGCATCTTGAGAATAAGAAGAATGCAATTGGTTCTGGCTGTTGTCCTTATGCCTCAGCAACAATTGGAAGTTGTTTAAACCTAGTTGGTGAAAAAGGAACATTAGTGCTGATTCAATTAATTTATGTTGTCCATGCTCATCAAAAGTAATGGGTAAACCCCAAGCCGTCAGAAGTGACTAAGTGCAGCCTAGTAATTGACAGTTTTATATCTAGAGTAGAGTGGTACTCAGCATAATATCTTCCAATGATTAAAAAGGGGGAAAATCTAACAGAGATATGATTAATGCAGGCAAACCAGAGGATTATTGATGCAGTTGCAACACGTTTAGAAGTCCCACAGGAACAAGTCATATCAAATTTGGCAAATTATGGTAATACGAGTGCTGCATCCATTCCTTTGGCATTGGATGAAGCTGTTCGATGTGGAAAGGTGAAGCCAGGCCATACAATTGCAACTGCAGGTTTTGGTGCAGGTCTAACTTGGGGTTCAGCTATCATTAGATGGGGATGAAAAATCACCATGCTGCCAAATTACCTGTGTAGAAATGAAGAGAAATCCTTATGAAGAGCAGCTCTCTCCAGTTACTACTCCCTATCCAAAAGTACGCATATAATGGGAGTTTGCGCTCACATAATCTCCATAAGCTCCAATTTTTTTGTTGGAAATTTGTTATACTTTAGTTGTTGCACTGCTAATAAATTTTTATTCTTTTTCCTCAAGCCTTTCAACTTTTATTTTTTCAGTCCTCTGTATCGCCATAATGATCCCTGTTCTCCCTTTTACCCCCTTGAGTCAAACATGGGCAGAAGTATGTTACACCTGAGGAAAGACAGGAGTGTTTTTACAATGCAACATTGTGTTAGTTCTTTTATCAGGAACGGTACAAAAATTTCTACAGATCATGGTTCAACCTATAATGGACATCAAGAAGTTTATCATGCTTGCAAAAACTGAATATTTTATACTGATAAATAATATAGAAATCATCACATTCTCTCTGCACCTTTGCAGTGAAGTAGGAAGTTGCAAAAGGAAAAAAAAAATGTAGTATATAAGAAAAATACCAGTAGTGAATACAGACAAGAAACCAAATTGAACTTGGGTCAGCGAGCTAATATGTTGGCAAGCCTCTCTCTCATCCTTTGTAGAGTTCCATCTATTGCAATATCAAATGCATCCTTCTTGGTCCTCAATCCCAGTGAACTACCATGCCTTCTATACATAACTCTAGGGATCAAATCCCGAACACTTTCCCTCATCCTCCTCACCTCACTCCTTGGTATCCCCATTAACACATCCAAAATCCTTAACCCTTTAAAAACCACCTCCTCCTTTGGTATAAACACCGAGAACTCCGCATACTTCTCCTCCGGCAAATGCCACACGTACTGCATTTTTGCTGACAATTCTTCGAAGAAAACTGGTATACAACCTGCAAGGATTGCATCAAAAGTTGACCTTCTAGTTGGAGTATCCCCTGGAGGCTGCAAACAAAAGGTTGCTTGTAGCATAGGCTTCATGTACCTTATAGGATCATGCTCACATATCCCGTTCGAGCAATCCACAATATCACATATCTTTGAGTACATCACATTATTTTCAAGAACGTTAAATCTGCTGTTGTTGTTGTTGATGCTACTATTCTCACATTCATTCCTTATGCTCCTCCTGATATTTGGAGTGGCACCAATTCCACCGCCACCAGCAAACAACATTAAAGTAGTCCTCTTGGACCTCTTCACCCGTTGAATCCAAGCCTCAAAGAATGCCAAATTCTGAGGATGAAACGACGTAGGATAAGGCACGGCACGTTCCTGCCAGGGCCAAGCTCTTCCCTCAGGAACCAAAGCAGTGACGTTGTAAAACTCAGGCAATTCAAGAAATGAAGTACCCCATATAGGAGGATCATTATTCAACGGCTGAGAGAAATCCCAAGCAGGTCTAGCCATAACTAAAAAATGATCATGGCCCATATGCCGCTTCCATATTCCAGGTTCATCAGATTGCAAAAAATAAAACAATTCCATCCCATGTTGGAAGCTGGAATTCACATCAGGCCCGTACAAATACCTTAACGAATCAATGGCAGCATAATACGGAAGAAAGATGGCATTTGCAACATTAGGGTCATCTGTAAGACAAGGGTACTCCAGGATTCTTCTATGGAAAACGAGCTCAAGTAACAGAGGGTCAGTACGGTACCAACTATGAGATTTGGCATGGGTTTTTTGTCCCAAGCCGTGGTTTGCTAAGTAAGGACAAAAGTCATCAAAAAGTGGGTATTCAGAACAGTTAGTAAGTAGATCAAGATTGAATCTAGATGGGAGGTTCCTGATGTAGATCCAACGGTTGTTGCAGTCTTCTGTCGTTGTCCGGTTTGATGTTGATTCAGTGTTCAAGATTTGATGGGAAGATGCTGAATTGATGATCGATAGAAGGAAGAAGTGGAATTTGATGGAGAAGAAGATTGTGGTGATTTGGGTCTTGCAGGCCATGGTGGAAACAGATGGAGAAAACACTGTAAGTCTAAGAACACTTTTGTATGTGGCTAACCATGATCTTTTTCTGGGTTTTTTGGTTTTTTAATCTCTGTATTTTGTAGTGCTCCTTTTTTTTTTTTTTTAACAGGAACTCAGTTTGACACTCGGCTTTTTTGGAATTTTGCTTTGTTGGGGGAGAAGAGAGGTTCAGGTTCCAAAACTAAAAATGAAAGATTGCAGCAATTCTTTATTCTTTCAGTTTTTTACTTTCTTTTTTTCCTTCTTATTTTCAAACGGTAACTTATGACAGTGTTTGGAGATGTTCTATCTTTGACCCAGCATTGTCGGTGGAAAAGGGCAACTGCCTGCACCGCGTATTCAATCACCCCACTCAATGCGGCGACGTTTTCTTCAGTGTGTTTTGCTTCACATGGTCGTGACGCTGCTTCTTCTTTGTTTTTTTTTTTTTCCTTTGGGTCCTTGCAAGTGACAGTTCTTCTTGATTTGATAGTATAGTTTAAGGAGGGGAGGGGTGTGGCTGCATGGGGCCATGTTCTTAAAAAGTTGAGCTCTGGATTGGTTTAAATAAGAATGAGAGCAGAGGATTTGGCAATTGGCAGGTCAGAAGTTTGACATTTTCAATTGAACCCAATAAATCCGTGACATATCATCAGCCATATTCGTTGACACATAGGGTGTGTTAAGACAGTACAATTTGCAGTTACAGGTAAGGAAATTAGTCTGAATTATTAATTTGACTTCTAAATGTTTACATTAGGTGGGCATCCATTACATTCAGAAGAGCTACTTTTGTACACTTAAACAATCTTATTTTTACTATCATTATGTTGGCCCCCAAAGAGAATCAATACCAAGATCATAAGCAATAAAATTAAAATCCCATTTGGGTCAAATTAGGAACTTGAACCAGAAGTCCCTTGTTATTGACTAAACTCGCTTTTGCTTATACTACTACTATGATAGGACTTGATGAAGCATTCGAATTATAAAATGAAAGACATTACTTCTAATGTTTTGCAAAATAGGAAAAAGTCATTGCATTCTGATCAAGACTGATTCTGCAGAGCATATTCAGCAACTATCTTCGGGAAAGTTTTCCATTGAACACTTGCTAGATGGAAGCTGATATGAACCTCTTTTGTCCCCTTGTGAAGAACTATTACAAATTTACAAGCAGTAGCTGAAATGATTGGATTAGACCCATGTGAGATTAAAATGGCCAACAGCCAGAAGATGGGTAAATTCATTGGAGTTAGACCTTAATAGAACAGTTTAACAAAGCAATTGCATCAATAAGCTTGGACAGGGTGCTAACCTCATTACGGCAGACCTCTGAACAAGACACAAAACCAAACAACTGTAGAGCAAGAAAGAAAAATAAATATATATGCGGAGGCTCAAAGTCCCCAGTGAACTCCATTGATCGGAATCTTGCATCGTTCAAATTCACCAAGCAATGCCGGGTCTTTAAACCCAATAAGAAATTGGGCTAAACCTTCAAGAAACAAAGCACCCTGATAAACGTCAGTTGCATTAACAATCTCGATGATCACACTCCTCCTCAACCTATTAGCATCCACAAATACACCCAACATTTCTTCCATTTCAACCTTCACTGCCTCCTCCAGGGCCATTTTCTTTCCCTCACATGCAGCCCATTTTTCTGCAACCCTCCCCACAAAAGCTGCCTGAACTTTCTTTACTCTAGAAACAAGTGGGGGAACCATTAACCTTAAGCCACACTCAATCTGTTCGATTCTTAACATCAAGTTCTCGCATGGATTCGTCCAAGCCATCAAAACCGGCCAGGGTTTATCAAGGGAGTACTCCAAAGTTTCAAGAAGTGACCCCTTAGCAGGATAGTTGAAACCATTTTTTTCGGCGTCTTCTTCATTGTTGGCTGCATCTATGAATGAACGGAGGAGGTTGGTGAAAATGTAAGGGTGTAGATCACCAAGAAAAAGGAAAGGGATTTCGAGGGAGTTGCGCCAAGAAGGAAAAAGAATCTGAGAAACATCATTGGAGGCTGCGAGGTCGAGGAAGTCGTAATGGGAGAGGAAGTGTTGGAGGAGGAGGTCACGACGGAAGGGGAGAAGAGTGGGTGAGGGAGAAGAGAGGGACTGGCGGAGGAGAGGGAGGAGGGTGTTCGTGAGAGTGTTGAACCAGTCTTCGTACAAGTCCTTGAAAGGGACAGTGGTGGTTTTCTTGCGAGAGAAAAAAGAGAAGGGTCTTGGCATTGTTGCAGAAGATGATGTGTATGGTGGATGGTGGAGGAATTTTAGGGCGGTGAGTGGTTTCTTGGCTCTGTTGCAGAATGGAGAGAGAAACAGAGCAGAGGGTTTTGGAGGGAAAAAGGCCGGTATCGCTGTTGGTACCTTGGTGCGTTTCGGCCTGTTGGGGGTTGTCTAGGGTTTGGGCCTACATTTGTTTAATCGCACATGGAAGTGGGAGGTGAAAATGAAATTCTTTCTTATCTTAGGCTGAGAGCAAGAAGGCCCACTGATAAATTAGGATCGATTGTGAACAAATACTTGCATTTGTTATCTCAGTCCATTCCAAAATTTCTCGGGCCAATGTTCACTAGTCCATCCTTGTGGCTCCGTCCTGGGCCTGGAATCCAATCTTAGCAACACTTTACCATGGGGTCTATCAAGAGGCAAACAAAATCTGTACAATGCAGTGGTAGTGCTAACGGCTAATGACTGTCTTTCCATGATTTTAGTGATTGTGGACAAAATTTATTTATTTGTAGATTGTCTACAAGTAGAGGGACATCCTTACCTTACAATTTGCTGGAAATAACCAAAAAAAATCGATTTCATATTCAGAGATGGAAAAAGAAAAGGAGTGCTCCTGCTGATTGAAACTTGTGGTCTTATTTGGATCCTTGAATAAAACAAACACTACGCATAGCAAATTTGGTTTGTTTCTACATCTAAATCTCTCATACTCAAAAGCTCAAAGGATTTGTTGAAACAAATGTTACGAATTCTGCAACAGCTTTTCCTTAAAATTTTTCATGGGTCAAATTGCCCAAACCTTAAGCTGCAGCTCAAGCCTTGGAAGGTTGGATGAGAAACAGACCTTGGATACCTGTTTGTTTGTTTTTTTTTTTAATGGTTTGCAAGAGAGAAGTATCTAAATTTCTGATATTAATTTTTCTTAGTTACAGAAGATATTTAGCTATGCCAAATATGGTATACCTTGACCTTGGACTCAGGATACCGGTGGTATTTAACACTGCAAACCTGGATATTAGTGAAGGATTTCTTTTTAGTATTCTTTCTATAATATTTGCTACTGATGCAGAGTAAGATCGCTGAGCACCAGACCAACGTTATCAAGTCTGATTTTAATTACTCAATGTCTCCTGTTAGAGCATGTGCACTGATATGTTCTATAAATAAACAGGACAAAACCAGGAAGCCATAACCAGAATTTAGGGTTTTTTTTGTTTTCTTTTTTGGTTATTTTAGGTAGTTGCTTGATGCTATGATCGGCACTCAGCAGTAAATGGATACGAAGTTGTAGAGATATATAGTAATGACACTTGCCTTAATAATTAATCACACTGTGTTTCGGGTAACTCAAAATAATTGTTGCAAGTGGACTAGGTTCGAGTACAATTATTTAATCCAAAGCCCAAAGGTATAATTGGATCAAAGCAGATTGATATATATTTTTGTCAGTGAAGATTCTAACTTTATCCAAAACAATCATTTTGAAAGTACATAGTCTAAGAACGAAGGGTGAATCTTTTTACTAACAGAAATTCTTATCCACCCTTAAATCACAGGTTTCACACCCATCATTTCCTTCTCAATTACTGCTATATATCTGAAACAAGCAAGCGATCATTCCATTGATATATGAACACCTCCTCCAGGCCACATAAATCAACTGTTCATCTACAGACGTTTCAAAACTTAAGTAATGTCCGTCTATTAGTAGCATATCTTTCTTTTGAAAGGCAATATGAGTATTAGTGGCATATCTTTTTCCTACTTTGTTTAAAATGAAATACCAATGGCTATCAATTAAGTCACTACACGTAGTACATACATGCTGACATTGGCCTGTGCATGTTTCCCGAGCTGGACCATAACTTTGTTGTCTTAACCGTAGAATTTCGACGTCACCATCTTCCTTTTTTTCTTTGTGAATATCGTTTGAAAGTCATGCATTGATGTATGAATCAGACCTTTCATAATCTTAAAGGTCGTCTTTTGTGACCAGTTGAGAGGGGGGTAGATGAAAAGAAAAGTCTTTTCACAGCTGCGCATTAGGCAAATGACA
Source organism: Theobroma grandiflorum (assembly GCA_036013995.1). NCBI lineage: Eukaryota > Viridiplantae > Streptophyta > Magnoliopsida > Malvales > Malvaceae > Theobroma > Theobroma grandiflorum. The sequence continues at coordinate 3,954,969 of CP142131.1, read as the reverse complement.
GCAAAGCGAGTTCCAACTCATGAAAAGCTAAGACATTTCAATGAATCAGTCATCATCTCAATAATGTGCTGCGGAGCATCTGCCGGTCAACTTGGCTCTGAGCACCTGAACCAGGGAGTTCAGGGGAACATTTAGCACTTGTACTGTACATAATAATTTTGCATAAGAAATATAATTCAATCTCTTAGCTTGGTAAGTTGTAAGAGTCTGTCTCGCTAAATTTGAAAGAAAGCCCAGACAGAGGCTGTGTGTTCGTTTCTTAAAATAAGTTATCCATAGGCCAAATTCATCATCTTCTTGTATGTGCACACACAAAGGAAACAGTCATTCACTGTTGCAATTAGTTCTGTACCGATTGAGGATGTTCAGAATCTGTCGTGTCTTACTTTTTGTTAAGTTATCCCCTCAAACCAAATTCTTGTCATTACTCTCTCTCTCTCTCTTTTTCTCATGCGCTACCTATGCACGTGAGCAAACACACACATGATTCAAACACAATCTGTACTCCCAAAATCGAGTGGCATAACACCACAAATGATGAAAACTTGATTATGTGCCCGGAAAATATTCAGAATAATACTTCTAAAATTGTTAGACTAGCTAGTTTTCCGTTTATCAATGAACTGCAAATAAACTAATACTATTAAAAAAGGCTAGTTATTACCTGAAAATATCAGGACATGTGAGTTGCTTTTAACCTCAAGCATCAGAGGATGAGTTCAAAGAAATGATAAATAAGACTATATGAAGGGAATATTAATACACCCAACTGTCAACTTGAATAATTAATTTTGTGAAGTTCTTGGATAATGATCGATGGTCAGTGTGTTATTTCTGGGCACGCCTGTTTGAACAGGCTTTTAAACGTTGCTGCCACAGAATGGTTTATGCATATAAGTAGCTGAATGTGGTAGTTAATGGACTCCAATAAACGATAAAGCTATCCTTAATGTGGATCTCTCATCTCATGCTATTGTCAATCTCTTTTTTAAATCCCAAAGAAAGTAACTTGATTACTTCTTAACTAGTTTAATTAAGCTTGCTCTTTCCCCGGTGAGACCGTCGACCACTGCTTGCTACTAGAGAAAAAGTAAACTTAGGAGCAAGTTTCACGAGTTTCCTACTAATAATAATCGATTTTTTTCTCATGTGCATATGACAAACTACAACTACGTGGCCGACAGCATGGAGTTCTAATAATTGATTGAAGTTTTGTTTGATAGCAAAGCTAGGAACTAGCTGTCCATTTCCTTTATATTATCTTTCGTGCAACACCACGTTAAACTGATGCCACTGACAACTCAAAAGGACACATTAAAAAAAAAGGGCTTTGGGTTCTTCTCTATTGGAACTGAACTGATTCTGCATATTTATGTTAAGAGGTTACTGATGGGAGGGGACCCTTTCGTTTCCTTGTCGTTTTTGACGATGGCGCCCATGGGGTTTTACCAAAGGACAATGACGAGCTTGCTGGACCACCCTCCAAGAGACAACCCATGGCCGATGGTTTTGGTCCGATCGTACTTTTCCTCTTTGCCAATTTGTTAGCTTGGTGCTGCAATGTATTTCAATTCGGCATTAGTCTTTCAGACGTTGAAATGTCTTCTCCAATATCCCATCTCATCATTTGATGTTAATTACGATTACAATTGAGATGTATACCAACCTTTTAACATCATGTTTGGAGTCAACTTAAAATGACAAAAATACTTACACACTCATATTTAAAAGAATTATTAGCCATGTGGAATTATTGGCCATATATATATAACATTTCTAAGAACTATAGTATCTTTATAATTTTTAATTTTGACGATCTTAAACATAATTTATTCAACTTGAAGTGAATGGATAAATAATTTTAAGAATATTATCACTTCACATTATATATGATGAAGAATAACAATTTTTTAATTATTACAATATATATTTTGTGGTATATAATAAATAAAAATGAGAAAATAGTGATAATTAATTATATATACAATACAATATGTTGTTTTGTTACATAGTGATATATGATATGAATCCTTTTAAAACGTATTAGATATTATAAATTTAATGAGCTATATAGGTGTTATCAATATCAAGGTGATAGATATATGGCAGTTGAACTTTTAAATAATGCATGGTACAAAACGTCTTATTGTTGGAACAATCAATCCATTTCAAGGCCACAAATTTCCTAGCACATTTTTTGGATACCGTCCCCCCTATGGTCCAATCAATAGGAATTCTAGATGTTTTGCTAAATGTGAACAGCTTCCTTGCATGGGATTTGCATCCGCCCAATAAGCGTGGAAATTGTGTTACCCGGCAATTAACAAGAGAGAAAAAATTTAAAAACAAAAAAAAAAACCTTGCAAGACATGTCTAATGATGTAAGTGATGATGCAGAGACACGAACATATTCTTCTAAAAAAATGTTCTCCATTCTGTTTAAAGTAATTCGCTATTTCATTTTCAGTGGTGAAAGCAACTTTTATTTAATTTACTTCTGTTTGAATAATGTGTAGGAAGGAGAAAGATGTAGCAATTAAATTATTCAATTTATGTTATTGTTTCTGTTGATTTGTGATAGAATGAGTGTTTTCATCAGAATAGTTTTGACGTTTTAATTTTTTATTTAAAATATAATTTAAGTATGTATAAAAAATTAAAAATATATAGAACTACTTGGAGAAAATTCATTCATAAAAGTAAAATTAAATTTGAATAAAAAACTTTTTTTGAAATTATTGAATTTTTCAGCGATGTTTAATCATGTAGACAAAGTAATATTTTGCTTCACTGTTACTCCAAAAAGACCGGAACTTTCCTTTAAAACAATGGATTGCACGCGCCAAGATTGAGAAGATTCTTGGTGCCATTGAAAGATACCGTTTGAAATGAAGCCTCTAAGAAGTCCAAAGGTCGTATGTGGCCTTTAAAATTCCATCTCCACTCGCTCTATATTCCGTGAGCTTCTCCTTTTTCTTTCACTTGAGGGCGCAATCAAATACAACTATTTTCAAATTTATGTCCGGCTCTTAGCCCCCAAAAGGCAACAAGGTTATACTCGGCCTCGTCAGCACCGAGTCAGGTCTCCTCTTCAATGCATCACCGCTACGTCACCCAACAACTTTCCTCGTAGGTAGTGTAATCCTGGTCGCCCAAGCCTCAGGACCAACCTTTGCCCTTCCCCACTCCCCCAAAAAAACCAAAACCAAATATGGAAAAGATTATGCCACGTCAGGACGAGAATGATCTCAATGATTGGGCGTTGGAAGTTGTGGGGGCCCGGTGGGGGAGTTTTGAGTTTTGTCTTTTAGGGTGGGGACAAGGATTCACCTTCGTGTACCTGAGGTGGCTGGTCGCGGCAGCGAAACCGTACTCCATAACTTAAACTTCCCTTTATATTTTTCTTGTTTCCCGGCATCTTTTTCTTTTTACATTGTATATGTCTAGTGAAATTAAATTAAAAAACCAAAAGAGATTTGATTTTTGTCGTTAGTTGAAGATATTATGTCTGTTTGATGTTGATGGAGATTTGACGATTGCAAAATCTTGGAAGAGCGCATTATTGTTTTTTTGTGTGTTAATTTGTACATAAATGTTATGACTGATTAATGTTTTTTTATTTTTTGTGTTACATTTAGATAATCTTAAGTGAAAAAAAAAGAGTTATATCCTAAAGCTTTGAGGAATAACTATTATTAATCCAAATACATTATGAACCTTTGTTGCTTTCATTTTTTAAGCTTACCTTCACTCCTGATTTCATATTTTATGAAATTTATATTAGACTTGTAAAAATATTATGGTTACTTAATTAAGGAGATCAAACAAGAATCAGTGATGATTTGTTAATACTATTAAGGAACTAATGATTTGTTAATAGGTAGTATTGATGTTAATTTCTTGTGCTAGGTCTTCCAGTATATCAATATCTGTTTTATCGCAATATAAAGTACCTTGACCAAAACTAATGAGGTATTGATCAAGATATTTTTGGTACATATATCACATCTTTTTTTATTTATTTTTTGGACATTTAGTAGATGAGAATATACAAATCTTTGCTTAATTCACAAAGGTTATACACTACTCACAACTCCTAATTTCTTGAACTAGATTAGTGCTAACTGCTAAGGACAACATATATGAAACAAACATAAGGAATAATTATTTAAATGGGAGACATCCAATGAAGCAAATTAAAAATTATCAATTGAAATAAGGCATTTCTAGGAAAACAGACAACTAAGAAATCCAAAAATATTTACAGATGTATTTAAGAACTCCTGATTTTCTTCTAATGTGAAAAACTGCTTAATCTTATCCATCATCTTATAAGTAGACCACAAAAGTTTGCAATAACTTCAAACATAAAAGAACATACATATTGCCTTGTCTGATCAAATAATAGATCATTAAGCTCTTGTTTAATGCAAAAAAAAAAATGAATAAGAAAAAAAATAAGAATTAATGAAAATACCCAAAAAAAAAAAAAGATTACTGCCAATTTAAAACTCCCCTAAAGAATAGTACCTTTTTTTGACATAGCACCACCAACAACAAGATCCAATTAACTATAATTAACCAATTAATTGAACTCTACAAATTAAAAAAAAAACCATTTTTGGGAAAGGGGAAAAAAAGGGTTAACACATTATTTTCGATGCATGCCCCAGTCCTACCACTCCTTTTCCTTAATATTTATGGCACTTACAGCAACTGTAGATTGCTAAAAATGGAAAACTGAGCATTTTTAATGCCCATAAATTTGCTATCCCCGTAAACTGAACAGTGTATATGCCATCAAACAAATAAACAGTATACCAGCTGCTTTTATTGTGACATAGTTCTTGTTTAAGTTAGAAAAGGGGAGGGTCACATCAAGATAAAGATTTGAAGCCAATTCATAAACCAAACTTCGGCAAAACTACAGGTACTGGCAAGCTTTCAAGAGGTAGCTAGGATTTGTTTGGTATCAAGTACCTGAACGTTTGGTTGGCATGGTGGGGTTGAGAAATGCCAACCTTTACCTACTATTTGCTTTTTCTCCCACATCAATTTGAAAATGACACCAACTAATCCTCACACAAAAACGTTTATGTTTCGGTGCCACTTTACCTAAAGATTAGAGGTTAAATGATAGGGCAATGCCACTTTCATCCCAACTTCCTTAAGTTTTGGCTTTTCGATGTTTTTTTATCTAAGACATTGGGGTTGGTTTTACTACAAATGAAAAACACGTTGCAAGTTTTCCTTTTTCTCTTCGTCTTAACTTCTTTTTATCAAGCCTTGAATCCAAAGCGATTCCCCATATTGTGATCTTACTTTAATCTCAAAAAGCACAATCACAATGTCAAAGTCATTCTTCCAAATATACTAAAAGCATGAAGGCAAATAAAAATGTGGCACTCCCATTTGAAGAATGAAGAAGCTACTTTGGGAAAGATTTGAACTTAATTAGTACATTCTGCCTTGGAACATAAGAATGTATTCAATGAAACATTCAAACAAGTGGGAAATAACCATTGAAATTAATGTGCATGGTTTATTGCACTAAGTAAACTTAGCTCAAAAGTCAAGAGAGTTGGCCCACCCCAGGACCTTTTTAGGAGAGCAGCGAGTGTTTCTAGACCCCTAGTTGGAATCTAGGATTTCCACGCCCCCTAATTGCCCTAGGCAAAACAAAAGCAAAGAGAAAGAGTAATTTAATTCAAAGGTGACACTGTTAGGAACTCTCAATGGTCTTTAAGCAAGCGAAGTGAAAGTCAATTTTGGAGCTTAAAAAGGTGCAGTGGAGAGAAGCAGGAAAGAAACCTGTTACTTTTTCCAACTTCGTTTGAATTTCCATCAAGTTCCTTTCCATTGTACCAATCATCGATCACTTAAGTTACCATGATATTCACGAATATCATTAAAAAATTCATATTTAAACTTAAAATTCTAAATCCACTTAAAATTTATAATTATATTAAATGTCATTTCAAAAATATAAAATAATTCTCTCGTGCACGTCTAAATGCTATATTAGTCAAAAAGCAAACATATAAAATAAAGTTTATGGGGTAAATACTATGCATGCTCGAGAAAATCACTTAACCCATTAAGAGTCATTTGTAAATAAGTCTCTATCTTAATAATAAGACAGCTTGTAAAGATTTAGTGGTATTAAATCTAGATCTCATTTTAAGAGTACTATTTTAATTTTTTTTAAATTTTCTTCTACATATTTATGATACCGCGTATATATAAAAGTCTATTAATTGGTTGTATATATCATTTATAATTATAAGTTGTATATACTCAAAAGACACGAGGGCGTTGAGAAAGTAGAGGAAGAAGATAGATTACCTACAAAGTGGGTATTTGCTTTTATCCACCCACATGCATGCATTAACTTGACCGCATGAGGAGAAATCACGAAAAGGGTTTTAGCTTTCACACATGGCCAAACTAACTAATAGGTGAAAACAGCGGTCTAAATCTGTGTGATGTAACTATAATCTCGAAAACTGTTTAACCAATGAGAACTTTCGCGAGAATAAGGTGCAAACTTTTCCATTTGGCCTTGGAGCTAGCATATATGGAAAAGAAAAAAAGGCATAAATACTTTGAAAATAGTTAATGCCTTTTGGATTGTTCGAGAAATTGAATTGAATTCAATGTTGCAACTTGGACTTTCACGTTTCTGATGCTGCAATAAAAGTCTAAAACCTCTCGAGCATTTCGATAAAAAGAAACCGATCGATCTTCCTTAATACCGGGAGACAAAATTGAAGTTATTAGGTAAAGATACATAACAGACCACGTATGGGTTCACATGATGATTCAAACAAAACATGTACCTCAGTTATGCTTCTTTATTGCAAACATGTAATAATCCAAGCCTCTTAAACTCTAGTGGTTCATACCCACCGACGAATTAAATACGTTTTATGAATTAAACTTGGTATTAACTTCAAGTGAATGAGGTTTTCTTTTGCAGACGTGTGAATCGACCCCTAGAATTATCAACTAATTGTGTATTCTTTTCTTTAAGATGAAAATGAAATAATGAGTAAATATATCAACATCTTTGCCAAAAAGGTGTTAGGATTCCTTTCACATTATGAAAATAGTTGCTCGAGAAGTCATTTGGTCAAACTTCAAAGATACCATGGAGCTCTCTGTGGAAGATTGACTAAGTGGTGAAAATTACCAGTGCTAAAACTTCAAAGATTGACTTTGCCATACTTTGAACAAAATTAATTTAATAAAAAAAAAAGGGAAACTTTTCTACTTCTAGATTCAAAATCTGGATTCTACAATAAACAGGATAGTAATTACCTTAAAATCTCTTTTAATTATTGTTGAGAATCTTCAAGTCCTGTATTGATATCGTCACAAAATTGCAGATACATTTAATCTTTATTGGATTTTATAAACTATGTATTTCTACATTCATTTCAATAAAACTTATTGCCAAATACTAGGTCCTATCGCCATCGCGATTGCATACTATAATCTTTTTAAACATTGCTTTCCTGAATACAGTGGAAGATCTGTCGTGATCATACAAGAAAAATGTTTACAGTAAACCCATTAATTTCCACCAAATTTATGATCAATTGCTTTTTTTATTTCAATTTTTTTTAATATTTAACCATAATTTATTAGTTTTGAAATTTTATTATTGTTTGCACATCAATCACTTTCCTTTCATAGGTCATATTTATAATGCCTTCAAAAGTATCATTTTATTTTTATATGAAAGGTAACAAATTTGGGATGTTACAAATAAAAGTCTGATGTTGAATTACATCATATTTTATTTTATTACTTTATGAAAAATAATAATAGCTTTGTTCACACGTATCATAGGGTTAAGTAATATTGTAACACATCGAAAATCATTATCTGCTGTTAATTAATTAATTAGTAAAACATATTTTTTCATTTTTTGGAAAATAAAAGCATTAGATTTTTAGAAAATCTCTTTCCTTTTTTTCTTCTTTTTCTGTTATTTTTTCTTGGAGTTGAACAAAAAAAAAGGTCCTTTGGCAGCTGGGAACGCAAAGCCACGTGAATTATCGCACGAGATTTGTGCGACGATTCTTCACCGGGCTCGTGAAAAAGCAAAAACTGCTCCTGTTTTTTTTTCTCGGTGGTAGCTCAACCCTTTTTTCCACGTGATACCAAAAAAAAATTAATTTTTCTTTTATAAAAATTTTCTTTTTCCAAAAATAAAAAAACAATTACGGTCACCGACGACTGCCAGCTATGCAAGAAGGCGATGGCCGTGGGCCCAAACTGACACGTGGCCGCTTCACCTGGATACTCTTACAGGTGGCATTGCTGTGACATAGCGCACGTCTCTAACTACACGTGTCAGTTTCCAGTTCACCTCCCACAGTGAGACCCTCCATATCCGTGTACCGTATATATATTCTTGTAATTATACACCCCATTAGGCTACCACCGCTTACTATTTTATTAAAATACCATAATTGATTTTAAAAATGAATGAAGAAAAGAAAAAGGAGAAAATAGTAAAATTACAGCGCGTGTTTCCTGAAAAAACAACAGCTTACCTTGATAAACACGTCTTCAAAGAGTCCTTCCTCATCAAACTCTATAAATACCCATCCATTTCGCCTTCCAATTCTCCTTCTTCTTCTTCTTCTCTCTCCTTTTCAGTTATATTTCCCCGTTTTGCGTTTCTTTCTCTCCTTGTCTACGATTTTTAGGGTTTCCTTTTCTTTTTCTCTCCATTTCTGTTCTATCTGCGTAAACATCTCCTTCCATCTCTCTGTTTCATTTCCTTCGTTGTCTTCTTTTTTCTGTTTTGTCGAATCTCGTAAGAACTGCATTTTAGATATCAGTTCTGCTCTGGGTTTCACCTCGTTAATCAGGCACGTTACGGTAAGATTTTCTTTTTTGTTTGGTTAATGCACTGTTGTTAAAAACATGTCTTTTACTTTCTTTTTTTTTTTTTTCTGTGTGGTTCGTTTCTATTGGCTTAAGGATTAAGATCTCTATGTCAACGCCCATTAATGTTTTAACTCATTTTGGTGAGACATGCATGTGAAATGAACTGAAAATATAAAAAACCAAGCTTTTTTATTCTTCTGGGGTTGTTTTGTTTTTGATTCTCTGGTGGGTCTTTTTTTTTTTTTTTTTACATAGGCAGTTGTCTTCTATTTTTAACCTAATAAATATGTGGGGTTTTCTTATATAATTTTTTAAGTGGTGTATAGGATCTTTCCTTGATGTGGGAGCTGTTTATAAGAGAAGAAATGATTTTGATGGCCTATTTCATTTGTTTTTTTTATTTGATTTAGTATAAGTTTCTAACTTTCTATTTTGTCGGTTGCTACCTATGAACTAGGTAATGCTGTTGATAGTTCGAAACGTGTCTTAATCTCTTTCCTTTGATGTTAACCTTAAATAGAAAAAAAATATTGCTGATGACCCGTTAATAGTACATTTATTTGGCTTACTGCTGTAGTAATTATTCTACGAGATTATGCCCAGAACCTTCATTGACTTTTTCAATGTTGAGTGATTCATACATACAAGCTTTTACTACATGTATTTTAATTTTCAATTTTTTTATTTTATTATTTTTTGATGGTGGGGGTTTAAAGTTAATGGTCGTTTTGGTAGTTGCAGTGTCTTGTCATTGCAAGGAAGTTAATATATAGTAGTTGCCTTTTTTTTAATCTTTCTTTCTTCAATTTGTTTCTGTGTCAGTTTTAATACGATTATTTCTTTTTTTTTTATTCATTAAAATTTGATGTTGATGTATACATTTAGATCTGCAATTCAATCACAGCCTTTTTCTAATAATGGCCCACTTAGGTACAATATACATGTATGAGATTTTTAGGAGGTATAAAGATTTTTATACGTATGTGTCACGCGTGTTGTAGTTGGATACCAATTGGTGAGTCCTACAATTATTTGTCATTTCATTTATGGTTTTGTAGTATTTGGTAATGGTAAATGTATCTATCTTGACAAAGAAATGAAAATGAGGTGACACCACATACTGTGGTGATGAAAGAGGCCGGGAATATTAAATATTACTTATCGGATACGATGAAGTCAGTTTGATAATTAATAGTATGTCTCTTGCATTTTATAGTTTTGAGTGATATTGTTTTTAATTTGCAAAACATGGCTATCATTTTTGCTTAATATTTTGTATGTTGTCAGGATTTTTTAAAGTATATATGAAAATTTTCTGGCCTCTATTATTTTTTTGTGATATATACGTGTTTCAACTTTAGAAGGAGTAACTTTTTTTAACAAACTAGAATGTCTTTGTGTTGGTTGATCTGGTAAAACTTCTGTTTACCTACTGTTCTGCCACATGAGGGTTTCTATGATTAGACATCTGATGTTAATTTGGATTTCCATCGGATTTGAAGTTGGTTCACTTCCTTTCTACATTTCATTTACCTGTATGTGGTTTGGGCAGTTTCTCTTTTTCTCTTTATTTACATACTTCAGACAAAGAAGGAAGAAAGTAGATGGTCGATATGCAGTGTTCTTGAATGTTGCAGCATATGTATATATATATATGTGTGTGTGTTTTTCCAAAATTATTTCGCATTAGGGTTTTACTGGTGGCTCCTTCTATTGGTAAAAGGATTACGACTTATTAAAAAGTTGCAAAGCTATTTGTTCAGTTGTAAATAGAAGCCAGATCTGATTGAGCTGTACTCCTGTTCCTTAATTTTCGATTCTGTCAGTGCATTCCTTATAATGCCACCTTGAAGTACTAATTATGCAAGAATACTTGCATTTTCCCGAAGATTGGTGATGGTTGAATACATGAATCTAGCCAATATTGTATTGTTCTTTGGCGTATAATTTGTTTCTCACGATGGTGAAATTGAGTTTTGTTTTACGTGCAGAAAGCGACGTTGTTAAGGTCATGTATCCTCGTTGAATCACAATTTACTCACATCTGTATGATAATGCCTCTTTCTGTTGTATTAAATGCAGATTTGAGCACATTCTGATCAGATTTTGAATCCATAATACTACTCTTTCCAGAATCCTTGCACAAATAATGTTCTGTTACCTGCCATAAATGCGCTGCAGCTTCGGAGATGAGAAGGTATGTCTAATATATGTATTTAACCTGAGAAAAGCCTTTAAATCTTAAATTTTCATTTTGCTTTGATTTCATATTTTGAATTTTCACTTTGCTGTGATCATCAGTTTTCAGGAAGCCTGCGATTGATGGACTGCTCACCCAACAGCAGTGATAAGAAAACATTGAAGAGGTGGTTTTTCATAGACAAAAGGGTTGGCTAAAAGGTTTTAAGGGTTGAATTAAGGTTCTTAACTATATCTGACAAACCTGCTGCTATCATCAAAGATCTAGTTTAACCCGTTCTAAGTGTACTTAAAAGTGATCTGAAGCTAATGGAGTTAAAGTCCAATCACTCATCTCCTGTCCTCACTGATCCCACTCCGATGAACAAGTCAAGACTAGGCATCCACTCCAGTCTGCTGTCCTATCCACAATCAGGTGGATCTTTGTCCTCTGGCAAGTATATGACAATTCCCAGAAAGAAACCTGGGAAGCTTGATGATGTCCGCTCCAATGGTTGGCTGGATGCCATGAAATCTTCATCACCCCCTCGTAAGAAGCTAATTAAGGACTTCAATATTGAGATTGCTGCAGATGATATTGATATTGCTTATTGCTCCTGGATGGTATGCATATATGTAATTGTTGATAAATACATTTGAAGCCTACCTCGTATACATTTCACTAGATAAAGTTTCTTGTTCTTATGCTCTGCTTCACTGCTGATTATGCAGATTAAGTATCCATCTGCTCTTAAATCTTTTGAGCAAATTTCCAAAAATGCCAAGAGCAAGAAGATAGCTGTTTTTCTAGATTATGATGGTGTTCTTTCTCCCATAGTAGATGACCCTGATCGTGCCTTTATGTCTGATGCTGTAAGTACGACAGTCCATTTTGGTGCATGTATATGATATTATTTCTTGGTTGTATTCATTTTCCTTTTATTAAAAGAAAAAGAAATTGAAAATGATCTTACTTTTTTCCAGATGCGTTCTGCTGTCAGAAATGTCGCGAAGCATTTCCCAGCAGCAATTATTAGTGGGAGAAGTCGTGATAAGGTAGATGCTGGAGCATTCAGGAACTTTGTTCCAATTCTTTGTCCTCTATAGTTATATATCATCTGGGGATCAATAGGGCCTGATTCACTGCAATTTTCATTTCAGGTTTATGAATTGGTAGGACTAACTGAACTTTATTATGCCGGTAGTCATGGGATGGACATTATGGGCCCTGTGAGTCATACAGAGTCTGATGACCATCCGAATTGTATTAGATCAACTGACCAACAGGTAAGAGTAAATAATTGAAGAGCTCCCTTGAATTTATTGGTCTCCACTCTCCATGAAGAGGCTGTCAAATAAAATATAGAAAGTATTATGTCACTCTCGATTTCATGTTAATGATTCTGTACTTGTATGACAGGGCAAGGAGGTAAACCTTTTCCAGCCCGCTAGAGAATTTATACCTATGATAGACGAGGTGCATATTTGTTATGTTTACCGCATCATTCATTCAGCTCCTTTTCTAAACATGTTTTATCATACATCAGTAAACATCTTGCAGGTTTTTAAAACCCTTGTCGAGAATACTAAAGATATCAAAGGTGCAAAAGTTGAGAATCACAAGTTTTGTGCCTCTGTACATTACCGCAATGTAGAAGAGAAGGTGGGACACAGTAGGTGCCACATTTCTTATTAAGCCATTCAGTCTGAGTAACTAGTTCTAATTTTTCAAGTGCGTTTTCTTTCCCTGTTTCAGAACTGGCCAACTATCGCACAATGTGTTCATGATATTTTGAAAGACTACCCTCGCTTGCGATTAACTCATGGGCGGAAGGTATGTTCATATAAATTGCTGGCTTTGAAACCATAATTTTTATTTGTCTAATAATGTAATGTGATGCTTCCTCCTTTTTTTGTTCTCTTGAGAATTCTCCGACATTTTGTATTAATTTTATAGTAATACTACCATCTAATCTAGAGGCTTTGCCTCCTAACATACTTATTTTCCTTGTTCTTTAGGTTTTAGAGATCCGTCCTGTGATTGACTGGAATAAAGGAAAGGCAGTTGAGTTTCTGCTTGAAGCCCTTGGTAGTTCTCTCTCTCTCTCTCTCTCTCTCACTCTCTCTCTTTGATCACAAGTTTTCCAGGTTAATGTGTTTTCACTTGTCCATGTAATTTTATGTAAAAATTGATGCAGGACTAAGTGGTAGAGATGATGTGCTTCCAATTTATATCGGAGATGACAGGACTGATGAGGATGCATTCAAGGTAAGTACATCACTCTAATTGCAGTTGATATTATGTGTGGCATTTAGGAAATTTGCATCAGATTCTGACACTAGAGTTTATTCAGGTTTTGCGGGAAGGAAGCCGTGGTTATGGGATCTTGGTTTCCTCGGTGCCCAAAGAGAGCAAGGCATTCTACTCTGTCAGGGACCCATCAGAGGTAGAAAATCTTGCTCAAGATCAAGATGTTCTTATTTCTCTGTCGCATCACACTGACATGGAATTCTGCGCAGGTGAAGAAGTTTCTCAAGGCTTTGGTGAGATGGAAGAAGTTTGAAGAAGCTTGAAGAAATTAGGAGCACTATAATTTTCGAGCGGAGCATTTAGTTGCATGCAAATAAATATTGCAGTCAATTCTTATTTTGGATCATAAATCCAGAATGAATCCAGTCATTTCCAGTGGCCACATTATTTCTAATCTTTGTCGGAATTTTGAAAATTATTAATTGATAACAAATTATTATTTATATGAATATTTTACCCTTATTATTGTAAAGCATTTTCCTCAGCTAATGGGTTTGATTTTATTTTTTTCAGTTTGCATTGGTTCTTTAATTATTGGCTGTTCGACTATTTAGTCTAGTAAAACCAATCTATTAGAAATATAATCTTTTGCTTTGAGGTCAATAATTAATGTACAAGCACAAAATATAACGAAAACAGAGGAAAAAGCAAACGAGAAGGCATTGAGTTCTCTAAAGCACTGTTTATTTTTTTCTTCCACTGAACAGAAGATGAACTCGCAGTTGAAAGCATGACGGAGAATCCGAGAAGAGATGCAGCCATATTCAAGCACCGCCATCGGCCATCCACATAAAGATAAAATTGCCGAAACATTTTGCCTTATGATATCACCATCATTGTAAAGGCCGAAGAAACACATCAAAGTTATTAATAGCATGACACCAATCAAACTCCCTTTTCTTCTTTATTATTCATACACCAAATAGTATTTCATTTGAAGTGCACAATAATTGTATATCCTCTTTAGACTCATCGACATGTGTGCTTAGCTGTTTATGTCTCCGAGTTAATTACTTAATAATTTGGACAATTTATTTTTAAATTATGGCAGTTGCAACCAACAAAATCCCTTTTTTTTCCCTCTACTACGGAGTTTGTTCCTTGTTTTCAGAAATTCTTTTTTCGTTTGTCAAATTCCCTTACTCAATTATGTTGAATTTTATTTATGAATTTACCATTTTGGTTGGGAATAATAAATTTATTAAAGGGATCTTTTAAAAAATAATCCTTAAAGATAAAGATATTTTTAAAAATAGTCCTCTTTATAATTTTAACTATTTTTAATTAAATTGAACAAAAATACTCTTAATGAAATTACACACGCATGTACAAAAACATGTAACACGCAATGTACAAAAATATATGACAACCCATGATTAAGTTGTTACACGTATGTACAAAAACCTGTGACACGCTATGTATAAAAACTTGTGACACGTCATATATAAAAATATGTGACAAGCCATGATTAGCTTGTTACACACCATATTGAAAAAAATACTGTTGTTACACGCTATAATTAGATTGTTACACGACATGTTGAAAAAAATTATTGTTACAAAACATATTCAAAAACATTTTGTTGCTTACGAACAAAAACTTCAAATCTTCTCAACTCTTTTTATTTTTTTTGGACAATTTGGCATCAATTAAAATATTTTCAATATGTTTTCATAAATCAAAATACAATTTTTTTATTTAAAACACCTACTTTGACTAAAATTTTAAAAAAAATTTATTTTAAAAACCTAGATTTATAAATTTTAAAATTTTAAGTTTATTGGTGTCTTGGTCTCAAATTGATTCAATTAAAAGTTATTTTATACATCTGTGATTATTTCTACCATTTTTATTTTATTCAAAATATCTAAAATCGAATTTTTCAAATACTCACCCATCCAAGCACGTCAAAACCATTGCTTGGTATCTTGAAAACATAAGAAAAAAAAATCTGAAAACACCATAGAGAGAAATCAAAAGTATAATAGACGAATGTCGAAGAAAAAAATCGAAAGCATAACAGATGAATGTCGAAAAGAAAAATCGATAAAATATGAAAAAGTGAACTGGTGAGAGAGAAATCTGACTAAATCTAGTTAAGTAGTATTTTTATCAAGTTATAGTAAAATATGAATAAAAATAATTAAATTTATTTTAATAATTATTTTTAAAATAATTCGCACCAATCCGAGATCGACAGTTCAGACAGCGACCATCCGTCGCAAAAATCTACAATGCATTCTGGTAAAGTTCTTATCCATGGAAAATATCCGGCACTTGTTAAATTTCACTTATAGCTACCCAAAACCGAACATTTTAAAACCTCAAACCTCCATTAAAGAACTTCCACCTGTCCAGAACTTTTCCCACATATATATAAGAGAAAGAATTTCCCCCTTACCTTCTATTTTCGCTTCTTCTCATCTCTCTCTCTCTCTCTCTCACGAAAATGTCACTGCCCTTGCAATCTCCGCCTTCCACATTTCTCTCTTCTTCTTCGTTAGCAAAATCAAGGTTTAGATTTGCGAATGCGTCTTCTTCTTCGGCTCTACTCTTCAAGTTCAACAGATCTTTTCCAGTTATTCGAGCCTCCTCGTCCTCGGGCTTCTCTTCTTCTCTCGACACTGGTTTACCTGTCTTTTCTTTTTGGATCTTTTGGTCAAATGTGTAAACTTTTTAGTTGTTTCTTTGGTTTTTAATTGATGGGATGTTTCTAATTTATCAGGGTTGAGTACTGAATTGGATGCTGTGTCTACTTTCAGTGAGATAGTTCCTGACACTGTGATCTTTGATGATTTTGAAAGGTAAAGATCGTTTTCTTCTTGGTTATGGAATGAAATTTTGATTCAAAAGGCCGACTTCTTTTTACTAATTAATTGAAATTGATAGGTTTCCACCAACTGCCGCAACTGTTAGCTCTTCACTGCTGTTGGGTATATTGAGCCTTCCTGATACCATCTTTAGAGTAAGCTTTTTCATTTGAAATGAACATATAGGGAGCTTAAAATCTTATATGTATATATAAAATTCACGAGTTATTTATTTTTTTTTTTGTGTTTTTTGGGGTTTAGAATGCTGTGGATATGGCTTTGGCGGATTCAGGTTGTTCTGGGCTGGACAATCCTGAACTGAGGTTGTCTTGTTTCTGCAACAAGGTACGTGTGCTTATGCATTGAACTATTAAGTCATAATGCATGAACTTTTTGGCCTTTTTGCTATCTATTATTTATTTACGCTGACAAAGAAGGGAAAAAAGACCGCAATTGGATCGTTAGTTTTTAACATTTGGTTGTTCATCAAGTGTAGGCTTTAGTAAATGTTGGTGGCGACTTGGCAAAGCTAGTTCCTGGTCGGGTTTCAACAGAAGTGGATGCACGTCTGGCTTATGACACACATGGCATTATCAGGAGGGTATTGACTTTTCTCATGGGTCCATTTATATTTTTTGCTGAATTTTTGATTCTTTTGTATGATTCTGTTGTTTGTTATCTCAATCCCAGCCAATTTTATTTGTTGAAAATTGTGTAGGGTCTTATGCATACCCGTCAATGTTGAAAATTTTAAATGAATATACACACCGACGGAATGAACTAATTTGTTCATTCAGTTGAAAATTTTAAGTGAACATTCAATTTTTACTTGTCTTATGCTGTCTTATGTTGACTTGAGGTTCTGCTGTTAGCATTTGGAATGAGAAGTATAGTGAAAGACTAATTATTTGTTATACATGATTATATTTTATATACTATTATATAAGATGAATGAAATTGCCTTCTAAACCTTTGCACTTTGTTGGTACTAAACTTACTGTTTTTTTTTAATGTTTTAGTAGTTTATTCATCTGTTTTTTTTATTTCTGATAGGCTCCCTGGTGCTAAAAGCTTGTTGAAATATGCAGGTGCATGACTTGCTGAAGTTGTATAATGAGATTGATGTTCCTCCTGAGCGTTTATTGTTTAAAATTCCTTCAACTTGGCAAGTTAGTACCTCAATGAAATCTCTGTTCAGATATGAAGGTTTAATAGTCTTGGAATGTAAAAGCTGAATGATCCTTGCTGTTGCTTGTTGGTTATGCAGGGAATAGAAGCCTCAAGATTGCTAGAATGTGAGGGTATACAGACACATTTGACTTTTGTTTACAGGTATGTGATTATGTAGAGAATGATGTTGCTTGATTATAATTTAAGGAAATATCTGCACATGCTATATATAACCAAAAAAAAAGCTCACATGGGAGACTCTGCTTTCATCCTTAGATTTTTCTAATCATTGCTTGTTCCGGTGTGTCTCTTCAGCTTTGCTCAAGCTGCAGCTGCAGCCCAAGCTGGTGCTTCTGTTATTCAAATTTTTGTTGGCCGTGTTAGGGTATTTTTTTCCCCAAAAAGCCTACTTTGATGAATTAATGTGCAAACCTTCATATATGTTAACCCCAAAACACATTTTTCTTTCTTCAGGACTGGGCACGCAATCATTCTGGTGACCCTGAGATTGAAGCTGCTATTCAAAGAGGAGAGGATCCTGGTTTGGCCCTGGTTAGTTAAACAACTTTTATCTTCTGAGTTTAGACTTAGCTTGTTGTGTTTATAGAATTTTGTTGACTACTGGTGCCTTATGCAATTGTTTCTCTGAGTAGCCACATTGGTTCTAATGCTTTCTGAAGTGCATTGAATCTGTTGCTTGTGACTGTTGAGCCTTTTTTTATTACTTTTTTAATGAAAAACAGAGATTGTTCTTTTTACTATATCAAACTTATGATTCTAGGTTTCCTTGTTTTTCCTTTTCTTTTCTTTCCATTCAGCATCTCTTCTAAGTCTAGATTGCTGAGAATCTTAGATGCCCACAAATTTTGAATGACTTAGGAATAAGGTCAAGGGGTCATCATTGAATTTACCTTTTCTTTTTCTTGTCTGTTTTTTAATAGTTCTAGGAATACTTGTTATTGACAACTTGTACTCTAGGAAGATCATGTCACCGATAATATGATTGTTATTCAGTATCCAAGGTTTATACAATCATATTTAATGTGTCTGCTTCTTATAATTTATAATGTAATACTGACACAAAACGGTTTGAAACCAATGTACCGTCATTGGTTGCTGCAGGTGACAAAAGCTTACAATTACATTCACAAATATGGGCATAAATCAAAGCTTATGGCAGCAGCAGTTCGAAACAAGCAGGATTTATTCAGTCTGCTGGGGTATCATATGACTCAATTCTTATCAATTTTAATGGGGAATTATTACAACTTAAGAATCAAATATTTTCTTTTCTGAAACCTGTGGTATGGTTTATTCCTTTCAGGGTTGACTATATCATTGCACCCTTGAAGGTGTTGCAATCACTCAAAGAATCAATTACTGCTCCTGATGAGAAGTACTCTTATGCGAGGAGGCTGTCCCTGCAGTCTGCTGCCACCTACAATTTCACTGCTGAGGAGGTATGATTGCTTTCTGTACATTTTTCAACTCAGATAAAACATGGGAAAAGGAAATCAAAACTCACTGCACATAATAATCACAAATTGCAATTGATGTGAATCTAGTAATTTTGCCAGGATATTGCATTCGTGATCTTACGATTTGAAATTTAGGCACTCCTTTGACAGTTTTTAATACCATAGCTATGTAGAAACAGCCTTTATAGGTCTGTCCATGTCTTTGGAGCTAGGCCTTTGATTTGCACCTCTAATTATGGGTTGTCAATGTTTAGGTTTAACCTATTATTTCAGTACCCTGTAGATAGACTTTCCATATCAAGAAAATATTTTTCAGTTCATTGCTAATCTGGTTATACTTGCTCATTGTGGTACCCTGTTGATAGCTTGAGTACTTTCCCCTTTATTTTAACTTTTGAAATAGAATGACTAAAAGTGGAGATGAAGAAAATCTCTAGCTATGGAGCTCATCATTAGTTGGAGATCATAAGAAAGGGTAAAAATCTAGAAAGAAAAGATGAAAGATAAAATTGGAAAATTCCGGGATTTAATAAGATTCTTGTGGCATTGTCATGTACCACTTTGGTTACTACTATTATCCCTTGTTGGAAAATAGAAAATTGAAGCATATTCTTTTCTACATCCTTTGCCATGATTTCCAGAACCATATTCACAGCAACCACATCAATCTTTTTCCCCTCATCCGGCTAGTTGCTGCAACTATATTAATGAATTAGACCATGCACACCTCTTTACAACCTTAAGTCATCAAGATTATGCACTTGGTTCCCTATTAGTTTAAATTTTAGTTCTTTGAGAAATGTTTTTCCTTGTCTTCATCCTTCCTGTGGTCAATTAATGAGCACAAGCATGCATAACAAGGTCATTTTTGTTTTTGGAAACCATTAACTGTTTGCTGACTGATATTGTCTCTGTGTTCAGCTTACAAAATGGGACCAATTAAGCCTAGCATCATCTATGGGACCTGCATCCGTGGAGCTTCTGGCTGCTGGACTAGATGGATATGTTAATCAAGCAAAACGAGTTGAGGAATTACTTGACAAGATTTGGCCACCTCCAAATGTCTAAAGAGTGGCTTCTTCATTTTGAAGCACATCTCATCTGGCATAAAATAAGAGGATGTATCCAACTCCACAATGTTGTTAGCAACACTTTCTTTTAGCAGAGCACTCGAGTTGGTATATAATGCTTGATGTTAATCCTGAATCTTTTCATGTTGTCAATGCACACAAAAGCTGATGTTACCCTCTCCCATTGCATGTGGTAACACTCTTCTGCCTACCGTCCCAAAAATTGCATTCAATTTCACGGCAAAGCGATCCTCTTTTAATACTGTTATATTTTATGCTGTTATTGATTGTTTCTCTTTCAAAAACATTGGGTGTTGACTATTGAGTTCTGCTGTTAGGTTCGTTTTGGGCATAAGGGCTGGAACATGTTTTATCCAGGCTAGGCTTGAGTTGTTGTTGTCAGGAAATTGGAACAGTATACAGAAACTTTCAAACCCATTTCTGAAATAGGCTTTTGGTGACATTCAAGCCCAAGAAATTGGCAGCCTGTAAGGAAAGTCCCTTGCCTTAGAAGCTAGAAGACTGGAACCTATGAGCGGTGGGAGGCTGGGAGCTGTTCGATCATGGTATCTACCCCTCCGAAATCCTATCCCTTAAAAATAATAAAAAATTGCTAATGACCATGTGGCATCCCCAAGCACAGCAGCACCCTCTCCGCCCTTTGCTTCCTCTGAGCTTGCAGACCCCACTCCTTCAAAAATTAAAAAAAACGTCATGTCATTGGTATTTGGATTATATGGATTTCTGTCTAAATGATCAGACTGAATTATATAACATTATGTGATTAGTAATTAATTTGTAATTCTAGCGACAACAAGAACTTCGACTCAACTTTTTTGTTTTTCTGTCTGTTAAATTCCATTTAAAATAAAAGCAGAGTCTCTTTTACCCAATATTTTTCCAATTGATCTTTTGCTCCCTGCTTGATGTTTTAACTTGGCAAACCCATTTGGGTATATCTTTTCCTTTTTAGGGACACAAAGTAAGAATTAGCCAAAGGTTATATACTAAGAGCCTGTTTGGCTTAATTTTTTTTTAGCTTAAAATCTATTACGAAATTTTTATAAAAAATAATAATTTTTAAAATTAAGTTAAATTTATTTTATAAATTTACTTTTATAAATTTTTTTTTATAAATAAGTTGTTTGACAAAATAATTTATATAAATTCTAATTTTGATTAAAATTATCATAAAAGGTATTTAATAAATAATTTTTTATTAATTATAAATTTTTTTGTTCATAATGAAAAAATGTTAATTTTATTTTTTTATTTATAAAAAGTATAAAAATTACTTTTCTATAATATAAATTTTATAATTAATAATAAATTATATAAAAATGAAAAAAAATAATGTTGAAATTATTTTTAATAGATAGGGATATTTTTGAAATAAAAAGAAAAATTTTCCTAAAAAAGAAGCGTATTTTAAAAAAAGATGAGAGAAAACTCATTTTTAGAGTTTTTTTTAAAGCTCTTTTTTTCAAAATTTTATTCTTTAAAAAAAAGTTACTTATTTTTTTAAGAGCTTCTCTAAATTTTTATTTTGTCTAATTTTTATTTTTAAAAAATAAATAAACTGAAAAAAAACCAAATCAAACATATAATAATCGATGTGCTGGAGCCGTTAACCGAGTATTTTAGCTTATAAGAGAAAATTCTATTAGAGGAGAGAATATTCCAACTTTAAACTTTTGAGTGACGCCATTCAAAAAAAAAAAAAACTTTTGAGTGACATTTTTAGAGGAATAATAACCATAAAATCAAACAAAAGTTAATAAGAGGACATGTGCGTCACTTATGATTGAAAGTTTTCTTGTGCTGCTCGAAGCTTTATTGAAAAGCCTGGTATCTTAACCAAAATTTAACACGTTAACCTCAATAATTCACCGGCTATCAATTCAGTCTCAACTGCAACCTTATCTGCCCACCAATCATGACGGTACATGTAATCCTATACAATATCACACAACACTCTCACCTCTCCACCCACTCTGCACTGTTCCAATAATGTTAAGCCAAATCATATACGTTTGGAACTAGATGGTTGATTGCCGCTGCCATTCACTCGATTGCTTTGGCCCACATTGACGACAAGCCCGTGATCTAAAATTTTCAGTAATTAAAAAAATAAACGGTTCGTTCTCTATTTCCTCGGAGGCTCAAATGCATGTGGAAACATGCAGGACCGGCATGAATTAAGAAAAGAGGAGGAACATGCGATCTGAGTCAGATTGTTTATTTTTGTTGAGGTTCATGTATTCATTTGCCTTTGTTTTTATCTGAATAATGAGAAGTTTGGGGGGAATGACCAATCACGGTCAAACATTGAGATTAGCCAGAGAAAGAATTTTAAATTATTTAGGGGTCATCGTCATTCTTCTTTGCATATGGCTAAGAACCAACCCTGTCCAATAATACATGTGAGAGATCAATTATGCCACATCTATTTGTGTTGGCAATTGCTTTCCTTTTTCCATTTTTTTTTTCTTGGTAGTTAAATTATTGAAGAAACTGGTGGCTGAGGACGAACCATCTCTTTTCAAATCCTAATCAGCACTTACTCATTAATTGCTGTTTACATGAATAATTGCCGGACCAAAGACTAGGTTTTACTTTGGACCTAAACTAAATACGTAACCAAAATCATGTTTTTTTTGTTTATCTCCCTCTCTCGATCCTTCTTTTGTCTTGGTTGAGTCATCATATATCTATAGTTTACTGATTACAATTGTGAAAAGTCAATCATCAAATTCATTTCATACCATTTGAAATGAAATATATTCTTAGGACGTTGTGATTATAATTTGAAACAAAAGGCGGTGGATTAACAATTTCAAATTATATTTTAGGTATAATTTTTTTGTTTTGATACTAGTATGTGAATATTTATTTTATTATATATATTTATATTTGAATGTAAATTTGATTACATGAAAATTAAGATTTAATCCATTCATCTAATCTATTAGTATTATTTTTATTTGGTAAATTTTATCTAGTTAAAAGAATTATTAATTTATAAATAGATTTCTCATTTCATTTGTAAATACACAATTTTCTTACTTTCTCTAAATAATTTTTTTTTATAATTTTTAACTTTATGAAGTAATGGCTTGTTATTAGCATCTTTAAAAGGACAAATTAGTACGTAGTAAAATAGTAATTAATTGATCTCCCTTTCCATAACCCGTAGCTTTTTTATTAGAATTTGAATTTCTTTTTATCAAAATTTAACTGTAAACATGCATGTTTTTGTAATGAAGAGGAATTGGGAGTTGCAAAGAATTCTCAAATATGTAAAAGGACATGAGTTTTCTGAGTTCTAATTAAAGCAATTAAAGGCACAAATGATTGTTACCTTAATGATAATTACGATTTAAACGCCTCCAACGTGTCATTAGAGTTTTCTAGAAATTTTAAACACAAATTATTGAGGAATATTACTCAGCTGGCCAGTTGATTGGCCCAGCTAATTACCTTTCTCCTCATTTAGGTTTTAGCCTGGCTTTGAATGAATGCCTTTAAGTGCCTAAAATCATCTCTTTCTACATTATTGATTCACATCCATTAGTGTGAATGCGCAATTATTGGCATAAAGCCAAAAACATATCAGTTTCCTACCCGACCAAACAGATGCAAAGAAATTTGCTGTGCGAATCAAAAACTCATTAAAAATTATTACTCTCTGAACTCGGAAACAAAATGCACGAGACTTGTCCAACTTCTGTCTTGTCCACAATTGCATGGATGACATGATGATCTCAGATTTTACTTATAATTAACAGCTAATACATGGCAGTTACACTTTGCTTTCAGGCAAAATCAAATCAAATATATTTTGGTAAATTTTCTCTCTCTTTTTTCTTTGCCTTTTCCTGGTCCCAACCAAGGAAGGTAAACCGCCCACCTTGTTTGCCCAGCAAAGCACTGCCCATATATAGCAATGAGAACCTTAGGGCGCTGAAACGTAGCACTCCTCTCTTTCTCCCTATACATTCAGCCGTTCTGTTCTATTTTTTGTTATCCGTTTTATCCAACTTTACCAAACAATGGCGGATACAAATCCATTCCTTCCAAAGTCCAGCTCAGATGGGTCCTATCCGACAGGGTCTCAGGCAACTCGCCGGAGACCTATCAAAGAGCAGCTTAAAATCTTTTTTGGGTTGTTAGCGGTTGGATTGTTTGCGGCATTGTTGATTGGAAAGAATGGGTCATATAATGCTCATGTACAGGAAAGTAAACATGGTTCATTGGCTACGTCCACCGCCAAGAAACCTGAAACTTTGCGGCCGGTGTCACGTGGCCCGGCTGCCGGAGTATCTGAGAAATCAAACAGGCTTTCTGCCAAAGTTGACGGGAATTTGTTGGTGTATCCGTGGAACAATAGCATGCTGTCATGGCAGAGGACAGCTTTTCATTTTCAACCGGAAAAGAATTGGATGAATGGTAAGGGAAAAGTTTTCTTTTTTTTATTTCACTGTTTTAAAAGTGCCTCTACTTTTTGGATAATTCAATAGTATATTCATTGAAAAGAAAGCAGCAAAAAAAATCAAAAGGAAATACGTATTTCTTTTGCCCATATCTCAAAGAGATAGATCAAACAGGAGAAAAGAAGATTTCTGGGTAAATCCAAAAGAGAAAGAAGTAGAATAGTTTGATGACTAATTTCTGGTAGATTAAAGTACAATATTTTCTTGAGCATTAGATTTGAGGGTATTATGTTTTTCAAACCAAAAAGAAGAAAAATGGGGTTGATTTTTATGTTTCATGACTTAATAGTTTACTACTCACATATGCTGATTTCCTTATATCTCGAAATGTTTTGTATGGCTGGCGCCTCGACACTCTTGCTCTGACGTGGGAATCTGCTTATTTCTGCTTCAGATCCTAATGGTAAGGCCTCATTTCTAAGTTGTCGCACATCGTTATATGATTTTGTATAAAAGTAAAACCTTCACGGTGTCTTATTGTTTGCCTGAGACCAAAAGAAGGCACTTTTTTGTTATCCAAGGAGAACTTTTTGCCACTATTGATTAATAGTATCAGGTTGATTAGACAATCGATTGAAAAATAAAGATTGATCAATCAAAATCAGATTTGAAAATATTCTCAATAATATGTAGTTGAGATGGAGCCCACACCTTTTTTTTTTCGTTTAATAAATGTTCTTTTTTGGCCAGAACATTCATCATTAATGTTACTATATATCATTATAAGTATTTCATAGACATTAAATGGTATAAGACATATATTAGTTTTAAATAGTAGTATTAAAATAAAATTAATTTTGAACCTCGTTTTTTATTGATTAAGAGTATATGTATCTATAATATACCACATGAAATGATTGTTTATTTATTTTTTACTTTCATTTACCCAAATCCAGCCCAAATTTCTGCCTCTGTGAACCTGGAATGTAACGTACACATGAGTTTGAAAGTTATATACCGTAGGCAATGCTAAAGAATTTACAACTGGTATTAAAAATATGGAAAGGAAAGTAGGGGCTTACGGCGTTTCCCAAAATTATCTAGTGGGAAAGGGAAAAGGGCGTAAATAATGCACTCGTAGAAACGTGTGGTTCTTGTTCACATCTTCTTACAGCATAGACATAGTTGGCTTTTGACAACTACGCACGTGTTTTGCGCTGAAAACAGCAGTCATATCCTTAGGCTTCTGAGGGTTTTGTCAGAGTGGAATATGTGTAGGTATATGTATATGTATATATATGATATAGCACGTATTATATACAACTACTAATTCAATTTTCCTACTGCAAATTTTGTTTGATTTGATGCAATTTCATGGCAATCAGTTCCATTTAAGAAACGGCAGGATCAATGTTTGGTTTCTAAAATTCGATCGATATAACAGGGCCATTGTTCTACAAGGGATGGTATCACTTCTTCTACCAATACAACCCGAATGCTGCCGTGTGGGGTGACATTGTTTGGGGTCATGCTGTGTCCATGGACATGATCCATTGGCTTCACCTCCCATTGGCAATGGTTGCTGACCAGTGGTACGATGTAAATGGCGTCTGGACTGGTTCTGCCACAATTCTCAACGATGGAAAAGTTGTTATGCTGTACACAGGATCCACCGCGGAGGCTGTTCAGGTTCAAAACCTTGCTTATCCTGCTGACCCCAATGACCCTCTCCTCATCAATTGGGTCAAGTACCCTGGGAACCCCGTTCTAGTTCCACCCCCAGGCATCGATAAAAAGGATTTCCGTGATCCAACTACCGCCTGGTTAACCTCTGAAGGGAAGTGGCGCATTACCATAGGGTCCAAGATAAATAAAACTGGCATAGCTTTGATGTATGATACTACGGATTTCATAAACTATGAGCGGTTAGATGGGGTACTTCACGCTGTTTCCGGGACTGGCATGTGGGAGTGTGTGGATTTCTTCCCAGTTTCAAAAACAGAAGAAAATGGCTTGGAGACATCCGTTAATGGACCTGGAGTGAAGCATGTGGTCAAGGCAAGCCTGGATGATGACAGGCATGATTACTATGCTATTGGGACATATCATGAGAAGAATGGTACATGGATTCCTGACCAACCTGAAATTGATGTTGGCATTGGAATAAGGTATGATTATGGAATATTCTACGCTGCCAAGACTTTCTATGATCAGAACAAAAACAGAAGACTGTTGTGGGGTTGGATTGGAGAATCCGATAGCGAAGCCGCAGATGTGCAGAAAGGATGGGCATCTCTTCAGGTAATTGTTCTAGTTCATTGGACCATAAACATTTAACAAAAGTCGGATTTCTTCAGTTTCTTTAACGTGTTTCTAATGTGCTATTCACTTACAGAGCATCCCAAGGACGATTTTGTTCGACAATAGGACTGGTGCTCATTTGCTTCAATGGCCAGTGGAAGAAATAGAGAGTCTAAGGTTGAAGAGCAATGAATTTAACCAGGTGACACTCCGGGCAGGAACAGTTGTTCCTCTAGATGTTGGATCAGCCACACAGGTTTGTCTTTTTCTTTTGTAACATGGCATGTCGATGATAATTCATAGACCAAGATCCTGTTAACTGACAAGGAAATGCCTGGTGATTTGGCAGTTGGATGTCATAGCCGAGTTTGTGATAGATAAAGAGGCTTTGGAGAAAGCAACTGGGTCCAATGAAACATTCAGCTGCGGAACCAGTGGTGGAGTTGCAGACCGCGGGGCATTGGGACCATTTGGTCTTTTGGTTCTTGCAGATGAAAGCCTCAGTGAGCAGACTCCTGTATACTTCTACATTGCCAAAGGATCTGATGGCAATCTCAAGACTTTCTTCTGCAATGATCAATCTCGGTATGTATAAACCTCCGCTGTTCTCTCTTTAACTCTAGTCAGCTCGTCTGATAGCTAGGACTTACCACGTTCTATTCTTTCAGATCATCTGCGGCATCTGATGTTAATAAACAAATTTATGGGAGCTTTGTTCCAGTACTTGAAGGCGAAAACTTATCCATCAGAATGTTGGTGAGTTGAACTTGTTTTCTCCTTTTATTGCTGTATAAATGCGAATAAATAATTTGCCTTATTAAGAGAATCAGAATGGTATACTCAATAAACATTGAAAATGTATTATTTTCCAGGTGGATCATTCGATAATCGAAAGCTTTGCTCAAGGTGGGAGGACAGTCATCACATCTCGGGTTTATCCGACAAAAGCAATCTACGGAGCTGCTAAAGTGTTCTTGTTCAACAACGCCACTGAGGCCAGTGTTACCGCCTCGCTTAAGATATGGCAAATGAACTCTGCGTTCATTCGGCCCTATCCAAATAATGAGAAGTTCTGAAGGACCAAAAAGAAATCTGTTAATCCGAACCTCATCATTCATTAATTTTTGTACCCTCTTCAACCAAATCATGCCATCTCATCAGTTTGATGGGAAATGGAATGAGTTAGATCTTTCTCTTCTTTTTTGGCCTAGAATTAGATCTTGTTCAGGAATGCTTAAAATGAAACGAATGTGCAGACATGCATTTCTAATTGCAGAGAGCCTGAGAGTGAAATATCATCGGCATCTGCAGACACCTTGTTAAGGAAGATTATAAATTGCTTATTGTTTTTTGTTCTCTTCTTTTATATCCTATAGTTCGATTCTCTGAAAAATTATTTCAGAGCAAAACAAAAACTGGGATTTGAACTTCCTTGTACATATTTGCAACAAAATTAAATTAACTTACCTATCAATGCCAATTTTAAGCCCATTTTTCTTATATATTCAATAGAATCCACTATTTACCAGTTATAATAAATTGAACATATAAATACGTTAATCTGCTTCAAGCCTGAGACCTAAGCCCTACAGTATTGGGCCTAGAAAATTGAATTAAAAATTAAAAGGACTACTTTGAGAATGGAAAATCATGGAAAGAGCGATTGAAGCATAGTTCATGGGCTTGCCAATTGGACAGAAAAGCATAAACTATTTGGGGCTTGGTTGGAAATTGAGAGGCACCTCAGAGCATAAGATCCAGCCCATTACTCTTCACACGAGTCTAGTAGCTAAGCATGTAAGCCGGATTGTGTATCCCATAATTTCGAAATATAGGCTAATTTGTTTTTTTTTTAATTTCAAAATTTATATAGTATCTATTTTGATATTTATATTCTCCCTTTTAGGACCATGAAAAACGCAAATATAAATAAAATAAAAATAAGGATAAACAACAAAGTTAAATAGTTATTCTCTAATTAAAAATAAAATTAGAAACTTAGATAAGGAAAGCTCTTGAACTTATTAATTTATGAAAGTAAGTTCTTATATTTTTATTATAATAGAAAATATTTATTTTTTATTTATATAAAAAAATTATTCTTTTATTGTATCAATACAAACGTTTAATCAATAATGAAAAATTAACCATTATCATACTTATTATTAGTTGATATTTAATAACCACATGGCTTGATTGTATTGTGGCAAATGAGGTGATTTTTCCCATTTTACACTTCTCACTTGACATATAATGATATGATCACTTTAATAGTCATGTGATCACATAATCAAATGATGTCATATATTATATTCAAATGATATTAAATTTAATGAGTGTTAATTTTTTATTATTAAAAAAAATAAATTTCTTAATACAAATTAAAAATTAAGATAAAAAAAATTTCAATTACGCAAAGCGACATATCTTAAAAACCCGATTTGTTATTTAAAGCCTGCAATCAATGACAAATGCTTTTTCCAAAAAAAGATTTCTTGTAATGGGGTAAAACATGGTACTAGCGTCTGAAACTTTGGATATAAATGATCCACTAGAATTTTAAATTTAAATTTCATTTTTTTAATCCCGTTTAAATTATGATGTTTAACATAATAAGCTATTATATTATTAAAAAAAACAAAACGTTAAAGAAATTATAGCTTTCACGCTAATCCATGGTTGAGGTTAGCTCGAATCCCGTCTGCCTAGTCCGTACCGACATGGCCATTAGGCCATTTGGCATTCGGGGTTGGTTTTGGTTTAAAAGACGAGAAGGGAAATCATTTTGACGACATTGTTTATGTGGAGCCAATCGCTGCTGGATTTGCGGAAGCTTGCTTCGCTAGCACGACCTCATGCTCACACCCTAGTACTTTTACCAACTCATTTTTTCAAACAAAAGAATCAATCAAAATCATTTTCTTTAGGGTGGGGTTCAAATTAAATTCATTGTCTAATGTTATAGGTACGATTATGACTTTGAACTGAATTAAGGTGAGAACAATAGTCCAAGCAGAAGGTTTCTTGTCTGCTTGAAAAGATATCATTAAATTATTATTTTAAATAAACTTGTTTTTTCTTTTTTCCTTTTTAATTTGTACAACAGCAAGTTTCCATGTGCCTTTGCGTGCGGGGATTGAGTGTGTGGTTAATTATGTTGCTCTAGCAACAATGCATTAAAATATTCATATTCAATTATAAATTTACCGTCATGCCAACTATACCAAATCCTTCTGCTTTAATTGGAGTGCTTGTTTTCACTAAACTATGGGAATCTTTTTCTTTTTTTCTTGGAGTTTCTTGCAAACTAATAAAGAAACGAATGTCTTTCTTTCCCTTACGGTGTATACATCCATGTATGCTACCAATCAAAACAATGTCCATGGTTTAACATTGCTGTTAGTTAGATCAACATAATGATTGTTATGTCGACGACAAAATTGGATTACTTAAAAATTGTAGTGAGTTATTATTTTACCCGGCAAAGAACGGTTTATTATCAAAAAGATTGAATTCTATGTCTTCAATTTCTTTCCTGTTTTTGGTAAATCAACTTTATATCATTTAGCTGGGGAGTAGTTATCACAGAGCTGGGCATTTCCGGATTTTTCCTCATCTTGGACTCACCTTAATACAGAAATAATTATTATATCAACAGTCAGCAACGCAGCATGTGGTGTGTAATCATCCACACACCTTTTATTACACAGACAACATACATTGAAGAGGTAATAACCATTCATCCGGGTCCAAGAACCAATTAAAATTTTGATCTTTGTTGATCATTTAATAAAGCTCATAAAATAGAGGCAGAAATTTAAGATGAGAAAAAATTCCCCATTGGTAGCAAATGCTTATCCATTAAACGGGGAAAATCCTATTTTAAAAAAAAAATTATGCTTTGACTCTTGCAAAGAACGGACTAACGGAGTCAGCTACCCAGTGAATCTTCATAATAAAATACTGTTACTGTATAAGATAGATCTCGTCGTGAAAGATTTATTATTGAAAAATCTATGAGTAGAGCCGAAGAGTGTGAACTGTACAGAACCCATTCCTTTCAAATAACTGGGGGAAGGAGAAGAAGACTTTCAAGTTCATTGGATCCAATTTTTCCTATCTCTTTGAGGTAGTATTTTCCGTTCTTCTCTGTTTGCTGAACAGCTGTGGTTGGATTCTGTCTTCGTTACAAATAAATCAAAACAAAATGTCATGCTCACCAAAATCTTTTATAATTTGATTATAAATACAGTATTTATTTAAAATTTATTAAACGTATCTGGGAGGTTTTAATTTAATTGCATGTGTTTGCCCTATGGTTTATTAAAGACAAAATTAAGTACAAAGCTTTTGCATATAATTGTTTATTTAGTCACAAAGTCAGCTACACTCTTTTTATGGACTGCGATAATCCTAGTTATCAGCAGGTATTAAAGTTCTAATTGTTTATTTGATTTCTCTATATTAAGCTTGTGCTCAAAGTAGATTGTCATGATATTTGATTTTGGGCCAAGGTAGGTGACCTAAAACATGTTCCACCAATTCAAGTGAATCTTTAATTCACGATTTTATAATATCTTTATAATTATAAACTTTCCCTAATACTAATTATAAAAGAAACCCATATGGACAAATTTTAGTCTTAAAATATAGGTTTAATTATATATATATATAACATAACATATATATAATAGTTTTATATTTGATAAAGCATTAATGTATAGATTCTACATACTATTAGTGAATCAAATATTATCATTTCATTAATAAATAAATTTAAAAATAAAAATTTTTTAAAAATATATACTCATAATTTTAAAAATATTTATTTTGACATATCGATTTTTAAAATTTTAATTTTGCATGTTTAAAAAATGACACTTTATAGTTCAATGATATTGTATAAGTATTGTATGTTGATAATGCACTAAATATATATTTTATTATAATATAATAAAGTAAATTTAACAATCTTGTTTTCACATTATAAGATATATCTATAACACAATAATTTGCGAGATGTTTAATCTTCCTTTCTTTTAGTTTTTTATTAAATGATAACAAAAAAAAAGACTTTTTTTTTGTTTGTTGAGAAAATATACAAAAAAACTAGACATGCCAGTGAGATACATCTCCTTGGCTTGCCAAACCTGGACAACAACTTTGATGTTGATACAAAGAAAACGACCAAACTGTCCTTGATATATATATATATATATATATATATATAAATATCATCTTGTTATATAAGGCCATGAGATCTCAAAAAAAATAGATAGATCCTTCCGTATTAACAATAAGTAATTAAGGATAGCATTATTGAATTCTATTATAAAAGGCATTAATTATTGGATTCTAAGAATTTAGTAGAGATTACAAGAAAATTTTTAATGGAACATGATTTATGAGAAATGGTTAATTACTTGAAATAATTTATGAGGAGCGATTGTGAAATTAAAAGGATAATAATAGGGAATTCGGCCTTTAAATGCTGAAAAAATAATTATTTTTTATTAAAAGACATAAAAACTGAATAAAAGGCTTGAAAATTTTGAAGAAAAATAAACAAAAAGGGGAAATCGAACCCCACGGCCATGCACCCTTTTGGAGCAGATAAACAGGATGGTCCACCCAATAAAATTAAAGAAAAGCTGGAAGCTGCATTCTTTGATGTTTTGGGACGTGCCACGTGCATGACAATATGAAAAAAATTTTTATTTCTCAACTATTATCGAATAATAATTCATAAATTTGATCATAACAAAATAAAAATGACTTTTATGTGTAATTTTAGATATAAATATGAAGAAAAGTTAAATAGACTCTAAATACATGTATGATGCAGTTTTCTTTTTCAAAAGACTTGAATTTGAAATTCTTTTGAAGTAAAAATACTTATATTGCAGTATAATGATGGTAGTATGCTTTTTTTGTCTGCCTTTCCCTCTTTGGATACTGTCTTTGCCACGCTCAAAAAGGATAAAAACAACAGTCGAACAGTTTCCTTAACAACTCTTCCTAGTAGTATTTGGCATCTCGAGGTAAATGTTAAACTACTGCTCCTCCATAGTCCATTGGTTACTCAACGCCACCAATCAGATGTAGCAAAATAATTTCGAATTTGAAAATTTTTTTTTAAAAAAATCAACATGTACCCAATAAAATCTGAATTTTAAAAAAGTTAATAATTCAAATTTAAAGAGCCTTGAATTTAAAATGATTTTAATCAAAATCGTAATAGTTCAAATTTAAATACATATAAAACGTAAAAATAAAACATTATCCTTTTACAGTTTATTTTTTTTAACCAACTGTCAAATCCAACATCAATTCAAGCGGTTATTAGGGAGGAAGGTAGCTGCAATTTCTAACAAACAAAAGGCCATTGATTTCGTTGGTGGGGGTCCACACGCGATCATGTGCTGCTGGCAATCATGTGGCGCTTTCAGAGGATCTGAACGTTGCTCCATCATCGACCATCGGAAGACATCACTCGAATTTAACAACGCGGTCCAACCCCTGTGGCTGAGTGGTGGTACCTGTTTGTGCACATTGCGTGTACAAAACACAAACAACACACGCATTTTCATTTCTATGTAGTAACTGTGAACTGGCTACTGGCTGTCACCCTCTCTTTCTCTCTCCACAAGTCTTCTTTTTTTCCTCTCACAGTTCCTCTCTCTTCCTCTTATGAATGATGACCGGTGACCGACAAATCAAATGCCTTGCCCTTTGAGGGATCTTCACTCATTGAGCCCTTCCCCATCCAAAGTGCTCATTTTTTTTTCTCGCTAAAAAGAACCCAACTCATAAAACAAAATTTTATAGCCGTTTCTATTCTCTCTCATTCTCAAAAGTTTCTACCTTTGGAGCCGCTTGTTTCTTCTTCTCTTTCTTTTGCCTACCAGATAATGTAAAGCCCAGCAAAGTTTTAGCAAAGAATTCTCTCTAAAAATTTTGAAAGACAAACGTAAAAAGGATTTTCTTTTCTTTTTCCTTGAAGAATGGCTTTGGGTAAGTTCTTGGGTCTGTTTCTTATCCACATTGCTCTGCTTTTGGGCTTGTGTTTTGCTGGAGATCCGTTTGTTTTCTATGATTTTGAGGTGTCTTACATCACTGCTTCTCCTCTGGGTGTGCCCCAACAGGTATGCTCTTTACTAAATCTCTTTCTTCTGCTATTACATTTTTGCTGCTATCTACTTCCTCTTACTATTATTTCCAGTACATTTTCTTCATGTGGTTCTGCTTAACTTTCATAACTGATAAATGGGTTGCCTTTACATTGCTTAAAGTTTCAATTTAGCTTCAGATCTACAAAAAATGTAGCTCCTTTTGCTTGGTGTTTGAGATTTAAGTGAGCTTTAGAGTAATGCTCTGGAGCTAGTTGAGTTCTACTAATCGTTTCTACATCTGCATTACTTTGTAGGTTATTGCTATTAATAACAAGTTTCCTGGTCCTACTATCAATGCAAGTACTAACAACAATGTCGTTGTCAATGTTCGAAACAAATTGGACGAGAGTTTACTCATCCATTGGTAGATCTTACTTTGCAGTAATCTTTGTTAAGTAAAATCAAAGTACAAAGATAAAAAGAGTAATTA
The DNA here is from genome assembly GCA_036013995.1 of Theobroma grandiflorum. NCBI lineage: Eukaryota > Viridiplantae > Streptophyta > Magnoliopsida > Malvales > Malvaceae > Theobroma > Theobroma grandiflorum. The sequence goes on along the minus strand of CP142131.1, from coordinate 3,920,712 downwards.
ACTGTATGGTTTTTGTTGGGTGAGATAGGTCTGGGATTCAACAGAGGCGTAGTTCATGGCAAGATGGACTTCCTGGAACTAATTGTCCAATTCCTCCAAAGTGGAACTGGACTTACCAGTTCCAGGTTAAGGACCAAATTGGGAGTTTCTTCTATTTTCCATCACTGCACTTCCAGAGAGCGGCTGGTGGTTTTGGCGGCTTTATTATAAACAATAGGGATATTATTCCAATTCCTTTTGACACCCCTGATGGGGACATTACCATTATGATTGGTGATTGGTACACACGCAACCACACGGTTAGTACTTCGTTAAGTTACTGGAGTATATAGTTTTTTCTTTTTCCTTTTCCAGTTGGATTGGGTGTAGGATGTAATGTGTCTAATGATGACCCCTTCTTTTGGATTTTAGGCTTTGAGAAAGGCACTTGATGGTGGAAAAGACCTAGGAATGCCTGATGGAGTTCTTATTAATGGAAAAGGCCCTTACCGATATAATGATACTCTTGTACCTGATGGCATCGATTATGAAACGATTAACATTCACCCTGGTGATTATTTTATGCCAGACATTGCTTACTTAGGATTTGCTAATTGCTACACATTTCTAAATATGTCAACTCTACTGCTTGTGTAACTACAGGTTGTTTTAATAACTGAATATGGATTTAATTCTGGGAGTTAGCATCTGTTTATTGTAGTGCAGTTGTATTTTAGAATTTTCCAAGTAATGCATCTACTGGCTTTAATTGTGGGTTGGAGCTTTGCATATGGCATGCAACTTCCCTGTTGGGAATATTCAGTTTCGCATATAAAATTATAGTAGTAGTTGTCCCAAGTTAACTGGCATTAAGTTGATATGAAATTAGCCGTGAATTTTGGAGTAGCACTGGCCTCTCCATTTTCAGATGTGCATCTGATTTTTTATCACAGTATAAATACATTGCCAGTTATACATATACATACATACATATATATATATATATATAGGTATATGACCTAACTTGAATTAGTTATTACCTTTATGTTTATGGTTGAGTTTTTGAAGCTCCCAAATGATAACATTACATTATTATTGTGGGCAGGGAGAACTTACCGCCTTCGAGTGCACAATGTGGGAATATCAACCTCCTTAAATTTCAGGATTCAGAGCCATAACTTGCTTCTGGCGGAGACTGAGGGATCATATACAGTGCAGCAGAACTACACTAGCTTAGACATACACGTAGGACAGTCTTATTCTTTTCTCCTAACCACCGATCAGAATGCAAGTACTGATTACTACATTGTAGCAAGTGCTAGAATGGTGAATGAATCACTGTGGAAACGAGTTACTGGTGTTGCCATTTTGCGTTATTCAAATTCAAAAGGAAAGGCAGCTGGTCCCCTCCCTGATCCACCGCAGGATGAATATGACAAAACCTTTTCAATGAACCAAGCAAGATCTATCAGGTTGGTTTTCGTTTTTGGTTACTGCAGAAGCAAATTTTTCTCACACATTGGGTTTTTTGCTTGTATGACCATCTTGTTTGTGGTGACTCATTGAGACTTCAAACAATGTGATAAGTTCAGGACATCTGAACTATTGGCTCTTAAGTTTTCTATTCAATAGTTTCACCTTCGCTTAGTAATAGAGCAGAAAACCTGTAAATTTGGTGAGGAAAATTTTTTACATGCAGTACTGCTTTTCCTATGAAGAGGAAAGTCTATATTGCTGGTCTGAAACCATTTGGAAGAGAAATTATCATGGAATTCTGATTTAGTGTAAAGAATACATATTTAAAGTATTATTTTAGTCATTGGTTATAGAATACATTAGTTGGTTATGCCTTCTTAATTTTCTGTGCTTAAATTATGCAGATGGAATGTATCTGCCAGTGGTGCTCGCCCTAACCCACAGGGATCTTTTAGATATGGTTCAATCAATGTGACAGAAATTTATGTGTTGCAAAACAAGCCACCAGTGACTATTGATGGGAAACGTCGAACAACACTCAGTGGGATATCATTTGTCAATCCTGCTACACCAATCCGGCTTGCTGACCAGCTCAAGGTTAAGGGGGTGTATAAGCTTGATTTTCCCAAAATACCACTTACGGGGTCACCTAAGATGGAAACATCCGTAATTAATGGAACGTATAGGGGGTTTATGGAAGTTATCCTGCAGAACAATGACACCAAGGTGCAGAGCTATCACATGAGTGGATATGCATTTTTCGTTGTTGGGTAGGAATTTGTTTCCTTACTCTACACATCATCATGTATAAAAATATCCATAAGCACTATGATTTTAGCTCTAACTCTTCAATTATCTTGTTGCAGAATGGATTATGGTGAGTGGTCAGAGAATAGCAGGGGCACATATAACAAGTGGGATGGCATTGCCCGCACCACAACACAGGTAGGTAATTAGACTTGTGCTTATGGTTTGCTAGTCTCGGACTTGAAATCAACCATACATACTGAGATCTATCATATTTTAGTGGAGAAAGATGAAACTCACGAGATACCAGATTCTTTTAACAAGAATGATCAAACGTAATCTATCTGTCTCTATAGGTTTATCCTGGTGCGTGGACAGCAATCTTGATATCACTTGACAACGTTGGAGTCTGGAACCTCAGAACAGAAAACCTCGACTCGTGGTATCTTGGCCAAGAAACATATGTCAGGGTTGTCAATCCAGAGGCTACGAACAAAACCGAATTCCCTATGCCAGACAATGTGCTCTATTGTGGGGCCCTTAGCAAATTGCAGAAGTATGCAAAACGAGCCCTTTTATGTGAAGTTTTCTTTTTAAGTTAGCTCTAAAAAATGTAAATGGCTGATTTGCTTAATTCTGCTTGGTTTCTTTTTCAGGCCGCAGGATATCTCTTGGGCCACATCAATCACAGGCGGTAGATTGAAACTGTTCTTCACAGTGCTGATGATTACCTCTGCACTACTTTTCCTGTCTCGCTAGGTGTTTTCCTTTTGGGTGTCTGTGTTGCTTGTCAGAGCCTAGCTTCCCACGTAAGGTTTGTGGTTGTGTGTTTAGGTGTGTAAGTGTAGTCTTGTTGATATGAATCTTGGGTGATTTTGACATGTATTTTTTTTTTTGTTCACAATGTTGTTAATGCTCCCGGGGTTCCTTGTTTAATTTGTTGGGACTATCATTCTTTTAATACCTATAATTTATGTACTGATGACAATTCATCAATTTTCAATACAGTTTAACCTCGTGTGTCTAGATTTACATCTGTTGCTTTTCTGCAAATGGCATCTATATCTGCCTGGTTTTATACACTTGTGCTTAAATTCATTTCTGTCTTGTTCTCTCACGCACACATACATATATGCATATGTTTGTGCATTGGTGGGTGTGTATATGAATTATGAACTTGCACATTTGATGCCCCTTTCCAATTTGGTTGGTGGTTGTAGTAATGCTGTGAGCATTGTCCAACATAGGCATTTATTTGATACACAGCTCCCATGATAAGATGTGTTGTGGAGAAAATAAATTATGACTGGTGTAGTAGTTGTTGGTTGTTACTCCTCAATGAAGGGTTAAATTTCAGGGTTGGGTTCTTACTTTTGGTCTTGTCTAAATGCCTGTCCTCCTCCCTCCACCCATAAGAAGAAACTGTAGCAACATGTACGCTTAAGTGATATTTAATGAGATGGGATGAAAATGGGAAATCAGCAAACGAACGTGATTGTAAACTTGAGAACGACAACCAACCAGGGAAAATAAAAAAGATCTGCTGGTCCTACTTTTAGGTCCATCTGCGGTAGAAGATAACGAGTCTAGCTGGGAATCATGCTTCCTTCAAGGTTATGTGGTATCTTTTCTTGCTTTGCTTCTGCAAAGCCAGCTCGATTGCTCGTATTCGTTTGCCCTTCTGGAGATTGAGACGTAAGAGGACCCTGGCCCAGTGTTCTGTCAAATGGAACATCAAATGCTTCACAGCACAGCCCTTTTCCTTTCCCTATAATTATTATTATTATTATTATTATTATTGGGTTTTGATTCTAAATTCTCTTCAGTCTCGTGGCTTTTGCAGTAGCTGCATTACCATTGTGATTAAGCATGTCATAACATCAAGTCATTTACTTCCATTTAGCAACCAAGGTTTCGGGTGCCCGTATGAAGCAGACTGAAGAAATTGACTATGATCTTAAACTAGTTGCAAATACAAGAATGAAGGTCCTTAGTCCGGGTCATCGTGTGCTAGCATTAGCTGATCAAAGCAGGCGTCAAACTTACAAAACATTCTATCCGTGTTACCCGTAAGGCCTCATTCAATGTTGCCAAGGACGGACCCATTTTGCAGTGAAATTATTGTCTGTGTCTTTTACCAGTTGAGAGTTAGAAAGAACCTGCATCGCATAAACTTGGCTTCCGCGATCTGTATATTGAACAGCTCAGTCCATACATGACTCCTTGTTTGGCCAAGAATTCACGCGCCAATAAACTATTGTCCCAGAAAAGCAATGGTTATTAGTAAATTAAAATGTTGATTAATGTTTATTTATTTCCTTATTAATGTCCAGGTTCTTAATTATTAACTTTACAAGTGAGGTTATGTTGGAGTTGCAAAGGCTGCTGCATTTTGACGCATTTTCGTTTCTGCTTTTGTAGGGCAAGTGGGAGAGAGGGAGGAACAACTTGAAAGGAAATACCCCTTTTACAAAGTCTACGAGAGTGTGAGGGTGCTTTATGTGGAGAGCCTTTGTCATCATGTTAACCCACCATTGGGCGCACCCTATGCATACTTTCAACTTTACAACTCACGCTTAACTGATTACAGCAAGTTTTCAGAGTCCTAAATACTCCATTTTGGGTCGGTTTTTCTTCCTTGGATCCAGCATCCTATGCTGAAATAACTCCATTTTTGTCCAGCATCAATGGGGTTTTAAGTTTTTTTTTTTTTTTGAAAAGTAATAAATTCATTCATATCATAAAAGGAAGGAAAGAATCCCCGCCTCTCTTGGTCATTACATATCAATGGGGTTTAAGTTAAAAACATTATATTAACTTTAACTAATGAACACTTTCATAAAACAACAAATTTTCTCTTTTATGCTATGAATCAAAATTTAAGCTGAACCAACTCTTTTTATTGGTTGGAATCAGGGGCGGAGGGTAGTGTAACTATGGCCCCCAAAATTTTTAAAAATTTTTACTATATATATATATATATTAATGGCCCTTTCAAAATTTTTAAAATTTTTTATTTATTATATATTTTTAATAGTTTCTTCAAAATAATTTTTTTATTTTAATATTAATATAAATAAAACATTAATAAAATGATCTTATAAACTTTACTTAACTTTATCTTAATTTAAATTTCTTCATACCTCTTTCTCCCCCTTTCTTTCTCTCTGTTGTTTTTTTATTTTGCTTTAATTTTTTTTTTTGTAACTCACCATTAAAATACATTTCATTCCTCAAAAGAAATTTATGAGCTTTTAAGTTTGGACAAAGAATGACAGAGACCATTCATCATCATTGTGTAAAATTTTCTTTTATCTTCTTTTTTTTATTTATATTATTTAACTATTGTGTAAAATCCTATATGTCCTGTTTAGCTATTTTTATTTTATACATTATAGTTTTATATGTAGTACTTTAAATTTAAATAGAAATAAAATAATAATATTAGATATTGGTTACCCATTGATTAGGATTTGATCTTAGGTTTTTTTTTTTATGTTAGTGGTCTAATGTGCTTGCTATTCTTTTTGTTGTTGGGCATTTTTGTTTTCTTTGAGCAACCATCCAAGTTTTTAGAGTAGTTTTTTCGTGTAATTGTATAAGTTTTCAAGTGGTTCAAGAGACTTTGATCAATCAAAAGTTCAATAAAAAAAATTTAAAGTTTCATTAAAGTACAAATAAGTTCTAAATAATTCTCTTATACTTAAACTATCAAATCTCAATATTTCAAATCATGAAAAAAAGTAATATAAATTAAAACATACTAAGTTCACTTTTGAAGAAATAGATGCTTTTCAAGTAAAATTCAATATTTATAAAACTATTATAAATCTTTTTTTTTATTTCTTTTGATTTATATATTATATGAAATTATTGTTTATTATAAATCTTTTGATTATTTTTTAAATTCAAACTATTAATTTTAAAAATTTTTAATTTTTATATCTTTTGTTCCTCCAATAAAAATTGATTTACTCAACCCCTTATTGGAATAGCTTTGCAACGTACTCATATATTCTTCACTCTCCAGATTATTATTATTTTTTATTTTAGTAGATATATGTTTATTGTACTAGTATATCAATTAGGATTTGAATCAGCCTTTATAGAATAGTGATGGATTCGGTGTGGGCCCGGGAATAAGTACAATCATGAATATTCACAACGCTAACACTATTTCATAGTATGATTGTGTTCCCCAGCATTGAGCAATTCAAGGGCTTGTTGTAATCCTCTTCGGATTGCTATGCACCTCTTTTCGCCCGCTTTCGGCTCACTGGATCATCAGCAGGACATGGGCCAGCACCGGCATTTTTTAAAAATATTGGGATTCGATTGATTCAGATAAAACCCCAAGTTACCAAAAAGTATATACCAGAATTTTATTGGACAACTGACACCACATTCCACCATGGGTGCCTGCCTACGAAGCCCACTTAGCCGGCCAAATTGTAAAGGGGCTGGCCTGGCCTGACCTGTCAGATGGAAGCAATCATGCCTAATGGGGCTGCAGGATTCTCTGGGAAGGTCGCCGGTGCCCTCATTGAGTTTTTTTCTTGACGGTCTGCGGTCTCCAAGCTCCATTAATGAGGCTTCCCTCTATTTCATTTGTTTGTGTAGAACGTAAATGCATGTTCTATTTTCCTCTGTTGTGTTTGTAAGTGCGTGGATCGCCTATCTAAAATTTGCTAGATGTTACGTATAGTTGATAAAATATATGACTCAATATTATGGAATTAAACTAAAAAATCAAGGTGAGCATGCTCAGCATTTTGGTCTATTCAGCATTAAAGAACCGTCTCTAAAGGACATCATTAATCATGTGGATTAGTGCTGAACAGCCTTTTTATTTTTTTGAAAAGCAAATGGATTTCATTGCATTACAAGAAACTACCCTTGGTTTGTTAGTAATGCGGGTGCATGCAGAGGGTAAGTTACCCCTTCGTAACTGCCCTGCGTATGCAGACAACAACACTACAATATACATTGCTGTGTGGTGCTGAATAGCCATTTTAACACACATCCTGATTTAATTGGGGAATTTAACGAATTCCACACAAGAAACTCCACCGGAGTTTTGCCTGTCACAAATTAATGCTCGTGCACTCCATTAATTCATCATGAAAGCAAAAGAATTTGATTTGAAAATTTTTTAATTTTTTTGAGTGGGAATTTGACTTTATTTCCTAATTTATAGGGCTCTTATTTAGTTTTTTTTTTTTTTAAATAAATTCCCTTTAGCCTAGGAGTGAAAAGTAGAGATGTTTGTGTCTACTAGAATATTAACCACATTAAAAAGCCCTGTCTTATTGACATAGTTTGAAATAAATTTCTGTCTTTTAAAGTAGAAAATCTGCTTCAGAAATTTGAGTCAATCAAACATTTTATAGTCAATGAATAAGCAAAAGCCTGAACGATCCTCTAAATGAGATATTGAATGTTAGTAGTTTGATCTTTTTCAAAACGTGACAAGAATTTTAAAACAATTAAAGGTTGGCAAACAAGATAATATTCATAGAGCACAGATCGATTGAGAATTGACATGCATTGAATTATTATTATTGGAAAAAGAGTTTGTAAAATTCTAGTGAAATAAGGAAATGGAATTTTCTGTCCTGAGAAATTCGAAGCTTGGCTGATCTTAGATTGCATGTGAACTCACATCACTCTGAAATCCTAAAACTCAAGGATTGGCTAAGTATATTGCCATCCTCTCCACCAATCAATATACGGCAAAGAATAAGCTCTTCGGTCTTCATCACCATTTGTATCAAAAACAGCCTCATACTTTCCTTGTTATTCAGTCAAATTAAGAACAAGGATTTGGTATTCCTAAGTTTATACACAGTAAACCCTCAAGCATATATATCAACACAAGCAATTAAAATTTTAGATTATATTTTCCACCAGACAGACGACGTTGAAGATTTCATTAACATGTGTAATTAGTTGCCCTTATTTTGAGGTCTAGTGACTGATAATATGACCCTAAAGACAACACGAGGTTTCCCTCTTTTGAAGCAAACCTCAAGGCAACCACATGCACATGCATATTTATATGATAACAGGTAACTCCTAATTTGATAAGAGATATGATCACGCTGCCTTCAGTTAGTTTCTCATGAAAATGACTTCAGATTTACGGACATAGAAGAACATCTCAACTTTTTCCACATTTTTTAGTACTTAGCTCAATTATAAAAGCAATAATTGTACCTCACGTGATGGGGAAATATCGAATGGACTGATGGACATGCAACCACTCTAGTAAATGAAGCAATTCAGTTAGATATTTGATAGATTCCATAGTATTCTCAAATGGTCAAAGTATTGCAAACCAGCCTAAGATGCCAAAACATAAAATATAATATTTTAAATCAATATAAAAGTGAAGAAAATTATATATATTAGTAAATCTGTGCCAAATAGTTTTTTTTTTTTTTTTAAAGAAGAACTATACTTCATTCCATTTTTCAAGTTTAAAGATTTTACACCTAACAATACCGGTGTCAAAAGCATAAGAAATATCGATAAAAAAAAAGAGAACCCAACACCCAAATACCGGTGCCAGATAGTATTTTACTTTATCACTTATGATGATATGTATATTATAATGAGATAAATTAATGGAAGAATATATTTAATAAATATGGCTATTTTTCTCAAGTGGTCAAGAAGCAAGAAACTGATTGATTAACAGAAAGAAAGGAAAACATTGTGAAACACATGAGACAGTAAACTAGAAGTAGTTGATTAGCAAGAGTCACCAGTGAGAAATGACATTAAGAAAGTAAGGTTTTTTCAAGCAAAGGTAGACACAGGATATTATCTAAAACTAAAAGTACATACTAAATTAGATCAAAATATAAACATTAAAAGGGGTCCAGTAGCAGATGGGTTATGATGAAAGTAATAGTACTAGAGTAGCCAAACTTGACCAGCAATTTTTTGACCAGCAAGTTCTTCTCCCCATCACTACAAAACATAAGCTGCTGCGACCAAGACTGCTCTGAGAGATAGAGATATATATAGAGAGAGAGAGAGGGAGAGAGACCTAATGGCAGATTGCAAGACGGGGAACAAAGGAAAGTGGCAGCCTCACTGCTTAATAAGGAGAGACACCCACATTAGCTGAAGCGAAAAACCCATCTTTTATGAGAACGTCCTCGCCTTCCTACAAGAGACTCAAAAGGAAAGAAGTTCGATCAGTTTAAGTAATATCTATAAAGCTCAACTGGTCTTTTTCTTTTTTTGGGTTTATATTTTTGGCCATGGGGCATGGGGGTGAAGGGTGCAAAAGTCACCTGCTGGCGCGCGTTTGTCTTCTTCGGAGTCTGATCAGGCATGAGGCCAAAGTGAATATGTGGGAAGTGGGCCCACTGGTTAAAAAAAACAAGAATTGGGTCAGTCAAAAGACCCCATCAAAAGACTGTGAATAGGAATAGGAAAAAAAAAAGAAGTAAATTAAATGAAACCCTAACTTTGTTTTTGTGTGTGATCTAAGAAACCCTAATTTTGTAAAGAAAGAAAATCATATATTCCCAAAGATTTTTGTCTTGGATCTTACATTCTTGGCAGCTGCACTGAAGGCTTCTCTGTGAGTTATATCAGGATTTCCAGCCTTAATGCGTTGGATCTCGTCCCTGCAGCAGAGATTCATTCACCAAATCCAATTCACATTTTTCTTTCATATGTAGCAACTTTATGTTAATACAAACAAATGTATGTACCTACAAATTAAACCATACATACATGTATATATAAACAATGTATTTGACATATATAAACTTCAAAAGGCTGAGCAATATATATATATATATATATATAAATGTCAAAAAAGAAAAGCCTTGAATGATTGCTTACTTGATGAATCGGTTGTACGCGGAGGGGACTCTCTGTCGCTTCTCCGGAGCTGAAAATGGACAGACAAGAGATTCAGACACATTAAATCACTATACTGACTTTTAGTGGAACTCTGCTTCTTCTTCTTCTTTTTTTTTTTTAATCACTTTCTCTACTGTCACTTCACCATCATTTTGTAATTTTAACTATTCGGTGTATTCATAAAATTCTTTTTCCACTATCTACATTTCCGGGAGAAGAAAATGCTCCATCATTCTTTTCCTGACTATATTTCCAGGAAAGACTGAAGCACTATGTCAAGTGATGTTTTCTTGTCTGTAAAACTTGGCTAAGCCTATAATCAATTACCAATAACAAGGAAGCAAGAGGTTAAAGAAAAAAAAATTATTAATTAGCCTGCCTATGATGTCATCTTGGTTTTCTGGGTTATGGTGATACAGTGCTCAACTTATATAGGAATGTGGGCAGTTTTCAGTTTTGCAACTATTAACGAAACAAAAAAATAAAAATGGACTGGCAATTATAAATGAAAAGACAAGAAAAGTCGATTTCTAAATCAGGGCGTCTGGTTTTGAAACAGAAGGCTGAAATGGCAGGCATTAGTATATTGGTGAAAAAAAGAAGGTTTCTCTTTATTTACTCTTTCTTGCCTAACACCTTGTGAAATGACCTTCAAGATTGTAAGAAAGAGTGAAAATTGCCTGATTCATTGCCATCTTTTGCAAGTGCTATGATCATTCCCTGCCTTTTCATTCTTTCTTTAATGACACTAGAAAACACTGTGCGTTGAACAGGAATTTTCTTTTTTGCTCAGTCAGGATTGTTTCTTATGCTGAACAGGTTTATAAAGTACAAGATTTTAGAGAATCTTTGGGAAAACAAGTGCACAGTGGCTTTGACAAAAACAGTTGCAAAAGTTTTAGACAAACAATCGAAGAATAAGAGTCTTGGACACTCACGTCTGTTGATAACTGGAGGCCTTGGAAGCTCATCAGCTACCCCACGAGTTGGTAAGGCGAAGTCATTTGTGTTGGTTTGATTCAGCAAAAAGTTCTGAGATGGATTTGAGATCTCTTCCTGGAATAAAGGCATCAAACCAGGCTCAAAATAAAAAAATTCATTTCTAGTTCTAGATGCCATGAAATACGAATAACAAGTAGTTTTTGTTAGTAAATAAGAACGAAAAAAATGTTTATCAGTTTAATTAGAAAAAACTATAGTAAATTAAAATTGCTTATACATCGTAATATATATGTATATACCAGAAGATTGTGTGAAGGAGAGAAGAAACTGTGAGCCAAATGGAGTTGATTAGCCGATGGCAGAAGCAACCCGCGCATGTTCACTGGTAAAAGATTGGTGCAGTGCCCACATCGAACCGTTACAGTCTTGAACAAACTTGTGCAGGGAACACTGACCTATATAGCACAAAACAAAGAATCCCCAAAAGACATATCCGTAGTGAAAAACATCATCCTTATGAAGGAGACATCGCCAAGAACTTAACAAAGGAAAGAAAAGGAAATCCCTAGGTGAGACCTTAATTGGTGAACAAAAGGTTGAACAAAAACCAAAGTGAAAAAGAGATGAAAGTAATGGATGAGCAAAGAATTAGCTAGCAAACAGTGGTAAGAATACCGCAAGGACAGTGTCGCAAATGTTGCAATGAACATAGCAGAGCTGCTCGGAGGGAGGGAGGTGGTCCAAAGACAAGGTAGAAGAGGAGGACATCTTCTTTGATTCCCCTTGCCTTTCTCTTTTAAAATTGATTGATGATTGCTCTCTTTGGTGGATTGATTGATTGATTGATAGAATGACAGCTTAACCACCACCTTGGATCTGCTTTTCTTGATTATGGTTTGTGAGAGAAAGAGAGAGTGTGTGTGTGAGAGGAAATAAAGAGAGAGAAGATGGATGATCTACTTGATCTGCTAGATATAAGAGGGCAAAAGAGAGAGAGAAAGAGAGAAGAGGTGGAAAAAAAAAAACAAAGGCAGAAGAAATCCCCTCATCTCTTTCCCTTCTGTTTATTGGTCTTGTTAATGGCTAACATGTATCTCTGCACCCCATGGATCTCAATTAGGGTACCAAAGGACATGCATGACCTATTGACACATACTACATCATGTCATCATGCATGCATACATACATGCATGTCATGAAATGTGTGGTTGGCATTCCCAAGGCAAAGTTTGTGTTTGTGCAAGTGAGAAAGAGAAAGAGAGAGAGAAAGGGCTGAGGCGGCAGTTGTGGGGGAGAGGAGCAAGAAAGGGACGTGTGCATGGGGTGACATAGCTTTCACATACTCACCTGTTGTTTTCAGCAGTTAAGAGGCTGTGTTTGCTTCCTTTTTCTGATAAAACTATTATTTTATACTTTCATTGCCTCAATTTCCGAACCCAAAAACCCTAACCCTCCTTTGTACCTCCCGGATAATAAGCCCCTCAGCTCTCCTCTGCTTCCGCCTCCTAAGGGCTCTCCCATCTCCATCCATCGTCTCTGCATTATTCATACAAACAAATCAACATATCATGAATCATCATGGCATAATCATCAAATCCCATGCTCTTGTTTGTAGCTTTTATTACTTCCATATACTAAAACAAAAAAAAGTTAAAAAACATCATAAATTTAGCGTTATGTGTATTTATTTAGAACTGAAAGGTTACTTTTGTTGAAATGACCACTCAATCTCTCTCGACTTACACACAGACAGAAACGTATTTAAGTCACTTGAAACCCATTTGGCAGTGGCCACAGGCTTGCTCCCCCCTGTTACAACCTTTGTCCTTTCCTAAATTTTTATTTTTTTATTTTTTATAATTAGAGGAAGGAGATTTGAATCCTGTTCTTTAAGGGATAATGCACCAATCAATGAACTAAATACTCGAGTGTAAATTTTTATTTCTTTTTGACTTATGTTTGCTAATTTGGTTAGAATCTTTTCACGCTTTCTTTTCTCAGCCAGAGATCTCTAGGGTTTTTGTTATAATTTATGCAAAGCTACCTATCCTAACTTTGCTTTGATCATAAAAATAATATACTTGCCAAATCCCAAATGCCAATTCTCTTTTGAATATTCTTTTCTCTTCTTTCTCTCCTTTCATTCTCAACTCAACAAGAAGTTCCTTCCCTCTCCCCCTCTTTTTAGAGAAAAGTGAGTAATTAAGGAAGAATTAAAGTTGCTCTCCACCATTCTTTGAGTTGTGGGAATGGGGACCTTTGTAAACTCGTATGCAACACATTAAATGTAATTGAATTTAAATACGAAAAAGAAAATACTACAAAAAGAGTTGTAAAGTTTCATGGCCTTTTACAACCCATCAAAATGAGGTATTCAAAATTTAAACCATACCCATTTACCATGCTGAAAGGGAAGTGAGCCTGAGAATCTGACTCACAGACTTGGATGAGATCTTTTGCTCAAAAGTCAAATCTCAAAAGAGACGAAAGGCTAGCTATTCACTTGCCGGCTTAATGTAAAAAAAAGTAGACAACTTAAATCAACTAGCAGTACAAAATGGAACTTTTTTTTTCTCCTTCAAGTGCTTCAGTACATAAATAAAACAATTGTTAATTACTAATTTGTGTTTGGATTATTTGTGATTCATAAAGCGCAATAAAAAACTGCATTAGGAGTTTTATAGTTTTGGTTGCATATGAATAAAACTCTCGTTGAACTAGCAAAAGAAAGAAACACTCCTTTGGTGGAAAAGCATGTGCTGCATATTGCATACTGATCCTACATTCCAAAGGCTACACACATTCTGCGGGTATATCCCTTTGGGTTATACCAAATCAATAGGGCAATACGTACAAGAAAAAGAAACTACAAATCTGACCTGACGCTTTGGTTGTAAGTTAGACAGTCTGGTTCTAGTCTGACTTACTATTTTGACGTTATCTACTTCCCGTGCTCTCCACTCTCCTAATTAAAATCAACAATATGGTACCTCAGTCACATTTTCAGATTGTTTTGGCTGGCTACAAAAAAAAAATGAAGATTTTAACTTATGAGACTATGATATTGTTTAGTTCTAGCTAAATAAAGTGTATTTTTGGTACCTTTTAATGAAGCAGTGCAACCAGGTTTTCTGGCCTCAACCAGCTGGTGCTTAATTAGATGCAAATCTTGAGAAGAGAGGGAACAACTCATGTACGAGTGGTGTCAGGATGCTATAGATCAACCCTAGGTCGGGCTTGAACGATCTCCTGACCTAAATCTTGAACATATGTATATGCATCAGCACTTTGTAAGGATAGAGCAGATTAGATGCAGAATCTGACGCAACATTCTGAACGGTTGAAAATTGGCTCTCTTCTGCTGGAGCACAAGGCTCGAGCTCTTAATTACGATCCTGTAGATCTGCCTACTTAACAAAAAAGCTGGTATAACCCCAGTTATATCAGTCCCACTTTTGCTAACTTTGGGGTCAGGAGAATGAGAAATGGCTTAATACTTTGACTATGGTGGTATGTTAACTTTTTCTTTACCAAATTTAAAAAGAAAAAAACAAACTGGGTTTCCATTTTCGACGCCATGATTGAACCGTTGCAGTTGCTACTGCTGCTTTGATGTATGAGCCTTACTGGACGTTAGTTTAAGAGGTCGTAAGCCCAGAAGTGATTAACGTGATGATGCATTCACAGGGAAAACTCAACATTCTCCCAACAGTCCAGGGTAATTCTGCTATCACAATGTCAACAATCTTTCTGAATTGTTGCGAATTTAGGATCGGTATTGTGTTGCTAGTTATCCTGAGCAACCTTCCAAGTTTGACAATTAAAATATTGAAGTAAACTTAGAATACCTGGCTTATAAAAATTTAATCTAATTGAAATATCGTACGTATTATCATCTTATATACTCCTATTTATTTTTTCTACATTTTGGGTAAAGATAAATAGGAGGACTTGAACCTTTGATCCATTTTGATCTTATTTTATACATTATATTTTTGCCAATAAAATATTGGTTTAGAAATTATATGTTCACGACATTTGAATACACAATAGAAAATGAGATTTTACAGCTTTGTGTGTGTATATTCAGCGATCTAGAAAGATTATTCGCATGTAATAATTACCTAATTGTAAATAGGGGTAACGTCTAGCACTCCGAGTAACTGTACGGTGATTTACCATCCAATCAAATTATTTTTGTCATCAAAAATCTTTTATCACTTTCGTAAGAGACTTTAAATGATGCAGTGATCGCGGTTTTAAATGAAATTTTTAAAAAATTATTTTTAAAATAATAACTTAATTGAAAACATAATTGCAACTAGCTGAGAACTGATTGGAACTCAATTTTGTGTACTTTTTGGTGATTAACATTGTGTCTTTTGCCATGTGAAATTCCTTTACTTTCTCTATAGCACATCAGTAGTTTCAAACAATGTTGCTATACATATTATACTTTCCAAGGCCAATCCTAGTTAAAAAAAATAATAATATCGTAGGCAACACAATAGATTTAATTTGGTGGATTAATTATATATGAATTTAAGACCCTTTTTTTGCCCTTTTTCTTTGGAGAAGTACGATCAACGTGCAATCATTCACTTAGTCCTTTGGCTAATTTTACATTAACAGATACACTAAATAGTAGGTACCAAATTGCCAATTTGGCAAACAAATTAAATGGAGTGACAGAGAACATTAACTTGAAAAAATAAAAAAAAATAGAGAAAAAGGCAAACGGATATTGTATATTTACTAATCTGATTCTTTCTTTCATATTATTCCTTCATCTGCGCGCTTTCCTTTTTTGTTCTTTTAATTTTTGTGTTGGCGCCTGTTGGCTTCGAGTTATATATAATAAATTGATTTTCACTAATGACCCATCATATGTTGGCAGCTGTCTGTGTAGACACACACACACACAAGCATGCAGTCATGCCTACATGTACGAAATAAGGAAAAGCAGTGTCTCTGTATAAAGCCTGCAGAAGCTATTTGTTGCTGTTTGTGGGGTTATCACCTTCTCTCTTTCTCTCTCTCTTTCTTTGATCTTATGGCTGGTGCCTGGTGGTGGTGGGGTTGGGTAGAAATCGATAAAGTTGATATTGAATTTGGTGTGTCTGATATTTTTGTGGCCTCATCCCATGTCCCAAGCCCCAAACTGAACCTGTGTTAGCTTTTGCCTTCCCCCTCTGAGATGAACGTACGTACGAGTTCAAGAGGGAGCTGATAGCTAGATTTATAGATTGATAGCTATCCATTTGGCTTGGCTTGGATTGGAGATATGTTACCCCACATGCTTTTCCCTTGTTGCAGTTATAACTCTGCTGCATGGGCAATTGGGACTGCTTGTTGTTTCTGAATCACACAAAACAAGCCTATGGACATCGACTTTGATTCACCCCCCTCACTAAATAGGATAGGTTGAACTTTGGAGGGTAGCATTTACAGGTTTTTGCACTCCTTTTTAATCAATCGATCGATCAATAATTAATTTTGGTTCCATTCTATTCTTGATCGTCTTGTTTCAATCAAGGAGTCATTGCCTGATCATTTCAGGCTTGAAAACCTTTTAAGTTTGTGCATGAAAAGCATGCTAAAGTTTGAACCATTACTTGAAGCCTCCCCTCCTCGCTACATTATACATAACTAAGTATCGTAGGAGTTTATTTCTAAATGTAATGCTCTTCCAGATTATACGTAGGCCTATGGCATATAATGATTAAACAAATTTGAGCTTGTCGGTTATGCATTTGAGGATTAATTTGTTGACCCTGGTTTCGAAAATTTATTATGCAATAAGTATATACTTAGAACGTTTATCCTAAAATATGATATCACATAATTCACATTATTAATTTACAACAGTTTCATACAAGATTAATAACATCAACTTATACTAAGAGTCGACAATTATTCTTACACTTCTTCATATCTTTTAATTGTGTTAAGTATACATAGATGATGTATGTTATATGTTTCAAATTAAATAAATATATTTCTAATTCTAATACCCCTTCATGATCTTGCAATTGTAAGGTTTTGATCAAAGCTTAAGTTGGTCATGAGGCTAATGAAGATTAAACTTAGGGTCCGTTTCGTTCTGGGTTTTGAGATGTGCCTCCAAAATGTGCTTTTGAGTAAAAAGATGTGTCATTACTCACTTGGGTATGTATTAATTGTTTTAACTTATATATATTTATATAAATATATATGTATGTACAAATTGGTTCAACAACCAACTAAGGAAGTTAAATTAATGGAAACTGTGCATTTATTAAATATGGTGGAGTACATTATTTTGGTTATTTATTCTCCGAGTGCTTCTTTGTTGCTTGCCCAATACTAGGGGAAATTCAGAGTTCAGACTGCAACGGCGGGGGCCTACGTCAGAATGGGCCCACATTTCTGCCCAAAAAATTCCATCTGGGAGACCCTTCAAAACGCCCTTCTTTAAGGCCCATACTGGCCCACTAAGTAGCCTGGAGGGTGGATTGCCGGAGCACAACTAATGGTCTCTTTGTACTTTCATGTTTTTGCGAATTTCAACTTACCATTGCAATTTGTAAGATTTAGAAGCAAATAAATAAATAATATTAAAAACATAAAAAAGAAAGGAGATTGAATCTCCAGGAGAATGAATTTTATATTAGTATAACTATTTTATAGGAATGGAATGAGCTTTTTCTTTAATAATTTTTAATGTCTTGAGGTGTATATTATATTATTGTTTAAAAATGTTATATTATGATTTTTCATCTATAAGTAAAGTTTTGTAATTTTTGATAATTAATTTCATTTTAAAAAAGCATTATCGAGGAAAAAAATAATTAAGATAACAAATTTTTAATTTTTTGATCATTTTAGACAAAAATTTAAAATTTGACAATATATATTTCCCTAAAAAAGATAGGAGTATCGTCTAAATTATTAAGTGGTCAAAATAATGATTTGATTCGAGTTCTTCCATCTTCTTTCAAGAGATTTTTATTTCAATATAATGTAGTGGGTATGATTCAGATTTATTGATTATGATCCCAATTCCAACCCATGAATAGAATAGCAGCCCATGAATTTCCAGGTGGCATGGCCATAACCAAGGAAGGAAGCCAGACACCAGTGCTAATCCCAACCAATCACCTTACTGCAAAACAAGTGGATAAAAATGGAGAAAACATATCACACGTGCGAGAGCTAATCCTTTTTAATGAACTCCCTGTTTCCCTCCACACTTCATCTTCACAACAAAAAGGGGGAAAACAAACTGCTACTTGTAAATGGCACTGGCTTCAGTCTCCTCCTTATCCATCAATTCTCTTAGTATTTCTTCTCCTTCTTCTTCTTCAAAAGCTCCATGTTACCATCTGCAATCTTTTTCAAAACGTTTTGACTTCTTTTGTCAGATAAACAACCCAGAAATTAATGCCCGAATTCGCGGTGAGTAATGATCTTGATTCTGCTTGTTTGATGGACATTGTTTTTATTTGTAGCACTCAATTTTAACAGAGTTTTCCTCGGAAAAGGAAGATTGTTTCAACAATAAGTATGCGGTCACGGATTCTAAGTTTAAGAGCTGGAGAGCCTTTGTTTCAACAGCATTGGCAGCGGCAATGGTTGCTTTTGGCTCTGATATGTCTGCTCTGGCTGAACTTAATAAGTACGAGGCAGAAACTCGTGGGGAATTTGGTATCGGATCAGCAGCCCAGTTTGGTTCTGCAGATTTAAGGTGCATTTTATTGCATCTTTTATGGTTAACATGTCTGTTCTTGGTTTAGGAAGGGGATTGATTTCTGTGTGTTTTACTTTATGCAGGAAAGCAGTTCATGTGAATGAAAATTTCAGGTAATCATTGAATCTATGCTAAGTTTGCATGATAAAGAATTCTAATGTGTACATTTATCTTTCAAACAAATTAGTCTGCAACTACAGAATTTGGGGATGGTGACTTTGAATTTGTACTAAACAAAAATATTTAGCCATCGAAAGATATTTAATAATGGAATGTTCTAGTGTGCCATTTCCTAATCAATCGGAACTCTGAATGGTTGATACAGAAGGGCAAACTTCACAGCTGCTGATATGAGGGAATCTGATTTCAGTGGTTCAACATTCAATGGTGCATATCTTGAGAAGGCAGTCGCATACAAGGCAAATTTCACAGGTAAATTTGCTGCCAAAGAGTAGGTAGCTTCATATATGATATAAAGAATACATGTTTAGATAATGACAGCATTTATCAAATGAAAATAATACCAAGTTTGAATACCACGTTATACCTATAACAAACATTCAAAACCTAAGTGAAAATTATCATCTACCATTAACTTGTGAAGCTTCTGCAAGATCCAACTTGTCCTACCTTGGAAATTAATGCTTCTTTCTTTTGCTTCTGTTTGCATCTCTGGTTGTATTCGATCTGGATGCTCTTTTCCTTTCCCTCCATGGGCAGTTTCGTGCAGCCATCCATACCGTTACTATCAATTTAGGCACTCGATGTTCCATAGTACTTGGACCTTTTTCCTAAAACTGATTGCTGCATTGGCCTGATAAATTTTCTGATTCCCGTAAATTGCTCATGCAAGTATTTGTGGAGCAACTCCCTTCTGAATCACTCAGTACTATAAGTGAGGGATCTTCTGCATCAGACAGCTCATGGTTTAATCCATATGTCTCAAAAGTTGTTGCTTCCAGGATATTCTCATCCCTAACTTGAGGACATCTTCTTCTACAGCCCTTGGGAGAATCCATAGTTACTAAGTCTATTGTCTTGGGTGGCAGAATCGGAGCTTCAGGCTCTGAAGTTTCCGACTGATCAATCAAGCCCATGGAGTCTATAACCTTTGGCATATCTATTCCTTGTTCTTCTTCTGATAATGCTACTGACTCGAGGCTATTGTTTTAAATAGAAACCATTGAGTCCTCAGATTCCAGATCATACCAAGAGCTGCTGAAAACCAATCTAGCTTCCTCTAATGACTCTGAAGTTTCTTTCAAGTCATTGTGTTCGATGTCATCCAAGGCCTTTGGTGTCTCTCTTTCCGCTGATGTTATTGAATCAAGTCCCTTCTTCGAAAGAGAGAACTCCAATTCTGAACCAGACCACAAGCTAGAGTCTGGCCCTTCTGACTCTAAATCTTCAGATAATGGTGTTTGAGATTTTCCTTTCGGACCACAGCCTCTAGGATAATCCCGGATAGCCAACACCTTTTTGCGGGGTGCATAATCTGTAGGCATGGACTCAGACACAACTTCCTCAGGTAATTCTGTAACCTCATGATCTGAAGTTTCCAACTGGTCAATCGGGCTTGTGGTATCCAAAGCCTGTGACACATCTTTTCCTTCAACTTCCGCTGAGGAAACTGATTCAAGCGCATTGTCAAATAAAAAAACCACAGAGTCCTCAGATTCTGAATCGTACAGTGAGCTAGAGCTAGACGACTCTGATTGAACTAAGTGTTGAGAGAATAGAGTCGCAAATCTTCCCCTTGGACTGCAGCCCTTAGGGTAGTCACGAAAAACAGGTATCATCCGCATCTTGTAGCAAATAACAGTTTCAGAACAGATACTTTCAGCTTTTCTTTTCTTCTGTCTATTGAAACTTTTCTTCGGAATAAACTTGTTTGATTTGCGAGACCATTGTTGGTTCTTGGTAATTTGAACACTGGTACATCAAAATGGAAAATTGATACGAATATATCGATAAAACAGATAAAAACAGAGAAAGAAAAGCATTTACCAAAAAATAAACTTGAAAAGGAGGAGCGAATAGAATAAACGACTTACCCTTAACGGTTGAACAGAAGAGGATTCGGTGATGAACGCAAACGAAAACCCTGAAATCCTAAACAATTGCCCTTTCTAAGAATTCTTTGCTTAGTTTTCTTGCGTTGGAAGGAAAGGGGCAGGAGACATCCGTTCGTTAGGAGAGAGATTTGCCCTTGGAAGGATTACTGTAATTACGGTTCAATTACCCGAAGGCGGTGTAAACTTGAAACTATACGTTTTATTTTTTTCTATATTTCTAGAACAAAACTTGCCCGGTATTGTCCTAAAATCAAACGGCAAAAAATACATAAGACAATACAGTTAAGCCTTATAAATTAATACATTGAGATTATGAAAATTATTAATTAATTGAAATATTATTTAATCAAAAAATTAATTTATCAATTTATACATTAATTAATAAAAAAATAATTTACTAATGTATTTTTTATTATTTTTCAAAACATTGAACTTAATATATATATTATTATACATAATTTTCTGTTTCAACACACACAAGAGTTTCTTAACGTACTAAGAAAAGTTAGAGATAACATTATTAATATTGGAGTCTTATTTTACAAAGGCTCCTAATTGAGTTGTGTATATATGTAATTAATAATTTTGATGTATAAAGAGATTATTAATTTATAAATTAAGTGAGACTTATGTGTTTTTTTAAAATGTAATTATCTTATAAATTTAATGAATTATTAATTGATCACATTGGTCCTAAATTGGGATCAATAAAAAAATATTATTTAATCAAGATTATTAAGTTATAAAAGTTATATTATATGTTTCTCCTTTCAATTGTTGAAATGCATTTTTAAGGATTATACAAAAAATTATATAGGCCATGAAATAATTTTCAAGAAAATGTTGTTCTGTAGTTGTTGACCAAAACAACACCACATTTTGTATTTCACAAATTGGAATTTTCTCCATGCTGGCAGCAAACAACATTCATGCTTGGATCCACCGCCCAAAGAGATTGATTGCCTTGCTCTTGTGTGTCTACTTGCATGCATCTGTTATGTTGCTCGGACTCATCTTTTAAATACGAGTGTGTTCCAGTTTTTCCACATTTTTCCTTATATTTAGAGAGCCATGCTCGTATCCCCATATCCATACCCATTTTGAGGTGTTGTTCTATATGTACTTATGATAGACTCATGCTTGAAATTGCAAGATATTGAGAACGTAAAGTTATCTTATGCTTTGTCGAATTTTCCTAGTGTAATTGATTTATTTGATCATATGTAATTTGATCTCACAGGTGCTGATTTGAGTGACACATTGATGGATCGCATGGTAAAGTTTTCCGAACCCTGGTGCTGATTCCTCGACCAATTAATTTTGATGGTTGTTACGTTTGATACTGAACAGGGATTGTGTTATTGTGCACTCTGGCGGAGAATTGCTTGCTATTTAAACGTTTAAAGTTAGGGGATGAAAACCCGAATTACTTTTAGTTTACAGAAAATCTAGCTTAAAATACAGACTTCATTTTGCTTCAGGTTCTCAATGAGGCTAATCTTACAAATGCTGTGCTAGTAAGGTCTGTCCTCACCCGAAGTGATCTCGGGGGTGCCCTGATTGAAGGCGCGGATTTCAGTGATGCTGTTATTGATCTTCCTCAGAAGCAGGTATGCATATTCACACACACTCCTTCGGTTCGGATTTCAGAT
The DNA here is from genome assembly GCA_036013995.1 of Theobroma grandiflorum. Lineage (NCBI taxonomy): Eukaryota > Viridiplantae > Streptophyta > Magnoliopsida > Malvales > Malvaceae > Theobroma > Theobroma grandiflorum. The sequence goes on along the minus strand of CP142131.1, from coordinate 3,898,228 downwards.
TTAAGGTGTCCCTGTTTCCAGGCTTGTTTTTAGTTCTTCTCTCTGACATTTTTTTGTTTCCCTATGCGCTATAGCCTCCAGTGATTAACTCAATATCTGTAGTAGCGGAAGGCACCAATCAATATTAAACTTTGCTCTGCCCTGAAAACAGAGCAAGTAAGAAATAATTGATCAGTTACAAATGTAGGGGACATAAAGTTTACATCAATCTGTCATCACCAAGGCCTCATAGATGATTCCATGGCATTCAATTTGCGTCATGCAAAATAGTTAACTTGCTCAAGTTCAAAGAACAACAAAGAATAGTAGTAAAGCTCTAAAAACTTGCAATATCGAATCCAAATCTAAATTTATCATTCAGATAGTTCATAGGCTTGTTGTCTATGTGTACAGAAAAGCTATTTCCTGTGTCTCAGTCAGTTCAAAACTTGCACCTGCTTGTGGTAAAAGCAGAATTAATGCAATTTACTTCGGTACTATATAGTGTCAGTGGTGAGTTGAATTGCAAACTAAAAAGGACTATTGTAATATGTTGTCAACTTTAGAAGTTCAGCCATATTATCTTGTCAACTAAGGTGGTACCCTGCCTTCTGCATTTATTGACTCCATTATTATCTGCATATATTAACCAGTGGCCATGAATAGCGAAGATTAATATTTGCTTCTTCCAGTGAGCAAGCCATTAAGATTTGCAAGACCCACCACGCATTACTATGATGGCAGGTTATTTCATCAGTATGTAATTATCTGCCATGTCATCCTCAATCTTAGCCCTTATTCACTGTTCATGTGGCTGCCAAACTGCAATCCTCCCCCAGATATTGATTAGAACAACTTAAGATGTAGGAGAGCAGTGTGCTTTGGCTACCAACAAACAGTTCCAAAGGCAAATTGTCTGGTCACCTGAGGTTTCTAAGTTATTGTCTGTCCTGGGAAGTGTCTGTCATAAATGTTTTACTAGTATTTTACTCAGTGTGTCACGCTAGGGAATTTAGGGACCAGAATAAGCTGAATGCTTCACCATGCATAAAGATGCTTCATTTATTTGCCATAATCGTAGTGTTAGATACAAAGTAGTATATATATATATATATATATATATATATAGTTGAGTCCATTAATGTTTTAGCAGCATACATTATTGCATCATAGTTTATCGGACTATTTCTCTTACAAAGTCCATGAAACTGATACCTCACTATTGCGTATATAATGGAAGGATAGTCATGGCCTTGTAGAGATCTTTTCATGAACATTGCAAGGCAACCTGACGTATCTCTTGTACCAGTCTGGCCCTATAAGTAAGGGGTTTTCTTCTCTTGATGTGTGAGAAGTAGGTTATGAAGCTAGGGTGCCTAGGTAATTAGCAGGCACTGCAATGTCAGATCCATGGTCAAATTTCCCAGCTGTCCTGTGTAGGGACATGGCTTTTTTTTTTTTTTTTTTATCTCTTTAAAAAACTTGCATCTAAATTTAGAAGCATTCCTCAGCCTAAGACCTGTAAAAGATTTCTTCTCTTGTAAATTAGACGGTATTTAATGATGACCTTTTTTCTTTCTATACAAGTTCTCTTTAGTTATCTTTTCAGGTTTGAAATCTATAAGGAAGCATCAATGGCAATTAGAGCACCAGCAAAAATTTTAACCTCAGAACTCCATTTGATGCTTGTGTAACTTGCAAAACTTGGAAGTATTTCTAATATTCAATAGCTTTGTGAATATTTAAGCTGCAGTGAATGCTTTTTGTCAATTTTGCTGCCACGAGGGCTCTGTTCATGTGAGCGTATACCACATATAAACCTGCAACTGAAGGCAAGGATGTTAAAGCCCTACACTTAACTGTAGAGAAAGAGAGCTAGGACGCCCAAAAGTCATGGATATTATTAATTTAAGTAGACTGCATTTCTAGAATCGGATCTGTATACATAGTTCCCAAATTTTTTGAGCTTCATTTATGTTTTTAATGCTGGCCTAAACTGTAGTCTTCACTGCTTCCAGCAGTTCCCTAAAATGAGCATCAAGTTTGCATCTCTTTCATAATTTTACGTATTATCTTTGGTGATTCATTCACACTCCAATTCCACATCCTCTTGAGCTCCTTTTATTTCTTCCAAGTAACTTTTGCATTTTTTATGCAGGCTCTCTGCAAGTACGCAAATGGCAAAAATCCAATGACTGGGGTAAGCACCAGAGCAAGTTTAGGTTGTGGAAACAGCCGGCGGAATGCTTATGGCTCCCCTTCTTCTCCTCTGTTGAGTGCTCCACCTCAAAAATTGCTTGATCGGGATGGTTTCTGTGACAAAGATACTGGCCTTTGTGAAGCAAAATAATTCTAAACCCGGGTAGTAACCATACCAAATGACATCTCTTAGGCACAATGATGATGCAGGATAAAGGAGTGCGAGAACAGAACATATGTTACTTTCCTTTCCACTTCTGGATAAACAGCAAATTTGAGAATCTTTACCATATATTCTTTTTCAAGCATCAGTGATCTATGACCACTCTAAATCACTAATAAAGGATGGATTAAAGGAAAGCAATAAAACCACATTGCTTTAAGTGATTTACACTGATCCAAACATGGCTGGCACTCAATGATAGATGAGATCTTTCACATGTGCTCAATTATGTCGCTATGCGAAGTGACAGTGTGGATTAAGTTTTGGTGTCTCATAATGTTTCTGCAGAAATAGCTTATAATTTGTTATCAACGACATGCCAGGTTGACTTCAAACCTGGAATTTGGGGTCAGATTTTGCAATAATTATGTTGTTAATTCCTTAGATTTGTACTTATGCAGCAGTCATTGTCATTTTGGAGTAATGTCAAGCCATTACAGCTAATGGCTTCCTGGACGGTCCTAGAGATCTAAGGGTCATTGATGCAACAAAAAACTCTTCTCATAAACATCAAAATTCTAAACCCTGCATCCAGTTGTCAGAAACTGTAGACTTCCTCGATTGCCTGAAGACGAGGAGATCTAAAATGATTTCATTACAGTACATATGAATCATCTATGAATGAAGTGTCATTTCTGTCTCAAATGTTATGCCATCAACTCCACAGTCATTCTTCATAAAATCGCCTAATCGCCCGTTAAATCAACGCAAAGAAGGATACAATTAGTTACACCAATGAGTCCAAGAGTTGGCTTAAAGACTGCAAAACAAATAGTTTGAAGAGGTCAAAAGTGGGTCATGGTAGGCATAAGCATGCAATCATTTTGCCTCCGCACTCCTCCCTCCTCCCCCAGTCGTCAATTTGTTCCTTCACATCCCTTCTATAATTGCGGGAAGGTCATCTCTCATCTGAGTGGAGCATCGGAGAGAATCTACCTTATTGCACCCATCTGAATGTTCTAGTAACTTGGAAGCGTGCATTTCAAGCAAGACTAGGCTCTAAAAATGTCAGCAGAACATATACTTTCATTTGTAGAAATAGTCTTTTTTTTTTTTCTCATTTTTGATAAAAGCCCCACTTTCTCTTCCAAACATTTTATTTGATGTTCGGTTGAGTTATTTGATCGGTTCATCTTCAGATAAATTAGAAAAAAAAGAAAACCACAAAAGCATAAATATATAGAAAGCGTTTTTTGTTAATTCTAAAATAGACATTTCCCCGTTAATACAGAGGAAGAAAATTGAGCTTTGGTTTAACGAAAACTTCTAGCTCTATATGGGGGCTTAGAGTTGGTTGGAGCATGGGTTGTGGACTTCGAGTCCAATTCTATGTAACAGAGGATCATGCGAATTCAGAACAGAGCAACTACTCAATGTAACATTGGGAGAGAATCCAGAATTATAAACTTGTTCAATAGATGAAAGTCCATTAATTACCCTCATAACAACCCAAACAACGATAATACTATTTTGTTGAACCAGTGCGTTCAACAGAAGCCCTAATTTAAGACCATAAAACCCAAATCCTGAAAAGCTAAAAAGGTCAAGGCGAGTCATGCAGATGAATATGTGCATGCAAACCAATCATTAGGGTTGCACTACTTTCTTATACATTATGCTACAGCCAAAATCTGTTCCATCTTATCCTCTTTTGTAGCGGTTGGATGGTCATCTAGCTTGTCACTGCCCATCTGAATGTTCTAATCTACAGTGTGTACCTTAATTAGGCAAGACTCGTTTACCCAAACAGTTTAGAAACAGTGGATTCAATTTTGGTGGACAAGTCTTTCTCTGCTCCGAAGACAAGCATAGACTTGTCATTAAAGAAATCAATCAAGTTGCTTGAACTTTACTTTTTCTTCTTTTTTTTGGGTGGACCAGGAGACAGCACCCCAAACAAAGATGAGCTCGACATCGATAATTGAACGAAGGATTGGTTGTCCCCCTTATCGCTAACTCTCAAGTGTTTCCAATCAGGGCATGCTCCCTTTTAGCTTGTCATTTTCTGTCTCTTGTCATCCTCGTGCTTCAGTAAAACCTTTCATGGCATGACATTCACACAAACCCTATGAACCAAAACTATCAATGTGCTCCTACCAATTTCAATACAGGGAGAACAATATTAATTTCAACAAGCATTCGATTAATTATGATTACCATACAACCTACATAACCGTAGGGTGAAACATACTGTCACATTTTCTTTGGGTAAATACGTTCTGCCAGAACATACCAACATACAGTACATTGCATAAATTATTCCTTTATTAATGCCAATCATTGACTGTAAGTTAACTGTTTTCAATAAATATAATCCTAGTTTTCAAACAATGTGTGTGCACATGTGTGAAGGATACACCATCTATATATATATATATATATATATATATGGAGTTTTTCATTTTTTCCTTCAAATACCTTCTGAAATGACGCAAACATTGTTGCTGATAACAGAGTAGCTGCATTATGACAAGGAGTTGATTCTACACCGTCAAACTAATTCAGGTATTTGTAGCAAATATATATATATATATATAGATTACTTGAGTTTTAATCTTCCTAGCTATATACTAACCTGAACTAAAAACAAGTGAGCTAATCATTTCACCGCCAGGCTAAACTTGTGTAGGTTGGTTAGCTATCAAATCTTTGCCATGTTATGCTGTTGTTGATGTGTAACTTAACAAGCCAAATTAGTCAAAGCAAAATAAAAAGAATAGTCTGAAAAGGTAAGTTACACAGGTTTTAAAACTTAACATATCATGAGCCTGCTCAAGCACCCAAGCCAGCGGCGGGTTCTGACAGCGTGGTCCAAGAGTCCCAAATTAAAAAATGAAAATTTAAGTGCTTACTGCTTGGAGACTTTTTAAAGCATTGTTTATTCTCATAGTATGTCAGCAATCCTAAAGAGATTATGACTAACTGAGACATAAAGATGGATTAAGTACAAGTCCGGACTCCGGGAACTGTGGAGGTTTGGGATTTGGGAAACTAACGGAGCACTCTAATAATAATGGTGCGTCACATGAGGTTTTTGTTTTCACATGGTCAATGATGTTATCTTAGTCTGCAAACAACATTTTTAATGAACCCTTATTATTCAGTCACGCCTATATGCATCAATGTGCGCATGGTCTTGCTTGCTATGGGCTTTGGCAGGCACAGAATTAGGCCACCCTCTCTCTCTCTTATCCTCACACTGGTTGAGAGAAAATAAATGGTAATTCTTCTGTTTCTTTTGTCACAAGTGAACACAAAGAGAGAGGAAGCCATGAATTCAAAGAGTGCAAAGGAAACCCTAAGGAGAAATGACTAAACCTTCACGTCAGACTTAGTCAGAAAGAAGCACTTTCTCTAAGCCTTTTAGCATCATTCTTCTTCCAATGAGGAACACTTCGGCTAAGCATGCCTAGCTCTCTACAAGGAAGAATTGTTTCATTATGAGTCCATGAGAGCACGCCCAATGATGATGTCGCTTGGAAAATTTTCATTGCTTTAAAGGGATTTTCATGCTTGACTTCAGCCCAAGTAAGAGGATGTTCTCCAAATGAATAACAACCAAAGAATTGTAGCACTTTTGCCGGTTAGTCCTATATTATTCATTATTATTATTATTTTTGCTCAGCCTATATTATTCATTATTACTAGATTCCTAAAGTATGTTTCCCCTTCCTCCTGGTATTTAAACCAAGCTGGTAAAATTTCAAAACAGACTTCACGAGGTCAATTGCAGACACCCCCCGCCCCTCCTCCCCTGATTATTCTTCGAACAATGCTCCTCCAATTTTGCAACCCTGGCAGCTATCGCCAAGGCCTGAGCTGGGCGACTGATGGTGACGAAATCTATATCAATCTCTGTTGAGCCACAAGTTTAATGACATTTTCCATGTCAAATATCTGTCTTATCCAGTTGCTTCATGGTATTTCCAGTCTAAATATATAGCTGAAATTTGAGACATATGGGAGGACTGAAGCCTGCAATTTCCTATACACATGCTTCCCTATCTCATATGTTACCAAGTTCAACTTTTTTGCAGAAGGACTTTGTTTGAGCAAACAAAGACTTTTTTGCAGAAGGATCTGACGAGTCTGCTAATCTTAAGGAGATAGAACTTCTGACTGCCCCCATCTTAATTCATCTTATTGACCAGGTATGTAGCTACACCAAAGGTATCCTCGTAGTAAAAATTCCAACAAGGATTTATTCTGAAAGAAAAACATCTGTCAATCGTTTTGTACTTCTCCTTCACTTTCTGTGAACAGAGAATGACTCGCTAAATATTAGCATCTAAATTCTTTGTCCTGCGGTTGGGAAGTAATTACAACGAGTTTTTACATTAAAATGCATCTCACATTTGCTGTTGATGTCCTCCTTTATCTTTCTTGTCTTAGCGCTTTCAACTATGTATGTAATTACTACAACCTTTTTAATTGAAGCAGTTGATGCATTTGGGTAGTGGATGACCATAATTTTGCTTTTGCTTCGCTTTCGTCATAGCATACACCATTTTCAACTCATCCCCAAGTACATACATTTCCAGTAGGACTGCTATAGCTAGCATGCCATTTTGCTCTATTCCATTTTCATAACTCTGAGCTGCTGGCACTTAACTTATCTTCATTCGACTAGTTAGTTCAATGTTAAGGAATGAACTTAATACAAGGTTCATTTTAACGGCTTGTGCTGCAAAAATACTGTTCTTATTAGCATGCATATTCATATTTGCAGCATGATTGGTCTCAAAGTAGAGCATTTAAACTGTGAAGTAGTAGTCGGCTTAAATTACTCTATATAAGAACCCTGTAGCTCAATACTTGTTCTTTCTTCACCACATGTTGCCTGATTTCCTCTCCTTGCTCAAAGTCGATTGATATTTTCTTGGATCTTCCAACCACAATACTGATATCACTCCACCTGGTTTGAAATGATAGGGATTTCCCTTTAGAACAACCTTGTCATATTGCAGATTAGAGGCAGTTTTTGTGTGCTCCTGCATCAACTGGAAAAAAGAACTTAACAATAATATTTCAAATTAAGATTAGAGTCTGGTCGTCAAATGCTGAAAACAAATGCAACTTGTGTGATTAACAACACAAAGATGCTACCTAGCTTGTGTGCTTGCAGAAATTTTCTTTCAAGATTAGTTTTCTTTTAAAACAGAATCTCAGCCAAACATCAAATTTTCTTTTAAAGTATTCCAACAGTTATAGAAAAACAAAAGTATATTGATTATAAAACATTTTTATCAAAGGGATTGACTTACACTGCATAGTTCTTAACCAAAAGGATAAATTTTGTGTATTTGAAAAGTTGTGGAAGAAAGATGAGACAGTTAAAAAAAACAACTTCGTCAATGCGGATGAGAAGAGGAAGCTATTACAGCATTTGCAGAAGCTATATCAAGTTGACAACATAAATGATCTAAGAAGAAAAAAGATTACAATAAAGAAACCCTTGATATGTATATTAAGCTGCAATACGGAAAAATACATTCAATATTAGGCCGAGTGAGTCCCAAAGAGCACTCGACCATAGTCCACCTAAAAGTACTAATTTATTTGTACTTGCATAATGTCCAATATCTAATAACTACATGCCTAGTATTAATCAATACAAATTAAGGACAACAGAAGTCCCATAGCTAATGCAATACCATTATAGTTTTATTATGTACAGCAATCTGGATTGAAGGCTTCTTTTCATATAAGTGTACTTCCTATAATTAGTATGTATGCTCTCTAATTGCTAGAATATGCTTTCACTTCCACAGATCAATTTGACAACTCGAAGTGGATGTAGAGGCATATTCTTGATGGGCAATTTCTGGCCTTTTGGATTCATTGGCTAGTAAATTCATTTGCTCAGCCACATGAAGGCTGGTGGCTGCATTGGGATAATTGTTTTCCTTGGAAGCTTCCTCATGACTAAGCTGAGAGGCAACAAATTTGTCAAGAACTCGCCAATCTGTCACTTGATCCACTGCTTGTTCACTGTTGTTATAAAGCGAGTTCAGATTTTGCTGATGCCCTGGTCGCATGTGCTCCTCTTGTGTGAGGGTTGAGGACTGCAAAGTGCTTCCATTGTTCCTGTCATAACCGTAAGGAACAACTGAGTTGCAGCTTACACTTGCAGCAGATTGTGGAACTTTGGGACTTTCCAACTGAGGGAGCTGAAGGAAAGGGTCATGAGGCAGATTGTATTGCAACTCAAGCTCTTGCTTGCAGGGATAATGGTGATGGTATGATGCATAAGGCTGAGGAATTCGCCTTGGGGAATCAAGATCCTGCATGAATGAGACCTGGTCATCGTACCAACATGAAGAATCATATTCACCAACTTTTCGTACTGTTGTCATTCGCTTCTTGAACACCCTACAAACCACCCATCCTTCTTCCTGCGGAATAACAAAGATATCAAATTAGTCATAACTATTGAAACTTCACTGCGATCGCATGCCTGCCTGCACGCTTGTACATATGTGTATGAAATTGTACACTAATGGAAGTGCACCAAATGTTTGCAAATTTGGAAAAAGATTAAAAAAGATAAATGCCTTCGAGCATTGCTTGCGAAAAAAGTTAGACGTTTAAAATGATAAAATCGAATTTAGAATATCTCATGGAAAAGACAGGTATCACAAGCATGTGTGTGTGTTTTTTTTTTTTTAAACAGAATACTTGGTTTGCTTAGAATCTTTAAAGTGGTATATAGAAAACCATATTCAGGGCAAGTATGCAGGCTGTTGAGAGGCAGTTATTTATTTATTTATTTGATAATTTGGGAAGGCAAAGGCTAAAACTAATGTTAGGATGAAAGGCAGATGTTCCTGATAAAAGTGAATTGTGTCTTACATATACTACAAAATCATATCTTCAAATCTAATTAGTTTGTTGCTGAGATAGCATAACTCCGATTTCGCTGAAAACCATTTCACTGTTATGTCTCAATTAATGATAAAGTAAACAAAAATCTTTTTTTTTTTTACAGAAATAAAACAGTAAATACTTGCCTGAGGAGTTCCGTTTTCATTTGTTTCCAGTCGATACTCATGCATGATCCAATCTGATTTTTGTCCATTCGGGGCTCGTCCTTTGTAAAAGACTAGGGTTTTTCTCATGCCAATAAGGCTATGCCTGGAGTAAATAGCCTTGTCTCTTCCGGTAGCTTTCCAAAACCCTGCTTTTGTTGCTCTATTAGTGCGAGTACCTGTTGGATACTTCTTATCTTTGTGGCTAAAGAAGTACCATTCATTCTGCTCTTCAGTTCCTATTCTGCACAATTCTATCCAAACGAACACGAATAATCAACATCAGTGGCTAATCAAATAATTTAGTCAGTGCGAAAGAAGTTTTTTTTTTTTTAGTTCTTTTAAATGCATTTACCAGAAATAAAGAGAGAAAAATGGGAATATTTCTACCTTGCAGATCCCACGGTTCAATTTTATAAAGATCGACATCTTTGATGACATCCAGATCTATCCTTTTTGAAGCAACTTTTTTCCTGAGGTAGTAATCTACAAGTTCTTCATCTGTGGGATGGAACCTAAAGCCTGGGGGAACGTGTGAAAAGGTATTCATATTCTTCCAAAGAAACACTCAAAACCTGCATCAATGTGCCACACTATCAGCAATATGTTTAGAAGCATGAAAAGAAAAAAAAAAAATTCTTTTTCTTTACAATAAACAGTAATATAAAGAGTAAATCAAAGTTATGAATCATGGGAGAATTATTATCATGTAAGTGAATGATACAATTGAATACTAAATTGTAAATTAATAAGAAACACACAGCATTGATTTGGTGTCAATATATGGATCTAAAAGAAATTTAATTGAGGAGTCCCTTAATATTCAGAATACTTCTTCTGACTATTTAGGGTTTAAACAAAAGTTATTAATATATACAGACAAACCAGACATTATTCTTGCATGTTTAGAGCACCTGGCCAACAATTTAAGGGAAGGTTAAATGTCCTTACATTGGAAGCAAATAAAGTACCATTAATCATTATCTCAAGTAAACAACAGTTACTACTTTTGGTTTCCTTGGCATGAAAATGTTATCCAACATAGTTATGAAGCAAACAATCATGCTGAATTCCATCTTTTATTGCAGTATGTAGTACTGATCATACATTAACAAAGACCATATGCTGATCTATGCATAAAATGTACTATTATATTTGCATCATGATAAATGTTAGATCAACCAAAAATAGTCTATATATACCAATTCCAAGAAAAAAGAGTGGATGTAAAAAATATTATTTGGATAATGTCTAATTCAAGACAAGAGTTTAGTAACCAAATTACAAGAAAAAAAAAGCAAAAAAAAATTATTATATCTAATAATGATTAAGTTGGATGTTCTTCTAAGACAAGTTTTCTCAGATGGAAAAAGCTATCATTTCTGATACTTAACCTTTCTATTGCACAATATCATAGTAAGTTTTAGCTGCATATCGAAAAGTAGGCTGCAAAATTCTCATGCTGCTCCCTATCGCTACACCATAAAAGGCATCCCATATGCATTACATTGACTAAAACCCAGGCTTTTATCTTATTGTATTACATGGAGATAGATCGATTCTAGGATATAAAGAGTCTCTAGAATAGTATAACAAAGCATGCTTTTAATTCATTAATCCAGTCTCGTCTCCGTTCTCCTCTAAAAATTAGGGTAAATTAGCTCCAGATTTAAAACTTGTAATTTAATTTTGGATACTGTATAAACGAGAATATAGGACTTACATTGCTTAATGTGAAAGTTGTAAAGAATTGATACAAGTAATATGTGATATTTGATCTGGTAGAAACCCCAGAAAAGTATAGAAACAAGGGATAAAACTGTTGAGAAATTGAGAGAAATAAATATAAACACTTCATACTCATAAAACCATGGCTATTTGTTCATGAGTTTTAACTAATACACTAAAGTAATTAAAATGTGCAAGATAAAACTAAAATTTTCTTGTTTCAGCTAATATGTTATATGAATGAAGAGTAGATAAACAATAAAGTGTTTCTCCACTCATAAAAATGAATTGTAGATGGGTACAGGGAATCAAATTTTGGAATCTTTAGTAATTGTTTAAGATTTGACAAGAATATTGTAGTACAACATACAAATATAAGATGATATTATATGAAATCTCCAAAGTTGATTTCAAAGAATCATATTAATACGAAGAAGAAGAAGAAGAAAATGCTAGTTGAACAAAGAACAATGATTCTTCTGTTTTTCTATTATAATTTGGAATAGACAATTCCTTGTCCCCCATAACACTGGAAAATGTTTTTGGAGCTAGCATGTAAGTCATCTAAAGTGAGATCTAAACTCAGCCATCTCAAAACTATAAAAAGTTAAACATGTGATATAGAAAACGAGAATCCTCTAGTTGTGATCCCTCAAAAGAAAAGGAGAGCAGCATTTCTCAATGGCAAAGGAAAGAAAAGAAGATAAAAATGGTAGCTAGAGAACTCGAAGAACCTAGGAAATATAATGAAGAAAAAACGAAGACCTTTGCCCCTTGCATAAAAATATCACCAAATAATAAAAACAAACCAAATAAAGAAGAACATACTTGGGATCCATGAAGCAAGTATATATATACATGGGAACTAATACATCCAGATCAAACTGAAGCCATGTTGAGCTAAAAAGCAATCTTGAAGAACTGATCCAATAGTGAAAGACATGATCATATCTTATATAGTTTCATTATTTCATTAACTTAGCGTATGTCAAAAGCATCCTCCACTTCGTCTTTTCTAACCTTAGGAAATGATCACACAAAACACATTCAAAAATAGAATAAACTAAACAAGGAAAAAGGAAAAGGAAACAACAAAGCAAGAAGGAGAAGAAGCAGAAAGAACGAAATGAGGAAAGAGGAATAGAGAAGCTCACGATAACACAACCTTGATAATTGTCTAGAGCCCCACCCTATCCAACTCAAACTGGTTAATCCTCAGATCTGATGGAAAACCAGCCTCGTGTTTTCGCCAAATCAACTTAAAGCTAGGAAACTTTAAGCTAACTTTTTTGTTCACTCTCTTTTAACCTTTACAAGGTAACTATGAACCAGACACAAAAACACAGAAAGAAAGATAAGAGTCGAGACAGAAGAAACAAAAGTTATAACCCTCGGGAATTGAACTGATACCCCCCGACCCCTATCACTTTGAACGTCTCAAGAACTTGTCCACTAGTTGTCGGAAGGGGAAGAGGGAGACCAGATCCCAAGGAAGGGAAGGGAAGGGAAGGGGAAAAGAAAGGGTGAGGAATGGGAAAAGAGAGAAGAGATAGGGTTAAATAAGAAGCTAAGAGAAATGAAAATTAGTAGTGCCAAGAAACACACACATGCCCTAATAATCTATCCCTCTCAAATATACTCCTTCTCTCTCTCTCTCTCTCTCTCTCTCTCTCTGTCTATCCCCCTTTTTTTTAATAATCTTTTCAGTGGAAGCTTGATTGCTGGAAAAGCCTTGCGCAAAAAAAGGGAGGCGGATAATGGTTTCAAGGAAGATTGAGAGCGAGTGTTCTTGAGAGAGATATGTATGTAATAGTATTACAATTACAAAAAGAAAGAAAGAGAGAGAGAGGCGGCAACCTCCAATGCCACCCACCAGCTACTGATAAAGACCAGAAGAGTGTTTAATTTGCTCCTTTTTTTTTTCAGAGAAAGAGAAAGAGAAGATGTCATCAGATGATCCGACGGCAAAGATTTATTGGGCAGCTCTAAAGGCCTTCGAGGAAGCCAAAAAAATAAGGGTTGCTTTCATTTTCTCTTTTATTAGAGACATGATCTGCAGCCCTCTATACTCTTTCTTCTTCTTCTTCTTCTTCTTTTATATATATTTATAATTTTAAAGGGATTAAAAAAGAAAGATAGAAAAAGAGATTTGCATTGATGAATAAGAGGTACAAAAATATTGATGATATTTTTGGTGGTGGAGAGCTAAGGTGGTACGTAGTAATCCCGCCAAAAGTTACATGAACCTTCCATCTCTCACTCTATTACTTCTTTCTTTCTAGCTTTTTTTAATTTACTACTGTAAGAGCAATTTTATTTTCTTTTCTCTTTCTCTTCTTTTCTTTTCTTTTTGTCCACCGCGTGATGTACACCATCCGATTCATAATAATAGCAGGAATATTACCCTTCCTTCAAGAATATCAACATAGTCACTGTTAACGAGTGCATATGGATAAGGGTTTTCACTTTTCAGCCTTTTATCTCTTCTCTTTTTATTGCTTATCTATCTCCTCTCGTTTTTGGATTGTTTAGATTTAAAATCAGCATTTAATTAGATCATAAATTGTCAAGAAAATCAAAACATCATAGTATACTGTAAAGGTCTTATACTGGAATTATGTAAAGAGGAGACGAGAGAAAGTTATCTTCATATTGTACGTTGAAGAATTTTTACATGTACCAAGAAAAAAAAGCTTCTTCCAATAAATTTATTATCATAAACACAATTAAGAGGATAATACTTTGATAGCTTTTATTTGTTCATGTCACATTTTTTTTGTCAAGTTATTACAGTTTTTACATTTCAAATGTGAAAAATATATTTACCCAATTCCTTACTTTAATTCACCATAATCTATTATGTGCATTTGTAAAAATGCTCTTTCTCTTTCATTATTTTTTTATTAAACGAATTCAATTTTAACCATTAGTTTTAATTAAAATCATAAAATTATAAAATTTATAATTTTGAATTTAAAGCTTTTCGAAACTTATTTTTCTAAAATTTTTAAAAATAAAATCAAAAGTTGAATCTATTTAACCAAAATAATCAAATAAAGACAAATATAGAGGAATGTATTTGTCAGTCTCAATTCAACTTTCCTATAAGGCCGAGGAATGTATCGAGAAAACCAAGGAACATGTAGCAAAGCAACCCCCTTGGTTTTCTCTTAATATATAAAAAACAAATTCCAAAACGACCAAAAGCTCAAAACGAAACATTAAAAAACTGAAAAAGTGCAAATATTTTAATGGCATGAAAATAATACAGCTGAGAATAGCCTTTTTAAGGTTGGGTAAATAAAATAGTCTCAAAAAGCCCCTCACCAGCAATTGCACGCGATGCGAGCCTCCCCCGTTGGTTGGTCTGCACTTTTTTCATTCTATATATCTACTAATCTTTAATTAATTTTATCTCTTGTAAGTTTTACCAAGCTTCACGAGCTGACCCCACAGACCGACCCGATACGTGTCAGATAGTGACACTTCTCCAAATTATGCAATAATATCGGAATTTCTTTTATTTCTCTCGGCTAAGCCCCCAAGTCAAAGCCACATAAGCCGAGATGAAAGTACAGGACAAGGATATTATTGCATACAGTATTGATGAAATAAATGTAAACTAAAAAAAATTTTATATTCTTACTACTTGCTTATTTAAATTAAATTTATTATGTTTTTAATTTTAATTTGGTATATATATTTTTTCATTAGATTTTATCAGCAACTTGTAGGGGTAATTAATTCCTATGTAACAAAGAAAATTAGCTCATTTTGTAGGATATTTTTTATTTTTTTATAGGATAGTGGAGAGTGTTGCCCCACAAAACAGAACAATATGTCGGGGCTCAGGGATGTGGCGGCTAATGGTCCGGCGTGAAGTAGCCCACGATTACGGGTTGCTGGGTTGCAGGCTGGCTCTTTCAAGTGGACCCCACCCCTTATCCCAACTGGGGCCCACATTTTCTGTGGGCCTCTCTGTCTTTTGTTTTTGTTTTTGTTCTTTTGGTGGTTATTCTCGCTCTCCGTTAAGTTTGTTTTGTTTACACAGTGCTTGTGCTTGCCGATGAGTAAAAAAGGCAAATGTATATTTTTTATATATAAATGTGTGGTTTTTCCATCGTCTCGGGCATCGCCTAGGGTTGAGGATTGCATTAAAATTTAGCGAGTGTTTGTGTGTATTTTTTGCTTTGTTTGTTTTGTTGGGACGAAGTATAGAAGTGAAGCAAAAGTCTCTAACGTTATCCAGGTGTCATCTTGACCCCGCATTGCTTGCTTGGCGTTGTGCTATTCGACCCTAAAAGGTCTAGATGGACTTCATCATTTCTAATTATTTTCTTTACTTTATTTATTATTAGGTTACAACTATTGGACAAGGCTACGTGAAAATTGCTACTACTGCTACTTACTTTGTTCAAATGATGTATTTCATGTGAATAATTTTGGGGTTTTATTATATAAAGTTTAGGGTTTCAAATTATATTTAATCAATTCGTTTTACAAGAAAATTATCTCTTAATTAACAACAAGTGAGAAAAAGAGAAGAACGCAAGGGATGTGATTGGATGGAATGGGCTTTTCAAAGAGTGGATTGAAAAAATATTATTTTCGTATAAACTTATTGGTGGAAGTTTGATCATTACAAAAGCAAACAAGGGTGGACCAAGAACTGGCCAAATAAAAAAAATTGCGTTCTCAAGCCTGTCCATTTGGTTCAACATATGACATTTCGAATGTACAAGAATACTAACAACTTGTTCATTATTTAATGAAAAGAAATGGGTTTGGTTAGGCCAGAGTACGGATCAGAAAATGTTAGCAAAGACACGTTAATATTCTTTTCTACATTGTTGTGTGGCAGAATGGAAATCAACAATTAATTTTGGTTTTTGTTTTTGTTGCTTCGCAAATAAATGAAATGCTAAGGTTTTTTTACGACAAAAAAGTTAGTCACAGCAAAGTGAGGTGAGCTGAATCCCAACCAGAGGTGGGGTCTCTTTTAATCATTGCTAATGCAAACCCATTATCGTTTTGGTTCCCCACGTTTAACCCAGGGAATGGGCAACTCCTCAAAAAAGGCCTAATTAAATTTGAGGAAAAAGGTTTCCATGTCCCTTCTCCATTGTCCTCAACTGTTATGTCCACCAGATAAGGGCTTCTTTCTCACATTTACTTAGTATTCAGTTCTTTTTTCTTCTTCTTCTTCTTCTTCTTCTTCTTAAAGAAAAGGCTCTTCCTCACCTTGGTGAGTTCCTATTGGTCACCTACTAAATTTAGAAAAGTTACAAAAGTATACTATAGTTTGTAAGGATTAAGTTCATGTCAATTTAACTGTCATTTGAATTGAAATATATTAGAAATGGTTATTTTAGATATAAATATATGTTAAAGTTTATAAGGGAAACCCCCTTCTATCTGTGGCTTAAACTACCTCTAAATCAAATATGTATGCATTTGAGCATCCCAAACCAGAGAACAAACACACACACACACGTCTCTAGCTTAACTGGAAAATTTAACCAGTCTTTTTTTTTTTTGGCTAAAATGATGCTTAACAAGATTAATTGCACTGTTTACTATACTGAAGAGGAATATCAACCCCCCAAATATCTAACCTTGTTTATTATCAAGGTTATGCCTAGATGCTATTGATCAATTCATTGTTGTTAACTCTAATCTCTTACAAACAATTCATGTATACATCTTTAAGCCATTTTAGGTGGTAGCTTGGGAACTTGTGTTTGGACCAAGTCATTCCTAGAATATACGTGTGTGTACCAACAAATAGGTATGGAGTAAAGCTTAGGCATTATCAACAAGTAGGCCATATGTTTGATACATACCAAACAATTTAATATGATATGCATATATATATATATATATATAAATTTCAACTGTTGAACATCAAAATTGAAGACTGTTTACCTGCCCATTATTCAAAGGGACGAGGGATTAGATTTCCTAGTCTTTTCCCAACTCGTTCCTTGGAAACATAATTAAGGTGCCAAGAATGATCTGCATTAAATTATTGACCTAATCATAGCAAGGAAGACGAATCATATATGTTGACTAAGATAATTTTATTTGTGTGTTAATTTTCAAAGCAGAAGGGGCAAAATTTCACTTTGGAAACGACAAATGGTAATAACTAGGAGCTTATGCTTATCGTTTGAATTCATTTGAAGAAGTCCAAGATTTTTTGAAGCAGTCTGACAGGGGGATAAAAATGGTTAAACCAATGCTAACTAAAATGACACTAATCAAGTTATAATTCAAGGTTTTGATTACTGGTACCGATAATTTGGAGGTATATTTAGCATTCTTTTAAGGGTATTTAAGTCCTGGTTGTGTAACCTTACCAAATACATTAATCCTGTCAAAATACTCACGTAAAAAGTTGTTACACTGCGCATGATGGTAGCTAGCTGCAGAATCAGATGATAATTCCTTATTCACATTGAATTTAAAATGCTATGATCTGATCTTCAATACAACTTTGTTTCGTTTTACTGGATCATATCATCGCCCATTGAGTTAATGTTTTCTTGCGAGCATGGCAGTGGTAGTGCACTTTTCAGCAGCAAAAACCCTGAAACCATCTGGCAAAAAATGTGAACCAGACTGAGAAAGGAAGTTGAGCTGTTTTTGTTTGTATCAGTTTCCAAGTACATGCGCAGAACCACGCGGCTGACAAGAATTTAGCAGATGAAACATTTATTAACCATCACTGTCCCGAAGCCATGATTACAGAAGGACCTGCCTAGCTAAAATATGAAGCACGTGGGACATTTGTTGGTTGCGCAAAAGAACAAGACCTTGATCAGACAACTCTGGCACGTCACTAGCAGTTAGGATCTTTCAGTACTTTTGACGTCTTACCTGAATTTCATTCCAGGACAGAAATCTTCTGCCCTGTCTTCTTGTTCTTGTTTGGTTGGTTGCTCAGTAAAAGGATAGGGAAAGGTGAAAATGTAACTATATATTTTGGTGGGGGGGTTGTATGCAAGAATCTGATCAACTAAAAGCTACGCCTAGCAGTACAGAACAAAGGCAAGTCATGAAATCCAACCACAGTTGGCATTCAAAGTATATACTAAGACATTTCCCATTTGTGGCTTCTTCCAATAAACTTCTATTTTTGGCAATAAATAAATAAATTAGTGAATTAAAGACTGGTATAATAGATGAGAAAAAATATATTTAAAAAAAATTGCTATATAATTAAACCTTTTGTCATTCTATGACGTAAGATAAAACATCACTTGAAAAAAATACCTAACTGACACTGTACATATCAATAATGTTTGGAATATGAATCATGACTTCCAGTTGAGATGATGCAAAAATAAGTTATTATAATTGATGTTATTAATTAGGATAACTTAGCTCATGCCTCCTTCCTAATATCCACACTAATTGCTGCAAAACTGTTGGCTCCCACTACTTGCATTATGGCATAACCGCTGATCCCATTTCAAGCTAAACCTAGAACTTGCTTTCTCAAATTTAGAGTTAAATACATCTCATGTAAAAAAGTTTGTTAATTGGACATTATTAAATTTAATAATCATCTACCTGCATTGGCGTTAAAAGTCATAATTACTATAAAATTATCTTAGAATTGATCTTGCATGATGCAAATGAGAATTAATGATAAGAAATCATGCAATTTGCTTGAAATATTCCAAGTCCGCTAATTAAATAGAACAAAAACAATTAGTATATATTAAAGGGTAATACATTTGAAAAGAAGAGTAATTAAATTAGCTTCAATATTAAAAAAGTAAAATTATCCAACTAAATAAATATTATAAACAAAATGTAATTTGTTCGAGGTTTTGTTAACTTTTATGTCTGCTTTGAGAGTTGTAAATGTTGGGTTATTGTGTGATTAAGGGTGATTTTGTTCTACAGAGTGATTTTCGTTTGTTTATAAATTTTTGTTTTAGATGAAAGGAGGGTTGTCTTTCTCCTCTTAATTTTTATTTTTCATCTTGAGAAATGAATTTCAGCTTTTAAAAAAGATAAATTATATAAAACGTCAGAATTCTTAAGATCCACGTCATTAACTTGCTAGGTTTCATTAATCTATAGAATAATAAGGCTTAAGGGAGACACCTTTTGTTTTTTTTGAAGTTTATTTAATGCATTAATTATCTCCAGAAAGACATACATACTAATAAAAAGTTGACTGTCGACTTTCCAAGGTCAACTATTCATGCACAAAAACACATGCACATAGTGGCATCATTCACTGTTTTGTTGCTCAAGGCGTGATGGATAATAATTGCTGCAATTTAAATGTCTTTTTCAATGTTTGTGGCTCTTTCTAGGAGTGTTTGATTGCTATGTTAGGAATGAACAAAAAACGAGATGTAAATAATTTATTGTAAATAGCAACAGCGACCATGATAACATTTTGGTTTATATGTCCCCTTCAGAATTATAATACCAATTATGGCAAGAATTATCAGATTAAGAAATGAGAACAAATAAAGGGTAAGAGAGTGGAATTTGGAATCATTGCCAACAAATTTAATTTCCCATCTCCATGAATTTAACAATGATGTGGCTCATGAATCTCCAGCAAAAGTACACCTTAGCCTATACTCACAGAATGGCTATATAGATTAAAGAGATGAGCTAAATTAATTAATCCAAAATAAGTATATATATTTTGTATTTAATCTACAAGATATGTAGTGGCAAATACATCCAGGAGATGCAGAATTGGTTTAATCTTTTTTCCTTTTTGATGGACTTTTGGACTTTTGAGCAGCAAAAGCAAAATTACCTGTAAACTCCATGCATGCAACTTGAAGTTTCCATATGACATGGCAAACAAAAGTTGAATTTGTTTTCCTGTCTGTAATCATATATATATTGAAATTAGTACACTTGATCAGCTGCCCTTACACATCCCTTTCTCAAACTTCAAACTTCGAGCATGATTGACATTTTACACGCCGCTGATTATCGTCAATTATAAGACAAACAATGTTTTGTCTTGTTACCATCTCTTGTTGATTGGATCAATTAACCATTTAACAAAGTCAACATTCGTTCCAGGGAAAAGGAAGCAGAGCAACAAAATGGGGTCAGACTTCATCAATTTTGGTCTTGATTTGTCTCCAATGAATAAGATTGCCAAAATAAAATTGTGGGTAGAGTGAGGTGCAACCATGGCCGCAGCTCAAGTTGGTGGAGGTGGGACTGAATAAGATCAAATTGGTGAATAGAGTCAACTGAGATGCTGTTCCCATGATAGCAGCGGGACCCTGGACCTTTCTGTTGATATTTCCTAGTAGTTAAGTGGTAAACATGAGCAAGCTTTTAAGCCATTATCAATCTAAACCATCAAATCTCATTTTATAAAAGTTAATCAAGATCATTTTCTTATTATTGAAGCAAAATTTGCTTATGAGCAGTTATTGTGGGAAGCAAACGAGAAATAAAAAATGCAAGAAAGGTTTTTCGCAATAATTAGCATTTGGAGGACAACAGTATTCATACGTAGAGCACACGGTATTCCGAAATCGGAATAGTACAGCACTTTCCTTGAAAGAATTATGTGTGGATCCCTTTTACCTCATCTAAAGTCGAAGTTTTGTGGGAGAAAATATTTCTTTCAATAAAACGGGGGAAAAGGAAACGTATACCTCACTGCCAGTCTGTATATCTAGAAGAAATAGAAGAGGCCCAGGAGATGGCCCATCAACCAACCATACAAAAAGATTAGATAACATAACACTCTCTTTTTTTCTCTGACTAGAAAAGCCAGGTTGCCCTGTCTGTTGCTTTTCCTCAAAGGCCCTTGAGGCTTGAGGGGCACTCTCGTGCTCTCAAAAACATTGGCTTTTGCCTGTGTGTTGTGAAGTGTGTGAACTGTTACAAAAGGGATGGCACTGCAGAGTAGAGCTCTCTTTTTTCTTTTTTTTCCTCAAGGTACATGATATTGAATAAAAAGTTGGGAGTTGTCCCACAAAGCAGTTACACTTGAGAAGAAGCAATCCTTCTAGGGATTGCTGTGTAGCGCTTCCCCTAGGATAAGGCCAGCATTGCAAATGTAGGATAATCCTTATGTAAGGCGATTTGCCCTATAGATAATGCATAATGCATTCACATTTGAACTAGAAGGGAACGAGGTTTTTGCTCTTCTTTCTCAAGTTCCCTAACCACGGTAGACACTTCCTTTGTATCTACGGATGTATAATTTGGTAATTCCATGGAGCTTAACAAAATGAAATGGATTCGAATCAAACCCAAAGAAAATGTCATGAAGGGAAAGCAGGTTATTTCATTTTCGAAAACAGGAGGATCAAATCTTTAATGTTTTTTCTGAATATTCAACGGATACATTGCCTGTAGATTATTGTTAATATTAGTGCTTACTGAATTATGGGCAAATGTTAAACTAATCATATTTCCTTTCTTGTTTATGTTTATCTTCCAACTTTCCTAGAAAATGATATTATCCAGCTCTATTGTCTTTCACCCTTTTTCTTTCGCTTTTTCTTTGTTCCGAACAAAAGTCTAAATGACAACTTCAGAGAACGTTGTCAAATGTTACCCTCACAGATAGATAAAAAGGTACATAATTTGATGTTGTTGGGTACGTTGAAAGAGCTATAGGGGTGGTTTTCCTAATGATGTTGTAGCTTAATAATCATACCCAAGGTGACGAACATGTAATTATATATTTGCAAACGTAACCAGACAACGCATATGGTGTGTAAAGAACTTGAAATCATTTGAAATTTTCACTACAAACCACATCAGCAATCAGTTAACATGCCCTGACGCCCTTTGTGAACAAATAAACGTCCCCTATCGCCAACCATAAGAAAGGCCACACAAGTGGTCCAGCAAGTTTCTGGCCCAAATATTAACTGGCCCAATGATTTATGGACCAAATTAAGAGCATTCAATGCCATACTGAGTATCTGACACGTTCTGCCTCCACACCTTATATTCGATCTTTGGAATGATATATCTTGGTTGGACCAAATCTTGTCGAATCAAGCAGTTCGAATGTCAATTCTTTTTTTAAAAGTTAAAAATAGAAGTGGAACTTATTGCAAATGTTCAGTCCGATTCTGCAATGATTGATTTTCAAGTATAGCTAAAGGTGGCTTATCAAATTATATATCTTACCCATCATTTGCAACCCTACTGAATTTAACGAAGTTTAGAGCAGCTTGCCAACAACTCTGTTTTACTCACAAATTTTTTATGTTCTTAGGATCCTCTAAGTGTAAATATGATATTCATATAGGTTGGGCGGGGGCGATATTACAGTGCAATTATAGTAACAATCCATCAAAACCTTAAGTTTCAAGGCTTAGTTAGGTATAGGATGATTACCAACCATGAATAAGTGTTGGTGTCTGCAGAGGTCTAACCATCATCATCTTGGAAATCTGGTAAATTTTGCAAGATTAAAAATGCTACTTTTAAATTGCTCAACTAAGTCAATAAATTATTTAAAATTGTTTTCCTATAGTAATTCCAGAGCGAAATCGACCCCTGATGCAATAATCTCCCACCAACAGGAATCTTATAACTTGGCTCCAAGGCTTTTCAACAGATTATGGGCAGATTAATCTTATTATTTTGTTGTTATTAGTTTTATTAGTTAACAAATCTGAATACCTAATATGATGTTTATTGTACTATATTTGTTAAGTAACGATATTCCAAACTTAATTGCCTATGGTACCAAGCAGCTGGTGTTTTCTTTATTTTACAAGAGGAACGTTATAACTGACGAGTAATATCTCTGCGCCTCTTTCCTTTATTTTTAAGTTTCATATGCCTTTTAGAGTTGATTTTATGCCATATTTTTCATATTGCTATCATTTCAAAAATATTATTATAACGTCATATTGTAATTTGGTTTTCCACACCATTTAAGTTTTATGTAAATTATATATTAAACGACGTTAGTTTCAAGAAACTTGTAAGTCGTAACCCATGTAAAAATCACTTGATTCGCTCATTATTTTCATAGTAAATAAATATATAATTATTTTTTTGAGGGCTGTAAAAATAAACTACAATAATTATAAGGACAAAGTTTCATTGTATAAAAAAATTTGGAAGACATAAAGCTGCAAAATTTCAATTAGCAATGTCACGTTGTGGTTTATAATTTGTATCCACGTATTGGATTAATCTTCTATTATTATACCAAGTATAAAATTAATATGGTGCCATTAAGTATCACAGCAGATCTTAAGGTCCATGCACAGTGGAGGAACAACAAACTGGCAAATCGGGAGGTACCCCTTTGTCAACTTGTCTAAGCAAATTAATTATCTGGCGATTCCAAACATAATTATCTAAGCAATTTGTCCCCATTAACCTTTGCAATTCAAGTAGTTTAATAAAAGGAAGCAGACAAATTGGTGTATGATTAATGTTTTATCCTTATAAATTAATCTAATAATCTATCATATAGAGTCAAGATCCTAATACAATAAAAGAATTGGCTGCATTTTTGTCACCATTGGGAGCAGATGACATGTTGGAAAAAGGAGCAGTTAGTCCATATATTCCAAATATATGGCAGCTAACTTTTAGCGTTGGATTCAAATATGGAAATGGAATTCAGTGGCTTAAAAGATTTGGCAGTCGTGTAACCTTTGTTCTCTTCTTCAAGTCCCAAATGGTTGTATTCTCCTCTACCTAATCGAAATTTTATGGTGGAAAAATCAACGCAAGTCTCATCAAATTTACAGAAAAGGTTAAAAGTGGAATTGGGGTACAAAAGGAGTACTTTCTCTTGGTCATAGCCCTCAACTTCTTATGTGAATGTCTATTCTGTTATATATATATATATATATATATATATATAAATATATAATAATCATAGGATTCTACTCAAATGTCCTTCACGAAAGTAAAGTATAACCATACATACGGATGGAAAAAGCATGATAAAACATAGGAAAATAAAATATAAAATAAAAAGTATCTGATGTCTCATGGACTCTTTATTGTATACGAGGGTTTATCAAAGACTCAACCAATCAAATACAAGAATTCTTTTTTGGGGGGGAACAGTGCTTAACGTTTAAAAGTTAATGGTATCATCAAAGGAAAGAATGTAGCTTCTTTCAAGTTTCCTCCAATGTCATGGTAAGATTGACCGAGCCAGACGGCTTAATCCCCATTGCCTTAGTGCTACATCTTTTGTTTTCCAGCAATAACGTTATTTTTGTGCTCCCATGAGTCAGATACATGCACTAAAAACGACACTACAATTTGCAGAACAAAAGCCATGCCTTACGCCTTCCATGTTTTCTTGTCTTCTGGTCTAACTAATTTCCCTTCACTATTTCATGCACAAACACGGTTGTCTCTCCTCCCTCACTTATCAAGAGGCGGCTCTTAATTTCGTGGTTTTGGAACGGAAAATTTCGGCATTAGTCTTATATACCAAAGGTGAGAAAAACATTTTGCTTTAATTAAAGGGACACGTGTGTGGTTCTCTTGAGACATGGACGTCCCAAGGGTCTGTAGCTAAAACGTTGTTGCCTCTGGTCCATTGTTCCAAAATTCCAAATGTTTAATATGATCAACCCTTTCCAACAAAAATCTTTGTATCAAAATAAGAAACGACTACCGAAAAAAGAAAATGCTACTATAACTTTTTTAACTATTTTTTCTTCTTTTTTTTTAAAAAAATTGGACTTTCAATTTAAAAACTAATTAATCATATATTTCAATTTCAATTATGTCGTCATACTTTGTTACAATTCTCTTAGATCAATTAATGAAAATTAGTGAATCAGAAGCAATTTATGAAATTTTTGCTTACTAAGAACCTAGATATCTTGAATTCAATATTTAATTGATTATTGGAAAGAACCAAAACTCCGTACCAAAAAAAGTACTAACTCGTTAACCCAGAGTAACTGCAAACTGTTCATAACCCAGAAAAAGTCTATTAAGACTTTACTGATACAGTGCTAATTAGATTTTAATGTAAAATTAATTATGGGGAAGTTATAAATAATTGTTAATAATTAATTAAACTGATCAATTGATTCAAATCCTGGCTCTCCGGGACACTTAATAGCCGCAATCGGGCTGTTCGCCCGATCCTTGACGTCCTTGGTTTTATTTGATAGCAACAGCCAACAAGACCTTTGATATTTTATATGAGAAGGATATTAAACCCCTTTTTGTTAAATTTGTATGATTTTTTTTTGCTACAAGCAGTCAAGAAAAGGCAATTATTTTTCAAATAGGTTGAAAAATATACCTAAATCAAATTACGATTTTAATAATTGGCTTGAAGAAACAAAATCCCCGTGTGTTACGATTATTTAGAGTAATGCTCTTTTTAGATAAATAGAATAAAATTTCCAACATCACAATCCTAGTAAAATTAATCCGAAATTATGGACTTATAATACTAATACTTTTGAGATCTGATATGTGGGTTGCATATGCCTCAGTTTGAAACCCATGTTATCCTCACATAATTGAGGTTAGAATTCCAATATTTATATGTGGTACAAACTTGGTAACATCTAAAAACAAGAAAATTTTTAATTTACTTTATTTTGTTTTTTTCTGTCTCACGCTCCAAAGTCATCAGCGAGTGCCCGGTGCCGACCATCCCATATCTTTTTCTGTACCTCTTTTCTTATATTTTACCTGGTACGCTAATCTGACAACTCAAAAGTCTCCTCTATAAACATCTCGCAGTCTCCCACTGTCCGAACCTTATTCTGTCATACTTCAAACTCGAATTCAGATATTCATCCACTGCCCAAAACCACCAGGGTCAACACTTCTTCTTTTCCTATAAAACCAAACTCAGAAACCTGAAAAATGAAAACAGAACAAGGAGCAGAGGCATTGCTTTGACCCTTGTCTGAAAACAGACATCATTAGCCAGTCTAGCGAAAACCCATTTCCCAAAATCAGATTTTAACACTACCTATTTGATTATATTTCTTTTTTTTTCTTGACAAAAATATTATGAAGAAGATTAGAGGGTTCAAGCTTGGACGCAAGCTAGTGAAGGTTTTCAAGTGGATAATCCGACCCAGAAGTAGAATCTACAGGAACAGTTTCTTGAGTCCTCCAACCCGAAGGTACAATCCGTTATCCAGAATCTTCTCTTTTGCGAGGTTTCTTCGACGTGGAACCAAGGGGCTGTGTAATTCGAATGCGGATCCGGGTTTCATCCAATTGGGTGAGGAGGGAGTGAACCGGGTTGGAGTGCCGAAGGGGCATCTTGCCGTGTACGTTGGCGATTCAGAAGGTGACACGAGGAGGGTGGTAGTGCCCGTAATTTACTTTAATCACCCGCTATTTGGGGAGCTGTTGAAGGAAGCCGAGCGGGTTTACGGGTACAATCATTCCGGTGGGATCACGTTGCCCTGCGGGATATCGGAGTTTGAGAAGGTGAAGATGAGAATTGCCGATTGGGAACATTGCCGACGGAAACCACACCGTCGTTATTTGTGATGATATTTTTTACCCCTTATTTGATCGTGGACAAAAATTTGATTCATCTAATTTTTGTGAATATAGGATGTCTATGATTTTTTCTTTTGGAGGCCTATTCTCGCTCGCTCTCTGTCTTCTTATATTTCTATCTTCTTTTCCTTTTTAACCATTCTCACGTCCCAAAGGCCCAAGTGAAATTTTTTGGGCATAATTTACCAGAATCACTGCACGAAGGCTCCTTCCTTTCTCTTCTGTTTTTTTTTTCCTTCTTTTCCATTTTTCCAATTTCATTGGTGATAGCTATTAAAGCTCATTTCCAGGTTAGCTTTATATTATTGCTTATTAATTGTTACTACAAATCCAAGTTTATCCTATTGGCTATTCGTGCAAAATAGCTACAATGCATCGAATAAGTAAACGAGAAATGTGATCGTCTTTCATACTGAATGTTTTGAGCCTTATCTTTTACTTTTCTGATTTAAATGTATTTCTACAGTTTAATACTCCGTTCCCTTAAATACATAGGAATCTCCTCATACTATGTGGGTTGAAAAATAGTTTGTTGTCTATTTATCTAGATAAGAACTTTTAACATTTTATAAACATTAAAATGCTGTTAGCATGAGTAAGTTTGACGTGATGTTGGAAAATATTATTCAATTTTAAAACCTAACATGATTCATAAAATCCAAGGGAAAAAATTTATTTGCTCACGAAAAACAGACCCATGTGCAAGCTTGACACACTAAAGAGAAAAAGAATAATTGTTAGATTAGTATGGAAAGCACGAGCAACACAATGATGGGAGTTGGTTTAAGCTACATAAACAAAATAATTAAGATTGGTATTATCCAAATACAAGAATCAACGTGTCCCGACAGATCAAGATTATTTAAATTGCTCGAAAGCAGGAAATATAAATCTAAAAGTTGGTCCTCGGCTAGACAAAAGGGCGGTAAACTAGGAAAGATAAATTCATGGAATCCTAGACGGAAGCTTGCTAGTGTTGTAAGATGGAATTGAGAAATGATACAAAAAGCCGCCAGAGTATTAGATTTTGATGCGGGCAATGAGTAAACCCGAAGTTAACGGCAGGAGCGTGCCTTTGAAGGCATAGAATTGAAGCATGATTGGGTTCTTTTAATAAGGATGTGTTCCTTTATATGATTTAAAGGTGATCAAGAATTCCATTTTTTCTTTTGGCAGTAAACTTTGATGCTTTATGGACTTTTATTTATGGCTATGCTTTTTGGGAGAGAGCACAGCAGCCCTTTCGTGGTGAGCTCTAAAGAGAAAGTCCATATTCATCTCTTAAGATTTTACTCGAACGAACTCTATAGCTTCTTAGCATTGGCTTTTCAGGTCACTAAAGAAAACCCTGGACATTGGAAAGAGCCTGGTTTGGATCAGCAATTCTCCAGGTTTTTAGCATTGACCATGACCATTTCATAGTCCGTTTAAGAATGGTCAATGGTATAGGTATACTTTAAAATGAGATACCCAGGCCTAAACATATGTCAGCTCCCTCCAAGCGATATCATTATATAGATTGCTTTGGATACATCGTGCAGTTTTCGCTATTATCAAAGCAATGAATTGAGGGGGAAAAAGAAAAAGAAATTCTAGGTTTAGTCAAACAAAAAGATGAGAAATTAAATAATTAAACAAATTTGAATTTCATTTTTCTTTGAAGAGCGGATCTTTGCCAAACTTTCAACCCCTGATTTGGGGCTAGATGATGATCCCACCAGGAGACCAAGCACAGATTGAATTAGTTAGGATTGAAGATGTGAAATGGAGAAATCGGTCCGCAGTTGCTGCCAAAGTCTCAAGAAAACAACACTTACAATTGATGGATGTCTATCAAATAATTGTTTCCCACTTCATCAAGATCAAGAAATTAATCGACTCAATCAACATCATAGCTTTCTTTTGATTGCAAAAATACAAAGTCAATCAAATTAAAATTTTAAAGCCATCGATTATTCTCATTTTTCAAAATGATAGAATTTACTGTTAAGTTCTACAATAAATTTTAATTCAAGTTCTAAATCAATTTCTTTAAAGAATTGTTTTCTTAATCAATGTAATATTAATAATAATATTTATCTCTTTACAATTTAAAATTTAAAACTAAATTTAGTGCCTATAAGATTCAAAAAACTATCAACGTTTGACTCATTAAATAATATATAATTTTTTTATTTAAAAAGTATGAATTTGAATCTCCATTCCATCTAAAAAATATCACCAAAGAAAGACGTAAACCATTTATCCTATTATTACCAATTAATTAAATTGACTATTATCTTGAATTATTCAAGTTTAATGGTTGAAGCTTCTGCATACTTTGAATATGCTTCTATTCTTTCATACTTGGAAGAACTACTAATATATATATATATATATATATATATAAAAACTACGCGCAAGTAGGTGGAAAATATATCCAAGTTGAAATTTGTCCCACGAATTGTGAAAATCAAAGTGGGGTTTCAATATCTCAGTGTGCGTGACAAGTGTCACAAGTCCATTTCATTTAAGTCAATTTTGATTAATTCTCTTCTATATTCGGATTGTGCGTACAGATGGAATATAAAAGAACATAAAGCTGCAATTGAAACTTTTTCTTTCTCCCTTTTTTTTTAATTATTTTTTGTCAAATCGCTCGTTTAAATAACGAAATTAATCTTAAATGTAAACTATTTAATAAAAATAAAATTTTAAAATATTAGAGACCTAATTAAATTCAAGTAGCACATGTATATTTAACTTATTTTATAAATATAATGCTATTTGTAGCCTCTTATAATCTCCTGAAATCGCTTGATTACTTATTGAATACTTTTTATCTTATTTAATATGATTGCAAAATCTTTAAATCAATATTATCATCTTAAAGATTTACAGTTTAAAATATGATCTTATGCGTTATAATTAGATGTGCTTGTTGTCATTGCCAAAATACGAGCGACAAGCCTAGAATGCCCCTTAAGGCAACGATGAGTGGGTCAACGTTCAAAGAAACTGGAGCTCAAAGACTAGAATTTCCAAACCCCCTTAACTATATGGGTGCTTATTTATTTAAAATACAGGGCCAGATTTTGGTAAGCTTACAAGTGTGGCAGCAACTCTAGGTCCCCTTTGATTAATGTTGAAATCTTTTTCGGTCCCCTATCTCCTTCTGCGTAGAACATGGAGACAAAGACAAATATAGGAGAAAGCAAGGAAAGCCTTATTTGCTAGTTGTCCAGAACTTAAAAGAATAACATCAAGTGATCATACCAATGAGAGAGAGGGGGACCAAAGTCCACTAGTGGAGGTGAAAGAGGCAGTCACGTGGCTATAGCCTTAACCTATAATTCAGGCCTCTCCCTCTATCGTGCTAGGTCTTCGCTACTCGAGCGTTATTGTCATATTAGATCTTAACTTGGTGCACATGAATGAGAACCTCAAAGTATGTGACCCCAACATGCCCCCAATTTGGGCCTTTACACATCCCATACCCCCATCTCTTTCACCTTATTTCTGGATATTCACAAGCATAAACATTAAACAAGTATTGATCCATAAGGCCGAATTTCTGCCTTACCACGTTATACCTTTAAAATTTAAGTCGCAAACCCAAATTTCCCACTAGTCCAACTAGTCCATAAAGAAGAAAAAGATGCATAATCTTGGTTTATTACGACTTAACCCCACATGGCCGAGGTAAGCTGGGCCAGGCGAGCCAATAGATATAGATTTACCCGGCACCTCGTCCATTTTGGACTTTTAGACTGGCTAGTTTTGGAAAGTTGAAGTTCTGTTCTCAATTAGCGAAGTTTGGACATCAACATGCCCATGGACCCAAATTTTGGCAATTCCAATCACGGGGAGCTTCCCTGAATGCTTAAGCCCAAGGACATGCTGCCCAAACCCAAGCACTCACAGGCCTCCTCTTGCCTTTGAAGAGAAGGAACTCACCCTGGGGGCATAGACTATGTTTTATAAATTACTGCTACTATTTTGTATTCAATGTACATTGATATCAATTAATACCGTAAAAGAGTTCTTTCTGTTTACCTTACTTACTTTACCGACTTATGCATAAGCTTCATCTCTAAACAACTGCTAGGTAGCTACAATCATATATGCAGGAGAGAAGTGCAACTAGCAGAAATCCAAACATATAACACTAATTTTGAAAATTCAGATATAATGGTAGCAAGTCCTTCGTGCATATTTTCCACAATCAAGCGCTATAGCCTTGATTTGAGGGATGCCACTGCCTTGTATCATGGCCGCTGCATGCAGCAACACAAGCTTGCTCCATTAAGGATTGGGAAACACCACGGTTGCAAAGGTTGGCGAATGCACGCATGTGCTTCATACCATATTGGGTTAGTAACCCACAGTGTGTTTCAAACAAGCGAACCTGGAATGAAAGGTTTGGTTATGAACAATGAAGAAAGCAGACTAATTCAATTTTGAGAGGAAAGTTAAGTGGAAAAGGGACTGATACCATGGATTTCAAGCACTGCCAGTCATCAACAAGGGGCAAACCAGGCTCCCTGACAGAGTTGAGAATGCCAGAACCTTTTGCTGGTCCATACAAGAGTGTTCCAATCAAGTCAATGCTGCCATCCAAGTGGATCCTATGCCTCATAGTCTCAGAAATCTGTCTGAGTATTTCTGTCCTCTTTGATCCATCTTCTGAATTTTTGTACTGTATAACAAATAAAATGACCAACATGGATATCAAGTTCAATGAGATATTATTTTGTAATTTAAACAAGGGACTGAAGTTATATTCCCCATTCAAAACCAAATTAATTATTTCAGTACTAGTCAAGAAAGTGTTTCCTCCTTTTATTTTCCCTTCTAAATAGCTAACC
The DNA here is from genome assembly GCA_036013995.1 of Theobroma grandiflorum. Classification (NCBI taxonomy): domain Eukaryota; kingdom Viridiplantae; phylum Streptophyta; class Magnoliopsida; order Malvales; family Malvaceae; genus Theobroma; species Theobroma grandiflorum. The sequence goes on along the minus strand of CP142131.1, from coordinate 3,866,726 downwards.
TTGTTAGGAAATGAGGGCTTCTGATTAGGCAGTTTAAGAATGCAAATCTCTTTTGAGTTTTGATGAAACAACAAAGTCCAATTTCAAATTTCATAGAACGATTTATAAGAGATTTAGCAAAGCAAAACTTCACTTAGTTATACGGAGAAGTATAAAGATCCAATGCAATGTGAAATTCTATGGTTAGAGGCTGAGAAAAGAATAGAGCCCAAGCTCACCATATGCCATAAAAAAAGAATATCTGCATCTCTCTGGTTAACAGCTTCCATGTGGGTCAATTCATTTGGAGGAAAGTTTACGGTAGCGGGATGAAAACCTTGATACAAACAAAGTTTTTCAGCTTTAATGCTTGTATTCCCGTATTCCATCACATGCGATCCGCCAAAAATGTAAGAGTTGAAATTGGAAGTCCGTTCCCTTACCTGCATAATGAGAATTCAAGAATTTCGTACGTTAGTATTTTCCACTAAAGAGTTCAGCTGACCATAAGTGAGAAAACAACTCCCAAGATTTGCTGAAAATTGGTTGTGCTTACGGTTTCAAACTGTTGCTTCAGAGTTTCGCTCTTCAGATTGTGAGTTTCACTGCAGATCATAAGAGTATAAAAGAGCTAATGAGCACAATTCATTTGAGACACTAACTGAGATAAAACATCTACTGCTGGTAATAACACCTGCTTGGAGATCAATATTCTTATATCATAACCGGAAAAGTGCTTTCCTCAAAAAACTAGATAAGGGAAAATTGGTTGGAACTGTGACAAAAACACATTCAACTAGAAAATCTTATGAATGTAAAGATCAAACAGTTTGTTACTAATCGCCTTAATTGAAGCTGATTTTTGATCTGAAAAAAGTTCAAAGGAGAGTAACCACATACCTGTCCTCCATCCAAGCCACACTGTACAAATCCCCTAAACAAGTGGTATACTCTGGAGGTGGAGAAGGTTCCATCCCAGGACAATAAGTTCCCCAGCTACTCTCTTGTGCATTCGATGCTGTTGTTACATAAATGTTAAGATCTTTGGGCATTATGCCTTCAAAGACACTCCCACTTTCACAAGCTTCTACATATATAACCTGGTGGCATCAGAAATGCAATGTAAAAGATCATGGAATATGTCCAAGCGCAGAGTACGAGTAATTTTGGAGTTAAAGAAGATCTCTTACCATCTCTTTGTAGCTTCCCGCTGTATGCTTCTTCTTCAAGATATCAAGAAAATCCATGGCATACAGAAATGGCAAATTTGGCATCCCTAGAATCAAATATCAAATCAATTAGACCTTTAAGGCGTGGGTATTTTTACATAAGTCTATGTTCTCAAGGACAAATATTAAACGGAGTTCAGATACAGCTTGGGATTTTATATAATCAGCTGCGATGGTACTCCTAGTTTCATACAGAAGGTTATTTTAAAAGCATATATGCCAATCACAATTCTTGTATTTCAGCAAAGTTAGCAGAAGCTTGCCTCTCTTTTTAAACTTCTCATGGCGATTAGGTCTTATTTGGTTGAAACAAGTGGCTAGACGGAGTATATATAAATGATGCAGCACAAACAAAGTCTTTAACATACCAAGAACTCCAGGGCCTCCATGGTCTGAGTAGAATAGAAATATTCTGTCATTGGGTTTGCTATCAACAACCTTTCCACTTCCTCCACTCAGAGCACTTTTATTACCAAGAAGTACTGCATACAGATTTGCTGCGGTAACATGCACACCCGTGTAATCCTAACATTATGATCCCACCAATACGGTCAATATGGTTATATTACAGTAAATTCAAATGATCAAATTTACAACCTTAAGCTCATCTATTAAAGCTTCCCCACTAAGTTAGAACATGCCTTACAAGTAAAAAGGTGACAAAACCTATTGATGATCAATGTATTTTGATCAGCCACCTAGTTGGTAACTTCTGGATTTCAGAAAGAGCTATTGTTCTGGATCTAATGAAGTATGAATCCTCAGATAAGATGGTTGAAAACATCCACGTGAATTCAGGATTAAATAATAAATTCCAGGTTACTCAAACAAGAGATCCATCCAAGTAGCTAATCATTAATCATTAATCGTTTTATTTTCTTAGATTTAACCTGGGTAGAACTTTGAGAAGGAGGGGAAGGGAAAGAGTGAGGCAGGCAGGGGAGCCACAAACAAGCAGATATATAAAACAGACGGAAATCACAAATCTACAAGCATTAAGTCATTTAAAAGGCATTATTAGCGGGTTTTACAAGCAAATTTCATGTTCTTATTCTTATCCTTTGTCAGCTATTTTCCTTTGGAATTTTTTAACTAAAAGCAGGCTTAAACATCAATTCTCTCTATCTGAAATGTCTTCTTCCCTTTGTTTTTTGGCGACAGTTTACTGTTCCTGTCCAATTATAGTAGCTTTTTTTATGCAACCACTTTGGAGAGAGTGACAATAGCTTGTTCATCCCTATGTTAATAAATTTTACGTGGAAGTCTACAAATAAATGGCACCCATTATAATTAAATTAGGTCCTAGGATTACATCCATTAATCTAACCTCTGTATTTCAAAAGCAGCAATAATGGCAAAAGGTCCACTCATTTTTATCACAATCAAAGTGGCCCATCACTATCAATTTGATGTCAGACGACATGAAAAGCAACCAATCAGCGCACAACACCACTAATCATGATTAGATTAATTTTATAAACTGAAACAGTTCGATTATGCTAAACAAATCTATGATCCCTATATTTTACAGGTATACGCCACAGATATTTTTCTCCTTTTTTTCATAAATTATCTGCCTGTCCCTTCAGATTTTTTTTTCTTATTTTATACAAGAAATTCCTGCCTGTAAACCTTAAATGCTTGAGTTATCTCAACTCAAGTAAACCTCAAATTTCTAGATCATTCCTAATCCAAGTAAAACCCTGGATGCTCAAGTCATCCTTAGCAAATCAAGTGTCCTAGATAATGAATCTAAGAGCTTAAGATTAAGTTTGGTACGATAGAGACTGAAGAGAATGCCCACATACCAAGATATTATCTAAACTGGCCCCTTTATTATTGTTGAGTGAAAGGATTGTTATTACCTTAGGCACGCCAGCATAAACATCATCGCCTTTGGGATGGTTGATGATGACTCCTGGCCTCGGATTCAGCTTATGCATGGCTATGTCATCGTACATAAACACTACTATGTTCTTTTCCTTCAATCCTCCTTTCCTTAACAGCTGATAGGCGTGGCATACATCTGCCTGTACTTGCACCCAAAAAAGGTTTATGTCCCATTTAGACAAAACTAGCCAGTGTTATTACACATTTAACATACAGTACCACTACGCCCACCACTAAGGGAAAAAAATAGTAAAGATTTGAAAAAACTAGTATATCTTTTTGCTAAGTAGAGAGAGAGAAGAAGAAGTGAAAAGGGCAAGAATTCAAGAAAGCAAAGAGAATTTTTAATTCCTCATAGTGCAGATTTATTTTAAAAGAAAAAATGAAAGCATGTAAGGCTGGTGCTTGATCCATTTTTCAGTCCATAGAAAAGAATTCAGACCTTATTATAAGTTGATACTAATGCTTTACCTGATGTCTGTAATTATCATAGCCAGATGAACCAGCCACCAGAACAGCCCATCTTGTTCCAAGTTGCTGATCATCTACATCTTGCGGTTCATCTTTCTCTGTAGGCAGTCGGATTCCAGACTCCCACTGATTCAACCGGGCGGCTCGTCCTGCTTCAAAAAGCAATAATAACACTAGAAGTAAAGATAGGTACTTGATGAAAACCGAACTTTGTTTTGCCATGGATATTAAAAGTAAATAGTGAACCCAGCTCAAGAAAGCCGTGAACAAGTAAGAGGAGAAGGAAACGAAAGGAAATGGAAACTGATGCTTGAAGGGAAAGCAAGGATGAAGAACGGGGTCTGGGAGGGAGACTTAAAGTGAAGGTGGTAAAGCAGTGTGAGATGCCATGCAAAAGAAGAGGTTGACACGTGTGGAAATAGTTGCAGAACTGTGGGTCCAAAAATCTTCAGCTTGACACAAATGGCCGGTTTTGTTTTTCTTTTTTTTCCTATATTTGTGAAGATACGTTTGCTGTTGTCTTCTGTCAGTAGTTGATTTTTCTTCTGGGCTTTACTTTCTTCTACTTCTTGTCAGGGAAAGGAAAGCAGTTTCCATGGGACTAATACTAAAAACTGATTCAACGAGAAGTTTAAACTTGGTTGGATATGACTCATGTTCAAAAGTTTCCCCCAAATTCCGCAAGTAAAGTTTTGTCTGTTAAGATTTCTGCATCTGAGAAAAAGATTATGCAGTCAAAAAAAGTATTGTACCAGCACTAAACTCTGATTAGATCAAAGTATATGCTGCCAGATACTTTGATATTCTTCCCCTGGAAAGGAGTTTTACGGGGCTGAAAAGCGGTAATTTAAGGGAAGCTGTTACACCTCTGCCTATTACGTTATACAATTTGTCTTTCTTTAGATTAGAAATTCAGGGAGGATGTATGAAATGTGATGCTGGTCAAATAAGGCTATTGTTCAAGCCAAATAATAAATAAGTAAAGAAATACATGATTACAATCTCGATCATCACAAAGCTGGAGTACGCTCAGTAGATTAGATCCTCTAGCGTTTTGAAATATTTTTCCTTTAGTCCACTGTTTTCTGTTTGTTTATACTTTATAAATATCTGTTTTAAGTAATTCTCTCCAAGTACGATTGGTCGGTTTGGACTTTTATTTGTTAGTCCGAAAGTTTTTATTACGTTGAAAATAAGAATGGTCTTTCTTTACATTATTTGCCTAAACAATAAATAGCCGCTTGTGGTCTTCCAATAAGCAGATCTCTTAAAATCGATTCTTCTCCTCTGATTGGAAGATTTCATCCCATTGCTTGTACAATTCTTCCGATAAAGATTAGCCTAACCATTGCCAAAGCCATTATCAATTATCAACTGACTGTAACCCACTAATTATTCACTGTTGTTATGGGACTTAAGGAGATATTGTGTAGAAGAAACAAATACAAGCTTTCTCTAACCGAAACATCTCGACATGAAATCATTGGAAGCAAAAGTTTTACTAGTGGCAGACAAACCATAACTGCCTCTGTTCATTCACTTGGAAGACAAGTTAATCCTCCAACCTGTAAACTGCACACGCTAAGCCATCTATTATTCTTAAACTTCCTAATGTTATCACGTAAGAGAGTTTTAGAATCACGCCATAATAAGTCAGAAAGGCGCACAAAGTTAGCTTTTAACATGTGTCATGGGAACACCCAATCCCCTTATTGTGAAAGAACAAATACAACGAAGCTCTTGCTTCTGGTTTCCTTTGCCACCTGCTGAAAAGTTGTCCACGCAACAGATACGGTAAAGACAAAACTTTCAATATTTGCCCCGCCATGAATACCACTTCAATTTCAATTGGAACAACAGTGGAGGTTTACCCAGAATCCCTCTTGCTAACCTTGAATCAAACACATCGAACTGTACACGACTGAGGGAATCCAACAGAACTTGGGCGGGCACAGCTGGTAGAAGTGCTTTACGAGACTCAGAGGGAACAGCGTCTGCTAATTCACGAGCTTTCAGCAAATGTGCATTGGCTGCTGATGCAATTTCAAAAACTGCATCACATAAGCCCTCACGAGAATCCAAATGGATCTCTAATCGACCTCCCTCCTTAACTAGCAGCCCATGCTTGGCTGCCACTTTAGCCGGTATGTAAGAAAAGTGACGGTTGCGGCTAGCATGGTATGGCAGTGACTTAAGTAGCAAAAGAAGGCCACTTGCCTTACCAACATGCGATGCTGCATGGTCAACTGTTGTAGACCTGATACCACCAGCTTGAAGAGTCATGTATAGAAGAGTTGATGCTGTATTCTCTGCATATTTCTCTAAGTCCTCAATACTCTCTGGTAGGTCAGTAACCTCTCTACTTGCATCATTGATCCGAGCTTCAACTAACCGTTTTAACCAAGCCTTGCTAATTTTGCTTTCAGATATCACTGAGGAGAGGGCCTGTGCTGTTGGGTGTTCAATCAATTTGTTAGCATAAATTTTGTCAATGGCTTCTTGCCACCAAACAAGGCGCATGAGACCAATCTTGGGATCAGAAGCAACATCCATAGCTCTGGCAGTTTCAACATTGAAGGCGCGGAGTGCAAATGCAGCCTTTCGCATGTTAGGGGGAAGCTCAAGAAGGCAGAGGTAATGATGGTAATCATAGCTACGCACTTGCTGTACACAGTAGGAGAAAGCTGCCCGTAAGCTACTAGAAACACCGTTCATCAAATCCCTACTGTGGTTCCCCTACAATGCATTACTACATTAATGGAAAAACCAAATAATGCTTCCAAGACAATTTCTGTAACTCCGTTGTCAACGAGTATTTTCAATTGATAAAGCAAGCTGATGAAAAATAGAGAAAGAAGATCCTAAATATTTATTTCAGATATCTCTCAAGAAGTGACCAATTTCTAAGCCTAATTCTCATTGATCCCATAAATACAATGATTTTAACTTTTATGTTCATAAAATTAAACTTAAAAAAGAAAAGATGAAAAGCAGCGAAAGACCACAAGCTACATAAGAATAGATAAAAGCACCTTAATGCAGGCAATATATGGAAGGTTATCTATCCAGGCAAAACATATTGGAGTTGACTGTAAGCACTGATACAAGGTGAGCTTATTCAATTAATAAACAAATCCATTAATAGATGGATTGGGATGGGAACTCTCTCCAGCTTAAAAACAACGGGCACCAAGAAACCAACATTGACTGTAAGCCATTTGCATCCAAAAATTTTTCCAACTTTCACAATGAAGAAGGAATCAGAGAAAATGGGATTTCTGAATCCTAAACAAACCTACGCATTTAAGTTTTAGCTAATGCACAGAACAAAGCAAGTGTCGTAGAAACAGAGTAAATCGAGAACTGATAATTCTTAGTGTTTGAGACATTTCATCGAACGTGCTCAATGCATTAGAAAAACTGGCACATCAAGATTCAAGTTTAAAACAACTGAATTCCAGGTTTCATCCCTCGCAAGAAATTAAAAGAGGAAAGAAAGGGGGTAAACTGGAAAGCATACCGAGAGTGATCTAAGCGTTTCAAACGGAACTAGAAAGCCAGAGACAGGGCGCTGCGAGCAAAGCAAGCAATTGTTGGTGTGGCAGCCACACCAACAACAGAAACGGTAGACTTTGGGGGGTATGCGTTTTCCATGATAAAACGACGCCGTTGGAGAGAGCTTTTGAGCTTTGAAGATGATTAAAGCCAACTAATTTGATCTTTTAGGATGGCTTTTAACAGCCTCTTTTCCCAATTCGTTTAAATTTTCAACGATTAATACCCCACAAGCGTAAATAAAAAATAAACTACCAGTTCAATTAGTTAGTTCTTCGGGCATCATAAACTTCACTTTCATTATTCATCAGCCCATTACGTTAAAATGCACGTTACTTGCTAATTGCCATTCACTTCAAATGCAAATTTTCGTAAAGGAAATGTAAAAATAAAACACAAGAAACAACAAGCCAAACAAGTATCATTAAAGTCAATTTCCGGACACCCATGCAAATAAAATAAAAGACCAGACAGAACAGCAGTGATATTCTTCTCTGTGCTGAAGAAACTGATCAGTCCTCTGGTCACGGTTGATGATCTGCCAGGCAGTAGGGGAGAGTCCTTTTAACAACCGGAGCAAGAGCATCCAGTGAAGCATAGAAGGGACACAGAAAGTCTATGAAAGATGTTCACAGCCAAGCTAACAACCCAACTTTTGAAAATTTCCAACTGAAACTAATAGTTTTTACAAATTAGACCATCCAAATTCACCCTGCAAAAGTACAAATTTACTGAACTGGAGAAACAAATAAGGGAAAACTTTCCCTCACATTTATCTGATCTGGACAATGCCAGCGGTGACCAGCTTTTGAATCTTGTTCATTACCATAGGATTCTTCATGTGCTCCTGTGCCGCCTTTGGGTTTTCCTGGAAATCAATCAACACCTGCCCACATCCCACTGTTTTAGTAAACCATATAAACAACAAAGAATCCAAATAAGATCACATTACAAGTACTGCAACACTGAAACCAATCTTTTTTCAGTTCTTACCTGTCTCATGACAGGATCTGAGAGAATGTTTTGAATTTCCGGATCTTGCATTGCCTTAGCCTGCAACATTACACCAATTAAAATTTAAATCAGCATCCGACACGGATTTTAGAACCCAAATGTAAACAAGGACATGAAAGAAATCCTCACCTGTCTTTCCTTCAACTCGTCAGGGCTCAAATCACCACGGCTCGCTTTGTTAATCTGTTGTACACATCTGCAAAATAATTGAGAGAAACAATTAATTATAAGATACTGTTGAAACAGGAACACAATACCAAAAAAACTGCAGCACACAGCTACACACTTTCTAGCACCATCAAGCAATTCCTGGTTATTAGGGTCATGTTTCAACCCTTCCTGGTATGTATCTAAAGCTTTTTCATATTCCTTCATGAAGAACTGAACAGCACCCTTTCTTGTGTAACCCTTGGAAAATGTTGGATCAAGCTCAATACACTTCTCAGCATCCTTCAATCCTTCTGGCAATGCACCCAATTTCGTGTAGCATGCAGCTCTATTGCTGTATGCCTGACAAGGCCAAAATATTTTAACAGTCAAAAAGATACTATTATTTGCACCTTGGTCAACCACAAACTCACAAAAACAGACCAAGACTTTCTTACCTTTGGATCTTTAGGATTTCTTCTTAATGACTCTGTATAATGCTTCACAGCCTCTGGGTACTTCTGCTGCTTGAAACATTCATTCCCTGCATATATATTTGTCCAGTCAGCTAATGAACATGATAGGGGCTACTATTTTTGCTCATTCCAACACAATTATAATACATGGACTCAGACCAAACTCAAATAAACAGGAGCGCAAGATGCAGAGCAACCTAGGAAATATCAGTGACTAGATACAGCAAAACATAGTAAAGAAACTTAAAGTACATGACGGTGCCGGCAAAACAAAACAGAAACGAATAAAGAATACCTTTTTCACGCTCCTCATCAGCTATCTTTGGATCAAAATACTCTTGTTGCTCTAAATCCTTCTTTGCTTTTTCTGCATCATTTAGTTTCTTCAATGTTTCAGGGTTGCGATGCTCTGTAAGAGCTTTCTGGAAAGTCTCAATAGCTGATTCATAATCTTTTGAGCATTTCGCCATTTTCACCAAAGCAGTTCCCTTCCTAGTCAAAGCTCTTGCTACCATCTTAAAGTCTGATCTAAGCTCTCTACCTCTTTCAACAGCCTTGTCACAATCTTTAACGCAGTCCTCATACTGCATTTAACAAGGATGGTAGGCAAAGAAAAAGGGCAGTGCCGTTAGATATACATAAAATCCATTGTGAACTATAACCCCTATAGTAGCCTCTTTTCCAAGTACATATATACTAAATCACATGATGTTGACCGAAAAATTCTCTCCTATTAGGTCCAGTGAAAAAACGGGGAGCCAGAATATAATTGGCATAATGAGTTCACAACCATCCACACCCAAAAATTTGAACCTAACATAAATGGTATTGGTAGGAAAGAAGACGAGGTTAGGAAAAATCAACTAAATAATTCCATTTCCTTTGGAGGAAATAACTAGGCCTTTCCCTACAATCCTCCCACTGTCGTCTTTTCAAGAAGAAAGCAACATGTGTTTGTGTTGTAAATAAGCTTATAAAACCAACATTATTAAGCAAATGACATACATTGTAAATGATTAGTAAGGCCTCACAGAACACTCACAGTCATACCATCATATTCCGCAATCATACCAACATGACATTCACAGATGTACTTTCATAAGCAGGGCTCTATCATAGAACAATTATTTGAAAGATTCTAAAAAACAGGGCTCCATCTTAAAGCAAAAGCGACCTGACATTCAAAATCATTCTAAAAAAATTGTAGTCATTATTATTTTATACCAACATGAAATTAGCATTAGGCCATCTAAATTTTGAGTTCAACTAAAAAGCCAATATAAAAACATATAATCAGCCAACAATTTCATCTTTTCATATGTTATAAATTTCATACCAATAACTAAATTGAAATAAGTAAAATTTCTAACTTATAAACAAATTAAAATAAATAACCATACCTTGCCCATTTCCAAATAAACTGCAGCCCGATTGGTGAGGTACGAAATATCCTCGTCATCAAGCTCCATTGCTTTCGTGTAATGCTGAATAGCCATCTCGAAGTCTTTCTTCTTATATGCAGCATTTCCAGCCTCCTTCTCCTTTAAAGCTTTCTCCTTCTTCTCTTTTTTCTCCTTCTCCTCTTCTGTAATTTCCATCGGTTCTGGTTCCGGCTCAGGCTCTGGCTTCTGCACCTCCTCCTTAGCCGACTGTGAAGGCGGTGGAGGAGGTGGTGAATCCGCCTCTGGAATTTCCATGTCATCCCCAGCACCATGCGCCTTAAACTTAACATTTAACAAAACCCCCAAAGCTTGCATAACTCTCTGATCTTTTAAATGCTCGTTCAATTTGCTAGGATTTCTCTGAATCTCCTGCATCGCCTTAACAAAATCCGGCTGCTGTAAATAAACCCTGGTCGTCGGATCCGCCGTCAACTTCGCCCACATCTCCGGCCCCTGAAAAGCATCACCAAATGGGCTAGGTGGCGGCGCTGCCCTAGCTCGGGAAGCCGAAGCCGTCGCCGCCGACTGAGCATCAGCCAAGCCGGATTTTAAGGCTTCATTAGTAGGATCGATCTCGAGACCCTTTTTATAGGCTGAAACGGCATCTTGGTATTGGTGTAAACCTAAGTGAGCCGCGCCGAGCCGGCTGTAACCTTTCGACCAGTCCGGTTTAAGGTCCACAGTTTTTTTGGCGTCGGATAATGCAGCATCGTATTGATGAAGAGAAGCGTAAGCGGCGGATCGGTTAGAGTAAAGGACGTGGTTGGTCGGGGCAAGGTTTATAGCTTCGGTGAAGTGTTTGATTGAGGTGTTGAAATCGCCGGAAGAAAAGGCGGCGTTGCCTTTAGCTTTGGCTTCGTCGGCCATAGTATAGGATTTGTGGGCTTTTACTTGCTTGGAGAGACGATTTGGATTTCGGGGGCTTTGGGTATTTTAGAGTGAAGGAAGGTACTAGAGCAAGGGATATAAAGGACGCTAAGTTAAGAGGAGGAGACCGGAGACTTCTGCTGCTTCTGGAAGCTTCTTCGGCATTTGTGTAGGCTGCGTGTATTACGGGTTGTTTGGTCATAGATTTATTCTTTTCTCCAATTACCTAACAGAGTGTTTGGGCGTATTACAAGAAGATTTGATTGCTTCGGGTTGACGCCTTTGGGCATTTTTTATGTACATTTTTTTCTCCAATGATTTTGTCCCTGCTTAACTCTACATCCTTGATAAAAGTGACAATCTATCTCAAATTTTCGCAAAATTTTACACTGAATAGACTAATTAGGACCTTTAAGTTCATGGAACAGAACCAGATAATTCCTACCTTCGCAAATTCTGATTTATAGAGCATTCACAATTTTGAAGAGAAGAGCCAAGGGCAGAGTGCTTGTGCTTCAGAATGTTGTTGCAATTTTATATCTCAAACTAAGACATGAATATTAGAATTTATAAAAAAAAAATGGGAAAAGAAGAGTAATGTTACGCTCTTTAAATTATGGAGCGAACAAAAATATAGTGTTCCTGGCTGTTGGGACGTCAGGAAAACCAAATCAAGCGGCAACTTCTTGCTCTTTTGAGGCAAGCTCGTTCTGGATGTGTTGAGGGACAACGTCAAACTTCGCTAATTGCATGGTGTAGGATGCACGACCTTTTGTCATTCCCCGGAGAGTGCTAACGTACTGGAACATCTCCGCAAGCGGAACGAGGGCGTCAACCACCTGCAGTTTTCCAACAGCAAGCCAAGAACAATAAGATTAAAAGAAACGTTATTTACCATCCCTAATCCAAAAGCAATGCCAGAGGAAACTTCCATTTGGAAAATCCAAGAGAACACTACAGTGCGGACTTCAATTAACATGTAGTTTGTGTTCAGTGTTCTCATCAGTAGTACCTGCAAAGTAGTCTCGTGGATCTTTCCTAAGAATCGTCAGATAACACAAAGGAACAATTCTTACTCCTATTTTCCCATTTTTTTTCTATTGGCAACATATAAGCACATCATGACTATAGAACAGTTATATTTTCATTCTGATACAAAGTTTGAATGGTTTAGATACGAAAATGAGCTGGTGCTGACAAATTTGAAAGCAACAACTTAACAAGAAAGAACTTGGTAATTTGGCATACCTTGAGCCCACCGAGTTTATCACCAAAGCTGTTAATATGGCCTCTCCTTGAGTTGAGATCACCAATCACATCACCCAAGTGTTCTTCAGGTGTGACAACCTCAACTTTCATTATAGGTTCAAGCATCCTAGGGCCAGCCTTCCTAATCCCCTCTCTGAAGGCTCCTCTGGCAGCCAGCTGAAATGCCAAGACACTTGAATCAACATCGTGGTAAGAACCATCTACTAGCACGGCACGTACATCAACAACAGGAAAGCCAGCAAGTACACCATTATTCATACACTCCTCCAGTCCCTTCATAACTCCAGGAATATATTCTTTTGGCACTGCTCCTCCCTTGATTTCACTCTTGAACTCATATCCACTACCCGCCTCCATGGGCTCAAAACGTACAGTAATATCAGCAAACTGCCCTTGTCCACCTGACTGTTTCTTATGCACATACTTTACTTCTGAAACTTTAGAAATGCTTTCACGGTAATTTACTTGGGGTGCACCAACATTGGCTTCTACCTACATACACCAAGAAACCAAATTTATGACAATTACTTTACTTTAACTGAATACCTAGGTAAAATGATTGGGGGAAGAAGATGAGCTGATTCTACTTAGGACAACTTCATCACACACAGACACTCTCCCCCACATACAGAGACAAGATAATGAGAATAGATCCAATTGTGCAAACAGCAATCTCCAAACAAATCAAAGGGATACCATGCATGCAAACTTACTTAACATTTATGCATCAGTACAGTTATTAAATGCACACACAGTTGAGCTGAGTGATCAAGAGTATTAATGTGTTTCACAATTAGATGTTGATACAAACCTTGAACTCTCTCTTCAGACGATCAACAATAATCTCTAGATGCAGTTCTCCCATTCCTTCAATTACAGTCTGGTTTATCTCTTCATCCCGTGAGAAGTGGAAAGAAGGGTCTTCTTGGGCAAGCTTGATCAAACCAGTAGCCATTTTATCAACGTCAGCTTTAGTCTTGGGTTCTATAGCAACCTTAATCACAGGATCAGGGAAGTCCATCCGTTCAAGGACAATGGGATGGTCAGGATCGCAAAGAGTTTCACCTGTAACGGTATCTTTTAGACCTGCAAGAGCAACAATATCACCAGCCATAGCGACCTTAACATCCTCTCTACTGTTGGCATGCATTTCCAAAAGTCTACCAATTCTCTCTTTCTTTCCTTTGTTTGCATTCAACACATAAGATCCTGCTGAAAGCTTCCCTGCATACACCCTGACAAATGTAAGGGACCCCACAAATGGATCAGTCATGATCTTGAAAGCTAGTCCAGAAAATGGTTCATCATCACTTGCTTTCCTTTCAATTGTCACTTCAGGGTTCTCAGGATCAGTTCCCTTCATTGCTGGCAAGTCAAGAGGTGAAGGCAAGTAATCCATAACAGCATCAAGTAATGGCTGAACCCCCTTGTTTTTGAAAGCTGAGCCACATAATACTGGAACAAAACTGCTTCCAATGGTGCCTTTCCTAATTAATTTCTTAATGGTTTCCTCATCAGGTTCAACACCTTCAAGGTAGTTCTCCATAGCCTGATCATCTAATTCAACTAAAGTTTCTATCATCTGTGACCGGTACTCTACAGCCAACTCCTGAAGATCAGCTGGAATATCATCATACACAAACTTTGCACCCAATTCTTCCCCTGACCAAAGCACAGCTTGCATCTTTACAAGGTCAACCACTCCTTGAAAATTGTCTTCTGCACCAACTGGTAGTTGAATCACAATCGGTTTAGCACCCAAATTTGTTACTATCATGTCTCTTGTCCGGAAAAAGTTTGCTCCTAGACGATCCATCTTATTGACAAAGCAAATTCTGGGTACTCCATACTTATCAGCTTGCCTCCACACAGTTTCAGATTGTGGTTCAACACCAGCAACACTGTCAAACAAGCATATAGCTCCATCTAAAACCCTGAGAGCTCGCTCCACTTCAAGTGTGAAGTCAACATGGCCAGGGGTATCAATAATATTAATTCGGTGGTTTTTCCAAAATGTTGTTGTAGCAGCTGACGTTATTGTAATACCTCTTTCCTGCTCTTGCTCCATCCAGTCCATTGTAGCAGTACCCTCATGAACCTCACCAATTTTATAGTTTCTTCCTGTGTAGTATAGAATACGCTCAGTTGTTGTTGTCTTTCCTGCATCTATGTGAGCCATAATTCCAATATTACGATAATCTTTCAATGGTACAGCACGCTTTGTCTCTGTAAAGCAACAAAAAAGATATTCATCTGAGTGTTAGCAAAGTAGCCAGAAATTTGTCCTAACATATGGAGCCTACTGTTCTCTTTTGATTGTCTCTTAGAACTTAGGAGGTTCCTAGGGGAGAATGCCCTTGACCTTATAATAAAAATCCAGAGTATTTGCTTATGCTTCTTAAAAGAAAAATTATCAGCCATTTCATTGATGTGCCTGGGCATTTGAAAAAAGTAAATAATCTACATTGATATACTTTTTCACCATATATTTTGGTTGAAGATAAAACTTGGAAGTAAATTCCTTGAAAAAGAAGAACCGTGATCTTCATTAATGCTTCCCAAAAACCAACATTTTGATTAAGTGACGACATTATTTTATGTTAAGTATGAATAATATCAGTTAGGGACAAATAAAATTTTGAAAATGCAACTCTCTCTGAGTGTCAGATGAACCGGTAATTAGCCTACACCAGCAACTATACCAAAAATCCAAATCTCCAATTGTCAAAGAATGAGAGAACTAAACTAAAGCTGAAAGAAACGTAAACCCAGGTGTAAAATATTCAAAACATAACAATCCCACTTACGAGAACAACAAATTACCGCATAAACTGAACAATTTAAACCACATAACTTATATATACTACAGAAAACAAGAAAAAAAAAAAGGCGCAAGAAACAGAGAAATAAAGGATATTTACCTTCAGCGGCCATAGCGAAGACGGAGAAGTTCCTTCTCTTGCCCTGTTGGTGACGTGAAATAGGAAGTCTTGAGCCAATTCGGACACTTCCCAATAAATGAGAGAGAGAAGAGGAAATTGAGGAAGAAGAAGCTCGAGGAGGCAGACCCAGAAAACGAGTTGGAGAAGATAGAGGAGTTGGTCTCCTTTGAGACCCATTTAGACTACAAACTATAGAACTCGAACCCGTTATTCTTAGCGCTGTCTCTGCTGCCATTTTTCTTCTTTTACTACTTCTCAGTTCTCACTCTGCTTCTCTCTGTTTTCTCTTCTTTTTTTCTACCGGATATATGGCTTTGGGTCGGTGTGTTCCTTTTGAGTGTGGTTAGGGACACCGATAACTAAGAGGTTCTCACGAGTTTTAGCTTTGATTGGGCTTTTCTTTTCTCCACTTCTGTTTTGGTCATTTTCCTTCGAGCTGCTCTTTTATTTCTTTTTTTGTCTTGTGCAATAATTTCTTTTTCATTTTTTTTTGTTTATGGACCAAAAAATTAGAGAAAATTACATGTCTAAGCTTGCCATCAAGCATGGCTATAAATAACCAAAAAAGCCTTCTCTATACTGTATTTAATAATTCATTACATAATTTATTTGTTGTGGTAGATAGGTAATGATATATTATAAAAGAAAAAAAAATCATTCAACCTCTCCAAGGAATTGCTTAATCATGTCTTCTAAAATTTCAACTTTTAATTTATGAATCATAATAGAATTCCAATCATTTATGTTTGTGAAAAAATATGTGCAATTTGCCTTACTACAAAAGGCAAAGACATCAAATTCAAAAAATTTCATAAAAATTTATATTTCATATGCTACCATCATGAAAATTTATAGGCATTTTTCTCATTGAAAATATAGGCATGAGGGATAAAGTCTTAGGTTTGGATGGTAGCTAAAATGTAAAAGGAAAGAATATTTTCAATAGCACTTAAAAATTAAAGTTGAATTAATAAATTAAAAATTAAATTCTCATACAAACATTTGATTTAAAAATAAATACATATTTCATTAAAAAATTTAAATTCGAATCTCTCATTCCGTTAATTAAAAAAAAAATTCTTCATGTTAAAAATTGATGATTAATAGTAATTCCTTATGGTCTCAAGTTTTTGGGCATTGGAGCTCTATGCAAATAGACCAAGGCAGCTTGAAATGTCAAAATCTCCTAAATGAAAATACCTTCCCCATCCAAAATAATAACAGACAAGGTAGTTGTGTAAAAAATGTGAGTTATTGGGGGCAAAAGTGTTCAAAACCCGAAATAATAAAACGACATCCAGTTTGCAATTCTAAGGTTGAAAAACAACGGCAGTGAAGGTGCCACGTGAGTTTGAAATTATATATCCGCATATTCCGGGATGGTGGGGTAGGGGTTCCCGGGTGGCCTCCTCTGAGCCAATCCAATTGTTTGAAGTTTGGATCATCCACACGTGTCCACTAATTCGCACGATTCAACATTCTTTTTTCCCCGTTTTTCCTTTTCTTTTGTCAATATTAAAAGAAAAATTTTGGGTTCCGTTCCTAGTTTTTACGGGCTGGGCTCTTCTGGGTCCTCGAAACATATCAATTGCTTAAAAGGGAGAAAATAGTGACATAATTTTAAAACACAAAACATTATACAAATAGATATTAGAAAGGAACCCTCTAAGCCACAAGTATATGAATATATAATACTGTAATGCATATCTGATAATACAAAAACTATATCTTATTTTAGAAGTTAATATGATATGAATAAAGAATTAAATTGCCCCATCATATACCCATTTGAAGTATCGATGGAGTTAAAAAAATAACGATCATCGTCTGTTTTATTATTATTATTATTATTATATATAAAAAATTTGATATATATAATATAATTATTTTTAATCATCTTTATGTAAAAAAATTTAAACTCACTGTTAATTCGAAGACGTTGATGAACTTGGCAATAAGGCCTTCATTTTTGCTTGTCGTTACAAACAATCCCTCTCATAGGTTCAGATGATTTGTTCGGGTTTGTAGTACCCAAACAAAGGGTCCAAACCTTAAAGGCCTAACAAGCATCAAGGCCCATTTAATTGTTCTCTGTTTCGTTTTTAAGTTTTGGGATGGAGATTAAGATTAAACTTGCGCCTATTGTTTGATTAATGTCGAATTTTGATATTATATTATAATTTTATTGAATTGTGATATTATATTTTTATTTTATTGATTTTTGAATAAAAAACAAAAAAATTAATAGAAATTAAGCATTTGCAAATTCAATATGAAGTTATAATATAATGATAAATTTGAGATTAATTCTCGAAGCTTTTTAATTAGAAATTATAATGAATTAAGATTATCATTTACGAGAAGATCATCTCGACCGATCAGTTAAAGAAATTTTTATTACTACTTAGTTATTATACATCTCATTGATTTTGAACTTTTTAAATAAATAATAAGAGAATGAAAATTCGAACTTTATTATTTAAAAAAAAATTTATGTATAAATTAATGAGTTAAATGCTCAGCGCAATCACTCTCTTAAGTTTAATATACAGCAATTTACATTTTTTTTGTTTTAATTGCAAGGTTTATCATTGCCAATAAATTAATATAGCATAAAACTGTTACAAATCCAAGCTACTAATCGTTTTATGAAAATATTTTCATGTAAAATAGGAGATATATATATATATATATCTAATATACCATTACTGATCTTAAAAATATTTTGTTCCTATAAATATAATGAATTATACTATGCTTGCTATGATAAGTAACAATGTTTTTTTTTTGTATATTAAATGGCTATAAAAATGGAATCCATGCTTATTTTTTGTGATTTCCTATATGTTAAATCTATTCGAAATCCTTCTTACGCTGGGTGTAATTATCCACAATTGTTGGAATGAATTAATAAAAGTCTAAAACTGATTTAGGGCAAGCATTGGCTTTTTCTTCTGAGGAACAAAAAGGAACTTCATATGATACGAGCCCGAGAAGTCCAGTGCACTGAGAAATTAGCTGTAGTAGTTTGTTTTTCTCCACGAAAATTAATGGTTGCTATTTAGTCCAGGCGACATGCGATCAATATCAGCCAGGTTTTCTTTTCATGGGTCCCTAGCAAAATTCAACCAGGTTTTCTTTTCAAGGTTGTTCGACTTCAACCATGGTTTTTCATTGGCCAAAAAAAGTCATTACAAGTTACGACGCTGATGGTGGCTTGTTTTGATCCTAAGAATGTATGTGGACCGCCATTGACACGTCCAAAACACAGCATTTTTGTGGGCAATTAGGTTCATGTGAATCCTTCGATGTTCTATTCATACACAAAGGACTTGATTCGATCACGAAAATCATTCAATCAGTTATCTCGAGCAATAATTATTTAGAACAAATTATTATGGAAATTATTAAACATAAAATTTCAATTTCAAAAGTGAACATTAAAACGAGATGGTTCATTAATTTTGATCTGAAATATTGAGTCGTTTGATAACCTAACTGCCTAACTTTATGGCTGCCGGAATCTGTTGAGATGGGGCCTCGGTTTTGAAATCAATAAAAAAACAAAAAGTATTCGTAGAGTGTACGACAGCGCAATGTGGCCTAACTCGCACCAGCTTTGGGATCGCCCTTGTGGCTGGCAAAGGGCATGGTGATGAGTAGGGCCTGGCAAAGGGCACAGTGATGAGTAGGGTCCGTAGGGATGGGAACTATTTACCCTTGCAGTTTTTTTTTTTTAAATAAGAAATTTTATTGTCTAATCATCCAAGGAAAGCAGTCCTCAATTACATGATAAAACAATAAGACTCCAACCCTAATTAGAGGAGTATTATTATAAACTAGAAAATTATAAAAACTAAAAAAGCTTTTATTGACCACGAAATCTACAACTCTATTACCTTATCGAAAAATATGACTAATATGAGCCCTTGCAGACTCACATGGCATATCCACCCTTTCGTTGGCCAAGCCCTCGCAGTTTTTAATTGCAGATAATTAGCTTTAAGATATGGCTAGACAGAATTTTTGATTCCTTTTCAATAATTTTTACATAATTTTAGTAGCTTAAATTATTGAAATATTTTATATATGTTTAATATATTTCAATGATATTCAATGTGATTTCAATAATTTAAATTATTGAAATATTACATACAACTTATTAAATTGAAAATATTTTTATTAAAACATTAACATAAATGATTAAAAATTAATATTTTTTTCATTTTAAGTATTTTAGTAATTTTATAAATGATTTTAATAATTTAGTATTATTAAATATTCATACAAATTACTGAAATTTTAAATACATTTTTAATAATTTAAGTTCTTAAAACATCGTATAAATGTCAAAATATGAATTAATTGAAAAATAATAATTTTTTTTGAAAAATTAAATACTTCATTGATAACTCAGGGAAAAGGGGATTCTTTGACAAATACGACCAGGATCTGATTTTGGATTGCTATGACCCCTTAACCAACACAACATATCAAATCGACAAATCCAAAACCAGAGAACATGTCAACCAGCTGTCTCTAAGATTAGACATGACAAACAGTGAAACAGGCATTTGAAGCAAAACATTAAACGACGTCTATAGTCATCACAAAATACTGTCTTCTGGCGTGATCAAGTGCCTGAGGATTAAACCTTTTAAGTAGAGCTTTTGGCTTGCTTTATGATAACACAGGACATCATGCCCTTTACGGTTTCAAAGAAATAATTTTCATCAATGAAAAACCGTTAAGAACTATCATGCTAACCCTCGATCATGTACAAAACATTACCATGCTAATTAACACAGCCAGAGACTGCACATAGTGCAAGTTCGGTCCTATGTATTTTGGGCTGCAGATTGACAGAGCTGTTGATGAGTAGTTCAGACTCACCTCAACAAGAAAAGCAAATAAAACTCTGAATCTTTTGTGGCTAACGCTCCGATCAAAGAAAACTGCTTGCCTCATTCTTTATTCCATGCCCGCAAAAGATATAAAAGCTCTGTAAGAAGGGATCCCTAACTGTTGACGAAAACCACATTCAACACCATTTTAAATACTACTACAACTTTCATATGGGAAAAACATACACGGATTTGGTAGTTGATTTGAAGGGTTAGATAACGGATTCAGCATGCTGGCGATAGATTAAAAATCAGTAAGAAAGGTGAAAGGAGGTAGTGCTCCAATAAACACCAGGCAATTTAATGGATGGATGGTTAATTTGGTGTGTCTGTTGGGCAAGGATAATGTTTCCGTGTTACACTCATCAAGTCCAGGCGAAGAGTGAATCTTATATACAAAAAGTGAAAATTTTTACTGTGTTACATAAGCCTTTGTTTTACGATGTCAACTGAACAACTTCAAACCTTTATAATTTTTATCCTAAAATGTAACTAAATACTTAGTGTAACTTATTTGTACGAAAGGGGTTTTATACCTGAAAAAGACAATAAAATGATGCGAACAGGTAGCAGCAGGAGAGCAGTGACAAGTGACAACAATTTCATCTATAATCTGTTGCCAAAATGAAGAGCATATTAATGGATTTAAACATAAATATTCAGCATTAGTATTTACATTCTGACAGAATAAGCACGGATACCAAACTCAATAGTTAATACACCTGTATTCCCAAATCCCAAAGTAAAATGACTAGAACCAAGATTTTGCATAACAAAAGTACTAGCTAGTAAAACATATAAATAGTTACATAGGAAATGCATATACAACAGCTACACCAGTCTAAAGTTGATCACGGGTTCTGTATAGCAGCTGCAAAGCTGTTGACAAGAGCCAAGGCATTGCTTGTCATATGTGCAACTTTAACAATTTGGCTTCTCACAGAGGTTTTAACGTTCCCATTCATGGCTTTACCAGAGAAGCCATCCATGCAGGTATGCTCATCAGTCAAAGCTGCGCTCACCCATGTTTCTATATCATTCATTTGGAGACCCAAATTTTTGCCTCCAGGCTGATCCATTTCACCAACTGACCTTTGAAGCTCGTACACCGAGTCCCTTAGTTCTTCCATGCAATCGCTCAGGGCTTCAGCCTCTCTAGGCATCATGCCCTGGCTGTTGGATAGTTTTATCAACGTTGTGGAAACGGAACGAGTGGCATTAAGTGTCACGGAGAGGGCCGTACTGGCTAATAACTTGGGACTGGCTTGGATTTCGCTTGCATAGCTAGAGAGGGTCGTGAAACACAAGTCAGGATAGACTGTGCTACTGCAAGAGGTTTTGATGAATTGGGTGTTGGCTTCCTTACTAAGATTTGTTCTAGCTGCTAGGCCTGAGTTCAGGTGAATTGTTAACTGAAAGAGGGCGGCAAGAACAGTTATTGAAGCGTACAAACTTGTCATACCTTTCTCTCCTTCTACCTCCCTTTCTCTCGGTTGAAGTAGTCAAGTAGAAGGCTGGGAATTGGATGCGCCTTTGGGGGAAAACAGGTTATGTCAATTTATAGAAACGGCTCGTGCCTGTGGTATGCCACATGCAGAGCTTGGAAATAAGAAAAGGAAATTAACCAATGAGGCCAAATGTCCAATAATTTAATGTCAAATCAAGGTAGAGAATAGTAACATAAGTTTTCACCAGAAGCCTAATCCTATGAAAGCAATGGCTTACTTGAACTTAATTAGTACCCATTAATTGGATAAATAGATTATAATTGTCTACAATATGCTTCAAATTATCCCCTACGTCTTCACATAAAAAGTACTAGTATTATATCGACTTGAAGATATATAATAATATTTCTAATTAAGAAATATATACAAAATGTAGGTCTAACTAGGTACTGGCTAGTGAAGCAAAGTTAATACATTGCTTGACTTAAACAAATATAGCGTAGAATTGATATCAAAGGAGAGTTGCTATTGACCGTGCATCCTTAACTCCAAAATTGATATCATGTGATTATTGATTGCTTAAATTAGTTGGATTAAATTGAAAGAAGCATTGGAGGGTCCCTAATCCTTGAATTATCTGATGGATAAGCACCACTCAATTCTCAATACTAAAAAGGAAGTGAAAAGGCAATGCGGCTTGAAAGATGCTGCTTTGCTTCTGTCGTTTATGTCACTTTCCTTTTTTTTTTTTGAAAAGCATTTCACTTTCGAATATTATTCACCAATTAGAACAACAATGCTGGTAGGGTGTCGCTCTCAAGCAGTTGAGTTTCCATGATCTGCTCGTCGTTAATTTCCTTTCCTTTTCCTTTCAATTTGGTAATACGTTAAATTAAATTGAGATTACTATTTACCTTTCATTATTTATGATTGAATACCTTCACATGACATAATTGTTTTGATCATTGGAATTTTGAAAGAATTAATTTGAGGAAAATAAACAGTTAGAAATGGAAGTTCTGTGACGCAATAATGCATTATTTTCTTTTTTTTTCGGGGAAAATTAATTTCTTGGCTGGGGTATATAATAAAAGGTCCAAAAGTCAGTCAAGTTAGAAAAGAAGAGCTGCCAAGCCCCGATTCTTAGATGACTAAAACAGCAGATGAAGTATGAACCACAAATAGTTAAGCAGTTAAGAAGAAGAATCGGAAATCAACCTCTCAAAAATTTTTCAAGATTCAATCATGTATGGAATATTATATGGAAGACATACATGGAATATGGTGGCTGAGTGGGATGTCTTAAATAATGGAGTCTGTATGGCCTTTTTTCCATTAATTTATGTTTTTACCATTAGACTAGAACATCCTGGATTCAAACCTAGAATGAGTTTAATCACAGCTCATATGATTCATTGTACATTAATTGCCCCAAATTTAACTGGATTAGCTATCAATTGGACGCGTGGCGCTTTACCAAGTGGACTTAACACTAAGAAATTTACAAAAGAAACCCATTAAGTTGATGACTTGACGTTGACAAATTTCCCCAGTTTGATGTTGGTTTTTCAAATAATAAGGCCAGACCATTTAAGGATTGATGATCCTCTTTTTATTTTTGTTCTTTTTGAAAAAAGAAATGTGCTGGACGGGTTTAGGTCAAGTTCGAATAACCTAAAGGAGTTCAATCATTGAAAATTTAAGTTTGAAGGAGTAAGGACTTAACAACTGGTAAATAATCCTTTATAAGCCAAATATATCCTCTGTTTAGCTGATATTGAAAGAATGTGGCCTAGATTAGACACCAAAGTTTCATAATACCTAGAGGGGGTTGATCTTTTAAGACTTACACGACTCTTGATCTCTTCTCTCCCCCACGTGTTGCATGCTTCATGTTTGTCTATTTATCAGAAAAAAGACACAGCTGATTACCCTCCGCTCCCTAGCTGACAAAAAAGCACAGTTTCCCCGGGAGGCAGGTCGTTTTGGGCCTTGTTGTTGTGATAAGTAGGACCAATGGAAACAAGGCTGAGCATGAATCTCCAGTTCGATTACTGGAAGAATTTGTTGCAATCAACTTCGGTAAGAGACTTGCACATGATTTTTTTCCCAGTTGTCTTGATCGGCTGGGGGCACGTGTTTGCATGAAAAGGGGAAAGTGCTAAAATTTCCCGGACAGACTAGATGGTATGAAACTCATCATGACAAAGCATTACAACAATGAATTCCGGCCCTGTATTTGGCGTGTACATTCATTGTTATCTAAGCTTATCAGTATCCACAGAAAATTTTTGTGTTCAGCATCTAACCAATGCAGCAGCTGAACAACTGGCAATAGTTGCGTCAAAGAGTACTGCAAGTCCTGAAAATACTATAACCATGAAACAAGCACAAAGTTGGCAGTTTCTTTAAGCAAAAACAAAGCAAATAAAACCTTAATTAGCATTAAGCATTTAAGCATTAATAGACAGAGTGTGACGGCTATTACAAGTACTCAAAACAAAGTATTTGACAGCAAAATACGAGAGAACCGTACACTAATTCGGTGTCAAACCAGCTGTCAATGTGAGTCACCGTGTTGTAAGCTAGAAACATTGGAAGAAGGTAAACAGGTAAGGGCAAAATCTAAGCAGTGTCATTTGCCTTTGTCCATGTATTGTTTGCATAACATAATATATATTTATTGATGGAAGACTGTAGTTACCCCGTTTGCATCTTGACAGCTAAATAACCTTAAATAAATGTACAAACTTGCATAGCTGTTAAATTGAACTCCATTATTCTCTGCTACATATAGCAGCCATGCTAATCGAACTCAAACACCAAATCACTCGAGGAACTATCAATCCAAAAGATAAACAATTCAGAAAAGAAATCTGAAAATATGATTACTGACCAGACATACAACTGCATAGGAAATGAATGGTACAAGTTTTTCAAGTGACAGGTTAATTTTTGGTTCCGGCATAGCTGTTGACAAAGGCCAGGGCAATGCTTGTCATGTGTGCAACTTTCTCAATTTGGCTTCTTACAGTGGCTTTGACATCTCCATCTGTGGCATTCTCAGAGAAGCCATCCATGCAGGTATCTTCGTCAGTCAAAGCTGCACTCACCCATGTTTCTATATCACTCATTCGGAAAGCAAAGCTTTTGCCTTCAATTTCATCCATTTCACCAATAGACCTTCCGAGTTCATCAACTGAATCACTTATTTCTTCCACACAATCCTGAAGAGCTGCAGCCTCTCGGGGCTCCAAGTCCTGGCTTTTGCTGAGTTCTGTAAGGAATTTGGAAGCAGAACACGTGGTGTTAAGTGTCAAGGAGAGGGACTTGCTGGCTAATATTTTGGGGCTGGCTTGGATTTCACTTGCGTAGCTAGAAAAGGTGGTGAAACACAAGTCAGGGTAGCTTGTGGCACCGCACGAAGTTTTTATGAACTCTGTATCTGTTTCAGAGCTGAGAATTTTTCTAGCTGCTCTGCAAAAGTTTAGGTGAGTTGAAAACAGGATGAGGATGAGCATGGCTGCTATTGAAAAGTATGAACTTGCCATTTTTCTTCTCTCTTTCTGCAGAAAAGCTTGAGAGATTGATAATTCTTGTCAAAGATAGGGATCTTAATTTATAGAAAAAGCTCATGGCTGTCGTTCCCACAAAAAGAGCTGGAGAAAGGAAGCTAGCAATGAAGCCAATATATAATTTCAATTTAAGATGGGGCTAGAACAAAAACAATGTCAATTTTGTATGTGATGAGAAGTTTTTCCAATTAAAATCCATGACAAAATATATATATATATATATATATATCTTCTTTTTTTTAGCAACCAATTCATATTTCGAAGTCCCTTAATACATTAGTGCTCATTCATTTAAAAATGAGTAGAGATTTTCCTTATTATTGAAGTATGAGCTTGTTCGGTTTAATTTTTTTTAACTTAAAATATATTATGAAGTTTTTATTAAAAATAATAATTTTCAAAATTAAATTAAAATTGTTTGATAAGTTGTTTGGTAAAATAAATTTACCATAATGAGTATCCATGTCATCTTCAATCACTTAATAAATTAAAACGGAACAAATTTGTTTCGAGTTTATATCCAATTTTAAATATTAAAAATTAAAAAAATCTCTAAAAAAATGAGACAACTCTCAAAGTTGTATAATAATAATAGTATTAGATTTTTTAGTGAAAAAAAGAGAAAACTTTTAAATAATATTTGAATGTAATTTTAAATTTTGAGTTTTCGTTTCTTTTAATCTTTATAAAAACAAAAAAAATTTAAATTTTGCTATTCTATTGCTAAGTTTTTTATTTTTTTTCTAATAGACTTTGTAGAGAGATAGAAAAGAGGGAGATTATGATTTTGCATTGGAAAAGGATAATTTGTAGAGAGAGAGAGGAGAGGGAGATTTGATTGAAAGAAAAGAGTATTTTTTAAAAAACTGGTATGTTTTTAAAAGAAGTAAAAAGAAAGCTCCTTTTTTAAGCTTTTCTTTAAACTCTTTTTTTTTTAATTTTGTTCTTAAAAAAACCATTGGTTTTTTTAAGAGTTTTCTTTAAAATTCTGTTTAACATGATTTCTGGTGATAAGAGGTAAATAAGTTGAAAAAAAGTCATACAGACACTTAATATATATTATGTTTCATCCACAAATATATAAAAGGGCTTGAATTTCGCTTAGTGACCTGAATAAAAAATATTAAGCATCCTATGATAAATTAAATTATATGAAGAGAACAACATTTTAACTAGTAATCATGTTGTCAATACTTATCAATTCAATTATGCTTGATAAAAAATTGTATGTTGAGAAAGAAAGATACTTTATCCTCATGGACCCTCACCTGATGAAGATTGAGATATTTTAGCAATGGATTCTCAAGCATATTTTCATGGAGATAGCAAACGTGCAAAACTTTGTTTCCGCAACATGATAGAAAGCATACAATTATTGTAATAATATATTTAAAAGATCAATGATAGCACACTCGTATAATTTAATGAAGGTTAAAGTTTTATTTTATATGAAAAAGAGGATCAAAAGTTCTTTCTTAGAGGAATATCATATGAAGGTAATGCCCCATTTTGTTTGTGCAGAATGAGATTTCTTTTTTGGATAAAGTTATTGCTGTCCAAATAACGTAATTAGATGAATCAATTGTCTATATATAAATATATAGATTGATCAAATAACCGTTTTATAGATTAATTATCATATATAATGTTTTTCCCTTCTAAGAAAAAGAAAAGACTTAGGTAATTACATAGCTAAAAAAAAAAAAAAGCTAGAGTTCTTATTTCAGATAAAATTCGTAAAGAGGAAAGTTAAATAGTGACTGGCTAGCTAGGACCCATTCCTTATTTACTGCATTTTAAACAATAAGAGATCCCTTACATGGCGCACAGGCACATGGTAGATACGAAATTCCTTAGCTGAGGCACATGAAATTAAGGAATATAAAGCACATGACAAAATCAAAGTCCCTCAATTCTTACTTATCATGTCGATCTGTTAAGGAGAACGTCAATGGATCCAAAACAGCACAAGAAATTAATAAAACAAAGGAATCTTCTGTGTGCTGACTGGTAAAACTCTCTCCCTCTTTTGCTTTTTTTTTTCTTTCTTCTGGTAGAAGGCTTGAATTAAAGTCGGGGCATGTGAATATTCTATGGAAAATGCTCTCCGACCACAATCTTAAATTAATGTTAACTTGCGGTAAGCTTGTTGACCTCACAAAGAAAGAATCTCTCTGATCTCTTTCTCATGGACCTGTTACAACTAACGAGCAAATTATGAAACTAGGCTCACCTTTTTGATTGTTTCAGTTATTCAGTTATTCTCGACTTGAGGTTTTCACATATGGGCGACCAAGGTAAGTTCGCTGTCCTCCTGGCTACACCTGGATATCTTTATCAATTTAATCCCCAAACTTACCATGAGCTTATTTGTCTTGTTAACTTGCGTGTGGGAAACCATTCAAATTTAGCGTCACGCTTCTTCCACTATCAATTCAAGCTCTCCAATCTCCATTCATGTCTACGAAGTATGATTATGAAGTCTCTATCTAACCAAAATTTTACCTTTTCTCTTTTAAGTTTTATAATCAACTTAATTTTTAGAGAATTTTGATCATAAAAAACTTTTTGGTTATTTTACCGACTTTTTCTTTTTCTTATAGATTAGATTATAGGAATTTGTGAGTGAACAGAAAAATTCTTAACTAATACTAAAAACTTCTAATGAATTTTTTATAAAAAAAATTAGTACAACGGAGCGAATTTATACCCAATTCTCAATTCTCTAATGACAGTAATGAAAAGTCTTCAATTTAGTTAATTCTTAACTAATTAATATTTACAGCTAAGTAAAAGTAATTAATTAAAATAAATATATATGTGTATTTGAAATCCTCAAGTCATGTAGGAGGCATGGGAGTTCTTTCTTTACACTTTTTTGCTTCTGCAAAGCATTCCTTCAACAGCACTGTGCCTTGATTTCAATCAACCAAACTTCTATTAATCTACATTCATCTTTCCCGGCTGATGTAGATATTAATTTTCATTTAAAATTAAATTGACTTTTGCATGATTAATGATTAGAATTGAATAATTATAAATTTGTAACAAAATGATGAAATATGCATAATTGATATGAACGCAAACGGCTAAGTCCAAAAAGCAAGTTGACAAAGGAAATAACTAGAATACAAGTCCCTAATCAAGGTGACAGGTTTAGTTACGACTAATTGTAAGTGGCAGCATAGCGATTGACAAAAGCCAAGGCAGTGCTTGTCATATGTATACAACTTTCACAATTTGTTTCCTCACAGTAGTTTTGACATTCCCATCACGGTTTTTCCATAGAAGTCATCCATGCAAGTATCCCCATCAGTCAAAAGCTGCGCTTACACATGTTTCCGTATTTAGGGGTAAGCAAATGCAAATTGAATTGAAAAATCAAATCAAATCGAAATAAATTCAGTTTTTTCAATTCGGTTAATTCAATTTTTTGGATAGTTCGGTTATTAAAGTTAATTCGATTCAGTTTCAATTAAGAAATTTTTTAACCAAACTAATCGAACTTGAATAAGGTATAATAAGGTTTTCACATGAAAAATAATCATAAATTATTTATTGTTGTTTTTATTTATATTTTTTAATTATTTATTATTTATATGAGTATTCATCTTATTTATTTTAATTTTTTATCATCATTTTTAATATTTTTATAATATTAATTTATAAAAAAATACAATGTAAATAAATATACATAAACAAAAAAAAGAAAATTTTCAAATTCAATTTTCAAAAACCAAACTGAATTAATTAAATTTATTCAATTTCAATTAATTCAATTATTTATGAAATTTGATTCGATTTTGATTATTTTTAAATATAAATTCAGTTAATTCGATTATTAAATATCCTAAATTAAACTAACCAAAATAACCATTTACTCTACTTTATCGGTATCACTCATTCGAAGGCCAAAACTATAGCCTCCGGCATCCAGATCCATTTCACCAATAGCCCTTTTCAGCTTAGCAAGTGATCCCTTTACTTCTTCCACGCAATCACGCATGGCTGCAGTCTATTTGGGCTTTAGACCCTGGCTGTTGGAGAGTTCTATACGATCGTTGTTGAAGTAGAACGTGCGGTGTCAAGCGTGACCGAGAGCGCAGTGCTGGCTTGGACTTTTGATGCGTAGCGCTAGAGAAAGTGATGAAACACAGGTCAGGGTAGGTCGTGGCACCGCATGAGGCTCTGATGAACTCCGTGTTTGTTTCAGTACTAAGGATTTTCCTAGCTGCTATGCATGAGTTTAGGAGAGTTGAAACATGAAACTGAATAAGGACGAGAAAAAGAGCTGCTATTGAAAAGTGTAAGCTTGCCATCTCTCTCTTCTTCTCTGTAGAATGAGTTTTAATCGATGACTTTATGTAAGAGAAAGATGTCATCAATTCATAGCCCGAAAAAAAAAAAGGGATATCAATCTATAAACACCAAAGACGACCATAGTTCCAAAAGAAAGAGCCAAGTTTAAACCCTTGATGAGGTATTTTCATCGTTAAACATTTAAACTAAGTTTTATCTATATTAATTTGGTCATTCGAAACAATAATGGGGAAAGTAGTTAATTTGAAGTTCTGCCAGCATATATATATCTTAATTAAGCACGATATGTTTCAGCTCTTAAAAAATGGACAGGTCTTTCTTTTGAAACTAATTTAAGAAATTAATATAGTTTTATCTATTTTTTAACTAGTGTTTCATCCAAAAAAACCTAAAAAATAGCTGGAAACGTGCTAATAGGCCCTATAGAACCATATTAAGCAACATATAATAGTTAATTAAAGGCTTACAATTAACAGCGTCCACTGAACCACCAATAGTGCCAGAATTTGGCAATTAAAATACGCCCAAAGGAATTTCTTTGTCAAAGACGAAAGCAAGACATATTCTATCCTCATGGACCCTCACCTAGACATTTACATATTTGTCAATTCATTCTTAAGAGAAAACGTGCAAAACTTTGGTTGGTTATTGTCATTATAATTAATATACTCAAAGAGAATAATGACAGATCGCACGCTTAATTCATAGAAATTGCGATCATTGTTGGAAAATTATAAGTGAAGATAATGTTCTTCGCAGAGGCTACAACTAGAAGAAGACAAGAATGATGGAGAAATGTCTTTACTTTTTTTATTCCAATTTCTTTTTCAAAACAATGTATATCACAATTAATTATTTCATTTTCTCACCACATTGTCATTTCTATTTAATTTGTTAAATGTGAGTTTTTTTTTTTTTTGGATTGACATTGCAATCTCAATGTAATGCTAGATCGGAGCTCATCAATGAAAATTAGGTGTAAATGAGAATAGGGAAATAAAAGATAGAAAGAGCGTTTTAATATTGTGCAAAATTAAGATTAGAGTGATAGTAAACGGGTGATTACAATTAGTGACATTTCTTTGGTCTATATATATCTTGTTTGCCAAATATATAGTATAAAAGATTAAATAATAATAAGTTGAGCTATCATTATCTATTTGAGTGGTGAAATCCTTCCGTAAATTGTATTATTATTTTCCTTCATAGTTTGATTTGATGTGTTACTACAAGTCTTTTATCTTTTAAGATATAAGACTTGTTATGGTATGTAAGTTATGTTGAGTTAATAAACTCATTTTTTTTAAAAAAAATTAAAAATTAATGAAAGATGAAGAGTTTTACAATTGACTTAATTGAACCAATAATCAAAGTTCATGCTTATGATTACTTGAACATTTTTTATGAAAATCTTATGTTTTTAATAATTAAATTTTAAAAAATTAGTATATATATATGGAAAAAAATATCTCTGACTATTTGAATAGAAGAGGACTTTTTATCATTTTAGCCAACGAAATTGTAATACAAATAGCACACATATGCCAAAGCGTTAAACAGTCACATTTTTTGTGAATAAATCATAAATCTTATTAATCTTAACAAACAGTACAAAAATATAAAGCATCTCAATGTAACAACACTAATCACTCGATCTGATATATCGCCAAAAAGCAACAAAATCGAAGAAATTAAGCTGCTAACAGATAAAGTGACTTGGCTTTGGTATTTCTCGTACGTTTTGGTTTAACCCTGCAAGTGTCAAGCCCTGAACAATATTGTTATTATTATTATTATTAAAACTTCCCATTTGTATTTGATGAACTCAATTATTCAATCCCAAAAGTCATGCAAATTTAGCCCAAAAATCAATTTACTTGAGGAAAGATTATCAATCAGTCCATAAGCAAAAAGATTCCGAACAAGAATTTGCAAAATTTTAGCCACCTATACCCAGCAAAAAACATATGAATAGGAAATGAAATAGAAACTATATATCAAGGCAAAACCTCTCTCAAAATGCATAACAGGTCCGCTATATACGATTAATGAGTGGCAGCAGCATAGCGGTTGACAAAAGCCAAAGCAATGCTCGTCAAATGTGCAACCTTCACTACTTGTCTCCTCACTGTCTTGAAATCTCGTTTCATGGCTTCCCTGGAGAAGCCACCCATGCAGGTATCATCATTAGTTAAAGCTGCACTCACCCATGTTTGTATATCACTCATTCCACGACGAAAATCGTCGCCTCGTCGAGGCGGACTCATTGCACTAACAGAGTCTTTTAGCTCATCGACAGAGTCACCTAGTTGTTCCACGCAATCACGCAGGGCTGCAGCCTCACTGCGCTTTAGGCCGCGGTGTTTGGAGAGATTTATAAATGCTTTCGTAGTAGAACGAGTGGCGTTAAATGCCACGGAGAGTGCAGTGGAGGCTAACAACCTGGGGCTACCTCGGATTCTGGTTGTATATCTGGAGAAGGTGGTGAAACACAAGTTTGGATAGAGAGTAGCACGGCAAGAGGTTCTGATAAATCGGGTGTTTCTTCCACTAGGATGAATTGCTGCAGCCGCTAAGCATAAGTTCAGATTAATAGTGAGCTGAATGAGGATGACAAGAGCAGTTATTGAAAAGTATGAAGCAGCTGCCATCTTTCTCTTGGTGGAAGCTTGTTGATGGACGGATCTCAATTTATAGAAAATGGTGGACCGTGTGCCTGTGAAATGATTCCGCAAAAAGTGCTAGAAGTACTTTTAGGAATAACTAAGAAAATATTACTATTATTTTCTTCTTACGATCATATACAATGTTGTTGCGTACGAATTAATTTGTTTGTTTGTTTAAACGAAGACCTTAGTTTTAGAAATTAGTTCATATCTACAAGTTTTTCATCAACAATTCAGGGAGAGAAAGGCTGGACCTGTGCTCATTGACCCCTATATAATTTATTGGACATACATTTTAAAATCAATCAATGACAGTTAGATAATGAAAACAACACCTCATCCGCTAACCAAACTGCAGGAGTTTGAAATAGAAAAGGTGATTTCCCTGTCTACAGTATTCTGTTCTGAAGCATATTGGCAAAGAGAGAACGAACGTGCTTTCACAACATCATCCCTATTACCAACAACAACAACATAGTCAATGGCCTGCATATTCCGCTACAATTAAGATCTCTCACACCATACAAGCTGATCAATCTAACCTCTGCGGAAGTTTCAATCCCCAAACAATACCAATATCAACAAAAATCACACCCAAGGCAAAAAATTATACTAGGACATTTAAGAATAACAATTAAGAGAACAACGAAAGATCA
Organism: Theobroma grandiflorum; assembly: GCA_036013995.1. Classification (NCBI taxonomy): domain Eukaryota; kingdom Viridiplantae; phylum Streptophyta; class Magnoliopsida; order Malvales; family Malvaceae; genus Theobroma; species Theobroma grandiflorum. The sequence goes on along the minus strand of CP142131.1, from coordinate 3,833,876 downwards.
TAATGGTCATGCACTATAAACCAATGATTAAGGAAATTACTGAAGCCAATGTTTATCAATTTGAGGATGGGAAGAATTTATAGAAATCCTTATATTCTATGTCTTCTGATTTCTTTTTAGTTCAAAATTGAGATTGATGAATACATGTAGCGAACTAGTGATAGATAAATACAAAATTTCACAGATATCACAATCCCTTCCTCCTTGACATCAAATGAAAAACCACCTAAATGAGACATATGATTTCTTTTTAATCCATCAATTTGTTTTTTTTTTTTTGTTCACTCTGTTTTTTTGTAATTTCTTGATTATTATTAGGCATAATGTTAAAAAAGTTATCTACACTTTTCAACAAAATTCAAATAAAGCTTTTTCTTTTCTATTATGTTCAATTAAACTCTTATACTTTCATTTTGGATTAAATATGCTTTTAAGACCAGTGGTTGACTTAATAAAAATACTACTTGTCATTTTACAGTGACATGGAAGGTGAAAAATACAAACATAATCATGTAATCATGTTACATGTTACATGATATAAATTATTATTTTTAATTATTTAATTAACTACATTATTGTTATTCTATTCTATTTTTAATTTTTATTTCATAATTGTTTACAATTAATCTATGTTTTATTTATTGCTTAAATAGTTTTTTAAAAAATTTCATTTTAAGAGATTTTGAGTTTTAGTTTATTTAATTGTTTAATTTACTAAATTATTTTTTATGTGATTATATAATTATTTAGAATTAACGTATATTTATTTAATTTACCTACCAAATCAAACGAAATCACATTTCATAAATCATATTTGATTTCACTCTTCATTTTAATTTCATAATCTATCTTTACTTTTATTTATCGCTTAATTTACCCAACAAGCTCTGCGAATCAACAAAAAGGGTTTAGGCCGAATCTATTGGGCCTACCCACCAACAGCCCGCTCCCGTTTCCTTCTCAAAGCCTGACCGTCATTTTCTCTCCCATTCGCCGCCTATCCTTCCTTTGAAAAACCTAAAATTTATGGTTGAAGTTTTGGGTTCCAGTGTGTGGTTGGAATTTGGATGATGTTGTGAACTCTTGGATTTTTTGTAGGTGAGTTTTTTAAATGTTTCGTATGCTCGCTTATGTGACTTTGTTGTGGGCATCCCTGAATTAATCCATGTTCAAGAATGGCACACTCCTAACAGTTTGATAAATACTTGGGCTTTTGTAGTGTCATTGATGAATACACCAACAGTTTTTGATTTAGTTTCCGCATTGCTGCATTGAGATTCTGTACAATGAATCATAAACCATATTACAGAGATTGTCTGCAACTAAGAGTAACTCTTTCTTCTGCAATGCTGTATTAACAGATGAATTTAACACAGAAAACTGTGATAAAATCAATCTTAGCTCGTGCTAGAGCAACATTAATCCTATACCGGTCTATAACTCTTTCTTTGGACGGTAATCTTGGTAAAATTTAGAGGCACAGATCGCAGCTTTAAGGGAGGCTTTCCGTGTTCTGAAAGAGTTACATTATAGGATCACTATAAATTTGCTGTTAATTTACGGAGGCTTGGACAGTATACCATAAACTCACTTCCTACAACACTTGGTGATCATTTGTGAGCTATAGATCAATAAAGTTGATTCTTGTTTTCATTTAATTTGGCACAAACACCACATCTTAGCCTTCAGAACTGATTTATAGACTCTGAAACATTTCCAAACAATAGAATGCCATGAGTTGGATTACTATAAAGTTGATAAAGAAGCAATATTTCACCACCTGGTAGTAGGTGGGTGAAATATTGCTTTAGCAATTATTTATTAATATTATCATAGGTAGTCTTTCAAAGAAGAAATGATCATCATAGGTACAACCCTATTTATATGTTCCATTTTTCTTCCTTAGGCAGAGACACCGGGAGTTTTTTGATTCTTGCCAAGCAGTTATCTGCGGGCCTTGAATGCGGTAAATACCTAATTTTACTCCCAGGATTAAGCCGCTCCAGCCTGCAACACAACAGAACAAAGGAAAATATTACTAGTTCATTCTTAGAGAAGCATGCTCTAATCAAAGTTGTGCTCAAAGGCATTTCCAATCACCAACTGTGTGACTTCAGCGTTTTTCTTAGATATTCATAGGTGATTGTGACGATATAATGTTTCTTTTAATTATAAAAAATTATGTGAAAACCGATAATCACATTATAAGTAAGATAAATAACCAACATTGCAAAATAACTTACTGATAGTTAAGGAGAAAATGATGAAGAAAAATAGCGATTTCAAGCTTGGCAAGATCATTTCCAGGGCACAATCTGCTTCCTGCTCCAAAGGGAAGGAAAGTCCCTGCTTTGGCAGCATAATCCTGCACAGGTTTTTAAATTTGTACAATCAATAAATAATATGTTGTGCTTATGGCTGATGCAATACATAAAGAGAAAAGCATTAATTTAAATAAGTATGAAAGCGCTCTAAAACTTACATCCCAGCGAGAAGGATTAAATTCTTTTGGATTTGGATAAATCTCAGGATCCAAGTGAACGCTTCTGAACCAGGTTAGAACTTTCCAGCCCTTGGGAATGGTGTAACCTGCAACAAGATCAGTAATGTATGGTCTTGCAGCATATCATAAACTGACCTAAATTAAGAAATTCTATAACATTGTTGAGAAAAGAAAAAGAAATTCTAGAACATCAAATTACCGCTTATATTGACATCTGTTATTGCCTCGCGGAAGACCATCAGTGAGAATGTTACCAAGCGAAGCGTCTCATCAATCACCTTCAGCAATCAAATTAACGAGTGAAAGGAAAAGTTCCAAATTATACTCAACATCGAACAATCTCAGTCCAAGCCATAAAATTCACTAAATATAACAAAGAGGTACCTTAGAAAGATAATCCATTTCTCGAATATCCTTAAGCGATAAACCCTTCTGTGTTGGTGGCCTTTTCTTAATGATCCTCTCCTGCTCCGCCTGTAACATTGTCAAGTCTAATGAAGAAACAGCAAACAAAAGTTCTAATAATACTCAAGAAAGTAAATTAACTAATAACAAGTTTACAACATCTAAATTATGTTACCTTTGCTTTCTCTAGGAATTCCGGGTGTCGTTGCAGGAAAATAGTGGCCCACATTATAGTATGACCAGAAGATTCATGGCCTGCATTCAGGTACATTAACATAATATCAATGATTTCCTCGTCATCCAATGTTTCACCTTTCTCGTCTTTGACATCTATCAGGGCATCCAACATGTCTTTCTTCTTGGTTGAGTTATTCACCTTCTTCTGCTTTCTGCGCCTATTCACTATGGATTGAAACACTGCCACTAGGTTTTTCCGAGCCTGAAGGAAAGAAAATCCAGTTCTATCCCTCGTTAACGTACGATAATCATTTTCGCATGCTAGAAAAAGAAGCAAGAAAATCTCACCTTGAGGGCTTTGTGGTAAGCAAATCCCGGGATATTGATGGCCATGGCTCTAACACCATAGTTGAGTGTTGTGTACTCCCTTTCCAAGGCTTCCATTTCCTCTTCACTTTCTGAGCTAAGGAAAATATACATTATTATCCTAAAAGTGAGCCTTCGGAGTTCCGTTAAGAATTCAATTTCTCCCATGTTGGACCATTTGTCCAAGGCGGATATCACATTCTCTTCAATGTATTGGATGTACAATGACAGTGCTTCATGGCCATTGACAGGAGCTGCAGTTAAACGGCGGAGGCGCTTGTGTTCTTCATAAGAAATGCCAATAAATGATTTCTTTCCAATGAGCTCCACTGTGGCAGTAGGCCATCCAGGCTTAAATGCATCATCATCATTCAACACTCTCTTACATGTTTCAGGCATTGTAACAATTACACTTGGGTTCCCAAACATGAAGGCCTTGTAGATTCCAATGTGTCCGAACCTGCATTGTTTGTTCGATTACACAGCAAAAGTTATTAGCACATTGGGAAATGAGCTCGTGCATCAATGAAGTTCTCATAAAAATGTAGAGAAAAGCCAAAGTTTTTGAGAGTTAAGAGTATACATTTATAAAAAATAAAATAAAAATTTATTTATTCATGTTTGATTATTCAGAAAAAATACATATTTTATGAATTAATTCATTACTTTATAGCATTATCAAAAACATGCAAGTCCCTAAAGTTATTCAAGTTTGCACAGATACCGTTAGCCCAGGGTGTTTTCCTTTTATGACCGTGATAGCTATACATGTTGGCTTGTAAATTGTAAGTGTTAAGGGAAGAGAGAAATGCTTAAAATTTACCAGCTCTCTGATCGAAAAGGAAGTTGTTTGTTTGCAAGCGAAAAGGAAAACAGACGCTCTGTGTTTGTGTTTGCAAACGTACAACATATCAACGCCAAGTTATTGCAGAAAAACACATGTCTAGGATAGTGAAGTAGACTGTGTTGATATTCGGGTTTAGCAAATAGCAGTAATAGTAGGCGACAAGAGAGCCAACTGCCCATTCCTCAGACTTGAAGTCGTGGGTCCAGAAACAAAGTTCGAGCTCAACTCACTTGGTGCCAAAAACATGTATTTGTGCTGAAAACTGAAAACTGAAAGTTGGCATAGGATTTGCTAAGATGAACGGTGAAGGTTTGGAGTATTCCATCACAGACTATCGAGCTGGGCCTCGGTCATATCCTGGATGCTCCTCATGACACTAGCTACTATGCATCTATGATAAATTGATCATGTTATACAAAGTACTAGTACTCCATTTAAATTGCCAAAGGCCAAAGCCAACGTTAAAGAAAACACTTAATAGACGCAACGTATTACTGTAATAAAAGAAAACACTTATGTGGCAGCAAAAATGACAAAAGAGGCCAGCCTCTCTCCCCCTATGGACTCAATCAAAGTATGAAACTTATTGCCCTGAGATGACGCTCAGATACAAACAGTTGGCCGCTCCATTTTGAACCACTTCCCTACTTTAAACGATCCTCCACCCCAAGAAATTCTATTTGGGTTTTCGTTTCCCTGTCCAATCTACAATTTTAGCTGGTGGGGATAGCTATTGCCAGAGAGACTAGAGCATAGAGATTGAAATTCCTGTATGTACATCAATACAGACATACACTGTTTTGGGGGCACATCAACTTGTATTTAGATACCTATAGAAACTTGAAGAGAGAGAGAGAGAGAGCGGCGAGGGAAAGTACCTGGAAACGAAAGAACGGATGAAAGAATCAGGATCGTCGGACTTGAAGGCTCGCAGAAAAGACCACATGTTGCCAATAAAAGGCCAACCCAAATCCCCTGGCGGCAGAGAGTACTGCTTATCACCCAACTGGGATTCATACAGCCACCAATTCACTCTCTCCAGAACCCATTTTACAGAAGCCCAGCCAGCCAATATTGCTAAGAGGACCATCCATATCGACCCCATATCCATTACAGGTGCTGCACAGCTTTAACACCGATATTTGTGTATCAAACTTGAGACTACTCTCAAGGATGTGAGTCTTTCTCTATCGTACGTTCTCAATGGCTATTAGAGCCACTATTTATAATAGACTATCTCTGAAAGTGATAAAGTTGAAATTGAGGGCAGCATTTAGAGCATTTAAGGGCAGTGACACAGAGAAAGGAAAGCAAGATCAGAAACCATACTAATAGAAGGCAAATGGGGAAAGCAAGCTGGAGTTGCATTAACTTTCTATATTAAAGGACCTAGGAAATAGAAAAAGACAGGAGGGGCTTGCCTGCGTTATCTGCTCTTTTGTCGTTTCTATATGGGATTTGATTCTCTTTAAGAGGCTTCTCTCTCCTTACTAAACCATATTCAAAATGAATTGATTAATATATATTTGCTATTATTCGAAATTAATATACAAACATGCTACTATCATAGAACGAATTAATTAGCATTTCTAAGTATGCGTTTAAAATAAATACTATACGATACGATCATTCCTTCCCCTATAAATTTGAGCTAAAATTCTTTCATTAGCATTGCATAAAATTTTAGGAAAGGAAACTTTATTTCTTCATCATTTCTGCCTTCTTTAAAATGAAAATTAATTTAATCTTTTACTAAATTCCTTTTTTTCATTTTTGAAAGTCAGAGTGCCAGGGTCGATCTTTGGATAAGGTCACCCAAGTAAAGGCTTTAGGTCTCAAATTTAAAAATTTTTTATATTTTTATAATATATTATAATTAATTATATAAAAATTAAATAATTAATAAAATATTTACATATTCGTTAATGGTTAATAAATATTTATTTTCTCTCACTTCCATATTCTTATTAATTCTGAACTAATTATTTCATTTTCTATTAAAAATATGTAAAAGTCAAAAATAATTAACAAAATGACATATTTTCTCATTTATCAAATTATGTATATAATAAATCTCTATTTTTTTATCACTTCTAAATTCTTATAATGTTATTAATTCTCAACTATTTCTCCTATTTCCAATCAACTAATAGTAATATCTATTTAATAATTTTCAACCATTATTTTTTTCTCATCTAATTTTCCTATTCCAATCAAATAAAGTAATATGTATTTAGAATCTTTAACAGTTATTTTTTTATATATAAAACTAATTATTTTTATCAATTTATAATATTCACTTTTAAATTTTTCTTTACTCATTTGCTCTTTCACTTTTTCTTCCTTTAACTTCAGTGTTCCTCCAAAAAATACGTAAGAAGTTTGTTATATTATAATCTTCATAAAACAGTGAGCCTCATTTGTGGTTTACAATAAACATTCAATAATTAGGTACTATTATTTTAATTTTTACATATTTTTTATTTTAATTTAACATTTATATTATATTGTTATATTGTCTTTATTTTATGTGATAGTTGATTCATTTAAATTAAAAATTTTGATTATTGATTTTATATTAACTATTTAAAAAATATAAGATAATTATAATAACTAAATATTTTTTGTACTTTATAATAAATATTTGAATATGTCAAATTGAAAATATGAATTTGGTTATTCAAAGCTTAAAAAAGAAAAATCAAAAGTTTAATACAATCTCAAAATGAGCACATGATAATTTTTTTACAAGTAATAAAGACAGTGAATAATAAATTATTAAAGAAATATTAGAAAATTTTTATTATAAAATTTTAATTATAAATTTTTCATCTCCAAAAATAAAAAGAATAAAATTTTAATAAATTTTTTTCTTAATTTCAATAAAAAAAAGCTTCATTTGGATATTTTATTTTAAATTTTTAAAATTATTAAGCCGCTGCTACAAAGTGTTCATTTCAAATAAGAGAACATCGTCTCATAAAATGCCTGTGTATATCACAAAGGGCACCTTCATTTTTTTTTTTTCCTTCCTTTCTTCTTTCATGCTCTCGTTAAGTATGAAGAAATAAATAGGCGTTCTAGACACAGTGCAAGTGTTGAACCACAAAAAATTGGTAAAAGGCACAAGGGCCACGAGATTGTTAAGGCAAATCAAATGTCCCTTAAAGTTAGTACAGAAGAAGGAATTGGTGGAAGTTTAGATTAGATCCTTCTTTGATCATGTCTGTCCCTGAGACCTTTGATCGCTACAGAAACGCAACGCAACGACGTTCCTGTCATCGGTTGGCCATACAAAAAAAGAGACAGAGAAGACGTCTCTCCAACCTTCAAATTTTAAATTCACTGCCTTTTGGATTTTTGCATTCTTCTCTTGTACGTGGACAGTTACATTGCTTAAATCATTTCTTCTTCTTTGGACCTGAAAAAAAGAGAAATTTTATTCAAAGAAGAGAGAACAATCCCAACCCCTGCCATGACCAAGTAACAACATCATCGGTTATGACCAAACATATTATGCAGCCATCAGAGAATGAGGCCGAAAGATTATCTTTAGTGGGCTAGGCAGTTGGACCTTACTGGGCTTCAACTGGCTGGGCCCACTCCTCTCTTCTCTTCCTTATCAGCTCAGCGGCCTCTTCTTTTTTTCGTCACTCTGAGCCGGCCTTTTCACCTATATGGGCTGCCCCCTTCCTTTCTCTTTTCCCTTTTTAATGGGCCGCCCTTTTTCATTTTTTGCTTAATTGTTAAAACGACGTATTTTTTGCCCCTTTTTTCTTCACCCCTTGGAGGAGCGCCTCTCTCTCTCTCCCTAGAAAATCCTTGAAAACCTTTCTTTGGCCGCTCCTGCCATCGCCGGCAGCCTGTAGACCCCCTTCTCTTCCTCTTTTCCTTCCCCGTTTTACCCATCGAAAACCCTCAAACACTCCCTAGAAATCCAACCCGAACCCAAATCTTCCCTTCTCTTCCTCTCTACCTACACTAGCACTAAAGGCTCGTTTGTTTTCTGCATTTTCTTCTTCTCTGTTTTTGTCTTTTTTTTCTTTGTTGTTTCTAGTGATTCTGTGTGTTTTTTGGCTGCTGCTTTATAGGATTTTTTTTTGTAGGGTTTTTCCGCTTTGATTTTTGGCGTTTGTCCGTTTCTTTTTTCTTTGTCTCCGTTTTTCCTATTTTCAGATTTGTTATGATTTTTGTTTTTGTTCATTCTTTTTTTCTCTGTTAAACCGGTTCTGGAAACCGTAAACCGGTCTTTGGAAACACTAATTTTCGAAAACCCTACAACCGGGTTTTTTCGAAACCCAAGTGGTACGAACGAAAGACTTAGGAGGCCCCGTTTAAATTAAGAGCCCAAAGGAGGACTGAAATTCCAAGATATATCTGTTTTCTTAGATAAAAAATCGAAATTAAAGAAGGAAAGGTGATAAGTAATATATCCAATTCTCGATTGATTATCCAAAAAAGAGAAAAAAAATTTCCAATATGAAAGCGCCGGCATCAGCCTCTTGGAAAGCCCCTCTCAAGTTCAGGATGTAAGCTCCCCCTCCTCCTCCTCCTTTTCCCCATTCCTTCTTTCCATCTAGGTTTACTTCTAATACTTTTAATGCCTCGAGTCTTCATTCTTATTAGCATAAAAAGGTTGATCGCTAATTTTTTTTTACTCAAAGGCCTACAGCTGAAAATTTAGTACCCATTCGGCTGGACATCGAAGTGGATGGGCAGCGCTATAAAGACGCGTTTACTTGGAACCCTAATGGTATGACCTTAAGTATCGTTTCTTATGAATTCAAGAAACTTCTTGGAATTTTTAGATGTAATTTGCTAACCAAACATGTTCTCTGTGTGTGTGTGCGTATACATATAATTATGTGTATATAAAGATCCAGATTCGGAGGTGGTGATGTTTGCCAGAAGGACCGTGAAGGACTTGAAGCTTGCCCCTGGTTTCATTCCGCAAATTGTTCAATCCATTCAGGTAACTATCAATTGTCAACAATAATAATTGACACTTTAAAGCCATTCTGTAGTGTTGAATTTAACATTCTCCTATTCTTCACTCTGCGTATCATTTATTAGTCACAGCTCGCCGACTTTCGATCTTATGAAGGCCAAGATATGTATGCCGGTGACAAGATTGTTCCAATTAAGGTTTGCCTTTCATTAATAAAATACCAACAACACACACACACACACACACACACACACACACACACACACACACACATATTGCCAATTTCCTTTTATGAATTTCGAGGACCTACTTACCCATCGCTTGGACTTTATCAGCTTGACCTTCGAGTCAATCATACTGCTATCAGGGATCAATTTTTATGGGTAAGAATGTAGAAGTGTTTTATATCATATTATATGCTTCCAAGTTGCAAATTCTTCCCATGTTTACTCATGCTTGTTCATCCTTTATCTTTACATTCTATGTCAATCGGATGCTTGAATGTAGTTATCCTAATTTGTTTTAGGACTTGAACAACTTTGAAAGTGATCCAGAGGAATTTTCTCGAACTCTATGCAAAGATTTAGGCATTGAAGACCCTGAAGTTGGGGTAAGTAGTATGTTCTTAGAAGTATACCAGTAACATATTCTTCCTACCAAACAGGATGAGAAACAGTTACCACACAGTATTTTTCTTTTCAACACTGTTTCCTGTTCTGTTTCTGTTCCTTTAAAATATTTAATATGTATACCATTTCTTTATTCTTTGCAGCCTGCAATTGCCTATGCAATTAGGGAGCAACTTTATGAGGTAGCTATCATGTGTTTATAAAATCTTATGTTGTATGGCATATTGGTTATTTCGTTTGAGTCGTTTATCACTGTAGTGCTATGCATTTTAGATTGCAATTCAAAATGTAACTTCAGCAAGAGAGAACAGAATAAGCAAGAAGGGTCGCCGGGGTGCTGAACATTTCCCTCCCAGGTTTTTGTGTTGTTTGCTTATAATATAGTCAGAAATAGGGGGAAGAAACTTCTTTTTTTCATCAGAATGGTTTAATACTTTAATTTAAGCAGTTTTCTCCCCTTTTTCTTACTACATTTATTTTGTCTAGGCATGTCAGACCTCATTGTTTTATGTATGTTGATGACATTACTCTCTGTTTTTCCTCTCTCACAGTAAAGCAGGTGGTGCTGCACTGGATTTGATAAAGTTATTCAGTTTCAGATCAAGTGTGGTTCGGTAGGCCCTTTAAATAAATCTTGTGCAGAAAATTCTTTTGTAATGAGCCTTGAAAATTTGTTCACGGTCTGGAATTTTGTATTTAGGGGGTAGGATTTGGATTTTAAAATCTAAGATTTCAAATTACTTCTTCTGGTATGTAGTTGTTAAAGCCAACAATTAGGATTTCTTACATGCTCCCATATTAGAGAACATCCCGAATTTATGATAGGTTGAAATTTTGAAATCAAACCTAGATTCATTAAAACAAAGAATTTGAAATCAACATTATTGAAGTTTATAAAGTTTAAATCCAAATCCATATTCAAATTTAGGTTGCCAACCCAACCTTTGATTTTGTTGTCATGGTGGTTTAGAAATTGCATGAAAGCTGCATGTCAAAGCGAAATGACCTTGAGACTTACCCCCAACAAGTTTAGGATCTAAGTCTCTTGAATTTTAAAGCATTTTTTAATTGATTTTCTTCAAAGCAAGTTAGTGAGCTTTTCTATAACCAATTTGCTCATTACTTACATCACAACAGAGCGAATGTAACATTGCTCTCCATATGAGTTGCGCGTTGCTTTTCCTATAATGGTATAACTACATTCAGTTTGTTTGATCTCTGATCTCTATGCTGTGTCACTTTATTGGAAAATTTCATGAGAGAGATACTTATGGGTTTGCCCTTTGTTTCTGATGTATCAGGAAAAAAAAGGAGTGGGGTTATTATAAACCCACTCTGGATCTTTTATCAAATGAGGACGTGGATGCCCTTGAAGCCAAAGAAGAGAGGAGCGGTCGGTAAATAAACATAGTTTATAGGATGCTTGTGGGTTTCTTTCTTTCTAAACAACATACATTTTGGAAGGCAGATTTTGGTGGTTATGTAGATTATTGCAGCTTAGTTATAGAGTCATATTTCCTTTCTTACTTTATGTGAGTTTAACCAAGGATACAACAGTTAGATTTGTAGTCCACCAAGATAGATTTCTGTTATTTTGTAACATTACAAATTCATTATAATACTTTTGTAATTTATCTGTGACCGTATAAATGGTATTCCAAAAATGATATGTGCATTACAAACATGATCAAAATCCAGGTTTCCTATAATTATCTAAATCCTCATTTCCTTTTCAGTAACTACACACTCTCATGTTAGTTAATTACAAAAAGAAACGTATGACCCAAAATAGTCGAGGTCAAGCTCAGGTTCTTCACACGGCTTTTAGACTTTCAGTTAAGAACTGAGCCTGACTTGGCTTATTGGAACTGCCGGTTGAAAAGAGGCTGTCGTCCCTCGTATTTAAAGATTAATGTTAAGATAGATTGAGCACATAAAACACACGTATTCTACATGATCCGTTCGACAACATGAATTTGGATTAATGCGTTCGACTTAGAGACCCAAATTAAAAAATTCACTATTTAAATTAATCAAGTTATAAGAATTTAAATTTGAATACATAATTCATGATAAATCTTATTAGAAGTTTAAATGCGTATATGTGAATATTATTTTGACTAAATATCTAAATAAGCTTTTGAATTATATCAAAAAAATCAATTTAATCTTTATTTTTTTATTGCATTCAGATAAGCCCTTGAACTTTTATTTCAAGTCAAATAAACCCTTCTCTCTAACTATTGATTAATTTTCATTAGTCAACAATACATGTGATTCTTTTATATTATGTCATAGGTTATGTGGAAGATGACGTGGCATTAAATATTATTGATTAGGATTTATGCGCTTATGTTTTTATCTATTTACTCAATCCTAATCAATAATATTTAATGTTATATCATCTGCCACGTAGTAAATGATATGATATAAAAATATCATATTTACTTTTGATTAATGAAAATTAGTCAACTGTTAGAGAGAAGAGATTATTTAACCCGAAATAAAGGTTCACGGACTTATTTGAACAAAATGAAAGGATAGGGGCTGAATTGATTTTTTTTGACATAGTTCAAGAGCTTATTTGAGTATTTAACTTGATATTTGACACAAAAACTTTATAAAAAATCATTCGAATATGCACACAAATTATAAAACCCAAGAAAAAAAAAGTGAAATTCAATTTGATACAGAATAATAACAATAACAATAACAATTCAATTTGTAAAGAACGATTGGAAGCAATCCATATAAATATATATATTGCTTCCATTATTCAAAACAAACCTTCTTCAATTTATTTCCAAGAAAAAAAAGAGAAAAATTCAATCTACTACAGAATAATAACAATTCAATTGGACGCAATCTATATATATATATATATATATATATATTGCTTCCATTATTCAAAACAAACCTTCAATTTATTTCCAAGAAGCAAATTAACGCCTAATTAGGTTAATTCTTCTGAGCCAGGGCAAAGCTCTTAACAAGGGTTAATGCATTGCTTGTCAAATGTGCAACTTTAACAACGCGTCTCCTGACTCCACGCTTCACCTTGCTTCTGATGGCCATATTAGCCAATGCATTCATGCAGGTCTCCTCTTCATCCAATGCTGTGTTCACCCACATCTGAATATCGTTCATTTGAACCTGAAGATCAGAGCCTTCGGCACGGTCCATTTCCTTTATAGACTTTTGCAACTTCTGCACTGAATCACTTACATCGGCAATGCAATCCACCATGGCTGCAGCTTCATTAGGTCTCAAGCCGTGCACTTTTGACGTATGGGCTAGCAACTTTGAAGTCGCTTTGGCAGCGAAGAAGGTCGTGTTGAGAGCTGCATGAGCTAATAGCTTGGGGTCGGCTTTGATTTTGCTTGCATGGCGTGCCAGAGATTTAAGGCACAACTTAGGATAAGTTGTGGCCCTGCAAGAATTTTTTATATACTCTTGGTTTGTAAGATATTCATTGCTATGATATTTTCTGGAGGCTGAGCATGTGTTAAAGTAGGAGGAGAATTGCAGAGCAATAAGCAGAATTATTAAAACATGGATTGAAAATGTTCTTGCCATTTCTCAATTTTTTTGTGTATTATGGGGTAGTTTAATGAATTGGAGAGGGGAAGAGAAAATCCCAATTTATAGAAAATCCTTCCTCCCCTCCAAATTCTGAGAATTTGGGTTTCCTTACAGAGAAAGGCCTGTTTCAGAATATAGTAGCTAAGCAATAAAGATGACATGATAGCATTAATGATTCCAGAAATCCAAAATTTGTATTTCTACACTGTCTATCGCAATCCTAATTTAAGCTCTGTTCATGGAAGAGTTAATATATATTTATTTGCATGTCAATTGCCAGGAAAAGATTTTTACCAATCCATTTTTACATTAAAAACAATATTAATTTGAATTCTATTTATGATGTTACATTTGCAAAATGCAATGCATGTGTTTCTTTGTCTGGTTTTCTTTCATTAAACCCCAACAAGCGACTCCTTCCTTATTCTTGCAATGGGGTGACTTAAGTATCTGTTTCTCATTCTTCTGCTAATCTGAAGAACTCTCCTTTTCTGCTAATAGAAGGTGATTTATCAACGTTTGAAATGTATCAGATAAATAGTACTACTAGATTTTGCAGGTTCGATTTTGATCTGGGTCAGCCCAGATCATAATGTTTCTACTGTTTAGCCTTCATTTTTGTCCGGATAATTCAAGTATCTCTAGAAATTGCTATAATGATATTGTTTTCTGTTCAGGCAAATCATTGAAACTGTTCGCTTCCCTACATAACAAAGTGAAAAGAAAAATGGAAAATAAGGCTGCAATTTTGCTGTTTGAAAGAGAAACCAACTGTCATATCACTCAAATTTGAATTATGAAAATATTACCGGTTGGCCTTAAAAGCATGAGAATCCATGCCTCCACAAATCCTGTCTAGCTTTTACATCCTGACTGGACCCGCAATATGATATTTCCTGAGAGCACTAAAATATCTTATGCAATTTCTAAGGAAACCAAAGATCAAGCAGGGTAACAAACCATGTTTATATTTTGATTCATCAGTTAAGCTTTTGTTTGGACAGTCATGGCTTTGGGGGTGTAATTTTGGAAAAAGATTCAAAACTTTAGTTGGAATGTTTTGGACTTGTATGAAAAGAAACTAGATGATCCACAAACAACAATTTGCATGCGGCATGCAACTGCAAAATCAGGAAATCCATATCATTAGCCAACGGGTGCCTGGGGCTAAAGTAAACATCAAATCAATTATTAACTTTAGGATTAGACAAGAAGCTTCCCCAAAATCAGTCGATGTAGATGTTGCATCCATAGATACGGATTCATGGCCAAAATAATTTTACAAGATAATTAAGGGGAAAAGAAATGAGTTTGTAGATTATGACTGGCTTAAATTCCGTCTTCGATACTTTAATTCAACAATAATTGAGAATTTTGAGGTGGGAAAAGAGATTGAAAGCAGACCTTGATTTTTGACATTATAGTACATTTCCATAGCAGTCCACACACTAGAGTTCCATACTCCTTCGATTCAGTACAGAAATCAAGAAACAGTAATAAATGCAGTGCACAACACAATTAGCAATCTCCTGCTATCTTACAACTCTATCAACTTGTGCTTCTAAATTTACTTTGGGACGAAATTTTCTCATTGCCCTGTTTGAAAGCATACAACTCCCAAAGCAAATTGAACATGAAGCAACAGCTGCACAATTCTAAAACAGATTAAGATAAATCCTGTACATATTAATCTTCACTGCGTTACTGTAAGAAATTTAACTAAGGAGAAAGCAAACAAGGGCTTCCTTGAGTAACTTCTCCTCAAAACTTTCATGAGAAGTATTCCAGATGAAGAGAAATTAAGGTAAGTTACTTTCAGTTGAGGCGTAGTTGTTGATGAGAGCCAGGGAATTGCTTGTCAAATGTGCAATTTTAACAATTCGTTTTCTTACCATACTTTTTGCATACCCATTCATGGCCTTGCCTGCAAATCCATCCATGCAAGTATCCTCGTCTGTCAGCGCTGCGCTAACCCAGGTTTGAATATCACTCATTGTAAGGGAAAAATTTGAGCGTCTAATGTGACCAAGTTCCCCTATGGACTGTTGCAGCTCATCGACAGAGTCACCAATTACCTCAATGCAATCTGCCATGGCTGCAGCTTCCCTAGGCCTCAAACCATGGATTCTTGAGATCTTTATCATCAATCTTGAAGTTGATTTGCTGGCTTTGAGGGTTACATTGAGCGCAGTATGGACTAACAATCTGGGGCTGGTGTTAATTTTGCTTGCATAGATTGAGAGGGAGCGGTAGCACAATCTGGGGTAAGTTGTGGTGCTGCAAGAAGATTTGATGTACTCGATGTTTCTTTGCCTGTGAAATGGTGTATCAGCTGAGGTTAAGGCTGTGTAGGTAGTGAATTGAAGGATAATTAGCAGGATCGCCAGTCCATGGCGTGAAGATGAGCCTTCCATTCTCTCTCTTTCTCAGGATTGGTAGGATAGTTAAGGGCCGAATTTTATGATTTTAGAGAGGGAAAAGAATGGTCGATTTATAGAAAACCTTAAGTTTGTGGTTCCCACGAATGGGGAAGGAAAAGCCTGATTTTAAGGGGAAATAAAACTATAACGGGTAGGAAAGCATAGGCAAGAAAAGATGCCAAAGAAAACAATCAATATAGGTGGACAATGTACACTTCAAAGCTAAGCGTAAGTTTTTTGAATATCAGTACAACTGCAATTATAATCTTAACAGCTATGCCAAGAAGTGCAGAGAGTCGTTAAATTGTCTATGAAGTAAGAATTCATCTGCTTGAATCCTAGGATTAATGGACCCCAGTCCAAAACAAAAAAAGAAGAAGAAAAAAAAAAACCCTGCAAAATTAAAAAGCTGATGAGAGAATTTTCATATTTGTATCTTACCTGCCAATTTTCAGATATTTATTACTTTATGAATTTTGACTTCATCAAAGGAAAACAGGAAATTTGAAATATTTGAACACTTTAATTACTCTGAACATTTGAAAATCCAAATTAGGTCAACAAAGTAAAAGTGATACATGAAAAAAATTGGGTCCAATAACTGTTGAGCACGTAAACCAAACATAAGGCTGACAGTAAAGCAGCAAAGTTTGCAATTAATCATTAGCCTCAATCAAAAACCTTAATGAGTCTAATGACAGTGAATTGAGCATCAGTGCATAAACAACTAATTCTGATTCTGGCGAGGATTTGATCCTCATCCTCAAACCCTAGCCCTAGCATCACCTCGGAATTTCTGAGGTGGGAGTTTCAGACATGATCCTCCACGTCATCAATCAAACCTCAAACTAGTGATCAGCTAGAAGAAATAAAATTCAATCTAGGAGGTAAGGCCTGCCCTCAGAACCTCACCATCTAGCATTGTTTTAAACGATGATAAAATTAAAGGAACAAGACAAATATTGTATCAACGTCAGCACGCCATTTTTTTATTGAATCTGGAAGAACTGAAAAATCATGCACGCAATTAATTGAAAGTGGACTGACACGCCAAATGTCTTATTACCCTTTCTTATTCTATCTTTTTTAGAGTTTATGGCATTAGTGGCCTAACCTAAACTGATTGAGGTGTTATCTGAGGAAATTGAAGTTGGTGCAGATGAATGACACTCATTAATTTTAGTGATTTGATTTGTTGTTGCATATCGATCACATTGTTTGTGTAGGCCTTGTTCTATGAGAAAAAAGAATTACAGTAACAGATTTGGGTTCTCTTCAGAAAATAAATGAATGCACCCAATTATTGATGATGATGTATATATACATATATATATATATATATATATATAGAAAACAAGTTTAAAAAAGAAAAGGAAGATATGAGGGCAGAGGAATCTGAGTGATGTTTCCAAAGGCAAATCAAAAGTTGTCCAGGAGGTTATTTCACAAAAACTTTGGAGATTCCATATCTAGACTTCAAGCTTAAAAAACTAAAAATTGAAGGGAGATTTCTGTCAGCTTTGCCCAAGATAAATGCTAGGGAGGAGGAGGTCTCCAAATTTATGGTTAAGTATCTGTTGGTACATTAGGGTGGGGACAATAATTGCCCCCACTGACTTTGAAAAAAACTAAAAAAAGCCTATTTCATGTGTAAATAATTGTAGTTGTGGATCTGGCCATAGATGTGAAAGCTTTCAAGTTTATCAGCAATCATTTGAAACACGAAAATAATATTTAGTGGGATAATTCAAAATTAGTCATCAATTAATGAGAAACAGGAGAAAATGTAATATGATAATTCAAATGCAACAAACTAATGGTTAGGACTTGTAATTTTTAATTTGAAAATTTTCAAATTTAAACTTATCCCTTAAAATGACAGTATTGAAATCTAGCAAAGTTAATGAATAATTTATGCAAATTAATGCATGGGACCAGCGTCAGGAGTATCCAAATCCAAAACCCTAGTGTTTAGTCAAAATAAGCTGTGCCCACCCAAAGCTAACCTAATTTCCCCTTTTTGATCTTAGATTTTCCACAACTCAAAGTTTCAAAAAAGAACCATGTGGCCAGGTAGGAAAGCATTCAATATAAGCTCAGGCTTGAGGCCCCATACTGATGTCTTTTCCATGAATTGCAAGAAAAGACCGACACAATGATAATAATAATAAAAAGAGTTTTAGTATTATGTTTTAAATCAGATGCAAATTAAAGAGAAAAATCTTACTACATTAATCTAAATTAACAGCTAATTAGTATTAATAAAGAATGATAAAAAGGTTAAATATTCCATGTGGTCTGATCATATATACCAGTCCCCTGTCCATTCCATTTGCCTTTTTCTTTGCAGTTGAATGTCACATGGTCGCAAATCACTTTGTGGGGACTTGAATCTCTTTTATGGGTAGCTTTCAAGTTCATGAATTATTATTTTTTTTCAATCTTATTATTTTCTGGATCAGAATCCAGAGGCAAAAATTTTCATTCTAACAGCTTGTTTTCACCATAATATTGATTTCTCCATGACTTTGTTCCATAGGATCCTAATCCTTAATCGCAATTGAAACTTAGTAAAGATATGGTTATGTAAATAAAACCTGCTACAATCTCAGTTACAAGTCAGGAGCATGGCTAGTTGTCTTGTCCCTCTCAGCCTTAAAGATTTCCTTTGGGGGATTCTAGAACAGAGCTTGCTTGTTGCGTCTGCCTAAGAGAGGAAGAGATAAGCTTGTACATGCTCCCCTAGAAAGAGAGATAAGCTTAAAAAATTAAAAAAAAAAAAAAAAGGTTTCCCAACTTTTTATGTTGAAGATTTGCGTTAACGTCATCGTTAGCATGAAGGACCAAGAAGAGGATTTGCGTTAAAAGACAAGCAACTTAAAAAGCATTATGGGATTCGGTCGCCTTGCCGGTAAAGGGGGTCTACATCCGTCAAAAGGAAAATAAAATAATAATCACATTCATGATGACTTTCTTGCTTTTAGCTTTGTTTAATCCTTTGATTCTGGCCCGACTGACTCCTGGTTTTCTTTCTGCTTAACCATAAAGTTAGGTTCTGATCAACCATATAATTTACAATCATAATTTCTGCAAAAAAAGAAAAGCATAAAATAAGAGGCCAATATGTCTGTGATATATCGTCCAAGGGTCAAAATTATTACCTAGATAGGAGTCCAACCCATCAATGAAATCTAAATGAAACGAATTATTCCTTTTATTTTAGCACCAATTGAACAGTAGTTCTCTGTTTTTTGATGCTTATTAATATAATCCGAAGTCGTGGAGCAGGTTCAAGCTCGATAATGGTAGATCTCAAAACCATTTTAATACAAGCTCAAAGTGACCCATCTCCCATTCCTATCCGTCATTTCATTCTTATTGTATTTATCTTCTTCTGTAAGGGCTGGAAGAAATCAGGGGTCAACTGTCGAAACTTAAAAAGATCTTGTAACCCAAGATGAATATAAAGAATAAGAATAATGTCCAAGTGGTCCGATTTCACATACAAGACAAACGAAATACTGGATGGAAATACGTTTAAAGACGTTTCTCATGCCATGTCTCAACGCAAAAATGACTGTTAACTGAGTCTAATTGATTACTGAACCGAAGCCCCAAGGACGTTATTTTTCGACTAGTCACAATCTTTGAAGTAGATTTATCACAAAAAAAAGAAAGGGTTCGCTATATTTCTAACCTCTGCTGGGGTCTCAGCCTTGTCTCTTGATGCGTCTGTTTTGTTTCTTTCATGTAGAGGACTTTGTTGTTTTTTCTGTGTTTGGTCGTGTGGGGTTGGGTTCATCGCTTTGTTCCAACTAGCTGTGGCTGGCTTTAAGTTCTGTAGCTGTTTTGGACCTTGTACCAGAACTCTGCTTTCGTTCCTTAACCTTTTAGATAATAAAGAAATCATTTATGCGGGGACAGATTTACCGAAGGTTAATATATGTAATCAGGTGAAAGAAAAGATAGAAGACATTTCATTCAACCAAAAAATTAAAAAAAGAAGAAATAGTTCATGTGCGCTTAATTCCATTATACAGAAAACAGAACTTTACTATCATACAAGGCAAGCAGGAGTGTTTTAGCATAGACTTGAATTTGATATGTATATGATATAGTTACATACAATGCAAGCAGGCTGAGACCCTTTTAGACAAGATCCAGACAGGCACAAACCTTACTTAGAAACGCCAATAACATTTTTATACATTAACCAGAGATCCTCCAGAGTGAACCTAACGCTCCTCAGTAGGTGCAGCAGCTCGGTGTCTTGCTGCAAAGCGATTTACTAATGCAAGTGCATTGCTGGTAACTTGAGCAACATTGACGACCCTGCGCCTTATTGCAGTCTTGATGTTTCCATCCATGACACGGCCTGCAAAGCCATCAAGGCAAGTATTCTCATCTGTTAGTGCAGCACTGACCCACGTCTGCACGTTGCTCATGTGCCACATGAAGTCCTGACCCACAGCTCGTCCCACATGGCTGAGTTCCTTGACTGACTGGCTAAGTCGGTCTACACTGTCGCCCATGTTTCCTATACAGTCTTTCACAGCTTGACGCTCTCTAGGCTTGATGCCCCTCGCTTGAGTCATCTTGGCAACAAAAGCCGCAGCTGATTGAGCCTTGGATAGGCTAACTGATAAGGCAGTTTGAGCAAGGTGTTGCTCATTTTGTCGAATCTCACTAGCATAACCTGACAGGCATTGGACGCATAACGCAGGATGCCGTGTGGCTTTGCATGATGCCACGATGTAGTCTGCTGGGCTCGAATTTCTGGTAGAAGCAGATGCAGCTATGCCAGTCATGTAAAGGGCGAAGAAGAGAACTAGTGTGGAAAAGGCTAGTCTTGCCATGTCCTTGAAGGAGAAGAGATAGCTGAAACGGATGTCCGTGAAATGAATAGAATATAGGAGTTTATTTATAGAGAATTCAAAAGATGTTTCCTGTCTTCTTTTTGGATTAAATAAAATGTTGTCACATGCCTTCTTTCTCCTTTTAACTGCTTTTGATCTTCTCTCTTTGCGGTGCTTGTTTATTGTTTCTCATTCTGTTCGGTAACAAAGCATACTTGGCCAAATTTTCTTTTCTTTGATTTTAAAAGCACTCTGCAATTTGAATAGGTTTGGGGCAAAAGCACAATAGCGCAAGATTTGGCAATCAAGCAGAGATGAGGGTTGAACTGTACTAGTCAATGTTTTAATGATCTAACTTATAATGAAAAGAAACTCATTAAGATCAAAACAAAGGAAGACAAATTTGGATGGTCTTGATCAAGCAAATATCATAAAATATTACCATTTATAACATTCCAAGAACCCTGCACCCGACCACAATGAAGCATGGTTTTAAATTGAGCAGGGACATGGTGATTAAAACTCCCCAAACAGAGATCATATGCACGAGCTTTACTCTCGCTACGAAGCTAAGCATGTGAGTGCAGACGCTGATGAATGGATGGTTCTAGATGACTTTAGGTGATAAAAATACTGTGGGTTTACCTTCTCGTTTCTCTAAGTTTAACTAGCAAGATTCCAAGTTCAGCCCACAGCTACCTTCGATATATGTGCAAATGGATTACCTACGACTCCAACTAGTTAATATATTACTGCAACAATTATGTAGTTTTTTGCTAAGACTTCCTTTTTATGTCATATACTATACCATAATGTGAAGATATTTATTAGTATTATTATTTGTTAATCCCAATAACTCTGTTTTAATTCATAATCAATCATTTGACATGAATAACAAATCGAATCTAGCAATCCTATACTTTTCTAATTAGACAATAATTTTCTAATTGTGCTATTACTGTGATAATGAATCGATCTTCCACTCTTGTTTGAAGAACAACAAAATAATTGTATAAACTCTAATAGCAAACCATGTCTTTGTACATAAAAAGTACTGCCCTCATCTTAGTACAATGGCTTATAATTTATATAAGTATAGATCAGTACAGTAAATGCCAAACCAAACTCACCAAGAATCAATTAAAAATACACTGTACTTATCATTAACATTTACACGTGTGTACTATACTGTCAAATACTTGAGAACAGTCGCACGAACCTTTTCCATGAAAGCTGCTGCTTGTTTCTGCATGTTTAACATAAATAATTGACCTAAATTTTCGGAGTTCTGTCTGAGTTGGAAGCAGTTTATTAGCATGGTGAAAGATTACAAGCTGTTGGTGCATATATTTTATCAAAGTTTTAGCAGACTAAGAGTTCACACCAAATCAGCCAAAGATATCAACTGAAAACATATTGGAAGAGAGTCATGAGACAAATGGATATAAAATAACAGATATAGAGAGAGAGATGAAAAAGGTTGATTGCATGAATGTTTTGGCATGAACAACTCCGGTCTATGTTATTGGCCACTGATCGAACAAATAACTACTAGTGCTACTCTTAAATCAGTGATCAGAATTTTAAGAAACCTTGAGAAATATCATTTGGCATATTTCCAAGAGGTCATATAAAAGGGACTAGAATCCATATTGTCGAATAAAGATACAAACGAAGGCCAAAGAGCAAATTTTGTTTACGTAAAGACAAATGCTTTGATACAAGAAGAAAACTGTTTGAAAATAAGCTGAAGTGACACATAAAAAATGGAAAAAAAAAGAAAGTGAGATAAAATAATATAATTAATAACTGTAACAAGTGATAATGTTGTACGACAACAAAAAAGATTGTTTTGTTGAGACTCTACCAAAAAGATGGATTTGAAACCAGAGTTGTCACACATTTCTTCTACAAGGAAGCAAATACAAGTTCTATACACTTCAAATATTAGATGGAGGCCATATCAGCCTCTTTGTATTCTAATTCACAATGTTAAAACAGTCAACCTCAACAACTGTCCTTTATAGTATTCATTAGAGCATAACAATGAGAGCAAAAAAAACGTTCCAAAAGTAAAAAGTGTGATGGAAAATGATTTTGTAGACAGTAGAGATTGAAACACTATTGTTAACCAAATGAAATGTTTTACCATGTCAAATATTCTATTAACCTACCGAGGATTCTACTAGAGACCAAGAAAACAGTTTTGGAGCTTAAGCAAACTCATTAACTCAAGAGGCCAAGATAGATGAATTTCCATGGGCCAACTAGCACTTGAAAGCCAAAAATCTTGGTAGATGAACCAAAATTGGAAATGGTATCATCTCAACTTGAGAATAGGCATGAGAACTGGTTTTCTCTTCCTTTTATTTCCTTCCTAGCATCAGCTTAAGAGTGAAAATTAAAAGTGTAAAGTATTTAACCAAAATCTGAAAATTAGAAGTGATAGGTGAGGAGGCTATTCCTCTCCATAGCATGTTATTCATTGATGGGACCTTCCAATCTTTGAGAGACCTAAAATTGTACTTCTCTACCTCACGCTAAACATTGTGAATATGAATATAAGCATGTATGCAGGTACTTATGTATTCTTAAATCTTGAAGACAATGCTAACCTGGTTACCCCTGTGTGCATTTGCTATGTTTTCATCAAGAAGTGTCAATAAGGATCTATTTAGTTCATTGCCTTCAACCATCTCCAACAACTGCAAGGCAACACAAAACTTCATTGAGCTGCATAAAGTCAGAAATATAAAAGGAACTCAGTGAGGGTAAGGCAGGCACATACAGTTGCTTTTATATCCTTTGACGTCAAGATTTTGGTGAGGCTTCTCTTTGCAGTTATAAGGTCAGCTTGCATTTTATCATATGCTTCTGAGAACAAAGGACCAAGGATACTTGGTCAAAGAGAAAACAACAAAAACTCTTAAACAGTAGGTTGTACGGTTAAAAACCATACCTGTGCCTTCTTGCAAGGCCTTCTGTAGTGCCTCCAGCTCAATCAGTCTGTCCTCCATATCCTGTAAAATCTACCAGTTTTTACATTTCCAATTCTCTCAGGTTGGATAAACAAAGGATTATCACAACATAAAAATTTTTTATAACAAACCTCAGTCTTTGAAACAGCAAACCGAATCTGGCCTATCTCAAATTTGAGGTGCGAGAAAAATTCCTCATCCAATCTACAAAGTTTGCAATAAAGGTGGTGTTCTTGAAGTAAAAGTTTTAACTTTAAAGTGCATTCCATTAATAAAGAAAAGAAAATGGCCATGCAGTCAACAAGAGAAGCCTAAAAAACTGAACTTCTCAACAAAAATTCAAGTTTTTAACATAACTCAATATCGGAAGAAGCAAAATTGCAAACAACTAATATGCAATTTAAGAAACAAGGATTTCACAGCTCTTTCGTACAAAATTATAGTACTAACCTCTGCCTTAATCTTGCAACCTCAAACTCAATCTCCTGAGCTTCAGTGTCAAGAAAATACTCAATCAACTCCGCTGGAGTATCGGGTATATCCCTGGACTAATAATAAAACCAAAACAAGGGAAAAAATTTTAAAATACACATAGAAAACCCACGGAATAAATAGTATTACATAAAGAACACGCTAGTAAAGCTATCGTACTTGGCGAAGAGCTAGGCGACGTTCTTTCTCTTCGCGTAAATGTTGCTCAAATGCCTCTCGAGCCTCTGCATCTCTCTCTAATCGTCTTTTAAACTCGAGCCGAGCCAGGTGTCCTGTCTGCGGCGGTCCAAATATACCATCCGGGTCCTTCCTTCGATAAAACAAACAATAATTTATTTCAATCCAAAGCTTCAATTTATCAAAACATAATATAAAAAAAAAAACAATTCAAACCCAGAAAATTTATAAAGTTTTGTACCCATTGGACGCAGGAGATTTTGAGCCTGAACTGGGTTCGTTTTACTGTTGTTGCACGAAAGGCGGTGGCGGCGGAGGTGGCGATCCCAATTGAGAGAGTGGCCATTGTTAGTGGCCCTTACGTAGAAGCTCTCTTCTGCTTTCTGGTTTTCGGTGGGTTCTTGAAGATGTGCTGGATGGCGTCTTATCCGTTGCAATTATTGCTGTTTAACATGTTTTTAATTTTCATTTTTGGTCGATCTTGTTGGGTAGTGGCGGGAATAATGGCCGTTGGATGCTGTGGTTTTTCAGCTCTCATCTGGACCGTTAACAAAGGAGAGTTACCTTTTGGGCTCAAACGTTGGGCTTTTTTATTGATGCCAGCTGGACGATACCCTATACCCAGCCCAATATATTCCTAAGTAGAAAATGCACCATCAAACAGACAAAAAAACAAATCACATAAAATAGCAAGGAAAAATTATTATATACTGCCAAGGTTTTATATTGTTATAATTAAAATAATAAATGAATATAATTATTAAATTGACACGTGGTAATCCTGTATCAATTATGAAATTAAAAAAAATTCCATCATTAAAATATAAATTTATATTCTTGAAACCAATTTCGACTTGGTGTAATAGTCAAAACAATAAAACAAAATATATTGCAAGAAACATCATTTGAATAGTAAAAACCGATCAAAATTGAAATCAGTGACTCCCTTGTTGTCCACACCAACAATTCATACTACTCTCAAATCTGGTCTAGTTTATGTTTGCTTGTTCGTTTTGCTTTCTGTCACTGACTGCTTCAAGAGAAAAATTTCACCCAACAAGAAACCCATTGAAAAAGCAAGCAAGCAAGCACGTAATCAACAGGCACTGCAAGCTGTCCTCCCAATAGACTATTCCTGCTTTGAATGGTCTTATTTTCTTATAATTCAATAACAAAATTCTCATTTTCCACGAACACCGTTAATCGAATCTTTGTTTTTTTTTTAAATAAAAAAGGTAAAAAACTAATCATAGTCAATAAACAATAAATCATGCACTCTCCATATAAAAAAAAAAAACAATTGCACACACACCATTCGTAATTTTAATTTTTTAACGTGACATTATATATATTTTTTCGATTAATACTTTATGAATATTTTTATTTTTAATTAACATTTTATGAATATTTTAAAAATGTTAAATTATTAATTTTACTCAATAAAATTATAAAATATCTTTAAATATGGACAAATATATTAATTTTAAATTAAAAATGTTTTAATAATTTTTTTAAAGGAAAAAGCAGAGAGAGAAATTTTATTTATAAATAAAAAATTAAAAATCTAATATTAATTTTTTTTTCCTTCTGCACCTATCGAGCTTGGATGAGTCATGAGTATATATGACGCACTTGATGAGAAGAGATCCCCATGACTGGAGGAATGTGTTGTTGCAATGCATCCCTTTTACATGTTTTCTCAGCAGCCAAAAGAAAATAAAGACAAAGAATGCGTCCACTGGATTGAAATATTGACTCTCCGTTTCACACTTGTTTTTGGTTTCATTTTTATATCATTCTGGGTGTGAACATTTTATTGACTTGTTGTCACTTCGATCATTTGATGATGGCTGCTCAATACCAAGGTCTTATCTGTTATTTACTTAATGTTTTGTCTTATTTGTCTGGTTTGACTTTCAAAAAAATTAAATAAATTTAATTTTAATAATTATTTTTTAAAAATAATATTTTCAAAAGTTTGAAATTAAAATTTTGCAAATTTCATTTTTAAAAGTTTAATAATTTTATGATTTTATTAAATAAAAAAGTAAAAATTAAATTCAGTTAATAAAAAAAATTAACAAGACATAAAATAATAAGACAAAGAAAAAGTATTTGTTTTGCCGGCTGGCACAAGACCTCATGGGTTAATATTTTAGAACTTCATTTTGAATTAAGCGGTATTAAGATTTAGTCTATTCTTTCATAATACAAACACCACCTTGCATCACCAAAATTTGAATTTGACACCTTCAATTAGCATAGATTTATTTGGAACATAGGACTACAATCAGCATCGACCATCAGGTTCATTCAATGGCAAGGGAAAGGGATCTAATAGGAGCCCACTCCTAAAAATTTTAAATTTATATACTATATTTTTATTTTTATTAATTTTATAATTTTATTTATATAAATATTAAAATTTTAATACAATTATTTTATTTTATTTATAAATATTATTCTTATCTCAAATGGGAAATTTTAACTCCATACGTTAATTCATAGGAGCAATGGAGTGCTTTCTTTCGAGTTGCGTTGCTGCATTGGGTACATAGAATTCAACCGGGGCCGGCCCTGTCAGTGCTGCAAATATTTCCGAACACCTAATGATCATTTGGAGCGGTTGAGAATGAACTTTTCCAGCTAATTCCATTATTTTATAAATCAATTACCTGTTTCTTTCCATAGTGGAATTGATGTGACAAGACGTATATGAGCTCTGGTGCAAATAAACAGTAGCGGATTCCTGTATTTTAATATGACATTAAATTAAGTTCCAGAAGGTGGTTGGGAATTTTCCGGTCCACTCTGTTTTCTGGGGAAGTCTGTAACATGAATCCTCTTTTCTCTTCCGTGCCCCTAGACAAGGGGAAGGCCAGTGTTGCAACCCAGCACCTAACTCTTAGAATTTATTTTATTAATTTTTTCTGAAAAGTTATCTTATTAGCAAGTTTCACCTGCCACAAATTCAAAGGAAATTCATAAATAATAATCTATTTATTAATCCATTATCATTTTTTCCCTCCTCAGTTAATGGGATCTAATTTTAATAACTGTACTAATACTTTGCTTATTTGTCAAAGCTCATAATATCAATAAAAATTTGATCTTTTCTGAAATTATCAAATAGGGTTTGTATCTGTTCCACCACCACCTATGCATTTGATGCAATTTAATTATATACACAAAAGCCAAGTTTTAGAACTAGTATGTTTAATCTAGCTATTATTGACAAAAAAATTAAACAACCTTTAAATGATTATTGAATGAAATTGTAAAAATAATAGGCCAAAAGTACTAACATTAACATTAATAATTGTAGGAAAATTTAGTTTAAATAGTTTCAATATTAATTAAGTCGACCTAACAAATCATAAAAAACCTTTTTTTTTTCCTCAATCAATTCAAACTATCTTGAGAAAACAACACAATTCCGCAAATTCCGGAGCGTGAAGTGAAATCCCAAGGAGAGCGCGTTTCTAATTGATCTTCTGCTCTGACGTCTACGAACTCAAGACTTTTCTTACACTCCTAAAAAGGTCGGTATTTAAGCAACGGCCATATGCACAAAATGAACCGAGAAACAGCAGCCAGGGATAATACAGAGTACTAACAAGAAAAGAGAAAACTGAATTCCGAACGCCATGGCTAAGTTGTTGATCATGGCGGTTCTTGTGATTTTGGGCGCGGTGGCATCCGTTACGGATGCGCAATCGTCTTGCGTGTCGAAGCTGACTCCTTGTGCTCCTTTCCTTAACAACGCCACGGCAAAACCTACAGACAGCTGCTGTACCCCTATCAAAGATGCCGTGGCAAATGATCTTGCATGCCTTTGCAACCTCTACAGCGACCCTACTTTGCTTTCCTCTTTGAACATCACTGTCGCTGAAGCTCTCAGGATCTCTCGCGAATGCGGAGTCACTACTGATCTCAGCGCCTGCAACGGTATGTGTCTATTGATGGATAACCGTATCATCACCTAAGTAATTTGTTTGGATTTTTCATTCCTTTCCTTTTCCCTTTACTCTTAATTAATATGGAGTATGAAGTTTGTGTCGTAGTTCATGTTTCGGTTTGGAAATTCTGATGATAGATATTTTTCATGTTTGTATAGTTTTCTTTTGGTTTTTAATTGTAAGATATGGTAGAATTCTTCATAATTTTGATTAATTGACTAATTACTAATCTCTTGATTTTTGTTTTTCCTCTACAGCCACCTCTCCCACTTCTGCTCCATCCCCACCAGGTAACAAAACATATTTTTAACTTTCTCAAATGAACTGTATTCTCCTTCTCAGGAGACAAAAGGGGAGAAAATTGTGTAACATGCAAGGATTGCAGTTAATCTCTTTTCAGGATAAACGATTCTTGATGAGTTAATCTGAAGTAACTGCTAGCCATATCTGAGTCTGAGTTTTTGTCAGTTTGTCCAGCCTTGGAGAAAACATGACAACTTTTCTTGTTGGGAGATTAGAAGGAGATAACGTGTGAACTAATGGGCCTACCAAAAAGTTATTTTGTTGTTTTTCTTTAATTGTTTGGGAAGCCATTATTGAAGCTTTATAAATGTGAACAGAGGAGTTGGCGATGCCAGCTAGTATATGAATTTGATACTTTCGGTGCTACCAAAATTGACTTGAAAACCATGGCCAAAAATAAAGGATTTTCTTTAATACCTAACTTCATAGTTCATACAATTCATGGTAGAGAGTAAACAATGTTTTATTTTATTCATTTGGTTGCGGAATTTTTATTCATATGGGGCGGAAAAGAAGCATTTATACACTGTTCAAATCTTGGTAGTTGTTTACTAATTAGAAAAGTAATCAATGAAAATGTCAAACACACACCCAAACAATATGATTAGGTCGATTCTTTTACATTTTCTTGGTAGTATTCCTGTGTCTCTTTCTTCTTCTTTCTTTTTTTATCCCCCTTAATTCTCTCATGACCAGGCTTAGGTAAGTTGTTTATATTTCTTTTAAAAGACTCTTTCTTAATCCCTCCAGCTGGGCTCAATTCTAGGACTTGAGGCACAGTTATTTAAGTCTTTTTCAAGGGCCCATGTCCCTAGAACATGAGTATAATGCAAATTGGGTTTGGAAAAAAAACTCAGGCTTAGTTGGATCAAATAATTGTTAAGATAATAGTATAGATTATTTAGTTAAAATTATAATACAACGTTATTGTCTAATTAGTTTACAATATCTAGGTAGACTACCGTATCGAATCAGAATTAGGTTATAAATAGGAGTAACCACTTCTTCGTTTCGATTTTTCAAAGAGAGAGAGATTGCAATCTTGGTGGTTTAGGAGGATCTCCTTTCTAGGGATGTGCTTCTTCTGCTGTGGGAAATTGGGAATGGGATGGTGTGGGAAGTTGAGGGAAAGTGGGTTGTGAAAGGAGCTGTTGATGTTGACATTGGTGCCAATCCTTCTGCTGAAGGTGGAGAGGAGGATGAGGGTGTTGGACCAAGCTATTGTTGACATCGTTGACACTTTAGGCTTCAGGAGCAACCTCCTTTCGACGAGGGTCAGTTTGTCACATACATGAAGAGGCTTATCAAGAATGACACCCAAGTTGGAAGGAGAGAAGGGTGAAACCTTTAAGAAACACATTGAGGGAGCAACCACGTTTTTGCTTTCAAAGCTCAAGGACCTTCGATTTTTTCGTGGGAGAGAGCATGCATGACGATGGCTGTTTGGTGTTTGCTTGCTACAAGGATGGTGCTGTTG
The DNA here is from genome assembly GCA_036013995.1 of Theobroma grandiflorum. Taxonomy (NCBI): domain Eukaryota; kingdom Viridiplantae; phylum Streptophyta; class Magnoliopsida; order Malvales; family Malvaceae; genus Theobroma; species Theobroma grandiflorum. The sequence continues at coordinate 3,803,757 of CP142131.1, read as the reverse complement.
ACCCAACATTTTTGTACTTTGCTTATGCATTGAAGGAGGTTAAGTGCTGAGTTTGAGGCAGCAGTGCTTGCTGTATATAGTTCTAGTCTTCGTTATTATTTCTTGCCTTCTTTTCAATCTTTTGAACTGCTAGACTAAAGGCCTCATGGCTGCTGTTTTGGTAATGATAGGATTATATTATAATTCTAGCTAGATAACGTATATAATTATCTTAACAATAATAAATTCACTAATCTGAATCATGAATCAGCAAAAACTATCAGTTTATAATTAGCATGAATTTCCCTACAACTTGGACCTTAATGTTTTGCTCCTGAATTTTACAGGTCAATCCGGAGGCGCTGACAGGATAGCATTGACTGGAATTACCACCTTACTCGTATCTTTGGTCTCTATAGCGCTGTATTAAGGGACATATTCCTTTGGAATCTTGATGAGCGGATGGGTTTTTCAGAGTAAATAATACAGAGATCATTCATAGCTTAGGCATCCCAGTTTCCATATCTAGAGATGTCATTGTTTACTTGTATTTTTCTTGCTTGATACTATACTTGGTCGGTCAGTGTTGCTATCATTGATCTTTATTATTATTATTATTATTCAGTTGCATTTATGTCAGCATTTGAATTCATCATTTTGTTCTCAAAAGTTGAAAACTACATCTTCATTGTGCTTTCGTGCCTTATCTTTCCATAGCTCCCTCTCTGTTCAAACCTGAAAAGTTGATTGTGAAAGTTTCATTGATCTCAACCTTTTCGTTACTTCATGGTATTCATTAACATAAATAAGGTGCTCTTGATTTGTAAGTGACATATAATTACAGGTAATATGTTTAGTACTTTATAATGTAATATAATTACAGGTAATATGATTGTAAGTAATGTAATTGTAAGTAATGTGGTTGTAAGAGAAATAATATTACAGTGTTTGGTATATAAATAAAATAATAATTAAAATATATGAAAGATAATTTTACAGTGTTTAATTTATAAATACTTGTTGGGAATGTAATGTTAATTTTTAAAATTATTTTTATTTATTAAAATAAAAGTTTAATATATTTGTATTTTTTATTGTTAATTTTTATATGATATTATTTTTTAAATATATTTTTAATATTATATATTTTATTTTTATTTTTTATTATAATTATATATTTTTTTATTTTTATTTTTTTAAAATAATTTTTTATATTATATGTTTTATTTTAATTTCTTTTACTTATATATTATAAATTTTAATTTCTTATATTTTATTTTATTTTAATCTTTGATTTTTATATTATATATTTTATTTTAATGTTTTATAATTTAATTATAATATTATAAAATATTTTTAACAAGATAATAAAGTTGAAAGGTAAAGATATTTTCAAAAATGTAATGTAATGTGATTGTATTAATTTTGGATTATAATTTATAATTTGATTGTATTATAATTTTACATTACAATGACTTGTTGTAAAATAAATATTATAATATAATTTAATTAAATACATTATAAAAAATGTGCTCTCACTTTTCGTGTACGAAATGTTACTGTAAAGTCTAAGATGAGAGGAACGTATTGAGCTTGAGTTATTGCATATTGTCAGCGCACAGGACATATTTTCATTCGCGCAGCAGCCTCTGTCGGGGGAATTAAGAGGGTAATGTGTAATGGGCTTCAGTCAATATACTCACCCTCTTACCATGGATGGAAAACTCAAAACTCAAATAACTACTTTTCTATTAAGATTGGGCCTTTGCCTATCGCCCCAACAGAATGAAATAATCACAGTACTCTAAAAATCTAAATTGCCTTCTACGTAAAAGTATGGATTAAAAATAAGATTTATATATTTGAAATATTATTATAAATTATTATTTAATCGGATTATAAATATGGAAAATTAAAATCCAAATTATTTTTAAAATAAATATTTTTTGTTCTTTTAATAAAATAATTATTATATTTAAAACATTTAATTAATCAAATATACACTCCTAACAATAATCAGCCGACTTACTATAATCAACGATTCATCTGAGCCAAGCAAGAATAAAAGCAGTCGTCATTTTAATATGATTGGACCAAATTTTTAATTCAAAGCTTATTCCTATCCTGTAGAAGATACTAGAAGGACCGAGTCTCATCATCTCCCCCCATGTTTTTTTTCTTTCATGTAAAAGAAAAAGTGAAAAACCTCAAAGCTTGTAAAAACCTCACCAAGCGATCTCTGAAAAAACCCGACCCACAAAATGGACGCGGCGAAATTGAACGAGCTGAAGAAGTTCATCGATCAGTGCAAATCCAACCCTTCCATTCTCAGCGATCCTTCCCTCTCCTTCTTCCGCGACTATCTCGAAAGGTAATTTGAAATATTCCATCACTTTCTACTATACTCGCTCCATTTCTCACTCTCGTTTTTACTTGCTAATAAATAAAAACGTCTTCGTTTTTCAGTCTCGGGGCTAAGCTCCCTTCCTCCGCTTACAGCCATGGAGCCAGCGACTCCAAATCAGTAACTCCTTCAACACTAATTAGACTCTTACATTTTTCTCCTTTTTTTGTTTCTAATTTTTTAATCCGACCGAGGATTTTGATTTGCAGAAAAGTTTTGTGGTGGAGGGAAGTGACGATGAAATGGCGGATGAAGGAGAGAAAATAAATGTAGAAGAGGAAGAAGAGGAAGATGAGATTGTCGAATCGGATATCGAGCTCGAAGGCGATACGGTTGAGCCTGATAATGATCCTCCACAAAAGGTATCATCTAATTTAGCAACGAATTTATGTTCCATATTTTTGGGATGGTTTTAAATTAATTGTGTTCGTTTTTTATATTTTTGGTGTCTGTAGATGGGAGACCCTTCGGTGGAGGTCACGGATGAGAACCGCGATGCTTCGCAATCGGCTAAAGCCAAAGCCATGGATGCCATTTCTGAAGGTAAATAAGTCAGTATTAAATATTCATTTGTCTATTTTTGTTTGAATTTGTATTTGATGAATCAGTATAATGCAGGGAAGTTGGAGGAAGCTATTGATAGCCTGACAGAGGCGATTTTGCTGAATCCAACATCAGCAATTATGTATGCCACAAGAGGTTAGTTATTGCTTTTTAGCCATAATATGCTCTATTTGATTTGAATCTTTTGAGATAGATTCTTATATTTTTGAAATGGTTTGGTTGCTTTGTCATGATTTTTTGTTTCAGCTAGTGTTTACATCAAGATGAAAAAGCCCAATGCTGCTATTCGAGATGCTGATGCAGCTTTGGAGGTTCATATATATGTTGTTGTTTGTTTTGGTATAAATGTGGTTTGGCACTTGCTTGTATGATAAAATGCATAAATGGTAGCTGTCTATCTTGGATTATTGTTTGATTCAAGCAATATATTTAAGGAATTTACACTCAGCGATATTGTGTTCCATATTTGTTTCCACATGTTTTAGGGTTTTTCTGGAAACAATGGTGTGGTTGTTTGAGAAGGAAATATTTTACATATTTCCTCATTCTTATCTTATAGATTAACCCAGATTCTGCTAAGGGCTACAAGTCTCGTGGCATTGCACGAGCAATGCTTGGTCAATGGGAAGATGCCGCAAAGGATCTGCACGTGGCATCGAAGTTGGATTATGATGAGGAAATAAACAATGTGCTTAAGAAGGTTTGCTCTTGTCTGTCCTTTCTTTGGATGGTTTAGTCCATGCATCATAATTCTCAGAAGATGAGATTTAAAATCAGAACAAATAGAGAGTTGAGGTTTTAAGAATAATTTAGAAGGATTTTGGTTAATCAGTAGATCTCTGGCGTTGGAAGCTTATCAGATAATTTCTCCCTGTTTATCATTTCTGAAAAAAATGAACCTCTATTCAATAGGCTTGCATAGTTGACCTAACTCAATCAAGCTCTATTCCTTTCTAATTGAGTGGTCTACTCAAAATGTGATGTATTAGGATTTAGGTGCACTGAGCCTTTCCCAAATAACAACTAGGCTTAAGATGCATTTTCTGACATAGAAACGAAGTGTTATTCTGTGCCACCAATATTTTTGGTTTTGGGCTGTATCAGCATTACTAAAAGTGAGAGACAGGACTGTTGTTGTTGGCTATAAGACCTGTTTTGGTGGCTCACATCGATTCTTCGCTTAAATAGGTTGAACCCAATGCACAACGAATTGAAGAACACCGTAGGAAATATGATAGATTGCACAAAGAGAAAGAGGATAGAAAGGTTGAGCGCGAGAGACAACGTCGTCGTGCTGAAGCTCAGGTAATTTAGCACTTATTCATCTTCTGACAATGTTACCTTACTATTGTTTTCTTTGACTGATTACACTGCATATTGTGCTCAAGGCTTCATATGAGAAGGCTAAGAAGCAGGAGCAATCATCCTCCAGTAGAAAACCTGGAGGGATGCCTGGTGGGTTTCCAGGTGGTATGCCTGGAGGTTTTCCAGGAGGAATGCCTGGAGGGATGCCTGGAGGAATGCCTGGTAGCATGCCAGGTGGGATGCCTGGAAATGTTGATTTTAGCAAAATATTGAATGTAAGTATGATTGAGCAGGCTTGTTTTTTTTTTTTTTTTATTAAAGCAATCAACCTTTTTTTGCTTCTTGTCTAGATGGTATTGGGAATTTTCTTTCACACTGTTTTAGGCTGAAATGTCAAGAAAACTATTTGTTTTGACTTTTATGTTGCATACTAGATGCGTGGAATAGGTGAATTGCTATTTTGGAAACTTGTTTTGTTGATGTGGTTTCTGGTTTTTGATATTTTGATCAGGACCCTGAATTGATGGTGGCATTTAGTGATCCAGAAGTCATGGCTGCTCTCCAAGATGGTAGCCTTTTGGCTTTCCTATGTTTTATTTCTTTTCCCCTCCTTGACACCTTATTACTTCTTTCCTCACCTCGACTTGCAACTTGTGGAGTAATCTTTCCTTTCATTCTTTGAGGTTTTTTTAACCCTAGTTGCTTTCAATGAACTAGGACTATGTTTACTATGCTTGCTGAAGAAAACGCAGGAGCATTTTTTAGCTGGCCTTAGGTTCTGATACGTGTTGGTATAGGGTTCAGTAAATGCCTGAGTCTAGTAGGATACAGTGCAGAACAGGACTCTTATAGGGGACCCCAAATTTTATGGCTGAGGCTTTATTGAAATGAATATTAGTGTTCTTTGTAGATTTACAGTATTATATGTGCTATAGTGCAATAATTCTGCATAACCTTACAGATGCATGACCATATATTTTTGAATGTTGGACATGTTGGTTAGTCTATTTAAAAATTGATAGTGAGTTTTATGTATCTTAAACATATTTTTTTGGGGAAAATTCCGTATAATTTAGCAAATAGTTTGTCTCTGGAACCTCATTCAGGAAAATGTTTTCAATGGAGCTGTAGTTTCAGTCCTATTTTTTAGCTTTGATGTTCTCTAATGCTTTTGGTAACTTGCATAATTTTCATTTATCCTTATATGTGCTCTCTCTAGGTGTGAGTGATTCATCATCATGGTTGTACGTATTAAATGACTCTGTGTTCTATTCTACGTGGAAACTTGACATTCTTTATCATTTCTTAGGTGACAAATCTTTTTGCTGATTTGTTTGCTTAGACTGACTTTGCCTTAAGAGTGTTTAAAAGGCATATTTTCCTTGCACACTTTCTATCCATTCAAATGTGGCATTCTCTAGTTAATCTTACTGTGTACTCTTTTGTATGGGTTCTTTAAGCATATGTATAATGCAACAGGCATTAGAAATCCAATCCTATTTTCTCAGGACATTTATGGTCATCAACACATCAGAATTTCTTACGCAAGTGCCTCTGAGAGTTTTATGCCTGTATAATGGGGGCTTATATGTTCTTTTCAATGGTTTTGCAGTGATGAAGAACCCTGCTAATCTTGCAAAGCATCAAGCAAATCCCAAGGTGGCTCCGGTTATTGCAAAGATGATGAGCAAATTTGCAGGACCCAAGTAAAATAGTTTTCCAAATTGATGTCATATTTGGGGAAATACTTCCGGTTTATTTGAAGGAGATGATGTTTTGTTTTACTTCTCATTTAAGGTATAAATTGTAGTCAATGGAAGAATCGCAGGATTGTTGTGTTGGGAATTTGTTTTAATAGGTTGGAGGATTTTATTGATGAATTAGAACGACATTGAGCCTTTGACATATTTTGCAACATTTTTTGGCGTTGATAACTTGGGTTACAGGCTTACAGCCGTACCCTTGTCAGCCACAACACACTTTTATTCCGAAAGATTCCTTCATCTTTGGGGGCGGGTTTATCAATTTTTATTGAGGGGATTAAAAATAGAGAAATAAAATTAAAAATTTTAAAAAGTAATATATTAAATATAACGATAATAAAAAATAATCATGTAAATTAAGAAAAAAATATGTACAATAGTTTGAAATTTGGGTTTGATCATATTTTTTGAATTTAAATTTATTAATTAATAGTTATGTATTGAAAAATATTTATTTTTTTAAAATTGAGTTTTGAATGTTTTAATTTACATTGTTTTTATTCATAAGTTGAAGTTATTGAGTCTTTATGATTCAAGTGTTCACGAAATTATAATATACAGGATTGATAATTTTTTTTATATAATTATGATTATTTAAATATTATATATTTAAGATAATTTTTTTAATTAAATATAAAATATAAAATATATAAAAATAATATATTTAAAATAATTTTTTTTTGCATAATCAGTATTAATAAAAAAATGATATATTGATAGAATTTTAAGTAACAATTACAATTTATATTTAAAAATTACATAATAATTTATTAATTTTTAAATATTAAAATAATAAAAAATAAAATTTATATAATTGAAAAAAGAAGAATATAGTAAGTAAAAGTTAGAATCTACACATGACATAATAAAAAAGAAAAAAATATAATTGATAATTCGTATAAATTTGAAGAAAAAAATTTATAGAAATTTAAAATATATGAACCAATAAAATAAAAATGAAAAAAATAAAAAAATAAAAAAAATAATATAAATTGAGAGAAGAAGAAAAAACTTAAAAATTGAGACATGTGAAATCATTTTGTTATTCTTTATATGTATTAATTATTAAGAAAAATTTATTTTGAGAAAGTCATTAAAGAAATATATAAAAAAATTTAAATTTTTTATATAATATAAACAAAATTTTAAAAATTCGCCCCCAAATGTAAAGGAGGCTCCGTCCATCTTCCTCGAAATTTGATGTTGGAAAGCCATTCAGTTTAGATTGCCCTTCTTTCATATGTAAAAGTTCGTGGTTTTCTAGACCTCATGCCTTTATAGGCTTAACATTTTTTTGGTCATTTTACAAAAATACCATTTCAGAATAGAGGGTAGGTATTTTTTTTTTTTCATTTCTCTTATTTCTTTTTTCAGTATTTAGAAATATAAAACTTGCTCTTGTGAGCGGTGTTGAATTTCAATCAAAGGCTGTCTTGTGCGATAGACAGACAGGGACAGGGACAAAATGGGGTTAAGTGGAAAAAAGAAAAGCAGTATAGTCTAGGTGTTGTCTTTTTATTTCAAAAAGAGAAAGAAAAATCGAAAGATACATGATGATTTTTGCTTTTTTTTTTTAAATTCCTTTTTAAGCAACGCTTGCAATGCCGACAACCTTGCTTAGTGGATGTAAATTAACATTAATGGACGTCACTAATATAAATGGATATTGGGTTTTCAAGATGACCCCACTGGAGAACAAATATAAGGTTTTTAGCAAGTTATCTATGTTGCTTTATCTTTGTTTTATTTATATGTTGTTGACCCTTTAATTGTTTTTTCTTTTTTCATTATTTTTTTTAAGGAAAATGGTGAATATTCTTTACGTTATGGTGAGATGAAATTAAAGCGTACTGTTTCTTTTGGACTTTTATATCCTGTCTCCTGGTGAAATCACTTTCTTTTTTTGCTATTTTTATGTTTCTTCTAATAAAATATTACTGGAAAGATTTTACTTTCTTTGTACACTCTCAATATTGATAGTTTCTCTCCTTGGTTGAAATTATTACGAATAGGAGATAAATAGTCAATACGCCATCTTTCATTGGAACTTGGTCATATAGATGATCTGCCTCACCCCCTTGGATTAATTCTGCTTTCATCGAGAAGAAGCAAATTCTAATCATTAGTTTCTCTCCTTTGTGTAGAACTGGAGCAGCCTTTTGTTCGTCCCACATTTTCATGTCCTGCAAAATTAACTTTAACCCAGGCTCCTGTGAGATAGGTGAACAACAGACACAGGACAGGGGTTCAGAGGTACCGTTCCGTAGTACTACAGCAAAGCAAGCCCTCAGTCACCATTCACCACCCTGCAGTTGAAATAATGTTGGTAAGCAAACCCAAATCCAAAACCCGTAGTCCTGACTCTTTGGGTCTTGACTGGCAAAACTGTTACTAGCCTTTTTTTACTTTTGTTTGACTCACATCCTCAATTAGGCCGGAGAAGGAAAACGACCCATCACCCATTAGGAGGTAAACCCACCAGTCACCAATCCTCTTTGCGTTCAAAGCAATGCCTTGCAAGATGGGCATGGTACTCGTTCATTTTGCATGCTTCCACCCAATCACATTCAACAATTTAGCTACCCAAGCTCACCCACCAGTTAATATAACCTACCACTCCTTTGATTATAAACCAAAACTTTCATTCATTAGAGGAGAAAGTTACAAGACCAAGCTAGAAAAAAGTGAGCAAAAGCATAATTTCTTCAACACTTTTCAAAATCTCCCCCATTTTTCCCCTACCAAACTCTATCTTTATTAGACATTTATTCGACCTGTCAATGTGTCTTGTAACACAAAAAGGGACAGTGTTGAAGCTATATTAGATCAATCAAGATATTCTATCTTTGGAATGTCTTGTCATTACACCACTAATTGTGGGGGAGTTTCAATTCCTAAAGATTTAGTCTGACCCTTAATCGAAAGCCCAACTTATATAATTTTTGACCAATTTCCTCCTCATTTGTCCATGTTGGTGTTGAAGGGTTTATGTAGATATTCAAGAATAGGCAAAATTGGCTTCAAGGCGAGTCTTTTAAATAGGCGTCTATTTTTAAGACTTAATTCGCCCCCGCCACTAGGTATGCAAAGGGGAATTATGCGACTAGTCTCAAGGATACAATGAAGCCAACGTCTAACTTTTGTATTGCACTTTACGAAACTAGACCGCTAGATACACATGAGGGTTTGCAAAGTCGTTTGGCCTTAAAACCAACTTTCTGCAGTAAGATGATAATAAGGAATTCGAAATCTTTTGTAGATGGTGGAAACTTTAGTGTTTTGTTTTTCTAACACAAACACTTTCTCTTGCTCTCTTGCACTTGCTTGTTGTGTCTAAAATTTGGTGTGTCAAAATGAATGACAATAAGCCCTTTATATAGGCTTCAAAGTATCTCTTCTTCAAGGACACTTCTTTTTCATAAAGACATCTCTTTATCTGATAAGTATCTTTATGTTCCAAGATCACAACCTTTTCATAAAGATCTATTTCATCCAAAAAGTATCTCTACACTTTTTGCCAACATAATTTTTGAGCAAAAGATATTGTTTCAATAAACATCTAATGAATAGATAACTATTCATTCCATAAATCATACTCTTTGATTTATACCTTGAAACAATATCTATTCACATATAACCTTTCACATGTTACTTTACAATTGTAACTTTTCACATGTAACTTTTCATATGTTACTTTACAATGGTAACTTTTCACATGTAACTTTCCGTTGGTGTCTTTTCAACATGTATTTTCAATAAACATAATTATTCACACGAAAACTTGTCTATATTCTAATAGATATATTGTGTCACTTTTTGTAACATAACTATTGAGCTAATGATAGCTCTCCTTCATGTGAACTATTCTTTAATTTTGAAAATACACCAATAATCTCCCACCATTTTCAAAATTTCCAAATACCAACAACTTTGGGAAATCCTGTGCATCAATGAAGGTATCCCGCATATTTGAACCTTCACCTAGTGAGTTTGGTTGGTTCTAGTCTGAATAAAGTGGTTGACCAAGCATTGAACCACCGATTCTGCATTTGACTAGTCGGGCCACTAAACACGCACAAGCTTCCTTGCTCATATTGTATCTAGTTTTGCCAACACGGTTTATGGCCTTGTGTTGTGCATCCATTCATAAGTGCTGTCAGAGTCAAGCCTTTAGCTTCTAGAAGCGGCCGCACTTCCACTCATATAAGTAGCCCCCATTGGAAGTACCCCGTAATTATTGTACTTCAACATTTACATGTTATGGATCTATTAAGAACTTTTCGTTCATCCTTGCTTAACACATTAGGGGAACCAAGCACTATACACCTTGGGATGGAATTTTAATTTAGTGCTTGCAACCTCCATGTGTTGGAATGGTCAGTACCCAAGACTTACAGGTCAGCCGTAAGCGTCGAGGTGAGCTCCCACCATTGGAGATATAATTAATAGGCTTGAGCCCCATCCCTCTTAAGGTCTTTAATACAAGGTCCCTTTTTAGACTTTTAGTAAACGGATCCACTAAATTTTCATTAGACCTTACATAACTTATAGTGACTATACCGTCACTAATCTTTTGCCTTACAATGCTATGTCGAAGTCCAATATATCGACTTTTCCCATTGTAAGCTTGATTATAAGCCTTTGATACAGTTGCTACATTGTCACAATGTATCAAGATTGGTGCCATCGGTTTTGACCACAACGAAATTTCATAGAGTAAGTCTCTCAACTATTCCGCTTCTTGAGTTGCAGATGCTAAGGCTATAAATTCAGCCGTCATGGTGGAATTCTCTTGACAAGATTGTTTCTTAGAACCCCAAGAAACAACACCCCCACCAATTGTAAAAATCCATCCAGTCGTGGATATGTAATCCGATCTATTTGAGTTCCAACTTGCATCCGTATATCCTTCTAAAATCGAAGGAAAACCGGAATAGCAAATGCCATAATTCTTGATACTCTTTAGATACCTTAGAACTCTATGAACAGCATACCAATGCTTTTTACTTGGATTACTTGTAAATCGACTTAGCATCCCAACCGCAAATGCAATATCCGATCTTGTACAGATCATTGCATACATAAGGCAACTAATCACCCTTGCATACTCATGTTGTGCTATTGGCTTGTCTTCATTGGGTATGAGCCTTTGATTAGAATCATAAGGCGTTGTCATCGGCTTACAATCTGACTTGCCATATTTTATTACGATCTTTTCGATGTAATGAGATTGAGACAATGTTAGGCAATTATTGTCTCTTATTATTCTTATGCCAAGAATAACATCAGCCATACCCATATCTTTCATGTCAAAATTCTTTGACAAGAACCTCTTTGTGTCTTCCACTTGTTCTAAGTCTGTTCCAAAGATTAACATGTCATCCATATATAAGCAAATGATGACACCTTTCCCATTTTGGAACTTACTATAGACACACTTGTCAGCTTGATTTATCTTGTAGCCATTAGCTAGCACAACCTCATCAAACTTTTGATGCCATTGTTTAGGCACTTGTTTTAATCCGTGCAAGGACTTTACAAGCTTGCACACTTTCTTTTCTTGACCCGGAATGATAAACCCTTCCGGTTGTTCCATATACACCTCTTCATCTAATTCACCATTTAGGAATGTCGTTTTGACATCCATTTGATGAATTACCATATTATAAATAGATGCAAGTGCTATAAGTACTCTAATTGTAGCTATTCTTGCTACCGGTGCATATGTATCAAAATAATCAATACCTTCTTTTTGTTTAAAGCCTTTTGCCACTAGCCTTACTTTAAACTTTTCTACGGTTTCATCAACTTTCATTTTTTTTTTTGAAAATCCATTTACAACCTATTGGCTTAGAATTCGGTGAAATGTCTACCAATTTTCATGTTTTGTTTCCCATTATTGAGTCCATCTCAATTGACATCATTGTACCTTAATGTATAATCGGAATGTCAAATTATCAAATCGAGGCATATATTCACACAAGCATCATTGTACCTTAATTGTATAATAGGAATGCTATATCAATAATATTGAATATCTATATTACACGATTATGCCTTTGATGATAAAATGGGAATGCACCATAAATCAAGATGTTTGACACCATTATACCTTCATGTATAATAGGAATGCCTCATGCCACCCACTTATCACATGGACCTTGAGGGTATTTGGATATTAGCATCATTATACCTTGATGTATAATAGGAATGCCACATGTCCACTTATCACATATTGTCCACCTTTTGTAAGGATGAACTTATGTACTTCAAATACCAATTTGAAGCTATATTTATTCAACAAGCCACCCGACACAAGATTTCTTTTAACTTCCGGTACATAATACACTTTGTTTAGCACAAGTGTTTTTCCAAATGTAAACATGAGTTCTACGGTGCCTTTTCCTTTTACTTGTGTTGTGGAGGAATTTCTCATGTATAGCACGTTTCCTTTGTCAACTTCTTCCAAAGTCTTGAAGAAATTCTTGTTGTTGCATACATGATTAGTTGCACCAGTGTCAATCCACCATGCTCCATCACCTTGACCTCGGAAACCATTGCCACAAATTTATTGTGTTTCACACCTTGTGTCTTACTTCTCAAAAGTCTACATTCCGCCTTAAAGTGACCAAGTTTGTTACAATGAAAACATGGCCCTTTTTTGTTCTTTTTGAAGTTATGACTTTTGTCATACTTGCCCATGGAATGTTTTTTTTTGCTTGGCTTGTTTGATGGTTTGTGTTACATCACATGGACCTTCGAAGTCACAAGATTCTTTTCATTAGAATCTTCATCTTGCTTGACTTTTTCTTGCTTGCAATAATCATCTTCTATTTGAAGATGATTGCCAAGGTCCTCGAGAGACATATCCTCCTTTTTATGTTTAAGAGTTTTCTTGGTGTCTCTCCATGAAGTGGGAAGTTTATCAATTATTGAGTAAACCACAATAGCTTCATCCATTTTAAGATCATATTGCTTGAAGCTATCTAGAATACATTCAAGCTTATGCATGAATATTTCAAGACATTTATTTCCAACCAATAAATATTTTCCATGCATATCAAGCATCATATCATGCATATTCATATCAAGTAAGGAAAGAATACTTATCTTCTGATCCGATGTAGAACCATTTTGCCAACTTTCCTTGTCACCATCAAATCGTTCCATCTTTTGCCAATGAGTAAAGCTTCCCCCTTCAAAGCGGTCTAACTTCACAATGTTGGTAGCCATCTCTTTGAGTGAAGCCATAATGAATACCATGAAATTAAGTCTTAAAATTGTTGGTGTTGAGGGGTTTATGTAGATATTCAAGAATAGGCAAATTGGCTTCAAGGTGAGTCTTTTAAATAGGCGTCTATCTTTAAGACTTAATTCGCCCCCACCACTAGGTATGCAAAGGGGAATTATGCGACTAGTCTCAAGGATACAATAAAGTCAACGTCTAACTTTCGTATTGCACTTTACGAAACTAGACCGCTAGATACACATGAGGGTTTGCAAAGTCGTTTGGCCTTAAAACCAACTTTCTGCAGCAAGATGATAATAAGGAATTCGGAATCTTTTGTAGATGGTGGAAACTTTAGTGTTATGTTTTTTCTAACACAAACACTTTCTCTTGCTCTCTTATACTTGCTTGTTGTGTCTAAAATTTGGTGTGTCAAAATGGATGACAACAAGCCCTTTATATAGACTTCAAAGTGTCTCTTCTTCAAGGACACTTCCTTTTCATAAAGACATCTCTTTATCTGATAAGTATCTTTATGTTCCAAGGTAACAATCTTTTCATAAAGATCTCTTTCATCCAAAAAGTATCTCTACACTTTTTGCCAACACAATTTTTGAGCAAAAGATATTGTTTCAATAAACATCTAATGAATAGATAACTATTCATTCCATAAATCATACTCTTTGATTTATACCTTGAAACAATATCTATTCACATATAACCTTTCACATGTTACTTTACAATTGTAACTTTTCACATATAGCTTTTCACATGTTACTTTACAATGGTAACTTTTCACATGTAACTTTCCGTTAGTGTCTTTTTAACATGTATTTTCAATAAACATAATTATTCACACGAAAACTTGTCTATATTCTAATAGATATATTGTGTCACTTTTTGTAACATAACTATTGAGCTAATGATAGCTCTCCTTCATGTGAACTATTCTTTAATTTTGAAAATACACCAACAATCCATAAAGTTGAGCTGAGATTAATATCCTATTTCCCTTTCTTTGGACCATTTTGGAATATTAAATTGTCAGTCTTCCCTATTAGGCTAGTAATTGTTCTTGCTTTTAGATTATTTTTTGCTTAATGACGACTGCATTACTCATAAACCATGTAATTAGACAACTTTATTGAAGTTCAAAAAATTGATTTTCTTTCATCACAATGATTATTAACATCATTATTTCTGTAGAGAATAGTAATCACAACGTTTTTGAATACCCATTTGGTAGTTCATTAGTCACTTTAAGGTGTGCCTTATGGACTTTCATGTCATAATGATGCGCATGTACTTTTGACGTTTATATTGTTTGACGCCACATGTAAATTTAGGTTAAATTTAAAGATTTGACTAACAAGTACTCTAAAACTAATTCTAAAATTGTTACTTCAAATAAAGAAAGATCTAGACTTGAAGCCACTAGAGAGTTGGAATAATGAAGTCGATCTAGACTTTATATGTTATCTTCTGAATTAATTAATCTTTATATATATTCGTCAACATTGATATTAAAAATTGCACTTCAAAATTCTGATGATAAATTAATTGAATATGATGAACTCATCATTTGAACTTAATCATCATTGAAAGAGCTTGTCCTCAGGCGGACTTAATTACATATAATTCATATGAGAATTAGTGAATTTTTTTTTTCTTTCTTTTTTGTCTCTATTTGTGCATTCTCTTGATTCACATGTTCCCACTGAATTGCTAGTGGAAACTGTGAAAGGAACAAAAAATCATTTAATAAAGGAGAAACTTCACCATCATGCAATGAACACATAACAAGTATATGTATATAAGAAGAAACAAAAGAAAGCAGAGAATGTGTAATGAATATTGTGGAAGGAACTATTGTAATAATGTGAACATGTTGAAGCTATGGTCGTTGAAGTGATCATGAACCCACAACTGCTACAGTTATGGCTGAGCTTAAACCAGACAGCCCCAACTCTACAAGCAATGCCCGTACCTGCAGCTACCTTACCTCATTGAGTATTAACTTCCACCTGTTTTATACCTAACAAAATTAATGATTTAGCAGCCAAGACTTCACCTCTGTTTTTCTTATACCTAAAACACATGCAAAATGCAAGCTTTCATGAGTCATGACATGCAAAAATATCTTCCTTTAGGGTTATCGATCCATGTGTCGATGTGGATTCTTGAGATGCCAGAACTTTTACGTAGTTGAGTATATGTATATAGTTGAATTGATTCGAATGCTGGGGGATTGCTGAGCAAACTCCAAATATGTGGTGGTGAAATGGTGACGACCTTGCATTGCATGCCATATTTCACACACACGTTTTAGCAAAGTTTGGTTTCCTATCACTTTTTTTCTATCCTTACAGGAAAAGTATGTGTCGATTATGCATGTACACACATAATAGTATATACAGTTTAATACAAAGGACAAAACAAAATTGATTCTCATGCCTTGCAAGTCATTCCATAATTTCCCTCTGATTTTTCAACGCTAATTGGCAAAACGCACGTGCTTTCCTTGTGAGTGAATTTTACATTGGTATGCGGCCACCTTTTGATAATTAAATTATTAAAATATAATACTTTTGACATATTAAGGTTATAACGTATCTTAATATTTGATTTAATTATATATATATATATATATATATTCAAAGAGTCAAATATGAATCTCGATTTCTTCTTTAAAGAAAAAAAATTGATGTGTATATATATTTTAACTATGTCATTTAAATTAATTAATTGAACAATTATACATAATTAATTCATATGACTCCTTTTTAATTAAGTAACAAAACCTTTCGCCTGAAAAAAATTCACAAAGATCTTGAGGTAGGTGTCAAATACTAATTATTTAAAAATTTATAAAGTTAATGATTAATTTATATGATAAGAACATGAGATTACAAAGTGGCTAGGGTTTTGTGCTTAGATACGTGATGAAGTCCAAAGTTGAGATATTGAGGAAAAGGGTCCACATACCCACCTAAGACAAGAGATACAAGTCAAATAACCAAGAAATTTGAACATTAACTACCCAATCTACTCATCTTATTATATATTATATAGTATATGTATACAAATTGCCATTATCGATAAGAAAATGCATGCATCACAAGGTTATGGTGTTGAATTAAACTTTGACATGGCGATTACTTAGACAGGACACTTGTAACAAGTAAAACCAATTTAGGATGACAATCTTGGGTCATCTAATATTAATAAATCTAAACCCCGATGAGGGTTATCTGAACCCCGATCAACGGCTATGGATCTAGGTCTTTAACCAATAAGCAAATCTAGTATAAATGGAACTTGATGGAACAATCTAGAAATGCAATACGTGTCTTCCAGGACATAATGGTACGTATACTTGTTAACATAGTTATATACCCTCCGTGTCAAAGATACCTTTACCTCTAACTTGTGTTCTGTTTTATTAAGACAGGCAAAGGCTTGTCCGGGACAGTGGGTAAAGAATCCCACCAAACTAAACATAAGGATTAAATTTAAGGAGAAATTAAGGGTTTTGAAACTGATACAATTGCTAAGATAGCATATAATCTATGAAATATTTTATTCTTATATGTGACAATCATGTAATATGAATGCAATTATGCATATGGGATCGATGATTAAATTTAAAAAACCTATAGATCATTAATCAATGAACTTCAGGGTTTAAACAATTATATGGATGCTTAATTAATGAAGGGAACATGATTAATACTTTGTGGATTGGATTAACAGGTCATTAACCCTGTTCCTTATCAAGCATTGGTTTGCTAATCATCGCAGGACTTAGAGGATAAGTTGAATTAGCAAGTTGTTAATCATGACTCAGAACACTGAGATGGGGGAAGCAACGACTATTTTCAAGTTGTTTGTTAATGACTCCTGCGCTTTGACAGGGGAAGCAACTCATCCTGTGGATGTCGAAAGCTAGGGTTTCTTCCCAAATGTAACTTAGTATTACTTAACAAAACACGAAAGAAAACCGCACCACATCTTCATTTGATGAGGAATGAGTTTGATGAAAATGATAAAAGAACGGCATGACATAATTGTCCTTCTTGTAGTAATCATGAAGTTTTTCCTCCATTCAACGGAGGTGAAGTGTAGGTTCAAGAGTAGAAATCATTAAATGACTAATTGCTTTCTGCTCTCTCGGAGAAAAGTAAAAGGAAAGTTTGAAAATATGGGTTATTGCTAATTATTTATTTAACGAAATGGGAAGACTGCATTTATGACAAAGGACTCTAGGTTATATTTTGAAGAAAAAAAATGAACATCTTCATGTTCAACATAATTATCAGTGTGATTGTGATGACTTTTTTTTTGGTATATTAAATAAAAGTATTATTTTCAAAACAAAAATAACTTTTTAAAGTAATATTACAAGGTTCGAACAAATTCCTAATTCGGTATATCTAAAAAATTTTAATTAGTTCTAATTTCAATGAACTTTTGAAAAAGGGAATTCCGTATTTTTAACCAATCTGAGTTAAAAATTCTGTAAGATTTAGCAAAAAATTACTATTAAATTAATAAAAGCTTAGTTCTTTACTATTACACATCTGTAAAACTTTATTTATTTACTATTTATAACCTTTAATTAGGTGAGCCTAACATGAGATGATCAGTAAAAATTTATAGTATAATAAGATATATAGGAAGGGAAATAATGATTAATGAATGGTACTTTTATGTGTATCAGTATTTTGTTAAAAAAAAAAAGTAGGATCACTTTGCAAAAACCAAAATCACACAAAAAATGATTAGGTGGGCAGCAATATTAATTTCATAATTTGGTCGCATTAAACAGAATCCACCCAAGATGAAAAGGCTAATAGTCTCTTAAGTAAACTGAAAACTCTAGTCAGTAGAAACACCTGTAAAAATTTCTACTGCGATTAAGGTACACGTAAACGTGGTGATGACGAAATGGGTGATGGAATGGTTGAGTAAGAGTGCAATGAGGGAGAGTGGGGTTGTGTAGGAAAATGGGAAGATAAATTTTTTTGGAATGCTTAGATGTAGCCATGTCTTTGGGTCACCCATCAATCCACTCTCCTCTCTCACTCTTTTGTGTATCTACTCACACCAGAACACCCCATTTTAGTTCCAACATCGCTTTCATAAACCAATGGTGGACCCTGGAATCTCCTACTCTCATCTCTCTGTAAAATGTAAATTATATAAATATATATATATACATAAATATTACTTAATATATAAATATATATATATATATATAGATATTACATAATCTCCATTTTAGTATTTATATATATCAGCCTCTGAAAGCTGCCGAAGGACTTTATATAAAGGCGGGTGTGGGGCTTTTGGGTCTTTACAGGTAGAGAATTGGTGAGACTAATTACTTGTTATTATTGATACTTAGCTTGTGTTTAGTGGGACTAAGTGATGGGTAGGCAGCCTTGCTGTGACAAGCTTGGTGTGAAAAAAGGGCCATGGACAGCTGAGGAAGACAAGAAACTCATCAACTTCATTCTTACCAATGGCCAGTGTTGCTGGCGTGCTGTTCCTAAGCTCGCTGGCCTCCGCCGCTGCGGCAAGAGCTGCCGGCTTCGGTGGACTAATTATCTTCGGCCTGACTTGAAGAGAGGCCTACTTTCTGAGGCTGAAGAACAGTTGGTTATTGACCTTCATGCCCGTCTTGGCAATAGGTTCATTAATTAGACTCTCTTTTCTGTGTTAATCATGCGTTTATTGTCCTGCATTTTGTGATTGCTTGGAGCAGTTTTAAGTGATAATCATTAGATTATGGTTTAATTGCTTTTGTTTTGAGACAGAAGGTTGCATATATATAATCGTCTTGTTTTCTTGTATTGGGTCATGGAGGTTGATGAAGAAGCTGTTATGCATTTTAAAATGTAATGTCTTTGACAGATAAAGCTTATCCTTAACGCATTTGATAAGGAGAATCTAAAATTTTTCTTGTTTTGCTAAGGAAATGATAAGTTTCCAATTGCAATTAATGGTCATGAAATTTACACTAGTAGTTCTCGAGAGCATACTGATAAATTTTTAAAGTTTGCAGTTGCAGAAAGTCTTCCTCAGGAAGTACTACTAGTTTTGATTGCCAGTTTTTGTAAAGTTAAACAAGGATACGATTCTGGTTTCATAGCTTATTGGTTCCTTATCGTTCGCTGTCATCCAGTTCGGCAAGCTCTCAAATAAAGAATACATTGTTTTATGTAGTTGCTTCAGCTACTTGCTTGCTTGAAATTCAAGTGTTTGACATCTTTGCCAGGAAGTTTTAAAATAAACTTAGTACTTTAGAAGTTTGTCGTGGGAATTTGATTTGTTGATGGGTTTTGATGTCTTCATATTCAGGATTAAACTTGATACTGGTTAATGTTCTTTATCAGGTGGTCGAAGATTGCAGCCAGGTTGCCAGGCAGAACTGACAATGAGATCAAGAATCACTGGAACACCCACATCAAGAAAAAGCTTCTTAAAATGGGAATTGACCCTGTTACTCACGAACCCTTGAACAAAGAAGCTAAGGCTGAAGAAAGTTCGTCCCACGCTGATCATTCTGCAGATAATCAAAATACTACAGAAAATGATGGCATCGTCAACTCATCAGAGGATAATTCGAGTACACCAACTGAGAATTGCTCTAGTACTGCCGATGATTCCAATTTGTTAGACAGCATTTGCAATGATGAATCTTTATTGACTAGCTTATTATGGATGGATGAACCTCCCCTAGTTGATGCTTCATGGAACAGCGTACCAGCAGGAGAAACAGCTTGTAATGGCACAAGCTTGCCATCTTGGGAGGACAACTGCTCGTGGTTGCCAGACTGTCAGGATTTTGGTATTCATGACTTTGGATTCGACTGCCTAAACGACATTGAATTAAACACGATGAACACGTTAGAGATGGGCGACAAAACAGTAGCTTGATCATGCACCATAGTTGAAGTTCTGAGTAAAAAAATTCAACAATACTTAAGCTTCAAATTAAGGTGCATGTGTTACAAAGTTTTATGTCTAGTTCATTTAATTTTTCGGTCCTCAGTGTTGATGCTGTCTTCCTGTATTTGGGAATATTGTTGGAAGGTCGAAGGTAAACCTCGCTTCTTCAGAGGTTTCTCACCCACCAATTCAAAAGTGATACCAACCCTCATATCCTCAAGATGTGATATCTCTTTGTGCATGCTTTGCAAATATTGTAAATCTTTCTTCTGTAAAAGACAGGGAAACAATTATTATTCAGCCAAAGAAACAAGAGAAGATAGGGACATAATGGGCATGATAAAAGTGCTAGTGGGTTTTGTGAACGTGAAACCTCTTGTATATATTTATATGCAAATAAAGGTAAAAGAACATTGCTTACTTTGTTGTAATTTAAGTTTCTTAAGAAAATTCTGTTGTTTCCTCTCATGCTTACCTGCTGATCTCCTCAAAGTTGATTATGATTTGCGGCCAAATTAAATATGTAGTATATCCATCTTAATTTAGTCCTATAATTGTGATGGCAAAAGCATTTAGTTTTACAAGAATTTCTTTTCGATCCTATTTCTACTATGGAGTACAAGGAAAGAACAAATAAAGAAATCATTAAGTTAAACTTTCAAGTACAAGAAGAGAAGAGCACATTAATCTAGTTTATACCAGCAGTAGCTGTACTGTCGCTTAACATTTAAACTCTTTAAGTGCAAATGCCGTATCACTCAAAAGCTTTTTGGAGCAAGAGGACCACTGTTCCAACTATCTGCTACTGGCTATAAGATATTGACTCACTATTGTAGCTTGATCTTTGTGCAATGCGGTCGGATCAGCCAAACAAGTGGCGCTAGGCATCCATAATTTAAGCAGATGACATAATTTGGTTGAGCACACTCTCCATTAATGCTTTTTTGGTATGTACTTTACACCTTGTCACCATTCATGGGAGTTTCAGGAAATTAAACAAATGTTCTAAGCAGGCTGTCAGCACTGATTAGTTCAATGCCACTTCCAAGCAATAACTTGATCATGCTGTTTCTCTCACTTGATATATAGCCATTAGCTGTGGTTCTTAGTGCCTCTAATCATGTGTTTCTGAAGGTAATTATTATTCAATTCACTGTATTAACCTAACACTGCGAATTATAGAATATCTTTCTTGAGGAAGGATTAATTTATTAGGGGGAGGGGGGGGGGGGGGGGGGTGCAAAGGGGTCAGATATATGGAATTTCTTTATGTTTTTCATAGAACCGAATATTTTAATTAGGTCCCTTTGACATTGCCTTAGCAGAGATGATATCATTTTTCAGAATTTGAAGAAATGAAATCCTTTGTCATTATCCTCCTGAATTAAAAAACAATTCTTTGTTAATTGTTCCTGGGGAAAAGCTTGAGTCACATTGTACAACAATTCACTATGATTGTGCTGAGTGCAGACAAAATCACAGATATAAACGTTCTTTTAGCTTTGCTAATGAATGAATGCCATAGCCTTGTCTTTTGAAAACCAATAAATTATAAATAAAACATTTAACCTTTATTTCTATCACCAATGGAAAAGTAATTGAATTAACAAAGTCCACAAGATGTTATGTCACCATGAGCTTGATCTGGAAGATTTGCAGTGATCAGCAACAAGTTAATCTAATCAATTGAAAATATTGACGAATTTGTGACTTCTGATAAGACCTTAAATTCAACCAGAAGTATTCATCAAGACCAAAAAGGTTGATAATGAGTTGCCTTTGATCACATTCTCTGCTGATGAACTGATTTAAGACCTCAAGAAACAATTAAAATAATATATTGTTTTCGATATTATGTAAAACAATATTAATTAAATAAGTGTGATTTGCAAGCATTTGTTATCTAGTTAATCACATAATCATGATACAGAGGCTCTATAGCCATGGTTTTTCTTTGGACACAAGTTAAGGATGATGTTTCATTACAATTATCCATCAAGGAACAGGAGCTGAACATCTGCAAGTAATTCATATATCGGTTATAGCAAACTGAAATTAAAGAAAAAAAATCTCCTGGGATTATTCTCCCGACATAAAGATATTATTATACGAGCAAACGTTAGTTTAGTAATGCAGTGATAGTATAAAATTTCTTGTACGATATAGTAAGGAATTACTTAACAGCAACCACTGACCATGACTTGTAATTCCATTGAAAAAGAGAAAGGGACAAATGGTCCCTGGAAAGTATCAACAATATTTGAAGGAATTAAAAAGGAAGAATGGATAAGTCTGCAAAAAGGAGGGGACGGATGGGAGACCCTTCACCTAAGATTCTCCAGCCACATTACTCCTACGGTGACCTGACCTGACCTCTCCCCAAGATAAAAAGATTGTCGCTGCAAAGTGGAATGCTCAATCATTTGGGCTTTTTGTGGTTAATTTTGAATTCAAATTGAGTCATGTTCTTTAAACATTACTCCAACATGCTGCCGCTTTTCAAGTGTTTGTTTGAACACTGAAAAAGAGTGTCCATTTTGTAAGAAATGTAGGAAATGCGTCCCATTTTTCTCCAATGATATGCATATGCCATCTAAAGCAAAAGGTATTGGGCACCACGGCCTTGATTTGGTCTACTTATGCAAACACTTTTGCTTCTGTGGGAAAAACGCTCTGCCCAGTGCCGATCATGCTCAGAAGATGGGCGCATCTCAAATAAAGCAACAAATGCTAGAATGTTGTCAAACAAGGCATCAAGGCATATGTTTCAATCCGAGACCGTGCTAAGGAAAATTGTTGAGGATGCAATGATGACTTTCTCATTGGTCTTGCCCTCGTTGATAATAAAGGATGGCAATGCGTGAGCCCTGAGGTCACAGATTCTCATGGATTCTTGATGCTTTTTTTAACTCACAAAAAAATGGGTTTCCCACGATGACAATTTGGATGCTTTTTGCATAGAAGAATCAAGAATGCCCTTCTAAATTATCGATTCGTTGAATTTGGTCTTAGATGTTGAAAGTTTAAATTTTTTTTTCAAAATAATTAAAATACATTTTAAATTCTCGTAATGAGATTTTATTTCAATAACAAAGATGAGATTTTGCAATCCATCAAACCCGAATTCATTCAATTTTATATTCATTTATTAATTTCTTCTTCAATGTAACAGTATATTATACTAAATTAGTGTAATTGCTATTTGTGCATGTAATCTCATAAAAAAAATATGCTAATGTGTTCAACTATATAGAATTTTTTTTTAAGTGAGTGAATTATGTAACATTCTACTACATACATAAATAAAAAAATTAGTAAGGTTTTCTTAAGATTGGATGGTGTTAGTACAATTAAATTAAATTTTCATTAGAAGACAAAGATTATTAATTTTTGATTAAATGTTTAAATTGGGACTAAACGTTTGGACACTTTTTCAATTAAAGGTTAAACATTTTAATTGTAACAATTTAGGGTTAAACATTTTCAATTTTTTACAATTAAAGGTTAAGTTGATAGGT
This sequence comes from Theobroma grandiflorum, assembly GCA_036013995.1. NCBI lineage: Eukaryota > Viridiplantae > Streptophyta > Magnoliopsida > Malvales > Malvaceae > Theobroma > Theobroma grandiflorum. The sequence continues at coordinate 3,780,042 of CP142131.1, read as the reverse complement.
GGATTGAACGTTTATCACACATGTTCAAAAAACTTACGATGAAAATGTAATTATTACATGCCATGTTAAAAAGTATAGTTGATTTAGTTATTACACGTCATGTTGAAAAATATAATTGTTACATGTCATGTTGAAAGATATAATTATTACACGTTATGTTGAAGATTTTGTTGTTACACGTTATAAAGGAAAAGCTATTACACGTTACATCATAATTTAAATCATTTTGACTTAACAGAAAAGACTTTCTGATAAAACTACATTTTTGTATTTTATCTTTCTAAGTCAGAGTCCACGTCATGCATGTATTTTATATGCATTAAGCATTTTTCATTTTAACCCTTAATTGTAAAGGATTGAAAACATTTGACATTTAATTATTACCATTAAAACGTTTAATCCTAAATTGATAAAAATTCAAAAATTTTGACCCGAAATTTAACATTTAGTCGTTAATTTCCCTGATCTCAAACTTTGAAAGACATCTTTCGCAAATTGGGCAGAGATTAAAAGTTGGGGGTGTTTTGATTGGATTGGGCTTTTAGTTGAGGCTAAACTCGAGGCCCATGTTGACCAACTGTAGGGAAATGGACCACCTGAAAGAGGAAAAAGAATAGAAGCCCAGCCCAGAACAAAGAACCTTCTCTCTCCTTTGTTATAGGGTTTACGAAGAACCTCCCTTTCAATCTTCTCTTCTTCCACATCTCTGGCAATAACCAAAAATTTTTGGAACATAACTGCACCGTTTTCAATCCATTCTAAACTGCGGAACCACCCTTCCTTTTGTTGGGTTTTGCGCAGATCGAGTTTCAGGTAAGAATTAATGGCTTAGTTTCGCAATAATCAACAATTCCTTGTTTTATTCCTCTCTTCATGATTCTTCCATTTTGGGTCTTACCCTTATTGTATTTGCCCTCTTTTATTTTTGCATAGTTTTTCGTTTGGAATTTTGGGGAGGATCATAGAGTAAATTGGTTCAATGAGATAGTTTTGGAATTGGGTCTTGTCTTCTAATTAATTGTGTGAATTGGGATGATAAATTTATAAATAGGTTTGGGTCTCTTTGTCTTCGTTGTGTCTGAATGTCATATGTTATTGCGTTTTATTTGTTAGAGTAATTGATGAATTTGAGTGGCATAGGAATCCTGCATTTCCTGGTTTCAAATTGTACAATGTGCTTGTTAATGGTCTCTCTAATCTTCAAATTCTTCACTAGAATAGAGCCCGTGTTTTGTTATCGGTATTTCTTTGCAATTACGATATAGTGACCTGAGCGCTTATAGGTTTCATAATATTCTGATCATGAGGAAGAATGGATTTTTGGGTACTTTTTGCGGTTTGTTATGGGATAGATGAAATTTGGTTGACTTTTTATGTTGTTCTTTCGAAGTTATATATTCTCTGGCCTCTAGCTGAGTATATGTCTGTTTTTGCGCTATTTTAGGCACTCACTAGTTGTGTGTTTTGTTGCCTAATGTTTTGAGCTAGTGTCCTGATGAGAGAACTTGCTTATGGAAAGTGTAGCATTATCGGAATTGGTGTGCCATGTTTCTAATTTACTGCATTCTCTTTGTTGATATTATCAGGTGTTTTTGTCTTTGGTTGGTTGGTTGCAACATGGGTGATTTTTCAATCCAGATTAGTACCAGCCTTATTAACCGACTCACTGAAGATGATGAGAAGTGGAAGAAAAGGACAAAGAAAACTAAAACCAGCGTGCCACGAGAGCCTCGACGGCCACAAGCTAAGGTAGATCAGAAGCAAATATATGATGATTCTGAAAAACAGAGAGGGACTACAGGCACGGGATGGCCAGTTCCGCCTCCCTTATTTCTGCCTGCAAACCAACCTCCTTACCCTGCAAGTGCAGAGTTAGATGCAATTCGATCTGTTGTTAAAGAGAGTGAGAGTGTTGTAGAAAAGTTGCGGAAGCAGGAGGAGAACAGGGTACAGGAAGTGACACAAAAAGCTAAGGATCTGCATGAAAAGGAGTTCAAGCTTCCAGACCCTAAGCCTATGCCGTGTTTGGTTGAGAATAATGCTTGGATGGCATGCTACAAACAGAATGCTAGTGATCTTACTAAATGTGCTCCTCTGGCACAAAATTTTGCAGACTGTGCTCGCAGAGTTAGGCAGCTGGCAAAATCAGCTGACAAGTAGACTGCCATAGGAATAAATTTTCAAAGTCATACAAAGAGTGCAAGCCACTTGCCAGTTTGAGTGGAAACTTGAATTTTGGGTTATGCAAATAAACAGCAGAAAAAGGAGAAAACTAAATTGTTTATCACCCTTGTTGGGTTACATTTTGTGCCCTTTGGCCTTTGTCTTCTGATTTTGTTAAATCTTCTGCTTCTCTCTAAACTCTTTGTTAATTCATAAATTCAAAGTGACATGATTTTCCACCCTTTGTAATATCAATTGTGTCTCATCCTTTGCAAACTTTAATTACACTGTTCATTACGTAGCTATAAATCTTATGGTTTAATAATTAACATTTTGACCGTTTTGGTATTTTGCACATGAATAAATCATGATTATAAGTATTAAACTACTAATTCGCTTTAAAAATCATCTTAGCCCTTAAAAAAAATCTCTTCTTCTATTAAACTCTTTATTTTTTATAAAAGAGATTCAATCTAAACAGTAAACTGATGAATGGAAAAATTACAAAGATTGAAAGAACTTGTGCTGCTGCAATGCAAATGCAATGGGCACTGTCCAAGTAGCCAAAAGCTAACGGACTCGTCGTTACCTAGAGGATAGTCACGCAGGGTTCACGTGATGAAGCGTGGACGATTTCCAGTTTCCCACGCCTACTCCTTTGCGAGCGCGTCTGGCGAGGACCGCTAATTTATCGCCGTTGTTTTTCATTTCCTCGCTTCCCTCCTTATCCCTCCAAATCGCCGATCCAAACTTCCCCAGATTCCGAGCACTCCTCCTTTTTATTTTCTCGCTTCAAATTTTCCTTAGATCCCTTAAAAATCCAGGTACCTCCTCTCTCTCTCTTTCTCCCTCTTACATCATGTTTTTTTGGGAGTTTTTGAGGTTTCATTTCAGCTTATTTATTGCATGAAGTATTTAAGTTTAGCCAGTTAGTCATTTTTCTTGTTGAGAAAGATTATTTATTAGAATGAATGAGTGATGATTTACTAGGAAGCAGACTGTTACTTAAAGAAAGGTAGTAAATTTGGTGTAAATATTACTATTATCTTAAAGAGCTGAGAGCTGTTGTTGTGTGTTGGGAATTACCATGAAAGGAAACAAAATTAAGAAAGAAAGAGGGAGTCAGACACCCATTTTCAAAGTTAAAAAGAAAAATGCAAACTTGTATTAAATTTCACTTCATTAGTGCCTGCTGGTTATGGAGAAACAATGGAATAGGATTAAGATGGTACATTGTTGCAGCAATTCATAACGCTATGAGCTGAATTGATGCACTGCTGTAGACGTATTACTATTCTGGAAGATATATATTACCTCATCCTGTCATTCGTTTGTAAATATAAGATTTTATGGAATTCAATTAGGTCATGATGCTTCTGTTTACAAGCTTAATGCGGAAAATGTTGGAATAGTAAAGAAGCTCGTCATGTGATAAAGGGTTCCATTAACAATTTATAGCTTTGCCAATCATTTGGTCTATTTTGTTAATGAAGCACAGATATCATAATAAATCCTGCAACCTCTTTCTTGATAACCGAAAATGCGTTGGTATTTAATCTCTTGATTTGGGGTCATTTCCGTATAGCAAAACAGTTTTCTAGATGATCAGTGCTTATACAACCTGAGGGATTTTATTTAATCTTTATTCATGTTGGTTGCTCACTAAATTCAATTTTAAATGTAGGTTTGGTAGTATAATTGATCAAGTGCTTTGTTTTTTTGTTTCAGTCTACACTGTCAATGAGAATTCATTGATTTACAAATGAGGATCGATCCAAGTTTCTTCTCTTGCTGTGCTTTATCCTTTATACCTTTTGCTGTTCTTAAGAAATTACAGTACGTGGACTCATTTTGAGCTTTTAGATGCTTTTGAAGGTAAAAGGGCATAATCTTAGTAATTGATTTCTTTTAAAGGTAATGGTTCGTGGAAGAGATGCATGTTGGGAGCATTGTGTCCTTGTGGATGCAACAAGACAGAAGGTAAGGTGTAACTATTGTCACCGGGAGTTCAGTGGAGGGGTTTACAGGATGAAGTTTCATCTAGCTCAAATAAAGAACAAGGATATAGTCCCCTGTGCTGAAGTCCCTGATGATGTGCGAGACCATATACAAAGTATATTAAATACTCCCAAGAAACAAAAAACTCCCAAGAAACCAAAAGTGGATAAGGCAGTGGCAAATGACCAACAGAATAGTTCCTCTGCTAGTGGTGGTCTCCATCCTAACCACGGATCTAGTGGGCAGCATGGCAGCACCTGTCCATCTTTGTTGTTTCCACGTCCATCAACGAGTGAGCAGCCTGCAGTTGATGATGGTCAAAAGCAAAAGCAGGAAGATGCCGACAAAAAAATTGCTGTGTTTTTCTTCCATAATTCTATTCCTTTTAGTGCTGCTAAATCCATGTATTATCAGGAAATGGTGGATGCTATAGCAGAATGCGGTGTTGGTTACAAAGCCCCCAGTTACGAAAAGTTGAGATCTACCCTTTTAGAAAAAGTGAAGGGTGATATACGTGATTGCTATAAGAAATATAGAGATGAGTGGAAAGAAACGGGTTGCACAGTCTTGTGTGATAGCTGGTCTGATGGTAGGACAAAGTCATTTGTTATATTTTCAGTCACTTGTCCAAAAGGGACACTCTTTTTGAAGTCAGTTGATGTCTCAGGTCATGAGGATGATGCTAGCTACTTATTTGAATTGATTGAATCGGTTGTCTTGGAGGTTGGTTTGGAAAATGTAATTCAAGTGATAACTGATACTGCACCCAGTTATGTTTATGCAGGAAGGCTTCTCATGGCCAAGTACAGTTCATTGTTTTGGTCTCCATGTGCTTCTTATTGTATCAATAAGATGTTGGAGGACATTAGTAAACAAGAGTGGGTTGGCATTGTATTGGAGGAGGCGAAGAGCATTGTACAGTACATATACAGTCATGCATGGATTTTAAATATGATGAGGAAGTTCACTGGTGGAAGGGAATTAATGTGGCCAAGAATTACAAGATTTGTGGCCAATTATCTGACCTTGAGGTCCATTATAATTCAGGAGGATAATTTAAAGCACATGTTCTCTCATTCAGAGTGGTTATCATCCATTTATAGTAGATGTTCTGATGCTCAGGCTATTAAGTCGTTATTGTATTTAGAAAGGTTTTGGAAGTCCGCACACGAAGCTGTTAGTGTGTCTGAACCACTTGTTAAGATTCTACGGATTGTTGATGGTGACATGCCTGCTATGGGATATATATACGAAGGAATAGAGAGGGCAAAAGTTGCAATCAAGGCATATTATAAGGGTATTGAAGAAAAATACATGCCAATCTGGGATATAATTGATCGGAGATGGAATATGCAACTTCACTCATCATTACATGCTGCAGCAGCATTCCTGAATCCTTCAATTTTCTATAACCCAAACTTCAAGATTGATTTAAGGATGAGGAATGGGTTTCAAGAAGCAATGCTTAAGTTGGCTACAACAGATAAAGATAAAATAGAAATCACGAAGGAACATCCCATGTACATAAATGCACAAGGTGCTCTAGGGACTGATTTTGCTATCATGGGGAGGACCCTGAATGCTCCAGGTATGAGAAGTTGCATTTTTTGCTAAAAAGCATTTTTCATATTGGGTTCTATGTTACACTGGTAGAAGAGGGGCCAAACTTGTTTCTACATTCTCCATATCTGGAATAGGGATGTCCTCCGCTAACCAGTATATTTCTCTATTATTTTGCATGCTAAATCAGTGTGCTCTGGTAGTCTTTTTTTCTGGTTGAGGATAATCCATTTGGCCAGATTGGAAAGACTAAAATTAACAAGAACAAGATTGCTTTGACTACAATGTTGGATTAGTTCATTTGAGTCTGCTTTAGATCATTGATATGCATTTTGGGTTTGGTGGCCCTCATTCATTTTGAATTTCTTTGCGTTCTAGGGAGAGTCTGAATGGCAGTTCCATGCCCACTTCCATATCTTGGGAGGGTGTCTTGGGGTTTATATTTATGGGTTGTGCTGAAAATTACAGCGACTATACTTAAAGTTGCTATCTGGTATATGTAGGTGATTGGTGGGCGAGCTATGGTTATGAGATTCCCACACTACAAAGAGTGGCAATAAGGATACTGAGCCAGCCTTGTAGTTCTCATTGGTGCAGATGGAACTGGAGCACCTTTGAAAGCATACATACAAAGAAACGCAATAAAGTGGAGCTGGAGAAATTCAATGATTTGGTATTTGTGCATTGCAATCTTTGTCTGCAGGCCATTTGTCATGGTAGGGACGGAAAATGTAAACCCGTTATCTTTGACGAAATAGATGTTAGTTCAGTATGGCCTGCTGAATTGGAATCTTCAGCCCCTTTATTGGATGATTCATGGTTGGATACCTTGCCCCTAGACTGCAGAGGTAGTCCTTAACACTGTAAACAAAATGAAAATAATTACTACGTATTTGATTGCTGATTGTATACATGGTCAAGTATTCATGGCTACGCTGCCTCATCAGCACTATTATACTCGCCGGTTTCAAATTCTTCTATCATGATTATTGGGAACTACAAAATCCTGTGATGTAGCAGGCCGGGCAGGAATATTTAGTTTTACTGTTTGACTTTACCCTGCTGATTCACATGGAAACCTGCTGTTCAACCAAACATGCGAAATTAAAACTCGTAATTGATCAATAAAGAACAGTCAAAATGTGTGTTAGATGTTCATTTGGGTATTCACTTTGGGTTGGGTATATATAGAAGCTAAGTGCAGAAGGAGCTTAAAGCCTAGAGCTGGCTCGAAAGCGGTTGAAATGGCTTGGGATCCTTTTTTGTGGTGGTGGGGGAAAAAATCTCCTCTGGTTCCTCAAGGCGCAGACGCATCCTGTCCTGTTGGTGGCTGCTTGATTCCTGAAGGTGCTAGCTAGGGTCCTTGTAAATGCATGGACGATACACAGAGATCCTGTAATTTGGGACAATCCTTTGTCTTTCGAACCCGGATGTTTTGTTGAAGTTTTTAATCAAACTATTAAATTTTAATATTACATATTCAACTTAAAAGTAATTATAATCCACAAAAAGATTTTATTATATTTATATTATTATAAAAAAATATATATCATCGCTTTAATATTTTTTACTTTTTAATTAATGTGAAATTATTTTTCATTATTTTTTAATTAATTTATTTTTAAATTTAAAAATTATCGCATCATTTGTCACACAAACATTGGATTGAATTATATAATTAAGAAGTAGTAGAACATTGACAATAATAGTACTTCATAAATTTAACCAACTTAAATGATTTTTTATAAAATGAAACGTCATATCACATATCATTTTTAAGTTTTTTATCGTTAATGCAAATCAAGAGCTCGATTAATACAATTAAAAAATTAAAAAGAATGATATTTAAATCAAATTTAAGGTGATATAGGTGCGTTAATTTAACCAAAAAATGTGTAAAAAATTTACAAGTAATTAATTAAGTTCACCAATATATAAATCCATGACTAGCTAAGGCCATGTTTGGTAACATAGAAAATTGTCTGCCCTTGTTTACTCTGCAAGACAATTTCCAAAAGACTTCACCGTAGTATTCACTCTCATTTCCCTCAATCACCAGCCACGGGAAACTTAAAGCAAACCCACGAGCTACTCTATTCCCTTGCCCTTTCTCCATCACCAGCCACCATGAAACTCACATATCTCCCCTCCTTATTTCTTTTTTTCTTCTTTTTTTTTTTTTAGTTCTTCTCTCTTCCTTTGATTTTTCACAGATTTTCTCTTTTGCTTCAGCTTCAAATCACTCTTCTGCTCCTCTTTTCTACAAATCTTCTCTTTAGCTTCAACTTCAGCTTCAAATCTCTCTTTTTTTCAAATTATCGACTTTCAGATTCTCAATCTTTAAATTTATTTTTATTTATTTCTAATTGTTTAATCCAACCGTTGATTCTCCTTTTACTTGTTCACACCATTTTGAACTGATTTTTTTTAATCCAACCGTTGGTTTTAAGGTGGATTTTCAGGTTTCAATGGTTGTGATTTTTTTTATATTTTTTGAAAATGATTTTTGGATTTTCGGGTTATGGATTTTTTTCTTTTATTTTTTAATGTTTCAATGAGTTTCAATAGTTAAAAATAAATGAATGTTGATATTTTTATGTGTCATAGTGAAATGTTTTTAAAAAATAGATTATGATAGAATAATAAAAAATATTTTTCTCAATTTATTAAAATAAAAAAATATTATATTTTTAATAAAATGTTATTCATGAAAAAAAATTCAAATAATTCAATTTTTGATTATTAAATGATCTTTTAATTATAATTTATAATTTATTAACTTAACAAATTGGGACGTTTTAAAAAATAATCTTTAAAGATAAAACGTTTTCAAAAATTACCCTCTTTATAATTGTAACTATTTTTAATCAAGTTGGACAAAAATATCCTTAATGAAATTACACGTTATGATGTGACATGTTATGTACAAAAATATGTGACACGTCATGTACAAAAACCTGTGACAAGTTATGGTTAGGTTGTGACACGTAATGTACAAAAATCTGTGACACGTCATGTATAAAAACCTGTGACAAACCATAATTAGGTTGTGACACGTCATGTACAAAAACTTGTGACACGTCATGTACAAAAATCTGTGACAAGTCATGATTAGGTTGTAACACGCCATGTATAAAAACCTGTGACACACCATAGTTAAGTTGTGACACGCCATGGTTAGACTGTAACACGCCATGTACAAAAATCTGTGACAAGACATGGTTAGGTTGTGACACGCCATGTACAAAAATCTGTAACACATCATGTACAAAAATCTGTAACACATCATGTACAAAAATCTGTGACATGCCATGTACAAAAATCCGTGACAAGTCATGGTTAAGTTGTGACACGCTATGTACAAAAACTTCTAGCACGCCATGTGCAAAAACTTGTGACAAGCCATGGTCAGGTTGTGACACGCCATGTACAAAAACCTGTGACAAGCCATGGTTAGGTTGTGACACGCCATGTGACAAGCCATGATTAGGTTGTGACACGCCATGTACAAAAATCTATGACACACCATGTACAAAAACCTGTGACAAGCCATGATTAGGTTGTAACACGTCATGTACAATAACCTGTGACAAGCCATGTACAAAAACCTGTGACAATCCATGGTTAGGTTGTAACACGCCATGTTGAAAAAAATATTGTTATTACAAGCCATGTATAAAAATATGTTCCACACCATAGTTAAATAGATATATTGAAATTCTCTCAATTCTTTTCATTTTTTTTTGACAATTTGGTATTACTTAAAATGTTTCCAACATGTTTTCATAAATCAAAATACAACTTTTTTTTATCTAAAACACCTATTTTGACTAAAAATTAAAAAAAATTCTTTTGAAAACCTAGGTTTGTAAATTTCAAAATTTTGAATTTATTGGTATATAGATTTCAAATTGATTCAATTAAAAGTTATTTCATACATATTTGATTATTTTTACCATTTTAATTTTATCCAAAATACCTAAAAATCGAATTTTTCAAATGCCCACCCACCCAAACACATCAAAACGGTTGCTTAATGTCTTAAAAGCGCAAGAAAAAGAAATCTGAAAACGCGAGAGAGAAAAATCGAAAGCATAGCAAACGAATGTTGAAGAGAGAAATCGATAAAATTTGAAAGATTGGGATGGTGAGAGAGAGAAATCTGAAACACAAATGGAGAGAAATTATGATGAATAATTTAATTTATTTAAAACAGTTTAAAGGGTGTTTTTGTCAAATCATGGCTAAATATGACTAAAAACAGTTAAACTTATTCTGATGATTATTTTTAAAATGTCTTTATCAAGAAAGGACATTCTTCACAATTGCTTCTAACAAATTAATCAGTATAATAATATGATGAGAAATAAATAAATATTACTTATATATAATAATTTAATATTAAAAAATATTTTAAATATATTACATAATTGATGAATATTAATATTTTTTTAAATTTATTCATAAAATATTTTAAATAAAAATTATTTTATCATTTTCAAAGGATTCTAACTCTTTTTTAAATATTATATATGTGTTTAGTTTACCTGTTATTTTAAATCTAGTAACTTGTTTTGTCTTTGTCAGAATTTTTTAATTTATTTGATTAGACAAAGTCTAATGGTTAAAATTAAGAATGAACAACTCTGAACCTAAAGTTTAATATAATTTTTTGTCATTTTTCAAACATGTAAAACATATATACCAACTACAGAACATGATTAATTTTTTCGATAGCACTTAATTTATAATTAAAAAGAAAACAATCCTTTAATTATTTCGTTCCATTTATTTTATGTTCTGGTTTGACTAAACTAGTTTTAAACAAATTTTGATAAGATCCCTTTGGCATATTCCAAACAAGGACGAATGCCTAATTTTTGTCGTCAATAGAAGAAAAACATAAAAGCCAAAGGGCTCTGTATTCCTCCATCCCACAATTTTGGCCCCTCTACCTTGTTCTCCCTTGACCATGACTCTCATTTCAACTTCTCTCCGTTTTGACTACTCTGACTCTAAAATATGGCCATGGTTAAGCAAGAATACCAACGGAATTGATGATTTCTCACGCCTCTTCTTCACCCTTGTTGGTATTTTTGCAGTTTTTTGGTATACATGGATGTACATCAAATCCAAGAATAAGGGGAAGCCACCATCCCCACCAGGCCCTCGAGGCCTCCCCTTGGTGGGAAACCTTCCCTTCCTTCAACCTGACCTTCACTCCTACTTCGCCGAACTAGCTCGTACCTACGGGCCTGTTGTGAAACTCCAGCTCGGAAGCAAGCTTGGGATCCTGGTGACCTCCCCATCCGCCGCCCGGGAAGTACTTAAAGACCGAGACATCGTGTTTGCCAACCGTGATGTGCCTGTGGCTGGCATGTTATTGACTGGCGGGCGTAATATAGTGTGGAACCCCTACGGTCCTGAATGGAGGATGTTGAGAAAGGTATGTGTACTCAAGATGCTTAGCAACGCTACTTTGGACAAAGTTTATTCTCTTCGCCGTAGAGAAGTACGAGAAACCGTGGTTTATATGCATAGCACGGCCGGATCGCCTGTAAACGTCGGTGAGCAAATGTTTTTAACCATATTGAATGTGGTCACCAGTATGTTATGGGGTGGGACGGTGGAGGGTGACGCCAGGGCGAGCCTCGGTGCGGAGTTCAGGCACGTCATCTCAGAAGTGACAGAGATATTGGGTCTGCCCAATATTTCGGATTTTTTCCCAGTCCTGGCGCCGCTTGATTTGCAAGGTCTAATCAAACGTATAGGAAAGCCAGTGGAGAAGTTGAATGGGATCGTTGATAAAATAATTGATCAACGGCTGAAGCCGGAGAGTGAAATTGGGAGCACAGTAGAGGATTTTAAGAACTTTTTACAGTTTCTATTGCAGTTGAAGGATGAGGAAGATTCCAAGACACCGATGACCATGGACCATATCAAAGCCTTGCTCTTGGTGAGTTTTAAACAATTCTAAATCTTACTTTGTTTTTTTTTTTGAAAAGTTCTACATCTTACTTTTAGATATTAGTTGTAGACTGTAAGCCTTCTGGTATATAGATTTATTCATAAGTAGTTTAAAGCAAAGTTTTATACACTTAGAATTAATATATGTAAAAAACTGCAAACAAGCCTATCATTGCCAGAGTTGGTACCTAAATGAAGTCATTGCAATACACTAATCTGCACTATGCTATCAGATTATTCATTGACAAATAACCAAAAAAAAAGACACCTTCTTGACTTGTTAATTTGTGTTATTTCGTTCTCCACTGGAGTAGGCAATTATTGTTTTTTCTTCAAAATCCCGGCCACCGGTTGTGGATATGGCGGTGGAGACGAGGGGTTCATTGCCTCTAGGATATCATAAAACAGAGATTAATTAAATCTAGTCATAACTGGTAAGGGGACAACAGAGCTTGGAAAGTGCACAGTCTTTCGGCGCGTTATCTTGTCCTTTTGTTTTTTGAAAGTCACGTTTTCTTGTCCTTGCATGTTGTATCCCACGATAGAAAAACCACCGCATTCAGGATTATTTTTCTACCAAGCAAAAGATCTGTTGTTAGATCATACCATGAATTAAAAAGAAAAACTAATTTCCCAGTCACATTATTAGCCCCCCACCTTTTACTTGTGTTATTATGAATGGATGACAATGAGAGTGAGACCTATAATTGAATAGTGGCTATGAAAATTTCGAAGCCCAACAATGGCTATAATACATAGACTTTTTAATATTTTGGACAGGATATGGTGGTGGGAGGATCAGACACGTCCTCTAACTCAATTGAGTTTGCACTGGCTGAAGTCATCAACAAACCAGAAGTCATGAGAAAAGCACAGCAAGAATTGGAAGAAGTAGTTGGCAAAGACAAGATTGTAGAAGAAACCCACATTCACAAATTACCATATCTACTTGCAATTATGAAAGAGTCGCTGCGTTTGCACCCATCCCTCCCTCTCCTAGTCCCGCACAGCCCCAGTGAAGACTGTACTGTTGGCGGGTACTCTATCCCTAAGGGTTGTAGGGTGTTTGTCAACGCCTGGGCAATTCACAGGGACCCTTCTCTCTGGGAAAATCCGTTGGAGTTCAACCCTGACAGGTTTTTGAACAGCAAATGGGATTTTAGTGGGAGTGACTTTAATTATTTTCCATTCGGGTCTGGCAGAAGAATCTGTGCTGGAATAGCAATGGCTGAGAGGATGGTGTTGTATTCAATTGCCACGCTCTTGCATTCTTTTGATTGGAAAGTGCCAGAGGGTATGAAGTTGGATCTTACAGAGAAGTTCGGGATTGTCTTGAAGTTGAAGAATCCATTGGTTGCAATTCCGACGCCAAGGTTATCGAATCCAGCTCTTTATGAATAAAAATTTTAGATTTGAACCCTTCACTTCTTATTGTACTAATAGAAAAAAGAAAGTTAGCATAATAAATACTATCTACCGCTTCTCATGACTCTTGAGTCCTTGATTATTGGCAAACTTAAGATTGATTAATTTCAATAATTACGATATGAATTGTAATCTAATTAATATGAAATCATTGTGTGGTAATAATACACGTGTAAATTACAGATATACCATTGACAAAAGAATAATCCAATGCATATAATTGCAAATATGAGATTGTCGATCTTCCTATCTCAACCCTAAACGTAACACGTTAATTTGTTTTGAAATTGAAGATTGAAAGTTTTTAATATGGCAACTCTTTTTGTTGCACATAAGTTTATATATATATATATATATATATATTAACAAACAGCATTGAAATTTTTGCATTAAAAAGAGGCAAATGTGATTTTTGCGCCTTGGCCTGGTCTGATGCTAAACTTGAGATTGAATGTGATTCGTCGAACGTGATGAAATAGATTCTTAATCCAACTAAGGTGCCGCGGAGGATGAGAAAACTCAGCATTCAGATCACCAAACTGCTCAGAAATGTGAGGCAATGGCGGGTAAAACACACGTTATGCTCAGCCAATGACGACGCTGTTCCGTTTGTGAAAGAGAGAGTGTCAAGGCCTCCATAGCTGCTATGGATTAGTCCTGACCCAACCCCCAGTCAAGGTGCTGGTTCTGGTTGTGTGATCGTGGAACTGAAAATGACTTTGATCTTTCTTTGTCCTTGTGAATTCCTTGATCTGTTGGGATATATATTCTCTACACAGCTTGATTGTTTGGGTAACAGCATTTCTAGTGGGAGTTGTGCTGGCCCTAGGAAATGAAGGGTTTGCTGTTCACAAACAGTACGTATAGGTGATTCTAAGAGGAAGAGATAAACCTTTTTGTAACCCAGCTCTGCATTTTGTAACTAATGGTTTTTTTAATACAAGCTACTATATGCATTTCAAAAACAAAAAAAAAATGTTGTCAAAATAAATTCTTTAGATTAACTAGTAATTTTTCATAAAATATACTATTCTGTCCCACTTTATTTGTCTCTTATTGATTGTTTTAATTAAATAAATTTAATTTTGTTTATTATATTTAATAAAATTATCAAATTTTTAAAAAAAAATTACAAATTTTGAATTTCAAACTTTTCATAATAAATTTTTTGAGATTTTAATTTTATATAATATTTTTTAAAAAAGTCAAAATTAAATTCATTTTTTTAAAAAAAATCAGAACAGGGTTGCAAACTATGTTTTCATTAGATATAGAGAGCGGTTTGAGATGGAGAAAGCCTTGAGATGGGGGGGACATAAATGGATCGATGGGAAACAGCTCTTGGTGAGTAAGGCATTTGTAGTACAGAAGGGTAGAGGTGAACGAATGGATAGAGGGTCACAGGTCAGAAAGAATATCACAGAGGCAAAGAAGCTGGGACTCGGCGACAGAACTTTTAAAGAGGTTGTGACTGGGCTAGAGAAGCAGGGAAAGAAAGATCAATGGAAGACAGAAGCGCATGGGAAGAAAACCCCAGAGGGAAGAGTTGAAATAGAGGAGGAACGGAGGGAAGGTATGCCAAAAAACGAGGAGGATGGAGTAAAGAATGATAGCAAAAGCAGAGGTAGTCCTTAATACCATAAACAAAATGAAAATTATTACTACATATTTGATTACTGATTGTATACATGGTCAAGTATTCATGGCTACGCTGCTTCATCAGCACTATTATACTTACCGGTTTCAAATTCTTCTATGATAATTATTGGGAACTACAAAAACCTGTGATGTAGCAGGCCGGGCAGGAATATTTAGTTTTACTGTTTGACTTTACCCTGTTGATTCACGTGGAAACCTGCTGTTCAACCATACATGCAAAATTAAAACTCGTAATTGATCAATAAAGAACAGTCAAAATGTGTGTTAGACTTTCATTTGGGTATTCACTTTGGGTTAGGTATATATAGAAGCTAAGTGCAGAAGCAGCTTAAAGCTGAGAGCTGGCTCGAAAGCGGTTGAAATGGCTTGGGATCCTTTTCTATGGTGGTGGGGGAAAAAATCTCATAATATCAATTGGGTATTTAGTGCTTCAATGTTTGTAGCCTTATTATCTTGGTTTCACGAGGGATGAATTGAAGGATTCAAAGCCAAAGAAAGAATCATTGTCAATTCCTCCAGGGCCGATGGGTCTCCCAATAGTAGGCAGCCTTCCCTTTCTTGCCAATCACCTTCCTCATTAATACTTTGCAAAGTTGGCTTCAATATATGGCCCTATCATGAAAATACAACTGGGGGTACAAAATCTGCGTTGATTTAGTTCACATAAAATGGCATTAAAGACAAGGACAAAAGCTTCGCTAGCCGCGAGGTGTTGATCGCTTCCTTTGTCAGCTCATATGGGGGTGAGAGATTGTTTTGGTCTCCTCTTGGTGCACATTGACGCATGCTACGCAAAGTATGTGTTAAGGAGTTGCTAAAGAGTGCAAGGCAAGATTTTCCCTATGGCCTTGGCCAAAGAGAGACTCGAAGTATGGTTAGCCAATTTTATGCCAGCAGAGGAACCCCAGTGCAAATCCAAGAGCAGTTGCATTTTGCAATGTATAATGTGATGACTGGAATGTTGAGGGGTAGAAGACTTGAGGGAGAGGTCAGATGACAGATCTCGAATTTGTAAAGAGTCTAGGCATTTTGTTGATCAATTGCTTGGGTTGAATGGCAAGCCAAATGCTTTTGAATTGTTCCCAGCAATAGCTTGATTGGACATACAGGGTGTTATTTATCCGCAAGACAAAGAAACTAATGTAAATGGACGATCACATAATTGATTCTGTTGTTCAAGAGCATCTCAAGTCAATGAGGAAGCAAGAAGAGATGGCAGGAAGATCCAAGGTCCAAGAATCCCTTCACGATGAGCCATCTTAAGGCCTTGTTATTGGCAATTAACATTCTCTTGTCTTGCCTTCTTAGTGATTTTAGCGTAACAAAAAGGCACAATTTGCCTCGTATAATACCACGCTAGCCAAACTTAAACCATTTTTTTCACAACAAAAATGTTTGATGTCTTCATTTTTAACAGGACATGTGGTAGCTGGGACTACATCCAGAATGATGACAGTTGTTGGACAACGACAGAAGTGATTAAACAAACAGAGATAATGAGGGAAGTCCAGCAAGAGTTGGAGGAAGTTGTGGGAATGAATAATGTGGCAGAGGAGTCTCGTACCAAAACTGATATATCTAAATTCTGTAATGAAGGAGGTCTTGCGATTGCACCCAGTCTCCCCTCCTCTGGTTTCTCAAAGTGCAGACGCATCCTGTCCTGTTGGTGACTGCTTGATTCCTGAAGGTGCTAGCTAGGGTCCTTGTAAACGCATGGACGATACACAGAGATCCTGCAATTTGAGACAATCCTTTGGGTTTTGAACCCGGATGTTTGTTGAATTTTTCAATCAAACTATTAAATTTTAATATTATATATTCAACTCAAAATTAATTATAATCTGTAAAAAGATTTTATTTTATTTATATTATTATAAAAAAATATATCATCTCTTTAATACTTTTTACTTTTTAATCGATATGAAATTATTTTCTATTACTTTTTAATTTATTCTTAAATTTAAAAATTATAGCATCACTTGTCACGTAAACATTGAGTTGAATTATATAATTAAGAAGAAGTAGAGGAACATCGACAATAATAATGCTTCATAAAATTAACCAACTTGAATGATTTTTTATAAAATGGAACATCATATCACACATTGAATAATACCATTTATGAGGTTTTTGTTGTTAATGCATATCAAGAGCTCGATTAATACAATTAAAAGATTAAAAAGAATGATATTTAAACCAAATTTAAGGTGATATAGGTGCGTTAATTTAACCAAAAATGTTTCAAAAATTTGCAAGTAATTAATTAAGTTCACCAACACATAAATCCATGACTAGTTTAGGCTCTGTTTGGTAACATAGAAAATTGTCTGTAAGACAATTTCCAAAAGACTTCAACGTAGTATTCACTCTTATCTCCCTCCATCACCAGCCACGGGAAACTTAAAGCAAACCCACGAGCTACTCTACTCCCTTGCCCTTTCTCCATCACCGGCCAGCATGAAACTCACGTATCTCCCCTAAGTCTTCCCTTTTTTCTTTTTCTTTTTTTTAGTTCTTCTCTCTTCCTTTGATTTTTCACAGATTTTCTCTTTTTCTTCAGCTTTAAATCACTCTTCTGCTTCTCTTTTCTACAAATCTTCTCTTCAGCTTCAAATCTCTTTTTTTTTCAAATGATGGACTTTCAAATTCTCAATCTTTAAATTTATTTTTATTTATTTCTAATTGTTCAATCCAACCGTTGATGTTCCTTTTACTTGTTCACACCATTTTGAACTGATTTTTTTTAATCCAACCGTTGGTTTTAAGGTGGATTTTCAGGTTTCAATAGGTTGTGATTTTTTTATATTTTTTGAAAATGATTTTTGGATTTTCGGGTTATGGATTCTTTTGGGTTTATTTTTAATGTTTCAATGAGTTTCAATAGTTAGAAATAAATGAATGTTGATATTTTTATGTGTCATAGTGAAAATTTTTTTAAAAATAGATTATGATAGGAAATTTTTCTTATAAGTGATCAAAATAATAAAGAATATTTTTCTCAATTTATTAAAATAAAAAAATATTATATTTTCAGTAAAATGTTATTCATGAAAAACAAATTTTCAAAAAAGTGAGTTTCTGCTTATCAAATGATCCTTTAATTATAATTTATAATTTATTGACTTAACAAATTAATCAATATAATAATGTGATGAGAAATAAATAAATATTATTTATATAAAACAGTTTAATATTAAAATTTTTTTGAATATATTGCATGATTGATGAGTGTTAATATTTTCAACAATTTATAAAAATAATAAAAAATATTAAGTTTTTCATAAAATATTTTACACAGAAATTATTTTACCGTTATTGAAGGATTCTAACCCTTTTATAAATATTATATATATGTTTAGTTTAACTGTTATTTTAAATCAAGTAACTTATTTTGTCTTTGTCAGATAAATAATCTTTTTTTTAATTTCTCTAATTTGATTAGACAAAGTTTAATGGTTAAAATTAAGAATGAACAACTCAGAACCTAAAGTTTAATATAATTTTTGTTAGTTTTCAAACATGTAAAACATATATACCAACTACAAAACATAATTAAAAAGAACAGCGTCAGTAATTGGTTTTAGTCAATCCTTTAGTTATCTCATTCCATTTATTTTATATTCTGGTTTGAACAAACTAGTTTTAAATCAATTTTGATAAGATCCCTTTGCCATGTTGCAAACAAGGACGAATGGCTCATTTTTGTCGTCACTAGAAGAAAAACATAAAAGCCAAAGGGCTCGGAATTCCTCCATCCCAGAATTTTGGCCCCTCTACCTTGTTCTCCCGTTACCATGACTCTCATCTCAACTTCTCTCCGTTTTGACTACTCTTACTCTAAAATATGGTCATGGTTAAGCAAGAATACCAACGGAATTGATGATTTCTCACGCCTCTTATTCACCCTTGTTGGTGTTTTTGCAGTTTTTTGGTATACATGGATGTACATCAAATCCAAGAATAAGGGGAAGCCACCATCCCCACCAGGCCCTCGAGGCCTCCCCTTGGTGGGAAACCTTCCCTTCCTTCAACCTGACCTTCACTCATACTTCGCCGAACTAGCTCATACCTACGGGCCTGTTGTGAAACTCCAGCTCGGGAGCAAGCTTGGGATCCTGGTGACCTCCCCATCCGCCGCCCGGGAAGTACTCAAAGACCAAGACATCGTGTTTGCCAACCGTGATGTGCCTGTGGCTGGCATGTTAGTGACGGGCGGGCGTGATATAGTGGGGAACCCCTACGGTCCTGAATGGAGGATGTTGAGAAAGGTATGTGTACTCAAGATGCTTAGCAACGCTACTTTGGACAAAGTTTATTCCCTTCGCCGTAGAGAAGTACGAGAAACCGTGGGTTATATGCATAGTAAGGCCGGATCGCCTGTAAACGTCGGTGAGCAAATGTTTTTAACTATATTGAATGTGGTCACCAGTATGTTATGGGGTGGGACGGTGGAGGGTGACGCCAGGGCGAGCCTCGGTGCGGAGTTCAGGCACGTCATCTCAGAAGTGACAGAGATATTGGGTCTGCCCAATATTTCGGATTTTTTCCCAGTCCTGGCGCCACTTGATTTGCAAGGTCTAATCAAACGTATGGGAAAGTCTGTGGAGAAGTTGAATGGGATCGTTGATAAAATAATTGATCAACGGCTGAAGGCGGAGAGGGAAAGTGGGAGCACAGCAGGGGAATTTAAGGACTTTTTACAGTTTCTATTACAGTTGAAGGAAGAGGAAGATTCCAAGACACCAATGACCATGGACCATATCAAAGCCTTGCTCTTGGTGAGTTTTAAACAACTCTAAATCTTACTTTTTTTTTTTTTTTAAGTTCTACATCTTACTTTTAAATATTAGTTGTAGACTGTAAGCCATCTGGTATATAGAATTATTCATAAGTAGTTTAAAGCAAAGTTTTATATATTTAGAATTAATATATGTATAAAACTGCAAACAAGCCTATCATTGTCAGAGTTGGTACCTAAATGAAGTCATTGAGATACACTAATCTGCACTACGTCGTCAGATTTTTCATTGACAAATAACCAAAAAAAATAAAAGACATCTCCTTGACTTGTTATTTTGTGTTCTTTCGTTCTCCACTGCTTGGAGTAGGCAATTATTGTTTTTTCTTCAAAATCCTGGCCGCCGATTGTGGATATGGCGGTGGAGATTCATTGCCTCGAGGATATCATAAAATAGAGATTAATTAAATTTAGTCACAACTCATAAGGGGACAACAGTGGAAAAGAGTGCACACTCTTTTGGCACGTTTTCTTGTAGTATCGCACGATAGAAAAACCACCGCATTCAGGACTATTTTTCTACCAAGCAAAAGATCTGTTGTTAGATAACACCATGAATTAAAAAGAAAAAACTAATTTCCCAGTTACATTTTTAGCCACCCATCTTTATGCTTGTCTTATTATGAACGGTTGACAAAGAGAGTAAGACGTATAATTGAACAATCGCTATGAAAATTTCAAAGCCCAGTAATGGCTATGAGACATACTAATATATAGACTTTTTAATACTTTGAACAGGATATGGTAGTGGGAGGATCAGACACGTCCTCTAACTCAATTGAGTTTACACTGGCTGAAGTCATCAACAAACCAGAAGTCATGAGAAAAGCACAGCGAGAATTGGAAGAAGTAGTTGGCAAAGACAAGATCGTAGAAGAAACCCACATTCACAAATTACCATATCTACTTGCAATTATGAAAGAGTCATTGCGTTTGCACCCAGCCCTCCCTCTCCTAGTCCCGCACAGCCCCAGTGAAGATTGTACAGTTGGCGGCTACGCTATCCCTAAGGGTTGTAGGGTGTTTGTCAACGCCTGGGCAATTCACAGGGACCCTTCTCCCTGGGAAAATCCGTTGGAGTTCAACCCTGACAGGTTTTTGAACGGCAAATGGGATTTTAGTGGGCGTGACTTTAATTATTTTCCATTCGGGTCTGGCAGAAGAATCTGTGCTGGAATAGCAATGGCTGAGAGGATGGTGTTGTATTCAATTGCCACGCTCTTGCATTCTTTTGATTGGAAAGTGCCAGAAGGTATGAAGTTGGATCTTACAGAGAAGTTCGGGATTGTCTTGAAGTTGAAGAATCCACTGGTTGCGGTTCCGACGCCAAGGTTATCGAATCCAGATCTTTATGAATAAAAATTTTAGATTGGAATCCCAATGCCCATGTTGAGAGCTGGGAAGAAGTTGCTTTAACAGGTTTGGGATTATTCAATTTCTCAATACATTATGAAGTTAATTCTTATAGTGGTTGAATGACTACACATTTTGATAACTTATTTTTAAGATTACATATTTTCGATTCTCTTCTATTAGTATTTACTTTGGACATTTTAAAAAATAATCTTTAAAGATAAGACGTTTTAAAAAATAACTCTCGTTATAATTTTAATTATTTTTAACTAATTTGGATAAAATTACCTTTAATGAAATTACACGTTATAATGTTACACGTTATGTACAAAAACATATTACACATCATATATAAAAACATGTTACACGACATGGTTAAGTTGTTACACGTCATATACAAAAACATGTAACAAACTGTCATGGTTAAATTGTTACACGTCATGGTTAGGTTGTTACACGTCATGTATAAAAATATGTGACAAATCATGGTTAGATTATTACACGTCATGTTGAAAAAAAATACTGTTGTTACACGACATAATTATGTTGTTACACGCTATGAACAAAAACATATGATAAGTCATGGTTAGGTTATTACATGTCATGTTGAAAAAAAATATTATTGTTATACGTCATAGTTAGATTGTTACACGCCATGTACAAAAATATGTGACAAGTCATGGTTAGGTTGTTACACGTCATGTTGAAAAAATAATATTGTTACACGCAATGTACAAAAACATATTACACGCTATGGTTAAAAAAAGTTGTTACACGCTATGTTGAAAAAAATATATATGTTGTTACACGTCATGTTGAAAAAAATTATTATTACACGACATATTCAAGAACATTTTGTTATATTTTAATGTTTAAAATGTAGTTGTTACTTACGAATAAAAACTTCAAATCCTCTCAATTCTTTTCATTTTTTTTATTTTCTTGACAATTTGGCATCGATTAAAGTGTTTCTAATATGTTTTCATAAATCAAAATATAATTTTTTTTATCTAAAACATCTACTTTGATTAAAAAAAATTATTTTGAAAACTTAAGTTTATAAATTTAAAAATTTTGAATTTATTGGTATCTAGGTCTAGAATTGATTCAATTAAAAGTTATTTCATACATCTATGATTATTTCTATCATTTTAGTTTTATCCAAAATACCTAAAAATCGAATTTTTCAAATACCCACCCACCCAAGCACGTCAAAACCATTGTTTGGTATGTTGAAAGCGCAAGAAAAAGAAATTTGAAAACGTATGAGAGAAAAATTGGAAGCATAGCAAATAAATACCGAAGAGAGAAATTGAAAATATAACAGACGAATGCCGAAAAGAGAAATCGATAACATTTAAAAGCATGGGATGGTGAAAGAGAGAAATCTGAAACATAAATGGAGAGAACTTGTGATAAATGGTTTAATTTATTTAAAATAATTTAAAGGGTGTTTTTGTCAAATCATGACTAAATATGACTAAAAACAGTTAAATTTATTTTGATAATTATTTTTAAAATATATTTATCAACAAAGGTCATTTTTCATAATTTCTTCATTTACTTTTGTTTATATGCAAAATGTTTAGGCATATCATGACTTAGAACGGTGTAATAAGCTTTTTCTATTATTTTCTTCTAATACAAAAAAAATATATAAATAAAGGGTAAAATATCTCACTTATTAAATTTTAATTGAAATTTTTAATAAGTTCATTAATTTATCAAATAGATACTCCATTTAAAAAAATATATTTTGTTAGACACATAAATCTAGCTGTTAGTCAATGATTAATACTTTTGTTAATTTGATGATATGACAATATTGAAATAATAATTTTATTCTTTCTTAATTTTAAAAATTGCTATTATATAATTTTTATCAATTTTTTAATTAATTTTTTTATTAATTAAAAAAAAGGTGCTCCCCTATATAAGGGAGCACCAAGAGGAGCACTAAATCGATGCTCTTTTTTTTATTTTTTTAAAAATATAATAATAATTTTTTAAATTAATAAAAAAATAGTATTTTAATTCTTTCATAACATCTGTTAATGATGTTTATACTTTTAGGCAAAATGTTTATTTTGAAAATTAATTGATCCATCTGAAATTTCGATTAAAATTTAAAGATATAGAGGTATTTTATCTTAAAATAAATTAATGTTAAATAAAATTTAAATTAATATTCAATAAAATATATACCGTGTACCCCTCACCCTTATTTGCCTTGACTCATGAGTCCTTGACTATTGGCCTATTTAAGATTGCTTACTTTTTATAATTATGATATTAATTGCAATCCAATTAATATGATATCATTGTGTGGTAAATTACATAGATCTGCATATCATTGACAAAAGAATAGTCCAATGCATATAATTGCATATACGAGATTCTCGATCATCTATTCATCTTATCTCAATAGTAAATATGATACATTTAACTTGATCCGAAATTGAAGATTAAAAGTTTGTAATATGATAAGTCTTTTTGTTATATATATATATATATATATATATATCTAAACAAACAGCATCAAAATTGTTGCATTAAATTTGTTGTCAAAGTAAATTCTTTATAGTAACTTGTAATTTTTTATAAAATATACTTATTTTGTCTCATTTTATTTATCTGTAATTGATTTTTAATTAATAAATTCAATTTTAACTATTTATTTTTAATAAAATTATCAAAATTTTAAAAGTAAAATTTCCAAATTTTGAGTTTCAAACTTTTCACAATAGATTTTTTGAAATTTTAATGTTATATAATATTTTAAAAAATAATAGTCAAAACTAAATTCATTTAATCTAAAAAAATTAATAATAGACAAATGAAATGGACAGAGAAAGTATTTTTTTTATAAGATATTAGAGTGTGGCCCGTGCTATGTCTGCGGGTAGGTACGAAAATATATTAGTTTTTTAGTTATAGAAATATTTATACACTACATTGATTTAAAAAGTTGCAAATAACCCAACTAAGACCCTTAAGAGGGAGTTTTAATATATAGTTATAGATATAAGTATTATAATATTATGATATTTTAAGAAAAAAAACCATGAATAATATTTTTAAAAAAGTAGTATATTAATTCATAATCATTCATGAAACAAAGCTGATTTTCCTTTTAGTATAAATTAAACTAAGACAAAAATATCAGTGATAAATAAATAAAAAATTTTCTTGAATTTTTGAGAAAGGAATAAGCTAACTTGTTCACCAAACAATTAGTCAAAAAAATTCATTCTTCTATTTTTTGAATAACAACATTTATAATTAATTAAAGCTAGTTCACAGGCACTTTTTATGAGAAAGACATAATTAATTGGGAGATCAATTTCAGTTGTAGATTCTCAAGGCATTCGAAAAATTATTCCTATCAAACCTTTTTTGTTTTTGGCAAGTTTTCTTATACTTTGCTATGTCAGAATATGTAATGAGGAAATACAACCAATCAAGTTAATTGGGATATGAGACAACAGGCTATAATTAATTGGTAGATCAATTTCAGTTGTAGATTCTCAAGGCATTCAAAAAATTATTCCTATCAAACCTTTTTTGTTTTTGGCAAGTTTTCTTATACTTTGCTATGTCAGAATATGTAATGAGGAAATACAACCAATCAAGTTAATTGGGATATAAGACAACAGGCTATAATTAATTGGGAGATCAATTTCAGTTGTAGATTCTCAAGGCATTCGAAAAATTATTCCTATCAAACCTTTTTTGTTTTTGGCAAGTTTTCTTATACTTTGCTATGTCAGAATATGTAATGAGGAAATACAACCAATCAAGTTAATTGGGATATGAGACAACAGGCTATAATTAATTGGGAGATCAATTTCAGTTGTAGATTCTCAAGGCATTCAAAAAATTATTCCTATCAAACCTTTTTTGTTTTTGGCAAGTTTTCTTATACTTTGCTATGTCAGAATATGTAATGAGGAAATACAACCAATCAAGTTAATTGGGATATGAGACAACAGGCTATAATTAATTGGGAGATCAATTTCAGTTGTAGATTCTCAAGGCATTCAAAAAATTATTCCTATCAAACCTTTTTTGTTTTTGGCAAGTTTTCTTATACTTTGCTATGTCAGAATATGTAATGAGGAAATACAACTAATCAAGTTAATTGGGATATGAGACAACAGGCTATAATTAATTGGGAGATCAATTTCAGCTGTAGATTCTCAAGGCATTCAAAAAATTATTCCTATCAAACCTTTTTTGTTTTTGGCAAGTTTTCTTATACTTTGCTATGTCAGAATATGTAATGAGGAAATACAACCAATCAAGTTAATTGGGATATGAGACAACAGGCTCTACCAATCTTCTAAAGAAGCCTTGACTGTACATGGGGATATTGTTCTTGGTCATATGCATAAATACAGGCATGTTGGCTCGAAGCAAAACATTGCTAGTTGATATGAGAAATATTTAATATAATGCAAATTGGAATCTTTTTTGCTTTATTAAATTTAAGTGAAAGAGCATTAAACTGAATGCCTAAATCAAGAATTCATGGAAGCTCTACACTCAAAACATGCTTAATACTATAATAAAGAATTAAGAATCATAAGAAAACATAAAAAACTTAACGCCCTTAGAACTATAAGCATTATAATTATCAATTAATTCCCAAATAAAGGGACAATATAAATGCACATAACCAAAATAGATTTTATTATCTATTAGCTATAACTCATAAATCTACATATTATCCGATTTCAATATCAAAATTAAGATAAAGCCTTAAGAATCGTGTTAAATTTTAAGAGAAAATAGTACAATTTTCATACTTAAAAGATAAATTCCATAAATTTAAAATTCACAATTCTTAATTAAACATAATCATCCCAAACATTAAATACCAACAAACAACATCATTCTTTGAATGATAAAAATGTATTAAAAAAATTGTTACAAAGGATCAAAAATTTGAAAAAATCATTTACCATTTCATAATAGAAAATGAGTTGGAAATCAAAGAAGAAACCAAAAAACAAAAAAAAAATACAAAAACCACAAATGGCCAAATACCCAACTAAACAACTAATAAAAAAAGCATGAATAAAAAAGCCAAAAAGATGTAGTAGCAGAACATGCAAAAGAGGTGAATAAAAACAAGATACAAACCAAAGTAAAGAAGAGAAAGAAAAAGACCAAAATGGAATGAACCAACATGTAAGGAAGCTAAACAAATAAGATGGAAAAGAAACGGAAACATAAAAAGGCATAGAACTCTCTAGAATTGAGTTGAAAAGAACATAAAAGTAATTGAATTAAATAAATAACTTAAAATACCTTCTAAGTAAAAAGCACATCTACAATCAAAAGACAATAGAGTCCTTGAAAATGGAAAAAGCATTAACAAAAGTATAGAAAAATCTATACCATAGAAAATCTCTGACATAGAAGTTGCGTAGAGCAATTGAGAATTATCTACATTGAGCCAAGCAGCAGCCCCACAAGCCAACAAATCTATTCCTCTATAATAAGACTCTCCCCTAAGGGCTTCATTGAGCCGAAGTGGGCTAATTGCTCGGGTGGGTCAGTATTGAGCTGATAAAAACTCACATGAATGGAATGAAAATAAATCGAAATTGAAAGTAGCACATGGTGTAGGCCGATTGCTCGAGTAGGCCAACACTGACCAAATGAAAACTCACATGAATGGAATTTCACAAATAGAGCCATTTCAATTACACGCCATGGGTTACGCAATTGACAAATTTAGATGGTACCTAATTGAAGCCCATAGGGAAGAGTTTTCTTATAGAGGTATAGATAGTATAAGAATTTGATAATTTTTTAAAAAATACCATTGTCTTTAAGGAAAAAAGAAGCAAGGTGGTTTGAGCCTTTAATTTTGACTTAATTGAACTAGTTTCGGTCATACCATGTCCGTTCCGACATGGTGGGAGAGAAGGAGAAAAAATAGGAAAATGTTTTTTTGGGTTGAGTGTACAAATGAGATACAAATCATCTGCCCCTTACTGTGCCCTCTTCCGTGCCTCCTCTTTATTTTTTTGTCACTTGTCTTATCTCTTTCATGCGGTGGTAAATAGTTAATAAGCAGCAGAGTTAAATTCAATGAACACGGTTTTATGTTTTTTCAACTATTAATGTAACTTTAAAAAATAAAATAAAATCGGATGAAACATGGCAAAAGGTCTTTCAAGATAACTTTAAAAAATAAAATATAAAATTGAACAAACCCAAAAATAAAAATATTGAAAATTTTAAGAATTAACAGAAAGAAAAACTTAAAAAGGCAGATAAAAAAGCAACAGTCAGGGCAAAAGAAAAGTAGGCAGCCAATAAAAAAAAAATCTAACAAGGGATTTTATTGTATTTTTCAAAGTTGCGTTAGCCTCTTGTACAGGTTATGATTTTTGTTTGGTTAATTTTTTTTTTAAAGTTTGTACGGAATTTTTTAAAGAATTGAGATCTCTGTGAAAAATTATTGAGGAGGTTAAGGATGTAAAGGAATAGAAAAGCAACA
Source organism: Theobroma grandiflorum (assembly GCA_036013995.1). Taxonomy (NCBI): domain Eukaryota; kingdom Viridiplantae; phylum Streptophyta; class Magnoliopsida; order Malvales; family Malvaceae; genus Theobroma; species Theobroma grandiflorum. Next base: position 3,752,605 of record CP142131.1, on the reverse strand, counting down.
TAAATGCAATAGGGGAAAAGCAGAAAAACAACTTTAACAGGAAAAACTTACAAAGCTGAAACATCTTATGGAGTAGCAAAGCAAAAGGAAAAGAGAAGTAGACGGTAAATAAAAAAGAAAACCTAATTTGAGATTTTATTTTACTTTTTAAAATTATGTTAACAGTTGAAAAAAAAAATAAAACGACGTTAGTTGAATTTAACTCTACTGCTTATTAATTATTTACTATCTATCTCGTGAAGGAGATAGGACAAATGGCAAAAAAATAGAGAGGAAGCACGAATGGGGGCATAATAAGGAGGTAGACAAGAGATAGGACAGATGGTATAAAAATAGAGAGGAGCTACGAATGGGGGCATAGCAAAGGGATAGATGATTTGAATCCGTACAAATGCACGTAAAATAGATGTGGATCTTATCCACTCCGTTAAATCCCTTTGCCATACTCCAACGAAGCACGAAAGGTGAGGATCCTTCTAACTTTTAGCTACAGAACAGATATAAAGGCCAATTTTGCACAGTTTTCTTTCCACATTTTCGCCACCTCTACGTTGTTATCCCTTTACCATGGCTCTCGTCTCAAGTTCTCTCCGTTTTGACCACTCTTACTCTAAAGTATGGTCATGGTTAAGCAAGAATACCAACGGAATTGATGATTTCTCACGCCTCTTCTTCACCCTTGTTGGTGTTTTTGCAATTTTTTGGTATACATGGATGTACATCAAATCTAAGAACAACGGGAAGCCAACATCCCCACCAGGCCCTCGCGGTCTCCCCTTGGTGGGAAACCTTCCCTTCCTTCAACCTGACCTTCACTCCTACTTCGCCGAACTAGCTCGTACCTATGGGCCTGTCGTGAAACTCCAGCTTGGGTGCAAGATTGGGATCCTGGTGACCTCCCCATCCACCGCCCGGGAAGTACTTAGAGACCAAGACATCGTGTTTGCCAACCGTGATGTGCCTGCGGCTGCCCTGTTAGCAACGGGCGGGCGTGATATAGCGTGGAACCCCTACGGTCCTGAATGGAGGATGTTAAGAAAGATTTGTGTACTCAAGATGCTTAGCAGTGCTACTTTGGACAAAGTGTATTCGCTTCGCCGTAGAGAAGTACGACAAACCGTGGGCTATATACATAGTAAGACCGGATCGCCTGTAAACGTCGGTGAGCAAATGTTTTTAACTATATTGAATGTGGTCACCAGTATGTTATGGGGTGGGACGGTGGAGGGTGACGCCAGGGCGAGCCTCGGTGCGGAGTTCAGGCACATTATCTCAGAAGTGACAGAGATATTGGGTCTGCCCAATATTTCGGATTTTTTCCCAGTCCTGGCGCCACTTGATTTGCAAGGTCTAATCAAACGTATGGGAAAGTCTGTGGAGAAGTTGAATGGGATCGTTGATAAAATAATTGATCAACGGCTGGAGGTTGAGACAGAAAGTGGGAGCACCGCAGGGGAATTTAAGGACTTTTTGCAGTTTCTATTACAGTTGAAGGATGAGGAAGATTCCAAGACACCAATGACCATGGACCATGTCAAAGCCTTGCTTATGGTGAGTATTAGACATTTCTAGTTCTTACTATAAACTGTTAGTTGTTGAGTGTACACCACCTGATATATCGAATTATTCACATTTTAAAGTGACTTTTTTTTTATTGGAAGTTTTTGTAAGAAATGGCTTTTTCAATAGAATTTTCACAAAAAATTTTGTAAATTTTTTTTTTTGTAAATATCTAAATTGTTAATACCTTCTCTCCAAAATGAAAATTTTTAAGTAATCATCGAATGTTTATCAATGAAAAACTAGTCTTAATTGAAATATTTTTTTTGAAAAGTGAATTTAGTATTCTAGGTGTTATAAATTTGTAGTATTATGATAAGTGAAAAGTTTATTGAAAATTTGTCGAAATTTTTTAATTTTATATTATTTTTAATTTTTTTTCCAATTTATTTATTTATTTTTAAACTAATTAGATAAAAATTAAAATATACCTAGATAGATAAAATTCTCTATTTCATTGGTAAAAGTAATATTTAAAAAAAAATATTCATGATTTTTAATTGCATGTGAAAACAAAAAATAGATACAATAATACAACTTTCCTAGTATAATACCACAGTGATCATGGTACAACTTCCTCAGTATGATATCGTATATTAATGTTGTACATACCAAAGAAGGGATAAAAAAACAAAGCCAGCTTATTGAATTGTTTATTTGTCAATTTTCATTCTCCACTTCTACTGTTAGTCCATATTATCAATTTAAAAAAAAAAACTAATTTCCCTGTCACATTCTGTCTCATTCCCTCATTTCTAGATGAATGGGTAATGATGAAAGTGAGAGCTAGAATCGAGTAATGGCTGTGAAAATATCAAAGCCCATTAATGTAAACTTGGAAAGGTGGGTGACATGGTAATATATAGACTTTTAACACTTTGGATTTTGGACAGGATATGGTGGTGGGAGGATCAGACACATCCTCTAACTCGATTGAGTTTACACTAGCTGAAGTCATGAACAACCCAGAAGTCATGAGAAAAGCACAGCAAGAATTGGATGAAGTAGTTGGCAAGGGGAGCATTGTGGAAGAAACCCACGTTCACAAGTTACCGTATCTACTTGCAATTATGAAAGAATCATTGCGTTTGCACCCAGTCCTCCCTCTCCTAGTCCCGCACAGCCCTAGTGAAGACTGCACAGTTGGCGGGTACGCTATCCCTAAGGGTTGTAGGGTGTTCATCAACGCCTGGGCAATTCACAGGGACCCTTCTCTCTGGGAAAATCCGTTGGAGTTCGACCCTGACAGGTTTTTGAACAGAAAATGGGATTTTAGTGGTAGTGACTTCAATTATTTTCCATTCGGGTCTGGCAGAAGAATCTGTGCTGGAATAGCAATGGCTGAGAGGATGGTTTTATATTCAATTGCCACGCTTTTGCATTCTTTTGATTGGAAAGTGCCAGGGGGTAAGAAGTTAGATACTATAGAGAAGTTTGGGATTGTTTTGAAGTTGAAGAATCCACTGGTTGCAATTCCAACGCCAAGGTTATCGAATCCAGCTCTTTATGAATAAAATTTTTAGATTGGAACCCTTCACTTCTTGTACTAATAAAAAAGAAAGTAAAGTTAATGCTAAATATGTATAAAAAAAAGTACTGTTCAACATAATATATTATACTGTCTATAGCTTCTCATCATTAGCCTTTAAGTCCTTGATTATTGGCCAAGTTAAGGTTGATTAATTGTTATAGTTATGATATGAATGGTAACTTAATTAATATGATATCATCGTGAAATTATACACATGTAACTTATAGAAATCTGCCTACCATTGACAAATGAAAAATCCAATACCTTTAATTGCATATTAATTTGAGATTATCGATCTTCCGCTTACAACCTAACATACACATGACATGTTTAATTTGTTCCAAAACTGAAGATTGAATGTTTTTGTATGGCCAAGTCTTTTTGTTGCACATAAGTTTATTTTTTAATCAACAAACAGCATTGAAATTGTTGCATTAAATCTACTGAAAAAATAAATTCTCTATTGTAACTAGTAATTTTTCATAAAATATATTTTTTGATAGGATATGGTATAAGAATGAAATAATTTTCTCTTTTTTCTTTTAAGAAGGAATTTGAGAATTTTGTGTTGATAAAGAGTTTTTATAAAAGAGCCCAATTCATCGGGGGGCCTAACCAACCCAATGACTACTAGGAAAGCTGCTATTTTTCGAAACTATATGAGGAAAGGGCCTTACGATGTTTTCGGCAAATGAACCAAATGGCCCAAATAAATCTGGCTGGACTCTGGAGCGTAGTTTGTAGATAGCCACAATCCTTTCATAATCTTAACTTCACATGCTTCTTAGTTTATTTTATTTTATTTTCTGAACAAAGCATGCCGCAGGCCTGAGCTCCCACTCTATCTCCCCTAAAACCACGTTGGTCACTATCCTTTTTGAAGATGATGGTAATCTTTTCACAGTCAGAAAACGAACTATCCCTACCATTAAAAAAAAAAAAAAAGGAAAATGAGAAAAGAAAGAAAAAAGGTGAAGTTGGTGGAGAGAGAGAGAGAGAGGTTATGAGTTGAACTAACTGCAATCGCTAAGGCTCGACTAGGAAAAAAAATTGTAAAAAATAATTAATTTTATAAGATTATTTTAAAAATAATATTTGATAAAATTAATTGTTTTTATTAAATTTTATCATAATTCATCTCTCGTTATTTCATCATATCAGTTTTGATCTACAGACCAAAGAGTAAAGATGATATCAATATATATTTTTAAGTTTATTGGTTTACATTCATAAAATCTCAAAATTGATGAGTTAAACTTATAAATAAAATCTGTAAATTAAAACATTGCTTAGAGTTGTTGCTTACCATGTCATGTCTACCTGTAACAATTCTAATGCACTTGGCACATAACAAATTTATTGAATATAACATGGGATATAATAATATTTTTTTCAAAATGACATGTAGCAAAATTTTTTTAAATATGATGTGTAATAATTTTTTTGAACATGATATATAGCAAAATTTTTTTGAACATGATGTATAATAACATGGTTTTTTCAAAATGACATATAGTAAAATTTTTTTGAACATAACATGTAATAATAAAATTTAATTTTTTAACATGATGTGTATTAATTTTTTTTAACATAGTGTTATGTGCCATTAAGGGTAATTTTGTCCCAAATAGAACTTTTTCAAAGTTAGCAGTTGGCCAGCTTCAAACTCGTGTGTGTTTGTCTAGCACTGTTGCACTTTGGTTTTTTTTATCATTGATAAAAGAAACTAACAGTACGTTTAGTTCGCGAAATGGAATATAATATAATAGAATAATTATCTTATGAGAATAAAATAATGAAGAAATAAAATAAAATAGTTATTATGTAATTTGGTTTAAAGAATGAAATATGATAAGAATTGTTATTATGACTCATTCTTATATTTGGTTAGTAAGAATAGTTTTAGAATTGTAAAATCCGACCGTATAAATACATGTCATGACATACATACAATGAATAACGTGTTTGTATGATAGGAAAGTCTCAAAGACTAGTTAAAACCCGGTATTGTACAAAATGGTACACTTAAGCTTATTTAACCTCGAACTAGTTCAAATAGGAATTTTAAGATGAAATTTAATATTTCACAGTCCAGGAATGACTTAAAATGATGTTTTGGAGTTCGAGAGTTAATTTGGGATGAAACTGAAAATTTTGATGTCTAGCGATAAAATCGTCATTTTGTCACCCAAGATAATAAATTGACCATGGAGTAAAATTTTTTATCAATATTGACTATTTTGAGTATAATTTGATGATAGGAAGTGAAAATTTTCAATTCCGGCAGTTTTCGAAATATAGGGGCAAAACGGTAATTTTATCGTCCCAAGGGTAAAACCGTAATTTTCACCACTCAAAACTTGTCAAAATCTTAGGATTTATACATTTTTGGTATGAATAATCATGGTATTTCAAGTGGTGAAAATTTGAAGTTTAAAAGACGAAATTTTAAAAATGAGTCCCACGAAAAAGTGACATGTGGCATTTTTAAATGAAATAATATTATTTTAATCAAATAAGCCCATTTAAGCTTCAGCTGATGAGGGGCACGACCTTAAGGAGAAAATAAGAGAGAAAATAGAGAAAAAAGGGAAGAAAGGAGAAAAACCAAAGAAAAGCTTGAAATTTGACGAAAAATTCGCGGTTTTCACCCGTTTTTGCGTCTAACGGTAAGATTTTTTGACTTTGGCTTGGTTTCTACCTTTCCCATGCTTTTGTTTTCATTTTCCATGCTTCAAGAGAGAGATCACAGAATAGATCTAAGTGCTGGACGAAATTCAAGGGGGAAAATTTTAGATTTTTCAAGTTTCGATTCTTAGCTAAATTGGTAGTTTTTGTTAGTTAGAGGTGTTTAGAAATTAAATTGGACTCGAAAGCAAGGAATTTTCACAATACCCACTCTAGGCTGAACCTTCAATGCTGTCCAATGGTGATGAATTGATTTTTATTCAAATCAATTGAAGGGAAAATGATGAAAAATGATTAATTGTGCTAGAAAAACAAAATAGAAAATTTACCGGGTGAATGTCCCATTTTAACCGAATTTTTCAAGGAAGAAAGTGACCTGAATTTAGTGATTCCAGAGGGTTATAAGCTGGTTTTTGATGGTTAAAAATGTTGGAGAGAGAATGGGACGATTTAGAGCAAAAATGGAGCGCGTTAGCAATTTATCGGGTAAAGTACCGAAAATAGGCTAGAATCGCATTTAAGCCATTTTATGCCGTTGCATTTCATACCATGCATTAATATAGGATTTAAATCAATTATATAGTGATTTAGCATAAATGTGTTGAATTGTGTAATTTTTACAATGTGTCTAGGAGGAGAGCCTTCCGGTAAAGGCAAGGAAGTCGTGCCCGACGAACAGTAATCGGGGCACCTAAAAAGCATTAAATTTGTGCAAGCGGTGAGTAAACTTACTATTGTTGTAAACTATCTAGAGTTATTTTTAAATGTTAATTATGGATTTTATACAAAGAACATGATTATAAAAAGAGAAGTTTTGGCTATATGCAAATAAATAGATTTAAATGTAAATATTTTTGGATTATTTGAATACTTGATTTTTAGAAAAATTGAGTAGTTTGGAGGCCTTCACTTATGTTATAAATGACATTTTGATGAAATTGGCTTATGAGATTGTGAGTATATGTGGCTGTATTATAAACTGTATTGGAATAAATGTAAGTTATTTTTACTATGCAGGCTGGGTAAATAAATAAAAGCCACGTTATACTGTCGAAATTTTATTAAAATTGGTGGGTTTAGTCACTGCAGTGGCCGGTTTCTGTGGACCGCCTATTATAGGGGCATGGTAAACTCGGTTATATAGTTACTCCGGTTGTAGAGGCGAGGAGGGTAACTCCCGGGGTAGTGTTAGAGTTCACTTCACGTAAAACCCACACGTGAATGTGTATCTCGGTCAACGTCAAGGAACGGCTTGTTTTAAAAACTAAAACGTGTTTAATGTGTAACTGTTTTGACAACCTTGGCGGACTCGATTAGATGCCTCGGCCAAGGTATCCCCGAGAACTAGTTTTGGCTTGAACCATGATTTTAATAAAAGTCATAAGCCTTAACAATTGTTTTGATAAATCATAAATATTTCTTGATTTAAGAAATAAAATGAAACTTTATGAAATGGTTTGTAATAGCTATTTAAATTTGCCTCCATTTTACTTACCTTTAGATGTTTATGATAATGTTTGTTTACTCATTGGGATTGCAAAATCTTACCCACCTCTTTTTCAAACATTTCAGGCCTGTGGTAGCTCGTAGATATCAGATTTTGTCGAGGACTACCGTAGATCGTCTTCCCACGACAGATAGTAGGTGTACTACCATTGTCGTATTTGTATAGTTATGGACCCACCGGTCATTGTACTTATTATTGTACATTATGACTTTGTAACTTAATGTATGTATGAATTTATTTTACTTTCACGCTATAAAAATTACTTATATGCGTGTCTATAAAAATTATTTTATAAGAAAATGAAATATTTTTATCAATATTTTTTAATAGTAAATTATGACTTTAAACCTTTGAAAAAGAAGGTTTCGGATTTTCGATTTCAAATCCGATTTCAGATTATGTTTTCTGGATGCATAAACTATATTTTTACCAGATTTTAATATTTTTACCGAAAAATGACCAAAATACCCCTGTGAGTCAAATTTTATATTTTGATTTATTTAAGCCAGAAATGGGTTGTAAACCCTCAAAAGGGGATGTTTGGAAAGAATTACTCACAAGGAAGGCTAGAAACTAGTACGTAACCCTTACGAGGTTCCGGTTGACATTCCGGATAATGAGTGTCAATTGGGACGTCGTGGCGGTTGTCATGGGACCGAGGGAAGTTCCGGGTCGTGACAAGAATAGTTAAGAAATAAATGATAAAATGATCAAATTACCTTTTATTATAATTTAGTAAACTAGACAATTACTCTTTATTATAATTTAATAATTTTTTAATCTTTTAATTTTATTTTCATTAAAATTTTAAAATATTAATAATTTATTATTAAATTATTAATATAATTTTTTATTTCAATTTCTTTTTATTTTTTCTCTATTTGTATTTTCATTTTAATCTTTTAATTTCTATTTTTATTAAAAACTTAAACATTAATAATTTATTATTAAATTATTGATATAATTTTTCATTTTATCTTTATTTTCATTTTTTATTTGTACGTTATAATTATTTTCAATAAATGGAGATATTTTTATCTAATAAATTTTTGACTCTATTTCATAGTCATGGAATAGCCATTAACATGAAGAAATGGGAAATACCTAAAACTCAAAACCAACCAAACAAAAGAATAATAATGAGAAAAGAGTAAGGGGGAATAGCTTAGCTATTCCCCATACCAAACGTGCCATAAGATCTTGTTTCTAAACATCATTAAAGTTTGCTTAAATATAAAACACAACCGTTTGCTCGTTGTAAGTCATAATTTGTGGGATTCATCAGCCTAAAAATTCGTAGCTTCAATATAAAACACAACTCAGTACATTTATCTTCAACCAATTCCTTTTATTAAATTTTGAATTAGTTAAAAGTTAGTTATATAGTTAAGGGTCTGTTATTTAGTTCACGAGAAATTTTTAAGAAAAGAATATATAATTTTAAAGAAAAAAGAAAATTTAACTCTATATAACTTAGTACTTTGGGATGACTCGAGAAAAATAAAAGGAAAAAGAATTTTTATGTATATTTATCAATGTTAAATATAAAAAGAAAAATTAAAGGAAAAAAATGGACATCCTATTCTTAGTTGATAAGTTCCAAAAATAAGCAATACAACTTTGCTTTAATCAAATAATGGAAGGGGTAATTGGATATCCAGTATTCTTATCTCAATTTTTGTTATAATCATAAATTTATAACCAAAACTAAAGTACAAAAATATGATTTGAATCAAAAGAAAATGGAAAATTGGATTAATTTTTTTTTCCAAATTAAAAACTCTGATTTGGATTGTAAAATTATTGTTTTTCCAAATTAATTAAATACCAATTAAATTAGATGTCATTTAATCAAATTTTTTGGGATTATTATTATTATTGCAAATAGAAGAAAATTGCAATGGTTGATTTGGAAATATATAAGAGTTATACAGTGATAGAGTGCCCACGGCCAATTTCAAAGTATTCCAATCTTAGATATATCATACAAAACACAATGATTCAATCGTTAACATTAATGGTAAATGACATTATCTTGATGATAGAATCAAACTTTAGTAATTAAATCACTACAATATCGTAAAAATGATACCAAAATGCTATAGGTATTTGCTCAACTAGAGAGGTGGTTAAACAAGGTTGCTCCAAATTGGTTGGCAATGAGAGAAACACTTATTTTGGTATGATCGGTGGTTAGGTGACAAATTAGTAGTAGAGGTATGTGATCGAGCTATGAACTTGTCGACAAATGATGTTGTAAGTGATTTCCTTGATGAGAATGGGAGATGGAAACCTGATAAGCTGAATGATCTTCTGCAAGGCTTGCGGGACCAATTGTCTTTGGTGCATCTACTTTCCAACAAATGGTCCCCTTCCTCTAATGGTATTTTCTCAGTTAATTCTGCTTATCCATTGATACAAAACCATACTCCACTTCCTTTGCTTGGTCTCGAATATGGAACATTAGATGGTTGCCTAGAATTCATCATTTTTTTTAGTTGGTTCGAAATAACCATATTCTTACAAGAGAGGCCTGCTTTTGAAGGAAGCTTTCAAATACCTCTCGGTGTCCAAGATTTGATGCTGAAACGAAAAATATATTGCATGTTTTAAGGGATTGTTTTGACTCTCAAGCCATTTGGAGAAACTGGACTCATGGTGCTCACCTTGATCACTTCAATGGTCTTTCTTTGCATGAATGGCTCCTTTACAATTTTAGTAGAAAATATGTCCTTGTGGAAGCTAACATTTCATGAATCACTCACTTTGGATTTACTTGTTGGCATGTTTGGAAGCTTAAAAATAAATGTCTCTTTGAGGAAAGATGTCAATGGCCTTCCGACGCTAATTTTACTATCATTGCTACTATGAGGGGTTTTATAAAGTTTGAAGTAGGCCCTTATCCTGCCCTTTCTTGACAGTTGTGCTTTATTGCTTGGCAACCACCTCTAGAGAGCTTTGTTAAAATGAATGTCGATGCAGTTGCTATTTCTAATGTAGGAGAGCTTAGCATGGGAGATTTATGTCAAGATAATGGTGGATATTGGATCTTTGGATTCATGGGCAGACTTGGTATGGGTACTGTTCTGAAAGCTGAATTATATGTTGTTTATAAGGGACTTACACTTGTTTGGGATCATGGCTGTCAATAGCTTGTGGTTGAATTGAACTCCAAACTTGCCGTCTAAAAAATTTATTAAACAATTTAAGAAAAAGATCCTTTTTCGCTGATTATTCATTCTATGTAGCAGTTAATGATGAAAGATTAGGTATGCTAGGTACATCATATTTATAGAGAAGCAAATTTTTATGCTGATTTTCTTGCTAAGAAGGCTCGATTGGGGGATTTTGAAGTTATTAAGCTACTATCTTCAACGAACTTCCTTTTTGCTTCAAGATGATTTAGTTGGTGTTACTATGCCTATAGCAGTGGTAGGCTAAGCGGTTTTGCTCCCATATATATTATACATTTTGGTATCATCTCTCGTCGAATATATACATATGATATGAGTGGGACACCCTGAAAGAAATGAAATGAAAATATCACTAGTTAGGATGATAACTGTAACGATCGTTCCTCGGCCGTTACCGGTGTTCGAGACTTCCGAAAAATCTCATCGAGCCTCGAACGAGCCTCATTTAAGATTTCCGCTAAAGCTAATCCTTATTTGCAAAAAGAAAAATAAAAGAGTGTGAGTCTTATAGACTCAGTGATAATCATCGACCTAGTGAGCAAGTGAGAAGGGGAAACAACATAATGAGGGATTAGTTATAAATTCAAGAGTACGCGCGGAAAAACATTCCATTAAACAGAAATGTATTTTATGTCTTGCAAGTATAAAAATAATGATGAATTTCAAGTAAATGTATATGTAAATTTCACTTATCAATCATTAATAAAAATTTACATGTCAATGACATGCAATGTATACTAAAACAATAGACGAGTGAGCATCATTCTCGGGTAGATTTAGTATAACCTTTAGGCTTATTCTCAGATATCATTACCTATTCATGGGAAATGCCCATGTCACCATATATAAATCAAGGCTTCAAGTCCCCCTTTACCTACTCGTGAGAACCGCCCACGTCACCAATACAAATCGGGGCTTCAGATCCCCCTTTACCTACTCGTGGGAACTACTCACGTCATCGTATATAAATCGGGGTTTCAGGTCCCCTTTTACTTCATCGTGGGAACTACCCACGTCACCGTATATAAATCGGAGCTTCAGGTCTCCCTTTTTCTAAAATCGAATATCAATAAACAATAGTTTCTACTTTATGCACAAAGACCACACTTAACCCGGTGTGGTAACAAGGTCTACCTCCACGTCTCTCAATCACGTGCAAGTAACAGTCATTGCAAATTTAAAGCATTTGCAAGGCATGATAAGTTAAAACATTTCGCTCATAAATTGCATGTTATACATAAATCATTTGAAACATGGCACGTCTATCAAATTAACGTGCTAAGAGAAGTAAACAATTTATCATCGCATTTTGAGAATCAATATAATGACCATTGGCCTAAACAGTACACAAATTGCAAGGCATGATTTTGAAGTAAAATCAATCAAAGATTTGTTTCCCCATACTTAAAAACATATAAATACGTAGTACATATAATATTAAGAAAACAAATTTTTAAAAATTCTGTCACATCCACAAACAACTTAAATTTTCTACCAACTCATGCTATCCAAAATTTCATCAACTGTTAAACACAACGTATATAATATATTATAGGAATATAATTTTAAAATTTAGCACCCACTCACTCACAATGGTAGGACATTACATTGCTATTTCTATTTGCCAGTCGCTAGTCACTTGCTCCGGCACGCCGCTATAATATACCATATTTACCGGGACTTCCAATTTGGGTTGAGTGGCCCGAGTCTCCACCTTCCTTTTCTCTTTTGGACTTTTCTTTTCTTGTTGCCATTGGGCCATTCTCATGGGCTTTTCCTATTTCTTCTTATTGGACTATGTCCATTTTTTTCTTTCTTTTCTTTTTTTTTCTTTCCTCTTTCTTTCTCCCGGTGCCGCTGCCGCTGCTCTTTTTTCTCCCGCTTTCTTCTTCTCCTTTTCTTCTTTCCTTTTTTCTTCCTTTTTCCTTCTTCCATTCTCCTTCTCGGTGCTGCATCTCTCATTCTCTCCCTTTCTTCTTTCCTTTTTTCTTTCTTCTTTTTTTTTTCTTTTTTCTTTTCTTCCTTTCTCCTTCCCGGTGCTACGTCTCTCCTTATCTCCTTTTCTTCTTTCCTCTTTTCGTCCTTTTTCTTCTTCCTTTTTCATTCCTGGTGCCGCATCTGTCTTCTTCTTTTTTCTTTCCTCTCTCCTTTCTGCCCGATCTGAAGCTTCCTCTTTTTTTTCTTCTTTCCTTTTTTCTTCTTTCTTCTCTTTCTTCCTTTTTCTTTCTTTCTTTTGTCTTTTTCTCCTCCTTTGTTGACCAACCCTCCCCTTTTTCTTCTTTTCTTCTCTTTCTTTTTTCTCTCTTGTCTTTTCTCTTCTCCTTTTTCTTCTTCTTCAGTCAGCCCCTACCAAGGATGTTACAATAACCATGCCTGTCAAACCAATGAAATTGCAAACATATACATGAATTTAATTTAGGGGCATTTTAAAAAATAACTCTTAAAGATAAGACGTTTTTAAAAATAACCTTCTTTATAGTTTTAACTATTTTTAGTCAAGTTGGACAAAATTACCCTTAATGAAATTACACGCTATGATGTTACACACTATGTACAAAAACATGTTACACGCCATGTACAAAAACATGTGACAAACCATGATTCGGTTGTTACACGTCATGTACAAAAACATGTGACAAGTAATGATTAGGTTATTACACGCCATGTATAAAAACATGTTACACGCCATGTATAAAAATATGTGACAAACTATTATTAGGTTGTTGCACGTCATGTATAATAACATGTTACACGCCATGTACAAAAATATGTAACAAGCCATGGTTAGGTTGTTACACGCTATGTACAAAAACATATGACAAGTAATGATTAGGTTATTACACGTCATGTATAAAAACATATTACACGTCATGTATAAAAATATGTGACAAGCTATTATTAGGTTGTTACACGTCATGTATAAAAACATGTTACACGCCATGTACAAAAATATGTAACAAGCCATGGTTAGGTTGTTACAAGGTTGTTACACGCCATGTACAAAAACATGTTACACGTCATATACAAAAACATGTGACAAGTAATGATTAGGTTATTACACGCCATGTATAAAAACATATTACACGTCATGTATAAAAACATGTTACAAGCCATGATTATGTTGTTACACGTCATGTATAAAAACATGTTACACGCCATGTACAAAAACATGTAACAAGCCATGGTTAGGTTGTTACACTCCATATACAAAAATATGTTACACGTCATATACAAAAATATGTAACAAGCCATGATTAAATTATTACACGTCATGTACAAAAATATGTGATAAATCATGGTTAAATTGTTACACGTCATGTTGAAAAAAAATACTGTTGTTACACGTCATGGTTAGGTTGTTACACGTCATGTACAAAAACATGTGACACGCAATGTACAAAAACATATGACAAACCATGGTCAAGTTGTTACATGCCATGTTAAAAAAAAAATATTGTTGTTACACGTCTTGGTTAGGTTGTTACATGCCAATGTTAGGTTGTTACACGCCATATTGAAAAAAATACTGTTTTTACGCGCCAAATACAAAAACATATTACACGCCATGGTTCAAAAATGTTGTCACACGCCATGTTGAAAAAAAATATTGTTGTTACACGTCAAGGTTTGGTTGTTACACACCACGTTGAAAAAAAATTATTGTTATACACCATGTTGAAAAAAATTATTATTACACGATATATTCAAGAACATGTTGTTACATTTTAATACCTAAAATGTTGTTGTTACTTACGAACAAAAACTTCAAATCCTCTCAACTCTTTTTTTTTTTTGTTTTTTTGACAGTTTGACACCAATTAAAGTGTTTCTAACATGTTTTCATAAATCAAAATACAAATTTTTTTATTTAAAACATCTACTTTGACTAAAAATAAAAAAAAAAATTCATTTGAAAACCTAGGTTTATAAATTTCAAAATTTTGAGTTTATTGGTGTCTAGGTTCCGAATTGATTCAATTAAAAGCTATTTCATACATTTCTGATTATTTCTACTATTTTAGTTTTATCTAAAATATCTAAAAATCGAATTTTCCAAATATCCATCCACCCAAGTACGTCAAAACCATTGTTTGGTGTTTTGAAAGCGCAAAAAAGAAAATTTTGAAAACGCGAAAAAAAGAAATTGAAAGCATAACAGATGAATGTCATAGAGAGAAATTGGAAGCATAACAGATGAATGTCGAAGAGAAATATTGATAAAATTTGAGATAGTAAGATAGTAAGAGAAAAATCCAAAACACAAATGAATAGAAATTATAATGAATGATTTAATTTATTTAAAATAGTTTAAAAAATATTTTTATCAAGTCTTGGTTAAATATGATTAAAAATAATTAAATTTATTTTAATAATCATTTTTAAAATGTTTTTATAAAAAAAAGTCATTCCTCACAAAATCCTTTTTAATTTATCCTCATCTTCTCCCCCCCAAAAAATAATATATAGTTTTTTGGGAAATTGGACTTGTTGTTTCTTCGTTGAAACTGAAATTAATTCATCATATTGTATAAATCAAAAAATTTACAAGATATTCATAAAAAATAATCTACTACAATTATTACGTTTCGTTTTGTCCTTTGATATGAATTTTCCTTTCAAATATATTTTACAAACCACACCTATCTTTTCCATATGACGGTTATAAATCTGGAATCTAAATCCTCTACCTCCAATTCTTGCCCTACTTTGTGTCCAAGCTTTCACAAGGTACCATATGTCTATTTTTAATTATTAATTAATACTTATTTTGTTATAAATTTTTTCTTTCTCTCTCATATTTTGATTTTAATTTTTTTCCTCCTTCTCTCTCATATCTTTTCCCATCTTTCTCTGTTATCAAATGGTTGGTAATCTTTTTCCTTCCTATGCTTGTTGTTGTTCTAGCAAGAAAAGCAAATGTATCATGGCCATGGGTTGGTAGTTGTTCGATCGGATGATTAGCATAATTAGATGACAGGTGAGGATCAGAGCAAGGAGTGGGTAGAGGAGGCTGCTGCTTTAGCAAGAATTGCACCACCGGAGACCAATTAAAGTTGGGTTCTGCTGGAAGAGGTACTGGTGAAATAGAAGAGAAAGGTGAAACTTGTTATTTCCCGATCAATATAAATCATGCTCAATTCCTCGTTGCAACGTTAAACTCTATGCGCTTCCTCGTGGCTTCTGCCTTTTAGCTTACAATTTCTTTTTCTTTTTTTAAACCCTCCTAGAATGTCGCACATAGGTCACACCTTGCATTCGTGGCTGTGGGATGGTAGCAACCAGAAAGTTGGACTGCTGGGAGCAGTTTTCTCATTTCTGTTAGCCTCGTTGGTAATTTCACTCTGGCAACTCTGGACTGGTGGGGAGTCAAGGAAGCCAATCGCTCCATTGCCGCCTGGCCCCCGTGGCTTGCCATTAATGGGATATCTTCTGTTTCTTGGAACCGATTTACATATGGTTTTTACAGAATTAGCGGGAATATACGGCTCCATCTTCAAACTTTGGCTTGGAAACAAATTATTCGTGGTAATTAGCTCACCATTACTAGCAAAAGAAGTGGTTCGTGTCCAGGATAAAACATTTTCTGAGCGGGATCCTTCCATCGCTGCGCAGGTTATTACCTATGGCTGCAATGATATTGCATTTGACTCTTACAGCAGTCCCAACTGGAAAAAGAAGCGCAGAATTCTTGCAAGCGAGATGCTTAGCAATGCTAGCCTTAACGCCAGCTATGGTCTACGAAGAGAACAGGTGATGAAAACCATTGGGGATGTGTTTAAAAACGTTGGCAAGCCAATGGATGTCGGTGAATTGTCATTTTTAACTGCAATCAATGCGGTCATGGGCATGTTGTGGGGAGGCAAACTCCGAGGAGAGAAAGGGGCTACCATTGAGGGTCGGTTCAGAGAGATTTCTACAGAATTAATGGTGCTATTGGGAAAACCAAACCTTTCTGATTTTTTCCCCGTGCTTGCACGATTTGACATACAAGGCATAGAGCGGCGAATGAAGAAAATCTCTCATTCGTTTGATCAAGTTTTTGAGTCTGTAATTGAACTAAGAACGAATTGTATGGCCACCAAGAAGGAAAAAGATGATGCAAAGAGTGAACAAAAAGACTTCTTGCAGTTTCTATTGGAACTCAAGGACAATGAAGATAGCGCATCGCCTATTACAATGAATCAACTCAAGGGCATGCTGATGGTACGATTTCTTATCACACACCAATTTCCCCCCTTTTTTTTTTTTAACTCTGCTTTCTGGTTTGGATAATGGGCGCTAATAATTTTTAACTAGGACCTTCTGGTGGGTGGAACGGATACTACATCAACTATGATGGAGTGGACAATGGCAGAGCTAATACAACATCCAGAAATAATGGAAAAAGTGAAGAAAGAATTAGCTGATGTTGTTGGGCTAAATAGCACCGTTGAAGAGGATCACTTGCCTAATTTACTGTACCTACATGCGGTGATAAAGGAGACCTTCCGATTGCACCCGCCCCTGCCCCTCCTTGTGCCCCGTTGTCCTGGCGTATCAAGCACTGTTGGTGGCTATACCATACCAAAGGGCAGTAGGGTCTTTTTAAATATCTGGTCCATTCATAGAGACCCCAATATATGGGATAATCCTTTAGAATTTCAACCTGAAAGGTTCTTGAATGATCCTAACAAGTTTGACTACAATGGCAATGAGTTTCGATACATGCCATTTGGCTCTGGAAGGAGAAGGTGTCCAGGACTTCCTCTTGGGGAGAAGATGCTATATTTCATGCTGGCCTCATTGCTGCATTCTTTTGAGTGGAAATTGCCCCAGGGCACAGAGCATGACATGTCCAGCAAATTTGGAATTGTTATGAAGAAAAAGAAGCCTTTACTTCTTATTCCAACACCAAGCTTACCTAATCTTGAGCTCTACAAAAAATAACTACAATGTTGTAGTAGTACTAAACTATTATTGTATCTCCTTAATACTATTAGATTGCTTTTTAGCAAATTTCCTTGGCCGATAGCAATATTCAGACAATATTGCCATGTAATATTTTCTTATCAAGTAAAAAGAAATATATTGATACACGCGCGCCATTGAGTCAGACGGGTGGGATGTTGCTATAAGCAGGTCGGCTACCAGACAGGGGCCAAGGGCGGAGGGCCTCAACCAACCCTCGACGGCAGGATTCTGTAGTCTGAGACTCTGACACTTCATGGCTGCTGCAACAGAATGTGTTTTCGTTTATCTTGGTCTTAATGTAAGCAGAAAAAGGTTGTAAGCTGATGTTATACCACTCCTTACCCAGATGTAACTGTTGATTTTTAGTTGGTCAACAGTTCCTAATTTGTAATTGAAGATTTCACTATTGTGTTATTATTGCTTCTTGTTTGCATCCAAGAGAGGAGGAAGCAGGACCGACTCGAATACAGAGCACTTATGACCATCAAGAGGCTGGCCCATATCTTTAAACTTTAGCGAACGGGGCCTGTCCAGTGCATGTGGCAGCGGGGTCAAGCCATATATAGATGCTACCCAACAAACTGGAATACTTTCAAAGTACGTCCTACCCCTTCCGTACCGCGACGATCGATCACACATCACTAGTCTATACTACCGACAGTGTGGTCTGTTTCCACGCATCGTCTCCACATACTGCTTCCGATAGATAAGATATTTTAAAAGTCAAAGAAAATAAAATGGGCTATTGATTGATTATTTCTTTTTTTTAAATAAAAACCAATAACCCTTTCTAGAACTTTACTTTCCTTATTTTAGGCCTAATGAAATGAAAAGGAGTTTGATGTTTAATTGAACCAAAATTAACTTCAAACAAATATTTTTGTACTATTAATTATTACTAACTTTCTTTACCCTCTAATCTCTATCATTATTATTATTTATTTATTTTAAGACTCACTGACCTAATAACCTTTCATATTGTATTCTTCTTTTTTAAAAAATAAAATAAAATAAAGATAAAAATATTTTAGGAATTCACAACTTTAATTTTTTTGAATACTGTGATTGAAGTATTTGTTTTTGTAAAAAGATGGATTTTATTGACCATTTTACCAGCACGCCAAAAATAGTCTCAAGCTGAAATTGCCACAAACTATTGTCGACTCACCCTGTGATTGAAGTATTGATTTAATGGTAGTAATATATTCTAGAAAACAAGCTTATATAAAAAGAAAGGAAACAGTAAAAAGAAAAAGGATAGAACATGTTGGCTTTTCTGTTTAACTTGCATGGTAGGGATTGGATGGCTGATTTTTAGAACAATTCATTTTTCAAAGAACGAGGAAAAGAAAATCTGATATGTTGGCAAAAAAAAAAGTTTCTTATAATTGGGTTTGGGAGTCCAATAGATGATATTCATATATTTTTTTCTCCTAACAGTTACGTAGATAGATATTCACATAGATTTTTCATAGAATTCCATAACATAATTCATTGATGTTGGTATTGATAATGACTTGTTATAAAAGGGCCAAATACATGGGGGGCCGAACCAACCCAATTGCTTCCGAAATCAGCAAAGCTTCTAATTTTTAGAAACTATACGTGGAAAAGGGCCTTACGACCACCACATCAGGCCGGAGCCTAAATTATGAATATCACGTGGCTTTTTTTTTCTTCCGAGTATATGTCACACCTGTTTGCTTAAATATAAAACCTATCCATTTGCTTGTTGTAAGTCATAATTTTGTGGGATTCATATAAAGCAATATGGAAGAATATGTACTTTGGGATGACTAGAGAAAAAAATTGAAGGAAAAATTTTTTTTATGTATATTTGTCAATGTCAAATATAAAAAATTAGAGGAAAATTATTTTAAAATAATTCAAAAAAAAATGAATATCCTAATCTTATTGGACAAATCAAGCTCGAACGGAGGCTCCTAGTCAGTAGCCAGTAGTGACTATGCAACGGTAGAAACTTAAATTTGGGCAGTGAGAGTTTGGTTTGGTTCTTTTCATTGAGGGGTAACCTTAACTGTGTTGGGGCTGCTCTTCGCTATATTTTGACACTGGACAATAACTTTTGCTAACTTTCAACAATATATAGCCAAATTCTACGAGTGTACATGAGTAGAAATTATTGAATTGTCAACTTCTAAAATGTAATGCCATGCGCTATGTATTAATGAGTGCTACTTTGAATCATACTTTTTGTATTAATTTAATTAGTAAAATTGTGGTAACCATCTTAACAAAGACTTATTGATTCATTATATCTATTTATAATAACAGAATGACATTTTTGAAAAAGTTTTCGCACATAGAGTTTGAAATGACACTTAAAAATCCATCCACAGGTTTTGAAATATACCAAAGAGAGCATTATATAAGTTGAATTACGACATGTCTAAATATTCGTTGGGAAGTGGCATAATTGCAGATGGTGATAGTCCATATTGCATTATTTATTTGGTTTTTCTGAGGATATCCATATTGCATTAACATTGACTTCAAAATTTTTGTGACAAATAAAAAGAACTAAGTGATACAAGCATAGAATTAGAAGAAATTTTTTTTTAAAAAAATAAAACTATAAAGAACAAGATCATTCTCATGTAAAATTTATTCAGAGATTGGAAAACTTTTTATCAATTTTATGAAAATAATGTTTAACCTTTCATATAAGGCACCGTACCTTTGCTTTCATTTTATTTATTTTGAGTAAAGAAGTAGGTGGAAGGTGAGAAGAGTTGAGTAGAAAGAACCCTTCCCAACCTTATTAAGGAGTAATTAAAGGGGACAATTAAGGGAGTGACGAGGAAGAGTAGATTAGCAATCAGTTTATTTGTTATTAGCCATATGTCCTTAATTCTATTTAGATAAAGTTATGTTACGCTTCCTATCTTGCAAAACAAAGGAAAAAGAAAAACATCAAACAAGGTAGAGGAAAATGAACTCGCTTTTGCTTCTTAGAGGCTTTTGTGCCAAAAAAATTCAGATGAAGTTGGAGATTCTTTCTATAATTATTTATTTATTTTTTAATGCATTTGTTATTATCATATATTATATGTGTAGGATTCAATTATTGCTTGTGAATCTCATAGATATATATATATATATATACACATAATTGACTAGTGCTAAAACATGCACTGAATAATAATGAAAAAAATTAATATTTTATTCAATGATAAGTGCAACAACCTTTCTATTTAAAACTTTAAATTCCAATTTATATTCTTAGAAAAATAATGGACAAAGAAGTAATAATGACTCAATTAACTTCTATTAATTTGTAATAAAAGATCTTACTCTCGTTTTAAACCCTAGCAAATGGGCGGGTCCAATCCATGAGGCTAAAATAATAGCGAGGTCCAGCCATATATGGATGCTAACCAACAAAATTCAATACTTTCAAAATCCTTTCATTCCGCCACAATAGGTCCCGCACTGGTGTAGTCTCTTTCCACGCATCTCTCCACATACCGTCTCCTTTATCTGCTGACTCACCCCTCTAGTAACTCCAAACAAAGCTCTCTAGCTAAGGGCTAAAGCCCCTGACTTGTTTATTTGGCTTTTTCCTCTGTCTGTGTTTCCTTAATTCCGGGTTTTACATTTCTCCGCCACTGGTTGTCTAGTAGTAGTAGTTATATTCCGTTTCCTTATAGCTAATGCCCAAATTATAGAAGTCGTGATCCCTTACGCCAGAAATTCTTTTTTTTTTTTCTATAAGAAGCAAAACCAACAATTCATTAATCAAAAGGAGAGAAATCCTACACCACGGATGATGTAATTTTATTCTCCGTTGATAACGAGCATCCTTACTCAAAAAGACATCCTATCAAAGAATCAATACAATTACTTTTCATGGGTTAAAAATCAAGCACTATACAATTTCAGTAAACAAAACCCATTTTCATCCTATACAGTTTAAATAAACAAAAATCCATCTCAATCCAAACATCCATCACTGCCAGCAATTCTAACAATTCACTTCATTTTCCTTGATTAGCATCCTTTAACAAGCCAACACTTAAATTTTTTTTAATGCCGAGACAGATTAGTGCAAGTTTCGGGATCGTGAGTACATGACTTGTGAGACTCTATTTATGTAACATGTTGTTCTGTCAAAATTTGAAAGGGTTTTTTATGAGTATAAGTATGCCATTTTCATTATCTTCCTTTAAAAAATGTTAGGAATAAATATCTTCATTACAATATTGACATAATTTCATTTTTTAATATATTGTGAACTTAAAAAAAAGTATTAAAAATCAAATTCGGAAGTTTCATTTTGATAAAATTTCGAACTACTCTGATTAATCTTAATTTTTTTTTATAAAGATATATACGCAAACAAAGACTCCGTGTCATTTAGTTAAAAATTGACAAAATCCAGCAAGAATTTTTTATTTTTCCTGACACAGCCCTGAGATTACGTTTCCAACTCCAAGTTACGAGTAATCTTCCCTCTGATATTTTACCTTTTTAATAACGTAGCGTAATTAAAGGGGTTTTGGAGGGGCAGGGCTGAATTGCGAAGTCGGAACATTTGTCTGCACATCCTGGATTTAAAATTTTCAGTCGTAGGCTACTCATTACTCAATAAGATATACTAAAAGTCAAAGAAACAAAATAAGCTATTGATTGATTGATTACTTTTTTTTAATGAAAACTTATAACCCTTTCTAGATGCCCGTTGGGTTCCCTAAAGGTCAATAACATAAGACCGAAACAGCCTAACAGGACTTTACTTTTCTTATTTTGGGCCTAATGAGACGCAACTGAGATGTCCAGACCCTTGTTGATGCGAAACTAAAGGGAGTTTGCTGTTTAATTGAACTAAAATTAGACTCAATGACACAATAACCTTTTATATTGAATTCTATTTTTTAAAATAAAAAAAAAAGATAGAATCATTTTATGAACTCATAACTTTTGTGTTAGGGATTCAAGACTTTAATTTTTTTAAAACATTATAATTAAGGTATTGATTTCACGGTTGTAACATGTTTCAGGAAACATGCATATATATATATATATATATATAATATAAAAGAAGAGTTGGCTTATCTGTTGTTAATTTTTCAACATGCATAGTCGAGGTGGCTGATTTATAAAACAATTTATTTCCCATATAGGGAAAGATTTTCAAAGAATCAGGTAAAGAAGCAGATTTGGTATAATTGGGTTTGGTGAGTCCAATAGATGAAGGTATCTTGTAGACAATATTCATATTTTTTTTTTACGTAGATAGATTTTCCATGATGAATCCTATATAAATTATATAAAAATGCCTAACATATTCATTAACGTAGGTATTGATAGCGATTTGTTCTATAGGTATTGATAACGTAGATAGATTTTCATAATCTTATATTCACGTGACTTTTATATATATATATATATATATATGTCACACCTGTTTTTAAAGCATCTTTACAGTTTGGTAAAAAATATATGTTATTTAAAAATTTTAAATACATTTTTATTTTTTATTATATTAAATCAAGTATTTGTATTTTTTTTTAAATCAAATAGGTTATTACATTTTTATTTTAAATTAAATAAATCTTTATAATTGGTGATTGATTTAATTAAAATATCTCTTATTATTTTATGTCACGTAATGCTGATGTGATATATTAATATATTATAAAAATTCATAATGTAGTATACCGATATTAAATGATAATACGAATATGTGATTTTTTTACTTTTACATTATGTCACGTGACTATAAAATGATAAGTGATATTTTGATTAATAATAATTAATCAATCATTAACCATAAGAGTTTATTAAATTTAAAATCAAAATATATTGAACATAATAAAAAATAAAAATTTATTTAATTTTTCTGAAATAATTTAAAAATTATTTCAAATATTATGTAAAAAAAATCAGTAAAATTTACTTAAATATAAAACATATCCATTTGCTTGTTGTAAGTACTAATTTCGTGGGATTCATCCTGATGTTGAAAAGTTCATTGAATGAACAAAGGAATTAAATTGAATCGTTTTAACCAAACCAATGAGCTAATAAATAAGAGGTATGCCAAACTCTCCAATCTCTATTAGTAAAATTGTCATTTCAAAAAACTCGGTATATTTATCTTCAACCATTTCTTTATACTCAATTTTGGATTAGGTAAAGTTAGTTATATGGTTAAGGCTCTGTTAATTAGGTCATGAAAAACTTTTAAGAAAAACAATATAATTTTAAAGATAAAAGGAATATGTAACTCTCTGTATATAGTATAATAATACTTTGGGATGACGAGAAAAATAGAAGGAAAAGACGTTTATATGTATATTTGTCAATGTGAAATATTAATAAAACAATTAAAGGAAAAAATTGTAAATAGATATCTTATTCTTAAATGATAAGTTACAAAAAAAAATTTACTTTATCCAACTAATGGAATGGATATCCAGTTTTTTTCTTTTACTCCATCAAGTGTTTAGTTTTTATTAAGTATCAATA
Organism: Theobroma grandiflorum; assembly: GCA_036013995.1. Classification (NCBI taxonomy): domain Eukaryota; kingdom Viridiplantae; phylum Streptophyta; class Magnoliopsida; order Malvales; family Malvaceae; genus Theobroma; species Theobroma grandiflorum. Next base: position 3,728,682 of record CP142131.1, on the reverse strand, counting down.
ATCTGATACAGCCAAGAAACATGGAAGATCGGAACCCAGCATGAGTCTACCTTCCTACAACACACCAGAAACTAACTGAAACAAAGGTCCAGAATGAAGAAACAGGTTCCATATATGGCTGGAAACGGTTCACTTAAGACAGCTGGAGCTGGGAAATACAACACCTGGAGACACACAAAACAAGAAGGATCCGACGTCCACAAAGAAAACAGATCAACCCCTGTTAAAGCATCAATGATACCAAAGATACGTTACACAGCATGCAACACAAGAAACTCATATAGAAAACGTGCCAGCCAGAAGAACTCAACACCTGCAGATGGAGAACCATTAGTCCACAACAGATAATCTGGCCTTAGAGCTTGTGACAGAAATGAAAGGGGCTACATTAGTGCCAAACGAAGAACACCGTGGTAGCGCCACGCTCGAAGTCGCCAGAGCAATCACCACCGTGTGTAAAATATTTCCCGCTATCCACACCAAATCGAGCCAAGAAAAGTCTTAATGCACCCCTAGTAGCCACCCCTCAATCCCATCGGGCACCCAAATCTTCTCGAGTACACAGTCATTTCTGTCTGTCAATTTCGATTCCTGGAATCTAATCACCTCAGCTTTACACACATGAATCAATGTTTGCACCATACTGGTTATATTCTTCATTTTTATTTATTTCTTTTTTATTATATTATTCTTTTTTTGGTTTTTAATGGATTATTATCTTATACATTGTTGATAAGAGTTTTTAAACTTTATAAATGAGATTAGAGAATTGTTACATGTATAATAACTAAATAGATATAAGATAATATTTTAACTCAATTATAAAATCTAAAAACTTCATTATGCTACGGATAAAACAATAATTTATTTTTTATTAATCCATCACACGTGATTTTTTTTTTGGCTAAAATCCTTTTTGTGGTTGAATTTTATTATTATTATGAATGGCATATAAATTAAAGAAAATGGAATGAAATATACTACAAATAAAGGATTTTTTTCCTTAAATTTTGATAGATAAAGATTAATTTTGGATCATTATGCATCTAGACAAACGTCTCTATGTGAGTATTCAAAACAGAGAAAATGGCAATGTCCAAATGGAAAAAGTCAAAGAAATTTATTAAATTAAAAGGTAAAGAATTAGGACGCGTAAAATTTGACTTTCACCATTGAAAATTTGTTATTGTGCCTATTATTAACAGTGAAATCTGCATAGGAAACTAGTGTGCTTCGCTTTGCGCTTTGATTTGACATTTCATTTTAAATATACTTTACAAACCAAGTGTATCGTTTCCTTAGGGTGGCTATAAATCATGCTCAATTCCTAGCTCGGTGCAACATCAAACTCTATGCACTTCCTCCTTGCTTTCGCCCTTTAGCTTACAATTTCCTTTCCATTTTCCCCTCGTAGAATGTCGCACACAGCTTGCACCTTGTATTCATGGTTGTGGGATGGAAGCAACCAGAAAGATAGACAGCTTGGAGCAGTTTTCTCATTTTTGATTGCCACGTTGGTAATTTCACTCTGGCAACTCCTGATTGTTAGGAAGTCAAGGAAGCCACTCGCTTCGTTGCCGCCTGGCCCCCGTGGCTTGCCATTAGTGGGATATCTTCCGTTTCTTGGAACTGATTTACACATTGTCTTTACAGAATTGGCAGGAATATACGGTCCCATCTTTAAACTTTGGCTTGGAAACAAATTATGCGTGGTAATTAGCTCACCATTGCTAGCCAAAGAAGTGGTTCGCGTCCAGGATAAAACATTTTCTGAGCGGGATGCTCCCATCGCTGCGCAGGTTATTACCTATGGCTGCAATGATATCGTATTTGACTCCTACAGCAGTCCCAGCTGGAAAAGGAAGCGCACAGTTCTTGCCAGTGAGATGCTTACCAATGCTAGCATTAAGGCTTGCTATGGTCTACGAAGAGAACAAGTGATGAAAACTATCGCGGATGTGTATAAAAATGTTGGCAACCCAATTGATATTGGCGAATTGTCATTTTTAACTGCAATCAATGCGATCATGGGCATGTTGTGGGGAGGCAAACTCCGAGGAGAGAAAACGGCTATCATTGAGGGTCGGTTCAAAGAGATTTCTGCAGAATTAATGGTGCTATTGGAAAAACCAAACCTTTCTGATTTTCTCCCCGTGCTTGCACGGTTTGATATACAAGGTATAGAGCGGGGAATGAAGAAAATCTCTCATTTGTTTGATCAAGTTTTGGAGTCTGTAATTGAACTAAGAATGAATTGCATGGCCACCAAGAAAGAAAAAGATGATGCAAAGAGTGAACAGAAAGACTTCTTGCAGTTTCTACTAGAACTCAAGGACAATGAAGATAGCGCATCATCTATTACAATGAATCAACTCAAGGGCATGCTGATGGTAAGATTTGTTATCGTCCACCAATTTCCCCTTTTTTCTTTCTTTTTTTCTTTTAAGGTACAATATACACCTTTTATTCCCGCTTTCTTGTTTGGGTAATGGATGCTAATAATTTTTAACTAGGACATTGTGGTGGGTGGAACGGATACTACATCAACTATGACGGAGTGGACAATGGCAGAGCTAATACAACATCCAGAAATAATGGCAAAAGTGAAGAAAGAATTAGCTGATGCTGTTGGGCTAAACAGCACTGTTGAAGAGGATCACTTGCCTAATTTAGGATACCTACATGCGGTGATAAAGGAGACCTTCCGATTACATCCGCCCCTGCCCCTCCTTGTGGCCCGTTGTCCTGGCGTATCAAGTACTGTTGGTGGCTATACCATACCGAAAGGTAGCAGGGTCTTCTTGAATATTTGGTCCATTCACAGGGACCCCCATATTTGGGACAATCCTTCAGAATTTCAACCTGAGAGATTCTTGAATAATCCTGACAAGTTTGATTACTACGGGAATGATTTTCGGTACATGCCATTTGGCTCTGGAAGGAGAAGGTGTCCAGGACTTCCTCTTGGGGAGAAGATGCTATATTTCATGCTGGCCTCATTGCTGCATTCTTTTGAGTGGAAATTGCCCCAGGGCACAGAGCATGACCTGTCCAGCAAATTTGGAATTGTTATGAAGAAAAAGAAGCCTTTACTTCTTATTCCAACACCAAGCTTACCTAATCTTGAACTATACATAAAGTAACTACTATAATGTAGTCGTACTAAACTATTATTCTATCTCCTTTGTATTACTTAGATTGCTTTTTAGCAAATTTCTATTGCCTATAGAATAATAGAAAGATTCAGACATCAATGCATGTAATATTTTCTTAATATCAAATAAAATTTACAAAATAAACAATTAAAGTAATTAAGTAAAAAAATATATTGATGTACGTGACGGCTGGGATTTTCTTGTAGGCGCAGCGGCTAATGAACCAGGACCAAAGGCCTCAAACAACCCTTGGCAGTAGAGCTGTAGTTTGGGACTTAGGGTGGGTACTACTCTAATATGGCATAACCATAGAAAACTAGGTGATCCGTGGGGGTTGGCAATTTGGATTTGTCACAGTTGCTAGTGTTTTGGTTTTGTAGCTGTCCAATTTTGGTTAACTATTATTTTACTATTTAGAGGAAAATTACATCAAGGGTGTTCCAAGCATGGAAGCGCTCAGGGATGTTCCATGCATGGAAGCGCCCAAGGGTGTTCCAAGCAGGAAAGCGCCCAAGGTATTCCAAGAGAGGAAGCGCCCAAGGGTGTTCCAAGCAGGGAAGCGTCTAGGGGTGTTCCAAGCTGAGAAACGCCCAAGGGTATTCCAAGCACGGAAGCGCCTAGGGGTGTTCCAAGCAGGGAAGCACCCAGGGGTGTTCCATGCACGAAAGCGCCTAGGGGTGTTCCAGGCAAGGAAACACCTAAAGTGTTCCAAGCGTGTTCTAGGCAGGGAAGCACCCAGGGTGTTCCAAGCGTGGAAGCGCCTAGGGGTGTTCCAAGCGTGAAAGCACCCAGGGTGTTCCAAGCGTGGAAACGCCCAATGGTGTTCCAAGCATGGAAGCGCCTAAAGGTGCTCCAAGACGTTAGTGACAGGGATACACCCAATAACGTTACAAGCGCAGAAATACCCAAGAACAAGCATGGAACAGCTGTTTGTACGGAGAAGTAAAAGTAACTCAAAATAAGTGGCAAGGTTCATGAGTTACCTTCACGTTTGGGATGTTCTAGAGAGTTTGGCTTGGTGGCTCAGATATGGAGATAGTTAAAAGGACTTCCTATTAACCTTTCTTTGAAGTACATGTACTTTACCCCTTTATCTTTCTTTGCTTCTTAAAAATATACACTATTAAATGTTATTGCTTCATTTATCCACAATCTACGCCCGCTATCAATTACATGATCATTCTTTTATGATCTCATAAACCATTACTGAACTGTCCTTTTATGACAAGTACGTTCTCCCATGATTGAGCGTGCTCTCCTAACAATTCCTAAGAAACCGTTCTTGCTCAGTGTAAATATGAGAACCTGAGAAGCAAGAAAGGGGTTAGACACCCGAGCAAATATTACTCTAAAAAGGTCTCTCTCAAAACTCCTTCAAGCATTCTTTCTATTAAGTCTTTTCCATTCGCCATTATCTGCCGCTTCCTCAATCTTTCACCACCTGCCACTTAAAGCACCTAAGCTTCAAGGACTACTCCAGTCTTCCTCTTTGCTGCCTCTAGTGCATCCTAATTCACTCATTGCAACATGTCCTCGCTCCCTAATCAAAAGAACCCTCTACATTTTGGCTACTCCACTGGGGAGGAGTGATTGCAGTAAGTGAATATTAGGCAGAAATTTCTATCTGAAGATATGGAGAGTTATCTCGACAATCAAGAAACTATAGCTCCCATCTATGTCTAGGAGCTCATGAAAATGCTCTAAGCTTCCTAAGAAAAAATGCAAGTGCTGGAGGAACATCAGCGGCAAAGTTTAGTCTAAAGTGGAAATGACTATTCATTGTCCATGAGATGAACGAGAGTGATATTATATGCTATTGAATCCAAAGACCAATGCTATTACAGGACCAGTCAATTTTCAATACATCAAGAGGTATCATTTACAGCTTTATTGCTTTTATTTTGGCTATCTTGTGATGTGTTAAAACAAATTCATTCAAAATAAATTCATTTTCAACTGTAAGCTTTATCGCTCTCATCTTGGCTGTAATATTATTATTTCACTTGGTCAAAATAAACTTTCACCATATGATTCATATTTTGGCCGCAAGCTTTATCGCTCACTTTTTGCTCGCAGTATGCTCTTTATGTTATTGGCCGCAAGCTTTATCGCTCACTTCTTGGCCGCAGTATGTTATTGGCCGTAAGCTTTATCACTCACTTCTTGGCTGCAGCATGCTATTTATGTTATTGGTTGCAAGCTTTATCGCTCACTTCTTGGCCATAGTATGCTATTCACAAAAAGGCTGCAGCTTTAAACGCTTATGTAACATGGCATTTTCCTTCCTATTGGGTCGAGGATTATTCTTCCTAAAAAGAAGTTGAGAATCCCTTTTAGCCGCATACAACAATATTTGTGAAACACTCATATGTTTGCAAAAAAATAAATGATGTAATACAGAACCAAGCAGTTTAATAAAATCACAAAGCGAGCAAAGTAAAAGTTCACTTTGGAAAAGTAAGTTTACAATATCAGAAGAAGATGAGCAAGGAAAAGCTAGTCAAGTATGAAATTCAAAAGGCAAGAGGATCTATCATTCTCAAAATCAGAAAGACTGTCTAATCTTCGTTGCAACTCCATCTTCCTTGCATCAAGTTCTTTTATCTCAGCCTCTATGTTAGCCCTGTCAGCCTTTGTCGTAATGTTTTCTTTGGCTTTAGCCATAAAAGCATCCAAGCATTTAATGTGACAACCAGAGAGGAGAACATCATCCATGAGACCCACCATCTTCTGTAAATCTTCAAGAGAAATGTCTACCCATAGGGAGGAAGCAATCTCTAAAGTAGTGCCCAAGCTATCCATGATGCCTTTATTCAAGAATTTGTGCTTAAAATGCCAAAATTCACCTTCTACCTTATAGACACGTGCCAATAGCTGCAAGTGTTGTGGTATGACTAGAATGCCATAAAAATCTTTCATATGAGTGTCAGAAGCATCATTTCTATGTTCTACCGCTGAAAAAAAAAAGAAATGGCATATAGCGAGCAGTAAGAAAGGGGCATAACAATATTCAAAGAAATAATATTTGGGTTATTCTACATACCTCTAAGAGAAGATGAAGAATTGTGAGTAGAATCTAGAACACCCCCATAAGAAGAACCATTGCAAGTAGTATTCAGAACACCCTCAAGAGAAGAAGCATCGCGATTAACATTTAGAATACCCTAAAAAGAATAAATGTTACGAGTAGCATCAAACCGAAGAGCAATCTGATCATTTTGGTTAGTGGCATTCACATCATCATCACCAACTCTAGTAGTCGCATCCACCTCATCGTTACTAACTCTCGTGATGTCATTCACATCATCTCCACCAACATTTTGTATAGTAGAGGGTAAGAAATCAGTCATATCTATCAGACCTCCTTGTACAACATTACCATCTACCTCTCCTCCCAAACTCTGGTGTTCATGTTTAGGAAACCTCTCCTCAACTGACTTATCACTAGACTCATGGTTATTTGTGTGGTCACATGATTCTTCCTCGCTCTCAGACTCTTAGACACCTTGTCCTTCCACTTATGCAGTTTGAATTGATTCCTCTTAACAAAAAAAAAAAAGAGTTCAAATATTTACGTGAGAATGAAGTGAAAAGGGAGACAAAGAAGAGCAAGAAACAAGCTTACCTGACAAGAGGTTTTATTCCTCTTAGAGCGAAATAAACGAAATGACACGTCATTATTACTGATGGAAGGAACATGTAATTCCACCTCAGGATCAGGTACGATGAATGAAGTCCATTCCAAAAGACAATCTCCCCAATAAGCATACCAACCAGCGGTATAGGCACCTATTCCGTCAAAGGCTGGAACAACATAATTTCTGAATTTATTCATAGTACAATCAAGCATATCAATAGGGAACATGGAAGTGCAAGAGGGGAAGTTTTCAAGAAAAGGGGGATTAGGTGGAGCTGGCTGATCATATCCAAATTGGCGTGCCATTCTATAAGGAGAATGCACTTCAACAGTCAATGAATCCCTATCAACACCTGTACTAGTCGTCTCAATCATAGAAGGTAATTGGAAAAAATAAACCCATACTAAAAAGTTCAATCAGCGTGAGCTTAGTTTCCCTGTCTCAAATGGTCGTCTATCATAATAAATAGTTGGGTCACCAAAATCATGGTTGGATCTCACATATGGCCTTGCAACAAATTAGTCCGCTTCATTTAACACCTTAAGAACGTTATCCTTAGAAATTTGGTTATGCCATGCCCAAGCTCTATAATTATCTCGTAAAGCTGTTCTTGCAGAAAAAGACACAAGAGGCTGATATACATTAGAAGTGGGAGCGCAACTACGGAATCTCTTTCGTAAACACATATGAATAAAAGAGACATCCACATAAGTCAAGACTTTGTAGCATCCAACTGATTCAGCAGTCTTAGAATGGTACAAGTCCAATCTCCTATATAGGGATCGCAGATATAATGGAGCAAGAGGAAAGCTCATACCCTTAGCAATTTTGATTGCATAAGGAATAATTGAAGAGGAGATTCCATCGTCTGGACAACCTAGGAAGACATACCGAGCCAACCACATGATCAACAACGCCACTAACTCATGAATGTGATCTAGATACTTAGGAGGACTACTTTCGCCTTTAATGTTGAACTTCTTGTAAAAGAGCCCTACCTAATTAGAGAAGCGTGCTACTTTAGAAGCCTTAACCTGACTCTTAAACAAATTGATAAAGAACTCCTTGACTTTTTCTTCCTCTCTAGAAAGTGTAACAGAACAAAGGTCATTTCTACCAACACAAGAAAGTTCCAAAAGAATGCGCACATCTTCAAGAGTAAAAGTAAACTTTCCCCAAGCAGTAACCATGGTATGTGAAAAGGTACTCCATCGAGCAAGAATAACGCATCATACTTCAATTCGGGATTCCCTATGAATGCAAAGTTTTGTGGTGACTCTTACAGCGTCAAGGACTCCAACATTGTTGAGAGTAGTCACATAACTGGAATTCTTCAAAACTTTTTCTACCCATTCATCCCAACCTGGACCCATAATGAATTAGAGCCAAATTTAGTAACTGAAAGAGAAAATTCACCACGTTCAAATATGAACTTTAGTATTAACGTTCCTGGGATGGAACACCTTCTATGTGGAGCAACTCCGTTACAGATACGATCCCAATGATAGCCAACAGATGCACATGGATGCCTATCTACCTGTTTCGCACGCATTGCTTCCCAAAAGCAATCGTCTCCTCCTTCCATGATGATACTGTCATCTCAATTTTCTGGCACAAGAGGTATTTCACCAGATTTCCCTACTAGCATTTTCTTAGAAAGAGAGGTTGTAGCAGTATTCTTCCTTTTCTTTAGAACAGCCCTACCAGGCTCACCATAGCGAACTTTTGGGCTAAAACGAGTTCTGGCCATGAGGAGAGACAAAGAAATTCCTACAAGTACAAACGACACAAAAACGACCAGATAAGTATTCACCACCATCCTACTTATGCATTAATATCCCATGTTTATTTGTTCTTATTTGTACATCTATATATTTTAATTATTCCCTTATGCTAAACAAAAAGAATAAAGATATACGTATGCGAATCACTCAAAAAAAAAAACTCTACAAAGAAATAAACAACAAACAAATAAATAAATAAATAAAATAACAAGATAGTATTTATCTTAATTTTCAAGTCTTCCCTAAAATTGAAAGTGTTCATGTTTTAGGCATTTAATTTCAATTCTCATTCATCTATTAGAAAACAAAGTGTTCTCCTTGACGTGATATTCAAAAAAATAAAAAATAAAAAATAAAGAATTTTACCACAGTTCAATTCTCGCTTTTTAAAATATAATAAGTTTAGAAGATGGCATTTAGAATAGGGTTTAAGAAAAACATTTAATTTCTATGAAAATAACGTGAATTACACTTTTGTTGAAACAAGCTGTTAGAACTTATTCAGAGTTATACTCTTAACGTTAACGAAAAGAATATTTAAATTACTGAAAATGAAAATAAAAATTAATTAAAAAAATAAAATATTCAACATTTCTATCTTTTACAGTTAACGATGAAAGGACGTTCACTATCCTATATCTTTAATAAAAAAAACTAGTTTTTGTCAATAAATGTACCTAAAATAATAAAATAATACAATAAAATAAATAAAAAGTCGACAAACACCGAGAGCCCCTAACATTGGTGAGAGGACTACTTGCTTAAGGTGTAAAAAAAAAAAAGTCATGTCTTTAAAAAAAACTAATTTTTATCAATAAAGTACTTGAAACAAAAAAAATAATAAAATAATAAAATATAAACTACATCATACATGACGTAAGAGATGGATGTGATATAAGCAAGTTAAAGAGATGGATAGCTTTTTGAAGTAAAAAAAAAAAAGCTCTGTAGCTTTTCTCAAAACTCTTGGTACGGTTTCCAAGCCAAAGTTCTTTTATTTATTTATTTTTTTCATTCTTTTATATGCTTCAGCCTTACTATTATACCTTGGAAATTTATTATTGTGACATGGGTGCTTAGTCCTTATTATAAGATTATTTTAAATGCACCAAGTAACTACCGAATGGATTAACGTCACAAACAAATTTTTATTCCTTCCTTTATTATCCTATTAAAACCCAAAAGAATAGACTAAGTAAAATTATTTAAATAAAACCCACTTACTTCAAGAAATCTTAGAACAAAGTCTTGAAAGTTTATTATGAGTTTTTTACAACCAATCTTTCTAAAAAAAATTTTTATGAAACCTTTAAAGTTTATTATTTATTTAAATATTTTCGTTATGCATGAAATTTTTTTTATAATAAAAAAAAAATTTCACTGCAGGGGGCAAATTATTTTAAACCGTTTAGGCTTTCTAAGTAGGGAAGCATCTAAAGTATTCTAAATACAAAAGCACCCTAAAAAAAAAGAAAAAAAGAACCCTAAAAAAAAAAAGAGAAGAAGAAAACTTACTTGTTTTAAAGAAGAACCTCTAAGAATTAAGAAAAGCCTTTGAGAATTGATTGTGAATTTTTACAGAACTATTCTCTTGTATTTATAGATTTCAAAAATTATTTTCCTAATAAGAATCTAACTCTTTTAAATTATCTTATCAAATCTTTTTCTACCTCTAATTGCTTCTCCAAAATTACAAGCTTCACCAATTTGGGATTTGCTAGAATAGTTTGAGAGTAACACTCTTCTGCTCCCTTAAAATCTTTCATTGACTATAAAAATATACATATTATTCAATAAAATAATAATAATAATGATACTATGCTCAATCATTACCAACCCAAAAAAATAAAATAAAAATAAATAATAAAAATTTGAAAAAAAAAGGAGAAAATATATATATATATATATATAAGTATGATCTTTCTTATTACTGTGCGCATCTCCTTATGCATAAAACTTCTTATAAGAATTTTTATGCAAGGGGCAAAATGTAGATGCCCAATTTTGGTTAACTATTATTTTACTGTTTATAGGAAAATTACATCAGGGGTGTTCCATGCATGGAAGCGCCCAGGGGTGTTCCAAGCAGGAAAGCACCCAAAGTGTTCCAAGCGAGGAAGCGCCCAAGGGTGTTCCAAGCGTGGAAGCTCGTTTCAAGCTGGGAAGCACCTAGGGTGTTCCAAGCATGGAAGCGCTTAGGGGTGTTCCAAGCAGGGAAGTGCCCAAGGGTGTTCCATACACGGAAGCACCCAGAGGTGTTCCAGGCAGGGAAGCACCCAGGGTGTTTTAAACGTGAAAACGCCTAAGGGTGTTCCAAGCATGGAAGCGCCTAGGGGTGTTCTAAGCATGGAAGCGGGTGTTCCAAGCGTGAAAACGCCTAAGGGTGTTCCAAGCGTGGAAGCGCCCAAAGTGTTTCAAGCATGAAAACTCCCAAGGGTGTTCCAAGCATGGAAGGGCCTAGAGTTGCTCCAAGGCGTTAGTGACAGGGAAGCACCCAATAGCGTTACAAGTGCAGAAACGTCCAAGACCAAGCATGGAATAGCTGTTTGTATAGGAAAGTGAAAGTAACTCAGAATAAGTGACAGTGTTTATGAGTTACCTTTAGGTTTGGGATGTTCTAGAGAGTTTGGCTTGGTGGCTCAAATATAGAGATAGTTAAGAGGACTTTTTCTTAACCTTTCCTTGAAGTACATGTGCTTTACCCCTTTATCCTTCTTTACTTCTTAAAAATATGCACTATTAAATGCCATTGCTCCATTTATCCATAATCTACGCCCATTATCAATTACATGATCATTCTTTTATGATCTCATAAACCGTTACTTAACTATCCTTCTATGACAAGCACGTTCTCCCATGATTGAACGTGCTCTCCTAACAACTCTTAAGAAACTGTTCTTGCTTAGTATAAATATGAGAACTTGAGAAGTAAGAAAGGGGTTAGACACCCGGGCAAAGATTACTCTAAAAAGGTGTCTCTCAAAACTCCTCCAAGCATTCTTTTTATTAAGTCTTTCCCATTTGCCATTATCCGCCGCTTCCTCCATCTCTCACCACCTGCCACTCAAAGCATTTACGCTTCAAGGACTACTCCAACCTTCCTATTTGCTACCTCTAGTGCATCCTAATTCACTCATTGTAACACATCCCCACTCCCTAATCAAAAGAACCCTCTACAGGTTTCAAATGGAACAAAGAAGCTAGACTGTCATATGCTTCTCAATTTGAAGTACTATTGAGGAGACACCAAGATAGGCTTGAACACAGAACATTTATAATATTTTCAATTTCGGCTTTACAATGTACCATGCCCATCAAGAGGGTAACCATATCTTTAAACTTAGCAAACGCCAAGTTCCAATGTATGAGGGTAAAATGATAGCGAAGCCTTGCCATATATGGATGCTACCCAAACTTCAATACTTTCAAACTCTATCCGACTCCTAACATGCCGCCACGATCGATCCCACTTCAGATATCTACCCTGTAAGTTGTGTAGTTTCTTTCCACGCAGTTGTGTAGCTTCTTTCCATGCACCTTTCTCCACATATTGCTTCCACTCGGTCTCCTTCATTTGCCCACTCATAATTCACCAGTCTAACAACTCCAAATAAAGCTCTCGAGCTAAGGGCTAAAGTCCTTGTCTTGTTTAGTTGGCTTTTTCCTCTGTCTGTACTTCTTTAATTCCAGGTTTCAGATTTTTCTTCCACTAGTAGTAGAGTAGTAGTATTAATTTTCCGTTTTCACAGGGGTGGAACTATACAAATTTTGTTGAGGGGTCAAATACAGAAAAATAAAAGTTAAAAATTTTAAAAAATTAATATGTTAAATTCAATCAACAATAAAAATATTGATAACAAAAATATAAAACTAAAAGATAAAACTTTAATTTATAAAATATAAATAGTAAAAAATGATATATAAATTTAATAATTTCTTTTTATATAATCAGAATTATTTAAATATTATATATTCAAGATAATTTTATTTTAATTAAATATAAAATGTAAAGCATATAAAAAAACATGCTCAAGTTAATTTTCTCTTACATAATCAAGATTAATAAAAAAAATGATACATTAATGAAATTTTAAATAACAAAGTAACACTACAACTTATATTTGAAGATTATATAATAATTTATTAATTTTTAAAAATTAAAATCATAAAAATAAAATCTACTTAACATAAAAAGAAGAATATGACTAGTAAAAAGTAAATATCACATATTACATAACAAAAAAAAAAAGAATATAGTTAATGGTTTGTAGAAATTTGAGAAAAAAAATTATAGAACTTGTAATATATGAATAAATAGAATAGAAATAAAATAAATAAATATAAATATAAATTAAAAAAAATTAAAATTGAGTGAGATATGTGAAATTATTTTATTATTTTTTATTTATACTAATTATTAAATAAAAAATTATTTTGAAGGAACCATTAATAGAATATATAAAAAAATTGAAAATTTTTACATGTTATGAAAAAACTTTTAAAAGTTTTTGGGGGGCCATCACATAAGGAGGCTCTGCCCCTGCGTTTTCCATATAGCAATGCCTAATTATAGAAGTCGTGATCCTTTAAGCCGGCACTTCTAACACTGCACTTCATTTTCTTTGATTTACATCCTTCAACAAACCAATACTTTATTTTTCTAGATGATGAGACTGATTAGAGCAAGCTTCACGACCTGTGAGTCCGTGACTTGTGAGACTCTTCCATTTATGTAACATCTTCATCTGTTGAAATCTGAAAGCTTTTTGCTCGAGTATAATTAAATTTGTCATTTTCATCACCATCTTTAAAACAAAATTGTTAAAAACAATTATTTTCATTAAAATATTGACACTTTTTTTAAAATATTATTAATTTTATAAAAAAAATAAAGTATCAAAAATCTAATTCAAGAGTCTCATTTTGATGAAAATTTGAATTAACCGAATCATGTCAGCAAGAGTGGTGATCTATATTTTGTGCTATTGCCTAATCTTCCCACCGATTTTTTTCCCTTTTAACAACGTAACGTAATTAATGGTGTTTGGCAGGGGCAGGGCTGATTTGTGAAGTGGGAGCATTTCTCTTCTCCTAGATTTAAAATTTCAGTAATAGGTGAGATTAGGGTTTAGGGCATTACTACATAAGTTATTTTAAAAGCCAAATGAAAATAAAATGGGCCGTTGATTTGAAAACTGTTATTTAACGAAAACCAATGACTCTTTCCTTAAGCCCATTGGGTTCCCTTAAAAGCCTATTTATATAAGATCAACAAAGCCCACCAAAACTTTCCTTTCCTTATTTTGGGTCTAATGAAACAAAAAGGACTTTGATGTTTAATCGAACCGAAATTAGCTTTAAATAATATTTTTATACTATTGATTATTACTAAATGACCCAAGGACCTTTTGTCTGTAATTTTTAATTTTTAGAAAAAATAAAATAAAGATGGAAACATTTATGAACTCATAGCTCTTGTGTTAGGAATTCAAACTGTTAATTTCTTTTTAATATTGAAATAATAATCTCTCAATTGTAACATATTTTAATAACATGATAATATAAAAAGAGAAACAACATGTTGACTTATCTGTTGTTAACTTTTCAACATGCGTGGTATGAATGGCTGATTTTTAAAACAATTGAATTTTCTTCTTGGGAAAGTTTTTCAAAGAATAAGGTGAAGAAGATTTGATATGTTGATTATTGGGTCCAATAGATGAAGGTATCTTATAGACAATGTTCGTATATGTATATTTTTTTCTTCAAACAATTACCTCTAGATAGATATCACAAAGATCTTCATGATGAAACCAAAAAGTTATATAGAATGCCATAACACATTCATTGATTTTTTTTATTCTCTAACCATTAGGTAAATGTTCATAAACTTTGATGATGAGTTAAAAAAAAATTAAGACGCTATATACTAGTATTTAAGCTGTCATGTCAACAACACTTTATAAGGTTAGTTAAGCATAATTCATTAAGTTTCTGTTTGGTTTATTTTTAAAAAGAAAATAAATAAAAAAAATTAAGGGAAAAACTTTGAAAAAAAATGTAAAATAAAATTCCTTGTTTTATTTGTATAACTGAAGGAATAAGAGGAAGAAGTTTTTCCTGATGCATTTCTGTTGAAAGTTCAGAATTTTCAAGCTAAAAAGTTTCAAAAAGATTGTTCTTATAAGGAAAAATATCAGTCAATATATTCAAATTCAAATAAAGTTGCCGATAAGTTTTATGCAAGTTTGGATTTAAACATTTGAGAAATTTGCAGAAATAATGCGTTAGAATTTTGCTGCTTATAACCAATGGAGTAGGTGCCGAATGATGATATCAGTAGGGAAATTTCAACCCCGATGATCTCTAGTCGACATTAGAGACTTCGCAGTTGGAAAAAATCAAAAAGTGTGTATAGATAATGAGTTCATGCAATCGCATCGCTCGAGGGTGACTTTTGACTGGGTAGGCGAAGCAACGCAAGTGCGTTGGCGCTGCCGTTCTTAGATTCCGGGAGTAGGAGCTTGACTGAAGCTCCATGGCTGCAGACTTCGCCAGAGGACAATTAACTTTTCGCTGTTCAATGCTAATTTGGTCAGGGCCGGCTTTAGCATAAAGCCAGCAAAGTCCTTCCTTTAGGCCTTACAATTTTATTTTATAAGGCTCATAATTTTATATAATATAATTAATTATATTAAATATATATTTAAATAATTAATAAAATATTTTTTAAATTAAGTATCTATTAAATATTTATTTACTTTTACTTCTTATCTTTTATTAATTCTCAATTATTTATCTCACTTCTTTACCTATGTGAAAGTTAAAATAACTAATAAAATTACATATTCTCTCACTCTCTCAATTATGTGTCTAATAAATTTTTATTTTTATATCACTTCTTAAATTTCATAATGCTAATAATTCTCAATTATTTTTTTCATTTTCAATAAATATAATATGCATTTAATGATCTCTAATTAACCGTAATTTTTTTAAATTTCAACATAAAAGGCCTCATTTTTTTTTTTTGCTTAGTAAGGGCCACATTTAAATATTTAATCGCTTGAGGCCTTTAGAGGTATTAAGCTGCCCCTGAATTTGGCACAATTGATAGCAACATGACGATTCCACTCTCGAGTCCATCCAAGTCCACAACAACACCGCCTTGAATCACTGTACAATGCCTCAGGGGACAACCTACAATTCTTTCTTAGTCAAAATACCCACCAAGTCTCTTTATTAATGCGTTTTATTTAATTTAATTTAATCCATATACTTAAAATCGAGATAATTTAATCCCTTGATTTTAAAAATTATTTAATTTAGTCCATCTTTCTAATGATATCTAATTTTGCTATTAAAAGAGATGATGTTAACGTTGAAATCAGTGCTGACGTGGCACCCACATGATGATGTGGCATGCCACATGGTATCGACATGATGACAGGACAGTATCACGTGGCAGATCAAAAATTTACCAAAAAAAAAATTTGTGTCACGTTATAAGGATTATATGGAACAAAAATATATAATATCTGGATTAAATTAAATAAAATTGAGA
This sequence comes from Theobroma grandiflorum, assembly GCA_036013995.1. Taxonomy (NCBI): domain Eukaryota; kingdom Viridiplantae; phylum Streptophyta; class Magnoliopsida; order Malvales; family Malvaceae; genus Theobroma; species Theobroma grandiflorum. The sequence continues at coordinate 3,712,541 of CP142131.1, read as the reverse complement.
TGTTGAAGGACTAAATTGAAAAGTGATTGAAAAATATTATTTTTAATTAGATGATAAATATACTTATTAATAAGTCAAATATTTAAGTGTAAAAGATTTATGGGGTTAAAAAATATATATATAAATATTTTCTTACTTTATTATTTAATTTTAGAATATGTACATTAATTTATCTTTTTTGCAAAAATTAAGTTTGAATTCTCTTTCTATAAAAAAATTTTTAAAAAATAATTTCATATCTAGAGTCAAATTTAGATAAATAACTTACATTATATTGAAATAAAATAATATAAAAAGATTAAATAAATTCTTTATTCTTCTATTTATAATAGTCTAAAAATTTGAAATTTATTTTGACTTAATTTTTAATTTAAGCTGAACACAAATTAGCAAAATAAATTGATTTATTACAACTTTCACAATTTACAAATACCCGTCCTTTTGAAATTATTTAACCCTTACTCAATTTACCTTTTATTTAAATTTACTCAAAGTTTCTTACAAAATAATTTTATTTAAGTTCAAATACCACAATCAAATTCTACTAAATTTAAATTTAAATTATTAAATTAGATCTACAAAAAATTTATAAATACAAAATAAAATTATATAAATATTTATAATTATATTTAACTCTATCAACCATAAATGCAATCTTTAATCCAAGAAATTTCAACCTAAAAAATATAAGCTAAAATATTAAACAAAATAAAAACATAAAAAATAAATAAATAATTGAAATGCTGGAGTAGCTCAGATTTTATGGTTGTAATAAGAGGGTTGTCATACCAAAATTAAACAAGTCATAATGAAAAATTAATTTAATAATCATCACTAACTCCATATCTCTCTTCTTCATTTTGTTTAAAAAGTAAAATATTGTTACTCTTTAAGCTTTGATCGAAATTACACAAAGGTCTATTAGATTTCAAAATAAACACACCACCCTAAAAAAATATTTTTTACTGGAAACGAAGGTCTAGCCGTTAATTAATCGTTAGTATTTTCGTCAACTTGCTAACATGGCAAGGGTAAAAAGATAATTTTACACTTGATTAATTTTTTAAGTTACTATTATATAACTTTTTTATTTTTTTATTAATTAAAAAAAAAGAAAATTGTGATGAAGGTCCTTTTTTTTTTTTCATTACTTTGATGCCTGAATGTTGAGGAATGTCTTTTCTTAATAAAGACATTTTAAAAATAACCATTAGAATAAGTTTAACTGTTTTTAACCATATTTAGCTATGACTTGACAAAAACACCCTTTAAACTATTTTAAATAAATTAAACCATTCATTATAATTTCTCTCCATTTGTGTTTCGGATTTCTCTCTCTCACCATCCCACTCTCTCAAATTTTATCGATTTCTCTCTTCGACATTCGTCTGCTCTGCTTTCGATTTCTCTATTCGGCATTCGTCTACTATGCTTTCGATTCTCTATTCGACATTCGTCTACTATGCTTTCGATTTCTCTCTCACGCATTTTCAGATTTCTTTTTCTTGTGCTTTCAAGACACTAAGCAATCATTTTGATGTGTTTGGGTGGGTGGGTATTTAAAAATTTTGATTTTTAAGTATTTTGGATAAAATTAAAATGGTAGAAATAATCACAGATGCATGAAATAGCTTTTAATTGAATCAATTCAAGATCTAGACACCAATAAATTCAAAATTTTGAAATTTATAAACTTAGGTTTTCAAAAGAATTTTTTTTTAATTTTTAGTCAAAGTAGGTGTTTTAGATAAAAAAAAATTGTATTTTGGTTTATGAAAACATGTTGGAAACACTTTAAGCAGTGTCAAATTGTCAAAAAAAATTAAAAAAATGAAAAGAATTGAAGAATTTCAATATATCTATTTAACTAAGGTGTGGAACATGTTTTTATACATGGCTTGTAATAACAATATTTTTTTCAATATGACGTGTTACAACCTAACCATGGCTTGTCACAGGTTTTTGTACATGACGTGTCACAACCTAACTATGGCTTGTCACAGGTTTTTGTACATGGCGTGTTACAACCTAACTATGACTTGTCACAGATTTTTGTAAACGGCGTGCTATAGGTTTTTGTACATGGTGTGTCACAGATTTTTATACATGACGTGTCACAACCTAACCATGACGTGTTACAACTTAACCATGACATGTCGCAGGTTTTTGTACATGACGTGTCACAACCTAACCATGACTTGTCACAGATTTTTATATATGGCGTGTCACAGGTTTTTATACATGACGTGTCACAACCGAACAATAGCTTGTCACAGGTTTTTATACATGACGTGTCAGATTTTTGTACATGGCATGTCACAACCTAACCATGGCTTGTCACAAGTTTTTGTACATGGCGTATCACATCATAGTGTGTAATTTCATTAAGGGTATTTTTGTCCAACTTGGTTAAAAATAGTTAAAATTATAAAGAGGGCTATTTTTGAAAACGTCTTATCTTTAAAGGTTATTTTTTAAAACGCCCCTAAAAAAAAACCTCCCAAGATGGGGAGCACAGGTGCTCCCTTAGGGAGCTCAATTGAGACTCCCAAGGGAGCACCAATTTGGTGTTCCCCTCCCTTGGTCGGTGCTCCCCTTTCTGTGCTACTTTCTTTTTTTTTTTAATTTTTTTAAAATATAACAATAATTTTTTAAATTAATAAAAAAAACATTTTAACCTTTTCTAATCTCTATTAACAATGTTCGCATTTTTTGGGTGGAGTATCCATTTCGAAAATTAATAGATTTGCTTGAAATTTTGACTAAAATTCAAGAGGGTTGGGATATTTTACCCTTAAAAAAAAACAAAATCAACCTATTTTACTAATTTTAATTTAGCTCAAGTTAAATACTAAGTCAAATAAATTTTTTACTTTTGTACTATTATAGATAAAAGAAAAAGAATTTATGTAGTCTTTTTATATTATTTATTCTAACATGATGCAAGTTATTCATTTAAATTTGACTTTGGGTATGAAATTTTTCTATAATTTTTATAAAAGGAGAATTCAAACTTAATTTTTACGAAGAAGATAAATTAATTAATGTACATATTCTATAATCAAATAATTAAGTAAGAAATATTTATATATATATTTTTTAGCACATTAATCTTTACACTTAAATATTTAGTTTATTAATAAGTATATCATCATCTATTTAAAGATTTGTATTTTTCAAAAAAAATTTCAATTTAGTCCCTCAATATCTTAATTTTATTTAATTGAGTCCCTATATTATATATTTTTGTTAAATTTAATCCCTATGACATGGCACTAGCATGTCAGCATGTCAATGCCAAGTTAACATTGCCATGTCATCATATTTAGTGCCATGTGGCACTATCATGTCATCACACGGGTGCCACACCATTAAAATATGCTACGTCAACGCTAATATTGACATAGACGTCATCTCTTTTAACGGCAAAATTGGATATCGTTAGAGAAATGGACTAAATTGAAACAATTCTCAGAATCAATGGACTAAATTATTTCAATTTTGAGTACAAAAACTAAATTGAATAAAATGCATGAGTACAGAGACTTGGTGAGGATTTTGATCAATTTTTCTTTCCTTTTCCTCACTTTTTTCAAAAAAACTAAAGTGTAACCCATGCTATGCGTTTAGGACACAATCACTTGATGTGTGAATAAAATATAAAATTAATTTATAATAATAATAATAAAAATAATTGTCTAAAAACAAATGGTGAACGAATATATCTTTTACAAACATGAAATTACATTGTAAATTTATAAAGATAAATATCTAAAAAATAATAGATATTTTGATGGTTATATGTCAAGTTAACTTGGAGACTATTATCATATTGAAAACACATAAAAATCCACAAATGGTGCTATTTCTCTTCTTAAAAACAAACTAAGTTGAAAGATTAAATATATATATTAATTAGGTACATGTAAAAAAGTTTAAAGTGAAAACAAAAATAACAAATATAGTAAAAAAAATTAGAGATTTGGTTCAAAAGATAATTAAGTTGAGAAAATAAAAAGAAATAGAAGAAGAAAAACAAAGAAAATAGGAAGAAAGGAATGAAGATAAAAACTAATATTGACAGCAGCATGAAGATTTCACTCACGAGTCCGTCCAAGTCCACGGCTGCGCCGCCTTAATCACATGCAGTACAATGACTCAGGGACAACCCCACAATTCTTTCTATCCTGTTCCTCATGTTTTCCAAGAAAATAATTATCCGTCACCAACCATGAAAAAATAATACCATTTGCTACTTATTTATCGATCTCATTTTGTTTAACTTGTAATGGTTCAATTACTAGCATGGAAACTACAACGCATTTTACAAAGATCCAGCTAATTGTTCGACTCACTATCGTAGAAGTGTCATAGATTTGCAGATAATCTACGGATGTCTAGATGAGAACGTATAGAGCACAAAGCTTGTAGGGAAGTTTTGGGGACTATGGCTGTGCCCGTCTACTCTTGACTAGTCTGCGCTAGCAGTTAGCTTAGTCGTTTGGCTTGAATTCTACTCTTGACTAGTCTGCTTTAGCAGTTAGCTTAGTCGTTTGGCTTGAATTCTAAGTTACAAACACGTGCTTTTTCTCATCAGGAAGAATAAATAAACCATTGAACATTCTTAGTTTTTGTCCTCTGGTCGCTGCAAATCTTTTTCATTTTTCCACTTGCCTTTTTTGGAATAACGAATATTGTAGTAGCACTATAAATCACGCTCACTCCTGATCGGCAATATCAGACTGTGACTGTGTGCACTTCCTGGTTACCTCAGTGTTTCAACTTACAATTTCTTTTTTCACCTCCCAAAGCAACAAGATGTTGCACACAGCTTACAGCTCGTGTTTATGGCTCTGGAATGCTAGCAACCAGCAAGATGGACTGTTTGGAGCTGCTTTCTCATTTCTGATTGCCATATTATCAATTTCACTCTGGCACCTCAGGAAGTCGAGGAAGTCAATCGCTCCATTGCCGCCTGGCCCACGTGGCTTGCCATTGGTGGGATATCTTCCATTTCTTGGAACTGATAATCTTCACCTGGTCTTTACACAACTGGCTGGTGTCTATGGTCCTATCTACAGACTTTGGCTTGGAAACAAACTATGCGTGGTGATTAGCTCACCCTCGCTAGCAAAAGAAGTGGTTCGTGATAACGACATAACATTTTCTGAGCGGGATCCTCCCATTGCTGCACAGATTTGTACCTTTGGCTGCAATGATATTGTATTTGACTCCTACAGTAGTCCTGACTGGAGAATGAAGCGGAAAGTTCTTGTGCGCGAAATGCTTAGCAATACTAGCATCAAAGCTTGCCATGGTCTACGGAGGGAACAAGTGATGAAAACCATTACAAATGTGTATAAAAATGCTGGCAAGCCAATTGATTTTGGTGAATTATCGTTTTTAACATCAATCAATGCGGTCATGAGCATGTTGTGGGGAGGCAAACAGGGAGCAGATCAGAAAGGGAATAGCATTTGGACCGACTTTCGAGAGCTTATAACACAATTAATGGTGATATTGGGAAAACCGAACGTTTCTGATATCTTCCCCGTGCTTGCGTGGTTTGACATACAAGGAATTGAGAGGGAAATGAAGAAAATCTCTCATTCGTTTGATCAACTTTTCGACTCTATGATTGAAGCAAGAATGAACGCTGCCAGGAAAATGGAAAAAGATGATGGAAAGACTGAACAAAAAGACTTCTTGCAGCTTCTTTTGGAACTCAAGGAGAAGGACGATGGTTCATCATCAATTACAATGAATCAACTCAAGGCCCTGTTGATGGTAAGATTGTTCTCTCATACACCATTTTTTCTTTTTTCTTTTTTTTTTTGGATGCTAATAATTTTTAATCAGGACGTTGTGGTGGGTGGAACTGATACCACATCAACAATGATGGAGTGGACAATGGCAGAGCTAATGCAACATCCAGAAATAATGGAAAAAGTGAAGAAAGAAATAGCTGATGTTGTTGGTCCAAACAGCACCGTTGAAGAAGTTCACTTGCCTAATTTGCGCTACCTAGATGCTGTCGTGAAGGAGACCTTCCGGTTGCACCCGCCTCTGCCCCTGCTCGTGCCCCGTTGTCCTGGTCAATCGAGCACCGTGGGCGGATATACCATACCAAAAGGCACCAGGGTCTTCTTAAATATCTGGTCCATTCACAGGGACCCACATGTTTGGGACAATCCTTCAGAATTCCAACCTGAGAGGTTCTTGAATGATCCGGACAAATTTGATTACTTAGGAAATGACTCCCGATACATGCCATTTGGTTCAGGAAGGAGAATGTGCGCAGGAGTTTCTCTAGGGGAGAAGATGCTATATTCCACCTTGGCCTCATTGTTGCATGCGTTTGAATGGCAATTGCCCCAGGGTGCAGAGCAAGATTTGTCCGGAAGGTTTGGAATTATTATGAAGAAAATGAAGCCTTTGGTTGTTATTCCAACAGCAAGATTATCTAATCTCGAGCACTATCTAAAGTAACTTTATAATTGTATTTCTCTGCACTAGATTGCCTCCTATCAAACTTCAGTCGTCTCATAGCATGATTCAGGAGACAGTGCTATGTAATATTTTGACAATAAGGGCTCATTAAATTTGTTGAATAACCAATTAAAAATAATGAAGTAAAAGAGTATAATTCTCATTGAACCGGCTAGCTTTATTTCTAATGCATGGATAAACAGGCATTGAGCCCAAATTAAGTGGAAACAACAAGCTATACATCCAGTTGAGAGCAAATGTATCTAGAGGTGAGTAAAATTGAATTAGATCAATTATTCACTCGAATTAAATGTTATTTAGATAAAATAATTCATCTTATTGGGTTAATTGATTTAAAATATTTGATTCAATCAATTTATTTGATTTAAAATATTTGATTCAATCAATTTATTTGATCGATTCTCGATTTTAAAATTTTTAAATCAAATTAACCAAAAAATAAAATTAATTTTATATATATATATTAAAATATATAATATTATATATATTATTTTAAATTTATATAAAATATAATATATTTTTAATATTTTTAATTACTATTTACTAAATCACATTCTCCACTTTAATTTCACTTTTTCATTTTTATTTTTTAACCACCTGTGCTTTGCTCTTTCTTTTTTTCTCATCTAGTAACCTTTAGACTTTACTCTTTCTTTAGTCTTTACTCTTTCTTTTCTTCAAAACCTAAGCTTAAGTCCTAAACTCCCTAAGCAAGTTAATAATTTACGGTGGTTAATAGTTGTGTTAGATGATTTTATATTTTATAGATGTTAATTTTATTATTTTTGACTTTTTGTTATGTTAAATTTTTAATGTTAATTTGATAGTTTATGTAAAAAGATATAATTATGTGAGTGAAGGAATAAATATTATAATTTTTTCTAATATTAAGATTATCTGTATATTTTATAATTGTAGATGAAGTTTATAAGTTTTATTATTATAATTTATATAAAAATTATAAAATTTTGGTTCATTGATTCAAAACTGAACTGTTCGAACTAATGCAATATTTAATCGGTTTGATTTTTTTTATATTTGATCAAATTTAATTAATTTTTTAAAAAAATTTAATTTATTTAAATTTTAAAATGACAGAACATATCGATTAAATTGCTCAACTGCTCACCCATGTATCAACACTTCTGCTGGTGGGCTGTAAGCCCAATCTACATGGTACAGGCCTAGAGGGAGTTTGCTCCCAAGCCTTGCTGTCAGAGCTCCCAAATCCTCTTTAATAGCCTTAAAAACCTCCAAATATTCTGGCCCCATGCATTTTTTGTATTCGGTTTTCAATTGTCTATTTTACTCTTTTTGTCTCTTTCTTATCATTTTAAATTGATTTTTACAGAATTTAAAAGAGTTAATTTTAATATATTTTATATTTAACTTTTTAATTTTTTGTAATACCCTCAAAAAAAATCTTACTTAATTAACTATATAAAAAGTTATAATATATATTAGAAAGTAAATAAATATAATATAAGTTCAACTTGTTATAATTGCAATTATGATTTTGGGTTTATCAATAAAAAAGAGAATAAAATAAGGGTCTTTAAGTAAATAAAGAAGTTTAATTAATATCAGTTTTATTTATCACGTTTAAATTAGTGGGGTTAAGTTCAGTTTATTTTACCTGACAACAACTCACTAAATCACGTTAAAATAAAAAAATAGTAGAAGAAGAAAGACAGAGGAAAGGGAAAGAGATTGCTTATTAAGGTATGTTTGGGATTATATTTTCATAATTTGGACACCAAAACCCTAAATTAGTTGTAATTTTGTTATCTTTTATTTAAATCCGATACTTTTTCGATGACTTTCTGGCAGCATGATGGATACCAACAAAAAGGTCTTGAAAAGATCTTTCCAATGGTTTTTGTAGCATCTCATTTGACCTTGTGATTAGAAAGATACGAATTTTTGAAGTTAATTAGAAATCTTATTTTCAACAGTTTTGGCAACCCAAATTTGGGTCACCGGAACTCCATATTCCAGTAATATTTTTAGTCGTTTCTTTGAGGGCTTTTGTAGTATGAAATGAAATGTTTAATTTGGCATCAATGGTTTGGTTAGAGACTTCCTGTGTTAAGAGAATTAAAGCCTCAAAATAAGCTCGTTGATACTAGAAACCCAAAAATCTAGATATTTTTGTGATGATTTCAAGAATTTTGACTTTCAAAAATTAGGAATTTGGTATTCTTCTTAATCGAAACAAACTTTGGTGTTGTAGTATGATATGAATACTTCATATTGGTGTTGATTTTATCACTGGAAGTAATTCGGGTTAGAAGTTATGAGAGCTTGAAGTAAGCCAAATGACCATCAAATTCTGAAAATTCAAGAAAATAGAAAATTCTTTTTAAATTTGTTTTAAAATGCAATTTTAATAATATGTGATAAATACTCTTGTAAACTTCTCAAATGTTGGATATGTGATTTCTACTACATTTTTATGTCAAAAAGTATATATCTTTATATTTTATAAATTTATTTATTAAATTAGTAGATTTTATTAAAATATCAAAAATTTATGAAAAATTATAAATATGATTTTTATGAGTGAAATTAGTGTTATTTTCTATCTGAAATTAAAATCCTTATTGATTTTATAATTTAAGTTTAATTTTCAACCTTATTGAAAATTTTGTTTAATTCAAAAACATATATAATAATAATATATTACCTTATTAATCGAAAATGTTCCTAAATTGTAATTGAAGTCGCTACACACCAAGTGCTTAGGATGGTCAACGGAAAGTCGCCTTGTAAGATCTATTTGCAAATTAAGTTTTGATTTTTGTATGTGTTTCTTGAAATATTAAGCTACTAAGAGGATTTTCGGATTTGTTACTTGAAAGTAAAAATAACAAGATCAGGTAAGTGACTGATATTCCTTTGGTGTTTTCACACCCTAAAATTAGCCTCAATGTTAATTTGTATATGAGATACGATATTTTGTCCTATGATTTATTAAAATAGGATTGAGCATACAAATGTATATGTATATGAGTTTTATATGTTGGATTTAGAATGTGGCTTATGCAAAGCGTGATTTTTGATTTTGAAATTTGTATATGACTTTGTGTAATATATGCATATATGTTTTCGTGAATATAAATATAAATATTTAGTCTAAAACGAATATGCTTTTGAGGTGTATGAGATATGCTTGGAAAAATTTGATATGCTGTTTTATGAAATTCGAGTAATCTAAAAATATACATTTTTGTTTTGTCTCATAGTATGGCTATGCTCTGACCCTACCAATGGGGGTTAAATATTGGTCATGTCGACATGCATTCTATGATTAGAGATCGATCTTCCAACCGCACCATCGGTTACAGAATAGTGATATTTGTGATATCTGTTCAGTGCAACCAATGGTTGTTTTTGATACATTTCTGACTCGTGCCACCAAGGTTAATTGTGGATTTATTTCTGACCTATGCCATAGGGGTTAAGTGTGGTCGTAGCATTTTACAGGAGACCATCAAAATCTAAATATTTGTGAAATATGTTTGTTCAGTTATCTGAAAGTAGAAATTTTAAAGTATATGATTCTGAATAAGATTACCCAATATTTGTTTGATATTTATATTAATGACATTTTGACCTAAATGTTTTAAGCATGCTTAATTCGGCTTAAGGGATGTTAGTTACTTGCTAAGCTGTTGGACTCACTCCTTCCTTCAAATTTTTTTAAGGTGTGATTTGGTCAACCACGCGGAAATTTCGGAGAGTGATGTTTAATCTAGTAACATTTAGATTGTCTAGGCTTTATTTAAATATTATGAACATCGAACTATCTTAATTAGTATTCAAACTTTTATCTTGACATAGCAGCTTTGTGGATTTTGGAGATTTAATTCTGAATATTGTTGAATTATGATCTTTGAAATTTCTATCGACAAGTATAGTTTTTTGAATCACTATATTCTTCAGGTATATCAGTCTCTTTTAGTAATTTGTATAAGATATATATTTTAGAGCCTTGCATATCTATAGGATTATATTTTACAGGTATGCGGCGTCTGTCATGTCTCGGGTTTGGAGCGTGACAGATTTAGTGATATCAGAGCCCAAGTTAGGCATAATTATATAGTTTTGACATTTATGCGAGATATGTGAGATGGGTAAAGAAATAGGATTGGGATGTATTTCTTTATTCATGTTTGATACACTAATATGATTGTTTTATCTTTAGTTCAATTGATGAGTAAATAATAGTTTTAGAAATCAATAGCGAGGAAAAAGAGGTTGGTGATAAGGAAAGATTGATTTTTTTGTAATAGCCTTAAAAACCTCCAAATTGTCAGTTTCAATCAAGCACATATTGGCCCCATGCTTTTTTTGTATTCGGTTTTCAATTGTGTATTTTACTCTTTTTGTCTCTTTCTTATCATTTTAAATTGATTTTTACAGAATTTAAAAGAGTTAATTTTAATATATTTTATATTTTAATTTTAATTTTTCTTTATAAAATTGATGTTTTATGATTTTTAATATAAAAAAGGTGACTTTTTTTTTATAGGCAGAATCCATAAGGCGTTTCTGAGAATGGACCTCTCCATAATTTTAAGTGTTTTTAGACACAAAAAGTCACTTTGGACTAAAATTTTCTTAATGAAAGCGACCCATTTATTTAGCTCCGCGTCTCAACCCGAAACCTATTAACGGGTCAAGTATGTTTAATTATGTGCTTCAAACAAACTTATATTCTTTGAGCTTTTCTCGTCAGATTATTCATTTCTGGAGTATTGCGTGACTAGTTTTTAGACATTGCATGACTATTTTGTCAAGGGAAAGAAAGATGAGCCCAAGAGCATCACATCCCAGATCGACGAAGGGCAAGAGCAAGACCATTATCAAAGAAAACAACATCAGATACAGATTTCTCTCGCTATCAAGGCAGAGGCAGATCGTCACGTGGAAGAAATTTTTAACTCAGAGGTAAGGAAAAACACATAAATCAGTAACCGAATACAAAGGAGTAGGGGAAGCCCTCAAAACTCACAACGAGAAATACAAGACGCTAACACAAACAAGAACTCTGAAAGAACAAAACAAAGCCAAAAAAGAAAACTCCTAAGACCCAACCAGAAACCAAAGTCACGCAATGCCTTACTAGCAAGTCACGCAATGCCTTACTAACAAGTCACGCAATGCCTATCCACTAGTCATGCGATGCTTTACTAAAAATTAGTCATATAATGTTTAAACACTAGTCACGCGATGCCCAAAGTCAGTCACGCGGGTTGCGTGAGACATTAACACAAACAAGAACTTTGAGGGAACAAAACATAACCAGAAAAAAAAACTCCTAAGACCCAACCAGAAACCAAAGTCACGCAATGCCTATCCACTAGTCACGCAATGCTTTACTAAAAATTAGTGATATAATGCTTAAACACTAGTCACGCAACTCAAAGTCAGTCACGCTTGTTTTCTTCGGTGATGATCTTGCTTCTGCCCTTCACCGATCTGGGATGTGATGCTCTTGGGTTAATCTTTCTTTCCCTTGACAACGAGTCAAATTATTGAGTTTTTCTTCTTCTTTGCGTTGGTTTATGGTGTTTGGATTCCTTTATGCTTGACTTCTCTACTTGATCATTCAGGGAGTTTTAGCTGATCATTTTTGGAGTTGTTTTTCTGTGCCTTATGGTGTTTGAGCAGAGAGAAAGCCAGATTTAATTTTGAAATTTTTGTCTAGATGACGAGATAGAGAAAACTGAAACTGTTTTAATTTGTCTAAAATTGTTTAAAGGGTATTCTTGTCAAGTCTGTCAAAAATTGTGTAAAAATAATTAAAATTATAAAGACGGTCATTTTTGAAATGCCCTTACTACGGAGGGTATTTCTCACAATTTTGTCTATAAAAAATCATAAAGGAAATAATTTTGAAATATATAAACATAAAAAAAGAAAGAGTAATATATTATTATAGGTGTTTAAAAAGTATTGAAGAATGTATAACAATAAGTGGAACACTTTCTATCAATTTTAAACCTCATCTCCTTTTTCATCATTTACTCAACGAAAAATCTTGCCCGTGCCGTGCTCCCTTCACCAACTATTTCGAACTTGCAATTTTCTTATGCACAGTGGGATTCACGTGCAAAGCCTGTCAGGCCTTGTTGATGGCTCCGACTGTTTGTCCCTACATTTTGTCTTCGTGTTTTCCTCGGTTTTACTTTTAATTGTAACATTGACGAGCCTTTTACTCCATCTTAATTTCATCCCAAATCTATAACAATAAGTGGAACACTTTTTATCAATTTTAAACCTCATCTCCTTTTTCATCATTTACTCAACGAAAAATCTTGCCCGTGCCGTGCTCCCTTCACCAACTATTTCGAACTTGCAATTTTCTTATGCACAGTGGGATTCACGTGCAAAGCCTGTCAGGCCTTGTTGATGGCTCCGACTGTTTGTCCCTATAGAAAAATGAGAAAAATGAGACAAACGAGAAAAAAATTAATAACAAATTTCCTTCAAAGTTTCTATAGAAATTTTCCTCAACTTTTTCACTTAGGAAAACTAATTTTCAAAAATTTTGTTTTCTTGTCCTTAAAACCAAAGAAGACCTCAATCACTCATCCCATTTTCCGGGTATGGGTGTATGCTACAAACTTAAATATCTTTTTGACCAAATCAAAATACCTTAACAAAGATCCAAGGCAAATTTTAATCATGGTTGTATTCAAATTCCCTCGGTAAGTCCGGGGAACTTCAACTATATAAGGTATCGAATGGTTTCAGCTTTTAAAGTAACCAAACTCATCTTAACCCTTCATGTTCTCACTCGTTCCAATTTCTTTTGCGATGACACCTCAAGACTTCTTTCACAAAGGAGAGAAGTTCCCACAAATGACAATCCTTTGTGTTCTTATTACATTATTACTAGCCTTGTGTTTGTTTCCATGGTCAATCAAGAAATTGAGGGGATCAGGAAAGGCAAAACAGCTACCAGGACCCCGTGGCTTACCCCTGGTCGGCTACCTCCCATTTCTCAGTAGAAACATCCACAAAACTTTCATGGAATTGACCAAGATTTATGGTCCAATTTATAAACTTCCGCTTGGACAGAGACTATGTGTGATAATAAGCTCTCCAAACTTGGCAAAAGAGGTGGTACATGACCAAGACACCATGTTTGCCAACCGTAACCCGACCATTGCAGCGCTGGCTTTCTCTTTTGGTGGAAAGGATATTGCTTTCACGCCTTATGGGCCAGAATGGCGGATGCTGCGCAGGATATTCGTGCAGGAAATGCAGAGTAAAGCAAACCTTGATGCGTTTTACTCTCTACGAAAAAATGAGGTTCAAAACAGTGTTAGAGATGTACTTGGGAAGGATGGAATCCCCATTGATGTTGGACTTTTGGCGTTCTCAACAGTGATCAACATGATAACTGGCATGTTCTGGGGTGGCACCATTCAAGGAGACAAAGGAGCTGGCACCAATGCCGAGTTTCGCGCAGCAGTGTCGGAACTCATTGTTATATGGGGAAAACCAAATATTTCAGATTTCATCACAAGTCTGGCCAGATTTGATCTACAAGGAATAGAGAGGGATGTGAAAAAGGCATCCAAGAGGATAGAACAAATTTTCGATTCCGTGATCGATCAAAGGATGAAAAAGAACGAGGAAAAAGGTCAAGGCACAAAAAAGAAAGATAGTAATGATTTCTTGGATTTCCTTCTGGAGTTCAGAGATCAAGACACTGGAAAGTCACTTTCCCGAGCACAAATGAAAGCCTTCCTCGCGGTAAAGTTCCTCCTCTCAATTCGTTCTTCCATTCCCATTGACCAGGAAAAACAAAAATTTTACTATTCCAAGTGTCCAAGACACCGAGTAATCCTTTTGTTTTGTCTTTTTCAATTGTTAACAGGACATTGTACTTGGGGGAACCGCCACAACCTCGACTGCTTTTGAATGGACAATGGCCGAACTGATGCTGAACCCAGAAACGATGAAGAAAGTGCAAGAAGAATTGATAGAAGTGGTGGGTGCTAACAGTATTGTTGAAGAACACCATATTTACAAATTGCCTTATTTGCACGCAGTTGTGCGGGAAGCATTAAGATTGCATCCACCAGCTCCACTGCTCCTACCCCGTTCCCCGACCCGAAGTTGCACCGTGGGAGGCTATACTATACCAAAAGGAGCTAAGGTTTTCATGAATGCTTGGGCTATGCATAGGGACCCCCAATTTTGGAACAATCCCTTGGAGTTTCAGCCTGAGAGATTCATTGGTGATCATGCTGATAACTTGGATTACTCAGGGAAAAACTTCCATTATATTCCGTTTGGGTCTGGTAGGCGAATATGCGCAGGGCTTCACCTGGGGGAGAGGATGTTGATGTATATATTGGCTACATTCTTGCATATGTTCCAGTGGAAAATGCCGGACGGTGAAATGCCAGATACCAGGGAAAAATTTGGGATTGTGTTGGAGAAGTTAACGCCTTTAATGGTTATCGCAACACCAAGATTCTGCAACTTAGAGCTCTATAAATAGGAGTGGTCATATACATATATATATATATATATGAAGTTTGATATATTAAAATGTTAATTTTAAATATATGTTGAATTAACAATAAATATTGTACATTTTATCAAAAAATAAAAATTATAATATACTAGTAATGCTAGATTTACTTACTCCTTGCAGTGTCAGTTTTGTCGTATTTTTTTTGCTTGATTATGCTCTTCGTATATTTAATAGTTTTTCTTTCTTTTGTTTTGTGTGAAAGATTGTGAGAACTTGCGTTTAATTCAGGAGGCTCATTTAGTACTAGAAAAGTGAGTCACCTTTTTGAAAATTTAATTGATGGACTTTATGTAGAGTTTCGCATCGCCTCAAGTCTTGAGAATATCATTTTTATAAAAACAGGTGGCAAGGTGACTTTCTCTTGTCTACGAAAAGTAATAAAATTTTTTAAATTAAAATTATCTTTTGATTTTTTTTCCTTAAACTTCGAGTCGAATTGAATTTAGGTCCAAATTTTGAACCTCAAGTCTCAAATCTTGAAAATTTGTATATATGAAGTTTGATATATTAAAATGTTAATTTTAAATATATGTTGAATTAATAATATATATTGTACATGTTACCAAAAAATAAAAATTATAATATACTAGTAATGTTAGATTTACTTAGTCCTTGCAGTGTTAGTTTTGTTGTGTTTTTTTTACTTCATTATGCTCTCTGTATATTTAGTAGTTTTTCTTTCTTTTGTTTTTGGTAAAAGATTGTGAGAACTTGCATTTAATTCAAGAGGCTCATTCAGTAGGAGGAAAGAGAGTCACTATTTTGAAAATTTAATTGATGGACTTTACCTTGGGCTTCACATCGCTTCAAGTCTTGGGAATATCATTTTCATTTAGACAGATGGGAAAGTGAGTTTCTCCTGTCCATGAAAAGTAATAAAATTTTTAAAATTAAAATTATCTTTCGACTACTTTTTTCTCCTTAAACTTCGAGTCGAACCAAATTTAGGTTTAAATTTTGAACCTCAAATCTCAAATCTTGAAAATTTGTATATATGAAGTTTTATATATTAAAATGTTAATTTTAAATATATGTTGAATTAACAATATATATTGTACATTTACCAAAGAATAAAAATTATTACATACTAGAAATGTTAGATTTACTTAGACCTTGCAGTGTCAGTTTTGTACTGTTTTTATCAACTTCATTATGCTCTCCGTATATTTAGTAGCTTTTCTTTTGTTTTTTGTGAAAGATTGTGAGAACTTGCATTTAATTCAAGAGGCCCATTTAGTACGAGTCGAACTGAATTTAAGTTTAAATTTTGAACCTCAAGTCTCAAATCTTGAAAATTTGAGCTCTAAATAATGTTTGGTCGCGATTTGTGTCATTAGATGAGAGATAGAGCTTTCAAACTCATATCTTTGTTTTTTAATTAAATAAATAAATAATAAAAATATTATAAAAAAAGTTTTATTGTTTATTTATAACAATATTAGTTGAAAATTTAATACCATTACCCACTCATTAAAAACAATAACAAAACATAAAGTTTTATATAAAAAAAATTTAAGGTATCATTTGAAAAAATGTCATAATACAAAAAGTGTACGTGAAATTTATCATATATTTTTTATAAAATATATATTTATTTACTTAAATTTTCAAAATATTTTTGAAATATTAAAATATTAATATAAAAATAATATTTTATTATTTTAATAATAAAGTAATAATTAAATAGATGAACCAAACTAAACTTAAACTGGACAATCTAAAATGGAAAGCTTCATATGTTCAGTTCAACGCACGAACACCATGTGACATATAAGTGTTATAAACTTACATTTTGATGTATAATGCTAATTTTTATAATTAAAATTATATTTAAATAAAATACATGTAAATCAAATTTTTTATCATTATATTTTTAAAATTTTAATCAATACCTTTTATAAATCATACTTTGGAAGATTAATTTTCAAATAATTTAATATTTAGTAATCACTTTTTTAATAATCATATTCTAAGACACAACAAACGTCACTTAGGCGATTAATGGGTGAAAGGTATGATTAGCAGCCTTCGGTTGAGAAAAAATATTACACTGTCAAAATGAGACTAAGCTAATCGATGGTTTCCTTGCGTGAGAAAAAATATTCTATAAAGCTGCATATATAGTATTCATTAATCAAAATAAGATATTTACTACTCTTTAGGAGGACGTGAGTTATAGTACAAGGCAATAACAGAATTGAGCAAAACGTGGTGGTAGAAGTAACTACACGAAATAATAAAATTTAAAGGTTTTTATTAATTGATTATTGTTTTCAGCCAAATATCCAAGTGCCTGAAAAATATATCGTCAGTCAATTTCTCACGCAGGGGCGGAGCCTCGTATTTTAAAAAAAAATTTATATTACATAAATTTTGTAAAATTTTTAATATATTTTTTAATAGTCCTTTCAATAAATTTTTATTTCATAATTAATAAAAATAAAAAATAACAAAAAAATTTTACCTGTTTCACTCAATTTTAAAGTTTTTTATATTTTTTAACTTATATTATTATTTTTATTTATATTTTTTATATTATTTGTTCATATATTTTAAGTTTCTATAAATTTGTTTTTTTAAATTTCTACAAACTATCAACTATATATATTTTTTTCTTTTTGTTATGTCATATGTAAACTTCATCTTTTACTTGTCATGTTCATCTTTTTTCTGTTATATGAATTTTATTTTTTATTTTTTTAATATTTAAAAATTAATAAATTATTATATAATTTTTAAATATAAATTATAGTGTTGCATTGTTGCTTATAATTTTATCAATGTACCAGTTTTTAATTACTCTTGATTATATAAGAGGCAATTATCTTGAGTATATCTTTTTTATATACTTTACGTTTTATATTTAATTGAAAGAAAATTAAATTGAATATATAATCTTTAAATAATCTTAATTATATAAAAGAAAATTATTAACCTTTTATATCATATTTAACTATTTATAATTTATATATTATAGTTTGATATTTAGTATTATAAGTTTACATAGAAATAAAATAAAAATATTGGATATTGAATGCATTAATTTTTTTTCAAGTTTGATTAAAGTATGAGGAGATTGAAAACAATTAATAAATTCTTTAAAATAAAATATACAAATCCTCCAAATGATTCTCTTACACTTAAGCTATCAAGTCTTAATACTTCCACTCACGAACAAAAATAATGTGAATCAAAATGGTCAAAAAACCTATTCAGTCGTATACTTTTTCATTTTGTTCAATTTAATCCATATACTCAAAATCAAAGTAATTTAAATCCTTAATTTTAGGAATTACGTCAATTTACTTTCTCCCTTTAATGACATCTAATTTTACCATTAAAAGATGACATCATCGCTGACATCAGTGATGACGTGTTATTTTTTGATGATATGTTGTTGAGTTGACGGTATGGCATGTCATGTGGTATCAAGTGATGACGTGGCAATATACGATGACATGGCGTTGACGTGGCACTAACACATTGACATGTCAGTGCCACGTGACAAATAAAAAATTTTTAAAAAAAATTTACCACATCATAGGGACTAAAGTAAATAAAAATATATAGTACAAGGATTAAATTGAACAAAACTAAGATGTTGAGGGACTAAATTAAAAAATATATTTAAAAAATATAAATTTTTAAATAGATTGTTGATATGCTTATTAATAAGTCAAATATTTAAGTGTAAAAAATTTATGGTGTTAAAAAATATATATAAATATTTTTTTACTTGATTATTTGATTCTAAATTATGTAAATTAATTTATATTTTTTACAAAAATTAAGTTTGAAATATCCTTCTATAAAAAAAATTGAAAAAATTTCATGCATGGAATCAAATTTAAATGAACAACTTATATTACTTTAAAAATAAAATAATATAAAATGACATGGTAGAATTTTTTTTTATTTTCCACATGACGTTGACATGCTGACATGTTAACGCCATGTCAGCACTCGATGCCACATCATCAAAAGTGACACATCATCACTGATGTTAGCAATGATGTCATCCTTTAAAGACAATATTAGATGTTGTTAAGGGGAAGAACTAAATTGATGTAATTTCCAAAATCAAAAGATTAAATTGTTTTAATTTTGAATACATGAACTAAATTAAATAAAATTAAAGAGTACAGGGATTAGATAGGTCTTTTGACTGAATCAAAATGTCTAATACTCAATAATAAAGAAGTGGACTTTTTTAATACATAATTTTTAATTAATCAATTTGAATTCAGAAAATATAATCGAACACAACTTTCTTAAAAAGCTATTGTAAGTCTATTTTTTTCTTTATTTACATGTTATATAAAATTAATTTCTATTAATAATATATTGATTATTGATTAATCTCAATATATTAATTTTTAAAATTTTTAACCTATATTTGTTTGTCTTTGACCCTTAACCTATATTTGTTTGTCTCACGTGTACCAAACTTCATTATTAAAAATCAAATATCCTTTTAAAATGGAGATTAATTAATTGATAAATTCATTCAATGGAAATGGACATTTAATATTTAACGTATATCAATGTTACTCATAACTAAAATTTTAAATCTCTTCAATAATTTTATTCTTAGCAATTGTCTTCATTATTGATAATCAAGATATTTCTTTAAATAAAATAGATATTATAATTTTATGGTTGATTTTTATAATTTGATTATTGTAAATGACACTACAAAAAAATCAGCTTTTTCCTACGGAATTTTTTCCGTTGGAAACTTCCGTTGGAAAATTGCAACGGAATTGCAACGGAATTCCAACGGATTTCCAACGGAATTTAATTATAATTGACAGATAATTGTTGCAACGGATTTCCAACGGATTTGCAACGGATTTCCAACGGAAATTTGCAACGGAAAATTCCGTTGGAAAATCCGTTGGAAACCTATTTTTCCAACGGATTTTCCAACGGAAATTCCGTTGGAAATTGACTTGTCAATTTAAACTTACGTATTTCCAATGGATTTCCAACGGAATTTCCGTTGCAAATTTCCAACGAAATTTTCCGTTGGAAAAATGCACCAGAACATTTGACATTTTGGTTCCAACGGATTTCCAACGGAAAATTCCGTTGGAACCTTAAGCTAAAAAAATTTTCCTTTACATTTTCCAACGGATTTCCAACGGAATTTCCGTTGGAAAGTTCCAACGGAATTTTCCGTTGGAAATCCGTTGGAAAAATGCACCATAACATAAAACATTTTGGTTCCAACGGATTTCCAACGGAAAATTCCGTTGGAACCTTAAGCTAAAAAAAAATTTCCTTTACATTTTCCAACGGATTTCCAACGGAATTTCCGTTGGAAATTTCCAACGGAATTTTTCGTTGGAAATCCATTGGAACTAAGCATCAGAACATGCCACTTTGGTTCCAACGGATTTCCAACGGAAAATTCCGTTGGAACCTTAAGCTAAAAAAATTTTCCTTTACACTTTCCAACGGATTTCCAACGGAATTTCCGTTGGAAATTTTCAACGAAAATTTCCGTTGGAAATCCGTTGGAACTGAGCATCATTACATCCAACATTTTGTTTCCAACGGATTTCCAATGGAAATTTCCGTTGGAAATTTAAGCCAAATCAATTTGTTCTTTAGATTTTCCAACGGATTTCCAACGGAATTTCCGTTGGAACCAAAACATTTAATTTACGACACTTTGTTTTATTTTTTAAACTTTCTGACGGAATTTCCGTAGGACAAGTCAGTTGGAAATAATTATGAAATTTCCTCTTGTCAAATCTAAATTTTTTTAAAATTTTTTTAAATTTTTTTAATTTTTTTTAAAATAAAATATTACTAAAAGTAAATACAAACAGTTAATAATTATCTGTATAATTTTTTTAACTTTGATGTTAGGGTTTAATACTGGCATTATGATACCAAATTTTGATAATGTTATATTATTCCAAATTTGTAAAAAATAACAACGTTTAATTTTATATTTTGTAAAAACCCATTATTAGATAGAAATATAATCTAAAAAATATATATTAGTAGATATATATTCATGTTGTAAATGTAATTAGCTAATTAGCTACGTATGAGGATAGGCTTATAATTTAGTTATTATATTTGTGCTTAAAAAGTATAATGTTATTATATTTATGTACTCATATTTCTTTGACCGAGAGCTATAGAAAAATATATATATATATATATAGTTAGACAAGTATGGTTTAAGAATCCATGATTATATATAAATATAATATAAATAAGATATATTAGTAGGTATATATTTATGTTTTAAATGTAGGTAGTTAATTAGCTTATTATAAAAAATGTCTTGTAATGTACTCATTATATTTGTGCTTAAAAAGTATAATTTTATTATATTTATATCTTCATATAGCTCTGACCTAGAGCTATAGAACAAATATATATATATATATAGTCAAAGAAGTATGCTTTAAGAAAATAATTAATTTATAATTTAATAACATTAAATTACAAGTTATACTTTGTATGGTATATAACTATATATTATTATAATTTAATAACAATAAGTTGCAAAACCTTTTGATTTGTTTATGTATCATAGTATACAGCGCCGTTTTTGAACATCGATTTTGGCCCTGTATAGAGGGCCAAAACGACGT
This sequence comes from Theobroma grandiflorum, assembly GCA_036013995.1. Lineage (NCBI taxonomy): Eukaryota > Viridiplantae > Streptophyta > Magnoliopsida > Malvales > Malvaceae > Theobroma > Theobroma grandiflorum. Next base: position 3,690,854 of record CP142131.1, on the reverse strand, counting down.
CGTTTTAAATCTGTATCTGCCCTGTATAGAGGGCCAAAACGACGTCATTTTGGCCCTCTGTATCTGCCCTGTAGAGGGCCAAAACGACGTCTTCTTTTTATCCCTCTGTATCTGCCCTGTATAGAGGGCCAAAACGACGTCGTTTTGGCCCTCTAAACCCTAACTATATATACCCTTTCATCTTCCCCATTTTAACTGTTGGTCTCCCGTATTCTCTCTCTACCAGCGGCGCACTCCCTTCTCTCTAAGCCCGACGCAGCCCTGTTCGACGGTGGTCCTAGTGCCCTCCTGCTGCCGGTGACCTGTACCGGTTCCGGCGTTGTCACCGCACCTTTCATGTCGGCCCTCTGAGTCGCCTACCGTCCTGCTGCTCTAGACCCGACCCGAGTTGTTGCTGAATCCGTGGCAGCCCTGTTCCACGGTGAGTCCTGGTGCCCTCCTGCTGCCGGTGACCCCTATCGGTTCCGGCGTTGTCACCGCACCTTTCATGTCGGCCCTCTGAGTCGCCTACCGTCCTGCTGCTCTAGACCCGACCCGAGTTGTTGCTGAATCCGTGGCAGCCCTGTTCCACGGTGAGTCCTGGTGCCCTCCTGCTGCCGGTGACCCCTACCGGTTCGGCGTTGTCACCCCTCTCAGTCGCCTGCCCGTCCGTCCTGCTGCTCCAGACCCGACCCGACTTGAAGGTATTCCATGGCAGCCCTGTTCCACGGTGTGTCCTGGTGCCCTCCTGCTGCCCACTACTAACTGTGTAGTGGATCTGAATGGAGTAAATTGGCTGCTTGAAATGTGACTGCAAGATCTTACAGAAAAAATTATTCCTCCGTTTTTAATAAGTATGACTTGGATTTGTTCTTGTTAATCCCAATGGCATTTCTTAACTGTTCAGAAAGATTATTCCTCCGTTTTTAATAAGTATGACTTGGATTTATTCTTATTTGTTTAGAAAGATCATTACTTTACATTTGTAATTCAAAATGGATAGGCTAGCCTAATGTTTTCAAGTGAACAGATTGGCCTAGGACTAGGAGTGGCATATTGGTCTCGAAAATTCTCTTAATTTTTTCAGTTTGAACAATGTTTGGAAACATTTGTAATATTGAGCAACTGCTTATTGTAGGCAGAGCTGGAGATCTTCCTGCTAATACAAACGGGAAGTCTGGTTGTAACAATTCAATAGTTGTCTGCTTTGGTGAATTGTTGATTGACTTTGTACCAACTGTTGGGGGGGTATCTCTGGCTGAAGCACCTGCTTTCAAGAAGGCTCCTGGTGGTGCTCTAGCTAATGTAGCCGTTGGTGTAGCTAGATTAGGAGGATCATCAGCTTTCATAGGCAAGGTAAATTCAAACATCTACCTTTAGTCTGTACCAATCACTTGAATTACTGTTAGTATGGTTTATTGTTAATTTGGTGTTGACTGCATATAATTACTGTTAGTATGGTTTATTGTTAATTTGGTGTTGACTGCATATAATTATTGTTAGTATGGTTGACTGTTAATTTGGTGTTGATGCTCTTTGAATTACTGTTAGTATGGTTTATTGTTAATTTGGAGTTTTAGTCCTTAATTATTGTTAGTATGGTTTACTGTTAATTTGGTGTTGATGCTGTTTGAATTACTGTTAGTATCATCTGATTATTGTTAATTTGGAGTTTTAGTCCTTAATTATTGTTAGTATGGTTTACTGTTAATTTGGTGTTAGGGCTCTTTGAATTACTGTTAGGATGAAATATTGTTAATTTGGTGTTGACTACATCCTACAATTTGCTATCTACAAGGTTCAAGGTTTCAGTTCCCAGATTTGCCCAAAGGCAACGGTCCGATAATGAATTGTTGAAATCACCAGTCTGCTTCGCTGACGGTTATAATTTTGCAGGTGAGTAAGAAAAACACACAAGGAAGTTTAATTATTGTGGCCCGTCGACAAATATTTATTTTTCAATCTGATTTTATGCTTGGACGAAATTTAATGTATAACCTATGATAAGATAATTAAATCATATTAATTACGCGGTATATTGTTTTTTGAGCAGTGATTAAAAATTTCAAGTTTGATGCATTATGAACAATTTATTGCTAATTATGTTGTTTAGATATCTCTTATTATAATCGATTTTATATGATACGTTGCTTTCAATCACGGTTTGGAAATTTTACGTCGGGAATGTAGTTTTTTTTTTTAGGAGTAAGACCATCGTATAACGATCGAATCAAAATATCTTTTTTTATTACGATGAACGATTCCGATTATACATACGAAATAATTAAACAATATTGGTGAATTTGAACGGATGAATAAAATCTTACAACATATGCTCGTCTATTGATATCTTATGCAATCTGGTTGGAATTAAAATTCGAAATATCAAATTAATCAATTACTAATTTGAACATTTTTTATCTCCAATTAATCATTTATATTATTTATTTTAAATGAAATTACATTTTACGTAATACCTTTCAGTAAATATCATTTATGTGAAAATCAATTCTCTTTGCCCTTTAACGTAATAACGTTGATATATTATATATAATATGTACTATATAGTACATACACATAACATTTGAACAGAAGTTTATTTTAATTTTTAAATTTAAATAATTTTATTATATTACACATATATGAAATATTATATTCTTATATTATATGTTAAGGCACAATACGTTAATGTAATTTAATTTAATTGGAAAAAATGACTCAAACAGAAGACGACTAATTACAAAACATACTTCATGTACACGTACATTTATATGAGTTATACAATTTGTAATTCTCTCCGACTATCTGATGCAATCTGTTTACTCGATATAGATCAAAAGCAATTAAAATATTTGAGCTTAATCTCAAATCTTTCCTATAGCCTTTATTATAATTTAATTTATTACATCTTAAAATTACGAGCTTCAATTCATATTAATATTTAAAGCGGTAAAATTAGATAATCATACCCATATGAACGAATGCAAACAAATTGGCATACGTTATTTAAAATTTACAATAAATTTGAAATTTTCAGTATTTTGACAATTATAGTAGAGGGTAGACATTGGGTATATATATAATCCGTTCAAACTTCATGTACAGGCATCAAACTAAACTTCAATGTTTATGGTCTATAATTAAAACAAGTATGAAAAATTACATACTTAATCCATCTGATGTTGATTGTTTGATAATTAATGTACGCAATAATTTATACTAATCACATACTGAACATCTTACAAAGTAATTTTGATGATATATGGATATATATGAAATACATATTCGAATGTAGTGTTTAGGGTGTAGGTTTGTTACAAACAATATAAATTTTAAATACATAATGATATTCTATGATACTTAGTATTGCAGAATGTCGGGAGATCGGTCTTGGATGTACCGTCGTTTACAGAATGGGTACATTACAGCTGAATTTGTAAATGGAGTCACTGAATTCATTAATTTCGCATATTCGAATACTACAAGTATGTGGAATAATAGAATTAGATGCCCTTGCACGCGATGTAGTAACAATAAGTTCTTAGACAAAGATAAAGTCACAGAACACATCCTAAATCGGGGATTTACTGGTGCTTACACAATTTGGAGTTTACATGGGGAAATTGATGTTGGACAATCATCAAGAAGGCAATCTAGAGTTGAACCATCTCTTGGATTTGAAGGAGATGCTGTTTTTCAAGAACCTACATATGAGGATGAAATAGAAAATCCATACAGTCGAATGGTTATGGACGTGATGCATCCCGAAGTTGGAATGAACCATGGCATGGACAATACTCATGAGTCAAGCTTCGTGGAAGAAGATCCCAATCCAAATGCATCTACTTTTTACTCTTTGTTAAGCAATGCAGAGGAACCTTTGTGGGTAGGTTGCACAAAGCACACGACGCTTTCAGCTGTGTCGCAACTTTTAAATGTTAAGGCGGAGTACAATTTGAGTGAATCATGCTTTGATCGATTGTTAGAGATAATAAAGAATATGTTGCCATCTGACGAGAATTTACCTACAGACTTTTATAGGATGAAAAAAAAGGTAGCAAAGCTTGGGTTGGGATATATCAAAATTGATGCTTGCAAGAACAACTGCATGTTATTTTATGAGCAGTTTGCTACATTTGAGCATTGCCAGGTATGTGGACATCCTCGGTATAAACAGAAGAATTCAAGTGTGCGAATGCAGAAAAAAATTCCTTACAAAATTTTGCGTTACTTGCCACTTATACCGAGGCTTCAAAGGCTTTATATGTCATCTAAAACTGCTGAACATATGACGTGGCATGCGCAACACCAAAGTGATGACGGACGCCTTAGACACCCAGTTGATGGTGAAGCTTGGCAACACTTCAACCGCACACATGAATTCTTTGCAATGGAACCTCGAAATGTTAGACTCGGGTTATGTGCTGACGGTTTCAACCCTTTTGGATCAACTGGCAACCCATACTCTGTTTGGCCAGTAATGCTCTGTGTGTATAATTTACCGCCATGGATGTGTATGAAACAACCATATATTTTTCTGAACATGGTTATTCCAGGCAAGAAAAGTCCAAGTCAGAATATAGATGTTTTCTTGAAGCCTTTGATAGATGAGTTGAATTTATTGTGGGGAGACGGTGTTCTCACCTATGATGCATTTAGAAAACAAAATTTCCAAATGAGGGCAGCATTATTGTGGACAATTAATGATTTTCCTGCTTATGGTATGTTGTCAGGGTGGAGTACACATGGACGGTTATCATGTCCGTATTGCATGGAAAAGTCCAAATCTTTCATATTGGAGCATGGTAGGAAACCTTGTTTCTTTGATTGTCATCGGCAATTTTTGCCAACTAATCATCCTTTTAGGAGGCAGAGAGACAAATTTATTAAAAAAAGAGTTGAACATGACATACCATTTTCTCGATTATCAGGCGAAGAAATTTTAACACGTTTGAATTCACTGCCTCAGCTCCCATTCGGAACAAAATGTGGTGAGCGAAAAAGTTCAGGATATGGTGTTTGTCATAATTGGGTGAAGAAGAGCATTTTTTGGTCTCTGCCTTATTGGCAAACGCTTCTTATTCGTCACAATTTAGATGTTATGCATATTGAACGAAATTTTTTTGAGAATATTGTGAACACAGTGATGGATGTTAAAGGAAGGACAAAGGACAACATAAAGGCACGACAAGATTTGAAGGTGTATTGTAAGCGGCCAGAGTTGGAGTTGATGGAATATAATGGAAAATTATATAAGCCAAAGGCTGCGTACACATTACATAAGGAGGAAATCAGAAGTGTTTGTGATTGGGTTAAACAATTGAGATTACCAGATGGTTTCGCGTCGAACATTTCTCGGTGTGTTAATGATGAGGGGAAAAATTTTTATGGGATGAAAAGTCATGATTGTCATGTTTTTATGCAACGGTTACTCCCAATTGTATTCCGTGATATGCTGCATCCTACAATTTGGGGGGCACTTACAGAGATATCGCAATTTTTTTGCGATTTGTGTGCAACTGAACTCAATGGTGATCATATGGAAACGTTGCAAGGAAAAATATGTGAAACTATATGCAAACTGGAGAAGATATTCCCTCCGGCTTTCTTTGACTCAATGGAGCATTTGCCGATTCATTTGCCTTACGAGGCGAAGGCTGGTGGACCTGTACAATATCGATGGATGTATCCATTTGAGAGGTAAAATAATGGTTATTTGTTTGAATAAAATTCTTTTGAAAAGCTTGAAGGTTTTCATAAGATGGATGCATTTTGTGGCTTATAGGTTTTTGCAGCAGTTGAAGAAGAAAGTTAAAAATCGTGCCTCTGTTGAAGGCTCCATATGCGAGGCTTATGTTATCGAGGAAGTTTCCTCGTTCTGTTCATTGTATTTTGAACATACTGTGCGAACAAGAGTAAATAGAGTGCCACGTAATGATGATGGGGGAGAGGTAGACTCTATGGGTCGTCTCTCAATTTTCACCCACCCGGGACGAGCTTTCGGTCCATCAGATAAGTCTCGATTTTTGGATGAGGATGAGTTTTATGCGACTGAGTTATATATTTTAATGAATTGCGATGAGATGCTCCCATATATAAAGTAAGTACAATTTGTTGTTTTCTCTTGCTAATACAGTATAATTAGAATTATTATTTGTAACGTAGTTGTGGATATTATGATAGGATATTTGATGACATGGTGAGGGGAGATGTTGAATACATTTCGGAAGATGAATTGGAGAAAGTGCGTGATTCGAGATTCGTTAAATGGTTTAAAAATTATGTAAGTACCATAAACATACACGTTTACTTAAAAAAATGCATTGACGACTATGTTATGATATCAATTATTTTATTTTATTGTATTGAATGTTCATAGGTTGCAAAGCATAATGAGGAAATTGACCAATGCATAATTGATATCTCTTATGGTCCCGGACGTATGGTAAGGTCTTACAGCGGATATTTTGTAAATGGTTTCAAGTTTCACACAATAGATTACGGCAATAATCGTAAGACAATGAACAGTGGGGTATGCATAAAAGGGAGTTTTTACAATGATCATGAGCGTGACTTTTATGGCATCTTAGTGGATATAATCGAGTTGGAGTATTTTGGAATAGGAAACAGAGTAGTTCTATTCAAGTGTCATTGGTTTGATACGGAAAAAGGAATAAAAGTTGATCGATTGCATGGTCTTGTTGATGTTAATTCCAAGTCAATACTAGCCACTAATGAACCATTTGTTTTAGCTGCCCAAGCTAACCAAGTTTATTATAGTAGTTATCCTTCTACAAGGAGAGATCGACGTGATTGGTGGGCAGTATTTAAAACAAAGGCTAGGAGTAGATTTCAAATTCCAAGTAGTGGTGAAAAAGAAAATGAAAGTGATTTGAATGAAGGAGTATACCAAGAAGATGTGTCCAATTCATTCAGTAGAACTCAAACAGAAGCAGTTGATTTAGCTGAGTTAGCTAGTGGTGAATATGAAGCTGTGGGAATTTCGATTGAGGATGAAGAATATGATTTCGATAAAGATGAAGATGCAGACGATGACACGGATGGAGAAGATAATGAAGATGAAGATGAAGATGAAGATCATGTGGAGCATGACGACTGCGACAATTATAATGATGACAGTGATAATAATGCGGAACATGAGTTTCATTATTCAGGAAGTGAATGATCACATAATGCACGTTCGATATTGCTTTAATATTTACGGTTTAACGTTATTGTTTAACTTTAAATTTTTTAAAGCCGGATTATTTTGACGTTATTATTAAATATAAGGCTTGAGTTTAAATCAACATATAAATGTTGTAAAAAATTAGTATATAATTGCTGTGTTACCTCGTATAGCTAAGATTTATATATGTAATTCCGTTGTCATTTGCTGTAATTTAATCGAATATTAATAATAATAATATTAATAACAATTGATAATGGGATGTTAACAATAGGCTATCTAAACCACGATGGTTAAAGGGAAGCAATCAAAGCCGAGACCCAGGTCTTCATATGCATCCGCAAGTATGGCTATGCAGACAAGTTCCCAAGCATGTGATGCTATATTCGATCCACAACAGGTACAGGAGGATAATATAGATGCGTCACTTGAGACACAGTCTTTGTACGATGCATTTGCAGAGCACGTCGAAAATGATGCAGCTACACATGATATTACAAGATCCCCATCTATTGATTTAGGTGGAAATGCAAATGAGACAGCGTCAAGATCAAGAGGTAGGGGACCTAGTGTAGGATTACAGACTCCTGTAGATCCATCGGATAGATTACGTATTACTCCTATCGGGGATAGGTATGTTATCTTGTTTATACTTGTTAAATTTTGCAACAATTAGCAATTTTCTTAATTGCTAATATATACAATTATTTGTGCATATAAATCATATAGCTCTTTTTTCGAGAGAGGGGTGACATCAACAATAACAAGGATCATCAAAAATCACTTTCATGGTCCATGGTCGACATGGAGGAAAGTTCCAAGTGATATCAAAAATTTAATGTTCCGAAAATTTCAGGTACTATGTTACAAGATATATTTATTAATAATATATTGTTTCAACGGCGTTGTATAACTTTGTTAAATTATTGTATTACATTGTGTTTAGGAAAAATGTGTTTGGTCTGCACATGAAGATGTTGTTGTTCGACGCATTTGGGAAAAAATTTGTTCCGATCGATTAAGAGACATGCTTTCAGAAGAAAGGCATAAAGCAATGACTGAAGCCAAAACTAACAACATTACAGAATGCAGAGGCATGTCGAGGGAATGGATCACCAACGACATATGGGACACCCTGATCGATACAGTATGGGGTACAGAAGAGTGGCAAAACAAATCACGCAAAGCAAGGCAAAATCGTTTAACGCCAAAAGATGGATGCATTCCAAAGCACACTGGAGGTTCAGTTCCATTTGTGGTTCATGCAAAGAGGCTGGTATGAATTAATGCTATTCATAATATTTATAAAATTGTTTTTCCATGAATTTCATTTAAATACGTAAGTTTAGTAGTTGGATTTCGGTTTTCATATACATGTTATATATATCAAGATATATATATATATATCGATTATGGTTGACTAAAAATAAGTGTCGGTAAAATTCAGGCAATTGAACTGAAACGAGATGTTACATTCTTGGAAGTGTTCAATCGTACTCATAAGCGTTCAGGGGGTCATGGTGATTTTATTGATAACAAGTCCAAGTCTACGAGTGTAAGAACAATTTCATTAATTTGTACTATTTATTCTAAGTTAATGGTCTACTTCAAAATTTACAATAATTTTTTTTTTCTGTAGGAAATGTATAATTCTGTACTCTCGCAGAAGTATGGCGATGAGTCATCTTCTCAGCCTGAATTCGGTCCGCATGCTTGGACTGAAGCAATTGGAGGGAAGGAGACTACACGCACTCACGTGTATGGGTTTGGCTCTCGTGTCCCCGTTACAGCTTTACTTACTGGAACACAATCCAATGTAGCAACATCTGAGTCTGCATGTGGCCCAATCAACTCAAACTTCAACAGTCCCGCAACTGCATTGGAAGAAAAGGTGGAAAATCTTGCACAAAACTTGCAGAAGATACGTGAAGAAATACGTGGAGAAGTACGTGAAGAAATGAGAAATGTGATGGCAGAAGGCATGAGTGAATTTATGGCACGTATGGAAACCATGTTCATGAGTAATACACGTTCAACCGTTGGCGATGCGGGCCCCTCAAGACGTGACAAGTAAGGATAAAAAGTTCCCTCAATTGATGTTTCATATTTGTTGCAAACACTTGGATACTGTTTATTTTAATTATGTTATGAGTTCTTATATGTATCCTTATATTTTATATATTGTTTGTTAAGGATAATTTATAATTAGATGTTTATACTTTGATCTCAATTTTTTAATGTGTATTTTTTCTATATATGTTACAGTTTGAATGCCAAATTAAATTAAGCACTTTTTAAAAATTGAAAATTTTTTCTAAAAAATTTTTAAAAAATATTTTTATAAAAATAAGGTTACACTATTTCCGACGGAATTTTCCGTTGGCAATATTTTTCCAACGGAAATTTCCGTTGGAAATATTCATTACTGTTCCGTTGGAAATAGGATTTCCAACGGAAATTCTGTTGGAAAACCCTAAACTTATAACGAACATTTCCAACGGAATTTCCGTTGGAAAATCATATTTCCAACGGAAAAATTCCAACTAAATTTTCCGTTGGAAAATTTTTTTCCAACAGAATTTCCGTTGGAAATTTCCAACGGCAATTCCGTCGGAAATAATTTTTCCAACGGAAAATTGTTTTAAATGATTTTTCCTATTTAATTATGTTTTCCAACGGAATTATTTCCAACAGAATTTCCGTTGGAAATCCGTTGGAAATTTCCAACGGAATTGCAAAAATTGGAAAAACTGTTTATATTTGCAACGGATTTCCAACGGAATTTCCGTTGGAAATTTCCAACGGATTTCCAACAGAATTACCAACGGAATTTTTTGTTGGAAATTTCCAACGGATTTCCAACGGAAAGTATTACCCACAAGGCTTGTACCGACGGAATTTCCAACGGAAATTTCCGTTGAAAATCCGTTGGAAATGTTTATTTCCAACGGAATTTTGCCTATTTCCAACGGAAAATTCCGTTGGAAATAAGCCAAATTTTTGTAGTGTGAGTGAATAATTTACTATATATATATATATATATATGGTTCTTGCATGAAAATACTTGAGAACCATCAATCGGTTTAGAGCTAATTTTTAAAATCCTTTTACCGAACTTTATAATGGCGCTGGCCACGGCAAACGTAGATGTAGGGTTAGAATTTTTACCAAATTCTAATTATTTTATTAAGTTGTTGGTTTTTCCAAATTATTAAATCACTTTACTTAGTCAATGTATTAAATGAATGGTTCCAACTAGGCGTAAACAAACTCATCTACTGAGGCAATCATCTTCTCTGTTGGAATAGAAATTATCATTAGAAAAAATGTTTGATGTGGAAGATAAATTCTTAAAAATAGCTGCTTGTGCAGATAAAATCCAATCCAAGAACAGTTATGATTATGTCACACGATTTAATCTTTATTTTTTCCATTTTCACACGTAATCGAATTTTGCTACCAAAATATAAAACTCATATATAAACGTGTTAGACTGAGCAAAATTAGGTGAGGGGGAATAATCATGATCTAATCGTTCTCAAGGAAAACAACAAGGGAAGGATTTGATGACCGTAGCTGGAAAGTTGGCATGGATTTCTTTTCCAAGTTTCACCACTACCAAATGGATGACTAGTTGATTTTATTCAAAGAGTTTTACGCAAGACACTTCTGTAGAGTAGTTTGAAAAGTGATATTTATATTTAGATTAATTGACTTTTTTTATTTCCAAATGAACCTAAAATATTATATTTTTTTATAATAGTAATCCAATACTTAATTAAACCATTTAATTAAGTTTTTAGAGACTAAAAACTTAGTATATAATTTAAATCATCACACTCCTAATTTAATTCATCATGCAATGTTTGTGTGTGATCGATTAGGTTGCTAACATATTGGTAATAAAATTAAATTATAATTTTATTAATTAATTTAAATAAATCATATTTATTTTAAATTGATTAATTAAATTTCATAAATCAAGATTGACATCTACTAATGCTACCAAGATTGACATCTAGTAATGCATCATAACCTTTAATTGTTGGGAGAGTCAAAAGATTTTTTTATAACCTTTCAGTATATAGTCTAACAGTGTAATTCATTCTCTTATCATAAATCTCAAAAATGATAAGAACATAGTGCAGTATCTACTCTTAATGATCTCTATATTTGTTTTTACAATTAAATCATTAACTTTATAGATACTTATGACATTCATTTCATTATCTCCAAATCACTTTGATCAAGTATTTGATTAAGTTAATATTAATCAAGAACCATTAAGATATATCCCCTTGAATTACATGAAGTGATGATTCTTATATTGACTACTTATTTACCTTCATATGCTTCATACTATACTTAAAAACATTTTGATTTGATATATTTAGTAGAACTTGTAGAGATGAAATCAAAGTATAGCACTTCACATGCAAGACAACTCGGTGATACATGAGAAGTATGATATAGACACTAAAATGAGATACCGAATACACTTTTCATGTTGAGTTATATTCAATAAACTTGCTCTCCAAAGACAATCACCCACGTGCTAGTTTTAAATATCTCTATACTTCACCTTGTAAGATTGGTTGCTTACTTCACAAATAAGGAATATAACATGTATCGATCTTTCAACATTATCAATGTACATATCTTGTCTCAATAATACAATGATCAAAAACTTTTACAAATAGTGTTTTGATATATAAGAATTTCATAATTGTATTTCTATACAATTTTTTTAAGGATATATATAGTTCCATGAATTTGTTGAGTTTTTTGAATTTGCAAAAAAACACAAAGAAAAATAGAGAAAATAAAATCGAATGAAAGAAAAAGAGCTCAAACTTTTCCATTGGAATTGATTTCTCACACTAATTAATTCCACAGTTTTTGGTTTTTATACAAGCATTTGAAAACTAAACAATCGAGCTTAGATCTAACCTCAATAAAAGCACATACTGAAAAATAGATTTAAAAACAAATAGCACAAAAACGAACCATGGATCCTTGTGCACTACAACGGTAAAATTAACAGAAAAACAAATTTGCTGTTAAGCTAGGAAAAGAAGAAATGATCAAAACGACGCAAAGCAGACGCGTCTTGCAACCAAGAAAAAATGAAACGACACAGACAACCACCATATAACAACTAACCAAGTACAAAGCTTATTTAAATGACCTCCCTAGCTTGCGCTTTATACTAACTAAATTGAAAACGTAAAAATGACACCGTATTGCCTCCAAAGCTAAGTCCTCAATCTTCAAACGGTCATTAACTCCTGCCAAACCATTTCTTCAATATAAGCCTTTCATCCAGACTTCAATCACTTTTTCCAACAGGACTTCATCTACATAAGCATAAATAATAATTCAACTATAAATTTATAGATAAAAAATTATTTTTATGTTATTATAAATAATAAACTATCATACATAAATATTTTAAATTGTCATTTTCAAATAATCACAAATTGACTTATAGGACTCACACAAAAAAATGAGCTGAGGTAAAAACTTTTGATTACTATTTCAGATACTGTACCAGCGTCTTCCATTTGTATCAAACAGGGAAATTTGCAAAGGGCTTCCGCCAGCAGGGAAAAGTCAATGTATGTCCTGGCAACATTGTCTCGGCAAAGACTTCAGAAAATTTTTTGATTATCCAACCTAGTTAGAGTGACATCCATAGGATAATTGTGAAGAGGTTAGCAATGAAATGATAGCAGTAATTTACAATTCACGACTGTACTATGAATAGGATGGCAGCCTGTAAAAATGGATTACGTGCACGGGAATCTTGCTTAGAGCAAAAAATAAAACCTCTGCCCCAGAAAGAGACCAAGAAAAAAGCCTTTTCTTTCCCCCGTTTTCAGCACCATGAATTTTATCATTTGCCCTCTATTTACCGGATGGGTTGGGCCTTCAAAGCAGGAAATGATTGAGTGTTCATTATAAATTTCGATTTCGGTTTTGATTTTGATGATGGTCTCTTTAACATGTCAAAACGATTGGTAATCAAGAGTTTGCGTATGTTTTGTGGTCTTTTAATGCTATCTGACATCAGGTCATTTGTGGAATGACTCGATAAGCAATGAGTAGTATTCCCAATTTCCATACTTGCTGATGCTCTCATGCTCTCACATTGCTGAATTTCTCCAATTATCTTGAGATACAGCCGTATAATACTTTTTGCCTGAATGGCCGAATAGATTGGTTAAGCAGCCATCTTACTACTAGTTATTTCTTTATTTATGCAACTTGTCCAAAAAAGTTCCCAACCATATGGTATGATCACCCAGTAGTGAAAATTATTGTAACAGTTTCAACCTTTTTTAAACTTATTGGATCCTTTAAACGTGGCCACTGTTAAAAGCCCATCATAATGATGTTTCTTTAAAGTGATTAAGACAATGTAACCTCTAATTAATCTTGATAAGGAAATAGAACCAGTTCCTGGATGATTGCTATTTACACCTCTGACCATTCAGAAACTTAGATTTGCTTTGTAGGTCCTAGACTTGCTCTTAAACTAGCGTTTCATGCTGAACCAGCAGGCTTGCAAACAGGTAAATCCTTTTCAACATTGGGTGGAATCCGAAGAATTGGGTTGCTCTCGAAGAAATTAACTGGCTTCAAATCAAAGCTTGAGGACACAGTTGGCATAATAGGAAAGTCCTCTTGGCATGGTATGTGATGGAAGCCTAGAGTATACCACAGCACAATATCCTTGTTCTCAATTGATCGGTCCCTTCAAAAATCAATCACATTGGGAATGGAAATGATCATTAGCTATAGAATAATCAATTTGAACAGGGAAAATAGATGTTAACCAAAATCAACATTCTTCGTTTCTTACCTATCAGACCAAACTGCAAGGGTGTCTTCACCCTGGCTCTGGTAAACAAATAATCCACCTGCCCATTGCTCGCTTTTGTTATATGGAGTGACCCAGATCTGGTTATTTGTGAATGCGCCTCTTCTCTGTGGTGGATCTTCATGATCCAGCAAGCTAGCGGCGGTACCGCCAGGAACTACCTTATATCCAACCGGGTTCCCAACCCTTGTCTTCTTAGTTGGATTGATCACATGGAACTCAGCTGGGTCATAGAGTTTAAGCTGAACTTGTGCATCTTTCTCTGTTTTAGCCACATTTCTGACAGCTTTCAAATAGCTTTTTCTTGGTGACTCTCCTGGAGAGGTATGTTGCCTCTTGATATTTACTTTAACGAAGGAATTATCGGAGCCATCTATGTCCATATCCAAGTAGAATGTGATGTAATGATCATGAATAACGCCAATAACGTTTTCAGACAAAAGCGTGCCAAAGAGACGTTCTTGCCCTTCCACTTGGTTCATGTTTTCATAGGTGGTCCCTTTCACCATCAGAATGCCGCTAAGTCCAACCTGTGGCCCATCAGTAATTTTGAAATTAGAACAGCGTAATATGCAAGCCAGGAAACTCCAAATAAACGCCAAATTTCAATGAGATAATTTTCATCCGAGATATTAAAGCCACGGTTGACTAAAAATATCAATGATTTTTCTTCCTCAAAAGATGTGGACAAAGAAGATAACGATTGATGACTCTGATGCGCTACCTTGAAAAAGAATACTTTTGAGACCGAAGAGGTGACTGACCTTAATTCTGATTAGCCCGTCTGTTTGGAACTCCCAATCAACAATATAGTCATAGTTAGCCACTGATGCAGCCATTCTGACCACTAACGTCACCTTTGGCCTCACTTCCTTAATCTGCCAAAATAAAGTAAAGCTGATAGGTGACTTCTACTTTAGCGATTACAATATTACCAACACACTAACAGGCTCAATACTGCTAATAGTACTAGGGGGTTAGGTTACATCATACATGTTTTACTTTAATACGAACAAACAAAAACATTCAAGATTTGAGCAATGAATCAACCATCAATAGGCAAATTTTCAACACATTGACAATATCTAAGTCTGTTAGTAGTATTAAAAAATCCGAAGCACCCCATGCAACAATCAGTAGGACTCCAATATTCTTACCTCCATACCCGTGATTGGACTTTCCGAATGCCGCCACCCTATATCACCGGTGTAGCTCTCAAACACGCAGATCATGTTTGATCGGACATAAGGTACACCATCACCGGCGGCAAACACACCATCCATATAATATGCATTTCTTGGACAATCATTAAGGGGGTCAAGTGGCATAGCCTGCAACCCGAACCCGTATTCACCCGCATCCATATAAGTCTTAAAATACCATGCATCGGTGGGGTCCATGTAAGGCACAAACAATTCTGACGTAAACCCTTTGTACATGACATCCCTCATCACCCCACTATCCGGGTCCCAGACCTTAGCTCGGGAAACCACCACACCTGCTCTGGGGTCGGGTTTTAAATGGAATTCCCAATTTGCCCATTTCACCAAATGTTCATCTTCAATGACAAAACTCGGACCCTTTGGCTGTTCAATGGATATGGGGTTTATCAAGTTGAGTTCCTGCTGAATCTTCTGCTCCGAGTAACGATAATCCGTGTTCGTGGCTTTTGGAACCGGGATGGCCCGACCGGTATCCAATATCTCCACTACTTCTTTTGTGTCCAAATCGAGTAAAACAGTTAACCCTTCGATTGGTCTCATGTAAAAGTTTGCAGTGTCTTTCAAGGAGTAGCACTGTACCTTAATTAACCTCCTGTTCTCCTCCTTTTCCCCGAACCACCCCAAGGAAATTGGCAGGCATGCCACGTCATCGAGATTAACACCTCGTTCGATGATCGTACGGTTGAACTTGGCGTTCGAAAGTGGAGCCCAGGTAGCGGATGTCATGTCCTCCATCGTCATCATCGGGTAACCGGTCGGAGGAGCCGTGTTGAGAACGTTGACTTCGTTGGTTTCCAAGTTGACCGTCAGCACGTGTGACTCCCCGTTGGCACGTGCGATGACGGAGGCTATTCTTGGGAAGAGCGGTTGGCCTTTTGTCCATTGCAAGACGAGGTCTTTGTCTGGTTCTTCTAAGACGACGGAATGGAGCGCGTAGTTTTTGGAGGATTTGAAGAGCGCGTGGGAAGAGAGGATGGTGCGGACCTTATTGAATTCTTGGATGGTGAGAGGGTCGAGAGGGTGGCGAGGGACGGCTGACTCATGGCGACGCTTGGTGGTGGCGGTGGCTTGTGGGATTTTGGTGATTGAGGGTTGTTTGGACTGAAATCGGTTCTTGGAGGTACACCAGGGGGAGTTACTGGCGCAGTCGAGGAGGGTGGTGACGTCGGGTGGTGGCGCATAAGGAAGGTGAGTCCAGGTGATGAGGAGGAGGAAAGCTATGGCGAAGAAGAAAAAGAGGAAACGAAAGAATGGCTTTGATTCCATGGCTGTGTCTTTTGTGACTGAAGGAGTGAAGACTGTGGAGATAGCTGACAAGCCCGTTAAGGAAGAAGCTTACAAATTATATATAGAAACAAGAATTGCTTTGGGATGTGACAACGGAGCAATACGGTGTACCAACCGATGCAAATATGGCCACACCTTTTTGGAGTTTTGAATAGTTTTGTGCGTGGGAAATGAAAATTACTCTCTCCTTCTTTTCTCACCAATGTAGTAGTGGTTAGACCCATTTCAATTTGGGAAATAATTTTCCTGTGCTTATTACCTTGTTTGATTCTTTTTGCCTAGATTGGCAACTGAAATTTGGTTTAGATCTTATTGGCCTATTAATAAAATAACCAAATTACTAAGTCAAGGATGATTTTCAGATTGCTGTCTTGCTTCATTGGTTATTGTATAGGAAACAAAACCCTTTTTTGGTGAAAAATTTAGGAGCACGATTAAGATCAGTATATAACGATAAATAACAGGTAATGGCCAATATCAACACATGGATTCTCATTTTCCTTTAACAGCACCTTTATACATAATTACTACTTTGCTCATTACTAAAAAGATAGCAGAGTTGGTGAGCACTTCATTTCATTCTACTCATATCGCGTTAATAATTATTAAAATCACCTTGGCTGAGTTCTCATTTTATTCTTCAAAATAACACTGTGTTAATTACTCTGATTTTGTAAAGTTTAATTCAATACGCAGAAGTTGGAACTTCGAACATTTTTGTAAAGATTAAAGTTTAACAATCAGTATAAAGTTATTGCCACTTTACTATCACTAATTAATTTACTAATTTCTACTAGTATGTTGCAATAATAGTATATGACATTCGTAATTAATTATTGCTAAATCCGATTTATAGGAATCTGACTGCCTTCGAAAATCAAGATACTGGTACAGATTAATTGCAAGTGGGATCCTTGTTCAGACTCTTATGTGGAATTAGGTGCCAATAAGCCCATGAGAAGTGGCAGATGCAGAGTCTTATATCAATGCTGACAAAAAAATGCCTAGAAGCACTTGCTAAAAAAATTTTTAAAAAAAGCCCAAAATGCAATTTGTAAACTAATATTCTCCATTACTTTTCTTTTGTTGTTTTAATGATAACTTGGTCTGTTTTAAAGAAAATTTATTGAACTTGTAAAAGTACGTAAAGAGCACTACCGCGCTGTTATGTATTACTATTATTATTTTATTATGGCAGCCCGGTTCTCAAGATACAACATACATTTGATTTTTATAGTATAATGTTATCTTTATTTGTTGGATAATGTAAAGCAAGTACCTATATACCTTTTTATTCTTAGTTAAGGTCTGTTTTGTGGGTCACTTGGGTAAGTGAAAGCTGTTTGGAAACCGACTGAGTAAACTTCAAGTAGGAGGAGGGTAATTGAAGATGTCACTTCCAAGTCGTAACATCATTTAGAGCTAGCTATTAATTACAAGTGTATTAGCCTGCGGGATTCTCTGGGATGATATGGTATTGAGGGAGAGGCAATCAAGATTCAAGAGAAAGCACTTGGCCGGCAGACAGGTAAGTCTTTCTCAAAGGCTGGGGCAGCCCGAAGAATTGGATTGCTTTCGAAGAAATTGACAGGCTTGAGCTCAAAGCCTGATGTCACTGTTGGCATTACAGGGAAATCTTCTTGGCATGGAATGTGATGGAATCCCATGGTGTACCATAGCACAATATCCTTACTTTCAATAGGACGATTCCTGTTTTCGAAGATAACAAAGCATAAAATCAATGGTAGAACCGATGCAGTAAAAGATTTTATTAATTTTTTGAGTTTTATACCTTTCAGACCACACAGCAAGAGTGTCCTCTCCCATGCTCTGATACACTAGAAGCCCACCAGCCCATTGTTCACTCTTATTAAAGGGGGTCACCCATATCTGTTGAGTGAAATAGCATAAAAAATTGCAAAAGTTTGAATTATATCTTCCAATCCATGATTAATTAAATACCAAATCAGTACTTTAAGGCCTCAAAAGATAAAGGTAGCACGGGGCAGAAATATATTTACCTGGTTGTTCGCGAACGCACTTCTGAGTTGTGGAGGATCGTCACCATCAAGCAAACTAGCTGCAGTTCCTCCAGGAACAAGTTTGTATCCGGTTGGATTTCCCAGCCTAGACCTCCTGGAAGGATTGATCATGTGAAATTCTGATGGATCATACAACTTAAGCTTAATTTGTGCATCTTTTTCTGTCTTCGCTGTTTTTCTCTGAACTTTCAAGTAGCTCTTCCTAGGGGATTTTCCGGGTAAACTCTCTTCCTTCACGAGATTAACATTCACAAAAGAATTATTAGCCCCATCAATATCCATGTCCAGGTGGAAGGTAATGAAGTGATCGTGAACTACTCCAATAACATTCTCCGAAATAAGAGGGCCGGACATGTCACCTTGATTAGGCACCTGATATACATTCTGATGAGGACTTCCTTTCACCATCAGCATTCCCGAGAGTCCTACCTGTTATTATAAATTAAATCATATGACTTAAATCAGTAACTTTAGGATCCGTCGACTAGAATTCCAACACTATTACTCAGGGAGGAGTAGAATAAAAGTAGCACAAGAGCATGACCTTAATCCTTATCAGACCATCTGTTTGAAACTCCCAATCGAAGATGTAATCGTAATTCCCCACTGATGCTGCCATACGAGCGACAAGGGTTACTTTTGGTCTTGCCTCCCTAATCTAGTTCAAAGACAGATTAAGGAAATTAACTTATGTAAGTTCAATAATTGAACGAGAAGCAAATGAAGATAAGTAGCGAGTAAAAATGACTTAAATGAAGACCTCGTACATACAATAATCCAAGTGCTATTTGTTTTCGTTCTATAAGCAAAATAAAATGAAAAATACAGAATGAAGAATGACAGCGATTCCTGGTACTTCTATCTTTCTTTTGAATTTCCTAGGAGATTGACGCCAAATGGTAGGCAGAGTATGTACTGTCATCGGAGTAATTTTTGCACTTATGAAAGCTACCTGAGGAGACAAGAAAACAAAACAGTGACACCATATAATACTAATTTTCATTTTAATAGCGGCTAAGGCAAGAGAAAAAAAAATAGATATACAGAACCACCCATGTTTAAATCTATTATTATAATTTTTTGTTATTGCCATTGTTGCTATTATTGAAGTCACATACCTGAAAACCGAAAGCTTGGGTTTCAGAATGCCGCCAACTGATGTCGCCGGTATACCTCTCAAACAGGCAAATCATGTTCCGCTGAACAAATGGCATGCCATCCGAGGTCGCAAAAACCCCATCCATGTAGTAAGAGTACCTCGGACAATCGTTTAGTGGCACGAGTGAAAGGGCTGTTGTCCCTAACCCAAACTCCCCAGCGTCCATGTACGACTTAAAATACCAAGACTCGTCAAGGTCCATGTAAGGCACGAACAATTCTGAAGAGAACCCTTTGTACATCACATTCCTGAGCTCACCCGTGTCCGAGTCCCGCACCATGGCTCGCGAAATCACCAAACCAGCTCGTTGGTCAGCCTTGAGGTGGAACACCCAGTTGGCCCACTTAACCGTATGCCCATCTTCAATTCTAAAGCTTGGCCCTTTGGGCTGTTCTATGGAAATTGGGTTTAGTGGCTCCATTGCTGGTAGCTTCTCTTGAGCCGCATACCGGTAATCCGTGTCGGTACTTTTCGGAACAGGGATACGTCGGCCTGCATCATAAATTTTCACCACCTCCATTTTGTCTAGGTCCACTGTCACCGTGAGCCCTTCAATGGGCCTCATGTAGAAGTTGGACGTGCCTTCACTAGAGTAGCACTGGACCCTTATGACCCTTTTGCCTTCTTCTTTAGGCCCAAACCAGCCGGCTGAAGGCGTCAAGCACACCAAATTCGATAAAGAGATCCCTCGGGCGGTCATGGATTTGTTAAATTCTGCACTAGAAAACGGCACTTTGGACGCACCCAAAATATCGTCCATGGATAGCATAGGATACCCTGAGGTTGGATTGATGGCATGGCTAGTGACACGGCTAGAATCCAAGTCCACTGAAAGCACGTGGGATTGGCCATTTAACAGAGCCAGAACAGCTGCTTTTCTTGGTGGAAGTGGGTCACCTTTTCTCCACCCGATAACCTGCAGCTTATCTGGTTCATCAAGCAGTAAAGTGTTAATAGTAGGGAAGGTAGATGAAAACGGTTCATAGGACGAGAGGATGGTCCGGACCCTGTTGATTTCCTGTATAGTAAGAGGGTCTAGTGGGTGTCGAGGGGTCTCGGCTGAGTGGTCTGTCGATTCGTGAACTTGGGTATGCAACGCTGACCCCGCCTTGGAGTTGGAGAAAATTCGGTTCTTGGAGGTGCACCATGGGCCATGCAGAGAGCAATCAGGCAGTTCTGGTTTGCTTGGAAGGTACCAAGAACACACAAGAAAGAATAAGATTAAGCATGAAATAAGACAGAGATGAAGCCATGAGGTTTTCACCATTATCTCCCTTCCGAGAAGCGAGAATGCGAGAGAGCTTATGGGTTTCCAGTGTTGACAATTGAGCTTTCCAAGGGCGTATATTTAGGTACTTCCAACAGAACAGGCCGCCTGATATCTTCCGTCATGTCTTTACTATGATGTAGACTTGAGGTTGGACATATTATATGAATAGCTGTTCTGTTACGCTGTATGCCATGAGTCTTATCACCCCGGTCATCAAAATTTTGACAGTGATTGATGGCTAAGGTGAATTGAGTTAATGTAAGTGGGAAACCCTGAATCTCGTTTTCTCAACTTACTGTAAATATAATCATTTTTAATTAAAGTTTATGCGTTGGTTGATTGAATTATATCGACATCATCGTTAGAGGATACCCTTTTGTTTAGAATATATATGTGAGTGTATCTCTCGTTAACTTTTCTTTTAACGAGGCTTTTGTTTAGAATACTAGCATTTTGGATGTAAGAAATTTCATATAAGATTGACTGTTCTAATCTATATATGGTGCTATCTTTTTCTATATTAAGGTTTTTCTGCATGCATTTTTGTACTCTTCGTTTCCTTTTTACTAAATATGTACATTCCTAACTAATCTGTTGCTAATATTTAATTTTTAAATTGGGTACACTATTTATGCAAATTTATACACCAAAGGACATGAAAGTAATTAATAATAATTTTATAAGTATTTATTTTCTTTTGAGTAATGCCTAATGAAAAGTTTAGCATTTTCTCTTGAATAAAATATATATAGTTTAGGCCAACTCGGCCCATCGAAGAAGTCTTAAGAATTTACAACTTAGCATTCTATATTGAGCTCTTATTATAACACCCCGTACCGTCGTTAAATGCCAATAAGACATTGTTGATTAAACGAATGATTAATTGATGTGAATTAGCGTGCTAAAGACCGACAGAGTATGAAAAGGAACGCTCAAAAGAAAAATATTTCGCACACGGAAAAATAATAATTTAAATAATAATATTTTTATTGGAGATAAATTAGTGAGCTAAAAAATGATTCGAAGGTAAATCGAAATATAATAAAGTGTTTCGGGATCAAAGGAAATAAGTGAAAATTTTTGAAATAAAATAATATTTTATATAATGTTGGAAATTAGTCATGAAAGAGGAAATATGACTAATTTAAGTGGGAGAGAAAAAATAAAGATTAATTTTAAAGGAAAACAGTGAAAATCGTATGATGTGATTTTTATTGAATACACGCGGTAAAGTAAATATTTAAATATTATGGTGACACCGCGTTAGAATGCGATCTCAATATTTTGATATATATATATATATGTGTGTGTGTGTGTGTGAATGAAGAAGAATAGAAGGAAATTGAAATTTAATAAGTGTGGATAGGAATTAAAAATATTGAATTTAATTTTTGAAGAGCAAAGTGTTGAAGAACTCAGAGACTTTCTTATATATGCTTTAGTATTTTAGATATATCTCAAGTTACAGAACTCCAATTGCTAAAATTCTTGAACCATTGGAAAGCTAAGAAACAGAGCTACAACTTTGATGAAGATCATTTCACCCAGTTCTGTCTCTACAATAGAGAAAATTACTTTGGAAAGTAGCTGGATGTGATATGTCGAGAATGAAATTTGTAAATATTGACAATTAAATTTTTGGGTCTCTGATTACATTTTTAAGTCTAATTAAATCTTAAGTTAATTAAAAGCTTAAATAAATATTTAAACGATGAAATGAAGGAATAAAATATGCATGAAAAGAATAAAAGAAAAGTGGTGGAAATTTCAAAATAATTGTGGTGTGATGCATGCTCACATAAAGACAAGGCAAACAAATTTCTTTTAAGTGTGCAAGATGGGGCCGACCACAACAAATGAAAAAGGAAATAAAGAGACAAGAAGAAAAGTCAAGTAATATTTGTTTATGTACATATGACAAGAAGATAAATAAAACAAGAGAAAGAAAATAAAGAAAAGCCAAAGTAAAGGAAATGAAAACATAAAGTAGGGGCCGGCCATGCAAGATAGAAAATGAAATAAAAGAGAAAAGACAAAAGCAAACAAAAGAAGACAAGTGAAATGAGAAGTAAAAAGAAAGAGAGAGTGACGTTGGTTAAGGGTGAGAAGAGAAAAAAAATCAAGGTGATTTCAAAGTGGGGGGCTGGTCATGTGAGCGAATAAAGGAAGGTGGAGACTCGGTCAAAAAGGATAGGCAAGAGAAATAAAAGAGGAAAAAAAGAAAGAAGAGTCTAGAAGGGAGATAAGGTCGTTTAAGCAAGGAAGAGATAAAAGATAAAGAAACAAAAGGAAATATTGAGAGCAAAGGACGGACAGAAAGGGGGAGGAAAGAAGATCGAAAATTCTGAATTTTCTTGGAGAGGTTTTATTGCAATTTTGAGGTAAGAAAAACTGGTTTTATTTAAGCTTTTATGGTTGGAAATTTTGGAGATTTGTTGTTGAATTTTTGAAGATTCTTGGTTGCTGAAAATTTGGACAGAATTAGAGCTAAAAATTGGTTGATTTTGAAGGCTTGAAGATGCGGTTTGATGGTTGACTTTATGCAGAAAATTTGAGCTGGAAATTTGTGGTTTTTGATATCTGAAAGTTGTTGAAATTTTTGGGTGAAATGGGCAGCTTTTAGTTGTTGATTTTGAAGATGAAAAATGGCAGAATTTTGTTATCCAAATGGTGAAAAAAAAGGAGGAAATGGGCTGCCATGGTGGAGAGGACGGAGGAGCCACCACCAGTGGAAGAGAGCTGTCACGGTGGTGAGTGGGTGACGGGTAGATGAAGAAGAAAACTTGGCTGAAAAAGAAAGAAAGAGAAAAGAAAAAGAAAAAGAAAAGAAAATGAAAGAAAAGGAAAAAAAAAGAAAGTGGGCCAAAAAATAAAATAAAATTGGGCAAGGCCTAATGGGAAAATTTAAATGGGTTTAGCCCAATGTAAAAAAAAAAGAAGGAACCCATGGAGAGGAGCCCAAAAAGGAAATAGAAAAGCCCAATGAAACGTTTGTCTATGAGGCGAGCCGAGCGAAACAGGTGATCGAAAAAAAGAAATGATTAGATACGCGTACAAAAATAGCAATATAATATCTTGCTATTTAAAAGTGAGTAGGGAGTGTCGATTTTAAAATTTCCATAATAGTATCTATGTATGAATATATTAATTTCGATGCAAAATTATGGATAACATGTACTGGCATAAATCTTAAGAAATTGTGGATGCAAAATTATTTTTAAAATCGACTTGAAAATATATATATATATATAAATATTATACGTAAAGTGTTTTGAAAATCGAGAAACAAACCCTTCACACCGTTTTGCATCAAAATCTTGTGCCTTATAAATTTTGGGTGATATGCATAGTGAATGTATTTGTTAAATAATTTGTTTTATGAAAGCTTCTGAGATCCGATTTTAGTCCAATTTTATATGAATGCTTACACCAAGACAAATAACGTGAAAAACAAATTTATCTAGTTATGCAAATTTTGATTTTAAAAGATTTAAGAAAATAGTTTTGAGAAGCTTGTTATGATTTTGAAAAATGTTTTTGACAAATTTAATGGCTTATGGCTATATTAGCATGAATGGCTAGTTTTATGAGATATTGGAATTATATGAACTGATTGTTTCGCCTAGATAGGCCCGGTAATAATTTAATTCCAATATCATGCTATTAAATTTTTATGAATTGGTGGGCTATAGGATAGTCATTGCAGTGGCAAGTTTTCGTGGACTGCCTTTAAGAGGGACACGGTAAACCCAGGTATATTCATACCTCGGTTGTAGAGGCGCAAAGGGTATCTTTTGAGGTATTGTTAGAGTTCCTTTCGGTTGACCCATCACAGGAAGGTGAACTCCGCTAACGTCAAGGAATGGCTGTAGTTTCTAAACAAAAAAATATGTTTTATGAGTATAAAAAAATTTTAACAACCTTGGCGGATTCGGTTGGGTGCCCCGGCGCAAGGTACCACCGAATATGAGTTTTTAGCACGAGCCAAATTTTTATAAAATCATAAGTCGATAAAATGTAATTATTTTATATGGATTGAAATAAGTTTTAATATTACAAATTATATTTCTCTGTATTGTGAGAATAGAATTAAAGGGATTTTTGCAGCTCCCTTATTTGTTTTCTATGAAATAGATTTGAAATTCCTCGTGGAAAGGCTAGCTATAATTTGTATATAATTTTGAATAATATTTGATTTCACGGGAGCTGACTCGATTTTATCGATTTGATACGAAAAATAGTTATAAGGCACAAAATCCCTGTTTGAAATAAATTGCTTTTATGAATTTATATTTTATATTCAACTGATCTTTCGCTTGCTTATTTCCTATCTACGTCCTACTCACTGGGTCGATAATGTTCACTGAGTCTATAAGACTCACCCCCCATTTTATTTCCCTTTTTGCAGACAGAGATCGATTTGGCATGAAATCATCGACATGTTAGTCTACCATGAATAGGTAAAGGTATCTCCTAGCGTACTATCCTGAGTCGCTCCGCTGTAGTTGTTATGTTAAAAGTCGAGTCGTAATATTTTATTTGTTAAGTTGTAAACGAATTTAAATTTCTTTCTATATACAGCATGAATTTGAAATTTTTATATTTTCGTGTATATGTTTGTGAATAAATAAAAAAGAAAAAATTTTATAGTGATTTTTATATTTATGATTTAATTCAGAATATGAAAGTAATAATACTATTTGATGAGTGAATGTAATTGATTAACGAGGGATTCGAGACAAGGTTGTTCGAGACTTGACGAGTTGTTTCGAAGTCTTGGACGCCGGTAGCGACCGGGGAGTGGTCGTTACACTTATAGTTAATTTTTTTTATTAACTTTTAATTAAATTAAAAAATAGTGTTAAAATTGTACTCACTAAAAAATGAATGATAAATTTGATTTATTATCTTGAATAGAATAATAAATATGAATCATATTCCAAATAACTTGTGGTGGAGTCAATATGGGTCGTGGGAGGAGTAAACTTATGCATGGATTTCAGCAAGTGGTAGCACGTATTCATTTACTGGCCTGATCATTGATCATGATCTGCTTCATTTGCTGCGCAACTTCACTGTATTATTAATTTCCAGACTTTAAATCTCGTGCACATATTACATATTATATGATCTTGATGGAGCAGTCGAATCTACCTGCTTGTCTGCTCACACCAGCTTTGTGAGTGAGCATGGAAAGGTAGGTATCTGATGTAAATTGCTAAGCGTTCATCATTTGGTCCAATCAAATGTAGCTTTCGACACTTGAAGCAATTGCACTTCCCATTTTTCCTTTAAATTTAGAATGATACAATCCACGTTTTAACAGTTGAAGATTTCTCTGACAAAAATAGGATCTGAATAAGTCTACTTGTTTGCTTGAATTCAGAAATTAAAATGATGGTGTCGAAGCATTTCTACTAACAAAATCAAACTAAGAAAGATAAATGATAAGCAATGAAGCTATAATTCAGCCTCCATATGGAAATTCCAGACACACTCTTCAACCAACTTAATTACGACAAGAAAAAGAAAAAGGGCATGAGCAATGCTGTGCGGACAAGGAAAGGCTAAAACCTAATAAACAAATACATACAACCCTTTATGTTTCTTCAACTGTAATACTCATGATGAGGCTTGAATGAGTTTGGTGGTTCTTTGTGATTAACAACTCTCAAATTTGAAACATCCTACCTTAAATTAGAAAACAAGATACCTTATTAGCTTCACTGGGGAAAGCCTTGCCTTCTTTCCAAGTTTCCATTTTACTTTTCCAACTGAAATGCTTCCGTTTCCAATCTCCATCTTCTTAACCTTATTCTTTGCGTCATTTGTTCAAAGCCACCCAGGTGAAAGTGAAACAATTTGTCCGATATACCCAAATCCCCCAGAACCAGGATAACAATTTGATTCGCAATAACATGTGCTGAGAAGGAAACTTGTATCAGGTTTAGATGATCATTTATAAAGCAGTACAATGCCAACCGAAATTCTTGAATAGCCAGAGCTGTACAGGCTATAACGTAGTATCTCTCTTCTCCAGGAAATCAAATTCTGCAGCGACTCGTCATCACTCCCCTGTTAGGTAAAACTACCGATCAGGGTGCCTACTCACTGCCGCAGGAAGTAGGCAGCCCTCTTAAAAACATGTCCAAAAATGATTACCTCTTAATAGATTTTCCTCCCTTAGTCAGGAATCAGGATTTAGTATAATATATTGGTAATATAAATTCTTAGATGATCCAAGATTATTGATACCACCACGTTCATCATTACAGATTTACTATTCATAATCATTTTGTGAATTTAATTAAAATAATCATATTATTTTTGTTTTTTAAAGACAGACTCGTCTATTAATTTAATTTAAAAAATAATATACTAAAAGAATCGTGTTAAATGTTAACAGCAAGATTACAAAGTTGCATATTCATTGAACAACATTTAATACATGGGATTTGATTTTGATTGCGTGGAAGAAAAAAAAAAGAAAGGAAAAAAATTCTCAAAAAGGCCAACTCATTGGACAGAGAGAATACTTACGCTTACTATCTAATTAGGACTAACACTTGTTAGGCATATAGTTAGACAAAATCTGGAAATTTTTTTTCTAAACCAAGAGATAAGTAATTTTTTTTAACTTAAAAGGGAATATTTAATTTTATTTTTGGTAAAAAGACAATTTTGATCCTTATTTATTATAATGTCACCTATAAATAATTTTTTAAAATATTAAATTTCAAATTTAAAATTTTCAAATCTGAATTTTTAAAATCTAATTTTACATAATATCACAAAAAATGACAATAAAAATTATTTAATTTGATCTAAAATATTACAAAGTAGAGATTTAAATTTAAAAATGATGAGAATCCTTCCAAAAAAATTAAAATTCAACCTGTCCACTAATCTATCCAAAGCCCAAAAAGTAAAAAACTCATTACCATCTGATCGCCAAACGCCCCTAAATGCGTTGCCTCTGCATCGTTTCTCGCTCCTTTTCATGGTAATTTCCCTCTTAAAACTTTACAAAAATTCCCCCACTTACCGTTTCCCACCATCTTCACTGCCACCAACCAAACCCCTATAAACCCCCCCAACATTCCCCCCTTTGAAAATGACCACCAGCCTTCCACCTTCCCCTAGAACCTCCGCTTCCCCCTTCCTCCTCCACCTCTAACGCCACCGTAACATTGCCATTTGCATCCCCAAATCAGAGTCCTAATCCTAAAAATCCGATCTTTCGTTAACCTCCAAAAAAAAAAAAAAGGACAAATGTCACACCTTGACAACATTCCTTCCACTCCTGGGAAATACAAACCTGACAAATCTTTCCGTTTCCACTCCACCGCTTCCTCTCTTTCAAAGCTAACCCTTTATTCCACCCTTTTCCTTTCCCTCCTCCTTATCCTCCTCCTCCTCCTCTCCACCCCTTCCTCCACCACATCCCCACGCCGCCACCTCTCCACTGGGACCCACCACTCCCCAGTCTCTCTCCCCCACAAACTAATCCACAAATCGGCGCGTCCTCGCTCAACAGCCGGCCACACCGTCCTTGTCACCGGCGCCGCTGGCTTTGTCGGAACCCACGTTTCGCTCGCCCTCAAACGCCGCGGAGACGGCGTCCTTGGCCTCGACAACTTCAACCATTACTATGATCCGACCCTAAAAAGGGCACGCCAAAAGTTCCTCGAAAAAGCCGGGATTTTTATCGTCGAAGGTGACATCAATGACAAGGTTCTTCTCCAACAACTCTTTGACGCCGTTTTGTTCACTCACGTAATGCACTTAGCAGCCCAGGCAGGTGTTCGTTACGCTATGCAAAATCCAGGGTCTTATATTCATAGCAACATTGCTGGGTTCGTGAACTTACTGGAGGTTTCGAAATCGGCAAGCCCGCAACCGGCAATTATCTGGGCGTCTTCGAGTTCTGTCTACGGTTTGAATTCTAAGGTACCCTTTTCAGAAAAAGATAGAACTGATCAACCTGCGAGTTTATATGCTGCTACAAAGAAAGCTGGTGAGGAAATTGCCCATACTTATAATCACATTTACGGGCTTTCAATTACTGGATTGCGATTTTTCACGGTTTATGGTCCCTGGGGCCGCCCTGATATGGCATATTTCTTTTTCACTAGAGATATAATGAAAGGTAAAACAATTACTCTATATGAATCGCCAAATAAGGGTAGTGTGGCTAGAGATTTTACTTATATTGATGATACAGTGAAAGGGTGCTTGGGGGCATTGGATACTGCAAAAAAAAGTACGGGAAGTGGGGGAAAGAAGAGAGCGCCAGCACAATTTAGGATTTTTAATTTGGGGAATACTTCACCGGTACCTGTGAGTAGGCTTGTGAGTATATTGGAGAAGATTTTAAAGGTTAAAGCAAAGAAGAAAGTAGTGCCATTGCCAAGAAATGGGGATGTGGAGTTTACGCATGCCAATATTAGCTTAGCAGTGAGGGAGCTTGGGTATAAGCCCACAACTGATTTGGAGGCAGGGTTGAAGAAGTTTGTGAGGTGGTACCTCGGTTTTTATTTGGGGTCAAAGAAGAGTTCGTGGTAAATTTTCTAAATCTTCTTTTAGAAATTCTTCATAATTTTTTTTCTTTTTACTTCATATTGATTACTTTTATTGTGTTCTTGTTGAAGTTTGTTGAGCTTTCACTTTATTGCATGCTTGCTATAATCATCCAAGGAGGGGTAATGTTCCATGGGAACTGTTTTACTTGTCGGGTGGGCATTTTCTCACAAACATTATGCCCAATTTGTTGTGATGGGAAACTGGCAGCATTGTAATTGTTCTTCCACATGTTGCTTCCTTGTCTTCTTGGAAGCTTTTTTTAGCAGTTTAAGCACTGTACAGTTTATGACTGATAGTTCAAAAAGATGTTCTGATTGTTGAACCATATTTTGCTCAACCTTACAGCTATTTCAATTAATTAGCAGCTGCTGCAATGTGCTTTTAAATGATATTGTCTATTGAATTCCCTTGGTTTTGCCTGCCCAGTTTTGGTTGGAAGGTCTTGGAGATAGATGATGTTTTAACTTGTTTGCTCCATCTATGTTGTTATTATAATTCCTGTAGCCAGAATTTCATCTGTGGCTATAACATTTACTTGCCTCTTGAATGGGTAATGTTGTCCCTGATCCTGAGCTAGACTAGACACATTTTTTGGTCTGAAAAAGCACTGCAGAAGCATGTCTCTATGTTTTCTTTGTTTATTTGCAGCTAGGCTTGTCTTTGATCTGTTACTGTAACATTTATTTGTCCACAGGATTGAAGAATTTTTGGTTTTTTTTTTTTTCGGTTAGGACACATGCTATTGTTGCTTGCAGAGCTAGACTCCCTCAGAGTCCTCTGGTGATGTTTAAATTTTAGAAAATTTTAAAATACTGAGGGATTGTTAGGAAGATAGTTACTGCTTGACTGTTATGGCATTTTTGTTTAAAAGAACTTTGTGACGGTACTGTTTATCAGCTTGTTGTGGAGATAACATCTTCATGCGTAGGTGGTTTCTCCTTTCTAGTCTCCTATTAAATCAATTTTAACAATTAACATACATATGTAATTCTACCCCTTTGTTAAATCAACTTAGTTGTGTACAGGTTATGCTGGTATTCTGAAACAATCTTTGATTTAGATTGATTAACTTGAGGAGTTATACTTGTGCTTTGCCCATGTCTATACAGCTTTTCCCTTTATCCACATCTATACTGGGTTTTTTCTTTCTGATTCAATGAAATCCTTTTTGACGATTGTGAATCAGGGGAAGCTGCCATTTAGGGGCTGTGGGGCTGGTGATTATTATAATAGACCTATTATTTCTTTTAGCCGTAACTCAGCGTAAAATGAGAATATATCCAGAAAAAAAAAATGGAGGAATACAGACAATTTATCAGTATGACATGGATCAGCAGGTCACGGTTATTTTCTTCAGATGGCATCCATGGTATTGTTGTGACTTGTCACAATATTGGCAGTTAAGTCTAGTCTCTTTATCTACTTGAAACCTATGCATACGGTGGTTTCATGAACAAAAATGGGAATTATGTAATCAAAGAACTTGAAACATTGACAGGCCCGATTAAATGGACGAAAAGAATTATGTTAATAGCATTTATGCATTTTTGGTCGTGTAAGAAGTGGAGAAACAGTATTAAGAAGTTTATTTATAGTAGTTGCAAGCATTATCAATGTCATTTTAGCAAAGAAAGGGAACAATAATAGGAGGATTTTTAATAGTTATTGCTGATATCTACCACTAGTTGTTCAGGTTTCATCCTCATGTACAGCTGAACAGAACAAAAAAATTATTTGCATTTTTGTACTTCAAACCACAGAACATACAGACCACACCATGCATGGTCAAGTGTCTAAATTTTTACCCCAAAAAGGCAAGATTCATTTCCCAAAGCTGTCGCTATTCTTCACCAAGTTTGGCATTATATTGCAGCAGCCAGTGGCATCCTTTCTTTTATCTGGGTATTGGCAATTGCAAGAACTGAAAAGTAGGCGCTCTACTGCAGTATAAACGTATTGAGGATTCCAGGCATGATTCTTTGTAAAATAAGATCAAATGAGTAAATAATAGATAAAGGCCACAAGTATAGGAGGCATCAGAGATTTAAGATGTTCTCCAAGTTACAAGCTATACAAGGCATATGATCGAAAGTAATAATCAGAACCACATTTAAAGAAAACATGGACCGATGAAAATAGCTCCAGAACCAGAAAGTCAATGACTACATCCGGTGCTTCAGCTCTATACTTCTAACAAAAATTGAATCCAAGAGAGGATGGTAGATAATAGTGAACTTTGTTAAATTAGTGTCGCCGCTGGGAAGAAGTGATATCAGAATCAGAGTCCAGCTCCCACCATGCACCAGCATCTTCCTTCTGCATACAGTCAGCATCGTTTCCATCATCGGTACTATTAAAATCCTGATCCTCACTCTCATCGTCATAACTATATAACTTCCTCTCCTCTGCTGGATTATATTTCCACTCCAATCTCTTCAAGATATCACGGTCCTTCCACTTCCCCACAACAGATACTGCCTCCTTCTTAGCCTTTCCCATCAATATTTCTGTCCAAGAAAACCCAGTATCTGCAACTCTTTTCAATGCCCCATCATTGATATCTCCCACAACAACAGTCTTCAAACACCTTTGTTTCGCCTCCTTCAAAACACCTACAAAATCTGAATCATCCGACACAAGCACCAAACACTCAGCTTTCCTCTTATCCATCACATCCACCATGTGATCCCTCAATGCAACATCCGCGGCTTGTGGCTTATTTGAGACAGTCCCAATCCAAAACCCTGCCCTTTTCAACTCATCAGCCAAACCATACCCAACTTTCGGTGTCAAAACATCCCTGGCCGCATTTTTATACTTCTCCATTTTCATTGAATACTTAGCTACCAATTTCACCCTCCTACTCCCTCTAGCAGACTCTATTTGGTTCAACCTCTTCTGATGTTCACGCTCGTGAATTTGCTTAAAATGATTAATAAGTTTCTCATTAGTGTAAAATCTTCTCCCACAAACTCTGCAAAAATATGGCTCAACTGACTTAATCACACCCTTATTCTCTAACCGATTCAACAATTTCCTCTCTTTCCTCTGCTCCCTAACAACTTTTGGTACATAGCTAAAAGCATGATGATTAGCATAGGCTACCATGGACCTAACAACCCCGAATGAAGAAGCTGCCGTTTTCAACTTAACAGCAGCTTCAAAAGGAGGGAATGAATTTGGGGGCTTGTTATCCAAATCCCAGAATATTGCAACACTGTTTTGGGCAGTTTTTGATGCCAAAGTCGATGTCGAGTTTAAAGAATCAAAACCCACTTTTTTCTTAAAATGACAATATCTATACAGGGAGTTCCACGGGTTTAGGACTTTAGTTCTTGTAGACTGAATTGAGTTAAAGATGTTCGGAAACTTGTGAAGCATGGCTGAAAGTTATAGGTGATTATTCGTGCTGATGGACTGTGAATGGAAACATGGAGCAGCAGAGAAATGGGCGAACAAGAGAAAAAAGAAAAAGAATAATTGGAGATTGACTGACCTTTGAAAGCAGAGAGACTAAAGATGGTATCCTCCAGGGCATAGCAGAGACCCAACCAAACAGCTGTAGAATGGAGGCCCCTGGCGGGCAGTTACAGGCAATGTAGAGCGGGTTTTCGGGTGGGTGCCCGGATTACTGGTTTTTAATCGAGCAAAAACAAGTGCGCGGCCCAATTGACGGACCCAATAATGAGTAAATTAAAAGAAGCCCTGCTGTTCCAACATGCCCAACAAGAGCCCAAAAATCCCTCATCAATAAGGACACACATGTCAATCTGTGGTAGGTCGGGTCTCATTTATGGTTACAAGTTAATCTGCTTCATACAAAATTATAAAAAAAAATTGCATCTAATTAAATATTAAAGCAAATGAAATACTTTTAATTGAAAATT
This sequence comes from Theobroma grandiflorum, assembly GCA_036013995.1. Taxonomy (NCBI): domain Eukaryota; kingdom Viridiplantae; phylum Streptophyta; class Magnoliopsida; order Malvales; family Malvaceae; genus Theobroma; species Theobroma grandiflorum. The sequence goes on along the minus strand of CP142131.1, from coordinate 3,657,352 downwards.
TATAGCATTATGCTTAAAAAAACTCTTGAATTATTTAAATTAAATTATTATATTTGTATTTTTAATCAAATAAATCTTATGAATAATATTGATTAATTGTCATTATTAAGATATTACTTATCATCTTATATCTATACATGAGAAATAAAATATAATGTAATCATCGTTCACTAATATGTCGCGTCAACATTATGATGCATAAAAATGACAAAGTGTGTTTTCTTTTTTAAATGAACTTTATTAATATCTAATTAAACGAGGGAAACTAAACCCCAACATATTGTTCGTGAGAAGAGATCTTATCACTACAGGGGGGACATCATAAAATCTATACTCTTCATCTAAATCAGAATTTTTATTAGCCAAGTAATTCGTTACAATGTTCCTTTTTTTAAAACTATGTCGTATTTTGATTTTCTATTGATGATGTAGACCTTGAATAGCCTCAATCAAATCTGAATTTGAACATTGATGGCTTATGGGGGAAGTGATGGCTTGCACCACTAGTTTACTATCCACTTGGAGATCTATTTTTAAGTAACCCAACTGCCAAGCTAAATTGAGTCCTTCATAAGTACCCCACAACTCAGCTCGATATGCAGTGCACCTACCAAGGGTTGCAGAAAAACCACCAAACTAGTTGCCACAAGAATCTCAAAGTACTCCACCAGCTGCTGCCTTATCTAGTGATCTTTTAAAAACACCATCTGAGTTTAAGGTAAGCCAACCATGTGGAGATGTTGTCCAGTCAACTAGGATCTCCTTTTTCCTGCTTTCTAGTGCTTCAATACCATTCCCAATCTTACCACAACTTTTGACAATACCTGAAGCAAAACTAAGGATTGCATTTAGTTTCCCTTCTATTGTTACGTGTTTTCTTTAAAAAATCCAAGCATTTCTCCATTTCCAAAAGTACTAACAGCTCGTTCCACATATAGTCACCCATGAGATCTCCTTCACAGTTAGTTTGCAATGTGACAAATCATGTGACAACCAGTTGATTAAGCTCGAGCTAAAGAAAAGGGCTTGATATTTCTGTGGTACCAACCGCAATAGAGAGCACTAGCTAAAGGACAGTCTCGTAAAATGTGTAGGATAGTTTCATCCTCCTATCTACATTGCATGTTGCAAGAATTGCTTGATAAGTGACGCCTTACACATTCCTTATTGGTCAGTATGCATTTCTGCATGCACTGATACAAAAACATGCAAATTCTTTGAGGCCCTTTCCAATGCCAAGCCATGTTCCAGATACTCTATATTCTATCTTGAGTGCCCGTGTCTTCCTGTAACCAATTATAGGCAGATGAAACAGAGAATAACCCAGATGAGGAATGTGCCCAATATGGTTCATTAGTTCAATCGAAGAAAGGTGGGGGTAAAGCCTTCGAAATGAGACTTTTCTCTTCATCTAGTAGCTATGCATTAAGGTCCTCAAAGTTCCAACTTTCATTATAAAGTATAAAATCATGAACCTTTCTATTATCATCAATGAAATAGCCCCTCGATCGAGCTGCCTCAATTAAAGGTCTGTCCCCAAGCCAAATATCTGTCCAAAATCGAATAGTACGACCATCTCTGATTGCCCATCTAATATTTCTTTTAAATGGTTACCTTAGTTTGCCTATCAAATTCCAGATAGTAGAAGACCTAGCTCGATTGATTTTATCTGATATCGAATTGACTCCAATATTATATTTTTCCTGTAGAACTCTTACCTATAATTCATCTAGCTTAGTTATAATCTTTTAACAAATTTTCATCAAGAATGCATCACTCATAGCTTGTAAACGACGAATTCCCAAATTGCCTTCCTCTTTAAGTTTGCAAACATCCTGCCACTTGTCACGACCCGGTACCCTCCTCGAGCCAGTGACAACCGCCGCGATGTTCCAATGGGCATTTATCGCCCCGAATGCCAACCAGAACCCCGCAAGGCTTTCGCATCAGCTTTTTCACTTCCCCTGTGAGCAACCATTATTGAAATCATGTTTTAGAAAATTCTAACCTTTTTTTTTTAACTCAAAACCGTAGAAAATAAATTTCACCTCATAAGGGCATTTTCGTCATTTTTGTCAAAAATTTCAAAATTTGCAAAAATCGTAGTAAGTGAGTAGAAAACACATATTTCAAAATAAAAAATAAGTTTTACTATCTAAAACCGGTATTTACAACAAAAATGTAACTATTTGTTTATAATAAAAATATTGAATAAAATATTCTATTATTTTAATAAACAATTTTTATAGAGAAGTCCATAAATAATTTTTGCAGTGTAAAATCAAAATAAATTCTTATAAACTGTAATATAAATAACCAAAGTATAAGATTTCATTTACATTGACACGTGGGCCCCCCCCCCAATTGACTACGAAAGTATAGGTCTACGAACTCTTACTTTCTCAGATGCCACTCCAAGATTTTCTTCTCGATGCAACTGATGGTCTATTACCTACTCTGAACCTGAAAAATGTTTAGGAAGATGGGGTGAGATTATATAATCCCAGTGAGTAGACAGACATCACCAAAATAATCTAAAGCCGAGTAATAGGAGACAATAAAAATATCCCTTCGCAAATCACATTTCACAACTTGGAAATTTATCCCAACCCATATAAATAATTATTTTTCAATTAATTTCTCAATATGGCTTATGCGCTTTTCAAACACTTGGTTTATCAGAATACTCGGCTAGAGATGCATCTCGCCTCGCCTTGCGAAGGCTTTCTGCTTTCCTCTTCCGAGTTCCTGTCACTTGGCTCATGCCAAAATCTATTCTCGGGGATACCCCGCGGAGGCATCTTTACCGAGACCGCCAAGGCTGTTTATTGTCACACACACACACACACACACACACAAACACATTTAACCTCTGACAACACAGCCGTTCCTTGGCGTTGGCTGAGTCTCACTTTCACGTGGTGGCTAGCGTGAAGTGTACTCAAATCCTACCTCGGGAGTTATCCTATGCACCTCTCCAATCGAGGTAAGCTCAATAAATGAGAACCGTGCCCCTCCAATAGGCGGTCCACGGAACCCCCGTCATTGCAGTGCCCACTTTAATTATCCACCAATCAACAAAAATCACAATAGTATGACATGGCGCGTATAACACATTCAAGGCAAATCAAAGCAGTTCACAAATTCTTCAAATCATAAAAACAACCAGTCATGCTCACATGTATCATAAGCCATTAAATTTAAAAGCATGGATAAACAACACAAATCACAGTGTGGGTCTCCAATTACTCTCTTTTTGAAATCATTATTCAATTTTCAAAAATTTATAAAATTATTTTATAAAATCATATTTTTCCCATAAAACACAATAATTTTCCAATTAAACCATTTTTCATAAAATCACACAATTAAATAAAACTACTCTAGATAATTAAGATGATATATGAATACTCACCGTATTAGGAGTAGAAATATTCCTATCCTCCGTCTTCGGGTGCAGTTTCGTACCCGAAACAATTGACTCACTACCTATCCACAATCTATGACACAAAATTCAATAAATTGTGTCAATTTATCATAAATTATTTCAGGCTCTTATCCATGCGTATGCACTAGATAGGGTGTGAAATGTCTAGACAATTGCTCAATTGTGGTGTCCGACCTAATTCGCCTATACACGGTATAAATTCCTAAAATCTCCAATTCAACTCCAATTCCATCAATTTCAATTTCAATTATCCAATCATATCCACAATACCTCAATGACTGTGAATTTGGTCCAATTTATTAGTGCGGACCAAAAATTACTCTTTTACCCTAGTGGGTAAAAATTCTAATTTTTGCACCAAAAATTCTCATTTAATTTTCTAACTCCATAATTCATCAAATATCACCAAATACATGCCAAATAACCTAAAATTCAGCTCAATTACCTTCAAAATTATTTATGGGAATTTCGGCTATACTAGGTGGAATTTCACTAAAATTTTTTCTATTTGATTTTCATCCCAAAATTCATCAATTCTCAACAAATTCACTTGAAATGAAATCATTTCATTTCAATAAACTCACTATGAAATTCAGCCTAAATGAATTCCCATGGAATAGGTGATTTTCTCACTTAATTTTCTTCCTACACATGACTAACTAACTACAAACACTAACATAGTTAAAAATCAAATAATTCCATCAACTTTTTCTCTCTAAACCCATTGGACCAGCCATGAAATCACCATGAAAATATGCAATTTAACCATGGAAAATAATGAAAAATACATGGAAATGATAGATCATAAGCTAAACTTGAAAAATCATACCTTTAAACACTTGAAACCTTGAAAAATCACATTTTTTCTTTGATTTTCTTCCACTTAGGGTTTATTTTTGTGTTTTCTCTCTCTTCCTTCAGGTTAGAACGAAATTTTTGGAAAAGAAGGCTGAAATTTGACCTTTTTAAGTCATTAAATAAAATAATATTATTTTATTATATTTTTTTAATTTTTTATTAATTTATTATTTTTATTTTTTTCTTTATCTTTTGACTTTATTTTCAGCCACCAATCTTTCTTCCCTTATCCTCAGCCTTCAAGAAGGTTCTGGACAAACCCCAAAGATTTTTATGGTGTAATTTTGTAAAATTACACTTTTACTCCCGAAAAAGTACAAAATTACATTTTTACCTCAAAAATTGAAAAATTGCCATAAGGCATATTTTTCACTCCTCAAACTCATACCACACTCCAAATAATTAAATTTGATCAAAATCCTTTCGAAAATTCAATTTTCAATTTTTGGTGGTAAAATTACCATTTTACCCCTATACTCCAAAAATATCGAAAACTCATATTTTTCACTACTAAATCTTCCAATTATACTTCAATACTCATATCATACTCAAACATGTCAAATGGGGCTAAGAAAATTTTTTCTAAAAATTCCCATTTTGTCCTCAAATTGCAAAATGACCATTTTGCCCCTAATCGGTCAATTTTTCAGATTAACTCCAAATCGGACCTCGAACTCCGAATTACCATTTTGAGTCATCCCTGGACTGTGAAATTCTCAATTTCATCTTTAAGATCTCGATTTTATCTTATTCGATGTTTAATCGACTTAATTGCATTTCTAGGTGCAATATCGTCTTTTGTCGATTTCTCGAGCTTCCTCAATATACAAACATTCTATCAAGTATATAAATGACATTGCAATCACTTTATAGGGCAGGGTTTGACACCACTTGAGTAGGTTGATTTTGTGATTGTTTGAATCACCTTCCCATAAAAACCTCCTACAACGTGCCTCAATTTTCTTGCAAATATTGACTAGTATCGAAACTATATGCATAATGTTGTAAGGAATGGTAGACAAAATAGATTTAATTAGTGTAAGTCGACCTACAAATTATATTTTAATTAATATAATTAGTCAACAATTAATTAAAAAAATTTATTTAATTTACAATAAAAATATAAAAACTTAATTAAATATAATAAATAATAAAAAAATTATTTAATTTTTGAAAAATAATTCATAAACTTTTCTAATTATTATGTCAAAATTTATTTCACATGCTTCCTCTAATGATTCTTACTCTTATACTAATTTTAACCCTGATTAATTTATTGTAAATACTTTTACTCTTTTTTCTTTGGAGTAGTTTTATTTTTTAAATGTTTGATAATAAGAATGGAATGAACTTAGTAAGATGCTACTGCATCTAAAATGCGCCAGTAGGGTGCATGAAATTAAACTGCGCACACCCTTGAGAAAACGCTGACGGGCAGTTGAGAAACGTTTCCGTCAATTGACTGTTTACGCCCAGCCACGTGGGTTCTCTCGTCTTCTCGTCAAATTAGAATTTAAAAACTTGAAAAAAATAAAGGGAATAATTGGAAAGAACAACTAATACGGGAAAGTTAGAAACAATAATAAGAGAGAGAAAAATTAAAACAGAGAGATCGTCGATCGATTTAATTGATTGATTCAAAAAGAAGGAATCGAATGGAATGAATGTGAAGTGATTGTATTCAGCAATGAAAGGCGTCTTCTCGGCGCCCGGAGATTACATCCACTTCAAGTCCCAAGTTCCTCTTCACAAGATCCCTGTAAGTTTTTTTTTTTTCCCAACTCTCTTTCTATATTTTTTAATTTCCACTTTTCATTTGTTCTTGTAATTTTATACAATTTTGATGTTGGGTTTTATGGTTTACCCTTATTATGTTAGAGTTTATGTTTTTGTTTTAGATATGGTATTGTTTTGATGAGAATTCTGATCTCAGGATTGCAGAATGTTGTTCTGGGTGTGTCTATGATTTGCTTAATTTTTTGCTTTGTACTTATAGTTTACTATTTATGCTGTGTCTGAATTTGTTTCAGCTGTGAATGTCTTTTTATGGTAAGTTAGGGATACGTATGAGCTTTGATTTTTACACATTGGAAAAAAAAAAATTTGTAAACGGATTTCAATTTGAGACCTGAAGATTGATTTTTGCTTATGCTAATTGTTGAATTCTTTTATGGTGTGATTTACTTGTTGGCTTTGAATCACTGAGGATGCATATGTTTGAAACGTTATTGACCAGTTAGTAGTTGTCGGGTTTTCCTTCATGCTAGAATTTTGTTATTATTCTTAAACTTTTATGCTTATGATTGTGAACTCCTTAGTTTCAATATAGTGTATCGCTGTTAATTATAATGTTGTTCATGAAGGTACATTCTGATTTTCTGACAAGTTTTATGCCTTTCTTGTTGTTTTGTTTATTTTTTTTACTGTTAATCACTTGAAGTCTGGGATAGTTGACCCAATTTTTATGTTATTTGCATGGCTTAGCATACCTCTTGAATGGAGACACAGAGAGGGACTCTGCTATTACTTTTTATCAACTGTTATGAATCTCATTTTAGGAGTTGTTTGTTTCTCCCACAGATTGGCACAAAGCAGTGGCGATATTATGATTTTGGTCCCAAAGTGGTTCCTCCTCTCATATGTCTTCCTGGAACTACAGGGACAGCTGATGTCTACTACAAACAGATCATGTCCTTATCCATGAAGGTTTTAAGCTATAAATTATAGTATCTTTGACAAGTTCTAGATAGTTTTTTTTTTCTTCCCTTTTGCTGCTTCTGTTAGTTCTTGGAAGATATCCTATGGGAGCTGACATAGGCTGTTTTATCTCTTCAAAACGACATGAAAAACAGAAGGAAACCTCTATAAGCTATGAGGTTCTTATATGACTATATTCCTGTCTCATTATTGGTTTTAGTATTATGATAAACTGGAGATTTTGTAGTTCTGTTTGTCATGGATATTTTTGGTTCTGTTTGTTGTTCAGAGAGTTAGCTCCTAGCATTATGCATCTTATGTCTTTAATAAGTAGAGTTCCAAATTTCTTTTGACCACTGCCAGCCTGAAATTTCCTCATTTCATTTATTGGTTGAGGGAGACATTATACTTGTTCTGTATAATGGATTTATTCAAATTATTATATGGTTTATTACCAAAAACTATTAGACTATTGTGAAGAATTTTCACTTCTTGTTAAGTCTAATAATTAAAGTTTCACAAATGTCCAGGGTTACCGGGTGATTTCTGTTGATATTCCACATGTTTGGAATCATCAAGAGTGGATTCAAAGTTTTGAAAAGTTCTTGGATGCCATCAATGTTCACCATGTGAGAGCTTAATATATTTCTGGCCTATCCTTTATTCCTTCCCTACTACAGCATCTATTTGTCCTTTTCAATGCATATTTCGTTTTTCCTATTATATGTTTCTGAAATAACGAATAGGTTGCTTACTTAAAGTAAAAAATATTTTACTGTATTAGTTTTATAGTAAGTTTGTGGAAAGGTTCTAAAATGACAAATTTATCCTGATTTGCTGGTTCCACTGTTGGAACTATATTTTCAGTCAAGTTTATGGCAGGGGTAGTTCATGTTGAATTGTAAAATTTGCTTAGTAAGTAACATGTCTTGTACAGATACATTTATATGGTACATCCCTTGGAGGCTTCCTAGCTCAACTTTTTGCTCAACATCGTCCAAGACGGGTTAAATCCTTAATTCTATCAAATGCATTTTTGGAAACACGCAGTTTTGCAGCAGCAATGCCTTGGGCACCTATGTATGTCTTCGCATTTCTTGTAATCAACTCTAAGCTGGAAATAATCAAAATTTCTTCATTTGTTGGATTATGCATCGATCACTTACTCATTTGCATTAAGAGTTGCGTCTCACTGGACTGTAAATTATTTGGTATTTTTGAAATCAAATAATCGAATGTGTGCGGTTTAGTGGGGCATCAAGTTAGAACAAATTTCCTTACAATGAGTCAATTCCCTGTAAATTATGCTTGCCTGTGTAAATGCATTTGCTGGGTGACAGGAAAAATATGTTCATTTGCTTTCACTTTTATTTTTTTGTATAAAATAGGCTTTCCCATGGTATAAATTTACTTATTGCTATACATAGTTTCTTGCATATTAGGTTTACAAGTATTCTTATTTCTTTTTGTAGTTCCTGCAATTATTTCTCAGTTTTTTTGCTTGCATGATCTTTATTACTTCTTGCATGTAATTACAAAAAGTGTTCTTAAGATATTAACTTGCCACATGCAGTGTTGGTTGGACCCCGTCTTTTTTGTTGAAACGATACATCTTAACAGGAATTCGTGATGGCCCTCATGAACCTTTTATTGCTGATTCAGTGGACTTTGTCGTTTCACAGGTAGGCTTCTAGGAACTCCTGGAACATTTTTCTGTATTGGTATTTTTGATTTATCATTTTGGATGAGGTTCACATCACTTGCTTGTTGTGCCCTCATTATAATCCTGAAGTAATCTTGCTTCAGAGATTGCATATATCGCAGTTTTCCAATGCACAGTGCTTTTTGTTATCCTCTCAATAGTTGCTTTATCATATATAGTCAACTGGTCTTATTTCGAGCCTTTGTTATCCGTCATCCACTTCCTTAGTTAGATTGGTCATCCTGGCAAGGGAAAGCTCTGTGTTTCTGTAAGCTACATGGGATTCAAGCGTAGTTTTGCTAGGTTTTTAACTTGGTTCTATCAATTTAGAAATGTCATCAGTTGAGGTGGATTTATGTGGTGAAATTCTAAACGGTGTTTTTCCTAGAATTGTTCTCTCTCTCCCTCTCTCTATGGCTCTTTTCCTTGTTTCTTTGATGGGCAAGGGGATCAAGCCCTTTTATTTTCTGTAGGTAAATGCTTTTTCAGTTAGAAGTATGCACATTGTATTTTGCTGCTTTAAAAGCAATACAATCTACTATAAGAAAGAGGTTGCCTTCTTTATCTGAGGCCATATGTGACAATCATGTCAGGTTGAAACACTCTCAAGAGAAGACTTGGCATCCAGGTTGACTTTGACAGTTGATAGTGCTTCAGTTGGACCCCTTCTACTTTCAGATTCATTTATTACTATCATGGATGTAAGTTGCCTGAAATTTGCTTTTCATGGGTGTGCACACAAATATATTTTAAATATTCATGCTTTTTTAGGAATCAAGGTTTCTTTGCTAAGCTGGACAATTATAAACAAAATAGATGGTTTCTCCATCTTCGTATGCTGTTAGCCTTTTCCTTTAAAAGTAAATGAGATATATCTTGTAATTCTTTTAAGTGTGATTGTTTAAATTTTTTCGTTCATTTCTCCAATTTTTAGATTTTTTAGTTAATTTGCAGGTTAACATGCCAAATTTTCCTAGCTGCATGGCTGTAGAAATGTTTTAAAGCACAAGATGATTTCCTTCTTGCAACATTTGTACTCATATTATGAAGTTTTTCCCTTTAGTTTTTTATATTTGAAGGGGAAAGATAAGCTTTACCTGATAGCTCTATTGTTGACATGGTTTCCCACTCGGTCTTGAAGACAAATGATTTCTCTGCAATTCCTCAACAACTGAAAGATCAGCTGAGTGAGCGGTATCCAGGTGCAAGGCGAGGTTATCTGAAAACAGGAGGTGATTTTCCATTTCTTTCCCGCCCAGATGAAGTCAACCTACATCTCCAGGTATATGATGTGTACATATAAACACAGGACTTATCTCATAATGATAGTACTGTCAGTATGTCAAGAAGATTGTTATTTCAACTGGTATCTGAAACATGGCAGCTGCACCTGAGACGAGTTGGGGTAGAAGCTCAGCCAGATTTGGTTCGGAGCATCCCAAAAGATGGCACTGGTGGGAGCCCTAGCAAAGAAAATGATGAAAAAAAGGATAGTGATGACCCACCAAAAGATAATGGGGGCAATCCCGAAAGTACTTCTGAAGAAAGACAGTTGCCTCCAGCTCCTGAAAGTTCAGAATCTCATGGCCTTGATGATCAGCTCCTCAGCAATGCAAAAATTTGTTCCCTTGGTCATGAAGGTGCAATTAGTTTGATGCATTCTGCACTGTTGAAGAATCAACACACTTTAGCCTCTAAAATCCTTCTTCAATCAACATGGGAGTTCCTTATTTTCTCTTTGCTTCCCTTTTACGTGGAGTTATTGTACATTACTTCTAAGTATGGTTGGAAATTCAGACAACTGGTGTAAAATAGACCATAAATTAGCACTTTCTTCTCTTCATTGTTGTTCATACAAGCAATTGTTGCAGACCAGCCTGCGGTTTCCGTTGACAATGTCTTACCTGTTGCATTATTTCAAAGTTCTTGCTTTTATTGAATTCAAATAATATGTTGTGCACCCGGGACCTTGTAAATCCTGCAGGATCTGAAAACTACCATCCTTCGAAATAGATAGATTGCACCCGTTCCAATAGATTGTTCATTCTTTTAATTTTTGTTTGTAATTTTATGAAGGGATTTCCATCCTACTTGTCTCAAAGAGAACCGAAAACCAAAAATGTAAGAAAATGTGTTCATTAAAAGTTTGACAATTTATCATGCAAAAGCACGGGTCTAAACTTAAACGACGTCGCTGACTAACCGCTTATCCCTGAGAAAGTGAAAACCCTTTCCTTGGTATATAGACCCAAACTTGAATGATAGGGTTACCCTTCGAGCTGCTGGATTGCCGGCCTTCGAAACTCGACCCGAGAGCCCTCCCGGCCGCCCGCACTGTCCATAACTAGTCACCATGGGTCGCATGCACAGTCGCGGGTCAGCCCCGCACTTGCTAACTCTCTACACTTAATCTCTCACTTAAAACTAATTATTTAACGCTAAATCTCATCCGTTATTTTTTGTTGTAACCGAAAGGGTATTTCAGCCTCTGCATTACCCTGCAGACGCACCCCTCCCAGCTGGCTCAAAATCTCCTTTCAAGACGTAAACCCCTATAACTAAATAACCGAAAATAATCCCATTTTTCCCTTTCTTTTTATTCTCCTCAATTTCTTTCTTGTTATTGAAATTCAGGTGAAGGAAAACATCTGCAAATTTGCCAAGAAAGGCTTGACTCCATTACAAATTGGTGTCATCCTTCGTGACTCTCACGGTATTGCTCAGGTCAAAAGCGTCACCGGCAGCAAGATCCTCCGCATTCTCAAAGCTCACGGTAAAACTTTTCTTTTCTTTTCAGATACGAAAATGTTGCATCTGCAGTGGTTTTTATGCGTTTGAGGGTTGTTAAATTGGGGTAGGATTGGCGCTGGAGATTCCTGAAGATCTTTACCATTTGATAAAGAAGGCGGTGGCGATTCGGAAGCATTTGGAGAGGAATAGGAAGGATAAAGATTCCAAGTTCAGGTTGATTCTTGTGGAGAACAGAATTCACCGGCTCGCTCGTTATTACAAGAAGACTAAGAAGCTCCCTCCTGTTTGGAAATAGTTAGTTCTTTGCATCTTTGTCTGTCAATTGAAGCTTTACCTTTTTCCTTTCTCCTACATGATTGTTAAATATTTTATCCTCTCTCTGCAGCGAGTCAACCACGGCAAGCACTCTGGTTGCTTAGAGAAAGTGTTGGAACTCTGGACTGGAGGCCTGTTATGTCCTGATTTCACGAGTAAAACCTTTCCGGTGAGAATCTGTCTAGTAATGTGGGATATTTATAGTGAAACTGAAACAATGATGAAGTTCTTTGTGCTAACCATTTTTGGGATAGTCAAGGAGCATTATTGTCTTACATTTATCTTTTTCAGTTCACACCTCAATCCTCACTTATGTCTCAGTGTGTCATCATGTGCTGAGAATTGTTATTTTGCTTGAACCGTGTGCTGATTTGTTTGCCAGCATGGAGAATTATATCAAGTTTCATTTCAGGAGCGGGCCACATCTGAAAACCTCCAACATAGCATTAGGTTCCAACCATATCAACCCCACTTCACTTACCTCTATTTCTTCTCTCTTTTATCATCTTCAAATGACATTGAAATGATGTGCATAACTCATAGTCATTTAGATTTTTTAAAATCTTACAGCAATTAATCCAAGTTGGTAATCCCTAGCAATCACACAGTACTGATGAAGAGAACCAAATAATAAGTGATTGCTAGGTCAAACCAAGCACCAAGCAACTGCAACGGGCTTTCATTGCCCATTCTATGCATTTTCACTGAGTGAAAACAATGCGAACTTGAGCTGCTCTTTTTCCGAGAAGTTCAGAGTAAGGCAATCTATGTTGTTCATGGTAGTCCAACATGAAATTCAGCTCGCATTGTCCACTACTCGCAGAATCCAAATAATAGATGTATATTAAGCTGCAAAACAAGGTTAGTTAACTACGATAATCCTATTCCAACCTCGTGACATCCATGCTAATTGAAAAACAAGGACTATCAACATTTGATTCCAATATTAACATGTTAATAAGATCAACTAAATGCAAGGCCCTGTTCTGAGTCCTGGCTCGTGAGTTCTGACTATTTTTTTATGGCTAAGCGAACCCATACTGCACTATGCTTGCACATTCTTCAATATCCAAGCGAATATTTACAAGTTTCAAGCATCATTGCCAGAAAGAGGGGGTCTTCTTTCGTTTGCTGTCACCTACACAAAGCAACTCGCCACTACTGAATGCTACCATCATTGGACAAAGCTCAGCATAAAACCTAGTGGTGGACCAGTGAGGCTGCAACTAGAAAGCAAAGGAACAGACGTCATCTATTTTTGCACATCAAAAGAACCAAAGACTAGGAAGTGCAGGACAAGATAATTCATCAAAATGATGGATCACACAACATCACAGCCCCACAGCCTTATTTAAAGCTATCAATCATAAGACTGATATAAGCTGGCATCCTTTTAAGCATGACGTTAAAGGAAAAAGACCCAAACGCCAAGATATCACTTCCTGGCAACAATGATTGCTCAAACAAGGCTATGAATAATCATCTACCCTATTCTGAATAAATTTGTAGGTGAAGGTGGTGGCCTTTGGTCGTCCTCCATTCAACTAAAGGCTTTCTGCAACCATCAAAAGGTAAGTCAGATCCTTACATCATAAATTTGCAGACTTTTACAATGAAAACCGCATAATAGCAAACTCACCATACACTAAATTCCATCATTTTACTACAACGTATACCCTTCCCTAAATAATAACCTAGCGGCTTAGTATCAGTTTACTTCTGATTGATGTAAGATAAAAACACCGGCAACTGATGCAAGTTCACAATCAAATTTGCAGTTACCTTTTGGCCATAAGTCATACCATGATCGAGACAACAATGTCGAGGCAAGATGGTTGAAATCGATCACCCATCAGTACATGCTCGACCAACGAACTCACTTTTAAAGTTCCTCTCAACCCAACTCAATGATAATATTGATAATGGATACACAGTTTACAAAAATAAAGATGTCAATTGGGAGGAAAGGAAGGGCTTTCATACATCTCTCAATCAGTCAAATTACAAGTACAACACATACTCTCTGAATTTTAATAAAAGAGGCTCACAAAATTCAAGGATTCAAAGCGAATCCTTCCTTTCCTTAAGAGAGACGACTAAAGATAGCACTCTACCATAATACCAACTGAGAATTGAGAAACTTTAGCGGCCACTGCAGAATTAAGAAACTTCTTCAATCAGTTTTATATTAGGCATCACAATTAGCATCCTTGAATCACCATTCCCTCGCATTGACAAACTACTCTCCGATGAAAATAAACACTTCCCTCTCATTTCACCAACTCCATAAGATTAACACATGGACATTATACAAACAAAACAATCGGGTCAAAACAAAAGATTCTTGAAACAAATTCCTCAAAAACAAGGGGGAAAGAACACAAATTTCTAATACAGAACCAAACCAAACACAAGATATTAATATAAATTACATAGCTACACACCAATCAAATTCTCTAAGAAAGAGAGTTAGCATTACTTCCAACAATTCCATAGAAACAAACGAAAACAAAAAAACACATTATCCTCCCCCACCTCAAATCCAAACAAACCCTACCTTCCCCCCAAAAAGAAAAGAACATTTTCTTGAAAAACAAAGAACAGACAGAACAAACATTAATGACCTTTCTCACTTAGCAACCATCCTGGCAATAAATTCCTCATAACGGATCTTCCCATCCGACCCGACATCCACTTCCCGGATCCACTCATCGAACTCCGACGGCTCCAGCTTCTCCCCAATGCTAGTCAATATGTGTCTCAGATCCACCACAGAGACAAACCCGGTCGACTCCTTATCCAGCACCTTGAAAGCATCGCGTAGCTGCCGATCGAAAGGCTCAGGTTTCATGTGCTTCGCCATGAGATCTAAAAAACGAGGGAAGTCAAATGGCGCCGTCAGCTTCTCTTCAGCGACTATAGCTTTGAGTTGGGCTTGGGTCGGGTTTCCCCCGAGAGACCTCATTAGGATCCCTAGCTCCGATGGAGCGATCTTGCCGTCGCCGTCGGTGTCGAAGAGAGTGAACGCCTCTTTCATTGATGATACTTGGTCGTCGCTCAGATCCTTGCCCATTTTCTACGGTTCGGGATTTCGGGTTTGGACACTTTAGCTTTGAAGGAAGAAATTAAATGTTCTTCTTTTGTTGCTTCTTGTTGTCTTTGAATTTTGATTTCGAGTTTTTGTTGGTGTGAGGAGAGGAGCGAGGATCGGAGAGTTGTCTAAAACGGTGGCGAATTAATGGTGTGATTTTTAAGAGAAAGCGACGTCGTTTTATTGTTCTGACACAGAAAATAGTTAAAAGGTGCGACTTGTCCTGTTCAATTATTCTATCTAGACGCTGATTGCAGAGGAGGCGTAACATTATCGAGAGTCGGAAATGGGTCCACAAGCACAGGTGATTTCAATTAATTAAGACGTTACATATAATAATTGCAGTATATTAATTACATACCTAAGTTTAATTATATTTAATAATCTCTTCTCATATTTGAAGGGCTCATATAATTCAAACCAATTTCCTTTTTCTTTTTCTTTCCTTGTTTTTGCTTACCTAGATCACCTTGAGAGAACATATAATTCAAACTAATCTTTGTCGTAAACTATTTTTCTTAGTGTAGACTCTACTCCATTGTCCTAAACCTATGTTATAGCTTTCACAATTATTTTTCTAATTCATTATTTGTCTTTGGACCTTTTTATTGCAATAGTATGTTTGTTTGTTAAAGAGGTGGAATTCAAGGCCCGAAGAACAGGGATTTCAGGCTTGCAATTATATGAATCATCCTTTTATGTTTTTTGGGTTGGAGGAACAGTCATAGTTTCTTGCAATGATTGTAGTGATGTTGGCCCAAGGCTCATGGGTCTGTCCCATTAACTTCAACCTAAAGCTTCTATAATACCATACTTGTGGATCTATGCCCCATTAACATCAAGACCCAAGCTTCTACACTACCAATACCCAACTTGGCATGAAAGCCAAGCATCCTTGCGCTGCAATTCTCATCATATTCAGTCTAAACTTTCATATTCACTTGGATTTGAGAGTGTAGTACAATTTCAGGAGTTATCAGATTTGCCAAAAGATTACCAAAGCGATAGCCCCCTTATAGTCAAGTGCAACACGGCTTTGAGTTTGATATGAAGGATGATGGAGAGTATAACACAAAATAAGATAAGAAAGGGCATTGTTATTTTATGTTTGATGTGTGCAAAGATTAAAAATAAGATATGATGATTTTTGTCTTTATATCACGTTTGGTTTATGCAAGATTGGAAGTAGGGCAAAATTATTTTTTTTCATTGGTCAAAATTACCTCAAGCATACAGCTTTAATAAGTCGATTTTTAAATTTAAATTTGACATAATATCTAAAAAACCTCTAAAGTATTCATAAAAAATTCAATAATAATATATTTTTATCTTTTTCTTTTTCGTTATATTAAATCAAAAAGCCAATCAAAGAATGTTTTTTTTTTGTTTAAGTTCCAAATGCAATAACATCACCTTTAGCATAACTTTAGACCTTCCGATTGTCTAAGGTCATTTATCCTTTTTAGGTCTTTCCATGGTTAAAGTTTAAACTAATAATCAACAGTCGTATCTTGTTTGTTTTTGTTTTTATTTTTTTTTTCCAAGAAGAAAACTTTCAACTCTTCATTAAAAGTTAAAAGTAAACCCGCCATTAGGGGAGATGTTTATGGAAACTATTACGACTAGTATAAATTAATACTTTTCAAGGAGGTGGGAGATATTTTACTGCCCCCGTGGAAGATGTGAAGAGATGATTATAATGTAAAGGAAGTGAACGTCTTCCATTGAAGAGGACACTTTTTCTTGTTGATACCTGACCCTTGTGCAAGAAGAAAAAATTTAAAGTATCCACACCAAATTTCTAATCATAGGAAAGACAGGTCTTTATGTCCCTGCGACATTTGACTAAACAAGTAGTGGTTGTTAGATACCCATCAATCTCAAACGGTAAACATTTCTAGAACGAAGAAGAATGGAAAAAACCAAAGACCGAAAAATCAATGTTAATTAAGCATATATTCCAATCAGGTTTGGTATTAATTCAAGTACGCGTATTGCAATCAAACCCCTTAGAGAAGAAATACATTTGTTTTGTCTTTTTGGCTACAATTTTGAACTTTTTTTTTCCGACAAATTAATTTGATCCATTTTTGTTTCCTACCAATGCGATGGAGAATTAATGGTGGGGAGGGTATGTTGAAAACACCATGATATTTCAATGAAATGGCATGATTTTCTTTGTCATCATGGCCATTATCTGCCATCCTTTTTTTTTTTTTTTCACCACTAGCCCTAGTTCTTTCCCTTTCTTGCTTAAATTATACCATGTGAGAGGCAGTACGGTATAAGAGGTCGATATCTTTTTAGAACATGGGAAAAGATGGTTCATCGTTCAAAGTGTAAAGTTGGCGGCCTACTACTTTTTCTTGTGCACGATCCAATTCTTTAATTGCGTATCAACATTGTGTCTATTCGCGGGACCAATCCCTCTAGTTTTGCCTCGTACTAATTTTGTTTTGATTCGAGTGCCCCTCTAACACATTAACTACCCTTTGAAAATTGCAAAGGACATTTTTTCCTCTTGAAGGACGGATTCAGTTTCAATATTCAATTGTTCAATTTTGAATTACATTTGTTTGTTTCATGTGAAGTTTACACATATAGATTTCAGTTCCGTATCAAACATGTAAATGGTGGTATAATTAAGTAGCCATAACATCAGCAATTGATCACAAAACAGGAACTCGAAGCAAAGTATTCAACCAAAGGCCATTAGTAAGATGATGGGGACAGCCGGATGAACCATTTTCCCAGTGTCGGCATTGCAAACACAACATTTCAACAAAGGTAATCAAAGATCATTCAGACAAAAGATCCCAAAATGGACCCCTTTTTTCCCCTCTTTGAGAGGAAAAAGCAGTAGTTATTAGTGACGAAAAATGTATTAAACTGTTAAAATGATGTGTTGCTGTGGGCTATGAATTAGGGTTTTAAGAGAATCCGAGGTAAGTGAATAGTTGTATAATATTTCGTCCTCCTTATTTTTATTGGGTCAAGAATCCCTTATATGAAGCATATCCGAAGGACATTTTGGCTTATTGCAAGTTTGATGTGAGTGACATGATCAAACTGGTTCAGTCAACTACCGTCTGCCCCCCTCCTCGAGAAGGGGAAAAAAAAATCCCACCAAAAGGAATCGGAAAATAAATGAGGCAGTGATCTCCAGTTCATCCACTTTCTAGGCTGGTTTTCTGGCCTTATTTATTTCATTTTCTTTGGGGTAGTTTGCTATTTCTTGCTATGATTTCTACGATAAGGCATGAGCGTATTGTCAACCCCATGTGCGAGGCCATTTTTTGTTCGGTTCCCTACCCAAATTCCCATTGACTTCAACACTTTCCAAATTAACAAGGAGAGGAATATAACCCTGATGGGCTGATGGCTTAGACTTTTATCAAAATTTCTTGGTGAACAACTGCAAATAAAAATAATAAAAGTATGGCACATTGTTTGAATTTGGGCAATCTAAAGGAATAACTGTCCCATAAAGAAATCTTTAACTTTTGAAATTCAGAATTGGCTCCTTTTTTTAACTGCTGGTAATTGTTCTTAATCAGCTTAACACATGCATTGGATTCCTTATAAATTAATAGTAATTTCTAGGTTGAAAGAAAATGGCCTTTTTAATCTTTTTATAAAGTTTTTAAGAGAATTTGAAATCGAGATCCATTTTAAATAATGTTAAATGCATTTTCCTTATAATAAGTAATCCTTTTACTTAAATATTGAGATCCCAACTGGGAAATTTAGTTCTCCAATCATCCTAGCTCACATGTAAGTTAATCTCCGTATGCTCAATTGATCCAATATTGCCCATCTGCTTGGCTTATCCATTTCTGTACAAAGAGTGATCACACACTAGCACCAAATTTATTAGTATCACCGACTTCTCACAGACAAGAAACTCAATCACAATCACACAGCTCATTTCCTGATAATCAGACCTAAATCAAACTAAACTGCAAAATCAAACGAAGGAAAAAGGCTTACTATGGTCGCAGTGATGATGGGAAGCTGTCATCATGTCTTCACCCATATTTCTTTATCGTTGGTGTTAAATTTCGAATGGGAACATGTCGAGTTGCCCCAAAAGTCGCTATCAATGGTGCATTCTCTATTTCAAACTTTGACATGCACTTAGCTCTCCACTTCTCCACTTCTCTTTCCTTCTGTCTCTTTCGTGCCGCCCTGTTCTCACTATCTTCTTCTTCATTTCATTAACTATTGAATTTACTACAAATATTCTACAGAAAGGGAGACTTCATTACTCTTAAAGGAAGAAACAGATATGGCTTGTTGTCTTTGAGCTTTTTTATTATAAACTAATTAGAAGAAGAAGGATACCCTGGCAGGTTTCAGCCAAAGGAAAAAGATGGGTATCTCTCAGTTTCTGTTCTTTCTCATTCTTCTGCTGTTCACACTCTACCTTCCACTATCGGTTCATGGGAACACAGAGGTTAGAGCTCTAATGGAGCTGAAGGCTTCTTTGGACCCAACAAACATGGTCCTCGAGTCATGGAAAGGTGATGATGATCCTTGCAGCGGTTCTTTTGTGGGTGTGGCTTGTAATGAGCACCGTAAGGTGGCTAACATTTCGTTACAGGGGAAGGGTCTTTCTGGTAAAGTATCGCCTGCTGTTGCGGGACTCAAGTGTCTCTCTGGTTTGTACTTGCATTACAATTCTTTGTCTGGAGAGATACCTAAAGAGCTTTCAAATCTTCGAGAATTGACTGATCTTTATCTTAATGTTAATAATCTGTCTGGCAGCATTCCTCCTGAGATTGGTAACATGGCTGATTTACAAGGTTAGTTCAGTTTTTGGTTTCTGAATTTTCGTTTACTTTAGTTCTATATTCTTGTGGTTCTATATTATGCTTTGTATTGTTTAAGTGAGTGAGTTTCGGGAGGGACCTTTCATTTTTCTTTACTATGAAATCCCATTTTCGCTTTTCTGTGTAATTAGTTTTAGCAAAACTAGGCAATGTTTTTAACCATGTCTTTTCCGTTCTGAACTGAACAAAAGAGGGCAGAAGTCATGTCTCTAAGAATAAAAGAAAAACATTTTTAAGTTTGCTTGGTCAAGTTTGTAATTGTCTATGAACCCAAGCAAAACATCACGGCATCAATAGTACATCAGAGAGCCAAAAAAAACCTATTTTTCTGGTAGATCTCGACTCAGATCATGAAAGTTTGGCACTCATTTATTCTTTTTCTTCATATTCCATCCCTTTGCATAGCAGCTAATCGTTTTATATAGAGTTCAACTGTTCAAGCTATTCAATAACTTAGGTTATGGCTGAATGTAATAGCTAAAAAATATCTTCGTTATACGGTCTCCGAATTGGCTTTTCTTGGGCCCCTATACTTCACGTTCTACCATTCCGAATAACAGAAATCACATGTTCTATGATATTTTCTGCTGCCTACTACTTACCGTATCAGTCAGCTCAACAACGGAAGATGGTCACACCATGCCTTGCTAATATATGAATTAAATTGCTTTCCTTTCCATATTTATACGTAATGCAGCCCACAGCAAGCTATGGACCATGAGATTGAAAGATGTCGCTACCATTATACGATTTTTACTGAGTTGTTGGAATTTTAAAATAATGGAAATAGCTTTGAATCTTACTGTGATATTGAGCTTCAACACTCATCTTAACGAGAAAGTTGTTTGATTTGTAGTTCTACAGTTATGTTGCAACCAGCTGACAGGGAACTTACCAACGGAGATAGGGTCTTTGAAGAAATTAAGTGTTCTTGCTTTGCAATATAACAGATTAGATGGTAAAATTCCTGCCAGCTTAGGGAATTTGGGAATGTTAAGAAGACTTGACTTGAGCTTTAATGGCCTCTTCGGTACAATTCCTACAACATTAGCTGATATTCCACAATTGGAGATTCTAGATATCCGAAACAATACTCTATATGGAAGTGTCCCTTCAGGTAAGTCTGTTTCTCCTAAACTAATTTTCGACATTAATTATTGCTCTTATATGATTCTTCTTGTTCATGGTTAACTTAGACTGATTTGTTGTCTGCAATGAATCAAAAACAAGGTCTGAAGAGATTAAACGGAGGATTCCAAGGTGAGAACAACCCGGGTTTATGTGGCACAGGGTTTTCAACGTTGAGAGGTTGCACTTCTTTTGATGGTCTGAACATCAACCAGCTTGAACCTTTCCGATCACATCTAAATAGCACTGCTACAGGAGTTACCTCACAGACTTCAAATAGCCAGGGCGATTGCAACCACACTGATTGCTCAAATCCATCGAGATTCCCAAAGATACCTGTTATTGCAGGGATTATTACAGTCAGTTTCGTTTTCATAGTTGCTGGATTTCTTGCATTTGTTCACTATCGTAGGCAGAAACAAAAGATAGGAAATACATCTGATCCTTCTGACGGGCGCCTTAGCACTGACCAGGCTAAGGAATTTCACAGGAATGGAAGTGTTTCTCCACTTGTAACTCTCGAATATTCGTACGGATGGGACCCATTCGGTGATGGCTGGAAAGGAATTGGATTTTCCGAGGAGCATTTGAACAAGTTCAGGTTCAACCTAGAAGAAGTTGAGTCTGCAACTCAGTGCTTTTCCGAGATGAATTTATTGGGAAGGAGCAATTTCTCTTCTGTCTACAAAGGGATTCTAAGAGACGGTTCTCTTGTGGCCATCAGGAGTATAAACGTGACTAGCTGCAAGTCCGAGGAAGCAGAGTTTGTTAAGGGCTTGTACTTATTAACCTCCTTGCGACATGAAAACATTGTTAGGCTGCGAGGGTTTTGCTGCTCGAGGGGCAGAGGCGAATGTTTTCTCATTTACGACTTTGCTTCTAAGGGAAACCTATCTAAATATCTAGATATAGAAGGCAGAGGTGAACAAATTCTTGACTGGTCGACAAGGATTTCCGTCATCAATGGCATTGCAAAAGGTCAGTTTATCAGATCAGGTTTCCATCAAGGATCAAGAGTCCTTCAAATGTTTCTCTTTAACTAATATTCTTATATTTTGCTCAAACAGGTATGGAGTATTTGCACAGAAGTGAAGCAAACAAGCCGCCCATAGTCCACCGCAACATATCTGTCGAGAAAGTTTTCATTGACCAGCAATTCAACCCATTGATTGCGGACTCTGGCCTTCATAAGATTCTTGCTGACGACGTTGTCTACTCAACTCTGAAAGTGAGTGCAGCCATGGGTTACCTAGCGCCAGAGTACATTACCACTGGCCGTTTTACAGAGAAGACTGACATATTTGCATTTGGAGTGATTATTCTCCAAATCCTGTCTGGTAAACTTCAACTGACAAGCTCAATGCGGTTGGGAGCGGAATCAAGCAAGTTCGAAGATTTTATTGACACAAATCTCAGAGGCGAATTTTCTGAATCCATGGCAGCTAAGTTGGGGAAAATTGCACTTAATTGCACCCATGAACACCCTGACGATAGACCAAGCATGGAGACAATAATTAAGGAGCTAAATGATTGCAACGTCAGCTCTTGATGAGCCTTTTCCCCTAACTTGAAGAAGTGATGATGATGGGATCGGAGAAATTGCTGAAACTGCTTTTTGTTGGTTGTTATAGATCTTTTCACAGGGACTATGACGATTGAGGTGTGAAAAGATGGCAGTATAATGTAAAGTGGAGTTGCACAGGAAACTTTGGGAGGAGTTTCCCTCATCATTACTAGCAATAAAAAAGCCTTATGGAGACGTGGGGAGAAATAACTTTCTAGTCGTCCAATTTGGTGCGTACACTCTAATTCGTATCTCCATGAGCATTTACATTTGCAATCGCAATCGAGCCAGCAAAACAAGCCTCAAACTGCTAAACTGCTCCCATAGGCATAGCAACAAGCATTTGAAAAGGATTTTATGTTGTCTGGAGATGTGATCGTTCAACATTGTAATCCCTGCAAGCTCGTTTGAAGCTTGAATTCGCATTTTGGAAAATTACATATTAACTTCCCAAAAACAAATTGCTTCTTTGTTAGTAGAAACAAAGCTACGCTCGTCGTCTAGACGTATAATATACCATTTGTGGTCGCTTTCAACTTGGTTTCGTTACTAGTGTAAAGTTGTTTTTCTCTTCTGACACTCAACTTTCGTCAAGGAGCTGGAATTTCACTATTTGTTCTGCCAAAGGACTTCAAGAAACCATATTTTCTCTCTCTCACAAATTCTCAACTGCAAATAAACACCTTGGTAACAAACATCCCGATTATAACAAAATGAACGTAGGGCATCCGTGTTGCACCATCATCCATAGAGAGGCAGACGATTTTTAAGAAAATCATGAACATTGCGGATACAACATACGATGATTTCACATTTATTTCCTCACAGCAGGTATTATATAGTAACGGATAAACAATGGTAATCAACCGATTCCATAGTGTGGCAGTTCTTTCCTTTCTAGCTTGGATACCTATTCGCTCTCCAGCAAACAAGTTTTCTACTGGACTATGATGAACTGATTATGGAGTATCAATGTACCACGATTGGAACCAACACCAGCCAAGCTAGTCGACATACTGAATCCTCGAGGCATCTTTTTAAGGCCCTTGGAGAACATCATCCTTACATCTTTTTTTTCTTTAGTGAGAACAAAAAAATGTAAACAAGTTAGCAGTTATAAAAGAAAGTTCCAACAAGTTGTACTACTGCTTATAACCGTGTGAGCTGCCAAGCCAGGCCAACATCCAGAGGACTATCAATGCATGCAAGCAGTCTATGCAACGGCACTATGTTGTTGATGTTCTTGAAACCATTCTGTGGGCCACCAATCTGGTCTAATGGCCTCCACCTTCACATCCTCCTGTCCTTGTAGTGTCAATGAGCCAGAACCTTTGAAGGCTTCATCCAGCCGCAAGACACCCATTCCACAAAAGCCAAGTGCAGTGATCACAGTCCCTGCCTTCTTACTGGAGGCAGTGTTAATGACTTCCGAACCAGGGACAACTTTTCCCTCCACCTCTGAAATAACAGAAAGGTGTTAATTGTGTTGTGCCAAGATAATTAACTTTATCAAAGCCCAGTGGAGGGAGGCTACCTTTTCCATTTTCGTCAAGAAACTTTAAAGGAAGCAAGCGCTTGCGAATAACCCCCCTGTGGTGTGTACGAGCTATAAGTTCTTGCCCCACATAGCACCCTTTATCAAAGCTGATTGCATTTAGGCCTGTGAAATTGTATTCAAGTGGAATTGCCTCTCCTAAACAACATAACAAAAATGTCACAACAGAAAGACCAGACAAATAGATCTAAACTCTGAAAACAAAGGAGAAACATCTCATAATAAATTGAAGAAAAACGATAAGAAGAATAGCCAAGTTAAATATAAAGTTAGAAAATGCAAGAAATGTTCAAGAAACTTAAGTATACCATTAGCAACAAAGCAAACAGGCACCTTTTGGAATTTCAGTTGAGCCCTCTGCAACTCCCTTCTCTAATCTCCACAGAAGATAATTCTCTTCATCTGTTTCTTTATCAGACTCAACTAAAGGTGCTGCAACAGACAAGAGAATATGAAATTTTGCAGTTTAAGCAACCAGTAGATTGCTGACTTCTATAAAAACAATACATCTCAAATTGATTCTTATCTCGAAGCCAATGATTTATGTTAAAAATGTAAATAAGAATACATTCTTCAGAAGCAACAAAGGTTTGGTTAACTCACGTGTTGTACCAGATGGAAAGATCCCCCTAAAACCTAGACAACCCAATCTGGGATCCTTAAACCATTGCCATCCAACATCATTGGCATGTGAAGCTGATGTGCCAGAACCATCAACACCAATCCCCCAACCAATACAAGCAGCCTTTGGTTCTTCTACAGCCGGTGTCTTTCCAAACAGGTTCTCACCATACCTCTGCCAGCAAGAGAAGTCTTCTGCCACATTCTCAATTTCTACTTTAGACCTCAACCGGTATCTGCAACAGCAAATAAAGGAACAACCGTCAACAGAAATTTTAAAGTTTGCATTACTATAAAAGAGAAACACACATCACTAGCTGGTATAATAGGCAATGCCTTAAACTAGCTGGTATAGTAGAATGCCACAGAGACGCAAGAACATTTTCAGACTTACATATTCGACAAATCATTTTTAAAACAAAGGCAACACTACCAGAATTCATACTGATTGTGAATTTAACAAATAATAATACTCTGAGGAACTACAAAGCGATACGGACTGATAACTTATCTGCTTTAGACCTCTCAGCCAAAAAATGTAGCAGTGATTCAAGCAAGTTATCAAACAGAATATCTAAAGTCGCAAGCTCTCGGTTTCCTGCCTAAGGTTTCTCACTGCTTATTGATATTACTCTTCGCGCCATGGAGTTAGCCCTGTTGCACAGTTCTTGAGTGCAGCCCTGGAGGGTTTGGTTCTTCGACAGAGGGGTTCTTGGAGAGCTTCTGGTGGACTTTTTCTATTTTTTGAGAGGCTGAGTTATTGTTTTCTTCCTAATAATGATGGATTTTGAGCAAACTCTTATGTTTTTAATCTTTTGATATGCGTTTGTTGTCTTGACCCTTGTGCTTTTGATGCTACGATAGTATGTTGTAAGTAGCTGGGTCCTTTTGTCAAATGTACAGACTTTCTCAGCCTCACTGTCTCATGCATGCCATTAGAGTCTTCTTCATGTTAGAGACTTAAAGTGGAATTCAAGTGATGAGATTAATAAAAATTATCTTTCAAAAAAAAAAGGCATTATGCATGGCTGTTGAATGCCAACACTGAAATGCAGTCTATCCAGCAGAGGCTTATCAAAGCGACACCCAAAGTAGCTACTAGAATTTGCAAACACAAAAGAAAGCATTTTAAATAAAGCTAACAACAACAGAAAAATTTAACCTGATTTTAATCAAAGAATGAGAGATCCTAAGTAATTCAAATGCACAAGCTATACACAACAGAATATTTTTCTCCCAAAATCAATAAAATTCCCAGTTACGATTAAAAAGGTCCAATCTCTAAAACAATGTAAACTAAAAGTACCCACTTCTTAAAAGTCGCCAACAACTCATCCAAGATCGAGCCATCGACATCAGCCAGAATCTCCACCGACCCACCAGACACACGACCCGGACCCGACCCAGTCCTATCCAGCTTCTCGTCGGGGCGAGGCGGCCTATACAAGAACATATCATACAAAAACCTTCCTTGAGGCGTCAAAAGAGCTGCATACATAGGAGGAACTACGACAGAGGCCACGTTTGTCGTAGGAACGGGGGAGTTATCTTCACGCGGGGGTTCACCGAATCTCCGAACATCGTTTGTTAAAAGACCCTGAAGGAATTTGATTGTTTCGGGTCCCGAGAACCGGATTACGGACCGTGATTTTAAGTGAGAGCAGAGAGGACCGGCGTTTTGGAGGTGGTGAAGGGAACGATGGTGGATGAGAAGAGAGGGTACGAAACGGCGCATGTTGGTGTCGTTGCCGCGGGTGGAGATTTGGGTTGTTTTTGTGGGGTTTAAGGCTAGACGAATCAGGAAAGGGCGCTGTTTTGGGTGGATGGCATGGGTGGCGAGTTGGGCGGGTGACACGTGCGCTTCGGTCCAGCTTTGGGCTCGCGACACTGACACGTTGTTAGAAGGAAGACACACAGATGTTGGATAAAATTGTTGAACGAGATTGAAAATGTTTTAATTTTGGGATGAATGTGGGTTTGGAGTTGATCTTTAGATTGGGTCATCACCCGAAGCAAAATATGGCTTTTGGATCATTGGTGTGGCCCACCCAAAACTCATGACTCATTAGCATTAGGCACCATTGCCTTTGGAAACATCATTCACATTGCTCATTTGTTTCTCACTTGTATTCCATAGCTAGAGTGAATGAATCATGAAATATTGCTTTAACTTTCATCCTTCGAAACTATATTATTTTTTCACCTCGAATATATATATATATATATATATCTCATTAACCATAACTATAAAAATAATATTCATTTTTCTATTCCATTTTTTCTTTCAATTTTGTTTTTCATCAAAAATGCTGTGATTGAAGTAGATAGAGTATAACCAAAAAAAAAAGTGATCAAAGCATATACAAATTATTTTTCTAAGTTTAATAAAAAAAATTTCGATCATGTACAATGCAAAATACATATAAATATCACACAAACATAAGACCGATATTCGGTTACATGTTCAAACCAAATTGGTTAATTTTAATTTCCTCCAAATTTCATTTTCTTCTAAGTTACGTAATGTTAAAAATTCTATTATTGTAATCTAATATCAAAACAACCAAATTTTAATCTCATTTCCTTGAAAGAATAACAGTCCTTTCTCTTCTTTTATCGTTTTCTTCCCTTAAATAATAATTTTTTTAACATAATATATTAAAATTTTAAAACACATATTTAATAATTTTTTAAAAAAAATATATTTACTTTAAAATCAATTAATAATAAGTAAAGATACTTTTATTATATTTATGTATTTATAATATTTCTAATTTAACATATGTGAGAAAATCATTATATATATATATATATATATCATAACAAGACTTATTCATTTTATGTTATAAGATGTGGACTGGAGTTATAAACAAGCAAGAGAGATGGAGAGTATGGTAAGAGATTTGAACCAAATTTTTTAAAATATAAAAACATATGCATTTAATTTTTAACCAAATCGTAAGAGGTTAGGGTTGATGATATAACAAAACAAACTATAAAAATTACGTGATTATGTCAAGGCCTAATACTGAAATTAATTCTAATTTTAGGAAGTCCACAGTTTCGAGATAAAACAGCTATTGGATAATTCTTTAATTTTCAATAGATTCCATCTACAGAAAAATAATAATAATAATTTCAACAATTAGCATTTGATTAGTATAAGATTTGAAAATTTGAACAGACTTACCCTCCGCCGCAAAAAATGGATTAGGCCGATGCTTAAGCGGTCGAAGTCACAGAATTCATCATGACTGGGGCAAAGATTATTCCTGCAAGTTGTTGTCCTGATAAACTAAAGTAAATATATATTTAATTAAGTGAAATAAAAGCTTTACCTAATTTTGTTTTCATAGTGTTGGGGACTTTGGAGTTTGGATCACCACTTTACCTAATTTCTGATTTCTCATTTATGACTTTGAATTGAATGCAAATCCGTACCATTAAGTATTTCTCATTTACCTAATTTTTTAGTAATAAAAAATTATGTGGTGATTATCTGCATGAACATGACCAAGTAATTATCACCCGCACTAGCCTTTATTGCTTGCAATAAATAATTATCAGTGGCAATCAACTTCATTTAATTAGGTAAACCACTTGTTCGTTCCAAAAATTTGAACTCCAAGCTTAGTTTGTTGAGTATTTTTAAAATTAATTAAGATTTTTTATATTAAATACAGTAATAGACCATTAATACAATGAATTTTTATCATAGTAAAAAAATTATTTAATATGATAATTTTAAAAAAATTAAATTACTCATTGAAATACTCAAAAATGAATATTTATAGAATTTTGACAAAACTATCCTTTTGTTATTACAATAAAATTTTTATAAAATAATACTCGATAAATTAATAATCTCAATTAAATAATTTTTTTAGTTAGTATTAACTTAGAACTAACAAGATAAATTAATAATTTACTAAATTTATAAGATGATACATTTAAAAAAAAAAAACATAAGTCTTACTTGATATGTAAATTAATAATATTTTTATACATCAAAATTATATATATATATGCATGATTCGATTAAGATGTTTTGTAAAATATGATTTTAATGTTATTTGTTTCTCTTTGAAATTGATATCTTTTTAGATCTCATAATTTTTCTTAATACATTAATAAGTTCTACTGTAGTGTTCTCTCATAGCAAGAAAAAATTATGTAATATTATTATTACTTTGAATGCATATTTGTGCGAGATTAACTTCAATATAGAACTATTATCTTCAACTTCATTTTTATTGTCATTTCTTATAACATTCTCAATAATATACTAGTCAAGAGTAACAATAATTTGTAATTCAATAATTAAGTAATATTCATATAATCACAATGTACAACACTTAAATGTTTTGAAAAAAAATAAAAAACATCTTGATAAAATAGTTTTTATTAAATAATTTATAAATTATTAATTTATCAATTAAGTAATATATCGATTAATTAATTAATTTTTATGACCTAAAGAATATTAATTTATAGAAATTTTATTGTATTTGAATTATAAACTTTTAAATTAAAAATCTCAAATTTAAATACCATTGCACTTTTCTAATTTTGTTTTATATCTCATGTTATCTAAATCTAACATGAAACAAAAAAAAAAAAAACCAAATTGAAGTGAACCTAATCAAACATCAAATGATCATAAATCATTTTTTTGGAAGGAAGATAATGGCCAACATGAATATTTTAGCATATCGAAATTATCCCACTTTCTAACGTAGCATTATCAAAACAATCATCCCGGAATCAATTAAGCTTTGCTCTGCGTAATGGTTGACGTAAAATCTGAAAAGAGTCGAGACGAGAGGAGGGCGAAGGCTTCAGCCTCCAAGTTTCGTACGGTTTCTGTTTTCATACGGATGACGAAAGAACCTTTTTATGCATTTTGACTTTGGCGTAAGTCCGTGGATTGTTAATCAAAATCAAAATTGATGGGCACTGAAACAAAGAAAAGAAAGAAAGCGGAAGAAATTGAAAATTGGGAAAAGAGACAAGAAAATAATCATTGCTGAAAAAAGTACTTGTTGTTGTCAGTGATGATCTCAAACAGATATGAGAAAAGGAGAAGTTCTTTCTCTCTTTAATGTAAAATAATGACAAATTTCGTAATCTTAAGTACCTACTTCAAATTCTCCTGCAACAAACATGTGCCGCACACTCCTAGTACCGTATAAACTATTTTTCTTGAAAAATATATAAATTATAAAAGTTTAAATATAATTTATTTTCAAAATAAAACGAGAATTTTCAAGATCTTCCAAACATGTTATATATACTTTTTTTTATAGATTATATCATGCCATGTGTGCTAAAAAAATTAAAATGATCTAAATTAAGATAAATCAGTTTCAATAATTTTGTTTAAAATAATATTTTTTTTTGTAAATAATGATTTTAAAAACTTAAATGAAAACTAGGACTCGTACCCAACACATTGAACTGATCTCCTCTCAACTTAGCTTTCTCTTTGGGTGTTGATATGTCTACAAATTATTAATCAAACAAAATTTGGATTCTCCGTCCATTGAAATGATAAAATACTTTATTATTCATTCCTAATCTTCCACTCTTGTTAATAAATTTGTGATAAGCATGGAATTTAAAATTAATCAGCAATAGATAAAATTTCAACCAAGTATTAAATCAACACAAAACTTAGGTTCAAAATAAAATAAAATAAACATTGTCTTGTCATCCAAGATCAATTTAAATATTATATAATAGTAATTATGCGTGTGATTTAGTGCGTGTGCATATATATTAGATAACACGATGCAAAAGACTTTAAAAAATTTTATATTAACTTTCAATGTATACACACACGAAAGTCCATAGTTTCGATTAAAACCATCGGTGAAGTTCAGCAGGAAAAATATTCGATTATTTCAAACAGTTTGATTTCAAGAAAGACAGTTGCCTTTTGAAGGAGAAAAAGAAATAATTATGCTAATGTTTCAGAGGTAGGCAAAGACATGTTGAACTCCATATTCAGCTATTGACTTGGCAAAGCTTGTTCACGCAAGTCGTTCAAAGCTATATCCAACCAATGTCCATCGAAATGCGTTATTTATCATCCTTGGGACTTTGCCTTCATCAATTCATCACCTAATTTTTTTGGTTATTCTGGTGGAAACCGACTCCGTACAATTACCCAACAACATTCCTGTGAGCCGTTTATAACTTATTGTGAGTTGACAAAAAACCATGAATATGACCCAGTACTAATGGTCATATTAACATTTCTATTTATCTTATCTTTTAAAGCCATTTAATTAAGACTGACAAATTAAACAATCAAATAAAAATAATTATTATTATATGTGTTAATTTTTGAGCTTTATATGTATCAATAAGCGTCCAATGGTTTAGTGGACAAAACTTTATTTTATATTTATATTAAAGAGATGGTAAAGCTCTTTCTGTAACATCAATAGTAAAATCTAAATTTACAACTGTATTGATTTTTTTTTAAATGATTAAATACATAATTTTATTTCTATAAATTGATCATGTTAATTATAGTTTTATATTTTATCTTTTACTTTTACTTATAATAACTTTTTAAAAATAAAAAAATTAATTAAACAAAAATTAAAATAAATTTAGTAATAATAAGTAATTTAAACTTTGAAATAAACTCAACGGATCATACTTCTATTCAAATACAATGTGAAGTCTTTGTTTCTTCGTGTATCGATCATCATGGAGTAGCCAAGCATATTTTCCACGTCGGCAGTAGAATGAGTTACATTTTCCGACGTGGCACGCCAACCCGGCCAAAATTAAAATGTTTAATGTGCGTGGCTCTGAGTCAAAACGAAGAGGCGCCGAGGCAGCGGATTGGTACGGCCAGTCTTTCTGTATGTCACGGACAAAACATACGGGAACCCGTCGGCGTTTTGACTTTCGCCTTTGCCTTCTGGATGTTTCATCTGGACCGCACACATTCACAACATGCCTTCCCTGGCCCTGCCTCATTATTCAAATTTTCTGTTTACCAAAATTGCACTCCTTTTGACACTGATTTGACATTTAAACCTCTCACCTTCGACACTTTTGAAAATTAAATCATCAAGTTCGCAATTTTAATAAGTTCTATTTCCTCTTCTCATTAGAAAAAGGGTTTAGGGTAATAAAGTGAAAGTATATCAAGATATCATTATTAATTAGAATTGATCTAATCAGTAAATTACTTCGTATTACCAATAAGAAATTTTTGAATTCGAATTTTATTAATGATTCTTTTATTAATAGTAATTCTATAATTTATGAATATTTCTACATATGACATGTTGAAAAATTGTAAAAGGGAACAGTAGAGTTGACAATAAGGTAGAAAATCTTAGAATCACATGAATGCGTGTTAGTGGCACTGAAATCCACTCAACCAAAAAAAGATAGGAGTTGGGGAAAAAGATGAAAACACCATAATGGCTAACCATATATTCATCTACCTTGAATACTGAAAATGAGTCCATGATCATTGAACTCTAGTATATACAACTTTAGGGAAGTTTATCCTTCTCATTTACTTTCAATTAAAATTATCCTCTTCAAGAAGAACCCCACTTCCAGTATAGAGCATATCTTTATCTTGGCTTAACATAACAAATTCATAAAACATCATAAATTCATATCTAACTTCTCTTAACAATTACAATTTTTTTCCCTAGACTCAGGTCCAGTTAGTTCCCCCACCCCAACAAGTAGTACTAGTATTTATACAAGAGTTAATTATGATTTATGAGCTTTCTCTTACACCATGTTTAATGTATATACATATATACTTAATACCCAGTGTATTTTGTGATTCTTTATTTACACACTATGAATAAATTATATTCTCACAAGAAATTGGATTATTAATTTTGCTTAGTTAAATTACAAAAATATTAATAAGTGTGAACAAATAGACTATTTACTAATTGATAATACTTGATAATGTTATGATGTAAAATCAATAGTTTAATTCTTTTATAGGAATGGAAGTTATGTACATAGCGTTAATTGATAAAAAAGATATTAATAAGGTGTTAATTGAAAAAAATTAAAAAAAACATAAAAAGTGTCCATATAACTTATTCTATATTTATTGTGAAACCTAATTTACATAAAAAAGAAAAGAATTGGGTGCATGCATGTTTCTTTCGATTGTTTTGCGTGGCAGATGCGTTTGGAATAAAATAAAATATTCACACTATAACTTTGAGTCACATTGCCACGAAAATGCGGCAGCCATTATCTTCACACATGGAAGCAAAAGATGCGACGGACGCGGCCTTATTGCCTTTTCCTATTATGGGAAAGGAGGACACAAGTTACACAACGCTGGCCAGCTGCTACATTAACTACGAAATAGTGAAAGCTAGAAACCTAGTACAACATATATATATATATATATATATATCATTATTTCCTCACCAAATTAATTAAAAACAAAACATAGTTTAATATAAATAACATGTCATAACCCGCCACTAAAAATTTGGATAATGATGGTTGCATCATCAAAAAATTTAATAGACGGTATGCAAATTATAAAATTTGACCACTCCTCCTAATAATATCCTTGATGAATGAGTGTATAAAACATGATGTTCATATGAATTTCATGTATATGATCATTAAAATTTATAAGTGTGAACCTATAAGCACATTAATAAATCAAAAATAAAAGAAAATTCTTATGACACTCAATTGAGATCAATATGAATTGCATTTGCATGTACAATCTAAAAAGTGAATTAATTTAATTGAAAATGAAAAATGAGAGTGGAAGCATAATCCTAAAACTTTAATTATAGTAAAAATTTACAAGAGGAAAGTAAATTGATCCAACAATAATCCAGGTTAGCATTAGCTTAAACTTTGAATAATTCCCCTAATACTAATAGGTGCAGCTGCGCGTAGATGCTTCGATCCCGTTCAAGCAATTATCTTAATTAGCAGGTTACCGAACCGGTAATGGGAGTGCAATAATTAGGAATTATCCTAGGAAATTTCCGTGGACCACCTGGGCATTTGCAGAGAATTTATTAACGAAACTGACATTTGAGAGATTCCGTAAAACCAGATTGTTTCACATCAGTCCTGGAAATATCAGATCGATAGCAATCCATAGTAATCCTAATCCGCCACACGTAGGATTTCTGTCTAGGTACATTGTCAACGGTCCAACACGAATCAGTTTCCAGGACATCTTTTTGTCTCGAATAAAAACCCAACACCAACTGCTCTTCTCAGCTTGTCCACCAAGAAAAGCACAACTTGAAAACGCCCAGACTGAGAGAGAGAGAAACGAAAGAAAACTGACGGAAGAAATGAAGCTAGTTTGGTCTCCAGAGACAGCATCCAAGGCTTATATTGATACTGTTAAATCTGTAAGCGCTAAGCAACCTTTCTGAACCCTGATGCCTAATTCCTTTCATTTTCGGTTTTTCATTTGATTAATCGGTTCTCGTTCTTCTTGTTTTGTCAGCAGTGTGAACTTTATCATGAATCTGGTGTAGCAGAGCTTGTTTCAGCCATGGCTGCAGGCTGGAACGCGAGATTCATTGTGGAGACGTGGTCACAGGGCGGAGCTACCGCAACAAGCATCGGCCTGGCGGTTGCTAGCAGCCATACGAACGGAAGACACGTCTGTATAGTCCCTGATGAAAGATCAAGATTAGAATACGTCCAGGCCCTGGAGGAAGCCGGAATGTCGCCTGAAGTCATTGTTGGAGAACCTGAGGAGGTAATGAATGGATTAAATGGCATAGATTTCATGGTGGTGGATAGCCAGCGAAAGGACTTTCCCAGGGTCTTAAGGCTGGCAAAACTGAGTAACAGGGGGGCAGTTCTGGTATGCAAGAATGCTAATTCCAGAAGTGCTTCAAGTTTCAGATGGAGAAGTGTTATCGATGATGGATCACGCCGGCTCGTGCGTTCTGTGTTTCTTCCGGTGGGGAAAGGCTTGGATATTGCCCATGTAGCAACCAGTGGAGGAAATTCAGGTTCAGGCAAGGGTGAAAGCCGGTGGATCAAGCACGTTGATCGACAATCAGGGGAAGTACATGTCATACGAAAGTAGAATAATTTCCTATTACTCCTCTAGAAAAGGAGAATACAATTGTATGTACATTTCTTTTCAACTTTTTTGTTCTTGACTTTTGACTTGTACTTGTACAGAAATTTTGAACCTGAAAAATTATTTAGGAGAACATTCCAATCACCTGGTTGAATCAATTAATAGTTTCAACGGTATTTTTCACCATATTTTCTATTTTCTCATCCCATAATGATTTCTCGCCTGTAATCTGTACAGAGCAATGATTATGAATCTGGGGCGGCCAGCACCCATAGGACCGGTTCTTCTTCCTTTTGCCCTTTGTTTCTTTTGGTGGGTTTTGAAAGTGATATATGCTCGCTAAGAGTGTCTCTCTTGTGAGAATTCAAGAATCTGAACCCTGTTTCATCCATGAACCAGCCTGCGGCGAATATCCAAGAAATAAATAAGCATGCAGGTTCAGACCTTTTAAGTAATTGCAATTTCAGAGCCGCTTAAACAGAATTACTCCCGAAAACCCTATAGACCGTAACAATAAATCCTCCGTGTACGATTAGCTGTGACAAACATGAACACGTAACAAGATTTTGGTGCGTAACATCTTTAAGAATGATGTGCGTTAACAGCCTATAAATATAATGGATCAATGGTTATTTTACATCGGGAGAGAGTAGTATTTCTTCCCAGCCATGAAAACTTTAACAAGAAATATGGACAAAACACTCCTTTAAGCTCCCTTCCAGCTGTCTACTCCCTTGCTGATTTGATGATCTTCAGACGCTATAAACCTAATGAGTTATGACACCATAATTTAGTCCCAACTGTCCCGACTTCTTCTAAATGCCTTCTTGTCTGAAAGGGCCTTCTTGCTTTTAAGGCGTTTTTGCTCTCCAACTGCAGCCCTGTAAAAGCATGGAAACACATATTAATTGCAATCCAGAGCCAATAGCGAGGAATATCGTTGAAACAAAATTCAAATATTGCCTCCAAAACAACACGGAAACAAAACAGGTAAAGCAGCTGGCAGTGTCCACTTGTGAATGTTGGTGAACTCTTACATCTTTGCAATTTTCTTCTTTTGCTCTTCTGATGGGGGTGGTGGCACATAAGCAGCCGCATCAATGATTGCCTGTTTGGACAAGTAAAAAGGCCGAAAAAGATGATTAGGTCATCACCATATCCAGAAATCAAAAGATCAAACAAATAGCATAATCCAGCAATTGCAAACATATTATACCATAACAAACCAGATATGTTTGTAATTGCTTCTTTGATGGGTAACAACCAACTGCTAGGCACACTATAGCAGCAAAACATAATTCTTAGAGAGAGAGAGAGAGAGAGAGAGAGAGTATTTCAGCACCTGTAGTTTTGCCAGAGCATCATCAATGTTACCCCTGAACAAAATACAGCTCAAACGAATTACATTGGTAACACATTAGAAGAAACTTGAACAACAAAAAGAAACAGGGGATAGAAACAAACTTCTGTGTCCTAGTCTTCGTTGAAGAAATCACAATTTCACCATCCTTGTTTATCCGATTTTTTTCCTGTTCATAAATATAATAATTGAGGTCATAGAAAAATGAGAATTCCTAGACATAATTAGGCCTAGGGAGATCTAAACTGTAAGCTAATACGATTCTGGGGCAGCACTACATGTGGATTTAATGTAACTTTGGTTTAAACTCCCCAGTGGAAGACTCTAATTCATAGTAATAGGATCAGAGTCATATATCTCATATCAACAGAGCATTATGACTACTTAAACTAAAGCACTTCTGTCCATGTTGGTGCTAATTTTTAGTTCATTTTCATTTATTTCAAATATCAACAAAATATAAACTCAAGTTCAGAGGAGATGCCTAGAGACTCAAGTTTCCTTCTTTCCCATTTGAGCCCATGCAACATGGTTTTCTTTCTTCACTTTTATGGCCTCCACTCATATCTTATCACCCTTCTTCATTGGTACTTTCACAAGTTTGCAGTGTGAAATAACCAAAAATACCATTTAAGTTCCCTTATATAATCCTGAATTAGCTATGGATTTCAACTTTTTACTCTTATGTTGGTTTTGCTGTGATCTTGACAAAACAGCTTTAAAATAATACAAACTACAAGTTACATTGCTTGTTGAGACTAGTATAACTGCACTCAAAAGACAAGCACACCAATAGTAGAATTTATTAGGAGGAGCAGAAGGAGGAGAAGAAAGGCAGAGAACATCATAGTTTCATGCTTTTGCCAGTCTTGGCAAAACATTATTTGAAACATTCCCTATGTTCGACCGAGACACATTTTATAAGAGCTTTATTTTTGAGTTCTTAATGTGTGAGAAAGAAGTCAGTATAGAATCATGGTATTGAAATGTAATTCTAACAATGTAAAATCAATCTGTCAGATCCCTATAAAGACATATCATTCTTATTTTGATGGCAAATGTTTTCTAATATCATAACTTATTTAAAGATAAGCAAATAAAAGATGGCAGCGACAAACCAGTTGCATAATCCTCTCTCTGATCCTGTCACTCAGCCAATATGCGTTTTTTACATTGAAGCGCATGTCCACCTTGGTGTTAACTGTACATTCAGCAACAAAAATTATCTACAGGTCTTAGCAGCCAAGGTCTAGCGTCTACAATGAAATGGATTGTGAAACATGAAGAGGATACAATTACCTTTGTTTACATTTTGACCTCCAGGGCCACCACTTCTTGCAAAACTCACAGTAACATGATCTGCGAAGAGTTTATTAGTCTAAAGGAGAGGAAGAAGCATATAACTTCCGCATAATGCATCCTTAAATTGCCTTGCTAAACTGTGTATTCAGTTCAGAAAAAAAAAAAAGAAAAGAAAAAAGATAACAGCATTGTTGCAATAGTTTCATGCTTTATTTTCATTTACTTTTTAAGTTTCTATACAGGTTTCCATTGATTTATCTCTGTAGCTAAAAAAGAAAAAAACCCAAATGAGAGAAAAAAAATCTACCAAACAAAAAAAATTATTTCCTTTACTTCTCCTTGGTATTCGCAATAACCAGAAAAAAAGAGTGAAAACAGAAAGCATAATTACCCAGAGTGATTTGTGGGGTGGGCTCATTCCCGGCGGAGCTGGCTCGCTCTTCCGCTTCCTGCAGGAGCTGTTGCACTTGCGAGAGGCGAGCAGAGACTTTTCTCTCGGCACCGGCGTCGGACGCGGCGCAGCGAATCCGGCTGAAACTGATTCCTCGGCGGGGGGTCACTCGGATGGCCCCACAGGAACCGGGCAGAACCGCACGAGCCGAGGATGATAAGGAAATGGAAGATAGCGGTGAATGATGGAGGATTTCTTTGAGGATCATATTTGCGCCTGTCCTAATAACCGCCATATTAGATTCTGATAGAATTTTGTAACCCTAAATTTTAAAAGTTTTACAACTAGATTAGAGCTGTTGTTTTCAACTTTTGAATTTTAGCTTTTGGTGGTTAAAAAAACTTCTGCTATTCTTCTAGTTTGGGAAATTGCGACTTGGATTTTGGAGCATCCAGTGAAATCGGTGGCGTGGGTTCCTCCTTATTTCTGTGTTTCATGTGGCCTGCCATGCGGCACATCGCCTTTTGATCGGACTACGGATTGGCCAAGGCTGCCTTGACCATTTTCTCTTTAGCCAATAGTCGAATCATTGAGCAAGACTCACTAGTTCAATACTGTAATAAATCAAACAAAATCCTGTTGTACAGATGGGAGAACGGATTTTAACCACAACATTTGATAATTACTGAATAAAGACAGACCCCAAATTAACAACCCAGTTGTCAGGTTCTCGTTCCAATCATCAACATATAAATAACAATATGACATGCCTTGTTCAATACTCGGTGGTCTGTCCTCCATGCAGGTAAAACAAGGATCAAGAAAACATGATCCACCATTAAAATATTCATCACTAAGTGAACGAAAGCATAAGAAAGAAACCATGAAATCCGCAATCATCTCAAATTGCAAACTTTATATACTGAAAACTCGATATCATAATGTGTCATACTTAAAACTTAGAAGGGCATCATTTGCAGCAACTATATAAACCTCTCTGCATTAAGCACCTCAAAAGCAAAAGCCCCGCTATAACAGACCTGATAAAATATGCAACTGTAGAGCTGACAACTAAAGGGAAAAACAAATGCTCTAAACTAGAAAAGATGGGTATGACCAAGCATAGAATGCTGCATGAGAAAAGGCAATGCCCCCTTCACTGCAAGATCTACTCGGTGCCCTCCAACTTAGCCCCTTCGCTTCCCTTGTGAGTAAGAACTCTTATCTTTCGAAAATGTCGAACCTCTCATCCTCATAGACTGCTGGCTGCTTGAGGGCCCTGCCCTGTCTCTGGCATCCAGCATCACTCTCCCTGACTGCAGAGAACACTCATTAGAAGGAAGTGCCCATCCTCCCCGACCTGCCTGCCCATTCTGTCCACCGCGACCAGCCCCTGAGACAAAAAATTGCAGCAGCAAATATGATTTGATGTTATAAGGTGTCAAAAGCCATAGGAAGGAGTTACCCTCTTCCTGCCCCATATTACCCTAAAACATCCACTATTGACATATATTCTGAAAGAGTTGAACTGGTTTTATGCAAAAGCTTGTACCAAAAAAATACTCTTAACAAAGAGTGTGGCTCGGACCAATTGCACAGATAAATAGAGGAAGCACAGCCTTGCTCCTCCCTATAACAATTGATGCAAAATGTACCATGCAAAGAAAGAAGCATATCTAAAGTAAATAGTAAGAAAATCTTACCTATGCTATCATGGCCAATAAAATTCCCAGACAAGCCAGGCAAATGCTTTCTAGCATTTCCATTCCAAGCTTCTTCAAAACCAGTAAGATCATCTGGAAAATTCACCAACTCAAAACATTCATTTTAATTGCCGTGGACCTGTTAATCTTCCTAAACCAACAAGTATATTGTAGTACAAAATGCACTGTTGTATGTAACATGTGTATACCTTCATTCAAATTGTGCAAGGTTTGCACTGTATCCACCCTACCATCCGATTTCAGCTTTCTTGTGACTGAGTGACCCTACAACAAAAGTTCTACTCATAAATACACCCTACACTCACCCTCTAATCAAAGGTCAAAATTTATATTGAACAAGAGAAACAAGATTTTAAAGCTACCTTTTCATGAAGTGCCCTAGAAACCCTGTGGGTTGCTTGCCCTGTGGTTGTATCAGCTTCCTTGCTTTCTTCAAAGGTGACCTATTCCACAATTGAGGGATGTAAGAGGCAGAACAAACTTGGGCTTATTAATGAACACATCTTTAACATCAGAACTACTTACCCCATCACTTCCAGTCCTCCTTGTTTTGGATGAAGTATAGTAAGCTCCATTAGCACCACCATAAGTGACAGTGGAGCTCTGAAACGCAAAGCTACGAGTTTGAGGCTGTTGCTGTTGTCTATCATACAAACTATTGTAACCATTCATATATTGCAAATGCCTGCTCCTTCTCTCAGACTGTCCAGCTTCATCATCTGGAACCTCAACATAAGGTTCATCATTCGACCTACCATGCTTTCTTGGATTTTCTCTCTTCTCTTTATCTGCTTCTTCTTTTTCATCATCAGAATTTAGTTCTTGGATAATTGGACCTATTGATCTGTTTGGCTCCGGAGGCTGATGCTCAATAAACCCATTTGGATGCATATCAGGGAATGGACTTTGGCCGGGGCCAAAGAAGCCTGATTCAAACATGCCTCCAAAGGGGCGTGTGAAGAAAGGGTCATCAAAAGGGTTCCTTCCTCCAAAGAAATTGGAGAGTAAACTTCTAGGACCACCAAAGCCTCTAAAATCCCCAAAACCACCAAATGGGTCACCCAAATCAAAAAAAGCATCCCTTCCACCTCTGCCTCCCTGCATTTTCTGATACCCTCTAAACTCTGAAAAGAAAAACCCCTAAATTATCAATTTTCAGCACAACAGAAAAACCCAAAAAAAAAAAAATTCAATTACTTATATATATATATATATATATATAAATAAATCTAAATGTTTACATAATTTTGTCGAGCGATTATACAACAAAGAAAGCAACACAAGTAATTACACTCCAAGTCAATTATTTTATATTTTATTTAAATAGAAAAGTATATAAAAAAGCGATCGTATCACACTTCAGAAGCAAAGATCGATCAAAATCCTAAAACCAAAAATTAGGAAAAACATTTCACTTAAAACAACAACCAAAGACAATGAATTCTTAAAAAATAAAAAAAGAAAAATTCTATTTTATTTTAAAAAGGAAGAATTTTGTAGAAACAATTATGAAAATAAACTAATCAGTGATTGGATAGAACGTGATCATCGTAACATGTATGCTTATATTCAATGGAAATTACACCCTAAAAATGGAGAGCGGAGGACAGTACCTTGGAAAAAGAGAGGGGATTGTAGCAAATTGGCGAGGATCGAAACCCTAATTGCTCCGATAATTGATCGAAATGTGTTTTGGGGGTCTTTTCAGGTGTATCGTGTTTTACTCCAATTTCGGGTTAAAAAGGGCAAAAAGATAAGAGATGAGAAACCGCCTAATTTGCAATGAAGCGAATGGAAGGTTCTAGTACGTGCGGGAGTTCTCCGTAATATAATATTAACGCCTCAATTCGCACGTGTAAAACTACCAATAAATTTAAGTACAGTATAATCTTATTTTTAATTCCGTATACTACTAGTTAACTTTTTTATTTCATTAAATAATTCCACTTAACTCAGCCAAAATGTTTTTAAGTTGTAGCACACTTTGAAGTTTTTTACTATAATTTATGTAGAATCAAATTGTGCAATAGTTTATGAGGCAATAAAGAGAATTATAAATTACTGATATTTCCTTACGATAAAAATATAATAAATAATCATTGATATTCCACGTTGTTAACTTTACTTATTAATTATTATCACTACTAATTTTCACCATTTTTTGGTTTTTTCAAGTTCATTTAACAAGAATATTTCCGAGTAATTTAGTATGTTCAACACTAGAAGAATTAGAAGCAACCAAACTCACTGACCATATAATCTCAAATTACAGGCAACCAGGTTGTCCTGTTGGATAAAAAAATAAATTTTTTTTTTCAAATTTTCTATCATTACAATCAAGAATACAAGCTCAAGTGGAAAGGTTACATGGCACGAGGGAAATGCAATGACAATGTTGGGCTTACATCAGGAAGGGCAGGTCTCAAGCAATTTTTTGAGACAATGTCATCAACTGACAAAGATACAACATGTACATATGATGCAAACCCAGTTCTCATGAGTGGTTTCAAGCTTGTTGTGCTAAACCTTTAGTTAATGCTGCTGGGGTGGCTCCCAGTCAGGCCTTGTCGGATATTCCAAACCCTGAAGGGATGGCATCCGTCTTAAATCCTCCTCAGAATACGCTGGGATGAACCAGAACTTCTTCTCTGTTCCAAACACCTGAATTTTCAGAAAAGCAAAAATGTGATATCATGATTAACACTGAAATCTAAATGTGCGGGGATGCATAAATTAATGTCATACATTACGATATTGAAGTCACTTGAGGGGAAGTTTTCAAAGATGTACTATTATAGAAAATTTAAGGGTTTACATGATATAAGTCCTTGAATTTGCTTCCAGCAGGGTCTTTTAACTAGACTCCATGACAGCAATGATGAGACATGCATTTTGCAGCATGGAAATGTGTAACATCATTCCCAGAACAAAAAATGTATTATGGTAGTAAAATTTAATCTATGCTTAATGTTTATAAAATAGACAATTGCCTCAAAGACACCCTGATGTTGATGGAAACATAGAACCACACTGGATAAGTATTAGAGCCAAAGGGAGGGGTTTGGGAAGAAAGAAAAAAGAGGCAACCTGTTCAAAGTTTTTCTTCCAACCAAGGTCATAACGCCACTTAGGAGTCGTTTTCTTCTCATATGCCTGGAAGTAAAATTGCGCAAAGCAAAACTGTGACCTTTACTAATTATATGGGCAACAAAAGGAAAGAGTAAGTGTGAAAAAAGTTACCTCAATAGTGGTGGTATTGGCTCCCACCAGTGTTATGTGCATCATCAGAAAGCCCAAAATACTCAGTGCAAATGCAATGTTTAAAACTGAAAGATTTGAATGAGAATAGGTTAAAATAAAGACAACAAATTAGACGAAAAAACTTAAGCAAATAGAAATTTACCAAAAGTGATAAAAGTAGCCGCAAGTGTTCCTGCTGTTTCAGCTATCTCGCCATCATTAAAAAATTCAATAAAAACCCGTAATAATGATAAACTGCCAAGTGCTGCCCC
The DNA here is from genome assembly GCA_036013995.1 of Theobroma grandiflorum. Classification (NCBI taxonomy): domain Eukaryota; kingdom Viridiplantae; phylum Streptophyta; class Magnoliopsida; order Malvales; family Malvaceae; genus Theobroma; species Theobroma grandiflorum. Next base: position 3,614,414 of record CP142131.1, on the reverse strand, counting down.
CAGAAATGTGTAAAACTGCATCAAAATTATGCAAAACAAAATACAATTCATATCTTTTTCCTTTCTATAAATGCCAGTTAGTCATGTGTCAAACAGTGATATATACTTGCATAAGAATCTATTTAATAGGATAATCATTAACATAAGAATAAATAAAGCAAGAGAAACAACCAATAGACAATCAGCAGTAGGAGGAAAAGAAGTGTTTGAGAATGCAAATTTTATTTTATTTTTTTTGAGAATGAGAACGTGCAAAATTTTAAGAGCTAGAAATGGAGCATACCATTCACTACGATGACCGGTCGATACAAGCTCAAGTGCACATGCTATCCGACCAAAAATATTCAAATCCCAAAAATATCTAAGTTCTATAAATATATCTACCACTGTTTCTCATTACACTCTCCAATCATAGCATTTATAAATTATGAGTATGGGGGACAATGCAAGGATTCAATTGCTCAATATAAGGATCATATGGATTTCAAAGGCCACCAAAGAAGACAACTTCATCATTCTGAGATTCACATGTAAATTGATGAACTATGGACAATGTCCGCACACAACAGTCAGATATGAGCATTCACTCTGATGGCAACTTTCCTACTCTGGCCTGGTAAAACTGATTAAAGAAGTAGAGTGATATCATCTTCTTTTCGAAATAAAAAATATTGATGTTATGAGCAACAAATTAGGGGATCATGAGCCACAAAGATCCAATCACTGGGCAACGGTACAGTCGAGAACAATCAAATTTTGGCTTCTAGTTTTTTGGTTTGTAAGTTAGTAGGATGCTAGAAGAATAATCTATTATGCATCTAACAACATGAAGAGAAGACCGTACTTGGTGCATCATAAGTTCAACCACTCTATTTTACTTTCTTTTTTCCCCCTTCCCCATATCCTGTTGTGGCTTGTTCAACATATTGACAGTCACCATAACTTCCTAGATTACATGTTGATTGACCGCACCAGGTCAAGATGGTTTTCAGCTCTACTACTAAAGCAAGGAAATTTTAGGCATTAGAATTTGGCAATAACTACATTACAATTTTTTGACTAATCAACAACCCAGGTAATAATGAAAAATGTATTAAATCGTCCACTTCCAAGGCCTTAACAGTGAATGCATCAGCCTAAGTAAGCATCAAATAAATGACAGCTGCATGAGATGTGTAATGGAGACATTAAGGTTCACATACCAAGAAAAGAAGGAAAAACTTGTAGTTCATTGCCCCGACACAGTTGACAACCCAAACGCAGTGATGGTCCATTTTTAATATACACCTCTTACCTGAAATCAATTAATAAACCAGGGTTCTTTCACTAAAGATGGCATCACAGCAAAGTTACCACAAAAGAATTCATCTAGAAAACTCACAAACAGAGCAGTGATGGGTGCGAGGTGGTTTAAATTGGTTGCACTTGCGGCAGAAACGTATGTCTTGGTTTGGAGAATCACCAGGCACAGCTGACTGATTTGAACCTAATTCTGGACTTCCATAACTAAAACTCACCAAAGGATCAACTTCACCTTTCTCCTCATCCCTCGGAGGCTTCCAATTTGGTGGAACACCCCCAGGATCGGTTAGAACAACAGCGAAGTAACTCCAAATTACCATCACCAGCTAAAAAACCAGGTAAATAACATTCAAAATGCAGCAATGCCATCTAACAAAACTAATTACGAATGCAAACAAGGAAAAGAAACCATAAATACTGCCATCCTAGGACAACCAATTCCAAGTTTTCTCTCTTTTTCCCTTTTAAGTTCAGGAAAACCTAAACCTCATAAAGTCACATAATACACTCTTACATCTTCATTGCAAACAGAAACAACAAAAATTCACAAGGATTAAGTTCTCATATCTCATTTATCATCACAAAAGAAACCTGCATTTCATCAACAATCAAAACTAAAGCTAAAACTAAAATCCTTTGCCCTTTTAAGTCCAGCAAAACCCACAAGGGCAAAATTCAACTGCATTGAAGCATTGAACCTCATAAATCATAAAACCACTTATATGCACTCTCTTTTATCATGAATACGACACTTCATCACCATATAAAGAAAGAAACAGCTAACCTAAAATCTTTGTTCCGCGCAGGACCACTACCGACACAAATAAGCCATCAAAAAAGAGACAAAAGAGAGCAAAAGAAGAAAAGGGTATACCAGAAAATGAAACAAGAAGATGACTACAACAGCGGAAAGCGTATCAAAGCCTCCAAGAAGGAGACTTGGGCCATAATGAGCAACGACCACAGCATAGTAAGTGACCCCAACGATCCCAAGAACGAAAACAATCATAATTGAACCCAGGGCACGTAGTGCCGTACAGAATTTGAACACGTTCCATGCCATATTAATTTTGAGTTTGGAGAACAAAGAAGAAATTTTTGGGCAAAACAATAACAGTAGTTAAGAGAATAATTTGGAATTCCGATTGGAGGTGGAGTTCCGTTCCCGGAGTTTGGGTCAATAATTAATATAATGAGATTGAAATCTCTGATGTTAGATTTGGATTGGGAGTCAGCCTTTCTAGTTTTTAGCCAGTAAGGTAAGGGTTGCATAAATATTGGATAAGAAAATGAATTTTGTAATCTTTTCCCAACACGTTTTTTTTCTGAAGGCCAGTGGCAAAATGATTTTGGAGGTGATGGGCCGAGATTTATTTCTAACAGGGACGGGACCGGGAGCAGTGAATAAGGATTGGAGGGGCTTGGCTCGGATATCAAGGATCTCGGTTTCAGTTTCTTACTGGGCCTAGCGAGCCATTTTCAGTGAATAGGAAAGCAACTCGTGGATTCAAACCAGGCCTTCTTAAACAATTGGACAAAAATTAAATACCCCCTTCCCTTCGGACCACTACTAAGATTTTTTTGGTATTTATTTTTATTTTTAAAGTGAAAGGGTAAATTGACAGGTGTGTTTAAAGGTTAAAGTTTAGCGTCAACATTTGACATATTCCCCAAAATAAAATAAAATAAAAAATTACTCTACCAATTTTGTCTAAATAAATTGCTCAATATTTAAGGATTAAACATAACAAGTTGGTAATACTCATAGCTCAAATTATTAAATAAGAAAGAGGGACCAACAAACACGATAGCCAGTTACCCATCAAGACTTTTTTAGCCATTTAATCGAATTTGTCTAATTAAGAAATTAGGGAGAATGCCGTGCGAAACAATATTTCCGCCTATTCTAAATTTATTTTTCCATAAATGATAAAACTAAAAGTATTTTTTGTGTTCGTCGTTGATTTTGTGAGCACCAAGAATTTACAATTTAATTTCCAAAAAGGCTAACCACATTTTTCTTGGGAAAAACACGTACATGTATAAAAGGTCCAACCCTTCTACAACGAAAACAGTATATTTATTTATTAATTGTTTGCTTTCATTGAAACTTTCTCTTTTCTTATTCTCCTAGTACTCGGAGAGAGTGTTTAATCATGTCTTAATTTAACAACCCAATTCTTTTTTGACCCTTGATTGTCATGACTATCGTGGTTGCTTATTCTACATATTATATGCATTGTCCTTGGTGTTTCTCTTGATCCTCTTAGATGATAGATACCCGTTATTACTCCATTGCTATAATTCAGCCTCATGATATAGATTACTATTTCTATTGGAATATTTGGATCAATATACAAAAGCAGGTTAATTTGGTTAACTGATAAAACTCTTCGATATAGTTCTTTAGTTATTTAAGATTTGTATTCAAAATATATAGTATTCGTTAGAGCTGGAATGATATAAAAAGGAGTAACCAAGATTTGAAAAAAAAAGACTAGTACATCATTTCACAGTTCACACCCATGTACTCAAATACCAAAAACGGACTAAAAGGCCGACGAAGCCAGCAAAAAGGAGTCCCCAATCCATGCAGAGGAAGACAAACGTCGGCCACGTACACGTGATCCCATACAAAAGACATTTACGGAGGACACATCACCCAAGTCAGCGCTCCAAACTTTGGTGGCAGCTCTGTTGTCAGCCTAGCTAGCCAGGCAGCCAAGGACCACTCTCTCTATCTGAACTCCCATTGCCCTATTTATTATCCTCACATGCACGCCTGATCAGGTCCATTGGGGGGGGGGGGGGGGGGGGGGTGGCGTGGGGGGCATCTGTTGGTGGATATTCTAGGGCCACCTAAGGGAGAGACAATTAAATGCTAGTAGTTGAGGATTTGAGAAAATGAAGATAAGGGAATTTAAGAGGGTGTTAAATGTGACAACTTCCCACGTAGATTGCAATAAATGTTTGAGGTTGATGCACCGGAGTCGACTGTTTTATATTTTTTTTCGATAAATTTGAAAAGATTACATATTTCTCTTCCTGTTTGCCTACATAATTTTTGCGATGTCGGTCCCATCCGGAAGTCTCCCTTTACCTTCAACTACTCCCAAGTGTTTTTTCTTTTTCACTGTTTCTTTCCCAGAAGTCAAGGTAGAATGCATTTAATGAAAGGAACTATGAAAGATGCTTTCCGTATGAAGTTGGCACTAGATGAACAGTCTGTAGTCTTGTTCAAGATCTCCAGAATAATTGTAAATTGATCATGATATTCTTTCTTTGGTTTCCCTCACAGATGAGTTTCCACCATGATGATCAAGGCGATTGAATAACATGAGAAACAAAAACTTAAAGGTAGCATTTTCATCAAATCAATACTTAAAAGAGACATACATGTCTAGTATGCACATATACATACATCCATACATAATGCAAGATAAAGTTAAATTTTTTTTTTTTTTAAATAGAAGGCATTGAAGATCAACCAATTAATTAGTTGGTGCGTGGCAAACCAGGCAAAAGTACCAAAACATGAATGCAGAAGTACTGACTGGCAGAGGTGTAGGGAGGGGTCTAGCAGGGGCCCTTGCCCTCAAATTTTATAATTTTATAATTTTTTTTAATTTTTAAACGTTATTTTTATTTTTTAAAAATTTTTATAATTTTATCTCTATAAATATTAAATTTTTTATTTTCATCTCAAATATGAAATTTTAACTTCAGCACTATTAATTAGTGTACGCAAGAATCAAACACACCAGCATTCTATTTGAATCATTTGCATTCAAATTCACCCTCCTTTGATATCTTGATTGTAAATGAACCCCCTTGAAGACAGTTTTAACTTTTAATACACAACAAATTTCATTTTAATCCCCAAGAGTACTTCCTAGAGCCAAAGAGCCATCTCTTTTTTGTTGAGGTAAAAAACTCAAAAGTGAAGAACTTTAATTAATTAAATCTGGTAGCAAGTATCTTATCCCAATCTGCACCCACTCCAACTACTTGAGTTGAGTTTAACCACCTGGTGCCAACTCTTGTTATATAAATACAGCCATTGATAGTCTTTCTATTTCTACAAAAACTGTTACGACCTAAATTGGAAAGCCTCTATTTTAAGGTCTCATGAAGAAATTGGAATGGACCAGCGGAGCCTGACCAACCAATTCTGTTTGAAGGTTAAGTAGAGTAAATAACCAATACAACTATTGAATATGGAAATTTTAGGTAGACGCCACACTGCACCGCTCTCCAAGAAAAGCCCCTAAAACTGAAATTGGCTTTTGCCCATCGGCCTGTTGCCCTGCGTGTTCGAGAGGGCAAATCCTGTTGCATGCTTTCGTTGACGGCATTTTTGATAATGACCATGACCATGGATGGCATGGGCCTCTTGGGACCATGACTCATGACTTGGTTTTTAGAATGGTACCATCCTTTCTTCTCTTCCCTTCCTATTTTCGTTTCTTAAAATAGTTGTAGTAACCTAAATCTTTGCCAGTAAATAAAGACAAAAAAAAATTGTTTGATATTTAGGTTTCATAAGGACAAATATTGCTGTTGTTGAGTTCAAAAAACACTATAGCTGTAGTAACTAGTAACTTATTAGCCAAACGTCTTTACTCTCTGTAAATAACAATGACTGCACATTGTTGCTACATGTTAAAATATCTGATTCCCTTTAGACCTTAAAAAAAAAACCTTAATTTTTTATCATTATACTTTCAAAAAAATAAAAAAAGTAACACAAGTCTATCCACAACCCATGACAATCCTCTACAATGAGAGAAATTTAATTAATGGATAATCTTTCTGCATGTCCTTGTAATCAGGCCTCAACAATAAGGACAAAACCATTAATAAAAAGAATACCAAAGAGAAAATGGTTTAATTTAGACAAGAATAAAGTGGGTTTGATTTTGAGTATGAAAGGATTGGTGCGCCATTATTTTCACTTGCTGCATCATTACAAGTAAAAGTTTGGCCAATTTGCCTTTTTCAAAGGGGCAAGACAAACTGTTGCCATCATGGGCAATTAATCTTTGACATTATAATTTAGACGACTCGGTTTGTTGGAAACAAAACCCAAGCAGCCTCATTGGGGAAAAATTAAAGAATTTGCCAATTTTAAATTGATAGGGATACAGGATTATAGCATTTTGAGATTGTGATGAAAACTAAACTTTACCTAAACTACTATAGAAGTTTTATCCTTTTTTAAAAGAGTATGCTAATAAAGGAATATAAAACGGAAAAATAGACAACGTAGGGGGACTTCAATTCCTACCTATCTGTCTATTCCTTCGGTACCCAAAAAGAGAGAGAGAGACGGAATTGGAATTTCTAACCTTATTCTTTTAACCAAGGGAAATAGTCGCCAGCTCAAATCTTAATTATTAATTATTAGCTTTCAAATTTTAAAGAATTCATCTGTTTTCAATTATTTTATCGCGATAGTAATCAAAATAGATCTAATAATTGAGCATAGTCGGTAATAAATCAATAAATTATATATATTAGATATATTTATATATATCCGGTCTAAAAAATTATAGCTCTCATATAAAAATTCAATGCATTTATCACATTGAAGTCAAATTTTCTCCCATTCTTTCTCGCCCGTCATCCTTTGATTCTTTTCATCAAGCGATATTAAATTAGTTGAGCAAATTCCATTGGAATCTTTTAACTTAAATTTGTACTTGGAACTTAAATTTAAACCCGGTAATAATAAATGCCTTTCATTATTTGTTGCGGGTGATCTTAGCTAACAGTGCCATAAATGAATGCAGCAAGATTCTCAACTATTGATCATGAGATTGGACTCTTGGCCTGCACATCCATATGGTTCCCCTTCAATTTTTTGATCATTATCTTTTAATTCATGGTCTCTCCTATCTTACTGAAGCCTTTCCTAAATCCATAATAAATGTTTAATCAGATTGAAAGTGATAGTATATCTAACTCGGGGAGAATCCCACATCATAAAAAAAGATGTCTATATTGGTTAGGGTTTATATTAAACCATTGAATACCTTAATTATTGCAGAATTTGCAATTTTACTGTGATATTTAATGAAAGGTACAACTAGGGTATTTGATTAAAAGAGCTTTTGAATCCAATAGAGGGGATAGGGATGCCTTTTGCTGAGTCTTTATTCTTTTCCCATGGTGGTCTCTGACGTGGCTCAAGGGCCAAGAGAAGAGTTGTGTAAAGGTAGGGATAGTCACGCACGGAAATCTAACTCTAAAACAATGCACTGTCCATTTCTTTGGGTCTTTGACCGCGCATGGTAATATCCCCTTCACACGTTGTAGAAGGGAAAAAAAGGGTTTTCATTGACCGAAAATGTTTTTCATTCTGCAAACCTCTGATTCACAACCATGATTACAACACGGCGAAATATCAAACCCAATAGAAAATGAAAGAAAACGATGAAACAGGGTGAAAAAAAAAAGAAAAAAGAAAAAGAAAAGGCCTACGTATTTGGATTGTGTGGTCTCATGTCAGTAAAAACCAAATAAAAGAGACCAAAATAGGAGATAACCAAAAAAGCATGGCTCCTTCCTCCTCTTCTTCTTGTTCTCCTTCTTCCTCCAAATCTCCTCCTCCTCCTATCCCTCACCAGTCTCCTTTTTTCACCCCTGTAAGTTCCTTTGCAATTCTGTTTTCCCTGTTTGTTTCGCGAGAAACATAATGATACCAAAGTAACAAAATGAAAGGAATAAATAATTACTTTTTAATTGGAGTTTTTCTTTTTTGAAGCTTTGGCTGATGAAAAAGTTTGTTTCTTTTGCTTTTTCCTTGCTTCGTTTTACAGATTCAAGAATGTGAAAGAGAGGAACAAGAAGATGCTACCCCGTGTGTAAGCACGGACAAAGGGATGACGCCAAAGCACCTCGCAACACCCCTCCCTAACGAAAACCTTGGAAAAGCCTACGCCAGGAAACGTCAAGAATCTGGGGAAAATGGTGGCGAAGATGGTTCGGTTTCTTGCAACAAGTGCAGGCCACACTCTAGGGAGAAGATCTCCGTGGTTCCTTTGGACAACAATGGAGTTAACAAGCACTCATATTCCATGGCAAGTCCTAATGGGATTTTCAAGTCCATTTTCCATTCTTTAACAAGGAAGAGTCCAAAATCTACTAATATGTCTACAGCCAGAGAAGAGCAGTGGAAAATTGCTGTTGCTGAACTGTCACACAAGCTTATTCAAGCTACAAGAAAGAGAGATGAAGCATTGCTGGAAGCTTCAAGGTTGAAATATTCCATGGCTGAGCTTGAGAAGAAGCTTAACAAGCTTGAAGTGTACTGTCATAATCTGAAGTCTGGTCTGGATGAATGTAACAGCAACTCTCCTTACAGAATTGGTAAAGGTCATGATATTCATCAAGTGAAGAATCAAGATGGAGTTATTGGAGCTAATGAACAAGTGATTCAACAATTTTTGGTTTCTGTCTCTGAGGCTAGATCTTCAATCAGGCTTTTAAGTAGATCACTCACCATGCAATTAAGGCACATGGGTAGCAAAGTTTGTGAGAGAATATCTGTCCTTTTACAGCCTTATGATATGAAGATTTCTTACTCGAAGAACCCCAAAACCCTCCTTCTTTACCTTGAAGCTTTGTTGAATAAGGCTTTCTTTGAAGATTTTGAAACAATTGGGTTTCAAAAGAATGCAGTGAACCAAATATTGAACCCTAGTGATCGTTGTGAAGCCAATTACGGGTCATTCAATGATTTACAAGGTTTAACATGGGAGGAGGTTCTGAATAAGGGGACCAGGCATTTCAGTGAGGAGTTTAGCAAGTTTTGTGACAGGAAAATGAGTGAAATTGTGGCTATGTTGGGTTGGAACAGAGCCTGGCCTGAGCCATTGTTGCAAGCCTTTTTCGGTGCGTCAAAGAGTGTGTGGTTGTTGCACCTTTTGGCCAACTCGGTGCACCCTGGCTTGCCCATCTTCAGGGTGGATAAGGGGGTGAGGTTTGATTCAGTTTACATGGAGGATATGGGTGGAGAAAGAGCCAGAAAATTGATTCCAAGCGTGGTTCGGATCATGATCACGCCAGGGTTCTATGTCTATGGCAATGTGGTCAAGTGCAAGGTTATTTGCCGGTACTACAACAATATGGACAGTAGCTTAATTGATAAGGGTTTGACCCCATCTCCCTAGTGTTTAAACTTAATCGGGTTGAGTTCAAAGTTGAAATCTCTTTTGATTACTTCGCACTTTGTAATATTTTAGTGTTAGTTTATATGTGATAAATGGGTGTTCAAGAGTATTTTTTGAGTTTTTGGGGCAGGGATATATATATATATATATATATATATATATTATTTTTTCCCCGGCACAGGTAAGGGCTAGGGGTTCTTGGATTAAAGTAAAGAATTGGCATTTTCTTGTTTTCTTTGTTTTATCTATTTTGAACATCTTTTACCATTTTTCTCCAAGAATTTTTTAGTGGGACTTGGCTATGTGGATAGAATTATCTCAAGAAGACATGAAAGGGAAAGAAGAAAAGTCTGAAAACCAATGTCACATGTGGATTGGCTGCTTATCTTGTGAATGATTTTTGGATCTTCTACTGTTGGTTCGCTATTATATGAGCAATTTCTTGTCAAATTCCCTTCTCCCCATGGGATATGGGTACCGCCAAGTTCCAGCCTTGTGCTCAACAAAAATTTTTTACCTCATATACCATTTAATTTACTCGTAATTTTCTCGGGATTTAAGGTGTTGTTCAAGATATTTTCCAATCCCCAAAATGAAAAAGCAAAAGAATTGATTATCAACTATTTATTTAAAGGTAGTGGTTTCTTTCTGGGGGCGAAAAAGCCCACCAAAAAGAACAGGGTGAAGGATAGGACAAAGAGTTGAGGACCACTCCCCATTTGACGAGCATTGTCTCTATCGATGCAGTGCAAGGGACCAAGAGTTTTGAGCATATTTCCTCATTTTACTTTTTGGCTGTGGCTTGGGTTCTGTCCGTACTCCCCATCAGTTTTGCGTTTATAATATGCATGAGAAGTGTTAGTGAGTCTTAAATAGATTAATGTGAATGCCTTTGCCTGCTCAAAAGTGTTAGTTTTTTTGAGCCTACTGTTGCAAGGTTTTGACATCTAAGTTTTTAAATAGTGGTAACATAAGGATTTAGCCTAGCATAGAGAAGTTGCATGAGTAGATAGAGCTTTAGAGATTCCCCTTGTTCATTTTGCTCTTTGTCTTTCACTCCTTTTTCTTATCTTAGCTACAAATTAAGATTGGGACCATACTCAAGAAATAGGAGCTCCCAAAAAAAGGGAACGAGAGAAAAAGTCAAATTCAACGTTAAAACTTGTAAACATAATGAGAATATGGATAATAAATATTGAATTTATATTTGATGTATTAATAGTGTATAGTTTTTAGACATTATCAGGATATCAAATAATGTCACTTCATTACAGATAAATTTAAATTTTTTTTTAAAAAATATTACTATTTCATAAAAAAAATAAAAATAAAATTTTTCTTTCTCTATAACTCCCTCTCACCCAATCTCTTATTCTTCTTCACCTATTCTTCCTCCCTTAACAACAAGAAGTCCAAAACCCTAAATTTTTAATTTTGATACTTAAAAATAATAGTTATTTCACTTTTTTTCTTAATCTATTTTTTCTTTTCTAATATTTATAATCTCCTATCTAATTAATAAAGGAGAATTTAATTTGAACTCGAGTCTAAACTTGACACCATGATTTTAACATTTATGGTCTCTTAATTTTGATTTTTGAAAATAATGATTTAACTTTGGTTGTTGCTTTTTAGTTTAATTGATTGATATGTCTTGCTGCCTTGTAATTATTGTGAGAATAAAAATTAGATGGTTGGGCTTGTATTTTTGTTCAGTCAGTGTGTTTCCCTTGACCAGGGCTCAGTAGATTTTATTTATTGATTAGGATATGAAGATTTTTTTTAGAATCAAAAAGCACAGACAAAAACCATTCAATGCATTTTTATTTTGAAAGGCTAAGCATTCAATGAAACCTTACCAGCATTTTCACCATGGAGAGTGCTGCCATTACACAAGCAGCAAAACGCCCTCTCAGAACCCAGACTTTCCGAACCCATGTCCATTGAGTCATGCTAAGACTTTCCTAAGCTTTTTTACCCTTAAAAGTTACACAATTTTACCAAATTTGTTCATAATGAAAAAATAAAAAGAAGAGAAGAAGATGATACAGTTGGAGAGAGTAAAAGAAGAAGAGAACAAGGAAAACATTGAGAGGGAGTTGGAGAGATAAAAAAATTTATTATTTATGTTTTTTTTTTAAATTATTAATATTTATTTTTATTTTATATGTATTTTTTAAAAAAATTAATTTTATTTTTTAAAATTTTAAAAAAATTTTAATTTTATCTTATTAATGAGGTGATATATTTTGATGACTTGACAATGTATAAAAACTACACAGTATTAGTACATCAAATATAAACCCATAAATATTTATTTCTTTGAGTTTCTCTTAATTGATTCTTTTACTTCTTTTTTTAATATTTTTATTTCTTGTAAAATAAAAATATTAACTAAACGAAAACTTTAATTTTTCTTTTGTTTTGGACGTTGGCTCTTGAGACCTTTATATGTCAAAATGCTTACGGTAGGAAATGGGCTTCCGCTCCAACGAGGACCTTTTTCGGGGGGGGCTTTAGCCAGCTAAAAATGTGGGCCCATTTAGGGAAGAACATTTTGAGAAGTGGCCCATTAAAAGGACATATAAAAAATTTTACTAATTTTGAAGTTAAACCCAAAAAAAAAAAAAGGCTGACATTTATTTAACCTTAGTTTTTTTAATCCAGATTCGGTGCCTCCAACTTTATTAGTATAATTATGTATTTAGCCTTTCATAAGTCGCCCTTATACTACTTGCATGAACCGTATCAATTAAACAATAGAATGAATAAATTAATTAACTTTTTTTGAAAATTTTCTCCTTTGGATTATATCTCTGTGTATAATGCATTCCCCGCAAAGTCAGATATGCCCCAACGATTTTTACTTGGACAAACATTGTTCATCGCCCGACCCAAAACAAATTAGAAACCAACAAAACTTCTTATACAAATCATTCCCATAAAGTTTGAAGAAAAATGCTAAAATATAATATGGCATTTGATTAAATGACGTGAGATTTTAGTCGTATAAAATTGGAAGTTTCTATGACAGTTGTAAATTGAAACTTGTTATTGACCAAAACAAAATAAAAAGGTTAAAGCAAAATGAAACACGCATTTTAATCAGAGTAGAAGCCTCTTTTCTTTATATACATAAAATAAGAAAACAACAATAGATCATTTCCAAAGGGGAGAATATCGTAAAACCGAAGAAATCATGAAATTTCCGAACGAGGAAATACAATTACGATCCTCTTCATTTCGTTAATAATGAAATTGATGGAAAGCAAGGTTATAGACGTAATTTTACCCCACGTCGACCACGGTCCGTGACCTTTCCCAGGTCCGAGACGGAAACGGGATGTTCTTTGTGCCGTTTCAACATTTGTCTACTGTCAACACGTCACAGGAAATTGAAAATTACATAAAAGAAAAAAGAAAGAAAATATTTCTTAACAATAATTTCCCTTTCTCCCTTTTTTATTTTTTTTTTCTGAATAATTAACTTCTAATTGAAGAAAGAAAAAGAAAGGGAAAATAACAGCTCCATTTCCTTCCTTCTCTCTTTTTCCCTTTCTTTCTGCTTTGATTGCTCCACGATCTCTATCTCTCCGGTTCTCCTTTTTACTGGATCGGTTAATCGGAGATTTTGAAAGACGATGTCGTATTCAGATTCCGACTCTTCCTCTGGCGCCGGCGACTACAAGAATTTCAGGCAAATCAGCCGTGAAAGTAACTATTCTCTTCTCTCTTTCTCTCTTTGCTTTAAGTTTCTTGTTCAATCTGGATTAAATTTAATTAATATTTCTCAAATCATTTTGATAATAATCTATCTCGTTTGATAATCGTTAGTAATTTTTTGAAGTTAATCGTGAAATTCGACTGAATTTATTCGTGATTAAGTTGTCAGTTAAGTTGATAATATTCTCAACGACTATTTCAGCAACTAACATTTTCAGCCTCGACTGAAGTTTATGCTTTTTAGGAAGTCTCTGCTTTTGATAAGAAATTTTTTTCAAAAGGAAGAAGGGAGAAAACGATAAATGTGATCTTTCCATAACTAATCTGCATGACTGATTGTATTTTTTACATTTTTAATTTTGATGCACAAAACACAACTGAAAATTTTTATTTTGATGCACAAAACACGACTGAAAAAATGCAAATGACCTCGATATTCAACAATGCTAACTGAAAACCAAAATCAGTGCTATGACTGTGTTCTGCATTATTTGCATCTTCCTTATTGTCGATTAGAACTATTGTAAGAATGACATTTCTGATGACTAGAAGAGAAACTTTTTGTATGAGCTATAGTTGATTATACTGTATAGGACTCTCTTGTTTGCTTTCTGCTATGAAATTATCCATAATAGGTATGAGAAATATGAAGAAAAAGAAGAAGCTAAAAACAGTTACGAATTGTGCTTATTGTGAAAGTTTAGGGATCTTTTGACTAGTGTAATTAAGGTGTGCAAGGTGCTGGACAGTAAGAGCGTGTCACTGCCCTTAGGCGAGTTGGTTTTAGTAAGGCACACAAGTTTTATACCTAGGGCTTCATCTAGTGTTTACTATACCTTTTTTTTTTTTTGGTTATTTATTAAAACCAAGGTTATCTTCTTATATGGAGTTTGGTTTTATTTTTTATCAATATTTTGATGTATCTATCTGGCATGATCTTATTGCTGACTGATTTTGGGTGGTTGAACTGATTTAATGATATATATTGAATGTATTAGGATTATTATATGAAATGCTTCGTTCAGCGAAAACGAGGGACTCAAAATCAACTTGGAAGGTATGGTGATCATGTTGTGATTTTATTTTTTGTTATCTATTGGCTGGCTTCTGTTCTGTCTGTACTGTTTATCAGTTGCTTGAAATTCTGTTCTTATTTCTCATGTTGTTCAATCTTCTAAGTAGGTGCTCATCATGGACAAAGTTACGGTTAAGATAATGTCTTACTCTTGTAAGATGGCCGACATCACATCAGAAGGAGTTTCTTGTAAGCTGAGCTTCATATTTTACCTTTTATTTTGTCTACTGTTGCATAAAAATTGATCTAACAGGGTAGAGAATGAAATAATGAATAAGCTGCACTAGAGTCATCATCATCTTAAATTTTGAAGGATCTTTCTTTTTTTCTTTTCTGTAAGTTTAGTGATTCTGGTTTTGTTCTGCAGTGGTAGAAGACATATACAGACGTAGGCAGCCATTGCCATCAATGGATGCTATATACTTTATTCAACCAACCAAAGAGAAGTAATATATCTTCCCTTTAATGAGTTTCACTTATTAAGTTACTCTTTAGCTGTGGAGGTATTTTCCCTTTTGGGCTGGCATTTTGTGTGGGGATTGCATTGTATTCTTTTTTTTTTTTTTAATCTTTTGTTGAGCTTATTTTGTATTTACAGGAGCATAAAAAATCATCCTCTTTTCAACAGTTGCAGACACCATGTTGAGCATTTTCTCTTGTTATGTATACATTTATAACTTGTCTACCTATTTCTTAGATGACCTCAAGTCATACTTCCAAAATCAGAAATTAACCTCATTGAAGCCTTATTTTATTCTACTTTTTACTTAAATTCCCATTTAGTGTAGATGTATGCATTAATATATGTTTTTTGCACAAGATGTAGTTCTGTTAATCAGTTTCAAAAGAATCATTTATGTGATATGTATATGCTATAATGTCAGATAATCCTATTTCTCTTGTGGTTTTTTCTCTCACCCTTTATATCTTCACTTATTTACTTTTGCAGTGTTGTTATGTTCTTGTCAGACATGTCTGGAAGGACACCGTTATATAAGAAGTATGTGAAAGACTTTTACTTAGTATGTGTGTGGTTATATCTTCTGAGGTCAGAGTATATTACAGCTTCTGATATGTATATGTTTTTATTTGGTATGTGGAAGGGCATTTGTTTACTTCAGTTCACCTATTTCAAGAGAATTGGTGGCTTATATAAAGAAGGATTCAAGTGTCTTGCCTCGCATAGGTGCATTGAGTGAGGTTAGTTTGCTTGCTATGGTGCTTGTTTATTATTTGACTTGTGGTGAATTTATTTGTAGATTGGCTATTGTGCTTGAAGCAATCTGCATCCTACAAATTACTCACAATGTTTTCTCTTTTTCTTTTCTATCTGTCTTTTTTTTTTTTTGATTATTGAATTTTCAGTGGGTGCTGATTTTTTTTTTTGTGTTGGCATATGCAGATGAACTTGGAATACTTTGCGATAGACAGCCAGGTATATGATTTCATATAACCATTCATGTTTCCTATCTTGGGAAGAAGATTTGAGTTTTAAGCTAGGTTTCTCATGGCATATGATCAAGCTTATATGTTTCTTTATCTCTATCTAGTTTGAGCTTATATGACAAACTTTGTCTGATTAGTTGTTTTTTCCAATTGATGGTAATGGCTTATCAGCACTGTTATTATGTTCACTTTGATTTTTATCACCACAGGGTTTCATCACTGATAATGGGAAGGCTCTAGAGGACCTTTTCGGTGATGAGGAAAACACTAGCAAAGGTGATGTGTGTTTGAATGTGATGGCCACCCGCGTTGCTACGGTTTTTGCTTCATTAAGGGTATATGCCACGGTTTTTGAATCTTGATTCTTTAATGTATTGAAAAGTCTCTGAGATGTGTTTATTTGTCAGGAGTTTCCTTTGGTGCGCTACCGGGCTGCCAAGTCTCTTGATCCAATGACCATGACTACATTCCGTGATCTAATTCCCACCAAGCTTGCAGCTGGAATCTGGAATTGTCTTATGAAATATAAATCAATTCCTAACTTCCCTCAGAAGGAAACATGCGAGTTGCTCATTCTCGATAGATCTATAGATCAGGTTTGCATGTTAATGTTGGTTGTAAGCTAATGAAATGTGCATTGCATACTTGTCCAATTTGCTTACAATAAGTGGATAATTTACATATCTAGATTGCTCCTGTCATACATGAGTGGACTTATGATGCCATGTGCCATGATTTACTGAATATGGAGGGGAATAAATATGTGCATGAGGTATGTGCCGTCATTAGATTATGTGTGTTCTTTTGAATTCACTGCAAATTTTTTTTTTTGTATATTAAGCAAATATACTGTATAGGTTCCAAGCAAAACAGGAGGCCCTCCTGAGAAAAAGGAGGTTCTTTTGGAGGAGCATGATCCAATATGGTTGGAGCTTCGCCATGCACATATAGCAGATGTAAGTATGGTGCTTTTATACCTTGTATACACAGAAGTAATTCTATGTTGCTCTGACTCTTCATTTCCCTTACCCATGTTGGACTAATATCAGACATGTCAAATTGGACATGGATATGAGGTCTGGACTGCCAAATATAAGGAAAAAATTCAACAAATTGAATGCATCTTTGTCAGACCCATACCCATGTCCAGTACTCCTGAACCTGAGCAAAATAGCAGTTAGTATTGAATGCTAATTGACCATTGGGTGTATTCTTAGGCTAGTGAGCGGTTGCATGATAAGATGACCAATTTCGTATCAAAGAATAAAGCTGCACAACTTCAACATGGTTCAAGGTTGGTGTAAATGTTGTTTTTACTTTACTTTATTCATGATATGCATGAAAGTTCTAGGGAATATACGGTCTTCTCACCTGGCACCTTCTGATTGTTTCATCAATGTTGTAAAAATGAAAAAGTTATTCATCATTTGATCCATTTTGTTGAAAATTGTTTCAACTGATTTTGAAACTCTATCATATGGTTCTGTGATTCATTATTTAATTATGGAATTGCCAAGTAGTTATTGATACTGAAATGCAACTGCTGAAAGATTGAGTGAAATATTTTACATATGATGAAGCTATATATGTTGTGCCTAGTGAATGTATTTGGATAGCTATGTCAACATCCCTTCTCTCACCTTAAAATTCAACATATTTATAGAGATGGCGGTGAACTTTCAACAAGGGAGTTGCAAAAAATGGTTCAAGCATTGCCACAATACAGTGAGCAAATTGACAAGCTCTCCCTTCACGTAGAGGTTAGCTTCTTGTCTGTGTGAAAGCATGAAATTATTTGCCTCAGATTTCCACCCTCAACCCCCTGTTGCAAAGAGAAGAAGCTATCTATTTTTGTTATTCTTCTCTATGGTACCAGCCTTTTTTATTCCTTTGAATGATCAGATTCTTTGCCATACTTTCATTTAATTTCTAGATACTACTTTTTGATACTTATGTTTAGCTTTGTAGCACCATTATTACTATTATATTATATTTCCTCAGTCTGATATCTAATTTTCATTAAATCATAATAAGTGAAGCAAACATTTTAAATGTTTGGATGATTCATGGGAATCTTCAATTTTTTTTTTGGTTCAAGCTCTGCATGTTTTACCAGACTGATACTATCTCTTTCTGTTGACATGATTAGACACTAAACTTATAATTTACCTTCTTTTCATGTCCAAAGCAACCAATATTTGCCTAAATAAGATGGAGGTTACTGTTTCAATCTTCATGTGTTAACTAACCAATTTCAGATGTATGAACTATGATATTTGATAACTGAAAGAAATATACCTGATTATCAAAGATATATTATAGGCTCCATTATTTCATTCAGATTTGGTTTTATAATTGCAGATTGCTGGAAAAATCAACAGAATGATCAGGGATCAAGGGCTTCGAGAGCTTGGGCAACTGGAGCAAGACCTTGCTTTTGGTGATGTAGGAATGAAGGATGTAATTAAATTTTTGACTACAAATGAGGTAACAAATTTCACTAGTATAAATGTATATATTCTACTTTGTCAATGTTTCTAAAAACTATAAATACCACTTTTTGCAGGAAGCATCTCGTGAAAATAAGTTGCGCTTGTTAATGATTCTTGCGGCCATTTACCCTGAGAAGTTTGAGGGCGAGAAGGGTCTTAATTTGATGAAGGTTGCTGCATTTTATCTCATTTTTTCCTTTCTGTTTCATCCCCTCCCTTCCTACTTCTCCAGGAGTACAACACTGTTCTTTTCCTTTGGGGATTTGAGTTCAAGCAGATTTCTAATTATGTTTCTCCAAACTGATGCTTTGATTTCTTTCAGTTAGCAAAATTACCACCTGATGATATGAATGCTGTGAATAATATGAGATTGCTTGCGCCATCATCAGATGCCAAAAAAAGTTCAGCAGGGGCTTTTTCTTTGAAGTTTGATATTCATAAGGTAAATATTTTTCTAGTTCAAAACTGCTTATGATAGTTGATCTGGTGTTGCTATTTGCTAATAAACATGGGTTCTTTTTCTTCTTTCTCTGCTCCTTTGCTCATGAATCTGCCAGAAGAAGCGTGCAGCTAGGAAAGATCGTAGTAGTGGTGAGCAAGAAACCTGGCAATTATCACGCTTTTACCCTATGATAGAGGTATGTTTAGACTTAGGTTCGTTCTTTAGGGACCATTTCATTTTATATTGATGACTGGCATAATATCTGCCCTTTAGAATAACTTAGATGTTATATCTTGTTTTGAACAATTAATGATGTACTATTAATTGATATTTTTGGGGAAGTTCATGTTTTGGAGGCATTGGTGCGAAAACTATCATTTTTTATGTATGCTGGTTTTTGTTTATGAGAATGATCGAACCTTCTTTTTGTATTTAGTTTTATACCAAGTCCATCCAAAATATTACATAACAACTAATGGTACATCTCAACTCAACTCAATTAAGTCCTGATTCCAAGTTTTTTTATTTTAAGAGGTCTATTATTTTTCATGTATTGCCAAATCTTTAAGCAGTTTTCTTATCTCCTTCTTGGGCCATTAGAGATTTGACTAAATTCTCCGTTTAGTTGTAAGTTACTAAGTTACTGCCTTAGGATTTTAAAAATTTCTCAGCTTCAACTTAAGAGAATGAGATCTTTGAGTCACTCTTTGTTGATGGCATCTGTTTTTTAACACACAAATCATTGAGCTGATTTTGAAGTGATTCAGTTTTGCATTAGCTTATAGTTTGTATTACTTTGTTAAGGAGAAAGTTTGAGTTTTCAATTAAATATATGTGACAAAAGGCAATTATAAGCCAGGTAGCTGTGCCATAATCTTTTTCTTAGTCCTGTATTGTTTTTAAATATGACCACGATGTTGGACACTTGAGAAAATACAACAGTACTACATGGAATTTCAAACCGATTTAATATTGTTTTTTTTTTTTTTCTTATTCTTCAACTTTTTGGGTCTTATAGGGAGTAAAATGAAGCATAGGATTCACTCTTATTGTGAGAAGGATTTTATGTTAATTCATTGGTAATAGCTAAGCTTCACTGAGTGATTATTATTGCAATTGTCTTGTTGTATAGTTACTCCTGCATCTTGCAACAACTTATTCAAGAGGTGAAAAGATAGTGTTGCAACTTTGCATCTATCATTATAAGAGTTCCTGGCAGAATGGATTTGCTAAAACATGTGAATTGTTTTCCATTTTAGGAGCTTGTTGAAAAACTTGGCAAAGGAGAACTATCAAAGGATGATTATCCTTGCATGAATGATCCTAGTCCGACTTTCCATGGCACATCTCAAGCTGCATCTATACATGAAGCTCCAGTTGCTCATTCCATGAGATCGAGGAGGACACCAACGTGGGCTCGGCCTCGGGGCTCAGATGATGGGTATTCAAGGTCCTGACCAAATACCTAGCAATAACCTTTATATTCATTCTCCTCGTGTGCTGTATCAATCAACCGTGATGTATGACTGTTGTAATCCATCAATTCCATTGTTAGAACTGGCATGCATTATCCTAGTGCTTTGTTATCCTTTATGCTATTTCAATTTTAATGTTTGCTTTCCCACTTTATCTTAGTGATTCGGTACTAAGACATGCGTCCAGTGATTCTAAGAAGATGGGCAAACGCATTTTTGTGTTTATTGTAGGCGGAGCTACAAGATCTGAGGTATGAAAATTTTATGATCTCTGTCTCCAAGAGCATGAGTTTATGATGGCTGCCATTTCTGATACTTTGATCTCCCGAAATGTTCTTCATGTACAGCTAAGAGTGTGTCACAAGCTTAGTGGAAAGTTGAACAGGGAAGTTGTGTTAGGCTCAACAAGTCTAGATGATCCTCCACAGTTTATCACGGTATTAATTTTTCCAACGCCTATGATTATCTCATTTCAACTTTGCAGAATTCTTGGAAAGCTAACTGGGTATTGTCATGATCTGCAGAAACTGAAGCTGCTGACAGCACATGAACTCTCCTTGGATGATCTGCAGATATAAACCTGGTGGGGTAGGAAGCTCCATCCTGATTTGTAAACATAGATATGTCATTTTATTAATTCCCATTTTTTAACATTCAATGGAAAATGTCTGCCTCTTGATTGTAGTGGCTACGCCCTTTTGTGATCAGCGTCACAATTTTTACCTGGCTTTTCTTTCTGGTTGTGTATTGTAACTGATGTGCCAGAAGCCACCAAAATTCACGTGTATAATTTTAGTGTAATTGATAGGGGAACAACTCACTGGGTTCTGAAATTTAAATGTAGTAAAAGCCTTAACTTAATTTATTATGAAAGCCACCTCTGATGAGAAAAGATCTCTGATACAGCTAAGGTTCACCCTTGAACAAATCTTTGGTACAACCAATGATTGTTAAAAGTTTAAACAGTTACGGGAAGCCAATGCCTTGCACGTCATCCAAAATACATGGGTTAGGTGGATATAGGTGTGGAATTTAATTCTAATCTAAACCAATGTCACCATTGGGATTGTCAGAGTCCTTCCAGGACGACCGTTCCGGCGGAGTGCAAAACCTAGAACCTAATTTCGCAGATGTTAATTAACGGTGTAGCCGTTTCGTCATTTGACTGAGCTGGCTCTCTGCTTTTCTCTTCTTAGTTTCACCCACTAGCCTCTTGATGTATGCAATGTATCCATCAACATCGAATTTCCTTTTGCATCCAGCATAGTTCATATACCGTATTTTCCCAAAAACAGGTCGCTCTCGCCATCCCTGAAGATCCATATGAAAATTAGGCTGGCATGAGAAATATTTTTATTCATAATCAATTTCTCTTCTTCCAAACAAAGAAACCATGCTTTTCTATTTCCTATATCTGTTCATTTTCCAGATCTACATTAAAGCCCTTTTAACTGTATTGGTTTGATATTTCCGAACCAAATGAAATATTGTCCAAAGGACCAAAGCCACCTTTACCTATGATAATAATACTCTAATCAACTATAGGACACATAACTAAAACCATAAAGACAAACCTGGTCATGCACGCCACAAATTGACCACATGCAACCGACATAACCATTTGGATCTCTCCCATCTATTTCATACTGCAATAAAGAGTTTCATGTCAATAAAGAAGATGGCACTTTTGTGCTAATATCTTGCAGCAAAATATAGCATTTTACTTGATTTACCTTGTCATTCAGGTATATGCATATTTCAATGGCCTCTTTAGGTCCCCTTGTCCACTCAAGAATCTTTTTAGCCCAGTACATACTGCTCATGATTTTGAAGTTCTCAACAAGGGGATTATCATTAACAATAAAACTTAAAGAATATGAGCTACATAAATCAAGCAATGCTCACTTTAGTCATACTGAGAAACCCAGGAAAAACATAAAGGCACATGTAAGTCTAAAAGAGTGGCTGTTGATTCCTATAAATAACAATGAATGCATTAAAGATGTTTAATTTTCAGGATATGCTGCATGTTTACTCCTCTAATCTGCTTCCCTCAAAATTTATCCTGCCAATTGACTGATTTTGTAGTGCCATCCGGTTTTATCTTATTATTGGATTCATTGCTAACTCTTATCCATTTCAAATAACAGAGAGCAAGAGTGCAAACAACATTCTCAACTGGAAAAGAAGAAAATGTTAAATTCATTGTGAAGTCACTTGCCGCATAAAACCATGCATCTTTCCAAAGTGAACCATCTCCAGCTGCGAAGCATTCCAGAGCTGAAAGTTGTGATACAATAAATAAAAAATTAGATATGACAATAGGGATGAGCAAAGCTGGCTTACTTGAAATTCACTTAATGCATCATCTCATAAAGCCAAAAAAATTATCTGCAATATATATATATATATATATATATATATATGGAAACTTTCAAAGTGAACCGTGTAATTCAAATTTTCACCAACAATTTGCTTACAGGATCAGCTGTTTGTGCCTTCTCCATTTGCTCCATCCTACACATTCAACCGGCATTTGAGCTTCACTCAGCAAAATAGAGACAATATTGCACTACACAGAATACCACTCACGTGTAAACATGTTCTCGCTTATCAGAGGCATGGTCCATCAAGGTCTTCCGTGCCCATTCCCACGCCCCCTCTAATGAATCATAATGAGGCTGATAATAGCAAAAGTTATCAGCAAGTTCTCTGCGAATGATTAACTCCTCTAGAAAGGTATCAACTGCCTTCAGAGTAGTAAGTAGATGAAAAATTAAACCATACATCAGATATAACAAACAACTAGCAAAACGAAGCCACAGGATGATTTGAGATTCACCTACAACAAACCTGAGCATGAAGTTTTCGAAATCTACGTGCCTCTAAGGCACATCTCTGTGCAGAAATCTGCCCAAAATGAAGATATGGGGACAGACAAGAAAGAGCTCTGGGTTTTAAAGGAATATTCCGATCTGTAGAATAATTCTTCAACCTTTTTGTCAAGAATCCATCTTTGGTTCCCATCAATACTTCCATTGCTGCAGTTTCTCCTGGTTCACACCAGTCAATTTCAGGTACTTCTGCCCCTTTCCTAGACACACGAAAATCAGCATTACAAAACCAAATACTCTCAACTCAATTCCACCCACATATATATAAAATATCTCACCTCAAAACATCGGCAATGACACTGTCCCAATCAATCAACTGATTCATTGCATCCCATTTCTTGTTTGGCGGTTGCAGTGTAGGAAACTCAGTTAAGTACTCGGGAAGCAGTTTATTTATTTTACCCCTTATCGTCTTAGCACTATACTCCAACTTATGTGATGCAACCCAAACAGGAACTATATTGTGGGCATCAACCTCATGTATGGTCACTGAATCACTCACCTTCTCACAAATTTCATCTTTACATTTTCGAATCTGCCTTAACGGTGAGAAATCTGTAACTAAAAGTGAAGCCCCACATTCTTCAAGAAACTTCGGTATTGTTTCTTCAGCCTCTCCCTAAAAATTCAGCACACAGAAATAGCTAAGTTTTGGTACCTAGCAGAAAAACATAGAATTTCACAGGCTTCTATTCTCATTAAGCAAGAACAATGCTAATAAAGTCATCCATTTAGACAATTTTTCATACGTTTCATTGAATGAACAATCCCTACACAAACTAAACCAAGATTAATAGCATCATTTAACTAATATAACTTTCAAAATTTCACCGTTTCCTTGAACATTCAAACAAGTTGGTACCCATAATCCCAATAAGAGTTTCTTCTTTGTGAAAACTTTCTTCTAAATACAACCATAATTGTAAAACCCAAAGGAAAAAGAGGTAAAAAAGCAAATACAATAAATAGGTTATCTTCAAATGCAAAAAAAAAAAAAAAAAAACCCTTACTTGAAAGAAAAAAAAGGGTATCTGAAGAATGTCTTGAATACTTCTTTGCAGTTGACTTAAACCCTTCAACATGAACCCTAGTTGCCTTGCTTTGGCCCCCAAGAATTGATCAAAAAGATTGAAAGCTACAGACACAGGCACATTTGCCTTGTTGGCTTGATCAACGGCGTGTATCAAAGCCCAGTTGTCTTTCAACCGTTGATCTCTAAACATCCAGTACACCACGGGACCTTTTTTGAATGACTGCGACCCTTCCTTCAGGACCCGGATCCGACCCGGGGGTAGAGATTTTGGTTCGGTTGATGGTGAAGATAGAGAAGCCATGAAGAGGGTGAAGAGAAAGCGAAGCAAAGGACGTTTACTACAGTGCGCCAGAGAGGGCAGGGCGTAGGTTAACAAGGCGGGGGTTTGAGGAAGAACAGAAATTGGAGGGAAGCAGGCAACCAGATACAGTTGAAGGTTGTGGTTTTGAAATGAGAAACGTGGACCAGTTAAAAACTGGACACGTTTCACGAACCCATTTGATTTTTTATTTTATTTTATGGGTTGTTGTAGTGGCGGCCCAAGAAAGTTCCCTATTCCTTTGGAGTTTCCACTTTATGAGTTTTTGCTTAAAGATGAAGTTAAAATATTCGTATGGTTTTTGCTTGTAAGACATATCACCAATCGGAAGTGGAGCTCATGTCCAATATGTTGATGTCTTCCCCTCATAACACCCCACAAACGACATGCCAAGGTCCCAAAATCAAACGCACCAACACTACTTTGAATTTATGAATTTGGGTTCTCTTATCTATTTCTAGTTCATGCATTTTCTTCTCCAGCTAGTAGTAGAGCGATCAAACGGATCTCTTCGACATAAACTCTTCATCTTCAATGAAAGCGATGCCCTTAACTAGCACTGCAACTCTGAATCTGAAGGTTGCTGTAAAAGAGTAATGGCGGTACCACTGCCGCAGAAATTAAAAAAAGTAATCATACTGCATAGCTGACATGGCATTCACAGCCCCACACATAGAGCTCAGGGCAATGAAATGAGAGTGAGAGAAATTCATCTGTTTGACTAATATTACTGCTGGGTGCTCCCAACTTTGTCTTCATCTTTGTTTAGTTGGTCTTGGACTTTCGGCTTTTAATGTTGTCACTTGTCAAGCATTCAGCTTTGATGTAAGACAGATTTCAACTTGGGTAAATTGATAAGAAACAATTCAATTTTTTACATGATAACCTATTTTGAATGATTGGATGAAAGCGGTTAAAGTGTGGGTTTCGATTGTTGACTAAAAAGGCTCATTCATGAATAAAACCTGATTCTTGAGCTTCACCGCTAAAGATCTCATACTTCTAGGTGCCTGCATTTATATTTAGGCATATAGCTTTCAGTCACTTTCAAATTGGTAGATATTTCTCAAGCTTTTCCACATTTGATCTTCTTGTCGGTTGCACTCAGGCTTGAGAGGTTTTTCAAAATCATTCTTGATTTCTTCGATGAAACGAAATCATGATTCGTGGATACTATTTACAGTTATTATTTTAGTTTCTGTTCTTTTGTCTGCTTTGCTTTCTGTTTCTCTTGTTAGATTTATTGTCAGTTTTCCCTTGACGAAAAACCCCAGAGTCCTGAGTTAATTAGCAGATGATGGATTTATTGACGAGTTCATCTTTCATGATTACCAATTGCCTGCAGACCCCGCCCCGCCGATTAAGAGGCAGCATGGAGCGTTGGTGTTACTGTAAAATGTTGGGAGCATTCGAAACTTAAGATTAAGCTGTTGTCTTGTCTAGGGGATTACTTTCACCCCAGAGTTTGCCAGGAAACAGTCAAAAGCTTTTTAGTCCATGGAAGAATTATGAGATTTAGGTAGAATTTTGTCTCCACAACTTTTCCCTGTTGGCGATATTTTCATTAAGCCATTTAATTTCCGGGTATTGACTTGTATGAATGGAGACCATTAGAAACTATCTTTGTTCATCTGATATATGTAGGATACAGCCTTCAATGCTCCAAAGAATACACCTAGCCGCACATTCTCTGTATTTGTTCATTTTTTTTATACAGAAACGCAATTAGCCATCAATCTGGTTTTCCCCCGACTCATTATTGATGTCTACCTTGAAGAAAACAAAGTCATAAATCATAATTCACCCCATCTTGTGTGGAATTCCTGAAGAAAGTGAAAGTACGTACTATACCATTTACGAGGAAAGCAGCACTACTTGATTCTACTTATTTCCTAGTTGGGCTTTATTCCCGGGTTCCAGTATTCATATTTAGGTTAATTTCCTTGCTGTTTTCCTGTTCGATGCCGATAAGACGAAAACAACACAGCTAAGGTCACATCATCGAAATTGTCAGGTAAGGTCGTTGCTAAATGACCACTCTGCTGAAACTCCTGAAAGTGCTCCTAGGTCCTGTCAGATTTAAACTAGATAGAGATTATGTTCCCTCTCCTGGTAATCCTAGGGCGTTGAAACCCACGGCAACCTACCAACACTAAACTACAACTAGTCAAAAATGTTGGGCTTATTATGCTCCTGAAGACAAATATATGGTGATACAGATAGGTTGTATTAATGAAGGCGTTGTTTAATGTATTCTCTTTTGTCTCATTCACGTTCAAAAGCCAGCGTGCTTGCCGAGAGTAGTATTCACAGTTACTCGCAGCTCGTAAAACTATAGAATATCAGGAAAACATGAAAGAAAGATTTTCATGATACTTAAAACCTTTCATCACAGTCGAAAATCATCAGTATCTCCAAAGAAGAATGAACTTCACGTGTGGCCCGAAACTGTTCGTGACCAATGACCAAACTAGATGGATATTAGTTTCTCAAGAAGACAGAAGAATATTGCATAATTACATTCTGTTGACACTGGAATGTGAAATGATCATTTTCTGAACATCTTTAAGGACTCAGTCCATCTCAAGTTCAATTTGTTAATTCAAGACCAGCAAACCCTGCAGGAACTGGTCTCTTTCTGCAGCTGCAAGGGCCAGACAGATATTGTTCCGTCTCTAAACACCGATACGTTATCTTAAGTAACTCCCAACACAAAATTTGTGGGCCTTGGCTTTTCAAGATTCATCTGTCAATAAAGAAGCTTCCAATGCATTGGCATTTGTACAGTGAAGGCCTAAATAACATGAAGCTGAATGTGAACATATATCTGCATAACTGTTGATTGATTTTACCACCTTCCAAATTAAGCTCATATCTTCTCCAGTTACTCCCAACAAAAACTTTTTGGTCTGTGGTTGTACACAAAATAAGATATGTTGGTTGTTGTACTGATAAACGAAGACATTAATCTTTACAGTCGGCTTTAGCAAGAAATGACTGATATATCTCAGCTGGAAAGATGTCCCGAGTCATAGATTTAAAAGCATAGATGTCAAGCTTGAGAGTTGTTGTGACTCAAATCCGAAGGACATAAAGTAATAGTAAAAAGAAAAGAAAAAGAACCCACATAAAGAGAATTATTGACTTTCTGTAAAGAATATTGTGCATCGTATCCTAACAAGTTGAGCAAACCAGAAGCAATGTCTTCGAGGAAAATCCAACTTCTAGTGTTCCACTTTTTCCCATAAACCAAACAAGCCAAAAAAAAAAAGTGGGGGAAATTAGTGGCAATGGTTGGCAGTCTTTAGAATATAATATTGAAAGCTTCTCCTTGTTATGTCTGCTGGTTGCTTCTGCCCCATGTGAGGACATGAAGCTTTCATGGCTTTTTTGTTTTATTTTTATTTTTAACCTTCAAAAAGTGAGCTCATGATTAAAGAATTTGACCCTCATGATACACATTTTGTCCTTAAATTCCAAGTCACGAAACTTTGTTTTCAAATTAAATATGATATTCTGATGGTTTGATTATGAGAAGAAAAAGGCCCCCCCTTTTTCTTTTTTTTTTTTCTTGTTCTTGCTTCTCTTTTATGCACAAACAAGCCATTATAATAGTCACCCCTTTCAATCCCATGTCCATGTCTAATTTAACATTCCTTTGGCCCTCGACTATAATCATTTTTGAATTATTCTTCTAAATTTTCAAAAGGAGAATTCATGAATCATGGAAAAACCCAATTTCAGTGCCCCAATCAACGCATAAATTTTTACCCACATCACAAAAGTCTGCTTAATCATTGGAAAAGTATTTCCATATGATTTAAATTTCCATTTTTGTGCCAAACATGGAAATTTGAGTAATTTTTACATGAAGTCCACATATTATTTCTTCACTAAGTTTAACCGAAAGCACATAGTTGCCTTGATTGCTAGCTGTTATTGTACTTATCGAACCGGGTTTAATGCCGATGACATATTATTGTATATGCTAATTCACTTTGCTTGTATGCTAATCTTCTTTTTATTTTATTACTATTAAAATTTAAAAGTATTTTTTAATTGTTACAAGTTGCCTAATCTAAAAAGAGTATATCGCTAAAAGAAATCAAATCAATTCCAATAGAGCAGAAGAATCCATAGGAATCTCCTACACATTTTGTGGCTTAACCATATCTGCCACTTTCACCAAATAAATTAATGGTTTTCTTCCTTTTTTTTTAATCTTTTTCATTTTAAAATTCTGCAACTCATACTTTGTTTTTGTTTGTGTCTAGTCACATGTAACACATTATTAGTAAATAAATTACACCCAATTGGTGTAATGTGGAGATATTAAAAAAAAAAAAAGAAAGATAATGAAATGATTTAAAAGTAATTAAGCCAATCTAATCAAATTTCTTTTGATGTAAGCAATCCAATGAACTAGGAATATACGTACCCACCAAATCTTATTTTCGAGATTTTATACAGTAGTTAGCAATGATCAATGCTTCAACTCTTTGTCACAACCCGGCATATCCGTCTCTATGAAATGATGAATCTGCCCTTGTTAAAGGAATTTCAACTTGAGATACAAAAGGGTAGCTTCGACTATTGCGTGCTTTTAACATATTAAGGGATATATAGGTCTAAGTCTATGGAAAATCATGGGTGCCCAAATCCTAGCCCTTAATGGAATTTGTATATATAGGCACCCCTACAAATAATTATACTCTTTAAAGAAGGAATAATCAAATGAAAGCAAGATTGACCGCTTGAAAAGTAGGGCAAAAAAAAAATAAAGAAAAAGTAAACTAAGGGGTTCTCAATCAAATTATGCTAATTGGAGATTTGCCCCACAAGACCAACAAAGCCAAAACCAAGCACTTTTCAACACACCCCATTAAACAAGTCATGGAACCCCACTTTCCTAGCTACTATATATTAAGTAAATTTAAACTATTCTTTTTCTTTTCCTTACCTTTCTATTTAATATTTGAATTTTTATGGACCGTTTTCCGTGAACCAATTAATTATAGTAGTTCGCTTAGTGAAGCTAAAACTAAAATTAAGTGAAATAAAATACCGATCGTGCATATATTTATATTTAATTAATTAATGTTGTACAACTAATTAAGTAATTATGGACCACAAGAAGACGGTTAAGAAATTTAATTAAAATGGAAATAAGTGGAAAAAAGGGCAATGATTCCGTTGGTTTGTAGTTTTAACTGAAACTCTCTTATTGTTTATAGTATAAACAACTCCAATCCACCAAGTGACATGAGTGTTGTGGCAGTAGATTCCAAACTTGAAACCCGTCGCATGCTAACACGTGCTGCTTTGTTTGTACACGTGGGTAATCAATACGCGTGGCACGCCAAGATGTAAAAATAATATTTACATAAGTGGTTAAGGTTAAATGTAATGGTTGAAACGATTGTCCCCATGAAACTACTTGAAATACTTGGTCTCATACGTTAGGGACAGAATGATGAGTCTCTCTAGTTTTAGCACATTCTAGATAAGATAATCAACAATATTCTCTTTCAAATCATTCTTGTTTTCTTCACCTAATTAATTAAAGCCCCCTTGAACAACTTGTTTCCTTAACCGCACATGATTTCAAGTTAACTTCTACCTTCTGCGCAAAATTAACGGCATTCACTAAATTAGGTATTTTCTACTTACCATGTACGTTGTACGTGGATAAAAGTTTTTTGTGCTTATTTCATGTTTCACGTGTTTTATTAAATTTTCTTTTGTTATATTTTTTATACTTTTATATCACTTATTTAATAATTTTTTTTATAATTTTTATTTTTATATTAAATTTTTAATTTTTAATTAATAATATAATTTTAAACACATGACATAAAATTATAAGAAAAACTCCGATTGAAACATTAAAGTAAATGTAATTTTTTTGTGATACATGTAGCAAAATCTCATTAATTTTGTTTGAAGACTCATAATCTTTGATATTTGTTACAAGAAATTTCACAAAAACAAAAAGCATCTTAATTTTCTATACTTACATGATTTCATTCTTTTTCATATACATACATTATATATATATTTATATATTATAATTAAAAAAAATCAAAATCTACTATCTACACAGGGAATGATACACCAACAAATGAACTAAATATTCAAGTACTGCATTATATATGTTATACACATATATAACAAACATCAAATATTCAATTTATAAAATACATAATATATTTGTTTTTAAAGTCTATACTATTATTTTGTCATTATTTATATCTTTTCTTTTCAAATTTTAAATCATTTTACACAATATTATATAAAGCACTTAGTAATCTTGATCACAAATATGTCAAAAAAAAATAGCCAATTTCGTAGTATTAAAAAGGATAAAAAAAATGCTCGAGGTAATTATAAGTATTTTATAATTAAAATTAAAATAGAAAAATATTTGAAAAGTTCAAAAACAATTGAGAATAATTAATGATCGTAAAGTGACGTAAGGTTTTCCATGAAAGCGTTACGTCAAGAGTACGGACATTGACCAATGAGATCCAATTCCCATGAATCATCATCCAAACACAGTAGTTGACCACGTGACCAAGGAAAAGAATATATTCAAGTCTTTTTTTAGTTGCGTCAAGGTTGTAATTGTCAGTTTCGAATTTGTCTGAACCCTCCCCTCCCTCGACTCTCCCCTCTGTCCACTCCCTTCGTTTTGATTTTGCCAAGGCACTGCCAGACAAACAACACGCAACGACCGACGGAGACTCCCATTTTTTTTTTCTTACTAAAACGTCCCCTCCTAACTCCTAACCCATCTGGGGGTTGGCGTGGGGGTCCCCACTTTAAGCCATTGTGCCGACAGTCAATATCTGATGTTAATTTTATCATCAAAACCGTACACGTGGCCGCATCCGAGCATTGAACGTCATTGATGCGGCTCATCTCTCATCACCAGTTTGGGTTTTCCGAAATCATGACGGTTCGAATCAAAAAACATGATTGTGTTTGCCCATGGACCCTACCGTACGAACGGGAGCATTATACAATACCCATGATTGTGACACGTGCCTCGTTTACCGGACCCCTAATTATGCGCAACACAAACCAAAGCTTGTTGGCCAGTTGTATTTCCATTAAAACACAGCGTTTTTGTCTTTGATTTTGAACGTTAAAAATTGAACCACCACCGGTTTTATTTCATTTTGTGTCGAGTGATTTTGTGGTCCAAAATTGTAGCACCAATGTTAGGACAACAAATTTTATTCTTCCTCTTTCCCTCTTGTTTTTGTTTGCTTTTAAAATGGTACATAATTGATTAATGTGAGTTGTTTATGATGTGACACGTTTCATTTTAATGCCTAAATTTTCAAAAGGTTCGTAACGTACGTGTGTTTCCAATTGGATAACTGAGATCTAAGAGTTGACAACTTAAAAGTTTGTTTTAAAGAGTGTGAGCTGTGATTCAGAACTAAAACTTACTAAGCTTTGAAAAACATGTCATATACTCATTTAACGACTTGGACACATCTCTGTCAAGAGTTAATCTTATATTAACATATTAATTTGCCCTGTTTTCTTTTTTTTTTTTCTAAAAAGAAAGAAAACTTCCCATTTTCTAATGCTTTAATTCTTGGAAGTTTTGCTTAGAATACAAATGATAAATATGGGTTTTCTTTTTTTCTTTTTTGAATCTCCTGCGTGCTTGACTTTTATGGGTTGAAAATATGAAATGACTGAATACTTTTTTTATTGTTGATGTAATGTAAGATCTTGACCTTCCTTGAATAATGTCATTCCAAAATGTTAGAAATGATAGAAAGTGCAGTCCCTTTTTTTTTTTTTTTTTGGTTGTAAGGCTTTTTATCATTTGAAAAGAGGGGAAGAAACGAGGATCATAGTTTAGTTGGTACACTTCCATTAGTCCCTTCAATGATTTATTCTTGCCCACTGACCATGGTTCATTAACAATTTAATTTAAAAATTTCAACACATTTAATTGAATGAATAATGATTTATAAAGTATATTATTTACTTATTTTACTCTTCATCACATTTAATTTTAATAATTTTAATTCATACGATAAGATTTGATTATAGATTTTAAAATTAAGTCGGTATTGAAAAACATATACAAATATTTACAATTAAGATTTAGGTGAGAGGGAGAGTGTAAACAAATATCATCCCTGATGAATTCTTTGCCACCTTTGAAATTTGTGTATAAATTTGAATATTATACTTAAAACCCATATGTAAATCCTTATTTAAAAAAAAATGAAGATTCTGACCATTTCCTTATGAACTTAATATATAATGAGATTTCAAACGAGAGTATAAGTTAGGACCACACAAAGCAAGTAATTTTCATAAGGTGATAGATAAAGACATAAATTAACCAAAGTTAAGGGTCTGGTAAAAAGAAGCATAAAGAGGTAAGACTTTTTGGCAGCATATAGTATAAGACACTCTAATTTACTCAAAAATAAAAGGGAGAAATGAGAAAGAATGGTATCCCATGTGAGTTAACAGTGAAAGGTATAGTATTTTATATCTTTTTAAACTTCATGGGAGAACTCGATTGGCAGTGAGCTGACTTCTTTGAAACAATATATATATATATATATATATAGAGGGTGGTCCATGACGATGCCATCTTCGGTCATAATAAACATACAAATTTAGACTTTAGTAATGCATGGTAAAGCACACAATTTTAGAATATTTAGCATTCACGTTAATCTCAAGTTGTATTCATATTTAAGAACCCTTTTCTCTCTCTCTCTCTCTCTCTCTCTATCTATGTATATATATATATATATATATCAAGACCTTACTCTATATGGTATTTGTGATTAAGATTGGAAATATAAAAAAACAAATTGCTTTCTAATTCAAAGTCAAATTAAGACCGATCTTTTTTTTTTATTGTCAATGCCAATAGATATGGTAACACATCCTTAGCATGCATATAAATGTTAATTAGTACTTAAGTTGTGATTCATTAATTATGCTCATTAGTTATATACTTACCTTATATCAAATACAAAACTTTATTTTTGAACATGCAATATTGGAATTCATATAAAAATTTTTCTAAGAATACGATCCATGCATGCACTAAGTTCATAGCGAACCTAGTGGAAACTGCTGAAGCAGTGAATGGGAGGTCTGATTTTGCATTTTGAAGTTCCATTCTGAGTATAACAACATTAATGAAAAGCCCCGAAGAAATGGTGATGCAGACAAAAAAGGAGAAATATATCGGACGTTCTATTAATGGAGGTTGCTAGTGAGCATTCAAAGGGAAATGAGAACTTACATGAGTGAAACCAAGAATAAGGGAAAGGAAAAAGAGAGAAAAATAAAAAGTTGTATGATGAGAAGCATTGGAAGAGGCAAAGATTCTTGTATAAAGAGAGTGTCGTCCTATACTAATCATTATATTTCTTTTCCTTTTAACCAAACCAAAATGAGTGGGGTGAAGCATACCATACGCACAGAGAGAGAGAGAGAGAGAGAGAGAGAGAGAAAAGATTAGTAGCTTAGTTTGGTGAGCAGTCAGCATTCACAAGTCTTGCCGACAGGAAATTCTGTCTCTCCACTAAATGAGTCATTAGGGCTAGGAGACCCGAGAGTGGTAAAAAAAAAAAAAAAGAAAAGAACAGCACAAATTCACTCCACTTTTCTACTCTGGTCACGATTTCACCCCACAGAAAGGTGAATCACCACTTGATATGTATATATATTTTTTAACCTTTTTAACTGTTGGGTGGGGTGGGTGGGTGCATCTAATTCCATCGAGGCATTAAGCCAAAAAGGAGAGCTCAAAGTTCAAAGTGCTTTTGAAGGGTTTTTTTTTTTTTTAATATATATATGATGGAAGGGAAAAGATCGTAAAGGCGATAGTTTCCTGAGATTTCTAGGCTTGGTTTTACCATTGGGGGTTGCAACATGCAACAGTGATAGCTTGCTATGATTGGCAGAAAGTGCAATGGTGGATGACCAGCCATTGTCAAATGACTCCTTATCTGCTTCTCTTGGATATAACTAGCTACTACTCTGCAATTCATTGCCCTTTTCCTTTTTCGCTTGCTTTTCCTCTTTTTTACTCAAACTGCATGTGTGAATATTTCCCTCCTAGCTTTTTTATTTTTATTATTTTTTTGTTGTTTTCTAGAACAAAGATGTAGAGTTCTATGAATAAATCTTGAATGCTTTGAGTTATCCTATACATGATTAGTAATTATAGAATGGATATATATATATATATATATATCAGTCAACAAAAGTACTAGTCGTAATTGTAAGAGGTATAGAAGACGGTATATATTAGTCAATTTCACATTTTACAGTCATGAATAACAAATCTGTATCATAGTATAATATTCTGGAACATAAATATGGGAAATACAAACAAATATTGGATAAACAATCAAATAGGAGCAAGAGGAATAAATCCTTGGAGTTTAAGGTAGATGAATGTGGGGAAATCCATCAAGAAAAACTTGGGAGCAGCTGTTTAAGTTGCAGTAGTGTCTTAAAATTGCCGAGGCATCAGGAACCAATGAATCAGTTTGAAATCGTTGTAGGATCACTCTCAAGCATCTTGTGTGCCGCTTCATGCCGACAATCTTCCTTTGCTTTGGGTCCTCTTAAGACCTTTCTCGCAATCATGGGGGGCATCAGCCAATGACTCTGCATGAACATCATGAGCTTTGGAATGTTTAAAAGATAAGTTACCCCCAAAGATGATTTGATGGGAAAAACCTGATCTCTCTCCTAGACAACCAAAGCTTGGAAAAAGACTTCCACTTCTTTCGTGGTGGGGCTCCACTCTCCCAAAGACACAAAAAACAGGAGAGATAGATGAGATGGAAACAGTCACAAGTGCTCCTCCAGCTAGAAAAGCCCTGGTCTCAGGTCCTTCCGAGGTTGCTGACCCACGTACTGAAATTCGGCTAGCCATCCACCCAACCGGCTCAAGGATCCTCTTGCAAAAAGACACATATCTGCCAAAAACTTGCCGTCCTTGGATCCTCCAGGCAAATTCCTCTTTAATCATGGTCCAACAATACTAACGCCCAACCATCTTACGGTGGTCTCTCCAGTCCGACAATATCTTTGTCACATGCTTCTGCCAACAAAAAAAAGACATTTAGCATAATTATCATAAGCTCATTGCTCAGTTCAAAGTTCAACTTACAATAATTGACTCTATCAACATACAACTCCAAGTTCTTGAACATATGTTTCAACAGTTTAACGTTCACCAAGAAAGGTAACTCAAATAAACACAACTAAGAAATGAGCCTCTCCAAACATTTCTGATAAAAATGTACTTTAACCTACTAGTTTCAGAGAAGTATAGATTGTACTTGAGATGAGATTTAGGTTCTCAACCTGTCAAAGCGCTTGATTGCATCACAAGTCACAAAAACTAAACACAGTGGATGCACAAAAGGCAGAAATCTTATCGAGTTTTGGTATCTCCCGAGGTACAGATACAACATGGTCCAGGCAATTACCTGTTTGGGCTGTGAGAAGAAACCTAAACTTGGAACTTCATTCCATTTTCAGTTTGTGGAAAGACCCTCTAGATGGGCATATGAAGGACCACCAAGCAGCCAAATGCAAGTACCAAAGACCAGTAATAGTGAAAGGTTTTCCAGCAAAACCTCCCCAATTATTTTAACCATACATCAAAGAGCAAATGATATCCAAATTGGACATGTGTGAAATTGCACAAAGAAAGAGTGTTGATCACGCTTGTTTACAAAGGAATTGAGATGATCATGCAAAGCATCCACAATTCCACACTTCAAATAATATTGAAAGCAAGGGACCAGCTGTACATTATATCAATTCCAAAAGTTCGGTTGGACTAAATAAATAAACTATGTAACAAGCTTTTTCAGACAGAAAGGTAATTGTCTTTAGAAGATTAATTACTTCATCAAGAACAATAAAATGGAGAACTGGACTACAAGAGAAATTGCTTTCTTGGATTCTTAAGAACACAAATGAGGGCTCAAAAGTCTTAAAGCAAGATTGTGAACAGAATATGGACAATTCAGTAAATAACGTCATATACACACACATACATTACTGTCCTAAACCTATATCATCAGTTCCATGAACAAAAAAAAACACATGGAAGGTAGAGTACAAGCCAAATCAGAAAATGTAAGTTTCAATATTACTCAAGATAACAGCACATGGTGCTTAAGTGCTTCAGGTTCAAAAGGATATGACTTGTTTGTAAACCTCATAAAAAAATATAGAGTCAAGATATGTTCATAAAACCAAAAGAGAAATCATAAATCTTTCCCCTTTATAGATATTATTTTTTTTTATCAAAAATGATAGAGGAAAAAAAATTTACAATGTCCTTCCTGTTCTGTAACTTCTATTCATGCAGCATTCTCTATCTTTACAAACAAGAAGACTCTTTCTGCAAATCCAAAAGCCCCAAAATCATGCTAGGGTAAAAGATGGGAAAATGCTCAAACTGTGAGGCTGAGCAGTGGTAGGAATACAATATTCAATCCCAATCAATGCCCTTTTCCTCCACCTGACTGTCCCAAAATCTTCTAAAGAGTAAGTAAACTAGTACAAAATGGGAAAAAAGTAGTAAAACGAATTCAAAAAATCCTACAATTTTCAAATATCTAAAGAGATGGGGAAAAAAGAAAAGAAAAGAAAAAACATTACACTGAGGATGTTTCAACAAGAACCTCATTTAGCACATCATCCTCACCGTTTGCCAATGCGAAAAGCTCCGCATCCTTCTCTTCATCACTGGAAAAATCCCGCCTCTCGAGCTTGGAATGTGCTGCGACAAATATCAACTTTTGAGCCCTGTCCATGCCTACCCTTGAATGCCCATGTGCACCTACCCATCTCAACAAAGACCAACTGCATTTGAATCCACATGAAGTTGCATGAAGGAAAATAAGCCTAACTGCAACTTTTCCTAGGGACTTGAACTCAGTAAGATGAGTTTCCCAAATAAGCCTACTGCTCTGGGGATTAACAATTTTCATCTTCCCAGTGACTCGATCTGTCTCCTTCATCTGCACAGCTTGTGCATATACCGGATCAAGCCCTTCTGTTCTCCATTTCATAAGCTCCATAAGAGCAATATGAGCCTCCTCTCTAGATACAAGCCTGGTTATCAGCCTGTCAACATCCTTTTCTTGCTCAAGTGTCAAGCATTTGAATGGGGGAAGGTACTTCCCACTGGTGTCTCTAATCAAATAAAGTGGATCAAGTATATATGCAGCGGCCCAAGCCGGGTGGTAATTCTTCTTGAACCGCCTTTCAATCACTTTCTCCACTTGACCTTCTGCAACGTGAAATTTAGAACACCAATCTTTCACCTTGGTTCTAAGATCATCCCAAAGTGGCAGGCATTTCCCAACCAGTGGTCTTTCTGTCTCTATTTCTTGAGCCATTTCTTTGATCAATTTAACCAATGAATGCACTGCCTCTAAATCATTCCAAAACCCCATATCTCGAATCATCTCTGCAACATCCCTGGCAACTGGATCCTCCATGGATACCATCTTATACGTTTCGTCAAGCAAAAGCAACTGAAGTGCCCGAGCTGAGTTCAATATATCTTCAACCATTGTATATACAGGTCCAAAATTCAAGCTTTCATGGTCGCGCAAGGGCACTCTCAATAAATCGGCACTCCCACACTCCTGCAACTGATACTTCTGAAAGCTAATTCGAATTTGACTCGTATTATTTATGAAATTTGCAAGCTTCAAGGCGTTCTCTGTCACTGTCTTGAACAAAGGAAGCTCCTTGCTAAAGTCCTTAATCAAACTATTCAAACCCTGAAACTGACAAGAAAGATTAACCATCCAATGATGCTGATTCTCCAAATTCCTCAATGCTTTAGCCTTAAACTTATCAGCAACAATCCCTGCACATTGCTGCACAGCATTCCCACAAATTCCCGTTACCGTCTCCCACAAGACCTCCTCTGCATATTTAGAAGGGACAGAACCACCAAGAAAAACTGCCCTTCTATACAAACTAGTTCCATTAGGCAAATTCACCATCAAATTCACCAAGCTCTCTTCCCCACTAGCAAAGCTCTTAGCTTTCCACCCATCCGATGCAACCTGAAAGAACATAGCATCTCTAATCCTTGCCTCGGATTCAGCTTTCACTTCTTCATACTTAACATCCAATCTACTACCAGCAAGTTCCCTCCTTGAAACTGGTGGCAACCCGACCTGATTAAGAAAAGCTCTAAACTTTGGATGTTCAAGACTCGAAAACGAAACCGACCCACAACACTCATATATCCAATCAGCTAAAAATTCAACTGCACACTCAATCTGGGACTTGCTTAAAGTTGGCCCAGGTGAAGTTTTAGGACTTTTTAGCTTCTTTACACTATCTTCCAACATAGCCAAAGCACCTAAATCCTCTTTCCCTCCAGACAAAACCAAATGCTGCTGATGTTGTGGCACCAAACTTCCACCACTCGCCGTCACAACCGCCCCTGGCGACGGCGAGTAAGCTAACTCTCCGCAAAACCTTGAAGGATCAACAATAGCCAACGGAGTAACCTGATAAGAACAACCCGAACCTGAACCAGAACCCGAGCCCGAACCAACAAGGACAGCGCCAGTGGCAGTTACAGTAACCGAAGAAGAGCTTCGTTTCCTATTACTTGGAGTTGCGGTTGCTGTTGCCACCGTTGTTGGAGATGGAGAAACAGAAGAAATGGGTTTGGCAAGAGAGTTAAAGTTGGGACAAGTTCCCCTCTTTAGATGTTCTGAAGCTGTTCTTGAAGGATTAGAAGCCGAGAAAACGGCGTCGCACAAAGAGCACCGGAGCTTTACAGCTTTGGGGAGTCCGGTATCAGTGTTATGAACGAGCATGGGCTCGAGATGAGCCCAATACCAAGCTCCTTTACCTTTTATTGCCTTGGTTCGAACCATGACTAACCCTTCGTACCTTTTGTGTACGGCCTTGGCTGTTAACTCGTCGGCTGAGACTGAGTCCACTGGAGTCGTTGTCGTATTAGTCGTGGCAGCCATTGCAGGGGGACTTAAATGAAAAAAATGGAAAATTTGGCAACTCTTTTTGGAGTTTCACTGAAAGGCTCTGCTTGTTGTCTTCGTTGTTGTTGATGTCGTTGCTCTTGTCATCTTTTTCTTCTCCTTGTTCCCGTGGATTATGTGAACGAAGACGTTCTATGGGTTCTCGCATTTAGCCGGGAAAATCTGCCGGCGCTGGCCGGATCTTGATTTCCCGGCGACTTTCCATGCAGAGTTTTTTTCCCACTTTTTTCTTTGGTTTTTGTTATTGGGTCTTCGGTTTTTTTTTTAGCAGAAGAAATTTCAAAGCGAAAGAAAGAGAAAGGGAGAGAGAAAAGTAAAATGGGCAGGGTAAGAGAAAAATAAGGTGTACATGACAGAGAGCGAGGGGTATTGCTTAGACGCGCCACCACGCGCCGTCCAGGCGAGCGTGGGGGAGAATGAAAGGGGGAGCATGTTGATGGGAACTGGTGCAATGAGGTAACACCAGAGTCCCACGTACGAAAACATTTACTACCTGACACTGGTTGTCACGAACAGGTGATTGGAGAGTACACGACACGCGCCTCAAAAGGTTCTAGTTTTGGTATCACTTTCATGTTTCTGCCTTTAATATTTCTTCTCTTTTTAATTTTTTTCCCCAACCATTTTCTCCTTCTTTTCTCTTTTGTGTTGTTGGGGTCTTGTTTGTCTTGTCTGTTTCCTTCCCAACCTTTTCTTTTTCTTTAGATTTGGAATTTCGGGATTTTTTTTTTTTTAAAACTCATCTTCTAATTGTTTATTGGTTATTTGTGGGTCGGATTTATTTTTCTTTTTTGGCAGACATAGCAGAGTTGAGTTAAACGGAGTTTCCTTTTGTGACCTGCTGTTCATGTGGTTTTTTTCAGAATGTGGACATAAAAAGGGCAACCTAGGAATTCAATGACTCCCCCCCCTTCAACCAGTTCTTCTGGGCAGTGTTGACCAAAGACATCCAAAAGAAATCGCCTTGAAAAAGTACACCAAACACCATATGCAATCAAACCCATTCTTTTCCTAAATTTTAAATGGAGGAGATACAACAAATAGGTTTTATTTTGATTTGATTTGATTTTGATTAATTTATCAAATTAGCAGCTACTTAAGACATTCACAAAGATCAAAAGAAATTCAGCCATTAAAATTAACTCTTAATCACAACAATAATCTTCACCTTCTTCCCAACTAATTGTGTCAATCTAATCATGGCAAACACATTAATTAATCTCATGGACACATCATTCCCTTAGACTGTGATCTAGAAAAAAAAAAAAAGATCATTAACCCAAGCAGCTGGCCTTAAAATAAGTATTAGTAACAGCAATGTGTTCCATGTACAATAACATTTTATAACCACCCAATTGGCCTAATTGCAGGTAAGAACAATTTCTCCTTTTTACAAACTTGCTCTCAAGGGTTCTGGAAAATAAGGGTTTTCCAAATTTAGTTATTGCTCTTATATTATCGATCATTTACGTCATAAAAATGAAGATAAAAAATGACTTGTTTTAATTAAAATAGTTCATTATGATACATATTATATAATCTTAAGAAATTAAAAACACCCGAAGCTTCTTTAAAATTTTATTCTACTTGATGTAAAATAATCTAGAATTACATCTCTATCTAGATATAAAAAAAAAAAAAGAAGAAGAAGAAGAAAATAACATTTCTCTTTTGAGTTAGATACTGCAAGTTCAAACTTTCTTTCCAAACATGGAAAAGATTTATTTTGTTTTGCTGTTTATTTTGTCCATTAGTGTGGGGGAGAGAAGATTTAAGCTTGTTATTTCTCTTCTAGAACAAAGGTAATTACTAATTAAATCTGGATTATTGGGAAGAGCAAGAGATTGAATTGTTAAGTGAAGTTTAGTTGGGATCCTTAAATGGAGCACAAGGTTTTATATCATAGTACTATAAATGAAAGAAATGGTCAGTTTTTAATGCCTTAGTTGTCAATGTCCATTGAGTCAATTACCATATGTCACCCAACTGTCATCCACCTTAGTGTAGGACTGTAGGGTTTTGAACCCATAGACAAGGAAGGTAACCGTACATGCTTGAGCCAACAAATTTGAAATCTACCCCAATTCCCAAAGGAAAAAAGGAAAGAGAAAGAAAGCATAGATCACTTGATTAAAGATGTACTACCACAAGTTAATAAAAATTAAAACTTGGCTTGAAAGAATAAGGATTTTTTTTTTTTTTACATACCAATTCTAAGGATGCAAATGGAAAATTATTAAAGTGACTTTCTACCTAGAAATTCTAGTGCATGTGTCAAAGAGTGAAAAAATTTACAAAACCAATCCATTTTGTTTCTAGTAGTGGGTCGCTCTTTACAAGGACTAGAAAGGGTGGGGTGATTAGAGATTTCACAATTTAAGAAAATGGGGTGTTGGATTTTTTCCAGGTACTGTAACTGGGTTTTTGAGTTAGATATTGAGGAAAAAGAAGCTCTCAAAGTCTAGGAAATTTGGATGAAATTCCACAAAGGAAAATTCTGGCAAAGCTTGTCGTTGTCAAAACTTTTTTTTAACGCCTACCATATGAGAATTGAAAGCCTCTTTGGAGGTCTTTGTCCCTTGCTCTCTGTCTTTCCAACAGCGAAGGAATCAGGTTTATATTTTAAATCATTTTTCCTTCTCGC
The DNA here is from genome assembly GCA_036013995.1 of Theobroma grandiflorum. Classification (NCBI taxonomy): domain Eukaryota; kingdom Viridiplantae; phylum Streptophyta; class Magnoliopsida; order Malvales; family Malvaceae; genus Theobroma; species Theobroma grandiflorum. The sequence goes on along the minus strand of CP142131.1, from coordinate 3,572,330 downwards.
TGGAATCATCAACCCAACGTATATTTGGGGTGGTTTGAATTGACTTATTAGAGAAACCCCTCCTTAGCAGTTAGCAGATTTGGTGAAAGTCTATCAACTTTGCTTGTAATTCGTTAATGAACTGCCTAATGCAATATTAGACATAAACCCTTCTCTTTCTAAATTATTGGAAACACATTTTATCTTTCCCAAATTTTTAAGTTTAATCTGATCAAAAAGGGGTCCAATTTTATTACTATCTTTAACATATCGAATGTATCAATGGCTATATACATAGAAGTAATGATGGCCAGACAGACCTTTAGCTTTTATAAGTATAATTCGAATTCGAATTGTACAAGAGGATAAAAGCTTTTGATGATGATGATGATGATGATGATGATCACTTACAACATATAAGGGATGCATACAAACAAGAAATTAAACCCCAAATTATAAAGTAAAACTACTGTGGACTGTGGAGTAGGCCACGAAAACCATTAGCAGCCTCTCCTCCTTTATTGTATAAAAAGTCAAAGGAAAACCAACACATTGTCGATCGACCCCTCTACATAAAATGATAACAATACCCGTCAACTCAAACCTAATAGTGAGCCTTTTTTCATTTATACTGATGTTCCCATTACCAAACCCACTACATTTATCTTCGAGATTCCAACACATTTGCAGCACAAATTATTAGGGTTGGCCATAACTCTTTTAAAAAAACCATGATAATTGTGCCATTTTTCTTATCATCAATTTAAACTTTGAACTGTTAAGAACTGAGTAGTCATTCCCTTTTCAGTTTAGCTTTTCGAAGTTCAAAGAACAAGCTAATCTTGAATTCAAGATCTCAGTACTTTTACTTAACAAAGTGAGGGTTGAAGTATATTATTGATCATCTCTAAATGTAATTTCTTTTCTTGTTTTCCTTCTACATATAATTTGGTCACCAGCAAATTATGCATGAGCTGCAGCTAGCCTGCTGTCAAAGATGGGAGAGGCGGTAGTTCGTATGAATGCTAAGTGCTAACCACAAAAATATGATTGAAAAACATGGAGGAATAATGGGTATGATTGCTCTTTTATTCTGGAAAATTAAACTGCTTGATATGGGCAAAAGGCAGAGGCATTCTCTTTTCCTGATTCTTTCTACTCATTTGCATCTTATCAGGTGCAACGTAGGCTGCTGCTACCATCTTCATTCCAATGCTCTCGAATGGGTAGAACAACCGAAATTCAAATAAGTAGGCTACTTCAATTATAACTTTATATGATAAAGAATTTTTAATTTTTTTTCATAGATATTTTTAAAATATATATATATATATCTTAACATTTCATGTGTAATATTCAGAAAATATCAAATATATTATAATGATTTTGTTATATATTTTTTTTATTAAATTTATATGAAATCGATCAAAATATAATAATTTTTTATCATCTCTTTACCGTCATATTTCTCACTTAAAATAATCTTAAACTTACTTAAAAAAAGAATCTAATTGAAAAAATTACCATTGATTTTAGTTGTTTTCTAAATTATATATTTTCACCCATCTAAAAGAATTGGAAGCCAAAGACATCTTTGTCTGTATGAAGACATGACTTTCCTTTTAAGGTGCATTGTTTTGCTGCTATTTATTTCCCAACACAGATACCTTTCCTAGAATCCAAGCTTTCGACGTACATCATCTGCATCCCTTTTCTTCCTATTGGACTTTCTTTTTTACATCTTATCCATAAAAGGCACACCAAAATCACCCTTTTATTTTTCCTAAAAGAAAGGATAAAATTATTTGTTTTGCTGTATTTTCATGCTGCATTTATTTTGAAATGCCGAGGAATTATGAGAGAAATTATGTATAAAGTAAGATTTTTCAAAAAAGGAAGTTAAAACCATATAAGTGAAAATTTATTCTCATTTAACAATCTAAGCAACTCAAATTCATAATCTTTATAATAATTTATAAATTGGGAAAAATCCATCTCATTAATGAAATTAATTAAATTGGAAGATATCTTTGAAAACTCATTAAAGTGGGATGGCCCTTTGATATTCACAAACACAAACATATGCCCAAGTTATCATTAAGAACTTCTTTTGTTTGGATGTTTCATGCATGTATATCACAAAATTAGTAATGTTTCCATATTCTCATGTGGACCAAAATGAATAACCATGGTTGTTTTTATCATGGGGGGTGGGGTAGGACCAATTCTCTACCCCTAGGGCCCATGATTACCCTCGTGATTTAAGCCACGTGTAGGGCATGGATTGATGAAGGTAAAACAATTCCCCAATGATGCCACGAAAAAGAACGCCATAAAGTTTGAGAAATGATGAGAAAAGTCATTTGCAATTTCCCTCCCTTTATAAAAAGGTGGTGGAAGGAGGAGGGTGAAGGGAGAGAGACCTAAACACATTGAAAGCTGAAACTTGTTTTTGCAAATTACAAACCAGCTGGCTTGATCAACCACATGATTAATGGACCCACCCTTTTGGTGAAACCCTTGTGGTTTTACTCCCACCTGGAGCTCACTCAAACTTGACACGATTGGACAATGATACATACCAATTCTCCAAGAGCTACAGCTCCTGCTCTTTTTGCTTTGTCTCATACTTCTCCCATGGATGTGGAAAACAGGATTCAATATCTCTCCATTGCTATAATAACATACTTAACTTTTCTGGACTCAACACTTCATTTAATGGTGAGTGTACGTATTCTACTATTTACATAATTGAATTTAAATTTTCATTTACGAAAACTAATATATACTTAATGTTGTTGTTGTTGTTGTTTAGGGTTTTATATAAAACTTATTGTGACTACTGCTAAGTCTGAGTTATTGTTCATTCAATATGGAAGGGCAGGGCTAGGAACAAATTATATGGCACAATCAATCGAAGGTCACGAGCGAATTTGGTTAAACAACATGTCGAATAAATCATGGTGGTCTCATAAAACGATAATGGTAGTTAGTTAGTGAGAAATGGTAGGGTCTTGCCTCCATTATCTTTTAATTAATATTATCCCATGCATTTGAATGGAGTTAATTAAAATTTGGATTTAGTTAATAGTAATTGAAGTGGGGAACTTAAATTTATTTTTAAAATCTATTTACATGGTGTAATTCAAAGTGCACTGTCACATGGAATAAAACTGCTTAGATTTTTACCGTGTAGGCACTTTGACAGATCATGGGCCATTTATGATCATCTCAATCATGGGCAGACCTGGAAAAAGGTTTGGGCTTTTTTTACGGCTATGAACGAAATGGATAATAGGAACCCTTACGAAAAACCCAATCTGGTTGAAACCCAATGATCAATGTATTGATGGTAGAGACCCAACTTCAGGAACAATTAAGAAGGCTTAATGGGTTGAAAGTTTGGAATGTTTTAGAGTTGACTCATACTTTTCTCTGACAAAAATGGAAACGCCCACCGTGGGGCTCGAACCCACGACCACAAGGTTAAGAGCCTTGCGCTCTACCGACTGAGCTAGACGGGCAGTCGATAAAACGTTATCCCCTTGTCTTTTAGAGATTTGAAACATAAAGGTTCAATAATTGACTACTGCCTACAAAATCAATGTACACGACAAGCAAAGATCGTCACTAGAGACACCCCTTTTCCACTATCAATCAAGATTAGGAGTTTTGGCTACTTTTGAACCGTTGGGGTATATGCGCAAAGAAAAGAAATGTTAGGAGGCCTGCAAGCATCAAACCTCATTTCAACCTTGCATATAAATTTACAACGTTTCTTCCGCTATCTCTAGAAAATAGCAAGTGCCGTAAGATACCAGAGATCAACACATACAGATTATATACTTTCACCATTTAACAAATTGTGGGACACAACTGAAAATACACACCATGACTCTGATTTATAGCTTCTTAGTTTAAACAAAAGATGTAAACAGAGGACAGACATTTAACCTAAACAACCATAACTGACATCCCCTCATTCTAACACAAAATCACATCTGGAAAAGGCCAAGTTAATCTTCATCTGAAACACTCAAGACATCTATTTTTACCACCACTAACAATGATGTCAACTAGAATCAGATTCCCAAGAGTTTGTAACAAGTGAGAGGTGCGCTCAAGAGAATGGCTCCACTGGCGCGGCTATTCAGATTTAAGATCTTGCGTTGGAACGTAGTATGAGCCTCCATTCTGAGCACCATTGGTTCTAGATTCCTCTTTCAACTGAATTACACCAGCAGTGAATAGTTAGCAGAAGCAAAGAAACAGAACTCTCAAGCTGGCAGACATGATATGCGAAGCATATAGTAAGCATGAAAAACATTTGGAAACAACAGAATTAACAGTTTATGCATTGGACATTGTCTATCAATCATTCATGAGGATTGAATTGATGATGCTTTTCTTTCAATCTTATCCTTCGTGAGTAAGATAAAGATAGTTAACTTTTACCCATATCCTTACTCTTCTCCACCAAGGTTAAATTAGTAACTTCAAGAGTTGGAAATCACTCAGTTAAGACCAACTGACCCAATCACATTCTCTATCAGTATTAGAGTGCTTGTGTAGATAGTCCTGATTACCCACTTGCTAAACCAAAGTTGTCAAGAAAAGATGCCTTGTCAGGTAATAAAGGATACGCAACAAAAGAAGTTCAGCAACTTACCTTCCTTAGGACCTTCTTATGGTAGCGATAGCCCTAATCACACAGAAAAGAAAGTTATTGCAGGAAAGAATTACCAGCTGATAGAATTAAATCAAATTTAAAAAAAGAAAAGTAAAATAATGCACTGTTTCATTACCTTGTCAGTGCCATAGATATAATCACAATAAGTAAACACTGAAGCAAAGTTGCTCTGGCTTTGTCCACCAACATAATGATGGTAATCATGGTAATCTGCACCACCATAAAATGGGATATATCTTGTGGGAGTCCAGGGGAAGTCATACCTGCATTACACAACTTATACTGTGAACTTCCAACTTATACAGCTGAAAGCACTTACTAGCTTCATTCTAAATATTACCAACTGAGCTGCATTAAGCCTTAATGCATAAGCTACCACTTCTAAGCATGAAAGTAATAGCTTCTTATTTAATCTGCATGGTTTCTTCATCGATCAAAATCACTTGCAGTAAATATTCTCAAGAAATATTGCATAACCTGCCCTTATAACGATGCCAGCAGGTCAGACATTTTGCTTTCTTTTGCGCTTATGGTTGAACCCAACATCCCAACGATTCTAGAACTTTCACTCAATCACTAACTCTTAAGAGGTTAACGACTCTTGGGAACCAAAGCTCTCACCCTGATAGTCATTTGTTAAATTCAAAAATTCATGATACCGGGAAAGGAATGAGGATAGGCATCTTAACTACCCTTTTTTACCAGCATGCAGGCTTTATATTAAAAACAAAACTCTACACTGGCAAAAGATTATCACAATGGGAAAAATAACAAAGCAAGTTGCCTTAAAACGATTTGTTCGCCAGAATAGACCAAAAACTAATTTACAACAGATGAAGTAAATACTCAGACATTAGTGTTAGTGGTAGATTGATACGTAACTGGATTATGCAATGTGATATTCTACTATATGCTTTGAGACAGTCAATATTAACAGAAATTCAGGGGTATCTTCTCCCCCTGAAGCTGGATAAAATGACAAACCAGTAGTTTCTGCTTTAGTCATTAACTAAAATAGTTTCCTCACAGAAACTCCTACAATGAGCTCCTATATCAACAGTGATCATAGACATCTTGGGCAGCCCCTTTGTTAACTCAAAAAATATGAGTAAATAACCACTCTTCATCAAAATATAGTGGTCATTGTTAGACACATAATCATTTTCAACCTAAACATAGCTCACGTTTCCTTATCCTCATTTTGATCAATTTATGGACATTATGGGCTTTTTTTTTCACATTATTTCAGCTAAAACTTAGCCAGCAGACATAATAGCTGTTCATAAATGTCAAAATCATGGAGGCAAAATAGAAACTGCTGTGGCAACAAAACGTGATCCAAATATGAGTTGCTAAGTCAGCATCACACCTAGGTTAATCTCCATGACATGACAAGGGCAAATAGAAAGAAGAAATTTTCCAAGAATATGTGGTGATAAGTAATAATCAGAGTTCAAATGCATGCATCTATCCACTGACAAACTAAAGTCATCCCTTAGTTTCTTAAATCTCTTACGCACAGCATTCAGTTATTAAATTTTCAAAAAATGAAAAGAAAATCAACATATATAATAGAAATGGCAACTGATGACAAAATAACAGAGTGGCAGGCAAAAGAAACCATTGAACGAAATCAAATATTTTACTTTTCCCAATTTTAATAAATGAGCAACTTATAATCTGCTTGGAGAATCGCATTCCACATTTTAAGCTTTGGTCACGCAATTATAATTAGCGATTTTGATGTGGTAATTATTAGTAATCCCCTGCAAAAAAGCTTAAACTTATGAAACAGATGGAAGGGAAAACTAAAGTTGAAAAGAGAGAAGGCCTGATCCTTGCCCACTTCAAGAAACAGTTAGCCACTGTTGAAAGATCCTCAAAAACCCAAGTACTTTGATGTAGAAAGGAGGAGAGAAAGGAAATGAAAGAAATTCTAAAGTTGGAATCAGTTAGTCAGAAGAACTAAAGGAAAGGGCAGTGAGCAAATTGGAAAAATAAAATAATACAAAAAGGTGTAGCTGTCGCATGCATACCCACTGTGTGTCTCTATTGCTTCAATTTGCCGTAAAGCTATCCACAACCAAAATGTGATTATATGCCCTGGAACAATTGCTGGCCCAAGAAAAGATGGAATGCCAAGGATCAAAACTTCCGCCCAATGCGCATATGGTGCAGCGAACCCAATCGGAGCAGTGTATTCATGGTGAACCCGGTGAATTTTCTCATATCCCCATTTACCATGCAGGAATCTGTGAATCCAGTAATTGGTATAATCTTCTACCATGAAATATACCCCCAACTGTGCCAGAATCTCCCACGCTGATGGCAATGGCAGCCCCGTTCGAATCCCAATCATCTGTCAAGAAAGCACATGCAATCTTAGATAAAGCAAATGATTTAGAAAGATGCTGCTAGGAAAAAACACAAACAAGTAATTGTATAAGTTGCAACAATCTGATTATAGGGTAGAAACTTTCAGAAATGCCTTACAAAGACGTATAAATAAACAGAGAAATCCAAATGTTCAAATCCCCAAGTATCTCAGTAATGAGACTGAGGAATACATGACAAAACCCGTACAAATCTTCAAACTCCCTTCACCAGGGAGAAAAACTGCAATGTTTAGCTCAAAGCTTTGGAACTAAAACTGAGCAGTGAACACGATTCTTGTTTTCAATTTTCTGAAAAAGAACTGATCTTACAAAGTCCAATTCTAGTCTTTTACAAAATGCAAATAAACTAATGATTTCCCATTTACAAAGTTCCTCACAAATGACTCATTTACAAAAAATGAAAAAAAAAAGTGTACTAAAACTGTAAAAAACAATATACTCATTACGCAACCAAGAACAATTTCCCAGAAAACTAATCAATGCGTTTCAAAAAATAAAAATTTCATCATCCACCTTGATGACAATGGAAATCTCATTAATCCCCACATAAATCTAATTCCCAAAGTTGAAAAAAATCCCGATATTTACACAATTAAATCCCAGGATTAAATAAATTTCCCACTATCAGTAAATCGCCTTCCCAAAAAACTCAAACTTTCTCCGAAAATCCCAACTTTACAATCAAAATCAAAATCAAACGTTTAAAAACAACCCAAGAAAAGAAGTTATAAAAAATCGAAAGAGTTTTACCTTAATTGAAGGATAAGACACTAACTGCAAAGGACCCACAACAAGAACAAACATCCGCATTACATCGTTATAACACTTGAACATGTCAGACAACGACAGGCTCACTTTGGGCTGAATCTTGTACTTATCGAAGCCCAAAGATCTCATCATCTCAACAAAAACAAGCGGCAGAGGCACCACAGAAAATATCAGAAATAAAAACAAAATATTGTGGCAGTAAAGGAAGTAATCCGACTTTTTAGCCGAATAATTGAACCACAGCGTCTCGGCCACCGTCAGGTTCCGTCCGAGGAATGTAGTAGCCTCCTCGACGGTCTCAAACGGCAACATTTTCAATGTTGCGGAGGCGGCGGCTAGTGGTGGAGGAGAGAGTGTGGATTCAATGTAGTCAAACAATGCGGGAACCCGAAAAGGAATCGGATGCACCTTGCATGAATAAATGAAGAATTGAAGAGCTAAAACTGTACTTATTTAAAAATAGTGAGTGGTCAGTAATTTTTTTTTCTTATTTAAGGTCGTTGTTTGTTTGCATGGAGATGCTGAGAAAGGTTAAAGCTCTTTCTTTATTAATGTGGTGCGATGGCTTTTTCTCTTGGTTTAGTTTCAGATCATTTAGCTGTATTTATATTTTATTCACCGAAATTAAGCTCAATAGTAATTGTTGCTCATAACTTTCATTTAAAACACACTGTAAATATATAATAGTGTGAGTAAAAAATTTTATTTTTATGAATAACACTAACAATATAACATTTTTTTCATGAGAATAATAATAATAAATAAATTATTGAAAATAATAGCGATTAGTTAATAATAATACAACAATTTCTTAAATTTAGTGGCAAAAGTTTTCATTCTTTCTCAAATATTATTCTTTTTATTTTTTATTTTTTAAAAAGAGTTGGAATTCAACTTTTTGGACCAGTCAAAAGCATACACAAATAATTTTTTTATAAAAGTATCTAATAAATACAAAATAATATTATGTAATATGATATAATTTTATATTAAAAAGGTTAATTAATTAAAAAATTAATTTAAAATTAAAGGAAGCATACAAATTAACTTTCTTTGAACGTTAAAAATAGTGTACTTGAGTTGAGTATTCTTCCCCATTTTCCTCTTTTTTTTCTCTTTTTTTTTAATTTTTGTTTTTAAAGAGTTGAAAATTTAATATTTATTTGTAAGACTGCAGGGGATCTTATCCCCATTTCACCTAGCATGCTTGGTTCACTGGAAATGATAGAATGAGAATAGAATAACCATTCCAAGAGAATATAATAAAAGAAAAATAACTATTATGTAGATTGATTCATAAAAATGGAATAAGATAGAAATTGCTATTATTACTTATTCCATTGTTTGGTTGGTAGGAATAATTTTAAGAATAGTTAAGGAATAATAAGTAAATGATAAAAATGCTTTTACTAAAATTTAAAGATTTTTTAATTAAAAAACAAAAATATATGATGAGAAAAAAATACTCTTCATTAAAATTAAAGAATTTATTTTATTAAAAGATAAAAATATTCTAAGCAATAAAATCAAAATAACTTTTATTATAATTAAATAATATTTTCACCAAAATACAAAAATATTTTTATTATAATTTAATAATATTTTGTATTATAAGATAATTAAACTTTTTATTTTAATTAAATAATATTTAATATTAAAAGATAAAATATATTCTTCATTAAATTTAAATAATACTAAATAATATTCTTTATTACATTTATTATATTTAAATAATAATATTAAATAATATGCTTTATAATATTTATTATAATTAAATAATATTTAAATATTTTCATTTCCTTTTTTTTGAAAATGTAGTGAAAAATTTTATGTCTTATGTGCTTTAGAGAAAAGAGGCGTGAAGAAGAAAGAGAAAAAAATAAGTTTAGGTTTTTTTTATTATGTAATTTTTTAAATTGTAAAAGAGTATACTTATCTAATCAACTTCTTTTTTATTCTCAATAATTTGAAATAGCTATTACCAAGAGAGGCCTTGATAATAGTTATTCAGGCTTCTCTTGGAATGGCTATTTCGAAAAATAACTATTTTATTGAATCAAATGCAGTTTTATCTAAAAAATGAGAATAGGGGAGGAATGACTATTCCATTCCTCCCAACTAAGCATGCCTTCTTCCTCTAGGTGGTGAGATTATCACGTGACCTGACACATGGTTGGTGGCATTATGCGCTCCATCTTGGGTTAGGAACACGTGATTTTATTTTATTTTATTGGTAAAATGATCTTATAATATTTATTTTAAAATTTTATAATTATATTTATCGCATAAAAAAACCAACATTCCAATCAAAACAAACAACAAAGTTCTATTGTTTCTCTATAACAAATAAAAGCCTATGAATTTTAATCAAGGGCCAAAAGATAATTGTTTGTTGTATGGAATAGAAATAAATCACTCCTACATAAACTAATTGGGGGTTTTTGAGATTCTTTCGATGTATAGAATATTTTTTTTGACACAATACTAAAATAAGTTCTTAAATTATTTTTAAAAATTAAATATTTTTTTATATTTTTATTATATTTTTATTTTAAATTAAATAAATTATTATGATTAATAATTAATTAATTATTATCAATCAAAATATCACTTATCATTTTACACTCATATAGTATTAGTGTGACATTGATATAAATGATGAAAAATACCATATAGTCATATTATTATATCAAATTAATATATCATGTCGTCATCAATTATAATATGTTAATATGCTAAATCATCATTAGTTATTAATATGTCATATCAATTTTATATGACATAAAATAACAAATGACATTTTAACTAAATCAATAATTAGTTATTTGGCTCGAAATAAAATTACAAAAGCCTATTTGCTTAAAATAAAAAAATAAAGACTTGATTGATCGTAATAAAAGCATGAAGTCTTATTTAAATTTTTTAAAAATAATTTAAAGATTATTTTGAATATTATATCTTTTTTTCTTATTAAAGATTTATTTTTGATGTCTCCTTTTGGTTTTAGAGGAAAAAGGAAATGTAATCATCACTACCAAATCTGATTATTTTATAAAATATCGTAGAAATTGATATAAAATCTCAACTATAACTAAAAATACGATAAAAACAAATCATATAAACAAAATCCAATAAAATTTTATTAATATAAACATATTTAAAAAATTAAATTTACAACTTAAATCATATCTTCACATAATAAAACACTCCACTAATGAAATAGTAGCACACTCGTTGAAATAATGCATTAAGTCACATTAAATTAAAATCTTTTTGTGTATAAAAAAAAGTTAAAATCTTTTTGTAAAAAATTAAAGTTTAAAAACTATGAGTACAATAAACGTTGAGTACAATTTTAAAATGGGAATTTAGAACATTCCAATAAATGGCAAATAGTCGTAATTTTGTTTTACTAGCTGTCAGCTTTCTTTTGACTGGGTTTCCAGTCAAAATGATGATGATATTATGCCAAACCAAGACCTTGTTGGGGAAATTTAGATCCCTTATTCCAAACCGAAACCTACCTTTGTGGTCCATTGTTAGAGACTAATAATATCTTTTTAAGTGAGTTAGGTTTTAAGTTAATTACTTTACCCTCCCCGGCAACATGGTGTTTCGATTTTTCTTTGGCAGGATTATTATGCCCACCCTCATTTTAGGATTTGCCGGAATCATTAATTAAGTAATTAGTGTGTTTAATATAGTTTATTTAACTTTAAATGTATTAAACAAATTAGATCTTTAACTGAAATTTGAATTTTGGGCTTTAACAATTTAAAGATCAATGTTGAAGTTTCCTTTGCCTACTGATAGAATCTAGGAATTCGTTTTTGAGAAAGTGAAGATAATGCCTATAAAATAGTTATAACTTAAAAATATAAATATATTTTTTAAAATTTGATTATGAAGAATGTCAAATTTGAATAGATCAAATTGATAACTTAAATGTATTTTATCATGCTCAGTTAAATCATTAGGGTAATATTTATTTGTAAGGTTGTAAATACTTTTAACATCTAATGATTTGAAATGATTTTGAAAGTCTAAAGATGTGCAAAGGATGAGCAACTCCACCATATTCTCATTAAATCTATAATTCAATTATTGTAAGGGTGAGTCAATGGCAACTAAAAGCAAGTCAATTTGACAATGGTGATCAATTGTGGCACATGATCTTTTTGACGACAACATATACCTAATTTATATATAAAACTTACGTTAAGAATCTCAATTTCATATTTCTTACAAAACTTCTTTACCAACACAAGCAAAGTTCCCATCCATCTTCTCTTGATTGTTGGAAATTTTGTTTAGTAAGCAATACTAAACAAATTGCATTTAGTGTATCTTAAGATATAAGTTGTAAAGCTTTTGAGAGGTCATTTGTTATTTCTCAACAACTATACAAGATAAAAACAAATTCAAATGACATATTAATATGTTATAAAAATTATAAAATGAAAAATAGAATTATAAACTTATTGTAAGGTAAAATTATAAAAAAGTAAAAATATGTTATAAAATTATTATAAAAATAAAATTATAAAATTTCAATAAAAAAAAATTTAAAATTTTTAGGGAGCAGTGGCCCCTATTGGCCCCCTTCCCCTCCAGCTCTCCTTACAAACTATTACAATAACATTGTTATTAGATATTTTGGATTAATAAAATTATTGAAATTGAAAGCATATCACTTACAATTATACATTATTCTAAATCAATTACAATTTTGAATTATATAAAAATTATTAAAATATTATATAAAATTCATATTTATAACTGGGGAACTCTTTATATAATTTTTTTGTTATAATCAAATAATTATAAAATTATAATAAAAAAATAACGAGTGAAATAATCTCATTAAAACTATTAAAGTATGTAAACGACAACAGGACATCTTTTGTGAAAAGGTGTTTTACAGAACATGGGTGCCACTGTATCTAGGGTTGAATATCACAAAGCAATTTCTCCGGGTTTGCCAAACGGAAAAATGGACTGCCTTAAATTGCTATTTGGGGTCAAACCCGTTTGGTTGCATTTTAAGAATCTAAATCCTCTGCACCCAATCCGTGCCCCATTATGTACCTCTTCTCTTACAAAGTGTCATATGTCTTTTTTTTAATTACTAACTAATACAAGTTTAATTTTAATTTTTTATCTCTTATTTCTACTTCTCTTTCTCTATTTACATATAGTTGATAAATGGTGATCTTCTGCTTATTTGTTTTAAAAAAAAATGAATTTGTTTTTTTCTATCCTCATCAATAGAAGATAAATTTATTTATTTTTTACAATGAGAAAAATAACAAAAACTCAAATTTTACTCTCAGTATAATAAAGGAAGGGATCACAGTCCGTTTGTCTGAGAAAAGAGAAAATATGAGAGAAAAATAAAATATAAAATATTAAAACCAAATACGTATTAATTAATAATTAAAAAACTAGAGCTATGTCGCTTTGTGAGAGAAGAAACATAGAAAGGGCATCGATTGGGGCAGAGGATTTGGATTCGCTTGTCAATAGTTCTATTTTTTATCGTCATTTATGTGAAAGAAGCCTGCTAGGCTGCCATATCTGAACCACAAATCCATCCCTGAAGCAGGACTTTCTGCCTTAGGTTTTAGAGTTGGCATTCATTTTTGTCCTATGCTACTTGTATTTGTTTTTTTTGTTCCTTTTTTTTAAGATATCTCAGTAATAGATTTCCCCCACGATTACTTATTAAGCATTAATAAGAGACAACTGAGATAATAAATGATTAATAATAGGGGTCCCAAGAGACTTTCAAATCATGAAGAAAGTGCTGGTCATAGGAATAGAGAGGTTGTAGTAATTAAAACTGGGAGAAGAGAAAAAAAAAAAAAAAAAAGAGCGGGGGAAGCTAAGATGAAAGTCACGTCGTGCTTTATCTTTGTTTTCATAACTTTTGAACATATCGAATGATAGAGATAGATATTGAGTTTTGCGAGGAAATAACGAAGCATGACCAGACTGCCATTATTATAAGTTCCCATCCACCATTTCTACTTCTCATTCCCTTTCCTCATCATTAGTCATTTCACGCTAAATTCTTTTGCTATAGAGTCACTGACCCTAGCAACCCTATGATTGTTTCAAATTGTTCGCTGGTTGCTTGAACTTTCACGACTTCATTCCTAATTAGTATGGACTGTGTTGAATAGTTTAAACTTTGAAGAAAACATTGGTAAAAATAATAAAAATGTTCATAAATGTTTAAGATTTAAACCCATTATATTTTGATTTTTTTAAAATTTTTTTATAACTAATTACCTATTAAAAAATAATTTATTGCTAGTTACCGGGTCTAAGACAAGTGCAAAGGATGTGGAGAGTGAGTTTGAACTAGCAGATGTCCACTTGTCAGTGTGCATGGGTCTCTGAGCTGATCATTTCACTGACATCATGCAAGTGGCCAAATGATAAAAGTTCACCAACTAGACAGTAGAAAGCCATCAGCCATGGCAGAGTGACCCCTGTATTTCTTTCTTCTTTTCTTAATTTTTAAATATAAATTAACAGTAATCATTTTCCTCTGAGAATGGGACACGCCCTAATCTTTTCAGTAAAACCAGTGTTGAATTTGAGCCCAAAAAAAAAAAAGAAAGTAAAAAGAGGATGCGTATCAAAATCCAATCATGCGGGTGGACCAAAGCCTCTTCACTTTCAAGGCTGATGATTTGCCCCCACCATTGTTTTGATCAGTGGCGATGATGATGTGACGTGTGCAAATCATTTGGTGTTTGGACCCTCCCTACACCAAAGCCATTGCCCTCCCCCCGCTCCCCTGCCTATTCCCTCTCTTTGTCGTTTTCATAAGAACAGCTATGATGAGTCATGAGTCTGAATAGATTTAGATTGTGCCAAAGAAATATATATATACACACTACTAATAACTAGCATGCGAGATGAATATGGCGCTCTTAGTGTGACTGCTACTATTAATCTGCACGTTTTGGCCTCAAAGGAAAACTCAGGGTTTTCAGAGCTCTTCAACAACAAAAAAGGGTATATACGAAATTATGCATGCAATATGTACCAACTTTAACTGTGTAGTGGGGTTGAGGTTGCGATGGGGGGTTGTTGTATTGTTAGGCATGTCGGCATTCACCATGAGTTTGTGGGCCAATATCTCTTTCGGCGGCCTGGACCATTTTACTAGATCATTTCAACTTTGAAATTCTTCCATTGCTGCGCGTTAATTGTTTGGTTAATGATTTAATGTCAAAATCTAATAGCAAACCAATTTGCACTTCAAGCCCAGGCATCGCATCTTCCCTCAAAAGAAATCTTCATTTTCTTTAATGATAATAATTTTTCAAAATAGTATTAGGCTGTTACAAGTAGTCCTTGCCAAATTTCATTTAGTTAAAATATTAAGGGTTTTTTATTTAAAAAAAGATTTATTTTTAATTAAAAATTAAATATTTGGTTATAAAATAAAGACATATCACACTATAGTAGATCAATTCAAATTAGAGTAAATTTGATAAATGATAAATGTATTATCTACATTATAGATATTTCAAAATTTATCTACATGTGGATATTATCTAAGTGATAATGTGAGATTTATTAAGAAGATAATGTAGTTTAGATATATATACATATTAGTAGAAGATTATGATAGTCATTAATCTATAGGGGGCTTTAACTATAAATAAGGGTCACCTCACTCTTATTTTGTATCATAGTTATATTTCATTCTAAGCATTGCTTCAGTAGTACTTAAAGAGTATTTTCTCAATATCTCTATTTTTTTCATGTTTCTATTATTTCTTTTAGAACACATTATCAGCACAATCACTAAAATATGAGGCAATTTTCTTGGTTCTTTATCAATCAATTATAGATTTTGAATTTGTATACAGTCCAGTTGGCCTAAAACATCCTTCCGGAGCAATAATAGACCTCCAAGAACCCTTATTATTGTCATAATTAATTTATGGCAGCAGTGGGCTTCCGAAAACCCATATAGTTGTTATAATTAATTTATGAGTCCATTTTTCTATGTGTAAAATTATAACAAATATCGAAAAGCCTAAGTTCTACATTCTAGAAGTGAGTGGAAATCTGTCTTAGTGCCTTGATGTGGAGATACATATCCAAGGTTTGTCTTGGTGCCTTGATGTGGAGATACATGTCTAAGGTCTTGCTAATGCAATTATTATAGATGAGAAATCAAGGTCTTGCTAATGCAATTATTATAGAAGGGAAATCAAATGACTAAGATAAGGCGAATGCACTGATCTTCATTTGTTGTCATTTGCATAAGAGCTTGAAGACTCAATATTTATTTATTTGAGACCTTGAGATCCTGTGGACAAGGTTCAAAGAAAGGTATGTGTAACAACTCAAGTTCAACCACTGGTATTGCAGCTTTTTAGGCCTAAATCACGTGACCCTCAAAAGCTTAAACTCAAGTTACTAGTAGTGGTGGATTTGGATTGTTATATAAGTCTTAACAATCACATTTACAACAAATGTGGGATGTTGGGTATCATAGTGGTGGGCTTGGATTGTTATATAGATCTTAACAATCACATTCACATCAAATGTGGAATGTTGGGCATCACAGTATGATCATACCAAGAACATCTCATGCTACAAGACTTTAAATCAGTGTTCAACTACAACTCAACCTTATTTGATATTATTTCTCGATTGGTGTTATGCGATGTTAAGCTCACTAAATCAAACTTATTCAAGAAAACTTTCTCCACCTTTCATGCTTTAAATATTGTATTGCAAATGTACTTAGAGTTGATTTTTGTCCTACTGACAGTATAGACTAATGAACTACTGCTTAAGAATCATAATTTTAAACTTGTTGGCTTAAAAGCATTACTTGAAGCAAATGCAGCTCTAATAAGAGAACAAGTAGATTTAAAAGGCCGTGAATGCAAGCAAGGGCGTAACCCACGTAGAGGTGGCAGAAGATTTAGCTACCCTAAGCAATCCAACCTTGGCCCAAATCATGGCAAGGCAAGAAGTCCTTGAACAAGCATGATGAAAGTATCTGCATTGTTGTGGCATGGTTGGACATTGGTCGCATACCTATCGTACGCCAAAGCACTTTACTGATCTATACCAAGCATCCTTGAAGGATAAGGGCAATCATGTTGAGATTCACGCCATTGAGAATTCTACTGCTATGAAATCATGGCAAGGGCAAGAAGCTTGTGAAAAAGCATGATGAAAGTATCTGCCATTGTTGTGGCATGGTTGGACATTGATTACATACTTGTCGTATGCCAAAACACTTTACTAATCTATACCAAGCATCCTTGAAGGATAAAGGCAAGCGTGTTAAGACTCATGCCATTGAAAACTCTACTGCTATGACCAACGTTGAAGTTAACAATGCCTCTATTAAGATGACTCTCTTTGTTTCTATAGAAGCAAGAACATCCTTAAAAGCCTTTAATTTCTATGAAGACCTTGATAGCCAGGGTAAGGCATTAGAATGGTGAAGGACAACCTAGACTTAGGATCTAAGGATTTTATTGTTTTCTTTGTTTTTTTGTTTTATGTATTACCCTTGGTTGATTGTTCCCAAGGAAGAACAATATGAAATTGATTCCATATTTATTATTTGCAATTTTCAATCGCATGACTAATTTTTGAATTTTTATGATACTTGACACTTGAAGTTGTTAATACAAGTGCAAATGGGAACCACTAAGAAAAAAGAAGATGTTTGTTTACTTGATAGTGTAATGACATATACCATACTTTGTGGTAAGCACTTTTTCTTGAGTGTGATATTGCGTACACTCAATATTTATATGAAAATTCTTTAGGGGTTTAAAATGATTGTAGCATACACTCCCTGCAACTTATTCTCAATAAAGTTGCAAAGATATTTATACAAGTTAAAGCAATTCGATCGCATGTGGTATCAATGCTTAAACGAATATCTAATTAAGGAATAATGCAAAAATGATCCTATCTACCTATATGTGTTTATTAAGAAATCAAAAACATGATATGCTATAGTAGCAATTTATGTCAATTATATGAATTTGATTGGAACTTCGGAAGAGTTATCTAAAATTGTTGAATATTTGAAAAATAGTTTGAAGTAAAAGATTTTGGTAAAACTAAATTGTGTTTTGGTCTAGAACCTGAGCATAAAGCAAATGGAATGTTTGTTCATTAGTCAGCATACACTGAGAGATTGTTTAGACATTTTAACATGGATAAGGCTCACCCATTGAGCACATTAATGGTTGAAAGGTCTTTTGATCCTTAAAAAAGCCCGTTTCATTCTAAAGAACCTAATGAGGAGATACTTGATCCTGAAGTACCCATCTCAATGCAATTAAGGCTTTGATGTTCTTAGCACAATGTACGAGACTAAATATCGCTTTTACGATAAATTTATTGACATGTTTTAGTTTTGAGTTAATCTGGACACATTGGAATGGTACAAAATATATCTTCCATTATCTCCGAAAAACCGTAGATTTGAGATTATATTATTCCATTGATTCCACTAATTCTAATTTAGTTGAATATGCTTATACGATATATAAATCTAATCTGCACAAAGCTCACTCTAAAACCAATTATTTATTTTGCTATAATCACATCACCATTTCTTGGTGCTCTAATAAGCAAACACTAGTAGCTACATCATCCAACCACTCTAAATTATCACTCTATATGAAACTAGAAGAGAGTGTGTTTAGTTGAGATCCATTATAACACATATTCATAATTCTTGTTGTTTAACATCGGTTACAAATTCTCTTACCATAATTTATAAAGATAATGTTGCTTGTGTTGCACAAGTTAAGGGATGGTATATTAAAGGTGATAGGACCAAGCATATTTGGCTAAAGTTTTTTTATGCTCACAAACTTCAAAAAAGTTGACAAGTTGACATTGAATAGATTCACTTCACCAATAATCTTGCAGATCTTTTTACTTAATTATTGCCAACGTTAACATTTGAAAAATTAATATATGCCATTGAAATGCGACGAAAGATTGATTTGCCTCTAGAGTAGCAAAATATCAATTACCCTAAAAATGGTATGCCCCAAAAGCTATAGATCCCATAAGTGGCAATATGGTTCAATTAAGGAGGAGCAATTATAGATTTAGTGCACTGTACTCTTTTTTCCTTTTATCTGATTTTTGTCCTATTGGTCTTTTTCGACTCAAGGTTTTTAACAAGGCAATAATAGCATGTCCAACTAGGCTACCACAATGGTGTTCTATTCAAGGGAAAGTGTTATGGAATATAGACATATTGCACCATATTAGACCAATTCAAATTGAAGTACATTTGATAAATAATAAATGTATTATCCATATTCTAAACATTTTAATATTCATCTACGTGTGAATATTATTTAAGTGATAATGTGAGATTTATTAAAAAATAATGTAATTTAGAGATGTATCATAGTAGGAGATTGCGATAGCCAATGATCTATAAGGAGTTTCAACTATAAATAAGGTGTCACCCCACCATTATTTTGTATCACGGTTATTTTTCATTTCAAGTATTACTTCAATAATACTTAAAAAAGTATTTTCTCAACATCTCTCTTTTATTTGTATGTTTATTATTTCTTGTATAACATACTCATCATTAAATTAATTGTTCCTCTTAAATTTTTTAAACTATCACGATTATATGAAGACGTAGAAATATTTTGTTTGCTTCCTCTAGGTCAATGTCTTTTCTTTTCTATTCTATTCTTTTATAACCCCTTTTATAAACTTTGCGCCACCCAATACAAGTATGGGCCATGGCCGAAGACTCTTAAGAGTTAGGACCCAAAGTCCAAGGGACCAACTACTTTAAAGGCCCAATCTCCAATTGGGCTTTGTGGGGAAAAGGGCTTCTTACAGTCCCAGACCAAAGTCAGCAAAACGTTTACAAACCAGGAAAAGGTTTTCATAGGCTAAAGACAGTATCGAATATCTATCATTGCAGCCCATCGTAGAAGCTGGAAACTGAAAACCCACCCCATGGATTTTGCTGACTGCCAAACAAGCCCATAATGATTAAGAAAGATTTGGGACAAGAGAGAAAAATATAATATATTTTTTCCCTTGTTGCCTCTATTTTCTGAAGAAGCGAGTATGGTGACCCTTGGTTTAGTCTGTGGGCAGAAAATATTACATATAGGGCACACTTGATGAGGTAATAATTTAATATATATCGGATGAAGTAAGTTTCAGGACATTCAACAGGAATTCTGCATAAATATTCTCGTTGATTAGAATTTAAATACTAATGTTTGTTTTTAATTGATGCCATGTTGATTGAATATCAGAAGATGATTTCGCCAAAATAAAATCAAAAGATGGAGGCACCCCTAAGGACGACTTTTGGGAGGCCAAAACAAAAGAGGAAGGTTCCCTTGTTTAAAGGGTTAAGTAATGAATCGCATTTGAGTATATATTTAATCAAGCACTGTGTTTGGACTTCATTGGTGCAACTCAAAGCAACAAAGACACTTGAAAATGACATTTCCAAGTTAAATATTACCCAATTCTTACTTCTTATTTAATCAAACGGAGAAAAAGAGAGAGTTAAACAACAGCAAGTAATTAGAAAAATTTTTAGTTTTATTACTACTAACTTAAATATTTGAGTCTATAGTCCTGCACAAATACTATTTTTTTCCTTTTTAATTTGCGATAGTATTTAAATTGGATTTTTTGGGCTCAAATTCGATCAATTTATTTATTTTTATGAATACATATAAGGAAAAATAATAATTTTGGCCATGGCGTGGCTGGCCTGGCATAGTGGCGGTGGGCCGGACTTGAAAGTGGTTCCCACCTCACAGGAGAATGGCTAATGGCGAAGCAGCCTGTAACGTTAAGTCTTCAAAAGGGAAAGCATTCGAACAACCCAAGCTTCGAAAAATTCCAATTCCAATACAAGGTAGTGGGCAACTTTACAAAAACCAAACCAGTTAGATACTTGGAAAACTATCCCTCACTCCCACGCAAAGAACCAACTACCTCTCCCAACTGCCCTTCCCTCTTTACCAGAGGCCTTTCCCTCTCAAGACAATTCCTGGTAAAAAGGAAAAAACAGAGCCAACATCGAGAAACAAGGAGCCCTATAAACAAAGCAACTGATCTCGACCCTTTCCTTTTTTATGTCCGAAAAGAGTCTTCGACGACGGCTACCGAGAGGCCGGCGACCACGGCTGCCGTATCCATCACCGTCCCCAAGGCTACGGACGCCTCCTCCGCGTCGGCGATCAGCGAAGAGATCGTCGAAGCATGGTAGGATTCTGAAGCGATGTGCGTCAGAGCCGTGTCTTTGGAGCAGTGTTGCTGAAGATCAGCAAAGGAGTAATTTATTGGGGTCTGAAGTGGAAGGGGCTTTGTTTAGGCCCCAAACTTGTACTGACGTCTTTGCTTCTTCTCCTTGTATTTTGGGTTTTGGTTCTCCTCGTTCTTCTTCTCCTCCAAGGCAGGGTTTTGAGGTATGCTCATTGGTCAAACTTGACCCCGTTTTTTCTTTCTAGTTTCTTTTCTTCTTCGTTTTCCATGGCCTAACTTTTGCCGACGGTATTGATTTTAATTGAGTGATTTTAAAAACAATGGAATAGTAACAATGTATGCATAACACGAATTTGAACGTGGTAGTTATGGTGCTATGTTCATGAAGATCGAAACCTTTGAGTCCATGAAGAATACCCTTGAAACTAATCATAAAATTGGAGGAAATTCTTCGAAGATTTTAGATATTCAATAAATGGAAATAGAATATCCTTTTATCAAAATATCGATAGTCATGATATTAGGATGCGCGTTACTTTCACTTTAACTGCTCGTGAAATTTCATGCGAACTTATTTTTTTTGTTTAAGGTTTGTACTTGATGTAATTAAAGTGAGAATTTCATGGTTTCGTTTTCCCTTGTGTTGTCATGAAACAGTCCAGTATCCAATCCAGAGTCCATTGGTCAATTAAGATCCAAATCCAATGACCTGATTTAGATATTATAGCTTGTGATTGCTTGCTTGACCAGTAGCAATTGTCTAAGAACTGAAATCCTCGATTGTTTGTTAAGTTTGGGATGCAGGGATACAACAAAGATGCTAAGGTTGTAATCAATGTATCAGTCGAAGGAAGTCCAGGACCAGTACGGACCATGGTCAAATTGGGGTCCAGTGTCGAAGAGACTATAAAGGTTGTTGTAGACAAGTATGCTGAAGAAGGGAGAACTCCTAAGCTTGATCACAGTTTGGGATTGGAATTGCATCACTCCTATTTTAGCCTCCAAAGTAAGTGGTCTCATTTTTTCCATTCTTTTCTATCCATTTGGTTGCAGATAACTGTTAATTGATTATGTCGTTCAAGTTTTATGGATTGCTGCTGTTCTATTTGATTTCCATCTTTGATTACACTTATTTGATAAGATTTTGATGCTTTTGGTTGAGTAGGCTTGGATAAATCGCTGATAATTGGGGATGCTGGTAGCAGGAGCTTCTATCTTAGAAAAAATAGCAGTGGCCATAGTAGCAATGGAGCATCTAATTCTTTTGTTTCAGAAATTGCTCCAGAAGGAGCGAATTCTCCTCCAGCTGTTCCACCTCCTACATATTTACTTACAGCTTTCATAGCTCGAAAACTCAGCAAAATTGTAAGAAGAACGCGTAGGCTCTGGAAGGTCTTGGTTTGCTTGCGATGAGCATATCCAGGATCATACCATTGTTAAGAGTAAGACAACCTATATATTATCATGCTGCTCTAACAACAGTGATTCGTAATTCCTTTTACTCATTTTTTTGATTGCTTCCCCCCATTTTTATTATCGGGATTGGCTTTCTATTATTTACCATCACCATTCATAGGTGTCATGTAAAAATGTAAATATTATCTTGTGGTTTCCCAATTTACTTTTAAGGACACGATGCTGATTGTTCATTTTAATATTCAAAAATGAAAAGAAAAAAGAAAATTTATTTTATTTTCTTTTGAAGTTTGATAATTGCTTGTTGTTACATGACTTTAATATCAAGCTGCAGTACTTACAGAGGAAATTGACAGACCTGTAAAAGGGTTTCAGCTTAGCATCAAATATTTGAATCAGTAAAACCATTCATCTTAACTGAATTCAAGTTTGGGCTTGTTCTCTGACTGGCTATGAACTTGCATATGGTTTCTTCATCAGGTTTTAATGAATCAATGTCTGAAAAGTCATTTTGTTTTGAAGGGAGCTGTTAATATAGATGCAGGAAGGAGTGAACCAAAGAAAAGAAGCATGAAAGATAGGTAAAGTTGCATGAAAGACCGTAAGGATGACTTAAAAAATTAATGTAATAGTCTTTTAAACTGGCTTTGGTGAACGTTATAGTAAGTCTAAATTTATTATAAAGTTATTGAAAAAATTTTGAAAAATAATAAAAACCTGTTCAATAAGTTAACAGGTAAATAATATATATAATTTTTAATTTTACAGTAAGGTAAAAAATATGACTTTATTGCAGAATTTGTTGTTAAATTGATTTATCAGTTTTTTAATAAATTTTAAATCAATGATTATAATTTAATTTTATAAATTAAATTATCTTTATTAACTGACTTTACAGTAAAGAAAAAAAAAAGATCTTACTGTAGAATTTGCTTTTATCATGGTTATAAACGAATATTCTGTTTCTTTGCAATACAAATGTTACACGTGGAAGTGAGCCTGTATTGAAAAAACAAGGATTTGACCACATCTGCCGGCAAAGTCTTTCAGGACTTGGTCGGTTCGCTGGCCCGAAGGGTTAAGTCAATAATTTTGGGTTTTCTTCGGAGTTGGGTTGCTGAGCCTCAACTGTTCCACCAAAACCAGCAGGAAAAGCACTTGAATGTAAAAGCAATGAATTTGACTCTCTTTCACTTTCGAACGAAGGGAGGAGGATTAGTTGGGTTGTCTTTCTCTTCAGGATGCAATTATCTTTGGGTTGTCTTTCTCTTTAGGATGCAATTATCTAAAAAGTCATTGCTAATAGCCTTTTGACTTGTTATTATTGTTCATGCAAAAAAAGAGGGAGAAGCCTCCACGGATGCTAGAACACCTTTGGGCTTTTGGCCTATCATCATTAATGTGCCTACTGGCTTGAATGGCCTGTATTATGATTTGGTCATGTTAAGAAGAAATCTCTAGATTTACGAAGAAATGTTGGGCACCTTTAAAAAAAGATGAAACTATTAGGTTAACGGACCAAAATGGAGAATTCAACTGACTCAGCTCGCAACAAGGGGTTAAGGAGGCCAAAGGATCTTTAATGTGTTGGTACGTGCCTACGTGGTAGTGTCATCGGCATGTTGTGACCTGCATTAGATTCCAAATCCTAGATGTTCCCTTCATGTGTTTCTGGGTTTGTATTCCAGTAGCTTATCCAATGTACCAAGGGGGGGAAAAACCTAAGCCACTGAGGATTTTCTAATTTTAGATTTCAAGCTACTTGGCAAATAAAGTACTCAACCAAATACTGAAAAAAAAAAAAACTAAATAAATGTCGCACACTTGTACAGGTATCTACTCTTCCTCTCTTTCCCTTCCCCACTTCTTTTGAGTTTGTCTAATGCTTAGATTCCGAAAACTAGTACTCTCAAATCTAAATCCCTTTTCTTTGTAAAAAGAAGGTTTCAGACGTTGGTCCTAGTCGATTAATTCTGTTTGGGTTCGTTCAGTTCACATGTCATTCTAAGGAGTAAGGGCTTGGGCACTGGAACAATGCCCTTCGCACTTTGCAGTATAATGGCCTGAAGCAGATGGCTGCTACTGTTGCCAACTTGCTATGAAGCCCGAATTTGTTTCTACTTTGTACTATTGGCAAAAACAATAGGTGAGCCTCGCACCTGGACCGTCTTTACTTGGGGAAGACACTCCCAAAAATGCTAAAATCATACTAAATAAATAAATCCCCTCATGATAAGCCAACAGGCCGCTTAATTGGACTGGACAAGTCTTTTTATCATAGTAAAGGAACACAGCACTCCTTCGGAGACCTTTTGTTATAAATGGGTCATTGATATAAAGGCATCCAACCCAATAATATAGATTCGGATATTTTATATTAATTATGAGATAAATTTAAAAAATATTTTTAATATTCAATTCGAATCCGAGTAAATTTCTGAATATTACCCTTAAAATACTTTAAATCTAAATTCGGTTATATATATATCATTTGCGTCTCAAATAATGTCAGATCAAACCATTCAATTACTTTTGCTTTGGGTATCAAATTAAAAAATTATCATCCAAATTTAATTCAATGGATTTTGTCATTTCGACATGTTTAGACATTTTATCTCCTTCGGTATTTAGGCCTAATCAATTTCCTTCACTAGGGACTATTGTTCTTATCTCATTCTCATGCACCTCTTTTAATTTTCCTTCACATGGAATGCACCTCTTTTAAATGCAGGAATGTGGACCTATTTCTAGTGTATTTGAAAGTAAAAATCTATTAAATTTATGACATGCCAGCCATAAGACTGATGAGGAGTATAGATTATCAATGCAAAACATACAGTAAAATACAACTCATAGAGTTAATGCACCTCCTAATCAATAATTAATTGGTAACTATCCATCTATGTACAGTCTCTTTACATGTTCTTCACAAGGATTGGTAATTGGTTTAAAATCCCGCGGATGCCGTATTTTTCAAACAGGGCGAGTTCAAATTAGCTTGAACTCTAGGGACAGTCCCAGAACTGAACAATTTCCTGGAACTTTCGTCCTTCCTCTGCTTTATGCTACAAAATCCAAAACCTTTCAAACCAATCATAACAGCCACTGTCACATTCTCTCGTTTGCGATCACCATGGTTCCTCGTTCTTCAGGTAACCGGAGACTTTGCTCAATCAGGGTTCTTTCAGCCTCCGAAAGATCAATACAGACATCCGTTCCGGAGCATCATTCATGCCTCGTTAATTGGCGAGGAGGCCTTAATGCAGTCCCCTCAACCACAAGGCTGACAACGTCGCCATCGGCGAGGTTTCCAGTGGATGATGGATCTCAGCGAAGGCTATCAAAGTTGTTGCTGAAGGTGAATATAGACAGAAGCTTGGGGCCAGTGCATGTGGTGATGCCAGCGGAGAATACAGTGAATGATTTGATCAAAGCTGCTGTAGAAATTTACGTGAAAGAGAAGAGACGGCCATTGCTGGAGGAAACTAATCCTAAGTTTTTCCAGCTTCATTATTCGCAGTTCAGCCTGGAAAGTAAGTTTCTTTCGTTCTTTTTCTATGTTTTCTTTAGGTTTTTGTGAATCTAAAAAATTTTCTCCTTTCTCTGCCCTACAAACTTCATAATCATGTCATAGTTTGATAGTCTTTACATGCAAAGAATTACTATCGATTCATTTAATTGGGTTGTTTTCGTAGTAATTAATCATAAGGGGAGCCGCACTAAAATGCGAATAATTAATCAGTACGTTAAGAAACTGGGAAAATATTGGTCAGCATCTACATTTTAGCCTTCCAATAATGGAAAAAAGCATAGTTAATTCTAATCAATAAAATTATATTATTCTTAAAAACAAAAAAAATTCTTGCTGCCACTTTGCATTTGCGTTTTCTAGTGGTCATTATTTGTACTTATTTTTGTGGTACGTGCAGGCTTAGAGCCAGAGGAGAAGCTGATAAATTTGGGGTCCAGGAATTTCTTCTTGTATTTGAAGCCTTCTTCCTCTGTCACATCCTGCGGCTCCGAGGAGGCAAAGATAGCATCTCAGTCCATGAGTCCTTTGACAAAGTTTATGGAGTTCTTGCTATAGCTCTTTCCACTTTTTCCAATGTATACAATCATGGCTTTTGCCATTTTTAGCAATGAATTCTTAATGTTCCTTTCTTTCTCATATTTACTAAGGCTTCGAATATCATTTTCCCTTTGCACATATGTCCAGAAAAAATACACTTAACTTTTAACAATAGATATTTATTTATTATATTGTATAGGTTTTGTGGGTAATCATATATCATCAGTGGGTAGCATTTGAATAAGGCATGTGCTTTGTTTAATTTTCTTTTTGCAGGAGACTACCCTAAGTCAGCCAAATTTAGAAAGAAAAACTTACAAAAAAATGGCACTGCAACATCTTTCTCTTTCCCCATAGACAGAAAGAACAACCATAATTTTCGTTTGTATGAAGAATACCTTTCTTGCTTTGATAAAAGGTGCGGTACCTGTATAAAGTGAATGCCAAGAAATGGATATAGATCAATGAAAGAATGTATCATTAGCCTCTATAGTTCTTTTTTTGTTCTTTTGATGACTCTGGTAATAATAATACAATAAAAAAAACAAATTTTTTATTTAATTTAAATATTCATAAAATTTTTATTTTTCCAAAGAAATTGTGTTCTGGTAGGAGTACGGTATTTGTCTTTATGTGTAGAACAGTAAAAAGTCGTAAGAAAGTTTAAATAACTGGAAGTCTTTGTAAGTCATTAACTCAAAACAGTACTTTTGCTTCGTTACTTTCGGTCGGATCTTTCAGGCGTTTAGGAAATTCAGAGTGCCAAATCTTCCTCATCTTCTCTTCCTAGCACTATCCGAAACAGGGCGCATTTCTCACCTGGCAGAGCCAAATCCTGTCTCGCCTCTGCTGTCAAGTGCGCCTTCCTCCTCTTATCATCAAAACAAAAATTAATCCAAGGGAGGGAAGAGGAAAAAGAGAAGAGACAGGAAGAGGGGGAGAGAAAGAGAGGCATGGGAGATCTCTTTATATGGCTTATTTCTTTCTTCATCCTCATTGCCCTTCTCGTTCTTCTTGTTTATCAGGTCAAATTCCCCTCTTAAACCCTAGAATCTTTGTTTTCCTCTGTTTTTTCTTTTCTGGGTCTGCTTGTTTTGTTTGTTTAAATCCATTCTTTTGGTTAAAATTATAAGTCTAAGATGCTTTGCTATTGGCTTGGTTTGGTGGGTAATGATTGTTTAGTTGATTCTTCATTTTAGTTGCAAGAAAATCACTCAACAAATGCTAAAGAATTTGTCTTTTGTTCAGAAAAAGAGATAAATAATTACTAGTATCTTCAGATTGCAGCTAGCTGGGTATGTTGCATTTAGTTGTATAATTGTTGCGGGAGTGATATTTTTATGAATTGTTAAAGTAGAATCTGGTGTTGAAGTCCTGAAATAGTCGTCTCACTGCCTTTGATTTGAAAGACTAGTTTCAATGTATTTGGGGCTTTGTTCTGGATTTAAACACAAATAGAAGTTTGGCGAAAGAAAGTTATGGTGGTGCGTAGATCTTTAGTCATGCTATTGTTCATGTGTAGAGTGTCCAGGTTATATGAGAACGAAAAATAGAATTTAACAGCTTGATAATTTTGCTGCAGCTCATGTGCCTGGCTGATCTAGAGTTTGATTACATCAATCCTTATGACTCTTCATCAAGGATAAACAAAGTGGTCTTGCCGGAATATGTCCTGCAAGGATTTTTATGCTTATTCTATCTGTTAACGGGGCATTGGGCCATGTCACTCTTATGTGCTCCATATTTATACTACAATGTGAGACTGTAAGTTATTCTCTCATCTTCTTTTTCTACTTTTTAATTTTTAGTTTGGGCTGTTTGAGGAAAATGTCAGATCAAAGATTTCACTAGCTCGGATTCACAGTTGATTTCCAATTTCTTCACTGCAGCTCCCTTTTATATTGAGTTTGCAACCCAATGTCCAGTAGGAATAAGCCTTTGTCTGGTTGATTGATTCTATTTTGTTCCGAGAGCTTGATTGATAATGTGAGTCATGAGTGGTGGGCCTTGTGGCTCTTAAGATTTATAACTTCTAAGTTGTGCAAAGACATGCATCAATGGATAATTAATATAGGTAGCATTGAAACTTTATGACAATGGAAATTTTGTTATGTTCCTAAAGCCCTAGACTTGCCATAATCCTTAATCTCCTTGTAGTGAACCTGGGTATTGACAAATAGCTTATTATTTGCCTTTGATTTTGGCTTTCTTTTAACCTCTCTTAGGTTAGAGACTCGTGCTATAGTACTAATTGTTAAGAAAATTGTGATTTGTCTTAAGAGTGTAATATATATAGACAATGTTATATTAATAAATGGAAACAATAGAATGTTTTAACGATCTCCATGAGAGAGAGAAGAATAAAAGAGAGGGGAGGAGGGGATCGTAATGACTTTCAGTTTAATTTAGTAACAACATTTATCAGAAGTTCCAAACAGTATTATCTATCTCTTCTGCCAAGTTAGATGGATTGGAGAATTGCATTACGTTAAAAATTAGCTTTCTTTCCTCTGTTGTTATTGAAGATTGCATGCACGAGTCTTGCATAATTGTAGTTATTTTTTTGTTCTAAATGAAGTTTTACTTTTATCATATTGATCATGGATCAGGGCATAGAGACTCTTAGAGCATTAAAATGGACTCCTTGGGAAAAAGAAATATCATACTGCTATCAAGGTTTATAATTTGTTGAGCGTTATTCCAGTTGTATATGCTTTGGGCTTGGTTCCTAAGTTTCTCTTGTTACCAGTTACACACGGAAACAGCACCTGGTGGATGTCACAGAGATATTTAACTTGCTCCATTGGGAGAAGAAGCAACGCCTATTTAAACTCGCCTACCTCATTGTTCTCCTCTTCTTTGCCATATTCTGGTAATTTGTTTCTGACAACACACAGGTTGCTTCCTCAAAACATATTGCTTTTAGTTTTAGTAACTGCTAACATGGGATCTTTTATCTGTATTTGTTAGGATGATCTGGTCCGCGTTAGAAGATGTAGAAGAGTAATGGGAGACGATGGCCTTTTGAACTTGAAGTATTTGTTGCTCTAAACTGCTACCGTGCATCGGCCAGTCACACCGCTCTTTTTCAATCTTTTTTCAGCTTGGTGTCTGTTGTAACTGATATATTATAGCATAGATTTCAAGGCTGTATGATTATGAGAATTTCAGTTGATTTTTAGTGAAATATATTTTTCAGGCATCCGGTATTTGTTATTGAGGCATTCAGTTTGCCTCGTGCTTGGATTTCTCAGACAATGAGCCTTTTCAATTCCAAATTTAACAAGAACAAACTCTGCTTCTTCTTCTTTTTTTCTTTTAATGAAATTAGCTGCTTTTTGCCTTTACTTTCTTCCTACTGAGAACTGAACTGGAAACACTTACAACATGGATTGATCATCCAAGAAAATGGCAAATCGACAACAGATGGAGATGTATCCTTCTTAATTTGCTTACTAAACCCAAACTTCACGTTTGAAAGGAACAACAAAAATCTAATAACCTTCAGTCAGACCATGAAATATGTTTCATTTAGAGAGTAAAATACATTGCTACTAATTATTTACCACTGAAAAAAAATTAGTTTGACATCATTTGTATTTTACTGTATACGAGGTGAAACAAACAAGTTAACTCGACCCGGTCCGACCCGACACGAAAAACCCGTCATAGGCCTCGTATTTAAGGTTTTCAACCAGTTTTAAAGCGCAGCAAAGCTCGCAAGCCTCTGCTTCAAACTGTCTTTCCATTCTGTTTTCTCAGGTATGTCTTTGTTACATAACTCGAATTTTAGAACCCAACGTTGTTTGGTCGAAAAGCATTCCATGTGTGAAAATAGGGTTCCTATTTATTACAAATTAAAATGCTTTGATTTTTGACTGTTTTCCACTTTGGGGAATTTTTTTGGCTATTAGAGAAGGGTTTTCATCACTTTCTAAAGTATGAAAGGAAAATTTTTTCTTGTGCATTGATTGTGAAGTTTAATCTTTTATGAGGATTATCTCGAGAATTGATCGAACAATCTGCTGACTTATCACTGCAACAGAGTGTAGATTGAAATGAAACTGTGAAAGTGTTAAACACTTTTGGTATTCAGTATTTTTGGTTTGATAAGGAGAGCCACCCAATAGGTCAAGCATACTTAGGATCGTTTGATTGGTTAGAAACTTAAGATTGCAAACCAAATGGTTTAAATTTAATCAGCCTTGTATATTTGATGTTGGTTCCTAGGCTAAAGAGCTTCTTAAATAACCAGCTGACCATCAAACAGGCAAAACAAATTCATGCTCAAATCCTTATTAGCAGTCTTAACCACCTCCAGCCCCTATTGGTTCATCAGTTCCTTCTGTCAACTAACAACTACTCTTCAAGTGTTTTCCTATACGTGCGACAAATCCTTTACCATTCGCAAAAGCCAGATGCTTTTTCGTGGGGTTGTGCAGTACGGTTTTTATCCCAGCATGGGCAGTTTGGAAAAGCTTTTTCTCTTTATGTTATAATGCAGAAGCTAGGATTGTACCCTACCACACATGCCATATCATCTGCTTTAAGAGCATGTGCTAGGACTGAATGTAAAACGGGAGGAATTTCAATCCATGCTCAGGTTCATAGATATGGGGTTTGCAACTGTGTTTTTGTGCAAACAGCTCTTGTGGATTTGTACACGAAACTGAGTGATATGGATACTGCAAAAAAGGTTTTTGATGAGATGCCCAAGAAAACTGTGGTCTCATGGAATTCGATTTTATCTGGGTATTCGAAAGCTGGGAATTTAGGAGAGGCTCGTAGGGTGTTCGATGATATTCCAAAGAGAGATGTTATATCTTGGAATGCAATTCTATCAGGGTATGCAAAAATGGGAAATATGGATCAGACACTTTCATTTTTTCAGCAGATGCCAGAGAAAAACTTGGCTTCTTGGAATACGATGATTAGTGGTTTTGTGGAACGTGGAGAAATAGAATTAGCTCGGAGCTTTTTTGACATGATGCATCGAAGAAATAATGTTTCTTGGATTACAATGATTGCTGGGTACTCTAAACGTGGGGAAGTCAAGTCTGCTCGTGAACTCTTTGATAAAATGGGTGAGAAAGATCATTTAGCCTTTAATGCCATGATATCTTGCTATGCTCAAAACAGCCAACCAACAGAAGCCCTAAAGTTGTTTGATGAGATGCTTAAAGCTGGTGTTTGTATCCAGCCAGATGGGATAACTTTGGCAAGTGTGATATCTGCTTGTTCACAACTAAGAGAATTGAGATTTGGTTCATGGATTGAGTCATACATAAGTAAGCTTGGAATCCTAATGGACGATCATATGGCTACAGCTTTAATCGATTTGTATGCAAAGTGTGGGAGTATTGATAAGGCATATAACCTATTTCATGGTCTGAGAAAGAAGGATGTCGTTGCTTACAGTGCAATGATATCGGGATGTGCCATCAATGGTAAGGCTGTTGATGCCATCATGTTGTTCCAAAAAATGGTGGATGCTCAAATTCAACCAAATTTGGCTACCTTCACTGGGCTATTAACTGCGTATAATCATGCTGGCCTGGTTGAAGAGGGCTACCGATGCTTTAGTTCTATGAAGGACAATGGACTTATGCCTTCAACTGATCATTATGCAATCATGGTTGATCTTTTGGGCAGGGCAGGGAGATTGGAAGATGCATATGAACTTATAAAGAGCATGCCGATGAAGCCTCATACTGGAGTTTGGGGAGCTTTGCTTCTTGCCTGTAGCTTACATAGCAATGTTGAGTTTGGAGAGATCGCAGCTCAGCATTGCTTTGAGTTGGAGCCTGGTACAGCTGGTTATTACTCTCTCCTTGCCAATATTTATGCCTCCGTTGGGAGGTGGCGCGATGCCAGAAGATTGAGAAAGAATATGGAAAGGAAGAAGCTGGCCAAGATACCTGGTTGTAGTTGGACAGAATCAAGCTGATTCTTCCACCACTGACAGGAACAGGCAAATACTGCTAGCATAGAGGCTATCAAACTCAGAATATGGTTTGGGAGTGGTGAGTTGATATTGCATGTCCAGCTCTTCCTTCAATAAAATGCACAGAGTACTGCATAATTTGGGTACAAGGGCAATGCTGAATTTCAATTCCTTTTCTTATGTAGCCCAGAATCACATCATTTAGTGTTGTTTTAAAATTTTATGTTTGTGTGTTTTGCTCTATTGAAGAAGTGGTTTATCTCAAACAAGAGATGTAGGTTCTTCTTGTTCCTCAACTGCATAGGGAGATGTAGAATATGTCCTTTTCACCGTATTTTTTCTTCTTCATTCTTTTTCATTTTTGAGATGCAGCTCAATGTGAAGTTTCTTCTTCTTGGTTTTATTTAATAAGAGAATGAACTTGACTTTTAGTTCCAATAATTCTGAAATGAAATTCTTCATGTGTGATGCATCAGAGTAGATGCTTGTCCTTTTTCCTTTTCGTTTTTATTTTAAATTAATGTGCAAGCCATGGATAGCTATGATATAACTATGCTTTGCTCTTATTCTGTAGTGTGGTCTGTGTAGCAGTTCAGATTTTAAGGTTGCTGATTCGTCATGGTCAACGCAACTAAAGGACTGTTCATTTCCTGGTAAGATATTAGTACCATACTATGTTTTAAGGTTCAATGTTTGATTCTTGTCTCTAGTGTTTTTCCTCAACTTTGTTGTCTACATGTAGTTAGTTTTGGCATGGGCGGTCCAATTTTAAATTGCAACATCTGCTTCATTTTGAAGCTCTAAGATACATCAACAGAACTATGAGGACTGTACTGTTTCTAAGGCCTTGATTCGGTGCTAGAAATCCTATAAGTGAATTGGAGGATCCAATGGAGACTATCCTGTGTAAAGTAACTAAAGTTCATAGCCTGGTGATTATATTATTTGTATAGAACTTGACACTTGTTAACTCATTGATGCAATAACTGAAAGAAATTAATGGCCTGTCAGTTTAAATGGTTAAAGTAGTTGCATAGATAAGTCCATTTGTTTATTGCTCATCATGTCTTTCATCTAGTTTCCCTTTCTTTCTCCCTGACTTCCTCATTGTAGCTGAAGAGGATTCTGTTCCTTAATTCTTGCAGTGACATTCCCATGGGGCAATTCATCGTCAATTTGAATGCTTCAATGCCGGCATCACAGAAGTTTATTATACATGTCCTAGATAACACTCACTTCTTCGTGCAACCTCACGCCGCTGAGATGATACGAAGTGCCATATCTGAGTTCAGAGACCAGAATTCCTACGAGAAACCAACTTAATATCCCTCCTTTTTCCTGTTATACATTTCTTCTTTAATGGAGTTTAGATACGAAACCAAAAGAAAAATCTATGTAT
The DNA here is from genome assembly GCA_036013995.1 of Theobroma grandiflorum. Lineage (NCBI taxonomy): Eukaryota > Viridiplantae > Streptophyta > Magnoliopsida > Malvales > Malvaceae > Theobroma > Theobroma grandiflorum. The sequence goes on along the minus strand of CP142131.1, from coordinate 3,538,385 downwards.
CACTATGAGTACTTGCTCACTTTCCATATTCATTTTCATATCAAATCCTGATATAGTAATTCAGGGCTATATTTGGATTTGGGTTTTCCAAATCTAAGTATACTTTGGCTATTCCAAGATCTTTTCTTCGCTTAATCCAATGTTATTATTATGATTAAGATGGATTTTTTTTATGAATATTAAGATGATTATTAACCAGAGGTATTGCAACTATAAATAAGTACTAAAAAGGTTTAATTCATAGTATTAATAAAAGCAAAGGATTAATTAACGATTCTAATATTTCAAATAATTAAAAAGAAAAAGGAAAGAGGTACGGAACCTGGTTGGGTAAGCCCAATTAAAATTCTTAGCATTCTAGAAAATAATTAAAAAATAACTAAGACACAACTGAACGGAGTTCGAGTTCAAGAGTTCTTCCCATTTATTTATCCTCAACGAAAACAAACTCGAACGAGAGATACGAATCTCCGTCCGTTTACAAAGGCAGCCATCTACTGGTCCCATGTCCATTCGTGTCTATTATCTAAATCTAATCCAACATAACTAGATAGTAACGGCTGCATCGTATTCTTGCTAAACCACCCAACCCTCTCTCAATCTTCTTCTTCTGCCTAATAATTTTTCTTCGTATTCTTCAAACCCCAAAAAACAATGGCAATTTCACTTAATACAAATCTTCAGCAGCCTTCTCTCAGGTTCGCTTTCTATCTCTGTATAATAAGTATGTTGTGTTTTTATGCGTATATGACATGGGTGTTTTGTATTTTCTTCTTTCCTTGTTTTGCAGTTGTGGGACTAAGCTTTACTCTGGGTTGAAGCTTCAATCTCCATGTATGTTCGTGTTCTGCACTCTGTAGTGTAATCCCACTACTTTTTTTCTTTTATCTACTCTGAATTTGTGACCCCTATTTTTTTCTCTTTCAATTTTGATTTTTTCAAGGTTTGTTTGCAACTGGGAGACTGAACTTGAGTGCAGACTTCTATAGCAGAGTTAATAAAAGCCTCCAATGCGGGTAATTATTTGTTTATAGTCTTAGTCTGTAGTTTGGATTATTATTTATTGGTTCCAATTAGCTTCATCTTGCTTAATGGTTTAAAGGGTAGTTCCAAAAATTGGCTTGTCATTGGAGATTTGGAGTTGTTCCTATTTAGATTGATTATGGGCCTGTTTAGAGCCACTTTGCAGTATAAATTGGAATTTTGAATTTTAGAGTGTGCACCTTGCAAGTAAAAATTGTATGTATCATCTTAAATTTTATTTTTGGTTCCAAGGAAAAGAAAAAGGGCATCTTTTAATTGTTATGTTTGATGAGTTTGATTCAAAACTTGCACCCTTGAGCATCCTTGAAGTTTAGCATGTTTGGTGACTATTTTGTATCTGTTATGCCTGCCTGATTGTGATTTCTGCCATGTTTGTTGTTGTTGTTGGTTTTTTTTTAATGGAGATGGAAAGGTTTAATCTGATGTAGTCTCAATTGAATAATACACAACTTTGAATTCAAGTTTTCAATTTGTTCTTTAAACCTCTTGATCATTGTGCATTTCTTTGTCTGCAGAACACGAAATTGTAAACCAACAAGGTCACGAGTAGGTATGATGCCTATAGGAACTCCACGAGTTCCCTATAGAGTCCCTGGTGAAGGAACTTGGCAATGGGTTGATTTATGGAATGCCCTAGTGAGTAATCTTGACTAATTTTACATCATACTGTTTGGGGTCATGTTTCCTGTATCACCACATAGGAGATGGTTCAAGTGTTACACTCTTTCTACCCTTATGACTCTTCTTTTACTGTCCTGCTTTTATATTAATTGCTTTTAGTTTTTAATAGTGGCTTGATAATTTGTTATAGATATCCCCTTGGCATCTTTCCTAGATTTTGATTATTGCATGCATCTTTTGTTTTCTTGTAATTTCACACGAGCTTTAAATTCTATTATGTGCCTTCTAGAGGCTAATGGCATACTTTGGATGCAGTACCGAGAGCGCGTTATCTTCATCGGACAACATATAGATGAGGAATTTAGCAACCAAATATTGGCAACAATGTTATACCTTGACAGTATTGATGACAATAAAAGGCTTTATTTTTACATTAATGGTCCTGGTGGAGATGTAAGGGTTTTTTTTTTTTTGGGTAAATTTAAAGCTTTGCTGATGAATATATTTCTATTTCTAGTTTCTTATCTTTTGGTCACTATTCTGGTATGGACTGGCTCTGTTTACAGCTTACTCCGAGCTTGGCCATCTATGACACCATGCAGAGCTTGAAGAGTCCTGTTGGCACCCACTGCGTGGGCTATGCCTACAATCTAGCAGGCTTCCTTCTTGCAGCTGGAGAAAAAGTAATGTTTTTCTTGTCTTCCATCTAAATCTATAAACTTTGTGGTGTTATTACTGCAAGTGAAGGCTATAATTGTTGTGGCATGATGCATGAAGTTATCCCTATCTAAGAATTTTATGTATCGATTCTTAAAATTTTCTTTTATGTTGGTCTGAATGTAATGCTAGCAACCAAAAAACTGCTATTGCCCCTGACCTGATTGGGATGCTTTTGTAGCCCATGTTTGGAGCATCATCGCTGTTTTGTTGCCTACCACTAGATTGTGAATTTTTCGTTTATGCCTTATGCAATGCATTTGTTTTTTAAAGCTCAAACCTGAAAACAGTCTCTTCTTGTTTTCTGCTACATGAAGGGTAACCGCTTTGCAATGCCTCTTTCAAGAATTGCTCTGCAGTCTCCAGCTGGTGCAGCTCGTGGTCAGGTATGACTGCATGCTGTCATGGTGAACTATATTATACTTTTCAGTGTTATAAAATTTCTGATGATTGTGAAATTATCAAATGTTGACAGGCTGACGATATCCGTAATGAAGCAAATGAGCTTCTTAGAATCAGAGATTACCTTTTCAGTGAGCTAGCTAAGAATACGGGCCAGCCTGTCGAGAAGGTGAGCGTGTTAATAGTTCAAGCTCAAGAGTGAATTACGACCATCGCTTTCTGTAATTTTATTTGATTCATTTGAGTATTGCCAACTGTAGGCCAGCTTTCCCTTTCGCACTTCAGATCTAAGCAGCTATTGAGCAGTGGCTAAAAAAAACATTCACATGAAATCTCCCTTGTGAATTTTTGTTTTCTCTCGCTGCAGAAAGTTCATTGTTTTTCTTTTTCCTTGGTTGTTGATATGTTCATCTTTTTATGTATAGAAACAGAATTAATATTGAATGTGCACATGCAGATTAACAAGGACTTAAGTAGGATGAAACGCTTCAATGCTCAAGAGGCTCTTGAATATGGGCTCATTGATCGTGTTGTCAGACCTCCCCGTATCAAGGCAGATGCACCACGTAAGGATGCAGGAACAGGCCTTGGTTAGTTTCTTTATTATTTCCCCATCAAAATGGGCTGATTGCTGTAACACATTTTTGTAAGTTTGTTAAGTTTATTTGCACACGTTTACGATAAGGCATTCAATTTACAGTTTTTTCATAAGAAGTCTTGTATAATGTTCCTGATGAAGTTTTCTGAAAGAGTTAAAACTTTGTCAATACAAGCTATTATATGAAAACTCTGTCATGGATACATATGTACACATTTCTGATGGTCCCTAATATTGGACATATCATTAGAGAAAAGATTAAATGGAAAAAGAAAGTTGACAAAAAAAAAAAGAATAAAGAAAAGAAAAAATAACCCTCTAGAATGGAAACAGTCTGGTGGTTCGTTTAGCTACCCAATCCATAGCTGTTCACGAGCTCTCCCTTAATCTCTCCTCCCTCCATCCATTATTGACTTTAGCGATGAAATCTTCAATTCTTTTCTGCAAATCATCACATTCTTCTTCATCATTGCAACTGTCATCCTCAGCTTCATCTTCATGATAACCCTCGTCATCATCCCCATCTGCATGGTAACCATCGGAACTAGGAGTATCATCTTCAAAGTCATCAACATCACTATACTTTTCAGTACTATTAATAAAAGGTCCTCCATATAATGAGCACGAATATGGGAAAAATCCATCAATTTCATCTATAGATGGCTTATGGCTCCCAACAATAACGGCAACGGTTATGGCGTTAAACAATATGAATAGGAAAAGAGGATTGTATGAGAATTCAGGATTGCAGCGTTCAGAAATTGAGGTTGACAAAGATTTCAGGACTAGAAGGGCAACTGCACGGTAGACGAGCTTCATCCAGGTGTATAGAGAGACAGATAGTCGATTCTTTCTTGATTCTCCCCTTGTTAGGAGGGTTGCATTTTATAGAACTTTTGGGTCGGTTTAAAAACGATGAGGTGATTTCCCAAAAAATATAACGGAGTATTTTATTAAAATATTATGTTCTAATGAGTCAGAAAGAAATGGAGCAATCTCTTCTTTTCAAGTAATGACGACTTTCAAGCATAATATTAGATAATCCTCAAGTTACTCAGCAAGTTTTCTTTTATTTAATCTGTTAAGACAACAACCTGGTCAAAAAACACAATCTGAAACCTCGCCAAGCATCAGTAGGCTAGACATGGTTCCCTGCCTGGTAACCCCGAATTTTAGTTAAACCAATGTCTCGTTTTAACACACTATCTAGGTTTGGTTTCTTGCAAGGCTAGTTTAAATTGTTCATGTTGATCCTCGTAATGTACACGAACGAACGAATTTTTGGACCTGATCCGAGTCTAGGATCCCAAACCAGCTTTAGGTAGTTCACACTTTCAGACCTGACTGGACGCTGCGGTAACCAAAATCCCAAACCCAGGGTTTGGTTACTCTCCGAAGGTTTCTAAAGGAGAGGGGATATATTTGTTTGAAAGAACTACCGGTACTTTTAGTTTGTGGAATGAAATAAAATATAATACTTATTTTATAAAAATAAAATAAAATGATTATTAGACTGTTTAGTTTATGAAATAAAATAAAATAATTATTATAATTCATTTTGATATTTAGTTGGTAGGATCAATTTTGAAATAATTAAGGAATAAATGATAAAATGATAAAATTACTTTTGATTATAATTTAATAAATTAAATAAAATTACTTATTATTATAATTTAATAATAATTATTCTTTTTTAATCTTTTAATTTTGTTTTCATTAAAATTTAACATATTAATAATTTATTATTAAATAATTAATGTAATTATTTATTTTAATTTCTTTTATTTTTATATTTATTTTTATTTGTAGATTGTAATTATTTTTAATAAATAAGGATATTTTTATCCAATAAATTTTTTACTCTATTTCATAAATATTGAATAGCCATTAACGTGAAGAGGTGGGGAATGGCTAAACCAAAATTATTAGAGAATAGCCATTACTTAGAATGACTATTCCTCACCTCAAAAACCAACCAATTATAAAAGAATAAAAATAGAAAAGAATATAGGAAGAATGGCTTACCTATTTCCTGGTATCAAACTTGCCATACAAGTCAAACAAAGCCTTTCGCGTACCGAATTTATATCACATCACTGTGAGTTATTTAGTATAAATAACATAGGATCCCTGCATGATTTGAAGTTAACAGGGAAATGGAATTTTTTATTTTTATTTTTTAAGGCTAATCTACCAAAAAAGTCTGAGCCGCCAGGTCTCTCACTCTTGATGTCAAGCCTATCTTCAATCCTGTGGACTTTCATGCCTCTCTGTAAGTCCTACTGAGGACTTCGTTTTTTATTTTCTCCTTTGTGAGAAACTATGAGTAATAATATTCCTGCTTTTCAAAAAAAAAAACGTCTGGGCCATTGACGTGGTTGCTGGTCACAGAATTAAACGGAGAAAGGGTCGCAGAATGTTTTAGTTATTCCTTAATAGTATATTCATAGCTTTCAGCTAGCATCAAAATTACGGATTACTTGATCAAGTCACTTGCCATTTGATAAACTAATGCCTTTGTCCAAATCATGGCGAATTTCCGATGTCGACAGGGGCTGACTTTTTGGGTGTGAGTTGGATTTAGTTAGTAGTATTTATTATTCGATGTCCACTCACGAGTCTGCTGCTAGCATCACACCTCTCAGATGCTTATTAGCTTATGATTTTTGACTGCAACATCCCTGGTTTTTCTATATTCACCAATTGGGGTGGTGAATATGCTCATTTTGCCTTAGTCCAATCTAGGAGCTGGCTGTTGAACTGGTCAATATCGTGATCAAAACTGTAAAAGGAATATCCAACTCGAATGATTAATAGTTTTTCAAGGAAGTTATGTGATTGACTAGCTTTGAGAAATTGATATTAATTTGGTCATATCAAAATGTAAGTCCATTAGTGAATTTGTGATTTTTTTTTTTTTAAAAGCATTACGCTGCTACTATATATGTGGATCAACTGCAAATCGACAGACAATTCAATTGTATTATGAGTTTTTATATTTTAAAAAAATTTACAGATAATACATGTCACTCGACTTTGTAAAATCATCTATAAAATGATTTAAAGTTTAATTAAATTTCTTACTCAATCTCATTACTAACATACTAGTTTGTATATACTCAATGTTTATCCTATAACGACATAATTATTATGTCCTATATTTTCAGTTTTGGTGAATCCTTAGAGCTGTTAAGACGCAGCGAGTTGCTTTCCTTAATTCAATCCTGATGACCACTAGAAAAAATGGGGAAATATTATATGACAAATGTTCACAGGAAAGCGGTTCAGCTAATTGGATGACCTCTCATTTTGATCCATCTTGGCCTTGGTTTGCAATGGTCTCTAACGGCTTTCGGATGGTGTGAAGCCTTTGCTTTTTAATGATGTTGTTGGCATCCTTCAGCCTTGAAATTGTAGGCATTACTTTTCTTTGTTGAGCTTCACTCACTCCATTTCTAAAATAATATTGAACTGTCATTCACAATGGGCAAGAGGTCCAACTTCTCCTCGAGCAACTCTTGCTTCCATCTATCGTAACTCCTGGCAATAAGCTCCTCGATCCTCCTCTCCAAAATTTTGACATCTTCATTCTCCACGCTTCCACAATTGTCTTCAGCATCTTCTTCACAACCAGAGGATCACGAATGCCACATATTTTCACTTGTTCGACCTTTTGCTTCATTTCATGCCCTGAAGGATTTTTATCAAAACCATGACCATTCACATTGTTGCCTGAAACACCATTATTCTCAGATTATTTCTTTTCTCTTCATCATCTTTTGTATAAGCATCATTCTCCTTAATTTCATATAGTTTCTTCTACTACCTCTTGTTTCATCTCCTGCATTGAAAACTCTTCAGCAACATCAACATTTCCATTCCTGCTCTCTTCTTTCTCCTCATAAGTTATGTAACCAGCTGATACTTTTATCATGAGACAGACTAGACACTAGGATAGTGGCTATGATCATTTGAAAGGCAATGAACATCAACCCGGATTTGACTATAAACTGATGCAAAAAATGGTGAAAGTAGCAGTGAACTTCAGATATAAAAGGTGACAAGTAGAATAAGAGAAGATTTAAAATGGTTGCTAGGAATGAAACAAACAGTAAGATTGAAACGATCCCAGGTTGCTTCACGAGTATAAGGCTTTGCTCAAAGAAAAGTTGATCTAATGTGGGTATTTTCTTTTTCTTTTTCATTTTCATTTTTTTAAAGAAAATAATTCCATTCAAGATAACCAGTACTACAATCAGCAATAACAAAGGACAACTACATCAGGACATTCTTCCAGCCAGTAAGTATCTTCCAGAATATGCAACCCATGAGCTAAATTATGAGCAGCTCTATTTCCTTCGCGTTTTATTGGAAAGCCATCATTTTCCCTCTAGCATCCTCGACTAATGAACCAATTGGAGAAGGGCCTGGAGCTGTAATATGATGAAATGTAACAAACCAGCATTAAATCAGTTTAACATACAAGCATCAGAACGGAGAACAAAAGAAAACAGAAGCAATGCAGGAACTTTTGAAGTTGTTGGTTTGAAATTGCAAATTTTCCCTCTCATTTCTTTCATGTAGAATGGGTTTATATACAATCAGGTTTACTGCAATGATCTGGACATAAGCTTGCTTAATTATAGGGTGAGCAATGGAGAGTTATTGTATTTATGTAATGAACCTTGTGATGTTGGTAAGAGAGATTTCTTTCTACATATAGAGATATGCATTAAGGTGATTTATTTCTTTCTATGTATAATTTGGGTTGAAAATTCAAATTTCTTTCTGAGTTGTTTAGCGGAAAAATATTCAGATGCTGCTCAGCATGCCAATTACTTTTCCCACTTCTTTTTTTTTTATTTAATTGATCAAACAAAGTAATAAACTGAATGAAAAGGATATTGCTCAACTAGATTCTGTCAACATGTCAGAAGACTTTGAAGATAAAGGTGAGTTACATGGGAAGGTTTCTCTTTATATTAACTGTTTACAAAGCTATTGAGTAAAAATGTTTGATGACTTGAGCCAATCATACACCTGTGTAAATGTTTGATGATAAAGACTTGTAACTGTCATGCATGTACGAAAACAGGCAAATGCATTTGGACTTGAGTCACTTGACCGGGTCTGAAATAGGGATTAGGCGTCCAAGACAAAGATTCGAACCAATAATAAATAGAATTGAAAGTTACAACACCGCATAGCTGAGCCTGAAGCTACATAAACAAGCCATTAGCAATCAAGCTGAGATGTTCAAAAGACAGTGGTCTACTAAATCACAATCCATCACTTGGAAGAAAGGCCAACTCTCTCAGTAAACATTACATTCAAAATATTCTACATGACACAACAGCGGCAGAAGCCTATCTAATCATAATCAGCTGACTAACTAAACTACTGGTGAAAATAAATAGGGTGAAACCCCAGGTGAAAATGAACGTGCTGGTACTGGTGAGAAGTCAATAAGCTTACACATAAAACCACAGGAAGAGGTGAGAATGAGATTCATCAATTGAACTTCGATTGCCAGTGCTGTCAGTATCAAACCTTATACTGGATAATAAGGGAAGGTAGGTAATTTAGATTAGCCTGCAGGCAAAGATACATTAATGTCAGTGGGCTTATTCCTTGAATCTGATGGCAATGAAGACCAGCTATCACCGCGGAAGGATGAGGTTGAGAGGTTTGATTTGGGATCAGCACTAGAAACAGGAATAGCAGCCATTGGTGTGGCAGCTGATATGGGCTCGTGCTTCTGTTTCTTAGGCTTCTGCTCATGCTGGTTCCCTGCCAGAAAACTGCCCACTACAACCTGGTTCAAAACCAACCGAAAGAAAGAAATTTGGAAGTTCAGTCTTCACCAGGGTTTGAGGAGGCAACCATTTGGTCAAAAGGAAGTTATAAAAACCCAAAAGAGGGTAAAACAACAGAGGGATATAGAGAGAAGAAAAACAGGGATGAAGGCAGCTCTGACAAAATAGAAGCCAAACCTGCACAGGGCTAGCAGCTACTAGGAGACCAGCAACTCCACCACCTACAACACGCCCATCTGGACTTGCTAATGAAACACTCATCCCACCAGATCTGCTTCTTGTTCCTCCACTATCATTGGGCATGAATGAGCCAGACAAGGAAAGTATCTCGAAACGACCCTACAAGAAGTTTGAGAAAAGATGGGATAGTCGGCTGATGAATGATAAAATAAACAAAGAAAGTAAACTTGACCCCAGAAATAGGCAGTTTAGGGGAAGTAGATAAACCCCTATAGGATAAATGATATACTCCCGTTAACATGCATTTTCTTCAGGCAGCCACTCATTCCAATGGCCTCATTTGGCTACACTCATCGGTCAATATTTACTTTTTACTCCTAATTCTTCTCATTTTTAACAAATCATTTAATACTCACAAAGCAAGAAAACTGCAGTAATAAAGCCTCAGCATAAACAGAAACTGCCTATCATTGCTTCTTACAACTCGCACTAAGATTCGCATTTCTAGGTGAAATTAAAAATTCAAATGCCAATTCCAAGTCCAGCATGTGGATAAGACAGTTCCAATTTAAAGAAATAGGATTGATGAACATCAAAGTTGAAAATCCAGAATTCTTATGGAGAGGGGGCTATGTTACAACTTAGAGAGTAAAAGCAAGGATATTAATGTTGGTCTTTCTGGAACTTTTAATAATTTTATATGTATACCTTCAAGGGATGTTACATTCTGAACGCATGTAATCTTTGGAAATGAATGCTCAGATGACTTTTTAACTCCAAAAAGAAATATAAGGAAAAGTAAATTGAGTGACACACTCAAACAAATTGCTTATGCACACACATGGCACATGTGTCAGTAAGATGTTCATGCAACGGCTCACAAATGTTGATCAAGAAATTATTTAGAAACATAGTTAAAAATTGAGTCCTATGTATTAAAGTATTAAGCATTAATCTATAAACAAATTTTACATTTTCCTAGGGAATTGAACTTTCAAAGGGAATGAACAAATGTAAAAGGCACAAGCATAGAATGAGTATACATGCTAAGGCCCATAGTTCAAAAGTGTCACCATAACTGAACTAGAATTAAAGAAAAATAGATCATTACCTCATATGTCAATGTACCCCCAGAAGAATCAGGCTGACGAAGAGTGACACTTGAGATCACACCATTTGCAGAGAGAATGCATATAGCTCGAGGCCCTTGTTGAGAAAATGATATAATCTTCATTGTTACGTCCTAAAACAACCAAAAAGAAAATCACAGATATAATGAATTAAAGAGTTGTTCTGCACATTGGCCAAACATCAGAATGACCCTCACAGAAATCACAAATCATATTTTCCAGCAATGAAATGACAGAGTTCTTGCATTCATGCAAAAAATAATACCATGCAACCGTGTTGCAGAATGTAAGTTGACTTCAAGGTAACAGTTATGTTTACAACATACCTCACCAGCATTAACAGTGATGATATGTGGTGTAAAGTTTGCACCAACAGAGCATGCAACCCATTCACCTACAAAGAGCAAAGTCTTATAAAATCAGCAACGGGATGTAGGAGTTCTCTCTGCAAGAGATCTTCCATCACCATACAAACAATTGCAAACATTGCATAAAGCAAACTGGAAAATTATCACATGGAATTTTAGGAAATTTAGACCTCTGAACACCTTATTAAGCTCATCATCCCAATAAATGAATAAGTAGGGAACTCAAGGCAAAGCACTAGAAAGTTTAAAACATAAAAGCACATCATTATTCTTACTACTATTGATACTCTCTATAGTAGATACCCGATAAACTTTCTTTCTTTCTTTATTCAGAGGTAGCATGTAAAACCACTAAAATAATGATGCCATCTCAAAACTTCCTTTTCAGCTTATATTTATTACAAATGACAGACAGTAGATAAATTTTATTTATTTCTTTCTTTCTTTATTCAGAGGTAGTATGTAAAACCACTAAATAATGATGCCATCTCAAATTTTCCTTTTCAGCTTCTATTTATTACAAACAAGAATTATTTGAAGATGGATGCAGATGAAGCATCTTTCAAGGGAACACAATCAGATTGAATGAAACGGGAAAAGAGAACGGTGTAATGGAAAAATGAAACAATGTAGAATGTAGCTGGTGTAATAGAAAATAAAATTGTACCAAAAAACATCAAGACACCCTTCTGCCATGGACACATGGAAGAGGAAATCCTACATCCTTAAAATGCATCCATAGTAAGTTTTCAAGAAAGTACAATAATCGGCACATTTTAATCAAAATGGAAAACTAACTAACGCCAATCATTGATGCCTCCGCGGTCATTGCCTAGCTCAATGTGAGAAATAATAAACATCATGGGAAATTCATGAAACTTATTCAGTTGCTAGTTGATATCCCTAAAAACAGTGTACTACAATACCTAGAAGTTGCTTCGTTTGCTAATATAAAGGGCATGGCACTCGATCTACGTGCCCCACCACTGAATTCAGTGGGAGGACAGACTAAAGAATTAAACTAGTAATAATGCATATGCTGATATATTCTTCACTTTAGATTCAAAAATTCAACTCGAAATATATGAGCACAGCTGAAATCAAAGAAAGAAGATGCAAGTAATCAAAACCGAAGCCCCAGCTATTCATCCTTACCCCACATGGTAGAAAGAATCACGCAACTCACATAGAGCCACAAAATATCAAAAGCTTACGAGTTATTATTCCAAGAAACCAACAACCAAGAAAGTAAATCCAAACTCAATAACCCTAAGCATAAAAGCAACTTCCTTCTCATCCATCTGGCAGTAGGATCAGCCAGCAAATAGCAGACAGGTTTCCTATCCAAGTCTCTTCACCATCACTTGGCAGACTTGAGCAGGTGCCCTCAAGCAGGTACCTTCCACAAATTTTTCTTCCCATAAAGGATGCCAAGTGGCAAAGGACACTCGTAACAAGATGATTCCATCATTCCCATATTACCAACCCATAAAAACTCCCACTATCCTTCCAAAACTACCACATACACACATACCAAGAGATCTTTCAACTAGGGGCATCTAGTCACCAGCTCAAAGGTCCCACTTCTACCCAACACTATCACACACCTAAAACTCAACACCTCCCCTCTCCCTACACACTAAAAACACTTTAAAACATCACAAACAAAGCGAAACAACCATTCACCATAAAACACCAAAGAATCCAACTTTTAACGTGAAAACAAACCACCAAATCACTTGAAACTCAAAAGGGTCTCCATCAAAATGGCTAATTGTTTCTCACCTAAATTCTCCAGCTCATACTTTGCCTTCGAAACCGACGTCGGTGACTTCACTTTCCCTCTCTTCCCGGCTGAGAAGTCGATCAGCGGAGGGGGCGCAGCCGTCGATATAGGCTTCGGAGAAAGCGCCATAGTGACTGAACCATCAGGTCCATATTTTCTAGGCCTTCCCCTCTTCTTCTTCACCGGCAAGCCCGCCACCGAAACCGGAGGCGGGACTGGTTGCGCCGCCGTTTGCGGAGGAGGTTGCGGCGGCGGAGCGGATCCTGGAGTCGGGTTCGGATTCTGGGTCGAGTTTTCGGACCTTGGAGCTATGTGGTAGTCCGATGGAGCATCGGATCCTACCACCGTAACCCCGCCAGTGGCAGTAGTAGTAGTAGTAGTAGTAGTAGTACTTACAGCTTCTCTTGACTCCATAGTTAAAACTTAAACTTCTATAAAAGAAAATTAACTTTTTTTGAGGTTTTATCAAAAACCCATTTGGATTTTAAGCTCAAACAACTACAAACAAGATTAAATTTTTGAAGAAAAAGAAAAGACTAAGCAAAAAGAGAAGAGGTTTTAAGTTCAAAACCAGGAAAAGATTGCGTTTTTGATACTGAGAGAAGGTTTTTGGAGTTGATTTTGAAGCTAAAAGCCTTGGTTTTGTTTTTTCAGTTAAACTCAAACAGAGACTATGGAGGGGTTTCTAATTTTTTTTGAAAACATTTTTTGTAAATTATTTTTGGAGGATAGAATGAGATTTGAGAAGGGAAAAAGGGAAAAGAATTTGATTTTGAGCTCTCTGTGATTTTTTTTTCTTTTTGATTTTTGAGAAAAGAGAAAAATGATGAGATATAATAAAGAGAGGTTTTTGTTTTTGTTGTTGAGCTAATTTAGGTTCCTAACTTTCCTCAAGTCTGTCTGAATTTGAGAATAAAAAATTAATGGACAAGGAAATTATTCAATAATGGGGGCTTTAATGAAATATTATTATTTGTAATGATTAATTATTTTACTATGTTAAGATATTGATATTTGTGTTTGGTTGGAATCTGGTAAATAAAAAATTATAAATTAAAAAGAAAATATGAAAGTGGGTAGATGATTTTTCCTTTTCTCTTTCTTGCTTTATTTTATTTTATTTTATATTTTTTTAAAAGAACAATGAAAGTGGGTGTATATATTATTATATATTACACTAAATCCATAGTTAATTATTTTCTTTTTTTTTTTTTTTTTTGAGTGAATGGCAAGTAAAATTAGGTTGCCAAGGCTTCAAGGAATTGCCTAGAAGAGGAAAATTAGGGGTGAGCTAAGGCAAAGCAAAAGCATGACCCTTTTTTTATTTTTTTGGTGGGGCTTGGAAATGCAATGTATTGCCTTATTTAAAATTATGAAAGCTGAGAGAAAAACCTAACTATTTTTGTATTAAAAGAAAAAGCGAAAACAATATAATAGAATGGAAAAGTCATAATCTTTGGCCACTCAGGGGATGGAGAAATCATTGGAAAAATAAAAATTGAAAAAAGTTAAATAGAAGAAAAAAACAAAAAGGAAGAAGAAATAGAGCAATTTATTGCTTGAGTAAAAAGATGTTGTTTGCCACTCTTAGCCTTTGTGGCACTAGCATTTATTTTCCCAATTTTTTTTTTTTATAAAAAATGGAAGCATCACTTTGTTAGAGAACTAGGGAAGGTACACTGAAAAATGTATGAGCTAAAACTCCTTCTCACTTGTCAGAAAGAACAAAAGATCATTTCATAATACCACAACCAAGTATCATCTCAGCAAACATCACCCCCATGTGAAAAGGGCTTTTTACAGGCATGACAATTAGACCTGGCAATTTTGGACACGACACGTTAACACGACACGAGAAAACACGGGTTAAACAGGTTATGGGTTTACCCTTAACGTGTTTCGTGTCTAATCGTGTCTGACACGTTAAGACACGAAAATTTTCGTGTCTTAACGTGTCAGACACGCCAGACACGTTTAAAACACGTTTAAACACGTTTACTTAAACGTGTTATCGTGTTTAAACATGTTATCGTGTTTTAACGTGTTATTGTGTTTAAACGTGTACATGTGACACGTTTATTAACCCATTAAATATTGATAGTTAAAGACTATTTTAGCTTTATATAAATAATTTTAAATAATTATTTTAAACATTTTTTTAATTTTATAAAAAGTATTAATGTAATTATACATTAATACTTTAATTTTTAACCTTTAGATTTTATTTGAAGATTTTTAATATTATTAATATTTGAAGATTTGATGTTAATTATGTATTTTATCATATTATATGATAATGAATTTTATGTATATTATTTATATTAATTTTTATTATATTTGATGTTATTATTATTTTTGTTTTGTTATAATTATTTTTTTAATTATAGATTTTGAATTTAAATAATAAAATTATATTTAATTGTAAATATTTTTATTTAAACGTGTTAATCGTGTTAAACGTGTTAAACGTGTTATTAATCGTGTCGTGTTGTATATTGACACGTTTAATAAACGTGTTAATCGTGTTAAACGTGTTAATCGTGTCGTGTCGTGTTACACGTTTATTAAACGTGTTCGTGTACGTGTTTTACACTTAAAACACGTTTATTAAACGTGTCGTGTTCGTGTTTACCCTTAACGTGTTTCGTGTCTAATCGTGTCTGACACGTTTATGACACGGAAACACGTTTTGCCAGGTCTAATGACAATATCATAGTATTAGTTGATATCATGTTACCTCTTACCTGGTGTAAATAATTTTATTCATGGGCTAGATTATTATATATATTATATTAATATATATATCATCTACTAGTATTTAGTATATTTTATTTGGTCAATTTGTGGAAAGAGTAAAGGAGGACAAAGAAATGGGAGAATATATCATGGTTTTTAAATTAGGGCTAATAATTTTCTATTTTCCTTTTTTCTAGAATAGATCTAGCTTCATGAGAAATTCATTTAAGACAAATAGACTAAATAAATAAATAAATAAGCATATTTTTCTCTCTTTCAATCTTTTTTTTTTTCTTTCTTCACATTGAAGGGATTTTTTTTTTATTTGCACAAAAGAAGTATCCCATATCACTTTGTTTTCATTGAATAATTCAATTCACCTTTGTGTATTAAATAATATTATTTTTGGCAAAATGTACCGATTTATTAATAAAAGAAATTGATTAAGAAAATCGCTAACACGTTATGCGCAACAAATAGGTGAGTCGTAACGGCTAGGCCAAATATATCTTTTTCAAAAAGAAAATTAATATTAAAAAAAAAAAAAAAAAGAAAAGGCAGAGCTTTCTTGTGAAATATTCAAATCAAACCCCACCGCTCTTTCTCTCTCTTCTAACAAAGGGTGAGGAGAGAGGAAAAAAATTAAAATATTTTTTCTAACAAAATATTATTAAAAAAAGTAATGGAAAATGGGAGTAATCATAATTCAAATAAAAAATTTATTTTAATCTTGCGATCATGGATGGACCACAAGCATTGACCCACAAAAAATGCAATTAATTTCAATTATAATATTACAAATTTTTGAAAGGTTACTTACCAAAAACAAGAAAATAATATTAAAGAAATTAGTTAAAGATAAGAACAAACTTAATAAATGCTATTTAATTAATTTGAAAATTTTATAAATATCGGTGATGAGCTCGATGAACATTAGCATCCACAACTTTCTATTTCCTTTTTATTATCTTTTGTTTAATTAATTAATAATTGTCATTATTATTTGAATACAATTATGTGGATTTCACAACCATATTTTTATTTATTTAAATTTTTGGTCGGTAATCAGACCTAACTTTTTTTGGTTTCAAACTCATTGAAAGGGGAAAATGAGAATAAAATAATTGTAATTTTTTTCCTTAAAAAATTACTACTTGAGGTTAAAGCTAAGTGGTGCTCATATTGCACGTCTATGTCGGGGAGTGGAATACTGGGAATCTCATTGCCAAGCTGAAAAATATAATTTTTATTATTATATTTATATATTTATTTATGTAGTTAACTTTCATGTTATATTTTTTATTTTTTAATATATATTTATTAAATAGCCTTGCCAGCATGAATTTACTAATCAAGAAAGCTCATTTGCCGGCATTACCAATAAAGTTTCAGAATATGGCTACTTGATTGCCCATATTTTTTATCATTATGATTCTTCAATTTAACTTAATTGAGTATCATTTGATAATGACCTTTTTTTTTTCTTAAATACAATTTTTTTAATTCAGAAGATCAAAACATATCTAGTGTTTTCCCTTAAACAAAGAATAGTTATATAAAACCATTACTACTAAATTAAGGTACTTCAACCCTTCTAAAACATAATGTTCATAAATTCATTTTTTAGAATGAAAAAATAATAACCAAGTCTATCTTGAAATAAAATATGATTAAAATACTTAAGAAGTTTCTTTATTATGATATTTTCTTCAATTTAATCATTTTACTTAAAATCGTAATATTTTAATTCATTAATTTTGAGAATTACTTCAATTTAATCCCTTTAATATTTTTCGTTTAAATTAATCAACATTTTAATCCATTAATTTTAAAAATTATTTTAATTTAATTCCTCTAATATTTTTTATTTAAATTAATCATTACGATGGCACGCCACATCATCATAAAATGTCACGTGACAATTATTTTCCATGCAAATTAGCGTTATATTGATTTTAAAAATTACTTCAATTTAATCCCTTTAATATTTTTTGTTGAAATTAATCTTTAATGTGGCACTACCACGTCATCACAAAAAGTCATGTGGCAATTATTTTTCGTTTAAATTAATTGTTACATTGATTTTGAAAATTACTTCAATTTAATTCTTTTAATATTTTTTATTTAAATTAAATTTAATCTTTTAATAATTTTTAAATTAACCATTGCATTGATTTTGAAAATTATTTCAGTTTAATCCATGTGACAATTATTTTTCGTTAGAATTAACCATTACGGTGGCAATGGTACTCTTATTCTTCAAAATAAGATATACTCTTACTGAAATTTAAATGTAAGACCTCTAGTAAGTATGTCAAAGCTTTTACCACCACATCCAAGCCCTCACTAATTGTTATAACTTTCTTGTGTTTTATTTTTTTTCTTTTCTTCTTTCTTTCCTCAAAATTACATCATTTTAAAATCTTCTTATTTGAAGTAGAAGGCTTCAAACAGTTTTAATAGCTAGGGTTTTTAAAAGTGTACAAATACTTCAAACGATGTAATTTTGAGGAAAGGAAGAAAAAAATAAAAAAGAAAAAGATAGAAGAAAAGAAATAAAACATAAGCAAGTTATAACCATTAGTGAAGTCTTGGGTGCGGTGGTAAAGCTTTGTCATATTTGTTAGAGGTATTGAGTAGACCTGGCAAAACGTGTTTCCGTGTCATAAACGTGTCAGACACGATTAGACACGAAACACGTTAAGGGTAAACACGAACACGACACGTTTAATAAACGTGTTTTAAGTGTAAAACACGTACACGAACACGTTTAATAAACGTGTAACACGACACGACACGATTAACACGTTTAACACGATTAACACGTTTATTAAACGTGTCAATATACAACACGACACGATTAATAACACGTTTAACACGTTTAACACGATTAACACGTTTAAATAAAAATATTTACAATTAAATATAATTTTATTATTTAAATTCAAAATCTATAATTAAAAAAATAATTATAACAAAACAAAAATAATAATAACATCAAATATAATAAAAATTAATATAAATAATATACATAAAATTCATTATCATATAATATGATAAAATACATAATTAACATCAAATCTTCAAATATTAATAATATTAAAAATCTTCAAATAAAATCTAAAGGTTAAAAATTAAAGTATTAATGTATAATTACATTAATACTTTTTATAAAATTAAAAAAATGTTTAAAATAATTATTTAAAATTATTTATATAAAGCTAAAATAGTCTTTAACTATCAATATTTAATGGGTTAATAAACGTGTCACATGTACACGTTTAAACACAATAACACGTTAAAACACGATAACATGTTTAAACACGATAACACGTTTAAGTAAACGTGTTTAAACGTGTTTTAAACGTGTCTGGCGTGTCTGACACGTTAAGACACGAAAATTTTCGTGTCTTAACGTGTCAGACACGATTAGACACGAAACACGTTAAGGGTAAACCCATAACCTGTTTAACCCGTGTTTTCTCGTGTCGTGTTAACGTGTCGTGTCCAAAATTGCCAGGTCTAGTATTGAGTTGAACTTTAGCAAAAGCACATCTTGTTTTGAGGAATAAGAGTGCCATGTGGCAACTTCTTGGTGTGCAACACAGCATCCTGGATCCAAAGTGTGACAAGCAGTGCCATGTCAACGTGTTGGGGTGACGTGGCAGTGCTACATTAACAATGGTTTATTTAAATGAAAATTATTAAAAGGATTAAATTAAAATAATTTTTAAAATTAAAAAATTAAAATATTATTATTTTAAATAAAAAGACTAAATTAAAAAAAAATATCTAATATTTCGAGTAGAGAGACTTTTCAAAAAATTTGACTAATAAAATATAGTATATTGTAGATGTATAATTAATTTATAAAATTTTAAATTAAATAAGATTTATATCATCATTTAAACATTTGATTTAATAGTAAATATACGTATTTTATTATTTAAAAAAATGAGTTTAAAATTTTAAGAAAAAAGAAGAAATTCATTATAATACTGGTATAACACAAAGATCTTGCGTATGGAATGGTGCATTGAATCTTAGTTTGAAAGCAGGCTCCAAAGGAAATGAAACAGGAGTTATGTTGGGCAGTCAAGCTGAGTGGAATATCAGTCAAAAGTGGCAGATGATCAGATGGGTCCTTGTCCCCTTGCCATGAGATTCTTAATTGGTTTCGGAGTTTAATGTCGTCTGACCCCAGTTTATAAATGAGTAAGGAATCCATTCTCACCTATCATACAAAAACAACGAATCTAGGCGTTGGTCCTTCTTGTAAGAGTCAAAATCAGTAAGGGTCAAACATTGGAGTGACTATTCCCAAGGGTTCCTTCCTCCCCCTTCTATTTTTGTAACTTCCTTGATCCTGGAAACTGTTACACTTGGCTCAAAGCTTGGCCGATTCTGAAATTTTTGACACGTTCATCTCTTGGAGGAGTTACATTACATGAGTCTAACATCTGAACAGCACATGATAAAATGAAAATATCTTAAGATATTATAAATTAGTCCTGATTGTGTAGAGTGAAAGAATGCTAAATTTGCAAGTAACAAGAATGTTTTTAGAGTTCACTCAAGCAAAAGATAGTAGTAGTGTACTAGTTTACAAGAAACGATCCACTCAGAATTAAGATTTGGTTGTGGCATGGCAGCCGCAAGGGATTAACAGCCAGTTAGCCATGGCCCGGCATCTCGACCATCATCTAACAAAAACCCAAGAACATGTATCAGGGCAGGTTCTGTATATGACAATCCGTCATGTTTTCAATTCTAAAGGCCCTGATCGTAGCCAATCCATTAAGCCCAAGTGCTTGTCCACTGGCCTAACCAGCTGAGCTATGGCGTTCAAACTCTATTCTTAAAGGCCTTGGAGTGATACCCAGATTGCGAAATCCGAATATAGGCTTGTTGATCATGACGGTGGGTCTTTCCGTCTCTCAACAGTGCTGCTTTTTCTGGTATATTCACATTGAACTTTGAGGCCCAATCTCAGACCAACCTACAGCAGTTTGAATAGGTTGGTTTGTTGCAAGTTTTAGCCCAATTGCTCCACAAGCAATCTCACTAAGAACCCATAGTTTGGTACTTCTTTCATATCAGGAGCTCCATTTCTAATCTTTGTTGAACATGTCTTTCTCTATTTAAACATTAAACGTATTCTTTCAATATAAAAAATGAACAAGCAGCATCATTTTTAGTAGTATGATGATTAAAGCGACAGGACAATCATAACAAAAATTAACATTTGACTTAAAAATCCACCATATGTTTGGTTCTGGCTCAAAGACGTGGATCATGTTACATTGATATTTCAAAGGACAGGTAGTTCAAATTGTGATTAAATTAGACAAGAAATAGTGACATTGGGGGATCAACTAGTCCGATCATTCTCACGAGTCCTGTTTTTATGCAAAAGACATGTCAAGACCCTACTTGACATAAGAATAATGACATTCCATCAGACAAGTAGTAAATTTTAATAGCATAATCCAAAGCTTCAGACAACAATATGGCTCGATCCGAATCTTCTTTCCCCAAAGTCTACTTATCTGATCAAGCATCTCGTTGGGAACATTCGATTAATTGAATCCTGCTGTCATGAAGTTTGCATCAGCTGAAAAAAAAATTCAATTATGCCTGAATTATTACAACTAGATAATGCCAAACACAAGCATCTTACAGATTCTGCTAACAAACAGAAAACAACTAACAAGCTTACTGTTAACAGCCAAGATTCCCCCCAGAAACAAGGCTCCTTTGAGTCCTCCTAGCTAGTTCCATTATTTGGTCAAAATCCGGCAAGTACATATTATAAAAATTAACAAACAACTGTATTAGTTTTATAATCATGAATGTAGTTATATTGGGACATCCGATGAAATTAGAAAAATATAAATATAGTCGTTTTCTTCATATGATTTGAAATTACAATTAACGAATTAATAAGAAAAACAACTTTGCTCTTTTAGACCGTAACATTACGCTTAATTTCAAATGTCTTATCGTTTTGGCATGTTGTTTTGTTCATATTTGGATGCATAGTTAATTAGGGTAAATGCTAATTAACTTTATTTGCAATGGTAACCTGCACCCGGCCAAGACTATTGAGTAGTTATCCTAGTAGCTTTCATGCACTTTAACAGATAATTAACTATGCCATTTGACTTCCAAAATTATTTTTCTAATGCAAACCGATGTAGCTGGTAATTGATAGCCGGACCCTTTGTTATCTTCTTTCCTGACACAACAAATCCTAGTGGCTAAAATTTTTAAACCTTGCACCACTTGCAATTCATAGGTCCTAATCGAATCCATGCCACTAGACTAATTCGGATTTGCAGGCCTATATCTCATCTCAAGTTAGCTTATTTCCACAATAATAAAACTTGTTTTGTTAAATAAAAGTGGTAAGATATGTCGGTCTTAATCAGATGGCAGTTGCAGTTCATTACCAAATGATGAATAGCCTTTCCTTTTCAATAGTTTGACATAGAGAACCCCCTGCCTATAAAGTACTCGCAGCATACATACTTTAAGAACTGCTACTGGAACTAACATTTTAAGACATTAAATTTTCAATTCATTTACATGTACGAGTAATACAAATGATATCTGCAGAAGACGTCTGCCATTGAAGTAGGTAGAATTGTAGGCTGTGTTGGATAGTTCTAATCAATGGCAAGGAACTGTCCCAGTTGGCTAAAATTAGGAGGGTTTGGAAGGTAGACAATTGGTGTAGTGAGTGTTGAGATTCCTATCTACCTGGTGGCAATAAATATTACTGGTAAATCACAGCAGGGCATAAAAGCATGAAGAGCATTTACAACTTTACACGAAGCAGGCAAGGGAACCAAACGCCACCCTGCCACTATAAATGTGATATTAACAAAAACAAGCTGCTACCATATTCCAAGTACATATCCAGGAGACTCAAAACTTTGAGAGGCACCTAATTTTCATGACGAAATTAATGTAGGCTGGTTAATAAGTTTACGTCCGCATCCTACCTGTCTGATCACTTGACTATGCGCCATCAGAAGAATATTTATTTTAAAATTTTAAAAAAGTTTTACTGTAGAAAGAGAATGTCATTTTTTTTAAAATTTTTTTCTTGAAATAAAAAATTAAAAAAATCGAAGAGAGGGAGAGAGAGAAGTCTCCAATAAAATTGGAATATGGTTTTGCTAAATGTTCTTGGAGATGTGGCATTATTATATTAGATGAGGCCAAGAATCTCCTTTGACATAAAATGCTTTCTTTCATACATGTGGGATAAAACAAAGAAATTCAAAACTATGTGAACACGATCTGAGGAAAAGCCCTAGACAAATTAAAGCATAAAATTAAAGAAGAATCTTATTACGAAAGAAAAGAGCTAATCATATCCAAACAAGTCTCTCTGCAGAGCATTCGCTTTGTTGATACATTAAATATCTATAACCCCCCACCACAAAATAAAAGAAACTTGGATAAAGGACTCTGCAATTTGAAGTGGATAATACAAAGATTTAAAAAAGAACAACAACACAAAAAATAATAATAATAATAAAATAAAAACAACGTAAATTGCATTAAAACAAATTAGGTTGTCTTTGGTACCGTTAATACACTCTACTCTTTTGGATTTTTTCCTGTCTTTTCTCGGTAGGTAATAGGATATATAACCGCAAATATTGTTCGAAGTAGACACCAACTCAAAAGAGAGATGGGTGGGATTAGCTGGATCCTTTTCGTTGTAATAAATGATGAAAAGAACAATACAAACCAACCCGGTAAATTACTTAGCATTCAATAATATATTTTTGGGTTGAATTTTTTTTTAGGGTACAAAAATGGGGTATATGTAAATTCTATTGACAAAAGGATATGCTGCAGAAATAAAGTCATTTCAATCCCCATGTGCAAGGCATATACATAATAGGAAATGTCTGAGGCGTAAAGCTTTGAAAGCTTTGAAAACATATATACGAATGGCATAAAGCTAGCCTCAAAAGCACATTACCTTCATAATTCAAGTAGTGCAATGAAAGGGAAAATTCATGAAACCAAAACCATATTTTTTTTCTGGCAATGGTACTAGACAAGCTAAGGCTGCCTAAGTTTTCCTAGCGCATTCACAGTACCAGCAGAATACATAGCCTCCTTTGAGCAATGGGATCATGAGGCATCCTTTTTTTGCTGTCAACTACACATCGGTAGTTGGTTTTTTTTTTTTTTTTGGTACACTTAAAATCGCAATACGTTTTGGAACAAATGCTGGCAGTAGGGGTTCGGGAATATTTTTCAATTGGTTGATATTTTTATGAAAAAATAAAAATATCAAATAAAGGAAACTTAACATGTGTAATTGCACCATGCAGTGGCTACAATTGAGGCACGTAGTTGCTGCATTACTCGCCACTAAATATGTTTTGGCAGGTCCAACTTAGAAGAATCTCTTTAATTATATAAATAGTTTTTAAGTTTATATACTTGCATTCGAGCATGATCCTTTTACCTAAAAAATAAAATTTAAATTCTCCTTCTCTCAATATATATATACACACATACACACTTGATTATAGTCTAATTTGTCCTCATTTATATCGTGATTTATTAACTTAGCATCAAATCAATGCTTGCCAACTTCAAATTTTCTTTCCCCCTCCAGCTTGTTTATGCTAAATCTAACCCATTTATTTACTGACAGGAATGTCACTGCAACAAATTTGACCTAAGATAATATATTTTTAAAATGTGCTATTAAAAATATTTTTAATAACATTTTTTTTATGTTTTTTTAGAACATTTTTGTAGATCTAACCTCACTATATAAATTTTTAGATGCATTATGAATAAAATATAACAATAGAAATTGCATACCTTAACAAATGTTGCATTTTTTTATGTTGCTATTAAATATGAAAAAAGTGAAGTTAAAAGTTTAAATAACTACACTTTTTAAAATTTTACTATTCAAAAAAATATATATATATCTTCTAAAGAAGTGTGATCAAAAGTTAATTTTTTTATAATGTGTCAACGAGGCTGGTTTAGAGCAAGAAGTGAATTCCCTGTTCTTGTCCCCGTCTTAGGAAGGAATTTTCTCCATACCCTTGGCCTCACGAGGGTCTATCAAGGATGGAGAATTTCCGTTTCCTGAATTTTTGTCTCAAACCTATTTTATTTTTTATTTGAAATTATCTTGTTGGGATGTGAAATTAGATTCTTCGTTAAATTCAAAAAATGTCGACATCTCTTTTATCATTACTTAAATAATAATTAAATGGGTGATAGAAGTATAAATTTGCTTGTGAAAAGTTTTTAAACTTCTCCAATACTAGAAAAAGTATATACTAACCATTAATTTTCCTTATCATCTGTCAAAGAGTTACTAATTTTATATCATGATTCCAAAGTTTCCATACACTTTTATTCTAAATTAATCATTCCGTACGTACAACCTTTAAATCTGATGAGTTAATTTGAAATTAATATTTGCTTTTTGATTGACTGGAACATAATGGTTTTAGAAGCATTTTGATATCTTAAAAAATTGAATTATGGCGCTTCTTTTGTGTAAAATGGACTACAGAAGATGAGATTCGAGGACGGTTCTATGCCAGATTTCGGCCAAAATAAATAAAAACTCAAGCTAGCATAAAGTTTCATGCAATGCAATCCACTATCAATCTCAATTAT
This sequence comes from Theobroma grandiflorum, assembly GCA_036013995.1. Classification (NCBI taxonomy): domain Eukaryota; kingdom Viridiplantae; phylum Streptophyta; class Magnoliopsida; order Malvales; family Malvaceae; genus Theobroma; species Theobroma grandiflorum. The sequence goes on along the minus strand of CP142131.1, from coordinate 3,513,306 downwards.
GTTATAGTTAGTATCTATAAATCTATTGGCTACTTTACACGAAGCCTCCCTTTGAGAATGAACCATTAATTGGAATCTCACACGTGGGAGAATCTTTTTCCCGAATGCTTAATGTTAGTATTTACAAATAACAAGTACTTCACATGCATGTGTAAAGATGCTAATTGAATAGTTCTAACGAACAGTGTTAAGAAATTCCATAAAGGAAGGAGCCATGGAGGATGAATTGATGCTAGCTGGCCACAACTATATACAGTTGATTCTATTGGAAACCATATGCATTGATTATCAAATACTCGTGCATATTGCCATAAAGAGCAATTAATACTTGTGCATATTGGAAACCATATGAATTGATGCTAACTCACCATGCAAGCTGCTCGATTGAAAATTCTATATGCATTAATCCAGGCAATAATATAAGATCTTGGCTTGACTTATAAGAGGATATTGGTTGATAAAATTCTATGAGATGGACGGGGACTAGACTGAGTTTCCTGAGCAAAATTCTCCATCCCTAAATTATGGATATACATATCTTAAGGGCAGGACAAATTAAAGCAATCATATATTCATGCATCATGTTTAAGCAAGATTTACAATCACTTCGTAAATAAGGTTTGGCTTCTTTTATTTTCTTTTTATTCCATTAATTAAAACACAAGCTCAAAAAAAAGCTCGAATTAAGTTGGATTTTTTATGTTCAGTTCTAATTTCCGACATTATAGCAAGTAACAAGAATAATTAGGGAATGTTTGTAAAAGATTTAGGAAGTATTTATTGATTATACCAAAATGTCACTATATGCTATCATTATACATGTGAATTACCTCACTTAAATTTGTGCATTTTCGTTTGATTTAGCCCAAGAAAAACCTTCTAAATACAATGTCAATATATTTCCCTCCCTCTATCCTCAACCTTTAACGCATTTCCATTCGAATTTGGAAAGAAGGAGTCCACCAAACTTCAAATCATTCCCTAATGTGATAGGTAGCTAATGACCACTCTAACTTTATCAAAAACTAGGAAGACCAAAGAAGAAAGAGCCCTTCACATTATAAAAAGCAATAGCTTAAATGTTTGACTATCCTACTTTTTGAGCCCTAAAACCAACCAAAAGAATGATCCTCATTTCATGCGCAAATTTCATCAAATTACGAGAGACCAAGCCACAGAATTTGAAAGAGAGACCAAACTGAAAAACAGGTCTAAAAAGCAGAGCCAATAAGACTAAAAAAGGTCGAAGGTGGTCAGCAGGCAGGACACCACACTTAGGGCATGTGACTCCAACAGTGTCAGTGTCTCTTTATTTCTTCCTTGAGCCAAAAGGGGCCAGCTAAGCTACCCACCTTAACCGGCGCACTTACCGGCATGTGAGCCAGTGTGGGGGGTTCTAAGTTCTAACCCCGAAGCTCACGCGGTTAGCTATTATCCCCGAATTTCTATGTGCCAAGGACATGCATCTTTGTTTTGGAAGGTCAAAGTGTCTTAGTTGTTCACCACCAACTTCACTTTCAAAATTGACAAAACTTCCATTTCTTTCTTCAAATTCCCATTGTGGACCACAAAGGGATCTGAACGAAAGGACGTAAGCTTTGGGGTTCGGATGAAGAAAGAAATTGTCTCTTGTATTCTGTTTGACTAACAAAAAGGAAGAAAAAATTTTCTCTATATGGGGAAGGGGGAGGGACAATTCCCACCCCGTACATTAATGGGTCCAAGACAAAAGATTTGATTTTCTTCTGTAATTCTGAAACTGCCAAATTCTTTACAGCTGTTTGAGGTGCTCGTTTCTTTGCATGTGTTGAGTGAATTTTCTAGTTTTGACAAAACAACATTTTGTCGTTTAGTTATGGGATAATAAGATTCTGGCCAAACTACAAGAAGCTGGGATACCCTCGTCCTATTTGCTAATCAAACCAAGAAAAGCTGTCCAATTAATTAGCTAGATGACATCTTTAAAGAGAATTTAACATCTTATATTGAAGGGAATATCTTGAAATATTCAATTTAAAACAAAGGAAAAAAAAAAAAGGAGTTGAATCCAAAGCTACAACCAAGAAACCTTCCACTTTAGGGGATCGACTTAGTGTCGGGAACGGTGTTGTTTTCATTGGACAGATAAAAACATGGTAAAGACAACCAGCCGTCTTTCCCCCTTGTGTTTTTGCCTTCCTTGACTGCCAATTTGATTCATTTTTAATTAATACTACTAATTTTCTAAAGCAAAAATGGTGCAGGGGGCCAGATAGTAGCCATAGGCTCCGAAGTTTAGGATCAAATTTTTTTCAGAAGTTATCAGATAAATATCATCTAAAGTGTCATACGGGGGACCTCTAATCGACTCAACCATTGGCTGCCCTGCCTGTCAACGTCCTTTATTAAAATGGGATTTTAACTAAAATTTCTTAGATTGTTTAGCAACACAACAAGATGAAGTTAATCATCTGAATGGCGTGTATATATGTATGTTAATAGTACATTTTAGAATACAACAAATACAAGTTTTACCAGGATACGAACAGCATTAACACTAAAATTTTATGGAAGTTAAATATTGAAGGCAATTGATATGAATTTTATGGTGGGTAAACTCTTTTAACTTGGTAGCAGGAAAGATGTAAAGATTTAACCAGACTTTATGAGGTAATAGGGGCGGCAGCGGGCACAAACCGTTAGGATTTCATAATCGAAAACCATCCACCAATAAATTTCTTTCCATAACTGCTATTCTATGCAGCTACTAAATTGTTGAAGACTTTGTAGTAACTCTACCACATCTAAAATGTTAGGCAGACTAGACCTAACCTTCCCGAACCTGTTTGAATGGCTGGCCAATTACATGCAAGAACCAGCTCGAAGCTAGTCACATTTGACGTTCGAACTTGGGATTTTAGGCCACTTGGATTGGTTCATAGTAGTTCCTTGGGTGGATAGGTGCTAGTTGTACTCCCCCACTATACTAATATTTTTACAATTTTTTGGTGGAAGAGGTGTAATTAGCTTCATCATGAGTAAAAACCAGTTGAGATAAAAATAGGTTTTTGTCCATTTGAAAATCAACCATTTGTTCCGAGTGTTTTTTTGCTTTGATTGGCTCCAACTTGCTTAGGTATTACTTCTAGATGTGGTGATTAAAGAAAAAGCATCTGGATGGATTACACTTTGGGCAAAGGATTCCTTTTAATCTACAAGCGTAGGACCTTATGTCTGTATAATATTAATCAAAGGAAACACTAGACTCTTCCTTCAAACAAATGGACCCAAGCAGAAAATAGTAGACAGAAGTATATAGAAAAAATCAAGTCAACCATTATAATTAATACTTAAAAGTCGTTATGTACAAATGTTGTGTATAATAAACCCTAGTTTTCTTCTACCTAATCTTCTTTTCTCTCTGACAGCAACAAATCTATAGCACAATTCACAAACCCCACCAATATCTTTTTAACTTTTCTTGTGTTTTCCCTCTTCCCATTCAAATCTTCCCTTCCCCTAAACCAAGCAATGGGGGTAATAAAAAAATTGGTGGAGCTGCCTCCCAATCTCCTCTGTGTGGTTCTGTCTATTCAGCCAACCAAACCCAACTATAGCAACAACTATCACCAAATTCCACCTTTTTCATATGTACACAAAGGCCAAAGCCCAAACCTGAAGCAAAGAATATGCCACTTGCCAACCAAAGAGCAGTGAACAAATCTCCTACCAATTTGCTGCCCTGGAGTTTCCCCTTCAAGAATAGGATTTAATCAAACCCAAATTGTACAGATTCCTTCTCACTAGGCTCCCAAGTGATAACAACACTGTCCCACCAACCCCTACTGCCTGCTCCTCCCTTTCTGCCTTTTGATGATAAATCAATGGCAATTCCTTTACTTTTAACTTCCCTAAACCAATCTTTTGTCTCACTGCTTCAATGATTTTGGGATCTGCTAGGTTTCCAATTGCGTCTGTTACATAAAAAACGTTCTTAGCCATGTCCCTCGTGGTTGATATCTCGGCTCTTGTCACGTTAAGACCGTTTTCTCTAAACGTTCGGGTCACATCTGCTAATAGACCCTGCCTATCATCAGTGCATAACTCCAGCCTTACACCCTGAAATCACACAACTAATGCATCAGTCTTTGGAATATTGGACAAACATTAAAAATTAAAGATTCAACCGTCAAATGGAGAAATGACTTGGAATAGAAATATACCTCAGATGCTCTCCTTTCAACTGCAGCTTGCAAGCATTGGATCACACGATGTCTTTCAGGTTCTGAACTAATTGGGGTTCCATCTGTGTGCCTAATATAGAATTCCTGCAACAAGATTAAACAATTTGAAGTCAATAAACTGAAGTCATGTAACCAAAGTCTTAAAGAAGATAAATAATGAAACAATTAAGTACCAGATATGCTTTATCCCCAGCTGTGTTGATAGTGGCATGAAACACAACATATTGCATATCTGTCAATGTGCAAACTACATCAAACAAAAGTTTGGTTCGATCCTTGGACTGAACATTGACAACTGAATAACCCCTTTCCACCCAATTTTGCACAGTGACCACAGGAGAATCTGCCCTATGTTGCAAAATAGGCTTTCTTTCATAGTCACGATCTGCAAACATCATTTGATGTAACCTTCTCTCAGTGTGTGTTACCGCCATAGAAACTGAAGTTTTCGCGCTACGAATATCATTATCTCCTTTCAAAACATTCCTTAATCGTGCTTCGATTCTGTCAATTTGCTGCGAATCCTCAATAGGGGACCCTGAATTGCAGTCTTTTACATAAATTAAAGAGGCGATTCGACCATTATGAGTCCACACTTTAGCTTCTACCACATTGCATTGCAAGTCAGCTAAAACTGCGAATACTTCTGATAAAAGACCAACTCTATCTGTTCCCGTCAACTCCAATGCCGTTAAGCCATTAAACCCTTGGCTTCTACCGGGATGAGTGGTCTCAAGGGACTGCAAAGCAGACAAAAATAAAATCAGTTTTATGGCAGATTAAGCTACTATAAAGGGCATCCCATTATTAATAATAAAATAAAATTTAAGTGTAATAACTACCTGCTCAATGTAGCTAATAACGCTCTCATCCGTTAATTTGTTTCCGTTTAAATCAGTCACATGGAAAACTGCAAACCCCAAATGGAAAATATTAGTAACAGAAATTTCAAGTAAGACCCAGAAATAGTAACATTCTAAAAGAACAAACTTTATTTCAAAAATCATTTTTTTTAGTAAAGTTAGCTTACCATCCATGAACCACTGGCCATCAGATGAAATGTAAGCCTTCTTAATTGAAAGATTCAGATCTGTTAAAACCTGAACAGCGTCTAACAAAATTCCGTGTCTTCTAGCACTATCAACCTGAGAAATCAAAGCAAGAGGAAAGAATGAGTCAAAGGCTTTGAAAAATCAAAGGGAAAAAAAGAGGCCCATAAGTCAAAATTCTAGGCAATCATAAAGAAAAGACGACAATTTTTTCGGTGCGTTCATATTTGAAGGGTTTCGTGGAAGCTAACCTTGACAAGAGTCGCAGTGGGGCAGACGGTATTGTCGATCACGACCCTGTAAAAACAATAAAAAGCAAGGAAGGGTCAAGTCACGGAAATTCATTTCCTTAGTAAGGTTTTCTCAAATTTCAAATTTTAGAAGCAAGAAAAGTTTAATGAAAGAGATCTTCGAAAAGTCTAAGGAAGGAAGATTTTGAAAGCTTCCGGAAAATATTAAGGAAAAAATGTCAAAGATTTATTATGAAATTTTGTGAAATGATAATATTTGTAAATTTGTGACTATCAGTTAAGGGTTAGAAATTAAAGTTTGCTAACTAATATCGATAAGTTTGGAGAGATATTGTTCCAAATTAGAAGGAAAGAGAAACCTAAAAAAGCCAGAAGAAAACAGAGACCTTGAATCCAGAACTGAGGAGAAGACTGAAAGCAAGAGGAAACAAATGAAAAGAAATTGCTGGCTTTTAAAACATATGCTCATGATGAAAATCAAGAAACCACAAAGAGCTCAAACCCAGACTACCAGGAAGCACAAGTTATAAGGCAAAACCAACAGGAAAACCCACGACTGTTTCCTTTTGTTGCAAAATCACTGACTCACAAGAAAAAAAAAAGTTGTTAAATCTTGTTTGATTTGAAAAGAAAAAACGAAGACAACAAACCTGGGAGTGCTCATCCTTCTAACAAGCTTCTCATATTCATCAAGACAAGCATGCCACTCCATTTTTCTCTACTCTTTCTTTCTTTCTTCCTCTTCTACCGCTTGGTTTGCTGTCTCTTGAAGAACCCAAAAAAGATTGAAAACTTCACTAAAGAAACAGCTTCAAAAAACAACCCTTTATATGTCACTAAAGACCTGGGAAACCAACAACGCTCTTGGCTGAATCAAACAAAGCCAAATGCCAGATACTCTAAAAACTCTTCCACTTTGTATACCTTCGACTAAATCGCTATTAACAACCCCTACCAAACTCTTCCTTCTCTCCTTTCTGTTTTTCCTTGTTTTTGTTTTCTCTAGAAAAAGAATGAGTTACAAAGCGCAAAGCACGCCTTGTTCTTTACCCTCTCCTCATCTATGCTCCTCCTTCTATATATATATATATTAGATTAATTAATATTCTTTATTTTTTGTTTTTTTTAATTTTATATAATACATAAACCACGCATCTATTATACGCAAAGGGTGAGAGGAAAATATAAAAAATGAAAAGGGGCGGGTCACATGGGGTGAGTAACGCCTGCCCTATGTGTCTGCCCGTGCTGACCAGTTTTTCTCACCTCCAAATACGTTCTACTTCTACACACTCCCGCTGGTTAAGTTTAATTACTGCCACTTGTCGCTTGATCCCCAATCGTGGTAGTTCATAAGTCCAGCTCGGATGCCACCTGTACTGAGGCCACTGTGTTTTTGCGTGTCTTCGACTCAAGAATGAAAGGAGGAGGAAATTCTTTGATAAACGGTGATGGATCTATCCACGTTAGCAACGTGGGACCCTTCTTGGCTTCATAATTAAGTTTTAATTTACCGACGGAAATTATGACGTCCGCACGTGAGAACACCCCGCTCGCATCGGCTTTTTCTCTGTCACTTTTTTGGGCCGGTTTTCTTGTACTTCTCGGTGTAATGTAATCTTTGATCTTTACCTGGGCTTATAATTCCACTCGATTATCCTTTTTACCCCTGCTTTTTCCTAATTTGTTCATTTTTTAATGGGTAAATCCGTCTTTTTGGTTATTCTGATTCTTTAAGAAAATGTTGGGATCGATCGTACTTTTCCAAGAAGGAAGCTATGATATCGAAGATTCCGACCCCATACGCTGGAACAAATAGTGTTAGGCGACCGTAAGCACTAAGCATATTCATACCCCTTTTAAGAACTTTTAGTACGGTCACGATCTGTGAGAGGGCAAATTAGTCCAATAAGAAAAATATAAAGTTAAATCTCACGTGGTCGCATTTAATGGGTCGGAAGGCACAAAAACTGCGCGCATGAGTTTAGACGTAGTCGTGGAGGCACGCTTTCGGATTTATTATGTCTTGCTCCTTAAACTGAGGGTTTTTTCTTTTTCTTTCTTTTTTTAATACAAAACTCATTTTTTGAATTGTTGAATTGACACGTGTCGATCATACAAGTGATGTCTTACGACACGCTGTCATAACCAACACCACCATCCCACACATAGGGCCCATTGTCTGCAAATCACGTGCAGGGTTGTCAGAAAACATGTTCTCCGGTTTAGCTAGACCGTGTCTCCCACCGCTTCCGACGTGGCCGTCTCTACAGTGAAGCGTTAACCACACCAAAAACAAAAAAAAACAGTACCCTCGTTTTTAAATCAAGCTCTCCGTTGAAGGTTGAACGCCTCACGATCATTGAGCCACGTTTGCCTCACGACGCTGCCACGTGGTAAGTAGGGCATTGAATACTTTCGAGTCTCTCCCCTCCAAACGTGCGTTGCACTAACCGAAAACCGACAGCTGTTAATGTACTAAACGACGCGTCAGTTAAAAGTGACAGTTGTTGGCGGTTAAAACTTGAATTAAAAGTCAATCCCCAAAACCAAAGGGGCCCAGCTTCGGGTTCGGGTTTGGCGGGAAACCGGTGACGTTCCCGCCAAACTGCGGACGGCGGGTGGGGGCCACGTCATCGCGGAGATATCCACATCGATAAAAGAAGAAAAACTATTTTATTAGTGGAAGAAAAGAAAAAAAGGCAAAAGGGACCCAACGTGGCCTGACGTGGAAAAGTACGTAGGATTAGGGAGGGCGAATAACTCTAAGCATAAATTGGCTACAGTTGGTGGCCTTTTGAATCAACAAAGGGTCAAGTAGGAGGCGAGAGTGAAGAGACACGTGGATGACAGCTCAGCACGTTGGTTGCTGGTTCGCTTCTAAAGTTTTTTTTTTTAAATTTAAATTCAATCTTTTAAGGAAATTCGGGCTTTTACTTTTTTTGTGGTGGTCGGGGCCGGCCAGGCCTTTTTGACCGTTATGGAACCTTTTTGGCGCCAAATTCGAAATCGGATTCACACATTGGAGGCGGGAGTTAATTGGGACGTGGGTTAGGATTAGATACAGCGGCGCCGCAGATCTCTCCGTGCGACACTCCAAGCATGTTTTATTGTGACGTGATTAAACATGTTGGATTAAACTAGTTCCATGTAAAAAAAAAAATCGATATTTGTGACACAAATCATAGTTATTTTATTTAATTTATTTGCCCAAATCTTTAGTTTGATTGAGCATTGAATTTGGAGTGGTTCTTACTCATTTTGGGACATTGCATGCTTCTTCACGTTCCACAGTCAAAGGCTTCTAAATTCTCTCAACCAAAAGATCTTGGCCGTCAAATTAGGTTACTGTTTTAAGAAAATCATGATGTGGTCAAACACTGTGCATGTGATGCTCCAGTACTAGTCTCGGTTCATGCTTCGGCCATTATTTTTAGGCATGGCCTGTTGTCTTTCTTTCTTTCTTTAAAGATATAAAATTTACAAACTCAATAAAATATATAAAATAAATATTTAACATCACATAATCTGATTTAGTAAGTAAATAGTACTATTAATCATCTAATCCAGCAGATTAAGATGCACGTTTCTGTCCTTCACACAATATGCATCGCAGTACTATCCATTAATAATATTTTCACTTTCCCAAAAATCATGTTTTAAGGTATGACAAAGAAATTTCAGAACACGTGGATTTTATTTGGTTCAGTCTTTTCTTTAATGGAAAGCAAAAGACAGTAACATTCATTTATTGTTCTTCTGAAATTAGGTCGTTTCAATCACTTTAAACACTTATGGTTACTATCAAACGTGTTTTTTGAGTTTGAGACAAATTTTAATTAAAAAGCCCGCAAATTCTGAATCAAAGAATAATTTTTTTTTATATATATTAAGATGATGCCCGTAGTTACGCTACAAAAAAAATTATAAAAAATTATGTTGGAATAAACTTTAATTTAGTACATTTAAAAAAGTTTTTGGAGAAAGTTATATTGTATTAATCAACTACATTAATGGTTTCAATTACTAAAAATTTACACTTACATATATGATTATAAAACAGTACTTATTTAAAAAATATAATAATCTTATAAAAAATTGTTAGATGTATAATAAAATATTAAGAAATAAGAGAGCATATAACATGTACTATTGCTGGATTAAGATAAACAATTGTATAATATAAGGGAACCATATAATGTAAAGATCCTATCAATATAAAATAGTTACTGTTTTTTAATAATATCTTTTTTATATATAAAATGAATAACTAAAGGTTGTCAAATTTAGTTGATTTATTTATTCAATGATGATTATGTGCTATGTATATTAAAAAATGAATAAACCTTTTTTATTTTTTTATTTTGTTCAATGAATTTGATGAATATTTATTGAAATTTAAACATTCATGTATAAAAAATATGTCAAATACTATAGATTCAAGTTAATATAGAATAAGAGTATATAAACAGAAAATAATATTAAATTACAATTGATAAATATTAAATAAATCTATATTCTAAACATTAAAAATTAAAAATTATTATTTTCAAGTATTTTTTTAATGAAATAAATACAAATTAAAAAAACCCTTCAAATGTAAAAAAAAAACAACATTAATTCAATTGAAAATGACAACCAATTGATCCAATTAGTTATCCTATTTAAAACACAATTTATCCAAAAATAATAATAATCCTATCAAAGATTATTATATATATAATAAACTATTAAAAAATGAGAAAGTATATAAGATATACTATTAACAAATTAAAATAAACAGTTACAGAATATAAGGTAATAGTATAATGTAAATATTCTATTAATATAAAATAGTTAATAATTTATAGTGTCATCTGTCTTTTATATATAAAATAAATGGCTAAAGGTTATCAAATTCAATTAATTTATTTATTCAATGATGATCGTGTGCCATATATATTGATAAATGAATAGGCGTTTTTGATTTTTTTATTTTGTTAAATGAATTGGATGGATGTTTATAAGAATTTATACATTCATATATAAAAAATATCTTTATATACTATAAATTCAAGTTGATGCAGAATAAGAGAATATAAACAAAAAATAATATTAAATTGTAATTGATAAATATTAAATGAGTCTATCTTATAAGCTTTAAAAGTTAAATTTTATTGTTTTCAAATATTTTTTACTAAAATAAATAAAAGTAAAAAAGAAAAAAAACCTTCAAATGTCAAAAACAATGTAGTTTTGACATAAAGTGTAAAAAAAAATAATTCAATTAAGAATGTCAAATGTCAAATGTCAATTAATTGACCCAATCAATTATCCTACTTTTGTATAATTAATTAGATGGATATTTATTGAAATTTAAATATTCATGTATAAAAGAAATATCTATATACTATGGATTCAAGTTCATGCAAAATAAGAGAATATAGATAAAAAATTATATTAAATTTTAATTGATAAATATTAAATGAATCTATCTTATAAGCATTAAAAGTTAAAAATTATTGTTTTCAAATATTTTTTACTAAAATAAATAAAAGTAAAAAAGAAAAAAAAACCTTCAAATATAAAAAACAATATAGTTTTAACATAAGGTGTAAAAAAAATTAATTCAATTAAGAATGACAAATGTCATTTATCTTCTAAGTATTAAATGTTAGAAATTATTATTTTCAAGTATTTTTTATTGAAATAAATAAAAGTAAAAAAACAAAAAAAAACCATTCAAATGTCAAAAACAATTAATTCAATTGAAAATGATTATAGAAAACAAAAAGTCAAAAAAATAAAAAAGAGTTCTAATCGAATGACATTTGTCATTCAATTGGATACTCAATTGAAAGATATTGAAAGAAATTGAACATATGAATCTATCTTATAAGCATTAAAAGTTAAAAATTATTGTTTTTAAATATTTTTACTAAAATAAATAAAAGTAAAAAAGAAAAAAACTTTCAAATGTAAAAAATAATATAGTTTTAACATAAGATGTAAAAAAAATTAATTCAATTAAGAATGACAAATGTCATTTATCTTTTAAGCATTAAATGTTAGAAATTATTATTTTCAAGTATTTTTTATTAAAATAAATAAAAGTAAAAAAACGAAAAAAAAACTATTCAAATGTCAAAAACAATTAATTTAATTGAAAATGATTATAAAAAATAAAAAATCAAAAAAATAAAAAAAAGTTCTAATTGAATGATACTTGTCATTCAATTGGATACTCAATTGAAAAAAATTGAATATTTTACTTTTATATATATTATAGATAAAAATAATCTAAAATGAAGCACATGGGTATTTATGTAAACCTGATGGCTACCCATTATGGCTGTGAATTAAAAAAAATGTTGACCATTTGAGTAAAAAATTAAACACGCTGGGGTATATGCTTATGTTCTTGAAAAAGATTCCATGATGACGGAGGGTTTGCTTGATAAGGCACTACAATTTCGTACAACAACTGATTGCTTATATCACCGTCTGATCTGAATCGGAGGGCTAATATTTCCACTTCGGAGCAAGCACTGGAGTGACAGTAGAGACCCAAGAAAACGTAAACAGAAAGCAAACAAAGTTTTTACAGGATCTGGCTTGCCTTGCAAGTCTTGGTTTGTAATATATATAACTAACCTATTTGAGAAAAACATTTTAGAAATGGAAAAAATCTATGGAATTGAGTCAATTGACATGATGACTCAACTGACCCACTTTTTTTTTTTTTTTTAAATTTGATTAGGACCAAGCTCTTTTGAATACTTGAGGTTGAAGCACTTTAGGGCATTGGGGGGAATTTGAAATGGTTTAATTTTTACAACATTATTTAAGCCTCCTTGTATGGTGAGTTTCATGTTTTTAACTGTGTTTAAAATGATTAATCGGTTGGCTATCACTTATCATCATCCAGAGAAGCTTTTGTTACATTGATTATAACTTGATAAGAAAGGGTTTTTGCTTTTGAATCATTTTTATTTTATTTCAAATGTGATTAATTATGTATAATGTTAGTTTATGTTATCTTGTGTTACCAACACCTAAAGAGACGTTACATTGGAAAAAAAAAGAGGGAAAAGGTGAATTGCATGATTATAACAATTTTCTTTTGATTTAGTTTTGTCACATACTCCAAATGGAAGACACAAGAAGGCATAAAAATCAATTTATTTTCCTTCTTATTTTATTTTATTTTTCATTAATGCTAGTTTCTACTTTCCTTTCCAAAATAAATGCAAATGTTTACTAATATCTCAACAATGAATCTAACTCTTTATTATGAACCCTAATGAAATTAATGTCATTAACATTTAACACCACACTTTTTCGACATGTTTGTTTTTTTTGCTTGCGTCTTGGTGAAGCTTGTGAATAAGTTAGCTTCTCATCATCAAGATGCATACAGCTTTACAACAAAGAAAAAAATAAATGCAAATAAATGGGCGCTTTCATGTTTATGAGGGGTTATTAACATGTTTTCATTTCTTTTTGCATCCCAAAGTGTAGAACAGTTCATTCATTGATAGTCGATAGATGCTGGCAGTTATTACATCAAGTCGGGCCAGCTGGAAAAAAGAAGAAAGAACTGGTTGTTGCGGGGAGGAAAACTGATTTGTCAAAGCCAGAGGCAGAGGCAGAACCCATAAAGAAAATGCTGCAAATTCAAGTCAATTTAGGATGGGGACTTTTGCCCTGTCCTAAGGGGTTTGAGGAAATTTGGATGTCGGCCTTTTGGCTCCCTTTCACAAGGCATCGTATCCAATAGCCTACTCATGATGTGCCCCTTAGGAGAAAAGTTCAAAATGAAAAAAATTAAAAAAAAAAAAAAAACCAACAACAAAGTTTGATCAATATTTGGGCAATCAATCCAATAGCAAATCTTAATTATATTTTTTCTTTTTTAATGATTAGGCATGAAGTTTTCAACAAGTCCCACCATTTTTTTAACTAAGTAATTATAATAGGGTGATATGAAAGTGACAAGTTTCTTCATTGTTCATTGTAAAAAAAGATTTGTAGCAAAGATACAGTTTTTATTCCCACTAGAATTTTTCTTTTCAATTGCTTGATTTGATGTTCTCTTTTGTTTATGTAACACTAAGGAGTTGAATCAAAGTAAAAATAGACAATACACCATATTATTATAGTAAAATGTGACAAAAAAAAGGGGGTAAAAACCATACTTCATTTGTAAAATTTTTCCAAGGAGTAAAAGTGAAGCAATAAGTCGTTAACTATGTGTTCATATGTTTTGATTGATAGGAGCAATCATTAATAATGTTTTACATGCAGTGACATGAGAATGACCTAAGAAGATCCTCATTTCCCTTTGGTCATGCTTTCACGCCCCCGCCTAGGCATGCAACAAAATTTCCCACCGCCTCAAGGCTGACATTTTCGTATTTTAGTTTAATTTGAATAACAAGAACATTCCCTCATTACTTAATTTTAGTTTAACAAAAATGTCTTCTGATATAACCCTTCATTTAAAATCAATGACTTATTTTTATTGAGTTGGTATAATCACATAGAAATACGTAATTTCACACTATAATTAAGAGAAGTTTCGTTATTAGGTAAGTTGCTTTTTAACCAAGTTGTATTTTGCTTAGCTCATGGAGGTATTACACTTTAATCAATATAAAAAAAAAATTGAAATACTGGAATGATAACATATTTGGGTCAATTGAATTAATCTAGTTATTATCTTAATCTGGAATGCATTGTGGCTACGTGTCTTTGTAGTATTTGGTGTTTATAGCCGTCAGGGAAACAGGTTGGCAGACAGGTGCAACTAATTGCATTTACTAGGATGACTCACTTTGTAAGTAACACTTGTGCAAGATGTTCTTTTTGATTTGTGATGAAGACAATCTTGTCTCTAATTATTGAAAGTAGCAATTCTACTTGAAGAGGAAGATAACCCTTGATTTTCTATCTACCTAAACTTGTATTAAGTAAGGGCATTTTGAGGTCATCCCGAATCCCACATACTCAAGAAAAAGGAACATGAAATTCGATAATTATATGTATGTATGAGTATGACAAGCAGAAATTACACGTCCAAAGGTCAAGAGGGCCCCATTCACGAGATCTGGTAGGTGCTGCACATGCAGCAGATTTTTGCTGTCCTACCCAGCTCCAAGATCTTCTTAGTTTAGAGCGAAAGGAAAAACACATAGCCTTCTTTCTAATTCCAATTTGACTAACCGGCCTAAACATTCCCTGCTACTTTTTAAGCCTGTGGAGCTCCCTCTAACAGTTAACAGGCCTGAATATCCCAAGTGGGAGCCACTCGATTGCTCACAGTTTTTCTTCAATTGGTGCGGTACAGGCAGGCCTGAAGGTGAGGAGGAGCCCACAGTCCCACAGGGAAAGGTCGTTGGCACTGGCGGCTTGCCCTTCAAAGGGTTTTTTTTTTTCTCAACTGTATAAGATCAGGCGGGTAGATTGACAAAATCATGACAAAAGAAAGAAAGGGTGTGTTTTTTCGCCACACAAAATTGAACCCTGATTAAGCTTGAGTGGTTCCCTTGAGATTTTTGATTAGGTCTCCTCCCCACCTGCTGCCTAATCACCTAGCATCTCACATTGTTTATCAATGAATTCATGTCTTAAAGAAGATAACACACTATCTTTTTAGACAACATGGGAGGGCAAGGGGGGGTGGGGGGGGGGGGGGGGGCGGGAGATGATGTTCATTTTTTGAACCCTTAATCTACGTTGCGGCGTCAACGTAATTGGCGGCATAAGAATGTTAAATTTGGTTGGGTACAGGGGAAGGAACTCAACTTTGGATTCCCCCCAGTGGGTAGTAAGCACTACATGTGATTTGAAACCTGAAAATGATGGATGTGTCAAGAGGGGGATTGGTTTTCTTTCTGCTTTTACTACTGTCGCTGGGGAGATTCCTCTGATCACGAGCAATGTCGGGTACAAATAAAAGTGGCATTAAGGAGGGAAGCTTGCCCAAGAGTATGGGCTTTGTTCAGTTAAACCCACAAAAATGGTTGGTGGGCTGAAAAATAAACTTTCGGTCCAGGCTAATGTTTAGGCTCAGCTCAAACCCAATATTGATATTGCTCCTCTCTTTTTCTTTCTTGGGCCCAGAGACCGGAGAGCGCCTTCTCCTGGATACCCACTCAAAATAACAAGTAACTTGGTCAATATAGATAATATTGACAAATCATTAGTTGAAGTATGACTATTCGTTCAATAAATATTTTATATGATAAAAGTAATTTAGTTGGCATAAAAAAAGTGATCAATAAATTGAATTATGTAGATGATTTAGTTTTTGCCCAATCTTGTTGAGGAAATGAGTTCGGAAAATGCAAGCATAAAACTATAAGGCTTAACGGTGTCGTTCTCGTTTACTATATTTTTTCGCCTTATCCGCAATTTTCCTCATATCCAAACTCTTTATTGTAGTTTCCAGCCAAAGTAAAAATGGCAGTTGCCCACTCTCTCTCAAATCCAGCAACGATCAGTCCAGTTATCACCCAATCCGAAAACAAATCAAAACCCAGTTCGTCTTCTTCATTTCTAAAGCCCCACAGTTTACAAAGTCCATGGCTTGGCATCAAACTTTCTCTTCAATCATCAAAACCCAGACCCCACTTGCCCAACCACCGCCCCATCACTGCCACTGTATCCTTTAGCCTCCCCACTGCGTAAAATTTCTCATACCCTACTCTTCTTCATTAGGTTAAACTTTAATTTCAGTTTTATTTTGTTGGTTTTTTTAAATGTAATTTTATTGTGGTTGCAGGAAGCCAGACAGGGTTGCTTCCACTGAGAAAGTTCCCAAGTAAGTTCAGTTTGTTTGGATTTTAAAAAGATAAATTATTCATTCCTTTTCGGGTTTTTATTGAGATATTGAGTGAATGGAAATAAAGATGGTCAAGGAGGGCAATAAAGGCATTTGCTATGGCTGAGTTGGAAGCGAGGAAGCTCAAGTATCCTACTACTGGAACTGAGGCTCTTCTCATGGGCATTTTGATTGAAGGTAATCACTAATCACATTTTCTACTACCCATTTGAAGTTCTTTTAGTTCACTTTTCTGGTGTTAATAATTTATGTGCTTCATTGTCATCCTAATGTTTTAGCACTTGCAATAGGTAAGGGACAATGAGAAACATCAAACATGCATTTTAGAACAAACTAAGTTGAAATCAATGTGTGATCAATGACAATGTTGGTCATTATTGAAAATGAGAATCAGCATTATTGGGAAGTGAGCTACCATGGGTCAATGGGATACGGAAGTTTGGAATTAGCATGATTAATTTCATCAAGCAAAACATTCACTTTGTTACTTTTCAGTGCTGCCTTAGTTGGTAGGTAGCATCCTTGCATGATAAGCAAGTGCCTCTGGGCCAAAATTTGGCGACATCTTTGTCTTCTGGTTGCTCGATTAAATAAGAAACCCTTTTCTCTTTACAGCTCAAAGCTGCCACATTAATTTAGTTACAAGAATGGTATTTCCCTGTAATGCACTGCAACAGCACTATTACTCTTTTTTGTGGGGGTCATATCAATAGTTTTCTTATCGTTAACTTCCTTGTTTTCTAATATTTTCATTAATTTCCCTTTCTTGATGGTGAATAACATGTTAGAAGTAATATCATAATCTTTCCATTGTCAAAAGGGGAAAAATTTTGTTCAACTGTGGCATTAAATAGACAGAGCGGGGCTAATACGGATAGTATAGTTAAATTTTCTGGGTATAGTCTTAGGGTTTTGCTTGCTAATGAGTGCCCCAAGTGCACTTTTTAAGATTACCATATTAATTAGTTTATTCTACTAATGCATTAAAAATCATCAAATTAATTGTCAACTATTGCATTTAATACAAGGATATTGTTATAAATAGTATCTTAACTTACCTTAAAAAGTGTCCTTAGGACAGTCGTAAGCAAAATCCATACCCTTGTTGTTAGTAATGCCTGTATAGTTTTCAGGTTTTAGGTATTAGTGATATGAAAGGGTTACTTATATTAGAATGGCTCCCTTTCTAGTAAAAAATTAATGTTTCTAGTTATCACTTTTGCGGAAATAGAATAGAAATTCTGAAAAGGAGAAAAAGAAAGTGCTGAAATTCATATTGTTGTCAACTTCGTTATTGGTTTCATATGTTGGAATGTCTCTGTGCTTCACCAATATTTGTATCTATAAGAAAGTGATTGTAGAAAACCAGGAATATTTGGGAGAACGTTGTGAAAGTGAAAGGATAATAGTTAATTTTGAATTTGTCTGCTATATTGAGGATTGCATGGTGTACATGTTTATAGTGGATGCATTTCTTTCAAGTTACACATTGGGTTCACTTGAAATCCATTTTATCTTTGCAATAGGAAAATGCTCATCAGATGCATTACCTAATAACTCATTACTCTGTAAATGTTATATTATGCTATATTAAAGTTCATTTGTTCTGCAGGGACTAGTCTGGCTGCAAAGTTTTTGCGTGCAAATGGAATCACACTTTTCAAGGTGCGTGAAGAAACTGTCAAATTACTAGGAAAGGCTGACATGTACTATTTCAGTCCTGAGCATCCTCCTTTAACAGAAGCTGCTCAAAGGGCCCTTGATTGGGCTGTTGATCAGAAACTAAAATCTGGTTGGTTTCCAGTATTTATTGTTAGTTGCTTTTATAGCTGATTTTATGATTTCTTTATGCATTGATTATTATGTTGCATGTCTTGCAAACAAAGTAAGATGATCTGAGTGAATTGGAGAGTTACATGTTGTGATAAAGGGGATATATGATTCTATTTGCTCCTTTTTTTAACTATGTCGAGTACATAGGATTTAGCCAAGAAACAGTGGTAATCTGGATGCCTCAAAGAGTTTTAATAACCCCCTATGTAATGAAGATTCTGCATGGCTGCTGTTATTAGTGTGCATTGTCTGTTTAGTAAAATTCTTCTTCATGGAGCCTGTGATGGCTTTGTACATGGCATATAAAACTGTTGAGGGAACGCTGAAACTCAATCTGCAAATTGCAGGTGATGATGGGGAAGTTACAACAACTTATCTGCTTCTTGGCATTTGGTCTGAAGTGGAATCACCTGGTCACAAGATAATGACAACTCTTGGCTTCATTGATGAGAAGGCCAAGGAACTTGCTTCTTTAAGTTCTGAAGCTGAATCTTAGATGGGTAATACTTGCCTTTGGCACTCATTGTGAGATGTCATTTTTTTATTTAGTGAATGATCAATCTATGCATCCTTTTAGTCATGATATTGCTTGTTATTGCCCATCCATGTGTTCATGAAACTTTTGCATGCGTAAAACAAACCTGGCATTTACTTCCCTGTTTTGCCTTTTTGCTCAAGCTATATTGTGAATGGATCATTTATAAACAAGACCATTGTTCTTCAGCATCCGAAGGGAGATGCTGAATTCTGCAATACCTTTTTAATACATTCTTCTAGATCATATAAAGCTCTTGATATGTACAAGTTACCCTCATCATAAATAGGCTTTCTCAATTGAATCAAGAGGCTGTGAACCGATGATTCATGAGGATTAAAAGATTCCTCTATATTACACTTAAAGGACGAAAACAGATAGGAGATACGAAGGTCAGTGTTTTTATCAGTTTATGTATATGGAGCATGGCTTTGAAGCACTAACAAGCTTGTTGGGGTTTCTGTTTTTTTCATACTTCAGTATGGCTTATGGTGTCAGCAGTTTTGAGATTTCCATCTTCAACAACTGCCACATTAGAGGCAAGTATTTGTGCCTTACCAGCTTCTTCATGCCACTTTATTCTCACAACCATCACCAATAACAACGCCAAACATGTTACCATCCCAGCTAAAAATCCTAGCAACAATCCACTTAGTCCAAGTGCGGCCTTGAAGGCTAAAACCACAGCCATCGGTAAAGCTAAGAGGTAAAACCCACCAAGATTAGCATACATTGCCAACCATGGCCTAGCTGTTCCACGGACGATTCCTCCACAAACAGCTAACGGGAAATTCACAACTTCAACCAGTGCCATTAGCAACATCATATTTTTAACACCTCTTATGATTCCCTTATCATGGCTAAAGAGTGAGCCCCAAATACCTCTCCCTCCTATCATCGCCATGGCACCAAAGCAACCTGAAAGTGTGCTCACTGCCAATGATACATATGCTGACTGGTATGCGGAGACAGGCTGGTTTGCTCCAAGCTCGTTGGAGACGCGAGTGGATGCACATGTGGCCAGCGACAGCATTACAGAGTAGAGCAAGTAGTCAAAGTTTAGGACGATAGCTATCACTCCCACTGCCTGCTTGGCATTTGGTAACCTCCCCGTAAGCAAGACCAAAATCTCATAGCACCACCATTCAAGGCAGGTTGTGAGACAACATGGCCCGCTAAGCTTGAGCAGCCTAAGCCAGTCTTGAACACCTTGATCCCACCATCCTCCTTCCTTCCACTTTCCTCCCTTTCTATTTTCGGCAACCAGTACATACAAGACTAAAAGGATTGCAGCTATGAGATCACTTATCCAGATAGCCATTGAAACTCCCTCAAGACCCTTAGCTTTGGCAAGAAAGATGTTGATAGGGATGTGAAAAGCAAGCGCTAGAGCTGAACTAAACATTATGGGAATAGTTATGCTTTGTGAGCTCAAATAGGCTTTGAGAGGACATAGCAACGAAGTGACAACCAAATCTGGGAGAAGATTGAAAAGATATGTCTTTGCAACAGCAGAAATGTCTTCTTTTTGGCCAAAATGGACTAAAATTTTGTCAACATTAAGCCACAGGAAAGAAATAGGCAGTGTAGCTACCAGTAACAAAGCAATGGCCATCAGAAGTGTCCTGTGAAGGAGCCTAAAGTTTTTAGCTCCAAAGGCTTGACCACAAACAGGTTCCATGGCCCCACAAAGTCCGTTAAGGACAGAGAAACCGGTGACATTAGCAAAGGTGAACCCGAGTGTGCCACCGGCTAACTGGAGCTCTCCTATCCGACCTAAAAAGGCTGTGGTTACCGCTATCTTTGCAAACCATGTTAAGTTCATCGCCACCAAAGGAACTGCTATTCCTCTCTGTGTTTTCAGCTCTGAAAGCGTTATTTGCATGAGGTTGGCTGGCCATCTCTGGGTGGGATTTGAAACTGAAGGTGACTGAGATGTTTTTTCAGTAGGGTTCTCTTCCAATCTTGAAGCTGCAGACATCATTTCTTGAACAAAGTAGATTGGTGGGGTTGTTCCAAAAATCCAAATATATATTTTGCTTAGGAGAAAGATGGGCGATCAGGGTTTCTTTAGATAAGATTGATGGCTTATTGCGAGTGCATGAGTTTCGTGAGGGTAATTAGTTTCTGAAGGTGCAAGTGTGGTGGCTTTTTGTAACGGCCAATAAAGGAAGAGAGAGCTGGGGTGGTGGAATTATAGTGCGTGATGATAGTGCAAAGGCCATACATGCTTAAATATCCTCTTCAAATCTCGTCAGATATTCCTGTCAGTTGTTTTCTTCCTGAGAATATATTTCTTTTGCACTAGATTTCCTAACTGATCAAACAGGCTGCCCGTGAAACTTGAAATTCCAGAACCTTTCTCCCGCCTGATTCATTACTTAGAGTAAAATGTCCTGTAACCAGATGCTTTGCATGCTTTAAATTGTTCTTGAAGGACGAATATGACTTTGACACAAGGATAGTTGAAAAATCACCGCCATGTGAGATGTTGGAAAAACACCTGACCTGAATATCGGCTACTCCTATCTCCACTAAACAAGATTCTTAACTAGGAGCAGCAATAGGTCAAGTGATTGTTATAGTCAAAAGATTTGCTTGCATTTATTTTATATCCAAGGGTCTAATCTATAACATTTTCCCTTCCAGAGTAAGAGAATTGGTGCTGTCAATCACTGCAGTAAAAAAGTGTTAGTCTTGAATATCACATAGAAGAGAAAACCATAAATATTTATGATGTGGTTTCATTAACCATTGTGATTATATCTCATATTTGAATGCGGAAAAGTGTAAAATAATTTGAGGAGTAAAATATTCAGGGTGGGAGATTTGGTATAAAAGGTGGGAGCACTAATGTTGTGGACCTGCTGGCTGATTGGCCTTTCAGGTTGAATGGGTTGCTCAAATTCCATGCTATAAGGAATCAAAGGGGACTAGCTGGGCCACCATATCTAAATCTTTTTCTTTCATTCTCTAAAGTCACTAATAGTTTATTTTATATTCTTATCATCTCATATTTTGTCAGTTTACACAGCACTTTAATAATAACTTTTCTTCAAAGGAAAAATGAAAAACAAAGCAAAAATTCTTGGTTTGGGACATATGCCTTCATTACCAGATAGGAGCTAAGTTGGACTGATATGATTTCTTTTCATTTTTCTGTCCTTATTGTAAATATAATCGGCAATCAAACCTTTTTACTTGACGTTTCTCTTTGGAGAAAAGAAAGGGAAAAATAAAGCAAATTATGGTTATCATTCTGTCCTGCCTTCAAATGGGAAAAACACTAGTGACTGGAAATCCCTTGAAGACATCTAATTAAACACCTTGCTTTGTTTTGGGGTGGAGTCTGCAACACATAATATGATTTGGTAATACACTGGTTTGCTTTGGGCTTGAAAATGACATACAAAAGCATAGCAAAATGCAGCTGATTTTACCTGTTTACATGTTTAGTTTGATGATTGATACTAAAAGTACACAAATCAACCAAACCTTGTTTCGTAACAATCTTTCTTCGCCTTTAGGACTCATAAACTTATGATTTATGAATACTCCAAGATCAATATTTTAAGGACACAGGCAGTCACTCGTATCTATCATCATACAGTCTCTTTTCTTCTTTATCTTTGAGCACTTTGCTTTCCACTTTTTTCCCATTCATAAAGCATGCATATCTCTGTACCTTCACTCTAGTTGATTGCTGTACATTTACCATGTCTCTGCCTCTCCATGATTGATTACATCTGCATGTACCATTTTTGAGAGAGAGAGAGAGAGAGAGAGAGATGTGACATCAGACCCGTGACACATAGCCCACGACTGGTGCAGTTAGGCACGAGAATGTGAGCTTGAAGAATCAAGCTAGCTCTAGTGCGCATCTACTTATGATGGCGTGAATAAAATTAGTTACTTGTGTGGAATGGAGATCGATTAGATTCTAGACTGAATACTTTATGCAAGTGATAAAAACTGATGGACAAGCGGATAAGAACAAAAAAAAGGCTATATAGTCTTTTAAACGAGGAATTATACGTTTAAAGGGAGGAATTAGTATCTGTTCAATGGAATCAATAATATTCTATTTGCAACTTTCTTAGGAATGAATGTGCTGTGAAAACCGAAAGCAGTGAATCATAGCAAGAAGGAATGTGAGTGGTGCTACTTCAACGGAAGAATAGTGGAAAGAAATGCTTTATTACAAACTGCTTACGTTGTAGCCCTAGTTCACAGGCCTAAGAGGGATAAACAAGGCGGTTAACTATATCTTAATGGATCTCAAAGAACCATGCACCGCATCTCAAAATAAATAAATAAAAAGGGTTCTATATTATCTTTTCCTAAAAGGAAGAAGGCACCTGGTTTTTTCTTCATTTTCACTTTCCGATATTGAAAAGAAAAGATAGAACAGGCACCACTCTTTTGTTTAATGTAGAAGTTGCATTCAGTGATAAGGTTAGGTTGGACGGCAGAATAGCTTTATCTAACAAATTATGAACTATCATTAGTCCTCTATTGTTGATTGTATACAATTCACAAGCAGGAAGCTCGGCTGTAAAGAAACTTTAAGTTTTCAGTCTGCATCCTAGCTTTTCTTTCACCAAAGTAACCATGTTGTCGGTTTGCATATAGTTGAATCTATAATGCTTAGTCCTTTCAATTTCAAGACTTAATTTTTTGATGAGGATGTATTTAAAACTTTCCCTTCACTACAGACAACAATAGGAAAATCAACCATATTCTTGATATCAAATCAAGAAATCAGAACAACTGTTGCACACTATTAATTTATCATCAAGGTCAGGAGAACCATGGAACATGCTTTTCCACCATAAGTTAAATTCACATTCAGAGTATCCACCATTTCGGCTTTCTTTTCGTGCAGACAATTGGTTTTTCCACGATGGAGTTCTTACCATAACTACCATTACCTCCTTGATCAACTACCCATAACATATCTGCCATTAGCCCCATTAGGCCATTACTATCCTCTAATTCTTTATACATACTCTGTTAGTTTTACAATGTCTTGCCTTATCATTTTAAGCAAGCAAACAAGAAAATTTTTGCTAAAGCTCAAAGTCTTGAGCAATGAAAAGGGATACGAGAAAAGAGACCCCAAAGTTTTTACTTGCTGGTTTTGATTGCAGCTCATCTTCATTTGCTTCCATGGAAGTTTCTAGACAGCTGAAGCAAGTGTTCAAGCTCATTGACACAAATGGAGCCGGAAAAATATCATCGCTTGAGCTCAGTGAAGTGTTATGGTCTTTGGGGCAGAAAAGGTCTGCAGCAAAGAAGGAAGCCGATGCAATGGTGAGGGAATTGGATCGAAATGGTGATGGATACATCGACTTTGAGGAATTCATGGATGCTGTTGGAGTCAATACAGTCCAACTCATTGACAAAGAAGATGAGTTGATGGATGCATTTGCCATATTTGATTCTGCCAAAAATGGATTCATATCAGCCAAGGAGCTGCAGAATATACTGGCTGGTCTTGGTTATGAAAAGTGCAGTCTCAGTGAATGCTTCCTCATGATCAAAGAAGTTGACAAAGATGGAGATGGACTCATAAATTTTGATGAGTTCAAACTCATGATGACAGCATACACTGCTTGAGAATAGAGAACAAGATACCAAGATTTTCAACTTGCAAATGCATCAACTAGAGTGGACAAATCCTCAAAAATATCTAAGAAACAAAATGCTTCTGTCATTAATCATTCAGACTGAGTTGAGCATGCTAACATTGGTTTGAAATTTCATCATAACAAACATGTTTATGCATATTTTTATTTTTTAAAAAACATCAAATAACCAAAGATGGAGAAGTTTGCACCTGGTTCCAATCATGAAGTTATTATAGTATTATGTAGTGGGATCAGAGTTGTACCTCTAAACTTTGTCGCAGTCCATAAATGATGGGTGCATGGTGACAAGAGAGTCGATCACTAACTTACCAATTGAGTCAAGCTAAAAAAGACTTGAAAAAGAAATAAAAGACGTAGCACACAAAATAAAGCAATTTTGTTGCATTCAAGGCCTCTCATTTTCAAGTCCCCCACTAAAATATTTGATAATTGCACAAACCGGTGCCAATTGATTATCCTTTGATTCGATTGGTTGGAAAATTGACATGGTCCTTAGCATGCACCAAGTTCCCAAAAAGGTCACGGAATCACTGCTCTCTCTGCATTTTAGTGTCTTTTAATTATATATTGAGCATTCTTCATAGCCAAATAATTGTAAAGAAAAGCTCGACACAATGTAATGATGGTGATGGTAATGACAGTTATCTCAAAAAAAAAAAAAAATCTTTAAGAGTTATTTTCTAAAAGAAGAAAAAAAAGAATATATCAAATGGGCCTTGGCCTGGTCTCGAAATTCTGATTGATCAATTGGGTCAGGCTCAATGTTGGTCCCCTTAATCACAAAATATCAACAATTTCCTCAGCCAGCTCATGAATTTTGCTGCATATAAGCACTCCATGGAGAAAGGAAAGCTTACTATAAAAAACATATCCCAAAATTTGTGACACCAATATACATATATATAAAATATTAACTACATATAGATTCACATTAATATCTCATTTTTTGCTGTCGATTGGTTTCTAGTTAAAATATTACTACTATATGTCTTTTAGGGTCTATGATCTTTTAAGCTTGTGATCTATTGGATCATTTATCTTTTCAAAAATAATAAACTAACAAATTTAAAAAGGCCGAAAAAAATAAAACAAGTGATGGTGCATATCGTCTCAAAGTCATCAATTTTGGCTTTCAATATTTAGATTTTTCCGTACAATCATGAATATAATTTCTTTTTACATATTTTAAGTCAATATAGTACTGATTACTGAAGCAATCTTTCAGTTATATGTCTTTCTTTTCTTTAAGTTTTTGTACATTAAAAAATTTAAGAAAGCTCTTTTTCCAAGCTAAATTGCATACTACTATAGTGCTTTAGTCTGCTCTTTATGCACGTTGAGGGTTGTCAAACTTTTAATTATGACTGAATTCTGGGATTTTTAGGTCCTAATTTCATCCTAATTAAGTTGCTTCCTGATTGGGAAAATATATACTTGTAGGATTTCCTTTAACAATTCTACCATGCCTGTGACTTTAGAAGGATTCCAAGATGGGTGGCCAGCAATAAGCTAGTCAAGTTCATACATGAAGAACTCAACATCAAGGAAATTTTAGTGTGAAACAATCGACTTCTCTACCACAAATTCCGTTGAACGGTAATATGTTTAAATTATAATTAGCATCTTGATTAAGAAAATAAGCCGATCATATGATTTTAGTTTCATGATAAACAAGATTCCACATCGATTGCCAACGATCACGTGGGCGCCTTGATTTGTCGTTTACTTAGCGTCTAATCCAAAGTCCAATACTCTATTGACCTTGGAATTAATTAATTAAAACCACCACCCCCCCTCCAACATGTGAAAGCTTTGTGTTGGTCTCCCGGGAGAAGATGCAGATGGGGATGCAACAGCCTTGAACTGGTAAGAGATGGACGGACTTGTGAGAAAAGCAGAAACATGGCAACAATATGCCAGATTCGAGGCAATGGGTGCCTTTCACATGGTCTTTAATTTATTTCTTAATCTTGGTCCTATCTTTTCTTTAACTTTCTTAGCCCTCCATGGACTTTAATTGGTTTCAAATACAGAGATAAGCTTTTTATCTTTTTTTTATTTTTAAAATAATAATTAAGATGGTGATCGATTGATTTGTTTAATGGAATGGACTTGATTAAAATATAGTTTGAGTCACTAGCATTCAAAGTTGTGATAGTTTCTAAGCTTTTTATCTTGTTTCATCATCAACTTGCACAGCTTCTCTCTCTAGGTAAGAAGATTTCTCTGCATGCCTACCTTGAAGACCCCAACTTCCCATGTCAATGAGACTCATGCCTTTGAGTGATCAGAGGGTTTTGTTTCCTTCCTTTTGCTTTCAGATTGGGTTCTTTGTTTTCCTTTTTCTTTTTAGGGTAATTGTAAGGCAAGCATGAGATTTGCCTCTATATTTTTTATATTTCATTTGGAAAAAAGGTGGAATTCGAACTTTGATTCGTTTATATTTTTTATGTCGTGTGTCAACTTGTTAATATATTAATTAACGTAATTTCATTATATATAAAAAAAAGAAGAAGATAGCAATAAGGTATAGTATGGCATCATGCTTGTAAATTTAAATTAAGAATTTCCAAGCTGCAAAATATTAATAGCGTACACCAAATTCAATCCAAGGCTGACTGACAAATTAACGAACATCACCATAGACCCTTTAATTCAGGCAAAAAGACAGATACCTTTTATATATATATATATATATATATTTGTTGGATGAGCCCGTGAACTGAACGTTGCCGCGGCAACTTTGAAACGATGGCTTCTCTTAATTTGTACTAATTGCAAGCCGACAAATTAAACCATATATCAGTAAACCTTATTAATCCATTTTTAATCATGTGAAACATTCAAATTAAAAGTCTTCATACTAGAAAAATTTCACCAAGAATCTCAAGATATCGTTTAGGATGTTCTTTGAGACTAAAAACTTGGTATTTATCTTTCAACGTATTTATATACACAGAAGAATAACAACCATCAGATCAAGTTCTAAACACCACGACAAATTGAAAATAATAATAATAATGGCAACCTGGTGGGTGCTGCGTTGACTGACCCTATACATGGTTCTGTTTCTCGGTTTGTTTCTTTTCTAACAACAAATTATATAAATTCCAATGAAGCCGGCCAGTGCTAATCAAGAAGACACAAGGGAAATTAAAAATAATTCAGAAAAAGCCAATTTGTTGTCTACATGACATCTATACGTTTGTATTAAAATTGTTTCTAAGGAAGGTCAGGTAATGACATATGTCCAAATCTGTTTAACTATTTATTTTAATTCTCTCGACACGCTCACTCCTAAATACACGCTTAGCAGTCTAATTAATCATCGTACGTACATCTCTGTCCATCACAAAAGAAAAATGGGTTTTTTTCTTTCTTTCTTTATTGGGAAGCTCCTTTTGCCAACTTCCTAAATGAATTTGTCTACCATTAAAGATTGGGTTCCCTGAACCTTTCCATACATATAGGTAGTAGATATATTTTAAACGAATGGGAAAAATAAAATAAAATAAAAGACGGAACATAGAATACTAATGTGGAATTTGTTGCAAAGTCTTCTGGAAAAAAACCAATATTGTACTATTAAATTCATATTCTTTTCTTTGCTTTTCTTGGCGGATAAAGGCATTTCATACTTAAATCTATTTCTATCAACCGTGACAAAGAAGTGGTTAGTAGCAAAGCAGGCCAGCATAATCAAGTTGCAAATTTACAAATTGTGTTTCTTTCACATCATAAACCTTCCTGAAATTTGTTAGCATAAATAACAAAATAATAATACTAGCTTTATACTCTTTCAACTTGCATCTCGACTCTACAATTTCAACTCATATACACCTTAGCCCTGGCGGCTAATTCTCCTTTTCCAACTAATATAATTGAGTTAATTATATCGAATCTTTCTATCTTAATTAGTATACACATGCATCATTGTCCATATAAGACGGTTAAATCATGGCCTCACTATTCTTGCCATAGCTATATATAGCTAATTATCAAATTAATTGAAGTCAAGATTGATTACTTAATTAATTATCTCTAATTAAATTACTAGTTGATGGATATACAACTATATGTTTTAAGGGCGGTGAACTTTAGTGAAGCCTCGAAATGGGAATGTACAAGGTTCTACATATGGTTGGGGGATCTAGTTTAACTGTGCTTTGCTTGAAATGATTAGCTTTCAACCTAATCCATCATAGAATGACAATTTTCTATTATCAAACTTTTGAGATATCAAGGAATATAAAATTTATAAGACATCAACTACAGGGCTTAATGTGGGTTAGAAATTCACACCGATAATCTTTGATAAGCCAAGAGCCAACAACAACTTTAAGAAATTGAAATAATTAGTAAAATGAGAGAGAAAGGAAAAAAAAAAAAAACAATCAAACCCTTGTTTTGGTATCATCTCAAAAGGAACCAAGAAATAAATACTATCATAACATGATCATGATGATAATAAAAGAACAGCTTTTGTGAGTCCTATGTTTCAAGTAATTTAAAATGAAAATTCTCCTTGGATACCTTAAGGTTGAGAAATTTTTTATTTGTGGTATCAAATTTTCGTTTGCTAATTCAGCGTCAAACCTTAAATATCTCAAAGATCCTTATTTCGGGTAATTACATTTTAACCCAAAAAGTTGACAACAATTCGATATTTATTTAATCCACGAGTTTATATTTAAGCAGTGTAAAAGCTCCTACAGACTTATATTCTTTAGACTTTCAGGAAAGGCAAGGAATTAAATCAATAATAATGCCTTCCTATCAACTTCGCTACAATCCCATTTCCGTGGAGCTAGTTTTCTTGCAAACTGGTTGGGATAAGACCCAAACAAGAGTTTGAAGTTTGGGAGTTGTAGGGTGGTAGACTGGTAGGCTGTATAGGCTGTAGGTAGAGAGAGAGAGAGGATCTAACCTAAGACTTAGTAAGTAGTAAGGGGGAATTGAAAGTGGACCCCTCCATCTATGTCCACGAGGAAAGTGAGAAAGCCCCGACAAAGAGCATCTTTTAATTCATGGGTTTGCGTCCCCTCGCGAGGAGTGGGAAGATCATGGAAAGTAAGGCTTGGGAGCTTCTTCATTTCAGCTGTTAGCATTAGCATTTAGCAGCCTCCCTTTCTTCGGGCTTTGCTCGTGCAATGCAGTGCCTTTGCCTTGACCTTCTGTCTGTCAGCGCCTCCCACGCGTCTTTTCTTACTCTCTCCTCCCCCAACACTCTGGATTATGCGGTCAAACCTCTACTTATATATATATATATATATATATATCTCCAACAAGTCCGATACTTACAATAACATTTAAAATAATGAACTCATTACAATCACAACCGTTCATTCAAATAAAATTTAATTATGGAAGTTTTGAATAAACGTCTCGGATGGGGTGAGTAACATTTCCATATGTATTATCTAAATCTTATAGGGTTCTAGTCTGTTATTTGTCTCACCTCCCTCTTTATTTCTCGATAAACATAGGATGAATGCGACAAGATTGAACATGGGTTCTAGCCCGCGATGATAGCATTTTTAATATTATTATCTTCTGAGTTTTTTGCTGTATATAATTTGCATGTGATTGAATGTGAAATTCTTTTTTTCTAATCTTGATCCTCTTAGAGGTAGATATTAATCAGACTTTGTTCTTTGACCATTTACTTATTAGTTTAAATTAATTCTTAAATTAGGTAAAGTTACTATTATTACTCTCAATCTGTTACATTGGGTAGTAACAATAAGGATATAGTGAACTTATTAACTAATAACAGTGAGGGGAGAGTGGATACACTTTGTTCCGAAAAAAGAAAAGTTAATTATTGAAGGAATGAGGTTAATTATATAATTAGCATATTGTACGTCTAAAGGTAGGGTATTTTCCCCTTTTCATCACCGCCCAGTTGTTTGGAGACCACCCGCTAAACATAGCTTAGTAACTTCCTTAATTTATGCGCACAAATACCACTAGCTAGTATTTAACCTCTGTTGCCTCAAGCCACGGCATGCTTGCTTCCCTGATCGCTTTGTTCAGGGAACTACTTTCTTCTTGGAACTTCGATTTAGGGAATTACTATCAATTAACTTGCTGAAAATGTTTACCAAAATTTGTGTTCAATTCAACTTTTTGAATAAGAAATTATATGGTGCACTTGTGTTCAATTAAATATGTAGATTCTCTTTGTTGTTCTTATAACTTGGACTTGGAGTATAATTAATTGTTTAGTTTTTAAAATTTTCATGTATCCAAATTATTAATTAAGTCTTATAACTAGATATATTAAAGTTAATCAAGGCATAATAAGTTAACTCATTTTCTCCTTGTGTGTATCATTATCATATCCACATATCTAATATATATAAAACCCTAATCATATCAACTAAACTCATTTAAACCCATAAGCTTATCTTGATAGTATTAGTTAATTAATAGTCAATAGGGTAATGCGGGAAACGTAAATATGACTCACAAAAGAATGGACCCTTAAAGAGAGGGGGAAGAGACACGTGGTGAGTTTATAATGGATGTGGACCCCTGTTAACGTTAGTATATTGAGAGCGCGATTAAAGATAGAATTTCGCAGAAGCTAGATGCACATGTGGGGGTCATGAAAAAATTGAAGCGAAACGTCTCTCTTTCTGTTCCAATTTAATTCTGCTTGCTGTAATTTTATATTTTTTGCATCCAAATCCCCGGAATAATACTGTGTTACTCCTATAGTTTTGAAGGTTTGTTCTAATGAAAACAAGAGAAGCAAATAATGCAACCTGACTTATTAGCTCATGTTGTTGATTTTGGATCAAAATTTCGTTAATTTTTTTTTCTTAAGGTACGATTCAAATAAGTGTTAAGTTATTTATACGATGAAAGCATTTGATTAAGTTTTTCTTTCATTATCTTAAATCGAGAGCAAGGAGTAAAATTTATATAATATAAGATAACTATCTTTTATGGTATAATTTTAAATTGACATATTTGATTTAAATCATTCAATTAAATAAGAAACATATAAAGTTAAAAACTACTATAAACGGATTAATTTATTTCTCCTTTCATGCAGGTTGATTCTTACATTAACAGACTAAACTTATGTGAAATTATTTAGCATTAATTGATTAGGGTTTTAACCTATTTTTGGTGGTATTTTTATGTCTTCAAAACTCTTTTTGTTTTAAATTAAAAAAATTTCAAATTTTACTTTTAAATAAAAAATTATTCATAAACTAATGAATCAAATATTCAAATATTCTTACGTTTTCAAACCTTTTACTCTGTTTTTTTCTCTTTTTTTTTTTCAAAATGATGAGATAAGAATATATATAGTCCAGTTAGAGGAGATGATCTTAATTATCAGCTGTCTTTCAGCTGCAGTTTTCACAGTTCACAGAACAAGGATCACATCGTTCCAGTAGATTGTTGCAAATTAAATGATATACTAGCATAGGACATTTAATTAACCATTGCCCCATGCAGACTAGTGCTTCTTCTGCATATGTTCCCAGAATCTTTGATAGATTCAGCCATATACAACATAGGAAAAATTTGTATCTAATAAACTGTATAACTCAGCAGAAGCCTGAAAGCTTGGATATGCTTCAAGCTTTGATACTTGGGATGGAGTAACAATAAAAAGAAGGAGAAGATCGGGTTCACGAGAGTTAAAAGAGGGAGATTGAATCTCTGTGAAGATAAGGGCTTGAGGGCTGTGCAATAGAGTTAAGGTAACTTAAAATAATCAAATAGTCTTTAGCATTGAGAAAGAGAAAGAGAGAGAGAGAGAACGTGGACTGCAGGAGTAGACAAATTAAGAGAGGGAGAAAGAGGAGAAGTGGGGACCTCATCCACCGCCCATCAGCACGCAGACTTTGCGAAACCAAACCCCAATCTCTGATCTATTTTTCTCTCAATATCTAACCCTAAGCCCCCTTCCCCCCATCCTCTTTGAGGCCCCCTGTTTGAGAGAAAACCCCCACCAAACCTCTCCCCCTTCTTTCTTCTCTTTATCCCAAAACTTTCATATCAAAGAGAAAAGATTCACTAAAGAGTTCTTAGAGAAGGTCAAAGATGGTGAATTCAGCTGATAATTCTTTTGGTGGAACCAAAGATCAAGTCAGTTTCTGGGTTCTGGTTTAGGGATGTGGTGTGCCTGCTAGTTCATTAAACACGTTAAAAAGAAACAAGCCAGACAGCAAGGAAAAGAAAGAGTCTTGTTATTATATTCTTATGGCCTCTTTTTTCGCTTCCAATATCCTCCTTTAAATTCTTTTCGAAGCAGTACAAGCTTTACTCCTTTGTGCCTGCTTTCATTATTTCTTTGTGTTTATATCACTGCCTGGGGGTTCCTGTTCGTATATGTGAGGAAGTGAGAGCTTCGAGATTGCAAACAAGGCAAGAAAAAACTATATATATAAAGGAAAAAAGCATGGATCCAGTTACATCACATGGTCTTTCTCTGCCTCCTCCATTTAATATAAGAGATTTCAATCTTCACCATCAGCAGCAGCAACAGCAAGAACATCAATTCCATCACCAAAATTCAGAAGATGAACAAAGTGGCAGCAGCAGTGGCTTAAGGAAACGGGATCGCGACGACAACAACAACATCAACAACAGCAGCAGCGCCAACAATAATGAAGGCAACGAGCTCAGTGTTCCAGGCTCCGGTGAAGGAGAGATCACTAGAAGACCACGAGGCAGGCCTGCTGGATCCAAGAACAAGCCTAGGCCACCAATCATCATCACCCGGGACAGTGCCAACGCTTTACGCACTCATGTTATGGAAATAGGAGATGGATGTGACATTGTTGAAAGCGTCGCAACGTTTGCTAGAAGACGCCAGAGAGGCGTTTGCATAATGAGTGGAACTGGGACCGTCACAAACGTAACCCTTAGGCAACCAGCCTCGGCTGGTGCAATTGTGACCTTACACGGCCGATTTGAGATATTATCCTTGTCAGGATCATTCTTGCCTCCACCAGCACCGCCCGCAGCTACGGGGTTAACTATATATTTGGCTGGTGGACAAGGCCAGGTGGTAGGTGGCAGTGTTGTCGGGACACTTATCTGTTCAGGCCCGGTTGTGATTATGGCAGCTTCTTTTAGTAACGCCGCATATGAGCGGCTTCCGTTGGAAGAAGAAGAGCAGATACCAATGCAAGGGGGTGCAATTGGGTCACCGGATGCAGTTGGAGGGCAACAGCAGCAGCAGCAGCAACAACAATTATTGGCTGAGTCAAACGCGCCTCTTTTTCATGGACTACCACCTAATCTTCTCAATTCTATTCAATTACCAACTGAGGCTTTTTGGGCTACCGGTCGCCCTCCATTCTAGCTAACAGTTTCCAGTACTGAATGATACTATTGCCTGGTTAATTCAGTTTTCAGCTTCAACTTCAGCTATAGCAAGAGGATCACAAAAAACTTTGTAGCTTAGGAAATTTGGGTTTGTTGAGCAGCATTTCAGGTTTTGTTTCTTTCACTGTTAGTTTTTTTCCTTCTTGTTTCCCTTCTTTTGAATTTGATGAGTAGATCGTATGCAAGCATGTTTATTGAATGACTGTAAATTCATGGATTCTTGGTGCATTTGATTTTATGAGAATAAGCGTCTCCAGTGTGTTTCAATGGAAGAAGATTAACAAGAAGAAAGGGAAAGAAGCTTAGGACTTGCACTTCTTTTCACTATATTTCTCTTGTTGCAGCTCCAAGAAATTCTCTCATAATCTTTCACCCATTGGAACAAGCTGCTATTAGCCATTTTCATTTTGTTAGGTGCTATCACAATTGATTACTTACCCATATTTTTATGCACACAATTCTCCTTCGGCAAAGGAAGATCCCCTAATTCAATATTCTGCCTATATAAACACAAAATTATACCTTTTTTCTTCTTAACATTTCTTCTAGGAAGACAGTTAGAAACCAAGTATATAGTAGACAAATGTTTCATTTTTGTTGTTATTATGTAAACAAGCAGACAAGATCAAGGGACAGGATTCAATTAAACCTGGCTATAGAGACGATTTCAGTGGGGTGGCAACCTATTTACGAGAAGCAGGCAAAGAGGTATGGGCATTATAGTTTCCAGGTATTTGCTTCTAGAGAGAGTCTTAGGGTTTTTTTTTTTTTCCCTTTTTTTTTAGATATGGAGACATGCAAATATTTGGGTACTGGTTTACACGTGCACTGCTCTGAACAAGTTCCTTTTCGAGGCAATACAAAACACGTGCATAAAAGGGCAGCGACCAAAACAAAGTGGGCTCTAAATTTAGCCTCTCTCTTTCTCTATCTGTCTTCCGGATTCAGAGAACTGGGGATTGGGCAGCTGTTCAAGATTCAAGCCAAAATCCAGTTCAGATTCTCTGCACTCCAACTCTCCATCTTAAAACTCACAGCTGGCTGCTTTTTTCCCTTCAAAGCTAAGCTTGTTAAGACTCATCCATTCATTCTTCTACTATTTCTTCATTGAATTCTTGAATAGCAGCTTTTCCTTTCCTTTTTCTGTTACCCCCCCTCCACTCTCTTCTGCTCTTTCTTCTTTGTTGATTAACTCATGATTTGACAGTTAAAACGTGGGCTCTTAACCCACGTTAATAAATCTAGAGAACCATGTCAACTACACCCTAAGCTCATAACTAATCTCTTCTTAATGAAATTAGTATGAGAAATGGATCAACATTGGTACCAAAAATAAATTCGACACATCAGTTACTTTGGGGTATGGCCTTTTTATGTTCATTTCTTTTTTGTCTATTCCAATTCTTTTGCTAATGTGATCATTACCTGGTTCTGTGTCAAATTATGGAATTAGTTTGATTTCTACATTTCCTCACATTTTTTTCACAATGAGGTGACAAAACGAGAAATTTAAGGCATGGAAGGGAGGGTAGGTATTCCATCTCACAGAGCTTGGTATTTGAGGAAAACAATTAGTCATATGATATCCACTAGTTGAAGAATTTACTCATAAAAATGTAGCATAAAATAACATTAAATTATTTCTTTGGATGATTAATTGTGTTCAAATAACTTGAAATGTCTTTGCACCCAGTATTTCACCTATATATGTTAAGAAAATCTTGAGCAAAACGTACGTAATTCAGAATCTTGTTCCCTTTCCAAACCTTTCAACATCTATTTTTATAGTAATGTATGTAATTCAGAATTGCTTTGAAATTGATCTTTCTTGACCCCTTCCTTCTTCCATATAATCTCTACAAAGAAAAGCATAAGTGTAGTTCATGGCAATAAACGAGCTATAAAATTTCGCTTTTCTCCAATGAAGATGAAGAAGAATATGAAGCTTCTTCAATTGCACGTCTAATTATTATTTGAGATTGTTCTGTCGCAATGTACTCCGAAAAGAACTCCTTTTATTATTATTATTATTATTTACCTTTTTGCAATGAAAAGAACTTAAAGAAATAACACTCGACAGTTTACACAGCAACAGCTAGCATTGGCATAAGAATGAATGAAGAAACAGAAAAAGAGAGAATTCTAAGTATACAGAGCAATCTCCAACATGGGACCCTTTCTTTCTCAATATTATCATACAACAAACTCAACTAAGATTTTCCCTTATCCATGTATTAATATCATATATATGGATGGGAATAAGAATAACTTACCGTTGATGAGAGGAATCAGGAAAGCAGGATAAAGGAAAAGGCCTAAATGTTGAACAATGAAATTTGGGTTAAAGAAAAAGGAAAAAATAAAAAAATACTAGTGATTATCACATTGATATTAAACCCTTTAATCCCTTATTCAAAGAGGTGGGGGTATAAATCACCACTTTTGGAACAAGGGAATTAGACAGCACCTAAGAAAAAAGATTACTGATTTGACATATATATATATATATATATATGGGCATTCAGGGGTTTCTGCTAGAACAAACTAAAAAGCTTTCCACAACAAATCCATCCTTACAGAGTAAATAAGGAGAAGTTATTTATATACAAGAACAACTGGATGTTAGTTACCCTCACTATCCATTTTCATATACAAATCATTTGTTTACTATAATTAGCAAACTACACAGGAAGGTCTCAGATAAGTACACATGAGATCACAGGACAACAATTTGATCAATAAATCAGAGGTTCCGTGTGTAATCAACAACATATTTTGACTATGAAGCCAAGCGCACTCTATTTCATGGCAAAACTTTAACAGGGGCACAGCTGTAAGCACTCCTGCTTGTTTAAATGTGCGGAGCATCAATCCTCGAGCCTTAATTAGTTTAAGCTGAATCGGTTTCTGCACCTCAATTACACTTCAAGTTTTCCATAATTTCATTAAAAGTCTATTCGTAGCCGCCTCAATTCAGCTAAGAAGGTCGGGCTAGAAGTAAGCGTCCGATGTGCAAGAGTTCTTATGTCTTCCCGTGAACACTCTCGCAAGATGCGGACCAGTTCCCACAAGGCACCTCCGCTTATCATGTCTTTAGCATTCACTTCTGCAGTGTAGTGAATTGGATCGGAGCCTCATTAGAAAAACCTTCAAAGAGAGAAACCATATGAAAGTTTCAAAAGAAAAAACAAACTGACCATGTTGTGCTAAGTGGCAGAGTGCAAGCTCAATATGGCGTCTGATTGGCGAGGCATCAGTGTTAGCATTCTGTACAATCCATGGAAGTGCTCCATCCTCAATCAGAAGAGACCTTCCAGTTTTACTTCCTGTACCATTTGAGAACCAAATTACCTCAGAAGACAAAGAAACCATATATATTCTTCTGAACATGCATCCTAAACTTTGTTAACAAGGCATCAACAAGTTCAAAATTACTACATGACAAGCTATGAGATCAGAAGACTTCAAGTCATCCTCCAAGAAATTGTACCTTGAGTTGATGCTCTTGACTCACATTTAGCAAAGTTTGCTATTCCACGAGCAACTTGAGCAAGAACATCTGGATGACCACATTTGACCATGCCTAACAAAGCCTTGATACCACCTTCACCTCTTAGCTTATTCTGCAGCTTATCTGGAGAAAGTAATAGAGAAATACTCAATTGAAGAGGTAAACAAACTGATCGACTTAATGAATCTTTAACAAAGATATTGAGCCCCACACTACTCTAAGTTCTTTCACATGAATGTATCATTTTGACTCCTAAAAAAATTGCACATGCATAGTAAAGAGCTCCATGGTAACAACCTCAGACGAAACTAATAAGACAAGCTTAACATTTCACATTTTCACTATTAGAAGTTTTAAATCTCTGATTGCATAAACACATCACTGATTGAAGTTATGGAAATAAATAGTTGTTGAGCCAACATGCAGAAACTTCTCATAAACTTAACCATGCAAGTAAATTAGGAGATTGCAGCAGATAAAAGTCAAAGAGGTCAAGCAATTTACCATTGCCACACAGATTGGCGATGGCCCCAGCAACCATTCTAAGTGTTTGAGGATCCTCAGCATTAGCTGCTGTCATTGATAACAAGCTAATGCCCCCTTGAGACATTATTAGTTCCTGGTTGGTTTCTGACAAAATAAAAGGAGTAATATGTAAATGTAACATCAATTGAAAGCAAAAAGACTTCATAGAAAGTAGCATCATATTGCAATTTAAATTTTACCATTCATCGCAAGATTGGCAATTGCACCAGCTGCCACTCTATGGACAGTCTCATCCTCAGAGCTTCCAAGCAGCCTCAGCAAGGATGTTAGACCTCCAGCTTCCACAATCTTCTGCTGATTTGTTTCTGCACAGTGGAGGTCAAGTTTACACTGTCATTGACATATCTAATAAGAAACAGCACTATCAAAGTAATTATTATCTGGATAGAAGTGATGGAGGACATAGCAGATACATCCACGCAAAACTCCTCAATTATCTAGAATTAACAATTTCCATCCTTCTAAAATTGGTTTCTACATGATTTGGAAGTATTATATGAAAATGCAGGAATGAGAAAAACCAGAAGATGTGCAACTACTTAAAAAGGCAGTGCTCTACTTTAGTCATGTCAAATTTAGAGCGAAGTATTTCTACAACAAAAAAGTAAACAAGGAGCAAACAGGCAGAAAAGATACCCTCAGCAGCTAAATTTGCTACCACTTTCACAGCATGAATCCGGACATCAGCATCTTCTGCTTCAAGCAATGATAAGATCTTCTGCAATCCCACTATAAGAGAAAGCAAAAAGATAAACTATAAATAGATTATTCTTTATTATTTTAGTATAGCTTTTTTTTGATAAATATCAGTTCAGGAATTACTGCTACCTTGTTCGAAGAGTTTTGCTATCGAGGCCTTCTCTCCATTTCCTGAATCTTTTAGCTGTGGTCTAACTTGAGCAATGAGAGAATCTAGGCCACCAGGGACTTTCCCAGGCCCACCTCTGTCAAGCCTTCTTCTGGTCTATAACAAAAATGCATGCCCAGTTAAAATTTAAGATGTACAATTAAAGCAATTGAACATCAGGTGGCAGAACATATCAATACAAGCCTCGCCTACCAGATAACTTTCAATTCTCAGGTTGTTAGAAGTCCATTTAATCTCATAAAAAACACAAATGTTTAATTTGCAGCTTAATTACTATGGACATGGACAAAGTTTGAAAATTTTAACATTTACCACCTACTATATATATAAGATTTCCTCATGAGAGGAATTTAATCAGTGAATGAAAGATGAGATACAATACAGCAAAAGTGAAGAAGTTTGGGAGTATTGCATCACAGGATCAGTTATATAAATGAACAATGCAACAACTCCCAAACTTGTAGTTTCCATTGATAGCATACCTCGTCGGCTTCAAAACTTAGCTGCAATAACTGACTTTGCAGCATTGATATTTCCCCTTCAAGTTTCTCCTTTTGATATGCCTCATCTTCCAGCATCTTTTGCAGTTTCAAGATCTCAGAATTTGCAGATGCCTAGACATTAAAAGTATAGCAGTGTGGGACAGCAGTCTATTTGCCAAAGAAGTAGCAGAAAAGCAGAGGTAAAGATGAAATGAAATAGAGATACACATATACCTCTGACATTTTCAATTGAGCTAGCTGACTTTTAAGATTATTGACTTCATCTTCAGCAGCCTTCCTTAATGAAGTTTCTTTGCTAAGTAACTTTTTCACCTCAGCAACTTCCTCAGCAGTGGATACCATCTGCTCCTGTGTAGGATAAAAAGAGGCACAGACATGCTAAGCAAGTTTCAAATTAGCTTTAAGTGACAAAAACTAGAGAAAACATTAACAAAGGGAACAAAGCAGACAGAAAATATGCCCGCTCAATTAAATTTTGCATTGTATGAGGAATCAATATCATATAACAAGATAGTTCTATACAGGATTATATTTCCACCTTTCTTTCACCACCCTGCTTTTGCTGATTCATCATCCATTTCTCCTCAAGCTTCTTTATTGATTCCATATAGTCCTTCTGATACTTCAATCTTTCCTTCTGCAAGAAGAAGAAGAGAGTGAATTCAGTATGCATTCAAGTAAATGGTTAACTCCAGGCACTAGACAAAAACATGATCTATCATCAAAAAGTTCAACAAGCTCAGGAAATTGTTCACTTAGTTCCTTCCACCCCACTCAAACCCCCTTTCACTTCCCTTCATACCATCCTATCCTTACACTGAACTTAAGAAGTATATGACAATTAAGAAAACCAATCTTTTTATAATTACGTACAAGATCAAGTGTTACACATTTAATACATTCATGTTATTAGAAACCATGCAGCAATTACAATGATAATATACCCTTGTTTCAGGTAGAAAAACTGGCAAAATTATGACAGTGATAAGCTTTATAGTGTTTTACATAACGGTGCAGTAGACCCTTCTTTCCAGTTAAATTTTGGATTATGTATAAAGTAAAAAGAATTTTGAGAAGAAAGATACCTCTCTCTCTCTCTCTCTCTCTCTCTCTCTCTCTCTCTCTCTCTCTCTCTCTCTCTCTCTCTCATGCAAACACACACGCACTCACTAACTTCACTCACATACATGCATGGGCACAGCAACAACCCAAAAGACATAAAAAAGAAGCCAACATTCCAGTCAACTACTACACTGGTAAAAAACTTTACCTCCATTGCATCTGCATAATTTCTTTCAGCCTCAGTAATTCGAACTTGTGCATCTGTTGTAATTCTTTCAATCTCATCTTCAAATGCTTTCTGCTTCCTTTCATTCTCCATAATGAGTTTGTCTAATTGTAAGTCTAGCCTTCTGGCCAAACTTTTGTAATCAAATTCTTCCTTGAGCTTCAACATATTCTCAACTTTCATAGCCTATAAAAGGCAAAAATAAAGTGCATATGTTGAGCAATCAAATGGCATTATAAATAAACCACTTACACTCTAGGTCAAGATTTGATTCCATTTATATGTTACTAGAAAATAGTAGAATTGAAAAAATGACAATCCCACCAACTAGTCTACAGATGCATCTTAAAACCATAAAATAAGATGAATTAGTTAAATTTAAAAAAAAAAAAAAGGAAGTTATGTTGTAACCCACCCTCTGTCCAAACATTATAGTACTAGCCGTTTCTCCGCGATGACGTGGGGATGGACCTATAGTTATAACCAATGATGTTCTTGCTGTGCCTGTTAAAAAAATCAAAATGTCAGGCAAAAAAACTTGCAATGTGGAAGAAGCTGGTCTTTCATTGTTCAAATGGGACTTAAGGTGCCATAGTCTTTGAAACAATGTTGTATAATTACTAGATATAGCTCTATGTCAAAACATTCTACAAGTACATTAGTGAGATACGTAGATGAATAACTTAGTAAAATAGCAATCACACATAAGACAAAAGTTATTGCATCCGATATACCTCCAAATGAATCTCGAAGCAACCTAGTAAGCTTTGAATCACGAACTGGAACGTGAGCACTATT
The DNA here is from genome assembly GCA_036013995.1 of Theobroma grandiflorum. NCBI lineage: Eukaryota > Viridiplantae > Streptophyta > Magnoliopsida > Malvales > Malvaceae > Theobroma > Theobroma grandiflorum. The sequence continues at coordinate 3,472,068 of CP142131.1, read as the reverse complement.
CTCTGCCAGTGCATTAATGCACTTCCCCAGTGCACTCAGAGAAAGATTGATAGATTTGGCTTCTTCAAGGGTGTGGCCTTCACTCCCTGCAAAGTTACAGCAAAGAAACAAAGATCAGCATGCAGGAAAAATAAGAGAAGTTGCTTGACACAAGTTAAAAGATAGATAGTACGACCATCATAAATTAAACAGTTAAACTAAGGGGAGAGAGCTTTGTGCTTCCTATTTCACTACCTGACTTATCAATTCGCTCTGAACCAGCAAGATCTACAACAACTAACTTGCCCTTTCGAACAAGTGGAGCCCTAAGAGATTTAGCCATGTTAGTACTGTTACCATTTTCACTTGAATGAGCAGGTTCTCTTCCTTTTACAGACCTCTTGACATGTACCTAAAGCACAAGAGAAGAATTAATTGCCTTATAGGATAAATGCAAAGCAATCAGGATAGTCAACAAATCCATTAGAACAAGAATAACTTAATTCAATTGATTCACCATCAAGATAGCATGACTACGAGAAGATTCAGTATTCAATTTTGTGTTTGCAGCATAGCGGTGAGCTTCTCCTAACTGTAGTAATTCCAAGAAACTCTGCTGATCTCTTATTTCTACTACGGTAGCCCCAGGTAGTGAAACATCTCCAGATTTAGGGTCTTCCACAATGGAAATGTTGTCATTAGTAGGATCAAGAAGATCCTGTAATGACTCCATGTAGAGCTGCACAAATTTTCAATCAACGAAACTATCAGGCACATTATAAAGGTTATAACTTTGGAGAAAATGATAAAAATGTTTCTAAGAGAAAATAAGCTTAGACTGATTAGACAGTAAAAATTGTTGTAGCACAATTCATAAAAACTATGACAATATCAGAAATCAAACACCACGATCAGCAGTATAATGCAACAACCTGCAAATAGGAGACAGAAACAGAATCACTTTCCGGTGAAACATCTGCTAAAATATCCTCCATAGCACGAACCATTATTCCACGATCAGCTGTATCTTCCTCTCCAAGTCGGCCAAGAGTATATGTTTTGCCAGTGCCAGTCTGACCATAAGCCATGACTGTCCCGTTGTAACCGTCCAAAACACTCTATAAACAAAAATTGCACAAAGATCTTGTTAAATGAACCACACATAGAAATCCTTCATGAGCTATGACCAAATACTCCAGTTATTTAAATGAGCACAAAACCATTGACTTGGGAACAATGATAGCGTGAAACTATTTCTTTCAGCCCATTGCAGGAAAATGGGTACGGTCAGTAACATCTGAAAATAATTTTTATTTAGCACAATAAAAACCAAATATCTTGCTAGATGAAATATTTAAATGCACTACCTTTACTGTTGCAAGGCAAAAAAACTAAATGCAAGTGAATTTCTATCAAATTGTGGTAGAAGTGAATATGTCATGTAGACAAACCTCCACAACTGGCTTTGCAACAACTTCATACACACGCTTTTGTGATGCAAACTCTGTGAGCACTTCATCAAACGCATAGGTATCTGTGTCCCAATTGTTTTTCCGAAGCTTTAATCTTTTAAGCTGAAATAAATGAAGAAAGCATTAGTGCCTTTATAAGGAACAAAATAAGAAAATCACTTGCAGAAACTGGATGAGAGCTAAATTAAAGTAATTTGAAAACTAGTTCGGTCAGCTACAACACGTACAAGCAAAAGCCCACCAGCCTTCTCATTTTTAAGGTGCTTAGAAACTAAATCCTTCTTGACATATTCAAACGAAGTGATATTAGTCAACCTTTACTCTTTGTCTCCCTTTTCATTTGAATAAACTCACTTTCAGGTTAATGCATCCATCAAGATGTCATATCCAGGCAAAATAAAACTGAGATGTCCATCTCTTAACTTTTCCTCAATCAGTGTGCTACTTCAATATCAAACAGACAACAGAAAGCAGAGAAAGCCATTCAAGAAAAAAAAATAGTAACTGAGAACATAATTAACCCACACATCTAACTGGTAAAGTTGCATCAAATACCTCAGGTTGAAGTTCTACACAATCAGCAAAATCAGCATCTGCCACTGACTCTTCTGCATTACGTGGACGCAATCTCACAGCCACTCGAACTCTTCCAGGAACTGAAGAGAAACATAGAAATGCCAAATTAAAAAATAAGCACAGGCAATAGAATAGCACACTGATCATACTTGTCAAGAAGAGCTCAATACCAGACAAGTTACAATTTTTAGTCTAATCCCTTCTTCTTCGCAAAGACTGAACTTTCTAAGAATCTAACATTAGGCAGCCCTAAATAAGGGCACTGAAAGATATATAAAAGATAAGCAAATTGTATGCTAGATAAACTTTCAATATTTTTAACATACTAACAATCAGAAAAAAAAAAAAAAAAAAGAAATCCAATTTTCAAAGTGAATATTGAGTAAGGCCGCACTGAATCCTGCTAGTTTGAGGCGCCTGCTTAATTGTGGCCCCCAACCAATGCCCAGTTTCACCCCCAAGGTATCTGCTTTAGCGGTCTGATGTAAAGCATTCTCCCTAAAGCCATATCATTGCAACTTTGCATTACCAAATAAACTAAATATACAGGCTGCCATTCCACGAAAAACACATTTTAGGAGGTTTTCTTTTTTTAGTAAAACGAGTACATCAATAAATAATCCGATCCCACATTTGAATGACCGAAACACTGTTTATGACCAATTCAACACCGGAATACTTAAAAACTTATCTAACCATAAAAAAGAGAGATTACTATTTAACAACAGTCTAAATTGCTTTCATTGGAAAGAACTTAAGAAATTCTCTCCTATCCCTTCTAAAAGCTAACATAATCACACATTCGGCCTTCCAAAAACACACGAAAAACTACTTACAAAATGCAAAATCACATAATGTATGTTATAATCATCGACAATCCAAAAAAGCTACCCATCAACCTTAAGTGAAAATTCAGACATCCGACACTCTGAAAACAGAAACACTCAACAAGAAACAACCTTTACAAGAAAACGCAAACAAATAACAAAACCAAGAAAATGCATCATCTTGAAGATCCCAAACGAAACCCCAAAACTAACCTCCAGCATCATCTTTGGCGGCTCCAAGTGACCCGGGGCTACTCTTCCTTAGCCCAGAAGAGGCGCCAACCGAAGACAGAGACTTGGTTTTTAGCGCAGGCTTCGAAGGGTTGGAGTTCACGGACAGTGGCCTATCTATTGATGTTGTTGTTGTTCCTTTAAGAGAGCTCCTATGAGTTCCATTCCTATAATTCCCACCACCACTAGCCATTTCGTGAAAAACAAAAACCCAATACCAAAAACCTCAAGAAGATTCAATCTTTAACATGCCCACTTCTCCCTTGAACTCTTGTTTCTTTGCTTATCCTATGTTTGGTTGCTAAGAAAATGTTTTCCTTTTTGAGCGTTGAAACTGTAAGTTACCAGAAAGCCTGTGAGAAATGAATGAGAGTTTTTTTTTTTTTTTTGAGTGTTTTTTGAGTTTTAGAGTGGACCAGGCGACGTGACCTTATTTTAGATAAAAACGGTGGGGGAGGAGGCTGATGTCGGATTTACTAAACTACCCTTTTGAAGCATAAGTTGTTACTCTACTTGTACGTGCGCCTCGTGACGGTGTTTAAATGCGCCAATGAGGTGTGTCGTGTAATACTGCGGGAACTTTTAAATCACCGTTCTACCCCTCAGATCCAAACTGTTCCCCCCCCCTAGTGTTTATTTCGGTCTGTTATCGGTTATCATTAAGATGGACTATTTAATATTTACCAATGAAAATATTCGTATTTTTAAATTTAGAAAATTAATAATACTAAGTTATTAAATGAAAATGTAACAATAACAGTGCATTATACAGTACGGTACGACAGTACTTCTTTTTGAAGCGTTAATTGCAAATATTAAACCATACGAAAAGAAAATAAGGGAGATTTCTTTAGATCAAATAACCTTATCTTGGAATTACAACGCGGGATTTTGCATTTTATATTGTAAAGGAGCTAGCATTGATTTTAAATTGTTAGCTGAATATTAAAAAAAAATGTAGAGAAGAATTACATAGATCGTAGAGAAACGTATAGAAGCATCATTAGTTCTATATTTTAATCTAATTATATGACCAGCATTTTTGTTTGTATTAAGGTTAAGATTTTATTTTCTCGATAATGAAACTGGATTTCATACATACCTATTTGCCTTTTTTTTTTTTTTGCTGTTTTTTTAATCAAGAGGCAATAATGTTGGCTGAGCCTGATCATGAAATGTAAAATTTCAATAACTATTCTTTGGAAGATTAATTTCAGTAAGCAAAATTATTTAAAGAGTCTGCTTACTTACATCAGGGAAGGAAAAGGAAGGATACTGAATTTAAGTTTATTTGTTAAACAACTGTTTCAAATTAAGATTTTGCTGCAAATCGGGCTCACGCTTCAAAGCACAAAGCTTGTTTTGCAGCCATGTGGGGATTAGTAAGCAAGGAAATAAATAAAGTCATATATGTATTGTGAATAGGTGATTTGCCCGGAATCTTAGAAGTTGGCAAAACATTAGCAAATCGAACATGCAACCAGGGTGGTTGCATTTATCATCTGTCATTCACTGCAATGACTACCGTTGTCCCTCCTGGGTGGAACTTAAAACCAAGGGCAACAAGGAGATATGGCACCAGAAAATGGAGAAAAGAAGAGCAAAGCCCAATAAAGGAGAGAGTTTTGAAAGGAAAGCCTGGTTCGGAAATTATGAGAAAAAGGAGATGCAGACAGAGAGAGAGAGAGAGAGGGGATAAAGCTTTTGCATAAAAGAAAAGCAAAAGTGGGGGAAGATGGACCCTCGAAATCTAGCTAGCTACCAGCATTAATTACTAACATGGAAACATTCAAATTTCGAAGAGCCAAAAAGAGCATGAGAAAACCTCGTTTCAAATTTGAAGTATTATCGGCTTTCAATGCATACAAGCGCCACACCCTTTTTAGTCTGAAAAGCCGATTGCAATCCCTTCCTTCAACATAATTTTCTTTCGTTTTTTGTTGTCACTTTGTCTAATGTCTACGGACTCCACGAAGGGCAATTGGATCCCACTCAAGAGTCCTTCCTAGAGTGTCTTTGACTTTAAAAAAGGTGCAAAAAATAATAATCATAATAATAATAATAAAGGGGCGAGGAAGAATGTATAGTTTGCTTAGGTCTTGGGTAAACCCTGACCCACCTCACCATAAGGTACAAAGTAGGCTGCTTTGAGTTTACTTGGTTTCTTGTACAATGACTAAGTAGTAACTATCCTTCTTTCCTTGCTTTTTAACTTGCTAGAAAAAGAGCAAATTCTTCCAATTCATAATTGATTTTAATAATAAATTTACGTGTAGCCAATAATTAATCCTTTGCTCCTAATTATTTTCTGATTGTGGGTCAGGGAACCCTATTGCACATTCAATTTGTATGGACTTAAGTACTTGTGGTTGTGTGAAGCCAAAATCACCTTTCAAGAGATGGTGATGTGCAGTTCCCATGGTCGGAGGTTCCAGCAGATGCTTACCTAACCAAATTTAGTGTGTCTTCGAAGAATACGTAAGATTTCAACACTTGAACTTGCTCTCCACCCCTTCCAGTGGTTAAAATGTCGAATTGACCGGTCATTCAGCAGGGTGAGTTCGAGCAACCTAAAGGAAAAATATCATTTCAGAGCAACATTTTGCTCCTTTTTGAATGACATTTGACAAAGACTGTACACCATAGGGGACTGCATTGTGCTTAGACAGATGGGACTTTGTGTTTTGTGATTAATCAAACAATCCTAAGTCAACATCTAATTAAAACTTTTGCTACACACGAGCCCAGCAAAAGACTAGAAATATGTAAGACCGCATAAATATTAAGATCTCTTTCTTTCCTTTTTACATATAAAAAAAAAAGACACAAAAGGAGGCAATTAGAAATAATCCATCTTCGCTTAATGATTCATTAATGTAAAGGCTATATTTGTTTGATTAAGCAGTTAAAGAGATGAATTAAAATCCAAAATCAATCATTTTTAAGTTTAAAAATTCCTAATCCATCTAGAACTGTTTCCAAATCAAATCACGATTTTTGAAGATTATGAGCTTAGGCCTTTTTGATCAGTAAGGAATAAGAATAAACATAAATGCGCAAGCATAATATGGGCATTATTATATTAATGATGAAGATGTGCATAAACAGTAATGGAAGTCAGGTTTTCTTACCTTGCAACATCAACATGGTCCGAGAAGGTGGGCACGGCCCCATGGACACATTTTGTCTGTGGAATATCTTACATCATGAATTTCAATGAAATTACGGAAAGTGAAATGATCTTTATCTAAAAGCCTAATGGAAAGTGGGGAAGAAGAAAAAGGAGAGAAAGGAATCCCCTCAATTTGATAGAGAGATGTCCTTCACTATTGAATGTCATTGCAAGTCATCCTACCCAGGTTGGTTTTTTTTTTTTTTTTTTGAATTCAGGGAAGGAAAGAGAGAATGAGCAAGTTCTGCTCCACCACCGCAGGCCTTATGGTGGCCTGATCCACCACCACCCTGCAGGCCTTATGAACAACTTTTTATTTATTTTTTACTACTACTTCACCTTTGCCCTGATTAGGACTCTTCAATCAAAAGCTCAGAGATAGTGGTCCTGATTCCTGAAACGCCTCAAAAGGGTATACTTGAAATTAGATGTTCCACACTGCATTGAACAGGAACATCTAAGCAAATGAATTGGTATTGATGCATCAACCAAAATCACTGCATAATCAAGTGGCAGTGCTGGGAAAACTATTCATCAATATTTAATGAAATAATGGGTCAAAAAGAGGCGAAGGCCCAGTGAAAACATTGTGAGAGTGGTACCTGCCACATGATATGTTGCAGTATTATAGCAGAAAAGTCCTAGACAGGATTACCAGCGAGTGATACAATAATATTATGATGATTTTGCACATTTAGAAACAAAAGCCACCGCCCTTGTTCAAGGTATTTTTATTCTACCGGTGCCTATCATTCATTTCATTCCTCGTATATATTCAAAAGGATATGTTGAAATCAGTATACACCCCGACTGTTCTTATCAAGTATCAATTATCTTTCTTCTGCTGAGCAACTCTTTTTTCACCCCTCCCATTCCTCCAAATATCTGCTACTTGGTTTAAACGACTAAAAGTGAGTGGCCAGAGACAAGATTGGTTGCATCCTCGATCAATTTGCACGAATTCTTTGCTGGGAGCACATGATGTGCCATAAGTTTCAGGCACATGTTCCTAGTCGTCAAGTTGGGTTCAGGCCTAAAAAGCTTGGAGTTGGGTTGTGTTTGTGGGCGAGAGCATGCGCGTGTGCTTGTTTCCTTTTTTCAGGGTTGTCATTGAAGTTGATTAGCCAAATAAAATGGAATTTCTCAGTGGGGACCGCATGAAATCTATTAAAATCATAACAGAACACTGCACAACTTTTCTTTGTTCCACCGCTTACTGCATACATATCGTATCCCCATATCTCACCACCTAACATTAAAAAATTCGTACTAAATTTTTATGACTCTGACCATTCCAGGATATTCTCTTTCTTTGTGTATAATTTTGGATGACGAACTATTGTAGTTGTTAATTGTTTGTCGCATTTAAAAGTTACAACCTTAGTAATGGAGGTTCTCTGCTTTGCTCATCATCCATCAAATTATGGAGGATTTAGGAACCATTACTTATAAGTATCACGGTACGATGTATACTCAACAAGGTCATTGACCCAATAAGCGAAAATCCTTTTATGGGGAATTCTTAATCCAACTCTAAAACTGCTTTAGTACAGTCAACAACAGTTATCGATTCCTGGAATGTGGCCCTAGAGTTTGAAAGTGTAAGGTTCTAGGAAGATAATGTCATATGCACTACAGAAGTTCTTTCTATGCAATGGCAATTGCTCCCTCCACCCGACCAGGCCCATACCTGCCACTCGAAGTTGAGATTAAAAGTTAAAAGTGGAAAATGTAAAGAAACTTTTAGTTAAATGAGGTTTACCCGCCAGAACCTGTTGGTTAAGTTGAATGTTGAGAAGCTATTAAAAAAAAAAAAGTTGAATGTTGATAATGAAAAGCTCATCTTAGGCAAAATTGAGCTGTTATAAGAATGTTAATTGTGGTCATTTTTCCCACAAAAGACAAGGGGACAAAGATTATCTCTGACTTAATCGACTCACTTTCTAAGAATTCCAAACAGAAGATTCTCAAGCTATGATTTTAGATCTGCTCCTCCTAGAAATAGGTGATCGTAGAGAAATAAAGTCCTAACAAAGCTGAGGTTCAGAGTCGTGATGAAATGGGTTGAGGTTACGGTGGGGGCGGGATGGTAAGGAGAAAGGACAGTTTACATGTAGCCGCATGGCTTATTAGACCAGGTACCTTCTTAAGGGATGAATAGGGGACTGACGGGTGATACTAGAGAAACAAGTCCTACCTACCACAGCTAAGGTTCAGAATCGTGATGAATTGGGTTAAAGGTACGATGGGGGGAGTATGGTTAGGAGAAAGGACAGTTTTACATGCAGCCGTATGGCTTATTAGACCAAGGACAGTCTTTGCTGGAGGAGTAGGGGACTGATGCAGTTAAACAGCCTTCCTGCAAGATATAACAACGAAAAGGAGGTGATTCTTGCCATCCAGGCTGCCTAATTCAACAACAGGTATAGAGATTCCATTCCAAGAATTATATACTACATTACCTGGCTAAAAATTTCAGAAACTTCAATGAATTAGGAGGTAACTATAGACATAAATCAAAAGGCAGTTCTGGTAGAGGATCATGGAGCAATAAAAGAGAATGGGTTGATGCACTTTGTCCCGGGGGGTATGGTTAGGAGAAAGGACAGTTTTACATGTAGCCGCATGGCTTATTAGACCAAGGACAGTCTTCAAGGGAGGAGTGGGGGACTGATGCAGTTAAACAGCCTTCCTGCAAGATATAACAACGAAAAGGAGGTGATTCTTATCATCCAGGCTGCCTAATTCAACAACAGGAACAGAGATTCCATTCCAAGAATTATATACTACATTACCTGGCTAAAAATTTCAGAAACTTTAATGAATTAGGAGGTAACTATAGACATAAATCAAAAGGCAGGCCTGGTAGAGGATCATGGAGCAATAAAAGAGAAAGGGTTGATGCACATTGTACAGCCTGTATGATGCAATAACCAGATTTTGCAGGTAAGTGAAAAAAGACATTGGAAGTAAAGGAATAAAGAATTATAAATGAGGTAAAACCGGTGGTTTTAAAATGCACAAGCAACAACATCCACAGGGAAAACAGACCTTTCTGTGCTTGAAGAATGGTAGACAATGAAAATAGAACTGGTATTTCACCACAAGGCACATTCTGATAAAAAGCATGGTAAAAACCAGAATATGGTTCTTAGAATTTCCATGAGATCCACAACTTTTCTATCAATTATTAGGAAATTTGATAAAATTTTAATCTAACAAACATATAAAGTAGATAGCATAAAAATTATTATGTATAATTATACCTAATAAATATAGATATATATGATGAAGATCAAGCCAGAAACATTAAAAAGCCAAATGAAAGCTAAACATTCATCGATCCATTTTTATTATGGAATCATCCTAAGCCGCCCCAATACCGTCCAACCATCCCCACCCCCACAAACACCAGCAAGAACATTAAAACAGCCCGCAATTTTTCCACTAACCCTAAATCTAATAGAACCCTCCAAAAGCCAAAAGGGCAAGAAAGAAACGGCAAATCCATTCAAGAACACCGACTCACGCAAACTGCCTCCAAGACTCCCAAGTCCCTTTTCAGAACCTCTCCACCTTATCAGCTTTAACAACAGGATTTGCCTTGGCAATCGCATCCCGTCCAGCACCCTTGAAATCAAACCAGCACTCGTGTTTTTCCGGGTACCGGTGCTCGCCACAGAAGGTACTCCCACATCTGCACTTAAACCCAGTCAACCCAACCTTCTTTCTGCATATAAAGCACCTGTTGGACACCTTCGGCTCGGCCTGTTCGTTACCAGCAGCAACAACAGCCGGTTGCTCAACCGCCGTCGATGAGGAACCCACATGAGGCAGCTCCTCGACAGGCTTAACATCCAATATCGTCTCCACAACCACATCTTCCTGCTTCGTTTTGACACTGAGGGATTTCTCCATGGCAGCTTTTGCCTTGGCAGCTTGCTCCTCCCCGGCTCGGAGGTCTCGATAACACTTGGAGCAGAGGTTCATATTCGCCGCCGTGCCAAAAAACCCGCAGCCGTTGGCGCAAAGTTTGGGCTCGGATGGCGGAAAGCTGGTTCCTTCATTCTGTTCAGAACCCATGGTTTCCTTTCTTTTTCTGTCTGCTTTGCTTTGGTTTCTACGATCAATATGAGAAAATAGGATTAGGGTTTAGTTAAAGGGGTTTTGCTCTTCTTGATTTTCACGGAAAATCAGAACGGGTTAAAGTTGGATAACCCAAAGAGCTTCGCAATCAGAATATATATAGATTTTGATTATTTTCCGAATCCTAATAATAAAACGATTTTAATTTTTATTAGACGAAAATCCCCTTTGCCTAGACGTTCTTTAAAGCTAGCTATACCGGCCTCTAAAGGGTATTATCGTCAAGTTAATAAATTGCGTAGCCTTCTCAAACTAGGGAGGGACAAAATCAAATCAGAACGGAACTTGGAAAAAAAGAAAATTAAAAGTACAAAAAAAAACCCTGAGATAGTAAACATAAAAAAAGGGTAATTTCGTCTTTAGACGACCGCTTCAACCCAAACTCCACCGATAATCAGGAGCATTCCTGAAGAATCTTGAAAAAATTTTCCATCTCCTAAATTAATACACAAAAATCCCTATTTAATCCCAGCCATCCATCAAAAAATTTGGAACAGCCACCGTTGATTACAAGTCCAATAAAATCGACAAAAAAAAATCACCAAAAATTTCTTCAATCGATAAACATGAACACCCAGAAGAAAAAAATCAACACTCAAATCGGAAAATGAAAACTGTAAAACATACCTCGTTAATTCGTAACCGGAGGTTATTTGTTTCTCGTTTTATTTTTCTCCAGTCGGCGTCGATCGATGTGAAAAAATTGCAGACGATGATGAGATTATTTTCAAGTCCTGAATTTAATAGGAAAAAAAATTATAGAAACAGCAGAAAATCCTTTTTTTTTTTTTTTCAAGGTGGAAACAACAGGAACAGAAACAGAAGCGAACAGAAGGGGAAACGAAAACGAAAACGAAACTGAAACTCGAAAAAACTAAAAACCAAACCCAAAACGGCGGCTTTGGTTTGGTTTTTAACTTTAATTGTTTTTTTTTTTTTTGTTTGATTTTGTTTCTACGGCACCCACGGTTTTATGTCGGCGTGGCGAGGGTACACGGTATTTTGATAGGAGTCTAAATCTGAGCTGCCGGATCTAATCCTGATATTGTGGTGACGTCAAGAATTCGATCATCTGACGGTCAGTGATGTGGCAGTGGGAGATCCCATCTTTTCAGGACGCGCGTTTAGGAAATTGTTCTAGAAGTTGTTAATATAGAATTGTTTTTTTAATTAATAAAAGTTGCTTTCAGAAAAGCGACTCTGCTCTTTACGCTCCCTTCATTGACACGCCTCTTCCCGACGCAACGTTTACGGCGAACCCGGTCCAATTGTGGGGTACAGAACCGGACCAAGTGAGAAGGTATACATTGTTTCTCATTTAACTTTTTTATTATCTTCTCTATTTAATTGAAGAAGTCTAGCAAAGGATTTTTTTCCAATTTTTTTCACTTTTCACCCACTACTTCGGCTTTTTTTTTTATATATATAAAGGACTAAAGAAAGTAAAATAACCATACATTCACTCATTGCTTTCTATTCATTCTCTAATTATCTCTTCCACTTTTTATATAAATTAATTATGACTTATGGTAGTGGCTATCTATCCTCTTAATTTTTTTCTATATTAACGTTTTCCTTTTTGATTTAGAGAATGATTTTTAAATATGAGAGCAACGTTAATCATTAAATTAAATATTTAAATATTTAGGAAAAGTTATTTAATTAGTAATAACATAATAAAAAACTCAAGCCAATGAATATGCATAACATTATGGATATTTTATTGAAATGTTTACTCATTTGTCAATTCAAACTCAATATCCTCCCCTCCCTCTATTGTATTAAACTCGGTAAATATATAAAAAATCAAATAATTTAAAACCTATGTTTACATTTGAAACTTCTTTTTGGTGCAATTGAAACCTTGTTTTTATTAATGACCTGATCGTAGTTGAGATCAAACATTTTACCATGATTGAATTCATTATTATATAGTTGTTGAAGGTGTTTACTTCATATTTCAAGATTTTTATTTTATTTTGTACGATTTTGAATTTTAAAATACATCATTCATTAAATTCACGTCAATATTAAACCACTAAAATCAGTTAATAAACAAAAAAAATTCTTAAAGCAACAAAAAACAATGAAAATAAGAGAAAGAATATTAAAAATTTTAAGATAAATAGATTTTTTTTATCACGAAATCACTACTATCTCCTTAAAAGGTTAATTTAATAGAATATGCAACGTTCATATTTATAAAGTTTTTAAAATATTTCTTACTTGTTTGATATGAGATTAATATATTTTATTTATTTATTTATTTTGAAACATTTAACGTGATATTAAGACTCTAATAAATTTAAATCATATCTTTATATATTAAATTTTATAATTTTGAAGAAAAATTCACTTAAATTATTATATAAAGCCATGTAACTGTTATAAAATTTTAACAAGTCAGAAAACCGTTCCATCATGCTTGGTTGTGGAGTTGATAGAAGGAGAAAAATTGTTGAGATTATTATTATTATTATTATTATTATAAAAATTGATTTAAAATTGTCGAACATTTATAATAGAGTCAAAAAATTATTCACTTTGGATTTTTTCTCAATGTGTTAATTTAAAGTTATGATTTTTCAAGTTCTTTTGTCACCTTGATAGGTACTTCGCGCCTACCCTAATTAGTAACTCCTAAGGTGGTTGTAATATTTTTTTTGGAAAAACAAAATTACTCTATTATTTTTTTATATGAAGCAATGATTTTTCATTCATTTAAAAAAAACAATAATACTTCTATTATTAAGTGAAGGATAATATTAGTGGCTTTTAAAAAATTATTGAATTAAAATTTTCCTTTCTAAATCAGTGACTCTATTATTATGTCAGATTTCAAATGAATATATTAATTTTTTTAAAAATTAATAATTTGTGAATAATTTTTATTTTTTAAAAATTAAATTATTAATTTTATTTAAAATATTAAAATATTTTAAATTTAAAATGAATTAATTTTTTTTCATTTTCGCGTTTGGTAAGATCCGCAGGGATTGAATTCGGAAACGGGCTTCGGGCCGGGAAAAAACAGATTTCAGAAATGGGGCAACAGAGAAATGTTGGGGGAAAAGAAAAGCCTACCTAGGAAGCCCACTCACAAGATCCAAAGTTACATGGGCGGGCCAGATATATAGAAAATTCAAAATTGTAAGACCCTTCATTAATTAAAAAGTTAAAAACCCAATCTTATAATTTTACTTTTACTGCATCAAGTAACTTGTAAAAAGTGAAAAAACCCATCTTCAAACCATCTTGTAATGATACTGTACGGTATGGTGTTCTCTCTTACAATACTCAAAGAGGAAAAAAGAAAAAATAGAGAAACGAAGAACGAAGAAAGCAGTCTCAGAGTCAAGTTGTCTGCTCTTAAGAGTAATCTCCCCAATTGAATTGTAGAATTAAACATGCAGATTTAAAAAGGTTGGGGGGAAGCAATAGTAAGAGCAATCCAGTTTTTGTTTGACTGAAGCAGATGCAATTATAAAAGCAGAGAGCAATAATTTTGGCAACAACATTTTAGTTTCAGCAATCCCATAATTTGCCATCAATTTTAGCAGTTGCTTTCTGCTTTGTAAATGGCAATCGCTGTTGTTCCTGACCCTTAAGCAGGAGAGAGCTCTGATAATGGAGATTACGTGGGCAGAGGCAATCATTATATCCCTCTTCCTTCTCTTCCCCTGTTCCTATCTCCGAACTTAATCTACTATCCCCTTGCAAATTGGTTGCATTAAATAATTGAATTATTATATATATATATATATATATATGCTGATACAGCACAGGTCTTTCAAATGATTTTTGGGTAGGAAGATTTTTAACTATCAAACAAAAATAGTTTCCCTACATATCCCTATGTATTAATGGTAGTATGTCAGGAATATATATAAATATATCAAAGCAAAGTCTGACAATGCGTAGGGTAACGTATTACATAACCTTGCACAAGAATAGATCATAATATACATGTTGACAAATAAGACACACCAAAAACTTCTAGTATCAAAATGGCCATGATGTCTTCACTATGGTGTTAGATGGTAATGTGCCTTCGCTAGCTAGAGGGAGATGATGATGTTGATGATGAATGTGCATACACCAATACGAAAGAGAGCAATCGATTGCAGTGCAACAGCCGAGAGAGAGAGAGAGAGAGAGTTGGATTTTTTTTTTTTTGGATGGATTTGACACGGCAATTGATGAGAATGGATGATCAATGTGGAGGGAGACGTGGACCCATATGCGTGGGATTAATAAGCAGCCACCATGATTGATTCATGTTGTGAGAGCTAATACGTCAAAAACAATGGAGTGTACAATCTTTCAGGACACTTGAAGAGGAACAAGAATAAGAAAAGAAAGAAGAAACAAGGGAAGACATATATATATACATATATATATATATACATATATATTCATTCTATTGTTGACTATTGTATCTGATATCTATTGCCTCACATTCATCACCAAGTTTAGTAGTTGTAGTAAAAGAAGAAATAAGTGAAGCTTTGAGTAGGTCTAGTACTCTCTCTCAGTTGCCCCAACTTTCTTAGTTCAAAATGGAATCATTATGACTCTTTCTGAATAATGTACTCTCATAATCTTATACTTCCATTTCCATTTCTCATATTATATATATATATATATGTACTATATAGTCACATGTGTATCTTAGTTGTGCATAAACTTCAAATGATTCATGTTTTTCATGGTTGAATTTTTTATCTACATCTTCCATTGCCAATAATAACAGTTTGATTCATAGCATCATTTAAGTGTGTTGATGAAGAAAGAGATAAAGGGAAGCCAGAATAATTAAGTTCATGTAACCCAAATTTTAAGTCCATCCCTACCTAAAGATAGCAAGATTGGAATGATGCCATCTCCTTGGGTTTTTCACCAAATGAAAATTGCTGGTGAGATCCATTGATTACTCTGGTTCTTTTGATTATCTGTTCATGAGTTGCAAATGAGCACACATGTGAAGATTGATAATTGATAGCCAAATTCATCAACTATGATTAAGCAGCAACGCACAAGTCAAAAGAACCAAGGTGTCCATCTTCACAAATCTTCAAGAGTCGGTTAATGTGATAATTGCCTAATAGCAGAAAGCTGTGAACCGTGCAGAAAGTCCACCAAAGCATTTTATAAGTATATATTTATAACCTAACTCAATTACATCAATCACTATGCTTATAATTCTACCTTACCTTTTTGTAAAAGCGTGGACAAGAAAATTAGAAGGAAGATAAAAGTTTTGACAATATGGGTGGTACCTCGTTTTGCAAGGAAGGTCAAGGTTATTTTCTGGTTTAAGCCTTGCAAAGATGGTAGGTATAGGGATAATTGAACAAATTAAGACAATTACTTCTCATTTTGCAGCTTGATAAATAAGAAAAAAAAAATCAAGAATTTGTGCCCAACAGGACTACTTGGTAAGTGCAATTCCCTGAACTATGACATAAAAAGGCAAAAAAGGAAAAACGCATTACTAGCTGTGTCTGTTTGTTAATTTGTATGAATACCCAAATGCATACACAAACATATTATCATCATTATATTCCGTCATGAAAACGTTGAGAAAATTAAAAGTTGATGGGGTTTTCTTTTCCCAGGCCTTCAATATGAGGTTTGACTCTTAGATTTCTGTGTTCAAACCAAGTATCATTAGAGATAAAATAAAGTGGGAGAGAAGGCATGAATTTGAAGATGCCATGCCACCTTCCCCCATTCTAATGGTCCACAAGCCTCTAACCCATTAGCTTTAACTAGCCGGTCCTACAATTCCCAAAGCTGGGTCCCTAAGGCAAGGTGATGCCATGAAGCCACTTGTAATTAGCCTAACCATCTGCACCACACCCAAGCGGATGACTTTCACTGCAAATTGCGATCCCAAGAAAAAATGTTAATATATATTAACGCCTCCATTACAGTCGAGATAACCCCAGATATAAAACTACTTGCAATTGGCAAATGATGCAGTTTTTCTGGTGTGGACATTGAAGTTGTACCAGTTAACTAGCTAATGTCTCTGTCCAGTGTCCACCATCGAACTCAACATGTGCAGAATTACCGATGAACACAAAATAAATCATTAATGGTCTAAAATGATGACAGTTTGACAGCTCCATCTAACAATATGAGAGGACATGTCATCTGGCTTGCCTGAGACACAGCTAAATAACAAAAGACCAAATAATCCGTGGCACAAGGAAAGAGTGACAGACAGCTAGAAAATAAAAGAAGAAAAGAAAATTTACAATCTGGGGTTTTTAGTTGTCCATCAATTATTATACTAACAGTTGAATTGGCTATCTACCCCCAATTAATCTCATCTAACTCATTAAGAGGATCCTTCCGTAAAGTCACTCTCTCTCTCTCTCTCTCTCTATATATATATACCCATCTCATTGCCAGAAAAAGGTGATAAAGAAATTCAATAATGATCATGTAATTTGAAGATACCTTCTTCTCAAAAACTATTTAGGTCCGTGTGTAGAACATATGAAAGGAAAGTATGTAAAAGAATGAGAAGGAATAAAAATAATTCAATCTAAAGAAAAAAAGGATTAGGTAAAAGATCATAGTTTTAAACAAGGACAGTTCGGACTTGGGGACACTATTTTGATGGCACATGGGAAATGCAAGATTAATTGCTCTGAATCGCAAGTTGCATGGAGCCATGTGAGTACGCTGTGGGGTTCTCTCCATTTGGCAGATGTTTTCACATGTGATACCTTGATGCATGCCAAATATGAGAGGAAACTAAAAACAAGACTAGGGATTAATTAACAATATGTTTAACTTAATACTTGTTTTCTATTGGCCATTTAATTGGGAGTCTTAACTTTGTTATCCAACATAAGAATGTTATTAATTGAGGAGTTGAGGGTGGAGAGGGACGTGGAGGCATAGAACCTTCCATCTTCTATTTGGCTTTTTCTTGCTCATTGATCAACATTTGGTTGCTTGCCTTTGCAATCATGAGTCCACCTGCCATTCATTACAGCCGAAGAGAAATCCCTCTCTCTTTTCTCCCTTCCTCTCATTTCCATAGCCACCAGCCCACCACATGATGCGAGTGTCATAAAACAACATAAACCAACTCTATTTATAGGACCTTATATCCCCTCCTTTCTCTCAATTTCCCCACATCATTTTCAATATAACCTTGCTTTTCCATCTTCCTATCTTCTTCTCATTCATTTAATCAATTTCACTACTCCTTCAATAGAAAGAAATCATAGAAGGATGTGTAACAACATGGATTGGAGCCCAACCATCTCTGCTTCTTCAAAGAAAAGGCATAGATCAAAACAATCTAAAGTTCAAATTTACAGGCTTTCCAGGTATATAAATGTTTCAACACCTACTTTTTTCAGAGTTGTGTGTATATGCATGCATATATGTTACATATGGTTCTAACGCAAACAAGTTTTTTTATGCAGGAAAAGATGCGAAGAAGATGTGGAGAAAGACATGGAACTACTGAACTTGAAGCTCTACTTGGAGAACCAAAGTATTATTGAAGAGAATGAGAAGTTAAGAAAGAAAGCCAATCTTCTCCATCAAGAAAACTTAGCCTTAATGTCTGAGTTTCAGAAGAAGTTTCCTCATTTGGATCGTTTTTCCACCACCCTTTTGCTTCTTCTACGAAATCACTGATGGAGTTTATGAACGAATTATCTGCAACCCTTCCCTTCTCCCTATATATTCTCTTTCTAGTCTTTCTAAAGCTTTCCCCTTCCTTTTCTTTGATGATGTATGTTAGCAATATGGAGTAGCATGATATTTTACTTTTAACTCGGTAATTGTTAAGATAAACGATGTAATTTCAAAGTTTCACCAAAACTATCGATGAGTTTTGCACTACTATTTTGACGTTTTTCAGCAAGGAAAAGAGGAATTAAAGGCAGAAATATAAGGTTAGAATAAAGGGTCATATCAGATAGTAAGGTCACAGATTTTTATCTGTTTCCAAAAGGGTAGGTTGATTCTGCGAAT
This sequence comes from Theobroma grandiflorum, assembly GCA_036013995.1. NCBI lineage: Eukaryota > Viridiplantae > Streptophyta > Magnoliopsida > Malvales > Malvaceae > Theobroma > Theobroma grandiflorum. Next base: position 3,453,658 of record CP142131.1, on the reverse strand, counting down.
CAAACGAGTAATGCAGTTCTTCCGTAGATGTTTCCGCGTATGGGATGGATGAAATAGTAAATTCTGCTCTCTATCAGTATTATCGTATGATCATCATTTTTAACTAGGTGGTTTAAAGAATTTTCCTGGTGATAATATATCGTATTCCGATGGCAGATTCATGGTTCTTTAGAGTCAAGAGTACTTACCATGTAGACTAAGTATCCTTGCGGTCCTCCGAGTAGTATGGTGGTTGCAACTTGCCATGTTGTATTTGACATATAGTCAACGCTTGCCATATAGTTTGCCTGACAAACGCCTTAGTTTTTGTGAAAATCTATAACATATATATGGTTAATTAAAGACCATCAACCATCCTAAAGGACGATATTCCTTATGTGATGATCGATCCGTTTGGTAATGACCATTGGAGAAAACTTGCATATAAGTATGTTACCTATTCTTTTGCTATGAAACTTTCGTTATGATTATTAGCATCAGAATGCTTTGACCACAGTCACGGTTTCTTTGCCATGGAGATTAAGCTTACTCTGGTAGGGCTTTTGTGTGAATGAGTCTGCTCAACATTGGAGTCGTTTGGGTTGCTGATCTTGGAACGAGGGTTCACCGAGTAAATGAGAGACAAAATCAATCTATAAACCATGTTTTGTGTTTGCATTAGTTTTGGTTTTCTCGAATAACTAAGTTCAGTTTATCCCTGTCAAGAGAAATTAAGGATAGAAGATGAAGATCTCCAACCAACAAAGGCTCACCACTGTACCAACGTTCATAGATTCTTTAGCTTAAAACTTCGGGGACACTGCTTTTAAACGTAAGCCCTAAGCCCTTGCCGCTTCCTTGTTTTGCTCAAACCCCTTTGTTTTATTTAGCGTCCAATCTGGCATCTTTGTCTGCCCTTATTGTCCGTGTATTTTCCTTCATATGTCAAGAGCTCATGATTGCAATTTAACATTCTTCAAAGAAATCTTCAAGTTAATGTAGCATATCAGTCAAATAAGAAATTATAGTTGGACAAGAAAATCACATTACATAATAAGCTACTCAGAAAACAAGAAATAAGATATTGCAAAGTGCAATAGGTGTTAACTAAATCTTTTTTTTAAAAGTAAAGTTTGTAATTTAAATCCAACCAGAGAAAGGCTTAAGTCAAACCGGCGGGTTGACAAACTGAGCAGGCACAACAAGGGAGAGGCTTTCATTATTATAGACACAGCTCAAACCATGATAACATTTGACTCTCAGGCTCCTTCCAGCCATTCTTAAACAAGCATGAGAGAAAAATGCTTTCCATTTATTTAAAGGGTAAGTAATACAACGTTTTTCCCAGGTGAAAACCTTGTTTGTCGCTAATCGCTATGCTTCCAGCCTGCCAAGTCCTTTCCTTTCTGCAAAAGGTAAACAATGGCTATTGTTGTAAAAATCGCAGCTGGCCTAATTTAGCCCTCCAATGAAAAGATAGCGGTGGGCAATATTCCTTCAGGCACATTCAGTAGATCATAGTTGCGGTACTTCATAGCTTCTGGGAACGTTTGTCTGATAAATTGCAGATACGAAATGCAGCAAAACACATTGTGGCATTACCGATTACTGTCAGGGCAGCCTGAAGAGCCACCAATACCTACAACTCAATATTGGGAGAATGGATCAAGACTCATGCTGTTCAAATCAAGCACACGAGCTCACAAGATAGAAACATTAGTCATCTGCAAAGCAGCCTATTCGCCAGTCAGGCTATGATCCTCTGATGCATACACTGAATTAGGCAGAACATATAAGAATGCATAGCAAAAGTCATAACCTGAATGAAATGGGTAGAGGGTCAGAAGGTATCTTTTTATTATGGCTTTTATGAATAATGATACTAATTTATGGTGACTGATAAGACCATGCATAACAGCAATTTATCTGATACTATGATGCATATTTCTCGGTCATATTTCCTGGTAGATTCCAAATTCATTAACCCCAAAGTTCAGGCACTATATTTATCCTGTGTGATGCGGGTCCAACACTACTAGGTAATAACAGAATTCCACCCTTCAAAAAGTATAAAATAGGTAAACTTGGTTATTTCCAAGTGATTTTTTTTATCAAACGTTATATTCACAAAAATTTAGGCAGAGATGAGCTGGCTGTATTTATTTGCCATGGTTCTGGTTGCAGTAGTAATACATTTGTCTTTGGGTACGTGTGAAATTTTTAAATTTCTGGTTTCTCAATTGTAACATTCACAATTTTTCAATGCAAATTTTTCTGAAATTTGTCTATTTGTTTTCATAACATAATACTTTCTTCATGATAGGTATTCAGGCTGTCCAGGAGTTAAAACTACAGAAATAGACACTTGCCCATCCATCAATGTAAGCCAAATGTATCATCTGAGTGTTTCCTTACCAACACTTCCCTGCATCTCAATTAATTCAAACTTGTCTTTGCATGTTTCCATCAAAAGGAAAAAGAAAGCAGAGAACCTTCTTACCTCAAGAGATTCAGAATTGTAAAAGAAGTGCCATGTGCATGCACAAAATGCTCCACCGAGTAGAGGTACCTTAAACAAACGATTATATCAGGTGAAAACAGGAACTTAATTCATAGATGCTTGATAAGAAACTAAATCAGAATTCAGAAACCAGCAATAGCATATCACTCAAGTTAATGATATTGAGTTCAGAAAACAGACATGACCCCATCCTCCATAAAGGGTAAATGGATCTAGTGGAAGGATTTCCCAACAAGAGTAAGGGGCAAAGAAGATCCTCTACTATTTTGATCTAATTCAACCAAAAGGAAGTCAGAAAAAAAGACATCGATGCACATGCTAAATCAGAAGGCAGTGCATTGCACGGTATACAAATTTGAAGAGAGATTTTTAAAGTGCAATCACACCTAAGAAATAATGTTTTCTGTAAACAAATACATTATGTTGAATGCATCAAATAAGTCGTAATAAAGGCTACACTTTGATTGGTTGAGAATTCTTATCAGAACCTCTATTCAAAGAATGAATGCTGACTAAAATGAAGAATTCAGCCGAGAAGATTAGGCTAGCCCATATGCAACAAAGAAGCTATAGAAAAGAATCACTGCATAAAGCTAACTACCAAAAAATAAAGGAGCTCATGCAAGCAAAATCCTTGCTTTTGAGTTAAACTGTAAACTTAATGAATTGAGAAAATAGATCTATCTGCAAAAACTCAGTACATTCTGGTTTCCAATCAACTACAGTCTTAATGATACTATGAACACATTGTCATAGTGAACCACTTTACAGCAGATTAACAAAACTGGTTCCATGACAAAGAACTTCATTGTATATGCATCAATACAAAACTGATCTAAACAATGATAGACTAAACAAAAATACCAGAACTTACAAGGCCAAGAAGAACAACTCACCATACCCCAAGAGAGACCCTTCCATGATTCAAACCCAGATTTCTCTCCATATTTCCAAACCAAAGCCATTGCTGTAATCCTTTTGACAAGATAACCTCATTAACATAGTAACCAAGACGCAGACTGAACCATGATATCAGTTCAAAGTTCAAAAGGAATCACAACTATCAATACTGTTTTATCAAGTTGTGGCCTAACGCACATCCTTAGGAGGAATTATTACATAGCCCTTCCAACCATGTGAATTTTACATGGATGGATGCAGTTGAGGTGATAATTTTTAATGATATCTCACATCTTAATTTGTTCCGCAGAATTTCCCTTCCTTTCTAGGCAACTAAACTAAGCGTGGCTAATCCCATTAAAAACCATAAACAAAAAAAAAAAAAAAAACTCAGTCTTTAGCAAACTACCCGTGAAAAGAAAAAAAGACCAAATTCGCAAAGACCCATCAAATTAAAAAAAAAAATCTTACAAAATACTGAAGCAAATATCCTCACCATTCGACAACGCTGGAGACATGTATGGCCCATGTGGGCAGAGACAAGGCATTAGCGGGTTCACTAAGCTGCAAAGAAGAACCCAGCAACAACGGCGGCAACTCGGAGGCCGAAGCGGGATCCACAAGCGCCAAAACCAGACCCGAGCCGACTAGACCAACAACGGTTTCCTGGTTCCAAATTAAGCGGCGACTTGAAACCTTTCTGGTCAGATGCCTGGTTTTTTGAGGAATTTTGGGTTTTTGAAGAGTTGGAGTGGAATGAGTTTGTTCGAAAATGGGTTTTGGGTAGCAGAGTAAGGTAGTTGTCGCCATAGCTGGAGATTTTGGCGGTGAGAATTATCGTTGGTCGGATTCTTACTTTTTGGCAGACTTGCTAGTTTTAGTCGTTAATAAGGACTCATTTGAAAAGTTTATTAAATGGTTGGGGCAGTTTTGGAGATAAGGTTTAGATGAGGCTGTGATTTGAAACTTGTGAAGCTAATGAAATACTCGTAATGGAATTTCCAGCCTCCGAAACGGTGAATTCAATGTGTAAAGTATATAGTAAAAAAATTGTTAAATAATTTATAAATTTTATTAGAAATAGACAAAACAGAATCACTAAGGTTTTATGAGGGACAATTTGTTTATATTGGTATAAAATTCGATTTAGGAAATAAAGTTTAGAACAAGAAAAGAAAGTATGCTTTGGAACAAGAAAGAAAATATTGAAGAAAAGAGTCCCTAAATCCAGGCATTCTTAATTCGAAAAATAGACATTTCGTTTCAAAATAATCTATTACTGGATACATAAATCCAATTATTAAAATTTTTATTAATTTATTTTTAAAAAAATTTTTTTTGTTAATTTATTAACATAATAAATTTTTTTAAACAATTTTACCTCCAAACATATCAAAAATTTCAACATTATAAAAATTTTTATTTTTCATTTTTAATTTTTTTCTTTTAAAAAAATCTTATCTTTTTTTCTGTTCGGATCTAACGCACTTCCTGTTAAAGGAGCTCTCGTGCCCTCTCAAGGGAGTGCTGAGCTCCCCTTGAAAGGGGCCAGATCTAATGCTCTTCAGCATTGAAGAGTGCCAAATCTTACCATGAGATGACCAATCGACGTAAAGAAGCACCATCGACCGATCAACATTTGAAAAATGAGAAAAGTTGAGAGAAAGGGAAAAGGATATTTTAGTTTTTTATTTTTTTCATTAACAATGTTAAAGCTTTTGAAGTGGAATATTTATTTTTTAAATTAATAGATTTTTGTATAATTTTAATCAAAATTTAAAAAGTGTTTGAATATTTTGCCCTAAAATTTATTTGAAATGTCAGGCAAGGAAAGCATCCAAGTATAACCCACTTTTTCTTCAAGTGGCTTACATTCATGTAACCTGCCATGGAGAACCATGTTGCTTACATTTTACATTGACCTAAGCAAGGAGCATGGTACTCCAAATCACCTAATAGTAAGAACTAGATTCAGCACAATATTAAAGAAAAGAAAGAAAAATTCTACTTCCCGACTCGTCATGAATGAACCCTACACTAAAATACAAGAGATTTCCATTCTATTCTCAGGAGATGATCTGAGGGTGCACTCCATCTGTCCTACAATGATACCATTTTTCAACTCTGTTTCGCAGCAAATATTACGCATGGTATAAAGGATTGACAAACTCGCCAATTCAATGAACTCTTCATTGTCCGGTTATTCCTTTTTCTTTGCCCAAAGCATGACCAGAGAGAAGCCCATCAGAGACATGATTACAGTCTGCAAATCCAGGGAAACACGAAGAAAACAACAACTTGACATTTGTTATAATCTTACACGTGACATACAAAATGCTAATTAATATATAAAGCCAGAAAAGGGACAGTTAAAGATTAATTTATGAGCAATTCGTCCTCAACAGAACTAACTATTTGGAACTTCAAAGTAAGCAGAAAATGGTAAAGAAGATGGGGGTATGGAATGCAAAGCAATGAAACAAGTTTGTTCACCATTATGAATAAGGCATCCATTCATATAAGGAACCACCCTAGTAAGCAAATATTCCATCTTCAGATTGTTCAAGCTACAACAAGCAAATAGGAACTCAATGCAAAAAGGGAACCCCTTCTTAACAGTCTCTTATGAAAGTATCCATCTTCAAACTGACACTGAAAGAAAAGTTTCCTAATCTTTTAGACAGAAAGGTAACATGATTTGCATTTGGTTCCTTTTTAAAGGGGCGATAAGGGGAAAAGATAACAAATTGACTTACAGAAATAGCTGGAGGCACACCCACAAGTGGATCTTGGAAGAACCTATTAGCAAGTGCAAGTGCCAGAAGACTGCTTTGCATTCCTGCAAAAGGAAACATATTAGCAATATTGCAAACTAACAACAACAGGGATACGAAAAAGAGTTCTCACCTGTCTCAAAGGATAGAGTTCTTTGCAATGCTTTCACATCAGGTGCCTTATGAAAAACAAAACCACTAAGGAAATAACCAGCAATAAATGCCGATAAATGGAATGCAACAATGAGCAATGAAACAGTTAAACCAAAAGGGGACAAAACCGAATTAATGTTAATAGCAAGTGGTGCTCCAACACAGAAAGCTGTATCAAGTACAGAAAGCGGAGGCAAAAAAGGCCTGATGGCTGCACAAAGACGAGGGAACAAACTGCAGAAAAATAAGACAGATAAGAACTTCCTAAAAGATATCATCGCTTCACATATTTAACCGGGGTTAGGGCATCACCGATTCAGAAGCAGCCCTGCTGCAATAGGTGCAATAACAATCTGCAGAATGCTAGAGACCATTCCCAGGACATCAACTGGCAGTCTTTTTCCAATAAGCAGGAGAGACAACATTGGTGTAACAAAAACCGCAGTAGCAGTAGATAATGATGTCATAACAATACTTAAGGGAGCCAGTGGTGGATCCGTCAGAAAGGTAGCATAATTTGAGAGCTGGGCACCACTGACACAGGATACCAACATAATCCCTGCACCTGTTTCACAGATCCACATTCTATAAACTCTCCAGATTTGAAGGTAAGATAGACAGAACTAATTTCTTATAGAATTGACCATAAAGGTAGACATAAACCCACCTAAGGGAGTCGGAAGATGAAACACTGCCACAGCAATCATTCCAAAAATATATCCAAGTAGAGGCTTCACAACAAATTGGCCAACATAACCAGCAAAAATAGCATCTGGCCTTTTGAATGCTTCAATAAAATCCTTCTCGCTGGAATTAACCCCCACTGCAAACATCAAAAACCCTAATGCAGGGGCATAATACCTAGAAAGAGATCAAATAACAAAAGCATAAGCTAAGATCAGTCCCAAAGTTGAATGTTGGTTAGTGGATCTTTTTGTTGCATAAACTTTGTTGATTTATCACTTGCTTTAGGTTCTGGCCTCAAATAGTTGTAATGTATCTTATATATAACTAAGAGAAAAGGAATGAATGAACTGAAATGATTTGAAAGGGATAGCTTAAGCAAACAGAAGTGGAAACTGGGCATGAAAATTCAAGCCTTCCACATTTATTGCCTATCAAAAGCAAATGCGTGAAAATGCATAGTGTAGACAACAAATCCATACAAAGAATCAGCTAATGACCTGCTGGTAAACCATGTGAAAGAAGGCGGATAGACAAGAGCCAAAATTGTACTAGCAAGGACAACATGAGGCAGAATGGAATTGGATTGATTCAAAATCTCCACTATAGAAGCCTTCTTTTGTTTAACCGTCTGAAACAACACATACACAAGAACTACTATCAATTTTTGCTCAAAAGTAATTGAGAATGCCAAATGTCTACAAGTAAATCAATAACCATAAATTTACAACTTCGAGCATCATTGCTAAGAAGACCCATACTTCATTTAACAGAATAAAAGTTGTCAAATTTAGGATTTGGGCATCAAACTCCGCCTATAAAGTTTGACCTTCGAGTATTAGGTAACTTGAATAATATTACAGCAAATAGAAAAGCTAGTATAACCATCCAACTACAGTGATTGCAATAAAGTTCAGTTTAGCTCAATTTTCAACACTACTATATAGCAAAAACATGAGCACCTGATTTGATTCGAGTCCATATTCCTGACCCGGATCCCTTTCAAAAGAACCTGAAAACTTCTCTGATGCACATTTACACACCAAAAGTCTAGAGCTCCCAACTGCAAGATAGAACATGCACGCGCACACACACAAGGAATAAAAAGAAAGGGCTTTGAAAGCATAACCCAGAAAACCCAGAGAATTAAATGATTAAATAAACAAAAATTAAAGGCCAAACAAGAAGAAAACTTACATTGAGAAATGGAACTGACAGGGACAGGAACATGGGACTTTAGTGGCAAAACTGGGAACTGAACTTGCTTTGGTAGACGAAAGCTAAAGTTTTGCAAGTAAACATGATTGAATCGTGGGCGTTGGATCAAGAACTGACAGGCGGTTGAACTCATTTTTGTTTTCAACAATGAAAATGTATTTCAGGCCTTTCCTCTGCTCTTGAAACTCACCTCGAAAGTGACGTACAAAACATTTAACAATTAACAATTAATAATCACTGGGGTTGGTTAGTTTCTTTCTTTCTTTTTTATTTTTAATTATGGAGAAAATCTTATTCTTTGGTTTTGTCCGTATTTTTGTAAGATTTTTTAAATAGGGTTAGGGCAGGCAGAGCTTAACTAACTGCCACTCAAACTAAGGAAAAGAATATTAAAATAGGTAGTGATTCTGTTTACATAGAATTCTGCATCTCCGTGCGGAAGTCAAATTATCTTGTTGTGATTTAGTCAATTTTGAATGAGAGTTTCATTTTTATGGAACAAATTTTTTTTTTCAACCGTCCAAGATAAAAAAATTTTAATTTTTTTTTTAAAATTTTAATTGTTTTTAATAAAAAAATTTTAGATAAAATTATCTTTAATGAAAGTTTTTCATATTCAAATACATGTAAAAAAAATATTGTTACAGCTAATATTGAAAAAAATACTATTATATGTCATGTTCGAAATTTTGTTGTACAGCATATTGAGAAAAAGTTGTTACATGCTATATTGAAAAAAAACTTTTATTACATAAGTTGTTATATTTCATGTTAAAAAAATATTATTATTACGCATTATATTCAAAATGTTGATACATTTTGTTGAAGTATTTAATGTTATGTTTTGTATATTTTTACTTTTTTTAGGTAAGCCAGTCAAAAAATATTTCCGAGCTCACCTTAAAAATTACATGAAATTGGTCAAATTGACTTTAGAAAGTATAAACTAACAAAAGAAACTTGACTATGGGATATTAAAAAATCTAAACAAGATTAATTCAGAATATTACGCTATAATACTGAAGCAATATAAATAAAAATTAAAAAAAAAGATTTTAAGGTATTATTCTCACGAAAAAAATATATACATTAATTCTAAACAAATATCCTAAGATACTATCTAAGTGTCTGTTTGGTCTGATTTTTTTTAGTTTATCTATATCTTAAAAGTAAAAGTCAAGTCGAACAAAAATTTTGAAAAACTCTTAAAAAATAATTAAAAAAAAAGCTTCAGGAAAAGCTCCAAGAAGGAGCTTTCTTTTCTCTTTTTTTAAAAACACAGGAGAATTTTTATTTTTGTTCCAAAAATATTCTCATATGTTAAAAATAATCACAATATTACTTTATCAAAAAAAATATCTTTTATGGTAATTTTAATATAAAAAAACTTATAAAAGTAAATTTACCAAATAACTTTAACTTAATTTTAAAACTTATTTATTTTTATAAGAGCTCTATAATAACTTTTAAGTTAAAAAAAAAAATCAAGTCCAACAGACTCTAAGTCTAAGGTGCCTATTTATAAAGATTATAGGTCTTAGAATTCTAATTAAACTTGATTTTTATTATTCAATACAACTAGAATAGTTAACAAAAAATTTAAATGAAATAAGTGTCTAATCTTATTAGAACACTCACCAACATAAAATTTTAATGCAAGTAAAATAAATGACCAGGAAATCTTAAATACATCAGAACTCTTAAATAAGTAAAAGTGTTCCAACCTTGGATTGGTTCCTTATCCATCAACTTCTATCCTTTCTAAGGTGGCTTCTTGTTACGTGGCACCCTGCATGTGTCACACCCATTTTGTTTCACTAAGCAAGTTGGCTTGATGGTGGGCAGCATGGCTCGCAAATGGGGCAAATCTTTCGCCATTAAATGGTGTTTTAGCGCATATATGGTTGCGGTTGGCAAACTTGGCATGTAAGAGGCTCAGGCAGTGGGGCACGCAGGGCATGCAAAGTAGGGTGTGTAGGCACAAGGGCAGGCTTGGCGCACAGGATGTGCAAGGCATGCAGGAAAGACTAGCCAACCTGACAAGCAGGCTAGCCATTGGGCAATGGACCAAGAGCACATCAGAAGGCCCAAACAGACCCTAAAAGACACCAAAACCATTAGGAACACCTTGGAATTATTAGGGGAGGCTTCCTACTATAAAAAAGGGCCTTGGAAGACCTTGGGCAAGAGATTGGAGAGTTGGGAAAATAAAGGGAACCTTAGGGCTAAGTAGTTGGGCACTTGGAGCCATTATAAGGGGCTACATGAGTGTCAGCCAAGGTTGCTGGGTTGAGGTGCTAAAGCCACCCTTGTACATTTTGTGTATTTGAGTGTAAATACATATATCCATTTTCATACTTGTTTTCTTATGCTTGTGTGCCTTTCTCATTGAGTGACGGTTGCCTTGATTATGTGAGCATGCAGGCTAAATAAGGTGCTTGAGAGCAACGTGTGGCCAAACAAGGGGCTATTAGAGGATATGCTCTCCAAGTAAGGGCTTGACATGGGCGTTGTCCTGAGCGTGCAGGTCAAAGGCTTAACGAGGGAGGCTTCGGTTGACTGAACGTGTCGGTGCATTAAAGATTTTGCTTCCGCATCAGTGTTCTTGTTAAGGGAGACCATTTTTGACCGAGTAAGGCTAGCTTAGCCACCGAAGTGGCCTAGGAAGGGATGTAATTGAGCACCGCACAAGTGTTGAGATAGAAACCCTCGTGACACGTGCAACTTCTTGAGTCGTGTGGCTTACAAGGCACAAAGCTTGTTGGGCTCGTAGGGTGTATGGGGCACAGGGCACACATAGCGTGCGCATGCTTTAGATGTGTCACACTTATTTTGTTTCATTAGGCGAGCTAGCTCGATGAAAGGCAGCATGGCTCGCAAATGGGGTAGATCTCCCACCATTAGGCAGTGTTTGGACGCGTAGATGATTGTGGCAGGCAGTTTTGGCATGTAAGAGGGCCAGGCAGTGGGGTTGTAAAGTAGGGCGCGCAGGCATAAGAACAGCTCTGTCGTGCAGATAGGTAGTGCGAGGCAAGTAAGATAAACCTAAGTTGTGTGAGAAAGACTGGCCAACTCGATAAATGAGCTAATCGTTGCCTAGCTGTAGGCCAATGGCCTAGAGGCAAGTTGAAGAGCCCAGACAGACCCCAAATGGCACCAAGACCATTGGGAACCCCTTACGACTGTTAGGGGGAGGCTTACCATTATAAAAAAGGACCTTGTGGGACTTTGGCAAGGTTGTTGGATGAAAAGGGGCTGAGAGAGATTGGGCAGGCTGCTAAAGAGCAGAGCTGGGAACCTAGGGGCTGAGTGGCTGGGCACTTAAGGGCCATTATGAAGGGCTACAGTGAGCGTCAGCCAAGGCTATTGGGTTGGGTGTTGAGGCATATTGTGTAGTTGGCTTAAGCCACCCTTGTGCATTTGTAAATTTAAGTGTAAATACAAATACCCCATTTCATACTTGCTTTCTTGTTGCTTGTGTGCCTTTTTTATTGAAAGTCGATTGCCTCAATTGAGTGAGCGTACGGGCCGAATAAGGTGTTCGAGAGTAGTGCGCGTCTAGATGAGGGGTAGCTAGGGGTGGTGCTCTCCGGGCACGGGCTCGACACGAGAGTTGTCTCAAGTGTGCGGATCAAAGGCTTAATGAGTGAGGCTCGATTGATTGAGGGTGTCAGTGTTAGAGGTTTTGCTTCGGTATTAGCAATCTTGTCAAAGGAGACCATCTTTGATCGAGGTAAGGCTGGTTTAGCCACGAAAGAGACCCAAAAAAAGGGCATGGTTGAGTGTCGTACGGATGCAGAGAGAAAACCCCATGACAAACGCACTTTCCATGCTATGAGGTTTCCAACATAGTGCCCAGATAGTGCGTGTCAAGTATCTCGAGCAGTTGAGATGCACGGCATGTGCGAGTTGCACATGCATATGGCCCCGAATGTCGCAGCCTACTAATGCACAAGAACATCACAGGAGGCCTATGCGGCACAATGGGGCGAGCACATAGTATGCACATAGCCTACTATTCCCTCGGGTCCTTGGCGAGTTAAGCACCCATCATAGCCTCGGGGTGTGTTGTGCGCTAGGAAACCCCATTACTGTCGAGCTAGCTGAATGATGGTCGGATTGGACACGCATGTTGTGTCACAAAGCCTAATTCAACGCCTGGTGTATATGCGGATGCCAATCGCCAGCCTCACTCCCACCAATTCCAGGAACATTGCGTTGTTAAATTTGGTAACAAATACTTTGGATAATGATGATAATTTGTTTCATATTAAGTTTAGTTTAATTAACTTGTTAATTCCTTTTTTGAGGTTTGATTTACATAGCAGTGAATATCTAAATTTTGATGTTCTTTTTTTCTCATTTTTTTATCAGATATTCATATTTCTGATAGAAGGAATTCAACTGCATCAATTACATTTGAACTTTTGCAAAGTTCAGTGAGATACCTCTCACTTTGAATTGACTTGAAAGCCTGCAATGTTTGGCATTAAGGCTTTGTAGAAGGCCAGGATAATTGAATGGCCTAAACTTACTGGAAAGAAACTGATTAGATCTAAAAGGACTTTGCCCATACTTGAACCAGTTTCCAACTGGGTTTCTATTTGTTGGCCCTTACCTCTTGCCTCTTTTAGGGGGCTCAGTGCAATAGCTTGTTTTGATGCCAAGCTCTCAGACTATGCTAAATTCCGATTGTATTTTGTCTACAGAGTACAAATAATTCAATCATAAGAGAAGAATCATCTTAAGCAAACAAGAATATAATTTCTGTACCTTCCGGTATGTTTACTTATTGGTGTATATGCATTGAAGGGATTGATTGAAGTTGAATCCATAGTTTACACTTTTAGTACCATTATTATGAGAATACAATAAGCAAAAAAATTTATAAATTTTACTTTCAAGACTTTCAAAAGTTTTACCGTCAGTTTTAATTATGCAAATACCAACAAATAGCAAGTACAAGTGCCTATTATTGCCACCAAATAACCATTGACTCTGCCAGAAGAAAATCATAACAGATAAGTCTTCCCAAAGCACTCTCCAAAAAACTTGGTTCCCAAGGAGGAGCAAAAACAAACAGAGCCAACAGGCAACAGCTTAATTCTTCCAGGAATAGCATGAACAGCTTTCAAACTAGCTGCATATTTGGAACAAGCACATTCTGGACTAACAGGCATTCACCAGCTACATCGCAAAACCACCATCCAAACCCTCATCAACAATATCTGTATAAACATCAAGGAGTCCCTTTCAACTTGCAAGAATTTGTCTGCTTACTTTGGAAAATCAACAAAATTTTTTACAGATATACAAATCTTCATCTCTTGACATCCTCAGAAATGCTTTTCTCCAGTAGTTGCCAAAAGAGACCTTCAAATTATTAATGGAGACTGTATTCACCAAATACTCCAGATGCAAGAGTGCACTAGCAAAGAGAATTCGTGTGACTGTTGAATATATGGGTTGGGTTAAATGGATCCAAATATATACACACATTCACATGACTATATGCCTTGTATTCCAACTGGGTCCGGATAAACTTGTTGGCAGTGGGAAACACACAGCTGCACCACATGTCAGACAAAAACCATTAATTTCAGTGACATTAACTTTGCTAATATCTTAAGATAGATCAGCTAGGGCTTAAAATAAAATATGCTAACAACACTGGTTGGGATAACATCATGATGGGCTGGAGTTTGTTTAAAATTATCGAATTCTCTTTGCCCTTTATCTTTTGGTTGGGGATTCATCTTTTAGCTCATAATTGAGTTGAATTATTCTTCCATCACTGCATACATGATGAGAAGACCATGCAGTGCACATTATTGGCTACTCCTCCTTTATTATTATAAAATTAATATCATTATATTAATATTATTTTTTGCTCAAAACATCATTGACTTGGATGACAGTACAAATTTAAAACATGATCATTACTTCCTATAAATTTTCACTTGACAAGCTTAAAATAGGTTAAAATCTAAATCTAAATTAGACATCCTACTACAATGTGAAGTTTACAATTGTTTATATATATAAAAACAATGAAAGGATTATTCTTAACTTGTTACTTTGAGTTTTAGGGTTATGTTACTTAATCTGATCAACTTGATTGGTTGGTACATATTTTAAGCTTCGAAGGCACACCTACGGCTTTAATATCTTTGGTTTGGAAGTATATTCTTGCCAAAACATTCCAGCTTTGATTCCTTTGCTTGGAGCTGTAACCATAGTGCCTACTTGACTATACTTCCACAAACAAAAATATGTAAACGTCAAGGAAAAGGATGGAAGAACACAGCACGCGTTCTACCTCTCCCGACTGTGGCGGCCAGCATGTTCTGTCACACGCGTCCAATTCGGATTGCACTGTCCTCCAAATCTAGCACACAACCATCTCACCATCAGATCACGACCCTTTTTCCTCCAATTATTTTTGACGTCTAGCATTTATCCACATTTTAAAGGAAAAGAAAACGGGAGCGAGTCAGCTCCGTGTCCACATCTTAAAGTCTCAACTCGCTGAAAACTCAGTCCCCAGTGTGCTTACGTGTATCAAACCTGTCACTCCAAGCAATTCCCATTTCGCCACGTGTCCTTCAAAACCCTTAAACGACACCGTTTCTTGCAATGGCGGATCGTAAATTACACTACTTACAACAATGGCGGAAATTCCCAAATTGACAAATGAGAAATAAAATAAATATGGGTTTTAATCAAAAACCAAAAATCAAACGTTTCTGCTTTTAGGTTTGCCTGCTTTGCTAAATTGATTCTCATCTTTGCCTTCATCTACCAGTCTTCTTCTTCACCTTCTCGTCACGTTTTCACCACCTCCCCTCACACATTTTCATTCTCTGATTTTCTCAGGAAGCGAACAGGAAATTAGGGTTCTTGTTGCGAAATTCAATGACTTTCTATGATGATGATAAAACTGATGAGGGAGGAGAGGTGGTGCCAGAGCTGAAGCTAAGAATTGGGGGTGATGATGATGATGATGATGTTAATAGCAAAATGGCAAATTTGAGACAGAGATTATTAGAAGAATGTGAAGCAGAAGAGAGAAATATGTTGTTAAGTGAGCCACCTCTTCCTTCTAGATGGAGAAGGTCTATTTGGTACTGGATGAAATTGGGAATTTTAATTGCCTTTTTAGGGTTATTGGCTGCTGTTTTCCTCAAATGGGTTGGCCCATTTTTCATGGATAAGGTCGGTTATTTTCCCCCTCGATTTGGATTTTTTGAATACTTACAATTTACATTGCCTTGTTAAAGTAGTTATGTTTTTTCATTATTAATTTGGAGTTTCTTCTGATCTATGTAGATTTTAATATTGAATTATGTTTATTTTGCGGTTTCTTTTATTTTTTTTCTGTCAAAAGGATAAAAGTAGGTTTCTTTTTGGTTGAATTTTGGATTTTCTTTGGTGGGTTTTACTGATCTCATGGTTTTAAACTGCCAATTGAAGGATGAGTTTCTTTCCCTTTTCCCAACTTGTTGTTTTGCACCTTGTTCAATTTGCTGGTTGCAATGTCTTTGACTTTAAAGGAATGGTATGGGGTTAGTGGTTCTTGTTCATTTGTTGGTTATGATATTGTTCTGTGATTTCTGCATATGGTCCTATATTATAAGTTTAGGAGGTCATTGCTGGTTTGTTCTTAAAATGGACTGAAACCTTCTCCATTGGTGCAGCTGATGTTATTGTTGACTTAGCACGCTCTTTAGTCAGAATGTGTGGGTTGTCAAGGTTGGATGATCTTGCTTTTATCTTTTGGGTTAGAAAAATCATCAGTCTACGTGATGATTATAAGCAGGGAACTCTTTTCTCAATAGCATGTTCTTGATCCAGCTTCTGTTATTATCTCTGAATTTTTCATGTTATATCTGCCACTGCTTGCTGACAAAGAGCTGTATTATCTTTTGGTTCTATGTCTATATATATTTCGTCCCAACATTCATCCTTGCCACAAGAAAATACTTTGTATGTTCATTTTCTTCTTTAGCTTTAAACTGTCAACATGCACCCAAGTGATAATTTATATGGGGATAGTCTATGCTTTGAGAATAATTGATATGTAGTTTATGTTTGTAGTCCAAAACTGGCACTGTTGGGCAAGTAATCTTTACCATGATAAATGTCCATTTCTACTTCCTGGGATATGTGTCTAAGTTATCTAACCACCAACTGGGCATCTCTATTCTTCCAACCAAGGTATGAAATGTATCGAATGGTCCATTAGGTTTGATTCTTTTTTGAGGTGTGGTGTTTACCCAAAACTGTTGATGGTAGTGATATTTTATATTTCTTTTCCATGAACCTCGTGCAAACTTAAGTTTAAAGTCATGATTTCCTTCCAGAGATTACTGGAGTTTGTTCATTTATCTCTTGCAGGGTACTTTTGCTCTTTCTAACGGACTTGACTAATGACATGATGATTGCAGGAGCTAATGCCTATAATAAATTGGGAGATGGCAACCTTTAGTACTCCGATGCTGGCAGTTCTAGTCTTTGCTTCTGTGGCATTATTCCCCATAATACTTCTGCCATCCACACCTTCTATGTGGGTTGCAGGGATGACATTTGGTTATGGTTTTGGATTTCTACTAATCATATCTGCAGCCGCTGTGGGTGTATCACTTCCATACTTTATTGGCTCTCTTTTCCTTCACAGAATTCAAGTGCGTACCTTATCCCAAGATTTTAGTGTTCACCTTTTACTCTCCCTCCCTGACTCTGTCCGTATGTGTGTAGGCATGTTGGTATATTACTGTGTTTTGCAATAATATTCAACATTTTTTGTTTTTATGCAGGGCTGGTTGGAAAAATATCCTAAGAAAGCTGCCATTCTGAGAGCAGCTGGTGAAGGAAATTGGTTTCATCAGTTTAAAGCTGTAACATTAATCAGGATCTCTCCATTTCCATATATCATATATAATTACTGTGCAGTAGCAACAAATGTTAAGTATGGTCCTTACATCTTGGGATCTTTGGTAGGAATGGTGCCAGAAATTTTTGTTGCGATATATACGTAAGATCTCTCTCTCTCTCTCTCTCTCTCTCTCTTATTTAATTATGAGCTTGTGTCTACACATTTTGCATAAACATTTTTCTTATGATCTCTAATCATTGCGACCAATGTGCATGTGCACATGTCTATGTCTCTTAAATGCTCCTTATAGCGCGTGACATATTTGTGCATACAAGTTGAGTCAATCAGATATATATGAACCCAAACAATAATGCACACAAAGTGTATGAGCTGTATTTTTGGGTAGTTACAGATTCCTAATTTTGGGTTGTTTTGCTACCGATGCTTATGTGTATGCTTGCTATCATAGATGTTGCATGATGGCACGCATACTTAGTTAATGAATACAACTTCTATACCTCCTTAAACTTAAGAACATATTTTTTATCGCAGTGGGATCCTCATACAGACTTTGGCAGATGCTTCTTATGACAGACATGCACTATCAGCTCCACAGATTTTGTTAAATGTTGGTGGTTTCCTTGTAACAGTGGTGACAACAATTGTTTTCACAGTTTATGCAAAAAGGCAGCTAAAAATATGGCAGAAAGAAGAAGAATTACTATTGCAGTAAGCTGTACTTTGGTTTAGAAAGAAACCGTCTGTAACCAAGTTAGGTGCCTATCTCATGTTGAGATACGGTGTACGGCTGGATGAGGTTTTATTTATTGAACAACTTCATCCATTGAAGTGAATGTGACACAACATGGTCCTATGAAACATTGTGAAGGAGTGACACGGGAGTTAAAGGACAAAAATCTAACATCATACACAAAGGCAGTTTCTTTCTTCTTCCTTTTATTTAAAGAATTTTATTCTTTGCTCTCGCTTTCTCTCTCATAATTGAGATTGTATATGAATGAAACATCTGTCTTATGAAAGTTAAAGTGGACCAAGGCAAAATTCTTGACATTATGTACATAAATCAGTGCCATTTTGTTGTTGACTTGCTGTATATGATATTCTGCAGAATCCTTGCTTTTAAGACAGGGGGGGTGCAGTCGTTGGTGTTTTAACAGTTCATTAGCCTCCATTATTGTATTGAACTCCACATGAACATGGTCCTTCTTTCTTCCTTTTCTATTTTTTAACCTTGGGTGCTAGCCTCCCTTTTCCAAATAAAGAAATGCTCATATATCAAAACGGAGGCTCATTCTCTGGTTTAACAATCCTGTTTCAACCGTGAATGGTGGGACAATGATGCTCTCGCCTATTTGCTTAACCTTCAATCTTTGTCAAAGTGTCTAAGGTGGAACAATGATGTTCTCACATGTCTGCTAAACCTTCAAGATATCAATAATATGACCTGATATCTTTAAATTTAACTCTGCCTCTGTTGAACTAGGAATGTGAGCCACTAGCCTTTTTTCTTTCAAATTCTTCTCCAGAAAGTTCATGGACTGAAGTTCTGAGAGCTGCAGTGCCCTAAGCATCTATCCTCTTTACTTTTGTAGAAACTAAAGTTCAAGCACTTGGACTACACTAAGTACTCAAATCTTTCAGTGAAGCCTTACTATCATAAAGCAAGAAACAATTACAAAGACCAGAAAAGATTTTGTCGGCATAATTGCCTTTAGAGAGTGCATATGGTGCAACTGTGGCCGATGTTTGGTAGTCTGTTTCTGAGTACATCTTCCGCCATCTTGGCTGGCATACCATGTATAGCCAGTGAATTTACCAAGCACTTTAACAGATGCTAAATAATGATGATTAGAGAAAACATTAAACAAAATAATACCTAGAAAAAAAAAAAAACTTCAAGTGGAAGTGGTAAAATCGCCTCACCAATGTACTACACTACAGCAAGGAATTCCCCGTGACATAACATGGCCCATATTTTACGTTATCTAAGAAACATACAGGCCTGATAACCGGAGGGGTTTGTTTCTTTGCTCCAAAGAACTAAAGTGAAATCTCTCAATTCTATCACTTACACAGTCATAGTCATTAATGTTCAAACCCTTTTTTGTTTTTGGCTTTGGGAAAATTAGTGTCTTTGTAATACACATTATTACGTTGCTCTTTTGGAAGATGGGAAATCTTTTCAACACTATGATTATGATGATTTTTGTTACTTGTAACTTTAGAAATCTAACCATTATTGTGTTGCATATAGCAGAACATGGATAAAAACATTTCTGCTTCATCTAAATACATTCAACGTATAATAATATGGAGCTCACCTCAAATTTTGCGAGTCGACCCTTGTCAATATGTCGCGCGTTATACTTGGGATCAGAGGCGGAGGGGAAGGGGGCTAGTGGAGCCCCCGCCCCCCCCCCCCTAACATTTGCAAAAATTTTATAATTTATCTTTATTTTTTAAAAATTTATTAATTTCACCACTATAAAAATTTTAAAATTTTTTTAACATATTTTGATTTTTTAATAATTTTATAATTTTATCTCTACAATAATTTTTTATTTAGTGAGATGCTCCGCAACAATTAATTAATAATTAATTTTAATAAGATTAAAATAAAATATATTGAAATAGAATTATTCCCTTACTTTACTTTTCCAAAATCTAGTAATCACTCCTTTTGTTCCTTTTTCTTTTCACCAAATATTATAAAAACAAAAAAAAAAATCTTTCTTTTTTACTTGCCAACATTCTCTACGTAGAAAACTTTTACCCAGTAACTCAATTTTTATGTTATGATAATTGGTAAATTTAGCTTATTTACTTATTTTATTTTTAATATTTTTAACTTTAAATTTTTTCTTTATTTAATAATTTCTACTTTGTGATTTTAATTTAGGATTTATCATCTTAATCATTTTTTGTTAAAAGCAACAAAATAAGGATTTGATCAAGCACTTAAAATTAGCTATTACTTATTTATTTAGGGATTGTTTAATTGTCTTTTTACAAATTATTTATTTATTTTTATTTGTTTAGATTCTTATAAACAATTAAGTCTTTTATTCGGGATTACTTCTTCATTGAATTGTTTATTAATATTATATTTAATTTTTTTGATTAATTTTAAGGAATTACTTCCATTGAATTATTTATTGATAGCTTTTAATATTTTTTAAGAGATTGCTTTCCGTTGATACTTTTGTTATTATATTTGTTGATTTTTGTATGTTATTAAATTTATCTAAAAATTAAAGTTATTATCATTATTAAATTTTTTATGATTATACTAAATAATTCTTTAAAGTAAATTATTAAAATTAAATTTTTAAATAATTTTTAACATTTATTTATATAATTTTTATATAAATTTTTTTCATTTAAATTGCTTTATATTCTCTGCAATTTTTTGTCCCTTCAACCATCACCGCTTGGGATTATGCTGTAAAACCAAAAGGAATATAGGGATTGAGAAAAAGGCTGTTTGTCTGTTCAGCAATCATGAAATCGGTAGTCGGTCATTCTATCAGCTCGTTTGAAAGCTCTGGGTTGGTGTTAAATTAAACTATTAATGTCTAGTTGGTGGAGTTTGTGTACAGAAACTAAGAATCTGCATTCAATGAAGCCTTTGTGTTAAAGCATCCTCTTTAAACACCAAAGTTAATAAATCCCCGTTGAAAGCATTAATAACATTTTAAGTTTTCAAACTTGTTCTAAGTTATTGTCTTTGTTCAAGAAAGATAGGATACCAAATTATTAATTCTAGATCAGATGTGCACTAGTAACAAAATAGTACATTCTTTGCTCTTATGAGATTACAAAAAGGAATTGAAAATGAACATTATCAAGAGATTTGACGAATTTATGTATTATAAATAGTATTTGAACATTTAATTCATTAGTTGACGTATCATTTTTTTACTTAAATTGTAAAATTTAAATCCTTCGTGTCTAATTTAATATATATATATATATATATATTACAAGTAAGATTGAAATCGAAAGATTATGATTTTTGGACTGATTTTTAGAAGGTTTTGAAAGACAAAATGATTCAAGAAAAGAAGAGAGAGGGGGTGGGGGTGACGAATTGACATCTCTACCTACAAACAACTACCATGGCAATGAATGAGTTAATGAAGGAGAATGGGGAGAGAATGGTGCTGGGCTGCTGGCATTCCATTCGGGCATAATAAAGTGTTTCTATGCAAGTTATGCTTAAAGTGTTGAATGACGTTGATATGGCCACATGGGGATGAAAAGGATATATCAAAAGGCTGTGATACACCATTGTGGGGGACCCTCCCAAAAGAAAAATGCCATATATCACAAGGCAAGGCTAAACCAAAGGCAGTAAGGCACCGAGTTTTCCTCTTTTTTATTTCTCTAAAAATTCCGATGGACCCTTTCAGCTTCAGAATGTTGCTAAGCTCCATTCCAGTAAGTCCTTCAGATACGTTAAGCTAATCAGCCCTGTGTATTCAAATCAACGGTTAATGAATAGTGTTGAGAGACTTTAGTTTCTAGCTTCTCTTTCTGTACTTTTCTTGACCTTTGACTGATTCTTCTGATCATCCAACCAACACCTTTGTACTCAGTCAAATGCAACAGGACAAAAGCCTCAAGTTTATTAGACTATAAAAACCCATTAACGTTAAACTGTTAAAAATTAAGGAAAACAAAAAGAATTTTGCTGAAGCCCAGGGAGACACGTGGCAAGATCTGAGAAGGGTTGCTGAAGCTTTCGGGGGTGGAACATGGAGACAGGAGAAGATTCCCATTGTCCAGCTGGAAATACAGTGTAAACACATTTAATTTTTCCTTCTATTATTTCTGCTTAACAGAGAAAAAGAAGAACAGGAATGGAAATGGAAATAAATATGACACCCCATCTAAACTAAATTTAATAGAAAAGAAATCAAAACGAGTGTGCTCTGAAGGTCTCAATCAGAACGGATACAAAGAAACTTCAATGCAATAAAAGGGGGAGAAAAGCACAACTCAGTCAACAAAAAACCAAAAACAAATCCAAAGAGCCAAACCCAAAAAACCCACCATTTCTCCTACTTTTGGAATTCCCCCTCTTCTTTCTTTCTGTTGCTTCTCCTTTGGGTTTACTTGAATTTTTTTTTTTTTTTGCTTTTGTGAATATATTTTATTCTTCGGTTATCTCTGTGCCAATAATTCGGTGGTGATGAAAAGTATTGGTAGCATGGGTTGGTGAGAGAGAATAAATGCTCGTAGTTCACAGACAAAGCCAAGGCCCTACCCTTACATGGTGGTGAGTGAACCAAGACTACAGTGGGGGGTTTTCAAGTTCTCTTCTTTTTCTTTATATCAGAGTTTAACGCATAAAACAAAAGAAAAATGGGAGGGGAGAGTACAGAGAGATAGTTGTAATGAAAAGAGCAGAGCCTCGAGGTAGAAAGAAATGCACATGCACGTGGTTCAGCTTCTGTTGGTGGCAACCGTATAGATATAAATATTTGCATATCGTTATTAAATTGGCTCACCTGTTTTCCTTTCCAGCAAAGACACCTTCTCCATATTTGTTCTCACTTGTCTCCATTTTCATTGCATTTTTCTCCCATGCTTTGCTGCTAGTCCTTTTTCAACTCTCTTTCTTTTGTCTAGACCTGGAAGAGTATTTTAGCTCAAACCCAGAAAGAAGAAAAAGGTGAGATCTTTGGTTCGTTGAGGAGAGAGTTGTGTTAAAAGGGGGTAGCTTTGTTGTTTTTTATGAGCAAATGTATGTAAAATTTGAGAGCTTGTTGAGTGTTTGTTAGAGGAAGGAAGTGAAAAATGTTGCTGTTCGGCCATGATCGTGATGTTTTGTCTTTGGTACTCAAGATTTTTACAAGTGCAAACAACGAGTTTTGCAATTGGAAGAAGAGGAGCAGATCTTCTTTGAATCTGATTCAATAATGCCAAACGGGTAGACTCAATTTTCTGTGTTTCGAGCATGAGAAGGATCCATCAATTTATTGTTTCCCATGCTTTGCTCTTCCTGATTCTTGCTTCTTTTGGGATCAGAATCCTCACCATTTCTCTAGCAGCAACCGAAAAGGAAATCTTGCTCCAATTTAAAGGGAACATCACTGTTGATCCTTACAAAAGCTTGACTTCCTGGGTCTCAAGTGGTAACCCTTGTGTGGATTTCAGTGGTGTGTTCTGTAATCCAGAGGGATTTGTGGACAAGATTGTTTTGTGGAACACTAGCCTCAGTGGACAACTGCCAGCTGCCTTGTCAGGTTTAAGCTCTCTCAGAGTCTTGACATTGTTTGGCAACAGGTTTGCAGGTAATATCCCGCAAGAATATTCGCTGTTACAAACATTATGGAAGATCAATGTGAGTTCAAATGCATTATCTGGTTCCATACCAGATTTCATTGGTGATTTACCTAACATTAGATTTCTTGATTTTTCTAACAATGGTTATACTGGAGAGATTCCATTTGCTTTGTTTAGGAATTGCTACAAAACAAAGTATGTTTCTTTTTCCCATAACAGTCTCTCGGGTTCCATTCCGGAGTCCATTGTGAATTGTAGTAAGCTTGAAGGGTTTGATTTCTCGTTCAATAATCTTACTGGTGAATTACCTTCTCGAATTTGCGAAATCTCAGTACTGAAGTATGTATCTGTTGGCAGCAATGCATTAAGTGGCACTGTGCCCGAAGAGATGTCAAAATGTCAAAGCTTGCTGTATTTGGATCTTAGCAGAAATTTGTTCACAGGGTTGGCACCACTAGGGGTTCTTGAATTTAAGAATACTTCTTATTTCAATGTCTCACATAACGGGTTTTTTGGTGAGATTCCTGAGATTGGAACCTGTAGTCAGTCAATGGAATTTATTGATGCTTCATGGAATAGTTTGGAGGGGAAGATCCCAACAAGCATTTCAAACTGTAAAAGCCTCAAAGTTTTAGACTTGGGGTTCAACAGGCTTAATGGGACCATACCGGTTAATATTGGGGATTTGGGAAGGATTTTGGCAATTAGTTTGGCTAATAATTCAGTGAGTGGGACAATTCCCACTGGATTTGGGAGCATTGAGTTGCTACAAGTCTTGGATTTGCACAATCTCAACCTTTCCGGTAGAATTCCTGATGAGATAAGCAATTGCAGGTTTCTTCGTGAACTGTGAGTATAAACACTATCTTGATTTATTATAGATTTGCAACACCATTGCTTTGAATTAATTCTAAGAAACTTCAATTGTGTTGCTGCAGGGATGTTTCGGGAAATACTCTAGAGGGACAAATTCCTGATACCCTTTACAACATGTCAAACCTGGAAATCCTTGACTTGCATCACAACAAGCTTAATGGAAGTATCCCCTCTAGTCTGGGGAACTTGTCAAAAATCCAATTTCTTGATCTCTCACAGAATTCACTTTCTGGGTCAATCCCCCCTTCGCTTGGGAATTTGAATATGTTAACACATTTTAATCTTTCCTACAACAATCTCTCTGGTATCATTCCTAATGTTCAAACCATCCAGTCCTTTGGTTTATCAGCATTTTTTCACAATCCTGGGCTCTGTGGTTCCCCCTTGACATCCTGTTCAGGAAATCGCACGGCTTCCACATCTGGTAAAACCAAGGTCCTTAGTGTTTCTGCAATTGTTGCAATTGTTGCTGCGGCTGTGATCCTTACAGGGGTTTGTGTGGTAACCATCATGAACATCAGGGCACGCAACAGTAAAAAGGAGGAAGTGACAGTGGTTGTTGAGAGCACACCACCAGGTTCATCAGATTCAAATCTTATAATTGGGAAGTTGGTCCTCTTTAGCAAAAGTTTGCCTTCTAAATATGAAGATTGGGAAGCTGGCACCAAAGCTTTGCTTGACAAGGAGTGTCTAATAGGTAGTGGGTCGATTGGAACGGTCTACAGAACTAGCTTTGAAGGTGGGATCTCCATTGCAGTAAAGAAGCTTGAGACTCTAGGTAGAATTAGAAACCAAGATGAATTTGAGCAAGAAATTGGACGCCTAGGTAACCTCCATCATCCCAATTTGGTTGCTTTTCAAGGTTACTACTGGTCCTCAACAATGCAGTTGGTTCTGTCTGAATTCATTCCAAATGGAAATCTCTATGATAACCTTCATGGACTAAATTACCCTGGTACTAGTACAGGTGTTGGTAATACTGAACTAAATTGGTCTAGAAGGTTTCATATTGCCCTTGGAACTGCAAGAGCACTTTCTTACCTTCACCATGATTGTAGACCTCCAATTCTCCATCTCAACATCAAATCGACTAACATACTCTTAGATGAGATGTACGAGGCCAAATTATCTGATTATGGATTGGGAAAACTGCTTCCGATTTTGGATAACTATGGTTTAACTAAATTCCATAATGCAGTTGGATATGTCGCACCAGAGTTGGCTCAAAGTTTGAGACTTAGTGAGAAATGTGATGTGTACAGCTTTGGAGTAATTCTTTTGGAGCTGGTAACTGGGAGGAAACCGGTAGAGAGTCCAACACTGAATGAGGTGGTGATTTTGTGTGAATATGTTAGAGGATTGTTGGAGAGGGGCTCTGCTTCAGATTGCTTTGATAGAAGATTGCGTGGTTTCGCAGAAAATGAATTAATACAGGTTATGAAGCTGGGGTTGATCTGTACATCAGAGGTTCCTTCAAGAAGACCCAGCATGGCTGAGGTTGTTCAAGTTCTGGAGTCCATCAGAAATGGTATGGAATCATAGTGATAAAAGTTGCAATGGGTTTGCTGGACCATGTAGAGAGTCAAGATATATTTTTGGAGCAAAGTTCAAAGAAACGGTTGTCTAGCTGGAAGGGGATGTGATTAATTGTTCAAAGGAAGCAGAGTTGCTGATTAGGGTAAAAGAGAATAGACCAGAAAAACAAAAAGATCATTCTTTTGTATTCATTTTGCGATTACCATCATTGATTTGTTCCTATATTTGTAATTTTGTGCAATAAAAAGTATTCATTTACATGTATCCATGTGCTCACTTCTTCGGACCGGGCGAGTAAGTTCAAGAAATTCAAACAATTGCAGACCAAACCTCTAGCAAGCCTTCCCATTAAGGTTAAACAGCAATGGCAGCAGGAGCATGCAGACAATTTCTTTTACCAATACTGGAAAGCCTCTTAAAGCATTGTTCATTCAACAATACTGCAAATTTTGCTTAAAGCCGCTGAATTGATTACAACGTGTCGATATATAGTTCTCAGACCTCTTTAACAGTGCCGTTCTTTATTGAGTTTCCCAAGCCTTTGAAATCTTGGCATGGTCTCCATACTCATTTGTTGAAAGAAAACGTTGCTTGAGCCTTGAGGTGGTAACTTTTTTCATTTGTTTTTGGTTCTTTTGATGCAAGGGCGGATGGACCTTCGAATTTTTCCCTTTTTAGGGTGTCTTTAACTGCAATTTGCATTTCGACATTTGCATCTGTCTGTCAGCTTTACTGTTCTTCAGATTTTGGTCCTTAATTTGTGACAATGGCATGTATTTTTGACAGTCTCCTTCATAATTTACTTGAAAAACTTTAAATCCCTGCCCTCCCTCTCTCTCTCTCTCTCTCTCTCTCTTCATCAATGATACAGAAACACACTGATGCACCAAATTCAACAGACGCCTTTTCTTTTTTATTCAGTTTCACAAGAACCAGTATCTTTATATTAATCAAGCTTCTGATCCAATTGCTCAACATGAAACAATCAGATTTCCAAGCTTTTTGTGCGCACAGATCCCTAAAACAGTTTAATTCTATGCAATAGCTTGTGATTTGCACCGATCCCTATATATGAAAATTAAGGTCTTAATGACATTGATTGGTCCTTGAACCAAGTCAGGGATTACTACTGTCTAGTTTAGTGTCAACTGAAAAGAGCTTTCAATCAAAAAATCTCTGGTTGTCTAAAACCATAGAATAAACAAATAACATTTCAACTATTCAATTTACAAGTTTCAGAAACTTTCTGAATCCGTTCCATAACCACAGGGATATCTTTCTCTGTCAATGTGGCAAAACAGAAGCGGAACCACCCAGGTTCAATACAATGACAACAAGACCCTGGAGTTACATTGACCTTGGCTACATTCAACAACTTATCCCAAAGCTCAAGTTCCCCTTTCTCACTGTACGAGCTGATTAAACTGCTCATATCAGCCCAACAGTAGAAACCCCCACTACTCTTTATGCACGCTATGCCCAATTTTTTCAACCCTGCCACGAACTGAACATACATTTTTTGAAGCCTCTCCCTATTAATGGCAATAAATGTTTGAACGAATTTTGTATCAGATAGCATAGAGATGAGCAGACGCTGGGTTGGAGCTGAAATGGATGAGAACCGTGTCAACGTTTTTGCAGCAGCCAGGACCTCCTCATTGAAAGAGTAAATAACACCGACCCTAAAGCCTGGAAGAGAAAGATCTTTTGACAAACCGTATACTATATGGACTCTTTTCTGGTCAACATCTTCCAGATCAACAATTTCTGCCATGCTCACAAATTCTTCATTTCCATGAGTACATCCAGCCAATATTTCATTAGAGACAATATGGATGTTCTTCTCTCTGGCAAAGTCTAAAAGGTTATAAAGTGTTTCCCGACTTAGAAGATTGCCAACAGGATTTGATGGGTTTGATATTATGATCCCACGCACTTTCAGCCCACGTTTCTTTGCCTGGTTGAATGCTATATCGAGAGCAGTTATACTCAAATTGAAGTTGTCAGCACTTCGGCAAGGAACATGTATTATCTCCACCCCAGTTCTCCATTTTAAATCCCTGTCAAAACTGCATATTTTGCTCAAAACCTCAGTTCCCTCACAGGATAGCTGGTTATCAGAACGAAAACTGTCAAAATGATGGAAAAAAGATTACCCAGGGTAATATGGTGTTGGAACAAGAAATGCATTTCCAGCATCTGCTAAGCAGAAGCTAAGAATCTCGATTGCAGGGATCGCACCAGCAGTCAGCACTATCTGTGAAGGATTAAAGGAAGCAGCTTTCTCCATGACTTGAGCCATGAATCCTGCCACAGCCTGCAAAGTAACCACATGTCAAGTCACTAATGTTTCAAGTAGAGACTGTTAATTCACAAAAGCAGAACATTTCCCAAAGGAAAGGATCATTAGATGAGAAGGAGCTTCCAGGATAGGTTGAGATTGACTCTTGAGACTAATGACCCAAGATACCTATATCAGACATCTTAATTCTTGAAGTTATGCATGAGTTTAAGTTAAAAATTTTATAAATAATTTTTGACCTTAAAGGTATTTTTCCATATATCACCTGAAAATTAAAATACACACACACAACTAGTGCACAAGTTAAGAAGACTTGTCAAATTAATTGTTAATATCTGTTTCCATTCTCTTCTTTCTTCCTTTCCTTTCTTCCAACAAAAAAGTCACTTAGAATCACTGGTATAAATGCATTTAAGCAAAGTTAGTGGCAAGAAGAATCTTAATTTTCATTTCAAAATCTTCCTGCAGAACAAGTCATCAAAGTATGTAATATATGAAAAACACTAAGAAGTGAATTAAACTGGAAATTACAAGAGGATATCAGTGGATGTACATGCCCTAATGAATGGTTCTTGTAGCTACCAATGATAGATATCCACTGAGCAAGAGCTGATGAAGTTCGATTTATTGTTTTGTTTTATTTTATCCCTTTAAGTGAACATGTAACTCTTAACCAGAAGGAAACAATTTCGATTTATTATTTTCTCCTAATGAATCTTTTTGATCACTTATATCCTCTTTTTTAAGAAACTAGCTTGGCTTGCTCTGTGTCTACCACCTGGCACCTGCAATCTTCTCAGCACCTACAACATAACATTCCATGTATTTGGTCTCTGCGACCTAACTCTCACTTTATTCTTCGGAATACAAGCATTATACTCTATTAGAGATCTTTTCTAGGCACTCATACACAGCAAAGATTTGTATCCTCCTTAAGGAGTTCCAAACATTTAAAAATAAAAGATCCCACTAAATTTTTGGTGGCCACCATTTTTATAAAAGATCATGAACCACTACCATAAGCCATAGCCATACAGAACCAGCCCCTAGAGCACAGAGTAACCTTATTATTGCTCAATCAATCTGAATCTTAAACAGTTAGATTCTAATATGACACCATAAAGTCACCTAAAGTGAAAACTTTTACTTTTCCTCACTTGCATCACGTATACCATTTTGAACACTACTTCAAATGATAAAACAGACATAACAAGAGAATTGGCTCAATAAACTGATAATGATAGTATTAATATAACTACAAAACAATTACCACTTTGAACTCCATCAATCCATCAAAAGGCTGGTAAGTTGCAATCCCGCAAATGCTCAGCTCCTTTCCATTTCCCAAGATCGCTTCCCTCGCATTCTCTGCTAGCCAATTCTTAACCAAATCCAACGACAACTAAAAGAACAAAGAGAAAAAAAAATCAAAAACCAAACAATAAAGCATATTAACAATTAGAAAAACTAAAACTACAAAGACTCACCTTGTTTTCCGCTAAACCCAGCTGGATGACCCCATTCGGATTACCCAATTCATCATACGGGTCCTCCCTGACCCGCCTCAAGCCCGCATAATAAGGAGAATCGGCACCCTTCACAATCCCACTAACTCGACCTGAGACTGAAACGGGTCCACTCGGACTTCTTGGCGATAGCGAAGCCCGAGACAGATTACGTATCAACCCAGGAAGCTCCGTCAACTGCCCCGACGACTGCGACCGTGTCGTCTGGTTTTGCCCTGGGGAATTCGATTCGTTCTGGTCATCCTGGTCATTACGGTGTCGCTTCAAATAGAATTGGAGAAAGTAAAAGAGCGCGCAAGGAATTATGGAGCCTAAAATTAAGCCTCCTCTTCCTTGAACAACACCTTGTAGAGGAACTATCACTCTCATGGCGGCTCCTCCTCCCCCTCTGGCTTGTTCCTTTTCGGGTTCGGGGCTCCGAGTCAGGGAAAATCGGGTTTGCGTCATTGCAGTGAAGTCATGGCCGCTAAAACTTAAAATGAAGATGAAAAAGGGGAATTGAAAATATGGGTTTTGCTGGGTTTTCTGATTAATGTTCAACGGATGAATAAAAATAATAGCTTTGTGGTCTCTTCCCCTTTTTTTTTTTTTTTCTGGTTTTCTGAGTTTTGAGGTTTTTTTTTTTGGGGGGGGGGAGAGGGGTGGGGGGTGGGTGGGGGAATTATGGGATACAGATTCTTTCTGAGCCGTCCCTTGCTTGAAGGGGGGGATTTTTAGATTTTGGGATTTAGCTGTTGAGAATGGAGATTTTTAGGAGGGAAAAGCTGTGAGTTGACTGAAATGGCCTTGCTTTTTGTTTGTCCATTATGGATTTTGCAAGTTGAACCGTTTGTTTTTCGTTGAGTAATTTTCAGGTGATGGGTGACAACTTTTGGTGTCGTTTTAGGTGGGAATTTTGGGCAAATTATTTGAATTTCAGTGTGCTGCCAAAATAAGATAACAGTTTACTACAAGGATTTTTCTTCATCCCCTCACTTTCTTTTTCAGATCAAATTATTTGCTTGTTATTTAATTGTTAATGGTAGTGTTTTTTTTGACTAAACTGAGCATAAGACAATGTCAAGGCATTCGTTTGCTCTTTTGACTCTTTTGATGGGAGTTTTGTGTAAAAAGAGAGATCCAATGCAAATTTGCTACCGCAATTACAAGCTCAAGGTCATATTATGCCTTGCACATGTTGTGGAGTATTCTAAAAACCCTCTTTAAACTTGTTTTGGATCTACCATTGCTTGGAAATAGATTAAAGTTATTGCAATTAATCTGATCTTATCTATGATAGTCATATGATGAAGCAGACAAAAAGATCTCCTTGATGCAATCAAAGTCATGGACTAACCTTACTCCAATGGTGAAGCCAAAAGATGGTATGATTGATCTCTTTTATTTATTTTTTTTTATGATGCGCAATGGTATCATTTGATTATGATAAGTGGGTGAGAAAAATTTTACTATAATTTATATAAATGTATAAACATATTAATAATTTTGGTTTCTCTTGAACAAAAAAAATGATCTAATTTCGGTTTTATAGTAATTTCAATCATGTTAAATTTATAATAATTTATGCCAAATAAAAACATTGTTCTGATCTAACCTTAATTAGAAACCCCTTGGAATCTCTATAAAAACAAGAGACCAAAGGATAGAATCTACCCACAATTTGCCCTCAAAGTCCTCCTTTGCACTCGAAGACAAAACCCCAATTTTGTCCCTTCCTTTGTCCACCACAGAACAACTTAACCAAGGCAAGTCACCAGATATCCCGAAGAAATCATAGGCAACACAGAAACCTTGTAGCATCATTGTGGACTTTCACTTCCTTTGTTTTTCTCTCGTAGCAACCTTTGTGATCACTCATCCAAGATCCAGAGTTTTCCTACAAAACTTCTGTAGTCACTTTTCCAAGCCTTTTTTCGGGGCCATTGTCTACTTCAAAACAGGGATGTTTATTTGAGCCACACACTTGATTCACCTAATCTCAAATTCTTGATTTTGGGTTCAATGTATTGTGTGTGTTTTTGCTTTTCTGAATACTTAATAATACATTCTGAAGATATAAATAGATCAAGAAAAGAGACCGGTTTGTATTTCTTACTTGTTTCCATCCTCAAACTTTGACATAGTGAGTAATTAATCACCAAGTTAAACTCGTAGTTGTCTGTGTGATGTGCATACTCACATTGATTAGGGGTTTTCTTCTTAAAGAATCAAAGGGAAAAAGAAATGAAAACAATGGTTTAAGATAACGTATAGATTCATTCCACTAGTTGGGATTTGGGAAACCTGAAAGAAAGAATTGTTTTAAAAGAGAATTACTTGTGTAGTTTGACTCTTTCCTCGTTCAAGCATCAAGCTATATTTATTTCTAATAGTCTAAATCTAGGCTACAAGATTCAGGAAACCTTGAGTATTCTGAGTTCAAGCAGGTTACTGAGGCTTGCACGTAAACAAGTTAGTTGAACAATAAAGCTAAATAGTAAAGTTAGTTAATTGGGGAAACAAATCCATAGAAAAATATACTTTTGGGAAACCAAAGAAATACCCGAAAAAAGTATTTTATCATGAAAGTACTCCCGATCATGATACATCCACGAAATCTTGCGGGTGTTTTCTGCTTTTGTTACCCAGTAATGAAGCAAACTGTATCCAATATCGGCCACTCAATACCCCCAGCAGGTTGTGAAGGGAAGAAAACTAGTTGGATTTGCATTGATTAGGAATTTCTTATTTGAATTTAGGTGCCTGGCAAATATTTAATGTGCCAGGGAGTATTCCTAATCAGCCAAACTGGAAGGTGTGAGAGGTTATTGTTCAAACCCAACTTTTTTGATTGTGGGGAAGGAAAATGTTGGCTGACCTCTAAGCAATTAATCCTGGGGGACCTAATCCGATTAAAATGGGGTAAGCTCCCTTTTAGTGAATACTGAATCTGCTATTCCTAGGGTAGTTTATTGTTATCATTTACTGAAAATCAGAGTCACAATTTTATAAAACAATGACAGCAAAAACCTTAAAAAAATTGAATAAACCTTGTTTTGAGGATATGGCAGAAAGTTGAAGATGAGCAAAATTGGGATGGGGATGCGTGAGGCTCAGATGGAGAGTTGATTGCGTGCTTATAACAAAGAGCAAGAGCCATCACGCTAGAATGGGTCACAATCTTGACAACTTGGGGCTGCTGTATGTTCCTAGAGTGAATGGACCTGGAATTGGCTTTACATGTGCATTAGTCCAGTGCCCGATTTGTAGTAGCTGTCTGCTCTGTTTTTTGTCACCGTGTGAGCCCGCAAGCCTCCCTCTGCATCTCCCTCTACCAAAGAAGGAGAATGTATCAATAAATTCAAATGTATTTGAGGTGGACATCCATGTATATTTGAATGCATACATATTACATAAAATACAAGGATACTTACATCAAAATAAATGTGGATTGGCTGAAAAAAATAAAACATAAATGTCAGAATATATTATCAGACTATAATTAAAACTATAATTTTAAATTATATATTCTCTGGTTAAAGTTGCTGCTTTTCCTCTTTTCCCAAATTGTTAAGCCCATGAGTTTGGCAGGTGTGCGTAAAAGAAGCAAAGCCCAACATCTCATTGCTAAAATGGCAATGGATGCGAGAGCGGTTGTGACTTGGGCCATTTTGGCTCAAGGTTGCTATTACAAGACAGTCTGACCAAAATACACTGCATTGTGCCCTGTTATTGGCTCAATGCTTAACTTTGATCGAATGATTATCCTCTCAATTCAAACACAAACGTACAAGTGGTTCCTTTAGTTGGACTAAGGTAAAATGATAACGAAGGAACAACAACATTACAGTGTTCAACATATGGTTGGGGAAATATACAAAGGAATCCCATGTAAAACCTGTGATTGCATTGAATGTGCCACCTGAAGTCAAGGAACAACATTTAATAAGTTATGGGACGCATGCTTCTGAAAAAAATAAAGAAAAAGCTCTGAAATAATTCAACTACCCAGCAATTATCAAATTCAAAAGCCAAATACTCAAACATGCAAAGGTCATTTATCTACGACCTAAAGATCTCAAATTTCCTTCAAAAAAGGGTCCACGCGAAAAATCACCGTCGTTTTCGTCAAACAGTCAATTCTATTTTGTTTTCTGAGCTTTCCTCATCCTTTTTACTCCAGAGAGGAAGGCATAGATTTCATAAGCCTTCACACAAGGAGACAAAAAGAAATGCGCAATTGACTGCATTTAGTAAAAAGCAAAAACCATATGCTATTTTTTGGATAGGCATCGACAGTTGCACGTACCCCCCTACTCCTTTCCTTTCCCTTTCATTATTTTAAAATTTGGATACTACGGAGTATCCAATGCTCCAATAGCATTATCATCTCCAATTATTTGGTCCAGTGGCTCATGCCGTCCCTTTAGGGCTCTCTCCGTAAGTATTGTCGCTTATATAAGTAATGATTTCACATTTTATTATGCTTTATGGTGGTATTAATTAATATAAATAACTTTTGCGGTTAAGTATTGTCACTGTTTTGAATTTTGTTTGGATAATGTAGTTAATGATAATTAGCCAATGCTATTAAAGCTAAGATAATATATGGTTTAGTTTGCTCCCACGAAATTCAGAACTAAAAAATTTGACAATTGTCGTTCATCTTAATCTGAACTCATAATTTCCCCTTTTTTTTCTTTGGGCTCAACCACCATTCAAACGCAAAATTGAGTCAATTTTGAGTAAAAGTGTAATCAGATTATTTGATGCGAAGTCTTAGCTGTATTTACTATTCAACTCAAGATTTTAACAATCGAATCAAAAGGATTTTCCTTTGGAAACCAGGCCTTCAAAACTTTTCAGCTTACCAAAAAAAAGGAAATGCTGACTGATCATGGTTCGTACATATATCTCTAAATGCCCTTTTTACCCTTTTCCTCCGGATTTGAATTCGTATCTGAGAGGGGGCCACTCTTCCCCACAATTTCCTCTACCTGGCAAACGAATAAAACCGTTAGGGGCAATATCGCAATTACAATCAAATACCAGTGGCAACTTCATCCCGCGCCGAAATTTCAGAGGTTCCGTCGACATGATCTCGCCACCCGAAACCCTGTGCTCGAACCCCGATATCACTGCTCCTCACTACAAAGACAGATCAAATTCTTTAAAAAATTCAAACCCAATTGACTCTTTTACCCTCTGTGCACATTGCCCAACAGAAGACTCCAGCCCTCAAAATTTCCATAAAAGAGTAGGGATTGTATCGTCAATAAATTTTAGAGACTGGCCTTAATATATTTTTTGTTTTACTAATAATTTTCAGGAGCCCATAAATTCAAATTTCGGATCGTTACAAAACCTCGGCGCAATAAAACAAAAACAAAAACAAATAAACCCCAGGCCCAGAGTCCGGCTTCGGTGGCTTGTACCTTACGCTATGGATGTTGTCCTTTGTTCTTCGTTTTTATTTTTTCCGCTTTCTTGAGATAAATTTTTTTTTGGCTTTGAATGCTACAGTGAAGCTGATCATCGCCGTCGTCAACTCAACCTCGCCGTTCCCACATTTCTAGGGTCTAAAGCGACAATCAGTTTCAGGTGATCGGTGCAAATGACGGCGGCGTTTAGTTCTGTTCGGTTCAGGTGAAGTTAGAGCGGCATTTTAGAGAGAGAAAGAAAGAGAGGGAGTGAGTTTTAGAGAGAGAGAAAGATGGAAGAGGAGATGGAGATGGAGATAGAGCCAGTGTTCGAGGTTAGAGAGTTCGATCTTGAATACGAGTTTGATGCGGCTCGGTTCTTTGATTTCACGCGCGAGGAGTCGCCAGCGAAGGCCAGAGAAGCTGAACTCTGGTTTGAGTCGGCGCCGAGTTATCCTCCCTCTCGTCAGTTTCTCTGTATCCTAATAATGTTTGCTTCAAACAAGAATTGTTTTACCATTAATTTTATTTTGTTTTTTGGTTTATTATCTTTTCTTCTTGTTTGATGGAAGCAAAATAAGCCGCAAAGTTGGTTTTACTTTCTTTCTTAAGAGTTATATATCATTGACTGCCTATTTTTTTCTTTCCTTTGTTTCAAAATTTTGGAGACATTATTGTAAAAAAAAAAGAAAGTTCCTTTTATTTTCTGTCTTTTAAAAATCCTTTCTTCCCTATAATCTTTCTTGGGAAATATATTTCTATCTATTAATCCTTTTTTTTCTTTTGGTTGTAGCTTTTGTGGCGAAGTTAGTTTTACGGGAAGAGAGTCTCCTGGAAAATGTGAGTACGTCTTCAAAATGTAAAGAACTGGAAGATACTAGTACATTACTTGAAAATGATTCCGGTAATGTTATGGCGTTGGAATTTTCAGCTATGGGTCCCAATAACAGAGGTACAGTTAGCCTTGTTTAGCACCTTATTGGTGGTGCTTTTATTTCATTGAATCTTCTCTCTATGTAATTTTTAAGGCCAAATGCAGTAATTTAGCTGATGTTAAAGAGCCGTGGAGCTTGCTTCTGAAATTGAGACAGAATCTTTGAGACAAACCTGTGCTTCTGCAGGCAATTATACGAAGATTGGGCTTTAATGTGGTCTGTTTTAGAGTTGTTGGTTAGACCTTTGATTAAAAGGTGGATGGATCACCCAAAAGAATGAATAAGAAAAAGAAGATGATTTCTTTGGGATGTCTAAAAATTGTGCTGAACTGATATTATTGTTTTTAGGCATTGAAGGAACTGACAGAGGGATCTTCACCGATATACAGAAAGTTTTACAAAAAGCTTTGAATCAACCATTTCAATTAACTGCAGGTGAAGCTTTTTTATTACTTTTTTCTCCCTTTAGTGACGTATAGCTTTTTTGTTGTTATAATTTTCCTTCTTTCAAGTATGTTCTAGTTAACGACAAACATTGTTTGAAGCATGCGTACTTTCTAGATAGTACCCACCTAGTTGCTTGAACCTAATGATCTCTATGTAGTAATTTGTCATCTGTTATAGCTTTAACATGTCTCTAATCATTAATTTCAATGTTTCTTCCTATGTGTTTGCTCAGAATTTTTTTCTTTCACTCCCTCAGGCTTTACAACT
Source organism: Theobroma grandiflorum (assembly GCA_036013995.1). Classification (NCBI taxonomy): domain Eukaryota; kingdom Viridiplantae; phylum Streptophyta; class Magnoliopsida; order Malvales; family Malvaceae; genus Theobroma; species Theobroma grandiflorum. Next base: position 3,416,954 of record CP142131.1, on the reverse strand, counting down.
AACAATTACACGTCTAGCGATAAATTAAAAGATAAATCTAAGAGTGTGAAATCCGTGATTCCACGGAGCTCAACTCTTATGAAACCTACTGCCAGTCAGTTGGCGAAACAAAATCAGCCCCCTCAAGTTGCTGCATCTAGGTAATTCTTGGAAATGCTCTATCAATTTCCTTTTTATTGTAATTTCACAATCTAGTGTTCTCATAGATACAAAGAAAATCTTACCTCTTTGAAATGGCTACTTTCAGTTTCGCATGTCTTTAAGTTTCTTGCCCAAAGTAATGTAAAAGCATCCTAGTTTAGATAAGAGATGCTAAACTAAAATGTCTCAATACTTGATGTTTTCATTGAAGCCACTCATATCAATCAAGGTCCACTCGACAAGATTAAGATCTCTCCAGCACAATGCGAAAGTCTATACTAGGCTGATACATACTCTATTACTAATTATAATGGCTCCGGTTCAAGCACCATTAGTCCAACAACTTTTTGAGCTTGAATCATGTGGCTTCTAAAGCTTATGTTCAAGTTCTTAGTAGTGAATGACTTAAATCCTTATATAGGTTTTAACATTTGCATTCACACTCAATGTGGGATGGTATATCACAATGATTACAATTGTTCTATTCAGTTTTCTAATACTTCATTTCTTTAAATGTAGATTTCAGAAGCAACAGCTGCTAAACAGTGACAGAAGCCTAGGTAATTCTTCTGTGGTTGAAAGTCAAGCTGCCAAGAGGCAGAAGCTAGAGGGAGGTCTCTCGCGAAAGGTACATGAGTTTGTAAAATTTCCTGTACTCCCACTATGCTTGGTTCATATGTATTGAACATGTTCAGTTTTTCAAGTACAATCTGAAAGTGGATGTTAGGTTTTTCAAGTACAATCTGAAAGTGGTTTTGCACCCGAGCATTTGGCTCATTGGTTGGTGCATAATCCCCCTGCCTAAAGAAGAGTAGGGTTCGAATCCCCCTCCCCCAATTATAAAAAAAAAAAAAAATCTGAAAGTGGTTTTAATGTTGATGAAAGAACCTTTTCTTTTTAATGTTCACAAGCTGGCAACTAATAACTACATGGGTGAACACAAATTGCTCTAATGGGTTGTCTTTTCTTATATTTTTTTTGAAAGCAGTGTCTTTTCTTATATGAACCCGTTAAAACTTAGAGTAGGGACAAACTAGAGGTTGAATATACCAGCTTGCCTTTTTGGCATCTGTCTTCACTCTTCAATCTCCACTTTAGACTTAAGATTTAAGTCTATTACTACAATGGTTGAGTTGCATTATTTATCAAATAATCTTCTGGTTTGGGCTCAACATTTGTTCTGCATTGCAGGTTGCTGATGTGAAGCAGCAAACTAAGTTGATTCATAAGGCACCTAAAAAGGTACACCCTTGAAGTATGTTTAGATTTTTGAAGTGCGTTTGGATCTTAACCTGTCTTGAGTCTTTAACTTGCTGCGCTTTTCTTTGTGGTTATGCAGGAGGGAACTGTAGATAGAAACTTCATCCATACCAGGCTGAAGCTTACCATTCCAAAGGAACCTGAGCTTGAAACAGCACACAGGGCTCAAAGAATACGGTTAGTTTCAGGTCACTAGTTCTTTACACGTTGAGGTGTAGAGTAAAAGTATTGTTAACAAGCCGATGGTGGAATGATGTCTTCATTTCAGGCCTAAGAACAGTACAGAACAAGAGCATGTTACATCTGTCACACATAGATTCAAAGCACGCCCATTGAATAGAAAAGTTGGTACTTATGATGTGATGAAAGAGACTTTCTCTAAAGTTGATTTTGTTGTGCTTCCCACCTCTCAAGCATATGTTTATCATTTGCAGATTCTCAAGGCCCCTTCATTGCCCCTTCCAAAGAAGAGCATTCCAAAGTTGCCACAGTTTCACGTAAGTCATGGACTGTAGTTTCTTGCTTGTTCCTGGACTAAAAGCATTTTGTGGAAGCATCATAACAAGCAATGATTTTAGCAAAATTGAGGATTCTTGCATTCCATATGTAAGTTCAGATTTCTGTTTCATTGCTCCTCAGGAATTTCGCCTGAAGACATCGGAAAGGGCTGTGCAACTCTCATCGGCTGTACCATCCTCATTCCAAAGCAATGATGCTGACAAGGTTAGCTGTTGGTTTTATTGAATGTTTAGCATTAGAATATTTTTATGTATCATCTTACTTTGAGCTTTGTCATCAGTCCACTTTGTTACTTATTGTAAAATTGATGTTGATGCAGGGGTCTGAGGAACCTGGTACAATTTCTGCTACTGGCAATGGAAGTAGAGAACCCAGAAGGTAAATATTTTGTATGTTAAATATCTAGAAAATGTAGTTTTGTGCAGAATATATACTATATATGCATCTATGCAAGCATGCATTTTTTTCTTGTGCTAATTCTTTTGTGGAACCCTTTGTCTTTGTTAATATGAAATTTGAATTAAATCTGAGAAAAGGAATGACTTTGGCATTGTCCCTACTTCGCTTAGAGCAAGTGCCATGGTTGCCACTGGGCAGGATGTGTGTGACATAAAGTACAACTTCAAAGCTCGTCCTTTGAATAAGAAGGTAAGCAAATAACAAATAGCACGCACATATCATTTGCTGAAAATCTTGTGCTAGATATCAACCATTCCTAATGAGTATCTGTATGCAGATTTTTTCCCATAAGGGGGATATCGGTGTTTTCCGAAATATCAAGCGGGAAACCACAGTGCCAATGGTAAGAGTATGGAAGATCTGAGTCTATTATAAATTGATTGTTGGCCTGAATTCTTTGAGATGATATTGTGCTTTGTCTACCAAACAGGAGTTTAATTTCCATGCGGAGAAGAGGGTTCAGCACACTCCACCTGTAGAACTTTTTAGTAAGGTAAACCTCAATAAATATGTTCCAATTCTGCTGTAATCCATGTTCCACCTTTTCTATTTCCAATTAACATTATATGGCATCTAATAATGCAATTGCAGTGTTTGATCTTTTTTAGGTCTTACTGTTTGCATGTCATATTTTTGTTAATACTCTATTTTTATGCCAGCTGTCTCTGACATCTGAACTACAACCAAGCAATGGATCTCAGATCAAGTTGCCTCGTCCTACCTTTACATCTACCAAGGTTCTCCTAGTTTTTTAACTTTATTATATCAGATGCTTTTGAATTTTGAATTTTTTTAGTATGTTCTTGATGTAATTGTTCTTTTGGTATAAGGGCTCAAAAGAAAATAGATGGACTTCTTTCCAACCAGAACATGAGGTAAGCTTCAGAATTAAGTTTGATTAGCATCTTCTGGCTCCTTATTCCTTCTCTGCCCCTCTCCCCTTTCCTCTTTCGCTGGGTGATGTTACCAATTCTTTGAAATTCTAATATAGGCTTTAATTCTTCCTATGAAGTAATGCTTTCCATTATGTTGTAGATGAGGCATTTGACAAAGGAGAAACCTCATGTGTTTGGCGGAAAGAACATTCAGTGTGGGAACGATGGTTCCATCACTGAAGTTGGTAATCAATTGAGCACGAGGTATGTCAGTAAAGAGGATTGTTAATGCGATATTTGTTTTTTCATTTCCTTCTTAATTGTAATTTTTCGAGAAGAGTAACCTTACATGGAACTATCAGGAGCTTGGGCATTCGCTGAAAGTAAAAGCAGCAGTCCCAGATGGTTTACCTCATGGACATCCAACTCAAGATTCTGCTGTTGTTCTGGAATTTTGACGGATCAACACTCAACAATTGCACAAATTTCATCAACAAACGTAGGCTTTTGCTGTATATGGAATCTGTGGATATCCACTTTACTAAGAATCAATCTTTACCTCTAAAGAAACTGACAAGTTAAATGAGCTTTCGTGCCTCCAAACTTTTGGGTCACAAGTCCATAATACAATAAAAATGTTACACATGTTGTATAGCCGATCAAGCCCTCATACCATTTCCATAGGACTTCATTTTTGTCGCATTACCACTAATGTAATGGCCAGTGCTCAAGTCAAATTCAATCTAGTAGGATGGCTAGGCCGCTAGGATATCGGAGCTACAACTATTTTATGAATTGACATAATATTTGAAGTACTCATCTAAAATATATAATCCATGGATTCATTGCCTGTTTACATTTCATATATTGAATGTGTCGTTTAAACCAACATCCAGGAAAAGATAGATTTTCAGCTACAATCACGAAATCCTAGCATCTTGACTGCTGTGCCAGTCTCATGCTTTTAACTATATATTAAGTCAGCTTCTACTTTCTGCTTGTGTCCAGATTGCAGCTCGTATGCTATTTCATTCTCCCCATTGTATTCTTTGTCCACAGAGTTGATCTTTGTTAAAGCCTGTTTTGTCCAGCGCTTTATATCATAAGCCTTCTTGAAGGGCTTCTTCTCCTTCACGTGTCTTATCTTTGTTATTGCAATGGCGAGATCATTTGGAAACAATGTCTGCCAAACAATGGCGTGAAGAAGGGTGGACACCAGTAATACAGACACCATGGCCGATGACATGAAAGAAAGAGAGAGAGCAAGCCCCTTGCTTAAAAAGGAAGGAACCTGTTCCGCATACTTGATTGTCGCCACTGATGCAGTTGTCATTGGGAAGGTGTACGACCACCATGCCACAGAGAACCTGCAAAGTCATTGAATTACAGATTAAGAGTAAATTAAAATATATCCTCTGATCGAGGAGAACCTATGACACTGTGACAGTGATCAAGAATTCGCTTACCGGAATCCTGTAAAGAAGTTGATCCGCACGACTAGTGAAACATAGAGGAACAATGCAATGAAAAAGCATGTCCTTGAGCATCCATCAAACTCACCATAAATACTTCCCCAAGCAATACTTGCTGCAGATGGAGCTGCAATAAACATGGAGTAGACGGGGTGCAGCTCTTTAGGCAATGCTTCACTTGTTGGCAATCTCTGATACAGTGTTACAAACACCACAAGATAATGTGCAAAGCCAACAGACCACAAGAACTTTGCAGCTTCCATCCATCCCACCTTTGAAGCTAAGATTGCTCCAACAAAATTTCCGACTACAGAAAGATGAGAAGATGGATTTGCTACCTTGCAAAGACGCCTCTTACCCCCAGAAAGCCATTGACCATAAATTTTGAGCTCGAGAAAGAAATAAGGTCCCATGAAAGCACACCAAATGGCAGGGTGCAGTTTTGCAGGTGCGAGCATCGGCGGTACACCAATGGCAAGGAACATGCACACAACCCAGGGGGCAAAAAAGAAATTGACTCTAACAGGATGGAAGTATTCTCTTTTGACAGCTTCAAAGTAGTAAATACATTTGAGCAAGTAGGTGATGGAAACTGAGACTAGCACCGCCAGGGCTAATATCCAAAGGAAAAGGTTGATGAATGGTGTAACGTGGAGAAACTTGGTAGCTGGGCTAGTTGACAGGACACGCCATAGAACAGCTTGGCTGCTAAGTCCAAGACAAATACCAAAGCAACCAATTGGGAAACGAAGGAGAAAGGGCCATATCTCATCTTTTGGGAGGAGAATGTCCTCGTAGTCCTGCAGCAAATAAGAGCACAAAAATGAAAGCGAAGAAACCCTAGACCATGAATGGAAAAAATCTACTTGAGCAGATCAAATTCATGGCATTCATACATATTAACTTTAGCATGTTACCTTCACTTGATCTAATTCAGGTCCTCTGAGAGCCGCGAAGTATCTTCCAGCTGGAACACTATTGTTAACAGACTCATCAAGACCATTAGCACCTTCAGTTCTTTGGGACTCTGTCTCTCTCTCTTTTCTTGTAGGCAACTGAGAATTCTGCTTACTGAGAGTTGACTTGGTCCTGAAGATGTCAAAGTCTCCTTTCCTTGCTTCTCCACCAACCCTAGTAGCGGAATCAAAACCTCCGAAACTACGACCACTTCTCTGGAGAACCTTTCTCTCGTCTTTGGCCTTAGCCTCCCTATCCAATACGGAAAACCCTGTCTCTAATGACACTTGCCTACTAAAACTCCTTTGTGGCCTCTTCAATTCTCGAAGTTTAACAGGCTTGTGCAAACCCTTTTTCACCACTTTGTCTTCCATTTTGCTCACTCCTTCATCTTCTTCTTCTTCCTCTGGTAAAACTTCATGGATATCAACAAAATGAGTTTGAAAGGATTTACTAGAAGTTGCTCCCTTGTCCATTTTGTTTCTTCTTCCAAGATTCAACCAAAGAAAACAAGCAACTCAAAGTTTGTAATTCTTGTAGAATCATGCAAGTTATAGTTTTCACATTGTTTCCTTTTCAAGGCATCACGAAAAAGTAGCAGAAAGGTGCAGCTTCTCTAGATGGTTGGATTGATGTTTGGTTGATGAAATGGGAACCAATGCTTTCTTATGGAAAAAGTTCGGTTGCATGGGGAGATTTCTCGTGAAATCATGAAAAACTTTTTGTGGCTCAGTTTTGCAAGTGGTAAAATTATTGAACCCAAATAACTTGGATGAAAAGAAAAGAGAGGACTGTTCCATACAGTGAGAAAGAGAGAGTTTGCCAACTCCTCACGGGGCTCAAGAGGAAGAGAGACAACTGGATTTGATATCTTTGAATGAGTAACAATGAACGATTGAATATCAACTACTATATGTTGCTGTAACATTGAACCATTTCCATTTGGTTGTCAAGAAAATTTAATAGATATGAGGAACTTTTGACACTCTTTTTTATTGCCGATGATCAATCGAATTGATAGAAATCTACTTTGTTAAAAAATTTAGAGATACTTTCTATCTAACAAAAAAGAAAAAGTGTTGCAGAAAATGTGTGATCTTAGCTTATATTTGTTTATTTGAAATGGAAGATAGATTCAAGGAACTTCTTTGAGTGTACATTGCACAAAACAAATTGCTTAGCATTAAGCTTCATTCCTTTTGGACGAATCAAACGTACAATATTGAGAGAAACAGTTGTCCACGGTGGAAAAAGGGCTTGAGAAATTGGTTCAACACTCTTTGGAGCCCCAGTTATTGCACGGGTCACTGTGTTGTCAATGGTCCATAGCCTAGTAGAATTGCCCAAAGCTTATATTATAGTTATGACTGTTACAAAAGCAAATTGAAAGGGGATGATTGAGTTTGATCAAATAGGGAGGAAGAAATGGGAAATTAGTCCCAACCTCATTAACTGCAAAGAAGAAATCAATTCTAAATCTAATTCTATTGATGATACATTTTTTTTTTTTGGTGGGTGGGGGGGGAGATGGGGTGGTGGTGTGGTGGGGTTGGGCAACAACATGGCAAAATCCTTGTATAATATTCACACACATGGCTGGCCATTGGTGCATTGTGTCGAATGAAAAAGCACAAAATTACAATTACCATTTGAAACAGTCCTACAAAAAATCCTGTACGAGCAGCTCCAAGAATATTAATATTCTAAACCTGTTTGATTCTTAGCTTTTGTACGCTCTTCCATATGTTTCCGTGTCATTTGACTGTGCCGACTTCAGCCGGATCACTTATGCTGAATTAACCATACGTGCATCAGAAACCTTACAAATAAGCTGCACCTTGAACTCTTTGCCGCAAGCATTTCCACAAGTTCATCCGAAGAACACGTGCATCAACAGGAAACCAAAACCCAGTTGCTTACTAAATTGTGCAGTAATGGCCTTTTCCAAGATCTTCTTCATCATTGCTGTTGTTGCTGTCTCTGTAATTCATTCAAGTTTGGCCACTGAGTTTTTGGTTGGTGATGAGAGTGGATGGACCCTTGACTTTGATTACCAAGGTTGGGCGGCAGGAAAGGAATTTCGAGTTGGAGATAAACTTGGTAAACAAATTTACGTGTAAACTTGCAATTATTTCTCAATTCAGATGGTTTAAATATTATTTCAATTATGTGACTACCAATAAACTAAACGATTTTCTTGGTGCAGTTTTCAGGTATACTTCGGGAGTTCACAATGTGCTTAGAGTTAATGGAACTGAATTCCAACAATGTGAAGCAGCAGACAATACTGTTCCCCTTACAACTGGAAATGATGTGATTCCACTTGCCACCCCAGGAAGAAAATGGTACATTTGCGGTGTAGCCAGGCACTGCGCAGCCAAGAACATGAAGTTTAACATAACCGTGCTTGCTCAAGGAGACTCTCCTGCTTCTGCTCCTACTCCCAGTTCACCAACATCTGCTGCGAGAGGAAATGCTGCATCTAGCTTTTATGGATGGATCGTGGTCATGGTTAGCTTTGTTGGGATGGTCCTTGTTTAAAGTTGCAATGATGTTCTAGACTAATTCCTAGCGGCCAAACTGTATCGAATGTTGGATTCTTGAGTTTGCTATTTTTTCAATTTGTTATCAGTTTGTGAGAATTGGTTTGTTATAATTATATTAAGTCATTATTTTCTTCTATCAATAGACCTTTACTATTTCTTCCAGCTTCCAACTCTTAATTTACATATAAAAAAAAATTATTCTTCAGTGATTCTCTGGCTAGTTCTTTAGAGGACAACGTAAAACCAAAGCTTTCTCAGGAACTAAATACTACTGGATTACACTTCAGACGGTAGTTGCTCAGGCATTCCTCATTTCTCATTAAGCCAAAAGTGGAGACCAGTTTTTCTTTTAAATATGATGATATTCTCTTGGGCTTCTTAAGCAGAGAAAATTGTGCACGCCTCGTATAAAAAGATTCAATAAAAACACAGCCCAACCCACAAAAATTTTTTAAACTGATGTGCATGTCGAGAATTTGTGATAGTTCAGCCCCTTTTGAAGGTTAAGGTACAGCCGAGATCAATGGAACATGCCTTTGACAATGAATTATCACCAATTTATGAGGACACCAAACATGGAAAGGGAGTCGCCATCGCCAATTCAACTAACTGACATGAGATATGCAGTTAATTCCTCAAAATCAGCACCTCAGGTATACCTCGTGAATTTTGTCAAATCTAGCTATGATCATGAACTTAGACAAGTTCAGCAATTTTAATATTTGATGAAGTCTTAATTATTTAAAACTTTGATTATGACAGATGAAAATGGAATCTCATTTTTAGAATAAAGTATAAACCCAAGAGAAAATTCCAAAGTGCTGCAGTAACACGTTAAGGAAGCCCGAAATCTTCAATTTAAATATGGCTAGAAATTTGCACGCACCAAATGGACTCAGCCGGCCAGGTTGCTAAACATGGAAAATGTATTGTCTTTTTTGACCTTTTGGTTCCAACATTTGTCAAGCTGCATTTACTCACAAGCATCTAAAACGTCTACCCTCCCTCCAAATAAAATTATAAGACCTAACGTCATGATTATATCAGAGTCATGGAGAAGTGACTGGAATTGTTCAGGACAGTTAGTCACATGCTTTGCAGTCTAGAGGAGGAGCCCACAATGTTTAACGGAGTGGGTGCAACCGACTCTTTTACAGTACGTTTTGCACCTGCTGCAACCAAGGCCTCTTCAACAACCCGTAGTGACGTGAACGTGATCATCCTTACAACACCAGAATAAAAAAATTTGCGGTGCTGACAGACTGCGGATACCAGAAGCTAGCAATTGCCTGGTCGGTCTTCTCGATTGAAGCTTTGGTTATACATAAAAAGCACTATGGCTAGGTGAAAGTGGAACCAAGGTCCAAGGCTTTTTGGCCAAATGTAAGTCTCCTCCACCCACCCCCACAATCAGCTGAATAAATCCAAATGGCTGAGATCACCAACATTTTTATTTAGTCTCCGAGATAGACAGGTGATTCAGAATTTAACCCAGACAGCAGCAGCAAACGAATGCCAAGTGGAGTATAATTGCAGCATTTGGCCTTTTCATTTTTTCTTATGAATACTTGATTAAAAGCAATATGTCATCTTTGCATGTACTTGGCTCGCAAGTCGTCAGCATTATATTGTATTTTATGCAAAGCCTTAGATCATACGGAACGGGGGAACAAAGAAATCCATGTAACAACCCCAATTACAGTTTTTTATTTAATAAGAATATTCTTTTTGAATGCCATTTTATTTTTTCTTCTTTTAAAATAATGCTTAAGCGTCTAATTGGCTGATTCATGCCATTTTATTTCTCTCTTCTTTTTTCCTCTTTTACCTAACGCCCAAAGGTCTAATTGGCTGGTTAATGCTATTTTTTTCCCTTTTTTCATTAATAATGCTTAGGGGTCTAATTGTCTGACATTAGATGACAAACGTCAGCTAATTAGCCTCTTAAGAGCATACTAAAAATAATACGTATATGACTGCAAGGCAGAGCCCTGTGTTGTTGGAATTGCCTTGTCCAAAGCCTCAACAGATAACCCAACTTGACCGAGACAAGCCACATGTTGCATATACTAGATCAGTTGAACTCATTTTCTAAATCTTGCCTTTCAACCAACACGATAAATTTAAAGCTAGCAACCCCGAGAATAATGTTCCAACCACCACCAAAAGTTATGAGCAATCTCATGTCGTCCTTCCCTGATGCAACTTGCTGATTGGAAAATCCCAATCAAGCCAACACGGCAATGGGATATCTGTAAAACTTAGACCGCTATACAGGTACGTGGCAAGCTACACCAAGGCAGCTGGACAGATGCCTCAGCCTAAAACAGGACAGGGAATACATTGCCTTTCAGGGCTATTTTGTCGTTTTCAAGCTGAAGCAGATAAACACGCACCTTGTTCATATTTTATATGATTGTCAGCTGATCAAGCATTCAGACATTCACAGCCCCGTTCCACGGAGTTTCCTAAATAAGACACGGATTCCTGAATGGATTGACGTTGATTTGCCTGTCAAAACGTTCGGCTAGTAATATAGCAAATGGGACAGCTGTATCACTCAAACTTACCAGCCAACAGCAGATAAGCTGAAAATTTGCAGCATGTTGTCATAAAAGCTCACATTCACATCAAAGTCAGGAGGCTCCTTAGTTATTTCACAATGGAAAGGCATCCACATGGTAAAGAATAATAGGACTACAATTTCCGGGCATTAGAAGTATAAGAGTTATGTCTACGGTTTATTTCGTTCTTTTTCCCATGCAACTTCAAGAGTACAAGCTGAAGCCACTAATCATATAACAGTTTGTTAATACCTCCAAAAGTTCATTCAGTTTTGTTACTTAATTAGACCTATATTGAGCTAGAACTCTCTAATTGCCATATGCCAGATTGCCAGTTGATGGAACATATAAATTCATGACATAGAAAAAGTACTTGTGCAGAAGATAAAACCAGGATTTCAGCATCGTGCATTCTTCAACCGGTCAGCAAAAAGCTGCATTTTACTCGCTTGCTGCTAGTTTCCTGGAAGGGATATATGGAATCTCGCCAAACCTTTGACACTGGAGTGGTTGTTAAAAAGATTATAAAGTTATTGACACTTTTATTGAAAGTAGTAACAAAAGTGTATGGTCAATGACCTCAAGCATATCAAGAAATAGGCCCTAGGCAGATTTCATCATTCTTCAATTTGATTTGAAGTTATCCCTTTTGTTTTCAACATCTTATTAAATACGGAAAATGACAAGCTTAATGAGAAATAAATGTGAGCAATTGACAAATTAACATTGGATGGAAAAAATCCACATTGTAGATCACAAGATGAGCTTTCAAATGGTATATAGAAAAAGAAAATTCTATTCAGATTCCCAGGACACCTGGAAAATGCACCAAAATTTCATTCTCAGACAGTTACATCATAGAAAAAACATGTTTTCTTCTAAAAACCCAATTCAAAGGATTAATTCCAAAAACAGAATACCAAAAAATGGAATTCTTTCAAACCCAAAAACAGGACCAAAGAATGCAACAGCAGGAGATATGTCCAACCTATAGAAGCGGGAGAACTTTTTCTCCCAACTATAGCACAGAGAAATGAATATTTGAATTGAGTCTTCTAGCTGTCCGTAAAGCAGCAAAACAATATATAAGATTACAAGCAGGGGAAAAGTGAAAGAGAGAATTTTATTCTCTTAAACCACCCCAATAACAAAAGAAAAAAGAGCATCTGACCCTTTTCCTTTTCATTTTCCTCCATCGTCCTATACAATCCAATCACAATTTTCTTTAATCCAAATTCTCTTCTTTGATTCTTTCCCTCCATTAAAATCTAATAAAAAATAAAAAGCAAGAAATTATAGTGAATAATAAAAAAAACAAAGAAAAAAGAGCCGCACCCGTGTTTGTGGCAATCAAAATGAATCCCATCCTTTCTTTTGAACTTATTCTCAGTGTGTTGTTACTTTAGATCTCTTCTTTGCCTCACTGTAAAGTACAACTCCCATAACTGTAACAGCGAATCCAGTCATCCCCATCACCGTCACCGGATTCCTGAAGATCATAACGGACACAAACGCTGCCACTGCAGCTTTGGCATTGCCCAAAACCTGCAAAGTAAGGGCACTTGTATGCTTGGTAACCAAAAAATTTGTCAAATTCACCAAATAAGCCACCGTAGCATTCCCTAGCAACAACAAAATAATAAAAGAATCACTCCTAGCTTTCTCGAGTGTGACTCTTGCAACATTCCCTTCAATATATAGGGTAAATGGTAACAAAATCATTGCTGCCATAGGCGCCATATACAACAACAAGTTCATGGAATGTAGCTTCTCAGCTTCACTGGTTAACAAGATCCCTTGAACCACAGATTTCAAAGCGCGACCAGCAGTAGAACCAATGCAAACCAAGAAGCCAAACAGGTTAAACAACGGCTCACTATTGCTAGCCAAAACAATCCCAAAAACCACAGGCAAAAGCGCAAAATAAACCTCAGCAGATTCCTTCTTGCAAGTGATTAAGAAAGCAAAAATGGCAGTGAAAAAAGGGGTCGTCGCACCAATAGCTTGGTTAAACGACACCGGAATGTACCTTAACGAAGTGTTCCCACACACCACAGAGAAACAAAAAATACCACTCAAAGCAAAGATCTTGAAAAACTGCTTCCTTGACAAAATGTGTTGCCTTGGAACTATTTCAAGGAAGTTAATGGCTACGTAACTGTAACAAGCACATGAGATCATGTGAAGCATAGTGAGAAAGATTGGATACCGGTAGCCATAAAAGCTGAGGAGATACTTGTTAAGTAAAAGGACCCCAATGTTGGACATGAACCATGAAGCAATGATCAGGGCAGTTAAAAGGTTAGGAGAGAAATGAGATCCAACGCTGTAGAAGCTATTTCTATCATCACCAGTTGGGGTTGCCGGAATGTCCAACACTTGGTGGTCGGCGGTGGCGGTTGAGTCCAATCTTGGGTTGCTCATCCTCCTTGTCGTCCATGTTTGCGCTTCCACCATTTGGGTTTTTTGGGATGACAGTGAAGATAGTATCTTTGAGCTCAAACTCAAAACTTTTTTTTTTTTTTTTACTTTGGGTTTTCTCTTCTCTCTCCCCAAGAATCAGGACATGAGAAATAGCAAGAGAAAGAAAAGAAGGTTTTTTTTTTCTTTTGTCTTTCCTTGTGTTTGTGTGGCTGGTTAGATCTGGAGGAGTAAAGAGAGGAGGATGTGTTCAGCGAGGTGATCTGATCAAGGGTTGAGTTTTAGATTTGGGAAAATGGAGAAATGGGAGTCGTAGGATTGGAAGAAAGGGCAACGGAGGGAATAAAATAAAACATAAAAGTATTAATTAGATTTCCTCGTGAAAGGAGCTTAGATGTTTGGGGAGTGTCGGTAATGGATTCGCCAGCAAGACTCTGGTCTGAATCTGACCAAATTTCCTTTTTTATTTTGTTCACCACTACAATTTATTACTATAGTATTTCAGCTTTTCTTTTACAGTATGACAAGTTTCTTACCGTGTGTCCTTTATGGTAAAGTGACAAAATGTACAACGTATGTACAGATGTTACACGTGTGATTTTTGGCTTCACTATAGTTTTTGATCCATGGCTTTACCTTGGGAAGTAAATTAAGGGTACCATGTCAATAAAAAAAAACAAGTGACAATAACATTACAAAGAATATAAAATTTTGATTTTATTAGTGACATTATTAAGAAACTCGTAACTTAGTAATATATAAAGTCAATAAATATAAATTGATGAGTTATTGGTATATAATATTAGCACCAAGTATGTAATTTTTAATTAGATTGAGTATAATATTATTTAGGATTATTAAAAGGCCAACGATGGTAAGAGCATTTGATGTAAACCGCATTTTTAGATCATTGTGGTAAAAATAAATATAAAAGTACTTTAGGAATCAGAGCAGGCAGAATTAGTTTTTTGGGTTACTTGAAAATCTATAACTATTTTTATATATTTGGGATTTTTTTAAAAATAAATTATTTTATATAAATATGGATAAATTTCACGTACATTTTTTGTACTTTCAATTTCCCATTGATATTTTTTTTTTGACAATTAGCACATTGTGAATATTTTTTTCCTCAATTAGTACTTTAGGGATAACTTTTGTTTCTATAGAGATTAAACTATTATTTTACTTAATAAAATTACTCAAATAACCTCAATTCAAACTTAACTTATTTATTCACATTTTTAAATGTTTTTGTAATTTTATTAACAAACTTAAGAGCCTAATATTTTCTAGTGACAGAATTAGTAAAATTATCATAAAGTGTTAATTGAGAAAAATATATCTAAAATGTGATAATTGGAAAAAAAATCACATAATATTATTTAAGAAATATTAAAATCACAAAAAATATTACTTTATAAATATAAGGTATATTATTAGAAAATAATGTCTTTGTAAAGTGGTGGTTATCTTACTAAGAAAATAAAATGGGCAATTCACCTATATTTTGATGCTTAATTATGATTTGATAAATAAAGGTTTTGAAATCTTTTAGTAACTGATAAAAGTGATTATTATCACATTATCATAAGTATGACCAGCCACTAGAAATCATGGATCATTTTCTTGTAACCATATTATTTGAGCAACGTAAACAACAAGCAACTTAGCGCGTGCATAATAGCAAGGGTGGAACTAACTAATTTTTATTGAGAATGTCAAAGATGAAAAGAAATAAAGGTAAAATTTTTTTAAAATTAATATTTTGAATTTAATCAACAATTAAAAGATTAATAATAAATAATAATTTTATATAATAAGTAAATAAAATGAATAAAAAAAGAAAAGCTTATAATAATCTTTTAAGAAAAGTTATATTTGACTATATTTTTTGAATTTTAATTCATTAATTATTAACTCTATATTGAAAAAAAAATATCTTTTTCAATATAAACAATTAAATTATTTACAATAAACTTATAATCTATTTAGTTCTAAAGTATTGTTTTCGTAATTTTCATTATTGAAAAGATTTTTTTTATAGTTATTGTAAAACGGAAAGTGTCAAAACAATACGAATTAATCTATTAAGTAAAATTAATAAAAAATAATATATTGATGAAATTTTAAATAACAATCAATAGTACAACATAATAACTCATATTTGGGAATTATATAATAATTTTTAATTTTTATAAATTAAAATTATAAAAAAATAAAAACCATATAATAAAAAGAAGAAAAATATGACAATTAAAAGATATAACCTATATAATAAAAAAGAAAGAAGACGAACATAGTTGATGGTTGGTTGAAATTTAAAAAAAAATCTATGAATATATGAACAAATAGAATAAAAATGAAAATAATTAAATAATAATAAAAAGAAGAAGAAAAAATATATAATAAATAAAAAATATTTTATATTAATTATTAAATAAAAAATTATTTTGAAAAACATTAAAAGAAAAAGTATATAAAAAATTAAAATTTTTGGTTACGCTCCGCCCGTACGCATCGTATAAGAACTTCACCTGAAGACAATTAAGCAGCCTAAAGCAACTTTCATAACTTCTCATAGTCGACGTAAGTAAAAAACATAGTACAAAAAAAGAAAAAGAAAAAAGAAAATAGGTAGGCGTTGATCAATAGTCCATGTGCATAGGCTGATATAAGGCAAGGCCCATGCTTTCAGCCGAAAGGGGCCTAATCATAAAGTATTTTAATGGGGCAAATCATTCTTGCTCTTTATCCTTCCAGGCACATGTTGAAATTCTACTATTCCATTTGAAAGTTGCTTTGAAAGCATATAAATAGTAATAAATATAGATCTTTTTTCATGATATATTACTTCTCTATAATAATGAGTTAGATGAGCTAATGGTATTGAAGAGAATCATGAAGTGTTTTCAAAGTGTGTCAGGACTGAAGATCAACTATCACATGAGTCAGCTTTTAAGAGTCAAGGAGAGGAGGGTTGAAAAATGGGCATGAGTCATTCATTGCAAGGTGAGCAGGATTCCTACATCCTATCTGGGGTTATCGTTGGGTGTTAATCACAACACGATAAGTTTCTAGAAGCCAGTCATTGAAAAGATGGAGAGTAGGCTGGCGGGATGGAAGATAAAATACTTGTTAATGGGAGGACGGATTACATTGTTAAAATCTATCTTAGCAAACTTGCCTTGCTACTTGCCTTGCTACTAAACGTCTCTTTTTCACCTCTCGAGTGTCGTTAAGAACAAAATCGATAAGCTTCAGCGTAAGTTTCTATGGGGTGATAGTGAAGAAAGGAAAATGGTGTACTACATAAAATGGGACGTGGTTAATAATTACAAGGATAAGGATCGTCGATATGGGAATTCGGAACAGAGCCTTACTTAACAAATAGATATGGAGATATGGGAATGAAAGAGGGAGTCTTTGGTGAGAGATTATTGTAGAGAAGACCAGCAGTGATCTTTCCATCCTTTTGCCAAACACAAGTGTTAATAGGAAGTTTTCTAACCAATGGAAAAAAATTATTAACCCTCTTATTTCCACTAACAGATTTTTCTTGCAGGTTAATCCAAATTTAGGCTATAGCATAGGTAATGGTGAGAATATTCGTTTCTGGAGGGATGAGTGGATCGAATGAGTGGTGCTTGCCGATGCATTTCTCCGTATATTTACACTATGTTCAAACAGAGGGGGCAAAGTGGGTGAATTTCGAAGCTGGTCAGAGAACGTTTGGCTTTAGGACATCCCTTTACGTAGAAGTTTGTTTGATTGGGAGAGGAGTCAGTGGTATGACCTAGGGGATACTTTGAAGAAGATCCAATTCAGTAAAGAAACAAAGGATGCACTGATATGGAAAGGTGAATCGAGAGGCAGGTACACAACAAAATTGTTTTGTAGAATGCAACTAAATATAGATGGTGAAAAAAGAAAAATATGGAAGGAGGTTTGGTCAGGAATGGCCCCTCACCGAATGGAAGCTTTCATCTGGCAACTATTGTACGAAAAAGTTGGTGTTAGGGCAGAATTAGCTGATAGGGGAATGCTTCAAGACGCCTCTGATTTGTGTGCTCTATATAAATAAGAAAAAGAGACATGCGGTCATCTCTTCATTAGCTGTGGTAAAACCTGGAAGATATGGGGAAGGTGGTGCAATATTTTCAATGTAAAATGGGTAGCCTCAGGAACAGTAAAAGATTTTTTTGTTTCATGGAAAAACAGTGATATTGGTGAGTATGATTGCAGGTCGTGGAAAATCGCTTATTATGCTATTGTGTGGATAATATGGAAAAGCAGGGATGAGGTGGTCTTCCAAGGGAAGCAGTGGGATAAATATCAATGTTGGGAGCTGCTAAAGTTTAGGATAGCTTCTTGGGCAAATGCTAAATGGCCATTGAATTATGGGTCAATCTCGGATTTTTTTGTGATCCCGCAGTAGACAGTTATGGGAAGAAGAAACGCAAAGAAGTGAAAAGGAAATCAAACTTGTCTGTTCCAAAACAGAGGTACATGAAGTTTAATGTCGATGGCGCTGCAAAAAGGTGTCTAGGACCAGCGGGAATAAGGGGAATAATAAAGAATGAACGTGGGGAGATCATGATCAATTTCTCAAAACCTATAGGTTTGGCGGACTCCTCCCAAGCTGAGTTAATGGTAGTAAATGAGGCTGTAAGTATTTTCGCTGCTTTGGAATGGAAAAGAAGCCACTATCTGATAATCGAAAGTGATGCCAACAATATTGTGAATTGGGTTAAAGATTGTGCACAGGTGCCGTGGAAGTTGCGAAAGTGGATGATTCTTATTGAAAGAACAGAATAGCAGCTAGGACAGTGGGAAATAAGACATGTCACGAGGGAAATGAATCAGGAGGTCGATACCCTTGCCAAGAATGCAGCAAGTCTTGGACAGAGCACTTACTGTGTGTTCTAATATGCTGGAAAGTGTCGAGTAAGTGGTTTGGTAAAGTAAGGGGAATTAAGTCTCTGGATTGGATCTTTTTCTCTTATGCCCTTTTCTGGACACTTGCGTCTGGGGTTGGGATTTTGGCAGATTATGGGGGAGTGAAAATGTTTCCTTGCTCAAGGGAGGGCTTAACTCTGTCTTTATGTTTAGTTTTCTGAGTCTAGTTTGATGTTTTGCGACCCTTCCCTTTAAGCTTGCAGGGATCTTTTGTTTTCATTATGTACAGGACAACTTGATGCCATGGCTGTGGATGGTGAGTTTTGTTTGGATATATTGCAAAAAGAAAAAATGGATATACCAACCAAACGTCAATCATCTGCTGTTTCTTGTATGGTTATTTTGCATAAGGATGTGAGTCTTCACACCCGTGGTTAATGAAATGTTTTACTATTCAAAAAAAATATATAGACCTTTTTTCATAAACATTTGTTAATTTTAAAACTTGGAAAACCAAATAGCGCAGGAATTAAGCCATGGAGGGCATTAATTAATAAAATAAATAATCGAGACAACAAACAGGTAAAGCCCTATATTAGATTCAGATCTGTTGGGCTTTGTTTGGTACCAGTGATCAATTTGAATTTGGGGGGCCAAACTGTAGCATTTGGATGCAAAACTTTTTCATTTTGGGTACAATTTTCTTGGACCCTGAAGCTGCAAGGGTCCTGGCTGCAATCCTTTGGTTGTACTTCTGTTACTATTACTGTATTATGTACTGAAAAAAAGAGGCAAGAAAGAAAGTTTAAAATTGAGAGGATGAAAACGCAGACACTAGATGTAGATGACATAGGAGTTTGGAGCATTAGAGTTTTGGGCCCATCATGAATCTCCATGCCTACATATTGGCATACAACACTGCTGACTGCCCTACCCTTTATTCCAACTACAGAATTAGAAAAGGCCAAAGCTGACCAAAAATGGGTGCAAGTGCCAAGATAACTATTGTCACGCTTCGAAGCTAGCTTTAGATCAGATGATGGAGCCCATGCTTCTCACCCTTTTCACCAAGCAACGCAACAAACACCATTAATGTCTCTAACGTTTGAAACATTACATCAAAACAAAATCAAAGCCTCTCTAAACCTTCCTAACGCTTGAGCTACTAATTAACGAAGTCTACCAAAATCTGTCATCTTTAAATCCTGTAATCGCCTACAAGTCTTGATACTGTAGAGAAGGTTCAGCTTTTGGATTTAATTACCCCCTCGCAGAACACTCTTTGGAGAGAAACCGATGAAGCTAGAAGAGAGATGGCTGCCACTACTGCTACTGCTATCCACTTGGAGAGATATGGAGAGGTTGGTATCAGCATTAGTACGGCTAATTCTAGTACTTGAAGTAGTGGCTTGAGAAGCTTCCACAAGCTTTCTTGAACGCTGCCGCCCTCTGTGCATGTGCCTCTCACAGTACTTGTGATCTGGGACTGCTTCTTTGCTACACCTCCATTTCTTCCCATCTGTTCTTCTACATCTTCCCGGCTCTGGATCCAGCCCATTCTTATACTCCAAGTGCAAGGGTCCGCAACCCAAAACTGGACCAAGAACAAAGGAAAAAAAAAAAGAAAACTTCTTTATTAATTCCAGCCAGTTAACCCAGATTATATAGAAAACTGTAGGCGTAGAAAATTTTGTAGGGAGCTGATTTTGGGTACTTACAGCCAGAATAGAGTTGATAAGGATTGCCATGGAGTCCACCAACAGAACCAGCGAAACTTTTCCATATAGGCAGAAGAAGATGGTGGGGCACAGGCAGTCCAGCTTCCATGTACTTGTAGATGAGAGACTGAAGCTGCAGTTCCTGCAGCTGAAAAACTGTGAACCCACATGATTTGGTGAACCCAGTTGGTCTATGACCAGACCCACATCCAAGCTCAAGACCTAGCCCAATTGGAGGTGACCCTTCTCCTCCACTCAACCTATTACTCTCCATGTTCCAAGAATCACCCAAATTTGTAAGCCCAATCCCTGAAAAGAAAATTACTAATTAACACATGATAGCCAAAATATTTGAAAAATGCAGTAATGTGTGCCTGAGAATGAGAGAGAAAAAGAAAGAGTACCAAAGTCTGCAAAACGGGCAATCTTGAGAGGTGAGTCTTGGGGCTCCATTTCCTGCGTATGGGCATAAATCAGAGAAAAAAAAAGGGTCAAAGAACAGAAGAGAACAGGTGCAGTATGGCCTGCAACATACACTGAATTAACAGTAAAGGTTAAAGATAAATCCTCTCTGAAAGGTGCAGCAGTAAGAATAGATTTTTCAAGTCAGAAAATTTTAGTTCATGGCAGAGGAAATGGGATGGATGGCATGGGCTATGGGTATCTTCTTAAATGTGTTTCTATAACAAAAGAAAAAAATAAGCCTTTGTTTATAAAAAAGACAAATGCAACGATGACACCAAGCACGCCCCAGTTGTCTGTGTATGAATACTTGTTCCTATCCAACAAAGAGAGAGATAGTAGGCATTAAAGTAAGACTGAAAGTCTTCTGACATGTCAGGAAACTCTGCAGGTGTTTGCAGAAACAAACGCGTCTGTCAGGCGATGAGTCATGACAGAAGAACCTGGGACCCGCAATAGGACAACGAGGACAGCCTTTTGGCTTCCTCTCCCTACCACTTCCGAACAACAGTTTCATCATAACCAGATGCCTATCAGAACGCGTGGGCAACACCTTAAATTTTGAAATGATTCACTCCGCACTGGCAGTCCTGCACATGAACTGGGGGAAGTGCCGGTAAAGAGAGTGATGTCATGGGTTTGGTCAATTAGTTACCGTTTCAGTTGATTACCTCGGTTACTTTTTAACCCATTTCTCGTAGAGATAGAAGCAAACCTTCGAAGGCAAATCTTTGATTGGGAGGAAGGGAGATGGATTTGAAATGTTCAACTTCGAAGGTAAATCTTTGATTGGGAGGTGGAGCAGTGGGAATAATTTGAAGGCAGCATCAAAAAGTTTCACTTTAGCAAGGATTTTAAAGACGAATTAGTATAAAAAAAAGAAGCTAGTGGCAGCTACACAATCAAATCTTTTTATAAGTATGCCCTTGTACCTTATGAGAATATTAATGGGGTGTGAAAACATGTATGGGCTAATTTGGCTCTTTTTAAAATTGAGATTTTTGTGTGGTAATTGTTACAAGGTAAAATAGGGGTTAAGGATGTGTTAGTTAAAAAGGGTGTGAACTTGAACAATTCGTTACAATGTGCACTATGCAATGTTGAAAGGAAGACATGTGATTACCTTTTTGTTACATGTAGAAAGTCTTGGAAGGTTTAGATGGGGTAGTGTAGAATGTGGGGTAGGGGTTCGGTGTTGCCAAGCGGCATTAAAGATCTGTTTGTTGTGTGGAATGAGTGACAATTGAGAAGTACAAAGAACAAGATATGGAAAATGGGCTTCTTTGCTATTGCTTGGTCTGTATGGAAAAACAGGAATGAAATAGTGTTTCATGGTAAGGAATGGAACACGGATCATGTGTTAGAGCTTGCAAGGATTCGAGTGGCAACTTGGACTAATGCAAAATGGCCAAGGGAGTATCCATCAGTTCTTGATGTTTATAGGCAACCCAAGATGCAATGCCAGCTGCCGAAAAAAAAGAAAGGAAGGAAAGGAATTCAATGGAAGAAACCAAAGATTGGTCAAATGAAGTTCAATGTGGATGGAGCAGCTCGAGATTGTCCGGTACCAACAGGGATTGGGGGAATCCTAAAGGATCACAGAGGAACAGCCAAAATTATTTTTTCTAAAGCTATTAGTGAGACTGATTCCAACTTCGCTGAAATGATGGCTATTAAGAAAGCTTTTATAATTTTTTCAGTTTCAAGATGGAAGGATAACCACAAGCTCCTCATAGAAAGCGATTCCTGTAATGTAGTAAAATGGACTAAGCATCTTAAAGGGGCACCATGGAGAATGAGAAAGCTTATCTTGCAAACTGAAAGATTGAAAAAAAAGTTGAGGGATGGGAGATCCAGCACGTAAGAAGAGAGGCAAACTATCAAGCAGATGCCTTGGCAAAAGAAGGAGTCCAACTTCAGTCTTCTATTCTAAGAACCTTTACGGATTAGGGAGGCACAGGTGATGTGTGCCATTTGCTTTAAATTGCTGGAACTCGATGAGCAGATGGTGCACTATGGTTAATCTGAAGGATCCTAGATGTGTACAGGGGAGTCTCTTTTTATTTTGTTTGTCTTTCTAGTTTTTGGCATGTTTCTGTGAATGATTGCTTGATATATAAGAACCCTGTCTATTTTTTGTTCCTAGTTTACCTCTATTGGTTGTGCTAACCTTTCTGCTAGTTGGGGATAGTTATCTGCTGTTGCTGGGACATGATTCGAGACATCTAGAGGTTTCTAGGATCTGCAGACTATTTTTGATGTCCTCTATAGATTTTTTTTAGAAGGTAGGAAGCTGCTCTCCCCCAAACTTTGTTGTTACTTTACCATGAAATGAATAAATTCTTGCTTTAAAAAAAAAAAAGATATAAGCAAACCAGATACAACGAATTGTACCCTTCAAATTTTCCAATTTGCTTGCAATGTGGCATTATTGATTTTTTCAGTGTTTGTTAAGCAAGCAACAATAGGTACGAATTGATATTATCATCAATCAAATATAAAGACATGTATTTGTATTTAACTTGTACTTTCAATCTTAGCTTGCCACACCTGTGGCAGTTGGCCATTGCTTTGATTTGATCAATGACCATTATTTTCGGTTTGAGTATCCAGCAAGAAAAAGCCACTTAAAAAAGGTACAATTACCATACGACTAAGAAACACCACAAAAAATGGCGTCGCCCGGACTCGAACCGGAGACCTTCAGTGTGTTAGACTGACGTGATAACCAACTACACCACGACACCTATGCTGTCGGAGTCCTTTAACCGTTAATATTTGGCATAAGACAGCTACAACAGGACAGGAACTGAAACGTTAATTTTAGTATTCTCATGTGTATTCCTTTTGGCCAAGTGGAAGATCCACAACCACAGGGAATGGCGGTGACAGGTGACCCACAAATTTCATCAGTTTTTGTTTTGATTCTTATGATGAATTGCTGCTAAAACGTCTGATGGACGTGGCATTCTTTCGCAATTTTGAAGGAATTGGATACAACGTTGGTTCTTTTTCCAAGGAGCTGACTGCAGAGACCCATTACTCTGCAAACGGTTCACTGGAATTTTTTTCTTCATGAAATTTTGAAAAGATTTGGATTATGTTCCTTTCGTTTTGCAGATATTCTTTGCAATATGTAGCTGATTAGTTCCATTGTTTTTATACAAAAATTTGCTTGCCAACTTTTATGTTTATATTCCGTTCTTGCTTAATTTACACATAGAAAAACTTAAAACTATTCTGAATGCTTGTTGGCCCTTCTTTTAGGTGTTTGATATATTTGAGGACTTGAGATCTAGGAGCTATTTCCCACAGTGCTATTAAAACAAAGGCTTGTGCTATTATATCATATGTGCACGAACCTCTAAAACCTTAGAATTGGGGAATTCTGTATACTTCATTAATTGCAGAAGATGGGCATGCAACGAGAAAGTTTAAATAGAATCCTCCTTACATATTTACTGATTGCAGAGAAAAAGTCATTGAGTTATTTGGTGAGTAGGGCAGTTGCTTATAATGTCATTCTTTTTTCTTTTTTTATGAAAGATACTTATAATGACATTCCTATTTCCCCTTTTTTCCATTGTAATACTGCAGAGTGTACAAGGCTTTGCAATTATTGCTCAAACTATAGAGCATGACCTAGGGTCTTGATATTGTATCTGGGATCTTTTATTTCTCTGGGGATTATCAAGCAGTATCAGGATGTGAGAGAGTGACCGTAGAGCAGCATGTTCTCTGTTACAACTACTGAGCTAATACACTTGCTGCCCCTATTTGAGGTTGAAGGATTCAGTATTGATTTTGGCTTCTCTCCTGAAGATGAACAAATTGGTTGGGGTTGGAACTATGGCATATGTCTCAAAATGGGACGTTTTATCACTTCTGAGTCGCTTTCTTGTTTTGTTGATCTTGCAATTGGAATGCATTCCTATCCACTCCTTTAAAAGAGCCAACAGGTTCTGCCATTTGGAAACCATATTCCTTCATAATCCATAAATTAACTGGAAATAGAACTCAAACATGCATTCATGGATAGTCTATTTGTGGAATATGACTACCTTTCTTGCAACATGATTGAGCTGGATTCTCTACAATGCAATGATGTTTTAGATGTACTTTCTGAATATCAGTGAAGTACAATACGAAGATTCTTCAAATTGATATTCTATATTTGCTTTTGGTTTTGGTTAATACCTTATCAATTATTCCCTCTATTTTCTACTTTTTCTGCTATCATTAGTCAGCAAACTCTCTCTTAAAGGCGAAAAAACTTTCAAGACCTGCATGTTTATCTTCCTATTGATTAAGTTGTCATCCTTGCGTTATAGTTTCTCAAGCTTTAAAAGGCTTGACAGATTATTTTTTAAGTTGAATATTGCCACTTTATCACCCGACCTGAACGTTTATAAGAGACAGCCAGTGTTTTGATAGGAATTTGATTTGTGTGCCCAAATGGTTTTAGATTAAAGTCTTCAGTAATCTCCTCCTTAGCAAAGGCATCTCTGGAAATACAGCATCTGCAGAGTTTGTAGCACTGAATCTTTACTTTTGAGGCAGTGTACGCTGAAATTACTAGGGTCTCATCTGAAAAGCATGTCCCAGGACCCATTTTGCTGCAGTAACTGATACAAATTCAACCATGTCAAAAGTCACGAGCCATGGATACAGTATGCTTTTATGATTTTGATGTGCCGTTACCTTAATTTAATTCGTGACTATTGTTGATATTTGTTCAGATATAAAAAAGTTATTGGTTAGCTTACGTGAAAGCGTCTATTCAAACACCACACGAACTATTGTATATTTAAGTAAAGAAGTGTAATTCGTGACAATTGGTATTAGAGTAAATTTTGAGTATTAGCAATGTGTCATTGAAGAGAGTGAACCCTTGTTGAAATGCGGGAAGATATCACGATCTTAGCATGGATATAAACCTCATGTTGTCGAGATAATACTTCTAGTAAGTAGAGTCACAAAATTCTATATTGAAGAAAAACTCCCAACAGAGAGAAAAAGAGAATGTTATGATTTTAGAGAGAAGAATTATGAATCACACATCGACTATGTATTAGAATAATACTAGAAATATAAAGATTCACGTCACTTTTAATTTGTGAGGTATGTTTTGTGGAACAAAATTGTGAAGTTAGAGAATCAAAACGAACAATACCTCACAAAAATTTATATGTATCAAGATATCAAAGACCTATATTTATTGTTATGGTTTTTTTAATCCAAGAAAAAGAGGCTTGACCCAGCAAGATCAGGCATTTTTAAAAAGATTTTGATGAAAATGAAGGCAAAGGTGTTTCTAATTGTTTAGACATTTGATTTCGGAAGCATTCAATTTAATATTGTATAGTAGTTGTACTTTAGTTGTTTAATCGTAAGTTCTAGTAAGCTCCTATAAAATTGGACATGATGAAGACTTTAACAATACCAAAAAGTCTTCAATGTCTTATAATTTCATTTTCATGTATCAAATATTTTTTTTTAATGTTTTATTCTGATAGCGAAAAGGACTAATGGGGATTTGGAAACAGATTTTACCGTAAAGTATTCCAGAGCACAATTGAGGATAAGATATTAAAAGGATTTGTTAACATGTCTGTTCATTTGCTCACTCGATTTTTTTTTTAAATTAAAAAATAATTATAATTTTATATATATAATAATTTAATATATTATATATATACATATATTTAATTTATACATAAATATTATTATAATTTATAATAAACTTTGTATGATTACACTTAACACTTTTATTAATTATTATTTTAATTTTTATAACATATTATTTATTATTAGTTATTATTTAGATTTTTAGAAACAAGGCCCAGCACAGATCTGACTTTGAATCTGTGTTTGAGAGAGAGAGAGAGATGGACTTCTTGACGAGTTCCTTTCTATGTCTGTTGTCGACCTGGATCCTGGTTCAAGCTTTCCATTCAATTAGAAGGGGAAGCAAAGCAAGTCACAGCAAGCTTCCACCTGGTCCACGGCGGATTCCAATATTCGGAAATCTGTTCGATCTTGGGGACAAACCCCACAAGTCCTTGGCTGAGCTTGCCAAGATTCATGGTCCTCTAATGAGTCTGAAAATAGGCAGCTTAATCACTGTAGTTATTTCCTCAGAAAACATGGCAAAACAAGTCCTGCAAAAGCACGACCTTACATTCTCTAACCGAACTACTATCGATGCTGTCCGAGCCAGCCAACACGATGAAGTCGGGTTGCCTTGGATACCTGTTTCTCCACTTTGGAGAACCCTTCGAAAAGTATGTAATACTCATCTTTTTACCGGTCAGAAACTCGATGCCAATCAATACCTGCGTCGTAAGAAGATCCAAGAACTCATCGCCTATGTTCAGAAAAGTTGCCACGCAGGTGAAGTACTTAACATAGGCCAAGCCGCTTTCAATACTACAATCAATTTGCTGTCTACCACTATTTTTTCTGTAGATTTGGTTGATCCAAATTCACCTACTGCGCAAGATTTCAAGAAAACTGTGTGGGGCATCATGGAAGAGGCGGGAAAGCCTAATTTGGCGGATTATTTCCCTTTTCTTAGAAAGATTGACCCGCAAGGAGTAAGGCACAGAATGAGTATTCATTTTGAGAAGTTACTTGATCTTTTCGGCAAAATGTTTGATGAGCGATTGCAGTCAAGAAAAGCACAGGGTTCTACTGCATCAAATGATGTTTTGGATACTCTGCTTGACATTATTGAAGGCAACATAGAGGAGCTTAATAAAACGCATGTTGCACATTTGCTTCTGGTAATATTTTCTCTTTCTTTGATCTGTTGGTACCATCATTTGGAACTACAAGTTATTTAACCAGGTAACATGGCAGGTTTTATTTGTTGCCGGAACTGATACAACATCAAGTACGTTAGAGTGGGCAATGGCAGAATTACTACGTAATCCACAAGTTTTACTTAAAGCTAAAAAAGAACTAGAGCAAGTTATTGGCAAAGGAAATCCGGTCGAGGAATCGGACATAAATCGTTTACCTTACTTGCAGGCAATTATCAAAGAAACCTTCAGAATGCACCCAACTGTACCTTTGTTACTCCCTCGCAAAGCTGGAGCAGATGCAGAAATTGGTGGCTTCACAGTTCCAAATGGTGCACAGGTGTTGGTCAATGTATGGGCTATAGGCAGAGATCCAAGCATTTGGGAGAAGCCTAGTGCTTTTATGCCAGAGAGGTTCTTGGGGTCAGATATTGATGTCAAAGGCAGGGACTTTGGGCTCATTCCATTCGGTGCGGGACGACGAATATGTCCCGGATTGCCTTTGGCAAATAGAATGCTGCATTTGATGTTAGGTTCTCTTATTCACTCCTTTGATTGGAAGCTTGAAGGTGGAATCTCTCCAGAGGACATGAACATGGAAGAAAAGTTTGGCATCACATTGCAGCTCGCTGAACCCTTGCGGGCTATCCCTACTCTAGTGTGATAATACTGTTTAAAGTAAAATAAAGAGAAACCTAGTTTGTAATGCATTCGCTGACTTGGTTCTCTCTTTCTGTCATTTGCTGTCAAATGATCGAATCCTTACTTCTCTATTGCTATAATCTTAGTTTCTTAGTTCAGTGTTGCTGATATCCTGGTAAATCTCTTTGACAGCAACATCGAGTTTGGTGAAGAAACTAACGTGAAAGACTTGATTGTTCTGTTCTGTTCGTTTTTTTTTTTTTTTTTAAATGACAGAGTATATGAAATCATGCTTCTAAGTTGTGGATTTGAACAGTGTTTATCTCTAGGGGTTACTCTATGGGATTGAGCTGTGTGCTACTCCATTCATTTTTCGGATTTGAAAGGACAATATATTTTTCTATTTCTTTTTTCAAATAAAACTCTAAACTTTAATGTGAAATTTTAGCTGGAAGTAGTATTGATTCAAAATGGGTTAAATGCTCAAATTAAGATTAGAGGTCTGCGTACTTTTTTAATTAAGGGTCAAATGTTTCAATTATAATAATTAAGAGCTAAATGTTTTTTATTTTTTATAATTAAAAGTTACGTTGACAAGTGAATGAAACGTGTATCACATGCAATAAAAAATTATTTTGAAAATGTAATTGTTACATGTTGTGTTAAAAATTTAGTTGTTACATGTCGTGTTAAAAAATGTAATTGTTACATTTATGTTGAAAATTTAATTGTTACACATTATATTGAAAAATATAATTATTGCATATCATATTGAAAATTTAATTGTTGCACATCATGTTAAAACATATGATTGTTAAATGTTATGTTAAAGATTTAGTTATTATACTTTATATTGAAAAATTTAATTATTACTTGTTATGATGAAAAAGTTATTATATGTCATGTCATAATTTGAATCTTTTTAATTTGACAAAATTTTTTTTTTAACAAAACTATCATTCTGTATCTTACCTTTTTAAGTTAACATTCATGTCATGCAAATGTCCTACACGCGTCAGACATATTTTATTTTAATCATTAATTATAAAAAATAAAAAATATTTAATCATTAATTATTATAATTGAAATATTTGATCTTAAATTGAAAAAAACTTGAAAGTTTTGACACAAATTGAGCATTTAATCATTCAAAATGCAACGGATAGCTTTGAACCATAGCTTCTCGATTTCGGTAGACATGTGTTATGAGTAAAAAATAACTTTAATTATTCTCCACATTATACATGACACAAGTGGCTGTGCTTATAAATATTAAAAGTGTGAACTTTAAAAGTGTAAATAGTGAAATATATATATATGTATATTGAAAAGTAAGCTATATATATATATATCCATTAAAGATGAGATAAAAATGGGTCAAAAAGAGGGGGAGAAGTGGTTAACAAAAAGAATACCACTCTACTCCCAATAAACATTAAAGTCCTGCTCTATAGCCAGCTGGTCAGAAGAGAAAACAAAAAATCGTGTGCAAAAAGGTGTATCCAACATACATCCAAGCACAAGTGGAGAGAAAGGAGGGATGAACTCACGGACAGACTTACATATCTATAACATAATTAAAAGAAAGCCCTCTCATTAACCCGTGTGTCGTCTCAATGTTCACGTTTTCAATCTGTAAACCTATGAGTAAGTCAAACTTTGCAAAAGAGTTAGTCAATTCAATGGGGTTTCAAGATTATCCAACCAAGGAGGTAATTAAATTAAAGTAACATTAAAAAACAAAAATCTTTACCCTCTCTTAGTCCAGCCAACCCATTTTCATCTAAGTCCTTGGTGTTATGTTTATCCAACCAAGGAGGCAATTAAATTAAAGTAACATTAAAAAACAAAAATCTTTACCCTCTCTTAATCCAGCCAACCCATTTTCATCCAAGTCCTTGGTGTTATGTCAAATGCTTTTCATGCTCTAACGGGGTCTCCAAGATTTGCCACTTCAAGGTTGGAGGAGCGAAGTTGGTGTTGTAATGTGTTTGGTTTCTCGAGCCCCGTATTTTTTCAGACGAGACACTTGTGTGATCTTAATGGAATGACGTGCTTAACTTGCTTTTCATACTTTCGTTTCATGTCTGACTTAATTTTCCAGTTTGAGTGAGAAATTTTTCTTTATTTATTTTGGTTACCCTAGAACCGCCTTATCTTTTCTCTCGAGTTAGCGTCCTTTATTTTTTGGTTTGTATGCTCTATTGTCGGTGATTTCTCTCTTTGAGTTTGGTTGATTTGCTTTCCCGTTTCTTGTGCTTTGTGTCTTTCTCTGTTTTGATTTTGTGTTTTTCTTTTATAGGGTTTTCTTTTCATTTTTTACTACTATCTATCTTTTCCTAGTTTTGTTTTGTCTCTTTTTTTTTTTTGGCTTTCATTGTTCTTTTTTTATTCCATTATATATATAAAAAATTTTGATTACTACCATTTCAGTTTGGTTTTTTTTTTTAAATAATTATTCCTTCGATTTATTATTTATTTGTATAGTTGTGTTTTTATGAACGTAAAAACGATAAATATGAATTACTGAACAGAGTTTAAGTAGGTGTTAATTATTTATTTTATTTATATTTATTACAAGTAATTCTAGTTAGATTAGTCCCTTGGAGATCTATATTTCTTACGGAGATATTGATTTGACAGCCTTTGTGGCTGAAACTTTGATGAGTCTTTGGCCATATTATTTATTTGTATAGTTGTGTTTTTGTGTTATAACGATAATCATATCTGTGGTGGATAAATGAGCCTTTTGATGAATTTTTTTTTTAGTACTTTCATCATCTTTAATCTGTAGAGAATAAACTCTTATAGTTTTGCATTGACTGTTTATTGATGCGATCATGAACGTAAGAACGATGAATATGAATTACTGAACAGAGTTTAAGTAGATGTTAATTATTTATTTTATTTATATTTATTACAAGTAATTCCAGTTAGATTAGTCCCTTGGAGATCTATATTTCTTACGGAGATATTGAATTGACAGCCTTTGTGGCTGAAACTTTGATGAGTCTTTGGCCAACGATGCATGTTTTATCTTTCAAAGAGAAGATCATAACAAACCTGTAGAGTTTGTGGTCTGTAGACACCCATCCATCAAAAAAAATAAATAAACAAACAAATAAAAAATGATAAAATAAATAAATAAATAAATAAAGCAAAGCAGCAGGAGGTATGGCTCCCTGCTACCGAACCCCCTGCAGCATCAGGAAAAGGGGAGAGAGGGAGCTCCGGCTACCAACTCCCTGGTGCCAGAGCTCCCCTCTTTGGGTTGTCCAAGAAATTGGACAACCCAGCTTAAAAGGAGCAAAATTTTTTCTTTTGGGGGGGGGGGGGCGGGGGGGGGCATTCGAAAACCAAAAAAGCAGAACAAATTTTGGATTCAAAAAATCACAAAAAATCAAACAAAAAAACAACCCAAAAATCAACAAGAAAATCCCTAGATCTAGCAACAGACTATCCTAGCCACAAGAAAAAGCAAAAAACACACCAAACCCAGATCTGCCGATCGGTAACCAGCAGATCGGGGGAGAAGGTTGGTCGGTGAGAGAGAGGGGTTGGTCGGCGAGGGAGAAAGGTAGTTCGGGGGAGGAGCTAGGCTAGATTGGTGGCTGTTTGGGTGAGAGAGAGAGGCTGTTTGGGTGAGGGGGTAGGCTGATCGGAAGATCCAGATTCGGATCAGCGACAGGAGAAGAGAGGGGAGGTTTGATCGGAGAAGGTAGGTCAACGGTAGTCTGACCGGTAAGGGGGAGACACCGGTGGGGGGAGGCTGCGGCTGTTTAGAGAGAAGGCAGAGAGTGTTTGGGCTAGAGAGAGAAGGAAGAAAGGAAAAAAAGAAAAAAAAAAGAGTTTTATAGCAGATGAAAGGGGGAAACGACGTCGTTTCGGGAGAGTAGAGAAGTTCAAGAGCCAAGGCCTAAACGATGCCGTTTTGGGAGACTCTATGCGGGCCTGCTAGGCGGATTTCGTGTTACGGGTTTGGGCCTTATGTGGACTCGTGGGCCTGTGAAACTGGGCCAATCTCAGCCCAGAAAAGTGTGGGCCTGTTGGATCGGGGGTGCTACGATTTGGGCCTTCCCCGGGCCTACTGGTCTTGGGCCTAATCTAGCCTTAGAAAGGTATAAACCCTTAGACCCATTTATGGATTTGTTTGAATTAATATATTAGGTTATTTTACTTGTTTAAGCATACAATTAAAATAAAAAAAATGTTTAGGAAAATATTTTGTGCAAAGTAGGAGTATTAAATATATGAATAAAAAAAATAATAATAAAAAAGGAAATGGTGATAGATATAAAGTAGGAAATTAATATAAATAAAAAATATAAATAAAGAATTTTGTAGTGAAGGTAAAAATGAAAATAAAAAAAATACAAAATAAAAGGTAGTTTCAAACATGTTAGATGGATTAAATCTTCACTAAATATTAATTTGTATAATATAAATTTCAATAGGTGAGGTATAGAAAATAGGAAATAAAGAAACATAATTAAGGCAAATATGCATATGAGATTGGCAAAATAATAGAGTAAAAATGAATAGTCAATAATAATAAATAATAATAATAATAGATGTACAATAAAGAAAAATAGTAAAGAGTAAAATATATATATAAAGAAATAAAAATAATAATAATTGAGAAAATAATAATAAGTAATAACAACAATAAAAATGATTTTCAAAGGATGACACAACCATTTTAGAATCAAGACCGATTATAGGATTTTCATCTGGAACGCGAGAAGTCGCAATTTCAAGTGAATTTCCTTAGGTCATGAATTTTAATTAGGATCCTACCAATATGATGGGAAGGTCCTAATTCAAAATTTCGATAATTCTAATAAAAAATAAAAATAATAATAAAAAATAAAAATAATAATAATAAAACCCTTAAATATATTCAATTATCAATTAAAAACCCATAAATAAAAGAAACCAATCAATGATAATAATAAAGTCGTTAATCATAATAAAAAAAAGAAGAGAAATAAAATAAGTAAAAAAATAAAAAATTAAATATGAAAATCAACATTAAATTTACGAGTGTATTACGTATCATGCTTGCATTGTTAACTGTCATGGCATATAGATCTATTTTGCATACGTGTATGAACCTCGATGATGGGACTTTTCGCAGAAGCTTGCGGAGGCGAGTTTCATTGATAAACTCCATAGGTGAAAAGATACTTCCGAGCTCCACTAGTATGATGGGAGGGTTCGGAGAGATATCTTTAATAAAAGATTTTTACCCGTATTAGGATTTTGCATTCACGAAAATACTGTTTTTTATCACAAACGATTATCCCGATGATGGGATTTACCCAATAAGCTTGCGAAGGTGAGTTTCTTAAGTACTTTTTTAGGTGAGAGAATACTCTCGGATCCCACCAGAATGATGGGCGGATTCGGAAAGTACACTCAATAAAAAGTTTTCGTTTGGTGCTATTTCGATTTTATGTCATGCATTTCATGATTGCATCACATGTACCTAAGGTCGCAAAATATTTTAATTCGATTGACATAATAAAAGATGGATCAAACAAATAATAAAGGAAACACAAGAACAAAATAAAAGGGTTAAGACAATAAGTGATTAAATGGTACTGTTCGTGGAACAGGCGTCACGGGGGTGCTAATCCTTTCCCGTACGAAATCGTACTCCCGAACTCAAACCTAAAAAATACGTAGACCAATTTATTGTTCTTTCAACGAACCTAAATTCAATTTAGCACTTCGTTGAATAGAACGAATTTAATTGGGTGGCCAATCACACTTAGGTAAAAAAGATTGGTGGCGACTCTCCGAGTTATTCACGTCTAAGCGGTCGGGTTCCCAGGCCCGCACGTTGCGACATGGTCAAGGATGTCCAATTAATTCAGGCAAAGGTTTTTAACTTCAACTTATATGTTTTTATACATCTTTGCTTAGGCAATTTATTTGTTTGCTGCTTGCCTAAGTGACAAATCTATTTACATTTGTTTTAGCCATCCCTTAATTTTTTATTGACATTTACATTTATCAGCATTTTGAATTTGATGTTCTTAATGATTTCTTGCTAATGGACAAAGATTGGCGAAGCATCAAAGGAAACTGTTTAGTGCGAAGTAAGAGCACCCACAAAGAAGTCCAAGTAAAGGTGATTAAAATATTTCTCCTTAATCTTTATCCCACTCCTCTTAATTATAGGTTTCTATTAACTACCAAGTTACGCATCCGCAGACCAGGATTGTCACAATTTATGATAATATTTTTTATGATCACATGTTTATGTTTTCATTGGTTTTATTTATCATCAGGTTTGGATTTTTTGTACATAACAATTGCTTTTTTTTTGTTTCTTTCCTTTCTATTATTTTGGCTTGCCTTATCTGATTCTAATTTTTAATTTGTTTGGTTCCTTATTTGTTGCTCATTTATAATCATTTTGTTATTTTATGAGCTTTTATTTGCGTTTATTGAGGTTTTATATTATAATTAATGGATTATTGATTGTCAAAAAAATCTATACAACATCTTAATTTAATAAATATCATGTGTAAACCTCTCTTTAGTTTCTCCTTCTTTCTGCCATTGATATTTTTTTCTTCTCTCACATGCGCAGGTCAAAGCAAATAGCATAAAAGAATCACAAACCATTTATCAGTGTCCTACTATCCTTATTATTCTCTTTAATATTACAACTATGTAATTATTTTTATAAATAATTTATAAAAAATTTATTCACAAGAGCACATGAAAGTTACAAAACTGAATCTGATATGGAGTGCTTGGTATTTCTTAATTAATTTCTTTCCTACGTCCTTATGTTTCTTTTTTATCTTTGCATTTGAGCACAATTTTTTTTTCACTTTCTTTTTTTGTAACTTATCTAGATATTTATTTTATTTTGTCCAAATTTGTTGCTTTTTTTTTTTATGAAAAATAGGTCATTCTATTCTTAATTAAGTTAATACATAACAGTAATGTTGGGAATCCGTTGATCAAATCATTATAGTCTACTACTTATTAAATTTAATAGAAACTATTTAAGTTACGAAATTACTTTAATAGTTTTTATAATAACGAAACAGTATTATTCTAATTTATAACAGTACATATTTTATTTTAATTTTTTCATAACCATTAACTTTTAGAAAGTTGGTTGAAAATAAGTACATAAATTTGTGAACAACAACATAACAATCATTCACTTTGTGATCAGTGTTACAACGGCTTATGTGTATAGATAATTTTATAAACACATCTTTTCCAACTAAAAATTGTAACTCAAAAGGTTTTCTATCCAACGAAATAAGTAGTCTTTTACTTAACCACCACGCAAAGCGGGGTTTTAATTTTAGTAATAGTAGAAAGAAAAAGAAAAAGTTAAGATAGAAAAACATGCCAGAAACACCCAAAAGGTAATTAATCATTCACATGAATTTAGAGCATAGGCTGTGAGCGTGACATACCTTCTTTTGCTTAAGGGATCAGCTGTTGTCATTAGCAGAGTGAGATATGTGATTGACGTCCCAACCTCCAATTGTGTTAAAGATCTTGAGAATTTTCAATATTAGCGGCCTTAATTTCCATGATATTTCAAAGGACTTTTTAAGCCAACAAACAATTTTTTTGAATTCAACTCAATTAGGAGATAATGAGAAAAACACTAACTTGAGGTAGCAAAGATCGTTGCTACATCTTTAATTGCGATAAGTTTAGCATGCCTAGCATAAGTAACTCCGACAAACTTGGAGAACATACCAAGGTTGACCTCATTTTCATTCCGTAAGATACCAAAATCACCAAGACAACCCCTCGAAGTATCATCAATGTTGAATTTGATCACTAATGATTCTCGTTTTAAATATTGGATAACTTATTTATTTTTTATTATCATTTATAAATTCTTATTAAATTAAACTTTTATTAATTGACATTTTTTATTAAATTAAATATTAGCTAATTTTTTATTAAATATTGAAATCTTTGCAAAAGTCTTGGCCTGATATAGAATTTCACAGAGCTATGCAACAGACAAATTCATTTTCAAAAGATTTGATTTCTATATTCTTTTTATAATTTACTAGGATAATACCCGTAGTTATGCTACGAAAAATGTTAAAAGAAATATAAATTATATTGTGTTAGATTTCAATTTGATATTTTTAAAAGATAAATTATTTGTAGAGAAAAAGATAAATTGATTTTAATTACAAAATTAAATATATAGGAAGGGATTCTAATTGAATGACAGACACTCA
The DNA here is from genome assembly GCA_036013995.1 of Theobroma grandiflorum. Lineage (NCBI taxonomy): Eukaryota > Viridiplantae > Streptophyta > Magnoliopsida > Malvales > Malvaceae > Theobroma > Theobroma grandiflorum. The sequence goes on along the minus strand of CP142131.1, from coordinate 3,380,973 downwards.
ATTGGAATTCAATTAGACATTCAATTGAAAGAAATTGAGAAATCAAATTATATTACTTTTATATATAGTAGAGAAAAAGATAAATTGATTTTAATTATAAAATTAAATATATAGGGAGAGATTTTAATTGAATGACAGTTGTCATTCAATTAGACATTCAATTGGAATTCAATTAGACACTCAATTGAAAGAAATTGAAAAATCAAATTATACTACTTTTATATATAGTAGATATCGTAGTGCCTTATCACAATTGCATAATTGTGTTGAACTTCAAAAGCGGTTTGCTTAAAGTTAGGAGATATTCAAACTAAGTTCCTGCACTTATGTTGAATCTTAGATGTCTCGTTTTTCAAGTAGCTTGGCAAGAACCTGCTCTTTTGTCGTTGGACGAACACACCAGGTATTCAAGGGTTGATGCAGAGCTTAGCATTGTTATAAAAAGAAAAAAGACTACAATGGCATAAGAACAAGCAAAATGGATTTGTTGAGTTGGTCATGGTGCCTTCTCTTCTTCTTGGTCTTGGTTCAAGCCTTCCATTCAATCACGAGAATAACAAGGAAAGGAAGAGCCGACAAACTTCCACCTGGTCCAGCCACAATCCCCGTCTTTGGGAACCTCTTCCAGCTTGGTGAGAAACCCCATACGTCCCTTGCCAAGCTTGCCAAGACTCACGGCGACATAATGACTTTGAAACTCGGCCAGACAACTACTATAGTTTTTTCCTCGGCAACCATGGCCAAAGAAATCCTACAAAAGCATGACGCGGCTTTCTCTAACCGAACCGTTCCTGATGCCCTTCGAGCCCTTCAACATGACGAATTCGGAATGCCTTGGATGCCCGTTTCAACCACATGGAGAAATCTTAGGAAAATCAGCAACTTGCACATTTTCGCTAGCCAGAAACTTGACGCTAATCAATACTTGCGACGCAGTAAGGTAGAAGAACTCGTTGCTGATGTTCATGTTAGTCGCCGCATCGGTAAAGCAATAGACATAGGCCAAGCAGCTTTCAAAACTACGCTTAATTTTTTATCCAATACTTTTTTCTCCATCGATTTAGCTGACTCTTCTGATACTGCTCAGGAGTTCAGAGGCATTGTGTAGGGTATCAAGGAAGAGTTAGGAAAACTCAACTTTGGTGATTGTTTCCCTATTATTCTTAGAAATCTTGACTTGCAGGGTATGAGGCGTCGGATGACAGTTCATTTTGGGAAGTTGATGAATCTTTTTGATAGGGTGATCGATAAGCAGTTGAGAAAGACGAATGATTATACATCATCTAATGATTTCTTGGATACTCTTCTCAACATTAGTGAAGATAAGAACGAAGAGCTTGATAGAAATCTTATCAAACATTTGCTTCTAGTTGCAACTTTGTCTCCTTCCATTAATCTCTTAACATTGTTTACTCATTACTGAAGTTAGGTTCTTAACTTGTTAAGAATTGTGAAACAGGATTTGTTTACAGCGGGAACTGAGACAACCTCAAGTACATTCGAATGGGTAATGGCGGAATTACTTCATAACCGAAAAGTTTTACAAGAAGCACGAAGGGAACTAAAGCAAATTATTGGCGAAGGGAACTCAGTGGAGGAATCTGGCATCGCTTGCTTACCTTACTTGCAGGCAATTGTTAAGGAAACCTTGAGCTAGCAAGGGGTAGCAAGGGGGCAAGGCAGGGCCAGTGGCGGCAAGGGGCAGGGGACAAGCCTAGGGCGGGAAAGATTGAAAATTTAGGGAAGGATTTGGGGAAAACATTGGGCATGAAGTTCCGGTTATATAATATTTGGTATGGACTTCTTATTAGATAGTTATAGTTTTAATACCTTTCAAAGAAAACTTTTGGTAAAGTTGGTAGAATTTTGAAATTTTTATTTTTAATGCTAGGGTTCGAATCTTACTACAATCATATATATATATATATATATATTATTATTTAATGAACTATTGTATTAATATACTTATTATAATATGAAATAACATTTATAAGAAAACATAATATATTATATATTAATTAATATTATCAAATATATAATACTATTTTGTTGTCTATATAATATATAATGTTTATTAGTTATTAAATAAATATATTATTTGTTAAATAAAAATTACTTAAATATCAATAAATATAAGTTATATATTTATATTATGCAGTGTATCAAATTAAAATATGCTATAATTTTATATGTTACAAAATTTGTATATATAATAATAACTATTAAACTCTCTCTCTCTCTCTCTCTCTCTCTCTCTCTATATATATATATATACATATATATTATAAACAAAGGAATTATAAATTTATAATGTATGAATCAATAAAGTTTTAAAAAATGTTCATAATTAACTCAACCAAGACATACTTCAACTTTAAAATTGGCATAAACTTTAATTTGTATGTACTTGCTTTTATTAATATTTATTTTTTAAAAAATAAGCTTTAATTTTATAAAAAGTTTAAAGTATTGTTAGAAAAACTTAACAATTTATATTTTCAACGGAATTTTTCGTTAAAAAATTCCGTTGCAAATAAATGTTTCTAACGGAAATTTTCATTGGAAACTTGACTAGACTTTTTAAATTTTTTTTCTTTTAATTTTTCAACGGAATTCCAACAGAAATTTTTCGGTTGGAAATTCCGTCGGAAATGGTGATATTTTTTTTTAGAAAGTGTTTCCAACGGATTTCCAACGGAATTTTTCCGTTGGAAATCCGTTGGAAAATTCAGTTAAAATGTTCAAACAATTTCCGTTGAAAATTCGTTGAAAATTTCCAACGAAATTTTTTCCGTTGGAAAAACTAAGTTTTTTTGTAGTGACAATTGAGGATAAGATACTAAAAGGATTTGTTAACATGTTCGTTCATTTGCTCACTCGACTTTTTTTTTTTAAATTAAAAAATAATTATAATTTTTTATATATAATAATTTAATATATTATATATATACATATATTTAATTTATACATAAATATTATTATAATGTAAAATAAATTTTATTTATATGATTACACTCAATACTTTTATTAATTATTATTTTAATTTTTATAACATATTATTTATTATTAGTTATTATTTAGATATTTAAAAACCAGGCCCAGCACAGATCTGACTTCGAGTCTGTGTTTGAGAGAGAGAGAGAGAGAGATGGACTTCTTGACGAGTTCCTTTCTATGTCTGTTGTCGACCTGGATCCTGGTTCAAGCTTTCCATTCAATTAGAAGGGGAAGCAAAGCAAGTCACAGCAAGCTTCCACCTGGTCCACGGCGGATTCCAATATTCGGAAATCTGTTCGATCTTGGGGACAAACCCCACAAGTCCTTGGCTGAGCTTGCCAAGATTCATGGTCCTCTAATGAGTCTGAAAATAGGCAGCTTAATCACTGTAGTTATTTCCTCAGAAAACATGGCAAAACAAGTCCTGCAAAAGCACGACCTTACATTCTCTAACCGAACTACTATCGATGCTGTCCGAGCCAGCCAACACGATGAAGTCGGGTTGCCTTGGATACCTGTTTCTCCACGTTGGAGAACCCTTCGAAAAGTATGTAATACTCATCTTTTTACCGGTCAGAAACTCGATGCCAATCAATACCTGCGTCGTAAGAAGATCCAAGAACTCATCGCCTATGTACAGAAAAGTTGCCACGCAGGTGAAGTAATTAACATAGGCCAAGCCGCTTTCAATACTACAATCAATTTGCTGTCTACCACTATTTTTTCTGTGGATTTGGTTGATCCAAATTCACCTACTGCGCAAGATTTCAAGAAAACTGTGTGGGGCATCATGGAAGAGGCGGGAAAGCCTAATTTGGCGGATTATTTCCCTTTTCTTAGAAAGATTGACCCGCAAGGAGTAAGGCACAGAATGACTATTCATTTTGAGAAGTTACTTGATCTTTTCGGCAAAATGTTTGATGAGCGATTGCAGTCAAGAAAAGCACAGGGTTCTACTGCATCAAATGATGTTTTGGATACTCTGCTTGACATTATTGAAGGCAACATAGAGGAGCTTAATAAAACGCATGTTGCACATTTGCTTCTGGTAATATTTTCTCTTTCTTTGATCTGTTGGTACCATCATTTGGAACTACAAGTTATTTAACCAGGTAACATGGCAGGTTTTATTTGTTGCCGGAACTCATACAACATCAAGCACGTTAGAGTGGGCAATGGCAGAATTACTACGTAATCCACAAGTTTTACTTAAAGCTAAAAAAGAACTAGAGCAAGTTATTGGCAAAGGAAATCTGGTCGAGGAATCGGACATAAATCGTTTACCTTACTTGCAGGCAATTATCAAAGAAACCTTCAGAATGCACCCAACTGCACCTTTGTTACTCCCTCGCAAAGCTGGAGCAGATGCAGAAATTTGTGGCTTCACAGTTCCAAAGGGTGCACAGGTGTTGGTCAATGTATGGGCTGTAGGTAGAGATCCAAGCATTTGGGAGAAGCCTAGTGCTTTTATGCCAGAGAGGTTCTTGGGGTCAGACGTTGATGTCAAAGGCAGGGACTTTGGGCTCATTCCATTCGGTGCGGGACGACGAATATGTCCCGGATTGCCTTTGGCAAATAGAATGCTGCATTTGATGTTAGGTTCTCTTATTCACTCCTTTGATTGGAAGCTTGAAGGTGGAATCTCTCCAGAGGACATGAACATGGAAGAAAAGTTTGGCATGACATTGCAGCTCGCTGAACCCTTGCGGGCTATCCCTACTCTAGTGTGATAATACTGTTTAAAGTAAAATAAAGAGAAACCTAGTTTGTAATGCATTTGCTGACTTGGTTCTCTCTTTCGGTCATTTGCACTCGAATGATCGAATCTTTACTTCTCTATTGCTATAATCTTAGTTTCTTAGTTCAGTGTTGCTGATATCCTGGTAAATCTCTTTGACAGCAACATCGAGTTTGGTGAAGAAACTAACGTGAAAGACTTGATTGTTCTGTTCTGTTCTTTTTTTTTTTTTTTTGAAATAACGGAGTATATGAAATCATGCTTCTATGTTGTGGATTTGAACAGTGTTTATCTCTAGGGGTTACTCTATGGGATTGAGCTGTGTGCTACTCCATTCATTTTTCGGATTTGAAAGGACAATATATTTTTCTATTTCTTTTTTCAAATAAAACTCTAAACTTTAATGTGAAATTTTAGCTGAAAGTAGTATTGATTCAAAATGGGTTAAATGCTTAAATTAGGATTAAAGGTCTGCGTACTTTTTTAATGAAGGGTCAAACGTTTCAATTATAATAATTAAGAGTTAAATGTTTTCTATTTTTTATAATTTAAGGTTATGTTGACAAGTGAATGAAACGTGTATCACACGCAAGAAAAAATTATTTTAAAAATGTAATTGTTATACGTTGTATTAAAAATTTAGTTATTACATGTCGTGTTAAAAAATGTAATTGTTACATTTATGTTAAAAATTTAATTGTTACACATTATATTGAAAAATATAATTATTACACATCATATTGAAAATTTAATTGTTACACATCATGTTGAAAAATATGATTGTTAAATGTTATGTTGAAGATTTAGTTATTATACTTTATATTAAAAATTTCAATTATTACTTGTTATGATGAAAAAGTTATTACATGCCATGTCATAATTTGAATCTTTTTAACTTGATAGAAATTTTTTTTTAACAAAACTATCTTTCTGTATCTTATCCTTCCAAGTCAGCATTCATGTCATCATGTGTCCTACACGCATAAGATATATTTTATTTTAACCTTTAATTATAAAAAATAAAAAATATTTAACCATTAATTATTATAATTAAAATATTTGATCTTAAAGTGAAAAAAACTTGAAAGTTTTGACACAAATTGAGCATTTAATCATTCAAAATGCAACGGATAGCTTTGAACCATAGCTTCTCGATTTCGGTAGACATGTGTTATGAGTAAAAAATAACATTTATTATTCTCCACATTATACATGACATAATTGGCTGTGCTTATAAACAGGGGCGGAGCGTCCCTTTGCAATGGGGGGGGCCAAAAATTTTGAAAATTTTTATATATTATATATTTTTTAATAATTTTTTATTAAATAATTAATATAATTAAAAAATAATTAAATGACTTTACAAATCTTATTCAATTTTATTCAAATTCTTAAATTTTTTTAATTTTTTTAGTTTCTTCACTCATCTTTCTCTCTTTTTTTTTATCCTTGTATTATGAAATTATAAAAAGATAAAGTTTTTATTTAATTTTTTTATTTATGTTATTATTATTATTATTATTTATTTATTTATTTTTTCAATTATATTCTATTTGCTCATATATTTTAAGTTTCTATAGATTTTCTTTTTTAAATTTTTATGAATCATCAACTATATATTTTTTTGTTATATAAGTTATATCTCTTACTTGTCATGGTTTTTTTTTGTTATGTGGATTTTATTTTTAATGATTATAATTTTTAAAAATTAAAAATTATTGTATATGTAATTCTCAAATATAAGTTCAAGTGTTACATTATTGGTTGTTGTTTAAAATTTTACTAATATATTATTTTTTATTAATCCTAATTGTACAAGCAAAAATTATCTTGAGTATATGTTTTTAATGTGCTTTGCATTTTATACTTAGTTGAAAGAAAATTATCTTGAGTATAAAAAGATGTTATTAATTTTGTATATTATATTTAACTATTTATATTATATGCATTATAGTTTAATATTTAATATTATAACTTAAATATAATAAAATAAAAATATTAGATGTTGACTACATTAATTTTTTAGTAGTTTATATCAAGAAAAAAAAGACTTCGAAACAAAATGAATGATAAGTTTCTTATAAATAATTTAATTTTTTATATTAAAAAATATATTACCATTATCGAACAAAACTTTTCAAGAATAGTATTATAAGTTTTTTTTTGTTTCTTTTGATTTACATATTGTATAAAATTATTGTCTATTATAAATCTTTTGATTATTAATGATTAAGTTTAATATATTAATTTTAAAAATTTTTAATTTTTATTTTTTTTAACCTTTGATCCCCCAATAAATATTTACTAGCTCCGCCCCTGCTTATAAATATTAAAAGTGTGAACTTTAAAAGAGTGAAATATATATATATATATATGTTTATTGAAAAGTAAGAGATATATATATATATATATATATATCCATTAAAGATGAGATAAAAATGGGTAAAAAAGAGGGGGAGAAGTTGTTAACGAAAAGAATACCACTCTACTCCCAATAAACATTAAAGTCCTGGTCTTAGTGCTCTATAGCCAGCTGGTCAGAAGAGAAACAAAAAAATCGTGTGCAAAGAGGCGTATCTAACCTGCATCCAAGCACAAGTGGAGAGAAAGCAGGGATGAACTCACGGCCAGACTTACGTATAATAGTAGAAAAGACAAAGAAAAAGTTAGGATATAAAAACATGCCAGAAACAGCCAAAAGGTAATTAATCATTCACATGGATCTAGAGCATAGGCTGTGAGCGTGACACACCTTCTTTTGGTCGAGGGATCAGCTTTTGTCAGTAGCAGAGTGAGATATGTGATTGACGTCCCAAACGTCCAATTGTGTTAAAGATCTTGAGAATTTTCAATATTGGCGGCCTTAATTTCCATGATATTTCAAAGGACTTTTTAAGCCAACAAACAATATTTTTTGAATTCACTCAATTAGGAGGTAATGAGAAAAACACCAACTTGAAGTAGCAAAGATCGTTGCTGCCTCTTTAATTGCGATAAGTTCAGCATGGCTAGCATAAGTAACTCCGACAAACTTAGAGAACATGGCAAGGTTGACCTCATTTTCATTCCGTAATATGCCACCGATACCGAAATCACCAAGACAACCCCTCAAAATATAGTCAATGTTGAATTTGATCACTAATGATTCTCGTTTTAAATATTGGATAACTTATTTATTTTTTATTATCATTTATAAATTCTTATTAAATTAAACTTTTATTAATTGACATTTTTTTATTAAATTAAATATTAGCTAATTTTTTATTAACATTGAAATCTTTATTAAAGTAACCTTTCCTTAAGTATCAACTAATTTATATTTATATGTTTTCTTATAAATATTTAAGTTTTTATTAAAGTAATCAATGAATGTACAAAGTAATTTCCATTTTTTCCTTAGTTGCTTGATATCTTTTTAGGATATGCTTAGGAATTAATCTTGCCTGATTTATAGCTAGAAAATTATGATTTATAAGCTTAAACATCACGTTATTTATTAATATATGTTAGGCATTATAATCAAATCTGAACTATTTATTCTATATATTATAAAGTTGTTTTGTTAAAATGATTTTTTAATATTTGTTGTTATCGGTTAAATGTCACTCGAATTCAAGTTAAAAGAAAATATATGCAATGAATGCATATACCTAAAGCAAAAAAAGAATAAAAATTTCAAACATAAATTAAATGCTCCTCTTGTTGGAACATACCGTATACGGCATTGAACTACAAAATTTTTAATTTAATTTAATTATTAATTAATGTAAGTACTTATCCATACAATATGCTTTGCACTAAAAATGATTTATTACTAATTCTTATTTATTGCAGTATTTATTTAATATTAAAAATAAAATTGTAATATTTACATGTTAAATTATTCATGTGTAGCGTATGATTAACAAGAAACTAGTGACTAAAAAAATACACCAAATTAAGAAATCTATAGATTCTTGTGGTGCAATATTGTTATATGAATATAATTTGTCCTTTTCTTTTTAGAAGTCTTCGCTGATCTGGAATATCTCATAGCTATATAATAATTGACAATTTCATTTTCATGAGATTTGATTGCCTTATTTTTCATGTTTTCTTTTTGGTAGTGCCGAATCACAATTGCATAATTGTGTTGAACTTCAAAAGCATTTTGCTTGCAGTTGGAAGAAATCTAAATCAATAAATCCTACATAATTTCAAGCTAGAGCTCTGCTCTTGACACCAAAGATTCAAGGGTTGCTGCAGAGCTTTACCTTATCATTGACCGAAAGACTCCAGTCTCATAACAACAAACGAGATGGATACCTTAAGTTGGTTGTTTTGCCTTCTCTTCTTTGGGCTCTTGGTGCAAGCCTTCTATTCTAATTCTATCACAAGAAAAGGGAATGGAAGACCCGGCAAGCAGCCACCAGGCCCAGCCCCAATTCCAATCTTCGGGAACCTATTTCAGCTCTGTGACAAACCCCATAAAACCCTGGCCGAGCTTGCCAAGACTCATGGTCCGATATTGACTTTTAAACTCGGCTATCTATAGCCATTTCCTCAGCAACCATGGCCAAAGAAATCCTCCAAAGAATGACGCGGCTTTCTTTAACCGAACCATTCCTGATGATGCCGTTCGAGCCCTTCAAGACCACGAAGCAGGAATGCCTTGGATGCCCGTTTCGAACACATGGAGAAACCTTCGGAAAATTTGTAACTTGCACTCTTTCGTTAGCCAGAAACTAGACGCTAATGAATACTTGCGACGCAGGAAAGCTCAAGAACTCCTTGCTGATGTTTATGAAAGTTGCCGCTGGACGAAGCGATACACGTAGGCCAAGCGGCTTTCAAAACTACGCTTAATTTAATATCCAATACTATTTTCTCCATCGATTTAGCTGACTCCACTTCTGACACTGCTCAAGAGTTCAGAGAGATTGTGGAGGGTAAAAAGGAAGAGTTAGGAAAATCCAACTTGGGAGATGAAGTACCTTTTGCTTTCGGATTTCTTGATTTGCAGGGCATAAGGCGTTGGATGACAATTCACTTTTGGGAAGATGATGAATCTTTTTGATAGATTGATCGACAAGCGGTTGCAATTAAGAAAGATGAATGATTATATATCAACCAATGACTTCTTGGATACTCTTCTCAATATTAGTGAAGATAACAGCGAAGAGCTTGATAGAAATCTAATCAAACATTTTCTTCTGGTCTGAACTTCTTCTCCTTTCACTCTCTTTATTTTACATGTCATTGTGGTAAGGCTGTTAACTTGGTTAAGAATTGTGAAGCAGGATTTGTTTACAGCAGCGACTGAGACAACTACAAGCACATTGGAGTGGGCAATGGCAGTACTAGTTCACAACCCAAGAGCTTTACTGGAACCTCAACGAGAAATTAAGCAAATTATTGGCAAAGGGAACTTTGTGGAGGAATCTGATGTTGCTCGTTTACCTTACTTAAGAGGCATCCAGCAATCCCTTTGCTACTCCCTCGGAATGCTGAAGCAGATTTTTAAATATCAATTTCATCGTTCCAGAAGGTGCGCAGGTGCTGGTCAGTGCATGGGATATAGGCAGAGATCCAAACTTCTGTGAGGAGCCTGACTTATTTCCTCCAGAGAGATTCTTAGGGTCAGAAATGGATATTAAAGGTTGGGATTGCAGACTCATTCCATTTCGTGCAGGGCGACGCATTTCTCCTGGATTGCCACTGGCCATAAGAACGTTGCACTTAATGTTGGTTGGACTTATCCATTCTTTTGACTGGAAACTTGAAAATGGTGTTACACCATGAAACATTAAACATGGAGGACAAGTATGTCCTTGTTCTACAGGAAGCTCAACGATTAAAAGCAATTCCAGTTTCAATTGGATCATCTTGTGTTCGTTATTCTTATTTGTACACTGAAGTTTAATATAAAAAAACCCCTTATTTCTGTGTTGGTCGTGTTATACTCTCAATAATTGCTAATGCCCATAAGCCTTCTGTGAATGTGAAGTGATGCCTAATATATTTTTTTCACGTGGATCGCCTTACTGTCAACTTATCTCCATGTACCCAAACAAACATAAAGTAATTGCCTTTTAGAAAAAGAAATACATAAAAAAAAGGAAAGAGAGAGAAGACAACGACATACACGAAAGCATCCCTCTGGTAGCTATTCAAAAAAAGAAAAAGGAAAGAAGAAAATCTAGTTTTTGGAATTCAATAGATCACGAAATCTATCTCTAATTAATTATCGGCATGTTTAATGCGTAACTATGTTACAAGCAGAAAAATTACCTTAATCAGCCTCCACTTTAATTAATTGTTTAGTATGGTGCATGGGGTCCAGTTCTGGACTATAGAATAATATTCCTATATGGACTATGGTGCAATATTGTTTATATAAATATAAATATTTGTCCTTTGCTTTGCAGAAGTCTTGGCCTGATGTAGAATTTCACAGAACCATGCAACAGACAAATTCATTTTCAAAAGCTTTGATTTCTATATTCTTTTTATAATTTATATGGTAGTGCCTTTTCACAATTGCATAATTGTGTTGAACTTCAAAAGCAGTTTGCTTAAAGTTAGGAGATATTCAAACTCAGTTCCTGCACTTATGTTGAATCTTAGATGTCTCGTTTTTCAAGTAGCTTGGCAGGAACCTGCTCTTTTGTCATTGGACTAACTCACCAGATATTCAAGGGTTGATGCAGAGCTTAACATTGTTATAAAAAGAAAAAAGACTACAATGGCATAAGAACAAGCAAAATGGATTTGTTGAGTTGGTCATCGTGCCTTCTCTTCTTCTTGGTCTTGGTTCAAGCCTTCCATTCAATCACGAGAATAACAAGGAAAGGAAGAGCCGACAAACTTCCACCTGGTCCAGCCACAATTCCCGTCTTTGGGAACCTCTTCCAGCTTGGTGAGAAACCCCATACGTCCCTTGCCAAGCTTGCCAAAACTCATGGCGACATAATGACTTTGAAACTCGGCCAGACAACTACTATAGTTTTTTCCTCGGCAACCATGGCCAAAGAAATCCTACAAAAGCATGACGCGGCTTTCTCTAACCGAACCGTTCCTGATGCCCTTCGAGCCCTTCAACTGACGAATTCGGAATGCCTTGGATGCCCGTTTCAACCACATGGAGAAATCTTAGGAAAATCAGCAACTTGCACATTTTCGCTAGCCAGAAACTTGACGCTAATCAATACTTGCGACGCAGTAAGGTAGAAGAACTCGTTGCTGATGTTCATGGTAGTCGCCGCGTCGGTAAAGCAATAGACATAGGCCAAGCAGCTTTCAAAACTACGCTTAATTTTTTATCCAATACTTTTTTCTCCATCGATTTAGCTGACTCTTCTGATACTGCTCAGGAGTTCAGAGGTATTGTGCAGGGTATCAAGGAAGAGTTGGGAAAACTCAACTTTGGTGATCGTTTCCCTATTATTCTTAGAAATCTTGACTTGCAGGGTATGAGGCGTCGGATGACAGTTCATTTTGGGAAGTTGATGAATCTTTTTGATTGGGTGATCGATAAGCGGTTGCAGTTGAGAAAGACGAATGATTATACATCAACTAATGATTTCTTGGATACTCTTCTCAACATTAGTGAAGATAAGAACGAAGAGCTTGATAGAAATCTTATCAAACATTTGCTTCTGGTTGCAACTTTGTCTCCTTCCATTAATCTCTTAACATTGTTTACTCATTATTGAAGTTAGGTTCTTAACTTGTTAAGAATTGTGAAACAGGATTTGTTTACAGCGGGAACTGAGATAACCTCAAGTACATTCGAATGGGTAATGGCGGAATTACTTCATAACCGAAAAGTTTTACAAGAAGCACGAAGGCAACTAAAGCAAATTATTGGCGAAGGGAACTCAGTGGAGGAATCTGGCATCGCTTGCTTACCTTACTTGCAGGCAATTGTTAAGGAAACCTTGAGGTTGCATCCACCTGTTCCTTTGTTACTCCCCCGAAAAGCTGAAGCGGATTATGAAATTCATAACTTCATCCTTCCAAAGGGTGCACAACTATTGGTCAACACATGGGCTATAAGCAGAGATCCCAACTTCTGGGAGGAGCCTGACTTGTTTCTTCCAGAGAGGTTCATAGGATCAGAAATGGATGTTAGAGGTAGGGACTTTGGACTCATTCCATTCGGTGTTGGGCGACGAATTTGTCCTGGCTTGCCATTGGCCATGAGAATGCTGCACTTAATGTTGGGTAGACTTCTTCATTCATTTGATTGGGAACTTGAAGATGGAGTTACACCTGAAAGATTAAACATGGAGGATAAGTATGGTCTAGTTCTACACAAAGCTCAACCATTAAAATTGATCGCAATTTCACTTTGATAATTTTGTGTTAATGTGTTTGTTATTGTAATCCGTGTACTGATGATAAATAAACAAACTTAATTCTGTTTTAAGGTGGTGTTAATCTCAAAAATTAATGTTAATGCCTATTTGATTTTTTTTTGACATAATATTCAAGAAATTTTCTAAATTATTCAAAAAAATTTAAATAAATCATTATTTTTTATTACATTTAATTAAATCTCTGTATTTTTATTTTGAATCATATAAATCTTTATAATAATGATTGATTAATTGTCATTAATTACAATATCACTTGCCATGCTTACATAACACTAACATGATGCTAATGTATAAAGTAAAAATATTATATGATCATGCCATCATACTACATTAACATGTCACATCATTATCGATTATGATATATTAACATATTATGTTTTAATCAATTATAACATGTCATTATATCACATCAGTACCATGTGTCAGAATAATAAGTAGCATTTTAATTAAGTTAATCATTAATTATAAAAGTTTATATAGTTGAAAATAAAAATATAAAGACTTGATTGAATATAATAAAAGAATTAAAATTTATTTAAAACTTTTAACTAATTTAAAAACTTTTAAAAGAATTATATCATTTTCTTTGTATGAGCATTATTATTTGCATTATTTCTCAATTTAAATTAATTATATTTAAAAAAGTCCTTATACTAATATTCCTTTCGTTGATCAAATTAAAATTGTGACACAATTGAATCCAGGCAAAACCTGTAAATTTAGAGCCGGACATGAAATCTCTTTTACCCATTCTATACTATTGAGAATTGATTGGAAAAATTTAGAGCCGGACATGATTTAGATCCAAAGGTGAAAAAGAACTTACGTGGATCCACTGCGCTTGATCTTTTAATATTTTATTAATGTATTTTTGTATTATTATTTAACATGTTTAAATTTATTTTTAAAAATAACACGTATTGAAAAACCTATACTTAGCCGGGCCCAAACCTAGGCATAAAAAGCCAGTCTTAAGCCCAAACTGATTTAACATGGGCTGCCTGGCTTATAGAGAGATTAATTTGAAAGTTAGCAAACTTATGAATTATGAGCAGTTTTTTGTTGGGGCTGCCTAGTAAAAGGCCCAAGAATAACTTCGAGAATCCAAGACTGTGGTAAATGTCACATATCTGCATAATTTGCTAGTGCTAGTAGCAGTTTACTTAGAGAGTAAGAGTAGTAAAAAATGAGCAGTTAGTCAAATTTCAACTCAATATCCTCAAGAAAAGAAAATAATTTTCAACTCAGAATAATATCCATTCAAAATAGGTGGACGATCAAAGAAACAAAGTCATACAATGTGGCATCTTCTTGAAATTTTCTTCAGGAAAATCTATCTCTATGTGATGGTAGGTTTAAATATATATATATATATATATATATTCGGAGAATAAAAGAAGAATTAGAAAGAAATAAAAAGAGTAGTCAAAAATGAGCAGTTAGTCAAATTTCAACTCAATATCCTCAAAAAAAGAAAATAATTTTCAACTCAGAATAATATCCATTCAAAATAGGTGGATGATCAAAGAAACAAAGTCATACAATGTGGCATCTGCTTGAAATTTTCGTCAGGAAAATCTATCTCTATGTGATGGTGGGTTTAAATAAATAAATAAATAAATATATATATATATATTCTGAGAATAAAAGAAGAATTAGAAAGAAATAAAAAAAAAAAAACAAAGTAATATCATATACATATAAAAGAGTTATGCCACTACAAAAATTTTTTCTATTTCCAACGGAATTTTCCGTTGGAAATAAGCAAAATTCCGTTGGAAATAAACATTTCCAACGGATTTCCAACGGAAATTTCCGTTGGAAATTCCGTCGGTACAAGCCTTGTGGGTAATACTTTTCGTTGGAAATCCGTTGGAAATCCGTTGGAAATTTCCAACAAAAAATTCCGTTGGAAATTGTGTTGGAAATCCGTTGGAAATTTCCAACGGAAATTCCGTTGGAAATCCGTTGCAAATATAAACAGTTTTTCCAAGTTTTTGCAATTCCGTTGGAAATTTCCAACGGATTTCCAACCGAAATTCTGTTGGGAATAATTCCGTTGGAAATTTCCAACGGAAAATTCCGTTGGAAAACATAATTAAATAGGAAAAATCATTTTAAAACAATTTTCCGTTGGAAAAATTATTTCCGACGGAATTTCCGTTGGAAATTTCCAACGGAAATTCTGTTGGAAAAAATATTTCCAACGGAAAATTGTGTTGGAAATTTTCCGTTGGAAATAGGATTTTCCAACGGAAATTCCGTTGGAAATTTTCGTTAGAAGTTTAGGATTTTCCAACAGAATTTCCGTTGGAAATCCTATTTCCAACGGAACAATATTGAATATTTCCAACGGAAATTTCCGTTGGAAAAATATTTCCAACGGAAATTTCCGTTGGAAATAGTGTAACCTTATTTTTAAAAAAATATTTTTTTAAAATTTTTTAGAAAAAATTTTCAAATTTTTAAAAGGTGCTTAATTTAATTTGGCATTCAAACTGTAACATATATAGAAAAAATACACATTAAAATATTGAGATCAAAGTATAAACATCTAATTATAAATTATCCTTAACAAATAATATATAAAATATAAGGATACATATAAGAACTCATAACATAATTAAAATAAACAGTATCCAAGTGTTTGCAACAAATATGAAACATCAATTGAGGGAACTTTTTATCCTTACTTGTCACGTCTTGAAGGGCCCGCATCGCCAACGGTTGAACGTGTATTACTCATGAACATGGTTTCCATACGTGCCATAAATTCACTCATGCCTTCTGCCATCACATTTCTCATTTCTTCACGTACTTCCCCACGTATTTCTTCACGTATCTTCTGCAAGTTTTGTGCAAGATTTTCCACCTTTTCTTCCAATGCAGTTGCGGGACTGTTGAAGTTTGAGTTGATTGGGCCACACGCAGACTCAGATGTTGCTACATTGGATTGTGTTCCACTAAGTAAAGCTGTAGCGGGGACACGAGAGCCAAACCCATACACGTGAGTGCGTGTAGTCTCCTTCCCTCCAATTGCTTCAGTCCAAGCATGCGGATCGAATTCAGGCTGAGAAGATGACTCATCGCCATACTTCTGCGAGAGTACAGAATTATACATTTCCTACAGAAAAAAAAATTATTGTAAATTTTGAAGTAGACCATTAACTTAGAATAAATAGTAAAAATTAATGAAATTGTTCTTACACTCGTAGACTTGGACTTGTTATCAATAAAATCACCATGACCCCCTGAACGCTTATGAGTACGATTGAACACTTCCAAGAATGTAACATCTCGTTTCATTTCAATTGCCTGAATTTTACCGACACTTATTTTTAGTCAACCATAATCGATATATATATATATATATCTTGATATATATAACATGTATATGAAAACCGAGATCCAACTACTAAACTTACGTATTTAAATGAAATTCATGGAAAAACCATTTTATAAATTTTATGATTAGCATTAATTCATACCAGCCTCTTTGCATGAACCACAAATGGAACTGAACCTCCAGTGTGCTTTGGAATGCATCCATCTTTTGGCGTTAAACGATTTTGCCTTGCTTTGCGTGATTTGTTTTGCCACTCTTCTGTACCCCATACTGTATCGATCAGGGTGTCCCATATGTCGTTGGTGATCCATTCCCTCGACATGCCTCTGCATTCTGTAATGTTGTTCGTTTTGGCTTCAGTCATTGCTTTATGCCTTTCTTCTGAAAGCATGTCTCTTAATCGATCGGAACAAATTTTTTCCCATATGCGTCGAACAACAACATCTTCATGTGCAGACCAAACACATTTTTCCTAAACACAATGTAATACAATAATTTAACAAAGTTATACAAATCAATTGAAACAATATATTATTAATAAATATATCTTGTAACATAGTACCTGAAATTTTCGGAACATTAAATTTTTGATATCACTTGGGACTTTCCTCCATGTCGACCATGGACCATGAAAGTGATTTTTGATGATCCTTGTTATTGTTGATGTCACCCCTCTCTCGAAAAAAGAGCTATATGATTTATAGGCACAAATAATTGTATATATTAGCAATTAAGAAAATTGCTAATTGTTGCAAAATATAACAAGTATAAACAATATAACATACCTATCCCCGATAGGAGTAATACGTGATCTATCCGATGGATCTACAGGAGTCTGTAATCCTACACTAGGTCCCCTACCTCTTGATCTTGACGCTGTCTCATTTGCATTTCCACCTAAATCAATAGATGGGGATCTTGTAATATCATGTGTAGCTGCATCATTTTCGACGTGCTCTGCAAATGCATCGTACAAAGACTGTGTCTCAAGTGACGCATCTATATTATCCTGCTGTACCTGTTGTGGATCGAATATAGCATCACATGCTTGGGAACTTGTCTGCATAGCCATACTTGCGGATGCATATGAAGACCTGGGTCTCGGCTTTGATTGCTTCCCTTTAACCATCGTGGTTTAGATATCCTATTGTTAACATCCCATTATAAATTGTTATTAATATTATTATTATTAAAATTTGATTAAATTACTTTCTATGCAACGGAATTACATATATAAATCTTAGCTATACGAGGCAACACAGCAATTAATATACTAATTAATTGCAACATTTATATGTTGATTTAAACTCAAGCCACCAACAAAAAATAACGTCAAAATACTCCGCCTTAAAAAAATTTTAAGATAAACAATATCGTTAAACCGTAAATATTAAAGCAATATCTAACATGCATTATGTGATCATTCACTTCCTGAATAATGAAACTCATGGTCCGCATTATTATCACTGTCATCATTATAAGTTTCGCTGTCGTCATGCTCCACATGATCTTCATCTTCATCTTCATCTTCATCTTCATCTTCATTATCTTCTCCATCCGTGTCATCGTCTGCATCTTCATCTTTATCGAAATCATATTCTTCATCCTCAATCGGAATTCCGACATCTTCATATTCACCACTTGCTAACTCAGCTAAATCAACTGCTTCTGTTTGAGTTCTTGTGAATGAATTGGACACATCTTCTTGGTATACTCCTTCATTCAAATCACTTTCATTTTCTTTTTCACCACTAATTGGAATTTGAAATCTACTCCTAGCCTTTGTTTTAAATACTGCCCACCAATCACGTCGATCTCTCCTTCTTGAAGGATAACTACTATAATAAACTTGGTTAGCTTGGGCAGCTAAAACAAATGGTTCATTAGTGGCTAGTATTGACTTGGAATTAACATCAACAAGACCATGCAATCGATCAACTTTTATTCCTTTTTCCATATCAAACCAATGACACTTGAATAGAACTACTCTGTTTCCTATTCCAAAATACTCCAACTCGATTATATCCACTAAGATGCCATAAAAGTCACGCTCATGATCATTGTAAAAACTCCCTTTTATGCATACCCCACTGTTCATTGTCTTACGATTATTGCCGTAATCTATTGTGTGAAACTTGAAACCATTTACAAAATATCCGCTGTAAGACCTTATCATACGTCCGGGACCATAAGAGATATCAATTATGCGTTGGTCAATTTCCTCATTATGCTTTGCAACCTAAGAACATTCAATCCAATAAAATAAAATAATTGATATCATAACATAGTCGTCAATGCATTTTTTGGAAGTTAACGTGTATGTTTATTGTACTTACATAATTTTTAAACCATTTAACGAATCTCGAATCACGTACTTTCTCCAATTCATCTTCCGAAATGTATTCAACATCTCCCCTCACCATATCATCAAAGATCCTATCATAAAATCCACAACTACGTTACAAATAAAAATTCCAACTTATACTGTATTAGCAAGAGAAAACAACAAATGGTACTTACTTTATATATGGGAGTATCTCATCGCAATTCATTAAAATATATAACTCAGCCGCATAAAACTCATCCTCATCCAAAAATCGAGACTTCTCTGATGGACCAAAAGCTCGTCCCGGGTGAGTGAAAATTGAGAGACGACCCATAGAGTCTACCTCTCCCCCATCATCGTTACGTGGCACTCTATTTACTCTTGTTCGCACAGTATTTTCAAAATACAATGAACAAAACGAGGAAACTTCCTCGATAACATAAGCCTCGCATATGGAGCCTTCAACAGATGCACGATTTTTTACTTTCTTCTTCAACTGTTGCAAAAACCTATCAGCCACAAAATGCATCAATCTTATGAAAACCTTCAAGCTTTTCAAAAGAATTTTATTCAAACAATATAACCATTATTTTACCTCTCAAATGGATACATCCATCGATATTGTACAGGTCCACCAACCTTCGCCTCGTAAGGCAAATGAATCGGCAAATGCTCCATTGAGTCAAAGAAAGCCGGAGGGAATATCTTCTCCATTTTGCATATAGTTTCACATATTTTTCCTTGCAACGTTTCCATATGATCACCATTTAGTTCAGTTGCACACAAATCGCAAAAAAATTGAGATATCTCTGTAAGTGCCGCCCAAATTGTTGGATGCAGCATATCACGGAAAACAATTGGGAGTAACCGTTGCATAAATACATGACAATCATGACTTTTCATCCCATAAAATTTTTCCCCATCATCATTAACACACCGAGAAATGTTCGACGCGAAACCATCTGGTAATCTCAGTTGTTTAACCCAATCACAAACACTTCTGATTTCCTCCTTATGTAATGTGTACGCAGCCTTTGGCTTAAATAATTTTCCATTATATTCCACCAACTCCAACTCTGGCCGCTTACAATACACCTTCAAATCTTGTCGTGCCTTTATGTTGTCCTTTGTCCTTCCTTTAACATCCATCACTGTGTTCACTATATTCTCAAAAAAATTTCGTTCAATATGCATAACATCTAAATTGTGACGAATAAGAAGCGTATGCCAATAAGGCAGAGACCAAAAAATGCTCTTCTTCACCCAATTATGACAAACACCATATCCTGAACTTTTTCGCTCACCACATTTTGTTCCGAATGGGAGCTGAGGCAGTGAATTCAAACGTGTTAATATTTCCAAGCCTGATAATCGAGAAAATGGTATGTCATGTTCAACTCTTTTTTTAATAAATTTGTCTCTCTGCCGCCTAAAAGGATGATTAGTTGGCAAGAATTGCCGATGACAATCAAAGAAACAAGGTTTCCTACCATGCTCCAATATGAAAGATTTAGACTTTTCCATGCAATACGGACATGATAACCGTCCATGTGTACTCCACCCTGACAACATACCATAAGCAGGAAAATCATTAATTGTCCACAATAATGCTGCCCTCATCTGGAAATTTTGTTTTCTAAATGCATCATAGGTGAGAACACCGTATCCCCACAACAAATTCAACTCATCTATCAAAGGCTTCAAGAAAACATCTATATTTTGGCTTGGACTTTTCTTGCCTGGAATAACCATGTTCAGAAAAATATATGGTTGTTTCATACACATCCATGGCGGTAAATTATACACACAAAGCATTACTGGCCAAACAGAATATGGGTTGCCAGTTGATCCAAAAGGGTTGAAACCGTCAGCACATAACCCGAGCCTAACATTTCGAGGTTCCATTGCAAAGAATTCATGTGTGCGGTTGAAGTGTTGCCAAGCTTCACCATCAACTGGGTGTCTAAGGCGTCCGTCATCACTTTGGTGTTGCGCATGCCACGTCATATGTTCAGCAGTTTTAGATGACATATAAAGCCTTTGAAGCCTCGGTATAAGTGGCAAGTAACGCAAAATTTTGTAAGGAATTTTTTTCTGCATTCGCACAGTCGAATTCTTCTGTTTGAACCGAGGATGTCCACAGACATGACAATGCTCAAATGTAGCAAATTGCTCATAAAATAACATGCAGTTGTTCTTGCAAGCATCAATTTTGATATATCCCAACCCAAGCTTTGCTACCTTTTTTTTCATCCTATAAAAGTCTGTAGGTAAGTTCTCGTCAGATGGCAACATATTCTTTATTATCTCTAACAATCGATCAAAACATGATTCACTCAAATTGTACTCCGCCTTAACATTTAAAAGTTGCGACACAGCTGAAAGCGTCGTGTGCTTTGTGCAACCTACCCACAAAGGTTCCTCTGCATTGCTTAACAAAGAGTAAAAAGTAGATGCATTTGGATTGGGATCTTCTTCCACGAAGCTTGACTCATGAGTATTGTCCATGCCATGGTTCATTCCAACTTCGGGATGAAATGCATCCATAACCATTCGACTGTACGGATTTTCTATTTCATCCTCATATGTAGGTTCTCGAAAAACAGCATCTCCTTCAAATCCAAGGGATGGTTCAACTCTAGATTGACTTCTTGATGATTGTCCAACATCAATTTCCCCATGAAAACTCCAAATTGTGTAAGCACCAGTAAATCCCCGGTTTAGGATGTGTTCTGTCACTTTATCTTTGTCTAAGAACTTATTGTTACTACATCGCGTGCAAGGGCATCTAATTCTATTATTCCACATACTTGTAGTATTTGAAGATGCGAAATTAATGAATTCAGTGACTCCATTTACAAATTCAGCTGTAATGTATCCATTATGTAAACGACGGTACATCCAAGACCGATCTCCCAACATTCTGCAATCCTAAGTATCATAGAATATCGTTATGCATTTAAAATTTGTATTGTTTGTAACAAACCTACTCCCTAAACACTACATTCCAATATGTATTTGATATATATCCATATATATTCAAAATTACTTTGTAAGATGTTCAGTATGGGTTATAGTATAAATCTATTGCGTACATTAATTATCAAACAATCAACATCAGATGGATTAAGTATGCAATTTTGAATACTTGTTTTAATTATATCCCATAAACATTAATGTGTAGTTTCATGCCTGTACATGAAGTTTGAACGAATTATATATATACCTAATGTCTACCATCTACGATTAATTGTCAAAATACTGAAAATTTCGAATTTATTGTAAATTTTAAATAACGTATGTCAATTTGTCTGCATTCGTTCATTAGTGTATGACTATCTAATTTTGCCGCTTTAAATAGCAATATGAATTGAAGCTCGTAATTTTAAGATGTAATAAATTAAATTATAATAAAGGATATAGGAAAGATTTAAGATTAAGCTCAAATATTTTAAATGCTTTTGATTATTTCGAGTAATAAGATTTTAAGATAGTCGAAGAGATTTACAAATTGTATAACTCATATAATGGTTCGTGTAATTTAATTATGTTTTATAATTAGTCGTCAAAAGTTTGAGTCATTTTTAAAAAGTAAATTAAATTACATTTAAAATAAATAATATAAACATGGATAATTGGAGATAAAAATTGTTCAAATTAGTAATTGATTAATACCTTATTTCGAATTTTATTTCCAACCAGATTGCATAAGATATCAATAGCCGAGCTTATGTTTTAAGATTTTATTCACCCGTCAATTTCCTCACCAATATTGTTTAATTATTTCGTATGTATTATCGGAATCGTTGGCAGTGATATTAAAATAGGTTTTTTGATTCGATCGTTATACGATGATCTTACTCCAAAAAAAAAGTTGAATACATTCCCGACGTCAAATTAAACAACCATGATTGAAAACAACATATCTTATAAGATCGAACACATAAGAGATATCTAAACAACATATATTAAATAAATTTTTCATAATGCATCAAGCTTGAAATTTTTAATCACTGCCCAAAAAACAATATACCGCGTAATTATAAATTTCGTCCAGGCATAAAGTCAGATTGAAAAATAAGGATTTGTCGACGGGCCATAATATATGTAATTCCTTGTGTGTTTTTCTTACTCACCTGCAAAATTATAACTAGACACAATCTGAATTTGAAGCAGAGTGGACGAAGGTTCAATCCTTCTATAGCCAACCAGTTAATATGTCTGAAATTAGGCATATAAATTATAATTTAGAATTGTACCCTAAACACCAACATTAACAGGTATATAAGGTATATATGTATAAGAACCATCACCTGCAATGGATGCCCAAAACCCAAATCCGTCAGCGAAGCAGACTGGTGATTTCAAGCATGTTATCTATCTTAGGTCATTTTGTGCTATGAAGCTGCAAAACAAGGCTCATCAGCAATGTTTCTATGCACTTTGTTCTACTATCAGCCTATAAAAGAAAAAGAAAGAAAAATGATAGATGTTCTGTGGCAGCATCTAGAGTTGTAGACTAGCCTTTTCCTCGTTCGGGATTTGGTTAGTCAGCCTTATATTTTTAGGCTGCCTTCCCTGATCTCCTGTGTCTGCTATGCTGCCTTCAGTTGCTGGCTGACCTCCTTGCGCTGATGTGCTTGCTTGGCAACTTTCAGACCTGATGAAACCAATCAACATAGTCGAATTAGACTAAATACGACGAGTCCTTATAACTCACTGTAGTGGAAACAGAGTGGATCATGCATCAGCCACATGCTCAAGTCATAGAACTCTGAGATAAAAAACACAAAAGCAATACCCGTCATGCATGGAATTTTTTATACTTGACCTGCAAATTTACTGGTTATGGCATTAGTTCTTTGCCACATTATTAAAGACATTCAATACATGTACGCAAGAGAGAAACAGTGACTATGAAGCAGCAAAAGAAAAAATAATAATGGAAAAAAATTATATATAATTGTTGTTTTGTCATACATTGCTGTTCTTGGTTCAGTTGTAGATAAAAGAAAGAAAGAGTTGAGTGAGAATATGTCATACTACAAACAATAAAACGAAAATGTTGTGTACATTAGTAACTTCTCCATCATGCAATAGCATATTATAGTGACTGTACAATGTAAATTATACAGCAAGCAGCCAGCACAGTGATAATAGTCATACGTTCATCCCCAATTTAAGTGATGCAACAACAAAAATAATTAGAAGCCTGTATCAAACTATAGATATGTCAATAGTGATTAAAGAAACAACAATATTCAGGAGGTCTTTAATACAAACAAAATTGTAACTGTTTACAGAAGAAAAAATATCACAATAACTCAAAGTTTTGCATCATTCAGAATCTAACGCAATATCCAAATTTAATCGAAAGTCCCTTGCATTTGCAGTTTCATGTTAAGTGGTCTTCAAAAGCACGATAATACCAAAGGAGGGTCGGGTCTGGAGCAGCAGCCCGGGCAGGCGACTCAGAGGGGCGACAATCGGGACAGGTCACCGGCAGCAGGAGGGCACCAGGACGGGTGTGGAACAGGGCTGCCACGGAAACAGATTTCAAAGGAGGGTCGGGTCTGGAGCAGCAGCCCGGGCAGGCACACTCAGAGGGGCGACAATCGGGACAGGTCACCGGCAGCAGGAGGGCACCAGGACGGGTGTGGAACAGGGCTGCCACGGAAACAGATTTCAAAGGAGGGTCGGGTCTGGAGCAGCAGCCCGGGCAGGCACACTCAGAGGGGCGACAATCGGGACAGGTCACCGGCAGCAGGAGGGCACCAGGACGGGTGTGGAACAGGGCTGCCACGGAAACAGATTTCAAAGGAGGGTCGGGTCTGGAGCAGCAGCCCGGGCAGGCACACTCAGAGGGGCGACAATCGGGACAGGTCACCGGCAGCAGGAGGGCACCAGGACGGGTGTGGAACAGGGCTGCCACGGAAACAGATTTCAAAGGAGGGTCGGGTCTGGAGCAACAGCCCGGGCAGGGGACTCAGAGGGGCGACAATCGGGACAGGTCACCGGCAGCAGGAGGGCACCAGAACGGGTGTGGAACAGGGCTGCCACGGAAACAGATTTCAAACTCTTTCACGGTCTGGAGCAGCAGCCAGGGCAGGCGACTCAGAGGGGCGACAACCGGGACAGGTCACCGGCAGCAGGAGGGCACCAGGAGCACCGTGGAACAGGGCTGCGTCAGGCTTAGAGAGAAGGGAGGGAGCCGCTGGTAGAGAGAGAATACGAGAGACAAAAAGTGGGGAAGGGGAAGGGGAAGGCAAAAGGGTTTTTATAGTTAGGGTTTAGAGGGCCAAAACGACATCGTTTTGGCCCTGTAAACAGGGCAGATATAGAGGGCATCAAACTACGTCGTTCTGGACCCGTATACAGGGCATTCTTCATCCTCAAAAAACGGCGCCGTTGGTAACAAACCTACAATAATGATTTCAAATGGGGAGCAACTTATTGTTATTAAATAATAATCATATATATAGTTATATACCATACAAACTATAACTTGTAATTTAACAAATAACCATTATAAATTGATTTTTCCACATAAATCATATTTCTTTGACTATATATATATATATATACATATATTTTCTATAGCTCTTTGTCAGAGCTATATGAATATATAAATATAATAAAATTATACTTTTTAAGTACAAATATAATGAGTAAATTACAAGACTTCAATCATAATAAACTAATTAACTACTTACATTTAAAACATAAATATATACCTACTAATATATCTTATTTAGATTATATTTATATATAATCATGGATTCTTAAATCATACTTGTCTAACTATATATAAATATATTTTTTTTTCTATAGCTATCGGTCAACGAAATATGAGTACATAAATGTAATAAAATTAAACTTTTTAAGCACAAATATAATATATAAATTATAAGCCTTCAATCATACGTAGCTAATTAGCTAATTACATTTACAACATAAATATATATCTCCTAAAATATATTTTTTAGATTATATTTCTATCTAATAATGGGTTTTTATAAAATATAAAATTAAACGTTGTTATTTTTAACAAATTTGGAATAATATGACATTATCAAAATTTGGTATTATGTAGCCAATATTAAACCCTAACATCAAAGTTAAAAAAATTATACAGATAATTATTAACTGCTTGTATTTAATTTTAGTAGTATGTCAGCAATTAAAAAAAAGAATAAAATTTTAAAAAAATTTCGATTTGACAAGAGGAAATTCCATAATTTTTTCCAACGGACTTGTCTTACGGAAATTCCGTCAGAAAGTTTAAAAAATAAAACAAAGTGTGGTAAATTAAATGTTTTCGTTCCAACGGAATTTTCCGTTGGAAATCCGTTGGAACCAAAATATTTTTTGTTCTGATGCTTTTTTCCAACGGATTTCCAACGGAAAATTCCGTTGGAACTTTCCAACGGAAATTCCGTTGGAAATCCGTTGGAAAGTGTAAAGGGAAATTTATTTTAGCTTATGGTTCCAACGGAATTTTCCGTTGGAAATCCGTTGGAACCAAAATATTTTTTTGTTCTGATGCATTTTTCCAACGGATTTCTAACGGAAAATTCCGTTGGAACTTTCCAACGGAAATTCCGTTGGAAATCCGTTGGAAACTCTAAAGGGCAATTTTTTTAGCTTAGGGTTCCAACGGAATTTTCCGTTGGAAATCCGTTGGAACCAAAATATGTTATGTTTTGATGCATTTTTCCAACGGATTTCCAACGGAAAATTCCGTTGGAACTTTCCAACGGAAATTCCGTTGGAAATCCGTTGGAAACTCTAAAGCCAAATTTTTTTAGCTTATGGTTCCAACGGAATTTTCCGTTGGAAATCCGTTGGAACCACAATGTTTTATGTTCTGATGCATTTTTCCAACGGATTTCCAACGGAAAATTCTGTTGGAACTTTCCAACGGAAATTCCGTTGGAAATAGTCCAGATAAAGTGGCAAGTCAATTCCAACGGAAAATTCCGTTGGAAATTTCCATTAGAATTCCGTTGAAAATCCGTTGGAAATCCGTTGCAACTATCATCTGTCAATTATAATTAAATTCCGTTGGAAATCCGTTGGAATTCCGTTGGAATTCCGTTGCAATTTTCCAACGGAATTTTCCAACGGAAAAAATTCCGTTGGAAAAAGATGATTTTTTTGTAGTGTGCGGCAAATGTGCGAAGAAGGTGAACAATTAACTAAAGCACTAAGTACTAACACTTTGTTTATAGTTTTAATTATATTATTATTATACTATTACTATTTAAAATTTTTTTTTAGTTTCAAATATTGTTTTATTTTAAAAATTATTGGCATTATATCTTTATGGCCAATGTAACCTTATTTTAGGAAAAATATTTTGAACATTTACTAATAATTAGAAAAAATAATAATAGTCTCTTTGCTTCAAATTAAATATTCATATTTGATTATATAAAAATTAAGAAAAATGATTTGGCGTTAGAGTTTTTATATTTTATGAAATAAAAATTATAACATTGACGAACTAGTATAAATTTTAATGTCAAAAAGTAAAAAAAAATTATTAAAAATTAATGTGAAAACATTGAAAAAGTTTGAAAGAAGTTAGTAATATAATTTAAATTCAAACTTTATTATATCTATATAATATCATAACTTAAAGTCAAATTAGTTTTTGACTATATTTTTTTCACAATACTCTTTTTGTTATTTAAATTATAAAATAAAAAAATTCATTTTTTTCTATTTCACAACACTCTTTCTAAATTCTAAAATTTTATTCATATTTTTTATTTATTTATTTTTTATTTTATTTAAAACCATTAACTTGTATTAAACAATTTCACGTTAACGTTTATAAAATTTATATAAATGTTTGGTCATGTCATGTCACTATTACCATTACTTCATTAGTGAAATACGACATAATCATTTACTATACCATTAAATTTAATATCATATCATCAAGAAAATACAACATCAATACAATCAAATATCATCTCAATATAAATAAAAAAAAAATTTTAATATGTTGAACTAATATTGTTAATTTTAAAAATTATATATTTCATTTTTACAAATTATTATATAAAAAGTAAATCCATCTCTCACAAAAATAATTACACAATTTAATCCTAAAATCTAAAAGTACAATGGATAAGCTTTGGACAAAACCATACCTTTGGCGTTTACCTGCCTCCTGAGGCGTGTTTAGGATGTGTTATGAGTAAAAGTTGCCGTAAATGATATGGGTAAACCAAGTCACGCTTGACTTGTAGCTGGATTTCTTCCTTTCAGATAGTAGTGACAAAATCTGTCACTTGCTTCCCAGCTGGCGGTGCCATCACATGCACATACTTTCGTGTAGTTTTCGCCAACCCCAGCACTTCCGGCAATCACTGCAGCTGTCCGACCTTGATCTGATTTATCTTCAGTCTCATATACCGCTATTGACCGCCCAATGAGGTCAGCAACTCTGAGCTGCTGTTTGACACCGGTGTAAAAGGGCCAAGTGGCTGTGTAAAGCAAAGACAAGGCTTTTTTTTTTTTTATCAAAGGCTTGTATAATCATTTCATTATAAGAATGAAAAAAATATAGCAACTACCCATAAAGCAAAGACAATGATACAGAATGAAACATGCAGTCATGATTATGTGAAAGAATAGATAACAAGATGATGGCTTAAAATTAAACAAATATGTAGTCCATCAAAAGAGATCATACGCCAAATATAATGGAAATATCATATCAGTAAAAAATACAATGTCCACATAATCATTAATCAAACATCATAGTAATATAGATAACAGAA
This sequence comes from Theobroma grandiflorum, assembly GCA_036013995.1. NCBI lineage: Eukaryota > Viridiplantae > Streptophyta > Magnoliopsida > Malvales > Malvaceae > Theobroma > Theobroma grandiflorum. The sequence goes on along the minus strand of CP142131.1, from coordinate 3,352,412 downwards.
AACATTAGTCGTGTTTGGATTAATATTATCAATTTTAAAAAATATAAACTTAATTTTTAACAATGGATACGCTTTGGACAAAACCATACCTTTGGCGTTTACTTGATTCTCAGTTGGGCTGGACTTGTAGCTGGATTTCTTCCTTTCAGATAGTAGTTTGGCGAGAACCTGTCTTGTCATTGAAAAGAGGTTATAAAAGAAAAGAGTTCGAACTGATAAGAACGGGCTAGATGGATTCCTTGAGCTGGTTACTGTGCTTTCTGTTCTTGTTGGTCTTGGCTCGAGCCTTCCTTTTAATCACAAGAAGAAAAGGAAGGACTGACAAGCGTCCCCCAGGTCCAGCCCCAATTCCGATCTTCGGGAACCTCTTCCAGCTTGGTAACAATCCCCACAAATCCCTTACTAAGCTTGCCAAGACTCATGGCCCCATAATGACTTTGAAACTCGGCCAAACAACTACCGTGGTTTTTTCCTCAGCAACCTTGGCCAAAGAGATTCTCCAAAAGCATGACCTGGCCTTCTGTAACCGAACCATTCCTGGTGCCGTCCGAGCCCTTCAACACCACGAAGCTGGAATGCCCTGGATGCCCGTTTCAACCACATGGAGAAACCTTCGGAAAATCTGTAACTTGCATATTTTCGCTAGTCAGAAACTTGACGCGAATCAATACTTGCGACACAGGAAAGTACAAGAACTCCTCGCTGATGTTCATGATAGTTGCCGCATGGGCGAGGCAATAGATATTGGTCAAGCTGCTTTTAAAACTACGCTTAATTTGATGTCCAATACTGTTTTTTCTATCGATTTGGCTGATTCGACTTCTGATACTGCTCTAGAGTTTAGAGAGCTTGTGCAGTGTATCAAGGAAGAGTTAGGAAAACCCAACCTTGGTGATTATTTTCCTAGTCTTTTTGGAAATCTTGACCTGCAGGGTATAAGGCGTGGCATGACAATTCATTTTGGGAAGTTGATGGATCTTTTTGATAGAATAATCGATAAGCGGTTGCAGCAAAGAACAATGAATGATTATATATCGACCAATGATTTCCTTGATAATCTTCTCAATTTTAAAGAAGATAACAGTGCAGAGCTTGATAGAGATCTCATCAAACATTTGCTTCTGGTTGCAACTTTATCTCATTTTCATTCCTTTCATTTTACTTTTTATTATAGTTAAATTAGTAACTTCATTTTTCAATTGTGAAACAGGATTTGTTTACAGCGGGAACTGAGACAACTGCCAGTACATTGGAATGGGCAATGGCGGAACTACTTCATAATCCAAAAGCATTACTAGAAGTTCAACGAGAACTTAAGCAAAGTATTGACGAAAGGACTCTGGTGGAGGAATCTGACGTTGCTTGTTTACCTTATTTTCAAGCAATTGTGAAAGAAACTTTGAGGTTGCATCCACCAGTTCCTCTGCTGCTCCCTCGAAAAGCTGGGGAAGATGTTGAAATCCATAACTTCATTGTTCCAAAGGGTGCACAAGTGCTGGTCAATGCATGGGCTATTGGTAGAGATCCTACCATCTGGGAGGAGCCTGACTCATTTCTCCCAAAGAGGTTTCTAGGGTCAGAAGTGGACATCAGGGGTAGGGATTTTGGATTCATTCCCTTCGGTGCAGGACGACGAATTTGCCCTGGATTGCCATTGGCGATAAGAATGGTGCACCTAATGTTGGGTGGACTTATTCATTCATTTGATTGGAAACTTGAAGATGGAGTTACACCCGAGATATTAGACATGGAGGATAAGTTTGGTCTTGTTTTATATAAAGCTCAACCGTTAAGAGCTATCCCAATTTCAATTTAACGATATTGTGTTTGTTATTTTAATTATCTATATATACCATGTGTTTCAATCATTTTGAGTAACAGCTTTCACCAGTCAAGTTAGAACCATGATATCATCTTGAACTATATATGGCCTCTCTTTCGTCCATTGCTTTTTGTCAACAATGGATTCTCCAAACTATAGCTATTCGGTTAGGCTTATTTTGAAAAAAAAAATATTACTCAAAAAAGAATTTTTTTTTCTTTTGGTATTTTCACCCGCGTAATAGTGTAGAAGCCTAGACGGACCTCGCACGTGGGGGGACATCCAACATAGATTACGAAAAAACATGACTCGTCTTCTCCAATCTCTCTTGCCCATGTCTGCTCTCACTCTCCCGAAACGACTCGTCGTTTCCTCCTCTCTCGCTTTCCTTCTTGACCGTTGCACAAGATCAAAAAAGCCCTTCTGCTTCAGAATGTCGGCCACGTCATCAACTCCCTTGACTCACTCCATCTCCTTGCCGAGTCAAGTCGGCCAACCCGTCCAAATTGTTGCCGCTCCTGGCCTATCCGATTCCGAGTTCAGGTGAATTGCCCTTTTTTTCTTTTCTCAGTTTAAGTCTTTGATATATTTTTTAAAAATTTATAGCTACCGTTTCTGTTTTTTATTAATCTTAAATATGAACTTACAGGAGTGCTATTGAGTCGTCTTTATTTAAACAGTGGTTAAAGAATCTGGAGAGTGAAAGTGGGATTTTGGCTAATGGGGACATGACTTTAACTCAAGTTCTTATTCAGGTTTCTTCCCTTTAATTATCCAGCTTGGGTCTTTTGAATTTGTTTTTTTTTTAGTATTTTTCACTTTTCTTGGTTCTATCGTTGTTGTATTGAGAATTTTGGAAGAATTGTTGCTTATATTGATTAAAAGAAACCATGCCTGGTGGGTTTTATGCAAAATTTGAACTTGCTAAGCATTTGGGCTCCAAAGCATAAACTTTTTGCCTTTTCATTTGTAATGTGTAAAAGAAATGATAAATGTAGCCAATAGGACTTCCTTTTCTTCGCTTTTGTAACTTCTGGTTATATGGCTTGTTTTGATAACAGGGAGTTGATATGTTTGGGAAGCGCATTGGCTTTCTCAAATTCAAGGCAGATATTATTGATAAAGGAACAGGAAAGAAGGTATTTGATCATCTTCATGCATAGCTTTTCAGTGCTGATTCATATCAGAGAATGATTCTTTATGCAATTGATTGAATGTTGAAATTCATTATTGGATCTTTTTTGGAGTATATATTACAACAATTTCAGCAGTCTATATATTTCATTCATGCTATTGTTCTGTTTCTTTATAAACTAAAACATTCATAGGTTCCAGGTATAGTATTTGCACGAGGACCTGCTGTAGCTGTGTTAATTCTTTTGGAGTCAGACGGTGAGACTTTTGCTGTTCTCACTGAACAGGTAGGGTGATGGTTCTATTGAGTTTTTTCTTAGTAATTTGTCAATTATGATACAATTGAGCATAGATTGAGTTCAGTACCTGCTACTTAAGTACTTTACTATTTCTATTACATCCAAACTTAATGAATCTTAATGCTTCTCTAAGGCTAGGGTCCCCACAGGGAGGCTTGTTCTGGAACTGCCTGCTGGAATGTTAGATGATGATAAGGGTGATTTTGTTGGCACTGCAGTTCGTGAGGTCTCTATCTCTCTGTCTCTTGTGGCAGGATGTGCACAGACACAAACATGTATTATAGATTTGTTTACATCTTTATATCAGCAATTTTTCTCTAGTTTTCTGTGGGCATCTGTATGTTAGTGATTTTACCAAACATGAAGGTCATCAAATAATCCACTTTAGGTGATGGTCCTTAAAAATATGCCATTATTAGGTCAAGGGTCATATTGTAGCGCACCGGAGGAACATACTTTTCCAGCCTTCTCTTTTTCCTTTTCCTCTCAACACATTACTCTTCCATATCTGGGTCTCTGTTATGAAACCATTTTCTGCCTTTATGGGTTGTTCTTATAGATTATATTCCAGCCTATATTATTTTTATGGATATGCTGATGTTCAACATCTGCCATTCTGTTGAGACAACATACAATTTTTGACAGGATATATTTTTTTGTTTAAAATTCCCTAGGGTAGCCTTTTTTTTACCTGCCCTTTTGTTATTTAAATGATTTTTTAATGAGTTGAAACTGACAGGTTGAGGAGGAGATTGGTATTCAATTGAACCTGGAAGACATGGTTGACCTCACAGCCTTCCTTGAGCCATCTACTGGATTCAAAGTTTTTCCTTCTCCGGTATGTGGCATCTACCATGTTAAAAGTCCAACAAGCATGACTTTGAAACAGGAGTATTAACTACAAGTAATTTTCATTATCTTGTGAAATTATGATGTGGTACTATTTGCTTAGAATTTTTGCATTACATTTCCAGAGCCTCAAAGGTTCTGATATTTTTTCTTGAGAATACTATGTCATTTTTTGGGCACATTTTGTGTCATGACTTGATTCAACTTAGTAGTAAGATAATTATTTATTGTCTTTCCATGATAGGGAGGGTGTGATGAAGAAATTGGCCTTTTTCTGTACAGAGGGCGTGTTGATAAAAACATTATTACACAGCTGCAAGGAAAAGAAACAGGTCTTCTTGAACATGGTGAGCTTATCAAGGTTTGTGTCATTCCTTATGAGAAACTTTGGCGCATGACACCTGATGCAAAGACTCTGATGGCAATTGCTATCTATGAAATGGCCAAGAAAGAAGGATTATTACCTCATAAATCCTAACCTGCGAATATCTGTCATTTCTGGCTCCTTCCTGTTATATGGTTTGATCAGTCATTTTGAGGTCATGGAACCTTGGGTGACAGTTGCCTTAGAAATCAAGTTATTTCTTATAGCCTGTATTAAGACGTGTAAAACTGTCTGATGAATCATAGGTTTTGCGTCACAGGTAGACGAATTTACTTCTCTCACTGGAAAATAAATTTTACAATAATTGGTGCCTATTTTCGGTTATTGTGTATGGTGATGGCGATAGTGAGTCGAAATATTTTATCCTTGCAATAGAATGAGATGGATATTTGCATGCTTATTAAGCCACTATTACATGACCCTTCAGCCACACAGGTAGACAACCTTAAAAGCAATTCAGGGTTTTCGAATCTTCTGTGTTTTCACCCTTTTACCCATTGTTCGGCCTTTTATGAATAGTGTATCAAGTGCTTGCCCGCTAATATCCTTGGAATCCTCATTCCAGCATCAGATTTTATTTTCATCCCACTTAAGAGTATTGGTTAATGCCTGAGTAACGGGCATTGGGGGCTCCATTTGTTGGAAAATTGTGTCCTCGACACCTTCCTGAGAGTTTTAGCTTGCGTTGTATGTTTTTTTCCCCTGAATGACCAGGATGTGAAACTGAAGCCCGTGGGAAATTCGTTTTGTGGGGGGCCGAAAGGACAATCCTTGTATACCTGATTATATCCAATAATATATTTAATTCATAGTCCAGGAGACATCGTTCGTCATCGTATGTTGTTTATAATTATCTTCTTCGACTTGTGTGAAAAATCGAACTCCTATCATTTTCCTGGAACCTTTGTGAGTCACTATAATTTTGCGTTAGTGCAAGATTCAGTCATTGGTTGCAGCTAATACTAACATTTTAACTCAAAACAATCCAGTTCATTTCCTCAACAACCAAAACATAACCGCCACATTGTCTAGTTATAAGGTTTGAGCAACGTTTTCCATTGTAATTGAAACATAGAGCTGACACGTTTTATTGGATGGAATTTCATCATCGCTTCTGAGATCATGCCTAGAGCTAATAAAGACAACAAGAGATTATGTAAAGAAGAATCCTTATACCAAGGATACTGGTACCTACAAGTAAATACACTGACTTTGAAAAAATCCTCAGACCTTACTGGCGACAAAATCTTTGTCACTTGCTTCCCAGATGGTGGTGCCATCACATGCACATATCTTCTTGTAGTTTTCGCCAACCCCAGCACTTCGGGCAATCACTGCAGCTGTACGACCTTGATCTGATTTATCTTCAGTCTCATATACCGCTATTGACCGCCCAATGAGATCAGCTACTCTGAGCTGCTGTTTAACACCGGTGTAAAAGGCCTCACCATTCTTATCCACATCAAGAGTTCCCAGGTCGCCAAGTGGCTGTATAAAGCAAAGACAAGGGTTTTTTTTTTTATCAAAGGCATGTATAATGATTTCATTATAAGAAGGAAATAAATACAAAAGCTACCCATAAAGCACAGACAAGGTTAAAGAATGAAACATGCCGTCATGATTGTGTGAAAGAATAGAATAACAAGATGATGGCTTAAAATTAAACAAATATGTAGAAATAAAAGAGATCATATGCCAAATATAATGGAGAAATCTTTAAAGGTTAAAAACCGAGTTTGAAAGGGATCTAATCAAGCTGTCCATATGCACATGATTACATATGAGTATCAACAACTATATTATAGCATGGAATCATCTTGGACAATTTGAGATCATATATATTCTGATTAATCAATAAAGAGTGCTGGCAGGACAGATTAAAAGAATATTTTGGAAGGATTTTTTTAACATAATTTCATTCATTAGGGAAATTAAAAAATTTATTACAACATGAATTTGCAACAAACCATTTGAAAATCACGCTAAGCCAGCACAATGCCCTTCTATTTGGTTGTACCCTTTAGATAGCATTGACAGGTCCATCAAACACTAAGCACCGTCTTTAACAGGTAAGTGGTACTTAGAGTCTTGATACTTGCACTTTGATGATTACTAAAACGAAATTACAACGATGCACACACACACACACACACACACAGAAATAATTAAAATGACAGGAAAAGGCAGTGTATATGAGGTCAATTGATGATTTTTGGTAAAAAAAAAAAAGAGAAATATGAAATACAGTCATGGCAGAAGTTGGGAAACAAACCTCTTTATCAGTTCCTTCATTTGAAGGATTAAACACTTTCCCTGTACTTGCTGCACCTCTTGTCAGATCACCGAATTCATTAATAGACCAACTGTGTTTTCCAGGTGACAAACCACTAAAATTGGCTTCAATCCTAGCCAATTCCATACTCACTTGAGCCAATCTAACTACACCAAAAATTTCTGGACCTTTGAACTCAGCAACAGCAGCAGAAACTAAAAAGTCTGCAAAAGGAAGGACAAGAGTAATAATTTGAGAAAATTGTAGTTGTCGTTTGCTGACATGAGCAGTATAATCTACTCCATCCTATAAATCGCATGCCCAGAAATGTGCTTCATAAAGACTACTTTTAAAGCTTGAACGTTCTAGGAAGTGGGTATTGCTTGTTTCCTTATTTATCCATTCGAAGCTCCAAGTGAACTGATTGCAAAGGAAGAGATAAGTAGCAGCCTTGGTTAATTTACATAGGAAATGGAAACATTTAAGTAAACCATATCAATATTAGTAGCAATTAACAAAACATTTCAGAAATTTCAATACTTTCATTAACAAGCTAAAGTGAGCATATATTTTATTCAATCACAATATTTTTTAGCACTGGTTGGCATCATTGGCAAAGTCATAACAATGACCTAAAACAGGTATCATAACCAGCATATCTAGTCTTTCCTTCTTTTGGAATGATGTAAAACGTTGGATGCTATCTAAGTCATGAAATACAAAGAACAAATAAGACTTTTCATCCTTTCTATTATCAGCATGGATAAATGAGGCAAGCATCAAATTATATAGGTTAGTACTTAATATACCCAACACAATTACAAGTTAGAATGACAAACCTTCTAGCACTCCTTGGCCTATTAATCTAGCTTTTCGACCAGTCTGCTCCAATGCCTCAGTCATGGTTTTCACAGGCAATGAACCAAGAATTCTCACCACTTGATTGCTCAAGTCCACTTCCACACTCTTGACTCCTTTGCATATAAATACAAAACATACCATAATTACACAATTAAAGCAGAAATTAACATGAAATAAAAATTGAAAAATATATCCATTCAAAGCCATAAAAGATTGGTCATGCACAAAATAATTGCTATTGCCTTACCATTAACTGTTTGTAACTTGTTCTTGACCGCATTAACACAACCTTCACACTTCATATCCACCATGTACTCCGTCTGATATCACAATCAAGACAAACTTTTCAGCATGCCAATAAAATTTAAAGGATTAATCAACAATAACTATCCAATAATGTTGAAGAAAAAAAACTTAATTTACAACTAGAATAAGCTTTGATAACTGAATTAGAATAATCAAGATGATTAACTTACAAGGAGGTCAGGCAAGGAACCATCCTGCAAATTCGAGATTGAAAGAGTCAGACTTTATTAAAGATAGTAATGAAGAGCAAGATTTGATGTGAAACGAAATGGGCAATGCTCAAAATTGGAACTTTGATAACAAACCTGAGATGGGTTGTAATCAGACGTGGGTGAGTCCATGTGAAGAGCAGTAGGAGAACTGGTGAAGGCTCTTGTAAGGCCTAAGCGATTTGTTGGCGAAGAGAGGAAAGATAGACTTTGGGTATTTGAGAAATTAGAAGATTTGAAAGAAGAAGAAGAAGAAGAGAGAGCAAAAGCTGTGGGCAGAGCAGAGGCAGCAGCTATGGCAGTTGCTGTGGTCAGCGACCTCAAAAATGCCATTCTTTTTGTTTGGGTATTGTTTTACTGAGATGGTTCGGTGAAGACGCGGTTGGTCGCGACTTTGCTCGCTTTCTGGATGCTTCTAACTGGTTTTTGGGAAAAATATTTTCTTTTAAAATGAAATTGTGAAAGATATATTTTTGCTTATTTTATTTGGCGTATTATGCGAAATTTCTAAATTTTATGGGAGATTACATTTATATGTTCATGTAAATATTAAATATGATAATGAAAATTCAAATATGATGTTATTAGGTTATCATATTTGTATAATGATTACTGCTATTATTTTTAAATACATTGAATAAATACTACTACTATTTTTAAATATATTATTCTTTATTAATGTTTTTTATATTATATTTTTTAAATTATTTGTAACTTTTGAATAGCCGATGTGGGATTGTGCGGCTATTTGAGTTCGAAAGCTGGCCAAACGGCCGGTTGAATAAACGAGATTTGGAGAGAAAGAATTGGGAGAAGTTTGGAGATGGGGTGTGTGACCATCCACACTAATCCTTGTGAGAAATTGTTCATTTTGACTCATTGATCTTATAATTTTATTTCATAAAAGGCGTTTTACAAGTTTAAAGTGATGTGAAATTTTATATGTCCAATAATATGGTTCTCATGTGAACGTGAATTTTATATCGTTGAGATAATGTTCCTAACTGGTAAAGTTATAAAGTTCTACATTAAAGGGAAACTCCCAACAGAGATTAAAGGTGGATATTATAGGAGTCATAAATCTTACATTAATTATGTACTAAAGTGATACTGAGTATATAAAAGTTCATATCACTTTTAACTTATAACGCGCTTTTTGTAAAATAAAATTGTGAGACCAACAGGTTAAAGCAGATAATATTTCACAAAAGTTAGTGTAGATCGTGACAATTGATATTAGAGCGGACCAGACTCTAGGTAATGTGCGATTGAGGAGAGTGGATCTACTTCAACTATAATTACTAGTACCATTGAGTGAATCTCATATTATAGAAATAACCCTCCCAATAAATAAAGTCACAAAGTCTTACATTGAAGAGAAAGATCATAAAGGTTGGTGTAGACTGTGACACCCAGTATCACTTTAATACGTAATGAACGTGAGATTCATGACTCTCATATTTAGGACTAGGCATCCACAATTTATCTTCGATTTTGTGATCCTTGGGAATATTATTTCAATAATATAAGTTTCACGTTCACACGGGCACTGTGACCCGGTGTGTAAAGATGTTGGGAGTAGGCTCACTTTAGTTTCCACTGAAGAGATCCTTCTTGAACGACCTGGTACCAAACCGGAAGAAATAAAGGTTGCAGGGGACAGCTTGGCTTAGCTTAGCAAAGGAGGTGCCGTTCTCATGGTGTGCAGGACATGTGGTGAGAAAGGTGATCACTGGACTTCCAAAATGTCCTTACAGGATCTTGCTGCTCCTGTTGAAACCTTTGTTGATTAACCTGCGGCATCCGAGACCTTTCTATGGCTGCTTCTGGAGCTGGAAAGGGCTCCTATGTCCCTTCCAAGCATGAGAGCAGGTGCATATAGAACTGGTGGATCTGACATGAGACGTAGGAATGACGAATTTATTTGAGGATACCCGGGAGCGTGACTTGCTTGAGCTTTTCCACACATTTGGTCCCATGACTTGCGTCTATGTTGCTATGGATAATAAGACAGGCACAAGTAGAGGATTTGGTTTTGTCAACTTTGTAAACACGGAGGATGCTCAGAGAGCTATTGACAAACTCAATGGACTCAATGGATAAGGTTATGACAATCTCGTCTCAGTATTTCTTCTCATGATAGTTGGGTGTTAAACTATGAAAAGATCTGTACAGGGGTTGTTTTGTTTCTTCTTCTGGGATATCAGCTCTGTATGCTGTAATTTTGAAGTGAATCCCTGGAAAGCAATATGGGTATATGCTTCAAAATTATATACCTTAGTCTGGTGGATTTCTTTTGTTGTCTTTTGCAGGCCATCTGGATTATGTAAGGATACAGTGTATGTAGCAGGTCTGTTCTATTTCTTGCCAGATAGGATGCGATCTTTTGATTGTTTCTTCTTTGCTTGTGCCATTGGAATTGGAATATTTTGTCATCAATACTTAGTATTCCATGAGGTCTATCGCCAAGTAGCTGTTAACTGCATTGCCCATCCACCAGTGGAATTTCCAAATCCAAGGCCAACCCTCTACATAGTAAAACTTTGCTATCTTCAGTCCCAACAAAAGCATATTTGTCAAGTTCAAATCGAGCCTTCAATCCTAGAGAAGCCAAAATCCTACATATACAAAACATTGTAATCTGTGTCTGTCCCCATCTTTCTGTCTGAAAATATGATACTGTGAATATGTGCATAGATATACAGTTTACAATAACTCAGAGCAATCAGCACTTTCTAGCTACTATGGAGAACAAGAGGTGGAGCTGCAAAATTTTGCCAACTCTTTTAACTATTTTTCTATTTAGCCTGATCTCCGTGCTTTCTTTCTCTCATGCAAGCACAGAGGGGATAGTCAGCATACAGTTAAGTGAGGCCACGTTGAAAGAGGAGATCAACCTAAAGACTTACATAGTCTATGTCCAGAAACCAAAAGGCAAAATTTTGAAGTAGCCAGAGGACTTTTATAACTGGTACCGGACATTTTTATCAGTTACCAGCTCAACTATGGACCATCAAGAACACATTGTGTATTCCCCTCGGAATGTGGTAACTGGTTTTGCTGCAAAACTGACCGCAAAGGAAGCAAAAGCCATGGAAAAGGTGGAAGGAGTTATAAAAGTCCATCCTCAAAGAGTACTGCCCTTGCACACAACTCATAGTCCTGATTTCCTAGGGCTGCATCAAAATATGGGATTTTGGAAGCAATCAAATTTAGGGAAGGGAGTGATTAATTGAGTTCAAGACACGGGAATAACCCCCAGTCACCCTTCCTTTAGTGATGAAGGAACGCCTCCTCCAGAAAAATGGAAAGGTAGATGTGAGTTGGTGGAATGTAATAACAAGTTAATTGGTGCAAGAAACTTCCGAAATAATGAACAAGGTCAGGCCCCATTAGATCAGGACGGGCACGGCACTCACATGGCTAGCACAGCTGCTGGAAATTTTGTGCAAGGTGCCAGTGTGTTTGGCAAAGTCAATGGAACCGCAGTTGGCATGGCACCTTTAGCTCACTTAGCCATATACAAAGTTTGTGGTAATGTGTGTGTTGATAGTGACGTACTGGCGGCAATGGATGCTGCTGTAAAGGACGGTGTTGATGTGATTTCAATCTCCATTGGTGGTGCTTCTACACCTTTCTGTGAAGATGTGATTGCAATGGGTGCATTTGGGGCTATTTTGTAAGCTGTTCAGCAGGGAATGGATGCCCATCTAATAGTACCCTATCAAATGGAGCTCCTTGGATTCTCACTGTGGGAGCAAGCACCATTGGATAAAAAGATAATAGCTGCAGTAAGGCTAGGAAACAGTTATCTGCTCTCTGGAGAATCTCTATTCCAGCCTAAAGATTTTCTTTCCACTTTGCTGCCAATTGTTTACGCAGGTGCCAATGGTAATGCATCATCAAGATTATGTGCCCCAGGATCATTGAGAGATATTGATGTCAAGGGGAGAATAGTATTGTGCGAGATTGGTGAGATACCAAGAATCAGCAAAGGGCAAGAAGTGAAGGATGCTGGAGGTGCTGCCATGATTCTCATGAATGATGAGCTCAATGGATTCAGTACACTAGCTGATCCTCACGTACTACCTGCAACACATGTGAGTTACAGGGCAGAAATGAACATCCTAAACTACATCAATTCGACATCAAAACCAACTGCCACTATCTTGTTTGAAGGAACTTTTTCTGGTTTGAAAGATAATCCTCACGTTACTTCTTTATCCTCAAGAGGCCCTAGTTCGGCTAGCCCTGGAATCTTGAAACCAGACATTATTGGGCCGGGTGTGACCATCCTAGCTCCGTGGCCAGTTTCCGTTGAGAAAAAGACAAACACAGTTTCAAATTCTAATGTTATTTCAGGCACTTAAATGTCATGCCCTCATCTAAGCGGTATCACTGCTCTGCTAAAAAATTTACATTCTGACTGGTCACCTCCTGCCATAAAATCTGCAATCATGACTGCCGCTGATATAGTGACCCTAGATGGTCTGCCAATTCTAGATGAAACATGGTCTCCATCCAACGTATTTGCTATTGGTGCAGGCCATGTTAACCCGTCAAAGGCAAACGATCCAGGACTTGTTTATGACATGCAACCTGATGATTACATTCCTTATCTATGTGGCTTAGGTTACACAGATGATCAGGTTAGAGTCATAGTGCGGCAATCAGTGAAATGCTCAAATGATACCAATATTGCTGAAGCAGAGCTAAATTATCCTTCGTTTTCAATTGTATTAGGGTCTACCAACCGTACATACACGAGGACAGTGACAGACGTTGGCCCTGCTAATTCATCTCACACTCTGAACATTGCAGCACCACCAGGGGTAGACATTAGTGTAACGACTAACAAAATTGAGTTCACTGAGGTGAAGCAAAAAACAACATTCTCAGTGACATTTAGGCTAAGCTGGAAAACTTCTGCACCCTTTGTTCAAGGTTATCTCTATTGGAATTCTGCTCTGCATTCTGTTAGGTCTCCAATTGTTGTTATATATGAATGAGCACTAAGCACTCTGATTCTGATCAGCATTACATTGGGAATCTGATTATTCAAAGCAAGTATGGAAGGCAGTGCAGAGTTGCCTTCTCTTAGGCTAATGTACTTTCTAATATTGTAGTCAGTTCAAATAAGTTCTCTCATTCCTATAGAATACCTAATTTTCTTTAAAAAATAATAAAGAAATAACTATGTCGCAAACAAAAGAAATTTCCTTGGCTTTAGCAGGAACTAACTTCAGAATTTCCAAATCAGAAGGGACTTAAAGTGACCAAAAAAAAAAAACGTTGTTTCTACAAATTCGAGAAGTTGGTGCTTCCTTTCTGGAGGATATTAACTTCTGTTCAGGACTTGCAATAATCAAGTATAGTCTTTGGTGTGTGAATTAGTTACCAAGAATTGTGGTTCTCATATGGAAGCTATTGGTTCAACTATGCTACTGCTGCATCATTTATTGAATTCAAAGATCATGCTCATGAAATGGAAAAAAAATGCAAGAAATTGTGATTATCCTTGGTACAAGCTGCTAGAAAACAAAATGAGCTCAAGGAATGCAAAGCGTTTGCTCCTAGCTGAAGTCCAGATATCAGGGGCAAAGCTGAAGTGAGAAAAATTATTCTAGCAAAATTACTATGAAGATGCTAAGGTTAGTATTGATGAAGCTATTTATGAAAAAGGTGAAAAATTCTGTATGGGTGAACAACACAGCTGATATTCTATTAATTGCTATCTTAGAGCAGGACACTCAAAGAAATATGAAAATATAATAAAGAGTACTCTTACTTATCCAATAAAAAAAACAATCAAGAGAACTCTTAATTTTTTCTGTGATTATCCTCATTTTTCCTAGGTTCTGCAATAAAGCTTCCTATGCCTGTTCACAGCATATCTTATGCCCACAAACATTTAGAAAAATTTTCATAATTGTAGTTTGTATCTCAGAAGTCAGAACCTAATTTAATATTTGTGATAGTATATAGACAAAGATCCTGGTAAATGTAACCAATCACCTTGTTGCAAGTCAACATCTTACATCTAAGCATTCATTCCCAACAAATTTATGCTAAATACCGGTTCGTAATGGAAGAGACTTAGCAAGAAATTACTAAACAACTATAAATATGAGTCTATTTACAAAATAAAAAACTAAGTAAACAAGAAGTAAATACCACTTGGCTTTGCTGGAGAAGTTCCCAAAGTCAAATAAATCTGTTATGCATAAGGCACATCGATACTTTGTTTTCAACTGCATAGAGCAGCGGGCAATACCAAGTTCCAATCCAAAAAATATGTACTTCAAGCTCTGGTTGACGTTCCCAAGCAACAATCTGACAAACTAGTCCTAACAAGCCTATTGTTGTAGCCCCAATGATAATTGTCATTTGAAGCAAAGACGACAGCCAACACTTATACCAACATTCTCTTTATCTGTCCTGTACCATCTATATATGGATATCTGTGAAGGGAGTAGTAGTAATCTGAACATTAGGATTAATTCTCCATTCCTTTAACCAATATGAAGAGCAAAAGTACTCAACCGCTGCCACAAATGGTAGCCATTTTTCTAGTTTCTCTTGTTTTCATGTTTAATATTCTTCTAGCAGTTGCTGAGGAAATGAAAGTTTTGCCCAAGAGCAAAGAAAATGAGAAAAGCAGCTTATCAACTTACATTGTTCACCTTAAGAAACCCGAGGGAGTCTTGACACAAGCAGTAGACTTAGATGGTTGGTATCAATCATTCCTCCCATTTACCAGCTCCAGCCGGCAAAGGCGGATAGTTTATTCCTATCGAAATGTGATAACAGGATTTGCTGCAAAATTAACAGCAGAGGAAGCAGAAGCAATGAAAAGAAAGGAAGGGATCATATCTGCTCGTCCTGAAAAAGTATATTCTCTACATACAACACACAGTCCTAACTTTTTGGGGTTGCACCAAAATCTTGGAGTTTGGAACCAATCAAATTATGGCAAGGGAGTCATAATTGGGCTTTTAGACACTGGAATAACCCCAGGTCATACTTCATTCAGTGATGAAGGAATGGCTCCACCACCAGCAAAATGGAAGGGGAAATGTGAATTCACTACAGGATGCAATAACAAGCTGATTGGTGCAAGAAATTTTGCAGAAGATGTGGCAGGGCCACCAACTGATGAGGAAGGTCACGGAACTCACACAGCTAGCACGGCTGGGGGAAATTATGTGAAGGGTGCCAATGTGTTTGGCAATGCCAATGGCACAGCTGTAGGCATGGCACCTTTAGCTCACTTGGCAATGTACAAAGTATGTGGAGAGGGCTGTTCAGAAAGTGCAATATTGGCTGCAATGGATGCTGCTGTTGAGGATGGAGTGGATGTCCTCTCACTTTCATTAGGCGGTGGTTCAGTTCCCTTCTTTGAAGACTCAATCGCAGTGGGTGCATTTACAGCTATTCAAAAGGGTATATTTGTGAGCTGTTCAGCTGGAAATGAGGGTCCTCTCTATGGTACTTTATCGAATGAGGCCCCTTGGATTTTTACAGTCGGAGCAAGCACCATTGATAGGAGCATAGCAGCAATAGCGAAGCTAGGAAATCGGTTGACAATTGATGGTGAATCCCTTTTTCAGCCTAAAGATTTCCCTTCAACATTACTGCCTCTTGTCTATGCAGGGGCAAATGGTAAGGCATCATCCGCATTTTGTGCCCCTAGATCATTGAGAGATGTTGATGTCAAAGGAAAAGTGGTATTGTGTGAAAGAGGTGGGGATATCGGAAGAATTGACAAAGGCCAAGAAGTGAAGGACAATGGTGGAGCTGCCATGATCCTCATGAACGACAAGCTTAATGGCTTCAGTACAATAGCTGATCCTCACGTACTTCCTGCAACCCATGTGAGTTTCTTGGCCGGTTTGAAGATTCAAGAGTATATAAACTCAACATCAGAACCAACAGCTACAATCTTGTTCAAAGGTACCGTGATAGGAAATCCATCTGCTCCTGAAGTCACTTCTTTCTCCTCAAGAGGCCCCAATATGCAAAGCTTTGGGATCTTGAAACCGGATATTATTGGCCCTGGTGTGAGCATTCTAGCTGCATGGCCAGTTTCTGTGGAAAACAAAACAAATACAAAGTCAACATTCAACATGATTTCTGGCACTTCCATGTCTTGCCCTCATCTCGGTGGGATAGCTGCTTTGCTCAAAAGTTCACATCCTGACTGGTCTCCAGCTGCTATAAAATCTGCTATCATGACTACAGCTACTTTGGTAAACCTTGGAGGGAAGCCCAGTGTTGACCAAACAAAAGCTCCTGCTGATATCTTTGCCACTGGTGCAGGCCATGTTAACCCATCAAAAGCAAACGATCCTGGCCTAATCTATGATATCCAACCAGATGATTACATCGCTTATTTATGTGGCTTGAATTACACTGACAAAGAGGTAGAAACTATTGTGCAAAGAACGGTGGAATGCTCCAGTGAATCAATAATAGCTGAAGCAGAGCTAAACTATCCTTCATTTTCTATAATATTGCCAGAATCTGGTTCTCAGACATACACGAGAACTGTAACAAACGTTGGCCCAGCAAGCTCATCCTACACGTATGAAGTTGTTGCGCCAACAGCAGTAGACATTAGTGTACAACCGGATCACATTGCTTTTACAGCGGTGAACCAGAAGGCAACTTACTCTGTGACATTTAGCAGACAAAAGGACATCAGCTTGCAATTTTCCCAAGGACTTCTCTCGTGGGTTTCTGCTCAGCATAATGTTACAATCCCAATTGTCGCCATATTTGCATAAGGAATACGTTGAGCTGCCCTTGCTTATAGCAAAGGAAGCACAGAGTTAATCCCATACATAGCTTGTTATTCCTGGTCCACTATTGTCTTACCTGTGTAAGGCGTTTTTCTTCAATAAATGCCTAGCGAAACAAAAGCTGTTTATTTGAAAATCATCTGTTCTTTTTTACTTTCTTTTTTAATCGAAGTTTATTCATTGTAGATTTTACGAACTCCTATTTACACGATAAACAAGTCTGAAGCACTGCTGCCTTTATAAGTTCTTAGGCTAAGTACACTACATGGTGGTGGGTACTTAAGTTTTGGATGGGTTGCTGTCTGAATTGATAAAGAAGAAACTATAAAAGGGTGAGGTTACATATCCAGACAACAAGACATTTTTAGAACCAAAAGATACGCACCAGAAAAAGAGGAGCAAAACCATTGCCTACAGCTCCAATCTGGCTACTTAAAGGGTTAAAACAAAGAAGAAAGACTGTAATTTGATCTAGCAATAAATACTAATAATACTTACGCTTGGAGAAAAACTTGTGATTAAATATTAATAAAGTGCTGAATTATTCAACCTAAGACCAAATCAAAACACAATGGATTGTCTGAGACTATTGTAGTTTTGCTCAGAATCTGCTCATATGAAGGTATGTTAGTTACTATACAGATTCTAAATGTGGTAGGAGATGCAGGAAAGAAACTCGAATCATACATCTAGGATTGTCATGCCACATTAGTTCACAACTAGATTCAGGAATATTATCAGCAGCAGGCGCAAAAATAAAACAAAGGAAGTCTATGCGAGGACTCAGTTGAACTAGTGGAAAGTCAATTAAAAATTGTAGTAGGACAAGCATACGGTGACAAGTATGCTTCATCATACCCTTAAATAATCACTCACAAACAGCATCTTTGTTGCCGTTTAAAATACGAGAAGGTATTACTGAACGAAAACAAATGGATGGGCTAAGTATAATAATCCAACAGAGGATCATAACCTACAATGAGACTCACAGAAAGAAACTGGCCATCTTTCTCCCTCTCACTTGTATATATAGGCAGCAAGAAGCGGTGGAAACACAAGAAACTAAATAACCGTCCTCCAACTTACTGCAGAGGAGCCATTCCCCATCAAAGATGGATATCACTCACTTCCTCTGTCTCACTTTCTTGCTCAACTTCCATTCTCTGATCGTTCAGGGAAGTGAATTTTCATCTGCAATTGAAACTGAAAAGATTGCAGACTTACATTGTCCATGTTGAGCAGCCAGAAGTAGCTCTTGGTCAAGAAAATCGAGATGTAGAGACCTGGCACGAATCTTTTCTGCCATTTAGTACTGCAAGCTGAGACATGTGACCATGCATGGTTTATTCATACAAAAATGTCATCAGTGGTTTTGCAGCAA
This sequence comes from Theobroma grandiflorum, assembly GCA_036013995.1. NCBI lineage: Eukaryota > Viridiplantae > Streptophyta > Magnoliopsida > Malvales > Malvaceae > Theobroma > Theobroma grandiflorum. The sequence goes on along the minus strand of CP142131.1, from coordinate 3,334,093 downwards.
GATTGACAGAGGAGGAAGTGCAAGCCATGAGAATGAAAAAGGGGTTTATCTATGCACGTACTCAAAGGATGCTACGTACACAGACAACACACACACCCAACTTTTTGGGGCTGAAGCAGGAACTGGGAATTTGGAAACAATCAAACTTTGGAAAAGGAGTGATAATTGGTGTGCTGGACACAGGAGTTTTGCCTAGCCATCTTTCATTCAGTGATGAAGGAATGCCACCTCTCCCAGCAAAATGGAAAGGAAGATGTGATTTTACAGCCTGTAATAACAAACTAATTGGTGCAAGATCCTTCAATATTGATGGAAAAATGACCAAGGGAATGGGGGTTGAACCACCTATTGATGAAGATGGATATGGAACTCACACAGCTAGCACGGCTGCAGGTCAGTTTGTAAACTATGCTGATGTGCTGGGAAATGCCAAAGGTACTGCTGTAGGGATGGCCACGCTTGCTCACCTAGCAATTTATAAAGTATGCTTTGGAGAAGACAGTGGAGATAGCAACATACTAGCTGTGCTTGATGCTGCTATTGAGGATGGTGTCGATGTGCTCTCACTCTCTCTTGGAGTAGATGCAGTCCCATTCTTCCAGGACAACATAGCTATAGGTGCATTTGCAGCAATGAAGAATGGAATATTTGTTAGTTGTTCAGCCGGAAATTCTGGCCCTTCCAATACCACATTATCCAATGAAGCCCCATGGCTTCTCACAGTTGGAGCAAGCACCATTGATTGGAAAATTGTAGCCACAGCAACGCTTGAAAATGGAGAAGAATTTGATGGAGAATCCGTTTTCCAATCCAATGACTTTTCTTCCATGCTGTTACCACTTGTTTATGCCAGCATGAATGGTAACCAGAGTCTGCACTCTGTGGTGAGGGATCATTGAAAGGTATAGCATCACCTACAGCGACAATCTTATTTAGAGGAACTATCATAGGAGAACCATCATCTCCTTCTGTTGGTTCCTTTTCATCAAGAGGCCCCAGCTTGGCAAGCCCAGGAATTCTGAAATCAGACGTTATTGGCCTGGTGTGAACATTCTAGCAGCATGGCCATTCTCTCTTAGCAATAATACTAATTCAACAACTACTTTCAATTTAATATCAGGCACATCAATGTCATGCCCTCATCTCAGTGGCATTGCAGCCCTGCTCTAGAGCTCTCATCCTACCTGGTCACCAGCTGCCATTAAATCTGCTATGATGACTTCTACCGACCTATTCCATATTGAAGGCAAACCCATTGTTGATGAAACACTACAACCTGCTGATGTCTTTGCTATTGGCACTGGCCACATTAATTCATCTAGGGCAGATAACCCAGGATTAATATATGATATCCAACCTGGTGACGATATTCCACATATCTGTGTTTAGGCTACAAAGATGAGGAAGTTGGGATACTCGCACATAGATCAGTCAAGTGCTCAGAAAAGCCCAATATACCAGAAGGAGAGCTGAACTACCCTTCATTTTCCATCAAACTAGGACCATCTCAGACATACACAAGGACTGTGATAAATGTTGGTGAGGAAAATCATCTTATGAAGTTTTGGTTATAGCTCCAAAAGGGGTTGATGTGATTGTGAAGCCCAGCACCCTATACTTCTCGAAGCTAAATCAGAAGGCAACTTACTCAATAAATTTACTCGAGTTGAATCAGCTTATAAAATAGGTGAATTTACTCAAGGGTATATCAAACGGGTCCCTACTAAATACTTTGTTAGGAGTCCAATTGCAGTAAGCTTTGAGTAAGAAACATGTGCACAAAGACATAAGAGAAAGCAATCAAATGAATTGTCATAGAAATCAAAAACTATTACTGAATGCTATTGCAGACTTCTAATATCTTATTTTATCTATGTTTTCTAGACTAAAATTGCAAATTGTTTCAAACTTATGACCAGAAAATTCAAACTCAACCCAATGGAAGGGGGAAGAAGCATGCAGGAAAGTATACCGGGCATAGACATTAAATACCTTTGTTGTTTTCTTTTAAATATCACAACACTTGATGATGAGGTTCAGGAAAAAAAAATAATACTAATAATAATGTCCAATAGAAGACCAAAATAAACAAAAATGAAAAGTAGTCTAATAAAGCCATACAGAAAAAGGTAATTCCATCTGCCAAAGAAGTCCATACAAAGTGCATATATAAAATAGTAATACTGAAAATAAGCTTGTTTGGTGCTTAAATTAAGGTAAATTTCTCAAAAAGATAAATGATAAGAACCGCATTGCACTACTTGTAAGCATCACAAGCGTGGACAGAGTTTTAGACAGTCATACTAAGAAGGAAGTGCAGATGGCTTCACTTTTCAAATTCTTGCCCCATGAATTTTCAAAAAGTGCAAAATCAGTGATTAGATACAATGGAAACTAACAGTAACTGGAGCTAGGCAGTAGTGAAACAACTGACAATAAGAATGGTTATTTTTATAAAAACCATCTTATAATATTAGTAAATCCCTTAAAGATTCTCAAGAATGCTATGATAAGCTATTCAAGATCAAATCAAGATAAGAATATAGCATCTGGTTGTCAAACATAGCAGATACAGTTCCGTCCCTGACTACCATAAAAAGAAGAGCCTTTTAGAGCGGAAAAAAGGTATACCGTCTCTGTACTTCATTACTGACCCATTCACTGTGTAGTCTCTACCACATTTACAGCTGCACGATGGTAGTGAAAAATGACTTGCAAGTTGATTCTCTCAACCAAATCCAGGAGGCACATCCGGGTCCTCATCACTAACATCACATGACTGCTTCTGGTCAATATCTTCAGAAAAGCCAGGTGGCACACCAACATCAACATCATCCTGTTCCTGCCCATTCTGTGAGTGGCGAGGCTCTTCCTTCCAGTTTTCGATAGGTCCATTTTCATAAGGCCTAGGAAGCTGCTGCTCTGCCTCATTCTGCTGCTGATGGTGGTTGCTGTGATGAATATTGGACAGAGAGAAACCTGGTGGTTCTTTTGGCTCACCATCAGATAATGTATCATCAACTCTACCAGCTGAGCCCTTAATGAAACCATTATTTTCAGCTTCCTTTTTAAAAGGCATCATATCATGAATAGATGATTCACCCTCTTCTTTCCCTCGAGGATTAACTAATTTATCGTACACAGATTGTACTGTTTCTGTAATTTCACTTCTCATGCCACCTTCTGATCTTATTACTTCCCACAGACTATCAGAAATTTGGCCCATTACTTTGTTCCTAATGGTTATAAAACATTAGAATTATCAAATCAACATCAGTATTAAAGAATTAAAGAAAACAGAAGAACTTATAAAAGGTTGGTGAATTAAATTTGAAGATGAAGTGAACATTCGAACATAGTTTTGAATAGAGAACAAAGTTAACCTATTCTTTCTGAGTTGATATTTTCCTCCCGAAGTAATCACAATTTGTCATGATATCCATATCTTATTCCCAAGACCAAAGATTTTAATAACCAATTTCTCATACCAAATGTACCATAAAGAAAAATGCAAACAATTTATCCAGGAATACACATGCTTTCCACTAAGAAATCCATTAATGATTTCATATTTCCACTTACCCAACCTCCTCATGTATGGCATCTGATAGTTGTCTTGGTTTCATATTTTCAGCACCTGGACGGTTAAGTGCTGCTGACTGCTTCACAGCTGCAATGATGTTGTTGCGTAATTCATCCTGCAATTTGTTGCCTTATTCATAAATACTTATAAATGCACATAGCAAGCAATAAGAAACAGCACCACTCACTATTGATAAAGTTGATAAAGCTGTTAAAACATTTAACCAGGCACACCTGAACATTTGGTTCAGTGGTTGATGCATGTATTCTCCTGTTCAAGAAGCACGTTCAAATACCCCTTCCCCCAAAATTAAAAAAATATATATATTTAACCAGCTAAACCTTTTGCTATAAAATCAAATAAAACTCAACCACACAAGATCCTTTAAAACCAAAAAGCACTGTTTTTAAAAAGAAAAGGCTGACTGAAACATACTAAAGAATCAGATTTGGCAACAACCTGCAGCAGCAGCATAGCAACTTAATCAACTTTGACAGTGCCATTGCGATGTTTAGTACAGATAATAAATCATTCTAAGCTCTTTCTACATGACAAGCTGTTTGGACCAACGTAGAACCTACTAAAATCAAGATTTACAGTTATGACAGCTTATGTAATAGTACAAATTTCAAAAAAAAAAAAAAAGAATTTTTAGTCAATCTTCTATTCAATATCAGGGAATTGTTCAGCATCAACCCAAAACCATGGCATTTGATTTGAAATTAACCAATTATACCCATATATAATCATCATATAAAATTCCAAAATACCCAAAACTCAAAATCAAGACAAGACCCACCAAGCGAACAATCACAAACAACACGCATCCATGTTTTCCAGGGTACTCAAAAGCTCAGCATTCTAAAATTTTTCACCTTGATTCCCAAAAGCTAACAAGATAGTTTCAACCTTTGGAAAAGAAAAAAAAAAGTAGCAATAAAAATTAACATACGTTATCCTTGAGCTTGCGAATGATTTTGAGACGGAGCTTGTCGAAGTCACCATCGTCCTTGAGTTTTGCAATTACCTCTTCTTTGTTGATCTTCTTGTTTTCTTCCCCCATTGGCTGCTTTGCATTCAATCTGTTGTAAAAAGAAAAAAACCTGGGTTTCTGGTTTTTTTTTTTTTTTGTTTCTTTCCTTTTCTTTTCTGTTTCTGTAAACTATAATGTCTTTTAATCAGCCAACAGAGACAACGTAGGAGTCCTAAAATCTATACAAAACAAGGAGGTCAAAGCCGTTCCGGTCCGGGTTAGGATTTTCGGAAGTCAAGTCCCATCATGGAATTAGTACTAAAAAAAATTCTAACCAAAAGCTTTAATAAAAAGATTTCGTCTCAGTAACTTTAGTTTGAGTAATAATACAATCTTTTCTTTTCTTTTGTTTAAGCATCGAATTGTGTTCCTTCTGAAAATTTTTGATAAAATTAATTACACATTACAACATTATTTTCTGTGTTTTAAATTGAAAATTTAACTTTAGTCATAAAATTTTTAGATTTTCTTATAATTATTAAAATTCGATGGCTTTAATAATTCAGGACAATTAAAATAATGTTAAAAAAAAGGACTTGAGATATTCAAAAACAAAAAAGGGAAGAATGTTCAATTAATTCATGAACAGAACATTAGAACACAAAAATTGCCGCAATTCAATTTATAAGTTACAGGAAAAGCCTTTGGGGGATTCAAAAACATTAGATACTATAACAAAAGTCAAATCATTGACTACCTAACCAGGAAAGTATAACTATCCAAACCATCTCTTCTTTTTCTCTCTTATCAAAAGATCGAAAAAAAAAAAAAAGGGCAAAATGATGCTAAGGAGCTACAAAAAGAGTTGAGGCATGACATTGCCAATTGATTTCTGTACAAGTTTGCAACCGCCCCTTGTAAAAATACGATATTCAGTTCATAGAATGGAGTACATAAATGTGTACAACATGACAACATTATGTGTCTGAATTGTATCTTAACTATTGGATTAGAACAAATTTACGTCACTCAATGACCACATTGCAGTGAATTTGAGCTCCACCAGATGAAAGTGAGCAAGAGAAAAAGCCATGCATCTCTCAGCGCTGGAGCTGGAAACAATCTAGGATGAGTTATGTGTCCTCTTGCGAGAGTGGTGCCGGTCTGTTACCAAACTTGAGCTTCTGCAGAATGTCATCAAGCTGAGTAAAGATGCATAAAATCAAATTCAAGCATTTAATAATAAATCTGAATTACTCACGAATCATCAACATGCTTTCTGCTTATTGACTCCTGCATTGTCCGAGATGGTGCAGTCACCTGCGAAGCAAGCAGTACCACATTAAAACCATAATATAAGGTTCAATTTAGTGTACACACACACACACACACACACACACACATATGCCTTGGTGCAAGGCCAAGCTATGGTCTATAACAAGGCAAAGTACCAACTCAACAGTGAGGCTGATGAAACTCAATTCATCCACACATCTTCAATTTTATTTTCCCTTTTTTACTTTTTGTGCGGTCTTAGGAATAAGTTCGGAATTAAAAAGTTTAAAGTGCAATTAGGCAATGGAGGGTACAGGTCGCAGGCCAGATCTCCTAGTATGAAACAACTTCATACAGAGATGAGCATGTTGTCTACGTAGTAGTGCTTCACAACTCTAATACAATCATTCAACTGTACAATCAATAGGAACCCAGAAATCTTGCCAGGTGCAATTAGACTGTGATAGCATGATGATATTCATAAGCAACGTGTTATTGGATTGTTGACACATTTTATTTATTGCCCAGGTCAACTAACCATTCTTAACTTATGCAGTAATGCATTGACAGATACATGTACAGATAGAAAAATACACAAATAACCATTCAGAGAATTATTGATAGACAAGTATACTGACAGAACGGCATAATTGTTTGCTGGTTCGGCCATGGGCTTCAAGGTATTCTTCATACGTCTGCAACAAAAATCAGGAGTAAAACATTAACAAGAAGAAAGATTCAGACATAAGCCAGAAGGGCAATTCTGAGAGAGAAGGATGTTCCTATTATTTGTTTTGGTGGTAAAACAGCAGAAAGCACAGAGCTTTGTCCACAGACTGATCATGCAGCACCAAGATTTGAATAAAGTGTGGTATTCTTTGTCTCTACAGTTAATTAAGAATAAACAGCACATGGAGCACATTAAAAATATTGCGGGATTCATTATGCCGAATTCTTCCTAATTCACAAAGAGAAGTTAAGTTGAAAGTTATGGCTTAGGCCTTAGGGGCTCTTAGTCGAAATACTAACCTGATAAATCTAGCTTCCCTGATAAGTCACATTTATATGACCACAAGGAAAGTATTCACTTAGGATAAAAACATATAAATTAAACTCCATCAGAATATAAAGCTTAGATAGGGTTCCAATACCATTTCAAGAAAATCATCTTCAGTCAAGGTACTAGCACGAGGACTTTCTGCAGATAAACCCCAAACATCAAATTGAGTAGACATATCATTGTTTACTTGTAGATTGGTGAGATATCTTTTGGTGCGAGAATTTTTCATACTTGCAGCTTTTGATGCTCCTGTGGTGGTAGGAAAGTATTCAGTAGCCAAAGTATGTGGATGTGTTAAATGAAATCTACTCACGTCAGCTTGATGTCGATAGAGGAAGGGATGATAAGGCATGGGTGTACCAGCCCAAGACATATGCAGCGGAGGCACATTATAATCTTCATCTCCTAAAGAATATGGTGGTTCTATGCAAGGCCTCTTTGAAGGTAGATCATCCCTGGTAAAACTATTCCAAGTAAACTCACGAAAACCAACAAGGCTCATAAGCTTGATTTAATAGAACACATAATTTGAAGATACCTTTTAAGTGAGCCATCCACATCATTACTCCCATCAAGGAGCTCACATAGAGCTTCCCCTATATCTTGAGGTAATTCCTAAAAAAGAAACATGAATCAAGATCTTAGTCTGCAAGTGGTGGATACTTAAATTTTATCCAAAAAAGGAGGAGGAACAATAGCAATTAATATTAAGGACACCTGGCAGTCTCTGCTGATTTTGACAGGTTTGTAGTCATTCAATGGGTTCTTAAGGTGGAGAGTCTTTTGGAAAGGCAAGTGATTTAAGCAAAGCCATTTGACCTTAAAACTCCGGCCCCAAGGATTACCTTTACCACTTCCTTGGCTCCAAACGTTATCTCGCCTCCATCCAACAGAAGACATCATTTGGGCATACCCTTGGAAGAAACCACTCATGTTGACACTAAATACTAAAATAACTCTACCAGAATTCTGCAAAACAAGAAAATCCTCCTGTATAAAACATCTAGACTTGAAAAACTAAATAAGATCAAAATAAGAGGGCTTTTACATGAAAAGCTTCTTCCAGAATTGGTTCATTCATGAGTTGAGTCGCCCAAATTCCTTTGTCAATCGATAATTGAATATTTTGGTGGTTCAAACTCTTAATGATGAAATATCTTGTATTATACAATCTGCCCCTTTTGTCCACCATATGGGAATGCCGTGGTTCTTGTCCCCTAAAGGGATAGCCATCCTCATTCTCTGACATAAAATAGTGGGAAAAATGGCTTGATGATACTTAATGAATAACACTTGGAAAAAAAATTTAGAAAAGGCAGTTCCCACATAACTGGTAATCTATATACGCTACAAGTACATGGAAAGTAGTAAAATGACAATAAACGCACTTTAATGCATAAATGTTAACTTGCTTCATCAATCATAATACAAAAGTATATAGAAAGAGAACTCAATGCCAATGTCTCCATAAATTTAGATTGATTATAACAGAACTTTGCTCATCAGAATCGATTTCCAAAAGAAAAAAAGATTTAATAGTTTCTCACTCCATTGACAAGGAATGATAACTGAAATGCTGTATCACAAAATCAAGTGACCAAGTTTCGATAAAGTTGGATCTCTCCCTGCTAGTGTCCTGTTTCATGTCTTATCTTTACAAAACCATCAGCCAATTCAAACTCAGTTGCAGGAAAAAATAGTTATGATCACATAGTTATGATGCAACTAATAATGCAAACAGAGCACAAGGAACATCAAGTTTTATTTTAATCCATTTCATGCATTAGATGGTTATAAACTTTACACTTTCCCATACCTGTTAAACATTAACTGCTGCAGTTATCCATGTCAAGAAAAACCTGGTTTTAGTACATTTTTCTTGCAGATAAGTGTACTGTAGATGGTTATTCCTATTAATAGCTCAATATCACTTCCAAATTATATGTGTCCGAAAGAACCATAAGTTTGTTCTGATCAAGGAAAAGAAGAGGGAGATCACAAAACTTAGTCAATGAACAGACTATCTTCTTTTTTTTATTCTTTTCTTTTAAAATAATTCTAGCTACAAGCACAGTCATGTTCAAGATATGACGCAAGCATATATGTGGGGAAGACAAATTTCTCATCAAGGTAATTAAAATACGAGAAACATGTAACGACGTGTTAAAAACAGGGAACATACACCATATTTTTACCTGGATCATCTGAATTTCCCACATCATTTTTCCATTCAGTCGCTGATGAATCAACTACAGATGCATTTTCTCTTGCAGTATCAGAAGACATGTCCTTATTGCCCCTCCTATCAGAAAGCAGATATAGTAAAAGATTCAAGCTGGACTCTGCTGCAGTATAAAGATCCAAGCCAGACTCTCGTGCAGGACAATGCAACTGTAGTCGGAAAAAAAAAATACAGTAATATTTAGCAATCTCATTCAAAATGGACAAAGCTTGAGTATCAGAAATCTGTAGCATCAGCAGCTGTAACCAGAGATAAAATAGGGGTAGAAAGAAAGAAGCATTAAAGTAAAAGAAAATCTAACTCTTTGAGGCCAAGTATGTACTTTAACTTCAAGTTACCTTATAGCAAAATGGGATATAATTCGGAAGTTCCTATCTGATTGCAAAAATAGTAGCATTAGTAAATTATCGAACCAGATAACAGCGCAATTAGAATATCATATATCATACTGAAGAACAAGCAGTAACAAAAGTAGGATACTGCACGATAGAGTTACAATAATAAGTAAATACATATTCTTCTATTAATTCTATTTACTGAATTTTCAAATGAATATATTTGAAAATACATTTTGCCCATAATTCTATTTCCTAGCATAGTCCATTTAGAATACCATTCGGGCCAACTCCATAAAAAATGAATTCCCGTAAATAAATATATTAACTAATATTAAGATAAATTACAGCCAATTCCTTACTTGAAACAATAATAATTTATAGGCGAAATGACATTTGGTAAAGTTAGCATACAATTAAACGAAAGTTTCACAAAACAATTGAAAACTAATTATCCCAAGGAATTCCTCCCATTTTCCTTCTACTTTTGTTTCTCAGCAACCGAACAAAACATAAAACGAAAAAGAAAATTTGAAGTAGAAATAACAAAGTGAAAGTGTACCGTGTACCTGCTTCAAAGAGAGAAGAAAAAGCCAAAGAGGAAGGCAAGGCAAGACTCAGGAGAGTGTTGAAATGACAGTACCAAGTACTTGGCTTTGTGTTGTCTTGCTTGTAGTAATGAACCCTAATTTTTTTTTTCGTTTTTTTCAATTTTCCTTTCCTTTCAGTTGAATTGAACCTTCCAAATTAGGTACTGTTTTGGGTTGGGTATGGGTTCTTTTTTATTTCTATTTTTTCATTTTTTTTCCATTTGCGGGTCTTGAGATTGGCGATCGAGCGGTTTTAGATTCGTTTGGCTGCGTTGATGGTAAACAACTCGGACGGTGATGCGTGCGTCTGTGGAGGTGAGATTCCGCGTTTAAAATACTAGGGCAGGGCCAGCTCAGCCTAGGCCCAGATAGTTATGGGCCACCTTTGCCCTGACAGGCTGACACCGAGCCTTGCAAAAATATCTTGAAAATCCTTGGGCTTAGATCAAAATGACTAAAGTTGCCATGCATGTTTATTCAGTTTTTAATTAAAAAATAACTTAACAAGTTAATGACATTATAATATAAAGTGACAAATGACATCATATATGATATTAAAATAACATAATCATATGATATTTTTATAATTATATAATAATAATAGTACTGTGTTAAATCTCTAAACGAGGGAGAGGTTGGGCTAATTCTGCAATTGAAAGTTTTTAATTTTTTCAAATCTTATGCAAAAGAGGAAAAGCAAAGATACTTAAAAGCTATTGATCAGGCTAACATTTTTTTCAAGGTTAGATGTGTTTTTAAATCATAATCTAATAATAATCTTGTATTATTGTTATACATATAAATTTTTTTTATTATTGAGTTACACAATTCAAGTTCATTTTTTAAAATCCCATATCGTTTTTCAAAAATATGGATTTAAAGGCAAGAAATTAAAAAAAATATTTGTGTTTTATATATTGTGAAAAGGAAAACGTCCTTCCTCAAATTTAATACTAAAAAAATTACTGTTTGTTTTTTTTTCCTCATGTATGCATTTTAATAAAAGAAAATAAATGTGTCATTTGAATTTCTCTTACTCTAAAATATATCCACCAATAATTTTTAAGAGAAAAAAAATCAGTACACAAATGGTCAACTAATTCCATTCTCAACTTCAGAGAGGATTTTATAACACACCTATAATCTCATTATTGGTAATTAAGCCTTGCAGGTGACACTTATATTCTCACCTTTAAGTATATTAATTAAAGATTGGAAGATCATTGAAATGGAGTGATTAAATATTTTATATGATCATCATTACCGCTGGCTAATAACCTTAATTTACTTTCTATTCTATATATAGCTAGCCAAGCCTTTAATTAAATTACTACAAGTTGCCAAAAGTTAGTACTTCCCAATTTGCAAGCCCATATCCTATGGTATATTTGAGCACAGCAATCCATTCCATGTATTTAGAAAAATTAAGAATTCATTTGTACTTTTCCTAGTTGGATTCACAGAATTCATCATCAAAGACAAAACTAAAGTAAAAGGAAATTAAACCCTCATTAAATTCTTTAATCATCATTAAAATCTTTGGCCTTGATATGATGTGCAAGTTGCATTTACATGTAGAATAATACATGGGATAAAATTAAACTACAAATTATATATATATATATATATATATGCATCTGGACCTACATCTTTAATGGTCAAATCACCCCACCTAACCCTGTTCCATCACAAAAATGGGCAACATCATTCAAAGTTAAACAGTGCCAAAATCCATGCCAGTGCCTCTTTAATAATTTAGTTGACAAGAAACTTAAAACAATAATTAGTTTCTCTTTTCCTTGAATAAGCTTACAATAAAAAAATAACCCACTTTCTTCTTTCAGTTGGGATGCTTACGGAAATGATTAATTAAATTGTCTATAACTAGGATCGTCTTGATACTAATTATGATACTTACCCTTTTCCTTTGTCCTATGTGCCTTTTTGCTTCAATGATTATTAATGAATAAAAAAAACCATAAACCCTGATCATGGTGATGGCAATTAATTAGCATATTGTCATATGTTATATATATGACCTTTGGCTTCAAATTAAGAATCCGATGCTTAACTTCAAATTAGGTCTCTCTATATCACCATGGATATGATAATGATAATTTGTACTTGTGAAGTAAGTGAACCAATTTTCAGCTCTCACAATGTTTAGTCATTCAAATATGATAAATACGAAAGTGAATCCTATTATTCATAATAATAATAATAATAATAATTTATTTATTACTTTCATATACGTAGTTGGACTATCTTATATATGTAGCAATACCCTTCAAGTAATTGAAACTTGGAAGGTGAGGTCACCTCTTAAATCACCTTGCCCTTGAAAGAAAACAAAATCTTGGAATCTTTGGCCCATCAAAGATCGCATGCTTAAATAAATGCATATCCCATGATACACTTCCAATTCTTGTCTAGAAGCCAAAGACAAGATAGATAGGATCATAAGAGATTTCAGGCTTCAAAAAAATGGATTATGTTAATTCAATGTTTCGATCTGACCAAATGGCAGATGAGTTTCAATTCTTTCCCATCCCTTGCCGACACACAATCCAACAGGATGAACTCATTTTGATCCCTTCTGAAGATGCCAATGATCTCTCCAACTGGGGTGATTATAGGCAGTGCAGGCCTAAAGCAGCTAGAGCTTTTCTTGTCAACGATGTCGATGGGAGGCCTATTGACAATAAAAATAAGAAAATCATACATAGAGACATTGAGCGACAAAGAAGGCAAGAAATGGCTACTCTTTACAGGGCTCTTCGATCACAGCTTCCTTTTGAATATCTCAAAGTTAGCTCCTCTTCCCTTCTTACATATTAAAATTTCTAGTATCTATATATGCAATTTGGCAAACTTTTTCAATTTTGTTCACTATTTGCATTTAATTACTTAATTTATTGTCTTGTCACTGGTAATTTCAGGGAAAAAGGTCAATATCTGATCACATGCACGAGGCTGTGAATTACATCAAACATCTGCAGAAAAAGATCTTGAAGTTGAGTGGCAGGAGAGATGAACTTAAAAGATCATCCGATTCCTATGCTTCACGTTCTGTTCCGGAAAGCTTACAAGATAGTTCCGAGCACAGTGTAATGGTTAGACCTTGTTTAGCGGGAGTGGAGGTTGTCATAAGCACTTGCTTCAGACAAGGGCTTAATCTTTCGAGTGTGCTTGAAGTCATACTTGCAGAAGGTCTAAGTGTTGTTACATGCATATCAACTAAAGTAAATGAAAGGTTAATGCACACTATTGTCTCTGAGGTAAAATTAATGTTGTCAATCATTACTTGAACATATATATAAAGCAAGGTTTCCTCCCTAGGAGTATAGAAGAAGCGAAGCCTCTCTCTGATTTCTTTTCTCTCTACTCAGGTGAATGATGGAAGAAACATAGAGCCGTCTGAGCTGCAACAGAAATTAACAATGTTAGCAACTTCCTCATCTGAGTTACATCTCGATATGCTGGCCAAATAAATACTTGAAGCAATTTTTTTCCTGTGCTATGAAAGATTTGATCCTTGCAGGGTTTCCTACTATGAACCTTCCAAGGTTGGTGTCTTTCATGTCAGGTAAAGTCTTCTAAGGCTAAAGACTTGATATGGCATACTGGTAATGAATGAATAAAATTAAGCATTTAAAAAAAAAAACCTTCCAAGGCTGGTTCTGAAAATGGTGGACAAATTTCTTCAGCCTTGTTTTTCTCCGTAGTTGTACATATACATGTACATAAGCAAATTATGTTGAATTATTGTTGGTTGATTAGGATGCCATACTTTCTTCAATCATACCCTAATTAGAGATAGCCATATTGGTTAAGTATTTTAATGGTGTCCAGACTCCAGATTTGGGTAAATCCCAAATAGCCATCTCCCACAATACCAAACAAACAAGCTTTAATCTGCAGTGCGCTAGCTTTTGAAGAAAGTAAAGCTGACTTTGAACATTAACACAAACTTCCCTCTAATGTCATCACTAAAATCTTCACCCAAACTGCACCAGAGAGAAAAGAAGTTAAAGAACAAAAAAAGACAGACCAAATTTTGATAAAAGAATCATGCTTGCTTGCCTTGCTGGGGCTAAAATAAAGCAAAATAATTTTGGAGTCAAAGACAAAAACCCTTTTAAACTGCGTAGCTGCTTCTGGTCTAGGTGAATATATAGTGCATTGATTGGATTTTCGATACCCGCTCGACCTTACCGGGAACGTTTAAGTATGTGAAGATAAAGATAAATAAATAGAATTCCCAGAGTGTCAAACATCTATAGGTCTAGCCTCCGTCACTGCATCAACGCTTCTGCCTTCTAATTTTTAAGACCCTAGTTTGTATTTCGTCTCCGCATGCATTCTTGAGTTTTCTTGCTCTTCCAAAGTTTTAACAGGCTTTCCATGTTTTTGACTCTTTTACCTCACGTCGCTAGGTCTAACTCCAAACCACGTCACCGCTATATGACTATAACTTAATCCAAGTCCTGGCCCAAAGCTAAAGGAAGGCCTAAGTCTAAATGGCCGTGTTTCTTTTTCGTGCATTTTTCAAACCTCGCCAATGGTTCCTTCAAGATATATGGGTTTTTGTTTTTGGTAACTCAATTCTGGAACGTTGACTAGCGAAGCTAGCTAGCAAAACCAAGTAAATCCACGAAACTTGATTCTATCAAATATATAATCGACGGTTGAATTATTCTTCCCAACCGCGCCTGTCAACATGCATGATTAAGCATATTTAACATAGAGATTTTGATTAACAAGTGTAATAGAGACAAGTACTTAATTAACTTGTAAATAAGGCCAATCGAGTCCTCCGCGACAATAAAATACCAAAAAAATCTTAATTTAAATAAAGAAATGAGTCGCAATCTTCACTCCATAATTATGAATATAAGCATAAATATGTACGCAATTTTCTCGTGGCAAGTTAAAGAATAGAAAATGAGAAAACTCCAAATATTTCGAAACAAGGGAGATAAAAAAAAGGGATAATATAATGTTTAGCTAGTCAAAGTCTCTGAAAGACTTAAGGCAGTTGTGTCATATCTGTTGAAGTTGAAACGGTAATATTGTACAACAACTGGCGCAGATTAATTCAAGTTGAAAATAACATGCATTTTAATTCTCATTTTAATAGCCTTCAATATCTCGACGTGGCGTTTGCTGATTCTCATGCTGATGATCAGATAAACTCAGAAGGGCCAAGTAAGTAGGCCACAGATCTTAATGATATATGCACATCTGGACCTACATGTCCAGGATTAATCACATTTTCCATATCCTGTTCCCTCTCAATAATGATCAAGAATTCAAAGATTACTAACAAAAAACAGTAGCATCTTTCTTTGTTTGGCAACAAACTTAAATATATAATGGGTAATAGCTTGCCTTTACCTTTCCTTGAATAAAGCAATAGTATCTGGCTTTGATTTGAGGAAGGAAATTTTCTCTTCCTCCCCAAGGGCTCTTAAAAATCTTCCCATTAGGTTTGACTTAATTTACCTCATAGTGGCTTTTGGATTTCCTTTTCCATATGGATGTGATGGTTCAAGGCACGTGCATATTGTGAGGAATTGATCAGCCCTCCAAATGTACAGTGGCCTTTGCTCTTGTCTTTGTCTAAATGTAGAGTAGCGGAAGTATGTACTATAAGGTTTGCAAGCGGTAAATGAGGTCACTTCTTATATCACCTGGTCCATGAAAGCAAACGAAGTCTTGAAATCTTAATTGCTTGGGCCTAACAATGATCTGATACCTGTAAAAACATATCCCTTTTCTTGTTTTGCTTATGGATAGGAGCCAAAGCAAAAGATACAGAGGAGATTTGGGGCTTAGAAACATGGACTGCGTGGCGTCGGAGTTTCCATCAGAGGAAAGCACGGTTGAGCTGTTTCAATTCTTCTCTATTCCCTGCCAGCAAGACAGCAGCAACCCTAGGCAAGATGAACAGAATTTGATCCTTGTCTCCAAGAAGAGTGATTGTAGCCGGGGCAAGCGTAAAGCAGCTACTGCTTTTGGTGTCAAGGATGGGAACGCTGCTGATAATAAAAGGAAGAAAATCATTCATAGAGACATCGAACGACAAAGAAGGCAAGAAATGACTACTCTTTATTCGACTCTTCGGTTGCTGCTTCCTCTGGAATATCTCAAGGTTAACCTTTCTCTATTCCTTTATATTAAAATTGCAACTATAGCAGGAAAGAAAAATTTTTATGGATCTTTTCAGACTTCTGAAAATTTATATACCCTTTTTAAATAATTATTCTTGTCTTAACTTTCACTGGTTTTAGGGAAAGAGGTCCATATCGGATCACATGCACGAGGCTGTGAAGTACATCAAACATTTGCAGAACAGGATCAAGGAGTTAAGTGACAAGAGGGAGGAGCTGAAAAGATCATCCAATTTGCATACACCGAGCTCTATGCCGGAAAGCTCACCAGATTGTTCTGAGGACAGTGTAGTAGTTAGAGCTTGTATGGTAGGAGTGGAGATTGCCATAAACACAGGCTTGAGACCAGGCCTTCCTCTTTCAAATGTGCTTCACGTGATAGTTGCAGAAGGCCTAAGTGTTGTTAACTGCATATCAACTAAAGTAAATGAAAGGATGTTGCACACTATTGCGTTGGAGGTAAATATAGTTGCAACCACGGCAATATTCATCACGCTTTTCGCTCCTTTTTAATTGAGAATTATTAATTAGAAAGCAATATCCCTCTTATTTTCTGAGGCTTGATTTGTTTCACAGGTGAATGATGGAAGAAGCATCGAGCTGTCAGAGCTGCAACAGAAATTAACAAAACTGATAATTCATCCTCCAGGTTAATTAGATTTTTAAACCTGCTGCTAACTGGTTAATTTGCTTGTGGCAATTTCTTCCTGTTGTGAAACATATGATGCTTTGCAGCTAGGATGAAGTTCCTAATTTTGTAACCTAAGGTTGGTCGTGGAAATGGTTGATTAATCTTCTTCATTAGCTAGCCTTGTTTTTTCAGCTACATTAATAAATACACAAGCAAATTTGTTGGATCATCAATTGCTTGCTAATGTTTAGTCTGCATGACATACTTTCTGTTCATGTGTTCTCATTAATTCGCATTGATATTCATTTACGTTGTTAGTTTCCATAGTTAGTACTTAGTACTGCTGCATGCACTTCGATGACATTTCAAGTGTTGGCAATATATATGATCACTTTTCCATATGATAATCTTGATTAGCGATACAAGGTAATTGTATGGAATCAGTTCAAAAAATATAGCCAGCTAGCTAATACTCTTCAATGTGCTAAAATGTGTCCCCGAGTTGCTCCAAGTTTTAATTCATGTCTTTTTTAAGAGAGAAATAGCATAAGCTAACTCCTCAGGCATGTCATGATTTTTCTTTTTGTTTTCTCATCATTTTCAACTTAAATTTTTATTTATTTTAATACTTCATGTGAACTCACAGCAGTTTGATGAATTTTAGAAGCAATCTACTAAATCCTACTAGAATCATCCATATGTAATTTATTTCTGATCATACTAAAATTTGATAATGCAATCTATAAAATTTGCCATCATTTTTCCTCATAACTTTATTTGTACCTGTACCTATGATCAAAATGCATGATCTTTACTTTAATAAATCAACTGAGCTCTGGCATCTCTCAACGCCAATCAAATGATCAACTTTGATCAGCTTGCATTGTTTTTGTGGAAATTAGTTAAAGTACGTACTGATTTAGTTGAACATTAATACATATTAAATTGCCCATAGCTTAAGCTAGCTAACTGTTTATGATTTCATACTGCATTCCTCCGTTTTGAATTCATGAATAATCAAAGACACACTTGTTTATCTTAAATTGAGCGTGAATAATTATTGAACATAGGGTAGGACTAAGTATAATTAATTCATAACGCATCCTTTGGTCTACACAGACATATGTAATTCTGTTCATGGTTTGAATTGTAAAACATATCTGATATATATTTAAAAAAAAAAAACCTTAAAAGTCATGTATGAATACATTAAAGTTCTTCATTAATTTTTCTAATATATTCATTTTGTCAAATAGCATGCATGTTTGGTAGTGATTATTTAATGTTTTCTGGCACTAATAATTCATTTCACCATGTGATACCAGCGAGGATGTCAAGTCTCAAACAATAAGTTGGCACATCCTAATAATTTACTCAGTAGCTTTTGGGTGATGGGTTTTGAACATGTAACTTGTAGGTAAATTTCCTTCAGCTATCCCAGATAATTACCTTGTCCAAAATCCTGTTTTGATACGACGGGAAATAGGCATTGCTGTAAGTCTTTGATCATATCCTTCACTAGCTACTGCCCTTGGATACCATAAGTTGATACCCTAGCTCTCCCCAACAAGTAACGAAGGCATTGTCAAGCTGCTGTTGGCTAGCTAGCTCGATCGGTCCTCTCCTTCAGCTTGCAGTTGACCGCACAACCAGCACCATTCCCATGCCGTCAATACTGCATGCATTATAATGTAAATGATATTAAACAAATCTAATTATCCTACGTACGAAAGGTGTGGAAAAGAACATATATCTCTCCTTTTTACTAATATAAATTTTGGTCTCTTTCTGCTTCGTTTGTTCCCTCAAATTTGTTCAATTTTGATTCATGAGTTATGACTTGTTGAGACACATTTGATCACTGCATCCGTTCGGGGGTATGGGCTCGCTTATTGCACAGATAATTAAAATCTAAAGCTACTGCTTCCTTCCTGAGCAGAGATGGCGGTACTGTTGTCCATCGTTTAGCTCCACGGGCGAACTGTTCTGATGTGATTTAGGCCTTTTGTCCATCGGCCATCAGACATCTCTCTGCCTAGCATTAATATTTAATTGTTTCCTAATTTCATTATAACAATTCATCAGCCTAAGGCCCAAGTCTATCTCTTTGTTCTTAATAGTAGGTAAAACTATACTGCATTTGTGATATTAAATGAAAGACCAAGGTAAAATACTAGTACTAAGATTCTCTCTATTCTCAAATTATCATTTTTCTCTGTGATAAATCTCTACTCTCTTTTCAATCTATCGTTAAAAAGACAAATTGATTATTTAGAGCTTCAAATTATAACATCCTCGTTGTTTGCCTGGTATTCAAAAAAAAAAAAAAGGGACAAGAAAAGGAAAAGAAGAAGCAGGTGTGGGAATGGGAGTGTCATTTTCTTGTAAGAACTGACAGATGCTCTCCAACAAGAGTTTCTTGAAAAAATCTGGTTGATGAGCAGTATTTGATCTGCCTTGTTTTATGTCGCTGTTCATGACAGGGAAGAAAGGTGCAAATGACCAACCAAATTGAATTGGCCACACAATGGGATGTTCATCAAACTTGTCATGATGATCTATCTTCTTAAAAAAGAAATAAAATATGCTTTGATCACGAGGAATTGATTACTAATCAATGATACCGTCGGAAAAAGACCCCACTTCGCAGAAACGTTAATTCTTTCCGGTCGGTTCGAAATTATACATGCTAGCCTATAAGTTACTATAAGGTGGCGTTTGGTACTTTACAGTGTAATGTGATTACAGGTAATGTGATTGCAGGGAATGTGATTGCAGGTAATGTGATTGCAGGGAAGATAACATTGCAGTGTTTGGTATATGAGTAATGTAATGATTAAAATGCAGGGAAGATAACATTGCAGTGTTTGTTTTACAAGTACTTTACAGAGAATGTAATGTTAATTTACAAAATTACCCTTATTTATTAAAATGTAAATTTAATATACTTGCATTCTTTATTATTAATTTTTATATAATATTATCTCTTAAATATATTTTTAATGTCATATATTTTATTTTTATTTTTTATTATAATTTTGTATATTTTATTTCATTTATTTAATATAATTTTTATATTATATATTTTATTTTAATTTCTTTTGTCTATATTATATAAATTTTAATTTTTTATATTTTATTTTTTAATTTTTATTTTTTATATTATATATTTTATTTTAATATTTTTACCTATATTATATAAATTTTAATTTTTTATATTTTATTTTTTAATTTTTATTTCTTATATTATATATTATATTTTAATTTCTTTTACTTATATTATATAAATTTTAATTTTTCATATTTTATTTTTTAATTTTTATTTCTTATATTATATATTTTATTTTAATATTTTTTACATATATTATATAAATTTTAATTTTTTATATTTTATTTTTTTAATTTTTATTTCTTATATTATATATTATATTTTAATTTCTTTTACCTATATTATATAAATTTTAATTTTTTATATTTTATTTTTTATATTATATATTTTAGTTTAATATTTTTTATTTTAATTATAATATTATAAAATATTTTTAATAAAATAATAAAGTTGAAGGGTAAAAATATCTTTAATAACATTGCAAACATTGCAGCCTGCAATGTAATGTACATTGCATTGGTTTTGGGCTGCAATGTGATTACATTGCAATCTGACATTGCAGTGGTCTATTACAAAAACAAACGCTGCAATGTAATTTAATTAAGTACATTACAGGTAATGTCACTTTACAATCCCGCGAGTAAACGCCACCTAACACTGTCTTTTTTAAATGCTGTCTCTTTTTGTTGAACAATGGTGCGGGCGCAGGGGTGGGTTTCTGGGGCTGTGTCCTTTTTATGGTGTTTCTTGAGGTATGGCATTGAACTGAAAGTCCGAGAAGTGTTGCTAAGATAGGTGAGGCTATGGAAGGGACAGAGTGCTGAGGGGAAGTTTGTTTTTCTTTTGTCTTTTGTATGGAAGGAAGTCTTTTGTACAGGAATATTGGAAGTGTATACTGTTTATAGGTTAAGAGTATACCAACCAAAATTTCTTGTTGTTAGGCCTGGTTGCTCGCCACGGCTCTTGTAAAGGAAAAAAAAAATCCCAGCAGCTTTAATGAAAATCTATATTAAATTTAAAAAAAAAAAGTTACTATAACAGTTAAAAACAAGACGTGACCGTTTTATCATCAAAACACAGTTTTATCGTTTTCTCAGCTTCCAAACATGGTCGGAAAATTTATGTCTTCCTCTGTTGTCTGAAGAACTAAACAATACTGGAAAATGGGTTATCATCAAAAACCGCAAAACCTCTCCAAGACCCTTCAACAAGACCTCCTCCTCCCTCGTGTTCTTGTCCTTCGCTCTCCCTCTGTTCCTTCTTTCTTCTTCTCCAAATCCCATTTACAAGCTCATTTCCATCCCCTCGACCCGCTCGACTCGCCAGAGCCAACTCACTCTTTCCTCTCCCGTCACGCTGCCTCCGTGCTTGCGCTTCTCTGCGTGGCCAACACGCGCGTCTCCTCGGAAACTCTTTCCCTTCTTCCTTCTTTGAAGCTCGTCGTGGCCTCCAGTGCTGGACTTGACCACATCGACTTAGCAGAGTGCCGCCGCCGAGGCATTGCCGTCACCAATGCTGGTCAAGTCTTCGCCGAGGATGTTGCTGACTTCGCTGTCGGGCTTCTCATCGATGTTCTCCGACGAGTGTCAGCCAGTGATGGGTTTGTTCGGGCCCGGTTGTGGCCCGAAAAGAGACCATTCCCGCTTGGTGTAAAGGTGATTATTCTTCTCAATTTTCAAATTATCGCAAAGAGAACATACCCGCAAAAGCATTGCTTGATACTACTTCAAAAAACATGAGACCCGTTAATTTGTTAGTATCACGAATTCAATTGATGATTGGTGGTCTAAATTTCTTCTGTAAAGAGGTTCCTTGCCTTGTTCTTATCTCTATAATGAAGAAAACCTTGTTTCGCCAAAAATATAATGAAATTTTAAAAGAAATAAAAGAAATACATAAAAGTATATCAAAGAATATCACCTGGGAGATTTGTCAAAGTTACAATGATAATCAAGATAGTGTGAGTTTGAGCATTTTATTCTCATGCTTCTTTGTTGAATGCTAGATATATATAATCCTGATTCATGGTTGGGTTGCAGCTGGGTGGAAATCGAGTTGGAATTGTGGGACTTGGAAGAATTGGGTCGGAAGTTGCAAAAAGGCTGATAGCTTTTGGCTGCAGCATTGCCTACTGCTCGAGAAAGGAGAAGCCCTCTGTCCCATACCCTTACTATTCCACTGTCAGTGAACTTGCGACAAACAGTGATGTTCTAATTCTTTGCTGCTCTTTGACAAAAGAAACTCACCACATAATCAACAAACGTGTCATGGAAGCATTAGGGAAGGAAGGAGTGATAATTAACATTGGAAGGGGGGCTCTGATCGATGAGAAGAAATTGGTGAAGTTTTTGGAGCAAGGACAAATTCGTGGTGCGGGTCTTGATGTGTATGAGAATGAGCCCCATGTGTCGCAAGAGCTGCTTGCAATGGGGAATGTTGTTTTGGCTCCTCATGCTGCTGTCTACACACTAGAATCCTTTGCAGCATTGCAGGAGCTGGTCGTAGGGAACTTGAAGGCTTTCTTCTCCAATAAGCCTTTGCTTACACCTGCTCAACTCGAATGAAGGGGCTGCCCCTTCTGATAATACGCTTTTGTGACAATGTTGATACCATGGTTTAGTCTAATCTAATAAAGAAAATTCTTATACCTGCATGGTTCAGTCTAACGTTGCAATTGGTGGGAAGCGAGTTGGGACTATGGGACTTGGGAGAATTGGGCACGGAACTGCCGAAAGGCTGATAGCTTTCGCCTGCGGCATTGCCTACTGCTCGAGAAACTAAATTAACCCCATTTTCAGCACTACATTTCTCTCCAGTTGTACTAAAGGATAAGCAGAATCAAACTAATTGATTTAAAATGAACAAATTAGTAAAACAAAATACTAATTTACATGTAATCATTTTATATTCAAATAAAATTATATTTTAAATATCCCAATTCTCCAAAAAAAAAGTATTAGTAGCATTTAATTTCTTGCATATCTCGAATGCACTTTTAACTTTCATTACTTTCAAACGTTTAAAAAAAAAAAACAAACAAACAATCCTTCCCTTGTTTTATATCGTTTTACTTGTGTGGCTATGCATGGTCCATGGAGCTAGCCTGCCAAAATTAAAAGGAAGGGAAAAAAGAAACTGCTGGCTAGCTATATTTATGTAGGCAGGCGACGGACACAATATTTTACCGGTACTTTCTAGAGATGTCAATATGGTTGCCCGGTCCAAAATATCAGGGGTTGAAAAAATACGCGCTGGGTCAGATTAGTGTTATTTTTATATGAGTCATCAAAACTTCAACTTAGCTAAGCTCTTGTCATCTCATGGATCAGGTTGGACCTGTTCCCTTTTCTTAAAAAATAAAAAAAATTATTTTCACAATTTTACTTAATAAATTTTTTATTAATAAAATTATTTTATAATTTAATTTATAAATTAAGTAATAAAAACATATTATAAATAAATAGATTACGTCAAATATAAATAAATAAATAAATTATATCAAATATAAATAAAATTTTAATATTTAACACAAATCACAATCCTATAAATATAAATACATAACCAAATAAATAAAATTTCAAAACTCATTTATATTCTCATCAATTTTCATCCTCGTACAAAAACATTTGAATCTTGTTTAGATAATAATAATATCTCAAAGTTTCAATCATTATCATCTAATATTCATTGTTATAAAATAAAAAAATTAAACTTGACAAATAAAAATTAAAAACTTTAAAATATATAAAATAAAAAATACTATTGATAATAAAATTATTAATTTAATCTTTTTCTTCTGACCCGCAAGCTTAACTCATATCAACCCAAGACAATCCACTAATAAGATGAACCGATTCATTTAGAACCAATTTTAATATAAAGTTGAATTTTTAAACTTTAACTTATTCCACTTTCAATAAAAAAAGAACCAACTCGATAAATCACCCTAATAAACCAGATCCATTTTGACAGTTCTACTACTTTCCCTTAATCGTTTAGCTCGTATTAGGCCTGCGGTTGCGCGTGGAGGTAGCTATCAAGAGCTATGTTTACTATATTATATTAACGGTATAGTGGTTATGGATGGTCATCTTCGTCGGGGAATGGGCTCCGCGGCCCGTAACCAAAGTTGGACAAGTCGGAAAGTTAGATCGATTCTTTTCCAGCCCAACCAGTTGTTGCTAATAAAGCTTTTTAAAAACTGAGAAGCAGATGCTTTAAATGGCATTGAATTTACTGGTAAGGTAGCAAATTTTACGATTATTAAATTTTTTTATTTGATAAAAAATAGAAATGAAATTCATTAATATTAATAATTTTTTTACTTTCAATGTACACCATATTTTTTTCTCGTAAATATTAACCCATCTATCCACCAATAAAAAACGATCCCAGGACGGTAAAAGATCCGAGCTAGATAGCTTTCGAGTTTTGACCCATCCTACAATGGGGCCATTTTTTTGGGCCTTTGGGGGTATAAAAGGTCGGATGCGGGTTTATTTTGCTCGTTTGGAACTTAAATTCGGGTATTATCACAAAGATACCTATAATATGCTTCTTGTACCTTAGTATTCTAGTAGTATTATTTTTATATGTAATTTTATATTCAATTATAGTCAATTTCTTTGTCAATTTTATGAATGCATTTATTTTAAAAGGTTGCCTCAAATCCGGATCGAGTCGTCAGCGACAGTAGGGCTCCAAAGACTAGAGCAAGACAATAACAAAAGCAACAACATGGTCAGCAAGGCAACAACTACCGAAAAAAAAAAGGGTTTTTGCTGTTTGATACACCAAATCCTCTGCAACTCCCATCAATGGCTACCAAAGAAACTGATAACCAACAACAATTCTCATCGCAAGAGCTACCAGTAGTACTCGTAAATCGTCTACCATCATTCAGGTTGCCTTCCAAGCCTCATTTCAACGACAATCTACTTTCTCACTTCCACCTCCTGGACCCTCACGACTCGCCTGAGCCATACGACTCCTTCCTCTCCCGTCACGCTAACTCCATCAGGGCTCTCATCACTGTTGGCCCCACCCCGGTTACCGCCGAGTTTCTCAATCTCCTGCCTTGTTTGGGGCTTATAGTGGGAACCAGTGCCGGTCTTGATCATATCGACCTCCCAGCTTGTCGGAGCCGAGGCATCGCTGTTACTAATGCTAGCTCTGCCTTCTCCGAGGATGTAGCAGATTGTGCTGTTGGGTTGTTGATTGATGTTCTTAGAAGAATCTCTGCTGCTGACCGATTTGTTCGTGACCGGATGTGGCCTGTTAAGAAAGAGTATCCTCTTGGTTTTAAGGTAAATGTTCTTTTCCTTTACAGGTTACATCTTTTTATCTGGTTTTTCTTTGCAGATTAGATACTACTAGTACTCAGTAAATTTTGTACAGGTGGCAGTGGCGCCTGTTGTTGCCAAAATGTTAAGCCTGGCATGAAATTAGGATAATTACTAGGGGTAATGGATGTCGAATAATTGATGGGTGAATGCATGATTGAGTTTCCTAAACTGGAAAATTGGCTTGTCAAAAGTGATTGCTATATATAAGGGCAAATTTATGCGGCAGAATTCTCTGATGAAGTCTGCTAGAGTAAAAACTTATGCAGAATATTGGTCAAAGACTAAATACATGTAAGTCAAGAAATTCAGTCGAGGAAAGATCTTTAGTTGGGAATTATACTGATCTTGTTGAACCTAGTTAAATAAAATCTTTGATATTTCAAGACAGAAATGGCTCAATAGCTTAAAGTTAAATATTCAAATACATATTATCTTTATTTAATTGAAAATAAAAAAAAATAGCTGAAAATTAATAACATTGTGGTAATTGGAAATGCATAAAATTTGAGATTTATTAAATAAGAAAGTGAGAAAATATATTATTTTATTAATTATCTTGACTTTTACATATTTTAAATGAAATGAGATAAATAATTGAGAACTAATATGGTTAAGTGAGAAAAAAGGGATATTTATTAGATATGAGAGAATAGTTAGATAATTAATTATTTTAATTTTTATATATTTGTAATATAATTAATTATATTATTATTATAAAATTATGAAATTTTTTAAAATTTAAGACCTAAAGCCCTTGGTTCAGTGACTTGACCCACCAGCCAACACTGTTTCAAGGTCTCACCATTGATAGTATAAGTTACAACTGAAGCTGTTACTACTGATACAGAAATCAAGTTACCCAGGTGGTTGGATTTATTGAAAAAAAAAGAAGCAATTCCATGAAAATCTTTGCTACTGGGATCTTCTGTCTCACTAGGAAATAGTAATTCAAGAAGGACCATTGCTTTAGTTATGATGAGCGTGTAGCTAAGCTGCTTAATGCCTTCAAGATGGTTAATGCATTATTCTCTTTATTCTCCTTTGTCCTTCCACTGGTTGTGTATCACAAAAATTAGAGTTGAGTCTCCCAAGGAATCAAACTGTTCGCCTTTAAAATGTTACAGTACTTTATCAGTAACTTAGGATCAAAAGTATTTGTTTGAAGCTGTATGAGCACCTTTTAATGTATATGGTTTAACAAACCAAGGGGGAATCAACACGTCAATGCCAAGACATGTATAACTTCAGGGGCTTTTTTGTTTGTTTTTCATTTTTCTTTTGGTTTATAGGGAGCAAAAGCCAAAACAAAAACCCAAATTCAACAGAAATTGTTGAAGAACAATGACCACACGGGCCCATGTGATGGTGTATAATTGACTGAAAATACTGGACAATGTTTACATTGATAACATAATTGCATTCAAATCTAATCACAAACTCTGTTTTGTTTATCTAAATGGGCTTTTCTTTGGGACTGCAAGAATAGATATTGACAATAGGTGCATGCATATACAGGACAAATGGAGTAAATCAGAGAATTATTGAAACATAACGTAACGATGCTGCATGCAAATCCATTAACCAAGTCGATACTTTATGATCTTTTAGAAAGATGTTGACTCGAATACGGTATTCTTCATAATATTTACTAGCATTAGAATTAAGCTGGGAGTGCTATATCTTTGTGCTTTTGTGTTTCATGAGCATGACTCTTTACATTTCATCAAGGCATTAGATTCATCCTATTTGGTCCTTATGAAACACAGTTCCAAACTTCCAATTGCAGTTAGGGGGAAAGCGAGTTGGGATTGTAGGCCTGGGAAGCATTGGCTGTGAAGTTGCAAAGAGGCTTTCGGCCTTCGACTGCAGCATTGCCTACAACTCAAGGAAGAAGAAGCCTTCGGTTCCATTTCCATTCTATGCTAATGTTGGCGACCTTGCAGCAAACAGTGATGTTCTCATACTTTGTTGTGCACTGACAGAGGAAACTACCCACATTGTAAATAAGGATGTCATGATAGCACTAGGAAAGCAAGGGGTGATAATCAATGTTGGGCGTGGATCTCTTATCGACGAGAAGGAATTAGTGCAGTGTTTGGTGCGAGGAGAAATTGGGGGTGCAGGTCTTGATGTGTTTGAAAATGAGCCTAATGTGCCCAAGGAGCTATTAGGACTTGATAATGTTGTGTTGTCTCCACATTGCGCTGTCATGACCCCAGAATCCTTTGAAGCATTGCTCCAGCTGACCGTTGCTAACTTAAAAGCTTTCTTTTCAAACAAACCATTGTTATCTGTAGTGTCAAATAAATGAACTATCCAGTCTTTAGCTGCAAGGCTTCCTAAGCTTCCCAGCTTTGGCATCTTTGTAAGTTAAAACTGTAATATTCCAATAAATGCTTCGTGAAGAAAGATCAACAGTTGGTTAAATGTCAAATGCTAGACTGTTGTACCCAAAAACATGTTTATTTCGTTGTTCAGTTGTCAAAGGTGATAGTACTAAAACATGTTTATTTCGTTGTTCAGTTGTCAAAGGTGATAGTACTATTGTCATGTTTTCGGCCTAAGAGAATGAGAATGTAATTGAAATTTTGGGCTCTTCATTTTTCAAAAAATCTCGCTCACCAAGCAGACTGGAGGAGAAATGAAATAATTATTTTTTAAAAAATAAAAAATATAATATTTAAAAAAGTTTTTAAATTATTTTAAAAAATAAATTTTTTTATTTTTATTATGTTCAATCAAGTTTTATATTTTTATTTTAAATCAAATAAATTTTTATAATTAATTATTGATTTAATCAAAATGTAATTTTGTTATTCTATATCGCGTTACATTAACATGACAAGTTAACATATTATAATTAATAAAAATATGACATACTGATATATTATAATGAATGATGACGTAATATGTTAATTTAACATAATAATATAACCATATAATATTTTACACCCTCTACATCAATGCCATATCCAATTAGTCAATTATTAATAATAAGAGTTTATTTAATTTAAAGTAAAAATTTAAGAATTTGATTAAATGCAATAAAATAATAAAAACTTATTAAAAGTTTTTTGAATAATTTTAAATTCTTTTTGAGAATTATATTAAAATAAAATAAGATAATAATAGCAATTATGTACTTTGATTAATGAATAAGAAGTTAACATTATTTTAAATTTTTAATATTTGGTTAATAAAAATAATTTTGAAATGATTAAATAATAATCAAGTTTATTTAATTAATCAAGTTTTAGCTTTTTGAAAATTATTATTTAATCATTTCAAAATTATAAAATAATAATCAAATTTTAAATTTTATTCTTTTAGCTTTTTGAGATGCAATGTAAAATTTTTAATTAAACTTTTATAATCAAGTTTTTTTAATATTTTTTTAATTGATAATATAGTTAATCTATTTAATCTTTCTTAAAATATTGTTGATTTTAAATAATATTTGATTAATTTTAATTTTGCAAAACTTCTTTCTTCTAAAGCAACACTTATTGAAATTGTTAACATTATTCTAAAAGCAATACATAACTATTATTTTTAACAAAAATATTTAACTATTATAATTATTTTATGTTTTTAAAATGGTTAATATAAAATCACTAATCAAATTTTCTAATCAAAGAAATCGACTATCACATTAAATTAAAATAATATAACAATATAATATAAACTCTAAATTAATATAAAAAAATCTGTAAAGATTATAATAATGGTACTTAAATGTTAAATGCTTATTACAAACCGCAAATGAGACTCATAATTTTATGAAGATAATAAAAGAACAAACTTCTTGTGTACTATTTGAAGAAAAATTGAAGTTTAAAGAAGAAAAAACAAGTGAAAAAAAAATTTCAAAAGTAGATATTATACATTACAAAAAAAAAATTAATTTTATATATAGGAAAAAAAAAGCTGTCGATAATCATTAAATGTGTTGATTGAAAATAAAAAAAATAAATGAGAAAAAATAATTAATGAAAATGATTAAATACATATAATTATTAATTTATTAAAAATAAAAAAATATAATTAAAAATTAATAACATTTTAAAAATAAAAAAAATTAAAAATTAAAACTTATTAAGTATATAATTAAAAAATAAAAAATAAATAATTTTATTAATTATTTTTTACTTTTATATATTTTTAATATAATTAATTATATTATAATTATTATAAAATTATAAATCTTTCCTCAAATTTAAACCTCTCCAAATCGGAGGGCCTAAAGCCCGGGTGGCTTCACCCAAGTGCCGGCCGTGCCGCTTAGCAAACCAAACACGCTCAAAGAAAAAGAGAAACAAAGGCTCAAGCTTCAGGGCTCGAGGCTCCAAATGGCCACCGCCAAAGAACAAGAGCTGCTACTGGTCCTGGTGCGCCGCCCACCCAACCTCCATTTCCCAGTCAAACACCGTCTCCAAACCCACTTCCATCTCCTCGACCCGCTCGACTCGGTACCTCCCGAGTCGACTCACTCCTTCGTCTCCTGCCACGCCGCTTCTGTAGGGGCCCTCCTTTGCTTGGACCCCACTCCCATCTCCCGCGACCTCCCCTTCCTCCTCCCTTCCCTCCAGTTCATCGTCTGCTCCAGCGCCGGAGTCGATCACGTTGACCTACAGGAGTATCGCAGCCGGAGCATTGCCGTCAGCGACGTCGGGAAGGCCTTTTCCTTCGACGTGGTTGACTTGGCTGTAGGCCTCCTTTTCGATGTTCTCCGTAAGTCTCCGCCGGAGACCGGTACGTTCGGTCTGGATTGTGGGCTCGGAATGGGCAATTCCCGCTTAGATTCAAGGTTATTTTTGGTTCTTTGCTGGTTAAAATTTGGAGGCGTTTAAAAAATTAAGGCAAAAGTAATCATATTTATAATTTTAATTATTTTTAATTAAATTAGATAAAAATATTTTTAATGAAATTACATGTTGTGACACGTCATGGTTAGGTTGTGACACGTCATGTATAAAATTTGTAATACGTTATGGTTAAGTTGTAACATGTCATGATTAGGCTGTGACACGTTATGTATAAAAATTTGTGACAAGTCATGGTTAGGTTGTGACAAGTCATGTACAAAAATCTGTAACACGTCATGATTAAGTTGTGACACGTCATGGTTAGGCTGTGACACGTCATGTATAAAAACTTGTGACAAGCCATGGTTAGGTTGTAACATGTCATGTACAAAAATCTGTGACACATCATGTACAAAAATCTGTGACACGTCATGGTTAAGTTGTGACATGCCATGGTTAGGCTGTGACACGTCATGTATAAAAATCTGTGACAAACCATGGTTAGGTTGTGACAAGTCATGTACAAAAATCTGTGACACGTCATGGTTAGGCTGTGACAGGTCATGTATAAAAATCTGTGACAACCCATAGTTAGGTTGTGACACACTATATACAAAAATCTGTGACACATTATGTACAAAAATCTGTGACACGTCATGATTAAGTTGTGACACGTCATGTACAAAAACCTGTGACAAGCCATGGTTAGGTTGTGACAAGCCATGTACAAAAATCTGTAACACGCCATGGTTAAGTTATGACACGCCATGGTTAGGCTGTGACACGCCATGTACAAAAACCTGTGACAAGCTATGGTTAGGTTGTGACACGCCATGTACAAAAATCTGTGACACATCACTGCTTAAAGTGTTTCCAATATGTTTTCATAAATCAAAATACAATTTTTTTTATCTAAAACACCTACTTTGACTAAAAATTAAAAAAAAAATTTTGAAAACCTAGATTTATAAATTTCAAAATTTTGAATTTATTGGTGTCTAGATCCCGAATTAATTCAATTAAAAGTTATTTCATATATCTGTGATTATTTCTACCATTTTAATTTTCTTCAAAATACCTAAAAATCGAAATTTTCAAATATCCACCCACTCAAACACTTCGAAACGATTGCTTAGTGTCTTGAAAGCGCAAGAAAAAGAAATCTGAAAACGCGAGAGAGAGAAATCGAAAGTATAGCAGACGAATGCTGAAGAGAGAAATCGGAAGAATAACAGACGAATGTCGAAGAGAGAAATCGATAAAATTTGAGAGAGTGGGATGGTGAGAGAGAGAGAAATCCGAAACAGAAATGGAGAGAAATTATGATGAATGGTTTAATTTATTTAAAATAGTTTAAAGGGTATTTTTGTCAAATCATAACTAAATATGGTTAAAAACAGTTAAATTTATTCTGATGGTTATTTTTAAAATGTCTTTATCAAAAAAGGACATTCCTCACAATTTCCTCTAAAATTTGTATTATTTTTTTTAAAAAAGAAAAATCTTTCCTGTGGGGTTTTGCAACAAATTGGTTGATTATTGTAAAGTTTACAATGAAGGGTGCTTACAATTTAAGAAACAGAGTTCCTTGAGCGAAACTACTTTATTCCGTTGAATGATCTCTTTAAACTGAGTAAAACTGGCATTCTTTGTGGGATCCATGGCAGTTGCACTTGTCAGCAGTTATGGGAATGCCACAATTTTAAAATATGATGAGGAAAATAACAGTTATCTACTAAAAATGAAAATGACAAATCGTACTCTAGTTAATGCTCGTAGCTACCAACAATGGCCTTTAGAATTGCGTCATAGAGGGTTTTAAAGCAGTATTTGATAATTTCTAGTTAGGTGGAGTGGACCAGTAGAGTTTGACAAGTTCAACAGAAGCACGGATGGTTGGCCACTGCTTTGCAGGAAAAGTTTGATGGCCCGCCACACTGCCATGTTATTAATACCACTGTTTGTTTCGTATAGGCTAAGCAAAGCTGTTGTTTTTGTCTGCCATTTTTCTTGTTTTCCCAGTTCTGCTTGTAATCTTTATAAGGCCATTGGCCCCAAACATTGTTAAAATGGGGTGAAGCATGGGAGATTCCATTGTTGGAATTTTCTATAATTGTGATATATCTGAATTGTGGAATTTTTTTGGCATGACAAAAATTATAGTGATCCTCATTCTTCAACACCACAGCAGGCCAGCACTCCCATCCTTCCCTTGTATTACATTATGCACGTTTTGTTAGCAACTAATTTATGAGTTTCTTTTTAAACATCATATGGTGCAGTTAGGAGGAAAGCGAGTTGGAATAGTGGGTTTGAGAAGCATTGGTGCTGAAATTGTGAAAAGGCTTGAGTCATTGGGCTGTGCTATTTCCTACAACTCAAGGAGGAAAAAGCCATCTGTTCTTTTACCATGGTATAAAAATGTCTATGACCTTGCAATTAACAGTGATATTCTGATTGTTTGTTGTGCACTGACAGAACAAACTCATTACATAATTAACAAGGATGTCATGACTGCCCTGGGAAAGGAAGGAGTGATAATAAATGTAGGGCGTGGGGCTCTTATTGATGAGGAGGAATTGGTGCAGCTTCTGGTGAGAGGTGAGCTGGGTGGTGCAGGTCTTGATGTGTTTGAGAATGAGCCTGATGTTCCGGGAGAGCTATTTTCCTTGAATAATTTTGTCCTGTTTCCACATTGTGCTGTTGCAACTCCAGAATGCTTTGATGCCTTGGAGGAGTTGATCCCAACTAACCTGAAAGCATTCTTTAAGAGCAAACCTCTGCAGTCATTGGTTGAATTTGAATGAATGGACAATTCGTTTATTTCTGGTTATGATTTTTAGGCAGCTAAACCAAGAAAGTCTCTATAGTAGAGATCATCAAGTTAACACATCAATATGTTTTGGAACGATACCAAGTCTAAGGTATCACAGTCTCTGCAGCTTCCCGGAATGGCAGCGCTGTGAACTTGTATGATAAGGGATTATAATGTTTAAGCTGGAAAGCTATCCCAACCACTAGTAGTATATATTAAGGAAGGAAAAAATTGTTAGAAAGTTAATTTTCTACTTTCGGAAATCAAGTTGCTTGCAATTAACGGTTGATGCAACCTTTGAACATTGTTTCTAGAAGCCCTTTAAGGCTTTAACATGGAAGTGATGTATGGATTACAGATTAGAATTGCTGAGTTTGGAGATCTGGGGTGGATAAGGTTTCTTATAACTGGGAGTTTGTATTTTGATGATTATTGGTTGCTTATGAATCACTATCCTTGCGGATTTTTGACCTTGTTTGTTTCTCTTGTATCAATACGCTGTAAATGTTTCTTGATGAAAATGATAGCTTGCATGGTACTCTGGGGCCAAAATTATGTTTGACAATTGACAAGGATGCTTTCTTGGAAGCATTCTCCATAACATCCGGGCATGACCAGTTGGTCCAGTCCTTTGCCCTCCATTCAACCAATGCCAACGCTCTTGTTAGTGGCCATGACAGGGTTAGGTTTTTTTTTTTTTTTTTTTGACTGTAGGCTCGATTCGGCTGAGAAGGGTAGAAATATTTGGTTTTCTTATAGCACAAGATAAATACTGCAATTCTTTTTCTTTTTATTTATTTAATATAAATTTTGAAGCAATTGAATCCAAATTCTTCAAAATCTCTCTTTGTTCTATTCTTACCATTTGAAAAATGTTCGAGTAAAAATCTTTATTTTTTTTATTGAAAAAGAAATTTTTAAATTTTACATTTTAAAAAAGAAATTATAAATTAATTAATAAATTAAATGCTTGAATGCGATATGTAATGTTCGGGTAAAAGTTTTTGGACATTTATATCTCTGCTTTGAAAGATGTTTTACCTGGGAACCCAACACCATTTTCACAGCTGGGTCGCTATAATGCAAAATCTATTAAAACTACTGATGATAGAAAATCAGTTCACGGTTGTTCGGTATCAATGGTCCTGTTCCAGCAACTTGAAGCTGCCAACTATCAGTCCACGAATTCAAGAATGCATTCGCGGATTTTCCAGAGAGAGAAACAAAAGTTGGAGAAGTTAAAGAGGATCACAGAAGAAGCTATCAGTTTAGTTACACAGCTTTTGTTTGATAACACTGAACATTCAACACTGGAAAAGTTGAAAGTTGGACAGTTCTGTGCAAAAAAATTTAGCAGATTCAGCAGCGAAGCACATGTCAAAGCCAATACCGCTCGCCTTGTCGGTTGTTCAAAGAAAATACGTTGATGATATGGGAGGTCTTGAAAAAGTGATATGGGAGGTCTTGAAAAAGTTTTTCTTTCCCTGAAGATTATGGTTTCGAAAGTTGACCGGTCGACGGGGCACGCTTCACAGAACCATTTCATCCGCCTCATTCAATTGCTATTGAAGCGATCTCCACCTAAGTAATAGTACTAGTTCTTTTTTCATTATTGAGACTACTTAATAGTTATACTGTTAGGGCTGCTTGACCTTCACATGGCAGAAAATACCCCCACCACAAAGTTAAACATATCAAAACCTAAACGACAATGAACCCGGTGCCATTGGGGACAATTTACCTTTCGTTAATTTCCTGGGTGTTCGGGTGTTCGGAATAAAAAGAACAGAAGGGAGGCAAAAACTTGCCTGTTTAGGGTTTGATTCACTATTTAGATAATTACAGGTACTTCACTTGATATGTTTAAAGAAAAAGATTGCTAATGTATTAAAAAATTTAGACTAAGAAGGAAAGTGTGGAGGAGAAAGAGTTTTGTTTATGGAGACGTAAATTAAGGAAAGAAATGTAAACAAAGGCCATTAATTCACAAACTGCTTAACACAAGGAAGCAAATCAGTCTGCCATTATTCAATAAAGCAGGTAAAGAGAAGACAAGGAGTGGAAGGCAGACACCACCCCGGCATCAGCCTACCACAACCAAAGGATTAACCCAAGATAATATAGCATCATCAGACCCCTAAACAGCTTATAAAGACATTGAAAACAAGAAGATATTTTTAATTTAACTAATGACTAGCCTCAATTAGACAAACCATCCTGGGTCTTCCTAAACAGCTTGTGCTGAATATGCTGAGCAAAGGTGCGAGGAGGGAACAATGGAGGCTCCGTCTCGGACAGAGTCTCTGGCAGTGGCTTGAGAATGATCTTCTCCTTTGGCGGCTCACAGAAAACTGCCCATGAGATCCTAACCTTCTCCTTGTTAACCAGACCCCTGTGAAGAATGCTCTTGTACTTACCATTGCTGAGGATCTCGATGGTGTCACCAACGTGCATGATGATAGAGTTTGGAACACATTTTGCGGTGATCCACTTGCCTTCGTAGAAAAGTTGCAGGCCAGGAACCATATTGTGGAGAATGAAGGTGAGTGCACTTACATCTGTGTGAGCTTCCACACCGAGAGCGAGTTCTGGTTGAGGGCATTTGGGATAGTAATTGATTTTCATTTGAAGAAGGAGCTCTTCCAATCCACCGACTTCCTTCTCTAGCCTTCCTTCTTCCAATCCTAAGCAAAGTGATAGAGCCGAAAGAATTTTGCTCGCGAGGACTCGGAGTTGCCTTGCGTACTCACTTGTGACTTCACTGCATAGTAACCAATTAACAGTGGTGAATTGTTAAAATCCATATGGATAGTTGACGTTTAACTTTAATATTTCATATTAGAGAAATATTGTTCTTACTGTAATAATGTATCCTGAATATTAGGAAAAGTTTCTATCTAATCAGGCAGACAGATAATTGCCAAACTGGTAGATCTTTTTATTAAATGTGAAAGTTTACACTTTCCAAAAAAAAAATGTGAAAGTGTTCAATGAAGCCGGTGGACATATATTGCATGTTTGATATGATGCTCAAGAAAGATTATCATTAATTGATCAAAGAATCTAGTAATTGCAAAAAGTAGTGTGTAAAATAAACCAAAAGTCAAAAACTCACGTGTAGTCGCTTGGTGTTTGAGGCCAGATGGACAAGTCTCTCTTGTCCTCGGGATACACAAGATGGAAGAAGTAGTCCTCCCACTCAAGCTGACCACTAGCATTGTTAGCTAGCTTGCTGCCATACCCCTGAATCTTCCCCGAAGCCTGGTCGTTGGCATACTTCTCTTTCTCCTCGACAGAAAGTTCAAAGAACTTCTGTCCAGCTTTCTTAACACGTTCCATGAGCTCGTCCGAGATCCCATGGTTAACAAGGTGCATCACACCCCACTCCATGGCAGCTTTCTTCAACTCCTGGCGACATCTCTCGCGTACCTTTGTGTCCTCTGAGTCAATTTCCTTTAAATCAATGGTTGGAACCTGAGGCCCTTCCTCTTTTTTCTCTTCTTCAAACACATTACCAATGCTTGTAAGCTCTTCCTGAGGTCTAATGTACTCTTTCGGGATTGACTGAATCCCACTGCTTGCCAAGCTCTCTACTCTGGCGGCCATTGAAGTCACCATTCTTGCGATCTTCTAAGCTTGTTTTAGAATTTCCTTGTTTCCACTCTGTAACAACCCTTTTTTTTTTTTTTTGCTTTTGTGGTGAACCTCAGTCTCAGGAATATGCTGTGGTGCTGATATTTAGTGGCCTTTTTATAATGATCTGGTTCAAGAAAATTTTAACATGGAAGATCCAGAAAGCAATGATATTATTATAAAAAAAAACAAATATCAGTTGCCTTAGTGAGCATGCAAATGGGGTAGAGCTACCAAATCAAGAGAAAGAAATACAGAAGAAAAATAGATGTAACTGGTAAGTCGTACACGTGATGAGCTCCACTAAGGTCTGAGTTAGAGCAGCGGTCATACAACTTGGTTGTTTGAGTTGACCGGAAGGTTGGAGCACGAGCACACCCCTAGCCTAACACCCATTGCTCTAATTTGCTAAACTATCTCAACCAAACGCGCCTGTGACGTAGAACTTGTTTTGCTTTTGTTTCTTTTCCATTCATCATATAATTCTTCTGAACCTAAAATTATATGCAAAAATGAAAATCTCCATTCAACAAGTAATTAATGTTACATATATATATATATATATACATCTAATATTATAAACGTTTTCAATATCCCTTAATTTATATATTAAATTGTACTATTCTAAATTACTTACCGATTTTTTGAACCATGCTAGATAACCTGTTTATCAATGGTTTAACTTTTATAAAATGAAAAAATTATACATACATAAAAGTTAATTATTCATGTCTTAAATAATGTTATTTGAGAGAAATTAAAAGTATTAATAATATCATAATAAACACTTTTTCTATTAAGTCACTTTGTACTTTAGCTTAATTTACACCAGGCAATGGAGCAATGCCTAAAGTGCACATTTATTGAGCTAATGTACATAGTAGTAATGGGTAGTTCAAGCAAATTAGCTGATTTGCTTTAGAGGAGAGTTGACTAATTAATTAAGCAGCGCGTGGGTAAATGACGACCAAAATTTTTATTTGGAAAGTCCAACTACCAAGCCAGGACTGCACGTTTCATCTAACCCATCTTAATTTGGATTCATTTAACCCCAAATGGAAGAGAAGACTCAAATGATTTCAACATCTAATCATCATTAGCGGAGTTAATTGAGTCCCTCCCCTGCCCTCTTTTTGGAAACATTAAAGTTTGATTGAACTCAAATAACATTAAAGGTATTAAACAGGCCTTAATTCAACAATGCATAGATGAGATAAGAATTGGATTTTCTTTTTTTTGAATAATAATACTCCTTTCGTTTTATATTATATATTATAAAGTAATAAAACTTGTAAAATAAATTTTTAATAACGAATAAAAATGATCAAAATTATATACTCTTAACATATATATACATACCTTGTTGGTCTAGGCATTAGAAAGTCTAGTTTATGGACCATTCATTGCGAAAAAAGCTTCAATTGAAATTTAAATAGGTTTAATTCAATATTTTTCCATATGGTTTTGCTTTTAACAAAAGGTTGAATTTGAACATTAATTATTATGAACAAAAGAAGAAAGTTGTAGGCGTTATATAATTGAAGATCTTGCATGGGATCGAAACTAAGAGTTGCTTCTGGAAGAACAATGAGGTAGTTGGTTGCTCGTGCTTCATCTCTACGAGCTTTCAGTCAGCAAGATATCTGTCTGCTGCTAGCTAGTTCAATTAATTTTCGTATGTATTTGCTAGCAAAACCACCGGCCCCTATCTTGCCTTGGCCTCCGTTCCTTGTTTCTTCCTCCCTAAAAAATTGGCCAAAAATGTGATTTTTCATGAATTATGGGATAAACAAAGGAAGGGGATCAAAGACTTTTTTGCTTTTTTGGTGCTCGCCCATCCTTCTTGTTCTTGACTAGAAGAGCAACAGCCTTTTAAGTTTTTCGACACAATATATATATATATAT
This sequence comes from Theobroma grandiflorum, assembly GCA_036013995.1. Classification (NCBI taxonomy): domain Eukaryota; kingdom Viridiplantae; phylum Streptophyta; class Magnoliopsida; order Malvales; family Malvaceae; genus Theobroma; species Theobroma grandiflorum. Next base: position 3,295,619 of record CP142131.1, on the reverse strand, counting down.
ATATATATTGATGTGAGATATATATTTTAAAAATCGGCATGTTTTATTTTTATAATACAAAAGTATATAGTTTTCAATTCTATAGAATCATAAAGAATTGCTTTATCCATATGAGAGCATCATTGTTTGCAAAGAGTGTAAATGTCAACGATTTAATTCAGTTCTATATATTAAAAAGAAAAAGAGATGGACCACCCAAGAACCCTTTTTCTTTTTTCTGAATTAAAAAAAAAAGAAAACAAAAATAAGAGATTAGGTTGATTTGAAGGGGAGATACGCTTGAGAGCATTGACTCTTACATATTGGCCGGTAAGATTAAACAAAACTATGGCCTAGGGGGGGAAGGTTGAGAAAATCTATGGGCAGAGGAACACTATTTTCCAAGGATTACAATTTACATCCATTGCCCAGCCTCTCCAAAATATTAAATAAAAGGTAGCACGAGCAGGAGTCAAGTACTTGTGTACTGCTGCATCATCATCAAGCCTATTCAATCCCATTTTCATTGTGTTTCTAGATTCTATAATTTTGGGGACCCCAACTAACCTAGGTATGTTGAAGGAATTATGCATGTGGAATTCAAATACCATGATAACAAAAAAATATATAAAATAAAGTTTATGTTAATTACATCATATATAGGTTTCTCATAACATTTTGTTTGTTTTTCTTTTCTTTTTTTACTATGAAAAGTCTTTGTCAAAGTTTCATAATTGCTTCGATAGTCTTTAGGGAACTGAAGACTTAAAACAGTTTTGTTGGGAAAAGCATTGAGTTTCATTGTATTAACAAAATCACCCCTTTAAAATGTCACTAATTCTTGTAGTGGTTAACTGGAAAATCATTCTTTTGTGACTCTATTCAAGAAAAGCAATAGTATCTGCAATGGAACAAAGTTAAAAGATAATTTAATATGCTGAGCAAAAAAAAAAGAAAGAAAGATAATTTAATATGTAGTTCCTTATATCAGAAATGGATTTAAGAGTTAATCATGCATGTGGCATGTATGTCAGCATAACTTTTATACTCTTCAAGTTCAAAGTGCATTTTGAAAGGCAAGTAGATAGACGAAATTATTAAAAAAAATAAAAATTAATTCTTCAGCTTCTTCCCAAGTTTCAAGTGATATGATTCAATGGATTAATTGTCTGCAAACGAAAGGAATAATTAAGACACCAAACCCCCAGTTCTCAATTTTATTTATTTTCCTTTTCTTTTTTAATATTTACTGATCAAATTAATTATATGAATTATTTCCATTTAGCTTTCAAGAAAAAAGGACGCTAGACCGGGCTCCAAAAGACTAGATGGGGACCCATGGGCTATATTAGCCTCAGTCTTGCCCAGACCGAGAATTGATGCCCAAGAAAACGACCACAGCCGATGATGACGTGGCAGATTTTGTAAGATCAAAAATCGGTTATCCTTTGCAGCAGGACTATAGAGGAAAGACCGTTGCATTTCCCTCCACACGTTCCTCGCTTGCCTTATCTTTGAGCTGTCTCTCTTTCCCTCCAAGAAAAAAAAAAAAAAAAGAGTGAAACAAAATAAATTACAAAGCTCCATCATCATCAGCTTGACTCTCACCACCTGAAACCAGCAAAATAACTAAATAATTAAAATCCAATAGCTCCATAGCTTTAACAGATTGAGCTCTTGGTTAGTTTTTCCTTTAATTAATTTCAATGGCTAGCAAATTAGCCTTTAGTTTGACACCCCCTCGTTTGTTCACCGCCCCTATTCAAAAGCCCTTAGTTCCTTTCTCTTCACCTTCTTCTACCAGGGTTCAATCCAATGGAAAGAAGTTATGTGTTCGACGCAGATTGTTCTTACTTCCCACCAAGGCTACTGCTGATCAACAAGGTTTGAAACTTAGAATCATCTTTTTGAGACCAGAAAGTTGTCCATGTTCTATAAGCTTACAGCTAAATTTGGAGGAAATATTGAAATATATTACTCAAGAAAGACTCGTCCTTGCGTTTAGCTAAGTTGGCAAGTGGATAAGCTTTCCGCACTTCTAAAATTATTTGGTACTTAATTAGAGGCAATCGTGCACCCATGATTCATCTATGTAATTAGCATCAGGAGGAAAAACAAAGAAAAGGAAGAAAGACTTGCACAAGATAGTGTTAAAATGTGGATATATAACACACTTTCATAGCCTTTGAGGCTTCCACTTAGGATTTGTATTTCTTTTTCTTTTTTTGTCTCATTGCAATGTGGAGAGAGTCCTTGAGGTGACTCTTGCATTCTTTGCAGGCCAGGTCGGAGAAGATGAGATTGTTGATAGTAAAATTCTGCCATACTGTAGCATAGACAAGAAAGAGAAGAAGTCCTTGGGTGAAATGGAGCAAGAGTTTCTTCAAGCCCTACAAGTATGGAAGCACACTTCTTTTGCTTTAATTTGTTTTCCCTTCAATGCAGATATTTAACACATAGCAATTCTACCAAAGAATGGAGCAGTCTTTTTGTTCTGCATAAAATCAAGCTAGGAAAACTTTACTGAACACATAACTTCAACCTGACTGTCAAGTATGCATGACAAAAATTTTCTTCCTCTTTTTTCCGACAGGCATTTTACTATGAGGGAAAAGCTATCATGTCAAATGAGGAATTTGATAATCTCAAGGAAGAACTAATGTGGGAAGGAAGCAGTGTTGTCATGCTAAGTACAGTCCAAAATTCCTATCAAGCTTTGTTAAAGCAATATGGTCATGAATCATGACATAAGCCTTGAAGATGTTATAACTTTCTTGGTTTACTCTATTTGCAGGTTCTGATGAGCAGAAATTTCTGGAAGCCTCAATGGCTTATGTATCGGGGAAACCAATTTTAAGTGATGAAGAATTTGATAAACTGAAGCAGAGGCTAAAGGTTTGTCAGCATTTGTCTCATCTTTAGATGACACAAAATGATCTTCACCTCTCAATCTCAGAAATGATAGCAGTTGTTGGACATAGTAGCAGAGGAATTCTTCATTGCATCATGACTTAATCTGTCTGTAATCATCCTATTGAATATAGTGTCCTGTTCCTTTATAGGTGTTAATACTGAAGTATAGGGAATTTGGTTTTGCTGCTTAAGTTGTGCGAGGTAGCTAATTGTCTACTCTCGGAAAAGGATAGTTGCTACAGCATTGCATAAATTGTTTTGAATGCTTCTGGTTCGTGGGTTTTATTTAGTAAGCAACGGAGAACTGTATCCTTGTATGATATAGAGTGCTGTTCCCATCTACTCAATGCCTAAAATATCTAGTCACATGTCACTGATTTATGAATTTAATTTAATGAGAAAAGGAGAATTCTACCTTTACAAATTATTCAACTATGTCAGCTCCATTTCTACTGTTTTTCCAATCCTAAAATGCCTGTAGTATGAATGGAGTTTAGACCATCGGCTTTCCTTGTTTCATGCAGCATTTCCCTCTAATAGTTTTTGTTTCTTCCATAACTATTGTCTAGATGGAAGGAAGCGAAATTGTGGCTGAGGGTCCACGATGCAGTCTCCGTACTAGAAAGGTATACACCATTCTGTTTTCTTCTGTTTCTACTGTTATTCTGCATCATTTTGAATTAGCCATAGATGAACACTGCATGTGTTCCCTCATTGTAACGACCCAAGCCCAACCACTGGCCCAGCAGCTTTTTGGACCTAAACCACGTGACCCTCAAAAGCTTAAGCTCAAGTTGCTAGTAGTAGTGGGCTTGGATTGTTATATAGGTCTTAACAATCACATTCACACCAGATGTGGGATGTTGGGTATTACAATCCCACCCACTCAAATCCTTGATGTCCTCATCAAGGCCACAGATCATATCACAGAACCAAGATCTCACCAGAACAATGTGAAACTCACATCGGACTGGTTCAAGCTCTGATACCATTTGTAACGACCCAAGCCCAACCACTGGCCCAGCAGCTTTTTGGACCTAAACCACGTGGCCCTCAAAAGCTTAAGCTCAAGTTGTTAGTAGTAGTGGGCTTGGATTGTTATATAGGTCTTAACAATCACATTCACACCAGATGTGGGATGTTGGGTATTACACTCATATTTACATTAATTAACTCATTGCACTTCCCTTCCCGAGCACCCACCCAAACAGCTCATCTTCCTGCCTTCTTCAACAAATCGTAACTGTCTTCTGCATTAAGCCTGGTGAAGTGGTTTTGATCATTTTTCTTCTTATAGGTGTACAGTGACCTATCTGTTGACTATTTGAAGATGTTCCTCTTGAACGTCCCAGCCACTGTGGTTGCCCTAGGATTGTAAGTTTTTTTTACCCCTGTTTTTTGCACTAATACTATCTTTATCTTAAAATGACAAGATGTCGATTACCTAATAGAAATCAGTATTCTAAGCCTGTGATGCTGAATGCTACTTTGTTATGTTTTCCATCTTTAATATGGTATAATTTTCCCCTATAAAATCACTCATCTATGTTCTGGTCTTCCTAGGTTTTTCTTCCTAGATGATCTGACGGGATTTGAAATCACATATATTTTGGAGGTAAACTGTTATTGCTGCTGTTTTTTTGCTGCTAAAACTAATGCATGCAAGGCTGAAATATTACCCTGGTTCTTTGCCCTTTTCTAATGGTTGCATTTTAAAAATAATTGATCATTGTATTGGCTGAATTGATTAGCCAAATCAGAAATCTCAGATTGACAGGAATGTCCTATTTGGTATTTTAGTACCTTGGCTCAATGTCAAAATCTTCAAACGTTCTCTCCATTACCACTTAAGCAAATCCAAAATAGCATTTTCAGCAATTATGATGTCAAGGGAAATTATGGAATAGCCATGCTGACAGCTTTTTTTACACATTACTATACTTACTTTTCTGGGACTTGTTGAATTTGCAGCTCCCAGAGCCATTCAGCTTTATTTTTACGTGGTTTGCCGCTGTGCCCGCATTGGTTTGGTTAGCTCAAGCCCTTACAAAAGTGGTTGTGAAAGACTTTCTGATCTTAAAGGTAAAATCTCTGTTTCATCCTTTCCGTTGTTACATAGAATTGCCCCATAATCTTACTATAAACCACGGAATTAATATGTGTCGTTACCTTCTAGGGCCCTTGCCCGAACTGTGGTACTGAGAATGTCTCCTTCTTTGGCACCATATTGTCGGTTTCCAGCGGTGGAACCACCAACAATCTTAAATGTTCAGAGTAAGTGAGATCATTTGTTTACTGACTGCGTTCATTAATTGAGCTTTGAGCTCTCATTATTCACATTGCTGCAGAACTTAATTTTCTAACTCTTTTTCTACTTCAGTTGCGGAACACCATTGGTGTATGATTCGAATACGCGATTGATTACATTGCCAGAAGGAAGTGAAGCTTGATTGGAGGTATATACCATGCTTATGTATGCTTCCCCTGGAATCCCTTCTTGGATAACTTTCACGTATCAGATGGTACCTAATATCTGTTAGAATTTTCTTCTTCATATGTACTTGCTAAAACAAAGGGACCAAACAATTATTTTTGGATTCATTATGCTGAAAATGATAAGTTCCTTTAGATTTCAGACACAAATAACTGTAATGCACCTTGCATCTCTTTCTGGGGCAGTGTTATTAACAGACACAGCCATGGCTGCAGGATAAATTATTACCAAGGATCCACAGTAAGACTGCCATTAACTCGTAAACTTGGAGTGAAGAGTGTGTCGTATGTTCTTAAACATGGTGGGTCATCATTCGCAGCGCTGGTGGAAATTTTGACATGTGCTGCAGTGTATAATGTATATCGGTTGTACGTTATGTCAAATACTTTATTTGTAAGTAACATGTAATATATTTATAACTGTAACAGGCACGTTGAGAGGAGTGCAAAAATGTTGTCGTGAAAATCTTTAAATCAATAAAAATCACTTTCTATATAATGCCTTCTATCAGCTGTAATTCATATACTGTTATACTGTCATTTAAATATACTAGTGAGTAAATAAAATAAACATAAAGATCAGGCACACAAATAAACCCAACCAAAAATAGAAAATATTACATTTTTTAACAGGAATTCAAGGAATTAAAAAGATTATACCTTTTCACGACCAATGGGTTCCAAACGAGGACGACAAGGAAGGGGAGGAGGAAGTGGCTGATTGATTGTTGCAAGCTTACGGTTCTCTCTCTCTCTCTCTCTCGCTTTCTTCTCCCCTCTGGGTTTTGGGCTTTGATGGAAAATGGGAGCCAATCGATCCGTCAAGTTCTGCATCGACCGGGCCAGAAGATCTCAAGGCCCACATTCGTCTCTCTGCGCGTTCTGGATCCAGGCGATTTGGGTCCTTTCTTCTTTTTCATAAATCAATAATCTATTTTACTAAATTAATTATGCAAATCATTCACATTTATTTGAAATAATTTTATATTTTTTATCTAATATTTCATTTTCATAATTTTTCTTCTTCTTTTTTTTCTTGACAGACGTAAATTGTAATCTATTACTATAAGAAACTGTATGCATTTCTTTTTTGGAACTATTTCACTAAAAAATAAAAAAAGGAACCACCCCTCCTTTTTGGGTTTAATATATCTTATTACTAAATTATTATTTTGTCGGTTTGAGATAACATCTTAAAGTTTATAATTGATTGAAATTGTGTTACGAAAAGTTGACATATGTCCGCATGCTCGCAAAAAGTACAAGTATGGTACCAAAAAAAAGGAAAACAGTAGAAAACAATGAATTGATATGTTACTAATTAAATTCATTGAACCCTAAAAAAGATAATTAAGGGGTGGCAAATAAGTCGGTACAATCTATCAGAACTAAAATTTCAAGTCAATACCTGTGATTTTTTTTTTTAAAGAAAGATTGTTAATACTTAATCTACTTACCAAGCAAAGTATGACGTTGATTACCAATATTAAAAAAAATTAATTACTCCCTCTGTCACACAAATAATGTTTGAATTTGACATCTTACAGTTAAATTTTTTAAAATTTTGATCCTTATTATATTAAATTTTTAATGAACTAAATTTATATAAAGATATATTTGAAAACCTCATCATTAAAGGTTTTTAGAAACTATCTTTTTTATATTTTAATTAATAATACAATTAAAATAAAATGAAATCAAAATTGGAAAAAAAATTGACCATTTAAAAATTAAACTAAAACAATATTAATAGGACGAATTAATGGCTTAATAAATATAAAATAGAACAAAGATGTTAACTTAAAATTGACAATTATTAACATTTTTCTTTCAAATGAAAACAAAATGGTTACTTTTTTCAAATTGTTATCATAAGTAAAGAGCTAATTAATTAAATGGTAACATTAAAGAACAAATAAAGCAAGTTCCTTTCTTCTTTAATTTAAATTAATCTAAATAGAGAGCACAAATAGAACCTGCTCGCACGTTGACAATCATTAAAAAAAGGTGTAATGATAATCATCCAATGAATCCATTTCCAAATTTTTAGTTTGACTTGAGAGAGTTTTATCTTCGTGAGTGTCACGAAGGCATGCATTCGTTTTTCCTTGTTCCAAAGGTTGGTAGCATGCCAACTATATATGGGGGACGGCAACATTTGCAAGTCAATACACGTTACACAATATTGTACAATTTTGTCTTTAAAAGGTCTCCCCAAGGAAGAGTAAGCCATGGCTTCTTCTTCTTCTAATTCATGGTCATGGTGCTTTAGGTTCTTTTCGTTGACACTTACAACGTTGGCCATCATCAGCGAACCTTCTGTTGCTGCTCCAATTTTCCGGCCAAGCCCTTGGGCCCTTGCCCATGCCACCTTTTATGGCGATGAAACCGCCTCCGAGACAATGGGTATGTCATTTGTTTTAACCTTTACATTGGTGTATTGCAGGGATCTTCTTCATCTACTTTTGCTTTCCATATCATATATATTGATGATCATATACATTAGTCATTGGTGTCAATAGCTAATCAAGATTGATCTTTGAGGTGCATGCTCATTTGTTAGTGATCATTACATCTTAACTTCTACAAATGGAAGTGAGTTAGGTTAAATAGTTTCTATGTTTAATTATGAAGCAACATGGGTTATATATATTTTCAAGTTTCAACGTATGATAAAAAATCGAAGAGAACATATCTCTTATAATTTTCGATTTACAATTAGCAAATCATAATTATGAATTGTGTAAGATTTGTCAAAATATTACATGAAATTCATATTTTATTATGATTAGATAATTATAAAATTGTTATAAAAAATTTGCAAATAAAATGCTCCAACTCGTGTCAACTACAACCGTATGCAAACCCAACTTATACCAAGGTTTTGAAGGGATATTTTGTTGAAATGACATAATGAAGAGGAGTTAAATTTGGGTCAAAAATATTTTGTTAATCTCTCAATAAAAATGTCAGGCCTTATCATATGAAAGGAAATTAAAGGATATGTTATAAAACAAATTCGACCATGGAACAGGTTTTTGTTAATTTAATATATTAGAATTCAAGGTCAGGTTCAGGTTCAGGTTCAGTTTCAGGTTCGTCCCTACTAACCCTGTATTCTACGTGAGCTTGCAGGAGGAGCTTGTGGGTATGGGAATTTGTTTTCCAATGGTTACGGTACGGACACAGCTGCTCTGAGCACAACATTGTTCAACAATGGGTTTGCTTGCGGGACTTGTTACCAGATAAAATGTGTCCAGTCACCATGGTGCTACACTACGGTTCCGTTCACCACAGTGACTGGTACCAACCTTTGCCCTCCAAATTGGGCCCAAGACTCCAACAATGGTGGCTGGTGCAACCCTCCTCGAGCCCACTTTGACATGTCCAAGCCCGCTTTCATGAAAATTGCTCAGTGGAAGGCAGGTATTGTCCCTGTCATGTACCGAAGGTAACATAAACATGCTCAAGGTTCAAACTTTTACTTGTTGGATACCCAAAATCCCCTCCACCACCCTCGCCTAATAGCTTAAAATTGCATGTTGACTAATTCGACATGATTTTCTGTATGGAGGATCATGTTTAAACCATTTTTTTAACTCTCCAAGAAGGTTTTGAACTACGATCAACTTGGTTTTCCTAAAATCGTTTCTGAATTCTCGTATTAGAATATGCCCTCCTAAATGGTCTATGTATTCCGCTCCTTGCAGGGTACCGTGCGTATGGCCAGGCGGGCTTAGGTTTTCTTTCCAAGGAAATGGGTATTGGTTGTTGGTGTATGTGATGAATGTAGGAGGAGGTGGTGACATTCAAAGCATGTGGGTTAAAGGAAGCAGAACAGGGTGGATCAGCATGAGCCATAACTGGGGAGCTTCATACCAGGCATTTGCAACTCTTGGAGGCCAATCTCTTTCCTTCAAGCTCACTGCATACACAACCAAGGAGACCATCATAGCTTGGAATGTTGCACCTGCAAATTGGAATGTAGGATTGACTTACAGCACAAATGTGAACTTCCATTAATCAACAAGTTCACTATAGCTCGTCTATTTTCCCTTTTCTCGTTTTTCCTTTCCCCATTTTTAAAGCCCTAGGCCCATGCATCATTATTGATTTTCTTTTCTTGAAGAATTTTCCTTGTATTTTCTAGAGCGTAGGCAACTGGGCAGCTCCCTGGTTCAACCGAGTTTGAATGGCCAGGAGAATAATTATACCTTCTCTTCTTATGGTTATTTCACTGATTTTGTCTTTCCTTCTGCTTCATTTTTTGCTTTTCCTATTCCTTGAAATCTTTCCTTTTGGGAATTGAAGCTAAGTACCTTACTGGCAATTAATTACTTGTCTGATCACCAAGATATATATGGACATGGTTCTCTTTGCAAGAGTATTGTCTAAAGCTTCTTAAACTTAAAATGTTAGTGGTTTGCACACAACCCAAAACATGTCATACAGTGACTTTGGAAGAGAAGGTTTCAAGCTAAAATAAAGCATTAAGAATACTTATCCAAAAACAAAAATCGAAGAGAACAAAGATTTTGATCTTCAATTTTTGCTCAACATTTGTAATAATGACATATATATAGATCCCTTTTAAAAAATATAAAGACATTTAGGTGATATGATCAGAATATTGAAATGCAGAAGTGATGGTTACTTATTATCTCATATCTTAGCTAAGAACCTAAACAAGAATAAAGATGGCAGATGGTACCAATTAAAAAAACTCAATACACTTATTTCTTTTGATTTCATTGTACAAAGGCCATGTGTATTTGTGGACCCCTCAAAGGGATAAAAAGAAATGTGATGGGATGCCATATGGCTAGCTAACATGAGTCCCACAAATTTGCTCAAGTGGGGAACATTTTAAAAACACAGTTTGAGTATTGAGCCCCCAAAGGGGAAAATCTGCCCTCATTTCAATCCCCCAGCACGCCAGCTTCCTTTTTGATATGAGGGGTCATCATCAGGCCACGCTCCAAATCATTTCTCCCAACCTTACTCCCCCCTTCCTTCCGGCTGCCTCGCTCTCGCCAAAGTTCCTTTCCCTGCCACAAGCAAAAAAGCTTCCTTCTACAAGCTTTTAGGCAATTCAAGGGAATTAATTAATTAATGTATACCGAGTTAGTATTTGCCAGTCATGGTAAAAGCAAATTACGTAGTAGTGCCTGTTGCTTGCTATGAACTTCAAAATGGTCTTAAAATCATATAGTAGTCAGAGTTTTTCCCATGTAGATGATGTATGGTTGATACTTGATAAAGCAAAGAAAAAGGAGAATCTCATTGTTACAAAGATGAGAAAACTCTCATTGTAATTTGCCAGTGTGGCGAATTGTTATTGGATTGAACAAATGGGGAAATTGCAGATAAAATGATATATACTCCGCTTGGATTGCCTGATGCCCCCACATCATTCAATACAGGCAGTCTTTCTTATCTGTACTGTTGCAGCCATTGCACGTAGATTCTACCTGGGACACCATATGATGAAAAGAAAACAAGAACTTTCTTTTCTGTTTTTTACTGCTTCCTTTCTCTTCAATTCCAAGCCTCTATCTTCTTTAAACTTGCCCATACAGTACAAACTTTCCTCTTTGCCACTTCAAACCTGTCACATCTACAACAGAAACAAGAGTCTGATCTAGAATATAGCTTTCAAACAAATCAACTTCCTTCCATACACCAGCCAAAAAATTAGAAAAAGACCAAACAAACAGTTCTAGCCAACTTCCTGCGAGAATTTCCAGCTTTAAAAAAAAAAAAAAAACAGTTCTAGCCAACTTCTTTTAGCCAATCTAAGCGCCTCTCATGGGCTCTCTCTTCTCTCTCACATTGGTAATTCTTTCATGGGCATCATTACTATTGATGAAAGCTGAAGCTGAAGGGATCAGATCAGCTCGCCTTCTTGATCTTCTCATTAGGGACTACACAGTAAAGTCCTTTGACAGGCACTTGAGAACAGGCATTGTACACACTGTAAATTTACCTGCAAACTTCTCAGGCATCAAAGTTGACATAGCAAGGTTCAGATGTGGAAGTCTCCACAGATATGGCGCACAAGTTAAGGAATTTCATCTGGGAAGTGGGACGACTGTACAGCCTTGTGCAGAGAGAGTCATGGTAGTTAGACAAAACTTGGGTTATAATTGGTCATCGATATATTATGCTAACTATGATCTATCAGGTTACCAGCTTGTGTCACCTGTATTAGGCCTTCTGGCTTATAATGCTGGAAGCGATGTGAGTTTTGGTAGCCCTTTTCAGCTTGGGATTCTTGCCAGAGAAAAACCAATTAAAATAGATTTCAGCAACATCACAAAGGCATCCAACATGACAGGAATCAGGCCGTTGTGTGCTAGTTTTGAAGGAGATGGCAAAGTAACAATGAAAAACCAAGTATCACCCAATGTTTGTTTTGCAACCAGGCATGGCCATTTTGGTTTGGTCATTGAGTCACCGCCATCACTGCCTGCGAGGAAGAAGATTAGCAGATGGAAAGTGGTGGTTGGCAGCGCAATTGGAGCTGCATTGGGTGCTTTCCTCTTGGGGTTGCTTGTTGTGGCAATGTTTGTTAAGGTGAAGAAGAAAGCAAGAATGGAGGAGTTGGAGAGGAGAGCATATGAAGAGGAAGCTCTTCAAGTTTCCATGGTTGGACATATCAGGGCTCCGACAGCATCTATTACTCGAACGACGCCTACAATCGAACATGAGTACACACCTTATCCTTCTTGAACTGTAAGTTGTGTATTTTTCTTTTTCCCTTTTTATGTATGATCATTCTTTTTGTAAGATTAGCCCTATTTGTTTTTGAGGTAGAAAACAAATCCAACCAAATATTCTTGGGTTCAATATCTTGGAACAGGACAACTCTGTTTTTCAAGGATATGTTGCATCCTTAATCTCTTTTCCCATAACTTTCAGGAAAAGGACGAGACTCTTTTATGGTTTTTCACTTTCTATTATGGTTTTGATGTTAATATTTTATTTCTAACCGGATCTTCCTAGACAAAGAGGCAAGTTCACGGGTTCCATGTCTGGGAACGTGGCAACTCTGTTTCCCGGATCTCTTGCCTTATTATTCTCGTTTCTTACCACTCTTACGAAAACGATGCAACTTATTTACTTCTTCTACTGACGTTTCAATGATTTGTTACTTCATTCTTTTATTACCAACCTGATTTGTCAAAATAGATGGGCAAACTGAATCGTGAACACTTTGTTCCCTGCGTTTCAGAATTTCATAATCCCTGAGCACATATTGGAACAAACCTCGCAGAATCTCAGATTTGTGCTTGTTTATCTCAAATCTCGGATCCCAAATAGCATTAATTGAAAGGGCTTGTCGGTTCTTTCTTTCTGGCCTACATCAGTCAAAAGGCCATGTGCGTGCGCTTTAAATATTTTCTAAAAATGATTGCTAGTTTTCGCTGACAGTTAAGGTCAGAAGAAACAACACAAGAATGGTTAAAAGAAAAACCAAACAGCTTCATTTACACCTCATCCCAACCAAGGTGAGTTTCGGCATTTGAAATCAGATCAACAAAGTGAGAAGAAATCTTGGGTACTGCTTTTGTTCACCATCATGACCAAACCAAATGTACATGAGAACAATCTCATTTTTTTGTGCTAGTAGAGAAGTTGTTGGTTGAAATCATGGGAGTGCATGCCCTTGGTAATTTTTGCAAAGCACATGATGGAAAGATAGACTTTGATCAACACTTTACACTTCAAGAGAAAGAGCCCGTTGCACGCTTGAACGCAAAGACTCCATGCTTTACAGTTCCTTTTCTTCTTTTGTGGGTCAAACGCTATTATCAGCTGAAGACACTTGAAATTTAAGTTTGTTTTAGGGTGAAAAGAGTTGGTGGCCACCTCTTCTTAGGTGTATGGGCCACGATGCGGCTGGTTTGTCGATATTATAATAATAACAAGAGTTTTCAACCTGTAATGCTCTTTTAATAGCTTCAAATGGTAGATACTACAGACTGAATTAAGAGATCACATGCAATATACTAAAGTAGGCAATTCTTTCTCTCAGCAAATCAATCTTTCGTTGTATTCTGTCAAAAGTGGAAATGGCTCTTTGACTATGCCACCCAAAGTGGGGACCTTTATAATTCAAGGATGTGATTATTAACCTTCAATTTTTCCTTATAATTTAGCTTTAATGCCTCCACCAACATCTTCCCTCTCGTTACTGCCAATCTGCCGTGATCGTCGATGCCTGCACAGTCCCTTCCATGAATTCAGCTAACATGGTACCATCAACCGATAAACCCTTGCAAACGATACAAGAAGTTGGCTTATATTTTGTTATTAGTAACAGCTAGGAGGATCTTTGATGAATAAGTTTGCGTAATTGTCTAAAAGTATTTGCTTATATGAAATAAACACAAAGAATGACAAATACTTGTATGAAAAGAGGGAGAAAGGAAGTAATAATTGTAGGATCGAAAGTATAATTTTCCTCTTGCATATCAATTTCAAGGAATAGGAGCTTAATAACATTCAAACCGACTAGTAGATTGATGATAGGAAGAAACCTACAAATCGAAAATTTTATGTTTCTAATCAAATAAAATAATGACAAAAAAAATATTAAATACAATCATATAGAAGTGATTGTAGTCTAAATAAACTGAATCTAATTCATATACGGTTCAAATATTATCTTTTCATAAAATCATAAATTTTTTAATTTATTCACCTAATTAATTAAATCTAATTTTAAATTTTTTTACTTTATTTTATTTTTTTATGAAGATTTTATACTATCTTAGCAAAAGAAATATTAATTCTGAAATATAATGGTTTGCAAATTGCACTTCTGAAAGGGAGATAGCAAAAAAAAATGACTTGGGCCTCTTTTCATTCGGTTGGCCCAATTACAATATACGGCTTATTCCGAACGACGAAGCGAAGTGTCTAATCTGACGGCCAATGATCTCTCTTTAGAATGTTTCCTAACTCTACATTAACCGCACCCTATCCTTTTTCTTTCGCGCAATAGCGCTCTAGCACCAACTGTTACCGACTTACCGTTACGTAGATTTCCCGGGAAGGAAACGCACATTAACCAATGCTGTCAAAATCCCCAACTCTTTTATCTTTTCTTTTTTTAAATACAATTGTTTGGACAACTTTAAATTATGAAATTAATTAATTTTTGTCAATTCAATAAATTTCCATTTTATTTATGGTAATATTTCCTTTCAATTATAAAAAGTTAGACTGAGAAATGGTAAATTAGATAACACATTTATATACCATTATTTACAAATAATTCCCATAAATTATTTTCTCATGTGAACTATTTATTAATTATCAACCAATAAAAGCTTTCAAGTAACTTTATTGTCAAGATTCTCTTGCTCTTATGATCCCTGTAAGGAAGGATTTGATCAACCGACTCAGCTTCATCCATACATTAATATAGGGTCGTCCACACCGAATTCTAACTTTTCGCGCAAAACAAGAATAATAAAACACTGGCAACGTTTTCCGTCACCAATAGGGGAAACTAAAAAACAAAGTGAAAACCTTCCTCCAGTACCTCGTCTTCAACCTCTCAATCATTCTCTTTTTTTAGGGTTCCCCTGATTATCAACCCCAAAAGATAATCATCTATGGACGATCCTCCGATAAGCAATCAACGTAGCCAATCAGCTTCATCATCAACTCCTCGTCTCAACCTCCCGTTGAGAATGTCCGACTCTTCCCTCCATCTCGAAAACCTTCCGTCTCGGCTAATGCACATCAACCGTATGATCAACTCCAACTACAACCGCTCTCCTTCGCGTACAATTTACTCCGATAGGTTCATTCCCAGCAGATCCGGATCCAATTTCGCCCTATTCGACATCTCAAATTCTCCCACATCGGCCGAAGGAAAAGAAGACGGTTCCGGTACTTATAACAGTCTTTTACGCGCCGCGCTTTTTGGGCCCGAAACGCCCGATAAGAAGGATTCATCGGGCCTTCCAGCTTGCCGGAACATTTTCCGGTACAAGACTGAAACTAAACGGTCATTACACTCCCTTTCGCCTTTCGGCCTCGAGGAGTCGATCCCCGGGATCAGCCATAGCCCCGTTAAAGCTCCCAGAAAGGTTCCTAGATCACCTTACAAGGTGAGGTTTTGTAGGGGTTTTATGGTAAATTTGGTTGAAATTTGAATTTTTTTTGCTATTTTTCTTCTTTGGTTTATGTTTGCTTTTTCTACTGTAGGTTTTGGATGCACCAGCATTGCAAGATGATTTTTATTTGAATTTGGTGGATTGGTCTTCAAACAATGTGTTGGCCGTGGGGTTGGGGAATTGTGTTTATTTGTGGAATGCTTGTAGTAGTAAGGTTACGAAGTTGTGTGATTTGGGGAACGATGATAGTGTTTGTTCAGTTGGTTGGGCTCAACGTGGAACTCATCTTGCAGTTGGAACTAGCAATGGGAAAGTTCAGGTTTGATTTTATTATTATAGATTATGAAAATCTTCATGTTGCCAACTTATCATGTTAGTATGTGTGTCTATCTTACTTTCTGAATTTGGCTGTATTAGTTGTAGTCTCTTACAATCAGATAGTTTAATTACGTGATCAATAATGTGTGGCCCCAAAGAGGGTTAATAAGGAATCTAGGTAGCAGTTCTTAACAAACGAAATAATGTTTTCAAAGTTGTTTTATAAACAGGGGTGGCAGAATCTTTGCAAAGTGTGAATGTTTTGTCTCCCAAAGAGAAGTATCGCTGAATCCTAAAATGTAATAATAAGAAGAGTACAAATTTATTTTCATTCATTTGATTTAGCTGGCAATTTTTGTCATTTATTTTCCATGAATTTTTTTTGAGTTTACTGATGCTTCTATATGATGTTTGCTTTATGGGATTATCAAGCTGTTGCATCATGTTTCAAGTTGCAACTGAAGGTAATAGTTTGTCTTTTTTTATGATGTAGCTTAGAAAACTTTAGAATTATAGATAATTTTTAGGAGATATAGGAGCGTAGAAAAAGTCTTAAATTTGGTGGGAATCTGCTTCATTGGTCAGTTAAGGTCTGACCCTAAAGTCAAAGCTTCTACCCATAATTTTTGGATTCAGGCCAGAGAGAATCAAGAAAATTGTTTCCTGGTATCATCAAATGCAAGCATGGCACCTTTTATATAGATATGTATGAACTGGTTGAAATTCTTGGTAGTGTGAGATAACTTTTGATAATTTAAGACTTAAACTTTGTTCTAAACCTCATTTTATCTTCCTGATGTGAGGAAAATACTTTCTTTAATTGCTTGCATGAATTTTGTTACTTGAAATTTTGAAAAGTTAGGTATGACCCTTCATCTATTTGCTTGAATCCTTGGGTTTTTTTTAAACTTTGACATAAAGAGTTACCAGAAATTATGAGTCCCCTTATGATTTAGA
The DNA here is from genome assembly GCA_036013995.1 of Theobroma grandiflorum. Lineage (NCBI taxonomy): Eukaryota > Viridiplantae > Streptophyta > Magnoliopsida > Malvales > Malvaceae > Theobroma > Theobroma grandiflorum. The sequence continues at coordinate 3,278,826 of CP142131.1, read as the reverse complement.
AATCGGATTGCATGATCCCTATTGTGGATTGTTTGCAATCCGGTGTTGACTTTGCATTCAATAGTCCTGATTAATGTTAAGTTGTTAATAATAACACTGATTTGAAAACCTAAACTGAATATACATACATAAAAAGATATATATATAGATATATACCTCTATTTAATTAATAAAAGAAGACCACTCTCATTGAACTATAATTTAGATAATAGCAATTTGCATTCCGGTTAGCAGAACTGCATCGATCCATATTCCGGGTAACTAAGGTTAGTAATTCAATACTTCTACCATGAAAATTGAAAACTTCCAGCCCAGCATTGGACGTTTACTTCTTGAGAGACATTTTTGCTCCACTATTGCCTTTGCATCAAGTCTTCTAACCTCTGTCTATATTAGACTTCCGGTGTTATGCTTGTAGGAATATGTAGTTAGCTAATGGTGATTACTTTGTATTTAGATTTGGGATGCATCTCGCTGCCGGCCGGTAAGAACAATGGAGGGGCATCGATTACGTGTTGGGGCCTTAGCTTGGAGCTCTTCTTTATTATCTTCTGGTAGTCGTGACAAGAGCATTCTTCAAAGAGATATACGTGCTCAGGATGACTTTGTTAGTAAACTTTCTGGACACAAGTCAGAGGTTAGACTCTTCATCGTTAGACTCTTCATCTTCAGCTTGAATTAACTTTATCAGTGATCTTTTTATTCCCTATATATACATACAGACTTACACAATAGGATATTTATTTATTTTTTTTCTAACATGAGTCTCCTTTGATTCGTAAATGACACTTTTCCCTTTTGTTTTGTCATGAATTCATTGCCCAATGCCAGTCATTATTTATTTTGAAAAGGCATGTGCTACCAATCATGCTTGTGTTCATTCACTTCTATGCACGTGTTGCCAAACTCTGAGCTGGAATTTTTATTGGTCATTGTGTAGGTTTGTGGACTGAAGTGGTCTTATGATAATCGTGAACTAGCATCAGGTGGAAATGACAACAAAGTATGTAATAACAGTTCTTTTGCCTGTAACTTTTTCTGATGCGTAGTATATGTTTAACTTCTTAACTGATTGAATAGAAAAGCTCTTATCTATATGCAGCTTTTTGTTTGGAATCAACATTCCACTCAACCTGTATTGAAATACTGTGAGCATACCGCTGCTGTGAAAGCAATTGCCTGGTCTCCCCATCTTCATGGGCTTCTTGCATCTGGAGGTGGTACGGCTGATCGATGTATTCGATTCTGGAATACAACCACTAACACACACTTGAGCTGCATGGACACTGGCAGTCAGGTGATTTTTCCTTTTTGGTTTTTATCATATCATGCTTCTTTAATATGGCGTTAAAAACATTTTTGGTACATAAAATTGTTTCCTTGACTGCATTGATATAATGATCTTTCTCCAATTGGTTTGAAATGATGGAACATGCCGTCATCTCTATGGTGGTCAAAGTAATTCTCCTCTCAGTCTTCAGTGCAGTAGCCTTGTTAATAATAATGAGATACCATAAAATTTAATCCATATATTTAATTTCAAGTTCTCCTATAAGTTCTTGAAATATGAGATATATATATATATATATATATGTATTCCATGGTAAAGTTTTGTTATAGAAATGAACAGATCAGTCATGCTTTTTAATTTTAGAGTTACGAATTTAGAAGTTCTAATGTCCTTTACACATGGCAGGTATGCAATCTTGTGTGGTCAAAGAATGTCAATGAACTTGTCAGCACTCATGGATACTCTCAAAACCAGATAATTGTCTGGAGATACCCTACCATGTCAAAGGTATACAAAATTTAAGAACCATGTATGAATGATAATAATCTCTCATTATCTATTTTTCCACTCTAAAGGTTTATTCTACTAATGCAGTTGGCTACTCTTACGGGCCACACGTATAGAGTTCTCTATCTTGCAATCTCGCCTGATGGACAGGTAGCTCACCTTTCGACACTTTATAGTTATTCTTGGCTTCTACTTCTGTATTATGATATAGATAAATAGATATATGAAAAGTTATGCAATTTATTTTCACTTTATCTGTACATGCATGCTCTTCCAGTGGCTGAAATTATGACTTTTTTTTTGCTGGCAGACGATAGTTACTGGGGCTGGAGATGAGACACTAAGGTTTTGGAATGTGTTCCCTTCCCCTAAATCTCAGGTAATGACACCGCTGAATGTGCTCACTTTTCAGTGGGAAGTGATTGTTGCATCATTCTGTGGCTTGCCTCTAACAGTTAATTATTTGCCTCTAACTGCATCAAGTTCTTTCAAGGTCCTCTTTTTTCTGGTTTGTATACAACTGTCTGTCAAGCAAAGGTCTATAAAACAACACATTTATTTGTGGTGCATGATCTTTAATCCAGAACACTGATAGCGAAATAGGAGCATCATCTTTTGGAAGAACCACAATTCGGTAAGTTCATCAAGAAAATATGCTATACGCATTTTCGTGCTCTGAATTATCGGACCTCATCAAGAAAATTATGCTGTGAGCATTTCTCGTGCTTGGAATTATCAAATTTGTTGCGGGCACCGCCCCACGAAGTAGTCAAAAAATTTGCAGCAGGTGCAAGAACTAATTTATTTCTAGTTTCTTGCAGATCATTGATTTTGAATATCAATTTTCTTTTCTTCTGAATCGATTTGATTGATGTATAGTGGGAGGTGCTATCAATTGTTCGTAGCTCCTCCCTTGCATTGTAAATTAAACAAGTCGGGAGAGGTTGTTGAAGAAGAACTCGAAACTTATTGTAGCACGGTACTTTTTTGTGTTTGTAAATAAATCCTTGTTTTGTTTTTCCACACCCATTTTCCAGCTCTGCTGTTTCCAGGTGACAAGATTGTAATGTCGAGTCTAGGAAATCTTTTTTTTTTTTTTTTTCTGAAAATCATCGAGTCTTGGAATCTGACCCTAAACATTATAAGCTGGTCAAAGCCCACAGGTATCCAAAACGAAGCATTGGCTCTATTTCTGGAAAGGGAGTTTCCCTTCCGAGTTGTTCTTCTTCCCTGATGGTGCAGGTGCACATAGGAATTAAGATTCTTTGCAATTGATCAACTTGATAAAGATATTTAAGTCTACTCAAACTCTAATTAAAAAAATTTTTGATTTATTAATTAGTATATAATATTTTATTTAAAAAATAAGATTTAAATCTCTCTCTAATTATAAAAAAAAAAAAAAAAAAACTCTAACTAAAAGAATAAAAGAAACACTAGATCATTCTAAAAAAATATAATAATTACTACAAGAACATTCGTTAAATACGTTGAGACGTGAACTGAAAGCTGACAGACAACTATCACACTTGCCAAACCCCACTTCAATCGCTCCATGCTGAAACGACGACGGAATTACAGGACTGTTGTGTACCCAAATGAATGGGTCATATTTGAACACACATCCAGACACCGACTCTAATCACATTCACGTACTGGAAAAAAGATCCCAGAGAGGTGTTTGAACCCCAACCATATCTTGTAAGTTTTCTTGGAGGGGAAGTGTTATAAGAAATTGACTTTTTTGTATTTACATCTTTCATCACAAGCAGGAGAGCAGGAATAAATACGAATGATTAACAATCATTAATTAATTAAATATCATCCATATTTCATTCTATAGTTTTCAGATTTGTTAGCGGCATACCCTGCTGGGTCCCCAGTTTTTCATTTTCTTTGGGAAGCTTTTGTGACCATGGGATCGAACTCAGTGGTGGAAAACAACAGTTGCAGTTCTCTTGGCAGGGCTCGGGCAACGCCCAATTACATAGCGAGATTTCTTGCTTTTTCACTTGTTCGGTCCCATCATCCCCGCTCCAAGGTTCTCCAGCCCCCACGAGCGGACCCCAGCACTCTACTCTGTTGAATTCTGGAATGTTTGAGTGAAAATAAACCCAAACCAAAGCCTCCTGTAATTCCGGGTAGTTTTTGAGCAAATTGCCATCTCCATGAACAAACGCCTTCAATACCTATATATTTTAATAATATTATTAAGAGATTGATGTCTGGAATATTAACACCAATAAAAAATAACAATCATTTGTTAAGAGAGATTAAAGAAATGATTAATTACCACAGGGAGTTCTTTGCAGAAGATGAAGTATCTAAGTCTAGCACACAAGTCCAAGAGGAAATGGCCTCCGCTTATGTGGCAATGGACATGTAAAGACATCTTTCCTTTCACTTTCTTCCATTCTGCCACCACTTCGTCTCTGTATAATTTGTTTGACCAACCCTGCAACTGCAAGCAGAAACCCCAATTTCTCTTTTTCCTTCAGTTTTGCATGAGAAAAATATTGTGATCGAGACATGACAGTGAATAGCTTAGGGTCAGTGTTTATCACTTCACAACAGAAATAACACAACATAACTTTTTAAGAAAAATAATGTATATATCTGTTTAGCAACAGACTCCATATCATATCAACTTTTCTATCTTCCCATGTTTTCCTTTTATTCACTCTGATTTTTTCTTTGATCAGATCATTCTTCTGGTGACCAAATAGATCCATTTTACCCTCCTTTCTCAATGCAAATCCCCCTTTTCCCCTGTTTTCTTCCCAGTGAAAAATAATAATACAAATTCCAATAAAAAAGGTAAATAATTCTTTAAAAAAAAAATACATAAGATTCATCAGCCAAATGAATAAGGAAACAATTTTATGAAAAGGGTTATGAAATTAAGGGATTACCTGAGAGTTGTTTATGGTCTGTGAGATTGCTAAAGTAAGTTTAGAGGTTATGTCACTATGTGTAAGGGTGTAGGTCCTAGGTAGCTTCCCTGGATGCTTCCCATCATCAACTCCTAAAAACAAAACCTTTAGCTTTGATGCCTCGAAAATAGCCGGCCCGAACAACCTTGCTACCTGATCCAATCCGGTCCATCAAATCAATATAACCCTCCTTTCCAAAGGTTGTAATGAAATAAAAGAAAAGAACAGAAAAAAAAAAGAAAGAAAGAAAGATTACAGGAACAATGGCTTGGTTCTTCTTCTTGTATCTTCTTTTAGACACAAAAAAAGATCTGTTCTGTTCAAACACAGAAGGTCTTGGCTTTGTAGTAGGTAGAACGGGAGCAAAAGTCAAAGTTCCCATAGCTATCCAAGCTCCAACTTTGATGGAGAGAAGCACCCAAATAATAAAGAGAAAAAACTACTCAACAGAGAAATACCGAATATGACAATAAAAACAAGATAATTATAGCAAAAAGAGTATGAAGAGCGGAAACTTTGGAGGGGATGAAATAGAGAGAATCTTGGAGGAAGAGGAGACTGAGACTTTGAAACTTTGGGAGCTTTTGTTTCCTTTTGGCTTTTGCTTTTGCTTAGGAGTGGCTTAGCTTAAACTTCTGCCTTTGCTTGTATGTTGAGACAAGTTGGAAAAGCTCCGAAGATATTGAATAATTGGAATGGCGTTTGGGCCAGAGTTTGAAGGAATGCGTGTCGATACGGCAGTTTTTTAGTTAGCGGCAAAAGGGCGAAGAGCGGTTGCTTGAAGCTCCAGACTTCCTATTAACATTGACACTTGGGTTTAATATCTTATTAACACGTTAGAGGTTGGACTCAATGTCTTTACATGAACACTCCTTTCGCTGGCACCCTTTTATTGGCTCCCCATTGCTTTTGGATACTCACCGACTCTACTTTCGGGAGGACAGGATCAGCGTTACGCATCAACCCTTCTTTTTATCATTGATTACCACCCCATCAACCCTTCCCCATTCTGATATTTATCTAGATGTTCGATCGTAACGATTAGAACTTAATTTACTTTTGGATAAAATATCTTTTTTTATTTTTAATTATAATTTTATGTGAATTTATTAATTTTTAAAATAAATAATTTATTTTAAATTTTTTTTCATTTGATACATAAATATAATCGTTAATCTATTACTAATTTTTTATTAAATTAATGATGTGATAATACTAAAAAATAATTTTATTTTTTATTAATTTTAAAAATTATTATATTATATAAATTATAATTTTTTTAATGTAAAAATTATTATGAAACTCTTCTCCAACTGTAGTGTTAGATCCAGCTCTGAGTGGGAAGTGCCAGATCCTACTCTAACCGGATCTCCCTCCTGTTGCGCTCCGTGCTCTGCACCCCACCACCCCCATCCTAGTGCCCCTCCAGGGCAGCACGAGATCCACGATCTGGCCCTTCGAGGATCACGGGGTGGGGGGCGTAGGGTTGGCCAGTCGAGTGGGCCACCAACTGCCTTAAAAAGAATAATAAAAAAAAATAATTTTGATATTTTACTCTTATTCGATAATATTCATGTATTTAAAATAGATTATTTATTTTGAAATTATAACTAAAAATGAAAAGAATGAAGATATTTTATTTTTTATTTTTTATTGATTTTTTACATTTAAAATTTTCAAAATGAAAAAAGTAAAAATATGTAAGAATTACAAGTACTTTTTGCAAGTGTTTTTTTTTTCGGAGTTTCACTACAATAAAATTTTTTAGGACAATATCGGTCATCCCTGTATGTGAATCCCTGCAATTGACAATAGTACTACCATCAACAGGTTCTGTCCTTGCCCTTGCCTGCCGTCCTTTGTCCTATTTTGTCATAAGAAATAAGAACAGTTCACGCGTTCTAAACCCAAAAAGAAGGAAAAGAGAAAATAGAAAAATGAAAATGAAAAGTGAAGATAAAGACTTCGTGTAGCTAAGCAAAACGTGCAAATTAAACACAACAACACGTGGAGGATGGATCCACCTTTTTTCTAGAGGCGGAGGGAGGGGGGGGGGGGGGGGTGGTGTTGGCCCTAGTAGGGCCCCCAAGTTCCAAACATTTATAAGTTTTTTCTCGTTTTTGTTTTAAATACTTATATTTTATTTTTATTTTTTTAACAAATTTTATAATTTTATCTTCCTAAATATTAAATTTTTTAGTTTTCTCCTTCATACCTAAAATCCTAGCTCGTCACTGACTTTTTTGCTTTGGGGTTTTTGTCATCAACTGCGTTTGAGAATGAAGTTTGAACTAGTGATATTTTGAACCAAGGACATGTCTTTATTTGGGTAGATAAGGGACGTAGTTCATGCCTTAATTACAGGTTTAAATACTTTTCTTTTATTTGCGTAAGGTTCTTTAATTTTCATAAAATTGAAATAAAAATGATTTATTTGTATAATTTTTGAATTTATATTTAATGTATTATCTGAATATGAATTTTATTGGTGAAACAAATTCATTAATGAATAAATTTATATTTATATTAATTGGAAACATGCACAAATATTAATTAAAAGATATAATAAACTGCATGCACATAACTCCTAAGTCATACCATTTGCTACCAAAAAAAGTCAAAATTTTGAATTCTACATTATGAAAATTACTTTATGAATATGCATCCAAACTTTTTCGTTTCATAGTAAAATTAAAAATAATAATAATAATATTAAAGCAGCAGTTGAAATTCACATCGTAAATTCATTAACGAGACCTACTCTACCTAATTTCAGGATCTCCTTCATCCTCTTCCACCGATTAGGTAAAAATAGACGAATAAAAAGCCAAACAGCTTTCTTACTCGTGATGCTGCATTCATCATTCTACAAGAGACATGATTAAAACAGGCAACAGATTTCTATGTACATGTTTACGGGTTGAATAACTTTCTGTTTTGCCATTCATCCGATTTATAAGTGTTAAGTATCATAAACCAGAAAAGTTGGTATAAAATTTAGTAATTATACTTGGAAAATTTTTTCGCTCATAATTGTTCATGCCTCTGCTGCCACATTCTCTCTCTCCTCTTGTTTGTCAATGTTTTTTTTATTTTAATGGTGCTTGTTCGATTTTCGAAGTGGAAAAAGAAACTTGAAGTTGTTTAATTGCGAAGTGAGATTGTGTGTGTGTTTTAATTGTGCTGAATTTCATATAATGCTTTGAGATTGGTTGATTCTATTATGCTGTTTTTGATTGAACCGGCGTAGGCAATACGGATTCTATAGGCATTGGGTTTTTCTTTGGGGACCAGGAGGGGTGTTTTTATATTTTTGTAACTCTCTCCAATTAAAAAAAGAATTTATTGATTGAAAATAATGTGAACTCTTAAATATTCAATCTCACTTTAATACTATAGTTGATGTGGTATCACATTTCACTTTAGTACCATAATTGATGTAAAATTCATATGCCCAATCTTACTCTAGTCTTCGTTGAGAGCTTGACATTCTCCCTACTCCAACAAGGGTTCACTATCATTAGTGGCAGCATTCATATGCCCAATTTATCTCTATCCCTACTGGGAGTGTGACATTCTCTCTACTCCAACAAAGGTCCACTATGTCATTAATGATTTATGAGGTGTCATCTGTTTTGGTCCATTAAGCTCACAATTGTCTCACAAGTTGAAAATGGTGTAAATTCTTAAATATGTAATTTCATTTTATTACCACAACCGATATGAGATTTATAACTCTTTTTTAAAACTATGACATCCTCTTTTAATTTAAGATTAATAACTCTAGTCATTACACTACAACAAAATTAAGTTTTGATTACACTTTGTTGGGTAACATATCTTTTCGAGTAATGAAATCTTAAAAAATGCAGTTATTTCAACTTTTAATTTCTCTTTTTTTTTATATTTAGTAGAAATAATAATGCGCAATCTTTGCTAATATATGCAATCTCTATAGTTACATTTTATTGTAATACTACTAAAAATTTATATAGTGCACTAAAATCTATAAAAGTGTTGTAAAATGTAAAAAAAAATGTTGTTAAAAATATATACAATCACTTTGATGTGAGATTCATATGGCTTTCCATTGGGACCATGATATCTTCTACGCTCCAACAAGGGTCTATTCTCCCCACTCTAACAAGGGTGTATTGTCCGTATGTGACAATTTTGTTGCATAAAAAGGACCTCATAGATTGAAGATAATATATGAACCCTTAAATGTACCACCAATGTGACATTTCATGCCTCTCTCTAGTACCACAACTGATATGAGATTCAAACACTCCTTCCTCAAAACGAGAGAGCATACAATCACTTCAATGCGGAATTGACATAGCTTCTTGCTCCAAGAGCGTGACAACTTCTCCCATGAGCCCATTGTCTCAAAATTCACCATGAGTACGACTATGATTCCCATGAGCCCATTGTCTCAACGTTTATTATGAGTACGACTATGACTATCAACACAAACTTACAAGATATTGTCTGCTTTGGCTTGTCGGTTTGATAATTTTCTCTCACAAAAATTACCTCACAAGTTAAAGATGATGTGAACTCTTAAATGTCCAGTCTCACTTTAATACTATAATCAATGTGAGATTCATAACTCTCTTTTGAGACTGATATATGTGAAATTTATGGCTCTACTTGCTTAAAACATACAATCGCATTGATGTAAAATTCACATGACTCCCCATTGGGACTCTATAGTTAAAACTATTAAAAGAGATTTTCTCATAGGATCATTGATTTTGATTGCTAACAGCTAAGAAAAATACCGTGCATGGCGTAGTTGTTGTTTTCTGTGGCCTTGCATGAATGCAATCTCTCAGTCACTGAATAAGTAGCTGGGACCGGGAGATACTTAAACTGATCGGGGAGTTTCCCTAGGAGAAAAAACAGTCATACTTGGGACAAAACAGACTGAATGCAATAGAAGTAATTGGTCCTACTTCTTGTTGGCAGAACCCTCGTTCTAAATTGTGGACAGGATCCGCAGCTGAGAAGGGGAGAATTGAATGATACAAAGATATTCTATTTCTTGTGTTCTGTGGTTGAGAACTGAGAGGGATAGATCGATTTTCTGCATATTAATCACATGTGTATAGAGAAGCAAATAGATTTGTGGCCAGATTCATCATAAATGTGAAAATGCATGATTGAAGGGTACCTTAGGCCCCTGTTATTAGTACCCAAACCTCTTTTCAGGGTTTAGCCTTTTAAGCATCAATGTGTCGCTATATACATTCATCGTCAACATCATTGTTAATTTTATCTTTTTAGACTCTAAGTTCTGATACAAGTGGAATGATTATGGTCACGACAAGAGCCAGAATCCAACGTAAATCACCGTTAATTAGTTTTAGTTGAGGTCTCCATATATTATATTGGTATGGGTTCAGCTTGATCAATGAAGTTAATTATAATGTTATAGAAATTGTTTTTGTAGCGTGGCAGCTTTGATCAATAAGACCACCCACGTATAAAACAAAATGAGTTCGACGTGTCCAGATAAGGATTAGATATTTGAATTTTAATAATTTTATTTATTTTTTCTTATACAGCACTGTATGTGAAAAAATAAAATAAAAACAATTTAAGTTATGGTCAAAAGGTTTTTTATTTATTTTCTAAAGCTCAATTTAAACCCTTATTCCATTATTTAAAAAATCAAAAGTCAAAAACTTAAAAAAAAAAAAAAAACCTTATATTTGGGATTCCATTGCAAATAAGTAAACTTTTTCATTATTGAAAAAGACAAAAGGCTATCACGTGATGCTAGAATAACCTCTGTTAGTAGGACCAATTTAAGTGAGCAGAAGAGCAGATATAGTCGACTTGGAAAAATAATGGTTGATAAATATTGGTAAGAATTGATGAAATATAGTGCTAGTATTTTGAAAATATCTGCAGCCATCACTTGGCTGCTACCGCTAAATTTTCTTGACTTCTTACCTGCGCATTTCAAGTTGATCACGTATCAATAGTTGCCCAACAGTACAAGCAATTTTTCTAAATTATTGAAATCGGCTTCAACCTTATTTTTCATTTTCTTTTCTCAAAATTAGAATTACGTAAATAGCTTGAACTATTTTTTCATGCATAATTGCGTCATGCTTGAAAACTGTTTACGAGAATATAGAACATGACATCACTTGAATTATGATTAAGTGCTTCGTAATTTTTCAAATTTAAATTCCTACTTTGTTTTTATATAAAATATATAAATTTAAGATTTTCATATTTATTTTCATAAAAACTGAAAAGAAAAAACAAATATTTAAAGACGAAGAAATAAATTGACGATGGCACACTAATCTCGGAACCCGAAGAGCTAAGGCCCTGCTAAGGCAGACCTGAAAGGCTGAAACTGGGAATGGATAGTTGTCGACGGGGCCTTAGATTGGTTGAGAGTAATGGGCTGACCATGATTATTGGATCGGTTTGCAGTAATGGTCCACTAATTTTGGTTTCGGCTAAAATTTCATGGTCCTTATACTGCTCTAAACAGTCCTTGTCTAGTGAATAATGACAACACTGACAAGTGAATGTGGGAAGTTATATACATACATACATATATATATACATATGATCCTCTAACGTGAATAATAAACTATATAATATATATAAATGGTAGTTTTATAAGGTAGTAGAAGTGGCTTATAAAAAGGTTTTGGCTTACCATTCACTTGTTTCTTGATTTATTTATTATCAATGAATTCTGGTACCACTTAAAACAGGTCATGATTATATAAATCAACAAAAATAAAAGAAAGAATATGACATAAATCAAACAAATACTAATCTCAAAAAATTGAAAAGGTCCAACTTTTTGCTATTTGTTGAGCATTTTCAATTTTTGAGTAAAATAGTACAAATAAAAATAATCTCTGAGAAAATTACATACAACTCTTCCACACATGATATTTTAGGATAAATCACACAATTTTTTTGATTTCGACCCCTTTTCTTTCTTTTTTGTTACAACAACTATAAATATTAACAATTTATTTTATCACCATAACTCAAGATGGAAAAGAAAGAAAAAGGTACCTGATTTGAACCTTCTGAAAGTTTCGAAGCTTCATATCACTTTATTAATTAAAGCATCAACTAATTAACATTAGGGTTTTTGGTACTTCTTCTCTCCGGTGGTCCTATAAACAATTCCGTCTCCACCTCCATGCTCTGTACGTGGTGGAGTTCATCCGTTCGGCTTGTTGGTGATTGTCGCGGCTGCACCCCACACTGACGTAAAACAAAATAGTGAACTGAATCATCATTCATGCTAACAATAATCTTGTTAAATATAGAAACTAGTTAATACCAACACTAATTCGTCAGATTAGAGAACAAGCTGAACAAATATACCTGTTCCCGCAGCTTTGCGTTTTCTTCCCCAAGGCATCTCTCCTGAATGTTTAACAAGGAAATGGAGATAGTAACCGCAGTCAGAAAATTATTCTTACACAGGAAGTTCCATGGAATGTTAGGCATGCATATGGGAAATGCAAAGATATATGATCACCTCGTCCTTTAGTGTCTCAATCTGCTCCCAAAACAACTGATTCTGAACGCAGCAAAATCAAGTCTTAAATTTTTCGGTGGCAGATTCTTTGTAGACAGACATGAAGTATCTTTGAACATGCATGCAAATTTAGACGTACCTTTCTCGCCCTGATTCGGCTCAAGCTTCGTTCCAACTGGTTTTCTAACAGTTGTAGCTCGTTGAAAGAACATGATTCCAATCCATTTCCCAAGAGTCTTCTGTTACATTGAAAATAGTCAAGTTTAATGCAGATGAAGAAAAGAGACTCCGAATATGAACTGGAAATTCAGTGATAGGCACAACTGTATACAAGTTTCAAGCTAAGGATTTAACCGTTTAGAGTCTTCGAGAATTTCAATCTTCTTTGCCATGCTGTGAGCATCTTCCTTTACATTCTGCATGCTCAAGTTCAATCATTAGATATGGAATGACAAGCATTGATAAATAGGTGCATCATGAGAATAAAATTGTTTCAATAGGTCTTAGCTACCAGAAGCTATGAAAGACAAGGGTTAGTATAACATCTTATTTACATTTTCATATTTCATCACTTCCTTAAATTCCAAAGACAAGACAAAGGAAATCAAAATGTAAAGAAGAAGTGAAGAGAGGTATGAGCGATTCTAAGTTATTGCAGATACGATCATCTCAATGCATGATTAACGGCCTTTAGGTAATAAGAATAAAAAAGAAGCAAGATGGAAACTTTTTATATATGTTCATTCTAGGTGAGAGGAAGGAAGTGGTTCTAGATGTAGATAAGCCACACATGTGACTGCAAATGTTATTCTCCGGCCCTGTAAAGAAAATCCTATTTTCACGCACACAAAGAGAAAGGAGAATTTTCACTTTGGAAGACATAGAATAAACAAGTTAAACAACATAACATCAACTGAACATTTCTCAAAACACCAGAAAATGCTGAAGCAGTAAAAGAAAGGGTGGCTGGGGCTACCTGCATATTTTCCTGTAATGCTGCTTTGCTGCATATTCCATAATCCTTCTCTCTCTTCTGATACCGTTCTATGGTCTTGTTCATACTGAGGCATCTCAAAACACAAGAAATGAACAAGAATGAGTGTACATCTAATTTCCATTCATACTGATAAAGCACCCTGAAACGATAACATTTTCTTTTGAAAGGCATAAGTTATTACTATTTCAAGAAAAGCCATTCCAAATCCGCCAACATATGAATGCAAAACAGTCACTGATACATAACAGTTCACAACTACACCCACACTCACAGCGAAGCAACCAGGTCCTTGTATATCCATCTCACCTTAGCTTTTGCTAACCCAATAATGAACTTCCAAAGATCAGACATGAAACTAGCGAACATATCTTTCCCTCATGGAAATCTTGACTGTTCAATTTGTTTTTACACATGCAAAAAGGTCAAAGGAGATGAGTTGAATATAGGAACCTTGGATTTTAACTGGTTTAAAGAGAGATAACAATCACTAAATCATACCCGAGTTATTAAACTTCGCTGTTTCAACTTCATTAAGTCTATATATTCTTCATGGACAAGTCTCGCTGAACTAGATTACAAATTCCATGGATCTTTCACTTCTAACAATGCTTTGGTTCGGTTTCAAGCTCAAAAAATTTGATCGAATGTTCAGTAGCTGATTAAAACACTTCTCTCTTTTTCAAGATTGGGAGTTACAATAAAATGTGAGGCAGAATTCGTGGCCTGAATCTCTCAGAAGCTCAAGAATCCTCAATTTTCAAAGATAGACATCCATCACACGCTAGTTGAATTGTGGAACAACTACATTTTTCTTCCTAGAATCACGTCTCTGAACAAAAGAAGCTTTCAAAGCAAGAAACAGTATTGAGGTTAGCGTCAATATATTACCTAGAAATTAAGCATCTTGCTACTATCCTAGTATATGAAAACAACAATACAGAAAAGGGCTGAATACTTTGGATTTAGAAAAGAAATATAGATTGCATCGTGCACGCTTAGAGTAAAGCACATTGCATTCTCTTCAAAACAGTCCTTTCCACCTAAGATCCTCTTTTTTTTCAAATATTCCTTTTGGACCACATCTTCCTGATCCATTCTTTTTTCTTTTCGCTCATCAACACAACTTTCCTGGAATTACACGAGATATGGAAGACTTCGGGGTGGCTGCATTCTGAATACATGTTTAGGTGGTTCGTTGGTGCAGTTAGATCTTTTGTGCCAGTGATATTCTAGTTTCTGTAGATGTTTTCTTCCTGCAATCTTTTATAACATGATCAGATTTTACTATTTAGCTTTTGTATCGTTTCTCGATATTTTACTATAATATTTTAGTTTAGAAAAAACAAAGAAAAGGATGTCTGACTATCTACCTCAGACTCGGTGCTAACACAGTTAACTGTCTCCCTCCTGGACCACGGTAGATGATCTAGTGTAGTGAATAAGCTTTAAAAGGAGCTAATTTATACTTCGGCTTGAATCTATATCAACCAAGGGCCATAACGAGAACACAAAAGGTAAGTCCTGCACGCTTTTTGCATTCAAACTATACCTGAGGCCGAGTCAAAGATCATAAGTTGGGAAAAACTAAGCATACGTTGGCCAAATTTATTTCTTTACCATGAGGGCTACAAGACCTCATTCATGGAAAGGATCAGCAAATTAGCCTTTTCCTTCAATTTTGGAATCTTGTCTCTCTGTTTATACAAAAAGAAAATGATCACGATGAAGTATATATAGAAAATGTAAGGCTTATCAACATGATAATGGGAATTAGGGTCTAGCAGAGGCATCCATAGAGGTAATAATACTGGTCTTAACTAAGTTTTCAGCTATAACAGTTACTATAGTATCCAA
Organism: Theobroma grandiflorum; assembly: GCA_036013995.1. Classification (NCBI taxonomy): domain Eukaryota; kingdom Viridiplantae; phylum Streptophyta; class Magnoliopsida; order Malvales; family Malvaceae; genus Theobroma; species Theobroma grandiflorum. Next base: position 3,263,710 of record CP142131.1, on the reverse strand, counting down.
GCATGAGAATGACAAAACAGTTTTGTGGAACCACTCTGAACTTAGGCACTTAGAAGAAACAAAGGATTAGTTCCAACCAGATGATGGCTCTATGTGCATATATTTCTATTTCTTCAGACCAGTATTGTTCAGGATTTGACTCCAAAAGTATTGAAAGGCAGGAAGACAAAGGGTTCATCAACTATTGAACCAAAAGTAGTTTTCACAAATCTAGAGTGTGGAGGCTTAACTGAACTTAATATCGGGTGAACTTCAAACCACAAGCAAAGACAAAACTAATTCCAACTAGCCCTCCCCATATAAGGAAAAGTACAATCTTACATTTGAATGATCAGCACCCGAGCATTTAGCTCATTGGTTGGTGCATTATCCCCCTGCTTAAAGAACAGGATTCAAATCCCCCCTCCCCCAATTATATATAAAAAAAAAAAAGGTTTGAATGATCAAAATAGAAGAAAAATAAAAATATGTAGAGAATACTCAGAAATATTTACTTGGAGCATTCAAAATATAAAAGAAAATTTTCTTCTAAACTAATCAGATCAGTCTAACATAAAATTAAAAGATGTACAATATGCGATCATGATGTTTGATCACAAAACAGACCTGCCATTTGTTTGAGTAATCATGCAGCTTGTATCAGTCACTGAATATAGATATAAGTTTCCTGTTTTGCAATGTTAATAACCGCAAACCATAAAGGCACTCTTTCCCACTGTTTAATAAAATGACTTGAAATATGTTAAAAGGTGAAGAAATTGGACATTTCTCTAACTGGCGCTTAAAATTTTCAATACTGGAATGTATGCCTATACAACAATATTAGAATTTTAAAAAAAGAAAAAAAGAATCTGTGAATGTTAGCAAAGAATATGGAAATTTTGAAGCTTTCTACATGGAACCAAATATCTTGCTTCCAAATGCTCAAAGAATTGTATGAAGTACTCCACATAGATGAATAGAAATGGATGATGGAACCGGGCTCCTATTCACGTTAATTTGAAACTGAAAAAGAATTTCTAAAATATGAAGAACAAAATTAATTATAAGGACAAGTGAATTATCATCCTAGTCTCTCTCAATAGAATAACTAAATAGAAATCAGCATCCTAATCTCTCTCAATAGAATATGAAAACTCCACGACCACAAATAGATATCCATATGAAGTATCTGTTAATTTTTATGAGATTAACACTGAATTATGAAAATAACATATTCAATCAAATAAGAACATAGTAAAAAGATAAATTCATTTATAAAAATTTTTTAACTCTATTACCAATGTACAGAATAATAATACATTAAATTACAAAATAAAATGGGAACCATGAATTGCTAAAGTCACCATGATTGTGGATGGAGAGCTTCCTATCACAAGTGTTATGCATTGAAACTACTTTGTTCTTATATATTTTCGTTTTCATAAAGTTATATTAGGCACAAAATAACATGAAAAATGACGCATGAAACTAGTTTCTCCGCTATCTAAAGCTTGTAGGTCAACTAAATCTTAACTAGTCTCACACTAACTCGGATATGGAAAAGTCTATAACTCATTTAATTTAGTTAAACATCAATCTCAATTCAATAGTTCAAAACTCGAGTAAAATTTCTCTAGGATGAATGAGAGGATATAAAATCTTTAATTACCAGATGAGCAAGAGTCTTAGCATCTTGAATTCTTTTGCTACTGCAGCATACTATTAATGACCATTGTTTCACTTTGAAGCTACCATGTTAATCAAACTCTTCATTTTTTCTCAATGAATGTGTATCAGGTATACCTTGAACACTTAAAAAATGGGTATGGAATAAAGACATAACTCTTTCCCAATACATGAAAACAACTTAGAAAGCACATAAGTTATACCTCTTTTACATCGACCTACATCTAATACTCGAAGTTGAGACTAAGTAACAATCAAGAATGGCCTATAAGGGACAAGTTTAAAGTTGTGAAAGCAATGATTTCATGTAAAATGGTGAATGCAGGAGCCATCAATGAATTCTCCTCATTAAGGCTTCAACAAGGATGATAATCCTATCCTGATGTTAGAATATCTCTATCTCTAGGAAGCCATGCGCAAGATCAGTCTTAAAAGGCATATGCCCCTTGAGATTATCAAATGTTCTCTAGCTAGGGATCCATGTAGTTGTGTAACCTCAATTATAGATGAGTGATTTTTGGCCCAGTAATTATCTATAATCTTTGTTTGAATTAAACATGAGGTCCTAAAACAAAAACGATTAACACTAACACTAAAAACAAGATAGTGGAGGTACCTTGAAAAAAGCAAATTAGTTGTCATAATTCATATGTAAGTAAAAAAGGAAAAAAAAAACCATATATACAAGAAATGCCAGTTGCCAAGTACAAACTCAACTCTTGCTCAGAGGCCCCCCTTAAACAGTCAACAGATTCCGACTTATTGCTTTTTTTTCTTTACTTTTGGTTCAAAATAAAACTCAAAACAATTTTTATCACCTATAGGAAATGTTGATAATAAACCAACAGAACCAAACTAAAAATATTTTCATAAAATAAGCATATATATCGCTGCTCCATGCTTATTAATTGTGATTAACTTGAATAAGTGTTTTAAAGCTAGCGAGCTAGGGTAAACTGCTTTGAATATGACTAAACACCTAGACTTTAGTGACCATCAAGGTATATTTTACCCAATAAATGAACCCTAAGACCATGATTATGGTATCTCTCTCTCAGGAGTGCTGGATGAAGAGAGGCAGAAATCTGCAAGATCAATTCGAACATCAACTAACAAGGAAAACCCAACAGAACAAAATCACTATGTTAGATTCGATTCTAAAGAAAAATAAAGAAGACAGAAAGAGATCAGAGATCAGTCCCTTTTGACAGATAAAGCCTGAGATCATCTTGTACTCTCTAGTACCTGCCTAGGTAAATGGTTGGAGAACGGGGCCTCTCTATAACTAAGTACAGTCCACGTTTAATCACCAAAATTAATCCATATCCTCCCAGAATTAATTGCAGACTTGCATAAGCAACTAATACCGAAAAAAAGAGGTACTGGTTAAAGAAATTGCTAGGCATATTTATTTACTCGTATAATTACTAGTCTCCAAGTATATGAAGATGAAAAATGAAGATGAGAAAACGCACCAAGAACTAGAAAACTCATATAGCTTCCCTCTGGGAGAGAAGATGATGAGTGCAACTTCAGCATCGCAGAGAACTGATAGCTCAAATGCCTTTTTAAGCAGTCCATTTCTTCGCTTTGAAAAGGTAACTTGCCTGCTTGTTGCATTTTCTATTCTCTTCATCTGAGTTTTCCCTCTCACCATTTCTCACAGTAGTACTCCTACAACAAAAAGAAAAATGAATTCTAGAAGAGAAACCCAGGAAAGGGTAAGTACTGCTGGAATCCTAGGAAATATATGTATATATTTGTCTGAACTCAAACTTGATTTTATTGTCAACAGACCAAACAACAAAGACCCAGATGAGGAAAAGGTTTCCAAAAATAGAAAGGGAATAACTGAAATAATCTACTCAAATTAGGAAAAACATTTATTACTACCAACAAGGATCCTGAAAAAGATCTTTCCTGTTATGTGAAAGCTCAAGTTGATGTGAAGAGAAAAAACAAGGTTTTATTGGGAAATTTTTTTGAAATTTCTCTTGAAAATGGAAAATCTTGTAGAAACCCTAGATTTTGCAGAGGAAAAATGACTTGACCAATTTGTTCCCCATCACTCCCTCAAGCAAAAACCCTAGGCTGAAAGTATTTTAATAGTAGCAAATGAGAAAACAAAAAATTTATAAAAATAGACAAAGTCTAAGCAAGTTAAGAACCTAATCTCTTTCTTCTTTTGGTAAATTCAGGAACAAAAAAAACAGCCACCTCCCAAAAAAAGAAATGCGGAGAATAAATGCCAAAACATATGATTCCACAACAAAGAGAGACGTAGATGCACCGAAAATGTATGCCCACAGTGTGAGTTTACGACACCTGTCCGGTTTCACCGACAACCTCCACGCCCGGTATCCACCGAAAGAAGCATAGCCAGCGTCTGAGGTGAAAGACAAGGAACATTTCTGTCGGTTGCATGCAAAAATTGGACACTCCCCGGACACGATTAAAAGATTTCTAATGTGGTCCGTACAAGGTTTGGAAACATGTCTTCGTCCGTCCGTACGATGGCATAGTGGAAGAGCCTATGGGAGTTTTCCACGTCACCACTTGAGTGATCATAATCAGGCTGGGTTCACGTGGCTCGTCCTTGTTTGGTGGGTGGGTTTTGGTGCCTCTTTTCCTCTTCTTTTTTGGCCAATCTGTTCTTCTTTCCTATTATTCTTTCTTCCCCTTTGTTTTCTTTCTCTACTCTCCATTTTCCCTTTTTCGCCTTTTCTAGGTTTTCTTTTTTAAAAAAAAAAAACTTCTGGGTTCTGTCAAGTGGTGGCGCACTATTGGATCCTAGATTTTTTCAAAACAATTATATTTTATTAATCATTTTTTTATTTTAATTTGTGATAGTGGGTCTTACGGGACCACATTAGGGATATGAACCCTTAACTTTATCCAGATTTATGGTGCCTCGTGGTTTAGCTCATAACCTCATATAGTTAAGGGCAAAGATTGGAGTCTAAATTTTAGACATACAGGCAATATACTATTCTCTTTTGGCAAAACAAAACATAACGATGCTTCTTTAATTAAAATATTTCAAGCTTAATATTGAATCAAATAATTGCTAGTGTAATCAAGCCCAACAACTGATGATTTATTAGGTAATTAAAAAGAGGGGGAACTTTAACAAAGCAATTAAAATTGTGTTTTTGACTTTAATGCATGAAATCTTTTAGTTCACGTCTTGTTAGCTTACTTGTCTCAAAGAAGTTCATTAATAATTAATGTAACCATTTAAAGATACTACACAACAACTTAATTTAAAAATAATTTTAATATACATGGCAATCTTACTTATAACATGTATATAATTAATGTTATAATAGTTAATTATATATATATATACACACACATTAACCATGCAAATACAATAGATAAAGAGGACTTAAGAGAAGTAGCTTCCATCATAGTCAATCCCATCGCGTTTCTTTCTTTTTCTTACTTTTACCATAGAAAACAAATTAAGGACATCCTTTTGCTTTTTGGTGCATAAAATGATCTCTCAACGTCATTTTCTCGTTTTACGGTACATTTTTCTTTCTTTCGGGATAACGAGGAGAGTGGAGAGGATGTTGGGGGTGGCCGAGCCTCTCCATTGGAGACTTAGAGATATGTCAGCATTTGCTGACAAGCCAAGTCCTAAAAACAAGGACTATGCCTGCCTCTACCTCTCTTCGGGCTACTCTTTACTTTTGAGAAGTCTATGAGCCTGGTCAATTTGCGCAACCCTACTTTTTAACCTAAGTCCCTGACCTCTCCCGTCAAATAATCATACTGTTTTCTGGGACAACCCCACCCCTCTACCATGTGGTAAATGGTCACCCCCATCCCCCACCATCTTGGAATGATTTTCATTGTGCAAAATGGGGGTCACGTAATAAAAGTGAAAATGACCATCCAGCAGCTACTCTCGGCCCTACAGATTTCATTTTTAGCTCGTGGTCCACCCATTTCACCACAGATTTCCTCACCACCCCTTTCTTAGCTAGCCCATGATGGTTGAGATTGACCCATAATGTACTAGGTTGGTTTTGCTCCTAAGTTCTGGGCTAGGCGGAACCTGGATCAGATAGTAATCGGCAAATGGGTTCTAAAAGCTCTGGAAGCCTGAATCAAAGACAAAAACCCAAGCTAGAGTTTATTGCAATTTGTCTTCTTACTTGTTTGGGGTCAGGCTCATAATGGGTCTTTGAAACCAGAACCAACTGAAAAAATAAAATAAATCAACATAACGCAACACAACCGAATGAAAGCCGGAAATGGCAACTGATATTTATTCGTTTCCCAGGAACCGGTGGACTTTAAGTCGTTGACAATGTAAATTGCCAGCTCATTCTCTGCTAGACTCGGTAGTCCTGCCACACAAATGAACTAATCGGCTGGTTGCAGTCATTGCAGACAATCTTTCCTTCACCTGCCCGGACAGATTCACTCGTGAAAAATGACCTTTCCATACACACACACCCCAACTCAGTACAAATACCAAGTGAAATGAATAGTACCTACTTCAATCAAATAAATTAGCCAAATTATAGCACACACTGAGTCAATTCAAAATTAGATTAAACTAAAACTCATTTACTAGAGTAATCAATCATCATGCTAAAATTCACTATATATAATATTGATGATAGAATTAGCAGCTTTCTTTTCTTATCTTTTAAACTGAATTATTATTGCAAATTAAAAAAAGTCAAGCCTCCATACGTCAAGACTTAATCTGCTCATGGCCCCAATTATACTCCTAACTGCTACAACTTTACCCGTTATTCCCCTTTCTTGGTTGCTAAGAATGCAAGACTAATCCTTTGCTGGTGTCCTCTAGCGGAAAAACTTTTGGACTATCTGCTATCTAGCTAAGCTAATAGCTGGAACTTCTATTTCAGCTCGATATAAACACGGAAAGAAAGGAAAGAAGGAAGAGAAATGAAAGCAAATCCGTTAAATCAGGCTAATTTATCACCTCTCTACAGTGCAAAGTCAAATAATATTTTTTAGCACGTGACGATTTCTTCCTTGCCGTTACATATATATATATATGGCAATTAATAGTTTTTGAAAAAGCTGGCATTCAATGATAAATAGGTCTGATATAAATATTGTCTTTATTTTTGAACATTTTATTTTTAAAATTATAATAATGCATAACGCATGTGAAATTTTAGTTATGGATTTTTATTGAAATTATGGCTTCGTTATGTAAAAACAAAAAGGGGGAAAAGAAAAAAACATTGGTGTTGCCGTTGAAATATAAGCCGCCCTTAATAATCGCTCACTTTCCATTTCCTCCACGTTCTTTTGTGATCTCTCTCCGTAAGTTTGAAACTCTCTAGAAAAGCAAGTCGTTTTAGTGCCAAAAGGGAAACAGAGTTTCCTTTCCTTCTTTTCATTTTTAGTAAACAATATTTTCCGTGATCGAGTTCATCTCGGAAGCAAAAGAAGATTGAAAATGTCCGCTGCTGCAGCTCCTCATCCTGATGCTCCTGCAGCTTCTTCTTCTTCGCCTTCTCATTCTTCTGTATCTGAATCGAAGGAAGAAGCGGTGAAAGATGAACAGAATCAAGAACAGGAAAAGCAAGAAGATATTAAAGAGTGCATGCACAAGACTAAGACAATCCAGTTCTTAGGTCGTACCACGCCTATCATTCTCCAAAACGACAATGGACCTTGCCCTCTCCTCGCCATCTGTAATTCCTCTCTTTCCATTTCTAGGGTTTTAAATTCCATTTCTTTTTATTATTATTTATCTTTATGGCGTTTATCAGAAAATTTCGGGTTGAAAATTCTTTAGCTTATTGAATTTAATGTCTGGTTTAGGTCTTAGGTTTCTAATGTTAGTTAAAGGAAGTTGGAGGATTTCGATTCAATTTTCGATTGATTGTTTTCTGGAGCGATGTAGAATCGATTTCGTTGGACAATTCAAATGTTTGATTATGCTTAGGGTTTATATTTTTAATTCTTTATTGTTCTTTCTGTTGCTAGTGAAAGACCTTAAGCTGAGAACGAAAGAAGAAAAAAAATTAGAAATGAAATTTTCTGTCAATAAATTGAATTAGAAACAGGATCATATTTCTAATTGGTCAATTTATCATATTGTATATATGGAGACCAGGATTGCAGATGATTAAGTTTTGACACTGAATATTTTTTGGGGGCTGTGACAGGTAATATTCTCCTTTTAAGGAACAATTTGAACCTGAGTCCTGAAATATCCGAAGTTTCGCAGGAGAAATTGCTTTCACTGGTGGCCGAGCGCCTCATTGATTCCAACAGTAATGTCAATGTAATTTCTTTCCTTCTTTATGCTTGGGTCGTTTGCTTGTTGCTGGTATAGTAGGATGATACTGATGAATCCTTTTGGCATGTAGAATAAAGATGCAGGATATGTCGAGAATCAACAGCAGAATATTGCAGATGCGATTGATTTACTCCCTTGCCTTGCAACCGGGATTGATGTAAATATAAAATTCAGGAGGTTGGCTTTTTCCTTTCTTTCTCTCTTTAATTTTCTCCTAAAAATCCCCTCTTTCTGCAACCCTTGTTGAATTATGTGTTTGACTTGCAGAATAGATGATTTTGAGTTCACTCCTGAGTGTGCCATATTTGACCTGCTTGATATTCCCCTTTATCATGGTTGGATTGTTGATCCTCAGGTATGTTGTTTTTCAGCCACATATAACATACATGCAAGTGTTTATAAGCTGATCCAAATTGTGTATTTCACATGCTGTTATTGCCTTAGTCAATTGCATGATTGTCATATGCATCTTCTGTGGCACAGTGAGGTACACATCATGTCATCTCATTAGTCCTGTCTAGCTCCTTATGTAACCCACAAAAGCCTGTTATGTGCCTACTGCTCTTTTTCCTTATTTCGGTTAAATAAGTTTCTCAGTATGCTTGCTTGCCTTGAAGTACTGGCAATTAACTAAGATCATTTCTTTCTAACCGAGAGATTATGTGCCTTTTGCGCATTTTGATCTTATCATGGTATGAACTGAAAATTGAAAAAAGAAAAAAATCTTTTAGACTTTGTAGTAACAGCCCTCGAAGTGCATTTTTGATGAAACTTAGCAGCTCTAAATTTGATTGAATAGAAAAATGTAGCTTGGGCCAAGGAACATCTGCTAGTGTGCAGTAAAGCATATTCATTTCTATCTACTGTTCAAAAATTGGGGCTACGATGGTTGAAGCAATGTGCTGAAGTGTATAGTTTCTTGCATGATCTTGACTATCTTTCTGGTTGCATGGTGTGTAACTTCCAACTTTTTAGATGATTAAGGGCTGACAAAGTAAACTATAGATGCAGCGTTCAAGACAAACACAACTAACCCTTAGACAAGAAAACTTTGTTTTCAATTGTCTTGGCAGCTTACCTCCTTGAGATGACACACCAAGGTAGTTGGGCTTTTGTGACTTTAATGGACTGATTTGTGCTTCATGGTTAACAAGGGTGCATGCAGGGTACATGACTGCAGATCAATTCAAGTTGTTTTCTGTAGCTTGTTTGGCTAGACATTCATTTTACAATTTAAGTTGCATTGGAATTTAGATTTTGTGATGTATCAAATTTCTAATGTTTGAGATAGAACTAGTCCCTGTATAGGATGTCTATGGTTTATTGCCCAATGACTATGGCTTCAACAACCAGTGCTGTTTGGTTGAAAGTGTGGTTGGGAAGATTTTTGGAATTTGAGTAATATCAGATTTCGAGACAAATTTATTTGGAACATGATTGCATGGGGACCATCAGCTTACTTTTTTGGTAGAATATTTAAGACAATAAATCAGGAAAGTCATGTTAAATTCATAGGTAACAAATTTTATGTTTATACTTTGAATTGAACTCAATATGGTTTTTTTTTTTTTTTTTTTGTTTATTGTTGGTCAATCTCTGCAATATCTGATGATGCCTGCTAGGTTTTTAATCGTTTTGATGTTCATTTTTAATCATATCATATTGCTTACTTTCCAAGATTATTACATTAAATTTGATTTGTACTATTCATTTTATTTCTAATTAGTGTTTATATTACTAGGGTTCTGTTATTTTTCTAAGACTTCCATTCCTGCATGGTTTTATGTTTCAGGTGTACAAGGTTTGATCCTGTACATCATGATATTAGTTTAATCACATATCCCTTAAACATATGAATTGGGCCAGGATTTGACGGTTTATTCTCACGGTGCACGTGTACCAGGACTATGAAACTGCTAGTGCCATTGGGTCAAAATCATATAATGCAATTATGGGAGAGCTTGTTGCATTGGAAACACGAAATATGGAGGTTTCACGTAAAAATAATTCTGAAGATTGTGTGGATTTTGCTGCTGCAACAACTGCCACTCTAGGAGTTCCGTCTCCTAGCCTGTCAAAAACCAGATCTTTTGATGATTCTCCTCGTTCTGCATCTGATCAGCAAAGATTAAGAAAAGGGGATCTTGAGGAGGAAGCAGAGTTATTGAGAGCCTTGAAATTATCAGAGGCTGAATTGCCAACCTCAGTGGGTGATCCTGGCGGTTTAGATGAAAGATCATGTTTAAAGAACCTTGTTTCTGTAGACCCTGCAGATACACCAGAGGGGGACAAAGGTGTTGAAGATCAAAACTTGCATCGGCATGAACCATCCTTTTCAGATAATTGCAATGCCTTGAGCAATGATAGTGGTAGTAAGACATTTTTTGAGACCATCACAAGGGAAGTGTTCTCAAAGACTGATGGGGTTAATCAGAATCAATCATCATATGTTATATCTGGAGAACTTACCCTTTCTACTGATGTGGTTGACAAGAGCAGTGTTGAGACTATGGTTGTTAAGGGGAGTAGCGTTGATGAATTAATCCAGATTGAAGGTGCGGTTCCTGTTTCACTGGCAAAGGATACTGCATGTATAGATGGAAACAACACTGAAATTTCACCAGGGGGTGAAAAGATTGAGACTCAATCCACTTCTGCAACTGATGCTCAAAAAATTCCAGATAATGTGAATGGATGTGACATGACAGAAGTATCATCTGTGTCTATACAAAATGCCGATTCTGATTCATCTAGTGGAAGAATACATCATGCAGATGTGCCAGAAGCTTTTACTTCTAGTCTTGATGGAAGTGAACCTATATATGAAGGAGAAGAATGCATATTAGATTCAGTAACAACAACATATGAAGACCGGGAGCCTATATATGAAGGTGAGGTGATTCTTGCAGAACAAGCTGACAAAAAAGCTGTAGAGGGCTGCAATGTGAGGTCTAAAGATGAAATTACTCCACAACAAGGTTAGTGGTGCACCGTATAGAAAATGTAAACCTATATGCCCGTAGAGTGTGTACATCTTTTTTCAATTAATTTGAGCTCCTCTTTTTGTTGCTTGTTGCTTTCTTAAGAATTGCTATAAAGTAAAAATAATTTATTTTCTTATCCATTAAAGTTTAATTTTTAATTTCTAATTCATAAAAAAAGTTATTTCCTTTTTTTAACCAAATGCAATTTTATCGTCGTACTATTTTCATGTGTTTATTCAAAGATAACTTACCATTCATTTTCTCAATGCTCTTCAGGGGAACTGATTGCAAACTTCTTGAAGAACAACGCCAGTCAATTGACCTTTTATGGGTATGTTGAGTAGCTGTTTAGATGTTTAAAGATCTAATTCCTTCTCGAGTCTATTACATCTTTATTTATATGGTATGATGAAGCTTGTCGTATAGTGACTTTATATATTTTGCAGGCTTTTTTGCTTACAAGATGGTCTTAAAGAACGTGAGCTTTGTGTTTTCTTTCGTAATAATCATTTCAGCACCATGTTTAAGGTTAGGAGCTGGAACCACTTCTTTCTGTGAATTATTGCTGTGGCTGTCTATGAACTGCCAATTATGCTTGTAACAGTTGAACAACTTGACTAAATTAATAAGCTGATATGTGAACCAGGTTTTTTTGCTTAGTCAACTTTTAGTTATCATGTGATTTATTGAATCTTTTTTTATTTGCAGTATGACGGTGAACTCTATCTACTAGCTACTGACCAAGGCTATCTAAATCAGCCTGATTTGGTTTGGGAGAAGCTGAATGAGGTAAAATTGTTACCTACCAATCTTCTTAACCAAGGATTACTTTTTTGAGTTTTGGGTGTCATTTATTATTGTAGTCAAAATTAGTTAGGTGGATCGTTTACATTGTTGTTAATTTATAGTCTCAAAGTATATTGTAGTCACAAAGAAAGATCTTTAGCCAGTAGTGCAGTGACCTCTGCATTGTGGGGCTATCATGAAGTATGTTTGATGTTTAGCTGGGATGTTACACGCATTTTTTACTTTAGCATTATGAAATGATGGAAAATATCTCTTACTGAAGAAACAAAAATCTATGCCTGCCATTGGTTTTAGTATTGGAGGCTCTAACCATAGCTGTGTGTGTTCCTGTTTGTTGATTTAGCAACTATGATTATGAATGAGGGGCAGAATATCACTCCTGAAATATTGTGCTTTGAAGGACAACTAGATCTTTCTCCATGCTTTGCTTTGAAAAAGGTTCTTAAGCTAAACCACTGTGCTTAAATGTAAAAAAAATAAAAAATGGCTTCTGAGACATTTTTTTCCTTATGTGATCCATAATACTAGTGCCTTTTAAATGTTCTTCATTTGGTTATGTGTTTTTGTCCTATTATTTTGTTTGTTCATTGTTTTTGTCCCTTCCAGCATCCTAATAAAATAAAATAAAATTGAAAAATGAGAGCAAAATGTTGTTAAAATCTTAAAATTTTAAATTTGAACCTTCTTACTGTTGCGAACCTATGATGTTTCTGTTATTGATTCTTTTCTGAAGTTTGGTATCCAAAATTTAACTCCTCATGCTTTCAGGTCAATGGAGACACACTGTTTATGACTGGTAACTTCAAGGAATTCAAGGTGGATAGTCATGCCAGTGGCACTTGGGATGAACAAAATGCGATGGCTAGTACTGCAGTATGTGTTTCCTTTTGGCAAGAAACTTTTGACTGTTGGTATGAATGACTTTAATGAAACTTATATAAGATTTACATGACACAGGACTACATTGCCAGCATTGATAGTGCAGCTCAAGCAGGATTGGACATAACGTAATTATCCGAGCTCTTGTTTATGTTTATTAATGTTAATTTGTTATACAATAATTTCTCTTGATGTCAATAGTTTCTAACTGAATCTCAATAACTGCTTAATTCTTGGAAGCCATTATTCTGTGGTTTTAAGACATTCATTAGACAATATTTCTGAAATATTGCTGTATTTTTTATAATTAATTTTGGAAAAGTGATCCAGTTAAAATATTTTTTAAAATCTTTCTTGAATGAATTAAAATTTTCTATTTTTTTGTAATGGTTCTTCATTATGCTCCGGTATGACAATTTTTATTAACCATATGGTGTTATTATCACAGCTCTGATTTACAGCTCGCAATAGCTCTACAGCAACAAGAGTTTGAACAACAGCCACAGCGTCAGAATGTGCAGCAGCCACCCATTGTAGGTGCTTCAAGATTAGTAACAGGTCCCCAGGTATTTTACTCCCTCTTCCATCTAGACATTCTGAATAACTGTCATCTTAGCGTCTGGTCACTGATTCTTGAACCCTACATTGGGGTGTGTGCACTTATTTGTGGTGTGAAAGGCTTTCTTTTCCCAAACTCAGCTGGTCTTACATGGGTTTTTAAGCAACGTGATAAACTATTGTTGTGAAATATACTTTGTTTAGTGAGGGAGCTATTTAGATGGAAGAGTTATGCCTTGCAAAGATGGGGCTATGAAGTAGGTACTTTTTATCATTACTTCAGTAGCAGTGTGGAATGATAAGAAGGGACTATTCTATTGGAAATTTTTTGTGATAAGATCTGAAACCGTCTCCAAATGTTTGAGATTAAATTGGTCTTTCCATTAGTACCTAAATGCAGTCATGAATTAGACTGTGTGTTGATGATCTATTGGCTGCCCGGAAGATAATTAGTTGGTGTGACTTTAATAAGCTTGTTATTATTGATCCGAGTAGCACTCTAGCACAAACAACAATTATTAGTAATCTATAATTATAATTATTTGCCACTCCTCCTGTTAGACATCTTGACTTCAATTTATAGATGGACTCTGTATGCCTTGTGTTGCAGAACATTAATTCTAAATGGCAGAAGTGGCATTTTGCAGGTGCCAAGAAACAGTGGAAGGAACTCTTCATCTTCCTCATCAAAGCAAGATGCAAAATCAAAAGACAAGTGTATCGTGATGTGAGTTTTCGCCATCAATGCATTTGGGAGTTCTCTTATTGTAAATGGTTTCTGTCTTGGTCCCATTGTATTTCGACACTAATAAAACCCTGATTAACCATGCATGGCATTTTAGATCCAAGGTTTTGACTGTAAAAAAGAAAAAGAAGGAAGTATATACCGCAATAGCACTTCACTCTATTCAAAGCCTACAATCAATCTTTCTTCCATGCTAGCAGCGTGCTCTTCAACAATTTTTATGTTATTTTAAGCATCCGTGTTTCTCGGAAATTGCAAATTTTGTGGTCCCAATCATAAGCAAGCTCAGCGTGACCCGTGCGAAACTTGAACAAACCTCACCTTACCTCACCTCACCTCACCTCACCTCGTTCATGAAGGCGCAGCCCAGAGTGGAAAAAGTCATGGTGGGAACATTGTTATCAACGCAGCAGCACATTTGGGACAGAGGCGTGATGGTGATGGAGCAAAACAAATTGACAAGAGCAGCATCTGGGGATTCAAGTTTTGAAAGAGTCTGTATATGGCGTAGGGTTTGTTGTCTCTGGTCAATTCTCGATGCCTTCAACATCAATTGCTTCTTGTGGTGTCAGCGTCGACCAAGGTTTGGGCCTCATCTTTAATTGACTTGTCGCTGGAGTAACTAGAATCTATAACCACGTGGTGTTCGGTAAAAAATGTGTGTTCAATGTCTCAGACATTTCTTTTTTTCTTCTAATCCTTTCTCATCACTGAACCTTGAAAAGTTTTACCTTCTCGCACTTGGAAGTTGAAACATGTCACAACATATCAATCAATTCATAAAAATCTTTGATCACGTGGTATTTGCATATTGGAAGTTGGATAAATCAAAGATTTTCTTTAACAAATAAATTATAAACGTGACATTCAACTTTGGAACATTATAGGTTGAGAGCAAAAGCAGTGCTCTCAGTCTGAAAAGCAAGCAATTTTCTTTTGTCCAAATGCAACCGAAGCTACGACAAAAGTTTTTATCGTTGGGGATGTTGTTGCATCTTCAATCACTACACTTTCTTCTCATGCGTTCGCAGCACCAAAACCCTTTGAAATTTGTAAAATTGGGGATTCGTCACTCAATAATGCTCCGATTATAAATAAATAATTAAAGCCAAATAATAGACCTTGTAACATGTAATTGTACAATGCAACCAACCAATTTATTTTTTTTAAATAAATAAAAATAAAAAAGAACCAACCAATCTAATTTCTTTCAGGACCCACAAAGCCCATAGCCAACAACAATAGGCTGAGACCGTAACATACAGATTCCGACTATGCACCGACAACCTGCCCCTTTTCTTCCTTCAACCTCTGCCAATGATTGATATTTTTCCTTTATTTCCCAATTACCAAAAAAAAAAAAAACCTACACAAACAAACCATGCAAAAGTTCCTAGTAATCTAATCGGGGGTGGTCGTAAAACTTTTTTATATGATGAATACATAGTAATTAACAATCTAATGTTCTAGAACAAATGTTAGTAGGCATTAGTTATTACTAGAGGATTCTAGACACTAAACAATGCCAGAAAACTAGATAATTAGACCAAATTGTATTATTATTTTTTTAATTAGTTAGTTGGATGATACCAATTTTTATAATATCAATGTTTATAATTTGTGGGTTATCCTCAAAATCATGATTATTGACTTTGGAGAGGCGGTGGGAACTTCGTGAGGTTAGAGAAGAATGCGAGAAAAGAAAGAACAAATAGGAAAAGAAAAGGAAAAACAGATGGCAAGGATATATTGTGGGGTTGATGATTTTGACAACACCCACATCCATCCAAAATCCAAATTGCATACGTATATGTAATATTAGTTATTAGAAAGTATTCATTTACGTATTAAGTTTATTTCATTTTATTTATTTAAATAAAAGGTTTTGAGGATATTTTAGTGATGAGAATTGGGAACGAGGGACCACTGTTTTTGTGGGAGTTGTTTTATTAGTAGGTATAAATGAGTTAATGGAAAACCAACAAAAAAATAAAAATATAGGGTGGTCCCTTGAGGCTGAGGGTGTCGCAATCTTAGGTTTGGGAATAGGACAAAGCTACAGCTGTGACGCTGACCCCACTTCTACTTCCACCATCTCCAACGCCGATGCTGCACTTTTCTTTTCTTTTTTTTTTTTCTTGGGAATTACGTCATTAACCTTCCAACTCTTTCTCCTTCTTTTCTCTTTATTTCTTTTCTTTCCCCTTAATTTCTTGTTTGGGGTAACAAAGTTTATATTAATTCAATTTGATCCAATTAGATATTTGTTGACTTAAATTTTATTGTAAAGATTTCATAAAACTTCTATAAATTAATACTTTTGAGAGCAGGAAATTTTATTAATTAATCAATGAATTAATAATTTATTAATTCATATATTAATTAATAAAAAATTAATTTATTCAGATATTTTTTAAAAAATATTGAGTTTAATATATGCATTTTGTGTTATGATTACACGAATCTTACCTAATTATCAAATTATTAATTATCATTAATAGCGATGAACAAATTTTTGAGAACGTCATGAAAAATAACAAATAAGATGAAGTTCAATATGATAAATGCATTCAAAGTAAAAATCACACTGCATACTTTTGTTTTTTTACAATACGAGAACACTACATCAAAATTTCTTAATTCATTAAGAAAAGTTAGAGATGAGATCCAATAAGACATCAATTTCAAAAATAAAAAAGATATATTTGAGTCATATTTTACATAAGTCTCTCATATATAATTTTGATATATAAAGATATTATTAATTTATATATCAAGTGAGATTTATATATTTTTTAATATATTATATTATAAATTTAATAAATTATTAATATATAGCGTTAGTCTCAAGTCAATATCGATAAAAATATTACTTAATAGAAGTTATTAATTTATCAAACATTAATTTATAAAAATCTTACTACAACTTTCAATATATTTTTTAAATATATTATTTATAATAATATTTTATATTAAATTCAATAATTGACCATTTTCAAAATATTTTTTTGTCGTCCTTTTATCACGTCAAAGTTTCACTCATGAATCAAAATTTTCAAGCATTAGATGCTTTAAAACTTCTCAATTTTTTTTTTCTACTTGACATGTTAATATTGTCGTAGTCGTTAGCATATTAATTGTCTAATTCATATACTTAATTGCAAGTCATGTTTGTGAAAAAATCATATTACGCAACTAGAGATTCCATTTTTAAGTTCTCGCCATCCATCCTTGACCCCAAAATAAAGATGTCAATATAACTTCGATTTTTAAAATATTTGATTTAAATTTAATTAATTTTTATTTTTGAGAAATATTTGAATATTTAATTTATTGATTAGTATATGATTTTTTTTAAATAAAGTTTGAAATCCTTTTTTTAATTTAAAAAAAACTTCTACTTTTTAGAAAAAAGGAAAAAAAAAAAGAAATTTCTTACAACTTTTAATTTTTCTTCCCTTGCAAAAATCTATGTATATATATTTTTTCTATATTTAGAGTTATTCATAACCATTTTGTCTCATCACTTTTTGCAGCGCATGTGAAAGCTCCCAGAAGTTAGATTCTGCACGAAAGATATATAATCATATCTCATCATATCTAATTTTATTTTATTTTTTATAATTTAAGTCTAATTTTTAAGAACAGTTGCTCCTAACTCTTTGATCATTACTTATTGTACTTTGATTTTAAGCTTTCTCTCAAGAAAGTTGAGAATAATGAAATAAAATAATTAATTAAATCAATTGTATACACACATTTGCATAGTTTCTATAAATGAGACATTACTTGTGAAGTGTGAAACCTGCATAAGAATATAAAACCAAGAATAAGAAGGGGAAAATGAAAATCACTTCCTTGCATTCAACGCAAACATTTCCACCAAAAGCAGAAGGGGGGGCAAACCCAAGGAAGCCACTACATTTCCATGTTGTGTTGTTTTATTGCTTGAAATCAACTCCATGGTAACTCTCCGACATCTTTTTTCTTTCTTATTTTTTTATTTCCTCAAATAGAGTAGGACCCACTGCCTGAAATCGTCTGAAAATTGGGCCCACCACCAGTAGGAAACATCCAAGATTTGTCTTCAGATATGCCGAGTACCGACCACGATAGTCCACTTTAAAATAAAAATAAAAACATGCTCTGAATTATCCAATTGCACAGCTTTCCGAAGAAACATCCATATAAAGGTCAAAAAAAAAAAAAAATTACGAAGTCAAGGGGAGAATGAGAACTTTGAATCTCTTGGACCTCGCCCCTCCTAAAATAGGGTAATATATTAATTGTTAATTAATTTTAATTGTGTTATATGTGTATATATAAATAAAAGTGGTGAAAATAACATTTTGTTTGATTTGAACTAAGTATATGAATGTTTTCTTTTTTAAATGATGAAAATTTTCGTAGGATTCAGTTATTTTGTAAATATTTTATTAATAATTATAAAAATTAAATACAACAGGGAGGGGGATCGAAACTTGATCTCCAGAATTACATGAGTAAGGAGAGAAAGAATTCTTGGAACATAAATTACTACCTTTGTAATAATTTTTAGAGCAAAAAATAAGTAATTTACATGTATACAAAGATCTAAGGTAAGTTTATAAAAGATAAAAATTGAAATAATAATTAATCGTAAATTGAAAATAAAGAGTACTACTCCTTTACATTTATTTGAATCTAACACAAGGTAAATTGATTTTATCTAAATTAAGAATACCATATAACTTTTAAACAAAATGATTTTTACAAAAAAAATCCTTTTCAAATATCAATATTTACGAGTATTATTTTTTTAAAAATAATTAAGATTGAGCTTGTTTGATAAAAAAAAAGTCAATAAAAATAAACAAAATGAAATGAAAGGAGAAATAAGCATGCAATCTTCTGATTATACAAACTAGATATAAAAACAATATATATATATATATATGTTAATTGTCCATATACCAATAATATAGCATAAAGCTTAAATAAGCCCTTAAAATATCAAAAAAAAATTCAAATAAATTTTTATTCTTTTATTACATTTAATCAAATCTTTGTATTTTTATTTTGAGTGAAATAAGCTTTTATAATGAATGATTGATTAATTACCATTAATTAAAATATCATTTATCATTTTATATCCACATGGTATTAATATAACGTTGATGCAGATAGTGAAAAATGTCACATGATCATGTTATCATGTCAAATTAATATGTCACATCATTGTTACTTATTTTATTCAAAAAGTCACATTATTATCAATTATATATATCAGTATGTCATATCATTTTCAATTATAATATTTTAATATGTTAAATCAATACTATGTAACATAAAATGACAAATGGCATTTTAATTTAGTTAATAATTAATTATGAGGGTTTATTTGATTTAAAATAAAAATATAACGATTTAATTAGTTAAAAATAAAAATATAACTACCTAATTGAATGTAATAAAAATATAAGAACTTGTTTGAACTTTTTAAAATAGTTTAAAGATTTTTTTAGATATTATGTCTAATAATATAAAGTCATTTTTTGATCATATATATGTATATATAATGCTATTATATATTTATACTTAAATGCAACAAGATTTAAAAAAATAAATTTTAAAAAATTATTGTTAGTGTATAGAATAATTTTGAATATAAATATGAAATAAAAGATTAGACTTGAAGTATTTGTCATGTGATCAAACGGTTATTATTATCCCATCAGAGGTCATTGTCCAACCCGTTCTGGTGGTCTGTCAACTTGTGTCCTAATAATAAAGGAACATGCTACATGATTGTATAATTTGTACATTTACTATACAAACCAAAATAAAAACTTTAGAAAAATGATAAAAGGGGAAGACAATCAAAGAGGCCTAAAAAACTGTAAAGCATGCACCAGCCAAAAGGAGGCGGAACACTGACAGCTGACAGCTCAACCATAAGCCGACTTTCTTAAATAACAAAATATTGGAGTTAATTAAAAAGTTGGTATTAAAGGCAAAAACCCTTTATTTTTATTTGCTCTTCTCTTCTTCATTTTTCTCTTTTTAGTGGATGGTTTTGTATGATTAATCTGTCCTTTTCAAATTGTGTCTTAATTATATGCATTTCTTTCTTTCTTTTTTTTTTGAAAAAAATCTTTTACAAGGGTATATTTCAATATTAAGAATGCAGTATTATTAAAATTAAAATATTTTAATATTATATCAAATAATAAGATTAAAGTTAAAATATTTAAAAATTAACGAGTATCTTTAAAATAAATAAATACCATTTGAATCATACTTTTTAAGGGTTTTTTTACTTTTTTTATATTTATGAATTTTTGATAAAAAATAAATGGTCAAAGTAGTGGCAGTAGTTATTGTTTGAAGTTAAAGAAATGAAGTAAATATTTCACAACATACTTTATTGGGATGTTGAACTAATGAAATGAAATTAGTTGTAAATATATATATTTTTCTTTCTTTTTTCTGTAAAAAAAAATTTAAAAGTGAAATTACAGTTGCTGGGATGTAGACTTGTTACCCTAAAACTATACGTGTAACAGTGATGACAGAAAATGAGAAATGAAGAGGACCTTTTTGCTAAAAGTCAGCAGACCTTTATACAGTGACCACCAAAAATGTCCTCACTCGGTAATGAAGTGTGCTCCATACTTTAATTAACTTTAACTTTTTCTTTAATTATATACAATCAAGGTTAAAAAAGAAAAAAAAATACCCACTAAAGTTATAGGGAAAAAGTTTTCGAGTTATTATTTAAAAATTAAATTAGTTCTCAGATTTGAAGATATAAAGGAGATCATTAAGTACATGACAGTGTCACGGTCTATATTTATAAACTAAAAGACATTTTATTAAGTGGAAGAAAATAATTTTATTATAAGTTTGAAGTTCATCATATTTTTTTATTAATTTTTGATAAAAGTTGAGGGTAGATTTTGTAATTTATGTAAAATTCAGATAATAAATACAAAGGAAGAGAATTAACACAGGTAATCAGATTTCTATTCTGAAAATTCAAGGTTGATTAAATATTACTTAATGCACCAGACCCCAATCAAACCCACTTGCTTATTTGCTTAACGCACCATACCTTAAAATAAAAGTAAAAAAAAAAAAGAAATCCAAAAATAGTTTTTAAGTATATAAAAAAAGGGCGAAAAAACAAAAAGCAATCAAATTGTCAGGCCATGGAAGCAGCTTTATCAATGGTTTTTCCCTTTGCTTTATCTGACCTATCTTCCGAACACTCTTTCATAGTAATGATTCCATAGCTTAGCTCCCCTTCTCCTTCCCCCGGTTCCCCTCCTATCTTTTTCACGGAGACTTGAAAACAAAAGAAAACTTTGGAAAATCCCTCCCCTCCCCCCCTTTCATGCTTTTGCTTCTTCAACTTTCTCTGTGTATGTAAAAACCCTGCAGACATAGCAGAGGGTGGTGCAGAAAGTCTTGTGTCTCAGATCCCGATAATACTGCATCTCTCCTCACACCATTAACGAGAAAAAAACTGTATTCGTGTTTCCCTCTCGTTCTCTCTCTTTCCCCCCATTGAAAACACTCCAGCATATAATAATATAACCTCACCTTAGTTCACTCTCAGGCACAAGGGTCTTTCTTTGTGGTCCTTCACTGCTTCTTCATTTCTTTATACACAGTATATCAAAACCTTTCTTTTTTTCTTTACAAAGTAGTGAAATACCCTTTCTTTTTTCCCTTCACACCTTAATACACTTTCCCTTTAGCGCTTTGTCTATATACAACACACACACACTTGCTCTACTCTTTAGTGGTTTCGAGAAATGCAAGAACCCGGGTTAGGCATGATGAGTAGTGGTGGGAGTGGTGCAATTGGAGGCTTAAGCAGCGGTGAAGTGTCTGTTTCCGGTGACCAGAATCGTCAGCTCAAGGCTGAGATAGCTACTCATCCGCTTTATGAGCAGCTTTTAGCAGCTCATGTTTCCTGTCTCCGGGTTGCTACACCGATTGATCAGTTGCCTCTAATCGATGCGCAGTTGGCACAGTCTCATAATCTTCTTAGGTCTTATGCTTCACAGCATCACCAACATGGTCACTCCCTATCCCCCCATGAGAGACAGGACCTTGATAACTTCTTGGTCAGTTTTTCTTCTTCTTTCAATTTATTTTTTCAAAGATTAATTTTCCCCTCCTAGACCCTAGTCTTTTGAAGACTTTTCTTCGTTTTGGTTTTGTGGTTTGAGATTTTCTTGTTTTGTCTGTTGTTTTTTTGGAGGGTTTAACATGGGAAAGTGTTGTTGTTGTTTATGGTGCTTTTCTTTTTACTTGTTTGCTGCAGGCACAATATTTGATACTGCTGTGTACTTTCAAAGAACAGCTGCAACAACATGTCAGAGTCCATGCCGTTGAAGCTGTCATGGCTTGCCGTGAAATCGAAAATAACTTACAAGCTCTCACTGGTTTGTCCCCTCTCTTTCTCTCTCTCTCTCCTTCTCCCGTTATTATTGTCAAATAATTCATCAAATAATCATCATTAGTTAGTTAATTAATGATGATAAATCAAAGAATAAATTAATTAAATCAAAACTTGCTCTTTTTTCAACTATTTGATTTGTTTGCAAGGAATGAATAAATACTATATGTAAAATATTGATAAAACCATCCTTATTCTAATGACAAGTGCATATATAGAATCATATAGTAAATGATAATATCTCCATCATTAGCTGGTTTTGGATAGAATCATACTTTTCTTTATTTGGTTGTTTGAGTAATGTTTTCTTTCCTTCTCTTCTTGTTTTGGTGTCTTGATTCAATCGGTTGGTAGATAGGCAGGAGGGATAAGGATTGATATTTGGGTTTCTTGCAAGCTTAAGAGTCCGTATCAAGAAGTGGGTGCTGTAGGACCTACCAATTAAAAATCCTAGCATATATATATATATATAGGTTATAGTTAGGGTGGCTGCGGGGGTAGTTAGTTTGGTGGCAGAGGGCACCCTCACCACCCCTACCTCCACCTTTACCACCATAGCCAACAATTTGTAATAAGGTTGCATTGGGACATTTGGATTCTAAGGTTTGCTTTTATTCCCATCATAATTTGATTTTCATCAATTTAAGTTTTTCTTAATACAAATGCATGAATCTCGTTGAATGATTGCCCCCACACATGATTGTGTTAGGTATTGGAGGTTTAGATTCGTGGATGGAACCAATCATAAGAATTCATTATCAAATGATTTATTAAGATAATAATGTTTCACGCACTTTTTACATTATATCTCTTTTTTCTTTTGAATTATGAAGCTAATCAAAGTCTAGCGTCTAGACATGAAGCTAGCTAGCTTATATGCTTGTGTGGTTAAAATTGACAAGAAAGAGAGAGAAATAATGAAAGCAACATTATCCAGTGCGTATTGTGGCTAATTACGCTTAATTCAATGGGAATAAAATTGGGTCTTTCATTTGGTTACTATATTCTGTCAGAGATGTACAAAAAGCGGACGGTTCTATATGGCTGCTGTTAGGGTTTGGGCAGCTTCAAAGACATTATTAAGAAGGTTTTTGGCAGCTAATAGTAATGGCTTGCATTGTTTTAGACCTTTCTGACACAATTGGCGTCTAAAGCGTTAAGCAGTTTGTTTTCCTGCGTTCTGCGCCTGCATGCTTCTGCTTAGAAGCTGTACAATTTTAATGAAACGTGATAACATCTCATCTTAGATATGATCAGCTGGTCTACGGGGAAAGGCTGTGAAGCCTGAAACAGTCGTTTCTAAATTATCAGTTCTTGACGCCAGGCTACCCTAGTCTAAGCTATCACTGTTTATATCAGAATATTGGAGTCTTGGCTACTCCATACAAACAACCTAATATTGAGGAAATTTAAACGCCATGCAACTCAGTTATGATGTTGTATATATTCAGCGTTTAAAACAGAAAAGTCCCAATAAAATAAAGTACTGTTTTCCATACACTAATCTTTTAAGTATATTAATTATTGTTGTAAGTGAATGTAAGCAACCTTCTAATAATAAAATGCAAACATTAATGTTTTGGTAGTCAAATTAGGTGTATAAGATTGCAAAGAGGATTGCAAGTTTCAAGTTTGAGCAAGGTGATTGAGTTGAGAGGGAAGGAGGATTGAGAAAAGGGGTGGCTTGGAAAGCTAATGGTCCAAAATAAAAGATTTAAATAACTACTTTTTGCACTTGTAGATGCTTGGTGGAGATGTTTTCTGAGTTTTCTTTTCTTGAAAGAGATGCTAAATAATGTTCATTTTCTTTCTGGAATCTGCTTTTGTTTGGTAGTCTGCGGCTGTGTCATGAATGTTTTAATCATGCATACATAATTAATTTGAACCACCTGCCATGCCGGTCAAACTACACAAAAATATAACATGGTTGTTCCTTCAATGTGGTTAGGCTATAATTTTCTGAACTAAGCTCCAGCTAGAAATGCATTAATCTGACTTGTTAGTTGTAACCACTTCACATACCAAGTCCAATTAGATATATTAAAAATGTTGGCATTATTTAATGTATAACAAAATTTAAAAAAAAAAAAGGAAAACATGAAAATTGTTTGTGCTCCTTCAAATTCCAGGCCAAAAATGAAAATTTCAGATAACTATCATAAACTATTTTTGATTCCATAAATGTGATGGTTGCATAACATTTGGGGAATGTGGTTAAAAGAGCAAAGGCTCTCAGTCATGGTGGTCCTGAGTGTTTGGATCATGACATGTTGTATGAAATCAATAAAGTGTAAATTTTATCATAAGTCATGGTCATCTGCTTATAGAGAGAGGGACATCATCTTATGGGATCTATGTACCTTGTTATGCTTAGTAGGAAAAGACTAATCTTTTCCTGCCTCGTTTAAGAACTGTGGGACAAATTGTCCCCTCAAAATTTATGCATGCTTATCCTTAGTTTAATAAATACCGACATTCATAAGAGACTGAAAGTGTACAAGATGCAAAGTAGTTCCATCTTTTTTAACCTTTATATAAAAGAGGTAGTGACTTTGAATTTATATCCTACAATTTAGTTATAAGAAATAAAAAAAAAAAGGATCTTATTACCAAAATACATATGGTTTAGTTGCTGTCCAACTCCAAACCAAAAGACTTGGCTGAGAGAAATTTTGGGTTAGGTTAAATGTATTCACAAGGAAATGTAATCAGTTTAATAAAGCAAAAAATAATTATAAATAGTAAATTAACTTAAGGTTTAGTTAGCGGTTATTGAATGGTGGAAAAAACTTGTCATAACTTTAGATAAATACCCAATTATGAAAACATTAAAGTTTGTTAGAATTACCTTGAATCTTATTATACACATGATATATATCAAAGTATTGGTTTTGGTTTGAAATTGTATTTTTTGTCTAATAGTTTTCTTTTATTAAAATTTCATTAAATTTTATGTAAAGAACTTTCACTTATGTTTTACTCTCAGAAATTTAGAGTAATATTAGTGTATGGAATAAATGAATTCCAGAAAATAGTTTAGAATCTACTTCTATTTTCACAAAATTAAAGCATTAACAGACTGTGGAGGTATCAAATTCTGTGGCAATGGAACAACATATAAACTGTAGTAATCTAATACAGGCCCAACAAAAGTGGCTTTTAATTTGAATTTGCATTGGGCTTCCATGAGAGGATAGCTTAGCCCAACAAATACCGAGGGATCAGCTTAGTCCAACAATGATTTCAACTTCCAAGTGCAAAACATGTTTCGGAACACAACATAACCTTTGTCTGTTAACCTATTGTTGAAAGTTGAAACGCCAAACCTGACACTGAATTCTCAAACTAGTTAATAAAGAAATCTTAATTGAAGCAAAAACCATTACACCCTTTGGTCTAAGAAACTATGATGATAGCTTAGTGAGTTTTTCTTGACTGTATTTCCCTTCCATTTTTTTTTTCAGGAGTAAGCTTGGGTGAAGGCACAGGTGCAACAATGTCAGATGATGAGGACGAGCTGCAGATGGACTTCTCTTTGGATCAATCTGGCGCTGATGGGCATGACTTAATGGGTTTTGGTCCCCTACTTCCTACAGAATCTGAAAGGTCTTTGATGGAGAGGGTTCGTCAGGAGCTGAAGATTGAACTAAAACAGGTGATTGTTTTAAATCATTGTTGCAACAGACTTTATATTGTAGATTTTTTCTTTTAGTTTCATTTGAAAATATTAAACAAGTCTCTGCAATACAAAGTTTTCGGTGAGAAGTTTTCCTCCTTGTGAGTTCAAGATCCTAAGCAGTGTTACTGATTTAAGTATTTATAGGTTTGTTCATCACGGCAAATAAACGGTAACACGATTCTATTATGTCCGTACAGGGTTTCAAATCAAGAATTGAAGATGTGAGGGAGGAAATTTTGCGAAAAAGAAGGGCTGGAAAATTACCAGGTGACACAACTACAGTGCTGAAGAACTGGTGGCAGCAACACTCAAAGTGGCCATACCCAACTGTAAGCAACTAACTTCACCTTTCAATATTATTGAAAAATTTTGTCTGATTACCACCAACACGAGTTACTTATCTTATTTGGGGGTTCATTTTTGCCAATACCATGCCTTTATTCATTTCATTTAAAGGGAGGACAGGTCCGGGATGATACAACAACATGACTGATCATTAGAGCTGTTTCCACAGAATGCATATCCAGTCAGAATTTTCCGAGTTGCAAATTAGCCATACCACTTCAAATTATCAGTAACGATAATTTCATATGATAATTACAGGAAGATGACAAGGCCAAACTTGTGGAGGAGACGGGGCTGCAGCTAAAGCAAATCAACAACTGGTTCATCAACCAAAGGAAGCGCAACTGGCATAGCAACTCTCAATCTGTGACCTCCTTAAAGTCCAAGCGGAAAAGGTAGACAATGAAATTCCATGAAGAATGGAGAAGAAAGGAAGTTTCAACATGTTGATGAATGATGATGTCGGTATAGCTATTGTGTGACCTCTTGGGGTAAATAGCTCTGGGCTAACATTTTGTGACGGTACTGAAAGAATCTGGGATGTTAGATGCTTTCCAAAACTAGGTACAGGTTGTAATAGATTGATTTTATATGGCTTACATGTAAGTGTGTAGATTCAAGTTTCTAACAAAGTAAGCATACTTCCTGTCAGATCTCCTCTTCCTTTGAGATGTCTCTAATTTCATATATTCATATTGAAAGTTTACTAGTTGAGATGAGTCATTGCTACAATTCCAAACTCGAAACAGAGACAATGCATGAACAACGCCCAAAACTGAGTTTCCTTTTGAAAATGAGAATGATTTGCATTAGTTTAATTGTCAGTGATACGTTTATGCTAAGTTAACTCATAAATTCGATCAGAAATCTAAGTTGAAAGGTCCATTATTCATATCAGAAAGATCACTCTCAGGGTCTCATCCATCAAAATTTTTTGTGTGAAGCCTACCAACACAAAATCAGTAACTCGACTTTGGGCGAGCTTAGAAATAATTGCGGCAAAAGGAAGGTGGAGAATCAGAGTGATACAGGGTGAGGAAGAGATGGATTTGTTCAGGTTTGCATGGGAAAATGCATGAGAGAGGAGGGAACTCACTTGCCTGTTTGGATTGGTCAACCTTGGTCATAGCCAAGCCTTGCTCTCACTTGCCCATGTCCAAATTCGGCCTTAACAGGCTGATCTCACAATCTCCTCTTCCTCCAACTTTTCTCTTTCTTGAAGCCGAAACAATAAAGATCTAATAACAAAAATATGATTTTGGTCTTTTTTGGATTTTAATATTCATCTCTTTATAAGCAAAATATCAATTATGATTTAAAAAAATAAAAAAAAATCAAACAAATATTAAGATTTTTTTTAATAATTAAAAAAAATTAAATCTTATCATTTAGACAAAAAATTATATTCGGATTAATGAACTAAATGTTTGAGCGCAAAACAAACAAACATTAAGATTATGAGAGATTTGGTAAAAACTCAGGACAGGTAATTTGGATTTCAAAATGAGTGATTGAGATCGAGATTTTTCTCAAGAATTCAGTAACTTATACCAAGAGAAAATTCAATGCTTCAGTTTTCAATTTATGGCTGCAGGGCAAAATCAAAACAGAATAATAAGAAAAGAAAAAGAGCGGGGAACCGGGGAAGATAGGATACAAAATCAAGCCCCTGCCCCAAATTTTCCTTCTCTGGCACGGTTTAAACTGAAACTCGATAAACGAAACTCCAGCTCGGATTTAATAAGAAGCATTATGTGGTGTTGAAAGGAGACCTTTCTTTCGCGCTAGAATGGAGTTTTCATTGGTATCTCAATCGATGTCGTTAGCTCTGATTAATGCTTCCTAGGCTTTTTGCATTAAGACTCCTAAGCTTCCAAATGGGGCTTAAGTCGTCGCTGCACAGTGTAGCCACTGCTTTGGGCTCGACATCATTGACCAGTAAATTGATTTTGATCGACCCCCTTTGGAAAAATGCACTCCAAGCCAGGGAGTAGAGAGGATATAGGCAGATCAGATGAACCTTCTGTTTGAAACGCTTTCCGTTGGATTCTTCTGACTTCCGCCATGAAATGGAAAATTGCTCTTTGGAGATAGAATTGAGAATTTCGTTTGATTGTGAGCCCTGAACTCGATCATTACGTGTTAACTGATTAGGATGATAACATTCTAGAAATTTATGATTGAATCTTAAATACTATACAACTTTTTCTATTTCGAGGGCTATGATTTCACTCTCCAATTGAATGGGACAGGAGAAATCTCTGTCAATCTAAAAATATTTGCAATTGGATGAGGTTAGGTAGTTGTCTTCTCTATCTTGTGTTACGTACATTGAACACAGTCATTATATGATAAGTTAAAAAGATTATGAGATTTAATTAAAACAACCATTACTTTTGAAGACCAGGAGATCAAATCTTAATGGTGTATAAGAGAAAATGGGACTGTCAATTTATCAACTTATTGTTAAAACATTTTGACATGTTCTTATGCTTTGATTCTTCAGTCATGACTTTGGTTCTGTCGCTGACCAACGCGGTTCTACTTCATTGCAATAAATTCATTAATAATAAGGTGGCGGCCTCGATCATTTTCTGCCTTTTTAGACAATCCGTACAATTAATAAGTAAAGGCTGCTGATGACTCACATGAAAAGTGAAATGCGAAAAACGATATAACCAAGTTTAGATGGGCTTTCCTTGACCTCTTTAGAAAAAACAGGGGGAGTTGACAATGCTGTCGCCCCTTGTCTTGGCTGCTGATGTTCAAGGTAGATGAAAGACCGGCTTTCCTTTGACGAAGTAAACCATCCATGCAATGGGAACTAAAAAACTACTGGTTTAATAATGGTAAAATATACCAAAGACCAGACACGAAAAGGAAATTTCTGAGCAGGACCCCAGAACTAATATTTGTCTCCTCGAGTTTCTTCTTTGGCTTTGTCCGGTAGCCTGCTTCACAAGCATTGGACTCTCCATCTTCGTAGTCTCAAAACGTTTTTTGCCTGCTGAATATACCATTTCAAGAAATATAATGGGTCCCCTTTTGACTTTTTTTTAATTGGGTAGTTGAGAATTTTCTTCTTCTTCTTCTTCTTTTTCTTTCAACTCATTCAACTATGCCGTTCAATTTCTGGATTGTTTATTATATGTTCGTGTTTATCAATTCCATTAACTACTATTTCAAAGCATATCTTTTTCTTTCTGTCCCCCCACTTTCTTTTACAGATTCAACTCTTGTTTTTCTCATTCATATACATACCCTCATTCCTCCCTGAAGACCCAGTTTTTCTCTCTTACCTACATTTGTTCAATCCAGAAAACCGTCCCCCGGGTACAATCTGTTTCAATTTTAACAGATAGCCTAGATTTATTCGAGTGCCAGTTTTGTTTCTGGTAACAGCCTCTACTTATTACAGTGTCCAGAAGAATTGGATATTGATCAGATTCTGATCTTGGACTATATTCTTCATTGTTCCACGGGAAATTTTCAAGCTCCAATTTTTCCCTTGATAGCCATTCAGTTTAGTGCCACAACCAAAATAATCCAGTCTTCTTTTATTTTCTAATGGCTGGTACACTTTTCCATGAAACGTTGTCCTTCGGAGGCTCAAGCCATGGTCAGGGCCAACAAGTTCTGCCATTTAAGACAACGAATGGGTCCTTGAAGTTTTTGCTGTTACATGGCAATTTAGATATTTGGGTCAAGGAGGCTAAAAACCTTCCTAACATGGATATATTCCACAAGAAGTTAGGTGACGTGTTCGGGAAGTTCAATTTGAAAGTTGGTAGCAAAATTGAAGGCCATATGCCTCATAAGATTACCAGTGATCCTTATGTTACAGTTTCTGCGGCAGGTGCTGTGATTGGGAGAACTTTTGTTATTAGTAATACCGAGAACCCGGTTTGGATGCAGCATTTTAACGTTCCTGTTGCACATTATGCTCCAGAAGTCCATTTTGTTGTCAAAGACAGTGATGTAGTGGGCTCACAGATCATGGGAGCTGTTGGCATCCCGGTTGAGAAGTTATGCTCAGGCACAAAAGTTGAGGGAACTTTCCCTATCCTCAATGCAAATGGGAAGCCTTGTAAGCCTGGAGCTGTATTGACTTTATCAATTCAGTACACCCCAATTGAGAAAGTGGCGCTTTACCATAGGGGATTAGGTTCAGGTCCTGACCATCATGGGGTCCCTGGTACATACTTTCCCCTTAGGAAAGGTGGGAAAGTTACTCTGTATCAAGATGCTCATGTCCATGATGGTTTCCTTCCCAATTTGAAGGTTGATGGTAATGTTCAATACGAGCATGGGAACTGCTGGCAGGACATCTGTAACGCTATAAGTCAGGCCCGCCGTCTGATATACATTGCAGGATGGTCTGTTTATCACAATGTCAGACTTGTACGTGAAACTGATAAGGCAACGAATTCCACATTAGGGGATCTTCTCAAAACTAAGTCACAGGAAGGTGTGAGGGTGCTGCTCCTTGTGTGGGATGATCCTACTTCTAGGAACATTTTAGGATACAAAACGGTGAGCAACTGAACAAACTTCTTTTTTTTTTATTTTATGTTGTTTTCATGTTCCAATTTCCATAGGGTACATAATAATTCAAACTTAAAACTTCGTGCCATTTTCTTTTTCCTGGTTCTGTGTTTTTAACTCATTAATGTGGAAGGGGTTTTCCTTTCTTCCTGCCCAACTCAACCTCCCCCCCTCCCCTGAGAAATACGTTTCTCTTTCATATCCTCACTGTAAGATATCTTATATGCAGAAGTGATGTTTAAAGACTAGAAGTTTATAAAGGAGTGAGAAAATGTTGGAGAGCCAACAACAATGTGGTTGCGGGTTTGATCTTTACCCTTTCTCTATAAAGGGGTAAAACTAGTATGCACCACTTCTATGTCTTGGGAGCCCTGTAGTGTAGTATGGTATGATTTGATGAGTTTTCAAGAACTGCTGATAAATCTTGAACCATTTACTGTCATGTAGTTGCACAGGAATCAAGATACTAACTGTGACGCAGTCATCATCATGGAACAGAGAATTATTCAACATCAAAATATACGCTTTGTTAGAAATTGTCTTAACTTTATCTGTAATAGCATCCTCTTCTTCGGGGTATGGCCGTATGCAGTAGGAAGGTGTGATATGATTAATGTGGCTGAGTATAACCTGCTTGAACTACCTTGATAAGGCTTTGTAGGCTAGACTACCAGTTTTTCTATCTTATTCCTTTTAGAATCTTTGCTTTGAGTAATTAAATGGAGTGTTAATACTATATGTTATTTACGTATCATTTCAATAGTTTTTTCCTACTTAAAGTAGCAGTTAGTCCTGTTTCTGCTTGAACTAGACACTGACCGGCTTCTATCCTATGCAGGAAGGAATCATGCACACAAATGATGAAGAGACTCGCCGTTTTTTCAAGCACTCTTCAGTGCAAGTGTTGCTTTGCCCTCGATCTGCTGGAAGAGGAAGCTGGGTAAAGAAGCAGGTTGGCTATAACCAGTTACTAGAAATATGTCTATGGTTCACATGCTGTTGGTTCTAGAGTATTAGTAAAAACATTTCGTCGAATAATGTCATTAGTATTTTGATCAAAGAAAAATTTGCACCTGTCATTGACATTTTGATGAGGGAAACTGTTATTTAGGTACTATATATATAGATACACACATTTGTAATGCTCTGAATTAGGACTTTGTTCTCAATTGAACTTTGCTTACCAGGAAACAGGAACAATCTATACCCATCATCAGAAAACTGTGATTGTTGATGCTGATGCCGGTAACAACAAAAGAAAGGTCACCGCATTCGTTGGAGGTCTTGATTTATGCAAGGGTCGATATGATACTCCAAACCATCCGCTTTTCAGAACTCTACAAACAGTGCACAAAGATGACTATCGTAACCCTAGCTTCACGGTACCCATTTATGCACTTTTCTTCACTTCTTCCAGTCGTTTGATTTTCTTTTGGAATTTTTCTAGGTCACTCTATGAAATATTTGATAGGAAAGCATTTGTGTCCAATATGATTTCTCTGACGCTAACCAAAAAGCACTTCTTGATGCAACATCAGTTGCACAATGACCATGTAATCCATAAATGAACAAATTCAACATCATAATACCAATCCTTTATGAATCATATACTAGTTTGACATGAAGTGGAGTTCCTTAAAAGGAAATTACCAGTTCTGGTGATGAGAAATCATCCTCCCCACGAGGTAAATTTTCCACCAACACATAGAGATGGAGACCTAGAATAAACCAATTTTATACTCTGTTGTTATTATCTTGAGAGTTTTACATTTTGTTGTGTCTTTAATATAGCTAGTGTTTCGTCCTGTTTAGGAAAGTGATGCTGGTTGTCCAAGACAGCCATGGCATGATTTGCATTGTCGAATCGATGGTCCAGCTGCTTATGACATTCTCACCAATTTTGAGGAGCGTTGGTTAAAGGCTTCCAAACCCCACGGGCTTCAAAAATTGAAGACTTCAGTTGATGATGCGTTACTGAAGATTGAAAGGATTCCTGAAATTGCTGGGATAACGGAAATTCCATACTTGAGCAAAGATGATCCAGAAACTTGGCATGTTCAGGTACTTTGGATGCTAGTGAGCTGTTGGTGTTGAGTTTTCGTCACTACTTTTCTTATTTCCTATTTTTGTTACATCCTAATATGTTTTTTTTCCCTTTTCCACTCATTTCCCTACTATGAAAGGTTTTCCGTTCAATCGATTCCAATTCAGTGAAAGGTTTTCCAGATGACCCGAAAGATGCTACAAGAATGGTGAGAGAAACACATGGATTTTAGCTGTTCTTATTAACTATTCTAGAATGATTAAATGAAGTCTAACCAACTTGTATGCTTATACTTTGTCTAGAACTTGGTGTGTGGGAAGAATGTTCTCATAGACATGAGCATACACACTGCATATGTCAATGCAATCCGTGCTGCTCAACGCTTCATCTACATCGAGAATCAGTACTTTCTTGGATCATCATTTAATTGGGATTCCCACAAAGATTTAGGTAAGGAACTTAACCTTTAAAGTAAGGAGCAAAGGAATGAAGATAAAATAGTTGTCTTTTGACTGAATGATCAAACTTGAAGTTTTGATATTTCTCACCTCGTTGAGATGTCTATGAGAGAATGGAGACAGTATTCCAAATGATTCATCTTGTCCCATTTTTTCTCATGATCTCTTTCTGGAGGAAGCATTGAAAATTGAAAACTTCCATCACCTAACAGATGGACTGAGATCCTGCATTTCTCCTGTTCACAATGAATTTTTTTGTACAGGGACAGACTTGAATGTATACATATGGTTTTAAGCATGCTTTTTGCTTGCAGGTGCGAACAATTTAATACCGATGGAAATTGCTCTTAAAATTGCCAACAAAATCAGATCAAATGAGAGGTTTTCTGCATATATTCTCATCCCAATGTGGCCAGAAGGGGTTACAACAAGCACTCCTATCCAAAGGATTCTCTATTGGCAGGTAGGCTCCATATTCCAATAACAATTAGAAAAAAGTACTTCTAATGTCAAGAATGAATTGTTTTCATGGCTAGATGTCATTGGGTGTAGTAATATTGATTTCAAATCTGCAGAATGCTTCCATGCTGATTGTGTGTTGCATTTAAAATTTTTTTAAGAGTTTCAGCTGAATGTAAAACTTCTTCACTCAGTATAGTAGTTGATTTCTGCAGCATAAAACAATGCAAATGATGTATGACATAATTTACAAGGCATTGGTAGAAGTTGGACTTGAGAATAAATATGAGCCTCAAGATTTTTTAAATTTCTTTTGCCTTGGCAACCGAGAGGCCATAAATGGAGGAGACTCTTTGGATCCCAGAAGTTCCTTTGCATCAAATTCTCCCCAGGTACATCTCTTTCCTACCTAGATAGACCTTTCAGATTTCTCTTAATATTTAACCCAGCTCATCCATAAGAAATTGTACCATATGTTGGTGACACAGGCACTTGCTCAGAAGAACCGGCGCTTTATGATTTACATCCATTCTAAAGGTATGATAGTGGATGATGAGTATGTCATAATAGGATCTGCTAATATCAACCAGCGCTCGATGGAAGGCACTAGAGACACCGAAATAGCAATGGGTGCTTATCAGCCTCACCATGCCGGCTCTACCAAACCATACAACTCACACGGGCAGGTAAGCTTGAGAAGATACATTTAAGTTAAGTGCATTTATTCTTGTTGCAAGATTGACACATTTGACAGTCTATGCCAAATATATCTTAACATTTCTATACAGGTTCACAATCACATGCACCCATTTTGCAATTAGCTTTCTAAGCTTGTAAGTCACTGTACCATAGATTGAAATTTCAATGGCAGCTTTGTCCATTTGAACGAAATACACGTGTGCACATGCTCACAAACACCCACAAAGGCCTCAGATTTAAACTTGAAAGCGCTCATTTGTTGAGGTCACGTTTTCCCATGGAAGTTCACGAGTAAACATCAGATCTTGTGTCCTGTATTACTTTAATCTTTGGCTTAGTTTCCTGCTACTTTTTATGTCTGTGAGGCCTACGCCCTGATCAGGCACAAACGCCATGGCTCTCGGAATATAGTCTTCATTCACATACGAGCTTTTAATTAACTCTAGGTTCTCAAATGCTGCTCATAACTATGCTCCATGTTTGCTAATTTGGGCCAAAACTTAATAGCTTTAAGTTAAAATGAGCGCAGGTTTACGGATATAGGATGTCACTATGGGCAGAGCATATCGGAGCTCTTGAGCAAAGTTTTAAGCAACCAGAGAGTCTGGAATGTGTAAGACGGGTCAGGGCTTTGAGTGAGCAGAACTGGAGACAATACGTAGCTGACGAGGTGACGGAAATGAAGGGTCACCTTCTGAAGTATCCGGTGGAAGTTGATCGGATGGGCAAAGTGAAGGCTCTTCCTGGCTGTGAAACATTCCCCGATGTGGGTGGAAAAATTTTGGGTTCATTTACAGCCATTCAAGAAAATCTCACTATCTAAAACAACTCATAAACAACGACTGTTTTGGTTGACCACACTGTTTGCCCAGTATATAGTTAAGGATTTTGTTGTGCATAGGATGATAATTTGATGAGTGTCTGTAGATTAAGGCGTTGGATGGTCAGTTGTAATGTCTTTGGAGAGAAGTTGTTTTAAGTTCAACTTTGTTCATTGTAAGACAATTACTTGCCAGTATGTTCTCAAAAGGATGTTAAGGTGACTCATGTCGTTTATGCATTGGCCTTGATTAATCCTCCCTTGTTTCCATATTAGCGTTTCTAAATTATAGTTTGAAGGGTTTCTCCTTGAAAAGTCAAACATAAAGAGAGGATCCGCTGCCTAAGCGAAAGGAGATGAAACCAATTTGTGGCCATTAGATATCAACAAGGTAAGTTGCTTTTATGTATAAATCAGGAATGATGGGAATGGGTTAGAAAGAATCAATTTTGCCTTAAAAACAAAACTCAGAAAAGTAATCAAAATTTGAATAAAATTACTGAATTTTACAAATGTACCAGTATTGACTTAAAGAAAGAACAACAAAACAGTGTCTAATTTAAGCTAAGGTTAGGATTGGCCAAAACCATCAAAAAACGATTCATGCTTTTGAATAGAACAATTAAATAACCTACAAATTTTAAGGTCAGGTGGCTAAGGTTAGCATCTTTTGGAAAGCGGGTCCCAACTGAACCTGCGCGTTTCCCTTTCATGAATAAGGTCCCAGATCTCCCTCGAACCGCCCATTCTTTTGGACGATGAGACTCCTTCCCTCTTAGTCCAATCCAAGTCAAGAAAGACAAGGTGGTATTCCAGTACCATGCACCTGCAACTAAGCTCATACACCCCCAAAAGATCCAAAGCATGGACTGTCCATACTAATTGTAAGGATATTCTATCATGTAAAATAGTATTTTTTTACTTTAAAATATATACTTATTGCAGTTTATAAATTAAAGACAAAATAGCTTAAATTTAGTTTTAAAATATAAAAAATTATTATTTTTGTTCGTTTTCAAAAAACATTTAACCTCAATTACTATATTGATATAAAAAAACTATAAGTAATATTAAGAATTACAAAAAAATCTTATTGATATTATTAATTAATACTGATTTTTTAATAAAATTTAATTATCGATTTATTATTAATCATGAAAAGGATTAAAGGAGTTTTTGTACGATACAAATGAAAAGGAAATTTTATTTTTCCTTTGAAAGAAAAACAAATTTGAAAGCGAATTTCAAGCCCATGAATTAATCAAGTGCCTAACCTCTCACAACCATCTCCTTTTCCCCACCGACCCGTCGGTCCCCAAAACCCAAATCTGAACAAACACTAAATTGTAATAAAAAAAAATATTAAATGAAATAAAATCAAAGAAAAAAATAAAAAAATAATGACCTCATTATTTGTATATATATCTACGAGGTACTCACTCTTTCAAATCCAACCCTCCGTTCTCCATTTTGCCTTTTTCTTTCAAAAACCCCAAAATTTAAAGTAGACAACAAATAAAAATGGGGTTTCCGGCAAATGGCTCATTTGAGAAACCATTGAAGTTTCTGATCTATGGTCGAACCGGTTGGATCGGCGGTTTATTAGGCAAACTATGCGAATCCAAGGGAATCGACTACCAGTACGGCTCAGGCCGGCTCGAGAACCGGCTGTCTCTCGAGTCCGACATAGCCTCCGTGAAACCAACCCACGTCTTCAATGCCGCTGGAGTCACCGGGCGTCCAAACGTCGACTGGTGCGAATCCCATAAGGTCGAGACCATCAGAACCAATGTGGTTGGGACTCTTACCCTTGCTGACGTGTGCAGAGACAAAGGGCTTGTCTTGATTAATTATGCTACGGGCTGCATCTTTGAGTACGATGCAGATCATCCGATCGAATCGGGTGTCGGGTTTAAGGAAGAGGATACTCCAAATTTCACGGGTTCCTTCTATTCTAAGACTAAGGCTATGGTAAGCAAGCAACAACAAAAAAGTTTCAATTTTTACATTTAAATTTGTGAATTATATCATTAGATCTGGTTATTTGTTTGTTTGATCTGTCTTGGGTTTTTAATGTTGGAAAAATTTTCCTCGTATTTGTTAACGTTAAGGTTGTTCAGATCTTGTGATGCTAAGCAAATGTTGTTCGGTTGTTTATGTTAGATAGATTTTTAAATTGGGTTCTTCTAAAATATTTATTGAAATTTTTTTTTCTGCAAAAATGTTTTCATTTTCCGTTGTTTTTTTAAGGAATTACTTTTAATGCATCTGTTGGCATTGATGACACTTGGGTGTAGCTGGAAAGTATAGGATTCATTAAGGATTATTAATTGGAAATGTAGTAAACGAAGTGGTCCTGAATCTGCTTTGCATTTTTTTCCTATTTTAGTTTAGTTCATGTAGATCTGAACTCTGCTGTTGTTCTAATTTTGGATCTTTGCTGATAATTGAAAGGTGGAGGAGCTGCTCAAGAATTATGAGAATGTTTGTACGTTGCGTGTTAGGATGCCTATTTCATCGGATCTAGCCAATCCTCGAAACTTCATCACCAAAATTACTAGATATGATAAGGTGGTCAACATACCTAACTCAATGACTATCCTGGACGAACTTCTTCCCATTTCCATTGAGATGGCTAAGAGGAACCTTACTGGAATCTGGAACTTTACAAACCCGGGAGTGGTCAGTCACAATGAGATTTTAGAAATGTACCGTGACTACATTGACTCCAACTTCTCATGGAAGAACTTTACCCTTGAAGAGCAGGCTAAGGTAATCATTGCCCCAAGGAGCAATAACGAACTCAATGCCAACAAATTGAAGAATGAATTCCCAGAACTCCTGTCCATTAAGGAGTCTCTTGTTAAGTATGTATTTGAGCCAAATAAGAAGACTCTTGGAGCTTGACCCCAGTTAAGTTGAAGCAGATTTCCCTGAGGTCTTGTCTGTTAGGGATTGCCTCATAAAGTTTGTCTTCAAGGTGAATCAAGAGGGCTAGTGGAGCTTGAAAATTTTAGGTTTTGAATTCTTTGATTTTCCTTTTTCTATTTATTGAATTTGGTTCATGTGGGTCGATGTGGTGTCTCTGCAATAGGCACCTCTTCCCAGATGACACGAAGAATTGCTGGTATTTGTATTTGAATGTTGTATTCATATCCACGTTTGAATAAATCAGTTGAAAATGATTTATCTAGTTATAAATTACACTTTTTGAGTTTATTGGTGTTGCCCCTTGCCTGCCTTGATCAATCTTTGGCTCATGCTAACTTGCTAGTTTATTTTATTTTCTCATTACTAAAATACAACACTTCAATGGTAGAAATTTTTCTCTTAGAGATTCTTTTTGACTTTTATTTGAAATGGGCCTTGAAGGATACAAATTTTAGTATAAACTACGACCACTTAGAGAATATTTGAATTGTAGAATATTGATTATAGAATGCTGCTACCATTTTCTCATAAATATTTTGATTATAGAATATTTGAATTGTATTATGAGCTATTGCAGTGCTGCAATATGTAGTGAGCTTAAAAGGGTTTGCATTCTTTTATATTTCAGGATCTTTAATTAGTAGTTACCATCTCAGGATCAAGACCTGGGTGGTCATATGAATCTTAATTATATAAGCAACTGACTTAATTGGTTAGGACAGTCTTATGCAATCAAAGCCACAAGGCCTCAAGGGCCAACAACTTCCCGGGGAAAGAAAATCTACTTGGGATTGCGTTTTGGGTATGACCCCCGCAATTTCAATTTGACGAGAGCCGAAGAGGCAAAGAAAGATTGAGGCGTCGGTTGCCAGGTGTAAGTTTAAGGATGAAGGGTCTTGTTCAAACAAGCAAACCGGATATGTGGCCCAAGCCGAACAGAGCTTTTTAGGGCCTTGTGGCTAGAATTACCTTTGGTCTTGGTGAGTAAAAGCAACAACCGTGTGCTGGAGCCCGGAAGTGTCAACTAAGGCAGTGGTGTCAAGCTTGGAGGAATTTGGGTTTGGACTGGGCTGCTCGGTGGACCTAAAATGGATTTGAGCATAGGCGGAGCTAAGGCTCTTTGATTTGGATCAAATCAAACTCTTCTAACCTTTTAAATCTATAGGAACAATTTTATTTATGTTTATTTTTTAAAAATTTATATTTAATGTACTGGTAATTTACAATTTTAATATACTATGAAATCATCATAAAATGTCGCCTTATTTTAGATGATTATTTCCCTCTCACTCTCTCACCTATCTCCTCTTCTTCTTCCTCTATTTTTAACTCCTTTGGACCCAATCTCTTATACCAAAAGTTTAATGTTTCCACTAGGATTTGTTTTAACGAAAGTCGCAAGTTTGCAGTCGTTATATTGTAATTAGAGCAAAACCTTAAGGGCCATATTGTAATTAGAGCTAAGGTGGATGCAATGTTTTATGCAATGCTGTGTTAATTTTCAACGCCATATCTGTGAATAGAAATTATACACAATATAAACTCATTTTTCAAATAAATTTTTAATATTTTAAAATAAAATAAAAAACTAGTTTTCAACAATATTATATTTGAAGATTATTATTATTATTATTTTACAAATATAAACTTCAAAGCCCAATTCAAAAAAAAAAAAACTCTTTTTTTCTTTTTTATCAATATTTTTAAAATTTTTTTATAATTTATGAAAATAAACTACAAATTTACTTGGGATAAAGGAAATATATATAGATCATATAATGCATCAAACATGAAAGATAAACCTTTGAAGCTCTTCAAGTCTTTCTTAAAAACACATATCATCAATAAATGATGTTAATTTTTCAGAAAAGGCAAAGAGCTGTGAGAAAGAAGATGTAAAACAACATCAACAATTCGAGACTTGAAAAATAGTGGGCATATTCTTCAATCTTCACTCATCGACTTGATTACATTACATTATGACTAAAACCTCTTTATATAGAGCTTTAGATACATCCAAACACACAAACATAACAATCCTTTATTCTCAAACCAAACCTAAAGATCTTAAACACCATCATTAAACATAGACTAAAAGGTTAAAAATAATAGGAAATAGATTAATAATTTTACAAAGTTACCTGTCAAGCCAAATTAATCTTCTTCTTATTTGGCTCGAAAACATACTTTATAGTAGATTCTTTAATGGGCAGTATTTCGGGAAACTCCTGTTTCAGTTTTGTTGAATCAAGTTCATTGTTGCATCTAGGAGCGGCAAGGACCTTTGCTTGCTCTTCAAGAGTGAAATTCTTCCACGTAAAATTGGGATCGACATAATCTCGATACATCTCTAAAACTTCATTGTGAGAGAGCACTCCAGGGTTGGTAAAATTCCAAATTCCGGTAAGGTTTCTCTTCGCCATCTCGATGGAAATTGGAAGGAGTTCATCCAAGACTGTCATCGAATTCGGAATGTTAACTACTTTTTCATAGCTTATGATCTTTTTGACAAAATTACGATGATGAGATAAGTCCGACAAGAGAGGCATTCTAACACGTAAAATGCAAACATTCTCGTAATTCTTGATTAAATCTTCCACCTTCAATTCACATAAAAAAATGAATATTAGAATATTGTTGCAACTTAGAAGAACTGCATGCATGATGTTCTAATGAATGATATGCATCCATGCATGTTGTATCCCTTGCTAGTTAAGTCTATAATTATAATTTTATATATAAATAATGACGATGATCTTATAAATATCATCTTAACAAATGTCAATAAAGTATTTTAAATATTTTCCTAAAAATAATGATGATCCTTTTAAATTCAAGGTTAATGAGACTCAATAAAATTATTTTTAGTAAGCCATTGTTGCTGCCTAAAAGTAATTGTCAAGATCAAAATCATTAATCTTTTTTATTGTAAAAAAAGAAACTTGAAGTTTGGTTTTACTGTTTTTGGGCACAACTACAAGGGAGGGCCAATGTAGTTTGTTTTTACCATGCCTTTGGTCTTTGAAAAAAAGGAGCCGCTATAATTGGAAGCATCGTTTTCGGTGAAGCCGATCCCCGACCCAAGAGGATGGTCGGAATCATAATCAAACATGCAGCCTGTGGAGTAGAAAGTCAAGGGCAAGCCCTGTTCCCAGCACACGTCAGCTATGTTCAAGGCCCCGATCACATTGCTTCGGATGGTCTCGATCTTATTGAACTCGCACCAGTCTACGTGGGGCCGTCCAGTTGCGCCAGCTGCGTTGAAGACTTGGCTTGGCTGGACAGCGGCTATATCAGCTCGTAGAGATTCACGGTCCTCGAGCCGACCAGAGCCGTAGGCAAAGGGGATGCCCTGGGCGTCGCAGATTCGGCCTAATAAGCCGCCGATACAGCCCGTTCGGCCGTATATGAGGAACCTGAGCCCAAGGGGCTTGGCATTGCCATCTGCTCGAAACTCCATTTTTGCTATTTCGTGTGTTTTTGGAAGAGTAACTGCCTTTCAAACGTGCTGAAATGAGTCGAAATTGACAAGCAAAAATGGCAACTACCAAGCGTCCTTTATAAAAGCTTGTTCGAGAGAAAATGGACAAAAAATATTTAGGCTGGCTTTTAATTTCCTGCAAAAGGACCAGCAATGAGTATTTTAAATAAGTTTTTGATGAAAAATCATTACAGAGAGTAAACAAACAGCCATAAGTGAGGTATAAGTACAAATGTCCTCAGGCAACAGATCCTTCCCCAACAGTCAATTAAAGCGATTAAATGCAATCAAAAATTTTCTTTAATTGGTTTAATCGATTATATATAAAAATTTAATTGAATTGAGCCAAATTTACACTTAGTCGTTTAATTCATTTTAATTGGTTAAATTATTTTTAATCGATTTAATCAAATTTTTTTAATTTTTAATTTTTTTAAAAATTTATTTAATAGTTCATTTTAAAAATTATTGGTATTATATCTTTATGGCTAATATAATTTTATTTTGGGAAAATTTTTTGAACATTTACTAATAATTAGTAAAAAATAATAATGCTCTCTTTGATTCAAATTAAATATTCATATTCAGATATATAAAAATTAAGAAAAATTATTTGGCATTAAAGTTTTTATATTTTATGAAAAAAATTATAACATTGGTAAACTAGTATAATTTTTCAAGTCAAAAAGTTAAAAAAAATTAAAAGTAAATGTGAAAATATGAAAAAAGTTTGAAAGAAGTTATTAATATACTTTAAATTCAAACTTTTGTATATCTATATAATACAAGAAAGAAGATTTTGAAGAACATCCAATGATGAGAGAAGTTATATTCAAGAGAGTTAATTAATTAAGCTTCTTTGCTTGCTGACTTAATTACAAAATTACTTCAACCTCCTTATATACAAACATAAAAATCCCTTCTTTACGTACTGATCAACTCAAATTAATGATTTTAAACACCAACGTTAAACAAACATAGTTGAAGTTGCAATTCTAGAGTCATGAAAACCAACATGGAATGGATAATAATTTTATGAACTTACCTCTCCAACGATGTCAAGTTACCTTCTTATTTGGCTTGAAAGCATAGCCATTCGTTTCGAACTCCGTTTTGATTTGCCTTTTGTTAGTAAGATTGACTTGAACTGGCTCAATGACTCAGGGCAAAGACTCTGGATTCAAGGTCCTTTGGAAAACTTGTGCAGGTGCAAGTGTAACAGATCCAGTATATAATTGGGATGCTCCTGCAAATAATACAGGCAATAATTGACTGGTGGACAGGGGCGGAGCCTGCTCATGTGATGCGGGGGCCATGCTTTTAAAAATTATTCCATAGCATATAAAGATTTTTAAATTTTTTTATATATTCTATTACTAAATCCCTCAAAATAATATTATATTTAATAATTAATATAAATAAAAAATAAAATAATGTCACTTATCTCACTCAATTTTAAATTTTTTTTAATTTATATTATTATTTATATTTTTATTTATTTATTTATTTATTTTTATTTTATTTGTTCATATGTTATAAATTTTTATAAATATTCTTTCTCAAATTTCTACAAACCATTAATCATATTTTTTTTCTTTCTTTTTTGTTATATAATATATTTTATGTGATATCTACCTTCTACTTGTCATGTTCTTCTTTTTTATGTTACATAAATTTTATTTTTTATAATTTTAATCTTTAAAAATTAATAAATTATTATATAGTTTTCAAATATAAATTGTAGTGTTACATTATTACTTAAAATTTTATCAACGTATTATTTTTTTATTAATCCTGATTATATAAGAGGAAATTAACTTGAGTTTTTTTTTATATGTTTTACTTTTTATGTTTAGTTAAAATAAAATTATTTTGAATATATAGTATTTAAATAATTCTGATTATATAAGAAAAAATTATTAATTTTATATATCGTTTTTAACTATTTATATTTTACAAATTATAGTTTTATATTTAGTTTCATATTTCTATTATCAATATTTTTATTATTGATTGAATTTAACAGATAAAATTTTTAAAATTTTTAACTCTTATTCAACTATATTTAACCCTTCAATAAAATTTAGCTAGTTCCACCCGTGCTGATAGACTAGGTTCCATACCTGATCATCACCCATTTATTTTTGTCCTTTTCACGGAGTCATTGGTAACCCAATTCGGAATTCCCATCTCCTGTACGGGATCGATTAAGCAATTCTTGTCAGATTCTTAAAATGGGTTTACTTATTCATGCCTTTTATCATATATTTTATTATAATATAACAATATGATTTATACTTCAACATTTGATTAATTGGCACGTAATCATTTTATTTATAAAAATGTATCAATATAATTAAAATTTTCTTTTTATTTGTATAAAATAAATATTATTATTATTATTATTATTATACAGTATTAAAATAATACTTCATCTCTT
The DNA here is from genome assembly GCA_036013995.1 of Theobroma grandiflorum. Taxonomy (NCBI): domain Eukaryota; kingdom Viridiplantae; phylum Streptophyta; class Magnoliopsida; order Malvales; family Malvaceae; genus Theobroma; species Theobroma grandiflorum. The sequence goes on along the minus strand of CP142131.1, from coordinate 3,219,418 downwards.
CTACTTTTTCAAGATGTCTCAAAATTAATTTCTGTTTGTAATACATGATACACTTTTAAAATGCTTTAAATAAAATTTATGAAATTAACAAAATTATAACAAATTTTAATTTTAGAAACATTAAAATCAAAACTCTTTTTTAAATTTATATGGCGAACAATGCTCAATGTTTTCTTATATTATAAGTCAGATTATTATTATAAAAAGATTCTTAATATTTTCAATTTCTTCAAGTAAGAATATCTTTATAAGAAGTAAAACTAAATATTTCTAATTTATTTAATAATGATACCAATAACATCCCAGCGTCGCCCCAACAAACCTGGTGGTTGTCCTAAGATTCCTAGTTTAATAGGAGAAAAAAGAAGATTAACTTTTTCCAACAGCTAAAAAAGATGAATGTTTCAAGCAGGTTACCATAAAGTCGATCGTCAACCATTCGCCACACCCTTCCCCCAACCTGTTTCTAATTAACGCCCTTGGTAAGCCATCCATGTACTTTTCTTTCCAACGAAATTGCTTGCAAATGGTTTGTACAAGTCACCTGTAAAATGAGATTCTCCCATCACAGCATTAATAGCATGAATTGAATGCAATCTCACAGCACGTTTGGTTCACGAAATAAACAGAAATAGAATAAAATAGATATTCTCTGAAAATTGAATAAGATGAAAATAAAAAAAAATAATTATTACTTTATTTAGTTCAGTGAATGGAATAAAACAAGAATGGCTATTACTACTTAATGTAATATTTGGTTAGTAACAATAACTTTGAAATAAAAAAAAATAAAAAATAAAAAAACAAAAATATCATTTATTATATATGATTATTTATTTTTTATGTTATTTTTTAAAGTAATAATAATTTATAATTTGATTAAAATAGTAATAATTTATAATTTAAATATTAATATTTTAGTATAATTTAATTATTAATACATTAAATATTAATATTTTATTTATAATTTAATATTATTATGATTAAAATATTAATAATTTTTTATTTTTTATTTATATTCATTAAACATTTAATGAATTAAAAATTTAATAAATAAAATATTAATATTTTAATATTATTAATTATATTAATATTAATAATATTTAAATTATATATAAAATATTAATATTTAAAACATTAATATTTTAATATTTATAAATAATTTTTTTTTAATTTTTTTCTTTGTTCTTTCTTCTTCAGAATCCGGTCGCCGGAAAACCAACCGGTGTCGTGTAACACCGATCTAGCGCACCATGTGGCTGGATCTAGCCAGTAGGACGCCAGATCGACATCCTCCGCGGTTGGATCTGGCCGTGAAGTGCCAGATCCAATCGTCGGATCTAGTCGTGAAGCACCAGATCCAGTGCTTCTCGCGGCCAAATCTGACTGTTGAGTGCCAGATTGGCGTAAAGAAAGAGCCAGATCGGTCGAAAAAGAGAAGATAGGTGGAGAGAAAGATGCAAATCGACAGAGAGAAAGGGGAAGAAAAACCGAGAATGGAAGAGGGGCAAATCTAGTTTGGTTTGAGAGAAGGAAAAGAGGAAGAGAGAAAAAAAAAAGTTTTATATGGATTCTTTTGAAATTTGGTAAATTAAATGAGAGTATTTTAATCATTGTGTATTTTACGGCTATTCCATGGCTATTACCAAGGGAGACCTCAAGTTTACTTAAGGCCCCCTATTACCCCTTTGCAAGGAATAGAAATTCCTCAGGAATTCCTATTCCCTATTAACTTTTGAACCAAATGAAGGGGATGGCATAGAAGGGGAATAGAAAGGGAATGGCATAGCCATTCCCCGAAACAAACGAGCCGTCATAGAAATCATAGAACCAACCCAAGAAACACAGACAGGGAGGGAAAGAACTCAACAAGACCACCTTCGAGATTTTTGAATACTTGACTCAATAGGTCATCCATCTGTATACAGCATTAAACTTGGCTAAAGACATTGGAAATTTGCAAAACAACTCAACAAGACCATACTTTCAAGAGGTTTTGAACTGCCTGGATAATAGTGGACCAAAAAAGGAGAAAAAAAATAAGTTCTGGCAAAAAAATCGGTAACCATCATGTTCATGTAAGCAGCAACCTCATTCCATTATTCCATGACTCGTGTTCTCAACATCAACTTCTCCCATGCCTGTGTCTTCCTCTTCTTCACTATCTTCATCACCACTGACCTCTTCATTTTCATTACGCAACTTAGCCATGTGCTCAGCAAGCAATTTATCATCCCGTTCACTCACCTAAATAAATGCCAATGAGAGATTTCAGGAGAAAGATTAACATTTTCAAATTAAGCAACCAATTGATATAACAAGAATAAAAATCCATGCTGAGAATCTCCATTGCAAGGACATTAGGACTGAACAAAAGGCCAACTGGACAATTAAAACAGAGAACAATTGAATCCGAAATAAGGACACTCACTGCTCTAGGATGCTCTTTGACAGCAAGTTTACCCTTGTGATGCTCTATTGCTTCAGTGCAAGCTGCAATTGCTTTATTGAGAATAGCTATACCTTGCTCCTGACCAAGGCAACAAAGAATAAAATAATTTAGAAGACAAAATGATAAACAGACATGCAATGACAAATACCAACAGATGATGTCAACAAGTCAGTGCGAATGATGACTAGGATAAGGCAAAGAATCTTTAGATGTGGATCAGCATAATTAACAGAAGAAAATTTCATAAAGGATGAGTATGTTCATGCAAATGCTTTCAGCACAAAAAGCTGTGAATGAAAACTTCAAAGGCATGTTAGAGGGAACAAATTCATTGAAGATGGATTAAAAAGAGACATTAAGCTAACCTTGTCAAGAGTTTGAGTGGTAAGAACATAAAGTGGAGGAGCAACAAGCTTGATTTTAACAGGACAATCATCATTCCCGGCAGCCTCAGCTTCGCGCATGGCCTCCTGAAAATTTCAAAATAGACCATCTGAGAACCCACAATCAAACCACAGAGAGAGAGAGAGAGAGAGACAGTTTGTGCAAATAAGACCTTAATGTGAAGAACACCATCAAACTGGAAACATTTCATTTCAATATCAGCTCGAATCTTCAGAGGTTGTGGTGTCATTCTTCTCCTAATATTTTTTATCAAAGCATCTTTGACTTCCTCAGTCACAGCAGGGACCAACTCAGTCACCTAAAGGGAAAAATAGTTAGATACCTAAAACAGATGAAGAAATAAGTTGCATGCATCTCACAAATTGAAATTTACCTCCTGTCCATCTGGGCCAGGTTTTTTTACTTCACAGGTGAGGGTGTTCAAGACAGAATCAGGATCAGTCACAATAATTTTGAAAGCCTGCAAACAAAAAAATTAAGACCATGTTAACAATATGTGGAAATAAAATGACACTTCAAAAAAGCGCATAACTTCCTACCTCAAAAGCATGACCATATTTCCGGTATAAAGGCCAGCCAATTTTAATGTACAAATCCTGCCACAAATACATAGTATAAGTCAGATGCACGCTGATGATTAAAAAACCACTTCTAAAATTATCTATCCCAATATAATTTGATTAAGCATACAGAATTCTCATTTCTCCCCATTGCATTCTATCTCACAAGCGTAGTAATCTTATCATAATCTCTGAACTCCTCACTGTTTGTATTTAAAAAGTAACAGATACTCAACAAAAAGCATAAGCCAACCTATCAAATTCTCCATATTTTCTATGCAACTTACGCAAAATCTAACCTGAAAGTCACCCTCAAATAACCATATTGTATACTAAAATTACATCAAGGAAATAATTCAGTTCGCTTTTTTTTTTTAATTGGATTAATGTTATAAAAACACACACATTCTCCTCATAAACACTAATTCCTGAACAATTAGAAAGTACCCCCTTATTCTCACTTAACTAAACATCCCCCGAACCACATTTCCCAACCAAAAACCCATAAAACAGTGATCAAAATCCCCTCAATCAACCCAAATGAAAAGGCCAAATTTACTTCCAAATCACTACCGCTAAACTCTAAATATTACTCATATCCTAATGAAGAAACCTAAAAGTCCCATGAACCAAATATAGCAATAAAAAATTTCCCTCATTTTTAAAAATAAAAATAATAGTAACAATAGAGAAATAAAAAATAACCAGAATTACCTCCAAATCGATATCCAAGGTCTCGGCGACATGTCGCATAATAGAGTGAACAAGCTTACTCTTATTATACCTTTCTTCACAAGCCTGGATATCTTCTTCGCTAACCCTCCTCTTACTCAAATCGATGTAACCCTTTTCCTTATCGACACGGAGGACCATCACGGGCTCCGTCCGGCCTACCTTAATTAAACTACTCACGCTACGAATCCGACGGCGGGAGAGCTCGGAAAACAAGATCATGCCTTCGATGTTGTTGTATTCTAGGAGCGAAACATACGCACCCATGTCGGCGATGTTCTTCACTTGTATCATCACCGCCATGTCCACCTCTGGGTACTTCGCTTCGTACATACGACATTCAAGGTTCGGCATCTTCGTCCAATCTTTTATTTCTTTTGCTTTACTCTTAGGCTTTGATTTTTCCTTCGATTTTGATTTTGTGGATTTTGCTTTTGAGGGTTAGGGTTTTAAGAAGAGTTTTTAGGACTGGTTAGAGACTGAAGAGATTCCATTTTTCGTTTATATATCAAAAAACGACGTCGGACAAAGGTCTTATGAAAAAATAATTTTTTTAACTTAATAATTATTATAAAACTCTTATAAAAAATAATAATTTTTAAAATTAACTTAATTTTTTTAAAATAAATTATTTAATAAAATAATTTATGTAAATTTTAATTTTGATTAAAATTATTATAAAAATTATTTAATAAATAAAGAAAAAATTGAATTAAATAAAAAATAAATATGAAAAAAAATATAATTTCTTTTATAATATTATAAATTACTGAAAGATAAAAAATAAATATAAAAAATATTTATTATTATTTTTTAAAGATTGATTTGAAATTTATGGCTTTTGAAGCTTAACAAAATTGATATTAAAGTCCAATGTAGTATTAATAATGGATTCAATTGGATCAAAAAAATCATGTTTAGCTATTGATTTAACAATGCATTTTTCTATTGAAATCATAATCATCAATGCTAATTCCACACAACTAAGTTCCCCTCCATGAATAAAAAAGTTTTAATTGTTATATTTTTTTATTCATTTTTAATAAATCATTTATTTTTGTTAACTCAAATGTAGAAGTTCAAAAATTCTACAATTCCTATTATCAAAGGGATTAAAGTCTATTTCAATTTTGTGGAATTCATTACTAAAAAGTTTAGGAATTTTACAATTTTGTCAAAGGAATTAAAGTTTATTTTAATTTTCTTATAGTGCAGCATATTGTTATACTTTAAAAAAAATTCTTTAAAACTGAATTACCACAAATGAGTACAAATATGATTTTCCAATCTTCATCTAATTTATCTCAACAACCATTAACCTAGTTGATTAATTATTTCAATTATAATCAATAAATGTCATATATATCAGAAAAAAGTTAAAAACAAAATAACATCATAAAATTATCATTTCAAATAATAAATTGAAAAATATCAAATAATAAAGAGAGTTTTCAAAACAAAAAAAAAACGAATGATAGAAAATAAAATAAAAAAACAAAACAGGAAGAAAAAGTAGAAATAATATCTAAATATGATTTTATTTTTTTAATTTTTGTAAGAATAAAAAAATTCTAAAAAGATGATTTGCAGAAAGAGAGAGAGAAGAGAGATCGATAGGGAGAGAAAGAGTAAGTATTTTTTAAGAGATGATCTTTTTGAAAAAAATAACTCTTTTAACAAATTGATGTGTTAAAAAAAAAACTTCTATTAAGAGTTTTTAATTTTTTTAAAATTTATATTCTATAAAAAAAATTATTTTTTTTAATAACTTTTCATAAAATATTATTTGACTCAATTTTTATTTTTAAAAAATAAATAAGTTAAAAAATAAAATAAGTGCAGTAGACACTAAGAAGCCTAGGAGACTAGCAAGAGACTGGAGAGATTCTATTTTTCCTTATTAGGTCAAAAGAGGTCGGATCAAGCTCCAGAAAAATATTGCCCACCCTGGAGCTCGAACCCACGACCACAAGGTTAAGAGCCGACTGAGCTAGACGGGCTTGATATTCGTGGTTCGAAATATACTTTGGAGACCAAATAATGCAATCTGTCAAAAGGGGTATTTCTAACGAAGCTTAACCATCATAAATAAACCTGGCAGTAAAAATATGAAGTAGGTAATACAAATATCAGTTTTTATTAAATCAAATGTTTCTATGCAAACATTTTAAGGATAAGTCAGAGAGAATAATGCAATCTGTCAAAGGGAAATTTTACTATTAAATCAAAAATTTGAAACAAACATTTTAATAATTAGCTAAAGAGAGAATAATCTAATCTAACAAGGAGAAATTTTATTCGAGTCCAGTAATATTACTTCAACGAGATATGGCCACAATAAATATTCGCAATATTTTCTTGCCCAGCTCAAGAATCTTGCATTGCTAATTGGATAAAGAAAACTGTGATGGTTAATTGTAACCATTCATAGTGAGTTTGTACCTCATTTATTACAAACTTTATTTAGGGCAAAACTACCAAATTAACATGCCCTTCTTCACAAATGCACTTAAACCTCTCAAATATGTTTTCTTAGTTACGTCCAAGGATTCCATTCTTGTGATACATGGAAGGACGTTGGAATGTTGGTTTCTTCTGGGACTTGGAGTAGTCAGGAGAATAGGGAGTCGGGAGAACATTGTAGACCACAACTGGACTTCTCACCACATAAAAGTAATCCGAAGATAACCATCCGATGGAACCAGATGCAATTGGTTGTTGTGAAATATTCGGACCGGTGACCCTCACGGTGAAGGACTTCTTTTCTCCCACAGTTGAGAATGACAGAAATTGGGGCTCTACGCTAATGGTGAAGCCGCGTTGGGTGGTCATCCAGGCAGTGTAGTTTGAGTTTGGTGGGCCAACATTGGTCACTGTCCTGGTAAAGACACCATAAATTGGCTGGCCATCAAGCACAGCTAATGAGAATGAAGGATAGTTGAGATCCCAAGCTGGTCCAGGGGTGGTGCTGGTGCATACACTGCTGTTGTCACCTGTGATAAGTCTTACGGTTGTGGTGTTGTAACCTTGCTTGCAGAGGAAGTTAATGTAATCTGTCTCATTTGCATCATAGACAAGTCCGGGACTTACTGCCTGTGTTGGGTTGATCTGGCCGGAACCGTAAGCAAATTCGAGATCCTCATGCTTCTTTGGGTCTACAAGAGTGGCTGTAAATGACAACGTAGGCAGAGTATGCGTTACTTTCCACTTACAAAAGGACCATCACCGAGAAAATAGACTTGATATGTCTTTAGTTTTAATTACCTGTGGTCATGAGGGCTGATTTGATGGCAGCAGGGGACCAGTCAGGGTGGGCAGCCTTGACATAGGCAGCAGCACCACTAGCATGAGGACAAGACATGGATGTACCAGAGATTATGTTATAGTCTACGCTCCGGGGGTCTTCCCAGTCAATGGAAGGTGGCGCAACAGGAGACCAAGCAGCGATGATGTCCACACCGGGGGCTGTGAGATCAGGCTGCACAGTAACCAGTCAAGATTTCACCACTTGTCCTGAAAAAGATAAAAAGAAATTAACAGGTAAAAGAATGTTGAAAACTAAAAAGCACCTTGAGAATGTCTGGAGTGATAGGGTTGGGTCCCCTGGAAGAGAATGATACAACATAAGGTGCCATGTAGTCTGTCCATGTCTCTCCAAGCAGAATAGTTGCGGTCGGATTCCTGAATGGTAATTTTGTTTTTGTTAAAACTGTAAGCATAATATCCTGCTTTACAAGAAAGTATTGTAATGGATCAAATGAAAAAAAGAATAGGCAAGAATATTTGTTTACTCTGTTGTTTTAATGTAGTCCAAAACTTTTTCACCATCTGATACGCTTATCTGTGCTGCTGGCAATGGGTAATTGAAAGCAAAATCAGTTATTTCATCATCGGCCATTATGGTGCCCACGCCGCCTGCTTGAAGAACGCCAGTACCGTCCCAAAGAATTTCACAAAAGACAATCTTGCCTTCCACTTTGTATGAATTCATGAAACCCGTGATACAATATCTTGAAATATCTGGGCTGGCGCCTACAGAGTAGTTGGCGGCGTCTCCTCCCCAAATCAAGGGAAACGATTTTCCATGAAGTTCAAAGCTGTTAATGGAAAGTCCCTTCAAGGATGAAGTACAAAAGTTAGCCTTGATTGGTAGGAGGCAAAGGAACAAAGCACTTAAAGTGGCTGCAATTCTACTCACAGTGAAAACTTGTCCATTGCCAAGTACTGCTTTGGCAACAAATTTTCTGTCGATGGTGCTCGCAGCAACAGTCAACGTCCAAGGCGCATAATTTGAAACTGAATATGGCCATGGTCCAGAATTACCGGCAGAACTTGACGTCAATATACCATTTTTCATGGCATGGAAAGCACCAATGGCAATAGGGTCTTCATCGTAAGCCAGTGGCCAGTCAGCACCAAGAGAAACTGATATTACATCAACACCATCTGCTATGGCATCGTCAAATGCTGCAAGGATATCTGCAGTTGCACAACCAAAGGACCAGCAAACCTTGTACATGGCAATCCTTGCACCAGGAACTCCACCTCTTGCAGTTCCATTAGCTAGCCCATAATAGCTTGCTCCAGGTACCCTGTCACCTGCTGCAGTTGAGGAAGTATGCGTGCCATGTCCCTCAGAGTCTCTTGGAGACTTGAAGTCAGTTTCATCGTACCAGTCCTCACTATTGTAGTAACGGCCTCCAATGATCTTGCTGAGTTACCAAATTCATTTCATTAGTTGCCCGAATTTAATAACCAATGCTCTTTATTTGTTACAGTTTTTATAATATCAGTTATTCATAATATCCATGGACTACATATAACTTTTTGAATCTCTTGATGATAGAACGGATTAACAAGGGAAGAAAGAGAGCTCACTTGTTGCAGGTGAAGTTGGCCCCTTGACATACTCCTTTCCATTTGGAGGGTGGAGCAGCAAGTCCTTGGCAATTGAAGCTCTCATGTTCAGGCCAAATTCCTAAACACAAAAAATAATTTGCAAGGTTCAATTTACTGACTTGACTTGATCTTTGTTAAAACCATAGCAGTTTGTGTGTGATTCATTAATTTGCCTGTATCAAGAAGCCCAATGACAACATCTCCTTCAGGCTTTGCTCCAACGGCGTCTCCGGTGAAACCAAGGAAGTCCCATGACCTTGTTGTATGAAGCTTTAGTATATGATTTGGGATCACTCTAACTACTCCGTCCATCTCTGCATGGCATTTATTGATTGTTTTTTTTAGTACAGATCATGGAAATGAAATTTTATTCTTCGTTATTAACTTTACTTATTTGATGATCTCATCACCTGAGAACCTTCGAACTTCTTCATCTGTTAATTTAGCTGCAAATCCATTGAAGCTCCCGTAGCTATAAATAAGCGATTTCTTGGCTGATGAAGCGCTGCAGTTGAAGAAAATCAAACGTTAGATATAGTACCATATTTTTTAAAAAAATGTTTACCCTGTTTTCTTATTTCTGACGCTATGGTTATTGAGCATTGGTGGTCTGTTCTCTAGTTATACATTGCATTAATTTTCCTGTCATTTTCAAGGTTTTATAGTATATGATGTATAGTCATCAGAAAAAGCATTTACTAATTAGAATTTTTTTTAGGTGGAAAATGACAACGTGCTGAGATATATCTACTCGGATAATGCTTTAAACGTAAATTCTACTCCTTTTAATAGCTTTAGGAGTCATTGTGGAACAGGAGTAAGAACCTTCCGAGAACACCCCTAAGCATGGAATGATGGGTAGTTGCAGCTGAGAATTCTCCCTTGGGGCGGTCTCCCATGTACACAATGTGAACCTATACACATAAAAACAAAAATAGAAAAGGGGGAAAAGGCCCTTTTTTAGTGAAAACTAATGCAAAACCATTTCCAATGCACAAGAACACACTGGCTAACTTAAAGCAAACAATGTCACCTTCCTCTCATTGGCATCGGCTGCTGCATGGCAACTTATCAAACAAAATGCTGCAAACAGCATTGAGTACAGAACCGAAATCATCAACCCTTTCTTCGCCATTGATGCTAAAAGAAAAAACCTCAAGCTAGTTAACTTGATGTAAAAAGTTTCAAAGAAGCAAGGTATTTATAGGATAGATTTTGATGATTGTTATGTTGGTATATGGCTTCTTCTGCGCTTTACTGGCACCAGGCTAGCCTTCTTCTGCTTCTGGCTCTTGCTGTTGTCTCCAAGTTTCTTTACATTGTACAACAAAAAAATTTTATTACTTGACTGAAAAGTGATAATGAATTTGCAAACAATTAACTGGAAATTCAAATGTTGTTTTGATCGTCGATGTCTCCAAAAACATAGACGTTGCTGTCTCTCGTAAGGTTACAAGAAGGTCCATCTAATTCTAGTTTATCTATATTAAGTTGTCTTATCATCTCCCTCCTTTTCATGTTGGTCATTCCGTAGATATTCTTTGTTGGTTCCGTGAATGTCAAGAAAAATACTGTACGCTTCAATCTGTCTCTTGGAAGCTGATAATCTTAGGATCAAAAATGGCGATTCATTCAAAAGCTTGACCGTCAAAAGGATCTATGATAAGTAACGAAGCAACAGATGTACTAAAGTTTTTATATTTTTGCTTATTACAAAGCTTATTAGATAGTTTTAAATTCTGCTGTATTAAGTAAATACATTATTGATATTAATAAGTATTCTTAACTGCATTAGTTTCAGAGCTTACTCACAGAAAATTTTTTTATTACAAATGTTTATATAGAAAATTTAGTCATGTCAAACTCATTGAGGGATATTCAATATTTCTACGTTGTGTTTATACTTCCGAAGATTGAAATATTTGGACAATTTAATTTGACTGGCCATTAGTTTTGATATATTTTAATCGTTAGTAAAGAAAAATGCTAAAAAAAAATGAATCCTTAGTAATTCATTTCTGATGACATATACACAAAAAAAAAAAAATTCAGGTTTAATTTAACAATTAATTCTTCTATTTCTATCTTGGCCTCTTCTAAATGAACATAATTTGTTTTAGAATGAAGAAAGAAAGAACTATGCATGATTCATACAATATCCATTTGAACCACCCTCTTTGGTGTTCTTCTTAACCAGGATGCATGGTCTGCCGGCTCCTCCATAACTCTTCTTCTAATTGTTCGAAGCTAAGTTCATCAGTACATGTTAAAAAAAAAAAAAAAGGGCTTGGTAGGTGGCATCTCATGTCTATATTAGCACACAATCACATAACTTGGAAATGCTTAGGGTGGTAATCCAAGATTAATTGGTAAATCGTTTGCAACAAAATAAAAGAGTTCAAGTACAATATAAATAAATTTAATTATTTTTTTAATTTATAAATCTGTTGATTCACAATTTTCAAATATGATATATCTTATACTAATTTTACTGATAATATTTAAGATAATAGTCGAACGGAATTACTGACTAAGCTGTCCTCAAGCTTTCCTTGTTTTGAAATCGTTGCCACCTCCTCAACTTCCATTTTCACAAAGAAAGAATATATCATGAACCATCTTAAAATCTGCAATTCGCTTAAACTGCCTTAATGCATTGAGGCAGAGCGAAGGTCTGGAGAGGAAAATGGCCCCGCAAAAATGGAGGAAAATTCACTAAGTTTAAATACTGTTAATGTCCGCCGCCATTGAGAATGGAAGAAAAAGATATCTAGCAACATGTTCTTACTAATTAGATTGATCAGAGGTTCTGTCTTTTCCTTTTTGTGATGAATTAATTTGCGACGAATTATAATGGAGACAGTTCAAATTTTATTGGAAACAAAATTAACTTAGAGTAGTAGTTAATACAACCCTAAGCATCTGTAAGCAAAACCTTTCTCACTTCTTGAGAATGAGAGGCAGAAAAAAGGAGCAAATCCCGACAGCAATACTAGTTCTTTCTCGCTGTCTTATTTCAATCGTTTGTAAACGGTCAATACTCAATACCAAAGTCAAATGCGCAAAGGCAACCTTGGATGCAAGTTGCCGGTGATGAGAACTGGTTATCAGTTACGTCCAAGGACTCCATACTTTTGATACATGGATGGACCTTGGAATGTTGGTTTCTCCTGAAACTTTGAGTTCTGTGGAGGGAAGTAAGTATAACCAGGTAGAACGTTGTACACCACAACAGGGCTTCTCACTTCATATTGGTGATCCCCATCTGTCCATATGATCGCACCCGACATGATCTTCTGCTGTGAAATCGTTCCACCGGTGACGTTCACGATGTATGATTTTTTCTCTCCCACTGTTGAGAATGACAGAACTTGTGGCTCCACACTAATGTAGAAATTGGAAGGAGAGTACATCCGGACGGTGTAGGTTGAGTTTGCTGAGCCGACATTAGTAACTGTCCTGGTAAAGACACCGCTAATTGGCTTGCCATCTTCCACAGCTAGAGAGAATGATGGGTAGTTGAGATCCCAAGCTCTTCCAATCACAGTGCTGGTACATACACTGCTGTTGTCACCGGTAATGAGTCTTATAGTTGTGGTGCTGTAACCTTGCTTGCAGAGGAAGTTAATGTAATCTGCCTCATTTGCATCATAGACGAGTCCAGGTTTAATTGCATGTGCTGGGTTGATCTGGCCAGACCCATAAGCGAATTCAAGGTCTTCATGCTTGGTCGAATCCATGACAGTTGCTACATAGGCAAGATGTGAATAGTTTTCCATCATTTATGTCACTTACAACCAAAGAGACAACACCAAAAAAATACAGATTTAAGATTTGCTTACCTGTGGTCATAAGGGCAGATTTGATGGCAGCAGGGGACCAATCAGGGTGGGCAGCCTTAACATAGGCAGCAGCACCACTAGCATGAGGGCAAGACATGGATGTACCAGAGATTATGTTATAGTTGACACTCCTGGGATCTTCATAGGCAACGGAAGGTGGTGCAACAGGGGACCAAGCAGCGATAATGTCCACTCCAGGGGCAGTGAGATCGGGCTGCAAGTTATGCATACAAGATTAGAAGAGTTCTAATTAAGCAAAAAATAACAGGTAACAAGCATGTTGTAAATTTAAAAAACGCCACACAGCCCGTAAGTACCTTGAGAATGTCTGGATTCATGGGGTTGGGTCCTCTAGAAGAGAATGATACAACATAAGGAGCCATTACATCCGACCATGTCTCTCCAAACAGAATAGTTGCCACTGGATACCTGAAAGGGGATCCAGAAAACACATAAATTGACCCTTATATCCGTTACAACAGTGAACAAAGATCTCCTACGACACTAAAAATCACATAAATTGACCAATTAAAAAAATTATTGTGGAGATATGCTTACTCTGCTGATCTGATGTAATCCAGAATTTGTTCACCATCTTTTGTGCTTATCACAGTTGCTGGCAATGGGAAACTGAAAGCAAAATCTTTTAATCTATCAGAAGCCATAATGGTGCCCACTCCGTTTGCTTCAAGAATGCCAGTACCGTCCCAGAGAAGTTCACAAAAAACAATATTGCCGTACACTCTATATGAATTCATGTAACCATTCACACAATACTTTGAAAGATCTGGGTTGGAGCCAGCAGAGTAGTTGGCGGCATCTCCTCCCCAAATCAATGGATATGACTTCCCATGGAGATCAAAGCTGTTAATGGAAGGTCCCTTGAAGGATAAAATAACAATATCAGCATAGATTGATCTCAAGCAAAGCTACGGGGCACTTAATGAAGCTATAAAGTACTCACAGCGTAACTTATTCCATTGCCAAGCTCCACTCTGGTGACAAATTTTCTGTCAATGGTGCTTGCAGCAACAGTCAAAGTCCAAGGCGCGAAGTTGCTAACTGAATATGGCCATGGCCCGGAATTACCAGCGGAATTTGAGGTCAATATGCCATTTTTCATGGCATGGAAAGCACCAATAGCAATAGGGTCTTCATCGTAAGCCAGTGGCCAGGCAGCACCAAGAGACACTGATATTACATCAACACCATCTGCTATGGCATCGTCAAATGCTGCAAGGATATCCGAAGTTGCACAACCAAAGGACCAGCAAACCTTGTACATGGCAATCCTTGCACCAGGAACTCCACCTCTTGCGGTTCCATTTGCTAACCCGTAGTAGCTTGCATCGGCCACTCTGTTGCCAGCTGCAGTCGAGGAAGTATGGGTTCCATGTCCCTCGGAATCTCTAGGAGACTTGAAGTCAGTGTCAGAGTACCATTCCTCGCTATTGTAGTATCGGGCTCCAATGATCTTACTGTGATGCCAAATTCTTAATATTAGTTGCTTTGATTGAGAAGAATTATAGAAAGATCAATGCAATCAAGGATTCATTTGTATCAGTGACTGCTAGAGTTTTCGAAGGTGGCTGTAAATTAAGTTTTTTAAAATTTCTGGCAATATGTTTTCGTTTGTCAAATTTTTCTGCAATTTCTGTTCAAATTCATGGCAATTCAACGCATTACTACAAGTATTATGGGGAGAAAGAGAGCTCACTTGTTGCAGGTGAAATTGGCACCTTTGCAAATTCCTTTCCATTTAGAGGGTGGAGCGCCAAGTCCTTGGTTTGTGAAGCTATCATGTTCCGGCCAGAGTCCTATAACCCAAGAACCCCAGAGAAATCAGCTTGATCTGTGACAAAGCCATAGCAGTCTACATATAGATTCAATTTAGTTATTTACCTGTATCAAGAAGCCCAATGACAACATCTCCTTCAATCTTGGCTCCTAGACTGCTTTGGCTGAAACCAAGGAAGTCCCATGACCTTGTAGTGTGAAGTTGTAGTATATGATTTGGAATCACTCTAACTACTCCATCCATCTCTGCATCCCATTCAAAGTTTTATTTAGTATACGGACCGTGACGATCATGAAAATTTGCTTCTAATTTTATCAATTTATACTTGTTTGATCATCTCACCTGAGAACCTTTTAACTTCTTCTTCAGTTAGTTTTGCTGCAAATGCATTGAAGTTCCCATAACTATAGACTAACGATTCTTTGGCTGATGAAGAGCTGTGATTGAAGAAATCGAAATGTTACCCAAAAAGAAATGCTTTCCTGTTTCTTGGTGTTTTGACACTAATATTATGCTTAATGAGCATTGTTTTTTTGTGTAGCTGATCAGTAGACTGCCAGTTAAATTAGATAGTGAACTTACACCGCTGATCCTATTTCCTTGACATATCTTTTTTTTTTTCTCAGCATTTATTTGACATATTCCTTTATATGTGTAATTAATTAACCAGGAAATTGAAGACTGTTGACTATTTTAATAGCTTCAAAAATCAGCAAAAACCTTCCAAGGACGCTGGTCAGCATGGAATGATGCACTCCTTTAGCAGAAAGGTCTCCCTTTAGCCTGTCTCCCATGTACACAACGTGAATCTGTATATACATGAAAAACAGAATACGCATTGAGTGAAAACCTACCCCAAAAAAGAGCAGTTAAAATACACAAAAACAAAATGGCTTAGAAGCAAAAACTTTTACTTTTCTCTCATTGGCATTGGCTGCATGGGAAGTCAACAGGAATGCTGCAAACAGCAGCGAGCAAAGGAGCGGAATCAGCCCTTTCTTCGCCATCGATACTAAACTTCAGTGTAAAAACACTAGCTTAATTAACCTGATGAAACAGGTTTAATAATCTTCCAAAGGCATTTATAGGGGCTAGTTTTGATTAATTGATTTGTTTGCATAGGACTCCTTGTTTGTGAGCTTAACTGGCAGCAGGCCAAAGTCTGTTGCTTCTGATTTTATCAAGATTGTCGCCTATGTACATTATTATAGTAACAAAATTACATCCATTGCAATGCACAGAAACTCATGATTAGTTTTGTTTTGTTTTGGTCGTCAATGTCTCCAAAGAATTTAGATTAGTTTGAGGGTTATCTTAAAAAAAAAGAGGGGTTACTGTTTCTAATAATTTTACAAAAATGTTCATCCGATTATTTTTGACTTGATCAGTAAGTTTAAAAGAAAAACATCAATCTTCCTCGTTTCTAGTTTGGTATCTCCGAATATGTTCTTTGTGGACTCCGTGGGTGTCGAGCAATAAGGTAGTAAAAGATTTTCTATGGGGAAGTGTTGAGACTATAAACAATATGTTAAGGATGGGTAATCAAAGGCTCTCAATTTCTATTGAATGGATGGATATTTATTTGAGAAATTCTCTCCCTACATTACAACCTAATAAAACAAACCCTTTTATAAAAACAATAGTAGCTATTCCCCTCTTTTATTCATGGATAAAATGATTAAAGAAATATACTTTTCATTTTCTTCTTCTCAAAATTCTAGCCTTTGGTACAGAATAGTGAATTTTCCTTTCTAATTTTTTTCTTCATTATTATTTTACCCTTTACTTTCTTTCTCATCTCAATTTAACTTTTTCTTTCTCCCTTATCTCACGCCATTACTAGCGAAAAAATCCAAGGTTGAGCGCACCAACAAGCACTAGGAAATGTGAAAGAAATGCGCATCTGTGCAGCTTCCACTCAAAACCTTGCAAGCCTATCCACCTCCTCTTGGTCCCATGCTTTAGGCCTATTTGGCCCACTTCAAAATACTACTAAAATTTCTTCCCTATGATAGAAAACACTCGACCCATTTTTCCTTTTGACAAGACCCACATGATTTTTATCCTGTTTTAATTCCTTTTTCATGGTTTGTACATTTCTCCTTCATCTACATGTTACAATTCAAGCTCATATTTTTGAAATTAAAAAAATAAAAGATATTGATATTCATAAAAAGAAATAAGTTTTATTTTTTTCTTTAATTTTTTGTCTCCCTTGGGATTACGACATTTAAAAATAATTTTTTTCCTCGAATGACTTAATTTTGGTCTCCTGTTGGATTATGACATTTTAAAATTAGTGATATAAAATAACAGTGGCTCAACAGTTCGAGTGAGCCAGACAGCCCAACCATTTTGGGGTCCATCGTGATGTAGATCGGCCCCATAAATGCTAACTGTGGGCCCACTTTGGGTCGCAAATGTGCCCTAACTAAGAAAAAAAAATTTAATATATATATATATATAAGGTGTGAAGTATCTTCTCCCTGAAAGTTGAATCTCGTATGGAATGGACCCGACATGTTCAAGGGCTGAAGGCCCGCTGCTTTACTGGTACGTATGTAAGTTTGATGGCTTTCAATGCGACTCGAAGCCGTTGATTTCAACATTTAATTTGCAAGTAGTTAAAACTTAATAGCAATTGAAACATCGTTTTATTTGAATTGCGAAGGTTATGAAGAGGAAAGGGAAAGAATAATCTAATGTTTATGTTACATATATTCAGCATTCAGCAAAAGATGAATCATATATTATCCATTGTTTCTTAAATAAATGTAAACTGGCTCCAGAAAGAAAAAGTGTAAAAGCTTTCTTAAAAGGCCAAAAGCACAACGATACGTAAACTTTATATTATCTAGTGAAGTCGATCTATTTTGATGAACTCAGGCTCTAGCTTACAATTTTCCAAATGGAAGTGCAACCAAAAGTCTTTGATGAAACTGGCCAACTAGCCTTTCATTTTGGTCAAGGAGAGCCCACCAAAAGCCGAAAGAGCCAACAATTGACGGCCAGGATTTGTGGGCACATTGTTGATCTTCTGTTTTTTTAATTTTTATGGAGGTGGACCGCTATGTCCCCAGGAAAAAAAGGAGGGGACCACATTGGACCAATGCTAACCGTCCATGATAGAGACAATGGGTCCATCCGAAAAGCAGCTAAGTGAAACAGGGTGAGCCTCCTGCCTGGCCCACCCTTTTTCTGGCCCTTTTTTTTTTTTTTTTTTTTATCAAAACCAAACCCACCCCCAAAGGAAGTGAAGGGAAATTGAACCACCCAATTTTTGGAGTGCAATTTGGTCCCCACAAATATCAAGGAAGGGAGGAGGAGAAGAAAGAACCCCCCGGCCCCATGGTCCTTGGTGCATGCGCATCAATTCCACAGCTAACACGTAGGCCCACCCAACTCCTTGCACGCGTGTCATTCTGGGAGCCCTACTCTCCTTTTCAGCGCGTGAAATGGCTTTCCTTCTGAACCTCTAATGAAGAAAAATAAAAAAATTAAGTAAGAATCAAAATTTATAAGTCTAGATTTTATAATAATAAATATTAATAAATGACATAATTTAGATTGTAATTTACTAATTATATATATATATATATAATTTATCAAAAGATACATTCTCAGATTGAGATATGATGGTAAAGAGCGTGCAGAGATATGCGTGGTTATCGGGTGTGGGACCTTGAGAAATGAAGGCGGACCCGCCACCAGTAGAAGAGCAACTCCGCCCACAAACCGGACGGAGATTGGCCCGAGTCCCGACCCTTGCTTGCCAGTGTAAAGCTTGAGTCAAGTGTGTATGGTCAACTATTTAGTAGTAAAGAAAATACAAGTACATTTCAATTTGACTATAATACTGGTAGTATGTAGTACTACTAGCAAATAATCCAATAACTCGAATCATGACAGAGTTCTGATGGTCGGAATAAAAAATGCACCGTTTGGTTCTATATTCTGAATCTTAGGGAAATATCCAAACCCCCTACTTGTTCAGTAAGAATTCCATGCTCAAAATACAAAGGAAATTGTAATACTACATCCAAAAGTAGATCAAAGTTTCTGCTGTTCAAAGTATTTGCATAAGTAACTTTGAAAGTGAAGGACAAATCTTTCCACCCAAATCATGGAACATTTGAGGCTTTGAGTTTCGATAAGACGAAAACTTATCAGAGCATTTTTGGTGCATGTTTGAAAGCAGATGCCAGACGGTGGTTGAGCTTGAAATTTGCCATTTGCTTTTCTCATCGTTATAATTAGTTAGTAGTAACAGCTTTTGTGTTTGACAATGGATATGCAATATTTTTAGTGTCCAACATTTAAAATTGTGAACAAGCATAGTTAGTGTTAAGAAATTTGATATGGTTATCGATGTCCATATATCATTTTCAGATAAGATTTTTGTTGGGACAAAGCCGAGATCAAACATGGGGAGCGTGAAGAAATGCTGCTCACGAGGAACGGTATGCTTTGCATTTGGCAACTTTGCAAGATGAACAAATTCTAGTAAAACACTAACTACCAATTTGAAACACAGATTACAAAATAAGCACAAACTCTAAAACTATACCCTTTCTTTTGTTTTTCAATTATTCTTATTTCAATGGATTAATTATAACGTTTCAAGTCCAAAATTTTATTGCTTAGAAGCTTGCATCTGCTGATGATGATTCCCTGACCGCCCCATGAATTGCAACTCTTGTTTATCATAGATCTCCAATGAAAAATCCCTAAGCAGCTGGGGCTTACCCCCAGTGCTCCCGCTACCGTTACCACCCGAACTGACGCTTGGCGCCATGGTTGACTTCTTTGACACCGTCGCCCCCACTGGTGTACTGCTTGTATTCACAGCCAAAGTTGACAAACCGTTGCACACAACTGCTTGAACTTGATTTGTCGTCGCAACGAATGAAGATATGGGTCTTGCAGCCACGTTAAAAACCGGTGTCAAAGAGGGTGATAGAGTCCATATCTGTGACGACGGCTGCTGATTAGTTAGCCCATTACCAGCAGCCGTTGCCGAGGGCTGTGGGATCATCCAAAACGCATTTGCTGGTACCATCATTCCAGTATTTCCAACAGCCCATACCGGCACCACCCCCTGTGGAGTAACTGGTGCCAGCCCTGAGGCTTGCGTGACTAACTGTTGCTGATTTTGTGAAACTGCAAATGGAATTCCGTCGCTTATATCGCAAAACTCGCTGTTCGCCGGGCGCTTTCGTTTCTTTGTGGCACCGTCATCTATTTGGTTATTATTATTACTGTTGTTGTTGTTGGAAGCGTTCGCACTGGACGTAGTGGGAATCTTGAGGGTACCGCCGACGGATACAGCGATGGCAGGGACGGTGCCGGTACCGGTAGCTTCGATGATGGCTTGTTCAGCGTGTTCGAGGAGCCACCTGACGGTTTCTCCATCTGATTTATGGCCGAGTTCACGAGTCAGCTGGAAGATCCTGGCGGCGCAAGTGGCGGGTATTCGGATTCTTCGGCCGCGGCCTTCGACTTTCGTGTGACGGTCCTTGGTGGAGGAGCGTTTACCCGTGGTTACAGGCATGGGCATAGCAGGGATTTGCATTGGCATCTGCTGAATCTGCATGGCAACTGGGACCACCCCAATAGGCGGCGAAGGATGGGTCTTATGGTCCGGGTCGGATTCTATCGGCTCTTCTTTTAATGGCATCACCGGAAACGCTGAGTTTTCACAATTTTTATCGTTGTTTTTGTTGTTCGCAGCGGTGGCTGTGGCGGTGTTAGGTTCTCCAGCACTCGTGCTAAGATCAGACGTGCCTCCGTCGTCGTCAGGATCCATTTCCCGGAACTGGGTTGTGTTACTTTTTTGCCACGGAATCGAGGGAAAACTTTCTTGGTTTTCGTTTCTATCTGGACATGG
Organism: Theobroma grandiflorum; assembly: GCA_036013995.1. Taxonomy (NCBI): domain Eukaryota; kingdom Viridiplantae; phylum Streptophyta; class Magnoliopsida; order Malvales; family Malvaceae; genus Theobroma; species Theobroma grandiflorum. The sequence continues at coordinate 3,198,843 of CP142131.1, read as the reverse complement.
AGAAGATGTCAGAACCCGGAGGATTATAAAGCGATAGACATGGAAATGTCACAAGGGGAGAAATTTCAACAAGAATGAGTAGTAGCAATAGGGTAATTAAAAAAGCGGAAACTGACAAAACAAAACAATTAGAATCACTTGTTGTTTGCCCCCCACCCCATCTGGGTTTCAGGGAAGAGAAACCAACGGTGGTGATTGCAATCATGCGGTGGAGTCGTAGTGAAAGTGACACGTGTTGGGTCCCTCTGGGTGACCTTGGTGATCATCAGCTGTCCCTATCAGGGTGGACCACAGGGTGGGACAGGTGGTCTCTAGTCTTGACCAATAGAATTGCTGAATGGCGTCGGAAAGGTCTGAAAAGGCTTTGCCTTTGTGGATTGTTAAATTAATTTCATTGGTGGACGCCACCTGTCTAAGGTGGTCCATGCACTACTAGAAAAGATAAAAATCCAACCCCTTCTCCACACCCCGACTCCCCAAACCATCGTGGCACCACAAAGAAAAATAAATAAACAAAACATATTGTTCTTTTTACTTTTAATAATAATTACGTACAAATTTATTAATATTTATTTAATACGTTTTGTATATATAAACAATATTAATATCTAAAAGTGAAATATCTAAAAAAACCACTCTTTTGCCTTTACTATTTTTTTTTTCTCTTAAGTCGACCAATAGTGTCTTTTATAACGATCAAGCATTCTACAGTTAGAATTGACCATGAAATATTAGATTCGGCAATCAAAATTTAACATTTGGAGGTGAAAGCAATGTCTATAAAACAATCATACTAAATTTAATATTTGACAAAAATATAAAGAAACTTAAATAGAAAAAATTTATATGAAAATTATAAAAATAATTTAAATTACGTGTTTAGTATAAAATAAAGATATTTTTTAACCACTATTATGCACTAAGATTGAATATCTTTAATTGAATTCGACAATCATTTATAATTGAAAGTATCTATCATTAAATTAATATCAAAACCTCTAATGATTTCCTTGGTTGATGCCACCTATCTAAGGTGGTTCATGTGCTATTTAAAGAGATAAAAATCCCCCTCGATCATTGTCACATTGGAAAGAAAAATAAATAAATAAATAAGTAAAATATATTGTTCTTTTTAACTTTTAATAATAATTACCTGTGAATCATTTAGTGTTTAAAATGCACATTGCACTCTAAACATGTAAATAATGCTAATATCTAAACGTAAAATTTTTAAAATACTATTTTTTGTCTCCACTCTTTTTCTCTCTCAGGTCGACCAGCGATGTCCTTTACATAGATCAACCATCTTGCGGTTGGATTTGACCATGAAATGTTAGATCTTGTAGTTGGGACTTAACATTTGGAGGCAAAAACAATGACTATAAAACAATCATATTAGAAGTTCAATATTTGATAAAAATATAAAGTAACTTGGATAGAAAAAGTTCACATGAAAATTACAAAAATAATTCCAATTACATGTTAAGTACAAAATAAAGATATTTTTCTAACCACTATTGCATGTTAAGATTGGATATATTTAATTGAGTTTGACAGTCTTTTATAATTAAAGGTATCTATCATTAAATCAATATCAAAACTTTGAATGATTTACTTTTTAATGAGAATGATCAACAAATTTTTAAGAAAATATCTGACATTCTATTACTAGTCTCATTATTAACAAGTTTAAAAGAAAAAAATTCATGTTTTGATGCTATCGTCTTCTGTTAAAAAATTGTTATTCTCATGTTCTTTAACACTTAACATAGATCAAAAAATGTAGATATATTTTTTAAAACCTAATTATAAAGAATGTCACATTTGAATAGATCCAATTGATAACTTATATGTATTTTATTATACTCAATAGAATCATCAAGGTATATATTTATTTACAAAGTCATAAATACTTTCAACATTAAACGATTTGAAACAAAATTATAAAATTTCAAAAAAATAAAGATAAATTATAAAATTTTTTAAATTGTTGGAGTGCAAGGGGCCCACTAGCCCTCTTCCCCTTTGCCTTTGTCGATGCTCCCTTAGGGAGCACGATGGGGTGCACTGATTGCTCTCTTCCTTGAGGAGCACCAAATCAGCACTCCTTGGATCTAGCGCTCCTCGTTCAAATTCGACTACGAAGTCGATGATCGGGAGAGAATTATTTTAATAAGGGAAAAAAAATTTAAAAATAAAAAATTATAATTTATAAATTGATAGTTTTTAAAATTAATGAAGAGTAAAATTGTTTTAATTGTAATACTATACCATCAAATTAATAAAAATATTGACGATTGACTAATTGTCTAGCAAATAATATTTTTTGAGATGAACTATTAATTTTGAATACTAACAAAATCGTATGTAAGTATGACTAAAAGATAAAAAGTCAATATATTTTACTCAAAAAATAAGATTAACTTCGACATTTTATCATTGAATTTGAACATATTTCCTTTGGGTGAAGTTTTGCAAGGCAAATGCTTTTTCTTTCTTTCTTTCTTTTTTAAAAATTTTCAGATAAAATATTACAAATAATAATTCGTTAAGCTAGGATATTGGTTTGAACTTTAAATCGAAGAGATGATCTAAATCTTTACGCTACTTTCGTTTATTTGAGGGAAGAAAAAAGTTGCAAACCTAAACTCTTTAATGCGAATTTGAGTAAATGATACATTTATTTATTATTTAATTAAATGACCGAACATAAATCTTAACATTTTAATTAGATGATTCGTGTCATTTCTTTTTCTTTCTTACTTTTCGAAAATTGTTCTTATTTTAGCTGGCTTAATGTGACTAAACCAAGGAACAGAAATATGTTGCGAGACCGTTCGGTTGCATTAAAATGGAGTGGCATTTAAGATTGGGAAAAGAGGCAATGATAGGGGGACATGGGCTAGGGGAATATTATGGGCCATGGTCCATCGTATTGGTAGCGCAGTAGCACGGCTGGACGGCTGGGGCTTGGTTGGGATTGGGATGGACCAGTTGTATAGGATTCAACCCAAGTACCCATGTGTCCTTCGCTTCCACGTGTCACCGCAAATATTTGTCCAAATTTATTGCGCATTGCCTTGCTTACGTCCCAGAAACTCTTTTGTCGGAGATTTTAAGTGGTTATTGATACGTGCAACATACTTGGTTTTTCTTTTAAGTAATATTTATATAATACAATTTTAATATTTTTAAAATATAAAGCTAATTATTTATAAATAAAAATAATTATAAGTGAAAGAAAATTATTTATAAAAAGAAAAAAAGTTATAAAATACAAATAATTGTTTGTAATTAATCTAGAATATATCAGTACTACAAATGACCATTAGTTTTAACGATATGCAAACCGATTTGATAAATTGATTTAGCATATTTTGAATTGGATGACCTTTCACAACTTCAAAATCGATAAATCATAATTATGAAGACAAAAATCGAAACATACAAATGCAATATTTATTAAAATAAATGAAAGATTAAAAAAAAAAAAAGAAAGACCATATCATTGTGTCAATTGCCTAAAAAATATCTCACTTCCTCTTAATTGTCACATTAAAAAAATATAAGCATTAATATCATTCCTAAACCAATTAAATAAAAACTCTTGCTTGCTAAACCATTTTAAGGCAACATTGTATTAAAACCTAAGATGCCGATATGTGTAGTAGAACGAGATTTAGTTAGTCAAGAACTCTAACCTTACATTTATTTAATGAAATTTAAGAGTTATATAAATGATAATTTAAAAATTTAATCAAAACAAGTATCTATTTTCATCAATCGAAAAGCTTTGTTAACATCTGTAAGTTTATATCTATTATATAAATTAACATAAGCAAGGATTAGTAATCCAATTAAATGCTACTACTAGAAGTTTATCCTAATTTCGAAACTTTAAAGAGATTAGAATTTTAACCTGTAAGTTGATATTCCTTGTAGTGGTTTGCTATTCACCTCCGATTATTCGTATTGAGATGCTCTGTGCGAGGCTCTTGGATGGTGCAACTCGAATCCTCTTATTAAAGAAAAGGGGAGTACATGCATGTACAGGTTCGGATGGCTACCGTAGCATTCCTGCTTGGTTCATCGTTAGGGATGCGCCAAAAGAGTAGGTTACCCAGGAAAGGATAGCCCTTTAGTTGTGTTCAATGCATCAACAAACTTCAAACGATACCCTACAAGATGGATGGCAGCGTGCAGCAGCAGCAATGGAATTTGCAGAAACAAAAATATATTGTATAATTAATCATCAATAAATTGCCAACTACTTTTGTTTTTAACACAAGTAAACTGGCTCTGGAAGAAACTTATTACAAAGAAGGGGAGAAAAAAGAAATTAAGCTTAAAATAAGAAAAAAGGATTTGCTGCTGAATGAACTATTTTGCTTTAAACATACACATGGGGCCCACTTCTTGGTACGGGCAACACATCTAAGACGAGAGCCACCTTCCTGGCATTAGGGATGATAAATCTGCTCCTTCAGTGACCATTGGAAAGAGAACCATTCTCACAGGCAGTAAAGTCCCCATCCTTCTTTGCATAGAATCTCCGGTACATGGAATCAACTTCCGTGAGGTAGTATGTTCCAGGAGACAAAAGGCTACAGTCCTTGCTTGTCACAAAGTCCTTGGCTCCATACCTGTGCTCCATGAGCTTCATAGTCTCAACAAACTTCTCAGGTAGAAACTGCATGGAAACACCCTTATTACCATCTTTTCAACAAGTTGAATTATACATGGGTTGGGTGCACTATCAACTGATCATGGTGAATCACATCAATCAAAATCCAATATTCAGAGGCATCCAGGCAGTAGAATGACCATTGAGTTTTGCATTGTTGTATGCCCATTGTTATATAGATTTCTAGAAGTATATGATATCTAACAAACTGTAGTTTTGTCCTGCCTAGAATGAAAGTGCAAGAATTACCTCATGCCTTGACTTCAATTTTCCAGCAACATTCATCACTGCCGCAATGTTCGATAGGCTAAAGGGATGTCGACCTTCGTTGAGTCGCAATGAAAACATTGTTGCTGTCAGACCGCTCCCATACGAGAATAATATCACTCGCTTTCCAGCCTGAATGTTATTAAATATATCAGATGTAAGTGCAAGCAGTGCAGAGCAGCAGGCTTTCATAATTCAAAAAATGATAAAAAAAATTACCAATTCACTATGTTTGTTGTGAATAAGGGATACAAATGCAGCATAAAGAGATGCAGTGTACATGTTGCCAACTTGCTTTGGTATCAAAGTGGTTGGTTGCACCTTGGCATCATAGAGGGGCTTTGAAACTTGTTGGGATGCCTGCAAATGCATGTTAAATAAGTGGCATCAGCAAGAAGCATGAAATAAATAAATGAATTGCTACCAGCTATCCCTCAAGCAATTCAGCGATATCAAATCTCGGGACTGTCTTCAGTTGTTCCAAAATTTTTCAGACATGATAAATAAGATACTAAGTTCAAAATAGACCTTCTCAAGATCCCTGCTTTGGTAGCTTTCATCACCAGTCAAAGTTGAGAATGGTCCCAACTTTTCTTTAGCAATGTCATCAACAGAACTACAAAATAATATAAACGAAGTAAATAATCAAAAGAGATGAATCAACCAGTAGAATCTCTGAGGTCATCATAGAAAAAACAAAAACCTGGCATTCCTCAGGAAGTCGTTGAACAACAAACGAGCAAAGCTTTTCTGCACAAGCTGCAGTAGTTCAAACGGAAAATGTTCAGATAAATTTCAAAATTCCAATGATGAATTGAAAGAAATTTTATTGATTTATCAATAACTGCTAATGTTAGCTACCTTGTTATATGGAGAATGGAATACAAAATACTCAGCATCAGAAAGGGAAAATTGTTTGCCCACTAGTTTCTCATACCTGGCATTAGCAGAGCATAAATGGTCACTAAAGTCTATAATTGTAAAGAAAAAAAGGAAAATGCTTTAAGTACTTCTATAAAGACTTACTTGTGACAGAAATATTTATAGCAAGAATCAAGAGCCATGAGATAGCATGTCTGAGAAAGTTTCCCATCAACAACCTATAGATGCATGTCAATAGACAAAATCATTAACCAAACAGGAATTCAAAATGAAGAAAATAGCATTATAGGTGATTGATATGCCAATTAAATGATTGCTACAAACAGTCATTTACGAAATCTATTCTTAGAACGTCATTACACTTAATTCCATTGGTGACCAGGATGTAAACGATATTTTTTCCATAAATGTAGCAAAACTTCAGAGGCAATGGAGATGCAGTACCGGATATTCACTAGCAAGGTTGGGCTTGTAAAAGTCATAGGCATGAGACATATGACTCCCCCTTAATTTGCTTTCAAAAGCAATAGGTGCATCAGGCCCTACTAGCATAGCAATTGCAGCCGCTCCTCCAGTAGGCCGGGCAGGTCCTTCTGCATAGACCTGAAGAACAAAAGCACTCAGTAAGAAAACCATACAAAACTAGAGCTTATATAAACCTCCGAATATGTCTCTATAGTTTTGTTTTTAGTTAAATGCATGACTATGGCAAACCCAGAGATATAGTGAACACAAATGACTTGAAATCTAAACATGTTACTGATATAAATGTACAATCACAGGAGAAAAATCATGTATGTTTTGCTCCCTTAAGTATGCGAGGATCATATGAACAAAGTATGAAATTGCAGCCCCTTTAGTCCAAAACTAAAACCATGTATAGAGTGGTATTTCAAAAATATATAATTTTATTCAAGACAGGAGTGGGAAAAGGAAAGTGAAAGTTTGCAGCCACTGATCGTTATTATAAAGTACAGTTTAGGAAATGATCATACCGCACTGTCAGTACAAACAACAAGACCATATCGTCCATCCCATGAACTACTTTCCACCCAATTGACACAGTTGAATAAAGCTGCAGTTCCTCCATAGCATGCATTAGTTGAGTCGACCCCTTCAATGTCAGTGTTTCCACATTTCTGTTTGTTTTACATGACAAAAGAGCATTGTTTAAAAATTGCACCAGAGTTTACATCAATACAATTAAAGAAATCAGAATTTTCTAGATATTCAATCTTGATATCAACCAGGGGTTCCCCCGAGAAAAAGAAGCAGATCACAACTAGCTGACAGTGAAAATCACAAATAAATTCTAGCAGTTATTGCAACTGCTACTTTGAGCAACAGGTTGAAGTTTTCAAATAAATTCTAGGTAAGAAGATCGTGATCATTGGGAAGAGTACCTCAAAGATTTGCATCAGGAAGGTCTTAATGGATTTGCTCTTGTCTATCACAGTCTCACTGCCAACTTCAAGACGGCCAATTTGTTTAGGGTCAATCTTATACTTTTCAAGGAGTGAAGTAACAGCTGTCAAACTGCAAATCAAAGATACCAAGTTAGGAAAAATGCAATAAAGTGTTCATTTCATCCATACTATGCATAATTTTTCCTTGTATATACAATTTGTAAAACATTACCAAGTGATACTAAATAGAATATGAGAAGAGTGAATATAAAATGCAGGATTCACAACCTCATTGAGATAACATCTTCCACCTCCGTACAGAAGGCCATGCAATCTTGACCAAGTCCAATGGTGTATTTTCCTTTGCTTGCGCTATCATGAGCCTCCAATGCTTCCTGTTTCATAAGACAACAAAAGGGATATTTTTAAAATGTGATGCTAATGTAATTGGCTTGGCTGGATTCATAAGATCCATATTACATCAAATTATTAAATTCCAACAAGAAATTAATACACTGGAACATGATTAGTGATTTTCTTTTTAAAGGAACAACCACAAATAGATTGTTCATGTTGTTAAAATATTAATTCCGAAAATAAAAGGTTTTCAAAAAAAAAAAAACAAAGATTATTATTCCCAAAAATATTTTTAAATAAATAATATGAATAAATCAAAAGATTAATAAATAACATATGGCCATCATTCTACTATCATTACAAAAAGTACCACCAAAACACCTAAAACAAGTATCCGAAATCGAATAATCATGCAAATATAATTTTTGCGAAGAAAAAAAGAAGATGAAAAAAGAAAAGAAAGGAGAGTCAAGTGAAATCCAAGAAAATCCTAATTAACACTTATTTGTGACCCAGGTAAATGCAAAGCTAGTAAATATTCACATCAAACAGTGAGGTAGCAGACATAACACTTTAACTGTATCTAGATTTCGCCAAAATATCAAGATTTAGATGACCAAATCAACTCATGATGTTAAAAGACCCACACCCAAGAAAATTATCATTAAAAGAAAAACTCTGAAATAATCTTTGAAAAAAGACAATTAAAAATCATAAAAAAAAAAAAACAAGAGGGAAACAAAGAGCAAATTGGAAGCCATTAGAGTTTCTCTTCATCAGTCAATCTTGCTTCAGCATAAGCGAAAATATACAAACATTTCAGAAGCTCAATTTAATCTCCATCAATAACCAAAGAATCCACCTTTTTCCATCATTTCTCTCTTGTCTCAACTACCCAACCAAAACCCAGAATCCCAAAAAACCAAAAAATCAAAAGAAAATGGAAAAAAGAAGAGATTATGTCACCTGTTGAACACAGGTAGGAGGGAAGTAGATATCCATAGCAAGAATTCCCACATTCTTAGCCATTTCTCGCTCCAACTAACAAACAAAGATCAGCTACAACAACAGCAACAAGAGCAAAAAAAGAGAAGCCTTTTTTTATCGAAACAAAACAGAAGCTTTTCTCTTTTTTCCTCTCTTCTTCTTTCTCTGTTTCTGAGGAGTAAATATTCGATCCCTGAAACTCGCAAGAGAAACGTTGGTGAGAGTCACATGTGGGTGTTCTTCAGTATTTATAGGCAAATGCGGACTTTGTGAGTTCGTCTACCATTGCATAGTTGGAAACCTTTGGTTTCCTTTTGCCCTCTCTTTTCCAGTTATTTACAATATTTGCCGCATGTTAAGGTGGGGAATGGTATCTGTTTTTTGCTTTCTACTTTTATATATTTGTTTTGCCAGCAGTAGGTGGAGCTTTTTGTCTCCTCCCTTTTTCTCTTCAAATTTCTTGAGAAAAAAGAGTTTTTTTTTTTAAAGGTTAAATTTATTCATGATTGATGTTTATTCTTACTATTCTTTGAAGCTTACACTTATTGACTTGCCTAAACGTATAAGTTTGAATCCAAGTGTCCTTTTCACTTTTTTATTTTCTATTAAACAAATTGAATCATAATCTCATTTCTTATGGAAAAAGTAGAAATTCAAAATCTTCACTTGAATTTAGACATTTTCTTTGTTTTTTTATTTAGGAAAAAAATGGATATGAATCTAAATCCTTAAATTAAGATACAAACACTTCTATTGAACCAAATGTTTTAAGCAGTGTATCTAGACATGTTAAAGACTGAATAGAAAACCTAGATTTTTCTTGTCAAAAGTTGTGTTCATTTAACATTTTTGGGCCAAAATTTTAAAATTTTACATTATGTTTTGTTGAGATTTTATTTTAATAATTATTTTGAACAGTAAAGGTCATTTTTTAAAAAAAAAAATCAAGGCAATACTTACATTTCATATGATGGAACTCTAAAATTCGATAAAAAAAAGATAAAAAAATATATCTAAATATAAATAAATTATTTATATAAATAGTAAGACATTTACGATCTTGAGTTATATCTTATATCATAATCATAATTAAGATATTAACAATCTTAAGTTATATCTTAGATCATTATCATAACCGTCGCATCTTAAGTTATCTTAGATTGTAACCGGTCATGACACAAGATTTTTGATACTCTTTTATTAGTAGGTAAAATGACCTAAAATACATTTATAATATTTCTCAACACATAATTAGGGATAAATAATTCTTATTAGAAAGTTTTACCTTATTCTCAAACAAAAAAGGGGAACTTAATACTTTGGTAAAATGAATCTAATTATGAGATTTATAGCATATATGATCAAAGATTTAGATGGTAAGTAATCCTTCAAATCATTGCACAAATACCTTTTCATTTCCCCCTTCCAAATAAATTAAATAAGTAGGAACATATTACCATTTAAGTGAATAATGCAGAATCAGACATCACAAAGACAAACAATTTCTGCAAATATCTATTATGATGGTGAGATCCTGCGACATGGACATACACCCAACTCCTCAATGCTTTCCCCATTGGATTCTCCGCGAACTTCCTGTTTTTCTCCACATTTCTGATTTCTCCAACCCGCTCCATCGAATCAATGCTTCTTCCATTGATGTAATGTAAATGCGTGAAACACATGACTTAAAAAATTAAAAAAAAAATTGAATATTTTTTATCATTAATATTTATTTTGATTAATCATATGATGAGTTTCTACATCATCTTTTCAAGTTTGATATGCTACAAAATTCTTCTTTTAAGATAAGGAGCCGTTTTTGCTTCAATAACCTACACATATAGACACAGCAACGATTGCATAATTGTGCAATTTGAAGTTATACAAGCTGATGGGTAACAGTTATGACATTCAAATAATTTGGAATTATCATTTAAAATAAACATTAATGCGATTTGACAAATTGTTGTTCATTATAAGTAGACATTTCTTTTTTATCTTTTACAATTATTTTCCAAACTATATCATCTTTTATTTTTGGTCAACATGAGTTTAATTTAAAGGGCAACTTCCAGTCACTTGAAAGGGAGCTGATGTAAACTCAATTGAAATTGTAATGAAAGTTATAATATGAATTCAAATCAAATTTATTTTTATTAAGTCCCACAAGCAAAAACCCATTCAAATTGATATTTATAAATACATATAATTAATTAATTTGTAAAATTAAAAACCAATGCAAACTGGTTGAATTAGCATACCCATTGCCTAACTGAAGAGAAAAGAATACGTTTTTGTGGGCATCCAAAATTGACTGCGTCTAATATTAATATAATTAAAAAAATAAGAAGCAAGATGATTTGTCAAACCTCGAAAGGAATGAGTATGAAACCCAAACTGAGTTGTTGACAGTTATCTTTACTGTAGTTAGGACCTAGGACTAGGAGCAAACCCATGATTGTCCACTGTTGTTGTGGTCATGATGGAATTTGGCTGAATCACTTTTTATTTTTCTTTTTTCTCTATTTTATATGTAATAAAGTGGGACCAAGCCGGGGTAGTTGGAGCTTCGGGTCAAGCATGTCAGCATGTGAGTGTGCTTCACACTGCACGTGGACTGCTCGCTGCTGTGTTTCTGTTTCATGAATATAGAATGGATACGCCATGTTCTTTGGCTTTTTTCTTTTTTTTTCATTTTAATATTTTTTAATTAATAAGATGATTGCACACTGCGAATTTCTATATTTACTTAAGTAAGTTATAGACTTATAATAACATTTTATCTTATCCGTTTTATCGTTTGACGGCAACATTTATTATATATTTACACTGCTTACAACTATAATTTTTTATTTTGCCCTTTGGCATGCCAGAATTTATGAGATTTGCATCTTAGACCGGGGTACCTATGTAACCAATAAAGTTAGAACATCCAATTTGATTCGATTCAATATTTGCAAATATCTCAATGTAACTTTCTCTATGTTTTCATAGATATATATATCTCATAGACAGTAACCATTTCAAGATTCTAAATTTTTCTTTTTAGTGCATAGGAATAAGTGTAGATGCAGAGAAAATAAGTGTAAACATTCCTTTTTTTAGTACATAGATAAAGCCCTAAGCAACCAAATTTAATTCTTTGTTATTTTGGATTTGGGGAGCTTGATGCTTTCGCCATTGATACCATTTTTCAACCATGTGTAGGTAAATGGGAACGTTATATTCCACAAAATGATAAAATTTTCCGGCTATATAAGCATACCAACGTTGATATTGGGCATATTTGACTTCCATTGAAGCAATATTTTGTCCAACTTGGCAGGAGAAAGTAAAAAATTATACTTTAAACGAAAGAAAGAAAGGAAGACTCTTTCCTTTTAGTAACTTGCAATGACAAATTAAACAGAAGTGATGACTTTGACGAAACAACAAGGCGGCTGACTTGGTTGGTAAAATACGGAGAGTCTAAAAGTCCAAACTTGCAAGCATAAATAAAATATCATACAAATCAAGTCTAGCAAATGTGTGGAAAATATCAAACTATATGATGCTTCAAATGAGCATATTGAGTTCTTCTCTTTTTTTTTTTTAATTGCTTGGGGGGTTTGATTTTATGGGTTATTCTTGTTTTTGTTACTTTCCTCTTGAATCTTTCTCATTCTTTGTTAAAATATTGTCGATAGTACTTAGCACCTTAACCTTGAATACTTCACCGGCCCAATTTTATTATTCACATGGGTTTCCTGTTTACTAGATTTTTTGAGTCTTTTGACAATTTATGGGATTATTGATAATAGAGAAATAACCATACCGTCCAAATAGAACTCTTGAAAATTTAATGTGCTCAACCAAGTGAGCCTAATCTTAGGTAGATTAGCAGTAGCAAATATTTTTGTTATTTGTTTTATGTATTGTGATTTTTTAATGGAAAGAAAATGATATCGGTCATGGACTTTTTTGCCTTTCAAACGAACAGAATGCACTGATCATGAACTTGGAAAGAAGGATTTTTAATGACGGAAATGTAGGTGACTTTGACTTGAGATTAGTGTGTGAATATGTGATTTTATTTAATGCTTTCAAAGTAAACGATGGAGACAGGAGACTTTGATGTACCCTTTCTTCTTTTGTGGCTCAGAATTAATTACGGCAGCGTTCGCTCCCCGTATAATACAAACGACTGTAGCCTCACTTTAAAGGTGTGAAAATCATGAACTTTTGCTTTTATTGTGTTCGATTTTTTTTTTGGGTAGCGAAATGTTGTTCTTTTATTTCTTTGAAAAAAATTAGAAGAAAAAAAACAAAAAGCTGACGAGTCATGGTCCAGGGCTAGTTGCAAACACAGCTATAACTTTTAATCGTTTTCCACATGCTGACTTATTACAAGTAAGAGACAGCAAGCGGAGCAGCAAACTAGCCAATTCATAAAAGTCAACAATAATAAGTGAAGACAAGGGCTGGTGCCAAACTCATTGATTACTGGCTATCCGCCTCCAGTAATGGGCATTTGAAAGTACATTAATAAATGTTGATGATAATAACATTACTTTCACTTCACCCCTCCTTTAATCTCTATGACTGAAGCACTACCAATTCCTATTAACACTAAATTTAGCAAATAAATGAATAATAATCATAGCCATTTTAACTTAGTTAAAAGCATCTTAATTACATTTTTTTTCAAGTATTACTCCCTTTTCAATTAATAAATTATTATTATTATATACTATTAAAATAAAAATACATTATAGAATCAGGACAAAAGAAACGCTAAACGTACCAAAGATTATTCAAATCCAACACATCAAATTTTGTACTGGACAAAAGATTTTGGTGCGACTTTCTATGCCAGATCCTTTTAATTAATCTAATATTATTTTGGGATAAGGGAGGATCTTATATTCAAAAGCTGTTTCTTTTTCTTGTTTTATATATAAATCCTCAACTAACCTCATCACCCTTCACGTGATTATTTTTTGTAAATGATATCTAGTCAGTTAAGCAGCCAATGATTTCCCAGACATGCCCTAAACGATTGATAACAAATTAGGATTACTCCATAAACCAAGACGTCAAATATAATTAATTATTTATGTCGATTATAGTTTCGATTAGTAATAAAATATCAATCTTTAATAAATGAGTATGGAAAATTATCAAAAACATATGGATCCAATAATTAATTTTTTTTGTACGTATTAATTATTTTATTATATAAGAGGCATAGTCAAAGTCAGATTTTTTATAAAAATAACTTAATATTTAAAAATATTTTTGAATTATTTATAAAATTTTAAATAAAATTTTATTTTTTCTTTTATTTAATTAAGTATTTATTATTAATTATTAATTAACTATTATTAATCAAATATTATTTTATTATTTTATATCGTATGATACTGATATAATATATTAAGTGGTCATGTAATAAATTGATATAGTACAATGATGTTGACTATATGATATTTTTAACATTTTACATTAGTATCACACGAATATAAACATGTTAAGTAATATTTTAACTAATAACAATGAATCAATTATATGTTATAAAAACTTATTTAGTCTAAAATAATAAAATACAAATTTAATCAAACTCAAATAAAAAATTTATATAATTTTTTTGAATAAATCAAAAGATTTTTCAGGATATTATGCTTATAAAAAATTTTGACTTTTTAACCAATTGTTTTCTTTTTTCTTTTTAACATATTAAACCATTTGTTTTAGTAAACTAGTATGTAGGCAAACATTTAAATAAACCACTAGAGTGTAGCCCATGCCACGTGTTTGGCATAATTTTCTTATATATGAATAAGATATGAAATTAATTGATATTAATAAAAATAATTATTAAAAATAAAAATTAATAAACTATCATTTACAAATTACATTGTAAAATGTGAAAATAAATTTTTAAAAATTAAAAGATATTGTGATAACATATTAAACTTATTCAAAATGAACTTGTTTATCAAATTTGAACTTGTTTAATTTTTCACAGTACTAACATGTATGGGCAATATTATTACTAGCAGGTCTATATAATGTATTGTTAGATTTTTTTTGTTATTTCCTGCATTGTAATAAAAAAAGTTATAAAAAGATAAAATTATAAATGTAATAAATAACAAAATTAAATATTAAAAAAGTAATAACAAAAAATAAAAAAGAAGAAAAACTTCAAAAAATTGAATCTCAATTTTTTCTCAATTAAAAATTAAATAAAAAAAATCTCCCATACCTCTTTCTGAATTTTTCCTTTTAATTTTTTTTTCTATTTTATCCTCCTACATCTCCCTCTCAATCCAGACTTACCTTTCTCTCATATACGTACGGATCTCCATCCCTTTCTTTTACCTATTCCTTTTTTATCAAATATGATTTTTTTCACCCAATTTATTTTTCAAATTTGGTTTCCTCATTCTTCTTTTTCTTTCCACTTTATCTCTACTCTTGTCCAGCCTCTATACATCTACAATAAAACCCCTCTGACCCCAACCCACCAGATGTCATCCCCCAATCTAATCCCCAACTCCCTCCTTGCAGACTCCACCTGTCAAAACATGGAGAAGCAAAACATGCAAAAGCCAACTTGAAACGTGGCCACTTTGTAAATTGAGACGTGGCAAAATGAGGAAGGCCCATTTGAAGTATATAGTAGATTTGTAGCTCAAAAACGTGTACCAATGCAATCTTGAAATTTTGCAAGTAAATACCCATGGAAGAATGCTTTCCCAATTGTACAACGTATCCAATAATTACATCTATAATTAGTTATACCAAAAAAAGGGATTCTCTTCCCAAAGAAGAAAAAGATAAACAAATCAACTACTTGTTTTTCCCATAGTTGAAAAGTAATTGAAAGATTATTAGTAAGTTTTAGACACCGCAAGCATTGAAATTTATACAATCAGACAAAACTAATTGTAGAAATAAGCTGACCATTCATGGATTGGAAAATTTAATTCCTTTTTGGCTGTGCCTGCCTTGTCTAATATTTGACTTTTTCACTTCCCAAGTTATAGGGCTGCACTGGCAGTTTTGACACTTCATATGGTCTTTTCAAAACCAAACCTTTTGAATAGAAACAGAATGAAGATTTGGGTAATTTTAGTGAGAAAGGAACTAATTTTTATTTATTTAGTAGGATATACATTTTCATTTTATTAAGTACAAGAATTGTATACAATCTTATCAAAGCTATGTAGTGTTTGGTATGAGATGTTTATTATGAGGATGGTGGAAGCACGTGTTAGGGCTTATCATACATCAAATACAAATAAAATTGCAACGAAAGAAAATGAACAAATAAAATGCACTTTACCTTCTTAAAATATCTTTTTTGTCGAATTGAGCACAAAAACAAAAAGTTATATGATCATATCATATTACTTTAATAACAAAGAAAGTTAGATCCTTTGTTAAATCGCCGTAACAGCCCCGAAAGACTCAACCACCTCAGCTTAGTTGTTCCAAATCAAAATTATCTAAAGAATTCTTGTGCAGCCTCTAACAGTGATCCACACTAATAAATTTGAAAATCCTTTCTCAAGGATTTTCAAATTTTTATTGTAACAATGTGTTAGTAAAGATAAATTTCATGTCCACATAAATAGCCTTAAGGCTAAACACACAAGCACAAAGTGAGAGAAAACTTTTTTCTCTTCACAATGGTTGCGGTTAGGGTAGGAGTGTTTGTAAGCGTGTAGGCTTATGCAACATGGTATTTATACATTGGATTAATTTAAACCCTAATTTGGTTAATTACATAACTTTTATATAATTACTAATTAACCCAAAAACTTAATTAAATTATTTAATTAAGTCTTTAAGAAACTTTTAATTTTTTATTTGATTAAGTTTGACTTAATCCCTTCCTTCGTTTTATTTTCAGTATTCATTTTGAATGTGTGACCCATTAGGTTTTTAACATGTTGACAATAAACTTAAGATATAATCCTTAAGTTAAACTTAGAATTAGATAAATTTAAATTACTTTGAATTTATCATTAATCAAATTAACTATCTAAAGTTCATAAACCAATAATGAGATCTAGCAATCTATCATGATCATCCAAATGTTAGAAAATCTAAAATGATTTGATTCAATCTTTCAATGATCAGTTTTTCAGTGATCAGTCTTTTAATGTAATTCAATCCTTTCATCTACTGTGTCAGAAATATAAAAAGTATGATGTAGTGTCTACTCCTTTATCTTTCCAGATTAGTTCTTTTAACAACTAATTAGTTAATGTAGGTCATAGAAAACTTCTTTTTCACAATCTATCTTACTTTAACTAAAGACTTCATTAAGCTAATTCAAAGCAAGATCAATCAAGACACATCTCCTTAATAACTTAGAGTGGTGAATCCTCTCTTGATCACTAATTTGTCTTCATATGTTTCATGTTATATCCACCAGCATTTTGTTTAGGTGTCCTTGGTTAGGACTTGAAAGGATGATATCAATCCTTATATAAGTAGGGGCAAGCGGTGGTCAGGGGCGAAGCCTCTTTATGTGATGCCCCCCTTCCAAAACTTTTAAAATTTTTTTCATAACATATGAAAATTTTTAAATTTTTTTATATATTCAATTACTAGCTCCCTCAAAATAATATTTTATTTAATAATTAATATAAATAAAAAATAATAAAATAATTTCACTTATCTCACTCAATTTTAAATTTTTTTAATTTATATTATTATTTATATTTATATTTATTTATTTATTTATTTATACTTTATTTGTTTATATGTTATAAGTTTCTATAAATATTCTTTCCCAAATTTCTACAAACCATTAATCATATTCTTTTTCTTTCTTTTTTGTTATGTAATATGTGGTATCTACCTTTTACTTGTCATGTTCATCTTTTTTATATTACATAAATTTTATTTTTTATGATTTTAATATTTAAAAATTAATAAATTATTATATAATTCTCAAATATAAGTTGTAGTATTACATTGTTACTTAAAATTTCATCAACGTATTATTTTTTTATTAATATTAATTATGTTAGAGGAAATTAACTTGAGTATATTTTTCTATATGCATTACGTTTTATGGATAGTTAAATAAAATTTTCTTGAATATATAGTAGTTAAATAATTATGATTATATAAGAAAAAATTATTAATCGTAGATATCGTTTTTAACTATTTATATTTTACAAATTATAGTTTTATATTTAATTTCATATTTCTATTATCAATATTTTTATTATTGATTGAATTTAACATATTAATTTTTTAAAATTTTTAACTTTTATTCAATTGTGTTTAACCCCCTCAATAAAATTTGGCTAGCTTCGCCCTTGGCGAAGGTCGATTATAACCGAACAACCGACCAAAATCGTTGGTTAATGTAATCGACGGTTGCAATAGCAATCGTTGGTCGATCGGCTCTGCCCTCAAGAGGGGACTCTTTCCCCCCGAACCGACTGAATAACCTACTGGTGATTTTTTTTTTCAAAAAAGAAGGTGGGGGGGGGGGGGGGGGAGGGAATACAGAAATACCCCTCATTAAACCTTCCCTCCTTGCCCCCTGTAAAAAGAAATCCCCAACCCCCCCCCCCCCCCCCCCCCCGGCCCCACCCAAAGTGACATCGTTTAGTAATTGCTAAGCCTAAGTATAAAAACTCTTCTTTTTTTTTTCATTCTTCTCTCATTTTGCCTCTTCACTTACTCTCTCCAGTCGCAACTTTCTCTAAGATTTTCAGCCTTCCCTCTCTCTCAAGCTTCTCTCCGTTGTGCTCACCTTCACCGCAAGCCTACCCCATCAACCACCCTTCTCCTCTCTTGATTTCAACCTTATTCACACCAAAAGAACCAACTTTCTCTCCCTCTCACACTACCCGAACTTTTCTTTCACTCCCACAATTTTTTTACCGCAAAACCCATTTATCAAAAATCCCCATTTTGTAAATAATGGTTTTTGTTGTTTTTATTGTTTTTGATGCTTTTTGTTTTTTCTTTTGATTGTGGTTTTTAGTTGGTAGGGGTGGGCGGCAATATGTTGCAATCAGGAAACCGATCGAACTGAACCCTTTAAAAATCGATCGAAATTGATTTTGGGGGAGTGCAGTTCGGTTGGTTAAAATGCCTCAAATTTTTGATCAGTTTTCGAAAAAACCAAACCGAAAATCGACCGAAATCGATTTTGCACACTCCTACATATAAGGCAACCTAGTATTTTAAGTCTAAAGTTCACTTATATGACTGTCACATGAAGAAATATTCCATAAATACTTGAGTGACATACCAAATGGAATCCTCATTACAGGTCATGTTCAATGAACTTATTCTAAGAACAAACACCAGCATTCTAATTCAAAGCATCTACATAATTCAACCTATGAAATCAGTTACTTACTTCACAAATAAGGAACATCAAATGTACTAATCTCTAAAAATTATTGATGTCCAGTTTCAATGATACATCGACTATGAACAATTTAGGAATTGTGCTTTGTGAATGAAAATCTTATAATTGTAACACTTTACAATTCTTTTACAAGGCATGTTAATTCTTTGGACTTCATCCAATAAGCTTATATATAATAAGCCAATGTACAATAGCTTATTTATGAAAGAAAATCTTAGATCACTCGTTATAAGTAATCTTATTGCATGGTTAAGAATATAAATCTTGCGCAATCTGATTGACTATAGCACTTATACCTAGCAACATATTCCCTGTAATATATTTAATTAAATTAAATTACAATAAATTAACAAAAGGCGTGATGGACGTGGTTGGTATGAAATGGGCTCCCATGGTGTCACCAGCCTCGTGAATGCAAGGGCGACTTCAGATACTATTGCTCATAAGATCCAGGCCCACTAGAAATGCTTGACCCCTTGGATAGGCCTCAAAATTCTTAACCTGCTGATGGGCCTTCACGTTTCGGTACCTCAGAATGGAAATCTGTCGCTAGCCCACTTGGTGCTCTTCTTCGGCCATTTACCAATTCGTCCGAGTCCAGAGTTATTCTTTGTTTTGCTAGATGTTAGTACTTACAAGTTGTTCTGATTTTTTCTTTTGTGCTTTTGTCTACCTACCGGTGGCTCTCATTCGATTGTGAACTTCAACATTATATCTATAATTTATGTGAAGCTAAACTACCTTAGAAATTGTAATCCTGGCATTAAAGAGCCATGACTAACGAGAAAGTTCAAAACATTGGAGAAAGGGGATATATATAGTTTAGATCATTTAAGAGTGGGTCAGGGAATTAATTGGGGTAGAGAATTTAAAAATATGAGTCAACTGCATTGACAGGAATTATGTTTCTGTCAATTTCGTCAGATTCATTAACTGATTGATGACTAACATACTGATGTCTGCTTGTCTTCTCTACTTTTCTTTTCTATTTTGTTTTTGTTACTTTCTTTTGAGGTGGGCAGCTGAACAATCTAAACAAAGCACTGTAGCTGTTGAAGTGCAGAAGTTCAAAAGAGAAAAAAGAAATGGGGAAAGATATGGCTGCACAGTATTCTTTAGTGTCAGCTGTAAAGGTTATAACTGATAGTTATAGTAGATGATAATTGATATTCATATTCTGAAAGAATGAAAGAATAAATTTGGCCTAAATTTCAATTGTTTTTTGATTAAGAGCCTTGTATCTCCATTTTTCTTTCTCCAAAAAATCAGCATCCAGGAACCGGGAAACAAATGCCCAAAGCCTATATATGTCTTCAAAATTTGTAAGGAATCCAAGTGCAGCTGTGACTACAGATATTCCAGAATGAAATTTATCTCTCTTCTTGCTTGGAACTGGTCCTTCAGCTTCACTTGTTCTTGTCTCCAATTGCTTCTTCTCTTCTTCATGCTTATCCGAGAACCAAATGTGTTGCAAAAATCCAATGCTTAAAGAAATATTGTTTCTATCAGCCAGCTTTTGTACCAATACAGAATCAATCTTCTCACCTTTCCAATCGAATACATTAAATGCCACCGCGGGTCCTCGATCAAACATTATTTGGGGTCCATAGATTCTGACCGCAGGAATTCCGTTTTCTGAATGTGGATGTTTAAGGCTCATCAGTGCATTCACCAACCAGTTGATCAGGTTCCTTGTCCTGCTGCTGATTAGTATCAGGCCTAATGAATCTGCATGATCCAAGCTTCTACATTCGATTTTCGGGTTTTCACTCTGAGGTGTATTGTTGATTATTGAGCTAGCTGATTCAAAGGTTGCTTCGATTACTTCTTCAATTTCTGAAAATGATACAGTCTTTTGTTTTCTATTGATTCCTTCAGTTTTGTGCAAGTCCAGAGTAGTTTCATCTCTCCGCTGTTGAATAGATATCGGGCCTGAGAATGAACCTTGAGCAGGAAATTCTTTCGACTTCTTTCTGGTTTCAATGCAAGAAATAGCTGAACTTTCAGGGATTCGAGTTGGCTCTGACGCTGGGATAAGATTCACTATTCCTATACTTGTAGCAATTGTTGAATCCTTCAAAACGGAAGCACTGGATTTCCTGATAAACAAGCAACATAATCCCGATGGATTTTCTCCAAAAACCTTAAAAAATGAGCAAATCAGAAAGTCAGGATTAAAAAGAGATAGCCCCAAGGTCTCCATGTCCTTAGCTCCCAATGCAGATGCATCAAGCAAAACATGCCACCCATTCTCCTGAGCCAGGCTCATCCACAGATATGAATATCTTGACCCTGTAACTCTTGATTGAAGTGGGAAGACAAAAAGCCCTTTCTTCTTGTGCTTGCTTTTATTCGCTATCTTCTTTCTCAATTTCTCTGATTGGATGCCTAGATTAGGCCATGAGAAATTAGCCGACATGACATTTGCTCCTCTCTTCTTGGAGCTTTCAATCATCACTTCCACAGCCTCACTCTGGTAGTCATAAACCGTTAGAAGATTTTGATAAGACTGAAATGGATAAGACTCTGCCAGAAGCTTGGAAGCAGAGGATTGATTAGCACTGAGAACCATGGTGTAATCAGCTTCTGAGATATTCATGAAAGCCATGATCCTTTTTCTGATATTGGATTCAAATTCCGACTCTTCACCACCATATAGTATCTGAGAATTCAAGTTTACTGACTTGTAGGAGATATCAAAAAATGGAGCTTCTAAAGTTTCTGAACGCACTGGCTGCGGCGGAGGCGGCGGCGGCGGAGAAGATGACGAAGACGCAACAGGAGATCCTGGGCATTGACTTTCAAGCTGAGAATAAGAGAAAAGGCCATGGCCAATGTAGTCAAGACAGACATGCTTGGAGAGGGAAAGATGATAGTATTCTTGAGCTCGAATTTTATCGGCCTGATCCGTTTGGGAATATTGAGGGTACACTTTGACGAAACAGGAAAATGATTCCTCAGCCGAAGGAAGAGACTCATGATTGGTGAATTGGAAATTTGGGTAGAGAGAAGAAGCTGTGCTAACCTCAAACTCATACCGTGATGCAGCAGCACTGCGTGGAATCTGTGAAGTTGCAGCACGAGACTCAGGGAGGCCAGGAAAGGGATTTAGACAGCAACCATAGCACGCTTGTGAGGCCTCTCTTAAGCAAGGGGGATGCATTCTTTCCTATATGTTCATGTTTTAATATTCAAGTTTTTCATTGAGATCACCTGGCTATTAAGCTCCTTCACAAATGCATAAAGTCTTGTGTTTTTATGAACTTTGTACAGGATTGTCCAAATGGGAATCTCATCAGCAAGTCAGCATACTCAATTGACCCCGTCTTCCATGAATTACAATGTTGACCAAAAATGTGAACAGAAGACATCTAACGTGTGTTGCTAATTAATACACAATTCTTTTGGTTAAAGCCATGTTATTGTAAAGCTCAATATGAAGTACCCTTTATAGATAAATAAACATCCAAGATAATTGAATAAGAGAAGTGAATTATGAAGACTAAACAGACAAATTTTGTAAAAATCTTGTAAGCTTCACCCTTATATGTAATTGATCAATAGTAAAACTCACGGAATGATTGGTTTTCGAGGAAATTTCTTTCTTCAAACAAATCAACGATCAAAATCAAATCAAGAAAAATTAAAAAGAAGGAAAGTCATAAAGTCATATCATCCATAAAATTGTGTAATTGAAGACAAAATCCTGAACAAGCCAAACTTCTCCATCACACTTTCCAAATCAGAATGTCATTTGCCCCTTTTGGAGTCATAATGACCTTGTAACGGGCTAAGGTTGGCTCTAAGTAATCAAGTTTCTTAGTCATGCAGATGCGAGTGAGGAAACCTACAAGCAGGAAAGGGCAAGGGAAAATTTGGAAGTGGCCGGCTTCTTCATGCTTCGTCGTCATTATTTCTACATATAACTGCTTATTTCTCTTTACTTTATCCATCTCTCGTAACTCACACTCTTACTTTTACTTTTGTGACATGTATTTTCCTCCAAAGTGTTGCCCAAAGGCATGATTGACGAGTCAAGTTCAACTGCAGAAGTTTCGGCCCACCACGTTCTGGATCACAGGCAATTTTCAATCTTTGCACCAAAGAAAGACTCTTCACCTAAGTCATTTGTTTTTGTTTTTTGTGTTTATATTTTGGGAGGATATGCGAAACATCTCTGAGGTTTCCAAGAGAATTCGACTATTTTGGATTGGGTGTTCAAAATATAGTGAAAAATGCTGCGGCAGGATTGCAAACATAGACCATGCAAAGACAGGACCTTAAGCACAAATTAATAACTATGTGAAGATTATAATGGATAATGGAAAGCTAATCATGATCTGCCCCACAAGATTGACTACATAATTAGCATATGTGAATACCTTACACATTTGTAAGGAATGAATACTGAACTTTCAAATTTTTCAGCAATTACGCGTTTGAAAAAGAGGTATAGTTTAGAAATTTATATCCGGCCTTTCTTTCTTCATCTTCTTCCTATTTTCCTCTTTATTCTTCTTGAAGGTTGGTAAGTAGAACAACACATTAAAGATTGAAAGGGACGAAAATAATAATAATGATATATATTTATATATATATATATATATATATTGCGTATTGGTTCGGGTGATTGCATAGATTATCTCTTCTGACAAGTCATGAAAAGGACTGAACCTACAGGGTCCGGTTCCTGCTGTTGCAGCTTCTGGAATCACTTCTTTTGACAATTAGAACAATGAAGACTTTTTCACATCCCTCATAATATTTCCTGTTCATGCGGTAACCCAGAAACATCCTAGAGTTTATAAGTTAAAAGCAGGACAGAAACTTGTAAAAGCATTAAAAGTAACCCAGAAACATCCTAGAGTTGATAAGTTAAAAGCAGGACAGAAAGTTGTAAAAGCATTAAAACTATGTTCAGTACACAGGACAGGACAGAAAGTTGTAAAAGTTATGTTGAGAGTGGGATTTGAACCCACGCCCTTTCGGACCAGAACCTTAATCTGGCGCCTTAGACCAACTCGGCCATCTCAACTTGTTAGCGAGGTGCCTAGGTTTTTTATTTGGTCGAGTTGAGATGTTCGTTTTTCTTTTCAATGAGGGGAATGTTAAATTTAGCAGTGCGGCTAAGCCTTTGGAATTCTCCCATAAATTTCCACCATCATAAGGAAAGATTCAGCGCCAGATTCAAATAATGTGCCTAGAATTCACAAATTCATACTCCATTTTCAAACTAGAAATTAAACTCTTTGGTACAGTTACGTCATTAGTGCAGGCCCCAATATAATAAATGTGAAGCCGTCCCCAAGTCTTTTCTTACAAGATCTAATCCCTTGCCCCAAGGCCATGCCCTTGCTCCCATGAAATTGCAAACAGCACTGTGAGGTGATGGTCTCTACCAAGTCCTAACTTACCAGAATCAAGGATGATGTGAGCCATAATGCTGTTTTATTAGTTATGCACATCAGTTTCTCTTGCCATCCAAAAACAGGCAATATCCAATCACTGCATATAATTATGTTTTCTGTACCCTGTGTGTTCAAGAGGATTCTTTCATTTATATTATACAAACGATTCTTCCTTTGAGCAAAGCATGCTCTTAAGCCCTTTCCAGTACTCTTTTGAGATCTAAAGTTGAGGTAACGAGGAAATTGGCATAGTTTACTTCTTTTCTTTCCACTTTTGTAAAAAGAAAAGCTTCTGAATGATTAGAACAAATACTTCCTAGCTAGTTTCTCCGCGTGGCATCTAGATAGGGACCAGAGAACACTACCCCTAACGGTTCTAGCCTTTGGGCCTGAAGAAAAACGGAAAACTAAAGTTTCCAAGCAAACTTGATAAAAGAAGCTATTCAGAACAGAGAAGAAGATGAGAAAAATATTTCAGAAATACAGAAAATGAATTTGGCCTGAAAAAAACATAGAATTCATTTCATGTCCAGCATTTATACATCAACAACTTCAGATCCTAAAAAAACGGATCATAGTAACAAATTCTCACACATATCGATGACCCTTCCAACGGTAAACAAACAAAAATGAAATAGACACCATGGCTGTTAAGCCTTCAAAAAACAAGTTAAAACGACTCTAAGCTGAACCGTATAGGACATAAGCAACTAAATCAAAAACGACACAGGTAAACATCGTTTTGAATGCAACAAACTTAAAACATAAAATGAACAAAACGGTACACTTTGAAAACTCAACATATCAGGTAAAAAAACGCCATCGTTTTGCACTATAGAGTCAAAACTCCTCACTCGTTCTTCACCTGCTTTTACTGTCAGATTATGAATTACCTTTCAACAGGGCCAAGCCTGCACATCCTTTGCAACTCAATGAACGTGGTGGAGGGTCGAATTAACTCGGTGACGGTTTGACCAGTATGTTATTGTATTCGTTTGCTAGAAATGCTTAATTTTTTCCTCTTTCATCCTCGTAATTTGGTCTTAATTAGTTACACATGCATAAATTAGAAGTTCTGAAAGTAAAGCTATCCATCTATGCTGGCTAAGATGGTGAAGGATGGCGTTTCATACATCTGCAATAATACTATAAGCACAAAAAGAATCAGCTGTCATTTATCCCGTACGTAGTCATGCATTATCATGTTCGGCTATGTTTGATACAGTACTAGTTTCTTTACTTGACGACCCATTAGGACAAAGTTGCTTCGATTTTCCTTCTTAAAATGTCAAAAACCGTACAAAACTTGTCAGATCAAGGTCTGATTGTTTTCGGTAAAGCTATCTCGTTTTGGGTCAGCTTGGTTGCTAATTCTTATCAGTCTAAATCAGTGGAGTGCAAAATGTAAGACAACTAGAAAATCATTACCATGCCAAATTCTATGAAGAATTGAAGATAATCATACTAGTCTCCCCCCTAGAGATGTTTTTGTACTCCTTTGAAGCACATGTTGAAAATAACACAAAAACAGTGGTCACATCCCTGAATGGAGTTGGCAAAGCATGACGTGAGCTTTTGGCTCGAAGAACAAATGAACTGATATGGAAATTTATTTCCATATTACTGAAAAAAAGAAGATTATAATGTGACATGCAGAAGAATCTAATGCAAATTTACACTCCTTCAGACATGGGATTCTAGCTACCCAGAACAAAACCACATTAAAAAATGAAAACGTGAAGGGGATGAACACAAAATATCTGATCATACCTTTTGAATGAGCCATAAACCTAGAGCTTTGGGAGATTTATTAAGTCGAACCAGTTAGAGGGCAACTCTCCTTTGGCGAGTTATTGTTGAATAGAAGAATTAGATCTTGATTTATTATCGATGAACATAACCTGCCAAAGGAGAGAAGCCCTACAACTAGTTCACTTAGTGATCATTTTCATTGTCTTGTGGCACAAAAAAGTTTAAACTGCATGCCTAGCTCTGGTTTTGGCTGAAGGGCGCAGCAGGAGATTTATAGGCTCTTCTTGAAGAGTTCAACCAATGGGATTTGTTGTTTAAGACATAGCATATGCCTAGGATATCCTTTGGTGCCTGCTTTCTACGCATCTCATGCAAGGCTCCTTTTATTAGAAATGCCTTCTCACAGATGTTTGACAGATTCTATACTTAGCATGATTTAGACCTATGAATGTTTTCTATATTTCTCTCTCAGCTGTGTCCATATCCATGTATATATGGGGGCGAAAGGGGGGAAGAGAAAAAGGAGAGTACTCAAGAGTAGATGCCCGCTTTTCCCTATAGTAGGTGGCAGCAAAGCCCGAGCCCAGAGGTATATCCTTTGAAATATTCTTTTCTGTTTTAATTTGCTTTAAGATTTTTTATGGAAATCCAAAATATATAACCCTCGGTAGACCATGTAATATTTTTTGTCCAATGAGAATATTTCGCAGGAGAATGCCAAATTATCTGCAATTTCCGGCCCTTTGTCTTCCACATGCCTGATTTTGTGAAGCAACTCTCATCTTTCTCATTTTTCTTCTTCTCTCTCTCTTATTTCTCCCTTTATATATTTCACAAGGTAAAAAATATATAACATATATTTATCTAAAAAGTCTTCGTTTCCCAAGTCAAAATCATCGTCTCTTTACTAGGATTATTTCTCTAAAACAGGCTAACAGCTGGTAGCGACTAAATATTCTCTGCAATCTTGGACAGGAAGAATATCATTCGAATTCCTATTTATTTATTGTTTTAGGGGTGAGAGGTGAGAGGTGTTGTTGCCTACTAAGACTAAAAAATCGCTGGTAAAACCAGAGAATTAGTCCAAGCATGACAAAGGGCGCAGCGAAACAGTTAAAAATTCAGAATGGATGTGATAAGCAACGTGCCTGCTTGAACAATGGGGCGTGGAGTATAGACCTGGGATTAATATTTCATGATCACTCATGAGCTTAATTTTCTCTTTTGGAAACTTTGAAGCTATAGTACGTAGTATTGAGTTTCTTATTGCATTTTCTTGTTCCATATCTGTTCTCTTTCTCTTCTACATCTTGGTATGGTATCATCAGACCAAATTATCAGGTGGGTAAACAATTGCACAACAAAAACATAACAATAATATTTCTCGTAGTCAACCATTTATAAATGCAAATATGGACCAATCGTTAAATATAGCCCTCACATTTTGAAACACTTCACGCTGGAGCAATAAGAAGTCATCAGGAACATCATTTCTAAATCAAAAGAAAGAAAAATCAAACCATCATCCATCACGTGGTTCTTAATTAGCTAGTCTCTCATCCAATATCTTGACACCCATGTACCTGCATCACATTAAATTCAAATGTCAACCGGCATTATCCATGCCATAACTGATTCTGGCATCCAATTGAACAAGTAGTGCTGATCCAATTCAAAGAGTTTTAAATGCCTTAAAAGTTTGAAATGCATGAAGTATCTCATCTCTTATATATATATATATATATAAATTGGATGTTAGGAGGATGGAGAAGTGGATAGCTAGTGAATTACCTTCCAAGCATCATGACAGTGGCCTGAGGATTAGTACCAGGCGAGTAGTTAAACGTGGATCCGTCGATAACCCTCAGAGCATCCACACCGAGAACCTTATAGTCAAGATCAACAACCCTACCAACTTGGCAGCCTCCATGATAGTGCCATATAGTCATCACGGTGTCCTTGCAATATACTTCCAGTGGCATCGAGGGATTGTAGTGTTTAGGCAACAAATTCAATGGGGCACCTGCTGTCATATTAAGAAGTATTGGCCAAGACATAAAGTCATATCTGAACTTAGAGAAAGGCTTTGATTCAACAATTTTCTGTATTGTTTGAATTCCTTGGACACATCTTTGCAGATCTTGAGGATCCTTGAAGTAATTGAAGGTAACGGATGGATTCTCGTTTAGATTACGGGTTCGAAGCTCCAAATGCCCTGTTGAAATTGGGCCCATAATTTTTTCTAGGATAAATCCACCTCTAAAAGCTGGCTCGTCTTGATTACTCGAGTATTCAACAGCTTTGGCTATGGCTTCTGGGGTCCTTTGTTTTGGTGGCACCGTTGATAGCTGATCAATCTGCATTGTAAACAAAATAAATGCACCACCAAATTTCAATAAAAAGAAATAAAAATGCAATTTACTCCTCCGGCTGGCCCAGGCTAGATTAGAGGCTTGTAGTAGTTTCATTGGGGGCAAACGTTTATGCTTTAGGGGCCCAATAAAGCAAGGCTTAAAAGGAATTGTTATACCTTAGGGGAGAACATCCTGTAATCTCTTGGAGAAGCAGCACCACCAGCAAAGTTTTCTCCACTAGCGGCTTCAATGTAGGATCCAAAATGGGTAATGCCAACGACCTGGATAAGCGAAACCTCAACTGGAAGTGGAGAAGGGACAAAAACGGCGTTCATGGGGTTATCAGACATGCCCTGGCCAACAAGGGGTTGGTCTAGCACCACAGTGATGTTGTGGGCCTTGAGATGGGCTGCAGGCCCCACTCCGCTCAGCATTAAAAGCTGTGGGCTTCCCAGTGCTCCGGCAGATACAATGATCTCGTTTTTGGACCCTTTCTTCAGATAGGCTTTGTGCTTGGCCCCTGACGCATCTCTGAATATCACTCCATGGGCCTTTGGCCTTCTATTCCCTGTTACTGAAATGGGTGGTTGTTATTTTCATATGAGTTACTATCTGCTAAAGTTCAGAATTTGAGCTAAGTTATTAGTTAACGCACCTTTGATTGCAAACAAGATTTTGTGAACGGAAGCATGCAAAAGGACAGTGAGCCTACTGGGGTTAGCATACTCCAACAAATCAGCAGCTGTGTGTCGATTCCCTTGCTGATCAAATATGGTTCCACCAACTTTGGTCCCAAAAATATGGTCATAAGTGAACCCATTGAAAGGCAACACCCCAGCTTCTATTAGACCATCCCTCACGGCTGACTGCCATTGTCCCATCGGTGGCTCAAATGCCACTAATTTCTCCACCCACTGGTACGATTCATTCACTAACCGTCCATCCCAACCCGCTTGCCTAGTAGTAATTAACAATAACAACAAAAGAAGTCATTTTTAATCAAATTTAAATCCCTGAATTTTCACATGCCAAATTTATCAGGGGACGGTACATAGTCTTGGGTCAGTTGGACTTGGCCGTAATTAATATATGCATGATTTTATTGACTTCAGCCATCGTCAAAGAAAAAAACCTAGAGGCAAGTTTCAGCAGTTTCTCTATAATTGGTATACCTGACGTATTCAGTGCCAGCGCGTGTATAAAACCCTGCATTCAGACAACTTCCACCTCCCAAGACGCGAGCGCGAGCATTAATCACGCCATCTTCGGAGATGAACCGTTGCGAAGGGGACGATGGGGAAATGTCAGAGAGGGCAGCACCGAAGCTGGCCATGTTGGAGATGTTGGGATTACCATAGGGGGAGCCACCTCGTTCAAGGAGCAAGACGGATGCATTTTGAGATAACGTGGCAGCCAAAGGGCATCCGGCGGTGCCACCACCGACAATAATGTAGTCGTAATATGATAAGGATGGAGCTGACGTTGCATTGTGCATGAAGGAGTAGTTCGGAGCTGTTGGGATAGAGACACACTGATAGATAAGTCTCACGTTTATGCATAAAAATCATAGTACTTGTAAAAACACTATATTTCTTAGTGTTAACCCATCGTAAAAAAACCATGTTTCTTTCACTTCAAAGTGCGTTAATTTAAGAAGAAAATGGGATGAGAAAAAGACAAGTGAAAATAGATGTGTCTAATATTAATATTATAAAATTATGGACCTACTGGGTAGGTGTTGTAATTATAAAGAGAGCAGATTACAAGTAGTAATAATCCTTGTGTGGACTCCAGCGAAGAAGATTATTTGTTTAGTCTTGAAATTAAAGCACAACCGTGAAGGCGGCATTAATTTGGCCAAAGTTTCACTAACAATAAATGAAAGGGTCCTTGATGCAAACCTAAGACAAATACCTCTTCTGTTTGTTGTCAGAATAATATATACTTATAATTTCGTAATTAGTACGTCTAGTTCTAGCCGCTAAGAACACCCTATGGAGCTTCATTAATGGCACAATCAAGACGTGTTTGCTCCAAAATGATTGTTGATTTGGCGGCCAAAACTGAGCTTTGCATCTATTCTCTACACTGGAAAAAGTTTGACTGCTAATTAACTGGATCCACCTGATCAATTACTGGTTAAAAAAGCATTAGATTGGCATGTAATCGTGATTAATTAGCATTACCATTAGCTAGTATTAGAATACATAGCCTTCTTAATTATGATTAGGACTTGTTTTTACTCTGAAGTGGAAGAACAATAGCTGCAAACCAGAAAGGAGATCAAATACAGAGTCTAGTCCAATCTGATTTCATGTAAAATGGCCTCAGACCCATATACGAAATTTCTTCACTTCCTACAATTCGTTGCTTAAGAAACAGTACTACTATATTACTCAAATTAATACGTATTGGTAATAGTTTGAAAAGAAGGTAAAAGAAATAAGAAAATTGAAGTAAGTACCTTTTTCAGAGGCAGAAAAGCTATGGAAGAAGAGAATTCCGGCCAAGGCAGTGCCCACAAGTTTCCACCACCCAAGACTCATCGTCCCAAATGAGAGCTGAAAGACAAAGACTTTGTTGAAAATGATGAGGTTGCTCTACGTATACCAATGAAAAACAACCTGTGTCTTGCCTCTTATATATAAGAACTTTAAGGCCAGCAACAATCTCTACGGGGAGATAGGTTGTGGGAACAAAGATTCTTGCTTGGTTTTATCGGTCACACAAACCAAACAAACCAACTTGAACATCCAATCTTGTAGGGAACAGCTTCACAAAAGTTCAAGAAATGCACAGAATGTGATTCCCAGGACCTGATCCAGTAAGCAAAATTTGTAGGACAGATAAAGTTAACTAGTTCTACTTGTTTTTGGCCCGGAAAAAGAGGAAGCTATATTAAGAAATGAAACTCGGGATACCCATCCAAGTGGGCTGATATGTATTAATGTAATAATACTTCCATCTACCAGAATTCCTTTGCTTGCTATATATATGCACTATGGAAGCTGCACAGACAGAGAAGTGGGGAGAGGTGGCAGTTGGGTGTGGTTTAATGCACCAAATCGCTAACAGCTGCAAATATGAAATACCCAATGTTTTAGGCGAAGAAAAGTTGTTACTTAAGGAAAAAACAATAATGGCACGCATTTTTTTACTTGTATATCTTGTTTTCATTTTGTTTCTGATATATAGTTGAGATTCCAAAAAAGAATATTTAACTAAAAGCCTCTTGAGGTAAGATGTAATAATGGTTGAGATAATACCTCTCTCTCTCTCTCTCTCTCTATATATATATATATATATGTTGGTTTTTGTTATTGAATTGATAGTACATGAGATTTGGATCCAAAATTCATAATCTGAATGATGCCTTTGGTATTTTGCTTGATACCTCGGCTTCGTCACTTCTTTAAAGACCATTGAGTTTGTAGTCCAACTAACAAAAACTACAATTTGATCATTTACATATACCTAATTAAATCCAAGCTAGTACTTTAATAGTTAATAACTATATTGTACAGTGAACACTTAGCTATATGCCAATTTCTTATTAATTCATTTTTGGCCTTTTTTTGGGGGTACAAAATGGAATATTATGACTTGGGTTTAAGATTTTCTGTTTTTTTTTTTTCGAATTTTGTCTTACCTCTTACCACTTGAATGAAGTCCAAATAATATTTTCTTTTAAAATAAAAGAAATCAGCGGCTGGGCACACGTAATAGATTGCTGCGGCTCTTATCCATGTGAGGTCTGTAAAGTTCAAATTTCTTCGTAATACTATAAAAAAAAAGAAAATAAATTTGATTTATGGAGTTATCAAGAGAAAAAGAGATGATCTAGAAGGATTCTACGGTGAATGCTAAATTTGTTGGCCATTAAATAGAGGAGTATCTGATATGAACACATATTGAAAAGCACTTGGCAAATAAATATCATTCAAAGGCTGAACTCAAGGGTTTTTGTGCAGATGAAAATAATTGCTAAATAATTATGTGATAGAGGAAAGCTAATAATTAAATCCAACAAACTGTGTATGCACTTAATGCCCACCAAGCAACAATTCAAAGTTAGTCTTCTGTTTTGTCGGGACCCAAACAAAACCCTCCACAATTTCAAGATTAATTAAGTAGCTCATTTTGGCAGCTGTCATTTAACGCTTTCGGTTGGTCCAATCCATAGTCCATACATAGAGCTAGTATTGATTGTTTCTGGATTCGCAAATGCCTATGTCAAAACATTTTAATTAGTGTGGCACCTTTTTTAGCTGCAGATGGCTAATAAGAGGCTTCGTTCATATAAACAAGCAAGATCTTTAGAACAAATCCAATTCATCCACTAGCCTCTTCTTTTCTTTTTTCAATTTTGATGAAGAGATCGTCAATTTCATAAGCCAATTCATTACAGATTTTACATAATCTGGTTGATCTGATCTGATGGCAGGAAAATTATAATCCAACGAGATGGAAATATGAGGGAAGTAATAATGATCGGAGTAACAACTTAGTAGCTTTAATTTTGAGCCCTCAATAGGAGGGAGCTAGAATTTTATTAACTTACAAGTACAGAGGATAATCAATGCATAAGTTTCTTCCAATACACAGCTTTGACATGAAAAATACATATAATAAAAAATTAATTGAACAGGAAAATAGAAAAGGAAGGATTGAATTGGGAAGGGAATAATGATTTTTTTTTTTTTTTTTTGTGTGGAATCGATCAATACAAAGAGTTGTAGGTGAAGCATGTCGCAACAATAGAGGAGATGCATATCATTAGGGAAGGAAGCAGAGTGATATTCAAAAGCTTACTCTCACCCATGTACCCAGCCAGTGTTATGGTGGCATCTGCGATCACTCGAGCAATGGTCCCAGCTTCTGTTGAAAGCAGTCCTCCGTTGTAGGTTCCACGGGAAAGCCTAGATGACATTACCCGAGAAAGCAGTGACAAGTTGACACCTGGAAGGCAAGAACAATTGAAGAAGAAAACCCAGATCAATAAAGAGATTCAGCTTCACTCTGTTATGGTGCTATGGTGAAAAGGAAACCAAGGCTTCCCTTCTCAGAATGAAAGGTGAAAACTAAACGAGATGCACAATCGTTCATAGAAGGTGGAAAGGAAACCAAGTCTATCCTTCACTCACTTCCATGAGTAGAAGTGCAGGCACACCCAACCTTTGTGCACCATACCTATCTCAGAATATTAACTATTATTCCCGTGAGAAAACCAAGTTAAAAGGTCTCTACCTTCAAGTACTTCGGCAGATACAAACATGATGAGCCCTGAGCAGACATACTGTGGCACAGTGTATGGTAATATGACATGGAAACTTAGCAGTATGCCTACGCAAACCATAATTTCAGATGCCAACAAAATTTGCCTGCAATGAAACATTGAAAATGGATGCCTCAGACAAATAATTCCAGAGCTCAAGATCAACAAATACTAAGTTATGCAAAATAAATTAAAAGCCGAAAGTGTGCAGGCTCTTAAGCGATGACCTGTCTTCAAACATGTTGCTAATGTAGCTCCCAACAACAATGTTTACTGGAAGAACTGTTAAGCCAAGACAAGCAAGAAAGATGGCAACTGTGCTTGTAGACCAGCTGAAGTAGTATGTGGTGATGACACTAGATTCTGAAAGTAAAATTTCCATAGCATACTTGAGCATGAAATATATCAACAACTGAACCTGACGACATTAGAAGAAATTTTGTCAGCAAACATTTGGATATTAATAGTACGTAAGCTTCACACAGTTGTATTATAAAAATTTATTCTTAAAATTGCTCAACATCTAAGCTCATTTTCTTGGCCTAAAAAAATACACAAATCAAACAAGTAGATAATCAGCAATGATGTTTGTTAACCACCGACAGTCCAGTGGTTGCGTATCCTTTAACAAGATATATATAAACATATATATCTTGCACATATTAATGTATGCAATATAATCAATATAGATTATCAGTTTAAAAGATGCAACTGACAGATACCCTTCTGCATTTTTCTTACTTCAAATAAATTTATAAATTTGGTTCTGAAATAATGTACTATGTCACTGGAAAATTGTCAGCATTGGCTCAATATAAGTTATGAAAGTTGTTCTTCTGCCTTAACATGACATAATTGATTTGTGTGTCAGAAAGATCCATGGAGACGAAATTCATTTTAAATTCTCAAGACAAACTGGCAGTGAAGTCATAATAGACTAGTATTTTATTTTTAAACCCCAAAATTGTCACTTCCACACATCTCTTTCTCTTTCCAAACTCAAGATACTAAAGTTCTGTTTTATCCATGCTTAGTAATTTCATGTTTCAGATGACTTCAGATGCACAATTGACCAATCTATTAACTTTCGAAGCTCAAGCCATCTTTGGATTAATCATATACCTTTACTGAGGGTGTAAGTAGTCTATAAGCTGACGCAATTGATGTAGCTGGTTGACGAGATTCTTCAGAAGCTTCTTCACTTCCATCACCTTCTTGGTCTTCATCATCTTCTTGCTTGTCTTCGGAAGAAATGAGCAATGGTTGTTTCAGACCTTTCTCAAGTGCATCATTTTCTGCTGGTTCTATCATGCAAATCAATTATTCAAATGCATTGCTTAAGATGTTAATTTATGATATAAAATAATCACCATGGGCAGAAGTAAAAAAGATAGAGGTTCAAATAAATTTTTGAGTATTTAAAAATAAACATACTGCCAAACACCCTGATCATTGACAAAGACATGATTGCATGCATAAAACTATCGAGCCAAAAAATCATTGATAGAAGTCAACTCACCAGAATTAGATGCATGAGGTGAAGGCCTCTCTTCAACATCATGAGACGGTTCTTTAAATGAGATCCACAACCATATTAGATATACAACCCAAGCTGCAGCCATGACCCATCCAGGCAAAGTGACTTGATTAAAAGTAAACTTGTAAATCTTGAAATTGGTCTGAAGTATGCCGGCAAGAGCGGGACCACAAGCCATTCCCAAAGCACTGGCACTAACAAAACCAGCCGATGCCTGCATGCGGATCTTTAATGGAACACAATCACTGATATACCGCCGGTTAACAGCTCTTGCAGAACCCAACCTGCAATAAAAAAATTGTCAAGCTACATGATGAAATCAAAAGGTACTATATTTCTCCTAGATTCATCAACTGATAACATTTGTAGGTTAAAGTTCATTTTGGGACCTCAAATCATATTAATCTCTGATCGTACTCTTTACATATATCCGAATAAGCTTCAAATTTGATGCTCAAATTTTAAATAGCATCCAAGAAGAAAAAGTTGTATTCATTAAGAGTTTCACTATATCACAGTCTACATTGATAAAAATGAGCTTCAAATTGATGCCTAAACAATGATTTTGCTGCATCAGTCACTACAGGGCTATCAGTTCTAATGTAAGGAAAAGAAGATAAGAGGAAGATTACTTACCCACAAAAAAGACGACCCAATAGAAGAACCATTAACGAGTTCATATCATAGGCCAGCGCATACATGGCATTTCCCACAAAAAGGACAATGCTGCTAAATACAAGAGGTCTGAAGTATGATCTATTAGACCATGCACTAAAATACACTGAAGAAAACACCTGCGCAACAGCCATTGCCCCAATAACAACACCACAAACTGTCGCAGCAGCTCCAAGGCTCATGGAATAGTCATCTGCTGTGGGGACGACAATATATGTATTGACCATATAAAGGAATGTGTTTGCTAAGTTCAAGAGGAGCGACATAAAATGGTATCTCTCTTCATCAATGTGTTCCTCGGTAGGAGCAGGTAGCTCTTCTTGCATAATGAGAGCATGTTGTGCCAGAAAGTTTAGGAAGTTTGTTGAGTGGGATAACCTATCCACAGCTGCTTTTATCAAATCAACTACAGGATCCTGCAGATGACCCCAGTAAATAACATAGCAGAGCCATAGCCTTATTATCATAACATGTCTTGGAGAGGAAGTAGGATGAATAATTAGTACAAGTATATATATGAAAAAACCTGGAGAGGAAGAGCAGGTGGATCATAAATTGATAAGTAGCTTCCTTGACGGTCCTGAAGTTCATGAAGATTGCGAGATACTGCCCCAACAACAGCCCCTAAACCCTGCAAATTACATAACAGAGGGTAAGCTTCCTGGGTAGCAACCAACATTACTTTTGCATACCCCATCATACATGTTTACAATCTCGTCAAAAATGAGCAAGAGCTCAATAGCAAAACCCTGTCTACAAGCCTTATTAAAGATAGAAATGGCTAAGAGGAAAAGCAAAGCCTGTCTGACTTTGACACATTACCACGTGCTTGAACACCTGCTGCAGCTGAGAGTAAGGATGATTAGCACGAGTTTTGACATAGTAATCGGTGAATCTATAGCCAAAGCGTTTATCAAACTTTTTCAATATCTTTCGCAAACCAATAGCATTCATTTCCACAAAATAAAGAAGCTTCAAAAGATCTTGTCCCACTTCTCTATATGCCTCTCTTAGTTCAGCTATTTGGGAAAATTCTGGCTGCTGCTCAAGAGCATCATGCTGTTCTCTAAGTTTTGTCAACCTGCTTGCAAGCAGTCCTTGTTGCTCCAACAGAAAAAGGACAATCTTCTCAATCTGAAATATGTTACCCAACAAAAGTATGTGAGACACATCACATTTAAGAAAACCATTTTTCATGATGCTATCTCATGGTAGTAAGCCATGCAAGAAGTTCCCACTATATTGGCATGTTGACTGAGAGGGTGTGCAAAGGGTGCAAATATAAAGAAGTTTGCAAATACACAAAATGCACTCAACCAACAAGGTTCATTGACACGGTAAAATGTTCTAATATTCTCTGAGACAATCAAAACTTTATGACCAATTGATATAATTTCTCTCAACACACAGTATTGTACTTCCTGTGGGTCACGACTCATCTCATTTCTCATAAAAAGCATTTAAAACACTTTTAGCAGTTAACAGAGGCACTAAAATTTGATTCAACAAACTAGCAGCAAAAGACAGAGATAGTATGAATATTAAATTACAGAAATCTCCCCATGAACAAATTTACATTCATTTCTTACTCCTATACTGTCAAAACCGACACTTTTCCCCTTAACATGCCATGAATGGTGAAAAGAAATGCATATGGAAAGGAGCAATGCTAAATAAAAATCTGAATCTATGAAAAATAAGGGGAAAAAAATAGATTTCCAAAGTACAATATTATCATATAAGTATGTTTATAACAGTCTTTCCATAATAACCCTATTATTCATGCTTTTGGTCTTAGGATTCAATGAATAAGCAGAAGCAAATACTTTTAGGTGCATTTTCCACAATACCTGATTATCCAGCATTCTTGAGAAATCCTTGAGAACATGTCGGCGATCTAGTGTCCGCACTTCAATTTGATGAGCATACTGTTTCACTTTCTTCTTCATGAATTTGTAGTTTATGTAATATCTGTAAAAGATCAAATTAAAATATTTGCACAGTAACAACATTCAACTTTTGCCAACATATAAAACAACCTCTCTCACACATCTCTATTGTCTGATTTGCATCAGGGAGAAAAACTGGATGAGATTAATCTTGAATGAAGAAACAAATTGTTATATCATATATATAGAAACATGTATATTCTTAATGATCATATTAGATTGCTAATGGCAAACAAGTACCATATAGTATCAGATAGGTTAACAATTAGTTTTAATATATATATATATATTAAAATGCATCTAGCAGTTGTTTGCACAATCAAAAAGCATATGGTGTAAATAGGGCAAAACTATCTATTCCTTTTTACTTTTTGAGAAAAAAAATAAAACAGGGTAGAACTATCAAAACACACAATACATAGAAAAAAATGCCCTTAAACATTCAAGGAATTTCCAAGATGCCAATTTAAGCCAAATGTACAAGAATAATAAATAATATGAAACGTACCCTTGCCATTCTTGAATTTGTCTTTCTTTCAACTTCTTCCCAAAAGCAACCATATCTCACTACCTATAAATGTAGAATAATATTAGAGCATAACAAAAAGCTGCAAGAAAAATTATACCACATTTGCATTCTTTGATAAATAAAACAAAAAACATGCAAATAAGTGTAAGAGTTATCACTGAACTAGCAGCCTGTCTGGAAATGGCTTTGAAAATTTTTCCCCTAAAGGCAGACTTAACACTATGACTTCAAAATCTTTCAAGCCTTTTCATAGTGTGTAATTAAATTTTCTCAATGTGGACATGCCAAGTTGAGTGAAAAATGTATCAACCATGAAATAAACATCAACTAAATTTACTAAAATCCATAAATTATAATCATCCCCTGAAATTAGATAGTTCAAGGGTTCAAACTGCTGGATTTTCATTCTCGGCAAGTGGTATGAAATTGAAAAATCAAATAAAGAGGACAAATGACGCATCTTCTCTACTAAATTTAAGTAGACCCATCTACTTCTGATATTGAGAGGTTAGCTAGACTGTACACCCGGACAATCATTCACAATGGACAGTCTACTAGAGTCCGGTAATATGGACATGACCAGCACAACAGCTGCAGATATTGCACCCATTAAAATTTCATTGAACTAAACCAAGTTCACAGCAAAAAGAGTGCATTAATCCTAGGCCTTTAGCATACCTGTAAAAAAACCAAAAAATAAAAAAGAAATATGCTTTTTTTTTTTTTTTTTGCATTTCAAATCCCACATCACATTCATTGCCCCAAAAGAAAAATGAAAATCATACATAATATGGACCACAACTTTTCAACACAATTCAAAGCAATATAGATCACTAGCATAGTATTAAATCAAATCTAAATACGTCATTGCCTTGTCAGATTAGACAAAGACCAGGGGCTGTTTAGCTGCCAATTCATGAAAATCAGTTATTCCATTTAACTCAAACTTTTCAAAGTTACTGTATCAAAATATATCTTCGCTTCTACGATTGATTCCTGAACTATCACTGTATCACACGCACTGAAAAGCCACCCAAAATTGACCTAGTCAAAGAATTTTTGCGGTACTTATTGACGAAAAACTAAATGCTAAGTCTAATATTCAACGCAGCTTTCTGATTACTGAGTTAAAAACGAGCTTTCTTCATCGAAAGTGTAACAGTATATCTGCAATAATTAACTAAGGATCACTTCTAATGATGTATACTTACGAGGATTCAAAAGAAATAAAGAAAAAAAATCAAAAGCGACGCTCTTTCGTAAAACGGTGAATTATGCGGCTGGCAAATTCTAGAGATTTCTAACGATGCTCTACTTGTCTGTTTGGTCACCAAGAAAACTCGATAAAAACAAAACTGGAAACTCGAAAATCGAAAATCACTAGCTAACAAAATGAAGAAAACAGAACTGAACGAAGCCTAATCAATCATACTTCAGTTATCTTTTCTTCGTTGCTTCTCAGCAACCAAACAGAGTAAAAAACCGAAGAAATGATTAGAAAGAAATGCATTCACCTGATGAAACAACCGAAAAAAAATGCTCTCTCTTATCGTTGACACGAACTTAGATGACCATCAACGAACCACAGGGGAAAAAAAACGAAAAAGCGAGATTTAGAGTAGCAAGGAAATCTTGCTCCCAATGCTCTGAAGAATATAATGAAAATATACCTTTGAAGGGATCGAGAACGAGGAGGCGGGGGAAAAAGAAAACAGAGGGGATTTTCTTTTTGGTTTATTATTATTACAGAGAAAAGCGGATCTGTCACTTATCGGCTAACGCAATCTTTTAAACGTCTGAGCTGGAATTTTGGCGAATGATTTTGGGCAATTAAAGGAATAACGAAAATCGAAATATGGCAGGAATTTGAAATTTTTTTTTTTAAGTTTGTTTTGATTATTGTTGGTTGAAAAATCTTAGCTAGGAATCATTATTTATCCAATTATGAGAGAGAGAGAGAGAGACGGATTAAGGAGTGACTGCTTTATACGGTAAACGTTATGATAAGTTTAACCTTACTGTAAAATTAATAAAAAAATTTTAAAAAAAATAAAAATTTGTTTAACAAGTTAATAGGTAAATAATATATATAATTTTTAAATTTATTCATTTTAAGATAATAATGTAAATAATTTTTAAATTTATTTAGTTTATTTTAAAAATTATTTAACTTTTAATTTTATTTATTTTTTACTTTAAACTATAAAAATATTATTCTTTTTAATATAAAAATTAATTAATTAATTAATTAATAAAAATTATTATTATCATTTATTATGTTAACTCTTACATATTAATGTTAAGCTTTTAAATTTGTTTATTTCACTTTTTAAAGTTTTACGTTAATTCTTACAATTTTACGTCAAGTTTGTTCAGAAGTAACTTTTAACTATAATTATCTTTATATTTATTATTCTTTAATTAAAATAAAAATTTGAATATTATTTAATACTTTTAACTCAAAAATATAAATATAAATGCTTATTTTTTATTAAAAGTATATTTTTTTACTTAATTAACTTATTATATTAACTTTCACACATTTACGTTAAAATTTAAAATTTAGTTATTCCATATTTATAAGTTTTTACGTCAATTCTTATAGTTTGATATCAAGACTTAACTATTTCAATTTTAAACTATAATTATTTTTATCTTTATTATTTTTATTTAAAAATTAAAATTTGTATATTGTTAAATACTTTTATTTCAAAAATATAAATTTAAATATTTATTTTTTAATAAAATTAAATTTTTTACTTAATTGACTTGTTATGTTAACTATCACACATTTATGTTCAGATTTAAAATTTAATTATTTCACTTCTATAAGTTTTTACGTTAACTTTTATAATTTTACGTCAAGATTTTTCTATATTGATAATTCTATTTTATAGAATTATTTTATTCCAATTTTGTTATTAAATTTTAGCTAAGTCCTTAGTTTTTAATTGTAATTTACTTAATTTTTAGTTATTTTTATATTTAGTTTGTTTTTAAGTAAGTTATTTAATTTTATGTTATTTCCTTTAATTTGGTTAATATTTATTAGTTTTTATATTTTTGGTAGGACCTAAAGTCATTGGGTTTAATTTTGGAAAGTAAGGTGCTGAAAGATCCAGAAATCTGCTTGCATATGCTTCAGTATTTTAGTCATATCTCGAGCTACAGAACTCCAATTGCTGCGATTCTTGGACCATTGGAAAGCTAAGAGACAGAGCTACAACTTTTATGAAGATCACTTTGCCCAGTTCTGCTTCGAAGATGGAGAAAATCGCATCGCAAAGTTGCTGGACGTACTGTACTGGGAATGAAAATTTGTAAAGACTGTTAAGTGATTTTTTGGGCCTCTCATTATGTTTTAAGCCCAATTAAACCCTAGGTCAACTTAAGGAAGTTTAGGTTAAACTTGTTAGTATAAATAGGATGTTTTTGAAGAACTTGGGGGGGAGAGAACCTTTGGAGATTCAAGAAGCTAGAAGTTGAAGCGGAAACCCGGAGATCAAAGCGGCAATTATTTTGTTTTCTTCTTTAGCTTTTATTCTTCTTGTTATTTTCAATGGTTGAACTTTATACAATGTTATTTGATTTTACAATTATGAGTAGCTAATTTTCTTTTTCTAGGATTGCAATTGAACTCACATGAAGTTTAAGTTTTTAATCTTTTTCTTACTTATTTTCAATGGGAATTGAATTGTTTATTTCAATTTGTTCTTAATGCTTTTAATTGCCTGATCAACAATTAAATTGATTTAGGAACCTAAACAAACTTGGGAGAGGGAGTTTAGAGTAGACTAAAATTGGGATAGCATATGATCATGTTAAATGATTTGCGTATAGGATAGGGATATACCTATAGGCCATATGTAGCCAGATTAGAGCCTGAACTTAATGAGTCTGTTTTAATTTCAAATCACATAGGGATATGATGTTTTGGTTAAAATAGATATTTTTATAGGACGAGTCGGGAGACCCTTATAAATAATTTAGGACTCTAGGTTAGCAATTCAACCCATTGAAATAAGTTAAGGAGGAGAGGTAAAATTTAGATGAATTGTGAGGGATATTGTAATCCTAGGCTTGTTAATTTGATATTTTCTCCAGTTGTTATTATTTTGATTTTTCTTGTTATTTTAAATTCTAGTTTATTAGTTTTAATTAATTAATTAATTTGGATTATTTGGATAAAATTAAATTGTTTTAATTTTAGTAATTAGTAAAGTTTTAGATCAATTCTCCGTGGGAACGATACTCTACTTGCTAATATACTGTCTATTCGATACGTATACTTGCGTAGTGGATTTTTAACTGACAAGTTTTTTGGCGCCGTTGCTGGGGAGTTGTTTCTAGAATTTTTACTAATACTAATACCAAGCAAATTTAATCTTAATTCAAATTTTTTTTTTATTTTCAGGTGCTTTTGGTTGAGGTGATGAATTATTGTAACTATCAGTGGACATCTGAACAATTTGTGCCTAAGAGGGTTGCTAGTGATTTTGAATTGGCCATCAATGCTTTAGCAGTTGAAGTAAATGCTTTGTCTCAAAAAATTGACACTTGGGGTGTTAATGGTTTTCAAAATTCCTTTGTGGCATGTGAGCTTTGTGGAGATAGGCATTCAAGTGATTGTTGTCCAATTTATTATGAATCAATACAATTTGATGGAAGCTTCAATGGGCAGCAAAACAATTCGTATTCTAACAGTCATAACTCATGGTGGAATCACCCAAATTTTT
Source organism: Theobroma grandiflorum (assembly GCA_036013995.1). NCBI lineage: Eukaryota > Viridiplantae > Streptophyta > Magnoliopsida > Malvales > Malvaceae > Theobroma > Theobroma grandiflorum. The sequence goes on along the minus strand of CP142131.1, from coordinate 3,155,649 downwards.
CATGGAGTAATGATCAGGGTCTTACATATTCATCAGAGCCTATTTTCCAGCATGATTTCCAGTCACAGGTTAGAGCCCCTATTTTTGAGAAGAAGCTAACTTTGGAGGATATGTTTATACAATTCATGACAAAGAATGATGCCATCATTCAGAGTCAAGATGCCATCCTTCAGAGTCAAGCAGAATCAATACGAAATCTTGAGACTCAAGTGGGCCAACTTGTCAATTACATCAACAATATGCCTCAAGAAATTTTACCAAATGACATTGAGCCTAATCCTAGAAAAGAAGAATATGGTAAGTATCTTGATGAGGTAAATGGCAAGAATTTGGTAGATGATGGAGATAAAGTAGATCAAGGAAATACTTTTAGCAATGAAGTTCAAGATGAAAAAATTAAGCAAGAGGAGAAAGTATCTACACCACCACAAGTCAAGCCATATGTGCCCCCTATTCCTTTTCTAGATATAGTTGATCAGTTACCTAAGGAGGCTATTGATATGGAAAATTCAAATAAGTTTCTTGAAGCTTGTTTGGTTCAAGATGCAACAACCAAGGACCGGAATGAAGAACTTACAAATGTTGCATATGTTTTGAAAGCTACAATGAAAGTGCATTATCCAAGTAGAACTCAATTTGAGAAGTTGGGTAAAAGTCAGCCTATTCCACCATCTTGGGTTGAGCAAGCACCAAATCTTGAGTTTAAGCCACTACAACCTCATCTTAGGAGGAGACTACTTTCACAGCTCAAACTTTTTCATGCAAACTCAAACCTCTTTAAAGGGTGAATGAAGACCTCAACCAAAGTCAAGCTAGTGACTATAAAGAAGCACTTCTTGGGAGGCAACCCAAGTTATATCCTTTTAGATTTAGTTGTTATTTTAGTTATTTTTTTTCTATGTAAATAAGTAGTTATAACCTCTCCTTAGCTTGTTTTGTTGTGTATGCAGATTTGGAAAGCATGAAGATGAGGAGAAAGAAAATTAGAGCTTTTAAGGCACTACCACCATTGATAAGGGAGTTTAATTTCTTTCTTTATTTATTTTTTTTAACTTTTCACATTGAGGACAATGTGCAATTTAAGTTTGGGGGAGTGGTTTAGAATTTAGTAGTGTCGAATTTTGTTGATTTAATTTTTTTTATGTTTAGTTAGCTTTGGTTTAGAATTTGTCTTGCATGTTTATATTTTGCATGTTTTGCATGTTTCATTTGTGTTTTCAAAAAAAAAAATTGAGATAGTTGCACCTTATTCATGATTGTCCAAATCCTAGGATGATATGTTAATTATCTTTGGATTCTTAGCTTTTGGGAAGCATATAGTTATGATTTAATTTTATGTGATATTCATGTGTTAATTTTATTTTAGAGTGTGACTTCCAATAAATTTAAGCACTATACTCTTTTACTTAGAATTTTTATGTGATTCAGAGAAAATTTATGTTGATAAAAAAGTATAGTGAAGTCAAAAATTCTAGAATTTGTTTGATTCTCTCTCGAGGCGAAATCTTAGATAACACTTAGGATAGGAAGTGATTTAGGCCATCTTTGGACCGTTTGAGCCTTTTGAGCCTACCTTGTTATATTTATCCTTAGTCACCCTTTTTGAGCCTAATTTACCTTTTCTTTGTAATTACCTAATTATGTTAGCCATGGCCTGTCTATTTAAATCCAACAATTTGAACCTTTCACCTTTTAAGTATTTTAATCTTTCTAAGGAATGATTTGAGCTTAAAGAATAAATTGAGGAGAAAGGTGAAAAAAAAAATGATGAAGGTTGTTGGAAAAATTACCCCTTGTTATAATTGTCAAAAATAAGTTTGGGGGTTGAAAAAAAAAAAAAGGAAAAGAAAGCAATGTGTGTTACAAAAGAAAGTTTACTTCAAGTTTGGGGGTGTTGGAAAATATATATATATATATATATATATTTTGAGCTCTTTATGTATCCTAGATTGATTAAGTGCTTAGGGTGAATTTGAGCCTAAATATATCCTTTATCATACCTTGACCCTAGCCTTACATTATAAGCTTGATAAAGACCTATTGATTCTTGAATAAGTGTTAATCTACATTAGTGGAGAGAGAGATGAAAAACAAACTTATGGGATCCAAATACTAATCTATGCTTAGATTTGGCATGAACTAATTTGAATTGCATGATATTCTTTGTAAAAGAGCATTCACACACACACGGAAGTTCATTTGAAAAATAAAATTTCGCTTGAATTGATGCATGAATTTAAAGATTAGTTGTATGTTACTTTGAGCTAGAATTTGAGTTAATTTCTGAGAAAAAATTGAGAAATCATGATTTGGTATTTCTATCTCTCGTTCAAGGATTTTCATGTTTGCGTTTTCTTTTTGTGATTCTTTTCTTTTGCTCGAGGACTAGCAAAATCTTAAGTTTGGGGGTGTGATAATTCTATTTTATAGAATTATTTTATTCCAATTTTGTTATTAAATTTTAGCTAAGTCCTTAGTTTTTAATTGTAATTTACTTAATTTTTAGTTATTTTTATATTTAGTTTGTTTTTAAGTAAGTTATTTAATTTTATGTTATTTCCTTTAATTTGGTTAATATTTATTAGTTTTTATATTTTTGGTAGGACCTAAAGTCATTGGGTTTAATTTTGGAAAGTAAGGTGCTGAAAGATCCAAAAATCTGCTTGCATATGCTTCAGTATTTTAGTCATATCTCGAGCTACAGAACTCCAATTGCTGCGATTCTTGGACCATTGGAAAGATAAGAGACAGAGCTACAACTTTTATGAAGATCACTTTGCCCAGTTCTGCCTCGAAGATAGAGAAAATCGCATCGAAAAGTTGCTAGACGTACTGTACCGGGAATGAAAATTTGTAAAGACTATTAAGTGATTTTTTGGGCCTCTCATTATGTTTTAAGCCCAATTAAACCCTAGGTCAACTTAAGGAAGTTTAGGTTAAACTTGTTAGTATAAATAGGATGTTTTTGAAGAACTTGGGGGGGAGAGAACCTTTGGAGATTCAAGAAGCTAGAAGTTGAAGCGGAAACCCGGAGATCAAAGCGGCAATTATTTTGTTTTCTTCTTTAGCTTTTATTCTTCTTGTTATTTTCAATGGTTGAACTTTATACAATGTTATTTGATTTTACAATTATGAGTAGCTAATTTTCTTTTTCTAGGATTGCAATTGAACTCACATGAAGTTTAAGTTTTTAATCTTTTTCTTACTTATTTTCAATGGGAATTGAATTGTTTATTTCAATTTGTTCTTAATGCTTTTAATTGCCTGATCAACAATTAAATTGATTTAGGAACCTAAACAAACTTGGGAGAGGGAGTTTAGAGTAGACTAAAATTGGGATAGCATATGATCATGTTAAATGATTTGCGTATAGGATAGGGATATACCTATAGGTCATATGTAGCCAGATTAGAGCCTGAACTTAATGAGTCTGTTTTAATTTCAAATCACATAGGGATATGATGTTTTGGTTAAAATAGATATTTTTATAGGACGAGTCGGGAGACCCTTATAAATAATTTAGGACTCTAGGTTAGCAATTCAACCCATTGAAATAAGTTAAGGAGGAGAGGTAAAATTTAGATGAATTGTGAGGGATATTGTAATCCTAGGCTTGTTAATTTGATATTTTCTCCAGTTGTTATTATTTTGATTTTTCTTGTTATTTTAAATTCTAGTTTATTAGTTTTAATTAATTAATTAATTTGGATTATTTGGATAAAATTAAATTGTTTTAATTTTAGTAATTAGTAAAGTTTTAGATCAATTCTCCGTGGGAACGATACTCTACTTGCTAATATACTGTCTATTCGATACGTATACTTGCGTAGTGGATTTTTAACTGACATATATCCATTTTGAATTATAATTATTTTTATTCTTATTATTCTTTATTTAAAAATTAAAATTTATTTATCGTTAAACGTTTTTAGTTTAAAAATATAAATTTAAATACTTATTTTTCACTAAAATTATATTTTTTTACTTAATTAATTTGTTATGTTAACTCTCACACGTTTATATTAAAATTTAAGATATTGTTATTCCACCTTTATAAGTTTTTTCGTCAATTCATACAGTTTTACGTCAAAACCTATCTATATCAATTTTAAACTATAATTATTTTTATCTTTATTATTCTTTATTTAAAAGTAAAAATTTGAATATAATTACATACTTTTAGCCTAATAATATAATTATAAATGTTTATTTTTCACTATAATTAAATTTTTTTACTTAATTAACTTATTATGTTTACTTTCAAATATTTACGTTAAGATTTAAAGTTTAATTATTTCACTTTTATAAGTTTTATGTCAATTTTGATAGTTTTACATCCAGGCTTATCTATGTCAATTTTGATCTATAATTTTTTTTCATCATTATTCTTTATTTAAAAATTAAAATTTATATATCGTTAACCACTATTAATCTGAAAATATAAATTTAAATATTTTTATCACTAAAATTAGATTTTTTTATTTAATTAACTTTGTTACATTAACTTTCATATTTTTATATCAAGATTTAAAATTTAATTATTTCATCTTTTTAAGTTTTACGTTAATTGTTATAATTTTACGTCAAAACTTATAAATTAAAATTTGTATATCGTTAAACACTTTTAGTCCGAGAATATAAATTTAAATATTTGTTTCACTGAAATTAGATTTTTTTATTTAATTGACTTGTTACATTAACTTTCACATGTTTACGTTAAAATTTAAAATTTAGTTATTCCACATTTATAAGTTTTTACGTTAATTCTCACAATTTAACGTCAAGGTTTTTCTATGTCAATTTTAAACTATAATTATTTTTATCTTTATTATTGTTTATTTAAAAATTAAAATTTATATATTGTTAAACACTTTTAATCTGAGAATATAAATATAAATGTTTGTTTTTCGTTAAAATTATATTTTTTTACTAAATTGACTTGTTATGTTAACTTTCATACATTTGTGTTAAGATTTAAAATTTAGTTATTCCAACTTTATAAGTTTTTATGTCAATTGTTACAATTTTATGTGAAGGCTTATCTATATCAATTTTGAATTATAATTATTTTTATTATTATTATTTATTTAAAAATTAAAATTTATATATCGTTAAATAATTTTAGTCCGATAATATAAATTTAGCTATTTGTTTTTGTCAAACCTTGCCCTATAAAGTGATTGCAATGTCATTTACATGCTCGATAGAATGTTTGTATATTGAAGAAGCCCGAGAAATCGACAAAAGACGATATTGCCCCTAGAAGTGCAGTTAAATCAATTAAACCTCGAATAAGATAAAATCGAGATCTTAAAGATGAAATTGAGAATTTCACAGTCCAGGGATGACTCAAAATGGTAATTTGGAGTTCGAGGTCCGATTTGGAGTCAATCCGAAAAATTGACCGGTTAAGGGCAAAATGGTCATTTTACAATTTGAGAACAAAATGAAAATTTTTAGAAAAGATTTTCTTAACCCCATTTGACATGTTTGAGTATGATATGAGTATTGAAGTACAATTGAAAGATTTAGCAGTGAAAAATATGAGTTTCCAGTATTTTTGGAGTATAGGGGCAAAATGGTAATTTTGCCACCCAGAACTGAAAATTGAATTTTCGAAAGGATTTTGATCAAATTTAATTATTTGAAGTGTGGTATGAGTTTGAGGAGTGAAAAATATGCCTTGTGGTAATTTTTCAATTTTTGGGGCAAAAATGTAATTTTATACTTTTTCGGGAGCAAAAGTGTAATTTTACAAAATTATACCATAAAAATCTTTGAGATTTGTCCAGAACTTTCTTGAAGGCTCAGGATAAGGGAAGGAAAAATTGGTGGCTGAAAAATAAAGTCAAAAGATAAAGAAAAAAAAATAAAAAAATAATAAATTAATAAAAAATAATAAAATAATAAAATAATATTATTTTATTTAATGACTTAAAAATATCAAATTCCAGTCTTCTTCATCAAAAATTTCGTTCTACCCTGAAGGAAGAGAGAGAAAACACAAAAATAAACCCTAGAGTGAGAAAAATCAAGAAAAGGTAAAGAAATTCAAGGAAATCAAGAATAAAAAGGTAAGGTTTTTCATTTCTAACTTAATTTCTACCTTACCCATGCAATTTTCCTTATTTTCCATGGTTAAATTGCATATTTTCATGGTGATTTCATGGCTGGTCCAATGGGTTTAGAGAGAGAAAGTTGATGGAAATAATTGATTTTGAAGTATGTTAGTGTTTTTAGTTAACTAGTCATGTTTAGGAAGAAAACTAAGTGAGAGAATCAATATTCCATGAGGACCCATGAAGGCTGAATTTTGTGGAGTGAATATTTGAGATGAATTTTGTGACATTTGATGTTAAATGGTTAGGATGTAATGGTTTTAATAAATGGTAGTGATAGAAATTGATGGCATTTAGCATGAAATCACAAATCTCAGTTTTTAACACACAATGGTCGAATTTTCTAGGGAGGGTTTTGAGGTTGAAATTGATGATATTTCATGGAATTTTGGTGATATTTGATGAATTAAGGAGTTAGAAAATTAAATGAGAATTTGTGATACGAAAATTGAAATTTTTTTACCCACTAGGGGTAAAAGCGTAATTTATAATCTGGACTGATAAATTGAATTAAATTCACAGTCATTGAGGTATTTTGGATATAATTGGATAATTGAAATTGAAATTGATGGAATTGGAGTTGAATTGGGGATTTTAGGAATTTACACCGTGTATAGGCGAGTTAGGTCGGACATCGTAATTAAGCGATCGTCTAGACATTTCAAGCCCTATCTAGTGCATATGCATGGATAAGAGCCTGAAATAATTTATAATGATTTGACACAAATTATTGAATTTTTGTGTCATGTATTGTGGATAGGTGGTGAGCTATCTGATACGGGTAAAAGACTACACCCGAGGATCGAGAATAGGAGTATATCTACTCCTAGTACAGTGAGTACTCCTATATCGTCTTAATTATCTATAGTAGTTTTATTCAATTATGTGATTTTATGAAAAATGATTTCAATGGCAAATTGTTATGTTTTATTGGAAAATGTGATTTTATAAAATGATTTTATAAATTTTCTGAAAAATTAAATAATGGTTTTAAAAATAGAGTAATCGGAGACTGTTATGTGTTATGAAATAAATTGTATTTTTAATTTGAATGGCTTATGATATTTTGTTAGCATGAATGGCAGAATTGATATTTGTTATTATGGTAAATTTATATTTGAACTGTTTTGAGCAGCCTAAGAGAGGCTAGGTAGAAAAATAAATAGTCATATCATGCAGTTAAGAATTTTTATAAATTCGGTGGTAGATAAATTCCCCACTGCAGTGGTAGGTTCCGTGGACCAGCTAATAAGAGTGGCACGGTTCCTAGATATATTCTTACCTCGATAAGGAGAGTCGTGTGTAGGGCATCTCTTGAGGTAAATTTTGAGTGCACCTCACGCGGACCACCACGTGAGTGTGAGACTCAGCCAACGCCAAGGAATGGCTAGATTTTTAGATGAAAAATGAGTGTAAAAAATTTAACTGCCTTGGCGGTCTCGGTTAGATGCCTCCGGCCGGGGTATCCCCGAGAATGATTTTGGCATAAGCCAAGTTTTGTGAAATCCATAAGTCAAGTTAATCGTTTTGAATACAATGAAAATTTATGTTATGGAAAACGTACTGGAAGGAATATTTTATTTGTCTCCATTTACTCGACTGTAGATAGTTTAGAGGATATATGTTTACTCACTGAGATTTGTGAAATCTCACCCTTCTTCCTATACATTTTTTCAGGCTCAAGACAATTTGTTGATAGCTGATTAAGACGAGAATTAATCTCGGAGTTACATTCTAGAAAGTAAGGGTTCATAGCACTACACCTTCTTGGTCAGTTGAGGGCCCACGTGTCACTAGAATTTAAAGTTCATACCCTGGTTCACGGTATGATAGTATATGTGAATTTATTTTGTTTTTACGCTGTAAAAAATTATTTTTAGATATTTTTGAAAATATTGTTTTATAAGAAATTAGAATATTTTGTTGAATATTTTTATATATATTCAAATAGTTACAATTTTACTTCAAATAAATATTTTAGACTTCTAAATTTATTTCTGGTCACAAAATACGCGGTTTTCACCCACACATTACATTTTTCGTTTGTCTCGAAAATTTCAAGGGTAAATGACCAAAATACCCTGTGAGGTTAAAATTACTTTTCTATTGTTTTGAAAAAAATAAAATATTTTTTTAAATCTTTTAAAATACGATGTTTGGTAATGACTACTCACAGGGGAGGTAACAAAATTGGTATGAAAGCCTTGCGATGTTTCGGTCGGTATTCGGGGTGTGAATGCTTATCGAAACGTCGCGGCGATTGTCACGGGCTCGAAAGAGAGTTCCGGGTCGTGATAGTTTTTCATTAAAATTAATTTTTTTTCTTTAATTGACTTATTATATTAACTTTTACATATTTACGTTAAGATTTTAAATTTAGTTATTTTACCTTTGCAAGTTTTTTTGTCAATTCTTATTGCTTTACGTTAAAAATTTTTAATCATAACTTTCAAAAACTTTATGTCTAGGTTTTTTAATAATAATTTTAAATTACATATGTTTTTATTTTTATTATTATACATTTTTAATTTTGACTTTCTGATTTATTATAGTGATAATCTTATTTATAATATGAAATTTCAGCCATTAAATAAAAGAAATGCATATAAATGGTTTCTATTAATAAGGCATAAAAAGAGTCTATCAAAATGGGGATTTTTTATTTACTAGTTGAATTAGTTTACTAGTTTTTTTATGAGTGTTAAATCCATGATTGTAATTTAATCTTATAGATCAAATGGTTTTTATTAATTGACCTTGCAGTAAAGTAAAAAATGATGATCTTACTGCAACATATGCCACTTTATATGAATTATGTTTAGTGTTTATTTTTTTTTTCTCTCTCCCTCATAAAGCAAGAAGAAAGAGGTCTCGCGACGCACATACTAGTAACTTTTTTGGTTGTTTTCTAATATTTTTTATATAAAAAAAGAAACACTAATCTTATTTTTTAATAATAAATTATTAAATTAAATAAATATAATTTTTAAAAAATTAATAATTAATCAATTACAATAAATTATTAAATATCACATAATGTTGAAAACAATTCACTAACATGTTATAAATTATTTATTATTTTATATTACGTAATGTTGAAGTTGGTTATTAACATGTTATAAGAGATGATAATGATAGGATGATCATATGATATTTTTATTATTTATATTAATAAAAAAAATTATTTTTATAATTAATAAAAATTAATTAATCTTTAATTATATACAATTTTTTCATTTTAAATAAAATATAAAAATTTAATTAAACATAATAAAAATATAAAATATTTTTTAAAATAATTTAAAAACTTTTTACAATATTATGTTATATTTCTTTCTTTTTATTACTGAAACAACTTCTTAACTTCTAGTTTCTCTTAAGGTCTCAAAATTTTAGTTACTTGTAAATTTGTAATGTTTTCATTCTTTCTTATCCATTTAGCAGCAATAACTTGGCATTTTTCATATAATAATTTAAATAAAAGTTTTTAAATGGAAAAGTTTTTTTCTAAATAATAAGCAATGAAAAATAATCCCCTCTATAATTTTTTTTCTCCTTCCTGTAGCATACATATGAAAAAGGTTCTTTAATTCTTAATTAAAAGAACAAACAATATAAGGAAAATTACTTGCTTAAAATCTATTTGTTTTGAGTCAATTGACCACTGCATAAATCAAATTGATCTGTATACTTATTTGGAAAAAATCTACCTTAATCACAGGGCAGGTACATGATATGATATGACATGTACCATAATATGCAGTTTTCTGACCTTTTTTTTTTTTCTAAATCATTGAAATTTCAATTGCGTGACTTATATTTCCTAGTATTTTGTTCCAAAAATTCACGAGGAGTTGAAATTAATGAATTATCTTGCTCAAAGTTTTTCAAAGTCTTTAATGGTAATTTGAGGAATAAAAAGTGTCATACATTTTTCACATTTCAAACCAAATATAATTAAGCTTGTAAGAATTAAATCTGGTTCAGTCATGCTCATCTTCATTAGCATTACTACCTAACCAATGGAAATTATTAAATCAAGATAATCATGATCCATAAAATGAAAGGAATTATTGCCAATATTTTTCAAGATAAAGATAATTATACTGATGGACTTACTTCACATGTTAAAAATGTCAACTCGCACGGCGTACGTTGGAAGTTTTCAATGTTTCGCAACTGAAATATTTTTTATATTTGTATTTTATTTATTTAAGGGCGGATAACGGTTTTTAACTTCCAAATTTTATCCGAAATATATTCTAAAAAAAGAATGACGAAAAAACGCGCGCAACTATTGCTTGGGAACTTATTCGTCTTATTAATCATTTGGTTTTTGAACGAGGAAAAGCTTCTTGAAGTGGCGAAAGAACAAGGGAGCTGTTGTTGATCGTTTTTCTCTCGTCAGATCGGTAATAATTGCTTATAAAATTTTTAGCGCTATATATACAGATTTGATTTAGTCTCAATAATGTAATAAAAAAATTAATGCGATTGTATATTAGTTCTAACCAATTACATAAACAATATGTTTATTTATTTTATTATTAGAAAATTTTATGTTAAATTCAAAATTATATATATAAATGAATATATCATTTCATTCTTTCAATATATATAAAAAAACCACAATTCAGAATTATCTCATGCATATAACATAATAATCGCTGAATTCTACAAATTTCTTTTAAATTATGTATTGTTTGGTTATCTTTTGTTTTTGAAAGCAAGAGGTAATATATGTGTTTAGATATAAGAGTAAATATATTTTTTAATTATATTTAAAACTAAAAAATTAGTCTTTGTGATGACAAAATGTAAAAGTTTTTATGTGGACCAATTATATACATTTTCTAAATTATATGAAACAATTATATTTGAATATTGTAGTCACCTGTCACATTGTAATCAAAGACGATTATTAATGTATGCCCATATTTATACTAATACGAGGATAAAGTTTTTCTACGTATATTACTTATTGTTATCATAAAAAAATGGATGAAAATTTTACTTATTTGATCCCTTCTCTTTAGATTTTTATACAATTTTAATGGGGTCAATATAAGAAAATTACAAAAACAAAAATACTCCTTATATATAAACATAATATTTCTAAAATTGACCCTACTCAACTCAACATAGCATGCCCTTGTTTAGTCTAATTTTATTTTAGTTTATTTAGTTATTTCCTTTGTTTATTAATTTCTCCTATAAATGTAATACAATATAAATATATATAAGTTATTTAATCATAATTAAATTCTTTACTGAAAATTATAAAATCATAAAACTATAATTTAAAACTTAGAAATAGTAAAATGTTCAAAAAATGCATGACGGCTTTAGCCATTCTACTATAGTCTCTATATCTCATTAAGCAATGTGCCGTAATTTTAAGTAACTTTGTTTTATCAAACTTTTCAAATTTTAACCTTTTTTATTTTAAATTTATTATCAATGAAAATTTAAAATACTTTTAAAAATTGGTTGATTCATGTTTCTATATTTCAAAAATTAATTTACTAAATATATTGCATCGAAATAAAAATATTATTAAAAAACATAAAATAGTACACATAACATGCAAGTAGAGGCAAAGTAAAACGATAGAATCACATTATCAGGTCACCTAGGCCATTATTACCTCTTTTTCTTCCTTTTTTGGGACGGATTCCATTCAAATTTTTAAGAAAAAACAAATTCCATTTAGAGGGGCATTTGCATTTCCATAACACTGAAAAAAAAACAACAACAATAAAACATCAAAGTATCTAAGCATTTATGGAAGAATCCAAAATAATTGGAAAATGTATTATTATAAAAACAAGAATGATCAATCTTTGATCCTATATATAAAATTCAGCAAATACATATATATATATATATTATAAATTTAAGGCATGAAAATATTTGAACTCGATTTATCATTTTAAAAAAGTATAATTCCAAAATATTATTCTACCTTTGGTCCCCTCATGTCTAAATGTAATTGAATTAATTTATTAATCTATACAATTCTCTTCTTGTCTGCTCATATGGAAGGCAAAAAAATGACTTTAAGTTACGGACTTTTTCCTTCCATACTAATAGTAAAATCCACTCAATTGTCTTCTTGGTAACTAAGTCATCAATCATGGAAATGATTAATAATAAAATCCACTAATAGACAACCACTCCAAAATTACAATAACATAACTTCTTCATGTGATACTATTTACTATAAATATTTATTTAAAAAGTACTATTTATTATATTCTTTACATTTACTGCCCTCTATATATATATATTAAGGGGGTAATTCGTAAATATATATATATTTGAATGGTTTAAGGGGAAAAGAGCAAATATATTAAAAAAGAGACTGATAAAATTATAGCTGTGCCACCTCATATGGAGATTTAAATAATTTAGCCACGTAAAGACGTCAACCTGCCTTAGTTTTTTTTCCTACTATATAACTTCCAATTTAATATACACGTATCATGTGTGACCATGAGTGTATATATTGTTATGATTTGACATGGCATCATACGTACGAAATGTTGTCGAGATTAAAAAAATAGACCAAGATCCAAAACGTACGAAAGTAATATCAAAATTGAATAGGTACGCAATTCCGGCAAAGGATGTGATGCAGATGTAAAACATGACAACAATATTTATTTGCCCCTCGAACTACGAAAAAATATTTAATAGCCCAAAAGTACAACAAAACTCATAAAACAATAGCCACTGTTTTTGTTTTTGTATGCTAAAAGTCTTTGGATTGATCCCTTTTTGCCACGTGACAATTTTCCTTTACAGCCAGGTACTTTGCTAATGATGATTGCTAATTTGCTGTCACTGCAAAGAGATCAATTAATGTCAGACTATTAGAAGGTCCTTTTTTTTTTTTAAACTTGACCAATTGAAAATGGTACAAGGTAGTTTTACACAAAAAGTGAGCAAATTTCTATGTTGGCAGTCACTGTAATCTTCTTAAAAATTTTTGATTATATATTTTTGTTTGCTCATCATTTTGTCTAAAAAAAAAAATTTATGTCTATGAAGTATATTTTAGATATATAAACATGAATTTTTTTATTTAATTAAAAAAATAAATTCAAACATTTTACTCTTTCAATAATAATAATAATAATAATAAATCCCACGACATAATTGAAAACACCATAACAAGATTGAATGATTAATTATTTTGAAGCAAATCTAATGTCGTCAAACTCAATAGAAACATAAACAATATTAGAACAGTCGCAAAAGATTGGAATCCATCTCTATAGGAAAAGACGAGGATTTGTGTTCTGCCCATGGGACCGCTTTCCGTAACGGCGTAAATGCAAACAGTGGAAACAGTGGCGGACAGTTTATTAATTTAACATACTTGGAATGCGGTGCGTCCTTATCACGATTAAAGCATGAATTCCCTTAAAAACTTTTTATTATTCCTTAATCAAAATGGTTTAAAGAGTTAATACTGCCGAATGTTCTTCTCATAGTCTCGTTGGACTCCATGTTTCTCCTTAATTACAAAATGGTCTGGTTTTGTAACGTGCCGTCTAAAACAATATTACTAAACGGAGCATTTTTATTCTTTAATTTGATACTGTTTTTATAATTAGTAAAATAATAGATTTAAATGTAATTCAAAGAGCTGCATGGACCCAGTAAGTCCTAACTTGATCATAAATTAATGATTCTTTTCCTATTATAAACTATTAAGTGCTATGTAAATGGTGTGCTAGCTTGCCTAATTTGATCTGATTTTGGTTTAAAATTAAGATATGAAATATCAACACAGAATGTTGCAAATGCCCCTTTCGCGTGCTTCACGGGGGAATCAACAAAATCTCCCTTTCGCCGAATGATCAGTGTGGCCACGAAATGGAAGTATGGTGCATAAAATATTTATATTAATCTTGTTTAGTCCTATTAATAAGACGGTTTTAATAACTCCACGAGTACATTATTAAATTAAACAGCACGATTAATTACTAATAAATAGCTCTGGTAAGACAATCTGCAATTTGGGTTAGATTGGCCCACAACTGAATCTATTGTGTACAAATTTTATGACCGACATATGGGCCCAGAAAATGACGGACCATTAGAGTTGAAGTTAGATTAACGAATGGCCCACTGGCTACTGGGGCCCTCCAAGCCCCTTAGAAAGAAGGTTGCTTATACTGGATTCTTCTCCTGCATTACTATGAATTACTTATAAATATTGCTACTTTCACTTTTTTTTATTAATATGGAAATGCTAGTTCTTCCAATTATTTTGGTAGGTATTAGTAGATATCACTGAAATGGAGAAGGAAAAAAGAAAAAAAAATCACAAACTTACCTGTCAAACGAAAGCACGAGAGATTAAAAAAACAGAAATAAATGATTATTAAAATATTCATTTGTCTGAACCCCAACAGATGTCACTTTCGAAATTAAACCACTTGTTGTGACCCTTAATTAAGCTCGTTTTGCTAATCATGTTCTTATTGTGGAAAGCTGCATAATAGAAAATGAGTGATCAAAGCTCAACGTCCAGGATAGAGTTCGATTTAAAAAACGAAAAAAGAACAGCGTGAGATTTAAGTTACATTTTTTTAATTAAAAAAATGATTTTCTTTATTTTTTTTTGGAATAATAATAATGAAAAATTAAGTTAAGTAAAAAATGGGAGAGTGAACTGGAAAACAAGTTGTTTAAGAATGTATGATGTTAATTTATTGAATAAAAATTTGGTATGAAATTTAATGTAAAAGGTTTCTTGTGAAATCATCTTCCTTGCGTAGTCTACATCATACGATTACGGGACTCAATAATTAATACTTAAGCTAGGTGCCCCTGTACGGGAACATGCTAATGTCTGTCCCTTGGGCGGCTTATATGGTAAGCTGACCTTTATTTTAGTAGCGGTATTTATAAGAAAAGAAGAAGACACGGAACGAAGATCAAAACCCAGTTGGAAACAACGACAGAACTGAAAACATTTTTATTGAAACTCGAGGCTGCAGCCACCAGATAAAAAGTCACGTGTTCTGGGTCTAATTAGGTGGCCTCAAATAAGTTCATATTAGTTGATGTCTTACTCATTGTAGGAGTTTTGCTGGTTCTTCTTGATTTTCAATTAATTCAACGATGCAATCATCACATTCAATCTCGATGTCTAGATCAACTCCATTTCCCTCGCATCTTGCTCGTTCATTACTAAATATTAAGTACTGCCAAATTGCCAATAAAATATTACTAGTGCAAGCACGAAATATAATACTGATCTTGATCGTCCACGTGTAACCACTTTTTACACGAGATCCACTGGCTTGTCATCACAGTGAATCGAACAGTTGAAGGAACATTAAGACAAAACTTTCAAAACAATGACAGCCTTAATACAAATTTGTGGCAACATTTTATTGGCATGTCAAGTTGTTTTTTGGAGTTTCCAAGCTGACAAATTTACAGAACCCAGATCCATTGACCGACCGAATATTGATATCTTTCATTGTGTATTGTTTTTTTTTCCCTACCAAGTCGTAGTGGTATAATCTTAGCCACAGATCAGAAAGCCACAAGATAATGTAAGAACCTTTTTTTCAGAATTGTAAATGTGTGTGGTGGACTCTGGAGTGGGGCCTGGCTGCTTGCATTCAGCATTTTTGGACCGGACTCCATTATGTGTAAGAAGTGCATCTTTACATTATGCAATAAAGACTGAAATTGGGGTGGTGGGTTCAGTGAAAAGGACTCGCGACAGGTTCATTTGTTCCCTGGACAGTTTGACCTAAAACATGCATTGATTGGGACCTAGTTTTACATTCTCAGCAGTACACGTGTTGCGGGACCTGGTGACTGGACTCCACTGGACGAAAGCTTGAACAAAGAGAAGTGGAAATTGGGTGAAGGTGGTTGGAACCTTTCCACCAAAAGAAGATGATGATGATGATGATAATAAGTTCATGGCCATGAGTCGGGGACATGTGGATCCACATTTTGCCATGGGGTTTCAATTTCTTGAAGCTACCATACATTATTGAAAGAATATTAAGTTTTCGAAATGCTTCCTAATGCTTTTAGGCGTTGCTGCTTACAAGTTAATAGTTATTACCCCAAAAAATGACATTATTTTTAAGCCACAACATGACGTCAATCTGGGCCGAAGTTGAACAAGTCTTTGTAGCTGACCATTCTGGGCTTCCCATATGATAAACAGAACCATCACATGATTTCTTGCAACTCAGAGGAAGCCATTCAAGCTCGAAATAGAAAAACTCAAATGGCATTAGATAATCTTCCCCTGGCTATATTGATATTTTACCATGAAATGAATAAAATCCAGCTTTTCAAAAAAAAAAAAAATGACACATGTGGGGCTCTGATTATGTGAATCCTTATTGCCTGTCGTCTCTGATATGCTAGAAGTCAGAATGGAATAAATAGCTATAACGATCACACCATCTAGGCTGAAGAAAATAATGAGATTAGCAGAACATTTAACTTATACCATCACATGTATTTATGGAATACAAATCAAATGGGGATGCCCTTTGCAAGCTTCTCGCTGCTGCTTCCACTAGATCTTTTCTGCCTAATGTTATTAAAGGCAAACAAGTTCCAGTGGAAGTAGCAAAAAGAAGCTAAGGAAAGCACCGACCCTATTCTAATAAGGAGAAAATATACACTTTAACCAAAAAGGTTTAAGAGAATGAGTTACTATCCTATCTTAACCCTCTTCTTGTGCACAATATTCTCTGTAGAAATGTACAGCTTTAGGAAGGTATGAAAGCTCCAAAAACTTTTATCATAGCCTGCTGAGATGATATGCTATATTGTTGTTAGGAAAGTTAGCTATCAACCTTGACTGGAATTGCCTCAAGCCTAGGATCCAGATTTAATCCTTCAACAAAAAACTGGTTTTGGGTCATATACGGACTTGAGTCAGAATCACTGCAGATCAAACTGTCCTGTCTAGAAAGGTGTATGCTATTCTCTAATCCTCATGGCAATCATTCTGTGGCCCTGGATCTTGCTATATGTACATGCACAAGGGCTTTGTGGAGTTGGCTTACAAACTACCAAATTGTATCCATTTTGATTTGTAGGATTTTGCCCTATGGGGGGCAATGATCTCAAGAGCCCCATGAACACACTTATGATATGAGAAATCTACAATTGTCCCATCTGTTCTTACCAATGAGAAGCAGCGTGCATTTGCATGTTCGGGGTGATATCCTACCTGCAAAAGATAGGGAAACAATGCATCAAATAACCTTTGTAGAGAACTTTCATCAGAACATTTTCATAAGCCATTTAATTAGTAATAATTTGGCTAAACGTCAGTAATTGATAGTAGAGTTGTATCTTTCTAGTACAAATAACTCAATAATGAAAAGTTGTGTTAGGATTTAAAACAAGGAATTTACTGAAGAATAGCTGCATGCTAAATTTTTATTGCAAATAGGTATAGAGAAGTTAGGATGAAGGTTTGCCCAGCCGAAAGAGGATGCCTTCCAGTACCTGCGGTTCTTATATCCCTAGCTAAAAGAACTGTTAATAATTTTTAGAATTATGACGGAGTGAAAGGGAAAAGGAAGAAATGAAAAAGAAATGAGCAAAATTTGTGTTCTTGAATAGCTTCTAAAACATAAGATGACCTCTCTCACTAAGCAAGTATATATACCTATATATATATATATATATTAAATGTTAAACACAGCGAAAGGCAAACTATAAAAAATAATTGCTGTTAAAATTATAACATTAGCAGTCCTCTTGAAAATAAGATTAAATACCATCTCATTTTTTTTTTCTTTCTTTTTCCACTTTTCCAGTATTATGTACCTTTATTTCCTGAGCGCCAGAACCGATTTTCTCATCTCTTCGAGGATGAAAGTACAATGCCATCATCAAAGTATTCTGGTCAGCTTCACTTAACCGGTGATCGATAGGATACCTACATTCAGCACAAGTATGAGCTCAGAGAACCTAAATCACTTTAACATTCAGAACAGGAGACATGTCTACAATAATGAATACATCATTTTATTAGATTAATGTTGAGAAGCCAAGCACTAATAATTAGAAATCAGGAAATAACATAAGCTATTCTTAGGCATACATGGCAGAGAAACATGCCTAAAGTCCATAGTTTAAATTCTATATGGAAAACAGTCTGATGAATATTTTATAAAATCTGCATAAAAATACATCTGATCAAATCCGCCCTTAAAAAGCTGAATTCATTACCAAACAATATGAACAAACTAACCCAAGTCCATAAGATTTCACCAATTAGCAACCAAATTGCAGACATCAATACACTCAATTATAGATAAGGAATGTCCTTTCCTCTAACCACCCAATACAGCAAAACCCTACAGCACTCGATAAGATTAGATGTGTCCATGAGCTGGGCAGGGCATTAACAGGCCGAAATTTTAAGAGACAAGTCTAGGCCCAACCCAGCCTGCCCCTTACATAAATTTTATTATTAGAATATTAAAAATTATTATAATTTTAAAATTTTAAATATATTTTAGGATTAACTAATATATTATTTATTAATATAATAATACTCTCACCCAGGGTCAAGTCTAAAAATCTATGCCCAAGCCTGGACCAATTAGGGCCAGGCATACGGGCTGGGGTGGGCAGCTTGGCTCTTGTACAACTCAGAATAAGATTAAGGGCAGGCTACTTTCTGAACTTCAGGAGGTCATTTAATCACAGCACAAAAATAAAAAACAGCTAAGGGCTTTTGAAGAGATGGGCTTGTAATAAACTTAAGTTTAAAGATCAAAGAAGGGTCTGCTTGTTTTGTCTGCCATTGTAACCTAAATGGCAAATTTAAGAATATAAAACCAATGCCAATTCCAAAGGCTCTTGAATAAGAGGAGAGATAGAGAGAGCTGTCAATCTCAGAAGCAAAGGCTATTCTCCCTTCTTGGCCCTTGCTGTTCCTTGCTTTCCCTCTTTCAATCTAATTGCATAAGCTGGTAGAAAGAAAATGAAAAGGTTGGATCTTTTTGTTATGCTTCTCTCTCCTCAATGATAGACAAATGCCATAACAAAGTTTATGGTGTAGAAACAAAAAAAACCAGAACAAGGAGTCAGTTTAGTCTTATGTTGATAAGAATTTGAATATAAAAGAGTTGACACATAGCATTAAATTTGTGCATGATATCAGGAATTTAGGGCATAGATATATCAAAACCTATTTTAATATAACATCTCTGAAATGAATTACTACCACAAACAGAGCAGGGAAACATTCAATGGAGGAAAGCCTTAATCACCATACACAGAGATGGTAGACAACAATTCGAGGAAAACTTACTTGTGCAAAATATTCCTTAAAGCACGTGAAAGCCTCTGAATGTCATCCAATGTTAGAAGTTCTCTCCAGATTGATCTTCTTTTTGTTTCAATCTTCTTGAGTTCTTCAGAGGCAGAATCACCAACTGCATCCATTACCAGAGAACGATATTTCTCAGACTCAAAGTTAAGAGGTTTAGTAGGTACTTCAAACTCTACATCCTGCTTCTGAGAACTAATAGAACTTCCTAGCAGCTTATACACATCAACTGGTTCTGCAAGCCTTTGATCCTGGAAAATAATAATGGGATGGATATGATAAACTGTTAACAGCCAAAAATGTCAGCCACAAACGGAAAATGCTTCTTCCTTACTTTCTTTTTTTTCTTTTTTACGCAAGAAATCAAAGAACCAGTAAACTACTGAGCAAGTTGGATCTAGACCTTAAGTATATAATAACTATGAATAAAATGTAAAATTTGATTAACATGATGCACAACCAAACTGACATGCAATTCCATCTCAACTACAGCTCACAGAAATAGTATAACTCATTTTTATACTGTAAACAGATTTTGTGGACAAGTAAGATCTTGATTACAAGCATCAAAATACACTCCACAGACATGGTCCACGGCGCTTGAGATACTCACAAAATT
Source organism: Theobroma grandiflorum (assembly GCA_036013995.1). Taxonomy (NCBI): domain Eukaryota; kingdom Viridiplantae; phylum Streptophyta; class Magnoliopsida; order Malvales; family Malvaceae; genus Theobroma; species Theobroma grandiflorum. The sequence continues at coordinate 3,135,560 of CP142131.1, read as the reverse complement.
TAACTCTCTGACTCAAAATCCTTACAAGTGTTTCTGTGAATGTGAAGCAATATTTTCTATTGAGATGCATACTCCTCTATCTGCATTTCACTCAAGTTTCTTTATTGCAGTTGTGCTCACTCTCAAAGATTAATTAGCATTCTGAAGAGACAACCTATTGCCACATCCTATTCAGCATAAAGTAATAAGCCTAAGTCTTTACACTACAAAAATGCATCATTTGTAGAAAAACTTTGATGGTGTTTTAGGTCTGACTCCATTTTTTCACCTCTCTTCTTTTGAACCCAAGAAAGGGGGATTTCAGAAACTCTGTATATTCAAAACCTTAAATTTCCACTCATTAAAATGCACCTATGGTACAAACCTAATCCACAAGGCTACAACTTCACTATAACAACAATTGCAAAACCAGTTTTATGAGCAGGATCTTCATAATATATACCTTCACAGAATATATTATATCAAACTGTCCACCAGTCCCCATGTGAGGAATCCTTCCCCATGCTAATGCATCAATTGTCCCCTGAAGATCATCCAAAGCTCCAGTCTTAGCAGCTTTGACAAAGGAAGCACTAGGATTCTGCCACAAATTGTAGAAAGCTAAGTTGACTGTAGAAATGCCATTACATAATATTTTACATTATAAGCATCAAATTATAAAGAAAGACAGGAACTAACTGAAAAGCATGCTTGCATAAAAGGCGATGAGACATATGCATGTTCTCGTTGTCGTCTCAAGCCTTTTGAATTTAAACCAACAAACTCCCCCGTCGCTGATAGACAATTGGCAACAACAAGCAAATGTTCATTTAGTATAGTCTTGCCAGTATCTGACACTGCAGTCTTCAAATTCTGCATTCAGAATGGCAAGAGGCAAGTTAAATATATATAGTTACCCCTATAAATATCTGTAAGTAGAAAAAAAGGGGGAATAAATTACAACAATGATAACACACATTAAGAAAAAATTTCCACCCAGCATCTATTCCATATGCCAAGCACAACTGATTAATGTTATCTGGATGACTGCGTGTCCAATCGATCATATCCATTATCTGGAGGCAATCATTCATAAGCACACCCCAGAGCTTTGTTATACCGAAATCGCCTGATACAAATACCCTCAAGTAAAGTTCACCACAAGAACTTTTACGTGATTTTGAGACTTTGAGCCGATCTTTCCATAAAATATCCACCTTCTTGATCTCCGGGAATCCTAACCAAAATGTCATAACAGAGGCAAAGGAAAATGACTATCTCGTAATCAACTTTACTTGAAAGATGAATAAACATTAAACCTTTTTAGTTGTCAATTTTGATTCCTGAGTAACAGAAAGGTTTGACAAGAAAATATAAAATTTGGAGGGAAAAAGTGCCACCAATGAAAAAGTTATTGTTTTCTTTGATATTAGAAGCATGGCACTTCTTTTAGGCTATTTTGATCTTAGTTTGTGGTTTTACAATTTGTCTTCTACATTCGTATAGACCCTATTAAAGATTCAGTTTTTCCTACCAGAAATTTGGCAATAGTATGACACTTACAAGTTTAAATATCAGAACTTCAAGAATAAACAGGGATAAACAAACTAGAACATCTATGGCAATGGATAAATGGGAAAACACCCACTGAGGGAAGGCAAAAGATCCAATAATTTCAAAAGCATTCAGTAATTAAAATAATCTAATGGCAAAACTCACACAGCAAATCTAGATACCAGCTACAAATATATATGGTCAATATTGATGGCTAGATTGTTCGAAAACTGTGATGCTAAAACCCAACTACCTTCAAATGCTCTCTTAAGAGAATTTTAACCAATAACAAAGGTTTAAACCATTTTGCCAAACATCAGGCCTCAAATGAATGAAACTCCTAAAGAAAACAGACAATCAGAAGTACAAACCTTTTATTACTGCTTCAAGTAGGTAAGGTATTACCATGTCTCGAATCACATCCAATTCCATATGAGAACTTTTGGAGTATTCAACAATCGTAACAGTGATACAAAATGTATCATCTTCATTTGGCATGTCAATAAGAGAACAAGCCCTGCCATTAAACCAAACAAGTCAAGAAGCAGAATAAAGCTCTAAGAAATAAATCAATAATGTTAGCAGACAGGTTGCAGTAAACATTGACTCAACTGCCTAGAGAGATTTATGGTGCAATCAAGTATAGCAATCTATTCTACCCTTCAGAGTTGAGAAATGTTTGAACAACTACCATCTGGCAAGATATATATTAATACTTTGAAGCCCTCAACTGAAATAATTATATTAAATTATGCTGATTATAACTTTGCTCATGCATCCAACAATACAACTTTGAGAAAGGGTAAGGATTGAGGTGCACCACAAAAATATCAAAGCATGAATTTAGGTTATGCCAGGAAAACAGAAAATTGATGTTATCTTTCTGCTCAGGAAGTTAGTGAAAAAGTACAATAAAAAGATCATTATCTTAATATTGACCTAGAAAAAGCATATGTTTGGTTACTTCAAAATTTCTTACAAAGGATATTAGACAAAAATATAAGATGATTAAGGATGTATGAAAGAGCAGTCACAAGAATGGGAGCTGTTTATGGAATTACTACTAACACCCAATCACAAGAGATCTTGCTCTATTCCTATATTCTTGACCTACTTAGGCCTATAAGGAAATAAAATGCAGCAACAGTAAGCATGTGGTAAAATTGTGGTTGAGAGATGGTGCAAAAGTATTGCAATAAATAAAATGCCCACAAAGGGCACAACATTTATGACATTACTTCTGAAAGTCATCCCCAACAATTTTACGAAAATCAAAATTTTAACAATTTTGCTAGATTATGTACTTCATATTTTTATTACTTCATTTATTTTATAACTACGATTTTCAATTTGTATTTTAGTATTCTTTTTGGCATATTTTTCTTTAATTAAATTTAATCCCCAACAAGCAGTTTCGTTGTTTTCTTCGTCAACCCTATGCAACTTCCCCAGTATACACAATCTCACTTTAAGGAAAATTTCCACTCATGGCCAAGTTGTTACTTTGATGGAACAGATATAGATCATCATTGACCTAGTGTTTTAAAGGATTAAGTACATTTCGATCTTTACTAGATAAATGTATAATTCGGGTTTTGAACTAAACTTTCAGCAAATAACACTTTAGATACGTGCTACTAGGAAGAAAGTGAAGGTCAGTGGAGGTTATACAGATTTCACATATTAAAAGTGTCGGTGTATAATTCTTTATTGCAACAACTAGACATGCTAAAAAAGGACAAACTTACTTGCTTGTAATTTGCATGTCAGGCAAACTGATTTTCCACATTGTTTTCGCAGCGGTGCAGTGCCTGTGAAGAGAATCAATAATAGACTGCACTTTAAGCCGCCTCCTTTTCATAGTATCCTGGAAAGCACAACATTTTATGGTGGAACTGGAAAGTGGGAGTTTTATCAATATGGAAAATATGCCATTAACAAATTGCATTACCTTGCACACATGAAAGTGACAAACCCAAGGAGTTAAGTGGTTTTCCCTATACATCTGTGGAGAGAAGCTAGTACCACAAAACACATTAATAAATCTCAAATTAAAAAGCATTACAATTAATTGGAAAAATAACGCATAAAACAAGAAAGGAATATAAACTCACATTATTGAGACAGTAGTTACAATATCTGAAAAGGTCAATCTCTCCAGATGATTCTTGACCTCTAAGGCTGCATACTCCGAACCATGCCTCTTCCTTCCAAGTTTATTAGATAAAAATAATGTCATGGTTTGGTCAGCATTGCTTCTTTTAGAACCACATTCAAGGACCCTCTGACCAATTCAATCAGATTAATTTGTTAGTATTCTTCCATTTATATGTCAACCAATTAAAATTGAAATTCACACCAGACACACATAAAATGGAACGCCACATCACCCTCCCATCTTACACTCAAAAGAAGAAGAAGAAGAACTGTCTATCAAGCATCAACTATGTAAAGTAATTTTTGGTAGACTGAATTGTGGTGGTATGTGAAACATAATTGGTCTCAATAGTGTCAAGTTGTTCCATGGTCCTTTGCAACTTTATTTAGGTGGGTTTCAACATAATAATTAATAGTCTTAGTTTTTGCTTTAGATGAACAAGTCACCCATTTCGACATCAGGTTGGAGGGGAAAGAAAATTTCGTTCAAGAAAATCTTAGGGTGAAAAAACAAAAACTATTGCTTACAGGTATTAAGAGAAGCCATTCCCCCTGAGTAGTTCTAAACCACTCAACAAGATGCCGATTTTGTTTATTGCTAGTATGAGAGCCAATTACATATAAAGTTCAGATGGTAACCTCCTAATCCTTTGAGTGGTAAATATTAAGGTTTGAATGCAGTTGATCAGTTGAATGGTTTAATAAACAATCATACCCTTGCACCAAAGCACAAAATAAGAGCATGTATAACAAATAATATTTACTACTTATAAAGTACAATGCTAGCATGTCCTAGAATTATGGTCCAGAGTAAAATGCAGCAAAGTCCTTTCTAGTATTTAATTTTCACATTGAGAAGTGCACAAAAACTTGAAAAGCTAAACTGCGTTCAGAACTTAATGCAAATTTTATAAACTATGTTCAGACCTAAAGTCAAAATTGCAAAAGTTCATCATGCATCAGTTACAAGCCCCTTTCAAAAAGAAGTATGATAAATTTTCTAGTTCTTTACAGTACTGTTCAGAAGGGTGGGAAGAGAGAGAGAGAGAGAGAGAGAGAGAGAGAGAGAGAGAGAGAGCACCTTCAGATTCAGCAATGGCGAAGTTTCAAGTAGACTAACTGGTTGATCCAAAGCACTATATGCAGCCTCAGAAATGGCACAGGCAGATAATGAACCAACAGGTTGGCCACCTATTCCTTCAGGAATACTACCGCTCTCACTGATTAATTTGTGAGCACAACTAGTTGGACTAGATGCATCCTTATCAATATCATAGCAGAACTGAACGACCTGATCTCCATATGAATTCCTCACAGTTCCGTCATATGCCGTGTATAGATCACGCATGAAGAACATAAGCCTTCTAGACAGCGTCCCAGGCAGGTCAGCATTGTCACTGAAAGAACTGTCTCGACTAGTAACTGAATGAACAAAAGATTCTAATGGATTCAGACCTGTCATAAAAGAACTTTCAACGACAGCATAGGGGATATAATTCTTAGCAGATTCAGCAGTATCATCAACCTTCTGCGTTAAGCCATGAGACTTTTGATTATTCCATGCAGCACATGAGAGCTGATGAGGAAATCTGAATGATAAGGGAACAAGTGAATGTTGCAATCCAAGACACAAGCTATGCTGTACTAACTTCAGCAAGTTACCCTTGCTCCCTGCTTTGAACATGGTCAGTAGTGAATTATCTTTGTTTGCATATTTGTAGAGTAAATTCTGAATATCTCGAAAAACTTGCTTAAAAGAATCAACAGAAGCTTGGCTTAGTGCCGCTGATCTTTGCTTCTCATAGCACATCTGCTCAACATCCAAAGCCATAAAAATATCAACTTCTTCATCATGTCCAACAAGGAAATCATGATTAGAGTCAACCATTAACTGTTTAAAGTTACATGTCTGCTCTATTTCTCGCAGACCACAAAAGATTTCATCCATCATGTTCTTTTGTGAATTTGAGTCAGAAGATAGGTATAGGTCCAAGAGTGAAACACTCAAACCCCTCATTGACAACCACTCACAAAGAACTTCCTGAGCAGCATACAAAAAGTCAAGGACTTTTCCTTGATAATGTTTAATAAGACTTTGAAAAAGGTTGCCATCAGCATCTCGTAGCCAAGTAGACCCTTCAGATGAAGATATAAGCTCCCCATTACGGATAACAACATCATTTGAAGTAAAATCATAATCAAATTCCGGAGGGAAGAGCATGCTGAGTAACTGCTTTCCAGTCCAAACAGAACTCCTCAGTAAAGGAGCTTTGACAATTGCTGGAAACGGTGAATGCTTGGGACAGAACATTTCCAGTTGTTGCATTTGGAATAGGTTCAAGAGAACCCCATCCTCCTTGACTAAATAAGCAGCAGTTAAACTATCATGACTGAGTGAGAGCAGATTCCGACCACTTTGGCCATTAATTAGCTGCCTGTTCAAAGAAACAAGCTCACTAAGCTCAACTCTTGCTGTGATGGACTGAGGAACATAGCCATGAAGGCAATCACCATCAAAATCTCCACGAAAAGGGGAACAAATAAGTGGGTTTATAGAAACAACTGAACTGACAGGCAGGACTTTAACAGAAAGAGCAATGAGAGAGTGCTGATGTATAGAAGGAGGTCTGTTTATAAGAACAATATCCCCATTGTTGAGGGGCCTAAAGATGGTGTCCCCCACTTGGATCTTTTCGTTATGGCGAATTCTGACTAATCTACCTTCTCTCCGAACGTGAATCTCACCCTTCTCAAGAAGACGCAAATCACAACAAGCTTTCAATCTTTCCTCATTCCAGTTGTTCAGTTGCTCAGCAATTTGCAACCTCTCCGCAACATGACATGGTATACCAATTTCAGACAGTTTAAGATTTGGATTCCCAGTAAGAACCATGCGGAAGCAGTGGTCATTTCGCTTCCCAAGAATAACATCTTTCATATATCTTAAACCAGACATGTTGGAAGCAGAATCTTTATTCCTTTTCTGGGCAAGGACAAGTACAGATTCTTCATTTGATGGCTTCTCCAGATGCAGCTGCACATTGAATGTAACCACATAAATGGAGCATAAGATCCTGTGAAAATTGACCCAAACAAAAACGAAAAAAGGCAGTGTAACTTGCCTTAGAAATTTTTAGGCATTCCAATACATGGGCACTCAATTCATTAGCTATCCCTCTGAAATCAGCCAGTTTCTTGTAAACCCTGGTTCTTTGATCCTAGCCATAACCAGAAAGATCAGTACAACCGAAAAGAAAACTAATATAACGCATATAATCATATAAACCATCCAAATCAACTGAGACACTTACAAAAATCAGTCGCTGCCCATTAGAAGATGTATGCATGATTTCTGTCACTCGATGACTATTCGGTGTCACGGGAAAACAATTGAGGAAAATAGAGTCCATACTTAAAACAAACTTTTTAATGAACTCTGGATCAACATCCTTCAATAAGTAACGAACCTGAAAACCATTATGCATTATGTAATCATCAATTTGGTGAAGCAAAAGATGGTCTGCTTTTGAAAAGGGGAAGGGGCAGGCAACAGCAGGGCTTGATTTTGTTCCATATTTTCAAAATATATTTAGGAAGTGATAATGCTTTCCAAAACCACAGATCCTATTCAAGTAATATTATAACAAGTAGGATATATTCACACATGTATCTAAGAGCATTTTTCCTCGTCAATTAAGCTCATTCAGAGCCTTATCTATTATAATATCACAAAGGTTCTTTTGAAAAGAAAATCCCACCAAAATTTAAGAGAGTCTCAAATCACTAATAGTTTTTAGTTAAAATGATATTTTGGTATGGCAAGTTTCCACAAGTAATTGGTATTTGCGAACCAGAATGCTTGCATTTAACAGAAACAACCGACTCCATCTCCTCCACCTCCCTTAAACTACCACCAGATATTACAATCAACAACATGTTTTTTCTTACTAGTAAAATATATAACAAACAAGGCATATAAAAGTACTATGTTTTTTTTTTAAAATTTTTTTTTTACGTTTTTGGAGGAAATAAAAGATCCATGTTGGTAAATATTAATAGAAACACCAAAAATTAGATAATAAAACAAGTGCCATAAAATCACTAGAAGATAGGTATAAACAAAGATATTTACTTACTATGTCAATGTGTAGTTGATTGGAATTCCAAAAATAAATCATACAAGATTATATTTTGGAGACAATGAATAAATATAATACAAACAAGTGAATTAAAACCGAACATGCTACCTGGGAATGTGATAGGACTCTTCTATTTGGTCTGATTAAACTTTCTTCTTGTTGTTCATCTTTTGGGATAAAATCCCAGTAATCCGAAGGTAATGCTTGCTTTCCTCTCTTTCGGACCTTCATTGAAGATTTTTCACTTACCTCCACTATAATTGCACTTTTTCTAAAAAGATCTTTTGAGGATATCTTGAAATTCATCGGTGGATACCAATCTATTGAATTCCCCTGTTTGCCAGAAATCATTAGGACCAAAGGGAGTAGAAAAAGGATGTCGAATACAAGAAGCCAGACAAACTTACAACACAATATTTACACCCCTTTCGTTGATTTACTTTGGATACTGAATTAGCTCCCTGGTACATGCATGGCAAAGAAACACGTCACCATTGTGTACAGTAGGACATTTGTTTTGCTCAAACAGAAAGCAGACCAGCATGTAGGCACACTATCAGAAATCAGATCCTAGAGGGTAGTCTCACTTCTAAAATCAGAACAGATCAAAACAGGAAACTGTCATAATTTGGAGATAGCCTTTGCCAAGAGGCATACCGGCTTCATTTTGGATTTTAAATTCTTCAAACATTAACTTAAGTTCTATTTTATCTTTTTCCCTTTCTTCTGGACAATGAAAAGAAGTAGTAATAATATTTTATAATGGGAAGAAATGGAAGAAGTGATAATCTTCAGTTCAAGGAGGGAGGTACCTGACCTTTATCCTTAGATCTTTCCGGACCGATTTACATCCTGGGCAAATCTTATTTAATATCTGTACAACTTCTGATAGAAAATATGGATGGAGTATTGCATATGGAAAGTTAATAACCCCAAAATGACCTATAAAGATGAATGGAAACTAATCAGTGAGTTTTTCATAGCTACAGTGAGTTTTTCATAGCTATACTAAGGAACAAAAACTAAGCAGATGCAGAATTTCATTTAAATTGGCCATCCACCTTCACAATGTTTCATATCCGCAGCGCCACAGGTGGTGCAATGATTAGAAAAATTTGGGAACCCCAACTTAGGATCAGACACCTCGCTGGGTGCAGCAATTTCCATGACAGACATCTTCTCCTGTTACAGTACCAGGACAGAATCGTAACTGCTCAAATTGCTACACAAATGGAAATACTGGTAATAATTAAAGCAAGGGCTACATGATTGTTTTGTTGCCATGTTCCAAACAGTTTGAAGCATAAAATTCAGAAAAATGGTATACAATAACTGTGAAGCAATAATTACTCATAAAAACAGCAAAAGAAAGAATCAGTGACTAGCACGTAGAAAAAGATGGAAGGTGGTGGGAAAAATAAATTAACAATGAGTAGCCTCATAGAAAGAATTTCCTAAACTAAAATGGTAGCAACAAACAAAATTAAAGGATCTAGATGGAGATTGGGAGAATCATACCCAATAAGAACAAAAATACAATTAAATTATTATTACATTAATCAGCCTTGACTTCTTTGCAGTTTTTCATAAGACAGGTCTGGATTGAGTGATCCTAATCACTAAACTCATTGATGTATTATCTAATTACAACACGCAGGTAAACAAATAGTTAAGACATTATTGAAGTATACTTACATTATCTCTGTCATTCGAGACATTAAATCTTATTCCAGTCACAAAGGCAGCTGGCAGTTGTTCCGCTTCACACAAGTCATTTTCCATAGAGGTCATTGACTTTTGACTTCTGGTGAACAATCAAACAACCTACATGGAATGCCCCAAACATTAAATTCAAGACAAATATAAAATTATAAAGACACAGCTAAGACGATTAAACGTTGTAGCATAACAACTAGATTTTGAGAAAATGGTAACTATTTCAAAGACACAATAAAGGTATTACGACAAAGACCAAAATGCCTTGATGTAAACAGTGAAGAGCTAAGCGCACAGCAGCACCCATAGTGAAATAAATAACTAAAAACCAATTATGGAAATCTGAAAGTACACTGAAAGAGAGAATGTATTTCAGAGAGAGAAACAGATTGTCGAAATCTGTTATATACATCTTAGTCTAAACCCATACAATATCTCAAACCAGTTGCCCATCAGAAAATGATAATGAAGAAAAATCTAAAAAAACCAGTGAGAATAGGGAGGTACAGAAAGTTCAGATAGACATCAACTAAATATTGAGTGCCAATTTGGTTCAGAATTAAATATTCTTGTACTTCTCCAAAAAGAACCTTAAATATGTATCAATACATTGGTTCCTAATGTAAAGAATTTTAGCGATAAAGACAGCAGTTATATAGTTTTCTTTTCCACCTTTTCAGGCAAGGAATTCAATCTAGAAGAATGGAAGCCCATCCTTTAGTAGGCATGTTTCAATGGAAATATAGCATTCATTTACCGTAAAAAAAATTACGGAAACTGGTTCTCCTATTATGCCAATCAAAAGTAACATAATCAAGTCAAAACTGGGGAAAAAAAAATTAAGATCATAGAATATTAAATTCATTCCTGAAAACATAAAAGATAGAAATTATGTCCAGAGCAATAACCAGAAAAAAAGAAAAAGAATAAATACTTCTGTAAATCAGCAACAATAAACAAAATTAGCTTTATTAAACTAACTCATGATGCCAGTCTTCAACAATTATAGAAATCTGTGTAGGGAAAAACTTTACTAAAACACAATAGTAACAGGAGATAAGCAAGCAACTCTTCCAGGTAAGACAAGTACACGCGCCAAGCTGCCAAGTATGCATATAAAAGCTAAATTTCCTATTCTAGTCTTGTTTACTTAACCAATATGGCCAACAAACACACCGTATTAAACTGATATTTTGGAATAAACATAGAACCAAGTTACAAACTGCCATTACAGCCGTTATAACCCGCCAACATTTAAATAAGTCCACTTAATTATCGATCAAATTTCAACACAAGCATCTTACTCACAAATCAATTGATCATAGAAAAACACATGATCTACTCCCATCATCGCTTTAAAACCTCAATGCAATAAACGAGAACATAAAAGATAACAAACCATTAAAAATCAAACAGATAAATGATCCCAAGTTTTTAATTAGGTCAATCAACATCAATTGCCAGCAGAATGAGAACAGCACCATTGACAAGAGGTAATACATGAACTTGCGAAAAATAGATAAAAAAGAAGCAAGACATGTACCACCATTGTCACTCCCGAATCAGTCATTCCAAAGAAAAACAGATTCCCCTGCTTTAATTAGCTCAGAAATTTATCTAACTACGACTAATATAATGATCAAGTTCATCAATCATCAGTAAACATCATAGCTGTTCGCACATTGTTCAAAGCTTCATGTTTTAAAACTTAATACTTTATCATAACCAACAAAAGGAAAAAGCTTTAACCGAACCACCATGCACAACAAGAAAACCTCCTAATTAACTAAAAAACAGCAGAAACCATGGTGTCCAGTGGCAAACAAACAAGATCACTAGTACAATCAGCCAAAAGAACAAAAACCCACATTGAAGAAAGACACAGAAAAGCAAAAGAACAAAACATTGATCACCAATCCAAACAAATAAACATGCAGCATTCAAACCACCCAGAATCCAAAAATACAATGAGAAAACATAAAACAGATAGAAAGTTTACTCACTTTTCTTGATAACAAGGCAATGTACTTTTTTTACTGAAAGAACGCTCTCTCAGTCTCTCTATGACTAAATGAAAAGACAGAGAGAGACAGAGAGGGACATAGGGATAGAGTGAAAGAGAGGATGGATTAAAAGCGCAGGATAATTGAGACTCTCACAGTGAAACCTGGTTGAAGAGTATAGAGGGCAAAAGTGCAAATAAAAGAAGAACCAGGCGCAAAACAACATCGAAGTCGGACTTTTTGTAAAAAGAGAAAAAAAAAAAGAGATAAAGACGCCGCCGGTTTGTATCCTCAATTCAACTACCCCAAGGACAAAAATCACGCCCAGTTCAAGAAGTAGAAGACCAAGAGCAATGCCGAGGTGTTTAAAAACAAATACAATTTTTTCTTTTCCTTCCTGTCGGACAAAGTATTAAAACTGCCCCTATTCTTCTCTTTATTTACGACTCTGGTATTGGCCTTTTTTATTTTTTAATCTGGAACAGTTTTTGTCCTGCTGTGTTATTTGGCAAAACAGTTAAATAAGTCCTTAAATTATATTGAAAATTTTAAATATAATTTTATATTTTTATTATATTTAATTAATTTTTTATATATTTATTTTTAATTAAATAAACTCTTATAACTAGATAAAATATCATTTATAATTTTATATTATATTATACTGACGTTATATGTTAATATATCATAATTGATAATAACGTAACATGTTAACATGTTATAATTGATGATGATGTGACATATTAATTTTGATATAATAAATTAATTATATAATATTTTTACTTTTTACATCAATATCATATAAAATTATAAGTAACGTTTTGATTAATGGTAATTAATCAATTATTGATCATAAAGATTTATTTAATTTATTTGAATAATTAATTTTTTTTTTTTAAATTATGCCGTATTATTTTTTAAGTTTTCACTTGTGACGATGAAATAATTAAGTAAAAAAATTATGTATATAAATTGCATTATTATCATTATCTTACTATATACACACACATATATATATGAAAATGTTATAATTTCATTCAACTGTTGCCTTATTTTGTTGAAATCATGAAAACTTAACTGACCAATAACAATAATATTTTACTGAAAAATAATCCAAATAACCAATCAACATTGCCTTATTTTTAAATCAATGCCATATGTAACACCATATATTTCCTTATATAACGAAGGTGCTTTTATGGTAATATGCTCTAAGAAAATACCCTTACATTGAATATGAAATTATCTTTTTTTATGGGAATTTATTAACTTATTTATTTTCCTAAGGAATGCTTAAAGAATTTGGAAGATGGTTTTTTCAACCCATTTGCAAAAAAACAAAAGAAATTGTAAGCTCATGACATATGCAAACAGGTCCAAACAGAAAAGATAGACATAAATTGAGCTCAGATATTTTAAGATTCTTTGTTTATTAACTTTAGCTTATATATTTAGTATAAAGTTGCTTTGCTTGAATGAATGATATGCAGAACCTGTCCAACTCACCTCTCTGTCACAAGTGGGCCTTTGGCCTTATCACTTCCTCAATTCTTTTTCGATAAATTTGGGTATGAATTTAAATATACTAATTAAAGTTATTGCCCTTACTTAATAAAGTATTTAGATTTTTTTTTCTCTTTATCAAGGCAAAGTCTTAAATCCGAATACCCTTTTTTAATAAATAAATAAATTATTAAGTAATAGTAGAAAAATAGAGATTTTAAGGAATTTGTTGGCAATACATAATCTAAATGAAATTATCTTACTTAAGAACAAGAATATTACCACGTGTGAATTGGATGAAATGAGGAAAGTAAAATAAATTTTACAGCTGCCATAATCTAAGTGTCAGATTATTGGGGTGTGAAAATAAATTGGGAATTTGGGGGTGGGGTCCAAGGCTCCTAGGGGACGTAGTGGGGTCTTTGAGATGAGGAAAAGATAGCTTCACGTGGCAGCAAACGTTAAAAATAAAACTACCTGGAAAGATGGGCAACGTGGCACACATGCGGTGGAGAAAAGGGCAAAAGGCACGGAATATTTTGTATCGCTGAAAGGACGCACTTTTTTCATACCACCATGCTAACCTTTTGTTACAGATTTCCATATTTTGGCTATCGGAAATGTCTTTCAATAATTACTGTACTTTTTTTATTTTGTCATGTCAATGTCGAAAAAGGTATTTTATGGATCATTCTATTTTATATGTTTTAAAATATTAATTTAATATTAAATTAATTTGATTTAACAAATATTATCACGTCATTTATTAAGAAAATTATTTCAATTTTTATTATCAAAACTTGCATTTACTTTTTTTGTAAATCAAATTTTTACTTGTTTTTAACTTTAATATTAACAACAAAATACAGAATGAAGATGCATTTTGCAATTATTCAATTTACCATTTACCTTTCAATAATTGAGGTGGTTTTTTATTTTGTAGTATAAGTCTAACTCTATTAAGACTATAAAATTGTATTTATTTATCTCAATAAATTTTTGTTGTATTCTACATCAGTTCCATATATTAATTTTGATAAATGTAGCAACTCGCATATATATGTATGTATGTATATTTTTTCATTTTTAGTGTTGAACAAATTATTAAAGCACATGCAAGCATTTCTTTTATTAGAAAATGCAAAAGCTTAACAAGCATGATGATTTAATGTAATTTTACTATATTTTAATTCTACATCTATTAATTTTTTTCAAAAACTAAAGTAAATTTTGTATTTTTGTTCATAGTATTGAGATTAATATGTAACTCTGTTACATTCTTTTATTTTTTGCCTTAAATATCAAAAGAGCACAAATTTGAGGACGGTGGCTCTATGTAGGAGATCAGAGGCAGAGGGAAAGGGGCTAATAGGGCCGCCCCCAAAACGTTTTAATTTTTTGAAAATTTTATATCTACTTAAAAAAATAAGAATTTTGTCCTTATAAATATTAAATTTTTAATATAATTATTTTATAAATATTATTTTCGTCCCAGACATGAAATCCCAATTTTATCATAAGAGATATTTGTGTCTTAAAAAAAAGGCAAATGAAGAAGATGCCTCGATTTGTAACCAAATCGTTGAAAAGTTAAAGAATTGAAAAGGTCTTTTAAAAAATAAAAAGATTTTTTTGGTCTCATCCTTATTGGTAATGAAGCTTATTAGATGTCTGGTCAATGTTCATTGTCTTTGAACTTTAACTTTGGAAATGGAAAAAGAAACTATGACTAATCACTCAATAACAATCAATGAACACCCAACTTCTACAATATTCTAAAAATAATTGTCAAAGTGCATTGGGGGAGCTTTGTCATTGTCTTAATTTTAATAATAGCCAACACTATTAGCACAATAATAATAACAAGTGACGCAGTGGGAGGAACAGGAGCCCATATTAAGAATTGGTTAGAGGGCATGGGAATGGGGGGTTAGACCATGAAATTTGTTAAAATGGGCCAAATTCAGAAAGTCATAACCTGTACTTAAGCCCGATAGAATCGAACCAAAGCTTCAAATTTCCACTGGGGGTGAAAACAAACTCCATAAAAAGTTGCCCAAAAAGGCCAGATTTAACTTACAGTAAAGTGGTTATCTCTCGCGGTTTGCCCAACAACCCCCCCCTCCCAAAACGAGATGACAAAGACGAGGAAAAACAGAAGGAAAGGTGTCATTAAACTTGCCAAGCAGAGTGAGGAAATTTTGGGCAATGGGTTTAACACATTGAAAGATACATTTCGGCTTTTTCAGGCCACGAAGCAATGAGCTGCAATAAATATGTTGGAGTTGTGGGCTTGTTAGGTGGACAAAGACCATTGCTAGTCATGTGTCCGGCCAATCCTTTTCGTTTTTTTTCTCCTGTGAACCGAACATGCGTTGTACATCTCATGGATTACACGCAGTGGACATGAAAAAGACTTGTCCTCGGATATTGTTTCTTTTAACTTTGCCAACTTCTGTTGGAACATTATTTGAGCAACCGCTCCTGTCCAAAATGAATCCCACAGGAACGGAAAAACTCACCCCCTCCCCCCTTCTCTACCTCTAACTAAAATCATGCCCCGACGGAGTATTGTTTTAGCCTCTAATTCTTAGTACTAAAATAGCCCCACTACTTTTGAGGATATTGCCTTGTTTTTTCTTTTTTATGAAGAGATTTATACTTTTATAAGTTTAAAAATAATAAATTATAATTTGACACATCAGGATCTCAATTGTTAACAAAATACATGATAATTGTTGGATCTCAATGTTCTATATACGTGTTTGCACGTTTAAGCATCATAATTATTTAAATAATATATTCAATGCTAACATCATGATTAAAATTACATAATGACTTTATTTAAAAAAAAAAGTTTTATAACGCGGTGTGTCTTTCTTTCTAACGAATAGTTATTAAATTATGAGAAAATATAAAAAAAATATAAAAAAAAAAAGAGAAAAAATCTAAGCAATTGTGCCAGTGGGTTGGCTGGTTGCAGTAGCACATAAGTATAACATTTTTAAAAGGCAAAAAATAATACACGGAATTCCCGTACCTGTATTTGTATACAGCTACTCAGAACACCAATCACAGCTGGGAAATTTTGCCTCCTTTTTCTTCTACCAAAGCTTGAAATCCTTTCTTTCCTTCCAGGGGGACCCCAACTTAATAAAGAACTTCTGACTCGCCCGACTTCTCTTTCTGCACATTGCACGGTTTGTGCACTCCGTAAGGACCATTTATATCAACCCACGTGGCAGAGCAGTCATTGGGACCCACTATCATCAGCCCCGCAGATTATCTGCGCCATAAGTTTTCTGGGTCCCGCGATCTAATAGGACTGTCATATACCGCTATACGTCCTATTCTACTAAAATAATACTTGGAAATAAATAATACATTAATACCAAAAGGACGGATCTAAAATAACATAGAGAAGTTTCCTTGAATTAAAAAAAAATAGGGTAATGCTGTCTCCACTTGCTGGTTGGTGTGGGTGTCAATCATCATTGCACATATCCACGTGGAGGGTAATTTGGTCAACGAAACCATAAGTTTGCTGGGACCCACATCCCCAACTAGATGTAATGGGACACGTGGCAAACTCAAGTGGTGATTGTGCACCTTTATATCCTGCACATTATTGGGTAATGCTTAATATCCCTACAAAACAAAGCATAAAAAAAGATAAATAATAATACCATGAACATGGAAACGGGTTCCTTAGGTTGCCGGTCACATTGGAAGATGTTCTTTTGAACCAGAGAGAAACCAAGGACTGATTTTTGGACCCTGGAAAAAACTGAAGACTTTCCCGTAAAACATATGTACTCGTTCAACGCATTTGCTAAGCTGGTCAGTCTCTTCTCTCTTTCTGGGATTGAAAAATGTGTGTTCTTTTTATGCATTTTAGTTTTGTTTAGTTGAAAAACTTTCAACTTTATGTCTTTTTCTTATGTAAATTTTGCTGGGATTTCGTGTTTTTGGTAGTTCGTGATTCTGTTTTGCTATGGGGTTGTACGGTTGTTTTGTAAAGTATGTGGTTTTCTTTAGTTTTGTTATGTTATGAATAATTATGGGTTCTGTTGGGGTGGTTAACGTTTTTGGGTTTTAGAGTTATGGTTGAGTTTTGCTTTGGGAGGTTTACTTTTCTATGCTAAGTTTAAATTAGTCATGGATCTGCAAAGAGCATTTGAAGAGTGGTTTGTGATTGAATTCTCTGTATTTGGCAACTAAGTAAGAGGAATGTTAATAAACTATAGAAAAAAGTTGATAACAAATAAAAAAGGAAAAACCAGAACCTTGGGGTTTAAGCAGGTTGTCTGAGATTTAGAAATTCATGCTTTTTCTGTAGGTGATCATTGTAGAAGATCAAAGTCTTCTGCGACTCTGCTGTGGGAATTGTTCAGTTTATGAAGAGGGTCAACAAGGCTATCTCTGATAAGAGTTTAACTGTATATCATGAGAAGCTCATGTTAGAAGTTGATTCTTTGTATGGGTTTGGTAAATGTGTTGTTTCACATAATTGATCTCATGTCTAACCTAAGAATCTAGCCAACTCAAGGATTAGATTGCAAAGCTGAGAAGAAAAGATGGTAGTTCTATATCATTTGATGTTGCTAGTGAGGTCTTGACGGGTGTTTTTCTATAATTATAGTTGCCCTCATTGGCATGGAAATTGCCACTAGCGATAACATTAGCCTTCCTTCAATCCAATTCTGCAACTGTTACAAGGTTGCGAGCCTTGCTAAGACAATTATGGACACAACTCAAATATCAAATTTGAGAGATCAGTATGTTCTTGGAGGGCAATTAGGATGGGGGCAATTTGGTGTGATTAGGGCATGCTCAGACAAGTTAACTGGTGAGGTTTTGGCTTGCAAGTCCATTGCTAAAGATAGGTTGGTCACACCAGATGATTTCTGCAGCATCAAGCTTGAGATTGAAATAATGACTAGGTTATCTGGGCACCCAAATGTTGTGGATCTCAAGGCAGTTTATGAAGATGAGGACTTTGTGCACTTGGTGATGGAGTTATGTGCAGGAGGGGAACTTTTCCACCGGCTTGAGAAATATGGGAGTTTTTCTGAGTTTGAGGCTCGTGTTCTTTTTAAGCATTTGATGGAAGTGGTCAAGTATTGTCATGATAATGGCATTGTTCATAGAGATCTCAAACCAGAAAATATTCTCTTAGCAACTAAATCCTCGTCATCTCCAATTAAACTGGCAGATTTTGGTCTTGCAACCTATATAAAACAGGGTGAGGTCTCTATTGTTACTTTTATTTCATTTAGTGCATCTCAAAGACAACATTTGGTCTGCGATATTTTTAATGAAAGAATTTTGGTTTCATGTCAACAGGGCAAAGTTTGCATGGTACTGTTGGTAGCCCATTTTATATAGCGCCAGAGGTTTTGGCAGGGGGTTATAATCAAGCTGCTGATGTATGGAGTGCAGGAGTTATTTTGTATATTCTTCT
Source organism: Theobroma grandiflorum (assembly GCA_036013995.1). Lineage (NCBI taxonomy): Eukaryota > Viridiplantae > Streptophyta > Magnoliopsida > Malvales > Malvaceae > Theobroma > Theobroma grandiflorum. Next base: position 3,117,045 of record CP142131.1, on the reverse strand, counting down.
AAGTGGGATGCCTCCTTTTGGGGGGAAGACTAAATCAAAGATATTTGATGCTGTTAGGGCTGCTGAACTAAGATTCCCTACTGATCCTTGGGATCACATCTCTGTATCTGCCAGGGATTTGATCACTGGAATGCTTTGTGTAGACCCTTCTAAGAGGCTCACTGCAGCAAAGGTTCTAGGTTAGTTGATGTATAAATTTTTTTCTGTGCTGAGTGCACATAATTGTATTGCAAGTTAATAAGAGGCTATGAAACTAGTAATATGATTTTCCAGGTAAACCAGTTGGTGGTATGCTTGTTTCCTGAAATTAAAAAGGTACAAAATTAGCTTAATAATTGAAAAGCTATTTAACAAATTAGTTCATAGTACTGCCATGTTTTAATCAAGAAAAAGAATGCTGTTCACACTCTTTAGACCATTAGGCTATCACTTGAAAGTTGAAAGCACTTCAGATGCATGGTTTAGAAGCTACTTTTGTCATCAAATATTCAATTTGGAGGTTCATCAAACCAATATGACAATATGGTTTGATCAATAAAGAAATTAAGGACGTTGTTATGATTTAGCTAATGCAACGCAAGAGTCCATGGAGCCTTTTCCTCTTGTCACAGTCCTAAGAAGCAGGAAAGTTGCATGCTATACTTTTCAAATTTTAGCATGGTTTCAAAACTAGGCTTTTAGCCCTTCAGAAAGAGTTTGTTCCAATTTATAGCTTCTAATAGAAGTCACTGCCTTTCACAGCTCACCCCTGGGTGGAGGATTACAGACAAGTAGCTGAAGAAGCATTGAAACACGACAACCTTGATTGCAGAGAGCTCGAAGTAGGAGGAGGTTCTTTCGCCATGCCATTCATAGACAGAAATCAGGATTATAGCTTTAGTGATGGATCACCTGTATCTGCCAGTGGCCAACTGGGAACACCTGCATTCACTTGCAAATCATCCTTTTCTTCTTTCTTAGTTGAAAATGCAAGTCCTTGCTCTGAATCTGTGGGTTTTTCATTTAGCAGCTGCTGTCAATCAAGTGCAGCAGAATTTTCATCCACAATTCCATCAATGCCAAGCTTTACATTCTTCAGTCCAACTGCAGCCGTTGAACCACTAAAAATTTCTTTGGAAGCTAAAGCTGAGACATCAAAGATGGGAAAAGAATATGGAGGTATTTGTTTTCATTTTATTCTTGGCTAGAGGCTGCTATTTTCTTTTTTTTTCCTTGAAAAACTGAACAAGGAAAAATGGCTTATGGAACTTGATACTAGTGGCTACTTCTCATAATTAATTGGAGAATGCAAAAAATGGATTAATTGAAAATTGTAACATTATGCTGACTTCTTTCTTTCACTCTGCAGAATCAAACTTAGTAAAGCTATTTATGTTGCCAGATACTTCAGTTGCAGTGAAACATGAGGCAGGAGAAGTGGAACAAAAGACAGAAATTCACCGGGGAGGACCCAGTGGATCTCGCCTTGCAGGCATTCATAGTAAAAGGAATCACACTATTGGTCTTGGTGAGCTTGATCACTTTGACCTTGTGGTGACTGAGTCAGTAATCCGTTGGGCATCCTGTACTCATATTCCTACCGCGCCATCACTTAGATTATCCCTCGTATGCTAGAAGTGTTCATACAAGGTTTGCGCAAAAGGGGAACAACTATATACAGTGATATTGACCGGAACAGAAATAGAAAACGTGACACAGCTGGGAACATAGATGCAGATGTGAGATATGTATATCAAATCTGAGGAGCTGAGCTCTGGTAAAAAGGGATCTATTGGCTTAATTTCATGTTGGTGTTTGAGTGATGATGCTTTTCTGAATTTGAAGTTTGAAATTGGCATTATGTTCAGAGTCAGGCGATGTAATAGGGTACAACTTCTTATTCATCCTCTAACAAGCTGCCTTGTAACTAGGGAGAAACATTTTTGATCCCGTATTGTTTGTAAATTGTAATTTCCTATGAAAATACTTGGAAAAATGCTGCTTTCCACTATCAATACATTTAGAGAGAACTATTTTCACTCCGTAATTTTTAGCATCTTTTCTGGTAAAAGGAAAAATAGAGACATGACTGCGTTTGCCGAGAGTCGAACCCGGGTCTATTGCTTGGAAGGCAATTATCCTAACCGTTGGACTACAAAAGCCTATTACGTTACCTTTCATATGAGTTCCAACATCTGGCCTGGTATTTAGAAGGAAACATGAGTACCAACAGCCAGAGGCTTGCGTTATTAAATCGGAAAATATCAATTCACTCCTGAATTCCAAACTGAGGCCAATAGCAGAGATTCTTCATCGTTGGGTCTTGGAAAGAAACGGTTTAATAAAGTAACGTGCAGCTGGTGGTGATTGCAATCTATTCATCCCTTGGGAAGACCAAGAGCAACCAAACCAACAGGAAATGTGTTGACTGGTGGAGATTTTTTAGGAATAAGTTTAGGAATAATTTTAGGAATTATTGTATTTATGTGTCTGATTTTTTGGGCCTAATATTATGCTTTCTATATTTGCAATAACTTCTTATTTTAGGGATATTTTTAGGGTAAACATGGATCTATATGTATAGGCTGCTGTAAATATTTTTATATGATAGAGAATAAGAAACTCTCTGGTTTTTCTTCCCAACATGGTATCAGAGCTTCTGCCGACTAAAGAAGCCATATTTTTTATCGCTTGGCAGTAGGGGAATCTTGTCTGCTACTCTTGACAGCCACCAGAAGCCTTGATTGACTGGTGTTTCAAATCATGGCTGATGGGAAGAAAACAACTACTGAAAATAAGGTTAGTTTGATCGGTGAGAATCCCTCATTACAAATCAGTCCCGTAAAGCTAGATGGAACTAATTATCTTGCGTGGTCAAGGTCTTGTCTATTGTTCATCCAAGCTAGAGGTCTGAAAGGATATGTTACCGGAGATAAACAAAAGCCAGACGTCACCAATCCCACCTACAACCAGTGGGAATCTGAAAACTCTCTTGTAATGTCATGGCTTATTAATTCCATGCAACCTCAAATAGCCCGAGGTTATCTGTTGCTGAATACTGCATCTAAGATTTGGAATGCAGCTTCTCAAACCTATTCTCAAGTGGGCAATGATGCACAGATTTATGAATTGCGGAATAAGGTGAATGAGACGAAACAAGGTGAGATGACTATTGCTCAATACTTTGCTGAATTGAGTGGTTTATGGTAGGAACTTGACTATTACCAAGATTTCTAAGCAGTATGTTCTGAAGATGCAGCCAAATTCCAGAAATTAGTGAAAAAAGAACGCATATATGATTTTCTTGCTGGTTTAAATATGGAATATGATCAGATACGGGTTCAGATACTTGGTAAGGATCCTTTGCCTTTTTTAAGGCAAACCTATTCGTATGTGCAGCAAGAAGAAAGTCGAAGAAGTGCCATGATACACACAGTTTCAGTAGACAAGGCAGGGTTAGTTGCAAATTCCTTTCGTGAACAGCTGAAAGTCAGTAACCAAGGTCCATCAGACAAGGATCATTTACACTGTGATTATTGTGGGAAGCTAAGGCATACTAAGGAAACTTGTTGGAAGCTGAATGGTCGACCAACTAGGGGTCGTGGAGGTAAACGGATGGGCTCAACAAGACCACAAGCAAACCTATCTGAAGCAGTAGAAATACCTAGAGAGACAACTAATACTGGGAGTCTTTCCAATGAAGAAGTACAAACCTTAAGGCATCTTTTGTCTCAGCTTGACTCTCAATCAACCACTGCTGCTTCCTCCAATTTTGTCAAAACAGGTACTGTTTTTCTTGCCAATCTTGATACTCAAAAAAATTCATGGATTATAGATTCTGGAGCAAACAGACATATGACAGGCTCTTCCAATAAATTCTTAACTTATTCTCCGTGTTTAGACAATGATAAAGTCCGTGTAGCAGATGGATCTTTAGCATCTATATCTGGAACAGGTTCTATTAAATGTACTCCCACCATTAATCTACCTTCAGTTCTTCATGTTCTTAGTTTTCCTATTAACCTTTTATCTGTTAGTTCAATTACAAAAGCACTTGATTGCAAAATTGAATTCTTTCCGATTCATTGTGTTTTTCAGGACCTGAAAACAGGGAGAACGATTGGCTTTGGTAGATTGCAAGATGGCTTTATCTGTCTTGTCCCGTCGTGTGTAGGTTTTCAAATCTGGCCTATCTAATCTCCCAGTTTTAGGTTGTTCTTTGTCATCACTAGGATTTTCACTAGAAAACTGTATAGGGACAGGTGCCATCACTTCCACCTCTTCCTCCTTATTTGTTGGGAAGAAAAACCAGAGAGTTTTTTATTCTCTATCATATAAAAATATTTACAGCAGCCTATACATATAGATCCATGTTTATCCTAAAAACATCCCTAAAATAAGAAGTTATTGCAAATATAAAAAGCATAATATTGGGCCCAAAAAATCAGACACATAAATACAATAATTCCTAAAATTATTCCTAAACTTATTCCTAAAAAATCTCCACCAGTCAACACTCCCCCTCAAGTTGGTGCATAGATGTCACACATGCCTAACTTGCAAACTAAAGTATGAAATGGTCTGCTGCTAAGTCCCTTAGTAAACACATCAGCTAGTTGTTTTTCTGAGGTCACATGAGAAACCTTCAAAAAACCATCTAATATTTTTCTTTTATGAAATGCCGGTCAATCTCTATATGCTTTGTTCGATCATGTTGAACTGGATTGTGAGCTATACTAATAGCAGCCTTGTTATCACAGAACAAGGATAGACATTTCCCTTCTGACAATCGCAATTCTTCCATTACTTTCTGCAGCCATAGTAATTCACAAACACCCTGTGCCATAGCTCTATATTCTGCTTCTGCACTTGATCGAGCTACCACATTCTGTTTTTTGCTCCTCCAAGTAACTAAATTTCCACCTATAAATGTGCAATAACCAGATGTTGACCTCCTATCATCAGGTGATCCAGCCCAATCTACATCTGTAAAAGCTTCTATCTTTAAGTGACCATTTTTAGAGAAGAGCAGTCCTTTTCCAGGTGCAGATTTTAGGTATCTTAAAATGCGAAAAACAGCCTCTAGATGAGAATTTCGAGGGTCATGCATATATCGACTTACCAAACTTACAGCATAGGCTATGTCTGGTCTGGTGTGTGAGAGATAGATCAATCTCCCAACCAACCTTTGATATCGGCCTAAATCAACTGACTCACCAACTCTTGCTTGCAATTTATGATTAGCTTCAATAGGAGAGTCTGCAGGTTTACATCCCAACATACCAGTTTCTTCAAGAAGATCCAAAATATATTTCCTTTGAGAAATAAAGATTCCCTTATCAGATCTGGCAATCTCTATTCCAAGGAAATATTGCAACTTACCCAAATCCTTAATCTCAAACTCCTGAGCTAAAAGTTTTCTGAGTCGAGCAATCTCCTCCTTATCATCCCAGTCACAACTATATCATCAACATAAACAATAAGTAATGTGATCTTACCATTACAGTGTTTAATAAACAAGGTATGATCAGCATTGCTTTGATGATATCCAAATGAGATCATGGCCTTATTGAACCTATCGAACCATGCCTTGGGCGATTGCTTCAAACCATATAATGCCTTCTTTAATCTACAAACCTTCCCTTTAGTCTTCTCATCATCAAATCCCGGAGGAATTTCCATATACACCTCTTCTTCCAAGTCTCCATGTAGGAAGGCATTCTTGACACCAAACTGTTGTAGGTCCCAGTCAAGGTTAGCTGCACATGATAACATGATTCTGATAGTATTCATTTTTGCAACAGGAGCAAATGTCTCTTGATAGTCCACCCCATAGGTCTGGGTGAAGCCTTTTGCCACTAATCTAGCTTTGTACCTTTCAATTGAACTATCTGCCTTATGTTTCACTGAAAACACCCATTTGCATCCAACTGGTTTCTTTCCCAAGAGAGGAGTAACAAGTTCCCAAGTCTCATTTTTTGCCAAAGCCTTCATCTCTTCAACCATTGCCTCTTTCCATTTTGGATCATGATATGCTTCTTGCCAACCCTGTGGAATAGAAATGGAGGAAACAAAGTTAGAAATAGGATGTTTAGTACAAGCTCTGACTCCTTTTCTGATAGCAATAGGAACATCAAGATCATTACCAATGAGATTAGAATTGGGGTAATCAAAAGGTAAAAAAGACTCACCACATGTATTTTCAGGAACTGAACTCAGAGATGGCGCTTGACCAGGTATAACATGCTCGATGGCTTTATCTGTCTTGTCCCGTCGTGTGTAGGTTTTCAAATCTGGCCTATCTAATCTCCCAGTTTTAGGTTGTTCCTTGTCATCACTAGGATTTTCACTAGAAAACTGTATAGGGACAGGTGCCATCACTTCCACCTCTTCCTCCTTATTCTCCCCCTGAAGAGGTGACTGAAGTGTATGAAAATAAGGCTCAGACTCCCTAAATGTAACATCCATACTTACAAAGTATTTTCTCGAGGGTGGATGATAACACTTATATCCCTTTTGAGTTGCAGAGTAGCCAACAAACACACATTTAAGGGCCCTAGGTTCTAACTTACCTACATTCCTCTTGTGAACAAAACAAACACATCCAAAAATTTTTGGAGGAACAGTATATGAATTACTACCTTTTAGAACTTCTAAAAGACTCTTAAAATTAAGTGTTTTTAGAGGCATTCTGTTAATAAGGTATGCGGCTGAAAGTATTGCATCGCCCCAATAAACCTTTGGAACATTCATAGTGAACATGAGAGATCGAGCCACTTCTAATAGGTGCCTGTTCTTCCTCTCAGACACTCCATTTTGTGCACTAGTGTCCACACAGCTAGTTTGGTGTAATATTCCATTGGAATCTAGATATGCCTTAAACACACCATTCATGTATTCTGTGCCATTGTCGGTTCTTAGAATCTTAACCTTGGCATATGAAACTAAAGTACAAATTTACTAGTATTCTTAGCTCCCTTCTTAACTCTTAAGCACTAGCATTTACATCACTGAACGAACACGTTAAGCAGAGGCAGTTGGCATGATGAACACATATAGAGGAAAATTTTGTAGACAAGTAACTTCCAAAAAATAATCTTGGAACAAAATTCGTTTCAGCAGTGAGCCATCAGCACCTGGCTTGGAACGGGCATCCAAAAGATTTAATAGGAATCACAGAAACAGTGCCTCACAAATTTTCAGCAGAAGATAATAACTGTAATCTCTGTTTATGGTACAACTGCTGTGGGCATACAATAATCTCATCAAGTCTGATTATGAAAATAGGCCCCCTTTGCTTTTGGAGCCGCCAGAACAAGCTGGGCTAGTCCCTAAAATTGCCGACCCTGGCATACGGTGAAGGAATAATATCCAGGAAAATTGCACTCATTCAGAATTACATTATATTTGCTGGGGCTCAAGATGATGGAATAAAATGATGTCACCTATAGCTACTTTACGATGCAGGCGCATATTCTTGAATTGCTGTAGCCAGTTTGTTTCGGTCCTCCTCTGATTTTGTTCTAATTAAGAAGGTACGTGCCACAACATTATCATTATTGCCACCATCATCCTACAAAATCCAAGAGAAGTAGCTTTTTATAAAAATTAACATAAAACATAATACAAACATGGTCAAATGCTGCAAGACAAATTTTGAAGCTAATCCTCGTATGTCAGACAGGTTTATACCAAAAAGACTGTCATACCCGGATAAGTATATCTTTTTTTCAAAGATTCTAACTACCAATATATTTCTCATCAATTCCACTTCCAAATTCCAAATCAGTAAGGGTTTACTACACGATTGCAGCCTGCTTAGCTCTTTATACACATTTATTACTAATCTCAACCTTCTGAACCGCTTACAAGGGTCATTCCCACATATGATCCCACCAAATTGGGTCCTGCAGTATAAATTGGAAATGGTGTTGTTCTCTAGCAATTTTCTAAAAGTGGTTGTTCTCAAGATTTGAACTTGTATCTCACGCTTGTAATCTCAGGAGTAAGCATTGCACCAGGCAATTGGTCCTAATGTTACTTTCAACAGTTTATGGTAGAAATACATGTCAATTTCCTATATCAAACCCTTTCCTCTGGAGGCCCTAAATAAAAAGCATATGTAAATGTTGAGTTCTAATATTATACTTGTATTTCCAATGAATGACTTCATATATGATAATCCACAAGAATTGAGGATAAAGTGGATAATGACATCTTTGACTTGTTCAAAAACCAAAGCACCACTGTTCTAGTTCAATAGACAAATCTAAAGCAACAACCTCAACTTGTGAGTGCTTTAATAGGAGATAACATAAGAAATTCCAGCTGCTGCTTTGGCCAGAAGCTAAGCTATTGCTAAGTGATATTTGTGATCAGAAAATAAAAATAACGTGATAGAGTTTGATACTTGATCAGAACAGCATAAAATACCAATAATATCCAAATATTTGGCTTCCAAATATATTACCGAAGTATGAAATATTGCAACAAGGGAATTCTTTTGTGCACTTGTCTTGATCCCTGGATATAGCAAAGCATTCAGTAACACCTTTCCCACCTGCAAGCAGAAGATGTTTATAGAAGTTAAAGCTAGTTAAAAAAAAGGGACTTTTTGTGAGGGCAGTTGTAAAAGTGAACTATCTTATATCTGCTAACTAAACAACAGCTTATGCATGAGTCATATTTCTAAAACCAATACATGCACATGAAGAAACATACATCATTCCGAACAACAATTGTTGGTTTGGAATCTGCTGAACCCTTGCTAATACCCTCTTTGCACTTAATGGAAAGCTGCCCTGTGCCTCTATCTTTCCATGAATCTTTATCTGCTGGATCAATTGACTGGTATAACAAAAGGGAGGGAAAGAGGTTACACAAGAGAAGGTCAGATCAAACACCATGTCACAAGTCAAGAGTAGGCAGATCTATAATTTCTGAGAATATACCTTGACATAAAGCTTGCATTTGACTTCATGAACAACAACAATACCCTTCTCCTCTGACTTCTTCACCGATGGGCTGCTAGGCTGAGGTAACTCATTTTCTGACAATGCAAAATGACACATTACCATGCAAGTAATGAGAAAAATGAAAAGAAAACTAAAAGGTTGAGAGAGAAAAGAGAGAGAGAGTTAACCTATCTACTTAAAACCAACAAACAGAAATAACCTAGAGATGAAAGCAAAAAGTTGCAGGATAAGGTTGACTTTAATGAAGTAATGGTTTAAAACAAAAAGAATATCTAGTCAATAAGGATTAAAGGGTAAAGTTTCATTTTCCCACCATCATCTGCGTCATCTGATGCATTGTTGTTCACAGCAACTGAGCTTTGACTTCCTGGAAAGACCAAAATAGGATGCAGAATTGGAATCAATCTGACAAAACCAACATGAATAGCATCCAAATTCTTGACTTCAATCGAGGTTGCCACTTAAAACCTTTGTCCTTTTTAAAAGGCACGGGCAAATTGTCTTAATATTTTCAAGCAAATAATGTCCAATGACACAATTAAAGTCCTTAGTAAGAATATTTGCCATAGAAAGTCAATTCAACACCTACCAAACAAGGCAGGAGTCTGACTATTGGAGAATACTCCAGAGCTCCCAGGAGCTGTAAAGCTCGTGGTCATGCCAGATGAGGTAAAGGTAGTTGTTGGACTGGCTGAAGTAGAACTTGTGGCTGTTCTGCCAAATGTAAAGCTCGAATTCAAACCACCTGCCATAAAGCTTGTAGTCATACCAGCTGGAGTGAAGCTTGTAGTTGAACTAGCTGAGGTGAAGCTTGTACTTGTATACACGGGAGAAAATATTTTATTCATATCAGCTGGAGTAGGACTTGTAGTCATAGTACCTGGAGCAAAGCTCATGGTCGTAGTGCCTGGAGAAAAGCTCATGGTTGTAGCGCCTAGAGAAAAGCTTGGGGTTGTAGTGCCTAGACTAAAGCCTGTAGTTGTGCTGCTTGGAGTGAATCCAGTTTTTACTTGAAAAAATTTATTCTCAGTATTCTTAGTTTCAGGCACCACTTTACTTCCACTTTTTTGAGATTCAGGAACAGACAAGCTGTCACTATTTACAGCATTTGCTTTGAGCCAGTCGACAACATCACTGAACTTCTCCTGCAAAAGAGGAATTGGGAATACCATTCAAGTCAGCAAACAAAAACAATTACATCTTGCATTTAAGTGGTCAAGTGAATTTAAACATTATTACAAGTCCTAGTTACTCAAACAAGGGTTATTTGCAATATATGCCAAGTTAACCCATCTATTCATGGTTAAATGATGGGTAGGAGAATTTCAAAATATGCATATATAGTCTGTTAATAAACGTCCTAGAAGAATGATATATTTTTAAATACCTCTGATTCTGTCATTTAAAAGGTACATGGCATGAGCAAGTAATGCCCTATAGCAAACTACTGATATATGAGTCATGCATGAGAACTAGCATTAATTTGACTCTTATCGAGAAATAACATGAAGAAACTGCATTAAATTCTTCTGCAAGGGGTTAACAAAATCAATGAATTACTGAAAGCATGTTCTATAAGATAAAGGAAAGTAGCATGAAGCCACAAACAAAGTCAAATAAAACATTTTAATTTTCCTCAAGTGAATGGAAAAATCATCAGAAATTACCATAATGTTTGAAGCATGAGTTAGGTAGTCCTGAACACCATCTTCCCAAAGCTCATCAGGGTGATTATTCAGTTGTAATTGCACCCAACTGTTAAAATAGAATATTGCTATGGCGAAATAAGTACAAATTTATAAGTTTAATAAGGTCCAAGAACAACAGAAGCAAGAAATTTAACTTTTCTAAGGACTGGTAAGATATTAATGCAGAAAGCTCAAAAGAATATTAAGTACATCAGACATGCTCTAGAAGTAGCACAAGAACACCATCACTTAGTCATTACCAAACATGAAAAGCGGAAGTAAGTTGTTCAAACATCACACAGTAAAATAGATAGAGAGACAGGACCTTGCAAATTGGGTGTTGAGAGCTTTCACATGCTGCTGGGACAACTCAGCTCGCTGTGGGTCTAGTGGTGGTGTTGCAGTTGACTGCTGTTGAGATGGTTCTGCCCTTTGAGCATCAAAAGGAGATCCTGCCATTATTCTTTTATTCCGAAACTGCACCATTTTTGATAAATAAACAATAAGCCTCGACAACGTCACTGATGCATCAAACCATCTAATGATAACACTAACTATTTAGTATTTGCACAAAATAGCCATAACCACTCCCCCATCTTTCAAACAATGCAAGCTTTGACAAGTAAACTTCTAGTTAAATCATTCTTATTTTCAGCCACTGCATTGAAATTGGTTTTTCTTTTTTATTCCATTATTCCATACCTGAGACTAATTTGCTCCAGTCGATTGTTTGGTTGATTTTCTCTGCTTTGCTAAACATTATTTCTAAAATACCCGCTAACTAGCATAATCAAAATCCCAGCTTAAACAATACATAGACAATGACGGCTAAGTTCAACTGCTTCAGCTTCTATCAACCTCAAGTTCATTCTTGAAAATTGAATAAACCCACATCCAAATAAAAAGAAAAAAGAAAAAAGAAAAAGAGAACTTTCAATCAGCCTAAAATACCTGCCAGCTAAGAAAAACTAAAAATCATGCAGAAGATTCAAATTTTAACATTTTTTGCCTTTAGTTTATAGCTCATTTACTTCCTGATATATAATGAAACTTTACAATTTAATTTAATACACAAAATCCTATAAAAGAAATGCCCGCTTTCTTCATTTTAGCATTGAGAAGAATAAAATAAAGCCAAGAACATCAAATTAGGGTTATACTATCAAGTCAAGGTAGGAACAATGAAGCAAAATTTTTTAAAAAACTTAAATAAAAATATGTAAAATTTCAGAAAACTCACAGCAGAATCGTTGGTATCGGCGACCGAGCCCGATAAAGCAAACCGTTTCGTTCCTTTCATGGCGGTTCAATGAAGATTTAAAAAAAAAAATAGAAAAAAACAGTGGATGGTGGGTTTAGGGTTCAAAAAAAAAATTTATGGCTTTTTTTTCAGGCTACTGAAGAGAGATGGGGACTTCTTTTTATTTGAGCCTAATTATGGAAAAATTTTAAAACCGGAATGGGTAGATTGTGGGCGTCCGATCAGGTGGGGAACCAGACATTTAATTGGGACCGTCAGATTGGTTTCCAAAGTTTCGTGGGCCACGTGCTTGTTTAATTATCTCACAGCGCCCACCACCATGGGCTTGGCCCTTTAATAACGTGAGATACACGTGGTCACCATTTACGTATATATAAACAAGACGACACGTCGCCTTCCTTTTATACGGTGATAGCAACTGCCGCTGAATACTTGTATCAAAATCTCAACCTTCCATTGCATGTTAGGGACGGGTCAGTTCTATACTTACTTTAGAATATGATCTCAGGCAGTGTTATTCCATTTTTATATCTATAATTTTTAGACTACTTGCAGTCCAATTTTTAACTGATTATTATTTTTTAATCTAAAGAAGAAAATGTATACACTTTCACCCTTAAAGTAAATACACTTGCTTACATTTTCCATTGAGGTAAAAACGGTACATACACTTGTTGCTGAACCAAACATACGGACTAATTTAACTTTAAATAAAATTCAAGGAAAATAATCAACATTTCTGTTGTTGATCCATAACACTGTTTTAGTGAAAAGTAGGCCATTTATCAATTCAATTGGTTATAGCATCAAAGAGAGTAGAGGCTACAGCCTACAGCATTAACTATTTACTCCAACTTTCTTTTCTTTGTTACTACTCATCACCTATAATGCAGTGGGTTCAGTAAGGAAACCAAAAATATTAAATGAATATGAAAACATTTGACATAGACAGGAAATGGGCGCAATCTTGATCTGGGGGCTAGAGCCTTGAATAATTTCACATTATTTTTCAGACTAGGGGCTTTCTCTCTTCATCTTCTTCAAATTCTACAGTTTCAGCTTCTTGGGAAGAGGTTTTTGGATGCATGGCATTTACATTTGAGATGGGGATCCTAGGTGGTGGTTTACTATCTGGCAACATCTTCAATATGATTCCCATGGCTATGAGCAACAGCCCTGACCCGTGTTGTTCAGTTAATGGTTTTGTAAATATCATGTATGACAGCAACAAAGTGACAGCTTTTCTAGCAGTTGTTATCTGCAAGCCGGTGTCAAAGAAGAAAACTAATAGTTAGATGAAATCATGATACAGTTGAGAATGGATCTTTTAGTAAACCAAATATCCCAGAGTAATTATTATAGGCATATTTACCATGGCAGTGGTAGCAGCGCCAAAAATAGCAATGAGGGATAAAACAGACACTTGACCGATGAATGTGGCCATGGCTTCAAACACCAACACCCCATACACGTAAGGATGCTGCAATTCATTGACATTACCCAAAAACAAATATCAATAACAACAAGAGATTATGGTGTTAATCAAAATGTCGAAAACGAATGTACAAAGAAAAGAGGAATAACAATCTAGGCGCTCTTCACTGTTAGAAATTATTTTTGATTAAGATCACACCAATGGAGCAAGAGACGAGATGCAAGTAGGAAATATCAGTAGGCTTTACATGCCTTTGTGCGTGTGTGATTGGTTTGGGGTTATGCGCCAGGTCCACCAAAATAAAACTGACGAACCTCTGTTGGTCCCAGGAGTATGTCATTTTGTAATTGAGAATATCTTATAACATAAGAGTTAATAATTTTCCCATGAAATCTAGTAAATGTCAGCTACTCCCCATGTCCAATCTAAAGAATGACAGCAACTCTTCATAAGTCTGACTTGGAGAATTGTATTCAAGACTAACTAGAATGGTCAACTACCAAATCATTGATTTCTCCCAGGAAAACTAATTTTGATAGAACTAGTGGGCACGTTGTACATGACTTCACAGCAGTACTTTCTTGTTTAAGTTACAAAGAAAACGTTATTTTATGCACCCATGGCCCCTGGCAGGGGAGGAGGGTGTGGAAGAAAGAATTAAATCAATAAAATAAAGAAAGGGGCAGTGACCCTGGGGGAGGGGGTGCAGGGAGGGCATTGCTCTTTACCTGAGAACAAGAATTCCACGCAGTAACGAGCTCTCCCGTTAGAATCATTGGTACAAGTAAGAAAGGAATCCCGACTACTGTTGAGCAGAACAACATCTCCATCTGTAGAAGAAAATTAATAAATATAAATAGACATAAAAGTATCAGTACTTTATTTCTGATTGTTCTTGTTTCAAGCAGAAATGAGAAAAAAAACTTTAATGGCTAACCTGTGTTGTTTCAGGATTCATGGTGAAAATTGCTTCCTGGAAATTACCCAAAAAGGCGTCCATGATTAAAGCACCTGAAATCATTATAATACCAATGATGCTAAAATTGGGAGATGTCTGGGCATCTGCTAAGGTGAAAAGGATGAGCCCAACAACAAGAAGCAGAGCAGAGATGTATTCATGAAATGGGTATTTCCTTCTCAGGCCAGGGATGAAGGCACCCATAATCATAACTGGCAGTACCTAAAATCTCAGAACAATAGAAGTTTCGTATGTTAGAATTTAAAAAAAAAAAAAAAGAATCTTGAATTACATTGCAGAATGCTACGATTGCTTCAGAAAGGAGATATAGGCATTCTTTGAGCTCTGATAAACTGATTAGGTGCAAGAAAATTTTTCCTCATTTAGCTAAAAAAAGGATGGCAACAAAGCAATTTTTACACGAATTCTTTGACTCGTTACCTTTGTAGATTTGAACATAATTTGAGCAGGGTAGTTAAGGTAAGCCAATGAACCCTTGGTTAAACCATGAGAACCCATGAGAACAGCAGATAGTTTCACATATGTTTGCCATGGATTGACCATTTGCTTTATAGTAAAGCCTTGAAGCCGTATCAATATCAGGTAAACAAATCCTTGTACAAAAGTAAAATACCATCCATAGCTGAAAACATTTGCAACATTTAAGTCAAGAAAAATACAAGTATACTGTGAAAGCCAGGCATATTTAAAAGATATACATTAAAACAATAAAAAAAAGAAAGAGGAGAAATTTATGATGAATTTACCTGAACTGAAGCCTATTATACACATATTCCTACAACCAAGCAAAAGAACACATCAATTATCAGGTTGAAATGGGAATTTAAAATCCAATAAAACAGTGCAAGTAGTATTCATTGAATCATTTCACCATAGAAATCAACTGGTCAAAGCCATGAAATGGCAAATGCAGAGAACCTACTCGAGAGCAACGTTTCAACTAATTTTTGCCAACTTTTGACAACCAAACAAGACAAAAATATAATACTAATAGAATTTCCTACCTCTCTTCCTACCGTAATTTCTTAGCAACCAAACACAGAGAAACCCAGAAAAAGAAAAAGAAAAAAGACCCGGCATGCATGACTGGGAATTCGTCACATGCAGAGTCAAGAAACCATTGCAAATTAAATGACCGGTTCAAACAACAAGTTAGTGAAAATTTTCAAAAAGAACTGCTCATTAGACACCCCAAAAAGGGTCAAATAAAAGTTAAAAAATTAAAAGAACAAACCTCACAAACGCCATTAACAAGGTAACCAAAGAAGAATCCGGATGAACAAATAAGAAACTGTTGCCATTTTGGTCTATCTGTAAGAGAAATCCCAAACAAAGACCTTGCTTGATCCTCGCTTTTCATCTCCTTTCAACAAGTCCTGATCGTTTAAATTACTCAGCACCAAATCTCAGCCCAAATAAATAAATTCAACCCCTGAACAAAGAACCAGAATAGAGCCCAGAAAACAGATGAAAAGAGGGCATTCAAATAACGTTTTCTTGTTTATTTTATTACCCTGAACGCTAAAAAAGGTTGGTTTTTTATTCTTACAAGAAGAAGGAAAGTATCAACAGAAGACTTTAAAAAGACTTATCCTCGCCTCTACTCTCGCCCTCAATAAAAATAATATTAGTATCAAGTTTAGGGGAGAGAGACTTGTGAAGTGCGAGGCTTTTGTGCTTCTTTCTCTCTCTGGGAAAACGGTGGCAACGGACTTAAAAGTCTTTAAAAGACGCTGGCTAAGGAGCAAGGAGGATACTTTAAGAGGAGACGAATAAAATACTTGGGTTGGAAGAGCGAGACGGAGCGAGTCAAGTTCAAGCTCCCTCGTCCCAGCAAGGGGGAGTTTCTCTGCAAACTCTCGGAAAAGTGTTTTTTTACTCGAGAAAATGGGAATCACAGATACTTATCATGTATACGAGACTTTTGACTCTTCGAGGAGCTTTTTTTTTATCCAAATAACATGTACTCTTGAATCTTATCAACAACAATTATGGAATTAATCCATTTATTTTTTTTAAATTTTATTATCTTATTATTGTCAACTTCATATAAATCTAAAAGCATCTTTCTTATTTAGAAGCGTTTGAATTTATATGGAGTTGACAATAATAATAAGATAATAAAAGCATCTTCATTAATTTTATTTTATATTTTATTAAATACTATAAGTATTTTATTATTAATATCGAAAAATTACTCTTCTTTGTTTTTTTATATGATTAAACATATTTTTTTTCTTTAAAAGTTGTGGGTTGTAAAAAATTTGATTATTTGACTTTTAAATTCGTTAAGTTATGTTTAGCATCATGCTTAGTTCACTAATATTTTACAAGAATAAACTAACATATTTAATTTCTCTCAAATTTTGCTTTTTTATGGATAAATTTGACATGTATGTCATAAGTTGATTTGATTTTGAATTTTAAATTTTTTTATTTTGTTTAATAAATTATTAAAAATTATATATTTATAATAAACAAATTTTACGAATGTTTATGTTTTATAAATAATGAAAAAAAGAAAAAAAGTAATTATAATAAAAAGACATTAATGTAACAATTATAAATATTTAATTTTTAACAAAAACGGAAATAATCGGTCTATCAGATTCCTCCACGCATCCATTTCTCCTACTAAATATAGAAAGACCAACAAACGGTACTAGGCTGGTGAGGTGAATTTATCGCAAGCAGAAAAGAACGCGAGATATCAGAAACGGTGCTAAGCTCAGCTCATGAATTAGCGCTTAGTAGGGCCAGCATTGGTGTCCATTTCCTTTTCTAGCCACGTGTCCTGGCGGCAAAAGGTAGGGCCATCATCTGGCAGTGGGATCCACAAATGCTATTCCCATATTCCACCTACGAATTTTTATTCACACCAAGCGAAGTAGCTGTGGCCTGTGGACAATGGAACAAAGAATGGGGACTTGGAGATAGCAATTCCATATTCTCAATAAGAAAAATTAAAAAATAATTTTTGAGGAATTCCTAGAACGTCTTCGCAGGGTTTCTAGTAATTGTGACGTGAATTACCCTTTATTACTATTACCAAGAACGAAGAAGCATATGCGTATTACGTGCTGACAGGGACGGGGAGTAAGCAAATTTCTTGCCCAATGTCCAAGACTGGCCTCTCAAAATTAGCGTAATTGGTGTAATGCCTAAGTTTTACACAATTTTAATGCTGTGAACCCCCCACGAAACTCTTAACAATTTACCTACAAGCTACAAAATCAACTACTACATACTATTTATGTTCATTTCAAGCAATTAATTAGTAGTATTAGACTTTAAATGTCACATTATTGCCTCTTGCTAAAAGATAATCAAAACAAGATCCAAAATCTTGGTGCGAGGGTTCAAAATTTCATTATAACCGCCTATAATCAAATTACTTCTTTGTGCAATTAAAATTTCCGAAAAATTTATATGTTAAGAAAAAGAAAATAAAAACCCAAAGAAATAGAGTTTTACTATGATTGCCACTAGATTTTGAAGTATGGTAAACTTAATGCATACATTGTTTTCTCGCCTGCCACCGCTTGGTGGGTGGTGCACAATGAGCGGAAGCAGTGTGATAAATGCATGTGTAACCGGGTAAAAAAGTAGTAATATTTACTAGCCACTAACGGAGACTAACAAAGAACTGTGACAGTATAGTTCAGTAACAAAAAAGATTTGTAAGCTAAAATCTCACGTGTCAAAATGGGTTGCCAGCGATCAAAGTCAAAAGGCCCAAATGCTTTTGCCGGTGGGTTGATGTGGGTAAACATTATTTGGGCTTTTCTCAGCCTTTTTGCTAAACTTACCAGCCCAATTAACACTTGTTTTGTTTCTGGGCTCCTTACTTGGACCATTTATCATGCAAACACAATCCACATACGTGCCATCAACGTATGGGAGCGAAAGGGAGATGTTTGCATCTCAACACTCGCACAATCCACTAAATCAAGGATTGATTGGAAATGTACTTTGTGCAGAAGAGAATTCAACCTGGACCGGAAAATGGATTGTTCTTAGGAGTCTCAGCCCTGTCTGCTTGCTTGTGACAATAGTGGGCTTGATAGGGTCGATTCAAGGGCTTATTAGTGCAAAATATGGATAACTGATCACTGTAATCACTTCAAGACTGTAGAGGAGAACTACACATGTCATGTCTGCTGGATAATTAAGGTTTATTGCTTGGTTTTCAAACAAAAAAAAAAAGGTTGAATCTGCCTATTGCAGAAAGCTATATTAAGTTTTTGTTAGAGAAAACAAAATATGAGAAATAATTGCCTGCAGACTGCAGAGTGCAGAAGAAACTGTATTTTTCTCCTTTTAAGTCTTTGGCTAATGTATAAATATGTATATCTTACATGTCAATGCTAAAGCTAGCGTCCCCTTTACGCTCGAAAAAGAAGTACGGCTATAGAGAAGAAGAGAAGAACCAGTTCGTGTTCCCAAAAATTTCAGAATATTTTTTCACAATCTTTTCTCCTGAGAAAAGAGAAAAAGGGATAATAATAACAATAATAGAAAAAATCAATCCACCTCTAGTTGCCTTCTTCAAGGTGGCTTTAGTCATTCAAGCCAATTCCTGTCCTTACAGTGACGAAACCACCTTGAATAAGTGAACAAAATGTCAAAAGAGATCAGTCAATAACTCATCCACCAGCAAACTGAAAATCTCAAGCTCTACCTCTGATCCTACCTTTTCCTTTTCCACATAAAAGTTTCTCCAATTTTCATTTCTCTCCATTTCTTTCACACAGGCTTTTCTACCATCCTGCACCTCCCATCCGAGAAGCAATTCTTGAGGATTCCCATTAACCCAATCTTCAGCCACCTTGAGTAAGTCTAGCACAAACTCTTCAAGCCCCATCTTAGCATGCTTTTTGGCATTGTTATCGTCAACCATTCTCTCCCTAAAGAAATCTAACAATAGATTATCGGCCTTAAACTTTGAACTGTCTGATGGGATTTTCCCTTTCAATAGCATAAGTAGTTTCCCATTTCCTTCTTTATCTTTTTCTTGCTTAACTTCATCAGATATGTTGCCATTGTTGTCGACAGACACTGAGCAGGGTTCCTTGGGGAATTCAAGTGATTCATCTTCAAGCTCTGACAATGCAATTCGTCTCTCCAAGTCCACAGGCGTCAGCTGAGCCAGGTTCTCAAACCTTCGAATCCTTTGCATGAGCTTTTGTTTGGTTCCTGTTGTTCACCACAAATTCTTGTTAGTTGAAGGTATGCCTGAGAGAGAGAGAGAGAGAGAGAGAGAGAGAGAGAGAGAGAGAGAGAGAGAGAGAGAGGGAGAGAGGACCTTCCACACATGCGAGTTGGTCTTTGAAAGGAGAGCTACTGTCTTCTTCATCATCAAATGGGCAATCTAGTACAGACACCGGACTAAATTGTTCTTTTCCGTCCTCGTTTCGCCAATCCTGTTCCTGTGCCAAATCGTTGAATCATCAATTAACTCATCAAAGTATGTCAATGGAGGATTAGTTATAACCGTCAGGAGAAGAAAAATTAATTTTCTTGAAAAAAGGAGGAGACAAATATCGTATTATGAAATTTGTATTTGGAATTGTTCACAAAAGTAAATAAAGTATATATATAAATTAATCTTATCATAACTTAATTTTAATTAATTAATAATATTATGGTATAATTTTAATTAAATAATATAATATAATTAACAAATCATATTATATTATAGTTTTAATTAAATAATTTATAAATTTTCATTTGATTACTATTTTTTCTTCAAAACAGGGAGCCACGATGAGAGTGAAAACCCATGAATAAAACAATTAATTACTAGTATAAAATATGTTTACTACTAAGTAGTACATAAATAAACCTTAAAAAAAAACTAGTAGATTAATTACTCTGTTTTCCTTTCATTTTAGAAATTACTATATATTTCCATAAACCAACAATTAAAATAACAAAAACCCAAGTCATACTAAGGATGATAAAACGTTTTAACTAATCACAGAATCTTTGATCCAATCATATAGTGGCTCATGTCAAAGCTTATTGGCATGTTCAAGAAGTCTTCTACTTCAAGAGGCAGACAGGAATCTAAGGCCTAGGACAAGAGAGGGTAGTAACATTTATTCAAAGATAAGTAGATTAGGCCAAAATCAACTCAGTACTTGACAACAACTTGACATCTGCCCTACTGCTCAGTAAATTAATTTTTCAAATCTTAGTAAAACCAATTAAAAAAATTACATTGAAGAATGAAGACTATAAGCCGCAAACATTTAACATATCCCCCTAACACAACAGAAAAAGGAACAATATTATTAATATTGGTAGCTATATTTATAATCTTAAATGAAAATAATATTCAAATGTCAATCCACCATATGGAATCCCATAAGTACTTGTTTATAATTTTGTAATGGGCTGCCAAATTTGCTTCTCTAACCGACAAGGAGGAAAACCAACCTAATTCCAAAACTACCCATACTTATCTCACTTAAAAGCACCAACTAACATCTTTATTTCCCATATAAATTGTGTAAGGATAAAAGAAAAAGGAGTGATATGCTACGTCGGGTGGACGATGAAACAAGATTCTCTTTCGAGTTTCTCCGCCGTGTATCCCGCAAGAAGCCAGCTTGTAGCGGGATCGTAGGCCTCGAAGAGCTCGATGGGAATCTAATTCCATCTCTCAGAGATGTACCCAATCCTTTCCCGAGATATACCCCACACGTGAGAATTCCGTGCGATACCACGGCCAGCTGTTCTCTTCCCCGAGCCCAGTACCCTCAAGAAATTGGAAAGTCTCCCTCACCAAATTTATTCCCGAAAAAAGCAAAATAAAAACATGTGATAATAGGACAACAGCCAATCAGGGAACGCCACCAACAGACAGGGAAAATATTAATGCCTATACGCGAAACATTGAATTAATCTTTCCTTACCTTCGTGTAGTCGATGGAATCCTCATCTACCGTTACGCCTGTTACATTGCTGACCCTTTTATTCTCAGGTAAATTTGTTTTACCGTCAATAACGTCGTTCTCGCTCAAACTCTCGGAGTTACCGCTCGAAGACCGTAAAATGTCCGCAGTGAATTCACTTTCAGGCCAGCTGTTACTGTTACTGCTTGTGCTTGTAGAGAGCCTACTGGCAGTGATAATGGTAGAAGAGGTGTCGGTGGTGTTCACGTTGGCAATATTATTCTGATCAGACGGTTGAGTTTTCTCTTCAAGAAATTTAAGAAATAATCTCCAGCGTCTGATCTCACCATCTTCCTTTTCTGCTTTTCTCCAAAACCTTCTTTTGAAGATCTTCCTTGAAAAACTCCTTGGTAAAAGTCCTTTCCTCGAACTTTTGTTTTGTAACGACGGTGAAGATGACTTAAAGGAAGCAAGAGGCAGTAGCTTGACGGCGTTAAGAACAGCCTCCGAAGCCCTTTGAAGAGTTGAAACGTTGGTGGAAGCTGGCTTCGAACAACTTCTTTTGAGAAGTCGTGTCGCAATGCTTGAGTAATCTTTTGTTTTCTTCAAGTCCGCCTCGAGAAGAAACCTGATGGTGGTGCAACACTGGCGACGTGGAAACGATTTGAAACCACTAGAAGAGCACGAACTCAGATCGTCTCTGAGGTAATCTTTGAGCATCAATGGTTTTTTCTCGATCGAAAGCGTTTTCCTAAGCTTGATATGATCAGTGGGAATATTGATCATAGCCATATTTATGAAAAAGAAAAAAAAATGACTGGGATTAAAAAAATTCAGGGTCTTAAACAAAAAGGGTTTGTTAGTTGTTATTCAGCTGTAAGCAATGGTGCGTGATGATGAAAACTTGAAGGAGAGAAGGGAGCAGTTAAAATAGACTCACAATGATCAGTACATAAAGGCTTTAGCAGCTTTTAGTACAACAAAGAAACACCGAAGAGGAAGAAATGCAGAGAGAGAGAATGTAAAAATGGACAGAGAGATTAATAGGGGAAGAAAGTGAGGTATAAGTTCTTAAAGTGGTGAAGATCTCTAGGGTAAAGACTTAAAAAGGTGAGATTGAGAGAGAGAGAGAGAGAGTTTGGAGAGAAGCTTGGATGCTTCTTCAATTCTTCTTCTTCTTGTTTCAGTTTTTGAATCTTAAGTTTGAATAATTTAATGGGTTTTTTGAATTGGTGAATTGAATGCATGTAAAACTCTGTTTATCGTTTTAATTACAGTGAGGGCCTGAAGGGAAGTGTTGGGGTTTTTTGGACTGGTGTGAGACCAGTAGTTGACCTTTGACAAATCTGAAAATGATGTACTATCTTCCATGCATGCAGCGAGACTGGAGGAGCGGTGGACGAGCTGCCCCTTTCTTCACGCGCTTAGCCACGTGTGCCTGTCGTTAACTTCTTTCCAAACAAATCTTACAATATTATTAAGCATGCAATTTGATTCTCTGTTCTTTAATTACAACAGAGTTACTGTCAAGATTTAGTTTTGAAAAGAAGAAAACAATTGTTAATTTTTGAAAATTTTTGAAACTTAAGATCTCTTTGCTCAATCACGGCTCTATAGAAACTGTTCTAACTGTGGTTCAAGTGCAACTCTTTGTTTTGCTTATTCGAAAGAAAAATTTAT
Source organism: Theobroma grandiflorum (assembly GCA_036013995.1). NCBI lineage: Eukaryota > Viridiplantae > Streptophyta > Magnoliopsida > Malvales > Malvaceae > Theobroma > Theobroma grandiflorum. The sequence continues at coordinate 3,094,149 of CP142131.1, read as the reverse complement.
TGTGGAGAGGAATATTTATGCATATAAATCATAATTACCTCTAATTAAAGGATCAACCGCTCTATCCACCTTCCCCGAGCCTTTATATCTAGGCATCTTTAATGATAAAAGCTCCCATGCCATCATATTGGTGTATGAAATTAAAAATTAGGTTGGGGGTGTTTCAGTAGTACTACATGATAGTCAATTACGGTAATTTTGGGTCTATTGATGAAAACTTCCTCTGTTCCTTCGAGTAGCCCGAGATTCAATGCGACTTATAAAGATGCTAATCCTGATTTATGAGCCATTATGTTGCAATTAAGCTATGTTATTAACTACTAATTGGTTGATTCCAAGCATGATTAGCAGGCACAATTATTCCCCTTTTTGTTTTTCTATCTGTGTCAGACATGGGTTCCTTCCCTAGTAGGGGAATTTCATTCCCCAAACTTCCAGTCTTTTCCACAGAGTGATGAAATGCCAATAATGTTGGAAATAATTTGAAAATGAGGAGGAAAAACGTTCGACTAAAACTGTTTTAGCGCACGCGTGGTCAGTGATGAATGATTATGATTCTCCAACCTGCAAACTAAAGAGGAAACAACATAAGTAGGCTACAATTTTTGAAGTCCCTGTGCTTCGGGTCTAAAAAGAAAGCAAAAGAAATTAAAATGGTTTAGTGAACAAGACGACTGATTGTATGATGGGTGGTATCATGGGTGGTATCATGGGAGTTTCGGACCACAGGGGTGCGTGCCCAACTGTGAATGACCAACATTTTGAAATCTGCATGAGCTTGCAATCTGCTTAGTTTCATAAATTGAGTCAATCATCATGTCTGACTTGCTTGTACGTACTTTAAAATTGTTTTGCCTTGGTGAAGGCCTATTTTTTTTCTAGTCTATATATGTTCGAATTTTATTTTATTTAATCCATGATATTTTTGAAATTGAAAGAATTTGATTTCTAATTCTTGAATTTTGAAATTATCATGGGCCAAGATTGACAATCGGGGTACCAGGCGACAGGCAAATCACGTAGAAAAAGAAAAGTGATAGAGATATCTAAGATGGACCACCCTCAAGATCATAAATCCGACGACCTAAAAGGATGGATCAAAGCAGCACATGTGCGGCCCTGATGCAAACTTAATTGCTCCCCTCTTTTGATCGATACAGACAAATGCCACACCCGAGCTGCGAAACGAGCAGGGTCCCAGAGCACAAATCTTAAAGATGCTGTGGCTTTTATTAGATAACAGTGGAAAACATTGCAATCCTTTTAACCGAAAGGAGTACCCTGAATTAGTATTAGCTCTCGACAGTGGGTCATTGTAGTAACTAGCCCTAGTACTGAATGAGCAAAGGCATTGATTTCTCACTTCCACGTCACAGAGCCAGTTAACCAAATAAATGTTTGTATATCCCCCTTTTTTGTTTCGAATATTGGTCTCGAGTGTGGGCTTAATTTTACAGATTCGACCACTAATAAAGAGGATTCAACGTGCAACTACCATTTTTCATTTGCACTGACATTGACTCATTCAGATTGTTGGCATAAACACGCTTCATCTTTTTTCTTTGGAAAGGTATAAACACGTTTCATTTGATATTTGATATTGTTTTGTGGTCAGCGGCTGCTTATTTTTGTGTAAATTTCTTTAAAGACTTTAAGAATCTAGAAGGTCCATATTTATATATTTAAATATTTATCTCATTTCTTTTCGATATGAGATTTATGATATTTATTATATTAAATTGTACAACATGTCATTATACTAACTCTTATTTATAAGGGAGATTTGTGTTTGTTTTGATACTACTTATCACGGATCTAGATATTGATCTTTATTTTTGAAAATGGATCTAAGACCCTTAAGCTCGTTTTCTATTTAAAAAACATGTTTACAAGGAGTTAACTAAGTTTTGTTGGGGGCCCAAAAACAAGGAGGAATAAAAGTTCAAATTTTGTTTTAAAAAAAAATTTAAAATTAATATGTTGATCAAAAATAAAAAAAATTTATAATAGAATATAATTTTATATAATATGTAAATCAAATGGAATAAGAGGGGAAAAAACTTACCATAATCTTTTAAAAAAAGTTGTGTTGGTTTTTCTTGAATTCCAATTCATCAATTATTGATTATATCTGAAAAGGTTAGTAATAACTTTCTTAATATAAATAATTAAATTATTTATAAGAAATTCATTATTTATTTTATTTTGATGTATTGTTTTCGTAATTTTTATTACTAAAAAGATTCTCTCTATATTTACTGTGGAAACTAAAAAAGTCAAAACAAAGCAAATTAATTTATCAATTAGAATTAATAAAAAAAATATACATTGATGAAATTTTAAACAATAGCCGATAGGGCAACATTATAATTTATGTTTAAAAATTACATAATAATTTTTTAATTTTTTAAAACTAAAATAATAAAAAATAAAATATACATAACAAATAAAAAATAATATAATAAATACAAGACAAAACCTATATAACAGAACAAAAAAAAGAAAAATATGGCTAATAGTTTGGAGAAATTTTAAAAAAATCTATAAAAACTATAAACATATAAACAAATAGAAAAAATGTAAAAATAATAAAAATAAAACAAAAGAGATAAAAGAAAAATATATGATAAATAAAACATTATTTATATTAATTACTAAATAAAAATTATTTTAAAAAATATTAATATATATAATTTTAAAAATTTTAAAAGGGTCATGAACCTATAGTCATGGTCTGTTCCGTCCCTACGTGCTTATAAATGACGCTATTGAGGTAAGATTCGTGACTAAATATCATAATTAGAAGAAGATAAGGGAATCGTTTAAACGGAAACTGCTTTTCGGTCATTTCCAAGCCGCTTCCACTGTGGTCAGCACTTCATTTACGCGCACTCCATGGTCAATGCGTTATGTATCTAGTTCGTCTTACGCACGTGTCCACGCAAACGAGGATGACACGTGCATGTACAAAACGGAAAAAATGCGTCCTCCCTTGCTTTCGCAACTCGCTAGCCATAGTGGGGTCATTCGCGACTTGCTGCCTTCCGGTAGTACTAAAAGTTATTGAATAAATAATTTATTCGGTCACTTAAGTTTTTTAAAAATAATATTTTTATCATCATACACGTGACTTATTTATAATATTTGACTTACTACATGTTTGGTTTAACTTTTTTTTTTGTTTATCCATTTCTTAAAAATAAAAGTTAAGTTAAACAAAAATTTAGATAAGTTCTTAAAAATATAAGTAATTTTTTTTAAATAAATTTTTTAAAAAAAGTTTTAGAAAAAATTTAATAAAGAAACTTTCTTTCATCTTTTTTTAAAAACACGTTTCTTTTTTAAAATAAATTTTTTTGTTTAAAAAATATCATCTATTAAAAATAATTTCAATATTATCTGTTTTTATTTTTATATGATTTATTATTAATTATAAAATTTATTTTATATAAAAATAATTTTTATACTTTTTATAAATAAAAAAATAAAATTAACGTTTTTTCATTATCAACAAAAAAATTTATGATTAATAGAAAATTATTTATTAAATACATTTTATGATAATTTTAATTAAAAGTAAAATTTATATAAATTATTTTGTTAAACAATTTATTTATAAAAAAAAACTTATAAAAGTAAATTTATTATACAGATTTAATTTAATTTTAAAAATTATTATTTTTCATAAAAACTTTATAATAGTTTTTAAATTAAAAAAAAACTAAACCAAAAGGGTTCTTAATAGATATTAGTTTCATTATATTATATCATTGAAACTAAAGAAATTTATGAAGCTGGTGGAATTCATCAAATATGATTTCTTTTTCTTTCTTTTGAACATCATCAAATATGAATTTTCCTTTTTGAAGAAAATGAAATATGAATTATAAACAACTAAACCGCTAACGGTTAACGTATAGACTAATACTGCATAGAAAACTGTTGAGTCTCTAATCAAGGGTGTTATTTATTGAATATTAAAATCAGTTCCAGAATCTGTATTGCATAGAGAACTGTTGAGTCTCTAAGGATGTTATTTATTGAATATTAAAATCAGTTCAAGAGTCATTTAATAAAATTCAACGATTTTCTTTTGATTTTCTTTTAATTAAAAAAAAAGATATTCGAATCATATTTTTTAGATAATAAATTATGAATCAAATAATGAGTTAAATACTCAAATATTAATAAAATTAGGCCGTTGTAAACAAATTTCGTTTCTTTCTCACTTAATCCTAGTCATTTGCATCAAGCCTGTATTCATTCTCGATGACTTTAAGTTACTAAATTACTATCAGTTCTCCAAGAGTGTTAATGAAATCGGTTTTCATGAGAGTTAATAGCAGTAAACAAGAAGAAATTTTCATTTCTTTCTCAGTTGAAATTCACTCCCCTGCGTAATAAATTAACACGGAATTCTCAAGGGATCATCGATAACATGAGAGCATTTGCCATCAGCATCACCATGAACAGGAACGCCTGGAATATTTTCGTTTTGTTGCTTATTTTGGTGGTCTATGAAACCTCCTTGTGTGCGGCAAAATGCAAGAAACCCGAAGAGCTTCCATTGCATGAAATCTACATAACCAATTCCATGCCCCATAAGGCACCCGTTAGATGCTTTCGGTATGATTCAACGGACAATTACCTTGGAAACAAGTGGCTGAAACCTCGTGAAGAAACCAAGTTCCAATTCAGATACGAATTATCGCCTGAAACGACGTATTACTGCACAACAACTAATGGGTCATTTGCAGCGTACAGGCAGAGCTACGACTGTGCCCAAAACAAGGTCAATCTTTGTGAATGGAGAGTTCATGAAACCTATGCTGAGCTGTACTCACTAATTCAACAGCGATGGGTTCATTTTGACTATGAACCGGTAAAGAATCCAGGATGTTACAAGGATTTGTGTCTACGTTTTCCACGAGGATATCCTTCCCATAAAGCTCCCTGTCACAAAGAAAGCTCTAAGGCTAGCGTGCCTGAGCAGAACGCCCTGTATGATCTTAGCCCGAAAGAACGGGTTTGATTCAACTTTGATTGTTACTCCATTCCCATATTAAAGCACATCCTTTGCCTCTAACAGGGCATTTTAGCTTACACAGTTACAATTATTAGCTTTCCATTGGTTGACTTTATGTTGTCAAGTACGGCACTACGGCATTTTTCTCCCAGAGTATGTCAATCTGTTAGTGCCTTTTTAATAAACACACAATTCGTGAACATAATAGCAGTTTAAAAGTTGTATTTTGGTTTCAGTATTTGATAGTACTAGGCCGAAGTTTACAGTACTATATTACTGTTAAAACCTTTTGCTCTGGAAGCTAAATTAATATTCTACCTTCATAAAGAGTATTCAAAAAAAGACATTTTTCACTTTTATCTTTTATACCCAAACCTGATAAGATTAGTAACATTTACTTATAATTGAACACATTCTTATAGATTGATGATGGATTTGGAATATACAATTCTTAGCTAATCGAACTAGAACGTGAAGATAGACATAAAAAGGGCGGTGTCGTTTCAAATCTTGAAATGTTTGTGTCCAGCATCTCTTGCATTTGAATGGTGAGGACTTTGTTTTTGGCCATTGAATGGTCAAGACTTGAGAATCAGAAAGTGAAAGCAATTGGAGTGATGCCATTTACAGTCTCACGCGCTTTCATTGTCTACTGTTATGCCAATGTCGGATAAAAAGATCCATCCCTAGGCCACCTACAGAGAAGTTATAAGCAAGAAAGGCCCACAAAGAAGAGGAAACCAGTTCCATGGTGTTTTCCTTAGATTCTGATGGGAAAGAAAGGAGTTGGAATTTGATGATTTCAACCTATATATGCTTGTATTCTTTGAATTCATTGAATTAAATTTTTATTTGTATTCACAAAAAGTAGAAAAAATTGGAAACTTCTAGAATTTGTGCCCGACTCAAGTAGAAACAGAGGAGAAAATACGTTGAAACAAAAAAACTTCTGGAAGTCGTATATGTTACATGCGCTTGACTTCTAATTCAACATTCTTTTGACAATACTCCTCTGTATTTAGAACCTAATCAAACATCACACACTACGAAAACATTGCGCTATGTACACTGAATCCCAGGAAATCAAATGGAGTAACTCCACAAAGACACATCAATATCACTATCAGAATCATCCCAATTCCTAGGTGGAGAAAGTAGAAGGCCTTCAGCCATGCTGACGAGCAACTTTGGCATGTCGAACATTGCTTCTTCGTCTAGGAAGTGAACTTCTTCTGACACTATTTTACTGTTCCCTGAGTTACCGGTACTGCTGGAAACTTCACCATCAGAAGCCTTGACGCTTTCCTTCTTCGCATCGCTGCTCGAAAGTACATCCAATTCTTGAGGCCTAAATGCTTCTGCTGCCTCAGCTGCTGCTCTCCTGATATCGACTGCATCATTTGAAGCTGGCACAGGCAACCTCCAAGCAGAGTCAGCGAAATTAAGGCAGGCAGCCTTGCCTCTGAATGCTAATGCAGCTACATCATGTGCCCGTGCAGCCATTTCTGGGGTGGGATAAGTACCAAGCCAAATGCGAGTCTTTTTATTAGGCTCCCGCAATTCACATACCCACTTGTCTTTGTTCCTTCTTCGAACCCCTCTAAAAATCGGATGACGTGTCTCCTTGAATATTCTCCGCCCTGCACGTTTCTTAGGCCTGCTCGTTGCTAGTACAAGTACTTCGTCATCAGAATGAACAGCCCGGCGAACAGTGCCCGCTTCAGACGATGACGACGGCTCCACTCTATCAGCTGGCATAGAGTAAGACTTGCAGGAGAAAAGATCAGAGAATTGGCTTGAAATATCCATTGGAAATGAGTAGCCAAAGTTTCCCAACTGTGCTTCTGGAATTCTGGGTTTCACTTTAGTTGCAACTTTGGGGAGGGTACGGTCAAGTTATGTGAAAAGAATTGCGACTGGCCGACTTTGGTAACTTGTTGGTTTAGGATTTTAAGCAGCAAAGAGAGCAGAGAAGTTCTTTTAACTGTTTTGAAATTCTGGGTTCGGTTGGCAGTTGAATCTTTTTGGAAGTAGTTTTTGAAGACTAAAGAGAAAAGCTGTCGACTTGGAATGGATATTGGAATTTTAAGCAGCAAAGGGAGTGTAGGAAGGATATATATAGGTTTTTTAGTAGGCAAGGAGTGGGGCAGAGGTGAGTGCGATTTGCACACGGACGCGCATATGATAGAGTGCCAGCTGGAGAGTCCAATGTTCCCACATATGGTAGAGTCAGTACATCACAGTCAGAGAAGAAAAAGTCTAATCCAAAACCCATGTACCCGTCCTCCAGGCGTCGTGGTTTTGGCGTTTGTCCCTTTTGTTTCCAGCTAAGCGTACATTTTACAAACTCAGTAAGCAAGGTGTTTCCCACGTGTTTGATGGGAAGTGAAAATTGACACGTTTATTTTTGCTTTTCTACCATATTAGTGAGAGGAAAGTATGAGAGAGAGAGAGAGAGAGAGATTAGTCTTAAAAAGAAAATAATGTTGGTTAAGGGATATGGTTTTCTCCTGTTATTTAGAAGGAACAGTCTCCCAGCTCTATCCTCAATGCTTCCCTCTGTCAACTGCAAATTACTCTTATGCGCCTAACTTTGATTTTCTATATATCCAAATACTAATACAATATTTAAGCTTTTAGAAGAAATATTTCTTGAACGCTTATTGAGATTCTAATTTGTTACAATATTTTATACATATTAATTTGGGAAGAAACGAATTCACAGTGTTAGAAAAAATTAATTAGTCTTCATTTCGTTTCTGTCCAGATAATTGCCATTGTTTACTTTAAAAAGAAAATTTAAAGTATTCAATTGCCATTTATATTATGGTTGTTGACAAAAATAGTAAAAAATTCAACGTCATATTGGTAACGTCATTACAAGATGCCTTTCCTTCTTTTAAAGGAGTAGTTTATTTGTACTTTCAATTAAGCCATAATTTTCTTTTATCTGCCTTCTCTTCCGCGTTGACCACGTGACTTTCCGGTAGAATGATGGGCTTCATACCTTACCTTACCTGCGAATGTCAAGTATTGGGCTTTCCAGCCCCAATTCCCCAAACAATATATGTCCACCAAGATGGCCGAGTGAATGCGCTAAACTCCACTTTCTCTTCCTCACCTGAGGATCAGATCCATGATTGCTTCTATTTTGTATACGTAGTTGGGACCCATTTTGGATTTAATATCCGTCCACGCCTCTCAGTCTGTTTTTTTTTGGAAAGGAATATTAGCCACAACCCAAACTTACTTTATATGGCAAATTGTTTAAATTTATACCCACAATTAATTAGCATAGAAGAATATGGAATTTATGTCGTACAAATATTTGTGTGGTTAAAAAATAAAGTGTATTATCTTAATATTTTCGTAAGAGAAATTAAAGAGAAAAAAAAAGGAGTCATGTCAAAGTCGTTGGATGTCCATAAACCATAATCTGTAAAGGGTGAAATGATAGACAACCAAGAGCTGCACTGATGTTATTCCTTGTTGTTATTATGTTAAACAGTCCCCCGGTAGTCCACATCAAGAGATGCAAAAAAAGTTTGATTAACGAATATCTGTCCGACAAAAGCAACCACCGAAACGCTGGAAGGAAAGGGAGGACGAGGACGAAGGGATGATCTCAATCTTGTGACGTAGTTAATGAGATGATAGTCTTCAGAGATAATTCGAGGATTAAAAATAAAATTAAGTCGTGGTTAACAGCTAATTAAAACCTTTTAGAACAAATGTTTTTTACTGCCTGGGTTTTGATAAGAACGGTTCGTGGGCCTTGCAGAGAGGTGGCCAATCTTAAGCATAACTCGGCAACATGACTGGAACCCAACCCTGAAAATTATTGAGGCCATTCATAATGGGATTACAGTTTTCATAGCATGAATTTGACACAAGTACAATAACATGAATCTGACTGGCGATTTGAAAGCGTGGATTGCATTGAATGTTAGGTCCTGTCTGTCATTTAAATATATAAAAGGAAAAGTTAGGCTCGGCCTGTCTTATAAAATATTTTAGAATTGGGCTCAAAAGCCCAAAGTTATCCTCAGCTTTCCATGCCCAAGCCCAAAGTCGAGGACACAACTTACATCTCGTAAACTAATTTTGCTTCTTTTATTTGAAGAAGTTGGACTCCCATTTAGGCACTGTATTAGTTATTCTTACTGCTATATATAGCAATTAATTGATTGCAGATTTAGTTTATACATACATACATACATACATATATACATACATACAAATACCGCCTCCTAACTACTTGCCAGATATATGGATCATGCTTTTTCCAATTATAATATTGACATATCAATAAAAACGATGGTGAAAAGGTTCATGTTTTGCAAGTCAGCGGAAAACCTGGAGGGGATAGCGCCATTGGTACATAGGCGAAGGAGCAATAATATGCTGTGAAACTGAGATCCTGGAACATTTAAAAAAAAAATTAAGTATATGGAAACAATATTGACATTAAAATGAAAGATGAGTTGATTTTTGAAGAAATGTACCAGCTGATTTATGTGCTTAGCAAATTGGTTTTCGTTCTTAAGCTCAGCATCCCCTGAGCAGGTACTTCAAACACGTACGTAATAGAAAGAGATCATGGTAATTGAAAGGACTCATTTGTCTGCTCTTTTCTTTTATCCAAATTTAATTTTCCCAGGCAATTATATCCATTTATGTACGTAGATGAGCGTAGGCAAAGTTAGTCAATTGTCGTGGAAAATGGTCAAGTCCTTTGCGACAAAGAATCGCATGCAAGAGTCTGCGTGAACGCTAGCTTCAAAATTTTGTAGGACAAACTTTGGACAAGATCATGCTCATGGATTTTTCTAAGAGAATAAATAATGTTAAAGAATAAATGACTATATATATATATATATATTCATGTAAGATAAATACTATACATAGATAGACATAGCTAGACTTTCCATGAAAAAAAGAACAGACATAGCTAGACTTAGAGCTTGACCTTGATGGTCCATCAACCATCGAAAGTGGACAACCTGCTGCAACGGTTGATGTTCGAGCCTCATTTTTCCTGTAAAAGTCTTCAACAGGGTCTAACCCCTTTTTAAACAATTGCCAACTATGATGTAAGATTCAGGCATGCATTCATGATGCATATTAAGTTTCAAGGGTTTGCACAGAGATCATGCAGTGTTCGATAAAGATAGAAATTCATATTTTAATATCCTTGTCCCAGACAACACAGTGTACTGTAGGAATCAATCAATTAAAGTTAAGAATCAACTCAAAGAAATGATCGCAGATAATTAATGCCAAGATATATATATATATATACATACATAACAGAAGAAAAGAAAAAGAAAGAAAAATCATAATAACTAACAAACCAAAAGGACATAATGATTGGGATCATCTGGGAGACACATCTTTTCTGGGCCACTAAACGTGAGTTTTAGGCCATCCTATATGCATTGCAAGGGGGGGCCGTGAGAGCGAGAGAGGTATTTCTTTACATAAAGGAAAAACAAAGAGGGATTTCTTTATATAAAGAGAAACAATATTGTGTCAGCCACATTGGATGCTTGTTCCCTCTTCATGGATCCATGTTTTGAGTACTAAACTTATCCAAGTTAAATGCACCTTTGTATACAGTAACTAGTTGTACATATTTATGTTAAACAATGGTTCGACTATTTTAAAGATAATATTTTTTATCCTATCATGTTTTATTTTTTTAATTATCTCATTCTACATTCAGAATTATACTGTCGATGAACTTTATATAAAGACAGTTGATTTATATAATTGAAAATTAAGAAGTGAGATGTGAAAGCAAAACGATGAATAGTTAAGATTATAGTTAAAATTAGTATTATTTTCATAATGCAGGTAGTGGAGTTGCCACCTTGAAACTTGCTTAAAACGGAATATTGCTTTGTGATAATAAAGTGCAATTATTTCTCCATCGCAAAAAGGAGAGAGTTTAATTTATTTAATTTTCAGGCAAAAAGGAAGTCAAGAAATGCAGCTTTCTAAGCCTTAAAAACTGTGCTAATTAAAGGGTTTAAAGCATCGTTGTTACCATTGAAGTAATTTCTAAGATATAATTAATTCTTATAATGTTTGTAACCCTGCTTAATTAAAGCAGTACAGATTAATTCAACAAACATGCTTCGAAACGGGAGAAAAACAGAAAGGAAGGAAAAAGCCTTCCCAAATTCTAGCTTAATTTTGATAAACCTTTCAAGCAATAATACCTGGAATTCTGATAGTACTGCTAGGAGAAACTCATGAAACAGAAGGAATAGAGATTATGACAATATAGAGAGGTCGGCAGTTGTTCCTCAAACCTTTATCAGCTGTACGCAATGCTTATTACACAATGAACATCATTCATTTTTGTTTTTGTTGGGCTTCTGTTTTTTACCTTGGGCTGTGAAAGGTTTATTTCAGACGTCAGTTTCATTCGTGATGACTCTAATACTGCACTCACAAAAATATGGAAAGATCAAAATCTTGTTGAACAGAGAGCGATAGAGAGAGGGAGAAAGACACGTTACCAACCGGGGGATCAGAAAGTGAAGGGAGAGGAAAAAGCAAACAAAGGTGGCTATGTCGGCCATTTATAGTCAAACTCCTTTCGTTCATTCAATGGAAAAACAAAAGAAATTGCGGCTACGAAATTTTTGGCCGTAGACAATACCCCACAAATGTATTCCTTTTTTCTTTTGATTTTATTACTAGATTTAATGGTACCAACAAAAAACTAGCGCTAGTTTTCAATATTGAAGGCAATTCCCGTATTGAGTTGTGGGTTGAAATTCTTGGCCGACTTGAGATCACGCTTTGGGCATTTCCTCCTTCGGAATTATTCATTGACAAGTCCCGAAACAGATAAGGAATCATATCTGATTGGAGCAAAGGACGAGCAGTTTTCTTACAAGGAGTTGAGTACAGAGATAATACCCAAATGGGGTTGTAACTGGGAAGCACTAAAACATAATAAAATTGCTTGGTAGCTTCACAAATTGCATTTTGACGTTGTTCTGAGTGCTCTCACATACCACTAAAGGCCCCACTAGATATATCTTTAGATGTTTGTCTCCTTAAAGAGGAGAAAAAGTCATGTAGGTCCTAATAGATGTATGAAGTTAGAGTATGTGGTACAACAGGAACTGATTTTGGAATAATTTTTATTTATCTTTTTAAATAAAAATTAAATAAAATTAAAACACGTGCTTACACATATACATTCTGTGTAAAAATGACAACAGGATAATTTAATTATGATCATCGTCATTATACATATTTTCCCTTATATCAATTTTTTTTTCCAAAAGTTTCATCACAGCTTCTATTCTCATATTTTAAATATATTTTACTAAATTATTTAAATAATTTTTTACAAAAATACCAAATCACATAATTGTTAACCGAAATAGATATAGAATTATAAAGATAAACATTTTGTTTAAGATAATCAAGTTGGACGATCTAAACCCACCATCATCTCACTGTTGGCCCTAATCACCTTGCTTATGTTATTTTATTTTTTTAAAAAAATCAACCCAATTGGGGTGAAGTGAAACTAGAGCAATTGATTGGACTCATTTTGCCATTTTTTACATATTATCTTTTGATAAGTGAGCCTAGCTTCTATATATTCAATTAATAATGCCTTGTCTCTTTAATCTTTTATGTTTTCGGTGTGATCATACTGGAATTAATGTACCAAATCTTATTAATTAGAACTTTTGCAATAATGTTTTTACACAATTAAGGAAGTAGTATTAATTAGATGAGTGGCCTCCTAGGAAATTCTCATTTTGCATCCCCATTCCATTATTTATGGACACCGTGCCCATTGGCCTTCACTGCACTAAGGCCTTGTTTAACTTTTGACTTCAATTAGGAACTTAAAATGGTTATGAATAGGGAATGGTCTCCATGAAAAAATTTTACTCTAATTTCTATTTTAATTAAGGAAAATATTTTTTTTATGCATTCATACATATAAGGTTGGACAAGAAACAAATTAACCCGCTCTAAAGTTATAGTGAGACTTGAAATCTTTGGACCTTCGTCTTAGGGTTTTTGCCTTTCTGCTTAGACAAATGATGATCCTGTTCTAAACACAATTATTAAAAGGCTTAGCACATTATGGATCAAGTAATTCTATAGAAAATTTAAGGGACAAACTTTATGAGTCAAAGGGAGAATTGGGATCCCTAACCCATCGAAAATTCCAAATTGAAAAACTTAGATGAAACATCTAGTGGTAAGAGGCTTGGCTTCCTTTATTGTTTTTAGCTTCTCTCCAACTTTTATTCAAATTTTAAAATTCAAAGTACATATAAACATAAGTCACTCGAATCCGTTTTAGTGGTTGAAATAAGTGATTGAAAATTTTAATAAAGGTCTTCAATCAGAATCATAGTGTTCCCTCTTATATTAAAAAATTATTAATATGTACGAAAATAAATTATAATATACTCGAAGTGTGTGATTTTACAATCTAAACCGTTCTCTGAAGACACGTGGCTTGGGTTCAAGTCAAACAACTCGGCAGACACAATCCATTGCCATCTTTAATCTCAATTATGGTTTATATGGTTATTATGAAGGACATATCTAGAGACCTGTTCATGGTTCATAGTAAGGGCCCCCCGACAAATAAACAGTGCAACTGTTTAATCAAGGAGACATCTTAGCTCTATTCTGATTACTCAAATCCAATGCTTCACTTTCAATCTTTCATCAAACGGATATTGACATTTACAGAGGCCAATATAGGACCCGCCCCTCTTAACGTTTTGACTCATAATTTCTCGAATTCCAAAAAGTAACAAAATTTCTGCATCATTACCAAGTGACTAACATGATTAAAGAAACATCATCTGCTTCTTGTCAACTTTGCTTAAAATGAGAGGGAAATGTTTGATTTTTTAGCATGGAAGCATGGGTTTCCATAAGTTATAGCTAGCATGCGTATAATCAAGTAGTATTTATCGAGTATTTAAGTATATGAAACCTTCCCCCCCTTTAATTAGGCTGGCGCGTATACAGAAATGATAATCTTTTTTCCTTTCCCTTAATAGAGAGGGATTTGATCTAGTGTGTTTTTGTTTTGAAAGTTAAGAGATTGATTAATAGAAAGGGATTTGATCTAGTGTTAGTATAACAATTTCTTGAATATGTTTAAATCGAGAGTTCCACTCTCATATTTAATAGAGGAAATGATCACAAAAAATGGGCTTCTAACACATAATCAAGACTTGACATTCATTTCCTGGATAAAGTAGTTTGAAACAGTTGTCTGAAAGGAGGAAGAAGAAGGACAGAAAAGAAAAAGAATATATAAAAGAAAAAGGGGCAGTGGAACAAACAAGAAGCTGAGAGAACATCTCAAAAAAGTAGTGTTACAAACAAGCCAATATTACATTATTTCTATATCCTTTCAAAAAAAAGACATTATTTCTATCTATATACCACAGCAGCACTCGTAAGCAAAGCAATATTGGAACCCTAATCCGAGGCTTAAATCCAAAAATTTAATTACGTGTTGGAAATCTCTGTATCATATTCATAAAAATCCTGGTTTTTGTTTTCCCATATTTTGTCTTTGTTTAACATTATGTAAAAATTCTTTCAAAGGCAGATAATAACGCACAGAAAGATGCATTAAATGCCGCCGAGGCCTACTTCTTTTTCTTTCCTTTTCTGTTTCTTTTCTTCATTTTCAAACTCGCTTCCTTCTTTTCTAGCCCACATTTAGTGACAATGATCGCAAGACCAAAAATAGGATCTCCTAGCAGCATTATTAGAAAAATCGATATGAATTAATAGCTCCACAAGCTTTCTCCATCGGAGTTCTCCGGCGAGTCATCGGATGGCGTCGAGCTCATTCTCGGCGGTGACACCAGAAGTCCCTCCGCCATGTCCACCAGCAAATTTGGCAGGTTCAGAAGGGCATCCTCGTCCACATATTCTTGTGTCGTAATTTCTTCATTTTTGGCCTGATGACCTGTTCCTAGATTAATCTCACTTGTTGTTTCAGGCTTTTTTAGTAAAGCAGCTGCTGCAGCTGCTTTACGTATATCCGCGGACGATGTGGAAGCAGGAAGCGGATACGAAGCAACAGAGCCAGGGAAGTTAACAACAGCCTCGCCGCCTTTTAGGGCTAGGGCAGCCACATCATAGGCAGCCGCAGCCATTTCTGGCGTTGGGTACGTACCGAGCCATATACGAGTAGTTTTGCGTGGTTCACGGATTTCGGACACCCATTTGCCGCTCCGGCACCGGATTCCACGATACATTGGGTGTTTCCCGGAGGAGCTTGAGGCCATATTGGATTTGGGAGCAGTGGGAGGCAATTTGTCACACGTGGGAGATGGGCTATCGCACGTGTGAGTATTTGTTGGGAGGGGGTGTGGGACTTGGATTTTTGGGTCTTGTAAGGATGATGATGGTACGGGCGAGTGAGAGTAAGGTTGGTCTAATTGAGGCACGTTGGTGGGATTATTCGGGTCAGCCATATATAACCCAAGGCAGGGGAAGGATAAAGACTTCTATGGAAAGAAAGGTTAATCTATGGTATTGGTGGTGGGTATTTAATGGAATGCCGAATTGTTTAAGTGTATTTTGTCTCTGTTAGTACTCTTAAAAAAGCGAAAACGTGGGGATTTCGGGGGTCAGATCGTGGCTCCCAGTTGTGCTTCGATGACCTTTCTAGGGTTTTGGTCTTTCAGAGTATGAAGTGGAAAACGATGGTTTAAAGGGGGCGGATGCTGTTGTTTTTTCCTTTGATGAAAACTTTGGGGGTTTAATATCCACACGCCTTGGTACTCAGCCACAGAGCTATTACTTAGCTGTTCTCTATACATTCTGATAGTGCCCCATCAACTCTTCAAAAATCTCTCTCCCTTGGCTGCTGCACACGCTCACAGTACACACGCAAAAATTTTTTAGTGGATTTTTAGCCTTGCATAGCTAAGCTTAATTTGTTTCTATGCGTATGAGTTTTACATATCAGATACTGAGAAAAAGAGTAGTGGGACGCAGAAGGCCACACTCCATTGGTTAAATTACTTGGTTCAAGCTCAAAAGTTCTTGGATTAAAGTAGAGTTTATGAATTGATGAGTGATTGATATAATTGGTTGCTCATATACACGCATTTTGTGCAAAGCTAGCTAGCTAGCTAGCAGTCATAGCTGTGTGGAAAAGCCATGTTTGAACTACCTTGTCGATTAAATCTTAAGTCCAGCGAAGTACTTAAGGTAATTAATGCGATCGATAATCAGAAAAATTTTAGTAGTTATTTACAATTTAAATGCTCAAATAACATGCAGTCATGGGTTTTAAATAAATAATATGACAAATAAGAAGTCCTGATCCAAGTTTTACCTATCTTTCTAGGGTCATGTTGAAATAGTTTTTTAATTAATTACTTACTTCAGTTGTCAAAGACTTGGGAGGAAAGAAAGAAAATATTTTGACAGGGTTCTTGACGCGCCAACAAAACCAATAGTTCCTCTAATCAAATTAATTAATCAATTGACTAGACTGGTGACAAGTAAATTTTCCTGCTTCTATTGATTAATCTGTTTACCTAATATTTGGAACATCTGATCATCTGCAGAATTTCCAACTCGATCTCATGATGAATTAGGTTAAATATGGCCAAAACCAAGTTACATTAATTCCTAAGACCACGTATAAAAAACAAAGTTGTTCGATAAGTGCCTAAGAATTTTGCGGCATATAATTGTCCAATTGAAGCTTGTGATGACAAAAATCTATTTCTGTATCAGATGAAATGAATGCCCCCCCACTACATGGTCCCATTTCATGTTTGAATCTTACCCCAAAAAGGGATGGAAATTCCAAACAAAAATAAAGCCCATATATTTGTCTGGTCAGGTGGCTGCTATATGTAAATTCCCTCGGATGAGATTTGGCCAGCAAGGTCTGGTCTGGATCCATGCATGTCTAGGAGAGAGCGAGCCGACAATGTGTCTTTGTTCTCGCACAAGGTTTCGCTGTTTAATTTTGAGTTCTACTTTAGTTTTACTGTTCATTTTCATGGAATCCTTGCTATACCCTTTTCATGTACTAATATCTATACATAATTATTGGAAGATATATATTAGATATAGGACCTCTTCACTTTTTCAAAAAATAACTTTGGATTTGAGGTTTTTATGAACCATTCGGATGAACCTATGAAACCCCTTTTTGTTGTTTGACCTCAAAAAAAATATGTACTTAATAAATTGAGACAAAAAAATGTGGAAGACAAGATTGCAGTGCGGGCGCAAAGGATATGCTTACTGTAACTATTGTTTGTAAGAAAACGACGAATTTTTTTCTTTTCAAAAAAAAAATTTAAAATGAAAAGAGAGAAAATATAAGGTACAGCTTTCTAAGGTTTAAAAAAAAAAAAAAATCTTTCTTGCAGAGAAAAAGGACTTTGTGGTTGTTCCTGATGTCGCCTGACCACTAATCACAGTGCTTGAGTGACACCAACTTGTCTGAACTTCAGAACAACGAGCCCTCTTTCCATCATCCAATAAACGAATACTTTTATGATATGTAGTAATTCCAGGCTAGTTTTTCCAATCATCACACGAATTCCATACCCTTTAAAGGATAATATAAGCTTAAGCAGGAGTAATTAAGCATTATATGTAATGTAACCCACCATATTAATTAAGCAAATGATCTCCTCTACATAAGACAGAAATTGCCAAAGAACAACCGGATCCTACAAAATTCTTAACTCCATTCTTTGCACTCTGTTTTAACTGACATTTTTGCTTCTCTTTTTTTGGTCCAGAAAATTTTTTTTTTTAAAAGGTAGAAATAAAAAATTTTAAAAAATGTATTTTGATATAAAAGTGAATAATATTTGGAAGTACATAACACATGTAATTTTTATAACTTTATATATGATTTTGCTTATATATATATATAAAAACTAATAATATAATAAATAATTTTACATTTTAATCAATTACGATTTTATTTTTTAGTAGCTTTTGAAACGAAAAAAGAAAAAAAATTAAGTAGCACAAGCCTTAATGAAATGCACCCTAAATTATTTTTTGGTTACTTGTCAAAATCTAGCTGAAGCAATATTCAGATCAAGTTTCTCCTCCCCCAACAACCTTTCTTGATCAGTAATCAGTAGACAGAGCTGATTTCCACTGAAACTTGACAAAAATCAGTTCAATAAACCAATTCAAAAGTCAAACTTGAGTTGACAAAGTAAATCATAAGATCAAAAAAGTAGGCCACATAAATGTACAAAAATCTGAAGCCCATGCTGGGTTCCAATCTGCTCAAAATTTAGTCACATACTGCTTCAAAATATCAACCCCCTTAGAGAAAAGGTGGCTCTGACGGATAGACTTAGTCAAAGGTTGAATCTATAAGAATCTGTAAAATACAAGAATTTTCTTTTCGTCACTTTCACCTTCATTCAACCATAATAGAAGACTTGAAACTGAAGTGTAAGCCTTGGCCTTGACATTGTCGGTCGTTAGTCCCCTGGAATTATATATCATTTTCTAAGTACTTAACCCACTCTCTTTGAATGTTAAAAACAGATGATTTTATCACAACAGCAGTGTACTATATATTCCATTTTACCTATCATATAATATCCATATTTAATCAAATGCTAATTTCAGAATTCCATTTTTAAATTTTTTTTTTTAATGAAAGCAACAATCTGCCCATCGTTTGGCTAAAAAAGTGTGAATAAATAAACTGTTGAGATATTTTCAACGATTCTTTGGAAGAGATTTGTTATCCAAATCCGGAGTGAGTATAGGACGTCCTTTCGCACACATATTGAAGCCGCTTCTCATCCTCACTTCTCTATTACCTCTTCTTCATTTCATTCTTTCTGCATTTGTTTGGAGTTGCCTCCTTTTGCTAACCGACTCTTTAGTTCATTTGCGACAATGGCTGGTGGAGGTATGCCTTCAGCCGGTTCCGGAAAAAATTATCCTGGAAATTTCACTTCCAAGGTGTTATCTACTTGCATTATCGCCGCTACAGGTGGTTTGATCTTTGGTTATGATCTTGGTATTTCAGGTAAATGTTATTCCTTTAAAACGATCTTTTGTCTGGGGTTTTTATTTATCCTTTTCCATCATCAAACCATTTGTTTTTATGTTATTGCTTGGATTGCAGGTGGAGTCACATCCATGGACCCTTTTTTGGAAAAATTCTTTCCGGAGGTTTTCAAGAAGGAAATATCGACTAAACCTTCGGATGATCAATATTGCAAGTTTGACAGCCAAATACTAACATTGTTTACATCTTCACTGTATTTGGCTGCTCTTTTTTCGTCCACGGTAGCAGCCAAGATAACCCGAGCGTGTGGAAGGAAGATGACGATGATGTTCGGAGGTTTACTTTTCGCCGGCGGTGCCGTTCTCAATGGCTTTGCCGAAAACATTGCCATGCTTATTCTTGGTCGGATGTTGCTCGGTTTCGGCATTGGATTTTCTAATCAGGCACCTACCATAGCCATTTTTTTTTCTTATTTATTCCATTTCTTGACATCTTGATTTCTTTAGATATATTCATGTTGTTGTTCTTTCATTCTTTTTATATTTTCTAATTTAATTACCATCACATGATATTATAACAATGCATGTCATATAGAACTAAAGTTATTTGTTCACTTTTAGAGGTTTAAATTATTATTTAGGAAAGATTTTCATTGCATTAAATTTAAGTTTTTAACTTAGTCAATACGAAAAGATCTTTCTCTCGATTCATAAAGAATAAAGTCATAGAATGCATTATTCTTGTACTAGTTAGAATATCCTTACTCATTTTTTTTTAAATAATGATATCAATATCTAATTTTGGCAAAAGGGTTTTCTTTTAATCAAGGTTTTGTATGCATATAATTTGAGATTTTTTTTTTTGCTCAAACAAAATTCATTTTGAGATTAGAAATTAATTTTGTTTGATTAGATTGGTATGATGAATCAATGTGAAGATATTTAAGGATAGTCAAGATCACAACATAACTTTCATGCAGATATTGCAATGCAAACATTCAATAACGATGGTTTTGATTTTATTTTATGCAGTCCGTCCCTATATATTTGTCTGAAATTGCTCCCTTTAAATATCGAGGTGCTATGAACATCATGTTCCAAATGTCAATTACCATAGGTATATTTGTCGCCAACTTGTTGAACTACTTCTCTGCTAAGATTAAAGCTGGCTGGGGTTGGCGCCTGAGCTTGGGTGGAGCTGTTGTCCCTGGTTTGATCATTTTTTTCAGTTCCTTTTTCCTCTCTGACACACCAAGCTCTTTGCTTGAACGCGACAAATTTGACGAGGCTAGAGTTCTACTAAAAGAAATCCGTGGTGTTGACAATGTTGATGAGGAGTTCAATGATTTGTGCGCAGCTAGTGAGGCGTCCAAGTTGGTGAAAAGCCCTTGGAGAGATATTTCCAAAAGGAAGTACAGGCCTCAACTCAGCTTTGCTGTCTTAATTCCTTTCTGTCAGCAATTCACTGGCATGAATGTGTTTGTGTTCTACGCTCCTGTTCTGTTCAAGAGCATGGGATTTGGTAACAGCGCTTCCCTCATGTCCTCAGTGATCACTAGCATTGTTAATGCTTTAGCAACAGTAGTTTCGATCATCTGTGTTGATAAGTATGGAAGAAGGACGCTTTTCCTCGAGGGTGGTCTTCAAATGTTATTATGTCAGGTAAATGAATGATTCTTATTCATCTTCTGATCCTTTTTCTTCTGGATTAATTTTCATTGATCCCTCACAATTACAAAGATACGACTTCTTAACCTTTCCAAATCTCTTATTATATGTATGTGTAGATTGCTATGACCAGTTTAATTGCTTACAAGTTTGGCACGAGTGGAAACCCTGGTGAACTGCCCATGTGGTTCTCAATTCTTGTGGTAGCATTCATGTGCATTTACATTGCCGCCTATGCCTGGTCATGGGGTCCTCTAGGTTGG
The DNA here is from genome assembly GCA_036013995.1 of Theobroma grandiflorum. NCBI lineage: Eukaryota > Viridiplantae > Streptophyta > Magnoliopsida > Malvales > Malvaceae > Theobroma > Theobroma grandiflorum. The sequence goes on along the minus strand of CP142131.1, from coordinate 3,073,143 downwards.
CTAGTGCCTAGTGAAATATTCCCACTTGAAGTCCGTTCCGCTGCTCAATGTATCACTGTCTCCGTCAACATGTTTTGCACCTTCGTCTTAGCGCAAATCTTCACCGCCATGCTTTGCCAATTGAAATTCGGCTTCTTCATCTTCTTTGCCTGTTGTGTCGTGGCGATGAGCATCTTCATCTATATGTTCCTTCCTGAGACAAAGGGAGTCCCCATTGAAGAAATGACCATTGTCTGGAAAAAGCACCCTTATTGGAGAAAGTTTCTCACTACCGACAAAGATCAAGATTGTGAGATGGCAAAGGAGGGACGATCTCTCTAAAATTTGGTTGTGGAGAACTCTGGATGCTTCTTCTTTGCCTTCTTTTTTAACTTTATTAGTTTCGTTCTTGGTTTTGCGTAAATTTTTTTAATTTTGCGATTTTCTCTAGTCATTGTTTTTGTTAGAACAAAACTTTAGTTAGTTTCTTTATGTCAAATTTGTGAGATGTTTCATCCAACATAATTAAATAAAAATTAAATTTAAAAATAAAAACGAATAAATTATTAAAATTGTAAAAGATGATAAAAAAATATGTATAAAAATTTTAATGAGTCATTATTTTATGTGTGTAAGGTTTATATTGGATACATATTATAACTCTAAACGTACTCTATTTCTTAACTGAGTAAAAATTTTCAGTGTTTGTTAACAATATTCCTGACAAAGTTCATTGGAGGTGGTTGTGAGATCTTTCAACAAGTTGGCAGAGTGATTGATGCTCATATCATGAAGAAGAGGGAAGAAATTTGGCATTGTTAGGTTTGAATATCTGTCTGAAGTGAGAAGAGCAAATGAAAGATTGAAGGTTAATTATAGATTGGGAGTAAATTTAGTCAGGTATGGTGGGAGAGATTTTCTTTTTTTAATTTTTAAGAGGAAGCAAGTTTGAACAAAATAGGGAGCTTTAAAACCATTAAAAAGGTTACTTTCAGCCACATCAGAAGAGAAATGAACTCACGAGCAGACGGTCTGGGCAAAGCTGGAGTCTTGAGGCATGCTAATTTCAGTGCCTACTTTGTTCTTCACGAAAGGGATGGAAATTTCGAACCTCCTGAGGATCTTTTATAAACGGTTATGAGGTTGACTGTCATGTAGAGCAGGCCTTTTGATGGGTTGTTTGTGGGGTTATTGTGCTGGTTTATTTCTCCTTTCTGTTCTGTTGGCACATCAAGTACTTCTGATGTTTGCGATTCCTCACCGGGGAGACCCTTTTGTAGCTTAAGCCCTAAGTGGCTCTGCTGTACAATGTCTCTTTTATGAGACAATGCTCAATATAACTTTGCCTTTCAAAAAAACAAAAAAACAAAATAGGGAGCTAAAGAATACAGGATTTGAAAGGAGAAGTGATCAGATTAAAAACCATGGAGAGAAGCAGGCATCATCACAGACTAGAAAAATGTCATATGTTCAGGCTTTAAAGGTGAAAAAGGAAAAGCAAAGCAGACAGAAATCGACGTTGAACAACATTTGAACAAAAACAAAGCAGTGGAGAGGTTACCTCTTTTTTTTTTTTTTTTTGTTAAGCCAAGCATTTTATTGATAAGAAAAAAAATGGTAGATAAGGATGCAATACTGTGTTGCTCCTTGCAACCTGTTACAAGACTCCAGGCATACAAATTGCCTAGCTTGCAGAGCACACTCTGTTACACATCATCAGCTATTAGCTTAGAAATCACCTAGCATACAAAGCACATGCTGGTGGAATCTGAAACAGATCGCCTGTTGCCAGCATTGCAGCTCACCTAATTACATAAAAACACAATGCTATCTGGTACTCAAAACACAAAGGCAGTAGAACAGATTTTATTTTCTGATCTCCCCTGCAATTTTTTTTTTTGAAAGTCAATATTTCATTTCTTTAAAGAGAAGATGCAGAGAGTACAAGTTATAGCCAGAAGTACCAGGCCAAAGAAATATCAGCCTGGACTCCTAGCACATATCAGTGGCTGACAAAAATATGTCAGTGAACCGTACCCTGTTCCTATATACATTCAAACGCAGTGGACCATCCCATAATCTTTACATTACAGTTGCATTGAAAATTGACAGCCATTGCATGCATCCGAACCCAGTACGAAGAAAAAACAGAACCTGCAGGGTTGTTTCCTTTTCTTGCTTAGCCTTGCGACATTCTGTACTTGTACCCAATCAATCCTTGCCATCCATCATTCCAATGGTGTACATGTTATCCATATTTCATCCAAATCTCGTTTCCAACATAACGGTATTCCATTTAATCCCCCTGCAATCTGTCATCAAGCAGAAAATAAATCACAGATTCCACAACAATTCACTCAGTCCAATCCATGCAACAAATAAATGCTCTCGGTATACCCCTTGCTTTGCTAGAGTGTCTGCGCTTGTGTTGGCCTCTCGGTAAACATTCGAGAAAGGAATAGATCCGATGCTATAGCCACTACTAACTACCAAGTCGAACCCAAGGAGCTTTTGGAGATGATTTTTATGGATGGCTACTCCGCCTTACAGGCAAGGAAATTAGCACCCAAAAAAATCCCTAACCACATTCAATGGTGTAAGATGTTTAAGGAATTGAAAGGAAAAGCTTGGCGGTGGCTAAACAACTAGTTCGTTAAGGTGGAACTTGGAAGGGTGGTCCAAGAGCTTTACAATAAATCAATGCTACAGCATACTTGAGGTTCAGGGGGTTCTTGCGCATTCTTGGAGCTTCAAAACTTGTAACAGCATACTTAATTTATAGGGGACTTGATTTTTTTTTTCTTCTGAAGAAAGTTTTCATTAAAGGAGTAACCAACGGTTGGCCTCCAACAAAGTCTACAAAAGCCTACTCGCAATTTTTAGGTCTATGCACAACACATCATGAGCATAATCCTCAAAATTGCATGGGTGAACAGTACTGAGCAAAATTACACAAACCCATCCCATTATTCAGAACACCATTATGGTCCTCTCACAGCACAGGGGACTTGATTCTTGTTGAGCCAAGTACAATGAATTCTAAGAACCTTTATCATGGTCATCGAGTTATAATTATTGTCATGGAGAGGAACCAACGGGTTGAGGAGGTGGTGGAGCTAAAGGTCGCAGATATAATCCATATTATTAATTGATACCAATGCTTGAATCGTAAGTGGGGAGAGAGAGAGTTTGGAAAATTCTTCAAGTATTTCACTCAACTGTACAAGTAATTACAAGGCCCTATTTATACTCTGTTATAGGGCTTAGTGAGAGAAAGTAATATGAATTAACTAGAGATAGAATGTCCTAAGAAATTTAAAAAAAAATCTGTTATTGGGCGGTAAGTATACCACTAATTACTATTTACAGCAGTTAACTTATCAAGTCAAGTGATAAACACGTGACTCTAAACCATAAGCATTCCACGCCTTTGCCACGTGATCTCCTTGTTCGAGCTGTAGAGCTCTTATGCTCATGCTGCTGTTTGTCTAATTTATGGAGCTTGTTTGGCACGATTTTTTTTTAAATTCAAAATCTATTATGAAGTTTTTATAAAAAATAATAATTTTTAAAATTAAATTAAATCTGTTTGGTAAATTTATTTTTATAAGTTTTTTTTTATAAATAAGCTGTTTGATAAAATAATTTATATAAGTTCTAATTTTGATTAAAATTACTAAAAATAGTATTTAATAAATAATTTTCTATTAATCACAAATTTCTTTATTCATAATTAAAAAGTGTTAATTTTATTTTTTTATTTATAAAAAATATAAAAATTATTTTTATACAACATAAATTTTATAATTAATAAATTATATAAAAATGAAAACAGATAATGTTGTAATTATTTTTAATAGATGAGGATGTTTTTGGAACAAAAAGAAAAGTTTTTCTAAAAAATAGACTTGTTTTTAAAAAAAGAAGAGAAAGTTCATCTCTAGAGCTTTTTCTAAAGCTCTTTTTTCAAAATTTTATTCTTTAAAAAAAACTACTTATTTTTTTAAGAGCTTCTCCAAATTTTTATTTGGCTTGGCTTTTGCTTTTAAGAGGTGGATAAGCTGAAAAAAAATCAAGCCAAACATGCACTTAATGTTTTATTGGATTCTATACCGATGCTCATGCTGCTTCCGCTTTGATAAGTGTAATGATCAGTCTTTTGATTAGAAGAGATTTCCAATGTAATCTATGGTGTTTTTAGATCTGTTATTTTCTAGTTTGCATCGTTAGCAGAAGGAGGGAGAGGAGAGAGAAGTTGATTAAAAGAGGAAAATATTTTTTAAAAATTAACGTATTTTTAAAAAAAAAAGAGAAAAGAAAATTATTTTTAAAGTTTTTCTTTAAAAGTTTTTTTTTAAAAAATTTATTTTTAACAATTAATTTTTTAAGAGTTTTCCAAACAAAAATTTTGTTTTGCTTGACTTCTATTTTTAAGAAGTAAATATTTAAATTAAAAAAAAATTAAACCAAAGAGACACTTCGCCTATTTTGTATATTATTTTTCATATATTAATAAAACATTAGCTTAGTGAAAAAAAAAAAAAAACAAATTGCCACCTAATTAATAAGAATTTTTAAAAATTTAGAAGTCCTGTAAACTTAAATTACAACATTTTTCTATTATTGCCTCTACTTTTAGACCTTTTCCTTACCCTCACACTCTCTTTGAAATTAATCTGCAATTTGATGCGTCAACACCACATGCATCCACTGCCAATTTCACAAATTATTGGTTAGAAAACATACATAGATGACCTTTGGGCAAAGAGGATTTGAACTTTTTCTTACTGTTATCCCTTTTGCTCAAACTATGGGATTGGAAGAAGTTTATTGTGTTTGCAATTTTTTTTAAAAGAAAGTATATATGAAAACTAGACTCAGCTTATGATTGGATGTAATATCAAAATTAGACTCCAAACCAAACTCTAATTCTAATTCGCAAGTTTCAAAAATTCATTTTTCTTTTCTTTTAGTATCACAAATATCTACCCATCCCTTGCGATTATATAAAACTGTTTGGATATTTTACGTGTTTTTAAAGAGAGAATCTAAACAGTATCCGAATTTCCGAATAATTATTGGAATAGCCCTGCGTATAGGGCACAGGCTCTACTTCTCCTCTCTCTCTCTCTCTCTCTCTCTCTTAGTCTCTCACTCTCACTCCTTTTTTACTTCAATTCTCTCTTCCGTTTACCTACGTTTGCTTTTCCTGATCTCCTTTGCTAAGCTACTGCTTTTGACGATGGCTGGAGGAGTTATCGCTCCAGCGGGTTCGGGGAAAGAGTATCCTGGCAGATTTACTTCCAGGGTCTTTTTCACGTGCGTTATCGCTGCTTCGGGTGGTTTGATCTTTGGTTATGATCTTGGTATTTCAGGTAAAAGTTATTCTACTAAACTTTAACTACATCGATTTCTCAAGTTTTTCATTTTCTTCTTCTCTTTGAAGACCTTTTTCTTCCTCTATTGCTTTTGGAATTCTAATTAACGAGAGCGTTTCCTTGGATTGGTTCTCTATAGGTGGAGTTACATCCATGAATCCTTTCTTGGAAAAGTTTTTTCCGGATGTTTACAAGAAGGAAATATCCATCAAACCTTCGGATGATCAATACTGCAAGTTTGACAGTCAAAAACTAACGTTCTTTACATCCTCGCTGTATTTGGCTGCTCTTTTATCGTCTTTAGTCGCATCGTCGGTAACGCGATTGTTTGGGAGGAAGACGACGATGATGACTGGAGGTTTACTTTTCACCATTGGTGCCCTTCTCAATGGCTTTGCTCAAAACATTGAAATGCTTTACATTGGTCGGATTCTACTTGGTTTTGGTGTTGGAGCTGCTAATCAGGTACCTACCATAATTTTCTTAATTACTTCAAATTAATTTTCTTGAGGATAAATTCATGGTGTTCTCTTTATTTTGTTTTATTTTTTAAAACCATCATCATTTGTTATTAGAACAATGCATATTTAATAATTAAGTCATACATTAAGTCGATGAATTTATATAATTTGTTTAATTTTTAATATTTAAAATTTTTTTCGGGATTTACGTAAAAACACAATTGAAATAAATTAGAATGTATTATTTTTGGACAAACTGGAATCTTTCTAAGATAATGATATCAATATACAAATTTCTCTGTCAGCTGTGCCCTGATGCTAAGGGATGTCTTTTCCCTTTTTATACAATGAAATTTCTCTCTTTCAAAAAAAAAAATCAATATACAAATTTGGTGGCTACGAAATACTTTATCCACGCCATGGAAATTGCTCTCTCTATTATGTCACACATTGAGGCAATAAGCTGCAAAATCGAGGTGTGGTCCAACACACGCTTAGGGAGACAAAGGAGGAGGCTGATCCGCTTGCAAAGGAAGGAGTTCAAAGGCCACGTGACATGTTGTTGGTGGTTGACCAAGGTGTGGCTACAGAGGGTGAGGAAGGATAGGGTGGGAATGGGAATCCTTCTTGTTTTCTGATCTGTACAGGATGCAGTTTATATTGTTGTTATGTGGCTGAGATTCTGATGCAAGTGAATGTGTGTGTCTGGGCCTGTGAGGTTGATTGTTTCTGGGTTGTTATTCTTTTTCTTGGTAATCTTTCTGCATTTCCCAGCATAGGGAGAATGGTGCTCCCTCTGTGTTGGTCTGGAACGGGTCTATTTTTTGAAAGACACCTTGTTGCTAAACTGCAACTTTGTAAGGTTCCTTGAGCATTACTATACTTCCAGCTTTTCAAAATAAATATATGCGCAATTTTGGGAAAATAATTTTTTTTTTCAACTAGGGTTTTGTTGCTTATAGTTGACATTAGAAATTAAATTTGTTGGATAGATTAGTATAAAAGAAAATTTTTTATAATTTAATAAATCAATGCTAGACATTTAATCACGGCCAAGTTGCCTATATAAATTTTATGCATATATTGTAATACAAACGGATAATTTTTTATTTTATTTTTTGCAGTCGGTTCCAATCTATTTGTCCGAGATGGCTCCCTTTAGATATCGAGGTGCTCTGAACATTATGTTCCAAATAACGATTACATTCGGCATATTTGTTGCCAACTTGTTGAACTACTACTTCGCTAAGATTGAGGGTGGGTGGGGTTGGCGCTTGAGCTTGGGAGGAGCTGTTGTCCCTGGCTTGATAATTTTTCTTGGTTCTTTCTGCCTCTCTGACACACCAAACTCTTTAATTGAACGGGGCGAGTTGGATGAGGCTAGAGTTCTGCTCAAGAAAATCCGTGGCATTGACAATGTGGATGAGGAGTTCAATGACTTGGTTGAAGCTAGTGAGGCATCCAAGTTGGTTAAACACCCTTGGAGAGATATTTTCAGACGGAAGTACAGGCCGCAGCTCACCTTTTCTATATTCATTCCTTCCTTTCAACAATTAACTGGCGTGAATGTGTTTGTGTTCTATGCTCCTGTTCTGTTCAAGAGCATGGGATTTGGGGACAACGCATCCCTCATGTCCTCAATGATCACTGGCCTTTTCATCTGTTTAGCAGCCGTTATTTCGAGTTTTACTGCTGATAAGTTTGGAAGGAGGACACTTTTCCTTCAGGGTGGGATTCAAATGTTTATTTGTCAGGTATGAATTTTCTTTCCTGTACAAAGAATATACGAAACTTGTACTGTATTTACTTGTTTCATCATCTGTTTATTTATTGGTATGTGAAGGCTGTTATGACCGTTGCAATTGCTGCCAAATTTGGTACGAGTGGAAACCCTGGTGAGCTGCCCATGTGGTACTCAATTCTCGTGGTGGTAGCCATGTGCATTTACATTGCTGGCTTTGGCTGGTCATGGGGTCCCCTGGGCTGGCTGGTGCCCAGTGAAATCTTCCCGCTTGAAATCCGTTCCGCTGCTCAAAGTATTAACGTCGCCGTCAACATGATCTTCACCTTCGCTGTAGCGCAAGCCTTCACCGCCATGCTTTGCCATTTGAAATTCGGCCTCTTCATCTTCTTTGCCTGTTGTGTTGTGGTGATGAGCGTCTTCATCTACAAGCTCTTTCCTGAGACCAAGGGAGTCCCCATTGAAGAAATGACCATTATTTGGAAAAACCACCCTTACTGGAGAAAGTTTGTCAATGATGAAGATGCAAACTATGAGATGGCAAAGAGGGGAGGATCTGTGTAAAGTTTGGTCGGGTAGGATTGCTCTTTTCCTTTTTGTTTTGCTTTGTTTATATGCTGTAATGTTGTGGTGTGATGTTTGGCTCATAAACAAAAGTTTAGGCTTTCTTGTTTGATAATTTAAGCAATAAAAAAAAAAAAACGAAACTAAAGCAAAACAAAGAGGAAAAGAGCAACATTACAGCATATATAGTATAACTCTTTTCTCAGACCCAACTTCAACTCAGTTTTGCACCCTGCGGCAGCCCGATCAGTGACAAGAACCACTAGCCATTCCCCTCAATGAGATTCTCTTGTTCAAGTAACAACCAGAAAGAAAAAGTATCTTACCTTTCAGCTGATAACCTCAACAAAAAGTGAGTCATCGTATAGGCCGTCCATAGAACACAGAACACCCCAAGTGCTGTTTCGTACTTGAATATTTAGTTTAAGCGTTTGACTTTTAGACTATAGTGTTGTTTATTAAAATTACTGAGCTTTTCCTTTAGTCGTTGTTTGTTAGTTTGGATTTGATATCAATGACATTAACAGGAATTTGTGTTGATATTCATGGTCAATTCCTGTTTGTTTAGTACTCCGCAGTTATCTCTTTTGAAACTATGGGCAAATTGAGGCTCAGTTTCGTAATGGCTTGGGCTGGGTAGGGGTTCATAATTCATACACTCTAAAACCCAACTTAAATTGGGGTTACTCTATGGCTAACACAATCTCTCTAAAATAACAAGAGTGACCCATTGGTCATACTCTTGGCCTTTTTTAAAATCCATTTCCTCTTACAAATAGAGCCGTACCCAATCAACCCTCTTTATATAAATCCACAAACTGAAAAATCAAGTCCAACTATTAATGAATTGACCCATTATAAGCAACTTTCTTCTTAGCCGGTACTTAAAAATCAACCCCAAAACTGAAAAATCAATCTTAATAATAATCAATCCAGCCAAGTTGACTTGACTTAATCACCCAACTTATGCCTCAACAAAGACAAACAGACTCTAATGCTGCCGGTCGTTACACGTTAACACCTTTCCTCTATCATCGCAGCAAAATTTTCATCATATTGCTGACTGCTGCAAAGTTTTTTGGTGCTTGGTATAAGATCGAATAAATGTCAAATTTCTAACATTCTAATGATCAAATGTCCCATCAATTAGATACTACGACCAGTCTTATGATCTTTCTTTGGACATTCACACCCTGTTGCTATAGTGTGAATTAAATGTACCTGTCCTAAATTTTTTTTTGAATGAGTTTGTATTATGTTGAATATCTCAATTTCTCAAGTATTTGAGTCAAGAAAAACTGACACGTTGCGTTCATTGTATTTTTCAAAATATTGAAACTTCTTTCTCACACATAAAAATGGGATAATTTCCCTCTTGTCAAGCCATGAATCCTCCGGTGCATAATCTAGGGTATATATGTATGCCAAGGAAAATTTATTGTCAAAAACTACTCTAAATGCATGCGCAAGTGCAAAACAAGCATACATTTTCAAGAAAATACGAAGCGAAGCGCAGGTTTCACATTTTCTAGCTACATACTCGCATTTAGCATGAGAAAAGAATACTCCTATTGGGGGTGGAGTTAAGGTACATGGTGACGGTCACTACTCTTTAATTTTTAATTTTTGAATTTTTTATTATAATATGTATAAAATTTAAAAATATAAATTTATTGTTTTATATAATTGTCCTTTTAACCATTTTTAACGTAAAATCTTAAGTTTATCACTATTCGCAACTAAATACTGTTTCAACTATATCAGTCTACAAGTGAGCTTTAGTACTAGAACTTAACAATGTTTCATAATAATGGGGTTTAGGTTAAGGTTGTTATTGAAAACCAAAAGGACTATTGTAAACTCCATCAAGATTCATTGCGTCGGTAAGATGCCTATTCTCTGACAACTTATTATCTTAGTGCTAGTGGATGGTTAGTTAATTGTAAGGACTCAAATTGCTTATTAAGAAACTACAGATTGTGAAGTCTTCATGCATGTGGCATCTCCAAGCAAAAATTCCTCATGTGATCTAAGGACGAGGCTAGAGCCAACACAAAAGACTGGCACTGAAACAGGTTATAACCATAGAAAAATAATTAATTGACTTTTCCAGGCCTCGATTAGAAGCAAATTTGTACATAAGGTAGGACCTTTCAAACAGGGATTAAACTTGTGACTTCTCGAGCATGAATGCCCTCTGTCACATAGAACAAAAATTGCTGCACTGTTTGATTTGCAGTTTGGTTGTACTTTTGTCTGTGACTCACTTCTTAAATCCCAACTTCCAATTTTTGCTGTCTCCGTAGGCGTTTACGATTAAAGAGGAAGATGCTGCCCCCCAAAGACGAAGACAACGATGACGATCAAGACAAAGAAGAGACGTGCACAAAGGCTGCCCATCGGCAAACCTCGGGCGCGTGACACCGTCCAAGGGCTATGGGTGCCACGTTGCAGCTGATTGCTGGGACCAACCATGGAGCTTTTGGTTTAAAAGTCTCGTGCCATTGCGACATTGCATCGTCGACATCCAGCCGACCCCTGCTCCGAGACAAAATCTTAGGGCTAAAGTGGTTAACCCCACCCTCATATTGATAACATTTTAAATTAAATTCATTGCTTTTGTGTGCCGATTTATATATTTTTTTAAAAAGGTAAAAAATAACATAAAATATGTCGATTTATATTATATGTGATAAAATTCAAAAATCAAGCACCATATATACAGTAGTTACAAAAAATAATTTTTATATTATTATTTCGTATCACAATAAATTTTATACTATTATTAGGGATGTCAACGGGTCGGGTACCTTATAATTTTGAGGTACCCGAACCCTAATCTTATAAAAAATCAATTACCCTAACCCTATTAATTACCCATTTAATTTTAAAATTACTACCTTAACCATAATCCTAATACATTCTCACTACCCTATAATTATCCAAACCCGTTTAAATACCTGATTAAATAAAAAAATTATTTAAATTTTTTTCATGAGAATCCAATTACCCAATTAACTTTTCTAATCTCATAATTTATCTTTAGATTTATATGTTATATGTTTATTTAAATAAACATATATATACTGTAATTAATAATTTTATGAGTTATAATTTTTACAATGTTAATACAAAATAAAAAGTAAATAAATTTATATTTAAAATACATAATATATACACACGCATTCATAAAAGTATTAATATCATCATATTAATAATCAGAATAATCATACTTAAACATAAATAACAATCTAATAATTTTTTAATTTAAATATATTAATGTCATCATATTAATAATTAAAGTAACCATACTTTTCATATATTTGTTAGTTTTTAACAAAAAAATTTACTTGTAAAGTTGGTAAAAATTATAAATTTTTAATTTAATTATTAAAATAATAATAAAATTTTTATAAATAGCAATCAGGTTCGAGTAATGGGTACCCAATGAGTGGTACCCTAATCCTACCCTATTAAAATTCAGGTAGTGAAATTATTACCCTAACCCTACTCGAACCTGTTTATAAGTATCCTAACCTTATATAACCGGATCGGATATCCGCAGGTACCCTATAATAGGGTACCCATTGACATCCCTAACTATTATCGCGTAGTACATAAGCAATGTAAATGTTGAATGTCAATATTATTTTATTTATTTTTATATAAAACCATATTTTTCATAAAAAAAATATTATAGTTTAAATTTAAAATCTTTATCTCAACATTGTTTTACTTTCACTGGTTGATTGAGTTCTATTACATGAGATAAATGTTTAATCCAACTATAAACCTTGATTGAATTTTAGAACAAGGTAAAAGGAACTCTTTTATAAATTAAATGAAAAGCATTTACTCATTTTTAAAGCAACCAATCCATAACTAGAATAAAATTGAGAAAGTTTAGATTGTTGCCTAAGCAACAAAACAGTAGAGGTTGAACAACAAATAAGTCAAGGCAACCGTCCAAATATTTATTTTGTCCCCTCAGCCAAAAACGTTCTTGGGAACCTTTAAAATAGAGAGCATAACCAATCAATTAAGAGTTGAGGGTTAAACGCTTTGTCCCCTTAATTAAAGAAATTAAAGGGTTAAACATATGTTTATGTACCCACAATTAAAGAAAGGAATTAAAGGCTTAAAGTTCAAAAGCTCTCCTAATAAATACTTGACACTTGTGAAGCCATTTGAGCAGCCAAGCAGCAAGTTTTTGTTAAGAGTTTGATTTGTCTTCTGCAGGCCCAAACAGTGACATCCAATCGGTCATAAAAGGACGCTAGAAGTGTTTCTAAATGAACCTCAGTTGGAAGCTGGAAGCTCAATCTGTCAACTCTTTTCCTTCTTCTCTCTTTAAAAGGCCGTCCTGAGTGGTCTATTTCGCTTTGTGCCCCAACAGACTATAACCCCTCTTAAAGCCCCACAAACTCTTTAAATCTTAGCAGCCACTCCCCCATTCAGCTATCTCTCATTCAAACTATACCCAAACCCCTCCCTGGTTATCCTATCTGTCTCTTTTTTCTTTCCGTTCAGAAAAGTCCAGAATCTTGTGCCGCTTCCCCTCATCTTGCAAACAGAGTTTGGACCACAAAAATCTTACTTCTATCAAAGTACAGGAAACAGACATGTTAACTCCTTTGAACCCCAAGAACCCAACAGCACAAAAAGGAGACCAGGATTCAGAAAGGACCTGTCTGTCTCTTGTAGTTAAAGAAGCAAAATGCATAGCCAGTATAGCTTTTCCGATGGTGCTAACAGGGATTTTGCTCTATTCCCGCTCCATGATTTCCATGTTATTTCTTGGTCGTCTAGGGGAGCTCGCTTTAGCAGGTGGTTCGCTTGCTATTGGATTTGCTAACATTACTGGGTACTCAGTTCTTTCTGGCCTTGCCATGGGAATGGAACCCATCTGTGGGCAAGCTTTTGGTGCCAAAAGATACAAACTTCTTGGCCTCACCATGCAAAGAATGATACTTCTGCTTCTCTTGACTTCAATCTTCATCGCTTCTTTGTGGTTCAACATGAAAAATATCCTTCTCTTTTGCGGCCAAGATGAAAATATTGCCGATGAAGCTCAATCCTACATTCTTTATTCTCTTCCAGACCTTCTAGCACAATCCATTTTGCATCCTTTGCGTACATATTTGAGGACTCAGTCCATAACTCTGCCCCTGACATACTGTTCTGCTTTGGCTATTCTTCTCCACATTCCCGTTAACTACCTTCTTGTTTCTGTGCTCAATCTTGGAATCAAAGGCGTTGCTTTAGGCTCCATTTGGACGAACTTCAATCTCGTAGGCTCGTTGATCGTTTACGTTAAAATCTCCGGGGTGTACAAGAAAACATGGGGTGGAATTTCCTCAGAGTGCTTAAAAGGCTGGAAATATTTATTGAATCTATCCATTCCAAGCTGCATTTCGGTTTGCCTGGAATGGTGGTGGTACGAAATCATGATTTTGCTATGTGGGTTGTTGTTAAATCCACAAGCAACCGTTGCTTCAATGGGCATTTTGATTCAAACCACATCTTTGATATACATTTTCCCATCTTCCTTAAGTTTCGGTGTGTCAACTAGAGTTGGAAATGAACTTGGAGCCAAAAATCCAAACAAAGCAAAACTGGCTGCAATCGTTGGCCTCTCCTCTAGCTCCGTCATAGGACTTTCAGCATTGGCTTTCGCTATACTGGTAAGAAAAAAATGGGCTACAATGTTCACCGAAGACCCAGAAATCATTGCCTTAACATCAATGGTTTTGCCTATACTTGGACTCTGTGAGCTTGGAAACTGCCCACAAACAACAGGCTGTGGAGTTTTACGAGGAACTGCTAGACCGAAATCGGGAGCAAACATCAACCTGGGGTGTTTCTACCTGGTAGGCATGCCAATTGCTGTGTGGTTGAGTTTCTTTGCCGGGTTTGACTTCAAAGGTCTTTGGCTTGGTCTTCTAGCCGCCCAAGCCTCGTGTGTGGTTACCATGTTGTTCGTTGTGGCTTGTACCGATTGGGACCTTCAAGCCCAAAGGGCACAGGAACTGACCAGAGCCGTCCCTGTGGATGATGATGACCAAACGAATCATGATGGAGCTTTGAAAGTTGATTCTGATTCAAAAGAATCTTCAGGATTATTATACGACGCAAACCAAAACAACTTACCCGTCTGATTTGGAGCACATGGGGTTGATATTTCTAACAAAAATATTTTTCCTTGTGAATTTGATCAGAACATCACTATAATTTTATTTAGGTCGAATTCATGTAAAGTATAAAGGGGAAAAGGAATTGAAATTTAGGGAGAAAAATCGGCACAGACTTTATTTTATGCATTGTTTTCTTGTTTCAGGATAGTAAAGAAAAACAGTACATAGATTTTGTCGGTAGAAACAAAGAAGTACAAGGTTTCTTGCTCGAGGCAATGTTTGTTGTGCCGTTTTGTCTGGAAGCGCTTCGCGTTGCGCGTAACAATGCCTTTAATCTGCTAATCGACATTGTAATTGGGCCCGTACAGCTCCACGATGGAAAAACGGCACGTGTGCAATTTCGTTTTTAACATTCTTGTCGGTTGGTTGGATTCTAACGTGCCCAACTGGTCACCATTTGCAACTTGCCGACTCCGTGAATGACTTCTCCCCTTCAAACGCGCTAAACATGGGTTATTTGAACCAAGTCACTTCATCTCATAAATTGATTTAGTAAATAGTAGATAATGAAAAGTTAGACGTTTAAAGTTAATCGTGGTTGCCTCTGATTGGCTAAATAATTAAATTAATCTAATTATATTCTAAACTAAAATCAACTTAGTATCATGCTAATCTGTTGGATTGTCAAATTTTCTTCTTCCGACCTTTTCATAGACTTCAAGCCAGAACTTGGTTTTCTCAATATTTTATGGATAAGCTCTGTAAAGATTGGGCAGTTTCCATTTTGTCAACTAGGGTTCGAACCTGAATGCGTGGACATAAGTGGACTCCACTCATTTGCCTCCTAATTGGAGTTGTCTATAAAAAGAAAAGAAAAGAAGAGTCTGGCTATGTTCTAGCACTTTGACCGTAGCTAATGCAGATTGTCATATAAAATTATTGCGTCTAAAACATTTTTTTCTTGTCGACCGAGTTTAAATTTACCAGGTCAAAACAGCTAATATCATCTATCTAAGACGTTTAATTTAAGAACCTTCTTTAGAATGTGAACTTGGTACTTTTGATCTTTAATCAGACAAAAGAAAATGTGGGTTTATTTTCCAAAGGTACGTACCATGTGCAACGAGATTACTAGATGATGTTTGATATTTTTACATATATTGTCTTGGGTGACCAAGAAACATTTTTGCCCTCTTTTCACTGGTGGAGATCGGGACCGGTCCGACCAATCCTATGTTATCTTCTTTGTCTCTATCCTCTCTCAGGAAAAAAAGTTGAACTAACTAACTTGAATTATGGGATATTATAACGGTTGCAAACCTGCGTTTGGCTTCTAGAGCAGTCTCATCCCCAAAAACTAACATTACATAATGCTTCCAGGCATGGCATGGGTCATCCCTTTTAACTTCTAGCGCAACTTGCATGTAGTTAACCTTATTCAATCAAACTCTTCAACTAGTAATATTTTTAAAACTTTTTTTCTATTTTTTTTTCAATAAAATCCAACGCCTCCCGAATACCGGCAATCTATATAGAAAAATCCCATTTTACAAAATACTCGGTCTATTTTATGGATACTTTTGACCCAACATCAAAAGCGAAACATTAAGAAAACTAAGCATTTTGATTATATTTAAAAAAGCTCTTATATGATTGATTATATGTCAAATGGCAATAGTTTCCGGGTCAAATGATCAAGATACTTGATTGCGAGAAAGACTTTGCATAAATATTTCATATAATATTCAGTAATGGGGATTATTCTGCACGCTAAGTTCTAACCCATCCATCGATTTGGTGTCATCCACCATGTCTTAAAAATGTATATCATAGATTTATAAGCTTAATTTTTGTAAGTAGTCCTCAAAGGGAAGCCGATTCACAACCACCTCAATCTCACTTAATTGGCTAGCTTTTCCATTAAATTTATTGCAAAGTCAGTTCAATTTTTTTAATTAAAAGTTAAATTAGTTTGGGGATCATGATTCCTTCCAAAAGCAAAACGATATTATAGTTTTTATAAATTGATCAGCTGCCTTTTGACATTTGTAAAAACACCCAAATCTGCTCGGTTGACCCTATTTCTAAATAGAAGTATAAAAGTAAGAACTACATGTATATGCAAGGTTGACTGGGTTTGCCATGTTAATTAATTTGTTTCATTTTCAACATAATTTTTTATAATATAATTAGCCGTCTAAGACTCTAAACTCAAATAGCCATTTTCATGCTGGGGCAATTACTTTAATATTTTATTTTTAAAAGGATTTCTCATCGAATTTAAAAATTAAAAGTAAAACATTTTTTAATCAAAATTGGAAATTATCTTTTTGACCAAATTTATGTAAATTGTTGTCTCTCTAGATACAAGACATGTAGATAATGTATACTAAGGGAACGAGTTAGTGGTCATATAAAAAACGTTAGTATTTATTCTAATTTAGAAAACTTTAGTGACTAAAATAATAAAAAAAGGGAATACTATTAATTATTCTTTTTTCAAATGAAATAAAGTATTAAAAAATGGAAAAGTGAAAGAAATTTTGCAACAGAAACAAAACCTGCCAGTCGGCCACGGGGCAATGGCTGCCCCAGAAGTTGTTGAAGACTTATCTAATGAAAAGACAAGATGGTGCCGGCTCACCAACCCTTTCTCTGTCTTGCATTAAGCCCTAATTAAAAGATTAATCATCGTATTAATAATAAGAATTATCTAATTAAAATATAAGGGAAAACTCCAAAATCTTTCTATCAATGTGAATCGTATGGGATTAGCTAATTAGAAAAATATCATAACATGTTTTTTGGAGCTTAATTTCTAATTTGTAACAATTCATTGAAAATACCATTAAAGAAACTTTTTTGCTTCCTAATTCTACAATTTAGACCTTGACTAAAGATATTTAATACTTATTGGACAATATAAATTGAGAATAGAGTCCCAATCAAAATTAGAACCATGATGATCATTAAGGAAAAAAGGATTCTTCACCAAAGACAAACTTTTACAAGAAAATATATATTGAGTTGATGTCACTAATCACATTAATTCTTCTATATATACAACACGTTAAGATGCATAAAAAGAACTTAATTCATTAAATTATTCCATTTTATAGCTAGGTTGAGATTCTATCAAAATCATTGCCACGATGAATAAATAAACCAAAATGATAGTTCACCAAAAGATAATGTTAAACAACAAATTAGGATACTTTGTTTCACATGATTTAGAGAATTAGGTATTGAGAGTATGATCCTACTTGTGTTAATTAATAAAAGAAAATGACACTTTAAAATGATAATGTTAAAAAGAAAGTTGAAATGTATATTCAAATGAAAAAAATATTTCTATTAGTGTATATATAAATGTTTTGTTTAAGAAGATTAAAAGGTCGGTAGGCGGTCGGTTAAGCATAATCCTTCCACTAATCCTTAGATTAGCTTGACATGTTTGTCTTTTATAGAATAATAATCTAAGTTATGATGCTTCAAACCACACCCTCCTCTCCCCCACCCCCACCCAATATTTTTCTTGCACAAATATAAAATTTTAAGATAAGAATAATGCAAAATTTGGTTGGTCATGCATGCATGAAGATAGCCCTTCGGTGTCAGGCATGAATCATGGACAAAGCTTCGGCCGTCCCATGCACATAATTTACAAATTAAGTGTACGACTATCTCCAAAGTCAAACTAATTAATCAACAACGATACTCTAGTCATATTAGAAAATTATCTTTTTATGCTAATAATTTTATTATTATTTTAATTAATTTGATCAGGCATTTTCTGCAAAAGACAATTAAAACTTATTGATTGAAACAAGAGCCAAAGAAAATGGTAGTGGTCTCAAACGCAAATTATTTTAATTAATTTGATCTGACCTTTCGCTCATTAATTAAAATCATTTCATTTTTTTATACTACTTTTTATCGTTATGCATCGAAATGAGCACAAAATCTTTAGGGCCAAAAAAGAACCTTCAAATGAGCCCTAGAATATAATAATAATGCTATAGAATAGAGTCCTTGGCCTCCCTTAATCCATTTATTTATTAATTGATATTTATAACATGTACCAAGAATTTTAATTAATCTTTTTACTAATTTAGATTGATTTAACCGTTGTCACTCATTTTTAATAAGTTCAACGTTTAATATTCAAATTTCTACAATCTCTCTTAACTTTTTTCATTTACCAAAAAAAAAAAATTATTTTTTTTATACGTGTTGGTTTCATGTAAAACTCGGGTTACCCTCATTTTACTCTGTATGCCTTTGCATTTACATAATTAATTTAGTAAATTACATTTCTCATATTACAATTAAAGGGTATTTAAGAATTAAAAAAAACATAATATTTTAAAAAAACTTTTGAACTATTTTAAAAAAATTAAATAAATTCTTATTTTTTAATTATGTTAAATCAAATTTTTATATTTTTATTTTAAACTAAATAAGCTCTTATAATTAATAATTAATTAATTCTCATTAATTAAAATAATATTTATAATTTTCTATATTTATATGATGCTAATATAACGTTAATATAAGAAATAAAATATTATATAGTCATGTAATCATATCATATCAATATTTCATATCACATGACATTAAAAATATAAATAATATTTTAACTAATGAAAATAATAAATAGTTAGATATAAAAATTTATTTAATTTAAAATAAAATTATAAAAATTCGATTGAACATTAAAATGTGAAAATCTAAGATATTCTAACTTACCCTACCAAATTTCTAGTAATCCATTTAGCAATTCTAAATAGATAAGGTATATCGATTTACCCTAACTTTTTTGTTAATGCAAAGAATAAAGGGACGTTTTAAAAAATAGCCTTTAAAGATAAGACGTTTTCAAAAGTAGCCATCGTTATAATTTTAACTGTTTTTAACCAAGTTGGACAAAAATACCTTTAATGAAATTACACGCTATGATGTAACACGTTATGGTTAGGTTGTGACACGTCATGTACAAAAATCTGTGACACACCAGGGGTGGCCTAACAAGTTTAAAGGCCTAAAGCGAAATATTCAAATGAGATTTTTTTTATTAAAATTAAAAAAATTATTAAAATTTTATTCTTTTAGTTTTTTAAGATGTAAAATTTTTAATTAAACTTTTATCTTATATTTTAAATTATTATAATTATCTTATATTTTCTAAATGGCACACCATGTACAAAAATCTGTGACACACATGTACAAAAATCTGTGACAAGCTATGGTTAGGTTGTGACACACCATGTATAAAAATCTATTACACACCATGTACCAAAATCTGTGACACACCATGTACAAAAATCTGTGACACGCCATGGTTAAGCTGTGACACGCCATGGTTAGGTTGTGACACACAATGTATAAAAATCTGTGACACACCATGTACAAAAATCTGTGACACGCTATGGTTAAATTGTAACACGCCATGGTTAGGCTGTGACACGCCATGATTAGGCTGTGACACGCCATGTACAAAAACTTGTGACAAGCCATGGTTAGTCTGTGACAAGCCATATACAAAAATCTGTGACACGCCATGGTTAAGTTGTGACACACCATGTACAAAAATCTGTGACACGCCATGGTTAAGTTGTGACACGCCATGGTTAGGCTGTGACACGCCATGTACAAAAACTTGTGACAAGCCATGGTTAGTCTGTGACAAGCCATATACAAAAATCTGTGACACGCCATGGTTAGGCTGTGACACGCCATGTACAAAAATTTGTGACACAACACTACTTAAAGTGTTTCCAACATGTTTTCATAAATCAAAATACAATTTTTTTTATCTAAAACACCTACTTTGACTAAAAATTAAAAAAAAAATTCTTTTGAAAATCTAGGTTTATAAATTTCAAAATTTTGAATTTATTGGTGTCTAGATCCCGAATTAATTCAATTAAAAGCTATTTCATACATCTGTGATTATTTCTACCATTTTAATTTTCTCCAAAATACCTAAAAATCAAAATTTTCAAATACCCACCCACCCAAACACTTCGAAACGATTGCTTAATGTCTTGAAAGCGCAAGAAAAAGAAATCTGAAAACGCGAGAGAGAGAAATCGAAAGTATAGTAGACGAATGCCGAAGAGAGAAATCGGAAGAATAACAGACGAATGTCGAAGAGAGAAATCGATAAAATTTGAGAGAGTGGGATGGTGAGAGAGAGAAATCTGAAACAGAAATGGAGAGAAATTATGATGAATGGTTTAATTTATTTAAAATAGTTTAAAGGGTATTTTTATCAAGTCATAATTAAAAATGGCTAAAAACAGTTAAACTTATTCTGATGGTTATTTTTAAAATGTCTTTATCAAAAAGGACATTCCTCACAATTTCCTCAAGAATAAATGTAGGTATAATTTTATGCGGCGAAATTAATATAAAGTGTAGACTAGCGGTATGCATAGAAAATTGGTTTGACAATGAACAATAATTAATTCGCTGCACATGCATGTGTGTGGCAACACTGGGGCTGGATACCAGTAATTCAAAGATTCGAATCTAATGCCAAAAATTTTTCTACCTTACAAATTCAAATCGTTTGAATCAAGCACTTTCATGAATTAAATTAAAAGGTCTCATGAAAAATTACTTAATCATGTAATATTTCTTTTATTATTTAATTAATATAAGATGGGTATCGCATTCTTTTCCATTTAAATTATTTTCAATATCCTTAGCCAAATGCATGAATTATTAATCATGCATGTAAAAGTAGGAGAGATTTTAGAAGCGTAAGCATCGGATTACGTGAAAAGATTGCAAACTTCTAATATTTGAATAAAATTATAACATACTAAAAGTCATGCATGCATTATTATACCCTTGTTTGAACCTGTACCACGATGAAACAAACCCAGAAACCTTTCCAGAACCTAAACCCATTATCACAAAGATTATAAAATCTTGAATGAAAGGAATCCATTTTTTACCTTGAAGTCATACATTTAAGTAAAAGAACTTACATCTGGCTAATCAGGCTAACAGTTTTTGTTGCTTCTCCTACAGTACCGAAACCCGAAAACTATACATACACATATAACAGGGTAACAGGTAAATGTGTATAACCATATCCCTATGTATGTTAATGTTGTGTTTGTGTACGTATAAGACGGTAGAGAGAGACTGCTGAAGAAAGAAAGGAACAGCAGGCAAAGGAGAAATGGTGGTGAGCTGAGCTGAGCTGAGCTGGTGGCACACACTATAGTAGCATCTAGAATAAATTTATCAAAATCGAAACTCTTTAGTAAAAAAAAGTAATTAGTTTTAAGTAAATAGTCGCGTATCTGTTAATTAATTTAATTTGATTTTTTTATCTAAAAGTAATTTTTTTAATTAAATTTATTTTTTAAAATACTCAAATATTCTTACTTTTTACATAAATAAAATACAATTCAATTTACTTAAATCGATTTTATTTAAAACATGCATTTTCCAGCTATTCTTAATCCTATGTATGATTGTTGTTTAACAGATAATACGATTGTTGTTTGACTTTTATACGTTGATTCTTATTGAAAGAATTAGAATAGTAATCATTAATTAAACAACATTAATGAGTGTTCACCAAGATAATAATGTTGATATCTTTGTTGCTTCTGTCATTGCTCATGGCTATTGATATTATTTTTCAAATTGAGCGGGCAACAATATGTAAATCCTTTTGTCCTGGACCTCTTTTTGGCAGAGGGTTGTATCTGTCCAGCATCCAGTAAATCTGGGTAATGTTGATTTTCTGGGAATAGACAGACTGTTTGTATTTCAGCTTTGTGGCATTTTTTTTTTTTTTTTGAGTCTGCCACTGCCTTGCTCACTTCTTTTAAAATTTTTATAATACATATTATTATCTTTCAAAAAAAAAAAAGAATATAATGTTGATAATTACATAGAAAGTGATATATTCTTTCCTCTTAATTTACATCTAATCAACCTTTCGAGGATCATGTCCAAGCGTGAAATATGGCAGACATTAAAACGTGAATTCGTGCACGCTATCCCATCAGACTTATAAGATTCCCATGTGAAGTACCCCAAAAAAAAAAAAACATGTTGAAATTGAATTACAACAATAAAAATTTCTCCGCATCTTCCTATTTCCTGGCCTTGACAATGAAAGTACATCTACTAAGTTCCAAAACCTGCTTGACTTGCGGGGATTCTGATGTGCCTTTTTATGTTTTTAATAACGATGTCACTATAGCTTATATGATATTTAATATATAAAATTGAGGAGAAAAAATAATGATCAAAAAGTAGTTTTAATAGCATTAATTTCGAGTATTAGCTGTCACAAATAATGAGGTTTGGATTAGAAAAAGGGATTTTATTCCGGTGATATTTCTTCAAGACTTGAATGAAAACTGCTTTCAATATTACGTCGTAATTGGAAATATAGTTGTAATCTGCAGGCGATCAATCATCATATTGTATTTTGCCAAGGTGATCGATGTCGGGCCTATAAGCGCATATCATAATGTTCCCAGTCCAGGTTTAAGACCAAAAGCCCTTTGTTAAAATGTTTGATGGGCCTCAGTTTGAACCTGCAGCCATGGCTGCGGATATGGAAACAAAGAAGCATGAATTACGAGTGGCTAATTAACCAACTCAAAGCACTCTCGCGGTGGTCGCCATGTACATTTATATCGCTGGCTTTGGCTGGTGACCAGTGAGATCTTCCCGCTTGAAATCCGTTCTGCTGCTCAAACTATCAACGCCTCCGTCAACATGATCTTCACTTTCGCCGTATCATAAGTCTTCAATGCTTTGCCATTTGAATTTCAGCTCCTCATGTGCGGATGAAAGTAGATTGAAATGGACTGTACTAAAAAAATCAAAATTATCTTCTTCTTTTTTTTTGTGAGAGCAACATTATCTTTATTAAATGTTTGTATTACAATATTATGCATGAAATTTATGTACGCATTTGGATTTAACATCGATTTATTAAATTATAAAAAGTAAAATTATCCATAGTAAATAAATAAATAAATAAAATTATGAATTGGAAATCCAAAATTTGAAAAAAAAAAAAAGTTAAAAGAAAGCAAATTAATATTTATCTCGTTTAGTATTCTAAGCCATCGATCATCTACACAAAAGGGAAAGGAAAAACTCTGATGCCCTAGCCTCGATTAAGAAACCCAAATCAACTGAAACCTTAACGCAAAACCCATTATCGATCGAGGAATCTCTCTCTGTTTTAGATCGTTCAGGTAAGGCACGACTTTTGAGTTACAATTTCCATGAAACTCAACTTGTGAAGCCGAAAAAAAAAAGAAGAATTTTGTTGCTTTCGTGTCCTCACTTGATTCCGGATTTCGTAAATTTGGGGTTTTTGCCTGCGTTTCAGACGAACAAGGAGAATTTTTTTTCGTTTGATTTGCTTTTCTTGAATTTTTTCCCCGCTTGCCACGTGGTTAATATTGCCACATTGTCTTGCCACGTGGGCAACGAAATCCTCATTGTGGGCCTAAATGGACCAACGTGGTATGGTATGGGCTAGATCTTGTCATGCCCATGAACAGCTTTACCCGTGGGCCTTGTTTAGGTCGGTGTGGTACCGGTAAGCAGTTTTCTCCTCAGCCTAAAGCGACTTTGCTCTGCCTTTTGGCTAAACCCCTTGTTAGTTCAATTTCTTTCGGTTCCGTCTCATAAAAACTTGTTTCCTTTGTTTCGCCCCTATCTAGCTCCCTGCGTCACTATTGCATCTATTGAATTAGCCTTCTTTCACTCAGTTTTAGAAAAATGAAGAAACCCATTAACTCAACTGCCACTTCAAGCAAAACCTACTTTGAGGAACGCGGAGAAGAAGAAGAAGAAGAGATTGAATCTTCGGAAGAAGAGGAATCTGATGATTACATTGATTCTGATGAAGTGGGTATTTCTTATAGAGCTATTTTTTTTTCTTTTTCCGATTCTCAATTGAATATTGATTGTATTTTTTCTTTTTCTGGGAGGGTTGTAGGAGGAAGAGATAGAGCAGGAATTAGCAGAAGTTACATTTGAAGAGCTGCAAAAAGCACGTGCCGATGGTACTGAGTCAGTTTCTCGAAACCACCATTCAGAGAACAAACATCGCCGCGCTAACAAGAATAGGTATATCTTTCTCTAATGTGACACAAGTTTTGAATTTTTTTGTTTTATTTTTTTATATATATTTTTGTTTTGATTTGAGTTTATAGGCCCGTGGAGCTTAGTAGCAAGAAACCAGTGAGGTCATTTAGACAGGTTATTCAAGCACCCAAAAAGGTAACTCGTGTTTCTTTGAAATTTGGTTTTGTTTTTAATGGTTTAACATATTGGTTGCTGTACATACTGTAGTGCTTGTTTTTGTATGGGGTTGGGGGATGCGTGGAACAGGTTTTATGGACTGCTTCTGAGTTGAATGGGATAACCATATGGGACTGTAGGGTGGTTTTTTGTAAAGGAAGAATATTTGGATGGTTTTTCCAGTGTCTAGGTTGATCAGATGATTTGTACAGGGTTATAGGTCGACATCTACACTTTTGTTTTCTTAAAGGGTTACTTTGTAACCCATTTTAATGAAATGCTTATGGTTTATAAAAAAAAAAGTGTTTTTTTTTTTTTTGGAAAGTGAAGTAGTGTAATTGTTGTTTTTCTTGCTCAAAATTAATGTTCTTTTGGTATCCTACTTTTGCTTTGATGGAATTATGTGCCTGTTGGTGAGCTGTAGAAGACTTTAATTATTTCTTGGCTGTCTATTCTTGTAATTATCTTTTAAATTTTAAGTATGTTAATAGTAAACTATTGAAGTTGGTCTTCTGATTTATGGGCATGGATTTTTTTGAATTTCGAGTATTTATCTTTTTACTTGATGTTGTTTATGGTGGCTTGTAAGTAGTAAACATGATCACACCCTGAAGTTCTATTTCATACCCATAAATAATAATTGTTTTTATTTTATTTTTCCATTTTGGAGAAAATTTTATGCAAATTTGGTGCCTTTTAGTAAATATCGCATGTGTATAGTTTATATCATTTTAGTTGCTATGTCCTCACTAAATGTTCTTTTGCCAATTTTTGTGCGCAAGATCACAGTTATTGTGGCATTGAATCTGATGGAAAATCACAATAATTGAAATCTTTCTTTTTGAAAGAGCACCACTTGCTAGTTTTGTTTCAATTACTAATGTAATGAAAAAGAAATTAAATCCGTGTGCTTCTTTATGTTCAGGTGGTACGTGACCCTCGTTTTGAATCTTTATGTGGTAAACTTGATGCTGAGGGGTGAGTCTCCTCTTCTCTCTAAATCATTTAATTAGTTGCGTTTTTGTCATGTGTTGCTTTAGTGTGTAGTTCTCTACATTTGGTTTCATTGCAACTTTATTTTCCTACATAATTTAGTTGAAGTCTAATGTATCCATGAACAATTAAGTTGGATGGCAAGTTTTCATGTATTGGTAGCTCTGACTGTTTTGTTTAAAGACAATGTTCTGATTGGTTAGTTGAGCTTCATTTATTGGTGCAAATGTTTTCAACTTCATCGATCAGAAAGGGAAAAAGAAAGGTAGATGCTATTGAAATTTGATTTATTGAAGAATGGAAGAAAATCTTGAGAAAGCCAGCAAGAGGAATCTGGTTATCTTTTACAAGTCAATGGACCTCTACCTTGATAAGTTTCTTCATGTTAGTTAACGACAGACCATAATTTCATCGTGAATAGCCTAGTTTACCATGACACACTCTGTCTCATCTGAGGCCACGTATTTTCTTCATACTTCTAAAATGATGGGCCTGTATGTTATTTGTCAACCTCTTGATGGAGATAGCATTCCATGGGTCAGGTCTTGTCAAAGTTGAGGGTCTTGACTTCTTGCTTTTGGGGATTATGTCTGTTTCAGGTTATGGCTTCAGTAATCGCTGTACGCGATTTCTATAACTTGTTGGTGGCAATTACTCTTTGTTTTGCAGGTTCAGAAAGAGATATAATTTTCTGTTTGAGAACAACCTACCGGCTGAAAGAGAGGTACTATACTCTAATCATTGAATATTGATGTTTTCTCTTTTTTGGGTTTGTACTTTGTCATTTTTCAACAATGTATTTCATGGTTATGACAGGAGGTGCAGAAACGACTTAAAAAGGCGAAAGATCCAAAAGTCATTGGTGAACTGAAGAACCATATTTCTTGGATCGTAAGTGTGTTTTCTATTAAAAAGAAAATAGTGTGCCCTCCATCTTGTTTTAAACCATGGTCTGCTATTGGGCTCTCTAGATATATTGAAGCACTTTCCTATCAACTTTTTGACATCTGATCACATATCAGGACAAGCAAATAAAGTTTGAGTCAGCAAAGCATACTGATGCAAAGATTCTGGCTGAGCACAAGAAGAAAGAAAGAGAAGCAGCAAAGCTCGGGAAACGCCCCTTCTATCTTAAGAAATGTAATGTCATTACTCTCTCTGTCTCACTTGCTCTAGCTTTCTTCTTTTTTGTGTCATCATGTTTAATGCCTCTGGAATCTGACAAGGACCTTAACAAGCAACTGGAGAAGTATTTTTTCTTACAAAGACAGAAACTTGCTTATGTTGAGATCCATTGACTTTTGAGCAGACGCTAAAACTGTTTTTCTGTCGATTTTGTGTTTTTAGTGTAGCTGCCAATGTTCATATTGGTTCATTTTAATGGATGCTAACTTGGTTCATTTCTTTTGCAGCTGAAATTCGGAAGCAAAGGCTTATTGAGAAATATAAAAAACTCAAGGTGTGTATTTGACTTATCATGTAATTCAAAAAATTTCCTTATGACATTGAATAACTCTCAATTAATGACTAAATTGATGATATTATCAGGCATCCGGCAAACTTGAATCTTTCATTGAGAAAAGGAGAAGGAAGAATGCTGCTAAGGATCACAGATTCATGCCCTATCGTCGGCCCAATAATAGTGAGCAACAAAGTTAACGATCCCACAAGGTTTTGGTCGCTTGAGAGCTGTATATACATGTTCATCCATCTCGCATGTTAAGGCATGCATGCCCTCTGTGTGTGTTGCTTCAGATGAGATCTTAGTTTTAAGTGGCACTGAGTTAAGATAGGCAATATTTTCGTTCTCACTATTAGAGATTTTGTTGTAGGCAACGGCTATGATTGAATTATTATCTATTTGTATCTGGACATGTATTCTTAGACAAAAACAGCAGTTTGGGGCAAGGTTTTTTTTTTTTTTTTAGCAATTTGCCAACATTTTATCAATTTTGTATTTTCTTTCTGATTATGAGTTAGTAAAAATACTATAATATCAGTATAGACCACACTTTTCCTTTATTAGGTCTTTCTTTTTATATCCGTTGGAGACTTCTGGAGTAACCAAAAATAGTTTACACAAAAGAAAACATGAACGAAGACTAGTCAAACTATCGAAGCAAAGTGTAAGGGCAATCCTGAGATAGCAATTAACTGAAAAAGTTACAATGGGATATATAAAGGCGGAATGAGACAAGGAAAAGTCGAACGTACACCATGCAAGCACAACAGTAGTACGTGGCTGTTCCTCATTTGACATGTGTCCAAAGATTCTCACTGCCCATCCAGTCATCTCCTTTGAGCAAACCGACATCGACCGGTTGCTCCCCCTCTCAGTCGGTGCATCTTGAGCTTTCTTCCCGCTCACTGCATAAAACCAACTCTCACCTCTGCAAATTCTGAAAACGTTTCCAAATTTTTAGCTTACCCCCACCCTCCGCCTCTCGCCCCCCACAAATAAATAAAATCATCCATGAAAAAATAGGTTAGGACTTTACTTTTTTGGGTTTCTTATGCGTGGCATTGGTTTGAATCGTTTGTTGACAAAGAACCCACATTTCCTTTGCTTTGTGTAGACAAAAATGATGATACAGTTGCAGCAAAGTAAGGTTTTCTAATTTTTTATTTTGCCTTGAATATAGCAACTTTCAAAGCAGAGAAAGAAAAGATGTTCATATTATCTTGTTTATGAGAATAGAGGGGTATTTGCTTGTAAGGATGAAAGATGATTTATTTAGTTGGGGCTATAATAGTACTAACATTTTTTTTTGCCTGAATTTCGATGAAGAAAACTGTTTTAGCTTTATTGTGAGTCACATTTTCTCTTCGTTTCTTCTTTTCGGGTAAATAAAGGAAAAATTTTTTTGGACTAATTTGATGCTCTGTTGATCTTTTGCTAGCTGAGACTACTTAACATAAGTTTATGTTTTAAGCCTGTTTTACATGCACCTTGCTTTTTCCTTTGACCATTTTTTTGTGTTGGCGTTATTAGTGAATGCTCGTTATGATGTTATAAGATGCTTACAGAAATTGTTGAGTTAAATATCGGGCCTGAATGTTTTTTCTTATATATAGCCAAAGCATATGAATATTTTCTTAGTGTTTCAGTTATATTTTCAATGTTCAAATTCTATCTCTGCAGCTGTTCCATTCCAACGTCATCATGGGCAAATTTTGAAGTAAAAGCAATTTGATACTTGTCTTTCAAAGGTAAAAAAAGAAGAAGAAGAAAGAAAGAAAGCAAAATGGACGCAAAATCTTGCAAATAAAACCGAAACTACAGGGAATCTCATTTTGGTTGGTTTTTCTTTTCTGTTTCAATCTCTTGTTTATACATTTTGCATACGTATATCTTGCATGCATTACTCTTTCTTTCATGGGATGCTAGGAATAACCGTGTACTTATATGCTTGCTGTTTTGGCTTTTGTTTGAAGGTTCTGATGGCATCAAGAATCAAGGGTGAATTCTACTGAGCGTTTATTCCTTGTCTTTGCCTCAAAGGCCAATAGTTGATAGGTATGGCTCTAGATGCCTTCTTGGATTCCAACTACTCTAGGGCGATGCCCTGGGTGTCTAGAGGCTTGGTGCAGTCCTCAGGTTCTAGGAACTTGTTGCAGAAGGATGAACAGTTCCAGAATGTGGTGGCATCTCTCTTAGGTAGAGCCTCCAGAAATTTGCCTAGTACTAATGCTGGAATCTCAGATTTCAATCTGGATAAGTGCTGCACTGTGGTAAATAGTGCAACTAATTTGACTTGTACCTTTGGGGAAAGTGAGGGCATCTCATCTGTTTCAGAACATCCTCAATTGCAGAGAACTTCCCCTACTAATATTGATTCTCATGTTGATATCCCCAAATTGCCTGTGCTGTCATCACATGACTTGAGCAGTTCACGAACCTCAGTTGTGGATGTGTTGTCCAGAGGGCAACGTATGTCTTATATGAATGGCTCACAAGTAGGTAAAAGGAAACAGCAGCCAGGAACTCTTAATGCTAATTCCAGTAATGCATCACAAAAGCATGAAGACTCACTTCCTCATGACATAAAACAGGAACTTCATAATTCATGCCTTAAGAAGCCTAGACTAGATCTCAATCAAGATGTAATACTGCAAGAGCATATTATGAAACAGCCACTGGAGAGTTGGGATTCTGTGCAATTGCAAGGCCAAATGGGACTGCTGAAGGCATTTCTTCAGCAGAATAAGTCGCTGAATGAACACAAAGAGAAAAACTTGCAATCGATTTCCCAGTTTAAGGGAGTTGACGTGAAACAGCAGGGACAGCAACAGATGAGGCACCATTTACAACAGCCAGGCATATGTCAAGGACCATTTGTGAATCCTTTTGATGGTGTTTGTTCTCGTCGGTTGATGCAGTATGTATATCATTTGAGGCATCGACCACCAGTGAGTTAGCTATCATATTTTGTTTTTCTTCAATTTATTTATTTATACCCCTGTTTTATATGTTTTGCATTGTCACTATTAATGTTGGCTATACAGATGCGTGCCCTATTTTTGGCTTAATATTTAGACTCTACTTGGTTTTTTAACATATTTTAATTCAGTTTTAAGTTGCCTTAAATTTTCCTTTTTCTTTTTGTTTTGTCTTTTAATCCTCTGTAGGAAAATGGTATTGAATATTGGAGGAAGTTTGTGGAGGAATATTATGCTCCTAATGCTAAAAAGCGGTGGTGTTTGTCTTTGTATGATAATGTTAGACACCATTCCTCTGGTGTTTTTCCCCAGGCAGCTATGGTTAGTTTTCTTGCTGCCATCACATTTAATTTAATACCAATAAAAGATAAATCGTTGTTCATTTCTTAATTTTTATTCTATTCAGTTCATGAATCGATTCTAATGTAAGTGTTGGCTTTAGATGGCTTCAATCATGAATATGCGTCTTCATGTTCATGCATGCTTTGATTTTTTAGTAAGCCATGGCATTAGATAGTTGCATTTGAATGTATTCAACCCTTAATGTCTCTCTTTCTTTTTGTATCTCTTTCATCTACTCACAAGTTGGTACTGTTTTCCCTAGGCTCAATGGCACTGCAACCTATGTGGTTCAATATCAGGAAGGGGTTTTGGTAAGCAAAACATCTGCTCATATATGGTATTAGCTCATTATTTTGGCAAAAGCATGTACTTGCATGTGTTGACTTGCTGGCTTCAATTTCTGATTATCTGAAGTTGTTGGTGGCAAGTAATTGGTTCCTACCCTTTTCTGCTTGGCAGAGGCGACTTCTGAAGTGCTCCCTAGGCTTTACAAAGTATCATTTGAAAGTGGGGTGATTGATGAAATCTTGTTTCTTGATCTGCCATGTGAACGTAAATTGCCTTCAGGATTGATGATGTTGGAATATGAAAAGGCAGTTCAAGAGAGTGTCTATGACCGAGTTCGTGTTGTTCGTGAGGGCAAACTTCAAATAATTTTTACTTATGATTTGAAGGTAATGAAGCTCATGCATCTGAAGTTCATAGATTGACAGTTCATGTCGAACTCAAGTTGTTGCATTCCTATTATTTCTCAGATATTGTCATGGGAGTTTTGTGCAAGGCATCATGAAGAACTTCTGCACCGCAGTTTTATTGTTGCTCAGGTAATTTACTTTCTTTATCCATGCAAAATGTAATTTACAAGCAGTCATTCATTTCCATCTTAGGATTCTTCTTTGACAAGGAAATCCTATGCCTTAGCAGCTTAGTATTCAGCTGAACATTATTAGAGCCTAAATACTTGCCATGCATGTTCTGTTAACAGGTACATAGATTGGTTCATACCGCACAAAAATATCGAAGCACAATTAATGGATCTAATAGGTTTTCACCACGTTATCTCCAAGAAGATTGCAATAGGTAAAACAGCATTTCTCATTGAAATTTTATTCTTTAAAATATGAAAATAGTATTTGTACAGATGATTTGCCATGGTCAGGTGTCAGATAAATTCTTTGAACATACACAAGCAACACAACTTTCGAAGTTCTGTTAACAGAAAGGTTTAGTAATTCTGAATCAAGCGGTTATTATTCATTGAAAGAAGATTATTTAGGTGGCAAGTAATTTCTCTGTTTATTTTGGTTTTTGTTTTCTTGCTACCTTTCCTGGGAATTACTGATGATCTAGGTATTAAGTTGGCCGGCTAATTGATATGCATAAATGATGGCTTTTAATTGTTGATGTCGCATATGTCATATCAAAAGGTCCCTACAGCACCTATATAGATCATGCAAAGCTAGTTGGAGCATTTTCCAAGTCTTCGATTTGTCTGAAGACTATCTGCATGGAAAGGTTTTTATTGCAGCATTTAAATAAAAATTACACGCTTGACTCATGTAAGCCGCAAGTGTAAGAATACTATGATATACAATTTTAGTCAGGGGGATGTCCAGACCAGGGGCAGAGCTAATCAATTTTTGTTGGGGGAGCCCAAGACAAAAAAAAAACAAAAGTTAAAAATTTTTAAAACTAACATGTTGAATTTAACCAACAATCAAAAAATTCATAGACAATAATTTTATATAATATGTAAATAACAAAACAAAAAAAAACTTATAATAGTTATTTAAAAAAGTTGTGCTCGACGATGTTTCTTAGATTCAAATTCATCAATTATTGACTCAGTACTGAAAAGACTAGTAATATCTTTTTCAATATTTGTCTTCATAATTTTCATTGCTGAAAAAACTCTCTTTGTAGTTGCTGTAGAAACTGAAAAGTCAAAATAAGGTGAATTAATCTATTAATCAAGTGGTAATTTTTTGATTTTTCTGTTTCTGTTAATCTTTGACACAATTCAAAAAGTATCTTTTCTTTTAAAAAATTTGTCAATTGTTTTCAACTTACTCATATTTTAATCAAACTTGAAAGAAAAAATAATATAGTCAACATTCAATATTCTTATTTATTTGTATTTAAACTTAAAAAATAAAACATAAAACTATAATGAATAATATATAAATAATTAAATACGAAATACAGGATTTCACATAATAGTTAAATAATATAAATAGAAAAAAGAAGATAAAAGAAAATTTTACTTTCTTTTAATTTTACACAATGGTAGTAAGTGATCTCTGTCTTTCTTTATTCAAACTTACAAACTTATAAATCTCTTTTCAAGAAAAAAGTGTATTTCAGTGATGAGTTATGAAAAAAAAATGAAAATAAAAAGAGGTAAAAGAGAAGAGAAAAAGAAAAAGAGAAAGAGGTGTAGAAAAATTAAAACTAAGGTAAAGTTAAGTAGATTTGCAAAAGTTGTTTGACTTTTTTTATATTAATTATTAAATAAAAAATTTATTTTAAGTGAGTCATTAATAATATATAATAAATAAAAATTTTTAAAAATTTGAAAATGGTCATTGATAAAATATATATAATAAACAAATATTTTTAAAAATTTTGGAGGGGCCACGGCCCCCCATTCTTGGCTTACCCTCCGCCCCTGGTCCAGACCAAACTGCATGCAGAGGTTGATGGGTAGAATACTCTGTCTGCTGCCACATTCTGTGCCTCACTTAACTTGTCTAGACCGTGAAAAGGAATTGACAGTGTCATCTGATGAGAGGATCAGCTTATCGGTGGTTGTGAAGTTCCTGCATGTGTCCAGCTTAGTGTGAACATAATAGAAAAGCAGACCATGGTAGCAAAATCCTGTTCTACTCTGTAAAATTTATTTTCTACTTTGGTTATACTGTTCCTAGGTATTACATTTGGTGCTTTGTATATATGACAAAGATGTTTACCGATGAGTCTGGTTTCTGATCATTACCCATATAACAGGTTTCTGACAACTGGAGGTCAGCTTGTGAGTAATTTGGATTTAGAGCTCATTGATGACTTAGGGTTTTCCAAAAGATATATTCGATGCTTACAGGTATATATAGATAAGTCTTTACTCTCTCAAAACTGAAAGGCTGATAGTTCCAATAATTGACAGATATTGAAAATCATAATAATCTTACAGATAGCTGGGGTTGTCGAAAGTATGAAAGACTTGATGACTTTCAGCAAGGACAATAACATTGGACCAGTTGGTAAGTAATATCATGCATGTTTCTGTTGATGGTATGGATATTTTAAAGTCAACTTGTCATTACTGGTATTTGATTTGTCTTTTAAGTGTTTTTTTTTTCAAAAAAATAAAAGAATACCTTCATGAATATAAGCAGCTTTGATGTTATTTAGGATTAGTTGAATTTAATTATGTAACTTTTAATGTAAAACTTCCATCATAAGTAATTTGAGAGAGGATGGTAAACCTTTGCTCCCTTTTTTATTGAATATGACCGTTATTAGATGTTGTATGTCGTCCGATTCCTGTTTAAAATTACCCACTGAACTTTGATACTCTTGTTGAAGCAGTGATTTATTGATTATTGATGAAGCTAATGTTGATATCTATCTCCGTTGCAGAGGGCTTGAAGAAATATCCTCAACAAACCACCTTTATCAAGCCTCTGAGAGGTAAGGGAAAAGAAAAGTTACCACTAGAGAGTGTTCCAAGTCTGCCTACTGACTGCAATAACTTGTTGGGCATATCTCCTCATTTTAACAACAGCAATGGAAGCCCAAAAATAACCCGCAACCCAAATTTGATTAATTCGGAGGAGGAATCACCCAGTCGATTGTCAAGACAGACCACACTGACCTCCAATGCAAGCAAATGGAAAGAGGAGGGTGCATCTCCCAAGCCATTCCAGGGTCGTGAAATATCAAGTTTGGGACTGAACCAGGACATACCATTTAATGACTTGTCAAGTTATAATTTTTCTGAATGCATCAAGAATAATCAAGAGTGTATGAACCAAAAATGGCTACAGAAGATGATCAGTAACAGCAGAGCAGAGAATGAGGGTGGTAAGGAAAAAGTAAACCAAGATATAGGTCGTACCACTCCCAGTGGCTTGCAGACCAAAGCCAAAAGAACAGATAAGCCTGTCAACGGGTTAGATTTTGACAACATGGCAAGAGCAGCTGCCTCAAGAAAGTCATCTAGCATTGGTGGGAACATGCACAAGTTCTCTGTCTCAGCTGCTTGCAATGGGG
Source organism: Theobroma grandiflorum (assembly GCA_036013995.1). Lineage (NCBI taxonomy): Eukaryota > Viridiplantae > Streptophyta > Magnoliopsida > Malvales > Malvaceae > Theobroma > Theobroma grandiflorum. The sequence continues at coordinate 3,038,537 of CP142131.1, read as the reverse complement.
ACTCTTCCAGTGTTTCTGGAAATGATAGCTTCGTTAAAAGAGAACCAGATTTGCATGAAATGGTGCGGAATATGGGTCATGATTATTACAAAAATGGAAATCCCGCAGGTGATCATCACCTGGGTCAGGGCTGGAAAGTTTAACTAACAGGTTATATGCCTGTTAATCTGAAAAATTTTGGACAGGAGTTTTCGTGCCCCCCTTTTTCTCTTGCAAAGTGCTTGATATGAATGTAATAAGCTAAATTGTGAAAGTTTTAGGGGTTGCAGTGGCTTCGGAAGGTCAGTGTGTTGCCTTTCTTTTATAAAAAATTGAAATTTATGGTTTAGATCTGTTTTTACAACCCAGTGAAATTCTGAAATTGTTATAGAAAATGACGCCTGATAATTCATGTCTTACTTCCCTGTACTTTGTACCATTGCTGGATTTGTGACAATAAGGCGAATTCAAGGTATGTTACATGATAGTCCAGGGATATGGAGGATATCTTCAAGTTAGGTAAATACCAGCAGGTGATCAAACTGCAGATTAAAAAAATGGAGGAAAAAACCCACTCTAAGTTTAACAGCAATTCAGGCTAGTGTACCATTACAGGACAAATCCTACATCCATTAAAACCCTTCGTGTATTCAACTTTTGGTGATATTAAGAAGAAAGCCTACCCGTACCAGAAATAATTAGAGCTATGAAAATTTTGCACGTAGATTGCTAAAAGATGGAAGCAATGAAGTTGTCGAGGATGGACTGGTACTCATCAATGGTGCACATGGACAAGATGGAAAACACCCAAGAAAATGCCAAGACCAGAGAAATAGACAGAATGATTGAAGAGACTAAATCAGAAAGGAAGCTCCAAACCAAACCATGAGAAACTGAGAATGAGTGGTATGTTAATTATCATTGATAGTTAGAATCTCCCTTTTCCAGTTTCATTGGCTATTGCTTTTGTAGCAGAGTTCTTCAACGGCAATCTTCTTGCCAAATGACTGAAGAATGTTTTCTCCATTATTTCTCTTGGGATAGAATACAAGCAAACCCATAGTCCCTGCCCTACACCATCTCACAAGATTTCAAGGCTTTCTCTAATGACACGTGAGTCTACTTTTTTGGCGAATGTAGGTTTACAATAGATTGCTGTTTTCGATGCCTATAAACTATGCTTACAGGTGTTAGCGAATGATAATAAAACTCTTTAAAACTTGGACAGATGTACTCATTATCAAAAGGACGAGACAGAAAAGGGCATAGTATATAAACAAACAGAAACATAACTTATACACAAAATTGACTCCAAGTTTCTAACCCTCAAAAAACCAGCTACAACTTAATTACACTCTCCTTGGAATAGGTGTAACTCTCTACAAAATAGAAACTTGAGATACATAGGTTAAGCTCACTTTAAAAATCCCTTGTGCTTTAACCTTTCCCTAAATTTACTGGGGTATATGACAACAGAGTCTAAACAGAGACCACCCTTTGTATGCGTGCAATCAATTTGCATCATAGACAACTTAATCTTCATTGATGAATTAGAGTTGTCGACATTGAAGTCTCCCACATGGTAGTGAAACCATTCCCCTGGATCACTCAAAGTACATTGAGATGTGGCATGCTGACCATCCGAAGTCCATAGCTGAAACCTTACCGGTTTTATATCCCAACCATGGACATGCTCAGAGTAGCAGATTTGGCGACCAAACCTTCTAGAGGCACGGCCCAACTGCAGTCTGAAGAAAACGCTGTAGGTCCCTGCTGGAAAGGGAAATTCCACCTCCCCATCAACTTCAAACCACCAGATTTGCTGAAGATATGCAATGGAACCGAACCTAAATCACAAAGAAAAGTGAATGGAAATTAATTTCCAGCATTCCATTTCAACACATGGTGTGACCATCTTTTTGATCAACCAACCAGCATTTCAGACAACATCAATTGCATCAGTCATGCACACTTTCCACTAAGTTAACAATGAAGAAGAAGTATGAGACATCACTTATAAAATTACCGGGGATGAGGAACAGCTTTATACTTGGACTAATAGTCTGCCATTAAATAATGAAAACAGAAGTTTTCAGGACACGAATTTTTTTACTTCAGCTTGTACACCTTGAAACTCAACATTGTTTCAAAACGCCTATTCAACAGCATAGATAAAAAAGAAATCATGCTCATGCGTACCAACAGCGATAATAGATATGTAAATGTATTTGCAAACTGCTAAGAATTGCCTGGACTATGAGAAGCAGAAACAACACTGACAAACTAAGCTGTTTTCCATTAAGTGGAGTCAGCTACATGAACCATATCGGGCCACTGTGATACACATAGGTTTCCATCCAATTCTATGAACCATATCAGGCCACTGTTTTCCATTAAATGAAGCCCATTTTTGGTAGTTTCCATCCGATTATGTGAGACACGTAGGTTTTGAAAAACAAGAGGTTGACACTGACGAAAGACGTAACCCATCTCTAATTGGTTGTATAAGATATCCTTAAGTTTATGTATATAATAATACTAATGCTAAATGTTTGTCCCCACAACTTAACGTAAAGATTTGAATATCAAACACAGCTGCTTTGACCATGAACGACTCAAACCATGGGAATGGGAAACCATTGACAAAAGTCAAAAAAGGTGAGCATCCCGGAATTGTTTTCCATAAAGAGACAAGTTATTAGAGAGAAAAAAACTTGCAGGGACCCGAGGAGACCAAATCTCGTTTAGACAAGACAATTTCCAATACCTCTGCCATGGCATAGCATCATCATCATCATCATCATCATCTTCATCATACATTAAAAATGGAGCTCTCCAGAATACATCAAAATTTAAAAATAAAAATATTAAAAACAACATACTTCGGATAAATTCGGCAAGATAAGGCCCGAACACTCTTGATTTTGATCAGCCAATCTAAAAAATTAATGATAAGAAACTAGAAAAAATGCTGCCATTCTCCTCAAAATTGAATATGTACACACAAAAAATAGGAAAGCTTTCTTTGTATCTCACCTAGATTCCTCGGTAGGAATATGATTCCAATATCTTCGATCATCAATCCCGGTTATACGTAACCCCTTTGAAGAGATTGACAAACAAACACCACCTGTGCTCTTATCCAGCCATACTTTCTGCAAAGAGAATCCAAAGACTCAAGCCATCAATAAGACAGGCAAACCGTGGATTTTAAGCAACCAAAATAATAAAGCATGAATTAGTATCCCCTGTTTAACAACAGAAACAATTAACCAAGCCTGATATTTAAATCTTGTCATTTATGATTTTATGATTGTTTCATTTCTAAAAGGAAGAATATCTTGGGTTAAATTAATAACAAAATAAGCTTTGCTTTATCCAAATGATTGATTTTTTTTTTTTTTGCTTTACCCCCACAATTTTATTAAATTTATATGATCACAGTTCATATTATAAATCAAAAAAACAATTAACGAGCACCAAATCATGAAAAATTTTAAACACTACTTGGTCATCTGGTCGAAATTAAATTCAGAAAATAACAATAGAAAACAGACTCAAAATTGCAACCTCAAATCCGTGAAGGGAATTATCTGATTCATTGCTGAGTGAAAGCCATAAAACAGAGGAAAAAGTAAAGCAGGGAAATTTCGAGTCTATCAAAAGAGCCATCTCGCCAAATATAAAAACCTTCAAAAACCCAGAATAAAATCGCAGTCTTTCCCAGTATCCAAACAAAACACAGCCAAAAACAGAAGCAAAAACCATACCTTGGCGCCATCGTCAAAAGTATTAGCTCTACAAAGTCTTGTATAGATGTCTCTTTTACCCAACTTTTCAGGCACAAAGCCGAGAATTTTATCAACAAGGATTTGGTAATTGGGTGGCAGTTTCGATTCCCAAACAACATCAGCCCAAGAAGCACCTCTAAATGCTCTGTTCAACTTTGCCAATTTACATATCTCTGGAGGATCCAAATACCCAATAATTGATGCCACACAGCTCTCTGGTAAGTCCCCCAAACTGAGTGATGACGAAGAAGCAGATGCTAAACCATCTTGGTCTATGAACAAAGCAGAGAAATTGGCACCCATCAAGATAAAAAGGAAAAAAACAGAGAGCTGGAAAGTTCTATGGCAGAGTATTCATAAAAGAGTGGGAGAGAGAGAGAGAGGTGGCAAGGGGAAATGGTGTGGTACTACAAAACACGGACGCGTACTCGTTTTTGAGGATTGTTTCTGTTTTTATTTTGTCTGTTTGTTTGTTGAGAAAAAGAAGAAGAAAAAGGAAAGAAAGAGGACGGTGACAGGGAGGCCTCTGATTTGTATGGTATAGTTGGATTTTGATTTGACGATAATACATTTGTAATAAAATAAAGAAGTTTCAGTATGTCAGTTTGGTTGTTGAACCATGGCTTTTTTCGTTACCAACTCTGGAAATCCTTGGTGGTGCTGAAATCTGTGCACATCGTGGATAAGCATTTCCTTCCCAAATCAATTTTTCGTGCACTAAGTATAATGGGGTGTAGCTTAAATTTTGGTTTAAAGAGTTGGTTCGGCCGGACCCCAGGGTTTTATCACTGGCAATGTTTGACCTCACGGTTTTGTTTATTACTTACTTTTTTTCATTCAACAAAAAAGTATATATTAATTTAGAAAATTTTAGTTAATTTTTTTTCATATATTATATTTGTTATATAATTTTTGAACCGAAAGAAAATTTTAATAACTCCAAAAATTGTATTTATAATATTATACTTTTAATAGCAATAATTCAATAGACATGCAATGTTAAAGAAATGCCATTATTTTCTTTTAGGATTGGGAGAGTTTTGTTTCTCCAAGCTAGAAAAGTGCCACATTCATGCTTAGGCCATTGTTAGTGAAACTTTGCTTAATGTTTCAACTGTCTAAATTAAAAGCATTTCGGATAAATGATAAGAAAATGGCGAAAATGGGTAAAAAATGGAAGGAAAGGATGGGTTGGGAATTGGATCAGAAGGGAAGAGATGGCCAAAGGAGTAATTGGAGAGCCAAATAGGACCACATATTCGACTACTGGTATTCACTATACCCATTCCTACCCTTTGAAAAATATCTTAATTTTGGCCTACCTTTCCTTTTCAAGTTTCCTAGTGGAAAGAGAAATTACATATCTAATTAATAAAACCCAAATTTCTTGTTAGATTTAATGAGAAAATATCAAGTCCTAACACATTAATTTTGGCCAACAAGTCTTAGAATTATATTTATTATATTATTATAGATATTTTTAGTACTTGTTTGACTTAGTGTTTTTTTAACTTAAGAGTTATTTTAAAGCTGTTATAAAAAATAACAATTTTTAAAATTAAGTTAAGTTTATTTGATAAAATAAATTATATAAGTTCTAATTTTAATTAAAATTATCATTAGAAATATTCATACCGTCTTCAATCATTTAATAAATTAAAACAAAACAAGTCTATTTCGAGTTTATATACGATTTCAAATATTAAAATAAAAGAAATTCATAAAAAAAAGGTAACAATTCTCAAATTTATATAATAGTAAGAGTATTATATTTTCGTTGATCTAGCAAACAATTAGACATGTTTCAATTTCTAAAGAAAGAAGAGAAAAGAAGAAATGATGTATTTGACATTAAAATCTTTTTTAGTGAAAAAAAAATTTAAATAGTATCTTAATGTAATTTTGAATTTTTATTTTTATTTTTTCTTAATTTTTGTAAAAATAAAAATATTTTAAATTTTACTATTATGTTATTATGTCTTTCTGTTTATTTTTTTTAGTAACTTTTGTAAAAATATGTTGAAAAAAGAGAAATTATGATTTACGTTTGAAAAAGAGTGATTTGTCGAGATAAAAAGAAAAAAGAGTGATTGATTGAGAGATGGATATTTCTCTAATGTATTTTTAGTAAAAGACAAGAAAAATTTCTCTATATTTAATTTGACTTTTACTTTTAAGAAAAGGTTTTTTCATTTGAGTTTCAATTAATAAGAAAAATTCATGGACCAATCAAAATGCGTATCATCGGTTGAAAAAGTACAGCCACGTCAAACGTGTGTCCGAGTCCACCACATAAAAATGGAACATGGCCACCTCCGAAACACGTGTCAAAAGGGTCTCGAGTTGGATAAGGGAAGAGGACAGTAAGGCCAAATATATGCAGCTTCAAAATTAGTTGGCTGATCATGAGTTGTCAAGTTGCAGGATAAGAGAAAATATTAGTTAATGCAATAATGTTTGGATGAAAGGACTCCATTTCTTTGGATAATACAATTTGCTGATCATTATGATTATCTTTAATCGCCCAAGGATTTTGCACCACACGTTTTAATTAATTAGAATCTTGTGCTTAGAGCTTATGTAGAATACCATAAAAGTGCACAATGCCAAAATAAGCTAGCACCCATCGTGAAAGACAAGCACGTTTTTCTCATCCCACTTTCAAGTTGGGTCATGTTTAAAGTTTAAAAATCATATTTAAAATCGTTCGAATTAAATTTATAATATAAACGAAAAATTCTGACCCATTAATTTAATTTTATTTTTTTCTTAAAAGAAAAAAAAAAACACCAAGCCTAGCCAGACAAGAGTTCCCTACTGCATGCCACCGCCTTTTTATCTTTACTCCTGACGTTATCAGACGCATTATAAAAGATTAAAGTTTGATAATTACTAATATGAATGAAGTTTTAATTATATTATCCTTTGTAAGCAACTTGGTATGATATTAAAAGACATGATGTTTATTTAATTGTTTGGTACATTCTCGCTTGGTGACTTACGAAAGAAAAGGCTTTGGGCCCATAGGATTTGATCCCAAAATTTCAGACCAACCTTATCTTGGTTCTTGTATCCTATGGTGGTTGGTGGAGATAATTAATTAGCGAGTTGCTTCAGAAGTATGCTTGTACATACGCCCTATCCATTGCATAATTATTATCATAATAACGCATATATAAAAAATGCAATGAATAATAAGGTTAGAATTTTCATTTGAATGGTGGTAGTAAATAAGGAAGGTCAAAGCATTCATCTTAGGAATTAGAAGATCATAATATTTCCATCGACCATTTGGTACTTGAAACTTTGTTGACCAATCCTTGGTTTCTTGTTGTCAGTGTGGTCTACACAACTAATTCTACATCGGTGGAAGTGGGGCTTTGGGTTTGGTAGTGAGTTTAAATCCTTTCCTTACCATTTGAAACTACCATTCAGAGAAGAAGCTCATATAGTGAAGACTGGTTGATAGAAGTATCTATCCTTGCCTACAGGATGATCTTGATACTTGATAGTGACGAAGATGTGTAAATAGAAAATATGCTGAGAGATTTCAGTTTCCAAATTTCCTTTTCATGGTAAGTAACTTACTGTTAGATGAACATTGCTATAGTACTTGATGTTATTGTCAGAGAAAACTACAAAACCAGGAAGCAGCTGTTAGTGCTAGTGGACAGTGTTTTTTCAATGTACTGTTGAACACTGCTTTGGGGTGCTTTCTAAATCTGCGGCTTAGGCGGATGATTAGGGACAGCGATGGAGAGGCTGCAATTTTTCTAGGCAGAGATTTAGACGTGACCTTTCTGGCTGCAGATTCAGATTCGCTTTGATATTTCATTTATCAGTTACAGTACTTAGCAGTGATTGATGTAATAATTCCTTTGCAACTATTTTAACGTCAATTGGTGATGAAGAGATGATCAGAGCTTTTATTGGATGCTGGTCCTTTTGCCAGCCTAAAAATCTTCTGGTCTCATCACTTGGACTAATTAATCCCACGAAGAAGGCGTGACAATCAGATGCAAAAAATGTCAAGACCAATGTTGGATTTTTCTTGTGGAAACAACCCAGACTTTCACTTCTGACGATAATAATGCAGCAGCAGCATCAGCTGATAGGACCCAGCTCAATTACAGTAGTACTGGAAACGGTAAAACTCAATTATCTTCACAAGCAATATTGAAAAATCCTAGGAAAATAGTAAAGAATAGGTGAAAAGAAGAGATAAGAAAATATCTCCACCGCTGAAAAAGGACTTGTTCCACATTGTCTGTCGTTGCTTTTGATGAAGGCAGCACCTGTACCACCCATCCTGTTGAGGATGACAACTCGGATGGTGCTGAGAAAGAAGACAATGGATAATATAATTTACAGGGTTCATGAATGTGAAATTTGATGCTGACATTAGCGGCAAATCGCATGGCCATGTAGGCCATAGCCAGCTAGTTGTGATTTGTATCTTTTTGGTGTACTGAAGTTAGTCCATTGATGGGGCAGGAATTTATTCTGGCAAAAATCTGTTGTTCGCGTTAGATACGTCAACAGGCTTATATATATACGTACAGTTGGTTGCCAGTAGTTATTGAGTGAAAATATTTGTTTGATTCAAAATTTATTTGCTTCTTTTTGGTATGTACGTTGATGAGATATTCTTCTATATATCTAGCTTTAAAAAAATTAAAAAAAAAAAGGCTTGAAGAGTTGTAACCGTATAGAGTTAAATTAGCAAAATGAATTATGCAACTTACTTGACTTGAACTTGATCAAATGTATCAGCATATACTAAAACTAGACAGAGATTACTACTCGATTATCCTTAAACTTGATAAAATCAGATTACTAAGTAACTTTATTGTTTGAGTCGTTTTACACCTCTATCTATGACATGAACAGCACTACACTTGAATCAAATGATAAGATGGACACTTGCACATGGTCCGAGGATTGCAGAAAGGTCCAAAGGCAGTAAGGGAAGGATGATAAGACAAGGACATGAAAAGACAACACTTGCACTGAAAATTTTAGTGGACCAAATTGTGAAAATTATCTCCTTAATTAATCAATTTGGCAGATATCAGCACTTCCATGTGTATCTTGAAAACAAAATATTATATTAAAAGGGTTGGTGAATACTGATGAAAGCATACGCCTTCAATCGTCGAAAAATTTTGGTTTTGAGGAGTTGACAACGCTGACGTAAAAAAGTATCATGACTGAATCATTTGATAAAAGACATTAGCGGCAGGACGATGGGTTATTCACTATTTAGGCTATGGTTAACAACTTTGTTTTAGCATTTTGACATCTTCACTCTATTCCGGCCAGTTGCGGCTCCGGAGCAATGTCAACCTTTTCAACAAATGGGATTTTATATTGTTGTCCCAAACCGAAAGCCAGGTCCATTTCATCTTGTTGCAGTCCACTCTAAAACCTGATCAGCTTTCACAATGGGGTTGGGCTTACAGTGTCACTTGTAAGGCTCATCCTCTAGGGCATTTATTCTATAAGGAATCTTCTCTTCAAAGAAGAAATTTTGCTATCAAGTAGATAAATATTTTTGGCCACAGATTGAATGATCTTAATAACTCCTAGGATGGTATGATAGGTTGGGTTATTTTCCTGCAAGTTCATCCTCCCATATTCTTGATCACCAGCTTCCTTCTCATGCACAATAACGAGAAAAATAGATGTGCTATATGTGGAAGAGGGAAACATGGACCGGAGAGTTGTCCTGATGATTTTGCTGAGCTTTATTATGAAATATGACATCTCACTATGTTCAACATACAAATACATAATCACATGTCACTTGAACTATAGAAGTAGTATGTGATTTTAAATGTGGGTATGACATGAAATGAAACTGCTCCGGTTTTCCAGATTCCATCAACTCTATATCAAGTAGCAATGTAGAATAAGGAATGAACACAAATCAACGAAATCCTTTTATATATGATGATGAATTTCCAACTACATTGTTCATAATTCTGATAAATCTTCAACAAATGAAATGACTGCTATAAAGAATTTCATGATACATAAAGAATCAAAGAATAAAAACCAAATTAATTGACTCCAATACTACAGACTGATATCTAAAGAACTGACTCGGTATGAAGCTACTGTTTTCATTAAAATGGTTCTGGCACTAGACTGACCAATCTTATCTGCAACAAAGAATGAAAGAATAATGACAGATTTCTCTACCTACAAAGAATTCTGTGTCCCTTTCTGTATGCAAGAATGGAATCAAATGAGATGGTATGTATGAAGAAAAAGTAAATCTGCAACAATCAACTTGGCTGAGAAAACGAGGATGAGCTGCCTGCAACATCAACCGGTGTCCAAGCTGAGACTGAATAAAGTGGCTGATCTAACCAACTTAGAGTAAGCGCCGCACCATCCTGCCCTTGCTTCTTGACACTGTAGTTCTCACTAGAGTACATCTTCAACAGCATTTGGCCCTGCAGCAGTTCCCTCTCACTAACCCCCATGCATCTGAACCCTCCTTGCTCCATCAACTGCCTCCACTTCTCAAAACTCTCATGCCTTTCAAACCTGTCGCTTCCTTCGCAAGCAATTATATTCCTGATTTCACGTGCAAACATTTCCTCTATTTTGATCCTAATCGGGCTCTCCAAGGGAAGGCTAGAATCCATTGAGTCAAATATGGCAGAGTAGTATCTCAATGAATTGGTAACTCTTGCATCTAAGCTGAGGACATTATGCTCAGCTTCTTGCTCTGCCATGATGACTACTGCAGGATTTGTGCTACGAAGAAGTCCCAAAAAGTCCCTGAGTGCTCCTCCATTTCCATCATAAAGTGTCTTGTGCAGTTGAAACGCACAATTCACAGCTACACTCTCTTTCTCCTTTACGTGAAGCATCCACAACCTCACATCTTCTAACCTGTCCACAACTGGATGGAACTCGAAAGGCAAATTCAATGCCTCAGCAAATCCTGCAAGCCTGTCTCCTGTTTCATTCAGTTCTTGCTTGGACTCACCAATTCCAGTAACTCTAACATGGCTTGGAGGATTAGTCCTTGAGGCTAAACTCTGGAACAAACTAGGCCACTGTAGCCCTTGCTTGATGTCAAAATCTATGATGTGAACCCTGTCTTTCCCCTCGAAGGCTCTCAACAGTATCTCATTTGATGTGAAATGAACGAATTTTGGAATTGGGCTTACCTGATTCAAAAGCCTCAATGCAGTACCATTGTCATCATCCACCCGATCAAGCTCTCGAGGAGTTGTGATATGAAAAATATGAGGCCAAAGCCTTGTGACTCGAAGAGCCAAAGCTTCAGTATAGCAAGCAGTTAAACGGCTTATAGCACTTCCTCTTGGAGAAGCAAGATCCCCCAACTTAGCTATAAAATGGTTGATGGCAGCAATGTTCTTTGATCCAATTGCTTCAACACAAGCTGTCAGTAAGTGGACAAGCTCAAAACCCTGATGCTCCCCATGGTTGTTCTCCTCCTCATTAGCCCCCAAACGAGCACCGCCGTGCGGGTAAGGAGTCCCAGAACCATTACCCACTTCTTGTTCCGTGGCTTGCTCATTTAACCGAAGTCCCAAGCTATGACTCTCTGAAGAAGTGCTCGATCCTGAAGTTTCGTTTGCCGGCCTGTGGATTGTCTCGACATCCTTTTCCCCTACGTCAGTGATCTCAGTTATTACTGATTCGATCCAAGGATTGTTAGACAATGGCAAAGGCGGAGAAATCACTTCACCAGGAACAAAACACACCCTTTCTTCATCCCCTGAACAAGTCAGAGAGAAAGGAACTTGAGGAGCATTCTGTCCTGTGAAACTTGGTTGAAACCAAAAATTTCCTGCACCTAGCTGGCCTAAACTCAAATTATCACCACCACCTTCATGAATATCACCAGAATCCTCATTATCACTGCTACCCTTTTTCCTTTTTGCCCTGTTAATGACTGACTCATCAACTAAACCCTGCTCAGCAAACCTCTTCAAACTTTTACCTTTCTCCCAAAACTCATCCTTGATCTCTCTCCTTCCTTCAAATGGATTTTGTGCAGTAGTAGTCAATGGTGGCAGCCGGATATTCTGCTTGAGAGAACAACCGGTGGTCTTGGATTCAATTGGTTTCTCCACGGAAAGGCCAACAGGCCTAATAGGTTGTGACCTTGAAGTGTCCTTACGAGAGAAACTACATGGCAAGTCCAATCTCTGTGTGCTCATTGAAGTCTGGAAATGGCAAGCTTGAAACTGTGCAGATGCTTCACTTCTCAATCTATGCCTTGGCGACAGCAATGTAGAACTAGAACACCCAGCCAACATTTCTCTACAACCTTCCTATTTTCTTTCTTTTGTTTCTTTTTCAGTTCAATTTCAATTCACCCACCCCCAGTTCTTTTTCTCTATTTCTTTCCCTATCTCTCTTTGTTTCTATAAGTTTTGAAACTATGCAATGTATGATTTTTTTTCTCTTTTTGATGTATAAAACCCTATGTGTTCATATGAAACTTTGCATGTATACTTGGAAAAACCAAACCTAGAGAGATAGACAAATTCTAAGTGAGTGTGTAAATTTTCAAGAAACCAAAAGAAATAAAATAAAAAGGAATCCGATGAAAAATACAGAAACAAATCAAATAATAATGAAATCAAACCTTTTTTATTTCAAAGTGTTCCTATATGAACAATGTGTGTGTATGCAATGAAGAATTGACAGAATATGCAAAATAGATGAATTAAAAAAAATTAACCCACCCCAGAAAGAATCAAAGAATTGTTAAGAACTAAACTAAAATTAACATCTACCAGAAAACAATCATCGGATTCCCAAACATTCACAAACAACTCATTCCAAAAGGCTATAATCAACAGTGTAATAAACATCAATATTGAAGACAAAAACACATATTTTCTCAAACCTGTACTTCAAATCCTGAAAAACTTTGACACCCTCAGATTTTGAGGTTTGCAACGACTCCATGGTAGCTGAAACTGAACCCAGACTAAAAAATCCCGGCCTTGGAAACCAACTAAACATGCATGAAAACAAACTGAAAAACGATCAACCAACAATGAAACATCTCTCAATGCTCACTACCCAAAAAAACCATAAACCAGAAAAGGGTTGTGTTTTTATATACTTCTATATAATACTAGTAAAGCAGAAGCTTTTACTATTTTTCTTGGTTCATGTTCTTCCTTTATCTCTTTCTACTACTGCTACTACTATAGTATACTACTCTACACTTGACTAACTACCACTTTCACCTTCACGTCTCTATCATTGCTTTCCTTTTCTTTTTTCCTTTTTCTTCTTTTGGTTCCTGGGATTCATTTGAAAATAAAAAATACGATGGCAGAGGTTGAAAAGGGGTAGTTCGAGAAGACTAAGGAAGTTTCGTTTTTCTTTAGCCGTTGGATTTTGAGATCTGACGATGGAGAACAATAGCCTTAATGACCGTTGGAGTGTTGTCGGTAAAATATGACCGTTAAGAGGAGAGGAGTTGGTGTACGGAACTCCGTGAATTTTTGGGGGAACACTCCTTTTTTACTAAATTTTATTTTTTTTACAAGAAAAAAAAAACTCTTTTGGAGAGAGTGCTGGCGTTCACGTGGTGTGCACGTGCTTGTCTCCTGATACCCGTTCACTTGACCGTTGGGTCACAGCACAATTATTTTGCCGTGCCCTTTCCTTTTTCCACTTTTGTTTTGTCCTCTTACGAAACATTAGCGTCCTCTAACCTCCTTAACCTGCCAATATTAATATAATTGAAAACACGTGGCGCACGTTCAGGCTCAGCTGCCATAAGAGGGTTTGATCCTAGTTTACTTTATTAAGTTAAATTTGACTGGCCTTTGTTGGTCAAGGTTGGTGGCCCTTTGTCTATTATTTCACCAATAACATTCTGCCACGCTGGACTGAGGTAGGGACATTCTTGTCAATTTGCTAAGGTGCGTAAGGCTGACAAAGGTTGGGGCACTTGGTACCTTTATTTTGACGTTTGTTTGCTAAAGACCCACAAATACCTGAATGATCTGGGAAAGTAGAGACAGGGAAGAAGAAGAACTGGAAAAGTAAATGTGAATCACAGCCAAGTAAATCACCCGGTAGAGAGAAGGAAAAAGGGAAAGAAATAAGGGAAAAGGCGAAAAACTGATTTACAACGAAAGGTTAAAAAATGAATTATGCCTAGACAAAAGTAAATTTTGCACCCACATGGTAGTTAAGTTCTATTTTAACGGTTGAACTAGAAATGAGTTATTTTTTGTTGCTAAGGAATGATACTCTAGGGGCATTGTCATTATATCAAAGCTGCAACAAAATTTCTTGGACTCTACAGAAAAAGGAAGGCATCCAGCTTCCACAATGGGTTTTCACTTTTCAGGCCTGATTAATGAAGACATTCTAGTACTAATTTGCTATGTCAATGGCATCTTAAGGAGGAGGACAAATGCAAGACCCAGGTATTATTTCTTCGCAATCTATTATCTAACATAACAGATTGGATTATTCATTTACACTAGTGTAAAACTGTTGAGGAAAGATAACTAAACAATAAGGCATTTTTGCAGGTCAGGCAGGTTAATAAGTTTCTCAATTAATGAGGGGTAATTTCCACCCTATAGCTGTGGAACGAGGGGAGGATGGGCAGCAGGTTAATAAGTTTCTGAATTAATGAGGGGTAATTTCCACCCTATAACTGTGGAACGAGGGGAGGATGGGCAGCAATTTACTTCCCACATCCAAAGCACAGCTCAGAACAGTTTTGTCCAACTAGCAGAGAAGTGATAAAAAGCAGAAACACAACACATGATTTAATCTGGTGTCATGAGAAGTAATCTGACCTTTTTAATATAGTAAATTACTACATATATACAAAACATGCCCTTTCAATCAATTGAACACCACCAACGAAAGCAAATACTGACCACGGTCAGTCAGATTAATTGTATCCTCTCCTGAAATTTCATGTATTTCAACCGAACAGAAAACCTTAAGAACTTCCATAACTTCATGCATTTCTTCCTTTTTCGATGAACTAAAAATTTTAAGAGTAATTTTCTACAATATTCGTGTAGGAGTTAAATGCTATTAGATCAACTCCAGAAATAGGGCTTCTTGTTTGCTTGTTAAGCCAAGTTCATTAAATGTCAAACTGCTCTCTCCATCACCGAAAGCACGCCTTGGGTATGGCCTCACCTGTAAAAATGATAAAATTAACATGGCACATATTCCTTGCAGGAAGGCTAGTGAATATTTTTCTCGAATGGTGAAAAATAAATTATGTATCTATATGGGACTTGGCAAAAAGCTTAGGGATGAAAAATTTTACCAATCTATAAGTGCCTGGCTTGACTCCTCTACCAATGTCTATGAAGTCGTACAGAGACTGCAAAGCAAACCCAAATCAGGTTGAGTATAAAGCATGCACAAGGAAAAGCAACAGAAGTAAACACTTCTTCACAAATTTACCTGCAGCCTGTCAGACTTGACAAAGCGACGGCCCCTGCGACTGCCATCTGGCATTCGCACTAGAAGGGTTACCGCATTCTCCTCATCTGGTGCTGGCTCCTGAGGCAGAGAAGCTTCTTTAGCAGCTAATTGTCTCTCATATTCCTGCGAGTAAGAAATGATGCAATCCAGAAGCAATAAAACTAGTTATCTAGAGCGAGTGAAATTCTACTCACAAAGCTTAAATGAAGTAGTCGAGCATGATTTTATGTTGATAACATGGAAAAGCAACAAAACGTATAAATAATTCTCTTTCTAGTAAAGAGAAACCTAAATTGTCAGAAAGATAAAATGAAATTTGTATCATCTCCAGTAACATGTCCACAGAATGAACTGATGACAACAACAACAATAGTTGTTTGAGATTTACACAAGTTTGTTTTTGCTTCCAGTAGAAATTTACTGGTAAAATTTAATCAACACATATAAACTTAAATGCAAACATCTAGATAATAAATTACTCTTGACTTATTGCAAGGATCTCATCCTTATCTCAGAAAATCAAGATATAAGATAAAATAAATCATTTTCCTCAATAAATGGACTGACCCTGTTGCCAGCTAAGTTTACGAATTATTGAACAATAACTAATAAAAATACCTGTTCCTCCTCCATTTTCCTGTAAAACTCTTCCTCTCTTCGTTGTTCTTCTTCAAGAGCAGCTTTTCTAGCTGCTTCCTCCTCTAAACGGCGAGCTTCAGCTTCTTGAATTGCCTTCAACTCTTTTTCTCTATCAGCTTGCAACGATGCATTATACTCATCATCCTGAATGCATGTAAGCAGGCAACTGTTAGACCATTACTTGTGGCCCAAAATTTGAAACCTACGTGTTTCAGTCAGAGCACAAAAAAAACTAACTTGCTGTTCCCGTATCAAGCGTTGAGCTGCCAACGAGGGTGATGGAGGACGAGGGGTATGCCAGGGATAAGAGCCCTCAGGTCGCATGAACTGATGAGGTGCATATGCATAACGGTATCCACTTTCAGGGATTCCACCGAACATTGCAGCCTCAAGCATGACTGCCTCGTCATGCTCCTCAGAAGAGATGCCTCCCCACTACAATTTATTGGAGAGCACAAACCAAAATTTATTTTAGTAAAGAGCATAGGCAAGGGCATTAGTTAGAACAGAAAGTCCTGAGTAAATATATGGAATAGAATATAAATTTAAGTTTCTTATCGGGCATCAGCAGATACTATGCAAGGATTAAACCTCATCAGAAGGGAAGGCGTTCCCATTGTTCGGTGGTTGATTGCTTATGCCTTGCTGTCCAGGACTTGATGGTGGGTTAGCCTCAACAACTCCAACTTCTTTTCCAGAGTCCCCCAAGCCAGATGACGTCTGTCTGGACCCGTGCCTACCTAGAGGCTGTTCCTCCACATCTTCAGCTTCATCTTGTATGGACGAGCTTCCTTCACCCAACCTACATTGACTCAACTCAGTACAGCCATAAAATGAAGGAAAAACACAAATCTTACAGGTTCATAATCAGAACACAATAACACACTGCTTAACGCTTAACCAGTGACAACGAGATGTACCTCCCATTCGAGGCCACCATGTTCTCCGGATGAACCTCAGCTGCTTTAGAAGCTTCCACATCAGATGCTCCAACAGACCAACCCTGTTCACGCAATGCCTTCTCTTGCTCCGCTGTCTGAATTTGTTCATGTTAAATACAATGAAGAGATAATAATAGGAAAAGATAAACGGAACAAACTAGAGCACAACAAACCTTCAAGGACAATGAAACAGCTTTTGCAAGTTCAGCATCCTCTAAATGAGACTGGTTACGCCGAGGACCAGGATCACTTAACTCCTGCATAAGCATGAAAAGTCGATCTGTAAGGCAAACATTTACACCAACTACAAGAAGGCGGTTCACCAAAACAGAATCACACTGGAAGCACCTGTTTATAAAACTTACCTCAACATCCCGTTTGGAAGCCTCAATGGCAGCTCGAATCATTTCTTCTTCAATGTCATTGCCATAGTCAGGCAAATTATCAACGGCAGGAGCACTGGGTGTAACATGTTGGTCATAAGAGTTATCGTTCTCCTGTCCTGGCTGCACAGTTGAACCCTCATCTATTTCATTAATTATAGCAGTCTCATCGGTATTCGGGCCATGTGCCTGTGCAGTTTCAGAGATATCCTCAATGACAGGAGCATCACCAGAATGACCGGACGGCTCATTGCTATCCTTAACCTCTATCGGTACCTCTCTCACCACTCTTGGATGTGTAATCAATGGTTCACGAGTTGTAAAATCAGAAGTACCATCAAGGAAACTTCTTCGAAAGTTTGGATCAAGAGGTAAGAACGGATTCCTTGGTCTAGATGCTGAGAGAGATGGTAGGACTGGCCTATTCGGTACAACATCATTTGGATCATCTATATCCATGGCATCATCTACGGGAACTACAGGTGATGTTTGCTGCATGCTGAAAACAGGAAAAAAAATTGAAAATAAATAAAGCTATATACAGAAAATTACTAATCATAAAAAAAGAATTGCACAGTTCACGAACGTGTTTCTATCTCCTTCGCTGAAATGTGCATTTACAGCTGCATTGAGGTCACCACCATGCTCCTGATTGCAAGCAAAACAATTAACAGATAAGTGAGAGATGTACATATCTAACTTCATTTTAAGAACGGATGCAAAGAATCCAAAACAACTCAAAGAAAATGCAACCCAACAAGAGGTTAAGTTGGTCATGATAAGTGGCATTTTCCAACAATCTCATCATCAAGCAATTGTCTGCAGATAAACGTACAAAAAAACCTTAGCAAACGACAAAGATTAAGTGATGCCTAAGAACCTCAACATCTGCTAGTTTGAATTAAATCTCAATTCAACCATCACTAGAAATGAGGGGTGGGTTCACTCAGGAGTCCAAATGAAAAAAGAGCACCAACCAAAGACACACGAGCAGCAAGACCTTTAAATCACTAACCAAATTCAAAAGCACCCCTCCGTGTTAATTGCCCCTTGTTTCTGTGTGCCTTTATAAGACCTTCATGACTAACTAATAAAAGTTCACAAAAACTTAGGCATCATCACTAATTAACATTGTATACATTCTTCAGAACCCAAGAAAAGAACATAACTTCAAATCCGAAACATTCTTAACCTCATCTTTTCCTTCATTTTCTCCCCTTTTCAGTGTCTAGTCAACAATCCAATTTCTCTTCTTCTTTTTTTTTTTTAAAATCCAGTTCATTTTACTAATATAAGTTACGTATACATATAACAACTAATTGAAAAGGAAAAAAAAAAAAAAAACTTCTCAGACAATTTGTTCAAACCTAAGAATAACGCCTTGATTTAAAGTCATTGACTAAAACCCTAATCGAATTGCAACCAATAAAAGTTCAATTATCTTCAACAAAAGAATCATACGATTATCAGCAAATTAAATCAACAATGCAAAGCAAGAGAAACCCTAATTTTTAACAAATTAAGCAATCAGCCTATCATTTATTAACCTATAATCAGAAACCAATTCAATAATCACGCTAAAAAAACGAAAATAAAAATAAAAATAAAAAATTAAACTCAATTTCAATTAAAAAAAACTTATTAACCTCAAGCTTTTCCATGGCAACCGCTTCGGGTGCCCCAGTGATGCTCATGAAAGTCTCGATTGCTTCTTGATTAGGTCTCGCCATTGCAGAAATTAGGGTTCTCTTTTTTTCTTAATTTTTTGCAGCTTGTAAATTGAGGGGTTCTTTTTAATGTAGAGAGAACAATGAAAAAAAAAAAAAAGGAAAAAAGAGAGATAATTGTTGTGGAAAATTTGTTTGGGGAAAAGGGCTTTTTAAATAGGGACTTGTTTGGAGAAGAAGTTAATAATCTTTTTTTTTCTTTTTAACTTTTTGAGGGGAGAAGTTTCTCCAATCTTCTACGCTTCTTGAAGCAGAAATGAATCGATTTTAAGACTTTTAGGTAAAGCTTTAACTGACTGAATAAGTAGCTCAAAGGCAATGGCTATAACGCCAAAAGAAAAAGAAAAGTAAATTTGCAGATTTAGGCATGTTTGGTAATAAATTATTGGGTTTGTTATTTCCCATTTGGGGAGGGGGACTTTACGAGTTGTAAATTCATGTTGGTCGTGAATACATGTCATAAATTTGTCATTGATTATTATGATCTAATGTTAGATTTAATGTTAATTACTCTTCAAAAATTTGTTAATACATTCAATGCATTAATTTTCTTAAATAGAGCATGAGGGTTTTACAAATATAATCATTAAAATTGATGTATTTATTAGTTTTGTTACTCAACAAATAATGCACCTTATCTTGATCACGATCATCGTTAAGATACCATGCCAAAAATTTTTTAAGAAGTCTTTTTTTTTTTTTTTTTTGGTCTTGGTGTTGGCCATGATCCAATGATTAAAGGATAAGTTAGGAATCTTTGACTTTTTTTTTTAATACTAAATTTCAATATTTTTAATTTTTTTTCATTGTCATCGATTTAATAATGTAACATATGATTAATTATAAAACAAAATTACTTTAAAGTTATGGAAAACCTCAAATTTAATCTTGTTCTGACATAAGTACCTGAGCATTTATTTTATTAGTTGGTGTATAATCCCTTTACTTAAAGAGTAGAGTTCGAATTCTCATTCTCTTAATTATAAAAATATATATATATATTGTTTTGATATGAAATGAATTCAATTAAAAATTTTAACGTAGTTTTCTAAAAAATATATATAAATTGGAAAACTTTTCATTTATATTTTTGTTATAATTTCTTACAATTAATTTGTGAAGATTTACATTGATGAAAATTCGTTATAATTGATGTTAATTAAAAGATAAAATAGAGTTGAGGCAATAATTAGATCTAATAATTTTAGATACGATATGCGAAGACACAAAGTTAAATAGGTTTGGGTTTAATGTTAACGTATTTTATGTTACTCGTGCCTAACATGTTAAGATATGAAAATTAATAATATTATCGTGTTTAAATATATTTAATTGTATTTAAATATGTATATACGATACGTTTATCAACTTATTAAAAATTAATAATTAAAAACTATTTTAACCTTATTTAAATAATTTAAACAATTATTTAATAAGTTTTTTAATTTTATAAAAATAATAATGTAATCATGTCATGTTCAAACCCTAATTTTGAACTTTTGTTTTGTTATATTTAATGTTATTATTATTTTGTTTTGTTATAATTATTTTTATAATTATTGATTTTAAATTTAAATAATATTATATTTAATTATAAATATTTTTATTTAATCGTATTAACTATGTTAATCGTAATATTAATTATGTTATGTCATATATTGACACGTTTAACAAACGTGTTAATCATGTCATATCGTGTCACACTATTATTAAATATATATATATATATGTATTTTAAATTTAAAATATGAATATTATTCATATTGTGTTCATATTTAATCTTAACATATTTTGTATTTAATCATATCTGATATGTTTAAGGCTTGAAAAAACGAATTGTTAAGTCTAGTTATGATTTTCATAGAAACGGTTCAATCGAAGCCCAAAAGAATACAAACAATGGCCCAGATGACTGCAACTTACGTTCTAAAGGTTGGGATGAGAAAAACCAAATAGTTAAGTTCGGGCCTAGATTTTGGCCCAGTTTTTTCTGGCACATTGCAATCAGAATAAGTAATTTATTTAAATTATTTAATAAGGTATAAATAATTATTTGTTAGTTTACTATTATTGGTAAGAACAATGTCTAACTTTTAGCCATTTTTAGTAGGATCTTGTTATCAGTCCTGGCCTTGATATGGTACCAAGTGCCAACCTTGTCATAATTAGTAAGTCTGGGAAAGTCAACTGTTTGAGAATGGTTTGGTTGATAAGGAACAGAAGGCCCAGAAGCCTACTAATGTACCCAACAATTCTATATCGGAATCTTCTTTTTTTGTACTAGTTTTTTTTTTTATCTCCATGGTGTTAGCTTAACTTGCATTCACAATAACCCAATATATATATATATATATCTTATTAATAAGTGACAATATTGGGTAAGTTCTTTAATACCAACATCAATAGTTAAATAAAAAAAAAACCCTCAAAATAGAATGTCTAGAGGATATTTTGGTGGTATATTTGGATTATTATTAATATATTAAAATAATTATTGAAATTTCTGGTATCGATTTGTTTATGATATGTGTGAGTTATTGGTAATATATATCAAAGATATATCATAATTGATAATTGATTATGTATAAAGATTAGTTCAACGATGATAAAAATATATAATTTTATCTTCGAAACTTGTACATAATAAAAACGAAAAGGATACAGCTCCTAGGCCCATGGTTACAACAACCTGGACTTACGCTGATCCTGGAACTGATGTTGGCCCAGCCCAGTTTGGTCCAATAGTTCAAGTGAAAGCAATTATAGGGTTCGGAAGGGTCATGTGTCTTTACAGTGTAACAGAAGCCAAGAATTGAAGAACATTGTCTTGCTGATCACACCAACATTAGAACATGGAATTGGATTGCTCTTCAAGGCTCCATAATTGAAAAAGCAACCACGGTCATGTTTCCCAGGCCATGAATTTTGGGTTTCTCACACGTCACCAATGACTATTCTACACCTTGCTTTGCTCAATGGCTTTCATTTCTTTATTCAGAAAATTATATTTTTATACATTAATTAATTTTACTACATACTAGCAGTTAATTATTGCGAGTTACATGAGCTAACATCTATATAATTTTCGTCTCATGTATATATATGAACATGGCAAGCCTATAATCTTCTCATGAATTATTAATAAACAATTAAAATTTTCTTTTAGGGTAAGTTTAGAGTAAGAGATTTTAGTTGAAGGTCAAACCTTGTGAGTCAAGGCAACCGGACAGGGAGCAAAGCTTCTCTTTGCATTGTTTAATTGTTTTATTTAAATTTGATGGTAGCTTTTTGACCAGAGAACTAATTAACTTAGAATAAAACATCACAATTATCAAGTGTAGCTTGGTCACAATATGCTAGAACCAGATGCTTAAATAATGATTAACTAGATTCACCAAATTAATTAGATAATATTATCCCCACCGTAAATTCCCGGTAAGTGGGAGTCTCTTTTAATTAAACAACTTGTTAATTTGCTATTTTTTTTATAATGAATCATTTCGAAGAGGCTTGGGGCTAATTAAATCATGGTTCAAAATGATATTTAATAGTTTGATTATGTTGATTGTGATTATATATATGTTAATCACTTTAGGGTATCTCATCCTAGGGCTCCATATAGTTTGAAACCTTTATTTTTCCCTTAAATTATATTTTAAGCCGTGCTTTCTGCCGTAATCCGCACTTTACTTGAGCTTAAAAATTTCTTGCTCGGTTGAAAATAAGCTTGATTAATTCTCTTTAGAAATTAGTTTAACATGTTGAAGAAAAATTAGATTACAAGGCATACTTAACCTAATTCCGTATCCAGCAATCGCCACAATGCATGTACTAAGACACCCACTTGTTGGTAATATATATTCTAGTTAGAAAGACATGATAAATAAGAATTTAAATTCATGATAAATAATAGTAAACAATATATATCCATATTGATTTGGTTATTTGAAAATATTTAAATATTAATATAATCACGTTCGGATAATAAGTAATCAATTAAAATGAGTAGTAATTTTTTTTTTTTATAATTAAGAGAAGATAGATTGAAACTTTACTTTTTAGATAAAGGGTTTATCCATCAATTAATAAATTAAATGCTCAAGTATAAACGAGTAGTAAATTTACTACTCAAATTTGTCCCAAACTCGAATTTTACTTATTTTTTCATAACAGAATAGGAAGTACTAGCAAATGTTTTCATCTTGTTCCTGTGTCAACGATTTTCAGTTCGAAATCATAATGTTTCCCAGCACGTTACTTAGGAAATTGAAAGTTTTAATATAATCCTATATATAAATAGTGGGTCTTTTTTTTTTGTCCTAGCCAATATGTTGTTGGAATTTAGTACCATAACTGGGAGAGAGCAAATGAGACAAGTTGACGAGTACTTTTCTTTTGTTTTGTAATGAAACATACATTGAATCATAAGTCAGAACATGAAAGAAAGCTTCTTTCTTTAGATTTTCCTTGGGGCGGAGTTTTGGTTAATCTTTCTTTTTCCAGGTGCCTTCACTCCTTCCCGAGCTTAACGTTTTGCATGAGGTTTGAGTCTCTCCAAGGACTCGACGGTGCGAGAAGTGTATATATATATATATATATATATATATATATATATATATATATATCATCAGCTCCATGTGGTCCTACTCCTACCTACATATATGTAGCAGGCATCAGTGTCTTTTCTTTGGGAGACTTTGGGGTCAAACTATGAGTATTTAAGGAACCCCCCTCCCCCCTCTATGGCCATGAACCATGAATCTATAACTTGATTACTTTTACGCCTTCACATTAATTTGGTTAAGTGGCAAATAAAATTAACTGGAAGGGTTTTGTCATTTGAATGGAATTAATAACACTGCAGACTACAGTTGCTGTTCCTCGATATGCTTCATGCCCGAAGCAAAGAGGAAAAAAGAAAAGATTTTAATAATACATGCCCCGTGCGCAAGGCACAGACAAGAAGAACAATTTTCTCCCCAATTCTCTCCCTCCTTGGATAACTCAAATAAAAAAAAGAAAAACCACCTGCACCAATATCCAAACTTTGAAACTTCCATTACCATCACTCCAACATGAGCCAATTCCTTAATCTCTGAATGCATAACGGGTGAATTTATTTATTTTTATAAATAGATAGAGAGACATGCACCATGGATCCTATAGATAGATATATATATATTCATCTTGTGGAGACACCCAGCTGGATTCAGAGGGCATATATATCATCACCGTCCTTGAACCGGTAAGATCAACAACTAATCAAGAATTTTTGAAGTCAACTTGATCAATAATCATAACCGTCCGATCGTTAGACCAGAAAAAATAAAAGAAAAAAGAAAGTGAAGAGGATCCTGTTCATTGGCTAATCCATCGCATGCAGGCTCCCACCAACAAGATTTTGTGGCACTGTACATTCAAG
Organism: Theobroma grandiflorum; assembly: GCA_036013995.1. NCBI lineage: Eukaryota > Viridiplantae > Streptophyta > Magnoliopsida > Malvales > Malvaceae > Theobroma > Theobroma grandiflorum. The sequence continues at coordinate 3,014,177 of CP142131.1, read as the reverse complement.
ACAGGTAGGTCGCCTCTGAGGCTCTACTCTCCCTACCAGCAATTGAGAATTTCCCCCACATTATTAATTATTAGCATCATTACTGGTATTAAACACCTCACTTAAGCGACTAGAGAATAGATAATTTGACTTCACAGCACTCCTTTTTTCTGCTCTAATAGTTTATACTAACAAATTGATTAAGCTTTTTTTTTGTTTATAATTTATGAATTCTAACATCAGAGCTAAGAGCTGTCATTTCGTGCACCTCCCCTCGACTTTTTCGCCTTATAGCAGACCCTTTCCAAGCTCATTCTCAGCGGTTAGGCAATCTTTGTCATCCTCATTCAGCAATTTTTGAACTTTTCTGCATAAAAAGAGAACCTTTTACAAGAAAAATAATCACCGCAAAAGGGGAAAAGCTTTCGAAGGTGTCTCGATATATCAGGAAAGTACAGAGAATTAGAAGAGGATATCCAACCATTCATTTGCCCAAATGGGATGTAAATTAAAGCCGTTCCACGTCGTATTCATGCGTAATTTCGTGACAGCTATATATGGAAAACACTTATCTATCTTCCCTTTGGCCATTACACTTAATAAGAACAAGATTTATTCCATGAAGTGTTGATTAAAGAAGTGAATGGTATCCATTCAAGGACTAGTTCATGACACCGCCTCCACGTGCAAGAGTACTGGCACTGGCAGTGGACTTTACAGCTTTAAACCGCTAATGTTCAGTGACTTGACTCCCCACTCCGATCCCCAATTAATGACAAGAGATGTCTTATGGATAAATCTTAATTAAGTGACATGTCAAAAGCTGAAACTAAACTAGTAGTTGGATCACTTATTTTTTAACCAGGCAAAACTGGTTTTAAGTAAATTAGCATACAATATTTTAATAGAAAAAGCTCATAAGCAGACAAACTTGAGGACACCATGTTTCCAAGATTCATCTGAATTCCATTGTCTGAGGCCTATACACGGAGTTTTGTCCGGTATCATTGTGACAAATGTTGTGATAAATGCATAATCTAATCGTGTAATGCATATAATGGAGGATCAAAAACCCACAGTAACCTACCGGCTACCTACAGATGTAGTTGTTATTAGTAGTTGTTTGCATGGGGTTCAGTCCGTGGCTCAATGGCCTGGTGGGCCGGTGCTCTATGTATTGAAAATTGGTTAACCTGAATAGTGGTCTTATTGGCTATAACTAGTCTCAAAATTTTGTTGCCAAGCAATGATCAAAAGACTAAACATAACAGTAGTTGCATGCATATCCAGTGACGTTTTATTCGAAATCTTAGTGATGTATGCATTAAGATTGGACCTTTGACATTGGGATTTAAGAATTTATGAGTTTGAGATTTACAGCTGAAGAAGATCTAGGAGCAGATCTGATTCGAGAAGAGAAGAACTGAAAACTCGAAGTTATTATGTGGCAGTATACTTGTGTTGGGCACTAGCACACAGATATGGGAAAATTTAGCATAGATTTTTAGACAATTTCAAGATGTTGGTAAGAAGCCATTAGATTTATGTATTTAATGATGTAAGGTAGATTGGTTTAAGATATTTAAGTTTGGTCAGACAGGATCCTTTGAACTTCCATCGATCCTCTCAAATCTACAGTTGCCCTTTTGTTCCTCCAATATCTCCTTAAAAAAGGCTAAAATTCAGCCTCGTGCTTCTTCAGTTTTCATGTTATAGGTTCTTTCACCCTTAATTTGGAAAAAAATGCATCCACCATTCCAGCCACTAGATGAAGAGAGAGAAAGAAATAGGAAGCATCGTGTTAGCTTCTAGTCATGCTAGGCTCTCAACTGGTGAAGCGTTGACAAAATGATGACAATGAAAAGCTCTTTAAGACAGAGTAACTCTAAATTAGTTCTATTATATCTCCAACGACTTATTTACAGCTCTTTGGTTCGGAAAAAAAAAAGTGATCAGGAAACTTTAATTAATTCTCCTGAACAATTGTAAGCATTGCCTTCCTATTTAAGTAGAGCTTCTCAAGGTTGATGAGAATCGTGAGATACATGCCAGCACTTTCTTCTCCTACCTGTCTATTCTCCCCACGTTTCCTACTCGAAACTCTTTCCCATTTCTGGTAATATTAACCTTTCCATTCCCTTTTCTTTATAAACCATAAATACATATCAGCATCATAAATCTTCTCTTGATCAATCCAGGATATCTTCTGTTAGCTTGCATTCATATACTTTTAGAGCATAAGATGCTGGCATTGTTCATTGGAGCTTTGCTTGTTATATGCATCACGCATTGGGTTTGCAACTGGAGAAACCCAAGATGCAATGGCAAACTCCCACCAGGTTCAATGGGCTTCCCACTTCTCGGCGAGACTCTTCAGTTCTTCGGCCCCAGCACAACTTCCGATATCCATCCCTTTGTCAAAGAGAGGATGAAAAGGTGAATTAATGGCCATGAATTGCATTTATTGCTAAACTAGGCGTGCAACCAATCAGTTTCCTCGTGATAATCTTCTTTTTCTCTCCTTCCATTCTAACTACCATACTTACTTGCAGGTATGGGCCAATATTCAAGACTAGCTTAGTGGGGCGATCGGTAATCGTATCAACCGACCCGGATCTCAATCATTTCGTCTTCCTGCAAGAAGGGCAACTGTTTCAGAGCTGGTATCCCGATACATTTACTGAGATCTTTGGACGTCAGAATGTGGGTTCCTTACATGGCTTCATGTACAAGTACCTGAAGAACATGGTGCTTAATCTCTTTGGTCCCGAAAGCCTTAAGAAGATGCTCCCAGAAGTTGAGCGGATAGCTTGCAGAAGGCTGCAACGCTGGTCAAGCCAAGAAACTGTTGAGTTAAAAGAAGCAACTGCTAGTGTAATTTCACATACCCAATATTCATGGTTCATCTTTCAACTGAGAATTCTTGTTAAGTTCCTGGTCAGTAGACTTAACGAAAACTTGGTGTTTTTGCAGATGATATTTGATCTGACAGCCAAAAAGCTGATAAGTTATGACCAAGACAATTCCTCAGAAAATCTGAGGGAGAATTTTGTTGCATTCATACAAGGATTAATCTCCTTCCCATTGGATATTCCTGGAACAGCTTATCACAAATGTTTACAGGTACAACAATGTTTTCTATTTACCAATTTATACTAGCATTTTCCCATTCTTGAGCATAATTAATAGCAAGGCAATTAAGAATCAGTGTATGCAACTTAACACTAATTTAAAGCACACGTTGGAATGGAAATTCTTTTATCCATGCAACTAAGTGGGCTCTCCTGAATTTAGAAACATATGCCTCCATGGGTTCATCTTCTTGTGTCATGACTCTTCAAAGTTTTTATTCAGGGAAGGAGAAATGCTATGAAAATGCTGAAGAACTTGCTAAACGAAAGGCGGGCAATTCCCGGGAAGAACCGAAGTGACTTTTTCGATTATGTCCTTGAAGAACTGCAGAAAGAGGGAACAATCCTCTCAGAGGCAATCGCTCTGGATTTGATGTTCGTGCTACTATTTGCCAGCTTTGAAACAACTTCCCTGGCTCTAACTCTAGCCGTTAAATTCCTTTCTGACGACCCTTCAGTGCTGAAAAAGTTAACGGTATGTGAAATGATTTCAGCTAAAAATTCTGTATCTGCCAAAATCCTCATTGTTTCCCTAAACAAACACGCACTTAAGTATTTCCACCTTACAGGAAGAGCATGAGACAATTCTACGGAACCGGGAAGATCCCGACTCTGGACTTACATGGAAAGAATACAAATCAATGACTTATACATTCCAGGTGAGACAGTTATGCTCTATACTTTTAATGACATTTATCATTTGCATTAGGCTGTTTGTTTCCATATACTGACAAGTTCAACTTGCAGTTCATCAATGAAACCGTTAGGCTGGCAAATATAGTTCCAGGAATCTTCAGAAAAGCACTAAGAGAAATCCAATTCAAAGGTATGCATTAAAAATGTCTGACCCCTTTTCCCATTGTTATAAAAAAGTTTTAGTCATTCAATTAATATAAAAAGTAACACATAAAATTTGGAATGAATGCAGGATATACCATTCCAGCCGGTTGGGCAGTAATGGTTTGTCCCCCAGCTGTGCACCTGAATCCAGTAAAATACCAAGATCCCCATGCCTTCAATCCATCAAGATGGGAGGTGGGTGACTACAGGAAGCTCTACCCTCATTCACCTGCAAGATTGCTTCTAAGACAAATCCACCTATAAAATTTTACTTTGAAGCTCTAAAAGATTCTTCTACTTCTTAACTGCAGGGAGTAGAAATGAATGGAGCCTCTAAGAATTTCATGGCATTTGGTGGTGGCATGAGATTTTGTGTCGGAACAGACTTCACTAAAGTGCAGATGGCTGTGTTTCTTCATTGCCTGGTTACAAAGTACAGGTAAGAGCATGTTGCTACAAACTACAATATGTTCTATATCTGCCCAGCACAATTGGTGATAGAAAGCAAGGAATAGAAACTCAACTAAATTTTGAACTTTTCAGGTGGCAACCAATCAAAGGTGGAAATATACTCCGAACTCCAGGTTTACAATTTCCGGATGGCTTTCACATTCAGCTCATGGAGAAAAATAGAATAATGTCAAGCCAAGTCAGTCTACATGCCTAAGAAAGCGAAACACCAAATGTTCCAACTTGGCATCTTACCAGTCAGCATTGCTTTTTTTGGACTGCAGAAGAGGATAGCAGTTATAAATACCTTGATATTGTAAAAAATTTAGAAAATAGAGAAGCCATTATAACAGTTACTTCTCTATGTCTCCAATCAAATCATAGTTTTACCAATGCTCATATACAAAGTTTTGTAATCTCATCATATACTTGAGAAAAATGAAAAAAAAAAAAAACAGAACATGACATATGGGTCTTACTCGTAATATTGTAAATGTTTTCAGGCCTTTACTGTTTTTTTTCCTTCCTTTTTTTTTTTTTTAAATACTAGCTTTATTCTTATAATTGGAGTTCTCAGGTGGCACCATTTCCTCAAATGAAAAAGGATGAAGGAAAATTTTTGGCCGTACAACTTCTCCAACAGCCCATATCTGAACTCAAACTTTTGTCTCGCTGTCCATTATTTCAATTTCAATGGTCTTTCTATAGTCTCTATTGCCCTTCCGTACTTATGGTGCCCAACATCATCATTTTTCCTCCTGTCCTGCTGTTTGATACTAGAACTTTTGACACGTCTATGTTTGTGCTTGTCCTTGTGAACACGATGCAGATAATAATAATAATCAGTGTCCCTTTCTGAATGGTTGTGCCTGTGCTCCTGGTGAATGCTGCTTCTTTTATACCGAGAATCATGTTTGTGTTGCCTGGGTTTATTGTGTTTTTTAGCATGCACATGGGAGTGGCCAATGCCAATACCGTGCCTGTGATTATCTCTGATTCTCTGATCGTCAAACCCAAAATGATCTTCCCACCAGTCATAAAGAGGATCAAAGATTCCTTTCTGATGTAAAAGCCATAGCAACACAAGTACTGCATTCAAAACACAATGAAATATGACTTTATTCTTGCATTCTCCCTAGCATGTCATGATAAGAAAGAAGGATTTACCAGTCGGAAATATAGCCAAAAGTAAACCAAACAATACTATCCAACTCATACAGATATACTGTATGTGACAGCTGAAGTCAAAAAAAGCAGAGCATTTTCTTCTGCACATTGAAAAGAAACAAGTATAGTCAATGCAACAGCAGCTTACATAATTAAAGTTTCAAAAAAACAGAACTGGAAACATAAAATGTCATTTCCAAATGCACCTGCAAGTTTCTCCAGTGATGAAGTCAACCAAAATTTCCCAAATATTTTTCCAAATTCTTTCAATAGACTCAAAGAAACCATTTATGCCAATCTTTGGTGGTTGAAAAGGAGAAATCTGAAACAAATTCACAGTTTTAAGTATTTACTAACCATAAACATCAAAAGCAAAAAGTAACATATTGATCTCATACTTCTAAACTACATTGCAATCAGATTACATCTTCTAAAGTGGTAGATATCACACTCTTAAAAGTTGACACATATAGCTTTCTAATGAAGTTCAAATAGACAGAAAAACGATGCCAATTCTCCTTTGTTTAGAACCCTTATGTTCATTGCCTCTTGATATACTTTAGAAAAGGAAGAAAATGTCTAAAAGATATGTAACTATTTTCAACAAATGCAACACCTAGAGTGTCCCTTATAATGCTTCAACTACTTGCATTATTCTTGACTTTTGTTTCGATTATCAAATCACACTAAAAGAGAAGAAATGCACATATACCACATTGCTTTTTTATAGAATTCCATGTAGAAAATGCAGAATCCGTTCAGAACAAACATTTTTTGGCAAAGACTTCTATCTCAAGGCAGTGACCACATGTAAGCAGTTCATAAACTTAAAAACTATCGTACCTGTGATCCATTGTCAAGAACAGTAGCTGTAGTGCTAAACTGGCATTCTGCTCTGTCAACTTCATTAAATTCAGAGTCCTTCAGTATAGCTGCTAAAAATTTCAAGCAAAATCGTGTTGAGTGAAATGTGTTAATTTCAGTGATCTTAACATTTGGGAAGGTAAAAAGAATGCAAGATGCTTTAAAGACCTCCAGGTAATCTTACCAGTGCAAACATATTTTGCTGCTTGATCAGTTGCTGGATAAAGTTTAAAAGATCGAGCAGAAATTTCACTTGGCTTCAAAATGAAGAATTGTTCCTGCAGCAATCTCACCATTGATGACCTTATTTCGTTATGAAAACCGATACACATCATATGTAAAAAATTGAGAAAATACCTCCATAAGGGCGACACCTTTTGAGCAGTCAAACTGCATAAGGAAAAAATTCATCACATCTGAAAGTAGAGCAACTTGTTGCAATAAAGTTTCTTAAAAAAACAGCTAAACAATTTTAACATATTTGGTCCGTCAAACTTTTTCTTCCACTTTTAACTTAGTTTTATATACTGTTTCCTTCTTACTTCATGTACAGAGTTAAAAATTGTTTTTTTTTTTTAAAAGGAGCTAAAAATTGTTACCAATCATTCTAGAAAGTACTAGATTTTAAACAACTTAAAATGCTCATATACGTTAAAGAAAACATCCTACTGCATATCTACTTATCTACTTACCAATCATTCCTCAGGGAAGGAACATTTAAGCTTTAGGAAAGAATATGACTAAAATAGGGATCTGAGTACCGTTAAGCTATATGATGCTTCTACTTCACCAGTATTCCTAGCAGTAATTGTGGCAACTCCAAACTGAGTGAGGGCTTCAAATGTTGGAACTGTGACACTGATGATTTTTCCAGGACTTCTGTTAAAAAAAGGAAGTCTATGTCATATTGACCTCAATATATAAAAGACATGGCATTAAGATGAGGGACTGTTGAGGTATGAAACAAATGACATCAATTAGCATAAATAATCCTAAAATACATCTTGGTGACCAGTACAAGAAAGGAATAATTACCTAGAAGCACTTAAAAAGACAAAAAATCTATATATTGAGTGTATGAATAAATGCTAGCACATAGCATCACGATCTTTAATACTTTGTCCTAGATAATAAGAATAAACCAGTGCTACACTTCATGATTAATGAAGGAATTTGTTCTACATGATACGTCTATGTAAGTTCAAGAAGTTTTTTGAACCAAAAATTCTACCAACCCAAGAAATTCAAAAAAAAAAAAAAAAAAAACATACACACACAAACACCACATTCTCAGCTCTTGTATACACTAGGAAATTGAGGATAAAATTACTACACCAGTGACAAGATAATATTTGCGTTAAACACAATATTCAAATGACTTCTGTATGTTCCACATAAGGTCATTACTTCAGCCATATATAAGTGTAATTTCTTAAAACAAGAGGAAAAAAAAAATAGAAGTGCAGCAGTTCTCTGCAAGTGGACTATTTGCTAGACCCATGTTTTGCACCATAATGAAAGAATAAAGCAGCAGTCAATGATCTAAAAGGCAATCTAAGGTTTCACTTCATCTCAAATCTTAGAAATGAACCTCACAAGTGTATCATATGTCCACATTGCAACAAAGGAATCAACTAAGAAAACAAAATATTCTAAACTTCATATAATCAAGTTAAATAATGCAAATCTGTGCACCTGATGAATTATTCACCAATTATAATAAGACTGCCTTCAAGTCATCTAAATCTGTAATCTGCATAAATATCAATGAAAGCAGGATTGGCTTGCCTTTGAAAAACATAATCAATGTCATCAGCCCTTAGTTCTACCAGGAGGTTTGTGTTAAGAACTTCCGTCACTCCAATAGAGAATGAATGAGACCCTGCATTCTGTAGCTAAATGGAAACCATAAGTTAGATGACCTAAATTGTGGACAAACTTGCACGGAAGGAATCTACAATTGCGAAAGCTTAACTGGATGCTCATTTATCCTTTCAAATCTCCCCTGCACACCATATAATGGAAGTTGCCTTCTATTAATTCGGTTTTGGTCAGCCTGTCAGCAATAAGGCAGAGTCTTCTTAGTTCACAATGACAACAACTGGGAAATTAAGCAATTTAATCAAAGTTAACCAACAACAATATTGAATGTTTCATCAATTACAAAATGGAAAAAGTTCTTCCCAAATAAAACAACATATATAAGTAATGAATGTTCAATTAACTTCTGAAGTTTTTCATAATTAATTAAACTCAAATCACCAAAAGTTACTTCATATATGTAGTATGCATAACCATATATTTTCATGGTTTGAAAAAATGGAAAAGAAACTAACTTTTGCAATATCAAAAGAAACTAACAAAATTTACTATTGGTAATCGGAGTCAACTGCAAAACAGCAGAAGAGTCATAATTTTAAACCTTGCACCAAACTAGTGAGAAAAGTTAGAAAAATCACTGTTTAGTTCATATACTAACTTCCCAGAAATTCCACAACTGATTATGCAAGCAACTCCAAAATGGTGATGAGCAGAAGTTAGGCTGACCATTGAAAGCCTCATAATTGACACCAATTTTGTTGCATTCAACACCATCTAAGGTAAATCTCACTCTCTCAAGCAGCAACCACATAGAAAAATTCCTTCCCAAATCGTTTGGCTGACCTGGACCACCCTGTCATTTCAGGAAGAAAAACAGTTGTGGCAATATAAAATAACTGAAAAAGCACCAAAAATGCAATAAAAAAATGAAGATAAGATGCCTGTGTAAGCAATTAGCTAAAAGCTTCTGAAAGAACATAGCCAAAAAGGCATTTCCATGCATATTATAGCCAATTTCCCATCTTCAATATGACTTGTAAATAAGACACAGAAGAACACCACTAGCTGCTAGTTGGAGTAGATACTCAACATGGACTCATTACAAGAAAACAGTTATTACAAGCATGTATAAAAATTTGATTAATAGTAGATCTTGAAAAAAAAAATCTAGTACCTTCTACTAAAAAAAAGCATATCAATAAGAAAATAAAACTGAGAAAACCAAGCAATGCCTATACAAGGTTCTGAATTTCAATTCAAGCTCTATCATCAATCTGAGAACTTATAAAAATTTGTATGTTTTAAAACATAATAAACTGCTCAATGTTCATATATTTGTAAAAATTTCAGAGACAATCACTATTTGGGCCTTAATTAAGCTGTAAACAACATACGATCCTTACATTGTAAGAGCACATAAGAAAACAAACCAAACGACCTGATAATGTGAATTCATTGAATTCTTGCCAAGGAAAATCCATCTTAGTGTAATGGTTAAGATGACTACAATAAATCTATTAGCAGGTTTATAACTTTCTCCTTCACAAGAGTCATAGCAATATCTGCAAAGCCAGCTTACCTGCCTTGGAATGACAAGGTAGAAGTCCTCAAATGTAGGAATATTTGAATATCCAACAAAATCTCCAATGAGATTAACCCTTAGAAAATTGTCATTGGATGTTGCTGTTCTGTTTTCAGGACCTACAACAACTTCCTGCAAACATAAATAATTTTTCTGAAAGGTAAATTTTTTTTGCTATAATTTCACATCCCTTTTCTTCAATTTAACTAAAATATTGAAGCAAATAAAATTCAAACTAATAATGTACCACACTGGTATCATATTCTAACAGCAACATGTGACACTACCAACAAATATACAACCAACACACTGATCCCAAAAAAAAAAAAAAGATATACAACCAACCCATTTAGTACTCTCACTATCCTTTAAATATGTTTAAACCAGATCCAGAAAAATACACAATTTACCAAAAAAAGTTTGTATAATTACAGGAAAAAAAAGCCATACTACATCCTTTAAATCAAGGTATCTAACTAGAAAAAGATATCGTGCACAACATACCGAAACTTTAGATTCTGTCTTCATCTCAATTCTAATGCTGAATCCAATTGACCGCTGTCCAATACCAAAAACATGGAACCTAAGTGGATAAACAATTATTACTAGTTGTAACATATGCTCCAAGACTTACAAAAATTAAGCTGTAAAAGATGGAAAGTCAGCAGTTGCTTATTTAATTAAGCTTTGGGACATTGTAGCAAAAAGAGTGCCGCCTTGCCATCATCATCACGGGCTTTAACATCCCATGTTCTCACTAATCTAAGTAGAAATCCTTTTCAGTTATCTTTCTCTAGTTTCATTTTATCTAGAATTATTTTTATAAAATTTTACTGCAAGGAAATCATAAAAAAAAATTCAAATTTGAAAACGTTTTATTAAACTTTGAACTATCAATCACTCATTTCCCACTATACATCTACAAAAACACAGCATCCATAAACCTATTTTAAATCTGCAAACCTCGAACAAAATGTGTGTCTTCTCAGAATATGTCATTGAACAAAAAGGGTTGGCCTAGCAAAACAATAACTGAAAAAAACAAGAGAAGAAACCAAAAGAGGGACGTAGAGGTAAGTGAAAGGCCATACCAATCACCAGGAAAACGGAGACAGTGTGCTGTATTGGCTTTTCCTTTCATCAATTTGTCAACTATGCAGAAGCAAAACATAAATTTGAGAATAATCTGATGCCACAAAACCCTGCATCCAAAAGAAAGTCTTGACAATGATGAAGAAAGCAGAAAGCACTTACAGATGTTTCCACAAGATGATGGTACACGCCTTTGAGACCCACAAGCACAGCAGATAGGCTTCAGCAGGAATGGCAGACGATAGAAAATAAATAAAACCAAGGTTCATTAAAAGAATAATTCAACTAACTAGTCAAAGAGGAAGGACAAAGTATAATTTCACACTATAATTCATTAGATATGGGACAAAACCTAGCAAGAGAAATCTATAACCACCATGGCAAGAAACAAAGGTAAGTAACTAGGCAGTATGTTAAAGCGACATGAAACAGTTAGCAGAAAATAAAATAATAATCAGAAAATAAGGAGGGACTTGAAGGTTGATGTATAATTTTCTAACGGTAAAATAAATGATATATATTATTTATAAATAAAATTTGATAATTAAGACTTTTTCTTTTAAAGTGACAATTCAGATAACAAATGAGATCAAACAAGTTGAGAAAGCAACCTGAGTATGCTCAATGATGTGACCATCCTCATCGCGCAGCCTACGAGGCCAACACCAGGAACCAGTCAATCTCTTTATTTATTATTGAATACTTCATACTTATAGTTTTTCAAGAAAAACCCTAACACAACTGAAAATTAGAACGAAAATGATAGTACTTGCCTCTCACATATCTTGACAACATTAGCACCAGCATCTGGCTCGCATTTGCGTGTCTTAACATAGAATTCTTGAGGTTTAAAAGGAACATCCTGGAAGGAAAAATCGTTAAATAAAAAATAATAATTTTGAAAAACAGAGATAATTTCTCGACGATCTCCCCATTTTCTCTTCTTTCCATTTCCCTCCAAAAATTCAAAATGTAAAAGGTGAAAAATTGTTTTTTTTTTCATTAAAGATCATACTCGAATATACGTCAACTCGTAGAGCGCGTAGGCAGCGGATTTGTTGATGGTTATCACCGGCGGAATCCGTAACGTCTGCATCTTGTTCGTCGAATTCTCCTCCACCTCCACTATTTCCGCCACCATCGACGCCTCACCGCCACTCTTCAAATAAAAAAAGAAAGAAAGAAAAAGTAATTAAACAGAAAATTAGGAGAAACTTACTTTGCAATCAGTAAATTAAGAAGAGTGCTTACTGAACCGCTGGGAACGGCCATGTTGATGACGATCTTGGTGGTGCAATTCAGTTTGTCGTTGGAGTCCGTACTCTTCTCGCATTTTTCGAGCTTCGACTTCGAGAGGATCTGGACCGAAACGACTTCGTATTGGAGGCAGAGAAAACTGAAAATGCAGAAGAGAAATCGCTTTGATCGTCCCATTTTCAGGACTAATCTTTTTTTTTCCCGTTGAGATTTGGAGAATCCAAAATGCGGGTATGGAGGGATTTCGAGGGAGTTTTAAAACTGCCATTAACCGACTTTAAGTGTTGAGATCAAACGACGCCGTTAAAACCAGCCCGATTCATTTTGTGGGCCTAACGTTAAATCTTTTGATCCGATCATGTGGGCCTTAGATTTAAGGCCTTCGGGACTTATTCAGGTCCAATCTTCCCAAACTTCCCAAGTATCGGATTTGTCAATTTGATAAAATTTGTGAACTTATAGATGCATATGTAAGTTGTACTATTTATTTTGGTCACAACATATATCTTATATTTATAATTTCTATACATAGTTATGATAAAATTTACATGAATTCTTTTTAAAAAAATCATCACATTAAATATGATAGTTGACATTTATTTTATTGATATTCAATGTATTATGTAAAAATATTACTTTCAAAAGTATTAATCCTTATATATATATATGTGGTGATGGATTATTCAAATAGGTAATTACTCCTTTATAGGGTCGGTTTGTGGTCCTTATTGCCAAACCTCGGATCGGGACGGTATACAGTACACACCTAGCTCGTGGAATCTTATGTCATTACTAATTTAAGATTTGCGCCTAAGAGTGTGTGTACAGTGAATTCCTGCACCAAAATCTAAAACTAAAAGTGTGAAATGATATAATCAGAAAGATTAGTGCAAGTACAGTTGGCGTAATTATGACCCTTTATAAAATGACAACGTCAACAACTTTCACGCCTTGTTGAATCCCGCGGATACTCCATCCCACTTTCAACGAAGCCATCATGCAAATTCTGACCATCGGATTCTCACCGGTAGTCAACACGTTTCAACGTCAACGCCTCCCAACTGATTGATCAGGCTTGTAAAAAAAAGGAACAACAGAAATCTCATTTACTACCGACCGTAACTGATTATACCTCTACAATTTGACTAAATCCACATCAGCAAGATGTAAAATAATTGGACATGGTTTTGAGTAAAAGCAACCTAACCCCACCCAGCCCACTTGCTTCCTTTCAAGCCCATGGGGGCAGGGGTAAGACATGTAACTAAGCCCACAAATTCGGGGCATTTTCGTCATGTTTTTTCAGAGAAAATGCTAATAGAACCAATAGCAAACTCCTTTCTAAATATATCAAATCCCTTTCCTCATTCGCCTTTGAGTTCCCGAACGTTACACATGTCCGCACTTGATAGCTTCCCCTACCCAGCCAAGACACGTGGCGGACAACCTTTGACCCCACGATTCCTACACATAAATATTAAATAACTTAATATTTTATTTCCGAAAACAAATACGATAAGCGACCACCTTGGTAATACACTAGTACTAATTATCAAAAGCTAACAAAGCATCAGCAGACTTGCATCCAACACCGGCGAGTCACCGTTCAGTGATTCAATGGCGGGAGACGACTCTGAAGCGAGTCTCTACAGAGTCTTAGTGGATCGGTGCTTGGGTTTGGAAGCGAGCCATGCTAAGTTGAAGGAAGAGTTTGACGAGCTTGTGCAGCAAGATAAAAGAAAAACAGAGGTGGTGGGGACGTCAGATTCAGGCGATGCCACGCCATATTCCTGTTTCCTAACGTTTCCGGGGTTCTTCTCTACGGGAAGTCCTTTTAAGAACGTGTTGGAGTCCATTGGACATGCTGTTCATGTCTGCTCAGCTTCTTCGGAAAAGATTAATTTTTGGTATAGTAAAAACATATATACTTTTTTTTTCTTAATTATTGTTTTTTGATGTTTTTATTGACTATTTGAGTAGTGCCATGTTTTTCTTCTTTTGGAAAAAGATTGAGTTTTGTTTGTGGTGATTAGTAGCTGTCTTGATGTACAGTCGCATATATGCAGAAAGTTCAAAGGTCAATGATAGCTGGTAGACTTTAAAAGTTTTTTGTTTCCATTTGATTACTACTATTGGTTTCAAAGTAGTAAACATTATCTTTTCAAGTACAAAGTTGGAAGTTAAAGTTTAAGGTGCTAAGTTAACTTTTATGTAAAAGTATAAATCATGTTTGAAATGGAAGTAGTCTCTCAGGACTAGCAATATGTTGACTTTGGGTGAAGTTTATAAGAATGTGAATGTAAAGAAAAATGAAGCATGAGATTAGGTTCTTTTAAAAGTTAAGTTTCTTTTGGATTCTTTATTTGTATTCTTATTGTAATGGCATAGTTCTAAATTATTGTTAAGATGTTTTATAGAAGTTCACATCCAAACTCTGGTTTTCTTTTTCTTTTCTTTTTTTCCTTTGCAATCTTCTATTTTGAAGGAAGTTCAAGTACCCGTGTTTAGTCCATCTTCAAAATGAATGGCTCTGGTTTATGTTCAGGTAGCAGGAAATTAATTGGCATCCATTAATTTTGAGAATTAATTTCTACAACTGCTAGTCAAAGATTCCCAAACTAGTTATCAGAACCACATGCATATCAAAATTGTCATCAGAATTGTGAGAATTTCTATAATTGATAGTCTGAAGAGCCCCACACTCGTAATGAACACACTTTTGAACTAGAACATTACACTACTTATGTTTCCTCTTTTAGCCCGGGTTTTTAAATGGTTGGTTAATTAACAAGGCTAGATGTGCATCACTTGTATGAAGTATAGTGTTGCCTAGATCATTAGTAAGCAGGTACCATTTCGTGGTTGCACATACATGTGTCTATATCTGATAAGTTTGAGAGCTAATAATGGTGGAGGAGCTTGCTGTAAGTCACACAATGATAATTACTTATGAAGTTATCCATTCCCCAGAAGTAAGAAAGATAAAGCTTAGAAGTCAATCGAAAATATCCCCCAAAAAAGCTCACGACATTAGCATTTGAATAATTATGAAGTTAGATAGCTGCATAGAGTAAGATGATGCCAATTTACGCAACATTTGAAAGTGCGATCCTTCTATCTTAGAAACAGAAGTTTAGAAGAAGTTTGGAATCTTTCCAAGGAAGGTTTTGTGAAAAATAAATAACAAAATGTTTTCTAAGATGTTTTATAGTGCAATTGATTTGTGTTCTTCTCTGCTTTGATAGATATGTGTATCCAACTTAAAGCTCATTAGATAGCACTTTGGTCATGAGGAATGTTGAAATGAAAAGTGTCTTCAATTTATATTAAGTGTAATTGGAAGGACTGTAATTGATACTTAAAGTTGTTGCTTGTCTCACAAGATATACTACAAAAGTTACAAAAACAGGTTCAGTATGCTTAATTCCTGGTACTAAATTAAAATTACATTCTAGCAATAGAAGCAAAGACCCAAGGTCTTCAACTCATTTGAGATTATTTAGGCATGCTCAGTTTCAGAGAAAGTGAATCTTCGAGTTTGCTCTTAATATTGGTATCTGTATCTTTGGCATTAAGTAACTGTTACTGTACTATAGTCAAATAGTTTGCCCTTAAGATAGAAGATCTTTTTTTTTTGCTTGTTTACTGAATCATTCATTGAATCACACATCACTTTCAAGTTGTGCAGCTGACAAAGAAAAGGGTTCTGTTACCACAGGAATCGCTCAGCTGAAAATCTTTTTGGATGGAGGTCCAATGAAGTCCTTGGACAAAGAGAAACAGAGCTTCTTATTGCTGAAGAATACAATACGCCCTTAAAAAAAATTATGGAGAAATTGAGCTCTGGGAAATCATGGTCAGGTCAGTTCCCTTTGAAGAGGAGGTCAGGCAAAATGTTTATGGCGTTGGTGAGCAAAAGCCCATTATATGAGGATGGTCAGCTCACTGGTATTATCACAGTCTCAACTGATGCAGCCATTTTTAATGGTAGAAATTCAGAGAGTCTGGGAACATACCAGGATCATGGTAGACTAAGGAGAATAAAGATGAAAAGGATCCAGTGGCATCCACCACGGCCAAAGATTGCACCATCTGTTTCTAATCTGGTGCTTATGTATAGCATTGCTACATCTTTGTCCCATTTTCTTTCTCTTTTCTTTCCTGATTCTATTTCATTTACTGAAAAGCTTGACATTTTGCACTGTTGAAACACCCAGGCCTCAAGGTTTCTACTCAATAAACAGGATGGTACTAATTCAAGGGACAAAGGGGATGCTGGAACAAGTACTGAAGACAAGTTAGAGACACCTAATACAGCAGTAAGGCTTTGTTCTGTCAGATTGCATCTCAGCTGGTTCTCTATATGAGCAGATATCTAACTTATTCTTTTTGCTTTTCTTTGTATTATAAAAGGAAGGTAAATTTTACACAAATTCACATGAAGAGAGCAACCCAGCTGAAGGAACAAGCTGTCGAAAGGATGAAAATGTATTCAATTTTACTCAACCTTCCAAAATTGTATTGACATTCTTTCAACTTAATTTGTTATGAGCTTTTTCAACTGAGTGTTTGAATGAAAATTTAGGGATGTCATAGTTGTTTTGCCATTTTTTTGCATATGATTAATTGATGTTAGTTCCTCTAGGCAATTATTTAAAAGTTCAAGAATCAGAACTCTTTAGGGAATTTACCCTGTTTCCAATTGTGTGTGCTTGTTTTTATTGTAATTTGAATTGTTTCTGAACTTATTAAAAAGCAGTAGAGTAGACATTTTTGTGCTCTATCCTACTGAAGATTGCATTGATTTTATGCTAAAGCAATTGTACCTCACTGTCTATATCTTCTGCCTATTGTTGACATTTTTGCTGAATTTTGTTGTGGGGATGACTGTAGGCAGCAAAGGTCTTGGCAAAACTGCACATCAGGGAAACTAGCAACCACAGCAACGAATATGATGAAAGTCTTCAGCAGAATGGCCCAACTAGTAGATTGGCAAGGAATGATGTGACAGATGTACCTAATTCTTTTGGAGATTCCAATGCATCAACTCTGAACCACTGCAATCCTTTTTCTGCAGCTGAAAATGCTATGTCAAGTGTACATAAGCACACAAGTCCAGCATCTGTTGAAGAAAAAAATGTTGTCGCCTCTTCAAAAGAGTGCAATGGACAATTTTGCTTAACCAGAATAGGAGATTCTACTGCAGGATTAGCGTGCCAAGGAAATGGCAATGAGTTGGGGCTAGAGTTTCCAAATATGGATGCTTCAGAGATGGAAGATGAAGTACAAAAGCATACAGACGGTAAAAACTTCTCAAGTTTAGGGGAGAGCACAAGCAGCCAAGGGAGTTCATCAAGCAAAGGGGATAATGAGTCAAACTCTATTGTTGATTGTGAGATTCAATGGGACGACCTACATTTGGGGGAGGAGGTTGGACAAGGTAAACTTCTTAGCTATAACATGCATAAAATCCCTGCATGCTGGTGCACATCAGTAGAAAAAAGAGTTTGATCAGCACAGAAATGGATTCTTGCATGACTTAAGAGAACTGCCTCTGGTCTATGTTTTAAACAAATTTTGGGATATATGTCTTGGTAACAATTCGATGAAACCAAACATTTTTAAATGAAGTTCAGTATTTTTTTTTTTTTTTGGTTACAGATCCATTTTAAGTGCTTTTTCCAAGAAGTGTTGGTCATTAAATAAACTCTGTAATTGTTTATTGGTTGCCATCAATTTGTTGCCTTCTATAATATAATAGGAGTGATAGCATACATGTTAAACTTTTTTTAATAAACCAAATCATTTTGTTTGCTTTTGCCTTCAGGCTCATATGCAATTGTTTATCGTGGAATTTGGAATGGATCGGTAAGTTCTTTCACTTCCTAGTTTTGCAATTTCTTATTCCAAATAAGCATGTAAAAGTATTTAATAGCCTGGCGAAACTTTTGCTTCTTGAAGGATGTTGCTGTTAAGGTGTATTTTGCGGGTGAATACAAAGAGTCAACATTACTAGAGTACAAAAAAGAGGTACTCTGAATTCTCTTCGAGTCTTCAATGAATCAATATCATGTGGGAAATGAAGCTGATCCTTAGATTCTTTTGCTTACGCTTCAGATTGATATAATGAGGAAACTGAGACATCCAAATGTAGTGTTGTTCATGGGAGCAGTGTACTCACAAGAACGACTTGCCATTGTCACAGAGTTCTTGTCTAGGTAATGGAGGTGTTATTTTGTCTAAGGGGTACTCAACCAATGATCCTGTGTTAATTATTCCATCTACAGATGGTCCTTCAGTGTCCTATTATGCTCTTTCCTACCATTTCTTATGTAAGGAATGCTGTGTATGGGTGCGGGTGTGTTTAAACATACACACAGCATTGGTTCTATGCAACACTCATTCCAATAGTTGATACCTGTGTACATTTCAGGGATCAGCTTCTTGAAAGCTCCTATGCACGCTGCTCCTCATGATGAATGTATCACTCATATTTATTTTGTTCTGTAATCAGGGGAAGCCTTTTCAAAACACTTTACAAGAATAATCAGGCATTGGACCTTAGAAGGCGTATGAAGATGGCCCTTGATGTTGTGCGTGTTCTCTCTATCTTTCCCGTCATTCCAGGTTCTCTGCTTATTAGCTGTGAAATAAAACCTCACATTTGTCTTTTTTCTGCAGGCTAGAGGCATGAATTATTTGCATCATAGGAATCCGCCAATAGTGCATAGGGATCTGAAATCTTCCAACCTCCTTGTTGACAGAAACTGGAATGTCAAGGTAACAAATATACTGGTTAATTCCTTCAAATGGTTCAAGCAGGTTTGAGCATTTTGGCAGACTGCTTATTACAGTTCATTTAATGTCTTAGGTAGCAGACTTTGGCCTGTCAAGGTGGAAAAATGGAACTTTCTTGACCACAAAGTCTGGAAGAGGAACAGTAATGATCCCTTCTTCTTCTTCTTCTTCTTCTTCTTCTTCTTCAATAGATCTTGTAGCAGCAAAGTGACAAGAGAAATATCCTTCAGTGCATTTTCTGAATTTGTTTGCATCAATGTTTGTATATAACAACTACTTATCATACAACATGTTGCTCGACTTCTTTATATATTTTTCTAATTGCAGCCCCAGTGGATGGCCCCAGAAGTCCTTAGGAATGAACCTTCAAATGAAAAGTAATTGCTTGAAACCGTTTCTTTTCTCTAGCTGGTTCTTTATTTCTTCTAGAGGGACATCAAATAATACTGACATCAATCTAAACAGGTCTGATGTATTCAGTTTCGGAGTTATCTTATGGGAACTAATGACTGTCTCCATTCCGTGGAACAATTTGAACTCTTTACAGGTCTTTTACCTCTTAACACTACAACAGCTTTCTCTATTTTCTTTATTACAAAATTACATAAGCTCTGTGATATCTTAATCTCTACTCTTACTAAAACCACAATGTAGGTTGTTGGAGTTGTAGGCTTTATGGATAGACGATTAGAGCTACCAGAAGGCCTTGATCCTCAGGTAGCATCTATTATCCGTGACTGCTGGCGAAGGTATGTCAGTCTTGCACTACTTCCAAACATGGAAACTTAAAAGCTAATAAAAAACCTAACCATTTTGTTGTGTTCAAACAAGCAGTGATCCAGAAAATCGACCATCTTTTGAAGACATAATCAATAGAATGACAGGCCTTTTCCCAAAATCTGCCACAGGATTGGCTCGAAGGAGCTCAGAGTCTTGAATCTGCAATGGGAGGGAGTTAGCACCATTGTTAACTCTCACTTAGTGGGTAGTCACAGATATACTTAGGCTATAGGAGAAATCAAACTAGTCAACTGTACAAATAACTTAGTACTAGGTAGCTTGTCCTACCTTTCATTTTTTCCCCCATTTTGTTTCTTTATTTTCCTTGAAGAAAATAAGGGAAGGGGGATGAAGTGTTAGATTTTGGAGTATCAATTGTCTCTAAAAAAAGAAAGAAAAAGCAAAGCTACAACAATGGAAACATGTTTCTTTATAGAAATCTGTTGATCCTAATATATAATATATTCCAAATTGCTGTGCATGGCAAAGAAAAATGGTCTTGTTATTATTGACGTCATTTCTCCTTGTAAGTGAGGAGTCTTCCATCTTCTTTCCCCTATGAAATTAAATTTAATGAGAATAACTTTTTTTATGAACAAAATAAACTAAATAAAATTGGCAGAGGATGCAAGCCCAAGACAGCACAACAAAACCATAAAGGCTTATCACTTGAGAAAATAACAACTTCCCATGTTCTAGCAGCTATTTTTGGCTAACCTACAACCACGGACTAAAATATTCTTGGTTAAGTTGATCAAGATATCCTCTACAACATCTGCTTTCAGAAGACTCAGGTTCATAGCTAGACATGGCAGCTGAAAGAGCAGAAGAGAAGTTTCCAGTTAATCAAATTCTGTTCTCTTGATTTAGTAAGGGCTACAGCCCAACGTAGACAAGCATCCAAGCTTACCCTCCCATTGCAATTCAGCAGGTTCAGGCCCAAACATGCATCCATATTTCCATTCCATCAAATGAAAAGAGCAAATACTGGGTACCATTATTTGCTGTTGGCCTGAAAACGAGAGAAATTGCTATTCTTGTCTAGTACCTGTTATTATATAAGAAACTTATACCAGGATAATTTCAAAATGAAGTTGGAAGCCAAGTTGATGGATGTCGGCATGAGGCCACGATATCTTTTCTCTGGATTCTGTTTCTGGGTTATCACGGGGAAAGTCCAAGATTTCTACGTTTTCTGTTCCCCTTCGCCTCCGTCCCATTTTTAGACTCCAAAACAACGACCCTACCTTATCCTCTGTCTGTTTTTGACCATGTCTGTTATTTATTCTTCTAATCCTATGGGTTCACTAACCATTGTACAAGTGGGAGACTAATGGGAGATCCCAGTTGCCGCTATACGTTAAGCAGGAGGGTAGGGTGACCTAAAATTTCTGTCTGTTCTTTTTCTCAGTGAACTCTCAGGAAATAAGTCCGTCTGAGATTATATTTCCAAGAAACTTTGGCCCGTGAACTCTCAGCAAAACATTCATCCTTGGAAACCTCAACAATGGGTCTAGACTCTAGAGTTTACAGACATAGATACTTATAACCCAGGGCAGCCAATTACTTCAAACAGTCAAGTAGGTACTACTAGTAGTACCCATTACATACACATCCCATGTAAGTGAAGAGGAGGGCGTTCGCGAACTCTGGTTAAACCAAAACTTCACATGAAAAAAAGAGATTAAACGAAAATTTTAGTGATAGTGGTAATATCGTTAGTTTGCGATGGAAGTATATGAGTACATTGCTTGGCTAAAAAAATATAGAAATCCTTCCTCTGTGTATTTCCCTTCACTCTGATAAGACAACAACATTCAAAAAAAGTGAAAAAGAACAAAAGCAGACAAGGCTCTTAGCTTCTTTGAACGAACAATTCTTTCTCTAGTCTTTTCCTGATCAGACCTTCAAGGAAATTAATTATTAATACTTATTATTCTTTTTATCATCATCTACAGGACGGGGCTCTGACGTCAGAGCTCACCCACATAGAGCAAAGCTATACTGCACACATCTACCCTCCTCTATATATATATATATATATACATATAAAAGAAAAGCACGGGCTTGAACAGAATCTAATCGTATCCGCTTGATTAACCCATCAGGTGGGATTACGACAGACTATAATTACCAACGTCCTCTCATTTTCTTTCCACCTTGTGATTTGATCAATCAAATGTGGTGACCCACCTGTCACTGTTTCGTGGGTGGAAATGTTGGGAAGAAATGTTTTAGCTAACTCTCTTCGGCTCCGACAGACCATTCAGCTCTACTTTCTGTTAATCGTTGGTTTCTTTCGCGTTTCGATCGAAGGAAACTTTCCGTTGTCCTCTTTTAGTATAACTTTTTGCTGGTTGGGCTGATTTGCCATGGGCCTGGCTTGTTGATAATGGATAATGGTTTTTTAGACCTTAGTCAAAATACAAGAGCAATGTTTGAATATAGTATAATTTCTACATTTGAAGATTTGGTGGTATTCACACGTCAATCACCTTATGAAGAATCCAATTCTCATCTTCACTCACATGCCTGATAATTAAGGTATTGGTTAGGATGGGAATTACTAAATTGTCAACTTTGACTAGTCTTCATATATTATTATGGCATAATATTAAAAAAAATTTTAAATTTGTTTAAAAAAAATTATTTTTTATTATTTTAATTAAAATTTTTTAATTTTTATTTTAAATTAAATAACTTTTTATAAATAAAAATTAATTAATTATCATTAATTAAAATATCATTTATCATTTTAATATATTATTTTATATTTACATACTGTTGATATCTTATTATTATAAAAAATAAAAATATTATATAATTATATTATTATATCATATTAAATTATTAATATGTGATATGATATAAAATTATAAATAACATTTTAACTATCAACAATATTATCATTTATAAAAATTTATTTATTTAAAATAAAAATATAAAAATTTAATTAAATATAATAAAAAATAAAAATTTATTCAATTTTTTTTTAAATACATCACGAACTGGCCTTTCAAAAAATAAATCAAAAACTGTTTAAAGATTATACATATTATTATTAACATGGTACATAAGAATTTAACATTGAAATTGCTAAATTATTTCTGTCAACCGGTAGTGGAGTGTGTGATACACGCGCCATCTGGGACAAACGCATAACGTTATGAAGTTTATCGTTTAACCATTTCCT
This sequence comes from Theobroma grandiflorum, assembly GCA_036013995.1. Lineage (NCBI taxonomy): Eukaryota > Viridiplantae > Streptophyta > Magnoliopsida > Malvales > Malvaceae > Theobroma > Theobroma grandiflorum. Next base: position 2,991,223 of record CP142131.1, on the reverse strand, counting down.
CTCACATCACGTCCCAGTATGTGGTTTTTTTTTTTGGTTTATTTTCTTGTAATACTATTTTATTAGTAATAGTAATAAAATAAACGTACACCGTACCGTATAATTTCCGCATTTATATACAAACCATTTTCTCTCTCCCTCCCTTCTGACTCTTACTCTGAAAAAACTTACAAACATCTCCTCTTCCCCACTTCCTTTCTCTCTTTCGTCTCTCGTCTTTCTGCAAATGTATTCCAAGAAACCTCGCAAACCCAATACTTTTTTCTTCTTTCAACTTCTCCACCATTAAACCAGACCAAGTTAAACAAGACAAGAAGAGTATAAAGATAAAGAAACACAGAATGGGCAAGGCTTCAAAGTGGTTCCGCAGCATCCTCGGCCTGAAAAAAACCGACTCCCTCCACCAGCTTTCTTCTTCTTCTTCTTCCAAGCCACCGCAACAACAACAACAACAACAACAACAACCACCTCATAAAGACAAACGCCGTTGGAGTTTCGTCAAGTCCTTCCGCGAAAAAGACTCCATTATCTCCACTACCAAACACACGGCCGCCGCAAACGGCAGCAGCAACAGTATTGCGAAGTCGTCGCCTCACGGACGTCAGCAGGAACAGAAAGAATATGTTTCCGTCTGCGCGAACGGCGAGTGTGAAGCAGTGGATCCTAACAAGCACGCGATCGCTGTCGCTGCCGCTACCGCCGCTGTTGCCGAAGCGGCTGTCGCGGCTGCTCAAGCTGCCGCAGCGGTGGTTAGGCTCACTAGTAGTAGCGGAAGGTCCGCGCGTGATCCGGCATCTCACGTTAGCAGCAGCTGCGGCGCACGCGAGGAGTTCGCTGCGGTTAAGATACAATCTGCATTTCGCGGATATCTGGTTAGTTTTTATTTTTAAAATTTGTTCATTTTTATCGTTTTTTACCATCGATTCTGGTTAAAGCTTTTTCCGGGATTAACAAATAACAACCTGTTGAATGCGCGACACGTGTCCTTCGTGCTCATTTTAGACACCCGATTATTCCGATTCCGAGGCGTTGAACTCGTTGAACCGTAATTTTGTTCTTCTAAGAATACATTTTCCATGCAAACGAAAACGTTTTTTTAATTATTTATTTTATTTACAAGGAAGAAGATAGCACGAAAATATATAGGAATCAAAGCTCAGAACTGTTTTGTTCCCATTACTGAATTTAGTTGTCCTCGAGATTCGTGTAATTACAAGAACGATGTCGTTTCCCAGTTCGTCCTCCCCCCCAGCAGGTGGAAGCAAAGAAGCTACCGACCAAGCCTCCCATTTTCTTACATCCGAGCTGTTTTCTCTTATGTCGTTTATCTTCAAAAACCTCAATAAGTACATCCCCAAAAGAGCCTTTCCATTTTAAAGGTACCATGTAAAATAGACATGTCGTTACCTTGCACTGTGTTGCACATTGCGCACCCCTCCCCAAAAAAAACCCTTTTGGACCTCTGCAAACTTTTACTTCAGAAATTTCCTCATCTGTTTCTGTAGCCATGGCGTTTTCAAACATTTAATGGGGCAGAATATAGTTTCTGAGCTTGAGTCATTTGGTTCTATATCTGGGGTTATTTAGGTAATCTTTCATTTTATATTAAATAGTACTGGCAGTAACTATAGTAAATTAAAGTGGGTTATCTAATTTTGGGTGTTAATTAATGTGGGTTAGTTAGTATTGATGATATTTTGGTTGGCTTAGGTTGCGGATTATTACTGCTGTCTAATTATTGAAAGCTTAAAAGGATATACCCAACAACTCTTTTGCCATGCTCAATAATTATGGAATAATTTATTAGAATACCAAATTAAGAATCAACCCAATTGTCAGCATTTTCTGATCAGAAGACTTTGAATGCAATGGAACCTTTTTGAGCAATGGATGACCTGGGTCCAAGTATACCTTGGGTTGAATCTTCTGGGTAATGGAAATTTTTGGTTTTCCGGAAAGGTGGGTCCAAACCAGTGGAAACTTTGTCGTGGGTAATATCTCTGTTTCCTTAAGTGCATTTGTATGACTTTTTGGAGATGATATAAAAAGTTTGGTGTTAGTTGGGTCCTTCATAGTGGGAACATGATTACACAAAACCCTTTATCAATGGTCAGAGCCTCGTGGGGATTGCTTTTACCGGAGGGGTGGGGCGGCTAGTGGGAAGTCCTTTTCCCCTTTCATATTTTGTCAGAATTTTAAATTTCTGGAAAAAAAAAATACCACTACTACCTGGAGTCTATGACTATCTATCATCTTCATGGCGCCTGCTACCTTTAAGTTTTCAATGTCACTTGTTTTCTGCATTTGCCTTTGGCGCCAGATTTAAACATTTCCCTTACATATTAAAAATAATTCAATAAATGGTTCAATGTGGTCCTGTTTCCTTGTCTTTTGAACCTTGGTTGTTAGGTCTTTGTGATTGCCCTTTATTCCTGAGCAGATGGTTCTTTGCCTTTTCAGTTGCTTTTAGTTGTTCTGCTCCTCACCTGTTTCTGTGTTGTGCACAAAGCCATTAATGTAAAGCTCTTTACTTGATAGAAAATGGAGGATTTAACCCAATAGTCTGATACGCTAATAATAATGTAATTATAATGACCCTAAGATGTTTTGTCATATGCTAGCTTGATTACATTATACCTTGCTTATGTGCTTTTGAAGGCGAGGAGGGCGCTGCGTGCGCTAAAAGGTTTAGTGAGGCTTCAGGCATTGGTTAGAGGTCATATAGAGAGGAAGAGAACTGCAGAATGGGTAAGAAGGATGCAAGCATTGTTGCGAGCACAAGCACGTGCTCGTGCTGGGCGGGCCCAAATTTCCGAGTCTTCACAATCCAGTAGCAAATCTTCTCAATTCCACCATCCTGTAAGTCAGACTTGTTCTGCCCTCCTGTATTTTTTTGAAATTTCCCATGGTAATTTATTTGTCCCAAGTACACCTGCTTTATGGATTGTGGGCTCCTTTCCTTTATACCTCTTGACAACCAGCGCATTTATGAATTTAATATTTATGGTTTTTAAGTGAAAGTCAGTTTTGTAGAAATTATGATCAGTAGTTGTCATGCCCAATTATACACAGTATATTATAAATTTAAATTAAAAGATATGGAGGGCATTAAAACAAATTGGTAGCAATATTATTATCCAAATTAAGGGACCTACGAGTTGTTAGCCCAATGACAGTGCTTGTATTTACATCTTTAATCCAACATTTTATCTGAATATAATAGAAATTAATTCATTTTCTGAGGCATATTGCCTACCACTAATTATGTACTGCAGATATTTATGTTTATCTTTAAATGGTACGATCTTGAAACTTATTGCTGAAAGGCGATTTGGTGGGTATATTATCTTAGATTCCTCTCATTATTTTATGAATTGACAAGGGTTGGTTGGATTTATTGCATGGTCACATTTTTCTTTGTATATTAGACTGAAATCAGCTTGTCTGTTTTGTAATTGTCGGTGACCATGAAATCTCTTTTTATACGCAGGGTCCACCAACCCCTGAAAAATTTGAACGTGCTATTCGATCTAAGAGTACAAAACATGAACAATCACCAATGCTGAAGGTATGGCCTTTGCGCATGTTTGAACCTTGAATAGTAATAGGAAGGAAAAAAAGAAAGATACTTTAGGGTAGTACCATTTGGCATTGAATATGCATGCTTAATTAACCTATTTCCAACAATTTCAGAGAAATGGGTCAAAGTCAAGCGGAAGGACTCTTGATAATCATGAGAAAATACCTCTAGGATGGAATCGGTCAGACCGTCGGATTGATGAACAATCATGGGACCAACGAGTGCATTCAACAAGAGTTGGTCCTATGGCTGATGAAAAGGACGACAAAATCCTTGAGGTTGATACTGGGAAACCCCAGTTCAGCTCTAAAAGGAAAAACCTGTTTCATTCTACACACCTTGCTCTCGACTCTGATCTCTATAGTTGTAGTTTCACAAATTCCAGGGACTCGCACCAAACAGCTCCTAGTCCTTCATCCGGTGAAGTTCAGTCTATAAGTCCATTGAAGTGCTCCCACGAGGTTGAGGAAAGCGCTTTCTGCACTGCCGATAACAGTCCACAATTCTATTCGGCATCATCTAAAGGGGGTAGTTCTAGGGGGAGAAGCCCTTTCACTCCTGCTAAGAGTGATGGTTCCAGAAGCTTTCTAAGCGGCTACTCAGACCACCCAAATTACATGGCTTACACTGAATCTTCAAGGGCTAAGGTGAGGTCTGTCAGTGCTCCGAAACAGAGGCCACAGTATGAGAGATCTAGTTCAACAAAAAGGTTTTCCATTCATGGTTTTGCTGAACTGAAATCAAACACTCAGAGGTCTTCCTTGCATGCAAACTTCGCCAGCAAAGCTTACCCAGGATCAGGTCGTCTGGACAGGCTAGGAGTGCCTGTTGGGTATAGACACTAAAAACAGTGGTTTCAAGTAATGCCCCAAGTATTTTTGGTGTTAGTATTTATCTAATCCTGCTAACTCATGTACTTTAGCTGTTTTTACCTCTTGCTCTAGGAACATTTAGCTCTTTATGCTTAGGTTTAATCATGATGAAGAATCTGACCTTAGCTTTATAACTCTTGTAGCCATCTTTATGTTTTAGGTGCATGTGACTTCCAAAGAATGTGTGCTAAAACAGTGTTTCACGGGAAGTTAAACATAATCATAATTGTCTTTTTATCCTTTTTATCTCCCTTTAAGTAAAAGTGATTAAAGTGATTCATTCCTGCTGGCTACTTTCTATGCAAGCTTTGCATGCTGACAAAACCCAAAAGGTCCCAAGTCGTGAAAAATTACTTTGACATGTGAATTAGATCTTGCAAAACCTGTGACATCTTTTCCCATTTCCATCATTTCCTTTAGCGACCTTTACAATATTGAACTGTTGGAGTTACTAAGCGATTTAGACTAAATAATGGTTTAGTGACTTGCCCCAATCAAATAAATAATGATACAAAGCAGTGGAACTCTGAACTCTTGTTTGTAGTCGTTTTTGTGGCTTTGGCCTTTCCATTTGGCACTGTGCAAAACGAAAACAATCAATGGAATTTATGAAGCAGACCGGTACTGGAAGATGCCCCACTCAAGATTACATAGACAAAAGTTTTTGTACTGGAAGATTTGGGGTAGATGATGTCGGTGGGTGTCCTAAGCTGACCCAAAATCCCAGTCAGGTTTACGGAAATACGGCATCGTATGCAGAAAGTCAAAAACAAACAGTACATCTCGCATTGAACTGTCTCCATTGGAGAGCAGGCAGCAGATGTCCTATGGCTGAGTGCCAAAGGCCATTGCATTCCTGTAGGTGCCATGTGGCCATCTTCTGATCAGAGCAGTGGGGTTGCTCAAGGGGCACCAATTGTTGGTACAATGCCTCTGTTCTTTGGAAGATCAAAGATATTTGAAGATTTACACAACAGGTATTGTTTGTTTCAGCATCCGTCAGCTGCTATTGTCGTGTAGTTTGGTTATCACACTGAAGGTCTTGCTTTTCCCATTTTGCCAAGTGATTTTCTTTGGGTTTTCCATGGTTACTTGAAGAAAGAAAAGGGTTTCTGAATTACACTTGGAACTAAACTGTCATTTAAAGGTATGCAAGTAGGCAAACAGAGCAGAGCTGTGACTGACTTCGGCAGGGACAAAAACGGAAAAAGCAACTTAGGCTGCAACTACAGGAAAGGAAAAAAGAGGGAAATCCTTTTATCTGTAGGTAAATTTGCATGCAATCAGAATATCTATATATATATATATATATATATCAACCAAATATATAACAATGGATTCTCTGATGTCCAAAGATATATAATCTCAGAAGTCAAAAACTATGCATATACATAAGCAATACCAACTCGAAGAAATTAACAAATGAATAAAATATTAAAAAGGGGAATCAGGAAAGAATTGGTGAGCGAGATCAAGTCTAGTTATGGTAGTATTCGTAATGTTTGCATTAGTTTCCACAGTGCCATTTTGATGTAGGCACACAGCTCAGGTAATGGCACCAGCTGCAATGGTCGTTTCCGTTCTCTCCTCTAAACAGCATTACCAACCCAACTGTGAAACTGCATCATTCAAAAATAAAACAGTTGATTAATCTTTCTTGTCACTAGGATAAAATCACTGGTGTAAATTATAAACCCTGGCTAAGTATTAAACACAAGTAACTAGAAGAACCATCTATGGCAATTTTAGTTTCAATAAGGAAACCAAATGAATATTCATTTCCTAGGTGTCAGGCAAAACCTGGGGTTTCAACTTACCCAACAATGAGTAAAACCACAGCAACCACCCAGAAAACATATTGGTATGCCTTGTGCTTAGATTTTACACAAGCACCAGCAGGAAGATGCTGACGTTCCACCCACCCAAATTGGGGACGGAGCAACAAAACAAACCCAAGGAGAAAGCCAGCCAAGAAACCTCCAATATGTGCAAAGTTGTCAACATGAGGAAGAATCCCTACTGCCAAGTTAATGGCAATGATGATTACAAGAGTGATGAGAGCTGCAGCCTACAAGACAAAAGAATTTAATCTCCTAAATTACTTGTCACGCAATAGGTAAAAGCTCTAGAATAAATACTTACATGATACAACCAAGGCAAACATTTATACAGCAACAAAACCATATTCACCAGTTACCACCAATTCTCCTCTCATTTTTTTACCTTTCAATAGCATTTGCTGATCCTTAGATCATGGGTGCCAAGATCTACTTATCTTAAGCTCCAAACATCAAGGCAACTATTTCCAAATTGCATATAGCATATAAAAGCTTTCCTTCTTAAGTAGATAGAAACAAAGGGCAAGTAACATACCTTATTTGTATAGATAGTCCAGTTAGTCAAAAGCTCTGATAACATTGCTCCAAGAAGGCCAAATAAAGCACCAGAGGCACCAACAGAAATATTACGCTGAATGAAAAGAGAAGATAGTATGCTCCCACCAAATCCAGACAATAGATAGATAAGCCCAACTCGCACTGTCAGGGGAAAGAACACATATCAGCTATAACACCACAATGAAATAAACAAATTTACAAAATCACCCTCTAGGAAGATATCCAAAGAATAAAATTTACAAAATTAAGCTGACCATAATACTGTTGGAATAAAAAAATTCATCTACCACACACACACACACACACACACACACATATATATGATATTTCATTTTTTTGATCGATCAAGACTGACCCAACACACATTTTGAAATGTTACATAATGCAAAAACATATTATCTAATGCAAAAATTTTCCTGAGAGAAAATTTGGAATAATCAATCAAACATTAAAAAAAAGGGCAGATCACATACCAAATCCAAATTGCTGTTCAAGGCGAATTCCAATAAAGACCAAGCTCAACATGTTTGCAAGCAGATGAATAACACCTGCATGCAACCAGATGCAAGTGATAAGCCTCCATCCTTGATCGCCATGCACTACCTTGTTCCACTCTAGTGCTCCCAATTTTTCCAATCTGAAGAAGAATGGGGAGGAGTATTAGCGAATTACAAGAGCTACAACTATCACCAATGTCACAGCCTAATAAAAAAAAAGGTTGCTAGAGATAGAAAAAGAAGAGAACAGGACAGATACCATTGAGATATAACACGTTCATGTTTACAATTACTCTCTCTTCAATCCAGTGAAAAACTGAAAATTATGTATATACATATATTGAATGCAAATAGCCTAAACCAAACTTTAGATTTTGCATTAGTCCAATCAAAAGCAAAAGCAAAACTGTCTCTCTATTATTTGATTAAGACCCATGTCTATTCCTACTTCAACTTCAATAAAACCACGCATTGCTAAATGAATTGAGCAAGTAACTGCATTACCCAGTCAATGACTCCCACACCGGCGTTCTAGTAATATTTGATAAAGTGAAACATTCCCTTCAATATGTCAAATTGTTCAGAAATTATGACAAGTAAAATAAACAGGTATTAACCTCTTGATCCTGGAATAATATGCGACCGCAATACCCTTCTGTTCATTTACTACATTATGGCAAGAAGCAAGAGGAATTCACTAGTTGACAAAAGAGCAAGAAGTCAAATCAAAATCCAGAACCCCTAAGGAATTAACAGAAAAACCACCCACGCTCGATTGCTATTAAGCAAGAAGAGGTTCCTAATCATAAAATCGTCCCCACTACACTTCAGCTAGACAAAGCAAACCATGACACACCAGAAGCCAAGTAATGGGCTTTTGTTAACAATCCCATATTGAGAATTATGAATACTATTAAAATCAACAAGCAACAACAGACCTTATAAGTTTAAACAGTACCAACCAAATCACACAAATTTCCAGTTTCCAGTATGTATTATTATCCATCATCTCATAGTCAGAATCAAATAAATCACAGATTGATAAATCCTCTTGCATACTCAGAGGAGGATCCTACGAGAGGATCAACTGGACTGAAGTTGAATCATCAAAGAAAATCTTCCTACATAAACAACGTTTAAAAGACAATGACAAATAGTCCAAAAAGTTTCAGGAACATGCAATTCAGAATCTATGACTAATCCGAAAAACTGACAAGCACTCTTCTTTTTGTCCTTTTTCATTTGTTATTCATGATAATTAATCAATCGGTTCTGGGACTTGGCTGTATAATATTGTCTCTTTAGAATTGGTGTTTTAGAATTTGAAAGTTGCAAAAGTAGCCTCAAGTTCAATTCCAGTCCAAGTCCCTATTTCACTGCAGCAATACATTAGCTACCATATCACAAGTCCTTAAAATTAGAAATAAACTAATAGAAACACAAAACTAATGCATAAAAACACAAAATCTTAGAAACCAAAAATCCCAGACTCAAGCAAAACCAAACCAAAGACTCCAGAAAGTTGGAGTAAAAATCAACAAAAAAGAAAGACGTCAAATTTAGAGATGCGTCGATGTGACTTACGTATTAGAAGAAGGACCAAAGAGAGGGTTTTCTTTCAAAGGCTGAAAAGAAAGCCTGCCAAGAAACTTAGCCACACAGCTCCCTTCGAATCCCAGATTGTTCTTAGGACAGTTATTGATATACATCACCACAACAAAAACAGCAACATTAGCCACCACAAACATCGGAACAAGCCACGAAGTCCACTGCTTTTCAGCACTTTCCATGTAGTATGGACCTGTAGAAGATGATTGGTAATAGTTATTTGCCCTGTTCTTCCCATTACTTCCTCCTCCTCTCTCCAGATCCCCACTGGCCATTCTCCTTCAGAAAAAAAGAAAATCCTTCCTTTCCACCGCTTAATGGATAAAAATTCGTGATCCTTTTTTCTGGGTCTTTTTTCTTTTTGAAAAGAAATTGAGATCGAATTGAACTTTAGATATATATGTGAAAAGAGTGGCTTGAAAGGAAAAATCAGGAATGGACAAAAACAAAGAGAAAGATAGTTGGCTTTTGTTCTGTCTCTGGAGCTTTCCCTTGTTTCCGCTTCTTCTTGTTGTTATGCTCGCAGATTTAACCGTTGAGGGTAAAATATAATACCACCGAGTTTTTTTTTATATTCACGATTGGTTTTAGAACTTCCCTTTCTCTCTCCCCATCGGTTGCTTCTCGGTGGTTTGTCAGGAAGGCGGTGGGGTTTGATAGAATCACCACTTGTTCCATGCAATAAAGAAAATTAAATAAAACAACTACAAATTACTTATTTGCCCTTTTCTTAAAATTTGTCGGGTATAATTTTCTTTTACTTCTTGGGTACTATTCAATCCAAAAGATGAAGAGTCAGGGCTTTAATTTTCTTTTTCTTGCTAATAAGAGGGTGAATAATTATAATCATAATAATTCGACAAAAGGAGGTTGGGAGAAAGAGAAATTGTAAGACAAAATGATCATATTAAAAGCAGTGAAAACTCGGGGTTCGGTAAACCCTCTTTTGATCCTTTTAACTGGAGTATTTGGATAACATTAGTGAACCCCAAATTCTATAAAGTGATGCACTTTTTCCCTTCTTTTCACCTTTTCGTGCAAGATCCGAACGTTATGGAATGTGAATCTCCACTTTGTAATTATATCTTCCCCTTTGTATTTCTTTTCAATGGAATGATTAAAATGTATTTCTCTAGAGTGTTAGATTGTGTGGTAAACAAATCCGATTGGAAAAAAAAGGTTTAATCACGTTCAAGCCAAGCTTGCATCATTTTTCTATCAGGTCATTTTCGAATCGGTTAATCATTTTTGTATTTGGAGTTTGTTGATTGAGTTTTAGTTTTATTTACTTTTTTTAACTTTTATTTTGAGTTGCATTCTTTGGTTTCATTAGCTTAACTGTTTTACTACCCTCCACCCCCACTTTTCCACTTTTGGATTATATTAACTTGCTTTTAGGTTGGCAAAATTAAGTTAATTAATGATTAATCTCAAAGTTAAACCCTGAAAAAATAAATAAATAAAATGTCATTATTGGTGATATTTCTTGAATCGTGTTTATATATATGTATATTTATTTTGAAGCCACTTCATTATTGGCATCAAATTCTTTTAATTATATAGAAGTGGAATTTTTTTCCTTGGAATGATATCATCGTAATGCATTGTGGAGTTGTGGTCTGGACAGGCAAAGGTTTTTTTTTTTTTTTGGGACGAGATGACATTTGTGGTCGGCCCCCTTTATTGTCATTAGAGAAACAAAATGAAGCTTGTCTTAGCTGAAACAAAATGAAGACACGACTCCTTCTCCAAATAGAAAAACCTTTGACAATTCACAACTTGCATCATCTTCCAACACAGTTTCTTTTAAGCAACAAATGTTGATCAACTTCTGGATGACTTGCTTGTCTTCTTAAACCTTACTCATTTTAAGGATGTAGACGGCCCTCCATCCACCCATTTTGTAGTTGTCTTTCTTCTATGGGTTGAAGTACTAAGTCAACCAATTAAGATAATAAACAACATTTTTTTTTATCTAATGCGTCAAGCATTCCGGCTAAACATATGTAACGACAAACAAAATAACAAAATCACTTGATTTTATATTGGAAAATTATCATAAGCAACTTCAAGTAGAGATTGATGTGAAAGTTAGACTATTTTCAAGATATATACTACTCCATTTGCGTCTTTAAGAGGACAGCCTTTAGTATGGTCCTTGTAGCTCAAGCCTTCCTGGTCAATGGCTCATCTCACACATGAAAATGTCAATGAAACCTTTAATGAAATAGGTTTAAGGGTAGCAATTGGAGGCTTTTTTATCCATGCAAATTGCTTAAATAGTTTCCATAGGTTTTGGAAGGATTATAGAAGGGTAGCTCAGTCCTTTTTGAAGAAGAAAAACAAGTGAATGGCAGGTGAGGTGAAGGAAATTATTATAAGGAGTAAAGACGCGCATGGATGATTCGAGTGGGAAAGGCCAAGGAGGGGAAAAAATGTGACGATGAGATTACGCGTAGGGTGGAGTTGTTTGTACGAAGCGTGTGTCTGCGTGCAAAAAATACTGGAAATGTGAGTGCGAATCTGCAAAAGAAGAAAATTTTAAGAGAGTGTGAGGCGTGAGTCGGCAGTATTGGTTGGTGAGTTGTGGGCTGAATTGGTCGCTTTGAAGCTACTCTTGGTGCCTCTGCCAATTGGCCTTTTCTCACTTTCTTTTCAGTCCCTCTCATCCACCAAATATACACCTCAAGCCTCATCAAGGTTTAGATTAGATAGTCTATTGTGGGTGACCGCAACAATTTTAGAATGATTTCCAATTTCAAAGCATTACAAACCTAAAATGCATTTGTTTTGGGAAATCTTAAAAACTCTCAAGCACAGCTTTATTCAACAATAATCCCATTTCCGTCTTGGAAATTTTGTTTGTTTTGTTTCTTGTTTCAGTTCCACATCAATAAAACAACGAATTTTGCGTGTTCTATGTGTAGAAATAACATCGAGGTGGATTGATAACAAGTGGCATTAAATTCAAGTCATTTGGAACTAAGTCTCTATCTACCGGATAAAACAATTTCTTGAAGCATTTGGAAAATCAAGTCCCTATCCGACCAAACAAAAGTATTTCTCAATTGTTTATATTGAATTGTCACCTATATTTAATTATATGATCAAATCAAGATCCCTACATAACGGCACCTTGTTGAAGGTCCCTTTTATCATGTTTCCATTTTAATGAGACCATGAAGCACCTTCAATGAAAGTAACATTAAAGATAATAAACGCACACATAACATTCTATGAATAAAACTGTTTTCCTCCTAAAACGTGCAGTGTAAATCCTTATCTCCTTATCAGTTCATAATTTATGGAGTAGGTAGCTTCAAACATATCACGATGTTATATTCTCAAAAAATGAAAAATTGGGAATGGACATTTCTACTTTAAACTTCAAAGAGAGAAAGAGTTACTGATTAAAACAACGGCTTAAGCAAATTCCAATTTTGCATCTATAGACAAGAAGCTATAACAAGTGGAACTACCGTGCGCCATGGACCCATTCTCCTCTCTTCTACCCATATACTTAAGTAAAATTAAATTATTTCCTAGCCGAATTTAAGATTTGAATAATAAAATTATGATCCATAACAAGTTCAGATAAGATTTAAATTGTTATTATAAGATACCTACTACTTCTTGAATCTAATTATAAATAATAATTTTTTAATATTTAATTTTAATTTTATACATTATTTTTTATTTATAAATTATTTGTAAATAATAAAATAATTATAAAAATTCATTAAATATTCTAAATATGATTTTAAATTTTAATTTTTTACGAATTAATTTTCATTAATAATATACATAAAACATTTTAATTTATTTTTATTTTGAATTCAAATTCAAATTCTGATTTTTTACAAATATTAATAATCAGATTCAAATATTAAGTGTTAATTTTTATTTGAGTATAGATAAAATATGATTAGTTAAATTTTAATGAAATTCAAATTCGATACCTCAAAATTTAAGAATTCGGTTCCTCAAAATTAAAGCATACTCTACCCAGCGACCACTCCTACCCTGGTCCATGCTCTACAATCCCTGAAACTCCCTCAAGCACGAAGTCACAGGCCCACACCCCACTTGCCCATCATCAGATTGTTCAGCTACTTCATGGGCTTAGGCCAAACCACCGAAGCCATGCCAACCTACTCCAAGTTATTGACACTAAATAAGCTGTTCTTCTAAGTACTCTGTATAAGCTATGAATGACAGAAAAATCAGCATTGGTATACTATGAATTGAACCTAAAATCAACTTTATTTTGTTATGAGACTAGTGAACCAAACTAGTGTACCATCATTTCTGAAGACAAATGTTAAGTATGAGGAAAGTGGCATCTAAAGTAAAGCAATCAAAAAATCCACCAACTTCATTCATTACCTTGAAATACAGGAGCCATGGTGGAGAAGTCAAATTGGATGTTGATAAGCTCCGGAATTGGACCACAAGGTCCCATATAAAAGCAACAACTTCGGCACTCCATGAACAAAAGGTCTTTGCAAGAAACCTAATGTTAAAGCAACATCACTACATATTAAAGGTTCTTGCCATCAGGACCCAAGATGTAGCAGGTTCTAATTTGACTAACCAACTAACTCATGCCGCTTTAGCAGTTTCACGAACTAGAGAAAACTTTGCCAGCAGGCCACACAACTGAAGATATGAACCAACTCCATCACAGATTCTCATATGTGCAAACCCTGTTTCCTGCAACTCAGCAAGAAATGAGAATAAATATTGTAACAAAACTAGACTTTGTGCTAAGATGAAATAAATACAGGCCTAGCAAGATAAATGAACCTTCATAAATTCCAATTTCAAGTACTCAGCCATATCATAATTTTTTATAATTCTGAAAAGTGTGGTGATTATATCAGTAGGAGAATAGCCCAAATCATATAGTTGCTTCAGACCCAAACACGCATCATCAAATTTCCCTTCAAGTACATAGCGGACCATGTTCTTCACATGCAATGGATGAGGCTGGTCACAAACCTGAAAAGAAACCAGACATATAACAGCATTCCCAAAGTCAAATAACATGCCAAAATGTTAGGAGTCCTTTCTGAGTTATAACCTTGAAAACATTTTCTTGGTTGACAAAACGGAATCCACTGAATGTAGCCTGCAAGTTGTTCAATGCCTGCCTCATATCACCATCAGCAGTGAAAATGATGGCTTCAAGACCTTCTGGAACATATGGAACCTTCATTGATTGCAAAATTAGGTCAATCATGCATTTGCATCTACTTAAAGAACAATCAATGACGATAAGCTTTCCAATATTTCAGACCAATGAACCTTTAAAGTCATTCACCAGAAAATTTAAACAATCAGTTCAGAGTAAGCAGATGGGAATTTCCATCACTTTCCTACTTTTGGCTAACAAATGGAACTATCTGTTACTATATTTTGTGTAATAAAGCAATTAAACAAAGGAGCCACTCCCTCAAAAGTAAAAATGGTGAAATTGGCAACATACGGAAGTGTTAGCATTTGATAGAGGCTCATAAATAAGAATGAGAAAAGTAGAAAAAAAAGTACCCTAAACAGGAGTTCACACATTCTACCAATATATGCAGGGAAGATGCAGGATTGTGAAAAGTATTGTGGGAAAACTTTGTACCTTTTCTGCATCTACCACCACCATGAGACGGCCTAGAATCTCTTGATCAGATAACCTTGAAAACCGGACTAGGGCACATCTGCTCTGAATAGGCTCAATGATTTTAGACGATATATTGCAAGCAAGAGCAAAACGAGTAGAGTTTGAATATATTTCCATTGTCCTCCTCAAGGCTTGTTGTGCACCAGATGTCATGCTAACCATTATAAAATATATACCCATCATATACTCAATCCAAAAAAAAGGAAAAAAAATAGCTAATTCAACTGTAAGTTATAGCCGTACGTATAAACTCAAAATCAGAAGACGCTCCCAATGTAAATACATGAAAGTTGAATGATTATACAAATCTTAGCAGATAAAAGCAAAGTACCAGAAGAAACAAGCTTGATGATTCACATCAAGACTCACGGAACATTGTTATCAGTTCTTACCTGTCAGCTTCATCCAGGATAACTATCTTGTGCCGCCCAGGAGGTAAAGTTACTTTCTTTTGAGCAAACATCTTAATTTTGTTCCTGACAACATCTATACCCCTATACAAGAAAAAGGAAAGTGATAAGGGAATACGAGAACATGTATTTCAAAAGTTAAAGAAATTAAAATGCCATGGAAACCCAAACGTTTACCTACCTGTCATCAGATGCATTAAGCTCCAAAACAGCCTCCTTATAGTTTGTCCCCAAAAGCTCATGTGCAAGAGCCAGAATACTAGTTGTTTTACCAGTTCCAGGAGGACCCTGAAAAATGTCATGCAGAATATTCATGCAATGAAGAATTCTTGTTCATTTCTTAGAGCTTTTTTATTTGCTTTTGTTCATTAACTCATTAAACACATTAAACCCTTGAATAAACAACAATCTGGAAAACATGTTTTCACTACACTAGAACTCACCTACAACTAGGGCAAAAGACCATCCTACTTATTTTATTGTCCTTGCAACAAAATTAGGTTTTCACTCCGAATTGATAAAATGTCTCGAATACAAAATTCTTAAAATCTTCCTTTCCTAAATTTTTCACCTAACAGCAAATATTACCACATTTTCCAACGCT
The DNA here is from genome assembly GCA_036013995.1 of Theobroma grandiflorum. NCBI lineage: Eukaryota > Viridiplantae > Streptophyta > Magnoliopsida > Malvales > Malvaceae > Theobroma > Theobroma grandiflorum. The sequence continues at coordinate 2,975,582 of CP142131.1, read as the reverse complement.
TAATCAAAATCCACCAGTTATTCTAGCAAAATCTTCATTATCAGAACTTGGGGATTTTACCACATTAACCGAATCTGATAATTCCCGTAGTTCTAAACCATTTTAGATAGCTATGAAGCAATTCAATCGTAATTAGAGGTTGCAAAACGTACGGATAAGATGAGATTGGGCATGTTGCCATCGTGAGCGATGACTTGGAGTCGAGACACGGCGTCTTCGTTGCCGACGATATCCGAGACTTTGTTTGGCCGGTATTTTTCCACCCACGGCACGTCGTAACCGCCGCTGCTGGATGATGAGGAGGACGCCATTTTTGTGTTGAGTCACTGAAAGCTTTGCGAAGTGCCTGGTATTTACTATGAAGAAAACCCCTTGCACCAAGGGCCCAAAAACTCCTCTGCTTCAATTTGGAGGGAAATAGAACGAAATCCACTGCCCTTTCCCCGCTCTTTACTTCTTTTCCTTGGAGGGTCTGTAAATTTGTAAAATTGAAGCAATGGCCCTTATCTTTTATTATTATTGTAAACGCCCTCAAAAAGGAGGAGTTTTACATTCCAGGTGTCAGAAATAGGAAATATAGCACCTACAATTGTAATTTGTGCTTCTACCACATTCATCTAAAATTAATTGTAATATGATTTTAATCAGACTACCAAAGTTTTCACATGTTTTGATTAATCCAACCGAATTTGTAATTGAATTAGTTTAATTTTTTTTCTCTCAAAAGACATTCCATATTAAAATCAATTTTAAATTTTAACTAAATTATGTAAATTACCATCATAGTTTGCATTTAATCAAACAAATACCATGTTTGGTAGATTTGGTAATTTTCATTTTCGTATCTAAACCGTAGAGTGTAAACATAAAATATTAACAGTTATATGAGTCAACACAAACATAACATAATTAAGATCTAAAATACATACACATATATTTAATAACAGTGTAATATGATATGATACAATTAATGTGTTTATCAAACGTATTGTGTTAAATTTTATATGACACGACATCATTAAAAACATAATTAAACAATTAATACAATTTAATTTTTAACAAATTCAATACAATTAATACACTATTAAATTAAATTACGTATAATTAAAGTATAGTTTTATTATTCAAATTAAAATCAATAATCATAATAACAAGATAATAATACCATCGAATAAAATAAATTTTAACATAAGTAACATTAGTAAATATGTTAGTTTTACCACTTATATGACAACACTATAACAATGTTTGACATGTTTAAGACTTTGATAAATTTAAAATACAAAATATGAAAAAAACTAAATTTAAATTCATTTAACTTTATATTTTTTTGTGTCGTACCTAAAATTATCAAGTATGACTTTACAGCTCCGATGATTCATTTCTATGGGGATTAAGAGTATCCTCTCTTTGGATGTAAGATTGGCACGTAGTTGCTGCAAAAGACATTTGTTTCTAAACCTCTCTCTTTGTTTTTTTGTTTTTTTAATAATTTGGTATGCCATTTCTCTTTCTCGTATTTATAATCACCCTTCTTCTCTCGAAGAAGTAGAAAAACTTGTTGATTTAATATATCATTAGCTTATGAGTTTTACTTTATTATTTACTTTGAATTGTCTTAACAATATTTATTAGATTTACATCTAACCGATCATCTTGTTTTTAAAAAAGTTATTTAAGTTGAAACAATTATCTTTTATGGTTTTAAAATATCTAAACTCTCATCGATATGTATGAACGGACCTAGGTTAAAATAAGTAATGTTAACACCACTCATTCATTGAAGTATAAAAAAATTTTAATTGGCATATTATTTAGGTTATATTTTTATATATTTAATGATACTAATGAACTTATTAATTTTTTTGTAATTTTATAAAGAGTGGAGTCAAAAATTCCAAATCAAAAATAGATTTATTAAAAAGTAATTTATATATTAATATTTAAATACTGTATAAAAAGATAAAAATTTTATTAAAAAGTTAAAACATAAATTACTCTCCCTTTCCAAAAAAGTTACTTTCTATAATTAAACCTAAATTAATCTCTCTCCCCAAAATATTACATTTTATAATTTAATTTCCTTCTTATTATTATATATATTTTGACACAATTCAAAAAATTTATGAGTCTACCTCTGCCCACATAAATTACCAGTCTTAATTTATTGAGAAAACCGACAAAGATTTTATAATTAAAGTGGTACATCAAACATTTACATAGCTTGGATACCATATTGAACATTGGCCTTATCTTTGAGGCATCCTTTGTGTAATTACCACATAGCTTTGTGAGTGAGGTAGCAACTTCAGTTTACGTATTATTCTTTGCCCCTCTCTTTATCATGCTTCTGAAAAGGGCAAAACGGTAAACAAGTTTGTATTAAGGTAGCCTATTCATTCCCTCCCTGTACAAAATTCTCCCAGCTAAAGGAAGAAAATTAAGTCAATCAATCAAATAATTGTTTGTGCATGAAACTCATAGCGTTGAATTCAAAATATTGATTAATATAATCTCTTATCCATTGAGCATTGTACGAGTAATTTTATTAGATTTAATTTTCAACATTACCATAAAATAGAGAACAATGGATGAATTTAAATTACATTAGATTAAATGATTAGATTAAAGTGATGAATTAAAAATATGAAACTGTATATATATCCACTAAGTAATTTGAATTACTCTATAGTATAATGTTAAGGGTCAATAATTATATACCTCAATGCAAAATGCGAATAATACGAATGTTTGAGCTAATCTCATAAATAATTATAAAAAAATATATCCACATGTTATGAATCAAAATGTTAGTACATTATAATATTTCTCGAGTGTATACGAGATTTGTTGAAGATATAATTAAGATTCGAGGCCAAATCATGACAATGGATAAGTTAATGGCAAATATTAATCACAACTCATAACTTAGTACAATAATTATATATATATATATATTGTAAGGTAGTTCAAGAATCTAAATTGTTTCTATAGTCATTTACCAGGAAAAGCTTTAACATTTATACTAACCTTAAAAGAAAATAAAAATAAAACGTTGTTTTAAGTAATTACTAAATATATTGTTTAAAATTGCTTATGATAAATCAAATGCTTTGGTAAGAATAATTATGGATAAGGTATCTGTTAATTTTGATTTATTTAAAATTTGAATTTAATTATTAATATTTGTAAAAAATATAAATTTAAGATAAAAAAATAAAATAAAATAAATATATATTATTAGTAAAAATTAAATTAATAACTTAAAATTATTTTATAAAAAATGTATTAAAGTTTGAAATTATATTTAGAATAATTAATAATTTTTAGCAAGTATTACATTATAATTTTTATAAAAAATATAAAAATAAAAATTTTAATATTAATTTATAATCAAATTTGGATAGTCTAACTTATGATCTCTAAGGAATGGTAAATTTGCTATTAAAATCTTACTCAGATCTCATTATAAAATATTTAATTCAATTTAATTTAATCGGATATTAGAAGATACCTATTATGATTATACTATGCAAATTAATATAACCATGTTTGGAGGATAGAAATTGACATATAAGTTTATTAAGCTATTTTTTCAGAAAAATAAAAATGGAAAAAAGCGGGTTCGCATGATTCCCGTCATCCCATCATTATTATTATTATTAATGAAAATAAAACAAAACTTTGGTTGCATTATAATTAATTCAACTGGGAATACAAGGGTGGCACGTTATTTGATTGATGATTAGTCAATATTAGTAGTAAAATCTTAAATTGCCTGTCAAATTACGAATACTTTTAAAGGAGGAGAAAAGAATAATGAATGTATAATTAATTGGCCAGAATAGGTGCGAGTGACGACATTAATTACTACTAACAAGTATGGTAACGCAGTAACAGCACCAAACATTACCTGACAACAAAACCCGAAAAGATAATAACAATAATAATAATAAAAAAGACAAAACTCCGTTTGGTTTGTTTTCATCAGCATCATCAATTCATCATCGTCATCTATCCATCTCCAACATTCCAGAGAACCCTAACTATCAAAATTCCCTCAAAATTTAAATAAAAGGAAAATCCGCTAGTCCTTTTTTCCATGGCATAAAAATTAAAAGGCTCTTTGAAATCCGCTTTTTTTTTTTTTAAAAAAAAAAATTATATTAGAATCATTCTAGGATTTCGTGAGAATTCCCAAAGATGGCTTCGACAACTCCAACGAACCGATCCTCCTCCGATGACATCATAGACACGACGCCGTTTCTCTCATCATCAAGCAGCGTGTCACGGGACGAGTCCACCACGCGTCGATCGGTGCGTCGCCAGAGCCTTCGTGAAGCGGCTCGGTTCCTGCGCCGAGCTAGCAGCCGAAGAATAATGCGCGAGCCGTCTATGCTGGTTCGAGAAACCGCCGCCGAGCAGCTCGAGGAGCGCCAGAGCGATTGGGCGTATTCGAAGCCCGTGGTGATCCTCGATATTATCTGGAATTTCGCGTTCGTGGCGGTGGCGGTTGGGGTTTTGGTTTGGAGTAGGGACGAGAGGCCCAATATGCCGTTGAGGCTGTGGATAATTGGGTACGCTTTGCAGTGTTTGTTGCACATGGTTTGCGTTTGTGTGGAGTATAGGCGGCGGCGGAGGCGGCAGAGCGTGGAGTACGGACCATTTAACGCCGGGGACGAAGGGGTTTTGAGTCCTGGATCGAGGGCGGATTCAGAGCAGTACGTGACATTGGCCCAGTTGGAAGAGGATGGTGGAAGGTATATTTTTTATTGATAAGAGTTTATTGGTATTTGATGATTTTGAGAAGTTAATGATAGTTATTGATTACTTTTGAGATGTTGCTTCTTATTGATTATTGGTGGTTGAGATGGAAGATATTATTTCTGTAGTGATAAGTGAGATGATGGTTTTTCTTTTTTTGGGTTGTGGGGATATGGAGAGTAAATGGGACAGTTTGTTTCATAAGTCATTTTTGGAAATTGGAATAGATAAGGCTCTAATTACTGAAAGTGTAACTTAGTACATGTTTTCTTATGATGTCTAGATTGCAATTAGGTACTTGATAGAGATTGCCAGATTGGGAATCCTCAGTTATCTGTTCAATGTTACTTGGTTCAGTTGTACAAATGCATCATTTACCTTCAAGTTGTATTGTGTTATGACTTATGAGAATCTGCCTTATGCATTTGACATTAGTTAAGTTAGCTTTTTGAAAATTTTAATTATGTTCTTTGGCATATATGTCTGTTTTATAATGTATCTTGGATACAGTAAACCTTACATATTATAGCTTAAGTTGTATATGATACTGCAGTGTCTCATTTAGTGGCTAACCATTTTAAATTGATGTTTTCAGTAGTGTTGCAAAGCACCTGGAATCTGCAAATACGATGTTTTCATTCATCTGGTGGATCATTGGATTCTACTGGGTATCTGTAGGTGGCCAAGCAATGGCACGTGGCTCCCCTCAGCTGTATTGGTTAGTTCTTGTGTCATTTTCCCTGCTGCTTTTTTCGTGTTCAAAGATTTGGCCTTGTAACTGGATCCTAACTCTTTCAATGCAAATATCTCTGCAGGCTTTGTATAATTTTTCTTGGATTTGATGTGTTCTTTGTTGTCTTCTGTGTTGCACTGGCATGCATCATCGGCATTGCTGTTTGCTGCTGTCTTCCATGTATTATTGCAATCCTATATGCTGTGGCAGATCAGGTAACTATCACTTCCTGCTGCATGTAAGATTATCATGATTGTATATGCCTCATTAATTTGTTTGTGTGTAATTGGTGCTTTATATTGTGGTTGAATATCTGATTTCGTAATGAGATGGTTAATGTAGGTAAATATGGTCAGTAAATATTGAAGCTGACATGAGAATCACCTAGTTAGTGTGGGGAAGGCCTCCTTTGTTCTTGTAGTTGATGTAATCACATCTAAGTTCATATCTTTGTGATGAAATGGCTGGCAAACATGTCTTGAAAAGTTGGCTGCTCTATGAATGGAAAAATTTCTGGCATGCTAGAAGTAACATGAGAGCAAAAAGGATGGTGCTTTTCTGAAATTTAATTTGCTTTGAACATTTTGAGCATTTAAGATTGTTCTGTGTTTTGGATGATGTTGGAATCAATGTCTTTGACTTTTGCATTCTGGTGCAGCTTCTTACTTCATTTTTGAGGGGTGTAAATTTTTTATGGCTATAGGATTTCTGGGTTTTTGACAAATACATTCTGGCTTAAGCGTTCATAGGAGTCTATGCTATGATTGCATGTTTCTTTATATAGAAAATAGCAAACCTTTAGACCAAGCTCCATTCCTGCTTTCAGAAAGGTTTTGTCATCTTTCAAGTCATTTTGGTCATAGCTCATGTTTAACATCTCCAGTGTCTAATGTTATATATGGCTGGCAGAACACGTGATTGGAGTGAAGTTGATAGAGGTTTGTTGTCAGAAAGTCGATACAATATAATAGTGGACTTTGGCGTGATACACATTTTGAATGTTGAATTTTACTTGATGACCATGCTTTAAGCACTTTCAAAGAAAGACTGGTTTCTGCATTTGACTGGAAAGATTTGAGCACTCTCAAGTTAAAATTTACAATTTCTACAATTTTATGGCTCTTGGCAATTAAGATGGACTTACTTGGAATGTTTTTTCTTTCTAATGTTTCTATTTTGTCTGTTTTGATATGCTTTTCTTTTTACTTACATTATACAACCTTTTGAAGCAGGAAGGAGCATCCAAGGAAGACATTGATCAGTTGTCAAAATTCAAATTTCGAAAAACTGGCAATGATGAGAAGATTGCTGGTGATGCCGAAGGACCTCTTGGGGGAATAATGACTGAATGTGGTACTGATTCCCCCATGGAACATGTGCTTTCACAGGATGATGCAGTAAGTTGATCTCTTTGTTTTTAGTTTTTAATGCCGTTTATTACCTCTCTCCTTCCTCCTATGATCTGCCTATTTGGAAATGATATGATGTGAAGCTAGGCTTGTTTCTTTTTACTTTTTTTTTTTGTGACAATTCCTTTTGTCATGCTGTGACTTAAACAAAGTTTAAGTCAAGTGCCCAACTGATATTCGTTCTTGGGTTAATTTGTAGGAATGTTGCATCTGCCTTTCTCCTTATGATGATGGAGTTGAGCTAAGGGAACTTCCTTGTGGTCACCATTTTCACTGTGCATGTGTAGATAAGTGGCTGTACATCAATGCTACCTGTCCTCTCTGCAAGTATAACATTTTAAAGAGTAGTAGCCATGGGGAAGTGTAGAAGAACGGAAATAATTATTTGTGGTCACATCTGCGGCCTCTGCATATTATTTTAGCTCAGAGAATTATGATGCAGAGCATCATGTCATGTAGACTTGATACAGGCAATTCTGTTGTTGTTCTTGTGGTTATAGTTGTAGATGTTGTCATCATAGTGCTGGCGACAGTCATGATGTGCTTGTTTTAGCTCTGGCCTTCATGGAGTTATTGTGTATATTAATGTTTACCGGGGCATCTAAAGCACTAACTGAGTTGAAGAACTCGTTTGCTTCTGTTCTCTTTGCTTTATCTTCTGCTAGGAACATGTCGAAGTCTATGGTCTACCCTTGTTTAAGGTTTTCATTCTGTATTCTGAATTTCATTTGTAAAGTGTTCTAGGTGAAACCATCTTGAACAAGTGCAAGAGGCGTTATTTACCAAGTGCATAATGTTAAGAAATGCTTCTACCTGAATGCTGTCCGCTATATCTAGAAGTATTTTGCATGGGGGAAAATCAGCTTCCTTTCCCTAAATGTATGGGGGTTGAATTTCGTGGCTATTGAGATGATTTCCTTGCCATTTTCATGTTTCTTCAAATCTGGGTATGTAAAGATCCGTCGTTTTCTATGCAGTCAGGACTGTTTGTACTATGTCCTGACGACATCGACATGAACATGTTTCTTGGATAACACGTCTTTAGAAGTAAACCCCATGGATTCTCGGAATTTATAATTGAGAAAAACTTAAGACTTCGGCATCCACTTTTCTGTGAAGTTACAAAGTCTATCAAAATTTTCTTTTCCTTTATTTTAGGCAGCGTAGGTCTTCTTTTCTTTTTAATTTATTTAATAATTCAAACATACAATCAATTAGCCGGAGACTCCAACGGATATAAATAAAAAGGTCGGTCGGTTGAAAATGAAATACCCAAAATACATATGGCGGAAGTAGAAATAGGCAAAATCTGGGAGACAAAATGCTGGAAAAGATAAAATCTCCGCCGTCTATGTTGTCCTTTTGGAGTCGGCTTTTCGCGCTCCCCGAAATAGACATTTTCTTGTGTGATGAAACCATATTTCTTGATTCCACCATCTAAAGTGAAAAGGAAAAAGAAGAAAAAAAAAAATAATTCCCTCAGTCCAAACGCCTTCTATACCTCTGCTTTCTTTTTAGCACCTGCAAATTCAAAATTAAGTCCGTAACACATGAACTTGTATTTGTGATTTGTTGTACTTGTGTCTGTATAACCGGACGGAGAGATGGAACAGGACTTTCTGTTGGAATGTTACCGTCGCGATCGCCGGAAGCTCTTGGAGTTCTTGTTATCTTCCGGATTGATAAAGGAAATTCGGACACCGTCTGGCTCCACTCCTTCTCTCTCCGACGCCGACTTCGACACCCTGAGTACCGATTACATCCTTCACTGCATTAAATCCGGTATGTCTTCCTTTACGTCACGTTTATTTATCGAAAAAATGGAATCAGAAAGAAAAATAAAGAAGGAATTCAGCTGGAAAAAGTAATTTGAAATTTTGTAGAATTAGTTTTGATAATATCCGTTACCTTTCTTATGATTCTTTTTTTCTCTGAGAGTAAAGGGGTGTTTGGATACTGAAATATTTTCAGGTGGCATCGTTGATGTTTCTGAAGCCACTAAGAAGTACTATGCGGAATCTACTCATCCAATAATGGTACTGAACCACTTTATCTCCTGCAAAAATTTAGCAGTATTTTAAGTCTTTTCCTGTTGCTTTGCCTTTGAATGAATTTGTATCTACTTTTTATTTCCTTTGTTGGTTGCCGAATAACATGAGATTAGGTTTCCGAAAAGTATAACTATTATTCGCAATGAGGAGTTCTTAAAGCTAATTCTTATCTGTAGTTTTCTTTAATCATGGAACAAGAGGGAGACAAAAACTAGAGTTATAATTTTGAAGTTCTATTTTTCATTGTGTAACTTGTGCCATTAGAGTGTTGAGAATACTGAGTTTGATTTTTTATGCAGGGTATCATGCACTGAACAAAAAATAAGCTACAAATTATTGAGGATATATCTGTCGTTGTGTTTCTGAAACATTAATCTTGGATGACTTAGACTGTGTTTTACTAATATTACTATTTTTTTTATCTCTTTGGTTCTTAATTTGCAGATCCATTCTAAATTAGGGGATTCGTATTTTCTTACGTCTGATCCAGATTTGTCTGGATCTCCTCCTCGACGAGTGCCCCCAACTATCATCAACAGTACCACTAATCATGCTTCATCTTCATCTAGTCAGCTGGATTCTTCCAAGTTTAAGAATGTTGAAATGTCTGGGGATGACTATGGTTTGAAACACAAAGCAGAAACAGCAGTAGCAAGGGCACCTTTAGGGAATTCCAGAATTCCTTCACTTGGGTTACCTCCCCTGAAAACAGGTATTGAGTGGATAAACTTGTATTTCTTGTGAGCTTAACAATTTAATTTGAGACTTTTAAAACAATTGTGAAAAGGTTGTCCAAGTTTTTATTTCCTATCATGTATTTACTTAAACTCACGATGTGGTAGAGATGCTTAGAGGCTATATTTTATTCTTGAGTCCTGGCCTTTCTTGTTTGAATAAACTGATACATAGCTTCAGGAATTTTGAAGGATTGTCTGATGATGAATTGCGGGAATCAGCCTACGAGTTATTGCTTGCATCTATGCTTTTCTCTGGGTACTGTCTTTCTTTCTCTGTCTGTGTGCATGAATGTGGGTTAGTCTAGTAAATTCAATGAAATCCAATGATATATATCCTAATATTTCTGCCTCTTGATTTGATGTCTGCTTACTGTCTCTATCTCTTGTTTGTTGTTATCAGGGTCGAGGTTTGTCCAGTTGAGGATAAAAAGAAGGATAAGAGTTCTAAATTTTTGTCTAGATTAAAGAGTAAAAGGGAAAAACCCCATTTGCAACCTCAGTTGTCAGAGAGGCATTCAGAACTAATCGATACTATCCGTGCACAGATGCAGGCAAGCAATAAATCTTTTCTTTTCTGGTGTAGCTTTGATATCTTATGGATATAGGTGTGGGAGTTTGAGAAAATACAGTAAAGTTTCTAAGTTATTGTTAGTATCCATGTTCAATGGAGCATCCAGTCTTGGAAAAACTTTCTTTATCTGGTATATGTAATGTTGACTGTGGGTATTAAGACCTGATCTTTGTCTGTTTATAATCATGGGTCAATCACATTAGTAATTATAGAGTTCATGCTGGTAAAAACATGTGAATTTCTTACTCTTGAACTTTAGTTATCATCCATTGAAGTAATTGTCATCTTGAGTAAATAAATGTACCTTAAATATTGAATAAGGACAAATATGAGGATTCTTATTTTTATTCAGATATTTTATTTGACAATTATTAGTGGCTTTTATTAGTCAATTACGAATTAACCATGCTATTTTGTCTCAATTGTTAATTTCACCAACGTTATGTTTTCCAATCATTTTATCTTTCTTGCATTTCTAATTAAATCTTACAAGTAAATATTGCTCCTTTACTAGATTTCAGAAGCAATGGATGGATGCCTTCGGCGAAATATGGTACATCTGGCTGGAAGAAGAACATGTGGGCAAATTGATCTTCCTCAGATCTCGTTAGAGCTCCTTATTGGCATTTTCAGATCTGATTTTCTTAATGAAAAGTCTTATATCCAATGGAAGAGTAGACAGGTAATTATCAGCTTTATGTACTGTTTTGTACCAGTCTTTTCCCAATAGAAACTAAATTTGCTTGTAGTTGGAGCTAAGAACATGAGTCCATGCTACTTAAATAATGTATTTGGAAAGCTAAACATATTAAGGCACCAATAGCAGTGCTGGCTTATGGATATGCTATTTGGATCACTTTGCTGAAATCATGGTGCATTGGGCAATGTTGGTGATATCAAAAAGTATTCCAATAAAAAGCGATTAAGCCTAAAGTACTTTCCTAGTGAAGCATTAGGGCTATTATATGGTATATTTGAGCTATATCTACCAAAAATTATGCTGCAAAATGTGAAATAGGTATGTTTGTGTTCATTTATGTTGAGCCTAAATGTTGGCTAGTTATTAAAATCTACAAAGAGTGAAAAATGGAAGAGTTTCTTCAAGCATAGGACTGACTGTACTGTTTTATTATTGTTTTAGGTGAATATGTTAGAAGAACTTCTATACATCTCTGCTAAACTTCCAGAAACTGAATGTTCAACCATTAAAAGTTGTCTTGCAAAGATTAGAGATACAAAGGTATGTTCTCTTTGTGGGTTTTTGATATTCATGGACAATTATTTTTATGTATCAGTGAAATAGCCTCAATTGTCATTATCACTTTTTTATTATTTTAAAATGAGGATGTTCTTGTTCATTGGATGCTCTAGGAATGGGATGTTGCAATGTCTCCTTCTCAACGAGTTGAGGTTATATCATTTATTAGACAGGTGGCATCAAAAGTTTCCTCTCAGCAGGGGCTGTTTGGTCTCCAAAATGAAACCTATTACTGGCATGCTGTTTATCATTTGAACATTAGACTTTATGAGAAATTACTTTATGTCATGTTCGACATTCTTGATGAAGGCCAACTCATAGAGGTACCAACTTAGACCCTAAGTTGCATTGTTGGCTTGATTTTTTGTTTGCACAGCTTTGGTGATATCTTCTAGTATTTGTGCTTTTTATGATGCTTAGTCTGTTACTTTTAAAATTATGCTAGGAAGCTAGTGCAATTCAGTCGCTTATCAAACTGACATGGTCCACTTTAGGCATCACTCAGAAAATGCATAATGCTTTATATGGGTGGGTCCTTGTTCAACAGGTATGTCTTATGTCATTGTAATGTTTATGTTTTTTGTTGCATAACTACATTCTTCAGTCATCGCATTGTGAAAGGAATAATTTGTATTTTTTTTTGTTTTCTTGTGCAAAAGATGAAATTTCAAATTTCCTTTTTTTGGTTGTGTCTGGACCATATGAATTATATGCATTTCACTCGTGGCTTTAATTACGAACCTATTTATGCTTGGTAATCATTTTAAAATATCTTTTGGTATGAGCTTTTGACCATTGGTATAATGCTACTTTTGCTATTGAAGTTTGCTAGTACAGATGAAGGCACTCTGTTGGAGCATGCTGTTCTCCCGTTGCAGAGAGTTGTATCTGCTGAAGAAGATGACTGGAATGAAGGGCAATATATGGATAGTATAATATGTTTGAAGAAATGCAATGGCAGTGAAACAAACCTAAATCTGGTGCAGGCTATTTTCCTGTCCATAGGCACTTGGTGTGATAGTAGACTACAAGACTATCATCTACATTTCAGTGAGGTAAGTTGCTAGTTTAGCTTGGTTGGGTTACACTTTATTTTTCTGCCATTTGAATTGGCTAATAAATTGCATGTAATCTTTTCTTAATTCTATTTGCCAAAACTCCATTTTGTTAAATAATTATACATTTATTTTATGTGTTTTTTTGTTGTCTGATTATGTGTGAAAATTCCAGGTACATGCTTGGGGGTTCTTTCAATATCATCTTTTAAAATGAGCTTATAATTTCAGAGGTTTTCCCCCCTTAACTTTGAACATTTTTTCCCAGAAACCTGTTAACTTCAGAAGGGTGATGGCTTTGGCGTCAGCGATAGGAATGCTCACTTCTGTCAATTGTGCTGAGATTAAGGTTAGGTCTGCCATGATGTTACTCTGTCATATGCATATTTGGTTGCTTAACAAGCCATGTTATTTAATAACCCAATAAGTTTTTAAAAGTTTGGACCAGTAAAAAACTGAAGCTCAGATTGACATAAATTTAAAGTTTGAGCTAAACTTAAGTTCAATATGAGCTTATTCCCAATGGCTTGAGCTTTGCTAGATAAATTTCTAAGTTTGAGTACAGCTTCACTTGGTTCATTATGCAATAAGTCAACAAACTCATGAATGAGCAAAAAAAAAAAGGTCAACAAACTAATGAAACTATTTTCTTATTACTGAGGCCATATTGGATTGGAGGATCAAATTGGTGATGTCTTGACTTGTTTCCATCATAGTTTTCATCCTGTTTCATTTTAGTATCACCCCCCTCCCTTGTAAGTGGGCAATTTTAACCAGACTTATATCATGAACCTGTGTTTTTCTTATGGCTGAGCACTTTTGAGTTGGATGATTTGGTGTGCACTTTCTACACTTATTAGCAAGTGAAAGTCTCATCCCATTTTGGTGACAGACCTTATGTATATCTTATGACAATTTTCCTCCATGCAGTTAACTATGAATGGATCAAAGAGTTCTTCCGGTGAAAAAATCAAAAATTATGTGGAGAGATCTGTTGAAGCTGCAATTGGGCGGGTGACTCTCTTTTATAATCCAAGGTCATATTGTTTTTTTTTTTCCATTTCTTTATTGATAGTTAATTGAATTCTGTTGTTAGGTGGCAAAATCCATTCTTGAATCGCAAGCTGAAAAGGCACATCCTTTGGCTCTACTAGCAAACCAACTAAGACTGGTTGCTGAGAGGGAGATGAATATATTTTTCCCAGTGTTTCGCCAATGGTCTCCTGAATCTATAACGATCTCAATGCAGCGATTGCACCAGTTTTATGGGCAAAGACTGGTTTGTGCCATTGAAATTAACAGAATCTCTTTGTCGTTGTCAACTAGCATGTTGTATCTTTATTGGGAAATTATTCTTGTCGATGTGTAGATTCCATTCCTAAAGGGAGTTTCATCTCTATCTGAAGAGGCCAGATCAGTACTTCCTGCTGCTTTTATGCTGGATCAGAAACTTGGCCAGCTTTATACTTCTGCTTTTGAGGAACAGACAGCTCACCACTCTGTCAGGCCATATTTGGACCATTATCAGGTTGTTTTGCATTTATTGATGCTGTATTGCCTATCAAGTTTTAAGTGTTTTGAATCATGTTTGTTGTCCTATATGTCTGCATTGTCATTTAACTTGTATGTGTTTTTGCAGTTCTTGTCTTCTACTTCCTGCAATATCGATTTTTTTTTTCTGCCATTGCTTTTTGTTCATGATTTGTACATTACTAGCTTTTGTTTTTCTTTCTAATGGAGAAGCAATCATTTTTCTCTAAGGAATTAAACGCTTCTTAAACTCAGGATTCTGATATTTTGAACGTTCTACATTTCCTGAGTGGCCGTGGATCTTAATTTAAGGATGATCCATATTATGTCATAAGCAAGCTTTATAGGTCTTTTTAAAAGAATGACATGAGCAGTGAAATAGAAGAGGGGCGGGGGGGGGGGGGGGGGGGGGGATCAGAGATTATGTACAATAGCTGGGAATGTTTTTGCTTATTGGTATTGGTTCACTTGCTGTTTTGAACTTCTGGTGATCAAAGAAGTTTTTGATTCAGGGCTTTAATGGTCTTGGACGTGATTTTCTTTGTTAATTTAACATTGTTTAGGTCAATGTAAGTAATGACATGGGTAATGCTATTGTTCAGGCTGGAAAGAGTTCCACATGGAAACGTTTAGGAGCCAAACATTTCAGAAAAAAATTGCTTTGCCTGTACATGTTTTTGCTTATTGGTATTGGTTGACTTGCTGTTCTGAACTTCTGGTGATCAAAGAAGTTTTTGATTCAGGTCTTTAATGGTCTTGGATGTGATCTTCTTTGTTAATCTAACATTGTTTAGGTCAATGTAAGTAATGGCATGGGTAATGGTATTGTTCAGGCTGGAAAAAGTTCCACATAGAATAGGAGCCAAACATTTCAGAAGAAAAGTGCTTTTCCTATAAGGCTTTAGCCAATGGCATGATGCCTAGCTGGAGAATTAAATTTTAATTTTCCTTGTGTTGCAGATTGAAAAAGTCTCGGGGCCAATAATTCTTGATTGGGTGATTGGTCAGCATGCTCATATATTGGAATGGACTCGAAGAGTATTGGATCTTGAGGTTGGTTCCATACCGAGTAGGATGATGTTTTTAATTTATTCTTTTGCTGGATAGTAGGATGATATCAATTTATATCGAGATTGTATAATCTTGTACCTGTTCTGGGTTAATAATTGTGAGGAGAAAGATGAGAAAATGAAACATTTGATGGACTAAAGGACTTGCTTTTTCCTTAGTCTCTAACTTTTGTTTGTTGTGTCTTTGATATTGTTGTATTGTTTTTTCTTTCCTGTTTTCTTTGTCAGCAGTGGGCTTTTTCATGCATGCACACACACAAAATGTCATCTATTTTCTATTTCCCTTTCACTGTGCTTCCTTTCTTACTCCCTCCAAAAGTTGTGGTGTGGTTGCATTTATTTTGGTTCTTTTCTCATGAGCTTCTTTCATCAATGAGTGACTGATCAAGATGACAAAACTGACCTACCTATTCGAGCAGAGCTAGGGAAATTGTAAGGAAGAGTTTTTTTTATGTTTAATTGGATTTGATGATGTTCAATGAAAACATGTTTAAACATCCTGTCTTAGTCCCATTGATAGACAGTCATCATGAGTTGATTCAAATTAAAATAGCTGGAAGCCTGGAACAATATTTGAACTACTTCTGGTCTTTTGGCATGTGCAGGACTGGGAGCCCTTGTCATTTCATCAAAGGCAGGCAGCATCGATAATTGAAGTTTTTAGGATACTAGAGGAGGTATGCCATTTCTGGTTAGATATGCGGCAACTCTCGTGTGATTTATATACATGGGAATTTCCATCTCTATAAGTTGCTCTTTGTTGGCTCATACCCTTGTCTCGGGAATCTTCACTCTTACTAACTTATACAAGTATTAAATTGAAAACGTAAAACAACTTCCACTCGGGACGATACTAATAACTGTGTAGTTGTTCCTTTTTATGTATTTGCATTCTATTATTTTATATTTAAATGGTAATAGTTGGATCATTTATGCTTAGTTACATTTTTGGTTGTGGTCTCTTTTGTTGCTTCTCTCTCATAACTGTGTTAACTTTCAGACTGTGGATCAACTTTTCGGGATGAATCTCCCTCTGGATATCACGCATTTACAAGCCCTTCTATCTATAGTATTTCACAGCTTGGATGGGTATTTGTCAAGAGTGCTCAACCAGTTAGGTATTGTTTATATTTTGCTTCTTACTTTGTCATTGTGCTTGGAAAAGTTGGGCATTGTTAATGCAATTATCTTGTTGATGGTGATTACTGTTTGTTATTAGCTAAAAGCAGGACCTCTCTATGCCCAAAGGGGTAGTTACATTCTCTTTGAAATCCTTGATATTTCTTTTGAGGTGTAGCTAATTCTTTTGTTCTAATTAAATGGCTAGTGGTGGCTATGTCGGCAGATTGTTCTTCATTTATTTACTTATGTTTTGTTTTTAATATCATGGAGTTCTTCTGTATGCCCTTTCAAGATTATTGTTTAAGCAATTAATGAAGAACCTTAATATTTTTGCTTTTTCTGTATTCTGTGAGTTCATTCAAGTCAATATGCTCATGTTTACCTTATTTTATGTAGAAAGAACATATTGATGATAATACCTTTAATATTGCAGTTGAGAAGAATCATCTCTATCCATCAGCCCCTCCTTTGACTCGTTACACTGAGACAGTTATTCCAATAATTAAGAAAAGGTTGAATGAGTACACAGTTTTAGATGACAATGTGCTTGATAGATTGAATGAATTGACAATACCTAAACTCTGTATCCGGCTGAACACCCTTCAGGTAAGCATAACCATTGTTAAAAGATTTAATAGTTAGATCTTATAATGCATTTTGATACAAACAAAATAAGGGTGTCATCTCCTTGTTGGAAAAATTATCCTTAGGGATTATGGAATTTATATGTTCCAGGTTTTTAAGAACATATAAAATTTTAACACATCAAGATAAAAGTTGAAATTCTATTTCTTCCACCAAAAATTTTACTTAGTCTGAGCTAAACCTGCATTGAGTTCAGGTCAAGAAATTACAAGCTGAATGCAACCTAAGACCTGCCATTTCAATTTATCTAGCATGAGCTAACCCTGCATCGAGTTAGGTCAAGAAATTTCAAGCTGAATGGAATCTAATATCCACCATTTCATCATAAGGTTATCTGGGTAGCTGGTTTTCAGGTTAGGCTAGAGATCGATTTGACCAATGCATAACGTACCCAACTTGCTTTCCTGTCTTCAAAAGAATTTTGTATTCGATGTAACTTGTTTTCAGTTGTATTTATTCTTATACCTATCAGGTGTTGATTTAGTCCTGGTGATATTCTAACATTTTCGGATAACTCAATTTTTTTACTTATTTTTTTTGTCTGAAACGTTCGTTTTTGTTTGTAGACCTCCAGATTAGTCAATTGCATAATTTCTTCTGCCAAATTGGTTACACAATTTAAAAGATTTGGTTTAGAATTGGTTCAAATTTGGACTATGCAATACTTAAAGGCTGGTTTATAACTAGATTGACAGTTTGAGAATTCCAAAATGGGCCTTTAACTGTGTTATTACTTGAGATAATTATTTTTATCTCTCCTCAATGTTTATCTGTGTTGCTTTATTTTCGATAATAGTTTGTATTTTTTTAATGATATATCTATAGCCTTGGTATCACAATTTAAACTTCTCGGTACATTATCAAAACTTATGCCTGCATCATTTTTCTTGTTTCCATGCAGTATATTCAGAAACAGGTTGGCCTACTTGAAGATGGCATTCAAAACTCTTGGGCACTTGTGAGGCCATCTCTTAATCAAGGACTGGGTAAGTTCTATATGTATAGATCTTGTTTAGTTTATTTTTCCTTTAATTTCCTCTAGTAACATCTATGAGCTGTAGAAGCTATAGTACAAACAATAAGAAGTATTTACTAGGTAAAGTTGGGTGAAGATATGTCAAAAGATCTTTGAGAACCACACCATTATGGATATGGTTTAAAGAATTAATAGCACTTGTTTTGTCTATTTAGATGAATGATCAATTATACGAGATGATGGACTATGGAACTTGTTTGAAATAGCATTAACAGCAGTTGTCATATTCAGCACGAACTTTACTATTGAAGGGAAAAGAAACTTTGCAATTGAGATTTGCAAGGACATTCTAGGCAATTGTTGCGTAATGATGATATGAAGAACTTTAAAGGATCTTTTTTTTCTTTTATTCCCTCCTTTTTCCACTTTTTGCTGGTTATATCCAGTGATAATTGAAGTAGTGAAGTTGATTAGTATTACTTTGATAGTCTTCTTTGTTTCATCCAGCTAAAGAAGAGCCTGTGGAGGATTTGGAGAGTGATTCACTAACACATCATGAAGCAGTAGATGAACTCTTTGTAACCACCTTTAACATCATAAGGGATACTGCTAAAGATACTGGCAGAAAGATTTGTGACTTGATTGGTGAGCCAGTTGAATTTTCTTTTAAGGGCTCTAAATATGAGTTTAAGTATTCTATTTATGTTCTAATCTAATGATTTTTTTATCTTCATCTTAAACTTAATTCTTAGTTTGACAGAGATCAAACTTAGCTTTGAAGTCCATTTATTTTGCAGGAACCTTCAACTATAAAAGATCTGTTAACTGAAACCAATTAGCTCTCATTATATAATGATTGTCATTAAAAAAACATTTATATTTATTTTGACTTTTTTTCTTTTTGGAAAATACTTCTTTGCTGAACCATGGCATTGGTGCAGCGGGTAACACACTCTTTTAGCATACTAAGGGGCTGTTTGGCCTAGCTTTTTTCTAGCTTAAAAGCTATTATGAAGCTCTTATGAAAAATAATAGCTTTTAAAATTAAGCTAAAGTTGTTTGGTAAATTTTTTTTATAAGTTTTTATTTATATAAGTTATAATTTTGGTTAAAATTATTGTAGAGAGTATTTTTTTTTAAAAGGGTAATATTGTAATTATTTTTAATAGATAAGGATATTTTTGAAACAAAAATAAAAAATTTTCTTGTATTTTTAAAAGAAGAGAAGAAAAAGCTCCTCATAGGAGTTTTTTTTTAAGCTCTTTTTTAAAAAATTTTACCCTTTAAAAAAAAGCTACTTTTTTTTTTTAAGAGCTTTTCAAAATTTACGTTTGGCCTGATTTTTGCTTTTAAGAGGTAGATAAGCTGAAAAAAAGCTAGGCCAAACAAGCACTAAATCTATTATTGCTACAAAGAACCTTATCAACTATATAGTGTCCAAAAGATGTCTATTCACCCTTTTCTTCTTTGCTTTGGCATGTAAGCTACTGAAATAATTTTATGCATATTAATATTATTATTAATCTCAAATTCTAGGAACAAGAGTTGTGTTTTGGGATCTTAGAGACTCGTTCCTGTTCCATTTATATCGTGGCAATGTTGAAAGTGCTCGCTTGGAAAATTTCCTTACCGACTTTGACACGGTGAGACTCTAAAGTAGACGGCTTCCCTCTTTCTCTCTCTCTCTCTCTCTCTCTCTCTCTCTCTTGCTGAGCACCTATGCGTGTGGGTATGGGTGTTTACAATTTTCATTTTTATGGCACTTCCATTAGTTTTTAATTTTTCATTACCCCTGTTAAGATATATTGTGTTAATATTGGCAAGCTTGAATGCAGGTGCTGGACAATGTATGTGGTTTGATTGATGATTCTGTCAGAGATGTTGTGGTTTTAAGTGTATATCAGGCTTCATTGGTATGCCCTTGTGTGTTCGCCTTCTTCTTTGATCTGTTAGGGCCCTTGTTTGATGGCATTAATTTTGTTTACTTTCATGATTCAGGAAGGCTTTGTTTGGGTATTGCTTGATGGAGGCCCTTGCCGTGCCTTTTCTGATTCAGATATCATCCTTATGGAAGAAGACCTTATGATGCTAAAGGTTTGTGGCTTTTTATTGTAAAGCTGCAAGACACCACCCCACCATCTTCCCACCTGAAGTAAAGAAAATGAAAGGATCTCTTCTGAATTATAATTAATTATTGTTTTCCTGAATAATGAAAAAAATGACTATAGCCATTATTCAAATGGTCTCCACACATTTTATGGTATGGTAAAACCAGAGGCAGTGGCTATGATTTTACTTGCTTACAAAACTAGAATTATGTTTTGGCTGGAAATGTTGAGTAAAGGTGATCTTTCTAGCTATGTCAGTTAACAGGTTCCTGCAAAAAGATAGGAGCTGATTGTATTTGTACTTAACCTTTCACTGAAAGTTGGTGACCATGTGCTCTTTTGAAGGCAATGGTCAGAAAGACTTGTGTGACCATCTGCATATGCAGTTGATGGTCAGTAACATCCATAGTTAATAGCCAACAAACTTTTCCACCAAACTTGCTGCATGTATTCAGGATGTTATCATCTTTATGATATGTTTTGCTAGCTGATAGATCTGTGTTGATTTGCTCTAGGAATTCTTCATTGCTGATGGAGAAGGCCTTCCCCGCTCATTAGTTGAACAGGAAGCAAAATTTGCTGAACGCATTCTTCAAATGTTTTCTCTTCAGGTTTTCTAGCTCCTACTTGAGGGTCTCTTATCTATAAGTGAATTATTAGTATAGCAGCTTAATCATTGCTTTTTGGCAGGCTGAAACTGTTATTCAAATGCTGATGACTGCAAGTGAGCTCATTTCAATGGGACTAGATTCAAACAAACATGACCATTTGCATTCGGGAGATGCTCACACTTTAGTACGAGTATTATGCCACAAGAAAGATAGGGAGGCATCAAAGTTCTTAAAAGTGCAATATCAGCTACCAATGTCTTCAGGTTATATTTTCTATGCAACGTGGTTGCAAAAAGTATCAGTGCTTGTCTTTTACATGCTAAATGATTATTTGATCCAATTCAGTTGTTCTAACAAATATACGAACAATTTATTTCAGAAATATAAATGAATTAAAAGAAAAGGCTATGCAAGAAACAGAGTGATGCCTATCATTTAAGATTGCATACTTTATCAGGCTACTTTTATTAATTAATGTTAAGTCAAAGCAGTCCATTGCTATGATCCCAAAGTTTCTTGCTTGTGCTATTTTCATCAGGAAGTAATCTGAAATATCACAGGTTTGGTTAAAGGGAAAGGGAGGAATTTTTCTGTCTTTTCTTTACTTTAGTCAAGAAATGAGGTCTAAATATCTGCTCAGGTGATGTTTAGAAATTTAAGCAGTGTAATCATACTTTAGCTGGAAACCTTACCCAAGGGTATCTTGAAATAATTTACATTCTGAGAGTCGTAATTGCTGATTATTTCATGGATATCATTGGAAGTTTCAGCTACTGAAATTTCAACTGTTCAACTTTTGACTAGATTATGATGATGCTCCATCAAGGGATTCAACTTCAAGATCACCTCTTATATCAGACGTTCTTAAGCGAAGCACCTCGATTCACTGGACCAAGAAAGGGCAAAGTGGTTTAAAGTCAATGAAGAAGAAACTTCAAGGCGCAACAAATGAAATTCGAAATGTGGCAAGGTAATGTAGCTTCAGACTGGTGTTTTTATAAATGCTTTCATTAGTCTTCCTCAAATTTCAACAGAGCATTTTGTAGCAGTTTCCTTGTGCTTGGTAACGAGTTAGTCCTCAAAATCCAAATTTTTTTGTGGTTCGGTACAAGTAAAAGGTAACAGTAGTTAGGCCACATGTATACAACTTGCCTGAGAATGTAATGCCGTCAGTACAAATTCATGTAAATCTACCCGGACAAATTCAGAACACTAAGAGGCCCCTGATAACCAGGTATCAAGTTTTGTTTTAATAGTGATTAAATTGGAAACAAATGTTCATTTCCTGGGTTTTTTTTTTAATATTTTACCCCCCTTCTTGATAAACGACATGGATCAGTGCAGTTGACCTACATATTAAGCAATTGTTGGAAGGGAGTGAGAATCTTAAGCTTGTGTTTTGAAATAATTTGGTAGTTTACCTGACAATGTGATAGCTTGACTTGAATTCATCTCAATTACCCTCTACTCTTAAAAGTGGGCAAAGAATTTCATCTTAGGTTATCATTTGGCTTTCTTTTTGAATTGTTTTTTTAAGTGGGCCTCATACATAAGGCATTTTTGATAATAAATCTTTTTATAATTTTAATTATTTTTAGGCATTTTTGATAAAATTATCTTTAATGAAATTGATCTATTTATTTAGCTTCGCGTCTCAACCTGAAACCTATTAACGAGTCAAGTATGTTTAGTTTTGTGCTTCAAACAAATTCATATTCTTTTAGTTTTTTTCGTCAGACTATTCATATGTGGAATATTTTTTTATCATAAAGGAAAATGTTTAAGCATTTTGAGCATTTTAGAGTAGTTTTTTATACATGAAAAAAATTTTTAACCGTTTTGAGTATTTTTAAACATTTTGGAGCGATTTTTTATATATGAAAAAAAACCTTTGAACATGATGAGCATTTTTTATCAAGTAGGCATATTCGTTAATTATGTTGTTAAATGAAATATGGTGTATCGTTTGAAATTGTTGATCTTGTTGAATAGAAGTCAATAGTTTTTTGTAATTTTTAGGTATTGCGTGATTGATTTTGAACATTGCATGGCTGACTTTGGGCATTGCATGATTAGTGCTTAAGCATTATATGACTAATTTTGATATTAGTGTTTAAGCATTATATGATTAATTTTTAATAAGACATTGCGTGGCTAGCTAATAGGCATTGCGTGACTTGTTAGTAAGACATTGCGTGATTAGTCAATAAGGTATTGTGTGATTAGTTTTTGATGCATTGTGTGATTTAGGCATTACTTAAAAATCCGTCACGTAATGTTTAAAAATTAATCATGCAATGTCTAAAACTAATTACGTAATGTTTAAAAATCAGTTATGCAGTGATTAAGTTACGCAATGCTTAAAAATTAATCTCGCAACATTTAAAAATCAGTCTAATTAATTTTAATTTTTCAACTTTGAAATTTTATGAATAAATCAATAAACTCAAAAACTTAAAATACATATTTTTATTTTGCTAAGCCATGAAATTGTGCATTTCATAAAAGATAAATTACAAAACTCTATAACCTTCCAAAGTAAGATAAAATATATCTGACAAAATATATTTCTATTGAGAGGGTTTTGTTCACTCTCTTTATGCAAAAACAAAATATACTCCATTTACAAAATATTTCTTGAACAATTTCAATTCAAAATCTTATAAAAAAAATTAAAATTCTCAGCAAACATGCTTAACAAACATTTTAATTTCAAACACAATAAACTTGTGAACCACCATAAAATCTATCAAACATACTTTAGCTGTTCTTTAACCCATCATCTTAATTAATATGATCCAACTCATTAATACAAGCATCTTTGTCGCAGCACACGTTTCGAAGCAAGTCATCATAAAAAAGCATCCAATTAACACCTTCATAATGTTACCTGCAATTAGAGCAAAATCGTTGTTTATCGTTTTTGAGAACATCAAGATTTACTATATAAAAAAATAAAATAAAATAAGAAATAACTTGATGTTATTTCTAATTTTTGAATGATAAGATAAATAGTATTTGAGCAGGAAGAGAAAATAAGATTTAATTTTGAAATTTTTATTTGGATGGCGGGATAGAGAAAATTGAAATTATTTTAATTTGTCTGAAATTGTTTAAAAGGTATTCTTATTAAGTCCTGTCAAAAATTGTCTAAAAACAATTAAAATTAAAGACGATCTAAAAACAGTTAAAATTAAATATGGTTATTTTTTAAGTGTTTTTATTACGAAAGTTATTTTTTACAATTTTTTTTTTTTTACACATAAAACTTAAAAAAATATGAAACCCTTTTTTGGGTGCATATTTCAGTGACATGATGTCCACTGAATGGAAGTTATCTGCTCAGCATTTAACTTTTAGTTTCTACCGAAAAGAACAGATGATTAACATGTTGTGCTTCGTATTTCTTTGGAATTTAATACATGGCCTTTCTAACAAGACAATGTTTGTCATATTCATTGAGCCTGCCGTACCACTAGTATTTTCAGCATCTATTTGACTTTCTTACAAACAAATTATAAAGCGGATGTTGTTGGTTCTAGTGAAGAAGAATGAAAATGAAAGAAAAAGAAAGTTTGAAAACGAGAAAACTGCATGAAACAAGATTGAACACTGAAATGAAAGTTGCTAGAAACAAGCATGAACATTAAGGAACTATGGGTGGAGTGATCAACGATCAACTCCCTTCCGGCCAGTTGATTCTGTGGGCGTAATTGCTCGGAGGCAACACCTCCTGACGTGAGTTCGCTGGGTAACCATAACTGTCCAACTTGAGCTTAAGGTTAACAATACCATTACCCTTCGTACCATCTTTAGCCCGTAGCCTGTAGCTCAGATACCGGACTGAGCCCACTGGCGGCGCCCCAATATCATCAGCGCTGATCCGACAGCATCCCAGTTGAGCTTGGCGGCCAAGGAGCCTTTTGGTGTGTAGTTGGAGATGTACACTAGAGTATCTATTGGCAAAGAAGTCGGCCTCTATCGGTACAAGAAACTTGTCACCTAATGTGAGAACATCACCTTTGTAATCAGCCCGTGGGTTGTTGCCGTTGAACTTGGAGATGGAGATGATGGGTCTCAAACGTCGGGACAAGAGAGCTAAAGAAGGTTTCTTGAGTTTATCTGCTGACAAAACCGTGATCTCCGCTACGAACTGTGGATAATTATTAGCCATGGACGTTTCAGAGGCAAGAGATTTAGCTTCGAGAAGTCGAGAGAGGCACACAAATGAATGAATTAGACTAACCACTACGATATGATCCAAGGTCGAGCAAACACCTTAAGAAGAGTCCACGAACGCAAAATCATATTAGGAAAAACTCAAAGATTAGTCATAGCAAAGGGCTTAATGACACATTCGCAACTGAATTGTCAATGCTGAGAAAAAACTTTTATGACCTTTTTTCTCTTCTTTGTAGTCATTGTTAGCAAACCCAAAAATGCCAAAACATGGATATGGGAATGGTTTGGTTAATGTCAAAAGGGGTTGTCATATTCTTTTTTGCAAGCCTAGAAACACTAGATTTAATTTCGTAGATGGAGATGGCCAGCCAAGTTAATTTCATTGACACAATATAGTATACCTCTGATGTTTCGAACCAATGCAACTATCAACTTCACACTGAAACCACAAAAAACTTTCTTTAAAGATTTCTAGAGTCGTATCAATGTTGACTCTACAAGCCATATTATATATCATTGCTTGTTCGTACGTATAAAAAGTCGTGGATAAGAAGATAAAATAAAATAACAATATTGAGTTAATTGTTTTTTTCTTTTATCTATTAATGCATTATTAAAATCTTTTTTCATTTCATTTTAGGTTGTCTTATTCATATATATTAGTACGATCTACCTCTTTCCATAAGCTTAATTACAAAAATAATAGATGATGTGAATTATTAAAACGAACAAGGTAAATGATGTGAAGTAAGCTGTAACTATTTTACATTCACCAAAAATAAAAGAGATAATAAACGATAGCAAATATACCTTGAATTATCTTATTGAAAATAAAATTTTTGTACACTAAAAATTCCTCAATTTTTAAAAAGATGAGAACTCATTGAGATTTGCTTCGAACAATCAAATTATATATCCATCTTTACAAGAAAAATTTAATCCCACCAAACTCTATTGGAAAAGTATTTTCAATGAAAATTTCATTAAAAATTTCTAATGGAATTCCGTTGAAAATACATTTCTAACGAAATTGATATTATACAGTTGATGAATTATGTACTTTTTTTGACAAAATTTTTCAACGAAATTTTTCGTTAAAATTTTTTAACAGATTTTTAACGAAAAGTATTTTTGACGAAGTTTTTACTGACGAAATTTTCAATATAATTTTTCGTTAAAAATCTGTCAGAAATAAGCATTTCTAATAGAATTTTAACTTTTTTTAACAGAAAATTCTGTCGAAAAAAGTTTATTTTTTAGTAGTGTTTGTTTTGAATTTGAGTTTGATACTAGTTTAGATTACAATTAAGCATTGAGGAATTTTGCATATCAAAGGGACCAATTATAATATTGTTGAATATTGGGTGCCGTTATACAAGGGAAAGACAGAGAGAGAAGTGGACTAGGTTTATATGAAGTATATACAATATGGAAAAAGTATATATTTTGCACACTCTTATAGTATAATGTATATATTTAAATATAAATTTGGGTATACTATAAAAACAATTAATGTTTACATATTTTCAAAAAAATGCGATATATGGACAAGAATATATTTATTTTTTAGCTGGACTAGGCTTGGATTGGTTATCAAAGCTTGATTTGAAAAGCCCATCATACCCAAATCCTTCCATGCACATATATATAGTATTATATAATAATTCTAATTAGATAATTTGTATAATTATTTTTCATAATTTTAATGTCAACATCCTTCACCAAATAATTCTTGCCTCTTTAAATACGTATTGTATATCTAATCAAAACTTTAACTTAAAGGTGATTAACCCATGTCTCCACATCGATTGTCACTCAACAGAATTTTTATACTTTAAAAATTAGCTTCAATTATTTGTAGGTTAAGATTCAATTATATATTGACATTACTTTTAAGTGATCTTCACTTTCCTCTCTCTCTCTCTCTCTCTCTCTCTCTTAAGGTTTCCTTTTAGTAATTTGCCACCACTCATTGTTGACTTTGATAGTCACCCCTGTTTACCTCCACTTTTAGTGAAGATATATATTATATAGTCACACTTGTTCATCACAGGATCTTGATCGGATACCAACCAACTAATTTTGAAACAAACCGTAAAGGAACATAAACCCTTTTCCCTTTTTTAACAAAGGAGAGAAAGGGTAAATGACACCATTCACCATTTTCATTTGAGTGGAAGTTGTGTTGTCCAAAAGGGATGCAAGTGTCGGATAGGGAAGGAAAAGTTTTTGGTTTCTTCCTTCTTGTTCTTGAATTGGAGTGCCGGGGAAAGTTCCTCCTAATGTTCCCAATCAATTTTGGGTTCATTTACTAATAATTTTTCAACAATTGCGTGGTCCTCGAATCCCCTTTTTCGGATAATATAAAAGAACTGATGTATCTCAGTATACAGTACTGCAAGTGTATCTTCTTGTTCATTTAGGGTATAGATTTACATGCAACTTCGTGAGTCCTTCAGAAATGGATAAGATTTTACAGGATCTGATGATGCCCCATTTCCGACGGTTTGACACATTGACATGTATTGTTGGAAATTAATCCTTACGTTTTTAATGGATATTGGAGAATTCATTGCGGGGTATACATGGACCCTTTGTAACTCAGAAATGTGGCATTGGATGAATGGATACGTGGAGAGAAAACTGGCATAGCTTAGGTAGACGAAAATGGTCCCCTTCCGGCTAAAGATTCCTAGTTTATTAGTTTTCTGTACATTTTCTCCATTGCTAATCGTTGTACCTAATTTTCTCCATTGCCAATTGTTGTACCTAAAATTCCAATCAAGCAAGCAATAATTAAATCGCTTGCCCTAACAGCAATCCCTTTTTCTTATTAGTTAGAAACTTGTATACACGGAATTGCTATCAATGTGAAATATGGAAAATACCATATGCATTATTCCTAGTGTAAAAGGAAAACACACTTTCCCAATATTGATTACAAGGTGGGTGATGATTCATGTATCACAAATCGTTTTTTGGTTAGTAGTCACTTCATTGTCTTTAAAAAGAAAAATGAACCATTTCAAAGATTTAATAAGAAAAAAGCTCAAATACCCCTCTCCCCTCCCTACCCTCTTTCCTTCGATAGGATAGCATGTTGCTTTTGTTCTTCCATTAATGTCATGTGCTTTTTATATATGGTATGAAATATATAATGGAATGAACTTTTAGTGTGAGGCAATACCTTTTTCTAAATCCAATTAGATTTTAGATTCAATTTTTTTAGACTCTTTTTTTTTTATGTAAAAAGAAAAATAGAGAATTAAATATATATTTTTATATAAAGGTGTTCATGGTACCAATTGTTGGTTTAGACCAAGCATCTCTTGGGATATAGAACCAAACCATTCTAAACTATTTACATTTCTCAATTCAGCATAGAGGTATTTACATTAATTTCTTACATTTCAGTTCATAAACGACATTAGAGTTCAGACCTTAAAGATTGTGTTAAAAATTAACTCAATATTAAGTTTAAAGAAATAATTAGGAGATAAAATTATCAAATTTTTTATATTTTGATAACTTCATTATTTAATTATTATTTAATAATATCGTATCGTATAGAATCACTATAACACTATATGTTGATAGAAAAAGTAGAACCTTTAATTTAAATTTTTTATCTAATTAATTAATATATTTATTCATTCCCATTGGCCAATTACTTGAAACAAATTCAAGTAATTATCGCATTTGTAATTTCATGAAAAGAAATTTTATATTTGGAAGGAGATGGTAAAAACTTTTGAGGAACAAACCCCAGTCATCAACCATGTCAACTGGGTCTACTCTCAGGGAAAAAGAAAAGAACCCTGCCTTAATTTGTAATTGGATTCAACACAAATATAAAATCATTGAACCAACAATGATTGCACTCTTTAAAAAGGTCAAAGCATATTTTGTTTTCATTCTTTAAGATAAAGCAATTAAATTCCCTCTATCCACAATTATTTAACATTCAAAATCCATACAGTACACTCGATCTCATTGTACACCCCCTATAATCCTGTCCCGCCGCTCCATCCGATTGGGCCCATCACCCCCAACTGCCCCACAACTCCCCCACTTGTCACATTCTCTGCCTCTTTCCAACGAGCACCCATCTCCCCCACACCTGGCATAACCCTCACCGGTATACCTATCACAGTCTGACACGTGTTATCGGAAAGCAGGTCATGAGTGGTAGCCGGGACTGCTGGACCTTCCAACTTCACTGCTACATTGACAATCCCCTGAGTCCTCGTACCGTCTCCAGCTAGCAGCCGGTAGCTGAGTTGCCTGACTGAACCCACCGGTGGGAGACCTATGTCGGCCGCGGGAATCTGGCACCAACCCAGTTGAGCCTGGCCAGCAATGAGTCTTTTGGTGAATAAGTGGAGACATATACAGGAATATCTATTGGTAAAGAAGGTGTCATCTATGGGAATATGAAACTTGTCACCCCAAGTAGGGTTCACTCCACCTTGATCATCGACCCTCGTTTGATACATGTGGTGCCCATTATCACCGTTGAATGGGGTTGGCGGGAAGGTGGTGATGGAGACGAAGGGGCGGAGACGGTGGGAGAAGAGAGAAGAAGAGGTGTCCTTCAGCCTTTGTGCTGAAACCACTGTCATCTCTAAAGTGAACTGTTGATGACTAGTGTTATCTAACATGTTGGATTTTGTTTTGAAGGGATGGAGAAAGGAAATGAGAAAGATGAATCTGGTTTGGGGTTTGGATTTATAGCAGCATGGAATACAACAAGGATGTTTCGAATGAAGGCAACCGGAAATTTAGAGGAGGGAGGGGGTGCTTAGGGAAGTTGAAGAGGGGTTACTGAGGGTGCAGCTTCGTGGTAGAATAAGTGAGAGTGATATGGAAAACCGGGGGTGAGAAATTTAAACGCTGGATGTTTCTTTGATGTTATGGGCATAATTTGATCATACAAGTCAACCCTGAGTCTCGGGCAATTACTTCGTTTAGGGAAGAGGAACGAGTCATGGGCAAGAGCTTTAGCTTTTCAAACAAATCTCTTTCTCTCTCCTGTTATGTTCATATGTGAGCTTCGGGAGTAAGTTCCACTTCCACATGACAGAAGTAGTATTAACAATTTGGTCGAGTCTTTGTAGTATTTTATTCATGTATCACAATTTTTTTTCTATATATAAACATTAATTACAACAATATAATTAATCCTTATACTATATTAAAAATAGCTATTCTCAAATTTTTAAATTAAAATATAAATTTTTACATAAAATTTAATACATGTACTTATTTAATATAGTCATCGAATTACAATTCCTTACTTCAATAAAATCATATTACAATTAAGCCTTAATAAGATAGAGGTGGAATTTAAAAAAAAATTAGGTAAATTACTAGCACATAGATATATATATATATATATATCATCCTCAATTTTATTATATTTTCCCTCATTTTAACATGAAACAAACATATAAAATATTGATACTGAAAAATCAATTTAATAATAATACCAGTATAAAATTTGCTTCTTTCTTTTTTTTTTAAATTAAAAAAAATAATTTGGTGGAAGCTAATAGAAACTTGTCATTATTCATGCCATTAATTACTAGAATGAATATTGGAATGTTTTGGTGGAAGAATATCGATCGGAGGCGCTGATGGTGGAGCACCGCTCGTTTAGACGTCATGCGTGGGGTAGCCGTAGAAATGATGTACGTATCAACGTTAAGGGCAGCTACCTTGATGCTAAGATTTTGTCTTCATTCCATTTTCCTGCTTAATTATGCATAAATC
Source organism: Theobroma grandiflorum (assembly GCA_036013995.1). Lineage (NCBI taxonomy): Eukaryota > Viridiplantae > Streptophyta > Magnoliopsida > Malvales > Malvaceae > Theobroma > Theobroma grandiflorum. The sequence continues at coordinate 2,944,988 of CP142131.1, read as the reverse complement.
TCTAAAAATATATAGTTTCATACATATGACTGAAGAGAAAATTAAGCCGTAAAATTAAATATTATTAATTGTTAAACCGTAACTATAAAATACACAATTTAATCTTTATAGTTTGTCCAATTATTGATCTTCATTTGTTTTCTTTCTTCCCTTCTAGAATTGTCACGTGCTTCGCAGTCGCTTAATCCGATGTATACTACAAGGCCATAAAAGGCATTAATTCCATATGCATTAATTTCCATATACCGCAGCGGGTGCTTTTCTACCAGCTGCCACGTCAGTTCCTCACTTCCGTCCGACAATTGAACCGCCCAAGGTCCCATGCAATATTTTGGAAGTATAAAGATATAAGAGTTTTATATATTTGAATATTTGATTTATTAATTGGTATATAATTTTTTATTTAAAAAAATTAAAGTTTGAATTTTTTTAATTAAAAATTTTTTTTTTTGTGATTTCGACGATGGTTAATAATCGCCAACTTATGATTTTGGATAAGATAAAATATTCTGATCTCTTAAATTTTGATTATAATTTTATGTGAATTTATTAATTTTCAAAATAAATACTTTGCTCTAAACATGTAAATGGTGTTAATACCTAAACGTGAAATATTTAAAATATATTTTTTTTCAAACTCTTTTCCTTTCTCATGCCACTTAGTAATACTCTTTTACATCAATTGGTCACCCAGCAATTGGATCTAGTCATAGAATGTCAAATTTGACGGTGGTGCTTCCTAAGGGAGCACTGACCATCTGGTCTAATTTAACGCTTTTTGTTTAGATCAGATTACGGGATGACTAGCCAATAATTTTTTTTTGAATAAAAGAAAAAAATTCAAAATTATAATTTATTTAGTAATAAATTTTAAAATTAATGAAGGATAAAATAGTTTTAAAAATATGATAATGTCATCAAATTAACGAAAATATTAATAGTTGACTAATTACTAGACTTATATGTCTAATAAAATATATTCTTTTTTGACGGACAGTTTATTTTTAATACTAATGGATCACATTAAATTATGGTCAAAATTTAAAAAGATTAAGGCATTTTACCCTTTTGGATATTCTAATTCCACACTAATTAGGTTATATGTCTTGTGGATAAAAAATAGACAATTAACATTGAATCTAACAACAATTATATTTTTATTAAATAAAAAACTTTGTTAGTTTAAAATAAATATTTTAAAATTTATTTAAATACAATAAAAATTAAAACCTTAATTAAATAAATGAAAATAGTACAAAAAACCTTTTTTAAGGGTTATGCCTTCCATCGTGTAAAATCTAAAGGTCCACAACGAATAGTGGATATATCCCTACATTGGGTTCATAACAAATAATTCTAAAATTAATCAAATTATTTGGTTGGTGTGGTGCTGTTATCACGCTGGCCAAAGCATGATTCAATAATAACCTTGATTTGAAAAAAGAAAAGAAAAACTCAAACTATTTCTTATACTTTTCCAATCTAAAATTCATCATAGTTTAAATTTGAACGAAACAAAATATAAAAAAATATTATTTTATCCAACAATTGGACATAATTAAATTAAATATAAAATAGTACGATGATAAATATTCTTTTACTGTAGAGACGAAAACAATCTCATTATATATGAAATTTCTTTTCCGATTTCAATGATCTCTCCATCACGAAATTTGATCACAAGAGTTCCGAAACCCTTGTGAAAAGGGAAATATTAATTAAATGCGTGAACGCATGGAATTTCCGTCTGACAAGGAGTAAACGTGGCAGATAACCTTTCCGTCTGACACGGAGTGAACGTGGCAGATAACGCTTGTTTTCAGCCCGTGACTCCATATGCACGCAACTTCAACTTTAACTTCCAGGATTTTCCAACTCCGAGGCAGTCAATATACGGCGCAGTTTTAAGTCTTTTTCCTGCTTTGCGTCCGTCACGTTTCCTCTATTCAATTCTTTTTTCTTTTTTTATAAATTTCCAAATTTTACTACAGCACCAACTTTCTGTGCAATTTTGTTCATTTCCGGCTGAAATGAATAAATTGTCAGCTGGATGATGGTGATGGTGTGTGCGAGTGTATTTACAGAGTCGGTGCCAAAGCATTAAAGGAAGAAGAGGAAATTAACAATGTATTGTCTCTGTTTTACTAAGTCAAAACAGACAAAGCAGTCAGGAAGTTGTTGACAATTTCCTCATCAGATTCGGAAATGAAGTCATTTGCATGTGGTTTTTCCACACTTTTACAGCAAGTTCGTCTTTTTCTCTACTCTTGATAACACGAATTGACTACAATTTGTTAAGAGTATAAAATTAAAATATTCATCGATATTCAATTACGAGGGCTCTCGATCTCACCTACGACTGTGAACTTTCCCATTGGTATGTAGAAGCGGAGAGGGGAAGCAATTAAGGACGATTGGAAGATGGGAAGAGTTTCCTCCTCCATTTAACAATTTGGAAGAAAAAAAGTTGAAGAATATTTATCCAATTTATTAAACTTAGTTCTTCACAATGGTAACATGCATGCATATACTGAATGTACATATATATCAAAGAAGAAAAGGAACAGAGAGAGAGAGGCAGAAAATCAATATAATCCAAAAAGACAACAAATGAAAAAACAAATGCATGTGCAATGAATTTGATATTAATTGCTTTTCAAGTTTCACTGTTTGTGTTAGTTTTTGGTACAGAAACATAAATGAAATATTATCTCTAATATCCAACGATTACCTATAATTAATTCTATCCAAATTAAGATTAAATATTTTCAAAAAAAAATTTTATTTGATCATAAGTTCTAACAGAGAAAATAAGTGTTTCTTACATCACATGTTAAGTTTCTTACTGGCGCCAGTTGCTAAACAAACACAAAAATATGCCACGTGTCAACTTTGAGGGAAAGACTTCAATAATATGAAAATTGTAATTGGGGGTATTATACAAAATTGGGTTTTTTTATTTCTTTTTCTTTCTCAAATTTGATTTCTTTTTAAAAGATTTTGAAAATTAGGATGAAGTTTGTAATTGTGAGTGAGTGATTTTGTAATTATGGAGATTAGGATGATGATGGATGGAAGAGATTAACGTGAAATTTTTTTTGATAAACTGACTTTAATGGAGTGTAGGAGTGCATATGATATTCGGGTCAAAAAATTTTTTTTTTGTTTTCTAGAAATGATAATAGTCTGACTGCTTAGGAAGGAAAAAGAAAAAGGTAAATAGAAAAGAAAATTATGATAGGTCATTTTTTGGTTTAGAATTTTTTTTTGACTTAATATATGACGTGTTAATCTGATGAAGCATTATCTATCACATATTTTAATAATTGATCAAAATACGATAATATCATTATAAGAGCCAAGATTTTATGCGATTAAACAAAACGTATAAAACACGATTTAAATGAAAGCAATTTGAGAATATTTATTTCTAAATGAAACAAAATAAAAAAAAATTTATCTTAAGATGAAACATTTCATAAATATTGGATATCGATCCAAACAATTAGATTAAATTTTAATAATTCAATAATTCCGAAATTTTATTTAAAATTTTCTTTTCAAGTGATAAAATTTAAAAAAATTCCCTTTCTTTTCTAACAAATAACAGGTAATATTGGATCAATGGATATGGTTGTCAGTAGCATAAATTATCCGCTTGACTGACTTGGGAAAACCTTTAGGGCGACCGGGTGTGAATGCCCTGGACACTCTTTACTTTTATGACACCCGCATTTTCCATACGCAACTGGATTTTATTCAAGGACCGTGTCCACTCTTCACTATCCTCCTCAAAGTTTATTCATTGGTTTAATTATTGGAGGAAAGCAGAATATATGTACATATATAATTGAGTGAAAATATTTAATTGAGTGAAAATATTTAATTACTCTTCTAGAAAAGATTAATGAACGATTATGAACTCTGGAAATTTCAACACCAAAGACTAAAGGATGAAAAAAGTGTCACGCATCATTGTCACCCGATGCGGCGCGATACTAAAATATGAATTATTTACATATATATATATATGCAGTAAAAAGGTTCGACAAAAAGACATTAAAATTCTCCTATGAGGACAAAAGAAAAGGTATTTCGAAGCCTACTTTTGCCGATTTCAAATTTTTTAACAAGAGTAAAGAGTGGCTACTAATTACAAAGTTAATTCTGTTTTGATTTTAAAGTTGGAAATTATTGAGATGATAACAAATTAGTGGCCAATTAATTAATGTATATGCTCAAAGAGAAAAAAATACAAAGTGACCAATAAGTAATACCAAAAGCATTAAATAAAATAGTCTTTTCTTTTCTGTAGACTTAAAAGACTTAAAGCTATTTATGATCGTGGGTAGGCACGACAAAGTTTCATGAAATTGTGTTACACTTCACTCTAAAGTCAATAGAAATGTTTTAAATTTAATGCACAGATTGTTACGGATTACGGCCAGATACCATTAAAGAAGGGCAGAAAAGAAAGCAAGCAGAAACCAGAATTTCATGGAAATGCCTAACTCCATGCCAACTTTTTAATATGTATTTAGTCAAAAACGTCGGCTGAAAATATATTTGATGCAGCAGGCACCAGACAACTCAAAAACAGGATTTTTCCAGAGGAAACAGTCAAAGCAGAAGAAGCAGTGGGATAACTTGGCATGATCAACTGCTGGGCAGCTAGTTGACATATCAAATTTTCCACAAACGTGATTCACATAATGAACTCCATTACTGCACAGCAGAGCCTAAAACTGATAGTTGGATTTGGACTTTAAAGGGTTGAACACATGGTTTGGTGGGGGCTGTAGAAAAGGGTAGCCACAAACTTTTTAAGGCTCTGTTGTACTTTTATGAATGTCTTGGACCCTTTGGAAATCTTAAGCCTTGTGCACCCCACTGGTAGTTCATCAGCGCCTTTCCCTCTTTCTTTTTGTTTTCTCCTTTTGTTTAAGCCTTGTCCTCTCAGTTCCAACAATTCCCCCTTTTGTAGAGATATGCTATTTGATTATAGCAAAGACCAAGACCTTAATGTCAGGTGGGGAATCTGTTTCTGTTTTTTTTTTCCTTCTTTTCCTTTGATCAATCATTAATTAATAAAAAAATTTGTTGTTTTTGATTTGAAGGAGGAAATATCATAGTATTTAACAGATAGAATATTAGTATAAAATGGAACCTGAAGGCCAGAACTCTTTCAGCAACTTCCTGGAACACTTCAGTTTCCAGCCCCAGTTAACTATTTGGGCTCTGGAAATGAAACACCAGATTTGGGCCTCAGATTAGATCAACCAAATTTAAGATGCCCTTAGTGGGTTCATTATAAGCAGACTGGATGACTAGGTGTTCTTTTTGGGCCTAGAGAATCTGCTTGGAAAAAAATATGTAATCTAACTTTTGGTGGTTCGAAGAGTCAAATTTTCATGTCCACTATTTATTTTATTTATAAATTAGCTCCTTTGTTATATATTACTTAACAAGTGACTCCTTTATATTCCACAAATCTTATATTAAGATTCAAAGTTTGCATGAAGATTAATTTTTTATAGGCTCTCTAAAATTGTGGAATCTGGGCAAATTTAGCAACGCTGATGTCCAACAGGACTGCTGCGTTGCGTTGCGGTCAAGAATCACTTTAGCGTTCATGGAAGAGTATATAATAGTAATTTAGTAGAAGAGAAGAACATAGTAGTGGTCAAGAAGGCTCTTTGAGACTTTGCCTCTCCCTCACCTGCATCAGAAAGAAGAGAAAGTTGCACAATGCGCTCTTGACTGTGACTAGCTGGCAATATCCCAAGGATGATAATTTTTTGTCAGCCGCCGTGAGCCTATTTTTCCAAAATATAGATAAGATAGAAAACCATTAGAATGTTTTAGTCAAATAGATCCTCAAGTCAACAACAGTAGTTAAGCTTCTTCATCTGCTTGCCCTAGAACTAAACTGCACCAACCCAGGAGGCACGTGTTAGTTGCATTACCATCGATGCAGCAACAGCCTTTCTAAAGGAAGGAAGCTCATTTTCACAAAGCTCCTTTTAGATATCCCCCACGTTTAACATGCCAAAACCTATATATATATATATATATATATATATATATATATATATATATAGAGAACGAAACGAACTTTCAAAAGCAGCATGCAACAATGGCTGCTTAACAATACAAATATTAAAAGAAAATTCCGGCGAATAACACATTTCAAATCTCATGTGAATTCCAAAATCACGGCACTAGGTGTAAATAATACTACACTTAAAAAGTCCAAAAGCAATATACAGCAAGATTTTCCAAATCTAGTACGTACCTTTTTTGTATGATTAAATGACACCTCATGATCTTCTTAGGCTTAATTAAGGCGTCGATTTATCCCCACAAACAAAGAATACCACAAGGCCACAAGCTGATCTGGTTCTTGCGTAAATGATAAAATTTTATGATTACAAGCACAAATACGCACCGTTTATTCATTGCATTCGGAATTTGAAAAGAACAATCAAATATATATATATATATATATATATATATCTCCGCTGGAGGAATGCAATAAGAAATTTTCTGTAGATTTGTTCATCAATATTGTACAAAGATTTCCATGTTTTAAATGGATAAATAATTGCCCATCGCTAAAGTATTCGAACTTTCCATCAACCTCTGGTTGATATTCAGGAACAGCCTACTGAATTGGGAAACCCATCTTGGATGGCCCTTCGTTTTGACTTTCGGCATTTAAATTATGCTCAATGTCGAGGCGGTGTCGTTTGATCCTTAATGTTCCGTGTGCTTTTACAACATCGCTCTCCTTGACTCCCAACCGAAGGAGCTTCAAATTCCAGAAGCAACCAGAAGAAGTGCTTCCCCACGCCACGCGTCGGTTTACCAACACGTGATTCCTCGAAACACGCTCCCGTGGGACCACGCTCCTCCTCCTCCTCCTCATCATTACCATCCTCTCTTTAAAAATCAAATACAATAAATAATCTCTTTTAATCATTTCCCAAGCTCCAGCCACGCAGTGTCCTGATCATCAGTCTTCCCATCCAACGGCTCTGCTTTAACCTCAGACGCAGGCTCCATCTCCTGCCGCTGAACTTGGCTATTATTCTGCTCCTCATCGTCTTCCTCTCTCCTCACGCGCTTCACCCCAATGGAAACTCCGAACAACTTCGGAGTCACATCGTCCGCCTCCTCTTCCATCGCCATCGCCCCCTTCGCACCACCATCCTCCGCCGTTCCGGCGGAGTTCCTCGTCGGCAGAAAATCCAAAGCCTTTCCTTCCGCCAAATTTGAAGGATTCTCCAACTGACCCGAGGCAAAATTCGTCATCAAAGTTAATATATTATTACACAACCCCTTTAACTGAGTCAACTCATGGTTCAGCTGCATGTTCTCTTTTCTAAGCCTTTCGTTCTCCTCTAAAAGCTCCGGCGTTGTCGTGCAGCTCGTGGTCCGATGTACAACGGTAACGGCCGGAGGCGAGTTCGACGAAGTAACCTGGTCATCGGAATTCGATGGGGAGACCTTACAAGGAACCGCCGCAACGGTCACTGTCGCGGAAGCAGCAGCAGCAGGAGTTATTTTCCGACGCTGTATGTCCCGGAGAAGTCCTTTTTCGCCTCTTCGAAAACAATCGTTCGCGAACTCCCATCGATCCGGCACCACCTTTCTAAATCCCTAGCAGAAAACGAACAAATAATTAATTTTTCTAATCAACTAATTATACTTAAAAACTTAATTAAACTGATTAAGAAAACTATTATCTTCATTTTTAACACTTACATAAGTGTTGAGTTGGCGGACGAAGCTAGAGAAGTTGTTATGTTTGAAGTACTTAGGGAGCAAATCACGGGCGAATTCAGCGGGGCGCCAAACGATAAAAGTCGATCCATCGTCGTTCCATGAAATCAAGTCATCAACGGAGGGATCATCGACGAGTTGATAGGTTTTCGTAAGGAACGGAGTAGGTAAAGATCGTTGCGAGTCACTGGCGACACCGGCGGGAGATTCGCAGGGTTGGTCGGCCGGCAATGGTGCCATGGGGTTCGGTGCTAGATCCGAACCCTACAAAACCGGAACTCTCCACAGAGGGAGATTCCTTTGGCGTGTCTTTAGCTCTTGAACTGGTGATTAATGTAAACTCTAATTAGATCAAACTTAAATAAAAAATTACCCAAATAAAAAAATCAGCACATAATAATGCTCCGTTTGGTTGCCAAGAAAGTCCGAGAAAAGAAAATATGAATGAAAAAAAAGAATATATAGATATTTCTAGCTGAAAATATCGAATTTAGTCGGCCAAATTCAACTACAAAACTTATTTATATAAGTTATTCAGATTCACGGAAACGGAAACAGTTTCAAAAAGATTACAGTTTCCTGCTCTAGCGATCTTTTGACCTAACTGATGAACAAATGTTATAACATTAATTCGTTTCTTACATCAAACATAGAGAATATATATTAAAAACGCAAATATTAAATCTAACAGAGAGACTAAGAGGGTATAGGAGTATTAAAATAAATATTCGCTACCTACCTGAAAGAAGGCGGAAATTTTCTCACCAACCAAACAGGAAACAAGAAACCTGGCTCATGCAATCAGACACCGGTTAACCAAATGTTCCAACGCCGTAACAGAGTGAAAGGCGCCACGTTGAGGGAGAGTGAGGAGGGAGAGAACGAGGGAGGGAGGAGAAGTTCGGTTTTGTTGTTTCTAGAAAGTTCTGGGTGGAGTAAATGATAAGGGGAAGAAAGAGAAATCGTGGGTTCGAGAAGGAAAGGAAAATAAAAGATTAAAAAACAATGAAAGAAAAGATAGGGAAAAGGGCAAAGTACGTGGGACCCACGCGCACACTCGGGAACAAAGGAAGGCGCCAGAGGGGTGTATCATGTGTTACGGTCTTTTCCAGAAACTTCTCTCTCCTTCTTTCATTTCGATATGGATAATTCTTTGGTAATAAATTCCAGAAGGCAGTAAATATTTTCGAATTTTTACGGGTTTTTCTTACAGCGTTATCGTAAGTTGTCTTTATACGTGTCGGAATGGGTGTCCGCCGCTGAAGATAAGGGATTTTGGGTGGAATAATGAGACGTTGGGACATGATCGGATCACCCAGGTGTGGAGACAGAAAGGGATCTGTGGTTGAGCCACGTGGAGGATGTGAGTAATCATTGTTGGATTGTTTATGGAAAGATATCCTTGCAAGAACTGTCCATTAGGAATTTACCATACAAATTTGATAGTATGTGACAAACCGCCATTGTTTAAAGTGAATAGGTTACTAAGGACTTTTGGATAAGACTAAATCGGGTTAAAATAAGGAAGTATGGTAATCATTTAGTTCATCAAATTTACGAGTTCGACTTCCCTTTATTAATTATTGATTTATGATCTTTAATATACTTATTAATTACGTATATGTATTGATTGTATTTGGTAAATAAAAATCGTGATTGATGGTGTATATTTGATGCCCATCATAAACGAATTTAATTTCCTTTTAACTCTAAAGGGAAGACAAAATTAGTCCACAAATACCAAAAAATATTAAAGAGTAGTATATAATATTTACTTTTTCATACATTTGGATGGATAAAGTAACTCCTAAATTTCAATTGAAAGGATAACAATTGTTATGCTAATTAAACCTAAATTGGTTTTGGTCTTACTTTAATTTACAATATTAACCATTTTTTAAGTTTGTAATGAAATCTTTGAGTAGAAAATTATGGTCAGTTTTCACTTTGCTCAAACTAAATTAATTCTGAAGATTCCCCTAACATATGGGTAAAACAGTCCTTGACATGTTCATTTTATTGCTGTCAGCTGTATTGCCTTTGAAAAATAGATATGTGCTATTTTATGTCGGTCCTTTGGTACCACATACACCACCTAGTGTTAGGTTGCCGTGTTGAAGGAGGCAGCCGCGTAGCTGTTTTGTGTTGTTATTTCCCTTTCTTGGATTACAGCAATGATTCACGTACGTAGGGCATGCACGTTGAGCGTTTCCCAGCTCATTGAGCAATCTTCTGAAGCTAAATTTTGACAAGTAATCCAATAACCTTATTTGTTTGATTTGGAGTGAACTACATGCTTACTTGGAACCACAGGCGTATGCTTCGTGTACTTCAAAGTCAAGCCTTGGAGATTTGCTTAAAGATCAGATACAACCAATCAGAAAAATTGATGGTTCAGATTTTACACGACTCTAGCTTTCTAGTTCGTATGTTTAGAGTCTATGGTCCATTTCAAATAGGATTCATTGGGCGCGGATTCCTGTTTGTATCCGCTGGTCCAGTCAAAATTGTATAAAAGTTTTAACAAATTAATGATTAAGATATCATTAACAATATCTTTCAACAACCTGGCTAACCATGATTGCTAGGTTTTGATGAGGCTTTCAAGATAAGCAAATGTGGCTGTGAGGGAAACTCAGATCATCAATATTCCTCAATGTCAATTATTCGCAGAATTTCATCGCTATCCTCTATATGTATTTCTCTTGCTTTAATGCTAAGACTCGAACACGAACCAGAGTTATGTAGGCGATTGTTATGCTCATCATTGAGAAAGCAGAGCTCTTGTTGCAGTGCTTTCGCTTTCTTGAACTCGTCATAATGTGCTCTCCTTCTCTGCGTAAAGCTCACATCATCTCTTTGCTTTGCAAAACCTGAAATTAAGCAAGTTTCAGTGCTGTTACAAATATTGCAAGCAAAACATGCCAGATTAACCAACAACTAAGTATGAAACAAGGGGAGAAAGGGGTTACAATGAAGAGATTAGATAATTTATGTTTTAATTCATGTCTTTTTAACAATGTAGTTGCTTATAGATAATTCCAGCACCTTGATCTTTCTCCCCTCTTTCACCCTCTTCACCAGACGATGCCCATTCCCCAAAAGGACTAACGTCCTTTTGACTCAGAGCAACTTTACTTAAAGCATTTCTTAAGGCTACAGCATGTGCAGCATATTCAATGGTTTTAGCAGTATCTGGTGTAGCAAAAGGAAAACCTACAAAAACCAAGTAGTATAATGCCTGAACTAATCAAGATATCTTTCAAATCCCACCAAGCATAAAGCTGCAAATTGAGAACAAAAGATCACTTTACCATCTTCTTCAATCATTGGATGATATGGTGTTTTAGGTTCATTGATTTTTTTCCTTACTGCTTTATTTGCCTCAATTTCACTGAGATTAGCTTCATTCCATCTTACACGCCCCCTAACCCAAAATGGAGATGATATCAGTAAATGCATTTTTATTTTTCAAATAGGCAAAAGACACCTCATTTAAATTCTCCTAGTTAACCACTACCTAATTTTATTCTCAAAGTTTATGGAAACAAGTAGAGAAGATAATTGATTTTGTCTGATACTTTTGAGTCAAAACCCTATCCCCAGGAATACACTAGCTACCAAAGAAGGCAATATGAAACTTAGCTTATAACATCAGCAGCAGCCATTTCAAGAAGCAATCCAGTTCAGAATCTGTTTTTTCTTTTTTTTTTAACTTCTGCCAACCATTCCCAAGTTCCTATCAGTTTCTAGCTGTTTTTCTTGCCTTTATTTTTCTGTTTTTTTTTCTTCTTCAAATTTTAATTCCCATGACAATGTTTTAATTACTCCTCCTCTAAGTCAAATTATGTCCTTTTTTCAATAATGAAGCCAAAATTACCAATAATGTAATTTTCATACCAAGTTTAGCAGACAGCAGTAATGTCTCTGTAGCCCCTACACCAGGAATTCATAATTAATTTGTAATTGAATGTGATTGGCCCAAAGACTTCCCATTCTTTTCCAACATCATACACCATCAAAATCCAATGTTTGGGCCAAAATTTAAGTTTTTTATACCTTGATGCTGGTTTAAATCAACATAAATTTGAAATTTCTCATGTTTCTATAATGACTGCCAGTTTCATCATAATTTAGAGCCTAGAAACACCATAGAAAAGCTAAAGAAAAACACCAAAACATGCAATACGAAAACGCTTTTAAACAGATTGAGCCCACAAAAACAGAGAAAACTGATAATATATATATAAAAATCAAAATCTGAATGGCAGAACAGAGGCATGAAAAATTACTTCCATCTTTTCATGCTGGAAATGGCTGCTTCTGACTCTGACAGAGCAAGCGGATAACCCAAGATGGATTCACTGAAAAAGAAGATTAATTAGAGAGGCAAACTCTTGAATGCCATCATTCAGAATATATCTAAACTTGCATTGAGCTTGATCGTAACACTAGGAAAAGAAATATGAACGAACTGTCTTGATCAGTGATCACGCTTAAGAAAGGAAGAGAAAAAAGAAGTGCGGAATGGGTAAGAGAAAGAAAAGACAGGAATCGAATGTAAACCCACAACTGGTGAAAAGAACCTGGTACGTGAAATTAACTTTGGTTTCTCTTCATTGCTTTAGCATCTTTGTTTGTTCCATTTTCTCAGGGTCCCCACGTTCTCTATTATCAACCTCAGTGAAATTATATCACTTTTTGGTTCTTGCAAGAAGAAGCAGAGAGTGACAGACAGAGAGGTCGTATTTGCCAACTGCTACGTATCCTCCTCCTTTTAAGTTGGAACAAGAGACAAGTCTGGAAAGTTCCGGGGCAGAGGACACAGAGGATGCCAGCGTTTCGGACATGAAATGATCTGTAATAAAAATTGTTAAGAATCTACGATGCTAATGTAGGTGAAACGGGTAAGGAATTTTTTTTTTTTTAATTTCTCAGATGAATGAATATATTATTTTTTATATAATTTAAATTTTTATTAATATAACTTCATTTGATATATAGATTACCTGCCAATTTCAATTTTGTAATCAATTTTATTATTTTACGAAATTTAATGAGATATCGTAATATAACATGATATGATGACTTTATGTTAAGATCATATATTGCGATCTGAGTCAAGACAAATCCGGTTCCGCTGCTGTTTCATTTTTTTTTGTTGTAACTGGGAGGAGGTGCCCATGGGCTGTTAGCTATCTTGATGTTGAGCCCAAATTTGGTCCAACCCAAAAACTTGTGTCTTTGCCGTGGGCCCATGGATAGTCAGCGTACGTCTGTAAACGCATTGTTTCGTTCTGTTTACTCTCAAACCAATCCGAAACGTGGCGTTTGAGCTCCGAGTTTACTCTCACGCAGAGTGCCAGAGAGGCCGCCGGACGCAATTCTAGCTCTAATTCTAAGGTAAGTCGCATGGTTATTTGTTTCTCAATTTTTTCTTGAAAAGGAAAATTCTTCAGTCCTTTTATTTATTACACTTTTCTTGGTATCCAAACACTCAAATGTTGTTTCTCGTTACCGTGGCTCTAGTTTAACCTTCTCATTGAGTTCCAGTTCCACTATTTGGCGCTGACATTGTTCTCAAACCGTTTGATAAAATGCTTCAATCAACAGTAGAATGACTTATATTTATCATTTGGATTGAGTTTCCTTCCATTACTTTTAAGCAAAATTCAAATTCCTATCCATTTGAGAATTCTCTAACATGTTTTCGCTTGCTTATTATCAAGGTATAAGAGTTCACACTTCAACAGATAGACAAATGCTAACGAGCAAGACCTTTTTTTTTTCTTCTATTACCTGCTAGACATATCTTTAGGCGCTTCGGGAAGTGTAGATTAATAGCTTAGTGTGTGAATTGTGAGCTTTTTATTGTTCATACTACTGATATCGTGGCTTCAAATTTTTGAGTGTTTGCTGTAGCATGTTTAGAAGCTAGTATGTGTACTTAATATTTCCGTCGATATAGCTCTGACCCTTTTATTCTTGCACTGAAACTGCAGCTTGGGCTTCTGTTTCCAAACTTCGGGAATCCTTGAGCGTCAGATGGTACTGACTTGAGCTATTGCAAAAACAGGGATTCTTTAGTTGCTGGTCAATAACAGTCAAGCAAAGATGCCAGCATTAGCCTCAACAAGGTTGCTTCTATTTTTTGGAGAATCTTTACCTTTCCATAGGTTCCCTAGTGTGTCTAGGAAAATTTGGTGCCAGCCTAGTATGCGTTTCGTGAGTCAGGTTAATCATAATAATGGGCCTCTCACTCTTGCCAGCCCTGGTTTCAAGAGTGAGTTTGAAGAAACAAACATGAATAAAGGAAATAAAATCGAGAGGCTCAGTGTTTCTAATGAAGCACCCAAAAGTAAGGTGAGGGTGGTTGGAAGCAACAGTATAAAAGTAGTTAAGGTGGTTGGGGTGAAAAAATCGCTAGAAATTGAGTCAGCGCCTTTTGCTGCACAGTCATTTCCGGAGCTTGGCCTCCCACCTTTGTTGCTAGAGAGATTAGAGACTGCAGGCTTCACGGTTCCGACTGATGTTCAGTCTGCAGCAGTTCCAACAGTTCTCAAGGGTCATGATGTTGTGATTCAGTCTTACACGGGCTCAGGAAAAACATTAGCGTATCTCCTTCCCATACTGTCTGAAGTAGGCCCTCTGAAAAAGAAATCTCCTAATGGCAAGGGTGAATCCGGGAAGAAAAGAGAGATTGAAGCAGTTATTGTGGCTCCCTCTAGAGAACTGGGGATGCAAATTGTTAGGGAGTTTGAAAAGCTTCTAGGTCCGGCAGACAAGAGAGTTGTTCAGCAACTTGTAGGAGGTGCGAACCGATCAAGACAGGAAGAAGCTTTAAAGAAAAACAAGCCAGCTATTGTTGTCGGCACCCCTGGCCGAATTGCTGAGATCAGTGCAGCTGGGAAGCTTCACACTCATGGCTGTCGCTTCTTGGTTTTAGATGAAGTTGATGAGCTCCTTTCATTTAATTTCCGGGAGGATATGCACCGGATATTGGAACATGTGGGTAGGAGATCAGGTGCTGACCCCCGTCGCTCACTTGCTAAGTGGGCTGAGCGTCAGACCATTATGGTGTCTGCTACAGTTCCATATTCAGTTATAAGGGCAGCTAGGAGCTGGGGGCGTGACCCACTTCTTGTTCAAGCCAAAAAAGTCCTGCCACTTGAATCTGTTTCTCCCTCTGGACCTGTTAATCTCTTAAGGCCTATATCCAGTTCAGACTCAAGTTCAAATATGCAGACTCAAGCTGCATCACAGAGCCTACCACCCACTTTGAAACACTACCATTGTGTCACAAAATTACAACACAAGGTTGACACATTGAGAAGATGTGTTCATGCACTTGATTCCAAGTCAGTGATAGCTTTCATGAACCATACAAAGCAGCTAAAGGATGCTGTCTTCAAGCTAGAGGCTCGTGGGATGAAAGCTGCAGAGCTGCATGGTGACCTTGGAAAGCTTGTGAGGTCAACCACCTTGAAAAAATTTAAGCATGGGGAAGTGAGAGTTCTGGTGACAAATGAACTTTCAGCAAGGGGTTTGGATGTGGCAGAATGTGACCTTGTGGTTAATCTGGACTTACCTACTGACTCTATCCACTATGCACACCGAGCTGGTCGAACGGGTCGACTTGGCAGGAAAGGTACTGTGGTAAGTATCTGTGAGGAGCCAGAAGTGTTTGTTGTGAAGAAGCTCCAGAAGCAGCTTGGGGTCCCCATTCCAGCTTGTGAGTTTACAGAAGGCAAACTTCATGTCATTGAAGAAGAAAAAACTTTAGGGGCTGCAAGGTGATACATGCTTGTTTCTTCCGGTATCATATTTGGAAATCAAAAATCAACCCGGACCTTTCTCCTGCTTCTGTTTACATCGCTTATAGTATACCAGAAGTTTGTATTGTGGTCTAGTGAACTTTATGCCTTTTTTTTTCGAACTTTTGGGGTGGGGGAAAGGCTATGCATATATGATCTTTTTCATTTCATGATGAATTTGAAATACCGACTTTACCAACTCCCTGTGTTTAGGTCAGTTGTACACTTACTATTTCGACTATTTCTGTACTGAGTACATTCAGTAACTGATCTGTACTATTTAATCAAGGGTGAATGCAAAAACATGGATTGACAATAGCAGCAAGAAACAGGATGCGTTTACCAGAAAAAGTGAAAGTAGATCCCTTTTACAGTTGCAAACAGTCTAGCTTTCCTCAAGTTATATTTTGACATCAGAGTTTTGATAACATAGACTAAACTTTCAGTCACATTACAAGCCCCCAGATTACATCTCAAACTGGATGTCTGAAGGATATTGGGCATACGGCAGTAAGCCGTTTTAATTTATTAATACTGTGTATTGAAACAGTTATTTGTGGATGGAAGCACGACAACAGTAATGTACACCAGCCAGCAAGCAAAATCACTATTTACCAGACGTTTCTCTTGCAAAGCTTGTAGCCGGAGAAGAGAGCACAAATTGCTATAACTAGAAAAGTTACAAAGGACATGCTAGTTGATATGATGGTTCCCTTCCTAACTGGTGTGCTCTTCTCAACCTGTCGAATGATTGGTATGGCCACTGAAGAAGATGAGATGAGGATGTAACCCACCAACTGTTACAGGCTACCCATGAATTAGCTATCACACAGACAACAGCTAGTATCTAAAATAAGATAGAAAGACAGAGAGCGTTGTAATGGGGAGTGCCCTTGCCTGGTCGAGGACAAAGCTAAGGTAGTCCGAGGTCTTATCTGAGATCAGAATGCCTCTTTGAGCAATGTCACAAATACCTTTAAACAGTTGGAAAGCTGCGTATAGGAAAGCTAAAATGGCTACAATGAAGCAGTATCTACACGAATACAATAAAATAATCTTGTTTAAATACAGACTGAACTTTGATAATTGCATTTTGAAATATTGGGTTGAGAATAAAGAATCAAAAGTCCTTAAGATCTGTACTATCCGAGAACATGCATGCATCAGTATTAACCTAAACATTTTTCAGTTTCGTTACTTTAGAGACCTATGCTGTGCTAAGCATTTCAATAAAAGCCATTCCAGGACAAAGATTTAAAGAGGTATGATGAAGAGGCTAGTTGGACCCCAACTTGGATTTCGGAAGTTGGACCTCCAATTTTGCACTCCTTTCGGATTTTAAGTTATTTGGGGGATGAGGCTTTGGAGGGCAGAGGCAAGGTTCCAGGCAGTTCCTCCTTTTAAGATTGAGATTGCAGTTAGATAAAGGTGATCTGTGGATTTCTTTGTTTCTCAATCGTTTCTATCTACCTCTCTATAGGCTTTTCTTTGTAATCTCGTCATAAAATCAAAACAAATTCATAGTTACGCTTACATTAATTCTGGGTACTCAGTGAAGCTAGGAGATCGTTGGTCTTTCTTCTTTGTTGATGGGGCAGCCAGTGAGAGAGCTGAGATAAAAGAGAAGAGAAGCAGCAAGAACCGAAGGAAGAGAGTTGAATGATCTATGGAAGGTCTTGAGCTCCACCTTGAAGAAGTCACCGAGAAAGAGAACGGTGAAGGGGTTGGAAATGGATGCTGACTCTGAGAATTGGCTGCTGCCACAGGCGAAACACCAGCCATGATTCTACAAGCAATCGTCAAAACCTGTTCCCTTTCTTCTTTCACTGGTTCATTTACCTGCTCCATTCTTTAGTTGAAGCTTCCTCAAGCCTGCTTCTTCTAATTAGTATTGGGGCCCCTTCAAATCTGATTCTTTTGTTTCTTTGAGTTGGCTTTTTGTGAATATGAGATCCTTCAAAATGCAGTTCATAATTGGAGTTTCTAGGGAAGGTTCCTGTCTAGGTATGGTCGGTAGTTTGTTTGACAAAATAACAAGAAAATTTCAGAGCTGACGTTTGTTTTTTGTATGAGCTTGAAGTTCACTAGGATGAAGCCAAGAAACTAGGCTGAGCATGTTGATTTCGGAGTGCCTAGTAGGCTTATAAAGCTTTAATAGTCTTGTTATAAAGATAAGATTGTAGACTCACGACTGCCCAAATTTTCAAAAGAAGACGATGGCAACTGAAAGGGATTTGCATAGTCAACTCTTTATAGTCAATTTAAAACCCTTTTATGTAAACCCAGAAATGATAAATATATCACACACGAATACAAGTATGAAGAAAGAAGTTACCCATGTAACCTATTGGAGTTCTACAAGATCCTTTTAACACTTGTTCAAATCTTTATATGATTAATCAGACAAATGTTTCCTCAAATGATATGTTGAAAGAGCAGGTTTATTGCTCACTGTAAGTCTGTAACGAGAGCAAATTAAAAAAGTAACCAAGTTTTATACATTCCAATTCCAGGAGAAACTTTTCAACTGGGAAGAAATAGTATGACTCGGAAAACCTAAGGCCTAGACTGAAAACCCCATGGATTGTTGCTAGCCCAGTTCCATTGGTCACGGCACATTTCCGCGACCCCATATTTTGCCCTGCAAAAGACCAAAATTTTAACTGCAAAAAGACCAATATAACTGAAAACAACAAAAGCAAAATAAATAATTAAATATGATATGAATTATGTCCAATGGTTCATAAAAATTGTTTTTGTTAATGATCAACTGATTAATGATAGATGGATTCTTATTTGCTAGCAACCTGAAACAAATATATTGAGCAAAAAAACCTGATACATATATACACAAAGTATATATAAAAGAGGATTTGCCTTATGCTTTTTTTTTTTTTTTGCTTTTTATCTATCTTATACTGTAATGAATAAAATTTGAAAAAGAGATGGGAATTCTAAACATACTTCCAACCAAGTTCTTTTTGAGCTTTCTCAGTAGAAGCATAAACAGCTGTAGCATCTCCTGGTCTTCTTGGGCATAGTTTAATAGGGATTTTCTGCAATATTTTCAGCAGCAGCAATTTACAAATAGAGAGAGAGAGAGAGAGAGAGAGAGAGAGAAAGGGGGGGGGGGGGGGGGGGGGGGGAAGGGGGAAGAGAGAGAGAGAGAGAGAACATTCACCTTTCCAGAAGCCTTCTCAAAAGCAGCAACCATTTCAAGCACAGATGTACCACAGCCAGTTCCAAGGTTATAGGCAACGCAACCTAGAAGAAAAGTTTTATAAAAACCATAAATTTACCAATTCATACTGGTAAAAATAAGAAAGCAAGTTCAATAAGATGTAAAGATATAAATTGTTTACCGATATTCTGTGTAGTAAAAAGCTTCCTAAGTGCAGCAATATGACCATCTGCTAAGTCCATAACATGGATGTAGTCTCGAATCTGTCAACAAATGAGCAATCTCATTAGGAAAGAAATTCAATTTAATCATTACTAATAACTTTATTTTGTATGTATATATATGAAGGAAAAATATATCCTTGATGTCCAGAAGGCACATGAGATGAATTACAATGTTGACTCCACCATACAAAAAAGACTTCTAATCCTACACAAATTCTGCCTCATTCAAGAAGGAATATTAGCTTTTATAAACATACCGCACTGCCATCTTTAGTTGGATAATCATGACCATATACATTAAGTTCAGGCAATCTGCCAACAGCCACTTGCTGTATGTAAGGCATGAGATTGTTTGGAATGCCCTTCGGATCTTCACCAATTTTACCACTCTCATGAGCACCAACAGGATTGAAGTACCGCAGTAAAATAATGCTCCAATCTGGCTCTGCCTTCTGAATATCTCGTGCAATTTCTTCAAGGAAAAGCTGGTGAAATTTAGGGAAAGGTTTTTAGTCTAAATACAAGTTTAGCAAATTACAAATCTAGAGGGTTTACCCAGCTTAACACAAGGATTGTACAATTATTACAAAGTAAGAAAGGACACATTTTAGGACATACTGCTATTTACCTTTGTGCGACCATAAGGATTCATAGCCTTTAACTCAAAATCCTCAACACATGGAATTTTTTCAGGTTGGCCATAGACAGTTGCAGAGGATGAAAATACCATCTATTTTCCCAAAGAAAGAAAAAGTATAATATTCTGTTAGCAGTGGCTGAAGGATATGGGCAACTTAAAACTATCGTGCAATTGAGAGTGGGACAAGTGAACTACTATCATTTCTTAGCATAAAAATAGTGTAACCGATACAGAATTTAAACATAACTAAAGTTTTAACCCCCTGCTACATAATGATATAACAAAATATTCAAGAACCTTTACAAAGAAATATATAATTTTTGACTGGATTATTAGGTTTTCCACATAGTTATAATAGAAAAAATGCTAGTCATAGAGATAAAAATGGCCTTGTCCAAGAATAAAATATTGAGAACTTTTGAAACATCAATAAGCAGCTCAGTAGATACTTCTTGGAATTATAGTAATTTATCATCTGCTTTGTAGCAGTTGCATGGGCAACTATTAAACACTGTGCCAAAAAGAACTCACAGAGAGAAAAATAAAGATTTCAAGAGTTTCTCGTACCTTTTTACAATCATATTTGGCCATGATCTCATACAGATTGATGGTTCCAATCAAATTATTGTTGAAATAACGACGGGGATTAGCAACACTCTCTCCAACAGCCTTAAGGCCAGCAAAATGGATAACAGCATCAAAACTATGGCAATTTTTAGATATAGATGAAGTCAATTCTACAACTTTAGTCAAATAATATTCATTTTAAATCATTTCTAAAAGTTAAAAGGAAAATTGCAGAGCAAAACAAATATTAAGATACGAGATTCAACTTTCAAAATTCCATTTGCCAAGATACTGAAATTTAGGAAAAATGCAAACAGTACAATGACATATTCAAACCGCAAATAATCAAAACCAGAAAAAAATTATATATGTCAAGTTAACATACTGTGTCTTAGAGAAAAGCTTCTCCAAGTCCTCCCTATTCCTCAGATCACCCTGCAACCAAACCAAACCAAACCAAAACCTTGATCATGCTCAAAGCAATATATAAAACATTGAACAGGTATCTTGAAACCAAGAAAAACCCCAATGTATGATCATAATACTAAAAAACAAACATACAGTAAAGATTCAAAGATTTCATTTTTGGAGCGAGAAATGAAGAATTTCATACCAAATTGAAGTCAAGCTTCTTAGAGAGCTCAGGACCCACCAATTCCTTAACCCTATGAACAGCTTCGATAACAGAATTATCAAGATTGTCAATAATCGACACTCTAAAACCGCCATTGAGAAGCTGCACCACTGTGTGGGTGCCAATGAAACCAGCTCCACCAGTAACAAGAATGGTTTTCTCTAAAGAACCCATTTGTGAACAGATGAAAAAGAATATAAAGAAAGGTTTTCTTTTTGAATATAGAACTCAGAGAAAGACAGGGAGAGGGAGAAGGGGACTGGGTTTTCAAAGGTTTTCTTTTTGATGGCAAGAAAATAAAAAGCAAGCAGTTTTGGAAGTATTTACGTTCAGAAAGAGACGTATTTGAGAAAATCAAGGAAACTATCTGTTTGAGAGCAAAAAAAATGGATAAGAATGCACAGAAAAGGCAATGATTGTGAAAGGGTTTTAGCCTTTTAGATATATGGAAAGAGAGAGAGAGAGAGAGAGAGACAAGTGAACCGCTATTCTGTTGTTATCGTCTTGGCGCTTTCGCGCGCTCTTTATTGTTTCAGTACCAGGAAAGTTACCATCCAAGGCACATTTTTAATATATTGGTGGCAAATAAATTTGATCAAGAACAAGAATGGTAAATCATCCCCTTATTTTCTTGAGAAAATACTTTTGGCATAACTTATACATTTCTTTGCCCCGCCAAAAAAAAAAAAGACAAATTTCATCACTAATTCTGAATGTTAATTTAATTTTAGATATTTATGAATTATCCTTAAAAAGCCTCATCTTTATCTTAGGGTTGTTATGTAACAAACCCACAGGGATTTTGGCAACACTACTACTGCACTACTACTTTATCGCATAACACGTTTCTAGGGAAAATTTGAGGTGAAGAAATTGGCCCACTCACGTGATTAGCATGGTCTTTCTTGCGTAATTTGGATAAGCAACTTGACTAGTTTGTTAGACGCGGGACCCAAGAAGTTAGAAACAGTTGGGTGCGGCCACAGTGGGTGATATGGTAAAGTTGGTTCATTTATGGAAGGCTTTTATTTACAATCAAAAGCAAAGATGCTCATCACGTTCATGGGGAAGAAATGTGGTTACATGAAGTTGGGCCTATGTACTACCAAAAGGAAAAGGCCTTGCGCTTCATGGGGCGCTGGCGTTCATTATTCGGTGTCTTTCTACGTTGCCGTTTGTCACATAAAAGGAGAGGGTACCATCCAACATGCAATACTTGAACACGCCAATCATTCAGTCCGTTGATTCCCCTAAAACAGTAGTAGTCAAAGTAAAAGTAAAAGCAGAGAATAAAGAGAGATTTGGTTTCCAAAAAGCTTCAAACCTTCTATTCAAATTGGGATACTACAATTGGTATAGAATTTCAAAACACTCCGCTGATAGAAAAAAGGATGGGATAATACAAATGTATGTCAGTTATGACTCACCGTAAGCTAAACACATGTAACCCATGTCCCCTTTTCATAGGTCCACTATACAACAGTGGAAAATTCAGATCAAGAAAAACCTGCTATGCATTCATCAGTAAGTACCATTTACTTCTTCCCAATGAAAACATGTGAAAGTCCTTGCAGGTGAGCAGGCGTCAACAGTAAAGTTATCATTCCAAGCCTCTTTGTAACTTCTCTTCCTTATGATAGAAGGGTTTTTGAAAGTCATTGCATAAATCCTCAATATAGATTCTGGACTACTAGTGTTGAGAGAGCGACTTCCCACTAGTTTAGGTGGAGCAGAATAACAAAATGAACTTTTTATGTGCATATCTTGATTGTCCACAATGGGAAATATGGCACTAGTTGAATCCTTCAGCTGAGATGGCTCATTATGCAACAAGCAGTCACTTGCATATGCTGTATGCATTCTCTGATTGGTGTTTTCCTCGTCGACCTGTCCATTATTCTCATCGAATTTAAAAGTTAGGGGACTTAATGGAGAACCGACTGATGTTGAAGGAAGAAGAGCCTGAGTGTCCTCAGAAGCTACTCTGCACGAGGCTGATTGAGGTTCATGTATCTTAGTGTGTTTAGCCTTTCTTCTTACAGATCTGATAAGTGAATCTTCAGCAGTACTATTAACTTTGTCATCAAAGTGCACTCTCTTAAGTGGAGTTATCTGCTCATTTGGCGCTCCTGCAGACCAACACTTTTCAAACTTCCCAGAGTCTGCTTCTGGTTTGGTTTCTGTTTGATTAGCAATTCCAAGAACCAAATCTAATTTACATCTGTCAACACTATGATCTACATCGATATTCGGATAGACAGAGACTGTTTCATCAAGACCTTGTCTCTCTTCTTTGACCTTAATGCATTTTGGGGTAATTTCCTGATCGCTAAAATCAGAAGATCCATCATTGCGGATGTCCACTGCATCATGATGAGGAGAGTAGAAACCCAACTTCTTCTTTAAGGTACAGTTCCAGTGATTTTTTATTGCATTATCAGTTCTGCAAATCACCAAAAAGACATAAGCACAGCATATTGCAAGAAATAAGCAAAATGCATCGTCCAATTTTACTTAACTGTAAGCATATGTAGCTATCACTTTCAGACCATTGTGTTACAAACAATTTTGCTTTAGCAATTAAGTTTTAGTCAGTGCATACCTCCCAGGTAGAAGCTTTGCTAACGTGGTCCACTTGTTCCCATATATTTGGTGATAATAAGCAAGAACAGCCTCCTCTTCTTCTGTCCATGAATCTTTTCTTACGGTTGGATCCAAATGATTGTACCACCTGAAAAAGTTAAACTATTTGGTGGATAAATCTTATTCATAGTATGACATAACGCGTAGGATCCTTGTTAACCAAAAATAGCTCAATAAAAATATGTAGGCCAGTTATAAATCCTAGCCATTTATCTATTTGAAGTGTCAAACTGTAAACAGATCAGGGCTTTTCCTCCTTTCTCCTTCCTATCATAGAAGATAGGAAAGTAAAAAAACCTAAAAACAATAAAGGAAGACCCCATTGGAATAAATAAGTTCACGTGATGAAAATTCCCTTTGCAATCACTTTGCAATGGCTAAATGTCAGAGGATATAACATACCATTGCTAAATGGATAAAAGTTTAATCTTTTTATTGAAGAATTTAATGCACCGACCTTTCTCGGCATTGCTTGCCTATGCGGCCTCTTAAGAACTTTGCAATGACAGACCATCTCCTACAACCATACTTTTCAACTAACTTAGTAATACAATCATCCTCCTGAAAGTCAAAAAAACAATGGCCCACAATCATGTATCAATGATATTCGAAAGACAAAGCAAATGCAAACATGGTTTTTCATTTCTACCTCCTTTGTCCAAGGTCCTTTAAAAATTCCAGGATTCAGGACCTTCTGCCAGCGATGCAAGCACTGGATATCTGTTCTTCCAGGGAGAAATTCAGCTGTACACAATAAACATCAACTAGATTTTAGAATTGCAATGCAAAAGTTTGCATTTAACTTCTTTTTAATTACTGCAGGACAGCAGAGAGATATTCATGTATAAATAGCTTGACAAACAGGAAGCTGTAAAGAAATATTTTTAGCATGTCAAAACTAGGACTTGTAAAGAATCCTCCAACCAAACAAAAACAATAAGGGGTTTCACAATTCATATGAGTATCTATAAAATCAAAAGCACAGAAACTAAAACAGTGGGTGAAATTTTCACACCTACCTATTTTCTTCCAATTCCTTGCATTGCATTTTTTCACAGCTTCAGTCAAAAGATTATCCTGTCCAACCACAATCATGTGCTTACAAATGACAGGAGACAATAAACATCCAGAGCACAAAATCCGCCTTAAAAGAAAGAAGTAATGCCTTAAACCAAGCAAACAGATGAGTGCGTTCATCCTGATAATTTTATTCTCTAATGTTAGTTGACTTTCTTGGTTTTGAAAATAAAACGTTCAGCTAAACATGCCAATTTTAGGTCTTCGATTGAGTTCAAAGTTTTGAAAAGCCATAGCAAGTTCTATCATTCTAGCTAAGTCATTAGGCATGTAATTATGAAACACCCAGCTATGACCAAATATCAGTCTCTACTCTCCAGTGACTAACCTCTTCTTCGGACCACCCTCCTTTCCTTGAATATCTGGTTGGACCAGTTAACCTTCTACTACATCCAAAAAAGCTCAGATCAAAATGCAAGTTTTTCCAAACTGGCTAATAATGCTTTGCAAAAGCAATTTCATGGGACATTTCCAATTTCTAATTAGAAGGAGAAATTGTAGTCATAAAAACATACCCTTGAGGAGAAGCTGATCTCATAGCAGAATCACAACTGCTGTCAGGAAATGAAGAACGTGAAGCAGATACATCTTCTTCTGCTAAATCTTTATAGTACTCTTCTTTTTCCTTCTTCACTTCCACCATGATCTTCTCAATTACTCAGCTGCCATCCACAATCACAAAACTAAGCTTACCTTTGAACTTTCTACAAATTCCACAAGCCCTAAACGTAAAGAAAAATTAAAGCTCCATTTGATTTGATTTTAATCAAGGTTTCAGCATCAAATATCCTCTTCACTTTTCTGCATTTAGTTATAGCAACAAAAATGTACTCCTCCGGCAAAACATAAAAAGCCCAACATGTAATAGTCATCAGGGCACATGAAAACTCATAACAGAAGATTTACCCTAAAACCCACATAAAAAAAAAAAACTGAGCTAGCTGTTTTTTCCCCAAGAAAACAGAGTAAAAGAAAAGATGATAAGTTATCTACAAGCATGGTTAACATGAATAAAGAATAACAAACCATCTTCATACATCAAAAAACTTAAAAAACCCATATTTCAGATCCGTGATTCCTTTCTCAGAAAAATTTCCCACGTCTTGCTACAGTTTCCTAGCCAGCCAAACAGAGCACCCAGAACTCTACATAACAACATCACAATCAAACTAAGGGAATCCAAAATTACCTTAAAGCAAGAAAAAAACAGAGAAACCTCAAACAGAAAGAAACTTCTTGGGTTTTCGAGAACTGAAAACTTTACCCGAAACTTTGCCTCTGATAATTTCAACCGCCAACAGAACCCAAAAAAGAAAAAAAGCTACGATTGTTCGCATCTAAGGAAGAACGTTTTGGGGATTATAGATCGGAAAATATTAAAATCACTGAAGAAATTTGGCTCTCTCTTTCCTTTCCCTCTGTCTTCTCCTTTTCGGGGAGATTGATGGAAATGAAAGTGAAGTAGCGGGAAACTGGAATGGGTATTTAAGTGCCACTCGTAACGGATTTACAATTGCTGTCGTGTCTTCTTTGAGAAGCCAACTGAGAGAGAAGCTTACGTTGCAAGTTTGACGAGTGAACGGTTCATTAAACGACGTTTTCGTTTGTTTCAACGTTTATAAACAGAAACCGTTTCTTGTGCTTTTCCAAGAATGCCCTCACCGCTTTGTGTTACTTGATTCGGGCCGAGAATGAGAACCTCGCACCTGAAGTCCATTGAGTGAGCCCATTTTAAGTTGAGACTGTTAAATCTATGGGCCAGTTTGCACTTCACATTCGTAAGCCTCAGGCAGGCTTAAGCCCAAAATCCATTATTATTGGGTTTAATGGGCTACTGTTATTATCGATAACATCATGTTACTATATTTTTAAAGTAAATTGCACTTTAATCCAACCTTTTCTTTTTATCTTCTAATATTGGACCAATAATTTTAATGCATGACTTACTTTTCACCAGTAAGCTTAAAACCTCTTGCAGACTCAATCCACCTGAATCAATGGAAAGCTCCAGCTTGTGCATGAAGGCTTGGAGATGTTATGGTGTTTATATATCGTGGACCAAGCTACTGAATGGTAACCCAAGTATAAATTCTAACAGTATACTTATTAATAATGCAGGGAGACTCTTTTGATGAATCCGAATTCAGATTCTTTCTCTCTTTTCTGTTTATCTGTTCATTGGCTGAGTTTATGAGAATGACAGAAGATTGTGTAACAAGCCCTCTTGTTAAGTTAATTTAGACATCTCTTTTCTGTTAAGTTACTTGAAAATTGAGACCTCCCTTGAACTAGAGGTAGAACACTGTTCCAGAAAATCCAAATTCGGAAAGTTCTCCATTTCTTTATTGGTAAGTTAAGAGAACTACATTTAGATTTGTGCAAAATCTCTATAAATTCGATTTTTTTTTGTCATAAGTACCACACAATTTAGATCAGAGATTCAAAACTTAAGCCGATATCTCTCGCATTCCGAAGATGATGAGCTTCAAAAATATTTCAGTATATTCCTTTGTTTGTGTTGCCCTCTGCATCACATTAGCCCATGCAGCCACTTTCAATATCCGAAACAACTGCCCCTACACGGTTTGGGCTGCAGCAGCACCTGGAGGCGGCAGGCAGCTTGACCCTGGCCAAGTGTGGGACCTCGACGTAAGCTCTGGAACAGGAGGCGCCCGCATCTGGGCTCGAACCAATTGCCAATTTGATGAATCAGGGCAAGGTAAATGCCAGACAGGAGACTGTGGGGGACTCCTTCAATGCCAAGGCTATGGTTTACCTCCTAATACCCTGGCTGAATACACACTAAACCAATTCAGCGGCATGGATTTCTTTGATATCTCTCTTGTTGATGGATTCAATGTTCCCATGGAATTTAGTCCAACTTCTGGTGGGTGCACTAGAGGGATCAAATGCAGTTCAGAAATTGTAGGGCAGTGCCCGACTGAACTTCAGGCCCCTGGTGGGTGCAATAATCCTTGTACTGTGTTCAAAACTGATCAATATTGTTGCAATTCTGGGAGCTGTGGTCCTACAAATTTCTCTAGTTTTTTCAAGGAAAGGTGCCCTGATGCGTACAGTTACCCTAAGGATGATGAAACAAGCACTTTTACATGTCCTGCCGGGACTGACTATACGGTAGTGTTCTGTCCTTGAAATTAATACTAACTATTATTTAAGTCATAATGTTCTTTTACTTAAAATTTCACGACTGCTATGTACCAATAAGAGAGCAGCGAGCTCCAAACACTGTTACAGACTTGTTAATCAATTTTTTTTGGTTTGGACATGATTGTATGTGGCCGGATTTATAAGAAGATTTTTCTTGCATCCATAATGCATTTGATCAGCTATTCTTGTTTATACGAATCAAAAAAATGCTACTCTGGAAAGGATTATAACATTTTTTTTTTTGAAAGCAAGATTTTAAAGACTTCAGTTAGTAACCCATCTGCAGGGATCATTAGGTTTCTCATATATGGGATATCGAAGGTGACCTTACTGACTGCTTTTGATGAATAAAGTTTCAAACATAACTATATAACAAACAAAACGGACTCTTTACGATACTATTTAAGGTGAAAGATGAACAGGATGTTCATAGGATCTTCCCTTTACTCTCCATAGCTTGGAATATTTCTTCCAAACACATTCTAGCACTCATCCGACCTCCATAAATTGATATGAGATCATCTACGTAGTCAGCATCAATTTTCCCGTTAGCCATTACACCAACCACAAAAACAAGGTTCTCGTCGTCACTAATACCACCAACGTAGTCCTTGAGACGAACCAATTTGTTTGAGCTATAAGAAAGACCTATTTTACGCGAGTTGGCTGGAAGGTGTTGAGTCACAGGATTCTGAACCAAGCGTAAAAGCTTTCCATGTTTATTCGGAGCTTGGACACTCAATTTTTGTAATAACTCAGCCATCATATTCCTAAAACGTCGTGGTGTCCTTGGTATGTGAGCATTTGGTTCAACTTAATCAAAACCCCTTCATCAGTCTTCACATATAGCTTGTATCCTACCCGACTCGCAGAGTCGGCTATCTATAATTCTTCATAGCACCTCATGAATGATGTCAGGTCTGTATTTATAAGGATTCTTGTTCTTTTTCCGCAAGAAGGCCACATGTTCATTGGAGTTTAAAATCTGGTATCTTCTTCCAATATTAGCACAGGCCAATGAGGCTTGTTCAAGAACAAAAGTTACTCCGGATTTTCTGTCTTGTTCTGAAGGTGCCAAGGGGATACCAGGGAGCTCAAATGCTGCGACTTCAGATATCGTTTCGTTCCTCACCAACTGATTTCTTCCCTTATTCACCAACACTAATGTCTTGTCGTTAATCCCTTTGCCTGTTGCCTCCAATTCAGGTCTTTGTCTTGAACAGAGCTTTAAAATTGCGCTGTCCGACTTTTTCTTTTCAATCCTTCCGGAGACCCTTTGCAGATGGGGAAAGAACCCATAGAGAGGTCGCCGAGAAAATCTAAAATGGCCGGGAAGAAGCCGTTTAACCATTGCTCTTTTTCACAATAAAATTGACCGGGTAGAGCAGCAGGACACGGTGGAGGTCAGGATATTCGTGTACATTAATGAAGTAAAAACTAATCTATTTATAATCTAATTCTAACTAGTCAATAATTGTAAACTAATTAGGAAACTAATCAACCAATAGTATTGTATTCTAATTGTTGTTCAATTATATCATTAAATTATTAAATTTGTACAATTATTTTAACAAAATTAATTATTAGCAGACTTATATAAATAATCCCCTCCATTCATTTTAATCTTTTAAGGTATTTATATTTGGTAATTTGACAATAAAAAAATGTATGGCTTGAACTTGACACTTTTGATTTAAGTTTGGCCCAAGAGAAAAGAGAAAAAAAGTTCTATGAAGGTTATTTTTTTGGAACAATACGACAAGGTTAAGGGAAGAAGGAAATCTTAATACAACTTAGTTAAAGGCATAACAATCATTAGACCATCACGTTTGATTTGTTAGCGCAACAAAGAATAAATTTAAATTGTAATGTTCTCTTTTGTTACAAAAGATATCATGAAATGTACTAATGACAACAATTAATTTTGGTTTGCTTTATAAATTATTATTTTACACATTAATGATGTCACAACGAGATTAAAGAGTCCATACGTATTTATTTATCAATTCATTAATTTATTCATTTTTATAAACATATTTAATTAGAATACTTATCAACTCTCTATATTTAGTGGTGGAGTATATAGAATAATTTTTTTTATTGTTTTGCATCCTAATGAAAAAGCTTCCTTTGGTATCTAGACATAACGTGCAGCCTATACCCATTTAAACTCGTGAATCTTGACAATTTGGTGGCATTTGGTATTTTGTATGGAATATGATTATTAGAAATGTGATTATTAAGTATGTGATTATTGAGAAAATAATTTTATAGCGCTTATTATAACATGAAAAATTGATTATCATAAGAAATGTGATTGTTGAGAAGATTATATTCCAGTGTTGGTTTGAAAAAACTTTATTAAGAATGTAACATAAATTTACAAAATTATCCTTATATATAAAAATATAAAGTTGAATAAACTTACCTTCTTTTTAAGTTTTCAATTTTATCTTTTAAAATAATAAATAACAACATGAAACTAACATAATATTTGAATATTAAAATATGTAAAGTTATTAAATTTTTATTTTTAAAATTAATATATATATTAAAAATAATTATTTTTTATAATAATACCTAGAATAATTACAAGAATAATAAAAAACATTTTTAAAGACATTTCTAATTTTTTTTGTCTTTGAAATTTGGGTAATGATTGATGCATTTTAGTGAAATTTATGTAAAATAAGAGTTTTAATAAACAAAGTTAATATTTTATGAGTTTAATTGGATATAATAATATAAAAATAAAAATCAAATTTTAAAAATATGATAAGTGATTGTCATTTTTAGATTTTTAGACAATTCCCACAAAGAAAAAATATTTTTCCTTTTCTTATTCTCTTTCCCTTCCCTTTCTTCTTTCTTCTGGGGTTCTAGCCTAGCTTGTGAATGAAGAGTTTTGCTGTTCAAGGGTTCCTTGGTTTTTATGTCCTGCTAACCTCTGTGATTGTTGGGGGTTGTAAATGATTTTTGTTGGGGTTTACAGGATGATCTAGTCCCCGCAGATGTCATTTTTGTGTTTTACAGGATTGTTTTCTTGACTGAAGGAAATTGAATTTCTTTTGCAGATTGTTGTTGATTTTTTGTAATAATATAAAATGCTTTCAGCTCTTAAAAAAAGAAAAGAAGACCCGAGGTCAGGATAATTTGGAAAAAAAAGAATTCGAAAGAAAAGTTAAATTGTGTCCGTGATTAATGGGAATTACATTCCCTTTGGTCATTGTAAGTACATTGCAATAAAAAGACATTCCTTTGAGTTTTTCTTACATCAAATATTGAAATGTCTTTACATCCAATTAAATTGAAGGAGAAGTGTCCCACATCATTATAAGTCATTCATGGACTGTGAAATATTAAATTTCATCTTAAAATTTCTATTTGAACTAATTCGAGGGTAAATCAACTTAAGTGTACCATTTGGTACAATATCGAGTTTTAGCTATTCTTTGAGACTTTTCTAACATACAAACACGTTGTTCATTGCATGTATGTCATGACATGTATTTATAAGGTCGGGTTTTACAGCATTTAAGGTACATAGTTATACATAGTGAGCCCATGTGTCATTGTAAAAGTAATTTTATACTTTGATTACTTGCATTTTAGTATGTATAATTATATTTAATTTTTACATTATAAAAATTATGTACCGACATTTCTATAAATATTTTTTTATAAAAATATATATAATGTTATTTTATTGAATATTTTTATTATATTCATATATTCAAAATCTTGTTTCAAACTAATGTTTTAAATGTTTAAATTTATTTTCAAACTATGAAAATTGTGTCTTCTATATATTTATTACATTTTTGGCTGGGTTTTGAGATTTTGAAGAAAAATGACGAAAATGCCCCTGTGAGCCGAAAAATAATATTTTATTGTTTTAATTTGAAAACGACTTATAATTCTTTTGAAATGTAGTATTTAATAATTGTCGTTCACCGGGGAAGTGCGAGAGCTGATACGAAAGCCTTGCGGGGTTTCGATCGGCATTCGGGGTAGGAATGCCTGTCGAGACGTTGCAGCGGTTGTCATGAGCTCGATGGAGAGTTCCGGGGCGTGACATTCAAGCCCATGCATGAATATAATAAAATCCATATTTTCAATCAACATACGTTTTCCATGCATATCAAGTATCATATCATACATATCACATACAATATCATGTATATCCATATCAAGTAAGGAAAGAATACTTATCTTATGATCTGATGTAAAACCATTTTGCCATATTTCCTTGTCATCATCGAATTGATCCATCTTTTGCCAATGAGTAAAGCATCCCCCTTCGAAGCGGTCTAACTTAACAATGTTGGTAGCCATCTCTTTTAGTGAAGCCATCTTGAATACCACAAAATTAAGTCTTAAAATTGTTGGTGTTGAGTGGGGTTTATGAGCTTTATGAAGTATTCAAGAATAGGCAAAATCAGCTTCAAGGCTAGTCTTTTAAATAAGCGTCTATCTTTAAGACTTAATTTGCCCCCACCACTTGGTATGCAAAAGGGAATGATGCAACTAGTCTCAATGATACAACGAAGCCAACGTCTACCTTTCGTATTGCACTTTACGAAACTAGACCGCTAGATACACTCGAGGGTTTGCAAAGTCGTTTGGTCTTAAAACCAACTTTCTGCAACAAGTAGATAATAAAGAATTCGGAATCTTTTGTAGATGGTGGAAATTTTAGTGTTTTGTTTTTCTAACACAAACACTTTCTTTTGCTCTTTACACTTGTTGTGTCTAAAATTTTGGTGTATCAAAATGAATGACAACAAACCCTTTATATAGGCTTTAAAGTGTCTCTTCTTCAAGGACACTTTATTTTCACAAAGATCTCTTTTTGCCTAAAAAACATCTTTATATTCCAAGGCCACAACCTTTTCATAAAGATTCCTTTCATCCAAAAAATATCTCTACACTTTTTGCCAACACAACTTTTGAGCAAAAGATATTGTTTCAATAAGCATCTAATGAATAGATAACTATTCATTCCATAAATTACACTCTTTGATTTATACTTTAAAACAATATCTATTCACATATAATTTTTCACATGTTACTTTACAATTGTAACAATTCACATGTAGCTTTTCACATGTTACTTTATAATGGTAACTTTTCACATGTGATTTTCTGTTGGTGTCTTTTCAACATGTATTTTCAAAAACCATAATTATTCACACGAAAACTTGTCTATATTCTAATAGACATATTGTGTCACTTTTTGTGACATAACTATTGAGCTAATGATAGCTCTCCATCATGTGACTTAACCTTTAATTTTGGAAATACACCAACATTGAAAACCCCAAGTGGGTGTAATAATCCTTGTACCGTTTTCAAGACAGATCAATATTGTTGCAATTTTGGGAACTGTGGTCCTACAGATTACTCCAAGTTCTTCAAGGATAGGTGCCCTGATGCTTACAGTTACCCTAAGGATGATCAAACAAGCACATTCACTTGCCCTGGTGGGACTAATTACAGGGTTGTGTTCTGCCTTTGAAGTGTATTTGCTTATGAAGTTATATAGTATTGCTCATATATAATAGAGTGCAATAAGCTTCACAGCCACGTGCATGGATTGACCTCGTGCTATGTGAAGTTGTAATATAACTTAGGATGATTTATGAAATGAACGTTTTATAAGCGTTATATATCTTAAATTTTTATAATGATGTGAGTTCTTTATATCGATTTTCTCAAGTTGTTCGTGAAAATAACGATATGTTTAAATTTGTTGGCATATGAACTTCACACCAGTTTTATTATGTCAAATCAGTAACGAAATCAAAATAAATTATTATATCGAAAAAGGTTAATTCAAGTCAACATTCTTTATGATAACGAAGTGGTCAAGATTATTTCAGTAATATATTAGGCTCAACATAATTTACTAAAAAGTATTTTTAAAATTTATTTTAAGATTTTAATCTTTTTTGTGAATAATTTAAAGATGCATTATTTATATCGGCATGATATATTCAAGATATTTAGGATTTCACTCTTTACATCTCATTCAATTTTTTTCCTTTGTATTCTTTATTTTAAAGTTTAAAAGTAAAATTTTCAAATTAAAATAATGAAACGTTAAATAAATCAAGATAATAAAACTGAAGAAAACAGACCAAAAAGTATTTCTTTCACCTTTTTATTTAGTTATGTTTAGGATGATTATGTGACTTTTCCATAGTAATCTTTTTCTAGTACCAGGAAAAACAGTATCTTCTTCCAGAAGAAATTTGAATTTCTAAATTTAAGTCTTCATATATCAGCACTAGTTTCAAACTATATAATGTAATAAACTTTAAAAGACAACATTGCAAGAGACTCTCTTACAATTATTAATTGCTTATAATTTCCTTTAATACTATTAAGGTGTGAATGCATGTATGAGCACAGGTGTACAATGAAAATATATATATATATATATATATATATATATATAGTAGTCTTTAGTTTTTAGTGCTCTTTTGCCGGTCAATTCTTCCTTGGAAGAAATTCTACCAAGTCCACTTAAGAAAATTCAGTGGGATAGAGATTGCTATCACATAGACTCCAAAATATCTTAAATGCTGGCTTCAATATTTTCCTTCATTGCTAAGTGTAATGAAGCTTTTTCATTTTGTAATGCGAACAATTTGCAGGTACGTAGGTGGGTTCTCAAGTGGAATGAAGCATTAAAGTATATTTACCCTTCTTGCAACTAGTTTTTAGTTGGCAATTGGCTACGTTCGTTAGTGGACTCTGCTCTTGACTTTGTCTCAAGTCGGCAAAGAAGTCAAGTGATGATATCATCTAAAGATATCCCAAACCACGACACTGATGTCATCCAAAAGAATTTTCCACAAACGCTAGACTCTTTCCATGGAAAGTCCTGGCGCACCGTGGCCAGTTTTTTTTCCACAAGCATGATTTAGAGTTAAATGCGGTCGGTCCTGACCCACCAACCAGGGGTCTAGTCCAAGGCCGGGCCTTGGGTGACGCCACCCAACCTAGCGCTTTAGGCCTCCAATTTAGAAAAGTCTTAAATTTGAGAAAATTTTATAATTTTATAATATGATTAATTATATTAAAAATATATAAAAATTTAAAAAATTTAAAAATAATTAATAATTAATAAAATTATATATTTTTTTCACTTCTTTAACTAAGTGGTTAATAAATTTTAACTTTTTATTATTTTTTAATTTTTAAAATATCATTAATTTTTGACTATTTTTCTTATTTTTAATCATTAATGATCATATGTATTTAATCATATATAACAATTATTTTTTTCACTTATTTATACTATTTTCAATCAACATATTTAATAATTTTCAACAATTATTTTTTTTCTTGTATATAACATTAATTATGTTTTTAATGTATAATATCTACTTTTAAATTCTTTTATTCTCATTTGCTCTTTCTTTCTTCTTTTTTTTAACTTTAATTTTCTTTCAAAGAATAAATAAGAAGTCTGTTATGTTATTATTTTCATAAAACCGTAAGTTTTATTTATGGTTTGTAATAAATATTTAACAATTAAATACTATTATTTTAATATTTACATATTTTTTATTTTAATTTAGAGTTTATATTATATTATCATATTATCTTTATTTTAAATGAAAATTAATTTATTTGAATTAAAATTTTTGATTATTAATTTATATTAATTATTTAAAAAAATATGATAATTGCTTTAGACTTTTAAACTTATTAAGCCGTCTGTGGTCTAGTCACTACTCTCGCTTCTATATAAACCCACTTCTTTCTCCCAACTCCATATCCATACAAGATTATCAAAATTCCAACACTTCTACCGTCCTCCAAAATGAAGTTCAAAGCCGTTTCTATATTTTCCTTCTCTTTTATTGCTCTCTACTTCACTGTGGCCAATGCTGCCACTATTAACATTCGAAACAACTGTCCCTACACGGTCTGGGCTGCAGCCGTGCCCGGCGGTGGCAGGCAGCTGGACAGAGGTGGAGTCTGGAACCTAAACGTGAACCCTGGCACGAAAGGAGCTCGTGTCTGGGCTCGAACCAAGTGCCAATTCGATGGTGCAGGGCGTGGCAGATGCGAAACCGGTGACTGTGGGGGGCTCCTCCAGTGCCAAGCTTATGGTGCACCCCCCAACACCCTGGCTGAATACGCACTAAACCAGTTCAATAACTAGGATTTCTTCGATATCTCTTTAGTTGATGGATTCAATGTTCCTATGGACTTTAGTCCAACTTCTGGGGGGTGCACCCGGGGTATTAGATGCACGGCGGATATCATAGGGCAGTGCCCTAATCAATTGAAAGCTCCGGGTGGGTGCAATAACCCTTGCACCGTTTTCAAGACTGATCAATATTGTTGCAATTCTGGGAACTGTGGTCCTACGGATTTTTCCAGGTTCTTCAAGACAAGGTGCCCCGACGCTTACAGTTACCCTAAAGATGATCAAACAAGCACGTTTACTTGCCCTGGAGGGACTAACTACAGGGTTGTGTTCTGCCCTTGAAATGTATTTGCCTTGTGCTTTATGGAGTTATGTAGTAGTAGCAGCACTGCTGCTGACAATAAAGTGAAATAAGCTGTCACAGCCGCGTGCATGGAATGACGAGCTAGAGTGAAGTTGTACACAAACTTCAGATATGGAGTTTATGAAACTAATAAACTTTTTATAAGCGTTATGTACTTCATCACAGAAGCACAACTCTTTTAACTTACAAACTCTTAATCACGAGTGAATGGATAAATCAATGTCTGTCTTGGGTAACTTCTATTTTCTCTACTATATATATCATTGAGATTAATCCACACACTTTGTTGACTTGGTCTTTTGACCTCACAACAGAATAACTAATTAATTGTTTGATGCATGCATTTAATAGTTAATTCCACCACATCATTTTCTCAAAATTTTATATGGTCAATTTATACAAGAGTAAAACTGACAAAATGTTGATACAGATCTAATTAAGGCTGCAATTAACGGGGCAGAGCAAATTAATAAAAAGTTAAAGTCAACATAGTACAAAGTTCCTCTTTAGGAACTACTAGTCAATAATCATGATGTCAAAGTTAAAACATTGGATAAATCTCAACCAAATTGCCTAACGAAAGGTCATGTTTCCACACAGTAATTGTATGTAAAAGGGAGATGTTACCCTTTAGATATTTTGTTTTGTCATGAATGTTATGTCCAATATAAGAACTTATCTTCATTTCTCAAAGATTTTTCTTCGTTCTATCTTGTCAGCTCTTTTATAGATAAAAAGGAAAAGTGTCGTATTGCACAACATATATAACAACTTGTGTGAGTAAAATGCCATACCTGCAACTGCAAGGCTGATTACTATGAATGTCATACCAATTTTATTATGTCAAATCAATAATTAAGTCAAAATAAATAATTATATCAGAAAAAGTTAATTCAAGTCAAAATTTTTTACAATAACCAAGTAGTTAAAATTATTTCGGTAATATGATGTGAGGGTTTATAGCAATTCACTCAAAAGTATTTTAAATTTTATTTTTAGATCTTAATCTACATGATATATTCAGAAATTTACTCTTTAAATCTCATCCAATAATTTTTTTTCCATTGTATTCTTTCTTTTATAGTTTAAATACAAAATTTCCAAATTAAAACGATGTTGAAAGATTAAGTTCTAATTGTAGAAATGTCCACTATAATTAAGTAAATCAAGATAATAAAACTGAAAAGGACAGGCAAAAAAAGCCATTCTTTCTCTTTTTTATTAAGTTATGTTTTGAATGATTACGTGACTTTTCCATAGTATTCTTTTTTTAGTAACAAGAAAAACAGTATCTTCTTTCAGAAGAAATTTCAATTTCTAAATTTAAGTCTCAGCACTAGTTTCAAACTATATAATATAATAAAACTTTAAAAGACAATATTGCAGGAGACTTTCTTACATTTGTTAAGTCTTTCTCCTCCGGTTGGAGTAGGGCGAAAATGCTTGGTTAGAGAGGCTAAAATTGTATTCTAATAATATTCTTGGTTTAATAATTCATTATATATACGTACGTGGATGGGAATTGGAGATGTTTACTATGACTGCGTTTCGGTTTTCTTCTTTGTTTTAATTATTGCAAGAAAAAAAAAGAGAAAATTTTGAAAAGGTTAAAGTATTATACGTGTCTTAACTGAAGGGGGATTACATTTTCTTCTAAATATATATAATTTATTAATTGCTTATAATTTCCTTTGATACTATTAAGGTTTGAGTCAATGCATGCGCACAGGTGTACAATGAATATATATATATATATATATATATATATAGTAGCCTTTAGTTTTTGTGCTCTTTAGTTAAAAGGAAAAAAGAAGAAAGAGTAAATGAAAAAATAAGAATTTGAAATTAGATATTATACATTGAAAAAAAATAATTGATGTTATATATAAGAAAAAAATTATAGTTCAAAATTATTAAATATGTTGATTGAAAATAATAAAAATAAGTGAAAAAAAAATAATTATTAAAAATATTTAAATACATATTATTATTAATTAATTGAAAATAAAAAAAATAATTGAAAATTAATAGTATTTTAAAAATTAAAAAATGATAAAAAAATTAAAATTTATTAACCACATAATTAAAAAAATGAAAAAATAAATTATTTTATTAATTATTAATTATTTTTAATATAATTAATTATATTATAAAATTATAAAATCTTTTCAAATTTGGGGCCTCTCTTAATGGG
Organism: Theobroma grandiflorum; assembly: GCA_036013995.1. Lineage (NCBI taxonomy): Eukaryota > Viridiplantae > Streptophyta > Magnoliopsida > Malvales > Malvaceae > Theobroma > Theobroma grandiflorum. The sequence goes on along the minus strand of CP142131.1, from coordinate 2,906,530 downwards.
GGCCTAAAGCCCTTACTTGGGTGGCTTCACCCAAGGGCTGGCCTTGTCTATATGAAGCCACTTCTTTCTCCCCAACTCCGTATCCATGCAAGATTATCAAAACTCCAACACTTCTACCGTCCTCCAAAATGAAGTTCAAAACTCTCTATATTTTCCTTCTATTTTATTGCTCTCTAATTCACTGTGGCCAATGCTGCCACTATTAACATTCGAAACAATTACTGTCCCTACACGGTCTGGGTTGCAGCTGTGCCCGGTGGTGGCAGGCACCTAGACGGAGGTGGAGTCTGGGACATAAACGTGAACCCTGGCACTAAAAGAGCTCATGTCTGGGCTCGAACCAATTGCCAATTCGATGGTGCCGGGCGTGGCAGATGCGAAACCAATGACTGTGGGGAGATCATTGTCGGTTAAAATTTTACTAAGTATATATATGAGTGTGGACACCTATTTCAAAAATAAAATAAATAAATAATATAATTAAAAAAAAAGAAAGCAAGAAACAGGGAGGAATCTCCATTCCAGATTGTCCAAAATTTTGTACAATCCAGTTTTAAAACAAAAGGGGGCATTCGGACTAGAGGGCAAGAAAAGATAAAAAAAACAACCCTCTTCTTCGAAATCCAACAACCAAACAGCAATAAAAAAAATCAGATTCAAACCAAGAAAAAACCCAAAAAAAGAAAAAAACCAGATCCACAAAAGACACAAAAAAAATCCTAAATTCTACCAAATAGCTACCCTAACCACAATAAAGAAAAATCAACAAAAAAAAAGGAAGATCCGTTCGGTGAGGAGAACGGACGTTGGCGGGATTGGTGGAAGAGAAGCAGATTGGCGAAGAAGGAGAGAGGCAGATCAACAAGGGAGAGAGGCAGATCGCCGGTAAAAGGGAGAGTAAGAAGCGACGATAAGAGAGAGGGGAGGAAAGATCTAGTCGGCGACGAAAAGAGAGAGGGAGAGGAGAGACGCCGGCGGCAAGAAAAGAAGGAAGAAAGCTTCTGCCGGCCACAAGAGAAAAACAAAGAGAGGGAAAATTTTTAGAGAGAAGGGCAAGGATTGCGGCTAGAGAGAGAAAATATGGCAGAGAATGAGAGGAGAAAGTAAAAGAGACATTAAATACTTAGGTTTAGGGTCTTCAAAAACGACGCCGTATTAGAGGATTACAAGCTGCCAGGCAAACACCCAAAGCAATGCGTTTTGGGCTCAGCCTTGTGGGCTTCGAGAGGCAGATTCGGTACAGTAGGCCTAAGCCTTCCGTTGGCCTTCGAGTGGGGCCGATAGTGGCCTAGAAAGGTAAAATTCTGACCTTTGTACTTGTGGGCCTGTTTTGATTTATTTTGGATCCAACTCATTTTGTTAAATTAACATGTAATTTTCATTTAATTTTAGCCCATTCTAGAAAAGTAAGTTAGGTAAATTAGCGAAAATAAAAATATATTTACGATCAATATTTATAATTAGAAAAACTTAAAGGTTTGATATATAAATAAATAAATAAAAATAAAATAAAATAAAAAATAAGACTTAGCATGAAATTATTGGGTATAAAAAATATATATATAATGTTTGATTTGAAATCAAATCCGATAATGGAATTCAACTTGTAAAAGGGGTAAAGAGTTGCCTCTTTCAAGTAGATTTTCTGGTGAGGAGTTCGAGACGAATTTTTACTGAAGCATCGAGATAAATTCGAACTCTATACTCCAATATTCATTACTCAAATAGTCATTATCGAAAATATACATTAAAAGAAAAATAAATTTTCATAATGTTACATTTAAACTTAAATTAGTATAGTTAGTTAATTAGTTTAAATAAATATTATCAAATAAAGTTAATTTAATCATAGAAAATTTTAATTGTTTGTTTGATTAACTATGTAATTAAGTAAAATATTAATCAATAACGTTAATTAAAGAATATGGATTTAAACAGAAAAAAAAATAAAACATAGTAAAATAATAAAACATAAAAAAAGAATAAAAAATAATAACAAATAAATAATTCATGAAGAAATAATAACAAAGATATAATTGAATAAATTACGAGGCATTTAAGTAAATAAACGCGTGCATGTAAATATCATCATTTTATCCTATCATAGCACACCACATTTATCGTGTTAATGGGATGGGAATTCCGATGATAGGATTTCCTCGAGGAGCTTGTAGAGACAAGTTCTTCCGAGGATATCTTTAGGTGAGGAAAACGTCGAGACTTCACCAAAGTATTGTGATGGTCCTCAAATGATTTGTCAATAAAAGATTACCGATCTCATTATTTAAAATAAATAAATCATGACATCATTTTATGTTTGCATCATGTGCATACGTAAAACCAAATAAAAGACTCAATCAACCAACTAAATAAAAATTAGTTAATAAGCGATGATTAAGGAAATATAACAATAAAATCAAAATCAGGCCGTAATAGAATAACTTAAGATTAAATGGTACCGTTCGTGGAATGAGCGTTACAGAGGTGCTAATTTTTCTCCGTGCGTAACCACACTTCCGAACTCATCTCTAAAAAATGTAGACTAGGTCTCATTCTTTCGATGGACCTGAAATTAATTTAGGACTTCGTCGATTAGAATTGAGTTAATAGGTAACCAATTGCACCTAAAAAAGACGATTGGTGGCGACTCCCAAATTATTTTATTTTTCGCCCACGTTTGGTGGTCGGGTTCCTGGACCCACAGGTTACGACAATTAGTAAGCAGAGTGTCGATCTCATAGGGAATTAATCTAAAACTTTACTAAGTACTAAAATTAGGACAACTTAATCTTATCCAAACAATCCAAATTAAATAATTAATTGAAACTAATTAACTAAAATTTAAAGCAACAAGAAAAATCAAAATAATAATAACTTAAAAAAATATCAAATTAAACAAGCTTCGGATTACAATATCCCTCACATTTCGTCTAAATTTTACCTTTCTTCCTTAATTTATTTCAATGGGTTGAATTATTAACATAGAGTCTTAAATTATTTATAAGGGTCTCCCAACTCATCTTATAAAACTATCTATTTTAACCAAAACATTATATCCCTATGTGAATTGACATTAAAATAGACTCATTAAATTCATATTCTAATCTGACTACATATGGCCTATAAGTATATCCATATCTTATACGTAAATCAATTAATATGATTATATGCTATCCCAATTTTAGTCTACTCAAAACTCCCTTTCTCAAGTTTGTTTAGGTTCCTAAATCAATTTAATTGGTGGCCAGGCAATTAAAATACATTAAAAACGAATTGTAATAAACAATTCAAATCTCATTAAAAATAAGTAAGAAAGAAATTAAAAATTTAGATTACATATGAGTTCAACTACAATCCTAGAAAAAGAAAATTAGCTAGTCATAATTGCAAAAATAAATAATATTATATAAAATTCAACCATTGAAAGTAACAAGAAGAATAAAAGCCAAGGAAGAAAACAAAACAATAATTGCCGTCTTGATCTCCAAGTTTCAACCTCAACTTCTAACTTCTTGAGTCTCCAAAGAGTTGTCTCTTAATGTTCTTCAAAATATCCTATTTATATTAATAAACTTAATTTAAACTTCTTAAGTTGACTTAGGGTTTAATTGGGCTTAAAAAAAACATAATGAGAGGTCCAAAAAAAAATCACTTATCCATCTTTACAAATTGCTATTCCAAGTACAGTACATCTAAGTGCTTTTCAATGCGATTTTCTCTATCTTCGAAACAGAATTGGGTAAAGTGATCTTCATCAAAGTTGTAGCTCTGTCTCTTAGATTTCTAATGGTCTAAGAATCACAGCAATTGGCGTTCTGTAACTCAAGATATGACTAAAATACTGAAGCATATGCAAGCAGAATTTCGAATCTTTGAGCACTTTATTTTCTAAAAATTAAGTCTAATTACTTTAGTTCCTACCAAAAATATAAAAACTAATAAATATCAATCAAATTAAAAGTAATAACATAAAATTAAAATAACTTATTTAAAAATAAACTAACTATAAAAATAACTAAAAAATTAATAAATTATAATTAAAAACTGAAAACTTAACTAATATTTAATAATAAAATTAGAATAAAATAATTCTATAAAATAAAATTATCAATCCTCCAGTGTCAAGCTTATGGTGCACCCCCCAATACCCTGGCTGAATATGCACTAAACCAGTATAATAACTTGGATTTCTTCGATATCTCTTTAGTTAAAGGATTTAATGTTCCTATGGACTTTAGTCCAACTTCTGGGGGGTGCACCTGGGGTATTAGATGCACGGCAGATATCAAAGGGCAGTGCCCTGATCCATTGAAAGCCCCGGGTGGGTGCAATGACCCTTGCACCGTTTTCAGGACTGATCAATATTGTTGCAATTCTGGGAACTGTGGTCCTGCGGATTTTTCCAGGTTCTTCAAGACAAGGTGCCCCGACGCTTACAGTTACCCTAAAGATGATCAAACAAGCACGTTTACTTGCACTGGTGGGACTAACTACAGGGATGTGTTCTGCCCTTAAAATGTATTTTCCTTGTGCTTTATGGAGTCATATAGTAGTAGCAGCCCTGCTGATGACAATAAAGTGCAATAAGCTTTCACAGCCACTTGCATGGAAGGACGTGCTAGAATGAAGTTGTACTCAAACTTCAGATATGGAGTTTATGAAATTAATAAACTTTTTATAAGCGTTATGTACTACTTCATTACAGAAGTACAACTCATTTAACTTACGAATTCTTAGTCACGAGTGAATGGATAAATCAATGTCCGTCAAGGGTAACTTCTATTTTCTCTACCATATCATTGAGATTAATTCACATACTTTGTTGACTTGGTCTTTTGACCTCGCAAAAAAATGACTAATTAATTAATTGTTTGATACATGCATTTAATAGTTAATTCAACTACATCATTTTCTCAAGATTTTATATGGTCAATTTATACAAGAGTAAAACTAACAAAATGTTGATAATGAATCAAAGGCCGTAATTAACGGGACAGAGCCAATTAATAAAAGGTTAAAGTCAATATAGTACAAAGTTTATCTTTAGGAACTACATGATGCCAAAGTTTAAACATTGCATAAATCTCAATCAAATTGCCTAACGAAAGGTCATGTTTCCAAACGTTTATTGTATGTAAAAGGGCGATATTACCCTTTAGATATTTTGCTTTATCATGAATGCTATGTCCAATCAGAAATTATCTTCATTTCTCAAAGACTTTTCTTCGTTCTATCTTGTCAGCTCTTTTATAGATAAAAATGAAAAGTGTCGTATTGCACAACGATGATAACAACTTGTGCGAGAAATATGCCATAACTGCAAGGCTGATTCCTAATTCCACGTCGCATGGTAACGATGAAAGACGAGTCTACGATTTTGAAAGCAAGGCAACGAAATGGCTAAGAGTACTCTGTCCCCGTTAATTCCGCCTTGTTCCGGTGCATTGTTTTCAATGTTACTGTTTTGTTTTTTATAATTATTATTATTTTGTCATTTTGTTGGGAACCTGACTAGGTCCAGCCCCTCCTTCGTTTGGTATTGGCCTTCACGTGGAAGGCTTGGCTTTGCTTTTTTAGCGGCTATGATTGTGCCACCTAAGCAAGATCAATGGCTATAGAAGATTCTTTACAAACGGGGTAGCCAAACTTTTTTTTTTTTTGAAAAGCAACAAGATAGCCAAATTTTGCAACGTTCATTAGTGCAAGGTCGTGAAAAATTTGGAGGTTATTTCTAGGTGATTAGGAAATTACATAGTAATTATGGAGAATTAGTATGTTGAGTCTCTTTTTGTGGTGAGATCTTGCAATGTAATTTTTAGAGGTATACTTTGATATTTTATAAAAATATTATATAGTTGATTTTTATAGTAAATTTTGTTATCAATTTGTTTTATGTTTTTTTGTTACATTGAAAAATTTTTACGTATATTTAATTTTTTTTTATTTTTCATTGATGTTTATTAATATCTTTTTATTTATATTTTCATGAAGAAAAAATCTTGAATTCAATTTATATATTTATTTCATCTTAAATTCGAAATCTGTCTTTGTTTTTATTATTCATTTTTTCTCATCACTAAATTCGTTATTCATAGAGGGGTTCCATATGGACTGCCTAACAATGTAGAAATCCAATTCTTGACTTGACTATGAGTACTCTAGCCAAATCCTAAAATCATCATCATCTCCCAAAGTTTCCAACAAAATTCTATCACGCAATTACACGTGTAAATCATCAACAGCGATGCCGTGGCCACCTCCACCTCTATATAAATCTCCGCCCTTTCTATTCCAAAGCACCGCAAACCCATCAAACAAAATATTAGGAGACAGCCAACTCGCTTTCACCAAAATGAGTTCCTTCAAAATCCTTCCAACCCTTTCTTTCCTTTTTGTGACCCTCTTCAGCTTAGCCCATGCAGCCACATTTGATATCAGAAACAACTGCCCTTACACTGTCTGGGCTGCTGCAGTGCCCGGTGGTGGCAGACGAATGAACCGCGGTGAAACATGGCAAATCAGTGCAGCCCCTGGAACCACACAAGCCCGCATTTGGGCTAGAACCAACTGCCAATTTGATGCTTCGGGGAGAGGCAAGTGTGAGACCGGTGACTGTGGCGGGGTCCTGGAATGCAAGGGCTACGGTTCACCCCCCAACACACTAGCTGAATATGCAATAGGCCAATTCGCTAACCAGGACTTTATTGATATCTCTAACATTGATGGTTTCAACGTTCCTATGGAGTTCAGCTCAAACTCTCCAGGGTGCACAAGAGTTATCAAGTGTACAGCGGACATTGTCGGGCAGTGCCCGAATGAGTTGAAGGTTCCTGGAGGATGTAACGGGCCTTGTCCAGTGTTCAAGACTGAGGAGCACTGCTGCAATTCCGGTAACTGTGGCCCCACAAACTTCTCTAGGTTTTTCAAGGACAGGTGCCCAGATGCTTACAGTTACCCCAAGGATGATCCCACAAGCCTGTTTACTTGCCCCACCGGGACTAACTACAAAGTTATATTCTGCCCCTGAAGAGTTCGAACGCTTTTAAGTCGTCTAGACAAATTAGGTTATACCGTACCTATATATAGCAACATATGGAATAAAAGCATATGAAGGTTATTTGAGCACATCTCACTCATGATGTGCAAATGTTCTGGCTTGCAATAAGTGGTCCATCCTAAATGAAAATTTGGGACTTCTATTAGTTCGGATTTATAATATTTTTTCATGAATACTAGACTTATATAAACTAGTAGTACTAATGTTTGCTCAATTATATATATATATATATATGACTTAATACTTAAGTAAGTTTAAGATGACAATTTTTTCTCACTCCTGTTATGGGTGAATTACAAATTAATTAACTTCAAAAAATCCTTACAGATGAAATTGAGAACTTCATTTTGAAAAAAGAAGTATAAAAAAAATTCATTTTTATAATTTAAAGAATCGAAATTCGAGCTTGAAAGCTTTCGCGAGTTTATTTGTGAAAGAGAGGCGTGGCTGAACCCTGTCTCTAGACGATTCTAATTATTGATTTTTTGTAATAATATAAAATGCTTTCGGCTCTTAAAAAAAAAAAAACAGAAAAGGAGACTCGGGCCAAGGTTAGGATAATTTAGAAAAAAAAGAATTCAAAGGGAAAGTTAAATTGTGTCCACGATTAATGAGAATTACATTTCTTTTGGTCATTGTAAGCACATCGCAATGAAAAGATATTTCTTTGAGTTTTTCTTACATCAAATATTAAAATGTCTTTACATCCAATTAAATTGAAGGAGAAGTGTCCCACGTGCATACCAAACGACCCTTTGGGGATTTCCAATGTGAATCGAATAATTATTCAAGGAAGGGATTTTTCTTTTTATTAGCAAAAAATTGAGAGTTGAAATTAATTCTAAAGTACGAATCTTTCTTTATTTTTCTTTGTATTTTTCCGCATACACATATTCTAATTAAATTCTCAATAAGTTATAAAGAATGAAATTTTTAAACTTGGAGACAAATTTTTTTTATTTATGGGTATTAATTTCCAGACTAATTGAGATTAAAATAACAATGCCCAAAGGTTTATTATTATTATTATTTTAATGATAAACCTTCTGTCTCTCTTTCTCTCTATATTGACTTGAAGTCATGTCTACTACCCGGCTCGACTCCTAAGTTGTAGATATTCGACAAACCAAAGACAAGAATGGGGACATGGTAATTTAACGGATGGGCGGTGCCCCGGCGAATGGAAATAATAAGTGAGAACAAAAGAATTTTCCAGCCCACGACAATGCATGTCATTGTCAGCCAAAAGAATTTTCCACAAGCGTTTAATTTACGTTTACAGCTATGCGTCCTGAACCACCAATTTGACTGTAAATCATAAGAACGAAATTATATTAACTTTAACAATAAATTGCCATAAGTTTTACTATTAACATTTAATAATAAGATTTTGTGACTTTAAACAATATTCTATTTTCTTTTTCTTAATTTAACAATAAATCCCTTTTGTTTTTAAATAAATTTTAGACCCATTCCATTACACATTTTTCTTTAAAAAAAAATCATGATACATAAGGTAATTACCAACATCCATTTATTTATTTTCCTTGACATATTCCTCATACTTTTATCCATTTATATATGTATTTTGGTAGTATATTATAAGCAGTAGCTTACTCATACTTTGGCGTTAATGTTTATAACAAGATAGAACTTTTAATGAAACTTTGCTGTCGAGGTTAATGTAATTTCCTCTTTTTTTATAATGCAACGTGGCGACAATTTGTTGGTCGGGAACAGATAGGGCAAAGGATTTCCGTTCCCATCGAAGAGCCACTACTCTCGACTTTTTGCATCTATATAAATCCACCTCTTCCTTACAAACTCGACACAAATCAAGTACTTCGCCTCAGGGACAAAGCTAGCTAAATTTTATTAAAAGGGTCAAACACAAAAGAATATGAGTTAAAAATTTTAAAAAATTAATATGTTAAATTCAATTAACAATAAAAATATTAATAATAGAAATATGAAATTAAATATAAAATTATAATTTATAAAATATAAATAATTAAAAACGATATATAAAATTAATAATTTTTTCTTATATAATCAATATTATTTAAATACTATATATTCAATATAATTTTATTTTAATTAAATATAAAATGTAAAACATATAAAAAATATACTAAAGTTAATTTTCTCTTATATAATCAGGATTAATAAAAAACTAATACATGGATAAAATTTTAAGTAACAATATAATATTACAACTTATATTTAAAAATTATATAATAATTTATTAATTTTTAAAAATTAAAATTATAAAAAATAAAATTTACGTAACATAAAAAAAAAAACATGACAAGTAGAAGGTAGATATCACATATTATATAATAAAAAAGAAAAAAATATATAGTTAATGGTTTGTAAAAATGTGAAAAAAAATTTATAAAAACTTATAACATATGAACAAATATAATAGAAATAAAAAAAACAAATATAAATAAAAATAATAATATAAACTGAAAAAAATAAAATTAAGTAAAATATGTGAAATTATGTTATTATTTGTATTAATTATTAAATAAAAAATTATTTTGAAAAGGTCGTTAATAGAATATATAAAAAAATTTAAAAATTTTTATATGTTATAAAATTTTTTTTTATAATATTTATGGGGCCATTACGTAATAAGGAGGCTCCGCCCCTGCTTCGCCCTTTCGCAAAAATGAACTTGAAAGCCCTCTCTCTGTTTTCCTTCTCTTTTATTGCTCTCTACTTCACGGTGGCAAATGCCGCTGCTATTAACATCCGAAACAACTGCCCCTTCACGGTCTGGGCAGCAGCCGTGCGCGGTGGTGGCAGGCAGCTGGACAGTGGTGGAGTCTGGGACATAAACGCTAACCCCGGCACCACAGGAGCTCGTGTCTGGGCTCGAACCAATTGCCAATTTTATGGAGCTGGGCGTGGCAGCTGCCAAACAGGAGACTGTGGGGGGCTCCTCGAGTGCCAAGCCTATGGTGCACCCCCCAACACCCTGGCTGAATACGCACTAAACCAGTTCAATAACTTGGATTTCTTCGATATCTCTTTAGATGATGGATTTAATGTCCCTATGGACTTTAGTCCAACTTCTGGGGGGTGCACCAGGGGTATTACATGCAAGGCAGATATCACAGGGCAGTGCCCTGATCGATTGAAAGCCCCAGATGGGTGCAATAATCCTTGTACCGTTTTCAAGACTGATCAATATTGTTGCAATTCTGGGAACTGTGGTCGTACAGATTACTCCACGTTCTTCAAGGATAGGTGCCCTGATGCTTACAGTTACCCTAAGGATGATCAAACAAGCACATTCACTTGCCCTGGTGGGACTAATTACAGCATTGTGTTCTGCCCTTGAAGTGTATTTGCTTATGAAGTTATATAGTCGTGCTCGTATATAATAGAGTGCAGTAAGCATCACAGTCACGTGCATGGATTGACCTTGTGCTATGTGAAGTAGTAATAGAACTTAGGATGATTTATGAACTGAACGTTTTATAAGCGTTATATATCTTAAATTTTTATAATGATGTGAGTTCTTGATATCAATTTTCTCAAGTTGTTTGTGAAAATAACAATCTGTTTAAATTTGTTGGCATATGAACTTCACACCAATCTTCTTATGTCAAATCAGTAATTAAATCAAAATAAATTATTATATCAAAAAAAGTTAATTCAAGTCAACATTCTTTATGATAACCAAGTATTCAAGATTATTTCAGTAATATGTTGTGGGGGCTCAACGTAATTTACTAAAAAGTATTTTTAAAATTTATTTTTAGATTTTAATCTCTTTCGTGAATAATTTAAAAACGTATTATTTATATCGACATGATATATTCAAGATATTTAGGATTTTACTCTTTACATCTCATCTAATTTTTTTCCTTTGTATTCTTTCTTTTAAAGTTTAAAAGTAAAATTTCCAAATTAAAATAATGAAACGTTAAATTCTAATTGTAGAGATGTCCACGATAATTAAGTAAATCAAGATAATAAAATTGGAAAAAACAAGCTAAAAAGTATTTCTTTCACTTTTTTATTTAGTTATGTTTTGGATGATTACGTGACTTTTCCATAGTAATCTTTCTCTACTGCCAAGAAAAACAGTATCTTCTTCTAGAAGAAATTTGAATTTCTAAATTTAAGTCGTCATATATCAGCATCAGTTTCAAACTATATAAATAATATAACAAAACTTTAAAAGACAATATTGCAGGAGACTTGCTTACAATTGTTAAGTCTTTCTCCTCTGGTTGGAGTAGGGCGAAAATGCTTGGTTAGAGAGGTAAAAATTGTATTCTAATAATATTTTTGGTTTAATAATTCATTATACGTACGTGGATGGGAATTAGAGATGTTTACTATGACTGCGTTTCGGTTTTCTTCTTTGTTTTAATTATTGCAAGAAAAAAAAAGAGAAAATTTGGAAAAAGTTAAAGTATTATGCGTGTCTCAACTGAAGGGGGCTTACATTTTCTTCTAAATATATATAATTTATTAATTGCTTATAATTTCCTTTAATACTATTAACGTGTGAATGCATGTATGAGCACAGGTGTACAATGAATATATATATATATATATAGAAGTCTTTAGTTTTTAATGCTCTTTTGCCGGTCAATTCTTCCTCGGAAGAAAATTCTACCAAGTCCTCTTAAGAAAATTCAGGGGGATAGATATTGCTATCACATAGACTCCAAAATATCTTAAATGCTGGCTTCAATGTTTTCCTTCATCGCTAAGTGTAGTGAAGCTTTTTCATTTTTTAATGTGAACAATTTGAAGGTACGTAGGTAGGTTCTTGACTTTGAGTACTGTAGCCAAATCCTAACATCATCATCATCTCCCAAAGTTTCCAACAAAATTCTATCACGAAATTACACGTGTAAATCATCAACAGCGATGCCGCGGCCACCTCCACCTTTATATAAATCTCCGCCCTTTCCACTCCAAAGCAACGCAAACCTATCAAACAAAATATTAGAAGATAGCCAACTCGCTTTCACCAAAATGAGTTCCTCCAAAACCCTTCCAACCCTTTCTTTCCTCTTTGTGACCCTTTTCAGCGTAGCCCATGCGGCCACATTTGATATCAGAAACAACTGCCCTTACACTGTCTGGGCTGCTGCAGTGCCCGGTGGTGGCAGACGAATGAACCATGGTGAAACATGGCAAATCAGTGCAGCCCCTGGAACCACACAAGCCCGCATTTGGGCTAGAACCAACTGCCAATTTGATGCTTCCGGGAGAGGCAAGTGTGAGACCGGTGACTGTGGCGGGGTCCTGGAATGCAAGGGCTACGGTTCACCCCCTAACACACTAGCTGAATATGCAATAGGCCAATACGCTAACCTGGACTAGATTGATATCTCTAACATTGAAGGTTTCAACGTTCCTATGGAGTTCAGCTCAAACTCTCCAGGGTGCACAAGAGTTATCAAGTGTACAGCAGACATTGTCGGGCAGTGCCCGAATGAGTTGAAGGTTCCTGGAGGATGTAACGGGCCTTGTCCAGTGTTCAAGACTGAGGAGTACTGCTGCAATTCCGGTAACTGTGGCCCCACAAACTTCTCTAGGTTTTTCAAGGACAGGTGCCCAGATGCTTACAGTTACCCCAAGGATGATCCCACAAGCCTGTTTACTTGCCCCACCGGGACTAACTACAAAGTTATATTCTGCCCCTGAAGAGTTCGAACGGCTTGAAATCGTCTAGACAAATTAGGTTATACTATACCCATATATAGCAACATATGGAATAAAAGCTTACTGAGGTTATTTGAGCACAGATACTCATGATGTGCAATTGTTCTGGCTTGTAATAAGTGGTCTATCCTAAATGAAAATTTGGGACTTCAATAAGTTCCGATTTATAATATTTTTTCATGAATGCTGTACTTATATAAATTAGTAGTACTAATGTTTGCTCAATTTTATATGACTTAAGTAAGTTTAAGATGCCCATTTTTTCCCACTCATGTTATGGGTGAATTACAAATTAATTAACTTCAAACAATCCTTACAGATAAAATTAAGAACTTTATTTTGAAAAAGGAAGTGTAAAAACAATTCATTTTTATAATTTAAAGAATAAAAAATGGAGCTTGAAAGCTTTCGCGAATTTATTTGTGAAAGAGGGGCGTGGCAGAACCCTGTCCCTAGACGATTCTTCGAAGCAGGGAAAAAGCCCAAGAGACCAAGAGAGGTCGGCCCTTCCGTTCAACTTTCATCTTTCTTTCCATGTGTCAATCCACCTTAGCTGAATATCATTTCAACTTCACCCAGAGCCTGGATTTCATGGATATTTCTGTGGTTCGTCGGATTCCACGTTCCCATGGAATATAATATAACCCCACGTTGAGTAATTGTTCCGGCCAAGAGCGTGGCTGATATCAATAGCCTCTGCCCCACGAGCTAAGGCATCCTGGAAGGTGCTATATTATCCTCGTTACACTTTCAAGAACAAGCAGTTTTGCTGCGATGGCTGCTGTCGGTTGTGGTCCGACAGATCACTCGAAGATGTTCAAGGACGCCTGCCCCGTTGCCTTTACTTATGCTCTGGATGATCCTACCGGCGCCTTCACTTGCCCTACTGGCGCTGCTTTTAGTGTTTGTTTTGTCCTTATTGATATCTGTATTCTCTTCTTTTTTGATTGGATCATCACAAACATATATTTCCATTTCGAGAAATAATTGCGAGTATCCTCTACTCCTCTGTTTCCAAACTTTAGGATGGACAATGGAATCATGTTACTATATTATTAAGCCTATGCTTCAGAAATTGGATTTTTTTTTTACTTTTTCTTCTTTTTGGAATAAGAAACTGGATAAATTGGATTGTATAAATAGACAGTTGGGCAGCTTGCTTTAGACTCATAACTCTAGCCTGTTTCATTTAGGTCTGATATGATATTGAAGCCACAGCCCAACTGACTAGTAGACCTGGCAATTTTGGACACGACACGTTAACACGACACGAGAAAACACGGATTAAACAGGTTATGGGTTTACCCTTAACGTGTTTCGTGTCTAATCGTGTCTGACACGTTAAGACACGAAAATTTTCGTGTCTTAACGTGTCAGACACGCCAGACACGTTTAAAACACGTTTAAACACGTTTACTTAAACGTGTTATCGTGTTTAAACGTGTTATCGTGTTTTAACGTGTTATTGTGTTTAAACGTGTACATGTGACACGTTTATTAACCCATTAAATATTGATAGTTAAAGACTATTTTAGCTTTATATAAATAATTTTAAATATTTTTTTAATTTTATAAAAAGTATTAATGTAATTATACATTAATACTTTAATTTTTAACCTTTAAATTTTATTTGAAGATTTTTAATATTATTAATATTTGAAGATTTGATGTTAATTATGTATTTTATCATATTATATGATAATGAATTTTATGTATATTATTTATATTAATTTTTATTATATTTGATGTTATTATTATTTTTGTTTTGTTATAATTATTTTTTTAATTATAGATTTTGAATTTAAATAATAAAATTATATTTAATTGTAAATATTTTTATTTAAACGTGTTAATCGTGTTAAACGTGTTAAACGTGTTATTAATCGTGTCGTGTTGTATATTGACACGTTTAATAAACGTGTTAATCGTGTTAAACGTGTTAATCGTGTCGTGTCGTGTTACACGTTTATTAAACGTGTTCGTGTACGTGTTTTACACTTAAAACACGTTTATTAAACGTGTCGTGTTCGTGTTTACCCTTAACGTGTTTCGTGTCTAATCGTGTCTGACACGTTTATGACACGAAAACACGTTTTGCCAGATCTACTGACTAGGCCGAGTTCATAAATTGTCTTTTAATGCATTTTAATTAAAAAATAAAATCCAAGCCCTCCCATGCAATGATTCACGCCTGAGTAACTAGCAGCTACCATCGATAGATCGAGATTCGAGGGCGACTCCCATTTTCTAAAGTTAAAACTTTGGCCTTATCTTCATTAAGATTTTTAAGTGATCAAGTAGCCGCCTCGACCTTTATTAAAACAATGTCCCACTTGCCATTATTTACGTCAAGGAACAAGCCGCCCTTCTTGTATATAACCCCCCCTGCCTAATGAACAAATCCCCACGTAAAAGCCAACCATGAGCTGCTTAACCAGTCTCCAGTTCTCCTCCATCCTCTTCACCATCCTTTTCATCTCCACCCATGCAGCGCTTTTCGAAATCCGCAACGAGTGCTCCTACACTGTCTGGGCTGCAGCCTCTCCTGGCGGTGGGCGTCGCCTAGACCCTTGGCAAAGTTGGACCATCAACGTGCCTGCTGGTACGGCCATGGCTCGTATCTGGGGTCGAACCAGCTGCAATTTTGATGGCAGTGGTAGGGGTCACTGCGAAACTGGTGACTGCGGAGGACTCCTAGAGTGCCAAGGCTGGGGTGCTCCTCCAAACACCCTGGCCGAATATGCCCTTAACCAATTTGGCAACATGGATTTCTATGATATTTCCCTAGTTGATGGATTTAATATCCCCATGGTGTTTGGTCCAACTAGCGGTGGTTGTCACAATATTTGGTGCACTGCAGACATTAACGGGCAGTGCCCCAGTGAACTACGGGCTCCGGGTGGGTGCAATAACCCATGCACAGTGTTTAAGACTAATGAATTTTGTTGCACCCAAGGGTACGGGACCTGCGGGCCAACGGATTTTTCAAGGTTCTTCAAGAGTAGGTGCCCTGATTCTTACAGTTATCCGCAGGATGATCCATCAAGCACGTTTACTTGCGCTGGTGGTGCCAATTACAGGGTTGTATTTTGCCCGAGAGGCTCTCCTCATCTGGAGATGGTCGGAAGCAAGAGCCAAGAGTGA
Source organism: Theobroma grandiflorum (assembly GCA_036013995.1). Taxonomy (NCBI): domain Eukaryota; kingdom Viridiplantae; phylum Streptophyta; class Magnoliopsida; order Malvales; family Malvaceae; genus Theobroma; species Theobroma grandiflorum. The sequence goes on along the minus strand of CP142131.1, from coordinate 2,890,632 downwards.
GGATCTTGGACAGCTGGATTGCAATGCCTCCGTGCTTGGGAAGATGAATAAAAGTTTTTGTCTTGACAAATGATAATGAATGTGTCGTGTTTGTACTTGTCTTGTTCCTTATGTGTTTTGTATCGGTACACCATATATATTTGAAACTTTGTAAGCTATAAAATATTTCATGACATTTGAAAGCTACGAGGAATCTAATGATTAGATGCCAAACTTTAGCAAATTTTCTTGGTCTTTGGTCTTTCGGATAAGGGACCTAACCAAACTTTTGAGCACATGCTATAAAGCTTTACAACTTTAGACATCCTCATTCGTCTTATTTATTCATTTATCTTTTTCTTTTCTGGGTGCAAACTGTAAAGTATTCCAAAATATAACACTTTGAATCAACACAGGAGATCGGTTTAGAGGAAAGCTTATTTCCATTTCGCTAATGAAGTCAAACTGCTTCATGTACATATTCCACGGCAGTGTCATGATTCATGTATAATTAGTCCTGTTACAAGAAATAATTAAGACCAGGATGTACCCGTAGTCTTCACATTCTAGCCAATTATCTATAGTTTTCGGCTTGCTTGGCTTTCTCCTTGTACAATATAAGTTTTTTTTGTCATAACTAAACATAATTTAAAATTTTCCACTCATAGAAAGAAGAGAACTTATTGATTGTCAAGACATTATGTTAGATACAATTAGCAACTTCAATTTCAATGGGGCACTCAACTCTTAGATCCACGAATTAGATAGTGCTTATAAAGCTAACTTTTTCTGGTACGTCTTTTCGGACTTTTCCCTGTCCAAATCTTGCCAACTAGCTAGCATTAATTTTTTTTTCCGATGCTTTGATGATAAAGAAAATGACAGCCATTCACTGTATGAATTATGATGATACTGATAAACTAACAATCACCAAGTATATTGTTCCTTTTAGCCCAAATCTATACGCGATTATTATAAGCTATCTAGCTTGGAGACAAAGTCTGGACTCTGGAGCACATGGAATGCCAACACTCATCACTAACAAACCCATTATTTCATCCACGTTATGAAGAAGATTGGCCAACAGCCGCCTCCAACGAACCAGAAGGTTGGCAATTGGATATGTTTAAAACAAGCCAAATATTCGCCCCAACTTCGTAAGGAGCCTTCATTTTTCCTTGTGGCCGGTCCCAACTCACGAGTTGACCGGGTTCGAAAAATATGATATGTTCCGTTGTCGTCTTGAGTATACCTCATTCCATATATATATATATATATGGTTTCAATTCAATTAAAATTTACTTTCTTGCTAACTAATTACATATTAGTCTTTTATTAAAATTTCATATGATTAAAAAGTTGTCACCGCACTAACACAGAGTAGTAGGCAGTGCACCAATCCAATCATATCAGCTACAGAAATATCTCCTGAAAGAAAAATATATATATATATATTAATTCAATTAATATGTTCATAATACTGGTTCGATCTTTTAGTATTTTAATTTAGAGGTATTTTTATATTTATTAGTAATTTTTTTAGATTAATATCATATATATGTTAAATATTGACTTGGATATTATTTTTTTGAAAAAAAATTAAATTTTATTTATTAAGCAAGATGTACGATCATATGTGGATTGATTCAAGATATATAATATGTATTTGATTATTTATAATTAATTTATTTTATTTTTTTATTCTTTGCTCACACTTATACGTAATTTGTTAGGTTTTTTTTTTTCACCATGTATCTTATTTAATATATATTTTTTAGTTTTTAAAATTATAAAAAATTTTGTGTTGAAGAAATTCAGAAGAAAGCCTCTCCCCTATTAATCAATGAGCCAAAAAAGAAAAAAAAAACCCTATTAAACAAAAAAATACTATTATTACTGCTAAAAGTATTTGCTTGTTAAAAGCCATCGGGGATAAGACATCAGCATGCCAGGTGGACATACCATAATCAGATCGCGCGTTTTCCAACGCTTGTTGACCCCTAATTTGCCGGCTTGAAAATAGGGGTATTGTCCGATTTACTTTTGTCTAACCCAAAACCTCAGAGTTTACATTTTTAACTGCAGATGTATGAATAAGGACTGATAGTTTGTTGGTACATGTTTTGGTTTGTTTTTTCTCAGTTTCCTGGTGAGACGTAAAAAGTACTTAGTATATTCAGAAAGAGATCCAAGAAACAGGGCAAACAATAAAATTCTACTGTATCTCTTGTTCTTAGGATCTCTCCCTTTCATCATTCTTTCTCAGTCTCTCTCCGCTCCAAGCATGCCTCAGGGAACGCTTGAAGTTCTCCTTGTTAGCGCCAAGGGTCTTGAGAACACAGATTTTCTCTGTGAGTTTTTTTTGACCTGAATCTTAAACTCTTGGTATTACTTGAATTTGCTTATGGTCTTGTTCAATTTCAATCTTTTATGTCTAGATCTGGGGACTTTGGAATAGTTCTTTTGGGTGTTTCTGCCATTGTCGTGACAAGCCCCGGGTCAGATCATTTGTTAACATTTTGTCCATTTAAGGAAATGCAGAAAGAAACATTCTCTAATGGATGGTCAATTATGTTAATTTGGTTGATCATTCCCCCATCTTCGTAGAATTCCCTGAGGGGATGGTTTAGATCAGTTTAATTTTCATGCTTAAGTTAGATCATAAGGGTTTATCGTGGTTGAAAGCATTTGGCCTAATGTCCTGGTTCTATTGCTTATGTTTGCTGCTAATGTTTTTGAGAATTGGAATTTGGAAATGAGCAGGTAACATGGATCCCTATGTGCTTCTCGCTTGTCGTACCCAGGAGCAGAAAAGTAGTGTCGCATCAGGTTGGGGCTTAGATCAATCTAAGTTCTTTTCCATTATTTATCATCAAATTTTGTCATCAAAATTTTGGGGCTTAGATCAATCACTAAAAGCCTTTGTTCTTGTATTGTAGGTTAATAGGAACTAATAGAGTTATAAAGAATTAAACTTTTGTTCCCATTGTTCCTCTTTATCATCAAAATTTTTTCTTTTTTAAACTTTTGCAGGAAAAGGGTCTGATCCAGAGTGGAATGAAACTTTTGTGTTCAACATCTCCGAAGGTGTTTCAGAACTCAAATTGAAAATAATGGACTGTGATTGTGGTTCTCAGGATGATTTCGTGGGAGAAGCAACGTGAGTTTTACTAAATTCTCAGATGATTTTTGACAATTATTAGCAAAACTCAAAAGCCATGTAAAACTTGCACTGTAACCTATGTACACAGATTTCATAATATACATAGTAAATTGCTTTAGAGGAAGAGGACAAGATCCAAACTTTGTGAAGATCTTGCTTGAACCTTGAGCAATAAAATATAGTTCAACATTGTACATCCTATTTAATTTAAGTTCATGAGTCAGTGAACTAAAGTTTTAAATTAAACTTGTTTTTATGATATTTGCAGCATTCCTCTGGAGCCTGTATTTATGGAAGGAAGCCTCCCCCCAGCTGCATATAATGTTGTCAAGGATGAAGAATATCATGGAGAGATTAGACTTGGTCTGACTTTCACCCCAGAGGAGGTATTCTTTTTTTCTTTTGTTTTCTTGTCTTTAATTACATCTCCATTTGACTACTAGAAGATGAAGAGGAAGCCATAATTACAGCATTGAGCTCCAACATTGATTTATAATCAACTGCATACCAGAAGGCAAATGAGTCTCGAACTATAGATCATTCTGCTCTTAACGAAGCACAAATTTGAATGAAATATTCAGCTTTGCAAAGGGCTCGTTCCCATTTTCCTCCTATCTGATTTGAAATGGTCGAATATTCTCATCTAACCAAAATTTCCATTGCTTCATCACAGGGACATACTAGGGATTTTCAAGTTGAGGAATCTTTTGGAGGGTGGAAGCAGTCTTCATACAGAGACTAGGCCAGCCACTTGGGTCTTCCCATCTTAATATCTGTTTCAAAGAACTCATTCTGAAGTTTGATTCTGAACTATTTTCTGGTTGAATGGTTTTATTTTATGCTGCTATGATCGAGTTCGATTAATTGTGACAGTACTGGACAGTTAACTATGAAAAGTTTGCATTCCCAATCCTCGTTAATAAGCTTTTTCTTTCTATAGCTACTTCGTTATGAGGAGATTTAACATTTGGTTTTTCCATTTCAACAAGAGATCTGATTGCACTAGAGCATTTGATTAAGATGACAAATTATGATCAAGAACTTTTATTTCCCAACGTAAAGGTTAAGCATTGAATTTTCATGCCATTAAAAGCTTAACTACAAATCACTCAAACATCAAGGCAGATTAATTGCCTTACGCTTCATCAGCTTACTTGTTTCCCAAGGGGAGAAAATCTTTTCTTTTAATTAATAGTTGTACCGTAGAGGTAGTAATAATGTAAATGGGAATATGGTAACTTCCAAATTCTAATGATCATCCGAAAAAAATGACGTAACGTGAACAGTCTGTCATTTATTCAAGAACACAGTTGTATTACATTACATAGTATTTGATAACGCCAAAACTCCGCCATAAATAGCGGCTTCTTGCTCCATCCATAGTCAAAATGACGGAAGGACACACTACTAGCTCACAACTCACAAGGATACTTCAAGGTGAAGGCCGAATGTCTTCTTACGTTAACAGCTAACATCCTTTACACCCAATTAGAAAAAGTTCTTTTTTAAAAAAAAAAAAAAAAGAAAAGGTGCATGCCCAGAAGTCAAAAACCATAAAGGTGTCAGTTCAAATAGAATATGCAACCGGAACTTGTCTTGGCTGCCTGGCATGCTTTGCAAACGCTTATGTCTAGGGCTTTACCTTGCCTGGTAATTGCTTATTCCCCTTACTGTAAGGTCGTTGAGCATCAGCTCTACTGTGACTAGGTAAGCTTACATTACCAGGGGGAAGGAATGAAGGATTCACAGGGAACTGTTGCTGCATAACAAGTTGTGCCGTGGCATCTAAGTGTGGTGAAACATCACTTTGAGAAATGCTGGGCAAGCCATAATCAGGCAATGCAAAGTTGCCATCTATCTGGGAGCCAGAGCTGCCAAACTGTTGGTGGAAGTAACTCTGAAAAGCAGAACTATCCTCAGCAGGACTAGAACCTGTAACAGTCTTGAATGCAAACTCAAAGTGTGAATCAGACCAAGAGTTCCCAAATGGAATTGCAGAGTGCAGGCCTGGCTTCTCAATATTCATTTCGGTAGGAGCAGTTAGGTTTAGATGAGGTGCTTTGCCCTTGTTTGATGACTCTACTTGAAACACAGTGGTTCGGTATGTAAAGTCAGGGTGTTGAAGTGCTGGTCTTGGTCCAGTCTCAAGTTCTTGATATGCTTTATCTATTGGATTCTCTGAAGTCAAATCCACATTTCGAATGGCTTTGCTATTACAAGACTTTCTAGCGGCAATTTTGAGAACTCGTTCATTGGACACTGAATTTGCCTCCAGCTCAGGTGCACTCCCAGCAAGTTGTTTCAAAGACCGATGAGGAAAACTGCAATCCGTCTTGGACCTGATCGAGTTAAACAAAGCTTTTCTACACCTGCTATGTTCAATCCTAGTTTCAGCTAGATTAATCCATTGCTGGATATTAGCAAGGGGTGTTGAAACAAGCCCTTCATTGATAGCATCCTCTAATGGTATTGCTCCTGTAAGAGTCTTGATTGCAAATTCAAGGCATGGGTCGGAACAAAAAAATGGTTGTAGTTCTGACTTGCTGTCACTGCCTTTCTGAGTTCCCAACATTTGTGGTCGCACTCCTAGAATTGCTCTACCTTCATGAGGCCTTAGGCTACTGATCTCTTGATTGACTGCTGCAGCAGAAGCTTGATATGGGAGCTCAGCGTTAGGGCCAACATTTGGCCGCCAAGTTGCTTTATCCACCAGAAGACATGGTGATTTCAGTTCATTTTTTCCAGATCTTGTAGTTGCATTCTGAACAGCTACTTCAATGGATCCTCCACTGGCCACCAGCTCAGGTTCAAGCCCAGCAAGTCGTTTTGATGACCGACGAGGCAAGTCAAGCTCTTTCATCTTTTTCAACTTGCTTGAGTTCCTAGTTTCTATGTTGCTGCTCTTGTTTCCCATCCTTGTTTTACCTAGATTCTTCTCTTGCAGGACATTAGAAGCAGCAGTTGAAACAAGCTCTTTATTTGAAGCAGCCTGAAGTGGTATTGCACCTGTAAGAGTCTTGATCGAAAATTCTAGGCATGGGTCAGAACAAACAAAAGGCTGTACTTTTGACTTAGTGTCACTAGTCTTCTTAGTCTCCAACATTTGTGGTTGCTTTCCAAGAGCATCTTTGTCTTCAATGGGCTTTATGGTCTTCTTCACTGACCCCCAATGTGATTTAACTGTCGGATCAGCAGTGGCTTGCTTTGTTACCTCTGCACTGAAGCCAATATTGTGCCGCTCAGTTGCTTCATCCTCCAAAACACATTGACCATTGGCTTCATTTTGGCAAGGCTTTACAAGTTCAAGGCCACAAGCTGCCAGATCAGGTTCATCATGAGCAAGTTGCTTTGAAAACCTACGAGGCAAATTAAGCTCTTTCTTATTCTTGGACTTGCCAGAGTCCTTAGAGTTTATATTGCTCTTCTTCTCTGTTCCCCTTTCAAGCAGGTTCTTCACTTGCAGGACATTTGCTGCAGCAGTTGAAACAACCATGTTATCAGCAGAGACTGTTTTGCCCTGATTTCTCCTGGAAGCTTTTGGAGCTACTGAGCAGCTCCAATTTGATTTATCTGCAGTAGCAATGACTTCCACGTATGATTGGCTTTGAGGTAAGGAAGTTGTAGCAAGCCTAGTTTCAGTATAATCCTTCTCACTCTGTCCTTTCTTAAAGGTCTCAGCTTCTAGGTGAGATAAAATACTCCTATCAGATGTCTCCCTAGCTGCAACAACAAGTTTTGCATCAGAAGCAATAAATTCCATGCATGATTGGCTTGTAAACAACCTCCCTGATTCAAATTCTCAACTTGGTTTCTCATGACTCAAAGGGTTTACAGATTTTCCACCCCTCACCTGTAAAGAGCTGTCTCCTGGTGCCAGGATGCTTCACTTTCTGCCTTTTAGCTGCCGGCAGTTGCTAAAATAGACAGAAAGCAAGGAAAAAAACACTCAGCTAATTCAAATTTCCATCCAGCATATTTCCCAAAAACAAAGGGCAATTATGAAGCAAATCGCAACTGAAATATTGGTTGAAATATAGTCTACAACTTCCAAATAATTCCATGATAGATGAGGCATCAACTTGAATTGCAGCTCTTAAGATCTAAGAAGGATGAACCTTGACAATGAATCAGGTTGCAGGTGCATAATCCTTAAACACAAAATTTTGTCTCCGAATATCCCCACATGTTGTCAATAACCTAAGGGCAACCTTTACATGAGCTTACTTTGTCTCTGATCTCTTCCATTTTCAATATGAACTTACTCGTCTCATCAAACTTGTCTTATCCTTTCCTGCTCATAATCTTATAATCCAAACATGACCTTACCTCTACTCTACATATAATTTTAAAGCAAACTATGTCATTTTAGTTTTGATACGGCATGCATCATTGTAATTATGTAATAAATCAAGCAGGTAAAAAATAAAGCAAGTAAAAATGATAATGCAATTAGGATAGCAATAGACATAACACCTATTTGCAAAAGCTAAGTGCAAACTTACTGATTTTTCAGTATGAATTAAATTTTGATCATCACTGTGCTTCTTCTTTTGTAAAAAAGCATATCTACCGATCTCTCCAGTTTCTAGATAGCGAAGAACATCCTTTTTGGAGCGAAAAACATATCCACTGGCTGGATCAGTGTAATACTGTAGAATTCATAATTGTTACTGATCAACATTCGTAAATAGTATGTATGTCTGAAGAACTATATGTTTATAACACCATAAACAAGCAGCAGTTAGTTCCTTATGCTGTCAAGGTAAAGCTTGAAGTAATATGAGTGCCAGAATTGGCACATACTTTTTTGGTACATCTCATGAAAGTTGAGGACAGGAAAAACTCACATGTGTCCATGTATGAGTATCTAAAAGGGAGGCTAAGGGGATAGCGAGAGTTATAAAGTAAGAACATACCGGATCTCTTCTGACTCCATTTGCATGCCTTTTAATTTTGACTTCCTTAATCCATCCTGCTGGTAAATCATCTACTGCTAATTTCTTAGTTACAACCTAGATTGACAACAAGCAAAACAGCATATCTAATTCAGTAGCTGAAACAATGGAATTGTTTCTGTATATCATAATATATACTCTAAATATAGTACAATTTTTATGTTTTCTAATTCTGAGATGTCACATATCTGTTTTGGAACTCATTTGGAATCTACGTACCGAACAGCTAAAAACAATGACCTATACAAGTATATCCCAGAAGTCTTTTATGTTCAAATTTTATTTCAGCAACAAATCTCTCAAATTTTCAAAGGCATCAATGATTCTCTTCCTTATTGATATTGATCATTCTTCCTAAGAGAAGTTGTCCTATGAAAATTTGTGTGGATAGCTTAATTATAAATAAGTTTAATGGATAACACAGCAATATTTTCTTTCACAACCCCTCCCCCTCCCCCTTCCCCCCCCCCCCCCCCCCCTCTCCCCCAAAACTTTTAGTAAGGAGAGAGATAAAGGTTTAAATTAGTTGTTTTCAGGATGCAAATATAAAATTTGGATATCTATTCGTTGGACTTAGAAGAAAAGTTGGAGAAGAGATGAGCATGATGAAATGGTAGCAGAAGGATTTTTTGAGAACCAACTTTGCTTGTAGAGCGCAAGGCTCGTTTCTTTGGCTTGGATTTGGTACTTTTCTGCTCTCCTTTGTCAAGAAATCGGAACACCTCTGGCTTGGAATGGAATCTCAATCCAGTTGATGGATCAACATATATCTGCAACAAAATAACAGTTCAACAAAATTTAAAATTGTAATACAAAACGAAGAAAGGGTTTAATCTTCATCAGGTTAGTAATGCTTAGTCCATGCAACATAAAGTGAATAAAAGATGTAAAAAGAACTAAAGTAATAATCCCGTTCATTGTTCCGTGTCAGTATAAAAGATCTAATTCACATGTCAATGGGACATGGGACAAGCCATTCATGCTTATTGAAGTGGTAGCCATTGATGTGCAGCAGCATAACAGGAATACCCAGCAGAACCAGCAAAGAGTAGTAATGGAAAAGCACTATAATTCCTTTGCATAAAAGAAAAACAAATTTCATACCTTGTAGGATTTTCCAATTTTTGCACCACTCTTATAGGTTTTCAACTCCGTGAACCAATTCTTAGGTAACCATTCAGGATGTTCATGTGCTTTTACCACAATCTGTATGATGATTGAATAATTAAAAGAATAAAAATGGAAGGGAAAAAGGACAGTAAATTAATAGATGCTCTAAACTCACATTCATTTGACCATTTGCTGAAGATATTTTAATTAAACACAGTGACAAGACTGCAATTGTATCTTTCACTCCCCAACTTCAGTAAGGAGAGAGGTAAAGATTAAAATAGTTTTTTTAGGATGCAAAATAGATTTTGGATAATGTAATAGTATCTTGGACTTAGAAAAAACAGTTGGAGAAGAAATGAACTTTTTTGAAATGTTACCATAATTTATTGTATAGCACATTATGGTTTCTTAATAAGCACTAAATCTCTCTCTCTCTCTCTCTCTCTCTCTCTCTCTCTCTCTCTTATTGCAAACAAACAAATAGACATGTAGAAACAACAAAACATTCCTAAACAAGGTAGAAAAACAAAATGGCAAGAAAGGATATTTTGAGAACCAACTTCGCTTGTTGAGTGTGAGACTCTTTTCTTTTGTTTAGGTTTGCTACTTTTCTGCTCTACATGGTTAAGGAACCGGAACACCTGCAGCTTGGAATAGAATCTAGATCCTGTCGATGGATCAATATATATCTGCAACAAGAAATCAGTTCAATAAAAAAATAAAATTGAAATATTACAAAAAGAAAAAAAGAAGGAGCTTATAGTTCCTCAGGTTGGTAAACCTGTAGTCTGTGCAACATAAAGAAAACTAAAGATGTAAAAGGAATTTTAGATAATTAGTTCCATTATTATATGTGTCTGTACGCAGGATCTAATTCACATGTTGAAGAGACATGGGTCAAGCCATTCATGCTCATTAAAGTGGTAGCCATTCATGTGCAGCAGCATGACGGAAATATCCAGCAGAATAAGCAAAGGGTAGCAATGGACGAAGTAACCGCCAATATAAAGTATGAGAAATCCAATGTCAATGTGGTAACTGGAAGGGAGAAAAGCACCATTTTTCCTATGCATAAAATAAAAACAAATTTCATACCTTGTAGTGTTTTCCAATTCTTACACCACTCTTACGGGTTTTCAACTCCATGAACCAATTCTTGGGTAACCATTCGGGACGTTCATTTGCATTTACTGCAGTCTGCATGATGATAGAATAAGAGAATAAAACAAAAAGGAAAAAAACGGCAGTTAATTAATAGGTTATCTAAACTCACATCCATGTGACCATTTGCTGGGGGCACTTTAGTTTGTCTTAGAGTTGGCTGCAGGTCATCACATTTAGTGCTTCCTGTTTTAGTATAGCGAATAAGATCATCCTTTGTAAAGAACTTCTGACCAGTTGCCAAGTTTATGTAATGCTACAAAAAGGAAGAAATAATGATAACAGCAAAACCAAGTTAGCAGATTTGAGGTATATAGACAGCTTCTTTCTAAATATTACAGTTTGTTAAGTCTTATATTCCTTTTTCTTTCTCTCTATTGTATTATTTTATTTAAGCAGTGGCATACATCATCTATAATTTTCATTGCTCAACTATTTTGTCAAAAAATAAAAAAAAAAAAGGGGAGAAATTTTGACACAGTATCATCAGCTATTAAAGCCTTAACCTAAAGAATCAATGTTTCAGTGCCACGAGTCACCAACATTGCGTTCTCTTTTTGTTTTTTTCCATTTTTTCTCGTGAAAAACGACAAAGAAATCATTCCAATGCCTTAAAAAATTCCTCATAGAGAACAAAATCCACCTGTCATTGCACAAATTTACTACCGACAATTCAATGAATTCCCATTTTCATGCAATAAATCACTAAAATGCTTAATCAACAAAATCAAACCCCAATCCTTTTACCCGTTCGCCTCCAAAATTATATTGATCAACATGCAACCCTCGTTTCTTCCACTAACCCCCGAATTCAACATGCAAAAATCAAGATATGTCATTTGACTGCATTTCTTTCACATGCAACTAAAAACAACGGATCATCAACTAATAAAAGCTCCATAATCTTAACCTTAAACTCCATCAGTTCATATCTCCCCTACTTCACCAAAAATTCTCCCAAGCAGGTTATTTTTTAGACTAAAACATTAAATTAGAGAAAAAAAAACCCTAAATTGAAATAAATACAAATACCAGTTCAGTAATAATTAAACTAACCGTGATTCTGCGGCCGGTTTTTTGGACTTTGAACTGTAGAGTCCAGCCAGCTGGAAGCCAGTCCGGTGAAGTTTTCGCCGTCATTATTACTTTTTCCGGCGATCAATTATTTCTCCGTCTTTCTTTTTTCTTTCTTTTTGAGGATTAGTAATTATAGAGGTTTGTTTGGTGGCTTTGGACTTAGAGTCTGTCTGAGACAGCAACAAAGGAAGTGAAGTGAAGAGAAATGTCAACGAACAGAAGACGACTGAAGAGACTAGTGCCACGTGTGAACCAAAAACAACACGTGGGCTATTGTAAACTTTTTTGGAGTTAAACTGTTAAAACAAGTTGAGAAAGATTTATTTAAAAAAAAATTGTGAGGAATAATTTTTTTTGATAAAGATATTTTTAAAATAATTATTAAAATAAATTTAATTATTTTTAATTATATTTAATCGTAATTTGATAAAAATATTTTTTAAATTATTTTAAATAAATTAAATCATTCATTATAATTTTTTTATTTATATTTCAAATTTCTCTCTCATTATCTCATTCTCTCAAATTTTATCGATTTTTCTTTTCTGTATTTGTCTCTTTCTCATGTTTAAAAAATTTTTTTTTACGTTTTCAAGACACTAAGTAATGGTTTTGATGTGTTTGGGTGGGTGGTTATTTTGAGAATTCGATTTTTAAATATTTTGGATAAAACTAAAATAGTAAAAATGATCATAGATATTTGAAATAACTTTTAATTAAATCAATTTGAGACATAGACATCAATAAACTCACAATTTTGAAATTTATAAACATAAGTTTTTAAAGATTTTTTTTTAGTCAAAGTATGTGTTTTAGATAAGAAAATTTATGTTATTTATGAAAATATGTTAAGAACACTCTAATCAGTATTAAATTGTCAAAAAAAATAAAAAAATAAAAAAAGTTGAAAGGATTTAAAGTTTTGATTCGTAAGTAACAATAACATTTTAAGCATTAAAGTATAACAAAAATGTTTTTGAATGCATTGTGTAACAATAATCTTTTTTTAATATGACATGTAATAATAATTTTTTTTTCAACATGGCGTGTAACAATCTTTTTTAACCATGACGTGTAACATGTTTTTGTATATGACTTGTAACAACAGTATTTTTTTTTTCAATATATCGAGTAACAACGTAACAATGGCGTGTAATAATAGTATTTTTTTTTAACATGGCTTGTAATAACCTAATCATGATTTGTCACATGTTTTTGTATATAACGTGTAACAACCTAATCATGACTTATCATATATTTTTGTACATGACGTGTAATAACCTAATTATGGCTTGTTACATGTTTTTGTACATGACGTGTAACAACCTAATTATGATGTGTAACATGTTTTTGCGCATGGCGTGACGTGTAACAACATAATCATGGTTTGTCATATATTTTTATACATGGTATGCAACGACCTAACTATGATGTATAACATGTTTTTGTACATGACGTATAACAACTTAACCATGACTTGTTACATGTTTTTGCACTTGACGTGTAACAATTTAACCATAGTGTATCACATATTTTTGTACATGACGTGTCACATGTCTTTGTACATGATGTGTCGCATGTCTGCGTACATGACGTGTCACATGTCTTCGTACATGACGTGTAACAACTCAACCATGACGTGTCATATTTTTTATACATGACGTGCAATAACTTAACTATGATGTGTAACATGTTTTTGTACATGGTGTTACATGTTTTTATATATAACGTGTAACAACCTAACAATGGCTTGTCACATGTTTTTGTATATGGTGTGTAACAACTTAACCATAACTTATCATATATTTTTGTACATAGCGTGTAACATCATAGCACGTAATTTCATTAAGAGTAATTTTATCCAATTTGATTAAAAATAATTAAAATTATAAAAAAATTATTTTTTAAAACATCTTATTTGGGTTATTTTTTAAAATACCTTTTTATTTAGGGTGATTTTCACCGTAGTGGAGGTTGAGTTGACAGATTCACTTACTGTTCTATCTCAGACTAAAATAAGAATTAAAAAAATTGTATAATTTTTATGAACTATAAATAATTACCACTTAAAAATTTCCTTTTTTACTTTGTGAATTTGTTTATCAGAATTTCAACTCAGATTCACTTACCCTTATAAACTTGCAGTCAATTAAAACACGGTAGAAGGAATATTTATTTGTCTTTTTCCTTTTAAATTGATTAATTAAATACCAATATGAATTATCTAAGGTTTTAGAAATTTTTGTCTTATGATTGCATATTTTGAACCCCAAAATAAATTTACATATATTTTTACCTTAATTAAATTTAAAATAAATAATAGGATCACTAGTTTGAATTTTTAATATTTAAATTGCAATAATTTCGGATGTAATTAATTAAAGAAACTACTATATTAAACGCTAACTTAAGAGGGTTGTTTTTTGGCAAAAAAGGAAAAATAAAAGGGTTATTTTGGAGAAAGCAGTTGAAGTCTACGGGGTGAAGGGCTTTGTGCCGTTATGCCCTTACATTTTTGCTTATTTACTTACGAGGACCGGACGACTTTTTCTTTATTTATTTATGACAAAAAAACGACAATAAACATCTGGGAAATTGAAGCGGAAAGAGCAAGAGAAGAGAAAGCTTTACCGAACCTGAAAGGTTTTCTCTCTTTCCAATTTTACGATCTTCGATTCGTTGAATATTTGTTCTTGATGAAGGGATTCTTTCAATATCAGTAACAGAAAAAGCTTATAAATCTTGATTTTGATTTGTCAAAGTCAGGTTTTTTATGGGTGCCCATGTCGGTGTTTTGATTATAATATAAAATTAAAGGTTGGGTTACTAGTTTTTGATTGGAATTTGATATGAGTTTGGAAAGATTTAGTCATTGAAGTGTTTTAACAAGACATTAGATTAGATTAACTGGGTCATGATTAAAAGAAGCAGCAAACCTCAAAAGCTAGGAAAAAAAAGTAAAGTGACATTGTCAAAGATTAAACTTTAACCAGTTATTGGATTAGAGTTTGGAATTCAATCTTTGTTCTTTTATTGTGAAATAAATCCTTTTTTTATTGGGTTAAAGATGAAGTTTTGAATCATGGTACCTTTGGAACATGAAAGATTGGAATTTTGTTGAATTTTTGATCATGTAGCAGGTAGATTTCTCTGTTTCCTTATTAGGTTGATGTTGTTGAGTAAGCATTTGGGTAGTTATTTGGATAAGCTAAATGGGTTTTAAGCTTTTCTTTTTTCCATTTTTAAAGTCTCCAGCTTTTGAGAAGTTCTTAAGGTTAAAGAAGATCTTTCAGTGATGGCATTGCAAGAGAAGTTAGATAGATTTAATAAGCAGCAGGAGAAGTGCCAGACGATGCTCTCTAACATCGCAGCAAAATCAGCATCTTCTAGGGCTACCTCAACTCCTAAACCTACACCTGTGGCTGCCTCACCTTTTCCCAGTGGAAGGAGTCCTGCTCCTGTCAAATTCTCAAATGATACCGAGAGGCTTCAGCACATTAACAGCATTCGGAAATCTCCTGTTGGAGCTCAGATGAAGCGTGTTATCGACATTCTGTTTCAGGTTCTTTATAACCGTTTTTAGTTTAACTTTTATCTTTATACACTTGATGCAAGTAATTAGAGCATTCTACCTTGTTAACATTTGTAAATGATCTTTTATTGTTGCAAGTATCCTCGCTAAAGTCATGGTTTGCTGGCTAATAGGATGAATGAGATTCTCTTATCAAGCAAAATTGCTTTTATTGAGAAACTGATGGCAATGTGTATACAAACAAGAGATAAAGTAGAAATCCTCTTGTTGGTTATGTGCCTATTTTAGTTTTTTAAAGCTTCTTACATCTGAGAAGGTAATGGTGCTGATTAGCATGTGCCTTCTGCTGCTATTTTCTACTGGTATTCTCATTCCGTCAAGGTTTAAAGAGTTTAGCCTGCGTTTCTCATGGTTGGTGATGCAAGCAAATTTAAAGTTTTAGCAACTTTTTAGTGTAGTGGATGCAGATAGTTATTATGAGGAGCATTGTTGTGGGAGCAGTGGGCTTTCTGTACAGCGTGATGGTTTTTTTTTTTTTTTTTAAGGTTAATATAAGGAAAATGCCATAATATTTGGGTTGGGGGGGCAGAAAAATGAGATTTATGCAAGTGATTTTTGGGATAGCAACAAGAAGATCCCTCGACAAGCAGTTTGAATTGTTGTACACTCTTGCTGCCTTTTTGAGTTGAAAATGGGAGGTGTTCTTTGCTATATTGGAAATATTATTTCTGACTTCTGGTCACGGAAGCTCAGGTGTCGGATCCTGCAATATCATGGATTTCCCAAATAGTTATATTGACAGTTTGACTTTGTTATAGTGTTTTGATTTTACGTCAGAGAATGGTTGGAAACTTGAGTTTGTATATGGCGTTCACTTTGTGAAATCTTGAAAAAATGCTATTTGCTGTTGGTATGGACTTTCTATGTGTATCTTTGTTTTTGCTGACACTAATTTGGGACTTTATTGGACTGACAATGGTGCATCATAAGGAGTTGTAAATTTTTAACAATGTCAAAGCTTGTAAAAAATGTATTCATGGTTGCAGACAAGACAAGCATTCACACCAGAGCAGATAAATGAAGCATGTTATGTTGATGTGAATGGCAACAAAGATGTCTTTGAGGGCTTGAGGAAAAACCCAAAAGTGAACTATGATGGGAAGCGCTTCTCTTACAAGGTGACATTACTTGGTTGCTGCTGTGATATTTTGATACACTTACTTTTTTGGTTTAATAATCTATATCATAATAAGCATTGTTCCTATTGTTCAGTCTCCTTTATAAAGGCTTGCAATTTTGTATATGTTATCCTTACAGTCCAAGCATGATGTAAAAAACAAGAATGAACTTCTTGTCTTGATTCGGAAATATATAGAAGGGATTGCTGTTATTGATCTCAAGGATGCGTACCCAAATGTGATGGAGGACTTGCAGGTATAGTTGAGTTACAAAATTTTCTCTCTCTCTATTTACTTCTATGTACATACATAGGTTTCCATAACAAGATTTGAGTTTCGCTTTCATTTACATAATTTTATTGAAGTGGGAGATCTGAGTCAGTTATTGGAGTTGGTATTTCCCTTCTCTAGACCTTTTGGTTTTGAGGAAGCTGGTTGGTTGGGATTGGAGCTCATATGCACATAACATAGAATTGAAAGGCTTTAAGCCTTATACTGTTGATAAGAAGGATAATTATGATTCGACTGCATCACGAACTTATAATTCAACTCTCTATTGATAAGTTATATTGAGAAAGTTCTGTATGAAACTACACTTAGATACTTCGGTGGATTATCAGTTGCTAATTTTCTTGTACGAAAGGGACATTGATTTCAGAGTTGGTTTTAGGAAATTGTCCCAACGGTTGTTTGTTAATTATTGGTCATAAAACATTCTGATGGCTTTGTTTTCAATTGTTTTCATTTGACCTATATGTTGTTTTGTCTTTTAAGAAAAAGCCTTGTACTCAAATCTACTTGTTATGAACTTTTTCCTAAAGCATTTTAATTAGACATGATGCGCTTCTTAGTTCTCCAAATAAATATTACTAATACATTATAATGGGCTCAAAATTCATTTAAAAATTATTGGTAAGTTTAGGAGTTTCTGTTGCAATAGCCGCTTATAGTTGTTCTTTTCCTAGGCTCTGAAAGCTGCGGGTCAGATTTGGCTGCTATCAAATTTTGACTCTCAGGAGGACATTGCCTTCCCGAATGATCCCAGGGTACCTATTAAGGTGGATGATGACCTTAAAGAGTTATTTCGGTCTATTGAATTGCCCCGAGACATGCTTGACATTGAGAAAGATCTCCAGAAGAATGGAATGAAACCTGCCACCAACACAGCACAAAGGAGGGCTGCTGCACAAGTGCAGGGCATTTCCTCCAAGCCTAAGCCCAGGCAGAAAAACAAGGAGTTCTCCAAGAAGACAAAGCTAACAAATTCACATCTTCCAGAACTTTTCCAGAGTCTCAAAAATTCTTGAAGCCAGAGACAGATTTACAACGGGTTCAGTGGAGCAGCTGTGGAATTTCCTAGGGTTTGTTCTTTTGAACAAGTATTAAAAGGGTCGTATCCATCATTTATGGTTAAACTAGTATAATCAGCCCTAATTATCTGGGGTATATGACTCCATGTCTCCAACAATTCAGAGAAGTGGATCGCTTCGGAAATCCTTATAAATTGAGATGAGGGCTGTTCACGTTAGAGCAAACTAGCAATTTTTGTCTTTTGTAACTAGCAACACAATTGATCCAATGTTTACCTTCTTGTAATATTAATAATAGTAACTACGTTCTCATTGTTTGATTGATGTTCGGAGGCTTTGATACTTTGAAGTTGAAAATTTTAATATTCTTATCTTGTTTGTAGAATGGAAAGCTTACTGGTTTCAATTACTATGCATAAGGGCAAGGAGATTTAGATTAGGAACATGCATTATATTATCAAATACCAATTTCTTCTCTATGCTTATCGACAGAGAAAAGGTGTTCAGGAACTTAAATTATGAAAGCAGAAAGGTGATCCATTGTGCCTAGGATAAAACTATTGGTACACAAACATGCCAAAACATAGAACGAAGAACATCCCAATTCCCAGAGACCCGAATTTCGAATGTTAACTTTTGACAAGGTTATTGGCACCCAAATTTCTGAATATAATCAGAAACATATACATTCACGCATTGTAATTCCGAAAGAAGGAAGTGTTCCTAATTTTCCTTTTTGACTTTTTCGTTTTTATGGAGCCATATCTGAATCTTCTATACATAACCAATCCTTACACCTGAAAGCAGTTTGGTAGTGTTTATATTCAGAACGAAAAATGGAGGTTCACCACACCAGCTTTGCAAAGATGCTGCTTGTCAGGTCAACTTTTCAGCACGTTCGCACAATTAAAAGTTCTGACAAATTTTGGGAAGTGAAATCTATAGTAAGGTTGTGGACCTGTGGTAAAAAATTTAGTTTCGGGTAAAGTCTGGGGGTCTGCGCTCCCCTCATCAGAGAGAAGAAATACTGAGTTACTTTTCAAAATTCCAAACGCTGAGATCATGTATCAAATGAAAAGCTCCTCTATCCCATAGCTGCATTTCTTGTTCACTTAGATACAGCAGCCCGGTCTCTTGTTTTATTCCTTTTCAACTAGTGACGATTCATCTTTGAGCCTTTGACTATGTTAAAAGTTAAAGCCCCCCAACATCTGAAAAAAAAAACAGCCAGCATGATAGTTATGTTTCAAGAAAAACTTAAATGTTTCAGTTTAGAAGTCTGGTTTTCTTGTCCCAGTCAAAAAAATGTAATGCACATGTAGCTTGTGACAGGACCAGGGTACCAGGTAAATGATACGTCTCTTGTACAAAATTCTTGCATGAAAGCAACTTGTTTTGGACAATTCAATCTGTTAAGTCTTATTTCTTGTACATTTGAAACTCCTCCTGATTTGAAATTCATAGATTTTGAGGTCCCATTGACTGATAATTTTCATCTGTCTGCTTGTAGTTTTGGCTTGACTGCTTTGCTTGCCAGCCCGACTCTTCTATCTAATAGAGAATAAACAATATTACCATATTGATAGCAATTGCATGTCTGATAAGAAAAAACTTCCATGTTCCCGTTTTTTCTAATCATGGAAGTAACATCAAGGAAAGCCACCAAAATGTGGGTTTGACCCTTAGAGCAATAAACAATGAAGATGCGTAAATTAGGAAACAAATTAGTGTTTCCATACTTCATGTTTCTAGTGTTTTTTTTTTCTCTTTTGAACTGCACAAGAGCCAAAATTGTCCCACCATTCACACTGCAGACACTAAAATAATACATCCAAAAACAGAGTTAGCAGAATGAATGCCAAAGCAATTCAGCAGTTCTTCTTAAAAAATATTAGTTCTTTTAGTCGGTGGACGTCACGAATTTAATAGGCCATCTGTTGAATTCAATTTTAATCCATTGTATATATACAACAATTATTGATTTTTTCTTCTTCACCATGTTCTGACCTTGCAAGGACTTTCTTGCCTGTAATTCTTAACTTGTAACAGTGCAACTTCCTGGGAAATGAAAATCCAGATATTTACATGACTTAAACATCTCTGAGAACCAAGAAAATACAATTGCAGTTTCTGAAAAAAGAATGATCTTTTGCACTCTTTTTCTCAAACTGTATATATATTATACATATCTGTCAAGAAAAGAAAAAAGAAAAAAAAAGAACAAAGAACTGCACTATAAGCTGCCAAAATTTTGTATAACTTATAATACATATTCAAGATCTGCAAAAAAATAATAATCAGTTGTGAAGGGGGTTTGGTCCCCCTGGAACTGTTCGATAAGAAACTCCATAAATTGGTTGACTCTTTTCTGCTCTGGATGCCTCAGGAGATTTTGCAGGGAAATGCCATAGGGGCCTTGTGGAGAATTCTGCGCTGGTTGTTTGCTCAGCTTCACTGCTTAAGCTTCTGTGGATGTAGCGGCTACTTGAGAGCTGGCTGGTGGCTAGTATGATCATAAACAACAGACATGAGAATTTGGGGTTCCAAATCCTCATGATTGTAATGATGAGAAAAGGGCAGAAAAGATGATGAGAAGAACTGCAGAAGTTTATGGAATTGAGTTTGTTCACTTCAAGAGGCAGGTATGAAGTCTATTAATATGAGATGAAGGCATCAAGTAACCTGTGTTGAAGATAGAGCCAAAACTAGCTATTAATTCTGCTGTAATGGCAGAAATACCCTTCATGCATTGGCTAAATCTGCCATCATGTCACTAATTATTCCCAGCAAAAACTACAGTAGAAAATCAGTAGTAGTAGTAGTTTTGATTTGTTTCTTCACTTGCATTGATGAATAAATATGCTCTGCATCCTGAATTCTGACATCTACATTACCCTCAAAAACATTCACAACATCAATTCAGACTATTTTTTTAAAAGATTGAACTTAATAAGAGTAGATCTCATTACACTCTATGCAAAACCTATCAACAGCTTATGTTCTACCTATGTATATATATAAAATGTTGAACCTAGTATGTGCAGATGGAAATCTCTCCAACTTATCATGCTTGTATCCACAACTAATCTGTGTTACTTTTCTAATGGTTGGAAACAAATGATGCAAGTTCCTATAGCAGGAATGGTGCTCTTGGGAAGGTTTGGTGAAAAGGACATCACAGGCTAATATGGTCCTTTTGCAGTCTGGGTGGAGTGCTAACTTGAAAAACCGTTTCGAAGGGGGAGCTGTTGTAGGCGTTGACTTTACATTAATATAGATCATTCTCAAGGCCAATTGGGGTTCTGATAATTTTAGCTAAACATTAATAATTGATGGATCTCTCATAAAGGTAAGTTCATCGACACGTGCCGGAAGATCGCGTTGGACAAATGGCAGGCACCATTGCTGTTCCCGATGGTTTTCTTCATCACATGTAATTGCTTCCAAGCTATTGGTACTATTTTTCAATATTTCAGTATGGAGCTAGGAAGAAAGGGCAGGCATCAAATAATTAGGATGGTCCAGAGGAGGCTTTCTGATCTTGTCTAAGACAGACAGGAAGGGAGTTCTATGTAGGCAAATTCCTGCTGTAGGCTCCATTTTCTAAGCATTTTGGAATTGCCCCAATGATGAGTAGCAGCATGTTGATTTAAGCAGAAAGAGATAAAGAGGTGAAAGTTGAAGATGAAACCAAAAGGTTTGGTTCTAATTAGTTGGTAGGGGATCAAAGCTCGTAGATAGTCTTTAGCAGGAAATAATTGGGATTCATGTGGAAAATTGTTGGTTTTATGACATTACACTCTCTCTTTTATCCTTATTGTTTTGGCGTCCAGGGGAATATAAAAGTGATAGCAGAAAGTCTTGGTGCCACATCAGCTGACAAGATGTTATTGCTCAAGGGGAGACAATTTTCCTGGAAAGAGAAAGGGAAAATATTATGAGGATTGGAGGAGGTGCAAATTTTAGGTGATATTTAGGTGGTGAGATAGAATGATTGTGATTTTGAAGATTGCTGCTTCTGTTCTTTTCTTTAATGGCGTGTTTGAATTAAACGAATTACGAATTCCATGCAACCACGATGTTCATTTTTTTCTTCAGGATTTCTTTAAGACATCATGAAAACCGCAACAACCCATTGGAATTTAACAGTTCACTGCTTGGATAACAAGGACTGAAAAAACCCCTTCCAAGTGGTTTTATATTGCAACAACTCTTTAATCTCCGTTTCGAGGAATGATCAGAACAATTAATACAGGCTATGCTTGGGTGTTCTCCAGCTCTAGGGGGATACCCACTACCTTAGAGGCCTCTCGCATAGGCTGGTTTTCATGACAGGGAATTCGATGGAACATTCGTCGATGCTCCCATTTTTAAGTCCTAATGGGGCCTAAAATTAATTATGCATTAAATAGGTGGACCAAAACATACTTGATTATGATGGAACCATGCCTGTAAGTTCTTTATGCACATACTGTCTCTAGTCACCTGGTTAGGTGGTTTTTTGTCCCGGGATGTGGGGGCTTTGTCATCAGCCATAACCAAAAGGATAGAAATAACCTGGACTAGATTGTAGATTTGTGCCTGAGGCATCAGCCTGATCCGAAAAAGAACATATGGACAAACAAGCAATTTCCTAAAGTAAACATCGCCTAACTTCTACCTTACAAAGATAACATGCAGAGTTAACCAGAGGGAGTAAGCAGGGTTCACCCTGTTTGCCGAGTCCTAAAGTCTGTCTAGCTATGTGGAAGGGCCAGTTATCAGTTGCCCAACTTGACATTTCCTGAAAGGACATCATTACCTTACGTATTATTCTTGTCTATGTGAATCCAAAGTCATGACATTTATTTTTTTCTTTTCTATTACAACATCAGATTGTATATATATTCGTTAAAGAACACAGTCTGAAAGCATAATGTACTCTGAGGTAGCTCGGAAGTCAATGCTTTGATCATTGTAAATTGGTTGAACATATTGTTTTCACCGCCAACTTTCAAGAATATGAAAATATTGGTTTGTGGACTGCTAGACACAATAATTGGTCCAGATGTGTACATAAAGAATAGAGTGGCAAATTGGCAATAGGCCTTCCTATTTATTTTGATATAGAATATGTCCACATTTCAGATTGTGAGCAAGTAATCACACTAGAAAACTCAAAAAGATTTCAGGACACATCAAGGGAAATTCCCCCAAGAACATGCACTAACATGGGAAACAGGGAAGCATGCAGTTAACATGAAGAAAATTGGTTGTAGAGTGAACATGTACACCAGACCAGAGCACAAAGTAAAAAATAGAAATGGCAAGACCAGAGTATAAAGGGTCTCAATAACATAATCAGTCAAAGGCATTTTTATCAAAACCGTATCCATCGGCTGCATGGACCCCTGCAGATTTATGGTCAAAGCTATCCTGAGTGTTTGAATATTGTACCACAAACCGTATTTCTTTATTCAATTGTGTTACTAATAATAATGATTGCCATCAGTCCCCAGTTTGCTTTGCAATAATTTATTCATTTCCGCAGTTCATTATAGACTTGACAAAAGTGAACCATTTATGTCATTTGTGTAACTCATTAAATTTCAATGAAAATACAGTAGAAACTTAGAAGTTAGGATTTTTCAGTGCGGGCAATTGCACCCATTGGATATCCGTCCCTGGAAATATCCATCCTCAACAACTTGCATAAAACTACTTTAATCACTGCTATTTTCGGATTCGGATTCCGGGTATATCTTTCAAACCCATTTTTATGGCTGTCTTCCTGAAGAGAGGAGGAGGTCTTTGTAGACCAATTGACATAGAAAACTGGTTGGCCAGCTCAACAAGGGTAGTTTTATCCCTGCCAATTTCTCTGTTTGAGTTATAATAACCAAGCCAAGCATGATATGCTGCTTCTTTGATACTACCATCAATCTTTGCCATTGCAAACTCCAGCTGCAAGAGGATTCAAAGCATTAGAAACATTCGACACAACACACACCCCATTTTCGAAATACAGTTTGAGATATCAATGCAAAATGTTCTGAATATGGCATCAACCTCTTACAAAAATCCCTTCGATAGAAGCATGAAGAGTAATACTTTTATTAGTTTAGGTGCAGACCTGTTGTTTGACATCCGGATCCATATGTGGTAAAGAAAGTTTGTCGAGAGGCAAGTCCTTAATTTCATCCAAGAAATACTCTTCCCAGGGTGCAATCAACAAGATACCTTCTCCGCCCTTGCCTTCCCGTCCTGTTCTTCCTAGGCGGTGTATATATTGCTCCCGGTCAGAAGGAATACCCACCTGGTACTAGTAATATAATGTCATGTACATTATTTTATCAAAAACAAAAAAATGGAAGGGTCTACACAAACAAAATAAGATACGCATTTCGCAACCAGAATGTTTCTTCACTTTAAACCAGACATAAGAGTTCTTGCCATTTCCAAGAATTATATGGAACATTTAGTCATGGTCCAGTGATATTATACTTGAAAGGTAAAGTATTTGTATTTGTGCTTGCATGTATTTCAAAAATTTTAACTGCTTAATTAAACCAATCATATGCTCGAGGTTCAGTTTCCATGCAGAATATTATCTCAAAAAGAGTACCTGAATAACCAAAGTGACATCAGGATAATCCATTCCTCGTGCCGATACATCAGATGTAACAAGAATTAGTCTCCCAGATTCCCTGAATTCATCAGAGATACGAGTTCTATAAAGTTGAGGTTTTCGGGAATGGATCTCCCTAACATTCATGTTCATTTCTCGGAGAAGCAAATACACAACTGAGGTTACCATCCCGGTTGTACAAAAAACAATGACCTGAGTGCTAGAATGGTTAGGCCTCAACAAATTTGTGCAACTACCAAAATCCAGAGGCTATGACATTTTACCTTGTAATCAGGTGCTTGAGATACATGCTTCTTCAAAAGCTGGTGAACTATCTGAAAGTGCAATTCATGTGGTGCAACAAGAAGAGATTGCTTAACCTGAACTCATCAAGGAAAATTCTGCATATATCATTGCTGCTGCCAACATGTTTGATACAATTATAACATCTCTTTTAATTAATTTCAATGAAGGAGTTCAGAAAAAAGTCAATTAATCAATCAAAGTTAAGTACCTAAATTATCTAAATTACATTGTTTAGAAAGAATCATTAGCCTAATTGTATTTCCCTGATAGTAAATGTGTGCAATTATTGCCATTTATACCTTATCATGAGTTTCGACACAGCCCAGACCCACTGTATCAATGAAGGCATGTTCCCTTCTCAAAACAAGCTGAGATATTCGACGAACCTGCATAATCAAGCACATTTTAGATCTGCGTGATTCACACAAGGAAATCTGCCTTGTACAAAACAAATATAAGGAAGATGAACAATCTAACCTCTTTCGGAATCGTTGCAGAAAACAGCAAGGACCGCCTCTGACGGGGTAAACAATCAACAATTTTCTCAACATCTTTCCGAAACCCAAGGTCTAATAAGTGGTCAGCTTCATCAAGTATAAGCATTTTCAGTCCCATCAAACGCACAGACAAGGTAGACTTGTTCTCAACATGATCCAGCAACCTCCCAGGCGTTGCAACAATTATCTGCAGAAAGTTTCGACTGAGCTAATTAGAAAAGGTTTAACTTCTGGCATTAAGATGTAGAAGACTCTAGAAACATTGTACAAAGCTAAAAGAATTACCAAGTGTAAAACATAGGCTAACCTGGCATGGGTCTGATTCAAGGCGTTTCTGATCAACTTTGAAACGTGTTCCTCCAACTAAAGTCTGGACACCTATGCCATCATGGTACTTCAGCAGAGCATTTGCTTCAGCAGCTAGCTGACTTGCAAGTTCTCTTGTGGGGCAAAGAATGAGAACATATATTGGAGGCACTCGCTGAATAGTATTACTACTAGCAGCCTTCAAAACTGTTTCAATTGCCGGAAGCTGTTTGACTTTAACAGAAGAAATTGGAAGAAAGAACAGAGAATCTACAAGTTCGTTAATAATAACTCAGGAATGGTAGTGTACCAAAAAAGCTGCAGTTTTTCCTGTGCCAGTTTTAGCTTTGACCAAAGCATCTTTGCCTGCTCCACATTAGAATGAGGATCGTCACTTGGAATGCTTGACTTGTATCGAACAAATCAGAACGTCATGTTTATAAGAATATAATATGACTTACAACAGAGTTAAAGAAAGCATTTAACCATAATTATTGGGAAAGCACTACCATGCAGAAGAGTTTTATACATACAAGGACCATGTGACACTCAGCAACATCTCATGCAAGCATAGAACAGTCTGCCCAGGCATATAAGTGATGGTGATAATTTGTGATATTAATTTGTTGTTTCCTATGTTCAAATTCCTATGGTTCATATGCCTCCACCAAATCACCTTACTATAAGACCTAATCTTGTATCGTCTACCCATCTAGTGACCCTGATACCTCAAGTCACAGGTTGAGCTTCCAAAACGTGATATGTTCTTGAAAATGTAAGATTCTACATCAATGTACCCATTATGCATTAAAGGCAACCAAGGTTCAAACCATGAACAAGTTACTATCAAAACAAATGAAAAATCAAAAACCAGTGCTAGCTTCTACAAGGCTCATGGAAAAATACAGTAAGTTCCACAAAAATGATGACACAATCACACAATGGCCAAATAAGCAATAACACACCCTCAAGGCAAACAGAAAGAGTTGCCTCCTGTACTCGAGTCATCTTAAAATATCCAGCTGCAGAGAGTGCCTTGATTGTCAATGGGGATATACCACACTCATCAAATCTGTAGAAACAAAAACCCACAGATTCATCAATATTCTCATCACCAAAACAAACAATACATACATCAATAATTCGAATTCTCTCACTAGAACAAAAGAAATACCAACCAAACATCTTGGCTTACCTTTTTTGACTATAAATAGTTTCTGCCTCCCCCTTCTTCTCATCATTTTCAGCCAACTTCTTCTTATCCAACTCCTTCCTAAGCAACTCCACTTGCTCCGAAAAATCAATGTCCTTCTCAAGTTCCTTTAGTGGCACTCTCTTTGTTATCTTCACATCATACTTCCCCAACGATGCACTGCTCCCCAACTTCCTAACATCCCTCCAACCCCCCACTCCTTCCACTTCATCATCTAAATCTGAATCCCATTCATCATCACTCGATGAACTCTCATTCCTCCTAAACCTCCTCGTCTCCAAACCATTACCACTCTTTCTAAACTTCTTAAAATTCCTCGAACTCTCATTCTCGTGGTTCCCACCAAGCCCACCCTGATCAACACGCTTCATTGAATTATCATTCGAAACAAAATCAGATTCACGTTGACTAGCAGAACTCTCATTCTTCTTAAACCTCCTCTGCTCTATATTACGCTCCGAATGCTTCAAAGAATCATCCTTTGAATCCAAGTCTAACGGAATCCTGCCAAAAGAACCCCCATTTACCCTAAATTTCCCTTTACTCTGAACTGAATAACTCCTACTCTTACCAAAATGATTACTATTTACGACATTGAATTTTGCATTTTGCATACGATTATCAGATATCAGTTTCTTCACGTCAAGCGGTGAATGGATTAACCCTGACCGTTGATTTCTTGTTCTTTCAATGATTCGTGGCCGTTCCTGTTCCTCTGATTTCAATGGACCGTCGTTTTCATTCCACAAATCCACCGCCCCTTCTTTCATGAACCGATCAGCTAGGGCTTTGACGTGGTCGTTGGGGCTCATGGGGTTATATTTTGTTGGATTTGAACTCGAGTCGGGCTTCCCGGCTAGTTTGGCCCGGACTTGGGACCGGATTCTGGCCTGGTAAAGTTGCTTCTCTTGGTCGAGGAGTCTTCTCTCTTTCTCCTTGGCTTTTTTCTCATGGAGGCGCTTCCATTGCCACTTATTTAGGCCGCCGGGGAAGGTCCGAGGACCACCACCCATGGGTCGAGTCAAAATACGGGATCGGAGGAGATCCGAGAGGGTTTTAGAGCGCTGGAGGAGGACCGTTGAGAACATTCTGGGGTTTAGGGTTTAAGGAGAAATGGGAAACTTGCCGGGTTTTTTAAGATGGTGTTCCTAAGTTTGCCTACGCACGAACGACGTCGTAAAAGTAAATTTCAAACGAATAAACCATCCAACAGCACCAGATATTTCTACTATTTTCGAGCTAAAACTACGTCGTTTATACGAATGCACTTTCTACAGGAGAGCAATCCAAGGATTGAAGATCCTTCACTGCATTTTAACTCGTTATAAATAATTAGAAATTCAAGCATCCGAACTGCTTAAAGTTTTATTAATCAATTAATGCTAGAAATCTCTCAAAAAAGTTTAAGATGGATTTTAATTGGAATGTAAAATAGGCTGATTCTGCACGAATTACGCATTGTTGAGTTCGGGTCTGGGCTTTTAAACACCTGGTAAAGGAGGCCCAACAAACCACTTTGAAGACCAATAAATTGGGTTCAATCTGGAATCATTAAATTAAATTATAAAACCTGATAAATTACTAGTAGTTTTTTTACCCCTTGCGTGAATTTTTACCATTGTGTCAGAACAAACATTTTTACATGCTTCAACCTTAGGCTTGTCTATAAGCCCAAGCTGTAAACTTCCAACTCCATCAAATCAGGCTTCTTCATGCCTCCCTCAACCTTCAATGAAGTAACAATAACAAGAGAAATCAGTTGAATAACAAAGAGAAGAATCTTAAAGGATGGTAGTTGATTTCACTAACCAAAGAAAGGAACTGAACATGGTCAAACCCGTTTCAAACTTTAGACTGGCTCTGAGCAGCGTTTTGTCTTGCACAGCATCCCACAAAGTATATAATCGACTGGCATTGCGAAACATGGTATAAGAGTTAGCCTCGACGCGATAAGTGATGAAACAAAATTTTGAGACTGAAATCCATGGAAGGTTTAAGCAGGAAAAAAGAAGATGAAGATGATCAGAAATTGGTAAACAGAATCTTACCAAGACAACAAATAACGCCAAATTAAAGATTGCAACAACTCTCCACTCAGTTTTCATGTATTGTGCAACTCCAGCCCTGAAAAGGTGATTGGAGGAAAGCAAATGGCAGTAAGAAATTTATACCGTAAAGGAAATGGAAGTTAAGGAGCACGGGAAAATGAAAATGCTTACTTGCAAGAGTCACAATTGTAGCACTTCACCGCCCGAGAATTTTTGTAAAGCTTGCAGTCATTATTGGAACTACTTGGATGAAAGCTCAAGTCGTAGTATGAAGCATTGACAACAGGATAACCACATCTGTGAATCAAGTTGAACGTCAAGAAAAATTATTCATAACATGAATAAATGAAGCTGTATAGACCATGATTAAATATAGGTGCAACTGCAAAGAGCCAACCCAACCAAAAATCAAAAAGAAAAGACACCTACTCGGATGGAGGTCGGCAGCAACCAGCTTCAATAGGTGTCAGTTTTGCCACTTTATACTGCTTAAGGGTCTGAAAATCAGAGTTGAACAACATTAGTATAGATGTCAGAGAAACAAATAGCACTCACGAGTTAAAAGGTAGACCTTGTACTGCTTTGCTAGGTTGTTGCAGTCCTGTGATTTCACAAGACAACTCTTCAAGCTTTGCCAATTATTGGTATTGTTCAGCTGACAAGAACAAAGACAAATGCTAATCATGGCTAAACAAATTGTGGAACTACATTGCCAACAAATTGAAAGCCTCACCTGCTTTAGAAACCATGAACTATAGTCTTTAAGTTGATACTCCTTGTATCTGATAAGAAAAGAAGACAACAGAGACTAGGGTCATACACAGATCTCACTAAATTGAATTATGCACATTTATTTGAGACAAGTAGTGCAAAGACCACCCACGGGATATGTAAAATTGATTGAGCACTACTGCATTTTTGTATGAAGAAGAAGTAAACCTCGGCACCAAGTGCACGGAGAGAGAGGTGGTGGATTCTTTTTCAGTTTTCTTGAGGTACAAATCACATAAAGACTGGAAGGAAATACTACAAAGTGGGACTACCACCCAAAAGACAAAAGAGAGGCAATGAGAAATTTTTCCATTTAAGTTTACATGCTTCCTTACCTCAAGCCAGATACATTGTGACCAGATCCATTATTTGTTACAATGAACCTACAAGAAAAGGCATACAATCAATTTGTTTAACTTGAAAGCTCTTATAAAAGTGAGGACACAAAAGGCCTGTAATGATACAAGCATGAGAATGTCTCGTTAAAACATATAGTGATAAGGTAGCCTTGGAAATTGAAAGGCTACAGCACAGATTGAGACAAAAAAAAATAGCGGAAACAGCAGTCAACCTAATATGTCCATTTTTCACTTTCATGTGTTGCTCTAGAAGAACGTAGTTAAGATAATAGAATCACATAAGTTATACAAGACACAACTACCTATTTCGCCAGGAACACCATCTCATAAAACAGAGTCATCTAGTACATCTCTCTACTGACCATACTTTTAGCGAGTTTCATCTAGAATTCCCATTTAGTTAATCGCACATCAACTTCCATATAATAGCTACCCTATAAAATACTGTAAGAAAATTTTTGTTTAAATCACAGATAGAAAACTGAATTGCAACCTAAACTAGAAATGCCACAAAGTTTAAAAGCTCAGCAATCCCACCACTCTCCTTGCTGGTCTTGACTGAATCTGAACAAGAAGTAAAACTCAGTTAAAAATACTTACGCCAACACCGTGAATACCAGGATCGCCACCAGAATGATGCATAACATAATCAAATACTGCAACCCAATGAGTCAAGGGTAGTCCAAATAAAGAAATTAAGAAAGAACAGAAGCAGTAAAAACTCTTGATAACTCAAAGTTATGCAAAGGATACAATCCACAATAGTATGGTGTTCTTCTTCACTGCTCCCAAGAACCCGATTATGGATCTAAATTCAAAGAAAAGAATTGAATTGTGACATTCTATACAAAATTAGGAGTTAGAGTAATCATAAACAACAGAGTGATAAGAACTTACATTATAAAAATGAAGGCACCGAGGCCTAAGACTGGGAGCGTAAGGGATTTTCTACACCCATCATGATGAGTGCTCATCCATACCCCAAAAATTACAACAGCTATAGCTAAAAGCTGCACAACGACAAGTATACAAAACGAGCATATGTTAACTTAAACGAGCTAAAATTTGTTCAATTTTTTTCCATTCACTTCTACTAGAACTTGACTGCAGCAGAACCATTGAAATGAGCAGCAGGCTATGGTAGAACTAGTTTGAAAAACAGTATATTCTGCAAATTTTTACAATGAACTAGCCAACCAGTTCAAAGTTCAACAAAATTGAAGAGAAAGCACCCAAGCAAATTTTAGTATAAAATAACACGATCAATAGAAAACCAACAAATGGGACAAACCCAACAGGAAAAAGAAAAATCTTCATTCTAATAAGGACCACAAAAAATGCTGGCATTGTGACCCATAAAAAAAAACTAACAAACCCATTTGAAATACCATAATAACATAAAAAAAAGCCTTATAGAAGAGCATACCATTGTAAGAAAGTTGATCCATCTGATCACAAAATTGCTTGTTCCCATACCCATTCTCACTTTCCTTTTTTATCTCTATATAAACTCCACAAACAGAGGCAAAAAGAAAAAGAAAAAAGAAAGAAAGCACTGGTGAAGATGGGTTTCCAAGACTTTCTGAGTTTGAAGAATGTTTTTTGGAAATATATATATATATATATATAAAGAAAAAGAATAGAACTTTAGAAGTTTCTTGGAGAACTCTGATATTAAAGTGGCACTTGCATTGCAAGAAAAGAGAGAGAGGCAAGGCAAGCAGAATGAGCTGGTCGGGTTGGGGACAGATGAAATGTTGAGGGCTGTAAGGGATAGGAAGGGGTAGTTTGGTCAATGGACATGCACATGGCTCATGTTTTTCCAGATAACAGAAAGGAAGGATCGTTTCCCTTAGATCATCAGGATTTTAGGAAAATATCCAACAACAAAGTCTCTTTAAAGCCTTTTACCAGTCAGATATTACAACGTTGACGGTTTTAACTTTTTCCTAAACGTAGATTCTTGCTTGGGACGAGGGTCCACGTATGACTTGTGTCTTTTTGTCAGGTCAATTCTGGTATTTTACAACCACTCCAAAATTCTGAGCTGTTTTCTAATTTACACTGATTATCTTTTATTTTCAATCATTTTCACCAAACTGTACTTGACCCCGCCCCCCTCCCCCCTCGATGCTGTGGTGTATCCTGTCCCTGCTTTAATCTTATTCTTTAGTATGTATTAAGAAACTCAGCTTAATCTTATTCTTTAGTATGTATTAAGAAACTCAGCTTAGTAATAGCATGCAATTCTATTACAAATTTGATTATGGGATTTTGCCATCATAACGGATAGGATACAGCAAGGGAGGGGGGGCAGAGAAGTGGGTCAAGTGTACTGCCTACGCTTTCAATTCATTTTAAGCTGAAACGTAGACTCAAAGGGAAAACTTGCCCATGCTGACTTTATTGCCAGTAGGACAATCCAGCAATGACTTGAAAGCTTCGTCACTTGCATTTAACTCATTTCAGAACTAACGGATCTCTCTCACTAGTGTGAAGACAGAACCTACTGGAAAACTTTATTGCAAAAATGTTCTATGAACAAAATCCGAAGAAACTACCCTAAATTAATTTTAAACCAAGCTAAAATATAAAGATAAAAAAAAAAAGAAAAGAAAAGGCATAAAACTATATTGAATAAATAGGGGTGGCTGTTTACAGTGCTATTCTATCAGACATTAATTCAATGTTTATGTAATATGAACCTGGTATAAAAAGATAAACTTTCGAACAAAAGATACATTGCTTATGTTTTCCATTGCAGCACGACAGAATGTGCTGATAGTGATACTTGCCATTATCGTGGGGTTAACAGGAAAATCCAAACAATCCACCACCGCCCCGATCCCCGCACTTTCTGTTGACTCTCTTATCCTCCAGCCGAAAGTGCCTGTTGGGGACAAAGTTGGAGTTCCAAAAAAGGTGGAGTGGGATACCAATAGGCTGAATAAGAAGACAATGGTAAACCAGAAAGCAAGAACCCTATACCACTCTATTTGTGCACGACAGAATTGTAGATTTCATCTCTTCTTTATCCAATGATGCTAGAACAATGATCTGCCAAAAAAGAAGATTTATCATCCATATCTCCATTCTTTTTTTTTTTTTTTTGTGCAGCATTCAAGACATAATGGTAAGGTTGCATTTATTCAAAAGAACAACAAAAGCAAGAAGGCTGTATTTAGATAGGAAACAAGAAGACTTTTCACAATAGAAGGTCCTCAAAAGTCTATGCACATTCATGTTGGCGTTTTGTGAAAATTTTTTGCTTATCCTTGTGTCACTGCCTTGTAAAAAATACCAGAGTGACAGATCTACAATCATTGAGTTCAAACATCAAACTTTACCAGTGTTGTGAAAATAGACCTAACAATGCAAAAGGTGTAAAATCTTTTAAGGTTTAAGAGAGTCAAAATGAAATAAAACCAAACAACAAAACTGTGTTTCAAAACTTTAAATGCAATGGTATATATTTCTTAAGGGGATGAAGTTTTCAATTGGTAAGATTGAAATCCCCCAATTGAGGCTTATGCTGGATACTTGCCAAAGTACTAGATCATGGACAATTTTACCTCTTGTACTTTGTTTCCAGATCGAGCAAGTAACTTATATTGATTCTCAAACATGGATGCCATATAAACCTGCACCAAGTGGAAGCAGATAATTCCATAATGGAGTCTGAAAAAAGAAACTGACCAATTTCTTGAATACCTTGCAAGAAAGGTTTCAAATATCAAGTGCATGAATCCATTCATCCCTATTATCAATCCAATCTCAACAGATTCCAGGGTTTGAACCAATGGAGGCTTCAATTATGAAGTTGGTAATGAAGCCTAGAATTGAAAGATAGCACAATTGTTGGCACCTAAAAGATGGCACACTTATGCAGGACAGATGATGCTGATTACAGGATTGTGTTATTTAGGAATTAATTTTGTATTTTTTATGGGTTCAATTGTAATCTATGTAAATTTAGGGTATTTTATATTATTTATATTATAGTCTTGATTCTTTACCAAGTACATTGGGGTAGGGAATACTCTATAAATACCTACATAATTTTTCAGCTTCAGTTAGCTTATGATGATGACCGAGTTATTATTCAGAATAGTCTCCATCTCTCTCTTTCTTTCTCCTTCCCCTTTTACCCTCTAATTTCGCACTCCATCCATTTTGTCATCCCTGTTCTACATCACACAACTTCTCTACAGAGATCACAAACATTAACCTACTATATAGTTGATATGTTAAAGCCATCATACCTGGAATGTTGGCGCTAAACCAGGGCTCAAGAAAAATAGGCCTTTTGAAACTGATTGAACCCCTTCAATCTGTTGCAATTCTTTGATAAGTGATTCTACATCAGGCCACTGTCAATATTTAATACCATAGTGTGAGGATTAGCCATGCAATACCTAATACTTGGACAAAAAGGATAACATAGAAGATAAGAAGCATCTATAACAGAGCATAAACAAAAACCTCAGAGTCTGCTTCTGCTGCTTGTAATCTTCCATCTAAGTTATCACGATCACCAACCACAGACTCCAAGGCCTCGATCAGTGGATCTGGCTGTCATGCGAAAAGAGAGCAAAGAGAATCACCATATAATCAAAAATTCAGAAATTGCCTAAAAAAACTGAGGAAATTTGAAAATTGAAAGAACTAGGATTACCATTATCTCCTTCAATGATAAAAATACACGCCCAAGTGTGAAATCCAATTGGTGAACTTTTGCCTCAACAATCTGAAATCATGAAGATCGTCTGAAAATTCAAGTCAAGGAATAGAAAGAGTAGGTAGATAGAAGCATGGCCTAAAAGCAAAGGGCTTCACGGAGTTCAGACACAGACAAAGCATTAGATGAAATAACACACACAAATGTCGTGAAGGTCAACAGCTTTTAATCTTGTTAGGTCTTATTTCTTTGTTATTCATTCTTACTAAAAGGAAAAAGAGATTCTATTTTCTATGTTTTAATCTGCAGTAAACTCAAATACCTGACCAATTTTGAAATAAGATGCAGGATCTAAGGTGGCATCCCACGATACTTCGGTCTGGTGAATCAGAGCAGGCACGCCTTCAACCTATATTAGTCAGATTGAATCACAATTTGAGTGGAAAAAATACATTAAAGGATCTATAGTCTTAAAGACATGGGTGTTATGTCTTCATGCTAAGGAGTGTGAGTTCATAAGAAAAATAAAAACAAGGCAAGTAGCAAAAATCCACATGACAGTGTTGCCAGACTATAATTGCTTCAAATAGTTTCAATTTCTTAAAGGGCGTCTAACCTAGTAGTTGCTAAGATATTGCAACAAGGCCGAGAAACTTGTTGCTGAAAGATCATTTACCTCCACAAATATACCAAAATAAGTGATTTTCTTGATGCAGCATTTAACAACATCACCTACACGAAGCTTGGCCTGCAAAAAGAAACGGCATAAGAACATGAAAGTTTTTTATTTTTGTCAAATTAAGCACAGGATGTTTTTCTTTTGAAAATGTTTGTTCAAATTCTCATTTATTCAAAAGACAAATTTAAACATTAATTCTGAAATAGTTATTATTGCTGCAAAGTGCAACAACATTTCAAGTATACAAAAGGTGAGCACAACACTAAAGATGAGACTAAGGAAATATTGAAACACAATGTGGCTACTCACCATAACATTTCTCTTTTTCTCTACTAACTCTTCCTTTTCTTTTGGCCTCAGAGAAACTATAAGTTTTCTGAACTTTCTGTCAGCCATTAGCACATTTACTTTGACTCTCTGCAAGTATTAACCATATCAATATACAAAATGGAAATAGAGAAGAGGATTTAAAAAGGAAAATCAATTTCTTCAAACCTGACCAACAAATGAGGACAAGAATTTAAGCTTCTCTTGATCATAAATCCTCAAAAGATCTTCCAAATTCATATCAGGTGCAAATTTTCCCTCAAATTGTTGGTTATTTTCCATATCTGAGTTTGATACCAGAGAAGAGTTCTTGCTCATTATATCAGAACTTCCAATAACTCCTAAATTCTGCTTATAAGCAGCTGGGTCTAAGCCCTTCTGTCTCAACCATGACTCAAAAGCTAAGAACTTCCATTTAGCTACCAAGTTGCGGTAAGGCAAAAATCCAATCAAAGAACCAAAAGATACCTGTAAAATTGATGCTTCAAAGTCAAAAGTCACAAATAAGAACATGATTGCCAATAAACATGATAAAAGGAAAAGATTAACTTACAACAAAACCTCTCGTGCTAGAACTTATTAACTCCACTTCTGGCCTTTCTCCTGTCTTAAGCAGATGTTCTACCCTCGTCCAATCACTATCCTACAATAGCATGAGATACCAAGAATGATCAGACATCCCTAAAGTGACGCTTTAAAAATGTCCAGTAATGACTTAAGGGCAAAAAGGTCCAGTAAGCTGACCTCCTGAGCTGATACAGAACGGAGATCACCATAATCTTCAGGATTGATGGGAACAGTTTGTGCTCTACTGGGGTTTGATGTTTCTTTCACAGATTGATCTAATCTATAAGAAAGCAATTTGTTAATCGCAACTCTGTCAACTGAAGAAGAAATGTCTTAATTTTAAGAATGAATTTGACACCTTTTTGGCTTCCCTTTAAGTGCAGCTTCGATAGAGGGACCAGTGCTGGATTCCTCAGTAGATACCCTATTACTTAGCTCAACTGGCTGCATTCCTTGAAAAACCCAGAAAAACATAAATTTTAATACTCCAGATTGAAGGGTTTCTAAACTTCTTAGATAACGTAAAAGGTGGAAACTTGTAAGGTTTTTAAGAGAGGGAGAGAGAGAGAGAGAGGTGGGGGTTGTTAAAATTGGCCTTAGTTGTGATAAGCCCACCACAGCAACACTAGAGAAAATAAAGCAAAACTAAAAGGAACTTCATGATATAACATGGTGCATTACCACTTATGGAGTCATCCTTTATCTCAGGTTTCTTAGGGATTGAGCTGTGCCCCGCTTCTAATGATTCTTGAGAAGTATTCTCCGTTGCATTAGCCAGCATGTTAGCTTCTATCTCCGCTTCCAACCTTTGCCCTTCAATTTCTAAGTCTTCAAATAGCTCTTGCATTTCGCCAATGTTTGTATGGATACTCTGTTCAGGCTTTTCTAATATTGTAAAATCACCAATTCTATCCTCCACTACTTTCTCTTTCTCCAGCCCAACACTATCTTCAGAGTATTGTTTCTTATCAAGGCTTGTATCAACACTCATCGGTTCTGGCTTTCTCAACAATGTCATTTCACTGAAGTGGTCCTTCGCCTTTTCATTCCTCATTTTCAGTGACAAATTTGGTTTTATCCTAAACCTGGGTAGGTCTTCCACATCATCTTCATTGATCAAAGTTGGCTTTCTCAAGATAACGTTTGGAACCCTGCCCTTTTTTGCACTATCCACGGTCTTCCCATCTGACCGAGTTGGTCTCTTTATCTCAGATATAGCTGGATTATCATCAGCTTTAAACTTGATTCCCTTCTTCGGAACAGGACGAACTAAATTTAAGCCATCAGAAGATGAGGCGGGCGATTTCTTTTCAACATCAAAAGGAACCTCCTCTACTTCAACTATTTTACCCTTGTTCTTATGAAATGCTTTCTCAATTTCAATATAAGATGCTTCAGGGTTTGCTTTTCGACCCATTATCTGGAAAACCAAATGGAATAAGATTAACAGAAGTTGTAAAGATGCAAATTCTTTTAACTATTAGAAAATGGGTGTTTAAAACAAAACATAAAATTTCGCTAAATTGGGCATAAAAATATAAAGTTAGCAAAAGGGGACCTTGGCAAGGGTGAGTTTGGGGTCTTCACCAAGCAAGCGGCCAAACTTGAGCTCCATTTGGTCCCATTTGTCAAACTTTGGCTCTTCTTTCGCCGCAAAAATCCTTAAAGAAACCCTTTTCGCCCCTCTTTTCAGTTCTGCTCTTGACGCGGATGCAGAAGGAAACAGCAAAAACTGGTTGACAGAGAAGGACGCAGCAGCGGCGGTGGTAGCGGAGGCGCAAGCAAGACCGTCCATTCCTAATGCGAAAGTAAAAGCAAACTCATCAGACAGCGTTGAGTAGCATTGAGGAATTGTAGAATTTTGAACCTGAGATTGAAAATTGAGCTCTGGTGCCGGACTGCTGGTGGGCATAAAACGGCAACCTGGGACTGGGAAGTGAAGGAGCAGAACATTATCTATCCCTCTGGTAACGCCCACGTGGAACTTTAGTTTGACATCCGCTAATATTTCGCCACGTGGAATCAATTCTACCAGAGTTTTCTCTTCTACTTTTTCTTTTTTAATGAAAAGAAATTGTTCATGGTACGTGACATGTGTGGAGGGAGGCCATGTGACTCCAATTTATCATTTTTGAGGCCTGAATCCAATGGGCCAATTCGCCGCCATTGGGCTTAAACCAATTCGGACACTCTCTTCTTTTTCTTAATCATTCTTCATGGTTAAATTATTTAAATATTTTAAATAAATTTTTATTTTTTTATGTTCAATTCAAAATTCTATATCTTTATTTTAAATTAAATAAATCTTTTTATGATTAATTATTTATTAATTATTATTAATTAAAATGATAATTTATTACGTAAACATCACATTACATAAAAATGACAAGTACTATTTTGATAAAAAAATAAAATTTTATTTAAAAATTTTGAAAATAATTCAAAAAATTTTTTAAATATCTTACAGAAAATGTTCTCTCAAAATAAGAGATTTGAAACAAACATTTCAAGCAATAGAAAAACTGAATTCATCTCATTTCAAATGCAATGCAATACAATGGTGAAAGTCTGAAATCTGAAAGGATTGCCCATCCACACAAAACCCCCTAGGACCCCCTCAGAGTTTGAAATTTGCCCGCATACAAGGTAGACTGCCGGTGCGTGAAAGGAAACAAAAACAACTTTTGGTTTTTCCTCTCATGAGATTCCCAATCAATTGGAACGGAAGATGGATCAGCACCCTGGATTTGCTTGCAAGTCGGAGAACAGAGAGACCTTGGGCCACAGGAACTTCTTCATGAGACAAGAGCGAAAACAGAACAAGGCCAACACCCAATTTGGATAAAGCCCAATGCCCCTGAAGGTTCAGTGGGTGTTCTACTATTGGTCTTGTGCAACAGCTACATAAGAGCTTTCTTCTGCTTCTGGTTTTGGCTCATCTCCTGGCTTTGATTCTGATTCAGATTCGGCTTCAGAATTTTGTTCCGATGAAGCTCCTGCTGAATTTTTCTTCAAGGAAGCTGTCTTCGTAAGATGACTGTAGCTGCCCTTCTCCTTGAACAACTGAGCAAAGTGGTGCTTGCAGTAGAGAATACCATCCAATGCAGCATAAGATGATGGGTTGAGGAAGCAACCCCCATGAGAACACCTGAAGCAGGATTTATGGTAGTTTTCTCCCTCCACAGTCACCTGTTATTATTTTTGCTCAAAATAATCAGTTGTTTCATCCTCGATTTTGTCAGATTATTAACATACGCAATCTATATCTGATTCTTTCAATCAGTGAAAGGGTAGCATGTTCAAGCTTTCAGGAGAAGAATTAAGAATAAAGGTTACCTGGAGCCTTTCCTTTTTATTTTTCGAGGGGTAAATAAGATTATCTAGACTCAAAATGAGGAATAGAAAGAGCAAGAACCTAATAGCAGACCTTCTCTAATGGGTATGCGGTTTTGTTACAGACTCCGCATTTATCTTGTGTGCCAGAGAAGAAGGATGCCAGTCTGCTAGGAGCCCTTGCCTGCCAGTAGAATGAAATGAACATTAAATTTATATCAAAATGACCCTGGCATCTACAGGGCAAATAAAATCAACTTTAAAGCAATGGTGGGAAAGAATTTGTGTACCAGGCCATTTGGCTTATCGGATTTCCCAGCTGAAAAACCACCAAAGAAGCAAAACCTGTTAGCCAACATGAAATTGGACAAAACTAATGATGCTAGATCAGGTGGAGAGAACTGGCTTGGAAAGGAAAGGGATCTCACATTGGAATTTCTTTGTGTAACTACCGGTCTCCTTGAAGAGTTGTTCAAAATGAGGCTTGCAATATAGGACTCCTTCCATTGAGCAATAGCTGCTCATCTGTAAAACAAATTGCCACAAGACATTGATTCATCAAGCTCCAATGCCTTAAAATTCAAAGAAAAGCAAACACCCTTCACCCAGATAGTTATGGTTAACCTTTTTATTCATCTGATTTCAGTTCCATCAAGCTTTGACTGTCATATTAGAAATTATATGAAATTTTAAAATTCTTGCAAGGGGCTTATCATACATACCACCAGAAGTCCATTGCAGTGAGTGCATTTGAAGCAGGTCTTATGATAAGAAACTCCATCAGCTGATAATAAATCGATAAAATGAACAGTCTTATCACAAGCCTTGCATTTCTCAGTTGTCCCACTGAATGCCATTTTCCTATTGTTATAAGTCCAACAGCAAAAACAAAAGTTGGTCTAGAGAAGATG
Organism: Theobroma grandiflorum; assembly: GCA_036013995.1. NCBI lineage: Eukaryota > Viridiplantae > Streptophyta > Magnoliopsida > Malvales > Malvaceae > Theobroma > Theobroma grandiflorum. Next base: position 2,850,562 of record CP142131.1, on the reverse strand, counting down.
GTTCAGTGAAAGACAAAAACGAGTTTCTGATCTCTATCTCAGAAGGTATTGAGATAGAAAACCAACTCAGAAATTTGTCTATTGCCTTTCACACCTTTGTTTCGAGAATGTTAAAAGGCACCGTAAGGGTCAAAAATGTAATGGACAAAACAAGTGGAGGATATGAATCAACGCTTATTAAGGATACGCAATGAAAGGTCCATCCCCAACTCTTTGGCATATTATAAAACGCCGTGCTCCAACTTCTAAGAATAGGGTCATGTTCCATGGAAGGACAGAGATGCAAGGTTTTTGCTAACCGTGTTTTTCAAGGATGATCCATATATGGAAGATTAGTTTACAACCTGAGCACAGATGATCCTCGCTTTACAATTTATACTTATTATATCTAAATAAAGATTGTATACCATGAATTATAGCGCCAGTCAAGGTGCCAGTGGTGAGATTTTCAAATAGTTGTTTGTCTCTTGAATGAGTGGAGGGAAAAATATAATTTTGGATTAAGAAGGTTAATTGTATCATTAAATGAAAATTAAGAGAACAATTTTGTAACTCCTTTTCATGGAGCAAATAATTAAGCCAGCAAAGTTCAAACTGAACTTGGGAGCTGAAGTTCCTTTCCATACATGAAATCACAGTAGAGTTTTTTTTTTAAGTTGGAACTTGGAATCATTTCGTGGACTGAACATGCTATCCATTACAAAAGAAGACAGAGCAGCTTTACTGGGTCAGTCTTAAGCCCTGTTAACAGCCTGGCTTACAAAAATTGGCCAGATGCATCAACATATCACCATACAGGAGTTTTAAGGAGAACAAATGACAAGATTAAGAAAGCCTGGGGAGAAAAGGAATGGAAAGGCGCATCGTAGAACATAAGTACAAGCCATAAATTTCTACAAATTACAGCTAGATTTACGAAGATAGAAGTAATGCATCTCACATATCTACACACAGATGCTTTGACGTACACTGATATTAAAATATCCCAGGTACAAACCAACAGGAGGAGAGGAAAAGAACAAAATAAATGCCAGAAAAAATGCAAAAACAATTATCTCTCCTCCGAATATCAATAAAGGACGTTAACTGCTGAAACATCCAAGAAATTTCTTCGGTGTATATCCAGTTGCACGAAATTTCGCTGCTGTCTCCTCTATCTTGAGAAATTCTTCCCCTCGCTTGGCTTCTATCATTGCTCTTTTTTCTTCTGCTTCCTTGTGGATTTCAGCCACTTTGTTTTTCATTTTCTCAGCATACTCAGCCTTCTTCTTTTCCAGTTGTTCCTATTAACACAAGACCTACGTCAAACACAGTACCCACATTCTCTAAAACTTGTTGTTCTAACCCAAGCTAGTTGTGCTTAATTAGGAGTTCAATGCACTGTAATTCTTAAAATAGGAACTGATCTGGTAGAGAATGTTACCTCAATATTCTTTAGCTGTGCTTCTACACCAGCTTTCTTGGTATTTTCCCATGAACCAATAGCAGATATCTTCTTATGTGCCCTGATTTGACATGTGCATCACGCTAAGTTGCTTAAATCAAGTATGAGGGCTCATAACAGAAAAGGGTATTAAAGCATTATGAAACCAAATAACAGATATTTCACTCCAGATAATAGAAGTACAGAAAATACTTTCTTCTCCTTGTAAACGGGATAATGTGAATTGGACATGGCTAAGAACTTATATTGCATAAATCATAACTTAATGAGATTCTTTTTCCGCCTTGTATACCTAAGGTAGGATGATATGTTGGGATTAGAGTTAGCCATATTGTTTTAGTAATCTTTTTTCCTATTCCCTTTGAATATTTTGCAGAATGGCAGAACTGAAAACAAGGTGCTATATAAGTTCACAGATGGCCTCTTACTTGTTCTCTACTTTTGCCTTTTCATTTTCCTCCCATGCTTTAACTAAAGCTAGTCTTTTTTCTGTTTCAACCCGTGCAAGCACAGAATCTGAAATAATGATCAGATAAGGCAATTAGTTTCCAAATAAATGTACCATTTCCAAGGACAGATGCTTTCAAATAAATGAGGCATATACCTCTATTGTTTGGACTTTTCTCTGTAGCTACTGCTGCAACTTCTGCCATTATCAAAATGCAAAGAGGTCAGATAATGTTATATCATAGGGCAGCCTGTACATCATTTAAACTGAATGGCTGAAAGTTTCACATTCCAATCTGACTTGTTAGATCAATCAACATTTCAATGAACATTATGGATTCTGTATCTTGGAAATGAAATATATTATTAGCTACAAGCAATTTGCCAGAACATGCAACCCATGGAACGTTATGACCAAGTTCGTCTGGCATCAAATTAACATGCTTTGGCAGATGCAGTCCCTTGGCACAGAAAGAAAGAACTCAACAGAGAAATAGTTTGATTAAATTAAAAGTAAAATTAAAAAGCTTTGTTGTGATATCCAAGGATCTTGCAAAAGTATGTTCGAATATCCTATTATCATAGAGAAAGTTCCCCTATACATGCAAGTAACTGAATAAGCAAAAACAAAGGTCAAGAAGGCCAAAGGGCAGCATTCCCTTCATCAGAGCAAATCTATTGAGCCACTGGGGTATGTATGTAGTATAACTAAAAGATTCTTATATTTTGTGTTAAGTATTAAGGAGTAAGAACACAAAATGGAAGTTTTATGGCAGAAGGCCCACAGAAGAACTGAACAAAAGCATCCTAACTTGAATATTAGTCTGCATAAGATCAAGGGCTTGATCTGTTTCCCAATTCTACTTTTCCTTTAAATGAAAACTAACGGCAATAACAATGATCTTTTGAACCCAGCTTTTCATAAAGGTAAAGGCAGATTCAAAAGTAGAAATAAGAAAACCAAAACGAATCTTTAGGACACCCTTTTCCTTTTCAGAACAATTTTTGACTGCATGCAGACAGCCTAATTCTTGTAAGATATTTAATATATGCACAATTACAGTTTCAGTAAATTTAGAATTAAGGTGGAAAATGAAGCCCTAAAATTAAACAAAGCACTACAGTTTACAAACAAGAACAACCAAAGAAATTTTCAGGTTGCCATGATCCTGAAGACATGTCAAAATAGAGAAGATCCTTAATGCAAAAATCACACCAAAAAAGCAAATTTCCATGGGATGAAGTTGATAAAAGCATTACACAGAATCACATGAATTGTTTAAGAAAATCCTGGACTCTGAGAGAAAGCATACTTTCAGGAACTGGGATCAGGCTCTTCTCTTCAGCTACATCATTCTTTGCTGCTGCATCCTTCTCCTCCTTAACAGGCTGCTGCTCCTTGGGTTCAGAGGCTTCCATTTTGTTGGCTTCCTCCTCTCCCATTACGTATTCCTTTAACTTAGCCACAGGTACACCACCAAAATGAACACCAAAGAAAATCAATTCCTCTCCCAAAAATTCTGGTAGATTCTACACAGGTTTGAGCAACTGCAAAATACCTGCAGAGAGAAACAAAGATAGAGAAAGAGAAACTCTTAGGAAATGTCAGCTGGAAACTACTGGGTGGTTGTGGTAGGTTAAAGGTACAAATAGAAGTTGGGTCCGGACAAAAAAGGTGATTGGTTTTGCATTTTCTTTTCTTTTTAAATTCTATAGGTAGCTTTCCTAAAGAAAAGATATCATCACTTGACAGTTTAGAAGGGAAACACCTGTTAGCTTATGTGTTATCACTTACGGAAACAACAAGCAAGGTATAAATGAACAAACAGAGTCAAACAGAGCGTTATCATATTCCTCAAGGGTGCCTTGCTCAATCTCTTTTGATTTCAATTAATTTGTCGTTTTCTCAACTATGGAAGTGAAGTTTGATTGGAAATGGAAGTGGAAATGCGATTGGGTTAATTTTGAGTGAAACCTCAAACCTGGGATTAATCTTAAACCATTAACCGTAAATGGTATTTGGTAGGTTGATTCTGAACTCGTAATAATGCACTCAAAAGACCAAAGCACACTGCCTTCAAACTTCTTATGAATGTTCCTTCAAAACGTAGGTAAGAAATTACAGCTGCTGAAAAAGGACGGTTCTTATGCCAACTATACAAGAATGTCCCAACAGAGTTTTGGGACAGCTAGGTTGATGGCGAATCGACATGATAAAAACAACAGTTGAAATCTAAAATGACAGTGTTTCTCCTCTTCATTTGACTATGTAAAATACATCTCGTGGTCCAAGCAGACCAAAAACTTTAAAATCCTGGAATTTTGTTAGTAGAGGTCCATGGGATGTTCAGAAAACAAACTTCACAGCCCGTGAAGAGGAACTATTTGCAAAATATATATAAATCGAAGGAAAACAGTATTCAAATATTGACAAACAATAAGCTTACAAGAATCCCATAATCGATGATTAACAGACATGATTGCTCTTATAATATTTCTGCCGGATCATATGATATGGTTTTTAACTATGTACTAGCGAGAAAAAACAGAAATGAAAGACCTTTCTTGCTGCCCCTGCGCTGCCTGTTTACATTGCTTCTATTGAATTTAGTGGACAGTTGCTTTTAACCCAACTTGTAACAACTGCCGCCCAACCATCAAAATGTTGTAAATTTGTAAAATGAATGTACGAACTTTCTGGATGTCGATTTGCTTCCATTTATCTGGTGACAGCCGACCGGCCGTCAACTTCCTGTCTGTCGGATGGATTGTTACACCAAGGATGCAAGTTTCCATATCTGAATCCATCACCGTCGGGAAAAGAAAAATCTATCGCACAATATACAGCCCCAACTCCAATTTTGCCAATCTCAAACCAATTTTTTACCTAAAGTCGTTTAGTTACATTTATGAACATTAAGTCATTAACTCAAAATAATTGGACGTGCGAATTGATAATGAGAGGGAGCTTCAACGTTTGTCAAGTGGAGCTGTCACGTTATTAATGCCCTACTTGACTACAATTATGATGCAGCAATCCTTGGCGTCAAATGTAATGAGGAAAAGAGTTACGAGAGTCATTGAAATTAAATTATTCAATTATTCATTGGTGGGTGCTTACCCATATCTACATTTCATAATTTCCTGCAATAAAAATCTATATATGTGTGGATAGAATATGATTATACGAAGCTAATTAGCTCCAGTAATTCACCTACTCCTCTTAAGGCGTGATAGCTTATTAGTATCAAAACAAATTAACCCAGATGTCTTCTCAGGCTTGATTAAGATGTTTTTGTGTAGGTCGAACTGAGATTGATCCTTATTCTTTCCCTTATGTCAGTGACTTTCCTCACTATATTGAAGCATCGAATCCAAGATGGTTTTCCTCCCATCTTTTCTGGGTTGATCGTGAGATATGTCGACAATCCATAGAATCCAGATTCCTATGTGCATGTCTGACAGTCAAAGCATTAGGGGGTAGGACTAGAAGCAGAAAGATCATAGTTTCCATGTCTTGGCATTCTTGCAAGAACCATTACCGTCCAGTATGTGTCTCCCAAGAAGAAGCCCACCGTAAAGCTGAACCCATTGTTTAATTACTATAACCCATGATTAATTAAATACTAATTACAGTTAATTAATCCAATCTAACCTCTTCATTATCCGATTGCTTCCCTTGAACTTGGTGAACCTGGCTTAAAAAAAAAAAAGTTGTAGCTCTTTTAGTGTTCTGACACCAAAAGTGTTTGTCAGGTTAATTACAGCTTTATCTTTTGGAGGTTAATTAAAGTAGTTTATTACTAACTAATCTTCTTTTCACTGTTGAACAGTAATTAAATTATATTATCGAAAACAAACAAATTAACCGACCACGGAATGCTTCTGACCTATGCACAGATCCTGGTCATCGTGTTCACATTTCATTAATTTCACCATTAACTTTATTTGAATTAAGTATACCATAATGACACTTGTCTTGCATCGAACAAAGCATTAGATTCAATGTTTGAATGGGTTGGGGTATCGTGACACACACGTTCAAACAAAATTCACAATTTTAAATTTAATTTGAGGAAAAATGTAAACCGGATGACTATTACTACGGACAATTAGTATTGGTTTCGTTTTTTTTTTAATTTTGGTGAAAATAGTATATTGCAAGTAATTTTTTAAAACAATATTTTTAATTATTTTTAATTAGTGTCTATATCTGTTTAATCATTTTCTTAAATTGATTGTAGTTTCCTTTTATGTACAATATGAGAGGGATTTGTTGAATGTCTTCATAATTTTCCATTTTATTATATATATAGTTTTGGTGTTACTGTCGTGATTGAAAAAAATATGATATTTGACATGGGGAGTAAAATTATCTAATAAAGATATGATATTAAAAAATATAAAAAAAATGAGTCTTCAAAATTATTTAAGTAAACTACTATTAATTTGTATAAAAAAATACATTATCGTAAAATTTAATTTTCAAAATTCATAAAGCATAAACAAGTTATGTTTTTAAAAAAATTGAAATTACTTCAAACTAGAAAATCAAATAGTTATGTTTTCTTTATATTTTTATTTCGAATTAAAAATATATCTATATATCAAAATATGATAATATTATATATTTGATATAAATAAAAGAAAGGATAGTTCTATTCACCAAAAATTAATTAATAATTTTTTTGTCAAATTTCAAAATATGATAATATTATATATTTGAAATAAAATAGCACTTTCGAAGAGCTTTTGTAATTATTTAAAAAAAAACATTTTTGTATTCAAATTATAATATGTTTCGCATTATGTTTGCTATTAAAAATTAAATTTTAAAAATCAAACGCAATTTCAAACTAACTCATAAAAGCCATAAAAATTGACTAATTATACCGTAATACATGAGTTATTGCATTTGAAGTGTATGAATATTCATATGAATGTGCTCCAAACTTAATTTTTTCTATTTGTCACTGCAAATATCTAATATCAAATTATTCTATAATCGAATCTTATATAGAAGAAAAAGAAAAGAACAGAACAGAACAGCCATGTGTTATGAACCTCCAAGCATGGGCGGACCCAGCGCTGTAGTATTCCTAAAAATCTATATAAGTACATTACTTAATTAAAGTTTTATATAACCGATGACAGTAATAAATTTTTTTTTAATTTTGTGAGAAAAAATAAAAAATTTTAAGTAAATATATTAAAAAGTAATTTATATATTAATATTTAAATACTAAAAAATAATTTTTTTATAATTTAATATTTTATTAAAAAATTAAAATTTAAACTACTTTTTATCCTTCTAGAATATTCAAGTCTTACTTTTGAGACTCGCAGTAAAGCTTCTTCTTCTCAATCCTTAATTACGGTTTTTACTCTTTCAAAACAACTCATCTAGTAATTTTCAATTCAAATTAAATTTTTAAATATTTCATATTTAAATATTTTTTATTAATTTTGCAGTTTGGGATTCAAACAGAATCTAGTTAATAGAAAATAGTATTACATGATAAATAATATCTTGAAATTATAAATTTTTTATTTTTTTAATTTATTTTATAGATGTGTTTTTTGATTATTTGATTTTTATATTTAACCTTATATAATTTATGGATACTTATGTTTAATTGTAATCAATAAATAAAAACTTATCATATTGTCAATTACTGACACCACTCATAAAAATTTTTGGATTCACGCTGCCTCCGTGGCATGCATGTTTTGCACTAAAATTGATTGATGAGTTGAGACAAGTGGGTATTTTTGGCCTTTTCTCTTTATTTAGGCGTAAAAACTAATATTGGCTGCATCATACATTTAATTTAGAGGAAATTGTGATAAATAATTATCTTCATAAGCCCAATTCAAAAATATTATTTTTTATAATTTTAATTATTTTTAGTCAATTTTTGATTTGATTTGACAATAATGCTCTTTATATAATTTCAGACAAATTAAAATGATTTCAATTTTCTCTATCAAACCATTTAGATAAAAATTTTAGAATTAAATCTTAATTTCTCTCTCTTGTCAAATATTGTTTTTCTCATCATCCAGCTTTTTCTTGCTATCCCAAAAAGCAAATATGATATCATGGTATGTGTTTTAAGTTCTTTAGTTTATTAGTTTATTCATAAAACCTCAAAGTTGAGAGGTTCAAATTCATTAGATATATTTATAAATTAAAAAACTGTATGACTTTGATAACTGTGAGCAAGTAAATCAATTAGTTATTAAGTATTGCATTATTGATTTTTAGGTATTACAATCTCGTTTTTAGGTATTACGTGATTTAATCATTACATCTCTAGTTTTCAAGAATTGTGTAACTGGTTTTAGGTATTGGGTGGTTGGTTTAAAGTATTACGTGACTAGTTTTTAAGTATTGCGTGATTGATTTTTAGGTAATGCTTAAGTCATAATACCTTACTAACTAATCACACAATGCCTATCAACCAATCAAACAATACCATACCAACTAATCACGCAATGCCTAAAAATTAATAACACAATACCTAAAAACTAATTACATAATGCTCAAAAACTAATTATGTAATACCTAAAAATCATCAAAATTACTGAATTCTATTTAATAAAATCAATAATTTTAAAACAAAACATCATATTCTATTTAATAATATAATCACCGAATATGCCTACTTTACGAATAATACTCAACATGTTTAAAGGTTTCTCTTCATATATCAAAAATCACTCTTAAATGCTTAAAAATACTAAAAATGCTCCAAAAATTTTTTTCTTGTATTAAAAATCACTTCCAAATACTTAAAAGATTTAAAAGTTTTTCTTTATAATAAAGAATATTCCAGAAATAAATAGTTTGATGAGAAAAACTCAAAAAATATGAATCAATTTGAGACACGAACCTCAACATATGAATCAATTTTTTTAAAAATAATTTTATTCAAAATTAATTTTTCTTGATTAAAAATAATTAAAATTATAAAAGAGCTATTTTTAGAAACACTTTTTCGCATGAGAGGTATTTTTGAAAAAGACCTTTTAGTTTAACACATGTCACGTTGTGCAAACACATGCTGTCTCTCTTTATTTCCAAGCGTTTTACACCAAAGCTGGTTACAAGCAAAAACTTTTTGAAAACCATTGAACCTTGGAAGCCTCTCAGAACCAGAAAAAGGGTAGCTTGTTTAGACAAAAACATGGGTCCAACGCCCATGGTATTATCCCCCCCTGCCCCTTCTCCTATAAATATATATGCTTCAGATCTTACCGTATTTGCTGTGTGTTAAAAATTATATTACGCTTTGCATTCACCCAAGTTTCTTTTGTCACCTTATTTTCAGGCGACTGCATACTACTCGGGAATAATTCAAATGGATGTGTTTATTCCCGAAGAGTATGTTATACGGAGAAGAATTGAGAAAAGAGCAGCAGCCATCGCTGGAAAGAGGCCGAATAAGGTGCCAGAGGCAACCAAGAAAACCGACAAGGAGAAAAAGTCCCTGCCACCACCATTTCGACTAGACAGCAACGACTTCTTGGTCTCTGGTGGGATTGGTGAAAACCTCGATTTCGGTTTCTTTTCAGCCTAATTTTGATAGCCAAAACATCATAAACGTATAGTATAAAGTTGTTTGTAATGAGTTTAACTAGAATTTATGTCCTTTTTCTTTTGTGCACGTTACATAGCAATATACGCAGATGCCACTTTTGTTCCTTCTGCTTCTCTCCTCTTCTGACTGCTGGACACTGAGGCAAAAACATGTTGAAAAGAACCAGCGCCAGCTTTGAGCCGGATGTCTACTTTAATTAAGAACGTGCATTAAGTAGCAACTAGGGAATAAGATTTCAGTTGGTTTAGTGGAGTTCAGAAAGTATAAATCCCGTATCAAGTTAATGATAAAAGAATATCGTAGAATGCAATATACAAGCAGTATATAGTCCTTGCTTAATTATAGGTTGTGAAAAATCTATCGAAACAAGAGAAAAATCTATCGATTCTGTTTCTCATTGATTACTGCCCTGGTTTGATCGGTTGCTTGAGTTGGGCCTATTCGTTGAATCTATACATTTTTTGGGTTGAATAAACAGGTTTAGGCTTGCCTATGCTCAAAAGGTATCCTTAGGCCTTAGGCCTTAGGTCCTGATCAAACTTCAGGCCTTCAACCCATTCAGTCAAATTTAAAATCTCAGAATACCATGATTTTGGACATGCGAAAAATGCTTAAGAAACAGCCACTACATGAAATAATGCATCTAGTGATGGTGACTATTACGTACCAGCTACTCCCGTATTTGCATTATTTTGTGCGTTAAAATATGATCAAAAATTCAAAATTGAATATTTTGAAGACTTTTTTAATAACAAATAATTGGTCTCCTCTCTTAAGTCATGTACTGCGTAGATAGATCTGGTAATTTTGAACACGACATGTTAACATGACATGAGAAGACATAGGTTAAACATGTTAGGTTTTGAGTTTAATCTTAACATATTTTATGTCTAATCGTATCTGATACGTTAAAACACGAAAATTATCGTGTCTTAACGTGTTTCGTGTCAGACACGATAGATACGTTTAAAACACATTTAAACACATTTACTTAATCGTGTTATCATGTTTAAACGTATATACGTGATACGTTTACTTAATCGTATTATCATGTCTAAACGTATACATATGACACGTTTATTATCTTATTAAAAATTAAAAATTAAAGATTATTTTAATATTATATAAATAATTTTAAATAATTATTTTAATAAGTTTTTTTAATTTTATAAAAGTAATAATGTAATTATTATGATTGAAAATTATGAATGATTTTTTATATTATTAGTATTTGAAGGTTAGATGTTAATGATGTTATTTTATCATATTATATGATAATGAATTTTACGTATGTTATTTATATTAAATTTTATTATATTTGATATTATTATTTTTTTATTTTATTATAATTATTTTTATAATTATAAATTTTAAATTTAAATAATAAAATTATATTTAATTGTAAATGTTATTATTTAAACGTGTTAATCGTGTGATGTCGTGTTACACGTTTATTAAACATGTACGAGTTTTAAATTTAAGACACGAATATTAAATGTATCGTGTGCGTTTTTAACCTTAACGTGTTTCGTATCTAATCGTATTTAATACATTTACGATAAGAAAACACGTTTTGTCATATCTATGTGTAGGTAAAGAGAGAGGGAAAAGGAAAGGAGAAATATTCCAACTATCAATAATATAACATACATGCAAGTAGTTTTTGAAAAATACAATAGGAGAGGGAGTGAGATTTTAGTCATTTGACCGAGAAGATATATTATCATAAATATATATATATATATATATATATATCTGTGTGTGTGTGTGTGTGTTTAGCTAGGAGGTATCCATCGCTTGAGAAGTTGAGAAAGTGCAAGTTCGATGTTCAAATTCATTATCTTTGGATTCTGCCATTCATAATCTTTAAAAATTATACAAAAGAAAAGAACGAGAAACTGTTATGACAACAATTAGAATTGTGTTCTCGCCTTATTGGTGCAAAAAATCTGTATAGTGCTATATAAACTATTTCCCGTCCACCATGAATATGGTTTGTAAGCTCTAATCACAGCAATTTAGATTTACTTGGGGACTTGTTAATTACCAATTTGTGTACGCAATGGAAGAGAGAGAGAGAGAGGCCTATGATGATGATGTGAAGGTATCCATTTCCACAGGAGTAGCGTCCACAATGTTTCCAGAGTCTTCAGATACCAAATTCACGAGAAAATCAAATATATCAGTAGCCACAACAGCTGACGTAACATCCTCTTTGTTAAGCGTTCTCCTCTTGCCTTGCATTGTGACCATCCAAGATCTTTGCGTTAGCTCCTTGATGAACAGCTCGCAAGCCTTGGAGAAAATGATGGGAGCCTCCCCGGATATCATCTTCACGTCGTCGCCAGACTTTTTCATGATCTTCTTGATCCTTGCCAAGGGCAAGGAATGAGGCCCGGTTCTCCCAGCTATTCCACCAGAGAGTATGCCCGAATAAGTCCCTGCTTGCCTCATATTTGCTTCGTTTTTTCTCCGATTCCTTGCTTTCAATAATACGATCGTCAAGTAATTAATGCAAGTTTGAGAAGGAGATCAGTTGAAAAGCGAATGAGATATTAATGGTGAAGCTTTGCTTAATTATATAGAAGGGAGAAGGAGAGAAGGGTAATGGAGGCCGGCCACCTAGCCTCCTTCGGCCGGCAAAATCAAACGAAATTAGTAATTTATTTGTGGCAGCTGATCATAAATGGCATTGAAAACCCTATAAGGCTATATAACCCTAATTTTTCAAGTAATCAAAGAATTTTTTCTGAACTTTTTCCATTATCATTATATAATTTTTTTGGCAAACTGTTCAACTTTTTCATAATTATTTCAGCATCCGAATCCACCATCACCATGTTGACGTGACAGTATTGAACTTTTCTTTTCATTGTTGGCCACTATTCAACATTTTTAATCGAGGGCTGTGGACGTCATAAGCTTAACGGTCAAGGAGCCTAGCGCAATCGCATTCGCATGTATTGTATTGGGTGTTAGGATGCTGTTTTCAACGATCCGTAAGGACAAATTGCTGCTTTTGGTGTGACAGATACCAATAGATTTATAATATAACAAATCTTGATCTTGTTGTTGGAAGTATTTGCCTTAATGCGTACAGTGTTGGTTGAGATTTGGTCTAATATTCATCTAACCGTAAATATAGTTCGCATTCATTGGGTCCATAGCTTCAACTAAATAATTACAAACTGAGTAAGATCATTGCTAATCTGTTCCTAAAATACATGTTCTTCAAGTGAACCTTTCAATTCATGCATTAGGCAGGCTTCTTATTCATGGGGGCGCATGATTTGATCTGCCCATTTTAGCCAACTCTGGAAATTTTTCAGATTAATTAGTGTAACAACCCTAATGAAATGAAAACTTTGCATTAATTTTTGAATACTCCAACATCTATACATATATAGTCCTTGATTGCCCTCTTTGTTCACCAAACATTACCTAAAATCGAAGTTTTAATACTGCTCTATGTTTCTGTTCTTGTTAATTTGACGAGAAATATGGCCTCATCTCAACAAGGAGCCCAGCAAGCTGTGGCACACGTACGCGCCACCAGCATTCCAGTGCTTCACATGCACACGTCTGCAATCTCATAATTCTGACCTACTCCCAGACTACAAATATGAATGCGAATTAATGAAAATGCCACTTGTTGCACAAAAGAAATAAATTATAAATAACAACAACGAAATAAAATTAAATTTTGAATAATCCAACATCTATATATATATATATATAATTCTTTCAACCGCCCTTGGTAATCACCAAAATAACTGCTCTGTCTTGTGTTACTCTGCTTTCTATTTTCTCCACTTGTAATTCTAAGAGATGGATAATTGGTCAGGTCTTCAACGTGATCTCTTGGTGCAAGCGTTCCGTTGAGTTTGCACTGGTCTCTCTGCGAGCATTAGTCACGGGAGGTTGCTGCTTCGATGGCTGAAAATCCCTTTTATCCGCAGCTAATCGCCATGAGGTATTCAAACCCGCACCAAACGCCACGAAATCCTCCCAACAAACCAACCGCTTGGCAATCAGTACCAAGAGGTTGTTTGCACGCATCGACCAATCGACAGTCTTGAGAACTTTGAATTTGAGGAACAGGCAAGACAACAAACCAGGAGGACTTCAGGGGATTTTTGTTATACAAAACGGGATTCGCCCTTTGCTTAAACAAAGATAAGGATTTTTGTTTGATGTGTCAAAATGTATACGAGTAAGCTTGGTGGCATGCGCCTTGGTAGGTAACTGCTAGAGGATTAATAGTAGTAATATTTAAGGTATTATGGATTATTTCTAAAGTAAAAATTTTAAAGAAAAAAAGAAACACTATTACTAAATTTATATTAATATTACACCTTATTAGCTTATTGTTTTGCCTTTTCATCTCGGTTCCCACATCTCGAGTCTAGTAGATTATAATCTCGTTAAATTGAAATCCATTAATAAATTTTGAGAAAAAAAAACCATTTGGACCCTAACCATAGGAACTGTACCACAATTTTTTTTTCTTAAAAGAAGGACAATAAAAGATGATAGCATGCCTATATTTACTAATTTGGATTCAAGGCACTCGAGAATATCGCGCATGGAAAATGAACACTCTCTTTGCAAAGACAAATGTAAACATAGTAGGCCTATATATATATTGTCCTTGGTCATGCTTATGAATTACTATAATGTTGTATTATCGTTTCTTATCTTCTTCAAATCGTTTTTTTTATTCCAATAGCTTTGATGATGGCGGATTGGTCAGAGCTTCCAGGCGACCTCTTGGTGTTGATTGCCAAAAAGCTGGTCTCCGTGGAGGAATTTTTGGCCTTTGGTGCTGTTTGTACCTCATGGAGATCGGCAGCGGATAAGAGCAACTTCGAACCGTCGCAGCAACAGCCTCCTTGGTTAATGCTTTCGAAGCGGAAACACAAGAGATTTCGTGAGTTCTTTAGCCTCACCACCCACAAGATCTATAAGTTCTCGATACCAGATGGCAATGGTAAGAAGTGCTTGGCTTCTCAAGGCTGGCTGTTTGCAATAGGGAAAAAATTCGACATTAATTTAATTCATCCTCTATCTGGCACTCGAGTACCATTGCCACAGATGCACACTTTGAAAGGTTTGAATTATTTATTTGATTCTCCTGCTTCATTGTGTTTTCATTTCATATACAAAGCGATTTTATCTACTAATAATAATCCAAATGAGTTGAGGGCTGCAATTATTTATGGAGGTAGTCTCAACAGAGTGGCAGTTTGCAAAGTTGGGGACGAAACCTGGAAAACAGTTGAAGCTTATCCTTCTTGTGCATGTAATGATTTAGTCTATTACGAAGGAAGATTTTATGGTATTGATATCCTGGCAAGAGTTTGGGTCTTTGACCATGAAGTTTTAAATGCTCAAGTGATTTCAATTGTCCCAAGAGAGTTTCTACCAAATTACGGTGATACGAGAGAACCATGGCAGTACTTTGAGCGGTTTTACTTGGTGGAATCAGCAGGGTCATTGTTGGTTGTTTCACGAGAAGGGAAAGCTTGTGGTTATGATTATGGGCATGGCACCATGGCGTTCCGAGTGTTTGAAGTGGACGTGGAGAAGGGAATGTGGAAATGGGTGAATAGTTTAGGGAACAGGGCGTTGTTCTTAGGCCGTAATTCATCGTTCTCTATCCAAGTTACAAGCAGATCTGGTTGTAAAGCTGACTGCATATACTTCACTGATGATTGTTTCTCATCCTACTCGGGCTCTCATAAAGCAGATGGAAAGGACAAGGGGATCTATAACATGAGAGATGGCAGCTTTGAGCAACATTTTGCTGGTGAATCCTACGATTCTGACAATCCACCTATATGGATTGAACCTACTTTTGCACCTAAATTATATACTATGATGTCTAGTAAATAAGACAATATAGTATTAATTTAAGTATAATCAACAACCCATTTCCAAAAATGTCTAATCTTTTGCCCCTAGCATAGTTATATAGTTCATGAACAGGAACAAAATCCTCTGCCCCTATCCCCATGCCTTGATCTCATACCCTGAGGCTGACCACCTCAAACAAACGCTTTGTTATCACTTATCAGCAGTGGAGAAAGATTAGTGCCTTCTTGTTTCTTTAGTTTTCCTACCATTTTCATTCTTTGTTTCTTTAAAGAGAGAGTGGGAGTGTAGATATTGCTTGAGTCTGGATCAGTAGGAACTGGAAGTACTTATAATCAAGTACCAAGTCAACCAAAGATCTGCAATATATTCATCAACACCCTTGGGGGGTTGGAGGGGTGGGGAATACTAATAAGTTCATTCTTGTTCTTGTTTTGCGTTTTAGAGTTTTCTGGAATTGATTTTTGTTTCAAGTAGAACAAAGTAAATCATGAAAACCAGGGGCATTAGTGCACCCTAAGAAGACGAAGTAATCCAAGAGAAAATTACCGCCAGGGCACTAGGCCTTTTGTTCTTGGGTTGGGCTGTTGAAGGTATTTGCACGTATTTACTCGGTTATGTTTTTTAATCCTTGGTGGAAGCTCAAACGGAAAGATCCTAACATCAAGAAATGTAGATAGGCTCAAATGTTATACGCCCAAAAGTTTTTGATTAAGGATAAGGAATGAGACAGCCTAACTTCTTGGACTACTAGACTATAGCCCATACCGAAATACATAGACTACAGGACCAGTTGTAGTGTATTACTGCTCCAAAATAAAGTGTCCCAATGGTTTAAGTAAGCTTACATGTGAGTTAAATTTATAAATTTCCATGTTTTACTTTTCAATTCGTCCCCCCCACCCTTCCTCCACTATTCAACAGCTTTTGGCACTTGCAAACCACATCCTTGCACCTATTCTCACCTCTACTTGCTTCTGCCTTGTGATGATGCAAAAGGAGCAAAACAAATCTTTTCGAGAGGTGTTTCAATTAAAAAAATCAAGAAAAATAAAAAGACCTTTGGGTCCCTTCGGGCTAACAAAATCGACCACCTTCACGTGAGCGCCTTCTGTTGTCTCTCATGTGTGCACTCATGTTCATCATCATTTCAACCCTTCTCCCTACTCCACCTTTAGTCTTTCTCATCTTTTATTTTTTCTTCTTCAATTTTATGACACTTTCAGCTTTACTGTTTTGCAATGCTATCATGCTGAAAGAAAAAGCTAAAGTAGAAAATATCCAAAAGAAAAAGAACATATATTCACGTGAATAAAAGAAACAACTATACATACGAGGCAAGCCTAGCCTTTGCCGATTCTTGAGTAATTGCTCCATGTATTCATCAGCTTAATTTGCAACACTAAGAGTTCGTTGAATCAATAAAAATTAAGTCAAGAATTAAACGACCAATTGCTCCTTTGCTAGTCTTATACTCTCTTCCCCCATTGTCTCAATTGTCAGATTGTTCCAAAAAAAACAGAGCCCCAAAGAAAAAAAAAGATATAGATGTGGCCAGCTATGGGCATCCTTTATTCATGAAATAAATTAACAAAAGAAAAAGAGTTTCATAAAATGCAATGGGTCACATGACAAAAGGGACAAAGTACACTGTGTGACCTCTTTGGCAAATCATGTGCCTTACAGTTCTAGCTTAGTTTGGAAGTTTCATCATTCACTTTTTATCCAAAACCAGCATTGGCTTTGGATCTTTTATGTTTTCCCATCTTTTTGATTTGATTGATATGTTTTCCTCAACTTCCATTAGTGTAGATTATTGAAACCGAAAAGAAAAGGTTGTAATGTCCCTAACTTTCTTGTAAGATACCATTGATGATAGCTTAATTATACATAAGCCTAAAAAGTCTGATGACGCCCTATAGCTCGTTCCAATTTCATGGACATTGCAACTTACATGTGATTCATGGTAAAAGCTAATTATGTAATGATGAAACAAGTGGATTAAGGGTCCCTCTCGAAACCAAGTTAGAAAGGTGGGAGGAGGCTGTCTGGCTGACTAATAATCCTCTCATCCAATTCAATTTAAGAGAAACTATTTATCACCAACTCAACAGGAATTAGCGTCTATATGATTCCCACCTTTACTTTCTTTGAAGATGGGGAGGCCTGTCTCTAACCCCTTTTCTTTTCATTACCACCAAATTCTCCCTTTAATGTTTTTCTTTTTGTTGACAAGACGGGGAAGTTACATCATGCTCCAATTAGTAATTTTTTTCCCCTATAATTTTCAGATTAGAGCCTTTCCCTAACGTCCTTTTGGTTGCAACTAGAAATGAATGTTAAATAAAATCTAAACGATGGTAAAGATGGCTTTGACTTCATTCATTAATCATTAGCACAATGGAAGGGCTCCTTCTCTCATGAAAAGAAAATCTTATGTTTTAATAAATTTCAGATATTTAATTTCTCCTCTACAGATCTGCTAAAGCAATGAAATTTTACCAAATATGGTTCAGCATCCTTCACTATTAATATTGATTTTCTCATACAAGATCATAGCTACATATGAATGCATGTGGTATGCTTCTTTTTATATGGGTACAATGTTAGACAATGTAGAGTTGTAGATGTAGCTAAACTGAAACATCACATTACCCAAAAATAAATGCTAGATCAATGACATTATTGTACCAGTTGTAGTTGTGGTAGATAAATAAGAACAACCAAAGGTGCATATAGATTATATTCTATCCATTAACGATGTAGGGGAATTGGACTGATGCTAGAAGCAGTACAGCGGCCCTTTTTGCCACTGGAGAGCATGGACCATAGGAATAACTGTTCCTGTGGCTAGCCTGTGAGCTTAGCTGCGACTTAATTATCCAGTTGGACCACTGATCATTCAATCACTCAACAACACTCGATTTTGTATGTCTGAGCACAGAAAACTCGCATGGTCCTAGCACGTGGTCTTAGCCTCAGTGGCTTGCACCCAGGCTAAACGAGGAAATAGGGCAAGGGACAGTGGTGCTTACATTAAATCTCAATTTCAAAACGCACCACACTGCTTTGGTTTTGCTTCTCAATCTGAAATTTTTCAAGTCTAGAACTAGTATAAATTTTAGTCACGCTTTCATCAAACACCACCAATAAGCTAATGGAGCGAACAGAAGAAGAACTGTAGGTAAGACCCAATCAGAAGAAAAACAGGTAAGTGGCATCCCACCTGCTGAGGTGAACCGCAGACCCCACATTATGAAGGAGGAGGGAGGCAGGCAGTTAGGTTTGTAGTGGTTGTGAACTCTTGTGACTCTACAAAGACATCAGCCATATTGCCTTGCGCCATTCGTTGTAAAAAAAAAATGATTCTACGTATTATAGACGGTGATATTGGTAGCTAGAGAGAGTCTGGTGAGTGGCTATTTGAACAGTTACGCATGCTTTTTGACTCATGGTGGACTCTTTATTTGAAGGAGGCTTCGGCTTTGGTACTGTGGTCTGGTCTGTGGGTAAACTTCAAGTCTCACGCCCAACACATGACCAGCTTTAAAGCCAAGCAAAGGAAAGAAACTATACAAAGCAACCTTATAAGTTTGGTTTTCTCAGCTAATAAGCTTCACCTCTATCACTCTCCACGTACCACCTTACACCATACATGTAGTTAATTCTCCACCTAAACTTCCCTTCCTTTTTTCCCTCTTCCGCCCTCCTTTTTGTATTTTGAACTTAAAGCTCGCATCGAAAGAAGTTTATTGCTATGAACAAATCAAATAAACCCATTTCTTTAGAATACGTGTGTGTATTTAATAACATCAGTTCCCTCTTTCCTGCCATGGAGGCAAAGTCGTCGGTGCTTTCTCTTTCAAGCCATCTCCAGAGATACAAGGAAAATAATAATAATAATAATAATCATTATAATAAAAGACCAAACACATATAACAAAGAAGAGAACCTCAACAAAGGCCAACAACTCCTAAAAACACTAGGGCACTTCTACTTTGGTTAAAATTTCTGACATTACACATTTATGTTTCAATTTATTGACAAAGTTGGTAGATACATATTTTACTTGTCAAATTAAACAACAATAAATAAATATTGCACTACTTTCCAATTTGATGAAAAAGAAAAAAACAAAAGGTTCATAAATTTATTTTCCATCACAAGAAAAATGTACCCTCAGAAGGTTATAAAAGAGTGCCTTCTTAAATAGCACCATTCCCATGCTCCCACCTAACATATAATCAACCAAACCGCAGGTGACTTATATATAATATAAGCTGCCTGACTGCATATAAAATTTGTGCTACTCCAACGACTTGAATGGATGCACACATGGCCCATTATATAAGGCAATATTAAAGACTCTAATTCTTTTTTTTTTTAATGTGTTTTTAAGTTTTAACTAATTCGATTTGATTCCAAAACTAACATAAATTTTGTAGAGAACATCATAATAATTGTCATTAATTAAATTCCACATAATGCATGGTAGAGTTAGGTGCTTTGGATAATAGAAACCTACATTTGATGGATGCTCCCAAGTGGGTTTTCTATATGTTTTGGCCATGGATTGTAGTTTTATATTTGAGATAAGGATTTTCCCTTTTCAGAGTTGCTTGTCCTCTTCACTATAATAGATGGTACACACCTCTGTTTATGTTATTATAATCTTATGATTAATCAAGTAATTAATTGTGTTTATGTCTGATTAGTGCAAAAGAAAGCCCGGGGGCCCCCATTGCTTAATTAACAACTTTCTCACTAAATAATGAAGAATTAATTAGATGAATAAATGCTAAATGCAGTAATAAGGAGTCATGTCTATATACCCAAGATGAAGTACTTCTTCCTACATTTGACATTGAACCTAAACCTTAATCTCAAGCTAATCAATAAATTTTCCATTGCAATTTGCCATGGCACTTGGCAATCAAGAAAACAAGAGTCCTTTTACATAGGTACTCATCAGGGACCCCAGCAATGAGAAGAGTCTGAAATCTATATTTGTGATGGGAAGCTAATGTATGCACAGCTCAATGGCCTACCAATCTTATATGGATCCATAACCATTCAAATTTGATTTAAGTGATTCTATGTTTATAGTATTTTTCTTACATTTTAAAGATTAAATTTCTTTTATCCTTTTTTGTAATTTTAAATGTTTAAAAGAAATAAAAAGAAGTGGTAGATTGATGTATACTACAAAAGACATTAATTTAAGCTTACGTAAATTGGTAGAAAAAATTTTTATGAAGCTAAAGCAGAATATTTTTTGGTTAAACTGTCATTTTCTGGTGATTAGTGTATAATTGAGAAAATAATAATAATATTATTATTATTATTTTCTAGTATTTACTTGGTCAGAGCAGACCGTTGGCGTTTGCGTCTCCTTTTATCTTGGATTCGAAGTCGTCCGTCGGCGCCACCACCATTCACTAGCAAAGCTAGAATCCAAATTACCAAAATACCCGTCTAATTTTTCCTGAATTGCGTGTCGTATCCTCGCACTACAAAATTTTATG
The DNA here is from genome assembly GCA_036013995.1 of Theobroma grandiflorum. Taxonomy (NCBI): domain Eukaryota; kingdom Viridiplantae; phylum Streptophyta; class Magnoliopsida; order Malvales; family Malvaceae; genus Theobroma; species Theobroma grandiflorum. The sequence goes on along the minus strand of CP142131.1, from coordinate 2,829,668 downwards.
GCCACACCATATAATAAGTGACGGAATTTACAATTATGACATAAATGCCAACAAACTTTGATGAAAATGTAATACCTAAATTATTTTCGTATGACCCCATCCAAGTCATTTCAATGCGACATTAAAATTATTTTTTGAGATCCACGTTTCACATTGATTTCGGCATTTCTTCAAATAGACTTCAAAGAAAAGGATGTTGAGAACGCAAATACTATCTTTTTATTGTATATATTGCATTTTGTGGCATGTGAGGGAGCTTAGGGTAGGGTAAAGTACACAGTTATTTCGATTAATTCAATTTTAAATATCTAATAATCGAATTCATGTTTAAAATAATCAAAATTAAATTAAATTTTACAAATAACCGAATTAATATGATTAGTTTAATTCAATTTTTAAAAATTGAACTTGAAAATTTTTTTTGTTTGTATATATTTATTTATGTTATATTTTTTTATAAATTAATACTATAAAAATATTAAAAATGATGATAAACAATTAGAATAAATAATATGGATACTCATACAAACAACAAATAATTAAAAAAACATGGATAAAAACAACAACAAATAATTTATGACTTATTTCTCATGCGAAAACCTCATTATATCATTTTTCAAGTTCGATTAGTTTGATTAGGAAAATTCATAATGGAAATCGAACCGAATTAATTCTAATAATCAAACTACCTTAATCGAATTATCCAAAGAATCGAACTTACTTCGATTTGATTTGCATTTACACACCCTTAGCTAAAGGCCCCTAGATCTTTAACTTTGGAAATGAATTAAATTATTGGTTCAAAATAAGGGAATTTCCTTTATAAAAAACAAAAATGGAAATTATTGAATAAAGAAATTACCCCCCAAAAATTGAAGCTTCCATGGGGCCTTAGAACACAAAAATCAAAAGAGTCCGTTGAATTGAAAGTGACACAACCTGCATCACTATGAAATCACCAATATAATTCAAAATATTGAAAATCAATTTTCCATTCCAAATCCAAATCAACATTATATTCCACGATTTCCCTTTATGTGAAAATACTATAATAATTGTTTTTCACTATGAATTTAAAAACATCAATGGGTACCTTATAATCATGTACCCTACATTACTTGACCTAGTTAAATAAGATTAAAATACCCTATATTGGATCCAAGTAAGACTTTAATAGTAAAACTATTACTTATAAGGACTTTGGGTAATGATCTTAAGATATCTACTATTTAAACTTAATCATAAATAATAAATTTTAATATTAAAAATTTATTTTATATATATTATTTTTTATTTAAAAATTCCTTAAAATTAATACAATTCTTAAGAAAATTTATTAATGGTTCTAAATATGATTTTAAATTTTAATTAATTCACTTACTTATAAACTAATTTAATTTTCATAACCAATATACATAAAAATTAATTTTAAATTTATTTCAATTAAATATTTAATAAGTACGTGTATTTAACAAATAATATCTAAAATATTAAAGTAACAATTTAAAAACTTAATCGAGTATTTATATGATTCATATATTTCTAGTTAAATTTAGAGATTTTTAAATGTAAAAAGAAAAGAAAAAAAGTGATAAGATTGGTACATTAATGATCTCCCTCGGTGATGTAACAAGTTGGCATGGCATATCCATTAAAGAAAAGCAAGTATATTGTCAAAAAAAAAAACAAAATAATTTTGTCATTTCTTCGATATCCACTAATATTACTTCATTTTCATCGCTCAGATTGACGTATCTTTTGGTTTTTAACTTTTTTCCAACTTTTTTTGGGCCATACGGCCTCAGCAATTAATATTTTTTATTGTTTTCTTACAAAGTTTGCAAGCGCATGCAAAAATGTACAACTTCGAATTCCACGTCGTCGTTTAACGTGTAAAATAATATATTTTTAAATTCTTAGAAAATGTATTTTTTTTACCCATTTTACCCTCAAAGGAAGCAAGAATATTTCTCAAAATTAAACCGGCAAGGGGTATTTATGTGAATTGAATGAGCTTTACTTACTGTTCTCTTGACCCAAAACAAACAAACAAACACTTGTTTTCACCTAATACATGACTATCTTAATTAAGCTTTGATTAAATTAATTAATGAAAAAGAAGCTTCTCCTTCAATTTTTTGAGTTTTTTTTTCATTTTTATTTTATTTTATTTTTTAAAATGTGCAATCTCTTTCAACCGGAGCTTGTTACAAATACAGCACAGAGAGGAGAAAGAGAAGAAAGAGAAAGGGCTCTTCTTTTAGATCTGCTCTCTTTCACTGCTTGCTTGTTTCTGAGTTCTTGACTCGTTCTCTGACTCTGTTCCACTCGCATTGAACAAGCTCGCCTCCTGGTTACTGTTTTAGGCCAAATTTTACGTCTAGACTATAGCAATAGGCTTGGTTTTTCCCGCCCGTAGTTTGCATTTTGATTGAATTTCGGGCATTGGATCCAGCGATCGAATAAATGGCGGGTTTCCGGCTTGAGTTGCAGGAGCTCCGGTGAGAGTCCGGGAATTCCGGCGAGTTTTGCGGTGGAGATGTTTAAGTCGGCGAGATGGAGGAGCGAGAAGAACAGGATCAAATCTGTCTTCAAGTTGCAGTTCCATGCAACTCAAGTAAGTGATCTTATTCTTTCAAATGCTTCTTTATTTTCCAGAATTTCATATTAATTGAATATATTCTTGCAGTTTTAGTTACTTATCCTTCTTTATTAGCGTCATTGCTCAGAAAATGCAGTTCCAATAGAAAAAAGGTTGACTTGATTGTTTTTTGAAGCTGCTTGAGCTGTTTTGCTTGGTTAAAATGATGCTTCTTCTCTCAAAAATTAATTATTAATTAATTACTTTTATTTTTTGTAATGTGATTGAATAATTTGAGAAACGGAGAAATAATAATTATTTTCGGTGTAATTTAGGTGACGCAGTTAAATGTGCAAGCATTGATGATATCAGTGGTTCCTGGCGATGGGGGAAAACCGACAACAAAATTAGACAAGGCGACGGTTCAGGACGGTAACTGTCGATGGGAAAATCCAGTTTACGAGACCGTTAAATTTGTTCGGGAGCCAAAAACTGGGAAGATCAATGAGAAAATCTATCACTTTATCTTGTCAACAGTAAGATATTTTTTTTTTGATGAATTTATATTTTTGATGTGTTGGGTTTTCTTATTGTGATGTAAATATTTTGTGTGTTTGTTGTAGGGATTGGGAAAAGGCGGCTTGGTAGGGGAAGCTTCAGTTGATTTTGCTGTTTATGCTGAGGCAATTAAAACTTCCACCGTTTCTCTTCCATTAAAGAATTCAAACTCTAAAGCAATTTTGCATGTTAGTGTGCATCCATTCTCTCTCTATCTGTTTGTCTCTCATATTTATATGTTTCACAGATTACTTCTGTTAAGCTTCGTGAAGCCTCTGCTCGTAAGAATGTTGATTGATGTGTATAATTGAATTCAAACTGTTGGTTTTGAACAGGTCTCAATACAGAGGCTGCAGGAAAATGCTGATAAAAGGTAAAAAGTTATTGCTCTTTTTTATTAAATTCTTATAGTTATTGGAGGTTGTTTCTGGAGTCTTTGATTTTGAGCTTGACATTTTTTTATGGTTTTTGCAGAGAGGTGGAAGAAATTGAAGATGCAAGCATTAAATCGCAAGATAGGAGCTTGAAGGCCCACTTGAGCAATGGTGATGCAGATGAAAGCACTAAGAATGATCCCATTGAAGTAAGGTTCCTATCCCATTCAGTGAAACCGTTCACATTGGGTTTTCTTGTTGCTGTTGTTGTTCAGACCATTTTTCTTCTCCTTTTTCTTTTTCTCTCTTAATATGTGCTTACTGTAAAAGTTCTTTGAAAATGGATTTGCATGTTTTACTTATATATTTGTTTATCATTTCTTTCATAGGATGCGCCTTTCAGCAAAACCACCCACAATGTTGAATTGCGTGGGAACCATGGAGGATCTAATGGATCTGACATTACCATTTCAAGTTCTGATAGTAGCTCTGGACTTAATACTCCACGAGAACTTGGAATGAGGAATGACAACAACAATCAGGACCCTCCCGCTTATCTGTCATCTATGAATAACACCTCAGTTACTCCTAAACCAACAGCAATTGCCTCAACAACAATATATGAGGAATGGTCGGCAGGTTCTGATCATGGAATGAGTACTGATGACTCTAACAGTTCCCAGGACACCTTTCCGCGAGAAAACTCCCAACATGCTTCAGATAATGAGATTGAAAAGCTCAAGAATGAGCTTATTGCTTTGTCCAGGCATGTGGATGTGTCAGATTTGGAATTGCAGACTCTCAGAAAGCAAATTGTAAAGGAGAGCAAAAGGGGGCAGGATCTCTCACAAGAAGTTGTTACTTTGAAAGAAGAGAGAGATGCACTCAAATTAGAGTGTGAGAAACTGAAGGCCTTTCAGAAGCGAATGGATGATGCAAAAACAGAAAGCAGGGCGCAGTTTGAGAGTGGGGACCCCTGGGTTCTTGTTGAAGAAATCAGACAAGAGCTGAATTACGAGAAGCACCTGAATTCCAATCTTCAGTTACAACTGCAGAAGACACAGGAATCAAATGCTGAGTTAATCCTTGCTGTACAAGACCTAGAAGAAATGTTGGATGCGAAGAATATGGAGATATCCAACCCTCCCAATAAATCAGGATCCTATGACAATGCTGAAGTATTAAGAGGAACCATCGCAAGAAGTGACACAGATGAGGATGAAGAGCAAAGGGCGTTGGAACAGCTTGTTAAAGAACACAGAGACACCAAGGAAACCTCTGTCCTGGAACAAAAGATCATGGACCTCTATAGTGAGATAGAGATCTACAGGAGAGACAAAGATGAGCTTGAGGCACAAATGGAGCAGCTAGCACTTGACTATGAGATACTGAATCAGGAAAATCACGACATCTCATACAAATTAGAACAAAGCCAGCTGCAAGAACAATTAAAGTTGCAGTATGAGTGCCCGTCTTCTTTTGCTAACATAAATGAACTTGAGACCCAAATTGAGTGCTTGGAAAGCGAACTCAAAAAGCAGTCAAAAGAATTCTCTGACTCTCTAGCCACCATAAATGAACTAGAAACACACATCAAAAGCTTGGAGGAAGATTTAGAGAAACAGGCACAACTATTTGAAATGGATCTAGAATCTATCACACAAGCCAAAGTTGAGCAGGAGCAAAGAGCTATCCAAGCCGAGGAAGCCTTGCGAACGACAAGATTGAAGAATGCAAGTACAGCTGAGAGGCTACAGGAGGAATTCAAAAGGCTCTCCATGCAGATGGCCTCGACATTTGATGCAAATGAGAAGGTGGCTACAAAAGCTCTGACTGAAGCTAGTGAACTACGCTTGCAGAAAAATCAGCTGGAAGAACTGCTCAAGAAAGCTAAGGAAGAGCTCCAATCAGTTAGGGAGGATTATGAGGCAAAACTTTGTAACCTTTCCAATCAAGTGAATTTAAAATCAAATCAGATAGAACAGATGTTGAAGCAAATTGATGATAAATCTAAGCAGCTTGAACATCAAAAGAAGCATGAGGAAGAAGCTAGTGGGGCATTTTCCCAGGAGATGTGCAGCCTAAAAGCTGAGATTGACAAGCTGACAACAGAAAATAAATTCCTCTGTGAACAGGCAGAGCAGGCAGAAAACTTGAGACTTCAGTTGGAGTGCACACAAGCATCTGCCAAAGAAACTGATGTGCAGATGCAAAGAGGAAATTTAGAAAGAAATGAGCTGGCAAATACAATTGCTTTGATGAAAAAGGAAGCAGCTAAGTCACTGGAGGAATTGCAAAGAATGAGTCATCTGAAGGAGGAGAAAGAAGCAGCAGTTGAATCCTTACAATCAGAGCTGGACAACCTCAAAACTCTGTACAATAAATTGAAACATTCTCTATTTGAGGATGAGGTAGAGAAAGAAAAACTCAGAAAGCAAGTAGTTCAATTAAAGGGTGACCTTAAGAAGAAGGAAGAAGCATTTACTGGCATGGAAAAGAAGCTGAAGGAGAGCAACGGAAGAGCAGCAGGTTCTGATGGAACAAGAACAACATTAAGAAACAATAAACCCTCCATGGTTCCTCGTGGTCCTAAAGAGGTTGCAAGCCTGAGGGAGAAAATAAAGTTGCTTGAGGTAAATGTTACACATCCAAGTACTATAAAAAATCAAATTCCTAGTGGAGACTGTTTGTTGCAAATGGTTTGCAACATTGCTTTTCTAGTGTATATCATAATATTCCTCTGACCTTACTGCGATCATTCTTTTCCCTTAATAGATTGCTTTTTCCTTTCTATTCTGGTGGAGATTATGAAAAGGAAAATTTGTATTCATAATTTTCTTTTCCTCATGGCAGGGACAAATAAAGTTAAAGGAAACTGCGTTAGAAACATCCACAAATGTCTTTCTGGAAAAGGAAAGGGATCTTCAGAAGAAAATTAATGAGTTAGAAAGCAGAGTGGAAGAACTCAATGAGCAAAGCACCACTCTCTGCCAGTACCAATTCAAACAGGTTAGAAACGATATACCATGATTAAAATGAAAAAAAAAAAATCACTTTAAGGTAAACTCTGTAAATGTTAATGAACAGAACTTTGAAGCGTCATTCCTGAAGTTACTCATTAGCAGTTTCAACATGCTTCCCCAGCATCAAGACTAATGATCTTGTTATGATATTAATTTATGGCAGCACTTTTTTACCCTAACCATTGTTTCATTTGGGCTAGAACGGCCCAATTGGAGTCTTTTTTTATACCTAGCTACGGGCTAATTTTACTTCGAGTTACTTTTTGGTTTCACTGTCAACAGCGTCCCTTTATTGCTTGCAAGCGTATCTCTTATTTTTGACTCATATTTTCTTTTACATGGATAAAAATGCAGGTGTTTAAAGATGCTAAGGAGGTGGGGGTTACATCAGATGGGAAAGCATGCATATCCAAGCAAAATGGAAATACTGAGCCTTTTGTGAAAAGGTATGACTTGAAGAAAATTGAACTCTAGCTTCTGAGTCAGTTTTTCTACCTTTGCTACCTTTCTTCCCGGTAATAATGAAAATTGTTGAAGTAAGTAAAACTACTTTAATCGATGTCTTAACTGCAGCAATAACAATTTGTCAACGAAAGAACAGAAACCCTCTATTGTCAATAAAGACCGTAACCAGGATGAATTGATAGCTGAACTGGCATCGTTGAAGGAAAGAAACAAATCAATGGAAAATGAATTGAAGGATATGCAAGAGCGATACTCCGAGATAAGCCTCAAGTTTGCAGAGGTGGAAGGTGAACGACAACAGCTTGTGATGACTGTGCGGAACCTCAAGAATGCCAAGAAGAGCTAAGTAAGCGTCGAATTTCTCCCTATACAAAAAAATACAATGTATAGTTGAAGTAGTAGCTGGGTGTGCCCACACGGAAATTGTAGGTGTGACAGTTCCTTTGCTAGAGTGAATAAATTAAATTGTACAAAAAATATATATATTAATACGCATTCACGTAGTAGTTTTCCAAAATGTAGGTAAGTCTATTTTATTCATGTTGTCCTCCCATAATTTCCTTTTTGTTGTTCCCATTTCTTTCAAAAGATTGTCATGGTGACATTTCCATTAATGTAATTACTTCATTTTTTTGCTAAAATTTACACTCACAAATGAGTTCTTGTTACTCTCTGCTAGCACAATTAAGATTTTCTTGTCTTTCTGTATCTTTCATCACCCAGGACTTGTACGATAAATCTGTAAACAAGTCTGCCAGATCGTGAATTGTTACCGTTGTCACCCAAATTGTTGTGCACCAAACCTTTTCTTTTTTTGTCTTGATATCGTGCTAGCAATTCAAATTAAGATTAGAGGTATGATTTTTGCGTTAGAAATGTGGGTTTTTAATAAACGGTATTGAAGTTTATCAAACTCTCTACTAATATAAGAAGATGTAAAATTCTGATATATTTGAATCAAGGGAATCATTCTTTTATAATAAGTAAAAAAATTAATACAATTAGGATATTACACAATAAAGTCGGAGTAAAATATTACAGATAGTACAATAAAAATATTATATAATTAGATAAGATAAAATATTATGAATTTTATATAAGAGAGATGAAATATGTTTGGGATTATAAATAAAGGTTTTTTTTTCTTTTAATAAATATTTGTTTTAAATTGAAATATTTATTTTTTTATTTAAATTATATTTTTTAAATTGAAAATGTGTGATGATAATATTTATATATTTTTTAATGGTTAGTAGTGTTTCAGGTTCGTGAGAACTTTTGAGAATTACGAGAAAGATCCTGGTTCGGTGATCAGTTTTGGGTTGGGTGGGCGCCTATCTTCTGTATATCACAAGTTTTCCAACAACGGGTAAATCACTTTTGGTAGGCTGTTGGGTCTCGGAGTGTCCGAGCAGGGAAGTTTCGCAGGTCAGACGAACAAAATCACATACACGTGTCAATAAAAATGCGGGGTCGTCCTTCGGGCTAGGCCAGCAGCCTTGGCAAGTTCATATTTTCAGTTTCTAATTGATGGATGCCAGTTTTTTTGTAACCCTGTCCGTAAAAAGGAGAACAATAAGCTTAATTTAATCGATCTGACCATTCCCATAGGTTTAAAATTTATTATACTAGACCTAAATTTTTTATACACTCCAAAAAATATTCATTTTAAACGCTAAGAACAACAACCATAAATTCAACAAGTAAGCTAAAGAACACTTTATATGCACACGTGTAAATGAAGCAAAGAAGCTAGCCGGTTACTATCTTTCAAGCTTACTCTATGTCACAACCATGGCCTCTGGGAAAAACTATGAAGGTCTTTCCTCCGTATACAACTCTTGTACTCTATATTGGGGAGTGAAGTCAAGTCAGGCAGGCAGAAATGGGTCTTACATTGGGTGGAGAACTGCTGAAAATTCCCTCCGAATCGTTTCTGAAGAAAAGAACTTTCAAAAGCTGATTCACAGTCTATGATGAATAAGTCCGTAAACAGTGACCAAAGCCATGATAAGAGAATGATCTACATGCGGCTCAACTTCCAAGGTTAATACATCCTCTCCTAATAGGACCCCAGAAGATGACTGCTTCCTCTTTGCCTACACAAAGATCACAATCAGAACCAGCAAACTTTCAGTCATGAAAGAAATTAATAAGAACAGAAGGGTATTAGCTCCTGCTAAATCTAGGCCAAGAGTACTCACCTCGGCTGCTAGTTTTCCGTTTCCTTGTGTTATTTTAAAAGCTGATTTACCAGCCATGCCTGTTATTGTGTAGCAGCTTGCTTGGCCATTATCACAACAGATTATGATGACTTGACAGGATGGATTTCCTTTAAGAATATTTCTGAAGTTCTTTCTCACTTCAAACTGCAGCTTCTCAGAATTCAGATTCAAATCATTGCATCTATCGCCCACCCATCTTTTCAAAAACCATTGATTCTGCAAAAGGAATTCATTGTAATAAGTAATAAGATAGAAGAACACCAATTTCATTGTTGCATATGTTTCAGGCTCATATTAACCATAAGTTTCAACTTTCAAATACCTTTCTTAGTATCGTGAAGAGAACTTTGCCTTGAAGATCCATAAGGCAAACTTCATCGCTGCATTTTTTATCATAATTATCAACTCGATAAACAATCTCACCGTTTTCATTATAGACAGTGCATCCATTCGCTTGCATCACAAGGGATTTCATCCATACGGTGAAAGTTTCTCTCCTTGAAGTAACATATGAAGAAGAAGAGGAAGAGCAAGGAACAGCTGCAGCAGCAGCCGCAAGAGGATGAACCTTGATCATCTGAGAAATGAGATATTTTGGTTTGTTCCCCCACGTCAAAAAAGTGCTGTTGCTTTTAAACGACTCAAGAAACTTAGTCAATGTGGCTGATCATATTATGGGAAAAAGTGTATGAATGTAAAGCCCGATAAATGAGAAAAAGTAACTCAAATAATTGAATAAGGGACTTCACATCTCGCAGGTTCAATGGTGGAATAAACTTACCACGTTTATGGTATGCATCTGTGTTTTCGCACTGTGCATGTATTAGGAGGTTAGCTTGTACTAGCCAATGAGATTCCGCTTCCCATGTTTTAACTGTTTTTGACTTCCTCTAGAACTGCTAGATGAAGTACACAGCAAGCACAACAAGAAACAAAATCCTCCTCCCCAGCCTTTGATTAATTAATACTCCACCCACGATTGGTCTCTATCACCTGATTAAAACGTTGAATTCCACTCAACACGACAATGCGCATGTTATTACTAGTACTACTATTATCTTTTTCCTTCAAACCCAAACGCATTGAGGGAATGAGCGTGACGTAGGTGCTTTTTGCAGCAATGAGTAAATTCAACCGAAAGGGAGCCCTTCTTGTTTGACGACTTTACTAAATATACAGTGGGCCAAAAATTGGATTATATCGTTCGGTTTTAGATTATCATATGCCATTTTCCCAGCAAAAAATTGCAGGCTACTTGTCAAGGAATCTGATACCGAAAATTAAAAAATATAGATATTTCATACATACGGAACAAGTATTTCCATGGAGAAAAAAGGAAAAACTATATATTTATGCCACCTTAGTTAGTAGTTTTGTTTTTAATTAGATATGAAAATTATTAGATATTTTTTTTTTGAAAAGCAAGAATAGGATCATTTCATAAAAAAAAGTAAAATTATTACTATCCGATACATTATAATATATCTCTTGTAATTCGATACATTATATTGTTTTATTTGATTAAGTAAAATTAAAATATCTTATAAGCAAGTTTTGATAGTGAAATTACTATAACATCTAATTATAGTAATCTTGAAGGTGAACTTATTTATAAATAATAATTTTTAATATTAAATTTTAGTTTTATATATTATTTTTATTTATAATTAATGTAATATTTATTAAAATTCATAATTAATTTTTTAAATATTTTTTTAATCATTAATTTATTATATTAACTTTTATTATATAAAATTTGATTTAAATTTATTTTTATTTCGGGTTTGAGTTTTTTTACAAGTATTAATAATTGAGTTTGGATATTACATATTAATGTTTAATCGAATTCGAATAAAATATGAATAATTAAATTTAAAATTAACTGATACCTTTTTTATTCCCTTTTCTATGTTTAATAAGAGAAGAAGAAATATCTTGTTTAACTGCTTTTCAATGTTTAACATTTTACAATATAATTGAGTTCAAATTCGAAAGCAGGAATATATTAATTTTTTAATGAAAAGAATGTGATTCTCGAGCGATCCCTCTGTTTGGCCATTCACATTTATGCATGTGTGTCGCGGGGAAGGGTAGATATGGAAACTTCTGTCCCATTTTTTCTTTCAAAATTTCTTAATTGGGTTAATTAATACTTCTGTTTATTCTGAGTGCAATGGGTTTGATTAAGGCAAATTTGGGAAATTTAAATGACAATTTAGAATAAGATTTGTTTAATTCTTGAGATTTGCTAAATTTTTGTTAATAAAAGCTGTACGGAGGTAAACATGAAGGAATTAAAAAAACAAATTAAGGTAAAAAAAGAAATAAATCAGCGTGATATTATTTGATTGACTAATTACCCCAATTAGGGAAGGTGGGGACCAGTTCAGATGAAATCCTAGATGGCGTCTCGGATCTATTCTCTTGTATTATTATTATTTTTCAATTGTTTAAATTTTAATTAATTTAGCATTTATATATTATATTATATATGTTTCATCATGTACAAGAAGAATATACCACTATTCTCGTATTTATTAAAATTTTTTATTTTTCAACATGTTTAATTTAGGTATTCCATATATTGGGCATGACCACCCTAAAATAATTAAAGCACAAGTAATTTAATATTAAATATAATATAATTTAATATTAGATTAGCCTTAATTAAGTGATCAATATTAAATATAATGCATGCCTAAACATTTTATTATGGGTACATTGAATGGTTAGTACATATATCAAATCACAAATATCAAACTAAATAAGGTTAGAATAGATCAAGTTAATTAATTTACAGCAAAATTAACCAAAAGCTAACTAAATTAATAGTATTAAAAAAAATTACAGTTATGAATATGTATAAATATTTATTGTATTTCATAACATCCAATGTATCTCCTCATATCCAACGTATATATTTATGTTGGTATATATATATATATCTTTATGTTTTAATTTTATTCAGTATATATACATTCCTATGTACTAAGTTCATTCTTTTTATTTATGTAAATTCATTTCCCTTCATCTATGTGTGCTTATAAATTAAGGTATTGTAGTTGATAGTAAATATATTGAAACAAGAAATGAAATAAAAGATTTTTTTTATATTTTTATTACTTCTTTTTAATATTCTCTTTTAAATTTATATTTCACAAACTTGAATAATTTTTAATTATAATAATTTACGGTATGTTAAATTGGGAGTTCCAATATAACGTGTGAAGTCTGAAAGACAACGAGGCGCCAGCCTCCAGCCGCATGTGATATTATGCACAGAAAACAGCACGCCGGCAAGCGAATCAATGGCAGCTTTTGGGTGCACTGCCATGGTTAGGTGAGCTTGCGGTTGTGGACTAGCACATTACACTCTATATCCACACATTTTTGTTTGATTTAATTAATAAAATAGTAGTTCGAAATTCCTTGGATCACTGACAAAAATACAATGAGGATGTAAACGGACGGCTATGGAAAATGAGTTTGTTTCAGACCAAATGCAGGCACCCATCAAAAGGTCAATTATGAATTAGTTTCTTTGGTCAAAATCTTGTAGGGTATGTTTTTGGAGTAATGCTATCCAATGTCCAATTTTCATTTTAAGAATGTAGAACATGTGTTCTGCAACACATAGTCCACCACAGAAAGGGCAAAAAAATGTGGAGAACTTAACCAAAACAAATATATCAGAAACCAAATTCAGACAATGAAATATATATGTCAGGTCGGTCAGAGTAATTGTGCTGATCATGTCTTATTGATCTCTTGAATCTCATTGCAGGGTGTTTTTTTTTTTATTGCATCAACCATATGCATTATTTTCCCCCTTGATTTGGGATATATTCTTCGAGATCAGTAGAGATACATTATATCCTGTTCTTTATATATTTATATCCAAACTTATTCTACCTGAAGGTTCATATATAGTTCCAATTTTAGGAGTCCATATTTTAGTAATTACATGGCAGGGTAAGTGCTAGAGATGAAAAGATAAATTCTTAGAGCCTTCTGAAAATTGATTGAGTATTTCAAACTAGTAATAAACATTTTCTCGAAAAAAATCATCGCGTGTGTATTAAGTTTTTAACAAAATATTCGTATTTTAACTGATTTCCGATATAAAATCTAATTTATCATTTCTCTTCTTTTCCTACCTTTTTCTTCCTGTACGTTCTTTGATCTATCAATTACAATAACAAACCTAGGATATTGGTTTTCCATCGTAAGGAAATACCAGTCTTCAAATAGATAAAATCTAAAACAGAACAAAGAAATGAGACTATATATATATATATATATATATATATACACACTTGTGTATAGCTGGAATAAGCCTACATTGTATACGCGTATACATGCTTCACTTGCTTAATTAGTTGCTTTCTCGAAAATTTATGCATGGAATAATCGATCTACAATCTCCTGTTTATCAACCCATAAACGGTCACAAGAGCAACGATTAGGGAATGATCAATATAGGGTTCTACCTCCAAAGTTAATACATCATCTCCTAACACCATCCCGGAAGATAATTGCTTCTGCTTCACCTGCAATATTAACCATGGACAAAGATTGTCAGTGACGACGTTACCATGGGATAACTTAACTTTTCTATATAATGACTTAAACATAGAAATTTGAAGTCTTGGTGTTTAGTTACCTCTGCTACAATATCTCCAGCTATGCTTACCATCTTAAATCCTTGTTTGTTGCTACCTAAGCTAACTATCCGGTACTTGTTCAAGCCCATAGTAACTTGACAAGCTAAATCTCTCCGGAGAATCCTCCAGTATTTCTTAACTTGAAAGCATGGCTTTTCCTTCTTTGTGCCAGTAAAGTTCCCTCTATAGCCATTCCAACATCCAAAAAGTTGAAGTTTCTGCAACAGCAGTCAAAGGTGAGAAAACCCGATTAAGAGTCTTTCCAGATAATCAAGAACATAAATTTATATTCTTTATAAGAAGTTTAGTTGCATCTATAGTACCTTTTTTAGTATGGTGAAGACAACTTTGCCTCGCAGGTCCATGAGATGAACTTCATTGCTACCCTTGCTGTCATAGTTTTCAACACGATAGACAATCTCCCCTTCTGAATCAAAGACGGTGCAACCATTGGTGTGACATACAAGAGATTTCATCCATATAGTGAACGTTTCTCTTCCAGCAGAACCCATACTGCTGGGATCCGAAACGGATGCTTGGGGATGAACCTTAGCCATTTTGGAAGGCAGTTAAGAAAGTTGCGGTTTGAAGATGATCAGAAAGGCCGGCAAGAAGTTATATTTATGCTCCTATCCTTAGGAACTGAGTTGTAACTTCAATGATTAAAGAAAACAACGCAATGTCACAGTCACGGAGTCCCATAAAATAATCGAAAACTAAAAAAAAAAGAAAAAGTAAAATAACATTTTAAAAAAAGGAAAAACAACATTTTAAGCTTCTCAGTTAACTTTCAGTGATCTTTTGTGTACCTAAGCCTTCTAAAATCGCATATTTATTTATTATTAAACAATGCCATCATGTGGTGGCTCAGAATGAGGATATCAGTTCATCTAGAGAATATTTCGGCAGAGGAAATTCAATGCACGTTTAAAGCATGCTCTCTGAACAAAACAGGGTTTTTTAACTCAGCAAAGATCAACCCTTTTGAGCCTATCTTCCTAGTAGTTCTAATTTTTTTTTTTTAAAGTGTATTATTTAGTATTTGGGTTTGTTGATGTCATGAAGAAAAGGGACATGAAATATAGTATTTGTTTCAGTTCCTATCTTTGATCAGATCCTTATCGGTTCAATGATGTAATTATTTTATATGCTTTTTCATATATTTCTCTGCTGCTACTACATACATCAACCAAACCTCCAAGATTATCTTGAAGGAAAATAAGATAAACAATCAACTATTCTACTACAAATTTTCTACGAAACTTAATCCCAAGCTGCTGACATATTGTTCTGGAATTAGTACTTATCATGATGGGTTGAGTTACTTTGGTTTTAATTAGCCATTACCATTGACCATTGTCATAGAGACTGACTTAGCCAACTAGAACTAGCATAAGTTCAGGTACATCAGAGACTGCTTCAGGAATCCGATTCCTGATCTTTTAATTAAGTTTTTAATTACATGGATTAAAGGGACGAAGAATGAGACAAATGAAGAAACAGTTGAAAACAATAAATATTCGATATTAATAGTAGCAGCCAGCAAGCAATTTAATATACAGCGTCTGCGTCTGCTCTTTAGCAGGACGCGCAGGCTGCCACACTGACATCATATCCAACGTGGAAAGAAGCATTTTACACGTGGATGAACCACCTGCAACTTAACATATCTGCCACTACATAATTTGCCTTCAATTACTGGATTAGACCTTCTATCCATAAAATTACTAACAGAAATTTATTAGCAAACAAAAGCAATAATATCATTGACTTTTTGAGCAAACAAAAGCTTTCTTGCCCTTACCCCTGAATGGAGATGGAAATCATTTGAAGCCATTGACTTTTTTTTCTTTAGTTCTTTGGATTTTTTTAAGAAAGAAAAGAAAAGAAAAAAAAAACGAAAAATCACTTGAAATTGAGTTGATCCTACGTTTTTTTTTTTTTGAAGATTTAACATATACAGGCGACCCCAAGAAGTAACTATAGATTAATTAATTAAGTCAACCCAACATAATTAAGTAAAGTATGACTTTGATTATTAAATCTAAGGGATTAGCTATACAACAAATTTAATCATTTGTATTCTCTACTATAAGCGGAAGGCATTCCATTATTTTATGCTTTAATTTTATTTTAAATTATCACTTTTCATGAAAATTATAGTTTAAAATGGGGTTTAGGGTAAGTATATTTGACTTGTAGTTGTCTATATAAAGCTTTTGCAATGCCAGCTCAGTTTTAGAACAGTAAGGTTTGGGCCTCGTTATCCCTGCTGAAATAGCGATAGCATGAAGCAGCTAACCACAACAAATGGGCCACACTCGACCCACCCTACTTAACCAGAACTCTTCTCCAATTGGGCCTCAGCCCTTAACCATTAACAGTCACCATTCCAGCACCTTTAGCCACAGTGAATGCATTTCAAAAAGTGTTGGATAGTGTTAAAACGTTAAATTTACCATTTTATCTTCTGCAATAAATAGTTAAATATTAAAAAAATAATATTTAACTGTGTCAATGATGACAGACACATCATTGCTTAGTATTTTCCCCATTCAAAATTGGGTTTTGTGAGTTGTGGACAGACTTTATGTCTATGATGACACGCACATCACCTAGGTGAACTTTATTTCTAATATCCTCTTATTGATCTTTACACTTCAAATCACTACAAGGTGGCAGATCATTACTTGTACATTTTACCCTGACTAGTAAATGGCTTTGCCTTTCTTACTTGCTCTACCTTTTTAGCTTGAAAGAATGCAACAAAGTTTGTGTCAATGCTTTGAAGGTCCACATTACTTAGTGGAATGCATAGCAATCTAATGGATTCCAGGCAGATATCACCATTTTTGAACCGTCTATTTTTATCAGGTGCTGCCAAATAATATTTTTCTGGGGCAGAACTTTTGCAACATGGCTTGACCATGGAAGTAAGTTGGTTTATGATGATGATTACACTCAATTTTATATTATGATTGACTGTTTTTTATCATCAAGTTGTATGCTTTTGGACAATCATTTTAAATGTAATCTGATGTCTGTTGGTGCTGCCGTATACAAGTTTTCTGCCCATTCTTAGTGTCATTTCCGCACGCCCTGGGCTCTAAATATGGAGGAACAAAACACACGAACAAGGGCTTTTAGATTAATTAACGTTGAGCGTTGTCTTGATTCTTGCTTATTATATGTTGTCCAACTAATCTAATTTAAAATCAAAGAGAGAGATGGGTTTCATTCAATCTGTATGTTTTCATCAGCAAGCATGACAAGGAAGAAAACTAGCTAGCTCAAAACATATCTACTAAATGTTGTATTCAAGGTGAGAGAATGCCTTCTGCATTCACCATTCGTTTTGGCGTTTGCCATGCATTTCTCTGCAATGTAAGGATAAAAATTTGATCTCTTGCATGGTCTATTTTGATAAGAAACTAACGAATTCCAAATATTCATGGAATGAACTGCAAATCCTAGTAAAGTTGTGACAATCAAATCCGATCTATATTAATGCTTTGATACAGAAAAAGAAATGTTCCTTCAGTTGAGACATTCAAATGTGACAGTCACAGAATTCCTCTGGTTTCACATTTACTTCCACGTGAAGATGGTTGGACTGGTAGTGGGATGCTGTCAGTGAGAGTTGGTCGCCCAGCCGTCGAGTGGCAGTAAATGTAAACATTTGTACATTGACTGCAATCAACCACCATGAATTTCCTTTACAACGGGGTATTCTTTTCTGGCAGTTGAACAGAACCTCCGATGAAATTATACATCAATTTTAACTTTGAATTGCATTTGATTACTCAAAACTAAAACAGTAAAATTAGTACTAACAGATGATTATTGATGGAATATGGTGGCATGTTTAGTCATAGCTAAGCTAAAAGGATATGCAAACAACACACTCTTCGATTTCTATAGATAATACAGAAAAGGGCAAGGACTAGCCGTCTAGGGGAAACTAAATCTTTGTCAGTTCTGTTCATCTTTTTTCTCATCTTTCTTCTCTTCCTTAGCTGGTCCCACTGTAACAATCTCTACTTTCCCTATTTTCTTCAGTTTTTTGGCTATTGCAACCGTGTCCATCTCTCCAATGATAGTCAGCCTTTGCTCCTTCAAGTCCGCCGCAATTGAATCAACGCCTGTTCAACAAGGTTTGTCACATTGCAATACTCTCATTCAGAAATTTACATGTTTCAGGAATAAAATAAGAACCCATATAGGAAGAAAACGTTTGCTGCTTACCGTAAATGTTGGCAACAGCCTCTAGGGCTTTCTTCTTTGTCTTTTCATCATTCATGGTCAGTATCTTCAAGACTACCTTCTGCAATGCAAGATTAAAGGTCATGTCCTAGAAACAGTATATTTGTGATAAGGAAAGGAAAAGAAATTAAAAAAAAAATGCCTGAGCCATCTGAGGATATTGATCAGGATATGGAGGGTATGGAGGTAACAGAACTAAGTTGCAGCTAGATCACCATTGAATATCAGAACTCAATACAAAAGGCCCCAAGGAAGGGATGGCCAAGGATGTTGCACATTTATATGTATAGGGCTATGACAAACAGGCAGTGGCGTAGATCAGCAAGTGATATAGTCAATGATGTCGCCCACTCTGAGCAACCTTTTTCGGGCTTTTCTATGGATCCTACTCTGCAAGTACTGACCAATGAATTAAAAATTCCCAATCTGAGTTTACAAGCAACAACATTTTCCTTTTAAATTTATTATAATGATTCTTGTTAATTTATTTGGCTTCAGATTCCTGAAACCATTTTCTTATGTACACTTCATTCTTCATTTTCTGGGGCAATTCTTTCTACTGGTAACCTTATTTGTAGTCCAACCGACATCAATCGGAGACATTATTGGAAGATTTCCCCTCGAAACACTTAACCCCAAACAAATTATTCAGAGGAACAAGATTGCAACCACTAATAAAAACAAGTGTTTTGCTGTCTTTTGCTGACTCTTGGGAGAGTCACAGACCAAATAATAGACTAATATAGTACATAAAAGCTCAAGCAGTTTTCTCACAGAACCAGAAGATGAATTTGAGTGCAAAGGGATTATTGCTAGCAATTTTCATTTAGGAACATGTACGTGCCTGACTTATCAGACTGCAATATCTCTGATGTGGACCCTGCAGGCTTTTCCATTCTTGTCCTCGCTTCTTACACTAGAAAAGCTGGGCCACCTTTCTGTCCTTCAATTGACAACAATCTTTCAGCCAACTTAGGCGCATCTATCGGTGAAGACCAAACTTATGGCAACCATATGCACTATGTCTTGAAGATGGCTGGCTAGCTCATTTGCAAAGATGGTAATACTAGTAAATGGTTGTTGAGAAAACCGCCAACTTTACTGGTAAATGCCATTTAGATACAAGTAGAGGAGGCTTCTTTAGTCAAAATTAACTTCAAAGGATTTAATGGGTAAGTTAAAACATATAAGATGCTATGACTTTCTCCAAATGGAAAATCATGAGCTCTTTCTTAATACTTTAGAAGGTAAATTTTTTAATAAACATTTAGAGTAATTTTCTGCTAACAGTAAGCTATGCAAAAGTCATTAGAGATGCTTGTATTTTTGTACACAGGAATTCCCATGGTCCCAACACTCCACTTGCTTTCTGCCGTCTGGTATTGTCCACTGAGAACCAATTATGATGATTGCAACGGTAAATCTGCCAGTCCTAAAAAATACCATGGCTTTTTTAACCCAAGAAATGTTTCTCTTTGCCTTCACCAACAAGAAAATTTTGTACTAAAAACGTTTGTTGGTGAGGAAGCAAGCTTTATCAACCGGAAAACCGAAGCTGCATCAGTTTTTTGGTGACAGTTTGGTGAAACAAGAAGAGAGTAAGTGGAAGGACTCTGACGTAAAAGCTGCAATCCAGTAAAGAATTCATGTTGCACGGATCTGGACTGGCTAGACATTTCTTGGAGATACCTTTCTGGCGGCGGCCTCCATTGAAAAGAAAACCTGCAACAACTGCAGCTCTTCTCTTTTTAACTGTTCTCCTCGTGGCTGCCTTTACATCTTCCTTATGGATTGACACTGTAAGTACTGAAATTCCCACAAGTACTTAAATGTTGTACTATTTTCTTTCTAGTAACTGGATTGGAAAACCCATTTTTCAGAATCTTCATGGTAGTTTGTGCAATTTTGAATTCATGTTTAGTTGAGCTGACTTTTTTTTTTTTTGCAGTCCAATTTTTTTATTGAGAATTTAAGAAATAAGACTATAATAATATCAGAAAAGCCGAAAATTCCCATACAGAAAATTGAAATCCCACTTGAGTGCACCAGCAGCAAAAACCAGACACAAACCTGTCCTACGAATTACCCCAAGACATTCCAAACAGAAGACCTTGACCCTTCATCCAACCATGTTTGCCCTGATTACTTTAGATGGATCCACGAAGATTTACGTCCCTGGAAAACCTCAGGAATCACCAGGGACATGGTGGAAAGAGCTAACAGAACAGCAACATTTCGCCTGGTAATCATTGGGGGCAAAGCTTACGTTGAAAACTACAGAAAAGCCATTCAGACAAGAGATGTTTTCACCATCTGGGGCGTTCTGCAACTCCTCAGGAAGTACCCCGGACGGCTACCGGACCTGGAAATCATGTTTGACACTGAAGATAAGCCGGTTGTCAGATCAAGAGACTACCGTGGACCGAATGCGACGGGCCCACCACCATTGTTTCGGTACTGTGGAGATAAAGAAACGCTGGATATAGTGTTTCCTGATTGGTCCTTCTGGGGTTGGTAATGCCTTCTTTTACAATCCTCTCTGTCCCTTTTTGTTGTTCATTTCACGCTGTTTTCTGTTTGAAATTGTTGTCGCTACATGCATGGTAGAAAGCAGAGCTCACACTAGGCTGCTCGAGATGTAGACAACTCTGGTATTAAAGGCAGGCCTTCCAAGTTTGGTAGCATATTGAGAAATGGTTCCCTGTTTCAAAAACTAAGTGACATACCATTTTTAGGCCTCTGATAGGACTCGGTACATTTTGGAATGTTTCGGAAGTTAGATCTTTTAACTGATTGATACTTCTTTACCCTTTTAATTTTTGAGCTATTATAATTCTATAAATTGAAAATTTCAAGTTAACAGGTTGATATCCATTCGTCTTAATTAACAAAAAGGGTTTGTGCTTTTTCTTTTTAGGGCTGAGATAAATATAAAACCATGGCACAGCATATTGAAAGATATTAGACAAGGAAATAATCAGACCAAATGGATAGACAGGGAACCCTACGCCTACTGGAAGGGAAACCCATTCGTGGATGAAAGAAGGCAGGACCTTCTTAAGTGCAATGTCTCTGATCAACAAGACTGGAATGCCCGCCTATTTATCCAGGTAGAATTAGTGTAATTTTAAGCATAAGCTCTTGATTTATTCAAAGAAATATCAAATTAATAGGCATAGTTTGCAGGATTGGATCCTTGAAGGCCAGCAAGGTTTTAAACAATCAAACGTAGCAGATCAATGCACATATAGGTATAATTCTGGTGTCAGAACAACAATACTGGTGTAAACTTGTCAATTAAAGTTACCGATTTGGGAAATTCATGGTTTTTGCAGGTACAAGATCTACATTGAAGGGTATGCATGGTCTGTTAGCGAGAAATATATTCTGGCCTGTGATTCTGTTACACTGATTGTACAGCCTCAGTACTATGATTTTTTCATGAGAAGCATGCAGCCTGTGGAGCATTACTGGCCTATAAGGGACGATGACAAGTGCAGGTCCCTTAAGTTTGCTGTGGATTGGGGCAATAATCACAAAAAGAAGGTAGCCATCTCTAGACTAAATTACTCATAGTCTATATTGTTTAGATTGGAAATGTAACTTAATAACAGAAAACTCAAAAACTAGAGGTAATTAAAACTTAATTATCTGAATAAAGCAGTTCAAATTTGAACTCTCAAGTACTTAAAGAGGCTATAATATCATTTGAAAGAACTATTTTGATCTTTAAAGTTTGAACTGGTAGATGAATATCAACCATTGGAATCTTTGCAATACCTTTCTGAAAATTGATATACGTTCATGGATTTGGCAGGCACAAGAAATCGGAAAAGCGGCCAGTAGCTTCATGCAAGAGCAGCTGAAAATGGACTACATTTATGATTATATGTATCATCTGTTAAACGAGTATGCTAAGTTGTTAAAATTTGAGCCAAGAATACCTAAAGGAGCCGTGGAGTTGTGCTCAGAGGTCATGGCCTGTCATGCAGAAGGAATTGAAGGGCGGAAGAAGAAGTTCATGATGGAATCCTTGGTGAAAGGTCCTTCTGTTTCAAGTCCATGCACCTGGCCTCCTCCTTATGAACCTCAAGCTCTTGCAGCATTTGTGAGGAGAAAACTCAATTCAATAATGCAAGTGAAGAAGTGGGAGAAAGGTTATTGGGACAGCCTCAACAAGCAATAGTGGAGTGGATGCCTAATCCTTTTGTTATGTATAATCTAAGACAAAGTCTATTTAGGTTTATGCCCAATTTTAAGAAAGACATGGGTCAAATAGAGAGTACATACATTTTTTTTTTAATTGGCACCTCCAAATAAACCATTAGTGAATAGTAAGGGAAAAAAAATAGAAAAAGCATTGTACTATCAGAGCGATGTTAAAGTGAAGAAAAATGAAGCAGGGTCAGCTGAACTTGTTGGGTGTGGGTCGACTGAAG
Source organism: Theobroma grandiflorum (assembly GCA_036013995.1). Taxonomy (NCBI): domain Eukaryota; kingdom Viridiplantae; phylum Streptophyta; class Magnoliopsida; order Malvales; family Malvaceae; genus Theobroma; species Theobroma grandiflorum. The sequence goes on along the minus strand of CP142131.1, from coordinate 2,807,076 downwards.
TTTGAAGCTGAGAGTAAGACCTATCTGTCTATAACGGGTTCCATTCTAGGGCAGGAAAGCGGTCCACTTGCAAAGTCGATATAACCAACCATTACAGAAAGGTATTGGGCAAAAGGCAGTGGCTAGTGGCCAGAAGAACAAAAACCGAGGACCACAAGTCCACGACCGTGACACGGGAAGGCTCCAATTCCAAGCCACAACTATTTACTCTCTTTGAACAACTTTTTGAACCCAACTTCAATTGTTTTCGGCTTGGAGATTGAATTTAATTTTGAAATTCCCACCTATTGCCTTAATGATTACATGTTCGAAATTCTTCAACACCTCTGCTTCTGTGATCAGTGAATTTCAGCGGAAAGAAAAGCAGGATTTTAAGCTTATTTTTGAGCTCTTAATTCTCTTACCCATCAAACTCGAGTTTTTTGGGATGAATCAGTTCCGATACTTTTCTGCCAATCGGCATGAACGTGAAGTTTTCGTGTTGCAATCTGGGTAAAAGCCCAATTTGCCTTGAAACACTGGATTGGCTTCATGGAAGAGCAATTGAAGCAACAACACAACAGCCGAAGATGCTTTTCGATTTTGATATTGGGCTTTGCCTTTAGGCCTTTTACCAAAACAGTCACATGCGAACACAAACTCAAAGGCCATCATCAAAAGGGGTTTGGGACCACTGCAAGGAATAAGACGTGGATAGTTCATCCCTGCATTGTCCCAAAGGCGTTAACGCGTCATGAATCACAGGGATTTCTGAGGGTCAGGGCCAAAATGGAAGGACATTGAATTTGGTCTGTTATCTGTCAGAATCGACAATATAATGAAACATAAAACACCTCAAGTGAATGCGCAATGATCCCCCCTCTACCCCAGGGCCATTGCTGGGTTGCTGTCACCGGAAAGAAAAAGCCCAGAATTCCTACAGAGTACAGACAGATTAATGTCATTGTTCCATAATGAACATCAAACAAAGACCTCTTCAATGACTCCAAAAGATCAAACCAAACCAAACCAAGCAATGGGACTCGAGAATTTCTGTTGTAAATGCTCAAAAATGACCTCCCCCACCCCAAAAAAAAAAAAAAACATTAATCTTTGTGGTCCATAATCTATAGCTTTAGCCCAGTTGTTTTCTATGTTTCAACATACATTCAATACACTACTTTTAGCAAATGGTGTGACTGAATTTATACTTGGTCTTGGTCTTAGTCTTGTCCTTGTCTGGAAATGAAACGCGTATTTAAATTTTGACGATATCAGACAAGCTGCGGCTGTTGAGAGCCTTGTCTTCCCACATTAATGCTAGAATTGACATAAGCTGCCACCTCTCAAATTTAAATGCTACAAAGTGTTATCTATATCATGACCAGATGCGTAGTCCATTTTTTTGTGTTCTTATAGAAATTTGCTCCGAATTATTTGGACGGAAAAATCTTTTCAAACCGAGAATTTAACTGTTAAAATCTTTACTAAGATTTGACCACAACTCTGCTCAGTCACTGACTCACGTTTCATAACGGTTGAGTCGCTAGCCATGCCCCTCGAAGCCTAGCTTGAAAATGAGCGCTCTTAACATTTATTGACTGACCCTAACACAAACAAGGGCCCCCCCCGATAAACTGTCGGGTGCCATAGGCCTTGGCTTGGGTTCGAGCCAGACCTACATGCCTCACCAAGGGGGTCAAGGGCATTTAACATGGTATGGCTGTCATTATAAAAAGTGAGCAACTTTAGGTTAGGCTAAAGCTCTTTTGTTAGTTGTAGTGTTAGATGTTAATTTCTTTGCTAACACTCGATTGTGTCGGTGGACAAATCGCCACTAATCACAGTCCTTGTCGTGAACAAATCTTGATACCTAGATAGATTTGTATGTCGTTGCGTACGGTGGTTCCAAGAACCAATTATAACACAAACTTGAGCTGGGGATTATGAAAAAATATATAAGAAATAAATAAATAAATTGGAAAGCTTTGCCCACTCTTTTACTATTCGCAATTTCAACACAAATTAGGAACTGTAACATCAAATTGGTTTAAAGGGGCCGTATGCAAAATATTATTTTAAGATTCAAAACTGATGGAAACCTACAAGCAAATGTAACTAGTACATTAGACCTACCAAAATTTACCAAGAACAAAGAACCCCACCAAATCATGAAGGGGTCTTGGCTTTTAAGCGTTTAACCAAACTTTGAAAATTCTTGCTCTTGAATCCACTTAGCTCGTGAAGTAGACAGCTTATCTAATCCCACAGTGTCAAATCAGTAAATAAATCACTAATTCTTTTTTATAATTAGAAAAAGAAAATTTTAAAATTTATTTTTTAAATAAAAAATATATACCAACTAATGAATTAAAAATTCGAATAAATTTTTTAACTGCCATGTGAGAGAAGATTTCGTTAAAATAGAAGTGTTTTGATTCCTTCAATGTGATTTCCTTACTCTTAAAAACAAAGGGTGTCAAGTGGGATTTGGGATTATATTATAAATTGACTAATAGACCAAAAGTCCATGATTAGGTGTTGGTATAGGCGCATAAAACTTTCGAAACTGAAATGATTCTTTGATTTGCTTTACCCAATATAAAAATCTAAGCAAAGGATGTGTAGTACACCAGGCTTGATGGTATATGTCCTTTGTTTGCATTAACTTGATCCTGAATCATTCTCAGAATACAGAAAAGAGAAAGAACTAGGGAAGAGGTGCTGGGGGGGGCAGAAAACCTAACAAAGAGGTCTAAATAAACATGAAGGGTCGATTTCTTTTCTTTCTTTTCTGTCCTTCTTTAACATTATTTATGCTGAAAGAAATCAGTAAATGGAGAAACATTGAGGGTCCTTGCCGTCTAAGCACATGGAGGCTTTGAGAGGGGAACGGGGGGACCCCAATTTCCATTCAATAAAGCAAAACATAAAACCCGGTTTCAGCTTCTAAAATCCAGGGTCCACAAAATTTGTCTTATGCTTCACTTTTTTTGCAAAATTAAACACTCAAGACAGTGTAAATCTGTCACAGCTACATTGGCTAAAGGGAGGGGGGAAATTTTCTCTTATTTCTTTTGACTTTAGTGCGCTAAGGCTTTAACACTTGCCCAATCTCAAATGGGATTGAGGACAGCATATCACTAAAAATTGAAAATCATGAGGCTCCCCTTTTCACCATCCCTTTAAAGCTACTCAACCCTTAAGAGTCTTTTTGCTTGGAAGCATTGTCAGTGAGGACCCTTCAAACTTAAACAATCTTCATGTCTTGTGTCACCCCTTTTGGACATACAAAAAAGGAGTCACCATGTCATGCCAAACCAGAGAAGGCAGTCCCCCCCCTCCCTCTCCCCCTCCCCCTCCCCCTCCTTTAAAAAAAATCCTCAAGTTAATAATTATTAATGGTCCACACACATCACAACTTGCCACTTTAATCATGTGCATTTATTTAATCACATTTATGCTCAATCCATGACCATGAGACCATTCCAATTCCATGCATTACACCATTTCATATTTACTCATTTATTCATACAAATCCTTTTCGGGTTTTGGGTGTTTTTGGGCCCTCTCTTTTCATTCTCACTTTGAAGATAAAATTAAGATGGGAGTGGTTGTGTGTCCATGTCTTTGAATATTGTTCCATATAAGACCACATTGCTTGTCTATTGAATCTCATGGGTGACAACTGTAAAACCCTGTGACATATTTGGCTTTTGAGGCTTTAACAAAAGAGAAGCCTTTTAGCTGAACTAAACAACAAAAGAAGGATTTAAAGCATAATACTAATGTGAAGGTTTAGTCAAAATATAGGGAAATAAAAAACCTTAACTGCCTTTCTTTTATTATCTTTTAAGAAATTAAACAATTTTATTAAAATAGACAATATTTATTGTGGCTAACATGTGAATTCCCTTTTATAAATTGTGCCCATTTAGCATATTTGTTAACAATTGACATATCTAACATAAATTTTGCCCTAATCACATATTTAATTTATGATTTAGAGATAAAGATTTCTCTCCTATTTTATAATTATTTTTTTGTTCCCAATTTCAAGGGTATTTTAGTCTTTTTGTTGAAGAGGTAGACCATAGTATTTTGGAGTTTCAATCGAGTCAAACCTGATGGATGTGTTAAATCACTGAATCACAGCTCTCAGCTGCCCTTGACCCTTCACACGTTTAAAGATCTCGTGATAATTAGGTGGGTACCATATTCGAGAGATGATAATCAGGTTGCGCGCTGATTTTAATGTTGGCGTTGAGAACACACCTCACATGATCGCTGGCGAAATTTTCGGAGGGGCCCTCAGGTTTTTGCTTAATCATTATCAATGTGGGTTATGAGGGATTTAGGGGCTGTTTGGTCTAATTTTTTTTTAATTTAAAAGTTATTTGAAGCTCTTATGAAAAATAATAGTTTTTAAAATTAAGTTAAAGTTGTTTGATAAATTTTTTTTATAAGTTTTAATTTATATAAGTTATAATTTTAGTTAAAATTATTGTAGAGAGTATTTCTTTTTTTAAAAGGGTAATATTGTAATTATCTTTAATAGATAAGGATATTTTTGAAACAAAAATAAAAAATTTTTTTGTATTTTTAAAAGAAGAGAAGAAAAAGCTCCTCATAGGAGGTTTTTTTTAAGTTCTTTTTTAAAAAATTTTACTCTTTAAAAAAAAATTACTTTCTTTTTAAGAGTTTTTCAAAATTTATGTTTGACCTGACTTTTACTTTTAAGAGGTAGATAAGCTAAAAAAAACTAGGCCAAACAAGCACTTCATCAAATTATGGAGCCTAATTTTTGGGGAAAATTTTTTATTTTTATTAAAAAAACACTTTTTGAAAATTAAAAAAATTGAAACATAGATACAAATAAAATAAGATTAGGTACTAGATTTGAGTTTACCTTTCTTGCTAAAAAAGGGGGAGTTAAAGACTTTGACCTTGTAGGGATTTGGCATTTTAACTTCTCAAAGTAAATTATTTGACTAATTTGTCAATCCTAGAGATTAGCCCCAAGACAATTAAAGTCCATTATTAATGTTGTTATTGTTAAACTATTTCAAATTATTAAAGATAATTTTCAATATTTTCAAGGAGAAAATGAGAGAAAAAGACAAGTTATTTAAATATTAATTGACTATGGTATATATCTTTAATTGTACAACTCAAATAATGAATAAAAACTTTTAAATTATAGCCAAAAAAGTCAGAAATTTTAAAAAAAACACAATAATTATAAAGAATTTGTGAACATAACATTAAATTAATCAACTGGTATTGTCAAAAATTATATAACTATACCATTTTATTAGCATTTAATATTTTTTATTTATCACCATTAAATAAGCACTTCTTTATTTCTCAAAGTATGGAAATTAAAAAATAAAAAATATATAATATTTTTAAAAATATTGTCACTATGCATCCATTATCAGCACATTTGGAACCTGGCTCCGAGCAATTATCCATTTGTAATTATATTAACGCGTTAGCAATTTTTTTATTAATTTTCAATTGTGCACGAGAATTTTTATACTGCCAAGGTACATCATGGATCATACAAACCTTGAATGCAACGGCTCACGATACGCCCATGATTTGTCAAAACCTGTAATAATCCTCTGCCGTGTATCCAAGAAGTGTCAAGGGTAACTGAGGTTGGCTGCCTATGGTTTTAAACTGCTCTAGCTCACACATTAGCAAACCCTTCCCGAGTTTTAAGTTCATTATCTCACGAGATTTATGCACTCTAATCAATTTGGCTTCTCTCAGTGCAATCATTAGCAGTAATCCACTAGCAAGTAACAAGGTTACCTGAAACTGAATATCAAAGAACCCCAGAGAATGAATTAATTTACAAAACTGCCATTCTGCATGAAATTGATTCAATAACTGCATATTTAATTATCTCCATTTTCTTTCTTTCTTTCTTTTATTTATGTGTTTTTGGTCTGCTAAACCAAAAAGGAAAAGAAGCTCTCTTTGAATCCAAGTTTTCCCTCACATCTTTTCTTTGTCTTTTTTTACTCAAGGCTTTCACATTTTTCTACTCCTTTCTTTCTCTACTTTTTCAAGTGACTTACTTTCATGGGTAGTTGTCAAATCTTGGATTTAAACCCAGTAGTTTTGTATTAGCATCTTTATCTCTTCATTATTTTTGTTTGGGTTTGTTTCATTTTATACTTTCTGTTAGCAAAGCAAACCCCATTATAGCAGATTAGCGTACCGAAACTTTGAACTTCAGCCTTAGTTTTAGTTTCTTGATAAACCCCACATCTGCAACTCAGTTGGTTTTTTTTTTTTTTTGGTTCGACTCTCTCTTCTTCATTTTTGGGTTGATGAATTCTACTTGCAGCTGATAAAAGGGCGTAAAATATTACAGGGGAGAAAGAAAAATGAAATCATACATTTGTTTCTTGCTTCTGTTTCTTGCCTCTGGAGTTGCTTTTGTGACTTGTGCTCCTTTTCCTACTAATGAAGGTAATGAGGTTTTCTTTTCGTCTTTGATTTTTTGTTTTTGCAGATCTTGATTGGTTTCTGGGAAAATGTGGGTAGAGATGAGGACTTTAAACTGTTAATCTTGTGCTACATGGTGTTTCAGTTCAGTTCTTTTAGATTTATATTCTTGATTTAACTGATACTGATAATTCTAGTATCAATATTTTTCACTGAGTGGGAACTCTGGTTTTGTATAGTTTGGGCTCTTACAACATTCAAGGAAGCTATATATGAAGACCCACATCTGGTTTTGTCAAACTGGAATGCTTTAGATGCTGATCCGTGTGAGTGGTCAGGGATTACTTGTAACCAGGAGAGACAACATGTTATCAAGATGTAAGCATGATCCAACGGCTTTTTGAAGTTCTTTGATCAGTTTTCATTCCATTAAATGGTAGATATCTGCACAATTGATGCATTTTCAGAGTAGTCATGTTTTACTGTGTGTTTCAGAAACATATCCAGTTCATCTTTAAAGGGATTTCTTGCACCGGAAATGGGCCAAATTACCTACTTGCAAGAACTGTATGTTTCTTATTCTTATTTGTTCAAGATGATGCTATTGGTTCAACTTTTATCCTTCTAAGAATGGAATGGTTGACTCATACTTTCATGTGATGTTCTTTTATAGAACTTTACGCGAGAACAATCTGATAGGGATAATACCAAAAGAACTGGGCATGTTGAAATTCCTCAAAGTCTTGGATTTGGGGATGAATCAGCTGACGGGTCCTATTCCTCCAGAGCTTGGGAATTTATCCAGTGTGATGAAGATGTAACCCAAACTTTATGTGTCCTGTTTTAAGGAATTGAACTTTTTTTTTTTTGGTTATTTATATCCTTATTTTGCTTTCTTTTCTTATCGCAGAAACCTTCAGTCAAATGGGTTGACGGGTAGCCTGCCTGCTGAGCTTGGCAATTTGAAGTATCTTCAAGAACTTCACCTTGATAGAAATAAACTTCATGGAGCTGTTCCTGCTTATAGCAATTCAGCATTTACAGCTAAGATACATGGAATGTAAGTAGAATATGGTCACAATAAAATTATGTTCTATTAAGCTCTGGAGAGCAAATCTATTTGATAAACTGCTCGTTAGGAAATATGCCCTGTATACCTTTTGAATGAACATTTTCTAGTTTCCACACATACAATGCTGGTAGAAAACAGTATCATATTTGTCAGTTTTTAATCCATCATCTCTTAGCAAATTTAGTTTAAATGCTGTCTCAGAAATGATGATAATGATTGAAAGGGGATAGTAAACAAACAAGCTGGTGGCATTTGCTACCGGGACTAGTATTATAAGCCTATGCTTTTTCTTTTTCTGCATAATGTAGGACTTGCTATGTGCCATCTAGAGTTTTAATGTTGGATTATGACAAACTGTTAACAATACCTACTTGCAGAGGATAAATATCCCTTTCTAACCCATGAAGCTAGTATTTTAGTAGGGAGTAAAATATCTTGGTGTGTGATCCTAGAAGTTGAAAATATTGCAGGCTTCTTCTCTAGATATTTAGCCACTGAAGTTAAATCATGTTAGTATTTTAAAGTTGATCTCTAATAGTTCTTTTCACTTCAGGTATGCCTCACGTTCAAACTTAACTGGACTTTGTCGTTCATCTCAGTTAAAAGTGGTAGATTTCTCCTACAATTTTTTGGTTGGAAGCATACCTAAGTGTTTGGAATACCTTCCAAGGTAAACTTTCTTTGCCTGTGACATAGATCCATGCCGGCTTCTTTTTATCCAGTTGGCTCATGTTTTCCCATATTAATAATGCAGCGCAAGCTTTCAAGGGAATTGCCTCCAGGACAACGATGCAAAACAGCGTCCCACCACACAATGTGGTATGTATGACATAATCTTCCCTTTGGCTGTGATGTGGATGAATATTTGAACAAAAATGTATGTTCTTGTCGAAGTCTAACTGACTAATCTGATGACATCTTGAAGTGCACATGTTTCATTTGGTTCTAGTCAAATTATTGGATCAAAATTTAAGTACCTGCTCTTCCATAGTTGAATTTAATATGTTTGGAGTTGCATGTGTATGTATTTTCTTATTACGCTTACCAATGCTAGCTGATTGTCTTATGACCATTAAAATAATTCAATGTTGAGTTGGCAGTGACAATATTCCTTTTTTAGGTGGTGCTATGCTTTCAAGAAGTCACCAAGCACCCAGCCCTAAGCATCGGCCTGCTGAAGACGTTGCAAAGCATCAGAAAGCGTCGAAACCTGCCTGGCTTTTGGCTCTTGAAATAGTTACAGGAACCATGGTGGGATCTCTCTTTCTTGTCGCCCTCCTTACTGCTTTCCAAAGATGCAATAGCAAGTCTGCTATCATAATCCCTTGGAAGAAATCAGGGAGTGAGAAGGAACAAGTAACAGTATACGTAGGTTAGTTTGCTGCATATGGCATTAGCTACTAGTCCTCAAATTAACTTTACTTGTGTATTCTTCAAAGCAATATTGGTTTACATGGTGATTTTGTGCAGATTCTGAGTTGTTGAAAGATGTGACTAAATTTAGCAGACAAGAGCTTGAAGTAGCTTGTGAAGATTTCAGCAACATTATTGGTTCCTCTCCAGACAGTTTGGTCTACAAAGGCACCATGAAAGGTGGACCTGAAATTGCTGTGATATCCCTCTGCATTAAAGAGGAGCACTGGACTGGCTATCTTGAGCTGTATTTCCAGAGAGAGGTACTCATTAAATCCTGTAACAGTTTGATCAAAAGATCAATTTTGTTGAAAGATGTGAAGCAGCTTCAAAATGTAAGAATTAACAAACTTGGAGTGATCTGGTTCTAAGTTTTCTGTTAAATTGCTACTCAGGTGGCAGATTTGGCAAGATTGAATCATGAGAATGTAGGGATATTACTAGGTTACTGTAGAGAGAGCACTCCATTTACAAGGATGCTTGTTTTTGAATATGCATCAAATGGAACGCTTTATGAGCATTTGCATTGTAAGCATACTCTCTCTCTGTCTCTCTCACTCTCACATACAAAGACAACATTGTTTTTTACCTGACTAAGTCAATTTTAATGCAGATGGAGAGGGATCTCAATTATCTTGGACAAGGCGTATGAGAATCATTCAAGGCATTGCTCGAGGACTCAAGTATCTTCACACAGAACTTGAGCCCCCATTCACTATATCAGAGTTAAACTCTAGTGCTGTGTATCTTACAGAGGATTTTTCCCCCAAGGTATCTCCCCACCTCATGCCCATGCATGTATGAGCTTCTAATATTTTCTTCATGATCAGGGGATACTTGCGTTAGGGTCACTTTTACCTTATCTAAAAAAAAATTATATTGCTGCATGGTAAAATTAAAGAAGGCTATTCTTGTGCCAAAATTACTTTGTGATGAATAATAGGGTCACTCTTGTTATCTTGACAATTCAATCATGAACTTGAGAAATTTTGGCTGGCTGGTTGCACTTGTGAAATTTAGCTGAGATCCTTCTGATTAAGAAATTATCTTGTGATGCAGTTGGTTGATTTTGAAAGTTGGAAGACTATTCTCGCTAGATCAGAAAAGAACTCTGGCTCTATTGGCAGCAATGGTGCCATTTGTCTACTTCCTAATTCCGTGGAGAAACGTCATCTGGATATTCAGGGAAATATTCATGCTTTTGGTGTACTTCTACTGGAGATAATTAGTGGGAGGCCTCCATTCTGCAAGGACAGAGGGTGCTTGATAGATTGGGTAAGGAATCCCTCTGAACACCACATTTGTTAACCAAATTTCATGTTGGACTTTTATAGACAAACATGCTTAGCTTAATATGCTCCAGAAAACTTAAGTAGTTCCATGCATTGCAGGCCAAGGATTATCTTGCATTGCCAGAAGTTATGTCTTACATTGTAGACCCAGAGCTAAAGCAGTTCAGATATGATGACCTCAAAGTTATATGCGAAGTGATAAGCCTTTGCATTCATCCAGACTTTTCGAATCGGCCATCCATGCAGGAAATAAGCCTCATGTTGGAGAGCAGAATTGACACATCTGTATCCGTTGAGCTCAAGTCATCTTCTTTGGCATGGGCTGAACTTGCCCTTTCATCATGATTGAGTTGAAGCTAACACACTGTACATCAAATACATACAGTTTTTACCCTTTTTCTTCTATCCAATCTTTTTGATCTTTGTAAATGGCTGCATGTCAAAAAGAAACGTTTGGCTTCATTTATGCTGTAGCCTTTTTTCCATCTGTATACCATTTGATGTTCAGAAAAATTTCTGAAATCACGAAGTAGCCAATTTAGCTATTTTGCAGTGAGTCTTGTACCATCTGTTTAACTATATATGTATATTATGTTAGTGTTGGCTCTACATCCACAATGAAATTGTTGGTTGTCTTCTGTTATACATATTAAATGCATGCTTATAATTCTGTTGAGAACATTACTTTACCTAAAAATGATGCTCAAGACATGGCCTGTGTCAAGTTGTCAATCTTATTCAACTTTTTCCGCTTAAAGTAATAGAACAAAGTAGTTTAAGACATTTTCTGTTGAATGGAATAGAAAGGAACCTGTTAGTTGTTGTTTACGATTTAATCAAATTTAAGATTCTAGCCAGGCAAAGTGTGCTCGGCTGTTAGCTGGACAGGACAAAGGGCTGAAGGATTTGCCTACCAAACTCAACGTACCCTTTATTGCAGATCAACTTTGTTAAGTAAAAATGATTAAAATGGTGGAAAAGTTTTATTTTAATTTAATGGTCAAAACATCAGGCACGTGGCTTCAAAATACTCTCATGAATAAAGGGCTTTCGATAACACTTTCTGTGAAATTTCTGTGCTTGTAATTCACTGATTGAATTCCAAAAGATTTACGTACGGAAAGATGAAATAACTTGCTTTATTGGACACCCTTGCCTTGCTATTTGCCAACACGATAATAAATACAGCACCCTGCTACTCAAAGACACCCAAAGGAAACAGTGGTTTTTCATCTATTGCTTGTGCAACACATAATTTCAAAGGTAGTTGAATGGAATCTCTCCAAAATTGAGGCTCATTTCTAGGCAAAAAACATACATAGCGCGCTAGTAGATAATCCATTACATTTGACTTAATATGAATACGGGCAAAGGAACTGTAAATATCGAAAAATTCATTTCTTTTATCTGGTTCTCCAGTCAAAAAAAAAAAAATTACAAAAGGAATCCTGTGAAGTTACTTATGCTTAGAACGGGAGTAGTGATTGTCATTTGGATTCCTCTTTCCACTAAACACTGCTAATGCTTTTCTTACGGGAGGCTGGAGAGGTGCTCTTTTATCAGTATGGTGAGTGAAAGTGTCCACACCCATGAAAAGATCATCATCCCCCTATATAAAACAAAACACATGCTCAGCTCTAATTAGCTGAATAAATTTTATTTTCGAGATGAAAAAGGAGGAAACAAACTTAGACGTAACAGATGAAGCAAATCCATAGGTGCAGAAATAAAAAATAAAAATCAGACGAGACAAACCTGTTTATTTACTTTCTTCTTTGTTTTAGGGTAAAGGAACTTTTGGGGAAGTTGATCTTCACGTAAAATGAGGTTTTTGGTTATGGCATCTCTTCCACCTTGGGGTAAAGGCAGTGAAAACTGCACACAGCAGATGAAGGCATTCATGAAATATTTTCTCAAAATCATATCATATTGCCAACCCAGAAAACACACGTAGGCTATGCCAGACGGGCACGACAAACACAAGATATCAAGAGAAGAAAACTCAATAAATGACTGATATCTTTTGCGGTTGCTTGTATAGAGGAACTTACCTTTGTACCACGAAGAGAAATTCTTGGGCGATGGGATGCTAAAACAATTCCATTCTCACCAACAGTAACAGCTACCTTACGTAAAGTTCCTCCGTTTCCACACTTGGGACAGAAAATCCTTCCAATTTCAGCAGTCACATTATAGCAGGCATGGCACTTCAATATCCATCTACAGTCATATAAATTCAATGAACATAAGCAGAAATGCATCGAAATACTTAATTTTGACATGTCACAAACCAACAAGGTTTTCAGATAAAAAGGCTTTAATAAATTCATATGATATTTGAAATTTGATTAGGTAACTAACAACCACCATTCACCGGTACTGATATATGCCTTATTTATATACCTGTGTAGCTGCCGAATCTGCATTCCACCAGGTGCTAGTAACCGTAAACCCATCTGCAGAATAACATTTTGCATAGCAAAGTCACCAGTTACACAAGCTACACTGGACTCAGATAAGGATCTCAACATCCAGCTCTGCTCGCTGCTAACATCATCTGGATTTGATGCATCAACAGTATCATTGGTCTGACTTGACATCTCCAACTGGTCTAATTCTTCATTGACAAGATCCATCTTATCTCCTTCAACAGAAAGATTCACATTGTCCTCCACTGCGATATCCAATTCTTCTGCTTCTTGAAGAGCCTCCAGTGAGTCTTCTTCCAGCCTCATTTGTTTTAGGATTGAAGAAAGATCTTCATCACCCTTCTTTTCTTCTGCTCTCTCAATCTCCTCCAAAATCCCATTTCCAGAATGGGCATCTTCCACATTGTTCTTATCCATGCTTTTTTCCATATCTTCCTGACAATCTTTCTCCACTAATGCCTCATAATATTCCCGCCTAGCTTTCCTCCTAAGATATCTCCTATGAGTACTTCGACTTACTGCAGGTTGCCAATCATCACCATTATCATCAATCTGTCCCTGAGATGCATCAATTCCATCAGCCACCATCTTTTTCCCTTCAATTTTCACCTCTTTCTTATGGGGTAAATATCTTCTAGGTCTCCTAAAACCGTGTTCAACATCCTCTTGATTCTCAGGATGTGTTTCACCCATTATTTCCGCAGGGCCATCTTTAGAAGCATTATCCGAAGGGAGAGTATTCATATTTAAGTCTTTCAAGGGAAGGATTCTCGAGTTAGAATTTGTTCCACCTTCAGCTTCACGTTCGAGTGCTTCCCACTCATCCAAATTAGGAACATTGGAGCCCCATCCAGGTAAGTCCCTTTCAGGTAGCCTCTTTACATTAACAGCATGAACCGGGGGAGGAGCATCTCTAATATGATTGGTTCCATGAATTTGAGCCTCCAACGTATATGTCAGGGCAATCAGTTTGAGATCAACGTCCGAAAGAGTCTGCAAGTCACCAGTTGCCCTCGCAAATTTGATAACTAACAGGTCAAATAAAACATTCAATTAATAATGATGTTAGAATTGATGTTACATTGTAATAATTTGCTTATTTTTAATCAATTACGAATTTTCTTTCACCTTATAACAACATTCTAAGACACAAAAAACAGATAGTAATGAAAATAACAACCAAAGAGAGCCTTAATACATAAAATTTATACATATACCAAAAAAGAATAGAAATTGAAGTTCAAATTTACTACCTTTATTGAGGGCATCGGGAGAGGGCTCCATGGAATCAATGGAGAAAGGGATAAAGGCGAGGCGGTGACGGGAAACAGGGTCGCGAATTTCAGCGAGGACTTCAGGGACGGTAACGAACTTGTCCGCGGAGTTGTTGAGCCTTTCTCCACCTTCGATGATGGCGTTGGCGTCAACTACGGCCACCGCTATTCCCTTCGTGGATTTGCAGCTTTCGACGAAGAGTTGGCTTGTCGCCGCCGTTTGTTTTTGCGTTTGAGGCTTTGGTGGTTGGCTCTTTAGTGCGTTGCTCCAACATGGTGCCGGGTTCGGGTTACGGGCCGGTGTTCCGGAATCCTCCATGGTTAGGCAGCGACAGAGAGAGAAAGAAAGAAAGAAAGAAAGAAAGTGCGAAGCTCAGAGTCTTAAACCCTAGAAAACGGTAGGGTGGGATCTGAACGGTGTCGTTTAACAACTGAAAATAAAATAAAATGTATTTTATAGGGATTTTGCAAAAGACTTGTCAAATAAAATATATAGCACGGAACTAATTTATACAACTGCACTTACATTACATAATTTAGTATTTTTCTTATAGTATTATCGAGCAAGTTATAAATTATTTAATCAATAACCAAATAGATGGTTTAATTAATTGAAAATAAAATAAATCTTGCACTTTTTTTTTTAATTTTTTCGTTTCTACATTCCTTTTTTAACCTGAACATAATTTGTTAATCTCCACTTTAATATCATCTCTTGTAATCACAACATGTAAAATTAATTGAATTTAGAAGGTTGAAACAAGGAAAAGAGAAAAAGATTTAATAATAATATTATTCTATTTCTTTCAAAAAATAATATTAGTCTAAGTAAAAGTAGTAATTAATTGATTTATATTTCACTAAAAAAATAAAGAGTGAGAAGATACAAGATGAGCAAATTAGCAAAATTACCCCAAGTTAAAAGCAAGGAGTAGAGAGAGACATATTGAAAAAAACAAAGGGATATAAAAATGGTGATCCCTTCTCATAATTTAACCAACCTTTCGACAACATCACTTAATAAATGGAAAAATCAACCAAATTCTTCTCAAACTGAAGATGGGGTGAGTCATGGCAATCCCTTTTTTTCTTGGCAGCCAAACTATTACAGTTTAGAGGAAAACGGTAGCAATAGTTTGTATCTAACATTAGAGGGCTCGCCCTTTGACAATGTCAAAGCTCATTTCACTGGGATCAGTCGCTTGCAACTCAACTTGAACACCATCCAGCTCTCTTCTGAACCTATCCTTGGAGCTGGCATACAGCATTTTGCTCCTCACTCTCGATGTGTCCGGAGACCTATAACCATATTCGTTATTCTTAATATATGCAGAAAAAATGGTTTACTGAAAGAGAAGCACTTGTTACTAGTTACAGTACCATGCTATGAAGAAAATTTTGCTCTTCTGGCAATTTTCATCAGTAGTGAAATCGAAGTCATAGACGGCATAACGGCACTCATTAGCAGGCAAACTGGCGCTTAAATCCTCATAACTGTCGCTTGGTCCACCTAGCTTCTCCACCACAACCTGTTGAATATTTTCTTCGATTTTGAAGACAATGAACCTGTAGCTTCTCTTTGCCTTTAACTCCAAGAACTTGCGCTTACATTCATCGTTCACAGCCATTCCCGATGCTGAATTCGCCTGCCCATATACAAAAGATGTAAGAAACAGCACCCACAATGTAACATGACCAAGAATTAAGTACTCTATCCAAAATGAATATGTTTCTTCTTTCGTGACCCAAAGTACATAGCTCATGGTATTGAAACATAGGTCCAGTACTGTTAAGTTCTATTGGCCCTTGGAGAGGCCTCAACCCTAGATCCATATACTTTTTATTTCATGCAATGAGATTTGTTATGTCTATCTCTTACCACTAACTATTATCTCCATGTGTTGTATGTCAAGAAACAGAAGCTTTTTGTTGCAACAAGAAAATGATTATGAGCTTGTTTGAGTTCATGATGTCTGATTAAACAATAGTGGTTGGACAAACTAATCATAACAATTTTAACTCTAATTAATCAGAAACAAAATAACAACGTTATCGTCATCTTTAATTCTTTATGATTGTCTTTGAGAAATCTGATTCATAAAAAAGAAAGGGAGAGGGAGACAGGGGCGCAGAACATACCATTTTGCCACCAATGAGAGAGGGGCCTTCTGTGAGAGATGTGGAGCAGTGAAAGGGAGAGGGAGCAAGAGGCTGTAGTGATGGTTTTGGAGAGTAAAAAGAGAAAATAGATCCTTGTTTTTAGGGGTTATGAGAGGTAGCTTTTAAGGGAGGAGAGAATTTGGAGGACTTGGCTATGATTATGTCCACAAATTACTTCCCCATGCTTCTGTTCTGTCAAACCTGTGGTATATCCAATTTGTTTTAGTAACCCATTTATGGTCCAGAAGAGAAGTTGTTACTACTATTTTCCTTTTGAGTCAAATCCAAATTTGGAAAGGTTTGAATGCATTGGCCATCGGAGAAAGAAGATTTCAATCTTATCTCATGGTATGGGGACTTTTTCTCTCTCTTGCAAATGTTTTTGCAGATTCAAACCGGTGCTTTGGTTTGCTATTTTTGGCTGCAAAAGGAGTTTGAGCGTTAGAAAGACTCGGAAAAAGGCATTTGGTACGTTGCTGAAGAGTGACATCAATGCCAGACATGGGGGGGCAAATTTTGGTGATTTGTTGGCCTAACTAAGACTATGGTTACAAAGTTTCCGCAAAACTATTCTTTATCAGATAATTCCAAGACCACTTTTTTCATTCTTCAACTGTTAAATTCCAGAGCAAATTCTTGTACAAGTAATGGAGAATGGACATGTCCCAGATCAATATATTTAATGTCCTACACATTCTGGAGGGTCATCCCCTCAAATTTATATAAGTATTCAATACATATTTAGTAAAATATAAGAGCAAAAATAGCTATCCAGTGCAGACTATCAAATCATTTTTGTAAGAGTCCATATATTCAATTATAAGAGCATCTTGGAGGCCATCATTGGCAGATTGAGTGTCAAGCAACCTGATGCAATATTTGAAGAAATTTTAACTAGGTAAGCAAAATGATTGAAGTTTTTGGATTCATCCCAGAAGATAGGCCCTCCACATGGAGCAAAGAGGTGGATATGTAGTTTGCTTTGTACCCAAGGCTTCTCAGGAATTAGGATCACCATTGCTCACATGATTAAAATTGGAATTTCTCATCCAGCTGTCAATGTTTATCAGCTTTGATAACCCCTTCAATCCCACACTGTCAAAGGTCTAACCTTTGTCAGCAGAGGATCACAATTTCACAGAGTAAAATGCAAGTTTCCAAACAAAAAAGTGATGGTTTCCACTCTCCACTCTCCTCAAAACCTTGTAGCAAGTAGCCATGGAATCAAAACCTTGTAGCTTCGGTTGCACAATACCCACCCTAGCATGTGCCCTCTCATTCATACTGGCAAGACCCAAAGCTCAAGTGGCATAAAAAAAAGTTGGCACGATTCTGAGCTTTTGATACTTGGCACAAATTTAGTAGAATCATATTTTAATACATATTCACTTTGGGGATTTTATGTTTTATAAGGTTAAGATAACCAAATTTAAATATTTAAATACCAATTTCTATGATATTTTCTGCTCTAATATAGCTCCATGTGCATTTTTTTTTTCAGAGTAATTTACTAACTCTATGTGGGCCTGTGGGCCCATTTATTCTCTCTCTCATTCATTGAGATGCATATAATAATGTAAGGTAAAGAATCTGGTACGGCCAGCGGCAAGACTCATCCTCAGACTGTCCAATGAAAAGAAAGCACGTTATCAACTCCTAACAGTTACTCAGCACTGAACCAAAACCCAATTTCAAAAATTCGAGTTCCCACTCAAACAAAACGTCCGTCACTAACTGACTGTTAAACCATCTGCCGCCAACTAACGGAAACCGTTAAGTCCTCTATAAAATCTCTCTCAACCAACCCCATTTCCCCCCATCATAAAAGTTCACTCAGTTCCGCTTCTTCTGTATTCTTAGGTATATTTTTCGCTTTCCTCTCCAAGTTTCCGTCACTTTCTCGAGAAAATGAGAGAAATCCTCCATGTCCAAGGTGGCCAATGCGGCAACCAAATAGGTGCCAAGTTCTGGGAAGTCGTCTGCACCGAACACGGCATCGACTCAACGGGTAGATACCACGGAGACTCGGAGCTCCAGCTGGAGCGCATCAACGTCTACTACAATGAAGCCAGTTGCGGCCGATTTGTTCCCCGCGCCATCTTAATGGATCTCGAACCCGGTACCATGGATAGCGTAAGATCTGGTCCATACGGACAGATTTTCCGACCCGACAACTTCGTTTTCGGACAGTCCGGAGCCGGAAACAACTGGGCTAAAGGACATTACACGGAAGGGGCCGAGCTTATCGACTCGGTTCTCGACGTCGTCAGAAAGGAAGCCGAGAATTGTGACTGCTTACAAGGTAATTTTTGCATTTTTTATTCTGTTTAGTTATCAATTTATTTTATTTTAAAAATGGGGTTGTTTGGTTACAGGGTTTCAGGTATGCCACTCCTTGGGAGGAGGAACGGGTTCAGGAATGGGCACGTTGTTGATATCCAAGATAAGGGAAGAGTATCCGGATCGAATGATGCTTACATTTTCCGTATTCCCATCTCCTAAGGTTTCAGATACTGTTGTTGAGCCTTACAACGCGACACTTTCTGTTCATCAGCTGGTGGAAAATGCGGATGAGTGTATGGTTCTTGATAATGAAGCTCTCTATGATATCTGCTTCCGTACCCTCAAGCTCACCACTCCAAGTTGTAAGTATTTTTTGGTTTTCTTACAGTTGAAGTTTGTTTTCATTTGCTGTTGTGCTAACTGTTGACTTTTTTAAGTTTGTTTGGTTGGGGAGAAATGAGATTGGAACAAATTGGATTTTACAATTATTTTGTTATAAGGTATTTAGTTTAGTAGTATTGTTTTAGTAACATTTTAGGTATTAGCGTGACATAATCATGTCCTTTTTATTATTAATCACATTAGAAAGCATGGGTAGTTGTTTTTTGAGTGCGTTTGGTATTTGGGTAGTTGATAGTTAAGTCTTGTTCGATGAATCCAACTATGTCCATCTAGAATTAGTATTCTATTTACAATCTATTTTCTAGTTGAAGCTAGAAACAAGCGACTTTCTCGTCATGGGTTGACAATCATTACCTCTCCATATGGAACTTTTTGCTTTAGTTTGTGTCTGAATTGTCAATGTCAAGATGAGATCCATAACCTTATCATCAGACTCCACTTTGGTGGGGTTAAAACTTAAAACCTGTGAGGTCATACACATGAATCTTAAATTCTCTTATCTGTCTCTGAATACTAATTGCACAAATACAGTTGGGATTCACATGGGTCTCATTTTCTAGACCATTTTATCTAAGGAAGAGATTAGAGTGACATGTGTTGGTTTTGCCATTTCGGGAATGTCTAGGTAAGGATTAGTCATATAATGTAGAGTCTGGTACTTATAATTTAAATTTTATAATAGTAGGACTATATGGTTCATCAATCAGCCTATGCTTAGTTTATGATAGGTTTGTTATCGATACTACCATTTTAGTGAGCCTCTGGGTTAGTACTGTCTTCATTGATTTAAGTGTTATCCATTTGCACGAATACAAGGGCGATTTCACATGGGTCTCGCTTTAATAGACTTTGGCCATATAGCTTAGACAGATTAGGTCGGACTGGTTGTAGTATGCTTAAATAATACCTTCAGCTATAGTATAATCATTCTCTTTATCAAATGGGGCTTTCTATTTGTCGATCTTGAGTAGTTTAGTAGCAGTATGGTGCATGGTAATGGCCAAAATCAGTTTTAGTATTTGACATGCGTGTCTAAAGCAGAGCAATTAGTTTTTGGATATTTAAAGAAAAATAGAAAAGGAAAAAGATTTTGGGTTATCAATTAGTCAAAACTCATTTCCTACTTTCTGTATGGAAACTAACTTGCAATGTTTGATGTTCAGTTGGAGATCTCAACCATCTAATTTCTGCCACTATGAGTGGTGTTACATGCTGCCTTCGCTTCCCTGGTCAGCTAAACTCAGACCTCCGCAAGCTTGCCGTAAACCTCATCCCATTCCCTCGGCTACATTTCTTCATGGTTGGATTTGCACCTCTCACATCTCGTGGTTCCCAGCAGTACAGAGCCCTCACTGTCCCTGAACTTACGCAGCAAATGTGGGATGCAAAGAACATGATGTGTGCCGCTGATCCTCGACATGGTCGATACCTGACAGCATCAGCTGTGTTCCGTGGCAAGATGAGCACAAAAGAGGTGGATGAGCAGATGATCAATGTGCAAAACAAGAACTCATCATACTTCGTTGAATGGATTCCAAACAATGTAAAGTCCACTGTTTGTGACATCCCTCCTAACGGCTTGAAGATGGCTTCCACATTTATTGGGAACTCTACTTCGATCCAAGAGATGTTCAGGAGGGTCAGTGAGCAATTCACTGCCATGTTCCGCAGGAAGGCTTTCCTGCATTGGTACACGGGAGAGGGAATGGATGAGATGGAGTTCACAGAAGCTGAGAGCAACATGAATGATTTGGTCTCAGAGTACCAGCAATAC
Organism: Theobroma grandiflorum; assembly: GCA_036013995.1. Lineage (NCBI taxonomy): Eukaryota > Viridiplantae > Streptophyta > Magnoliopsida > Malvales > Malvaceae > Theobroma > Theobroma grandiflorum. The sequence goes on along the minus strand of CP142131.1, from coordinate 2,786,536 downwards.
CAGGATGCAACTGCGGATGACGAGTATGAGGAAGAGGAGGAAGAATTTGAGGAAGAGACTTAGAAGAGAATGGAATTGGAGTATGCTTGCCCCTTGTTCTTGTAGCCTGTAGGATATTTGGATGTTTTCGTCGTGCTTTGGAATATTTTCGTGCATGTGGAGTCTGTTGATGCAATCTCGCATTGCCTGTTTATGGTGTTTGTATTACTTGCCTTGTTAATTTTCTCTTCGACTTTGTCCCTGCCTCCCCAATTTAGTGATCGACAGAGTGCTTTGTTGTATTGCTACTTTCTTTTTTATCAGTAATTTCAACAGCCTCTCTCTCTCTCTCTCGAATTCAACTTACAAAGATTGAAGGCAAATGTTAAGCGAACCCATTTTCGGAATATTGTCAACTTGCAGCTATTGGTTTTATAACATCGTTAATTGATTATAAACATGGCAGTGGTGGGTAGACCTTGGAGGTAGCACACATCTAATAATAAGCCATTGCAGTTAAAGAAGATAGAACAAAGACTAAATTCCAATCGGACATCACAAGTTTCAAGCATAGGTTACAATATTGCCAATATTCACATACGAACTTCACTTGGACCATGGTTTGACCATAAGTCTCAATCCTTTAAGGCATAGGGTCTTTTCTAGCTTTTGCTGGGTCTAGAGTGTTCATAAACTGATCGAATGCAGGTAGAAAATATGATTATGGCCCTTGAGGGTTGAGGCTCTGGGTAATACATATCTTAAACTAGCAATTCCCCATGTTTTGTCCATGCTTTAAGAGCACAAACAGAGTCTCAAGTCTTATGATTCGCAATACCTTCAAAAAACCTTTCCCATAGAATAGTTAAGCAATGTTCTTTATAGCCAAGTATAGAGTAAGCAGAACAACAGCACAAAAGGAAATTCTTCGAAGGATTAATTGGATTTTATATCAGCATTAAGAGACCGAGCTCAATTTGAAGGGAAAGAAAATGTTTATGTTGGAGCAATAACAAATTTAACTTTCATTTTCTAAATGAACTCCACAGCACTTCAAGATCTACATTACCTCCAGAAAGTATAATTCCTATTTGGTTGCAATCCTTCCAGGCAGGGTTGTTCCTGAAACTATCGGATAAGACAGCAGCAAGGCCTATGGCTCCACTTGGTTCAACTGCAACTTTAAGAATCTCATAGCAGAGTCTCATTGCTTCTATTATCTCCGTATCATCCACAGTTATAATGTCATCAACAAGATCTCGAACTATGGGCCTGATCAATCAGAAGGCATAGAATGAGAAACTTAAAGCAAGAGACAAACCGAAAGTTATAGACAAACAAGTAATATAGTTCCTAAAAGCTAACGAGCAGTGATTGTGCTGATAGCGCGCCATGTATAAGCAAACATGAGGAAAGAATGGATACACAAGTAACTATATAGTGCAGTAATTGAGAAAAGAAAACATCTACAAACTGGGATACAATCTTAACACAACAATAAGACACCATGGAATGGCCTTTACCAGGTGAGTTCACCAAGGAAAGCTCTCAGCCCGTCAGCTACCGTATTTGTTTCAGGTAAGGTTACAATTCTACCAGCTGCTTTTGATTGAGCTGCATCATTAGCTCCCTTTGGTTCAGCAGCCAAAACTCGAATGGCAGGATTGATGGACTTGGCAGCCAATGCCACCCCTGATATCAAGCCGCCTCCTGAAAATTTTCAATATTTATTTCTATTTGAAAAATCAAAAGACCAAAACGTTGAAAATTGACAAAAGATGATGATGCAGGACAACAGACCATTAAATTGACAAGAGAAAGTAGCAACACAAACCACTTATGGGAACTATTATAGTGTCTATCTCAGGGGCTTGCTCCAAAAGCTCAAGGGATATGGTACCCTGCCCACTGAAAAAGCAGTCCAAGTCATCTAATTCACTGATATTACATCAAATGAGAACATTCAAAGCTTAGAAACACATAGGAGAAAAATGCATAGAAATGTCAAGTATACTACCTTATAATTCGCCCATCATTATATGGATGTATAAGTACAGCCCCAGTTTCCTGCAACACTTTGGTTGCAGTTTTCTCCCTTGAAGGCACTGTTGCCTCACTCCATATAACCTGACCACCGTAACGCACAACATTCTGAACTTTGCATTGTGGAGCATTTTTTGGTATAACTATATGTGCAGGGATCCCACGTAACTTTGCAGCCAATGCCAATGCCGCAGCATGGTTACCACTAATTTTGGGGAATGCAATTAGGTATGTTCCAATAAAATTAATAAGGGGAAAGAAACAATTCAAGATTATTGATGAAGGGGTACAGATGGGCTTAAAGTACACCTGCTATGTGTTACAACCCCTTTAGCTGCCTGATGGTCATCAAGTGAAAATACAGCATTGCAAGCACCTCTGAATTTGAATGCTCCCCTGTAAAGCAACATAAAGGAGAGTCTTAATTAGGATAGACAAGTACTCGAGTATTTGCAAACATCAGCAAGAATAAATCAAGTAACAATGATTACCATTTACCATTAATTAGTTTCTCACCCCTTTTGGAAACATTCACATTTCAAGAATATCCTCCTTCCGGAAATAGCATCTAGAGACTCCGAGGTCATGACTGGAGTTTTGTGTATGAATGAATTGATGCGTGCTTGTGCTTCTCTGATGGAGGAGAGATCAGCAGCATACTTCCCCTTGTTCACTTCCATCTTTATGCAACCGAATTAAATACTTCAATTGCAAATTGGATGGAACACAAACAGATCAAACAATTTCAAAGACTATTTCTAACTTTCATAACAAAAGCATTTTAGCATCTACAACCACGAAAGACACGTACCTGTCCGTATAACTGTAGTCTAGCTGAGCACCGCCCAACTAACAAACTTGACTGTAATCATAGAACTGCCATCGTCAACCAATCAAACTGAGCTATATTAAGTAATAGGATTCAAAGTAGATTAGGTCAGTGCAAAATGACCATCTGGGTGTGAAAAAATGGCTCATGTTACTTGGATTCCGTCACTGTTAAACGATTCTAGTGTGCTTCAAAAGGAAAGGTGGAGAATGAATCGATAAGTATAAAGAAGAGAAGATGAGAAACTTTTAACGACTTACAGAATGCTTATATAACTTTCAGAACGATATTTTTGTCTCCTGTGTTTCCCACTTCTTCTGCCTCAGAGGTTGTATACCGGTGAGATTGTGAGCAAATGCTGAAACAGAAGAGTCAACGAGAAATGTAATCTACCACCCTACGACGCCGTTTTTGTTCAGATTTGGTTCTAGATATTTGATTCACTTCCAAAATCCCTGCAAAGGGCTTATCCCTTGTTTCTTTGTCAACTAGATCAGCTTCAAACAATTTATTCTTTTTTCACTATACCCTCTTTTATTTGGTAAACCCCCGTCTGGGAGTATGGCAGGGCCTAAGCCCATGTTGGTTTTTGCCCTCCTAACGGAATAAAGAAGAAGATATTAACAACCAAGTACTGACAATGTAAGAATCTTAACAAAACAAATGTACAAAGTAGATGTAAATAGCCAACTCCGTTGGTACATTGTTTAATCAACATTGACGCTGAGACAAGGTGAAAGAGCCCTCAATTCAAACCTCGTTGAGCTTTTTAACTTGAGGTTTAACCTCCTCTAAAACCCCCAATAATTGAAAGGAGATTGAAAAACCATACATAAAAATAGGTGCTAGAGATAGTTCCAATCTGAAGTTAGGAGTGGGTGAAAGTGACTCAATGGTACCATGGCACTGGGAAAACCCAGGCTAATGATGTCATCAACTTTGCTGTTCTCGAATCTCGGCCCATTGTAACGCAGCCCCGCCTCTGGAGTCACTCAGGTTGAATATTCTCAAGTCAGACTCCCACGGGTTAGCATTGAAATACTACTGCCCTTTAATGGCTGCTACATCTAACTTTGACAGAGCGAACAGATTACTCAATCCACGGAACAGGGCATGACCCAAGCGTTGCACAGCAGCCCAGACCACACTACTAAAATCAAGCATGTCAAATAGCAGCACATGTAAGTTCCCCTCAAAGTAAATGGTTTCTTCCACCTGTTTTTTTATCATCACTTTTCCTCTATTGACTCTGACCAAAATGTTGTGGTAAATCAACTAAGATAAAACACTTGCAGTCTTGCACCCTTAGACACAGATTTTAACATGTTGATGATGGTGTTAATTTAAAATAGGATGTAAACAAATAGGATGTAAACATATAGAGACATAACCAACTCAATTCTTAATATATGTGCTCCAAGCATTGCTGTATGTCTCGAGATTGATTCAGGTACTAAAAGATTTTAGAAAGAGAAAAAAGAAATGCGTCAGTTCTTTGTTGGCTGCTTTGTCATCGTCCACTACCGTTTTGATGTACTCTTGCCGAAATGGGAACGTCTCTCCATGATTTATATTGGTACATATAACTTTCCAGGGAAAGAAAAATTATTGCAGGAACTACATATATAGTATTTCAGTTGAAGTAAGTGGAGATAATTGTAGGTGATGATGAAACCACAGGGGTGTTCCATTAAAGAAAAAAGGAATAAATCAAAGTGTTTATTATCTGTGGACATCTAAATAATTTGAGATCAGAATTACATGTCATCTGTCTGTTCTAATAATCAACTTTAACTCCAATAAGAAAAGGAAAAAGAAAACTACAGCCACTTAACTCTGTAATTACGTAACCTCGCCCTTGCCCAACAGGCAAAGCTCCAAAGAAGTTCGAAGCAAACGATAAATGTAGCGAGCATTGCTGAATTAAGCTCCGAATTTGGGAACTTTGGCAGCAGACATTTGAGACAAAAAATGCTCTGCTACAATCCGCCGTTGGATTTTCCCAGTAGCAGTTTTTGGCAAGGAATCAGTGATGAAAACCTTCTTGGGGACTTTGAAACTTGCAAGGTTCTTCTTGCAATATTGCGAAATTTCAGCCTCCTCCAAGTTTACTCCTTCCCTTGGGATCACTGCACAATTTATCTACATTTGAAAGAAACAGAGAGAAATGTTAGACATTAAGACAAACAGCTAATTCAGTACGACAACCATAAATGTTTTTCTACACAGCGTTTTGGCACACAAGAGAGATGATTTCTTACCTCCTCGCCATATTTCTCATCTGGGACACCAAAGGCAACTGCTTGTGCAACATTAGGATGAGACAATAGCACTGCATCCACTTCAATTGGTGATATTTTCTCACCTGAACGTTATCAGACCAAACGTCACATTAACATTCTGACATACATTTGTTAAAATGATATTTTAAGAAATACGTACGCATTTAATGTAGCAATTGACTCTAAATATAGAAACATTTATGTAACGCATTATTAGAATGGTAAGCACAAAATGCATACCTCCACGATTGATGAGCTCCTTGATCCGACCCACGAGATGCAAGTATCCATCCGAATCGAAAAACCCGATATCCCCAGTGTGGAACCAACCAAATAGAAAAGCTGATTTATTAGCCTCAGGATTGTTCTTATAACCCTTTGTCACATTTAATCCCCTAATGCAAACCTCCCCATTAGCATTAGGCGGCTGAATTTCCCCGTGTTCATTCAAAATCGCCATTTCTTGCCCAACGGGTTTCCCAACAGAGCCGGCCTTGTGCGGGCCACATTCGGGTAACGGGTTTGAAGCCATGAGATGAGACGCCTCCGTCATGGCGTAAGCCTCTAGCACAGGTGCGTCAAATGCCGCCTCTAGGCGATCCAATACACTCGGCGCCAACGATGCGCTGCAGCTCCTAATAAACCTCAGCTTGGGGTAAGCCGGCTCGGGCTTGCTCTCGTGGCGATCCAATATGATCTGGTGTATCGTGGGGACAGCAGTGTACCACGTGGCATTATACTTTTTCATGTCCGTCCAAAATGTAGAAGCCGAGAATCTCCCAGCGGCTGGGAGAGCCACGGCGGCTCCGGAAACGAGTGAACTCAGTAAACCAGCTAACAAGCCATGTACGTGGAATAACGGGAGCACGATGACGGTCGAGTCAGACTCAGTGAGTTTATAAACCGATTTAATGTTCAAAACGGAGGTGGCTAGATTGAGCTGAGTCAGAGGGACACCCTTGGGGCGGCTAGTGGTCCCGGAAGTGTGGAGAAAAAGTGAGACGTCAGCAGGGTCGTTAACTAGTTGGTGGACTGAGTCAAGATGTGAGCCGGGGTTGGAGGAGAGAGTTACTTTAGAATTTTCGTCTTGGAGAGTGGCGGACACATGGGGGATGTTGAGCTTGGAAGCGGCAGCTTGAGCCGACTTGATGCCTTCGGCTGGGACTAACAAAAGTTTGGATTCTGAGTCAGAAAGGTAGAACTCGAATTCTTCCGCGGTGTAAGCCGAGTTTAACGGCGCCGCAGTCGCTCGACAGCGAATTACAGCCAAGAACATTATCACCAACTGTAAAAAAAAAAAAATAAATAAATAAAGGAATTGTTATTTATTTAATAACAATTAAACAAGCCAGCTCCTAGGGGATGCTTGGCAGCCTTGTAAATTGTGACGGAAGCGAACAGGAAAAAACTCATCACCCCAAACGAAAAAACATATCAAATTTTAATTTTTCTAACCGAATGTTCATAGACAATGACATTTTATAAATTTTGACCAAAAATAATAATAATCAAATAATGGCGGAGACATTTTGTCAACTTTTTCAAGTTCCTAAAATCTATGGAGAAAAAGCCTTGGCTTTTTGTTTGGTTACAGAGAAATGAGAGGGAAATAGAAGGAAAATTATGTTTTTATTTTATTTTTGATAATTTCTTCTCTGTATTTTCTCATCAAAAAAAGTAGAATCTACTGTTTTAGACAAGATTTGATTGATGAAACGTAAAAAGATACAAACCTCGACGGTGTTCGGGAAAGAAAGAGCGACGACATCGCCAGGCTTGATGCCTGATGCGATGAGGAGAGAGGCGGCGTGATCGATGAGTTGTTGCAATTGAGCATGTGTCAAATCGAATTTACCGGAAACGGATAAAGCTCTCCTGCTCGGGAACTCCGTCGCAGCCTTCTTCAGTAACCCTGTCAAAGTTACACTCTCCATTTTCTCGACAACCGAATGAAGAAAATGAAATCAAAAGAAATTTTTTTTTTTATCAAAATTCGTGGAAAAGATTAAATATTTGTCCAGGGTTTGAGAGGAAGGGGTTGGGTGGAGAGATTTATAAAGGGTTGTGGAATCATTGACAGAAGAGGGGATGTTTCGGTGGAGGTTTCCAGCAGGGGAGGTGGAAAGGCCCACGTGGCAACTGTTGACGGTCAGCTTGCGTGTGCTACGCCTCGACAGTTGCGCCCTCTTTCTTGTCTGTGTCACTAATTTTCGTCATACATGGCTCCATTCCTGCGGCCGATTGGTATACGTAGAGGGTGGGGCCCGCAATAAGAAGATGGGCCCCATGTTTCGTAAGGACTTTGGGAAGTTGGAAACCACGGGAGGAAGAAAAAATCTTTCACATGAAGGTGAAACGCAAACAAAAATTAAAGTCTTGATGGCTGGCTGGTGGCTTGAATCATAGAGAAAAAAAAAAAAAAAGAGAAAATAAATTCCTCGTGGTGGTTTTACCTTGACAAAATATCCGGCACACTCAGGACAAACAAAGAACGTGACCCCATGATATATGATCAGGTTCATACACTTTGTTTATCCTTTTATCTTCTTGATTTATTAAATGTATATCAATTTGTGAATATATTTTTTATTTTGATTCCTTTTCGCAAAAGAAAAACGCGGTTAGGAGTGTTAGTTAATATGAATTAGTTAATTTAGTGTTAGAGAGTGTATGGTATTTTATGACAAATTCTTAATGAATGTCTTAAAAAATTACCTTTTTAATATCCTCGTAATATAATATAAACTCTTACTTCTCTTAATGTTCTCTTAAGATTAATAAACTCTGAGTCTGCTTGTATTAGCTCTCGAGTAAAGTGGCAAACATCAAATGTTTTTAATTTAATTTTTTGTTAAACTATTCACAATCACAAAATTGTAAAAATATAAAATGATAAAAAAAAATGAAAGAAGTGTTTTCTTTGAAATACTTAATTTATGATTCAAAATTTTTTTATACGATTTAACATTAATTATGTTTTTGTAAAGAGGATGAAAGAGAAATGAGAAAAACAAGTTTTATTACGTGGCTCAAGAATAACGATAAAAATATAAAATATTAAATGTTATCTGTATATATGATGGAATATAGAGGCATATGCTTCTTCCTAAATTTGTCACAACTTGAGGCAAAGGGATGGACCATGTTAAGATTGTGAATAGCTAGAATGCAAGATGTCTCATTCTGAGCAAATCAAAGGCTCCTGAAACTATAACTATATGTGTGAGCCACACGTTTTTGTTCTTTGAATAAAGCAACTTGCTTTTCAAATGAACAATACAATTAGCTAGGGTATGGTTAAAGATATATGATTAGATTAGTAACAAGAAATGTCGAGGCAAAGTTGGATCCGTGTGTGATAGTAACAGCTTTCTTCTATGCATTACTTTTCTTGCACATCCAAGCATTGCCATTTGCTGGTGTCTTCTGCATATGGTACGTAATCTATTTCTTCCTTTTTATTATTGCATTATTATTCTTGGGGTTGTTTTATCAACATATGGCTTATGGCCTATGGGAGATGCCTAGAGGCGTTTTAATGGTGTGCGATGCCCTTTTCCATGATGGGATGGCTTTAACCTAAAGATGCCATAATATCTTTGGTAAGAAAGCATAATGGAACTGCTTCGATCTCCTCGTCCTATTAATTAATCACTTAAACTAACTAATAATTGCACCTTTCTTTTCTTTTCTTGTTTGTTGTCTTTCGAACGAGGAAGAACTCTCAATTGATCAAATTTGAATACCCAATATTCGCTTTGATACGATATTCAATTCACATTTGGTTTCTAGTTAAGTGTCTTGTTTATAGAATTAAATTATGTTATAAACAGTTCTTTTGGCCATTATTATAAACATTGAACTGACCGTTCCCCCCTATAGACTGGTTTTTGGAAGGCCATTAGCATTAGGTCAGCAGACTTGAAAGCCTTTTCCGTCATGATCATTCATGTTTCCTTGTGTCGCTGATTCTAGCCAATCATGTGATACAGAAATGGGAATTGCCCACCTATTTGTCTAATTGGATTTATCCAGCCCAAAGTTATCTACCAAAACTTGTTTCACTTAAACTACTTGTGGTCTTAATTTGTATATATTTACATTTCTGAGCGGAAAAATTAAAATAACATATAAAGAAAACAATATACTGAACAAAATAGACCATGTCATAGCAACATAACTCTTTCCTTTCTACTAGAAATACATTTCATAACCAGCTACGTTATACTCGAAATGCAAAATTTTATCCAAAACCCCTTATCTAGTAGAAAGCAATGTAAGTAAGAGCAGATTAGAAATACTAGTAATATATATTTTATTTTATATTTCAAGCACTAGGGACGGAGGTGCACCACATATTGATAAATATATATATATATATATATATATATCGTTGTCACGATAAGATCATGCAAGGGAGGTTTGCCTTTATTACATTAGAGCCAGAGTCAGAGCATCCTGGAATTTTTCTTGGTTTGGTTTTATTCTTTTGTTTTGCTTCAAGCATCAACAAACAATTAGTGAGACAATTTAAGCAGATGCACGTTTGTCGTATTAAAAAATTAAGTAGATATCAAAGCTTCCAGTAAGCCTGTTTTTTGTTTTTTTACCTTTTTTTCCTTTTATGGGGTCTTCCTCAAGTCTTATTATACTAATATCCTACTTCTTCAGAGCAGACATAAAAGATAATCCCATTGGGAATGGCCATTAGCCAATGCTCAAACAACAACACGGCATTTTGCTGGCTACCGGCTGGAACTGATCAGTACGAAGGGCGAGGTCCCTGCTGTTAAATGGTTAACTGTATGTAGGATTCGGGGAACCTCCTTGTCTCGTCAAATTAGGCCTTTAACGTAAGCGCTTACGCAGCCAGAGGTTTGGCTCAATGCAAACTGGCCACTGAGGCAGGTAAAGATAAGCCAGCTATATATTCGAAGGTATTTCAGCATTAGGCTTTTGTTGCCAATTTGACTTTGCCCATTGGCTGCTTCAGTTGCCTTAGGGATAGGACTAGGACGGCAACTTATCCTGCTCTCTTGGATACCGTGTGGACTTCTCATAGACCACCAACCTTTGTTGGTCGATCACTTTTTTTGTTCTTTTACAACGCGTATACTATATAAAATAGCCCCCAACGTAGAGATATCATCAATTTTGGTGTCATTTGTCCTCATTCCTCGAAACCATATCCTAATCAAGTTATAGTTCTCGATTTAATGGTCATTGAAGATGTGTGGGTGTTAAATTCCTAAAGCATCAACCACAAAAAAAAGAGACGTGATATACTAATTTCATTTCACTTTCTATATGATAGTTTGCTAAAATCACCTTTAGTTATTAGCTTTGATCCATGATCTCATCTATTAGACCTTTCCGTGAAAATCCTTGTTCTCTTGGGGGATGCTGCTTCACTCATGATCTGATTAGCAAATTGAACGTCCAGCCCAAAATTGTGGAGACTTTGGGCTAGCTTATCCAACCCATTAAATTTTGCAATAAAAATGGACCAAGACCCAAAAGCTGTACTCAAATGGGCCAGCCCAGGTTTCGACCGACGCTTAAAACCTTGGTTACGTCAACGAAATTGGATTCAAGTAGTCAAAAATGGCCAATGGAGATGGTCAAAGAATTGCCATGCCCAAAAGGAACACAGGTATGCATTGCGTCTCACGATAGTAATGCTGTCTGTGAGAGGGACTAAAGACCCAATGCACCAAGCTAGCTTGCAAATATGGATAAGTGTGATTGTCAAGCGGGCCCCCTTCTCCGTGGAAGTTGAACTTACTTATGGGCCTTGAATTGATCAACACAAAGCCTTGTCATAGACTCGTCACTCGTCTGGCCATTTTCAGTCGGGGTTTTGATTGTGATCGCACCATTCTTTCAAAAAGACTCGCCAGCCAAGGCCCTGGTGCCACGAAACAATGGGCCTTGATATAATCAACATCGACCTTGGCTGGCTCTTCTTGTTTATTTATCACATTAATAGAACAACTAACTTTGATAGGATAACCGGATAAGGATGGCAATCCAAACCCCCAATTCAATCAAACGAAGGAATAATAGCTGTCAAGTGGGTCCATGTTTTGATTCTAAGATATAATAAGGTTTCTTGTTAAGCAAACTCTTTCATGCCTTCTTTGGCCCATAAAATAAAGAGGGTAAGGAAAGTCTGTCAAATTGGACTTTTATGGATTTACAGTTAAAATATTGATTGGCATTTTGTTAAGCTAGTGGGCTTTGAATCAGAGGCCTAACTAACTACCTTGCAAGTGAATTGCCCACCTTTTCCCCATAAGATAAAACAGCCTATATCATTGAATAAATAGGTAGGGATATTATGTTTAAGTAATTTCATAATTAGCAAATTAGCTATACATCCGACTTTGACTAATGTCCCAATTAGTTCTCACCTAATAGTCGGTAAAATTTTAAAATTTTTCTGCACGAGGTGAAAGTTTTATCTTAATTTAAGAGTTTTAGAAATTCTAAATATAAAATACACAAATAATTATCTAACAACTTGCTTATGTAACTAATGCAATAAGCTCAAACATTGTTTATTTGAGGAATTTTATACTATACGATAAAATAGTATTAGGGTCGGTACTTGGTAAAAGGTCCCATGTGATTGAGATGAATTATGGAATAAAATAAAGTTGGTCAGCGCATTCTTATCACTGCAAATTTGTCAAATTTGGTGTTGTACTTGATTCATCTCAATAAAAAAATCAACCAAATGAATGTGGGCATAGACATGTACTTCATTCATTTTCTCAAATTTTGTAAGTTATTTTTGTAATATTGTTGGATACGACTAGCTAAATTGGCACACTATGGCATGCAAGAGATGGGGGGATGGAAGGCTGTTTATAACGTAATTAAGAATTTATATATCCAATTCACTCCAATGGAACCCAATCGTAAAGATTGGTTTATGCTGTTCTTTGGAGTTCCAAGTTAATTTTGCAGTTTGTGAAGCATTGTGTACCATAATCTTTAAGCCAAAAAACAGTAATCAAAAGCTAATTAAGCTAAGTCATCTTGTTATTTTGATGGAAAATCTAACCAATCAATACGTTCCTACTCTTTAATTTCTTCATTTTTGGGGTCTTGTTGTCAAGGACGGGACAGAGGCCGCCACATAATTTTTTTTAATTTTTTTATATTATATAAAATTTTTAATATATTCTCTTAATGATCCTTTTAATAATTTTTTATTTAATAATTAATACAAATAAAAAATAACAAAAAATATTTCAGATGTCTGATCACTTAATTTATTTTTTTAATTTATATTATTATTTTTATTTATATTTTTTATATTATTTACTCATATGTTATAAGTTTTTATGGATTTGCTTCTCTAAATTTTTAAGAAGCATCGAGCATATTCTTTTTATTTTTTTGTTATGTCATATGTGAGTTACATCTTTTAATTGGACATGTTCGTATTTTTCCTATTATGTGAATTTTATTTTTCATGATTTCAATCTTTAAAAATTTATAAATTATTATGTAATTATCACATATAAGTTGTAGTGTTGCATTGTTACTTAAAATTTTATCAATGTATCATTTTTTAATTAATCCTGATTAGATAAGAAGAAATTATTTTGAGTATATCTTTTTTATATGCTTTACGTTTTATATTTAGTTAAAAAGAAATTATCTTAAATATATAGTCTATAAACTATTCTAATTATATAAGAGAAAATTATTAATCTTGTATATCGTATTTAATTATTTATATTTAATATTATAAGTTTAAATAGAAATAAAATAAAAATATTAGATATTAAATGAATTAATTTTTTTTTCAAGTTTGATTAAAGTATGAGTAGGTTGAAAACAATTAACAAATTCTTTAAATAAAAAGATGCAAATCTTTCAAATGACTATTCTACACTTGAGTCATCAAACCTCAATACTTCAATTTATAAACAAAAATAATATGAATCAAAATATCCAACACCTAATCTTAAAAAAATAAATTTTTTAATATATAATTTTTAGTTGATGAATTTGAATTTAAAAAATATAATCCAGTACAACTTTTTAAAAAGATTATTGTAAATTTTTGTTTTCTTAATTTACATATAACATAAAATTATTTTCTCCTATCAATTTTTTGATTATTAATTAAGTTTAATATATTAATTTTTAAAATTTTTAATCTTTATTCATCTATTTTTAATCCCAACAAAAATTGGTTAGCTCCGGTCTTATTTACTGTGTGTCTAGACATCATTGATTTCATTGCAGTCATGCTACCTTAGTATTCAATGGAACGCTTACTCAGATGGCATTTGCAATAACGTTCTGCAGTGTTTATAAATGCATCGTAATCTCATCTTTCCGCCTCATCCATGCACATTATACTCATATACCATGCAAACTCGTCCGAGGTTTTTGTTTTTAATATAATTCATGTCTCCAAGTTCTTTTCTCTGCTGCCACGACATGATTTCAGTGGAAACGTAATGAAGCACAGGCAGAAAGGGCCCTGGTTCAAGATCCGGGATCGTGCAAACGTCCCCACAGATTCCTGTTTTTTCCAGTGCAATCAGTTTTACCTTGGCCCAAATTTACCAAAGGGGAGGAATCTTGTGCTGGAGATTCCATTTCATCGGGACAACAAAACCGAGATTCTATGATTCCAAGGCAGTTTTATATTCCAGGACAAAGAGAGAACAAACTACAGAACGGAACGTGAAGTCAAGGTTAGCTACTTTTCTAAGGAAGACCCATTATTGAATTAAGTATATTATATTGTTTTGAAAGTTTTAGTGGGCGTGATAGCCATGTTTATATTATAAAAAGGTGCAAAGTCTAACGACATTTCCCCCAGCATTGTTTATTCATATAATTTTGTGTTTTTAGCGGTTCAAGCAACTATGTATACGGGTATTTCTTAGCAGAAAGAAAGCTCTGAGTTGGTGCGTATCTGAAATCACTTGCCGTATCTTACAAGTAAAGTCTTTCTCTTTCTTTTCTCACCATATTGTGGAAAATTCTAAGCATAACCCAATGAGTTCTTTTTCCATTTCAGGTTTTTATGGCAGTTTTGTTGGCCTTGCATGATGCCTGCATAAGTAGCAAGCCCTTAATCCACCGCATATTGCATATGGATAATTTCTTGTTGATTGTGTATTCCTCTTCTTTAGCAAGACATTTTCTTAATCTTTTTTCCTTTTGTTCGGTCTCCCCTGGAAAAGAGGAGGAAAAGAAACCCAACTACGCTACAACCCAAAGGGGATTGTTTCTTTATATTTATGACTAAACCCTCCAACTAGCCTTTAATTTTAAGGTTACAAAACACCATTAAAAAACAACTTTGATTTGAATTAATGATGCTATATAACTAAAACTAGGGATACATGGAATCTAAAGATTAACAAGAACTCATACAAGGAAAGGAAAATGGTAGAGACATGGTCGTCGTTCTTTCCCATAGCCCTTTCTCGAAATGCGAAATGTGATAGAACATATTCGCAGAATACATGGAAAGCTTACCTTGTTAATGGGGGACACCATGTCAACAACCCATTTAAAATTCCGTTGAATACATATTTCTTGGTCCCTTCGGTACAGCTCCAGTACTCCTATAAACACCTTTGCTCTGTTTTTTCCCCCTGAAATATAATAAATACCAATACTTAAAAGCTCTAGCGCAAATTGGCCTCTCTCTCTCTCTCTCCCCTCTCGCTTTAATTATTTGGTCAAAGGAATCAGCAAATCCGCACTATCGGATCCTCAATGATTGCATCTTTTACCTATATTTTTGATCCAATAGCGCATTCCACCACCCTTAACAAAAACAGTTCCCCCCACAATTCGAACTTTTTTTTTTGTTGGTTATGCAGGAGTATTACTTTACATTATAATTCATAAACAAAAGCCGACGCAAAAACTTTCAACTGACAAACGGACAAAACCCTGTTAGTTTCTTTTACAGTAAAAAGGGGAAGGGCTTGAACATGGCGGCGAAGTTGCTGGCATTGGCATGCATACGAAACGATAGTTATGGGGACTTGTCACCAAGGCCTCACTATCCTTCGATGCCAAAGTACCCGAAAGGGGTTTCCGCACAAGAAACGAGCTTGGAGGGGTCCGAGGCAAAGGCAACGTTTTCAGTTATCGGAATGACATGTTCAGCCTGCGCTGGATCCGTCGAAAAGGCTGTCAAGAGGCTTCCAGGAATCCGGGAAGCTGTTGTTGATGTTTTGAACAACAGGGCGCAAGTTATGTTCTACCCAAGTTTCGTAAACGTAAGTCGAGTAATAATCTCCGTCTTTTGTTTTTTCTTTATATTGTCTGTTTCCTTCTTTTGTCAGTTATTCAATCAAAATTTGTTTAGGGTACTTTGATTCTCCATTGATGGAGGGATGCAAGAACTTGATGCTTGATTTGCCCATTTCTTCAAAATTTTAAGGAATTACGTTGCTGCAATAACTCAAAAATGGCTCTGAAATCTGTTATCTGAGAAATAGATGAATTAAAAGAGAATCTAATAGGTCAAAATTGTACCTTCCAATAGACATGTTCTATTAGGATGCCGAAATGACAGATTTTAAAGGAAAAATGAGACAAAGAATGGGATCCTTTGTAGCTACATCAGTTGTCCTTTCGCTTACAAACAGAAAACAAGATTTGGTTTTCTGTTCCTTTCCTATTACTTGTCCAACTTTCTCTTTATCTGTTTTCCTTGGTTTTCGTATTTTCTTTACCTTGGTTTTTTGTTGCTTTGCTTTTCCGTGCTGAGGATGAAGACATACCGTGCTGAGGATGAAGAGATACGTCAAGTTCACATGAAAATGAACTTGATTTTGACCTCCATAAATGTTACACTTATACAAATGCAGGTAGTTGCATCTGTGTTTATCGATGGGGCCAGCATGGCTGAGCCTGGACCATTAGACCCGAGCTTATGGGTAGGAAAACCCCATGTGTCCTCTACTATGGGCCTGAAATTGTATGTCAGGCTCAGTTCTGTGTCTCATCTTGTGATTGAAGAGCATATGCATAACTATAGCTGTTTTACTTCTACGAAGCAAATCTTTGCTTGTGGATTTGTTTAGGCATTTCTCTTCGGAGAGATAACTTTTAGTGAAGTTCACACAAACACCACTCTGAATCTGTATATTTAAAATGATTAGGTTATGGGTCTATCTTGATTTACAAGCCATTTCTTTCCTTATCATATTCTACTAATCATAATTATAAATCTTAAGATTCTGGGGAAACAAGTGCTGTTGAATTATTAAGGTTTCTTGTAGGCTAATTTGATAAAATTATGCAATAAATGATTTACACAAACTTAAAACTAATTTATTGGAATTAATACAAGATTATTGAGTCCATTTAGTTAGTTGAACCGAGAACCATTAGCTCTCTACATATTTGATTTAAAGTGAAAGATTAGGAGGGAAAAAAATGAAAGAAAGAGCAGTTCTCAATGTATAGGCTATAGAGTACTACCATGTCAAGAATTTTGCTTTTCCTTGTTTACTATTTGGTGGTGATCTCCATATGATTGAGAGGCTATGAAGGAAGTTTTGCTGCAGCTTTGGCAATTATCAACTTGGTCATTGTTACTGATGCAAAAGATTTTACTTGATGGTAATGCGTGAATAAATTAGAGCCTGAAATGTATTCAATTGTTGCTGCAATTGCATGAAGCTGCAAACACAACCTGGACCTGATTCTGTTTTGTTTCCTTATATTTCCTATCAGTTGCTTTTTGCGTTATTTATGTTTGGCAAGCTTTTGAAACTTTAAACATTCTATAGGAGGAGACCATTCGTGAGGCCATTGAAGATGTTGGATTTCAAGCTTCATTGATTAAAGATGAGACAAATGAGAAATCCATTCAAGTATGCCGGATACATATTAACGGAATGACTTGCACTTCTTGCTCCTCCACTGTTGAAAAGGCTTTGCAGGCAATTCGTGGTGTGCAAAAGGCCCAGGTGGCTTTAGCAACTGAAGAAGCAGAAATTCATTATGATCCAAAAGCTGTGAGCCACAATCAGCTTATGAAAGCAATAGAAGATACTGGATTTGAAGCCATACTTTTTAGTACAGGGGAAGACATAAGCAAGATTGATCTTCAAGTTGATGGCGTAATGACTGGTAATTCAATGAGAATGCTCGAAAATTCCCTTCAAGCCCTTCCAGGGGTTCAAGCTGTAGATGTATCAACCGAGATCAAAAAGATTTCTGTCTCATACAAACCAGATATAACAGGACCAAGAAACTTTATCAGAGTGATTGAGTCAACTGGGAGAAGCAGGCGTTTCAAGGCAACTATATTTCCTGAAGGAGAAGGAGGTGGAAGGGAGACTCACAAAAGAGAGGAAATTAAGCAGTACTTTAGATCTTTCCTCTGGAGCTTGATTTTCACTATTCCTGTTTTTCTAACCTCCATGGTTTTTATGTATATCCCCGGAATTAAGCATGGATTAGATACCAAAGTAGTCAATATGCTAACTGTTGGCGAGATTATGAGGTGGGTGCTATCAACCCCAGTGCAATTCATAATAGGGCGTCGATTCTATACTGGTTCCTACAAAGCATTGCGCCATGGTTCTGCCAACATGGATGTTTTAATAGCCTTGGGGACAAATGCAGCCTACTTTTACTCAGTCTACACGGTGTTAAGAGCTGCTACCTCTCCAGATTTTGAGGGTACAGATTTTTTTGAGACAAGTGCCATGCTTATTTCATTTATCCTACTTGGGAAGTATCTGGAGGTTCTAGCCAAGGGAAAGACATCTGAGGCCATAGCTAAGCTTATGAACCTTGCACCTGAGACAGCAATATTGTTGACTTTGGATGGGGAAGGAAATGTGATAAGTGAAGAAGAAATCGATAGTCGATTGATACAAAAGAACGACGTTATCAAAATTATTCCTGGTGCAAAAGTAGCTTCAGATGGTTTTGTTTTGTGGGGGCAAAGCCACATAAATGAAAGTATGATAACAGGAGAGGCACGACCAGTAGCAAAGAGGAAGGGAGATACGGTTATTGGAGGCACAGTTAATGAGAATGGAGTACTATATATTCAGGCAACAAAGGTTGGTTCAGAAAGTGCACTTGCACAGATTGTTCGGCTTGTTGAGTCTGCTCAGATGGCCAAAGCTCCCGTACAGAAGTTTGCTGACCGCATTTCAAAATATTTTGTGCCTCTGGTAGTGGATATAAAATTGCTTCATGTCCTCTTAGGCTTGTTTCACAAAGTTGTTTTGCTTAGATTGTCATTTGTTTCACTTGTTCAAGACTTTGTTAGCAGCAACTGACTGTTGTCTTTTGCAGGTGATGATTCTTTCATTTTCAACATGGCTTGCCTGGTTTTTAGCTGGAAAGTTTCATGGCTACCCAGAATCATGGATACCATCTTCAATGGATAGATTTGAGCTTGCACTTCAGTTTGGAATCTCTGTCATGGTCATAGCCTGTCCATGTGCTCTGGGCCTTGCAACCCCAACAGCTGTTATGGTCGGTACCGGAGTTGGTGCATCTCAAGGCGTACTAATTAAAGGGGGTCAAGCTTTGGAAAGTGCACATAAGGTTAGCGTATGCCTTTCATCTTGAAATTTGCTAGTTTCTGTAAATTGAGCTACATTATTGTTGCTGTTGTTAAAATCTGTTATTTGCTGTTTCTATCTGGAAATCTTATCATGCTACAGAAGCTTTTCTATTAAAATAGAGAAGAATAGTCTAAGCACCATTCTAATATAAACAGTTGTAGATTCAGAATGCTTCTTTCTTCAGAATGTTAAGAAAAAAAGAAGACCTGAACTCCTCATTGTTTGAAGATTTTTCTTTTAAGAGGTAAAAGAGATTTTATTTATAACATAGGATACAAAATCCATCATACTATGAACAACTTTCCATATCAAAGAAACTGTGCTAGCCCATTGAGGTTTGGGGAAAAGTAATAAAGCCTCTGCAGTAGCTAAGATTTTAGCAGTATTAGAATCAGTAACACCCATACATTTAGAGAATAAGCCTTTGATAATTCCCTTCTCATCTCTAAGAGCTCGACCACTCCCAGCTAGTCTCTGTTTCCCTTTGACAGAACCATCAACGTTGAAGTTGAAGAAGCCATGGTATGGAGTAGACCGCTCAATAGAAACAAGCCTCCTTGTACCCAATGAATTCCATTTGCAAATTACGATGTCTGGTCTATTCCTAGATAAAACAGAATCCATTAGAGTTGAAGAATGTTTTGCAATATTTTGTCTAATGGGGATATATGGTAACTTTAAGTTTTCAATAATCTACCTAAGTACCCTGAGGTAGTGAATATTTTCTTCTTACTTGGATGCACAGGTGGCCTCTTGTTTTTCCTTATTTTGATTCTTATATTTCTATCAATGTTGTAGGTAAATTGCATTTTATTTGACAAGACCGGAACTCTCACAGTTGGAAAGCCAGTGCTTGTTAACACAAGACTCTTGAAAAATATGGTGCTACATGAATTCTACGAGCTTCTTGCTGCAACTGAGGTATGCTTTTCTTCACTGAATTCTGACAGATTGAGGGAAGTTCTTTGTATAGAATAATCATTAATGCTATCAGTCCTCAAACCTACTTGAATGGATCTTACAAACTTCAAATGGATTGACTCAAACATTCTCTTGTTATAAATGCTGGTAATGAATTGGTCAGGTAAACAGTGAGCATCCACTAGGCAAGGCCATCGTTGAGTATGCCAAGAAGTTCAGAGAAGATGAAGAGAACCCCGCTTGGCCAGAAGCACGAGACTTTGTGTCTGTAACGGGTCATGGAGTGAAAGCCTTTGTCAGGAACAGGGAAATAATTGTGGGAAACAAGAGCTTGATGTTGGACCACAACATTGCTATTCCAGCTGATGCTCAAGATATGCTAACAGAAACTGAAGGGATGGCACAAACTGGCATATTAGTATCAATAGATGGGGAAGTGACTGGAGTTCTAGCCATATCTGATCCAGTGAAGCCAGGTGCTCAGGAAGTTATTTCCATTCTCAAGTCTATGAATGTAAGAAGCATCATGGTGACAGGTGACAATATGGGAACTGCAAGTTCCATCGCCAGGCAAATTGGAATTGAAACGGTTGTTGCAGAAGCAAAACCTGAACAGAAAGCAGAGAAAGTAAAAGACTTACAGGTAAATATATGAGCATTGGTGTTTCGTAATAAAGTTGCTGGCATCTTTATGTAAACATTTTATTCATTTTTCTTAATCACAGGCAGCAGGTTATGCTGTGGCAATGGTAGGAGATGGCATTAATGACTCACCAGCACTTGTAGCAGCAGATGTTGGAATGGCAATTGGTGCTGGCACAGACATTGCTATAGAGGCAGCTGACATAGTTCTGATGAAGAGCAACTTAGAGGATGTGATCACTGCCATACACCTTTCCCGGAGAACCTTTTCTCGTATCCGTCTGAACTACATCTGGGCTTTGGGGTATAATTTTCTTGGGATTCCAATAGCTGCTGGGGCTCTTTTTCCATCAACTGGGTTTCGTTTGCCTCCGTGGATTGCTGGAGCTGCAATGGCAGCCTCTTCAGTTAGTGTTGTTTGCTGCTCCCTCTTGTTAAAGAATTACAAGAGACCCAAGAAGCTGGAAAACCTTGAGATACGTGGAATAAAGATCGAGTGATGGATGATAAAAGGTTCTTGGTGCAGTTGTGTATATATGTTTAGGGGGAATGAATAAAGCTGGTAGGTCAGTCAATGGATGAATGCAATATATAAATAGAGTGACTCTGGTTGGCTGGCAAATTTTGTACATACACCAGTGGTGCTGTTATGATTTTTAGATATTTTGTATAGCTATGTATGAAGGTAAGTTGGAAAAGGCAGTGTTGAAATCTCTTATTATGCATGAATTCCATCCGGTTTGTCTTGATAATGAATCCATCTCTGTATTTTTAGCATTCTATTGTTTTTATCAACTATCTATCCTTTTTCTTTTTATACCCTTTGATCAAATCAATCCTTCTCATTATTATATAACAAAGCTAGCAGAAAGTTGATAAGAGAAAGGTATATTTTCTTTTTCACTTATGTACAAGCTTCATACACAGAGATGTGTTACAAGACTAAACCAGTGGGAGAAAGTACAGTGCTAAATCATATTAAGGATCTCTAAGATTGCAACAAAAGAAATTTAAATTATGTATATTGTATATATATAAAAGATTAATCCTATTTATAATTTAACTCTTAACTATTGTAGTATAATTCTAATTAAAAATAATAATTTAATTAGATAATAATATTTATATAATAATATAATTTGTATAATATTTCAACACGAATTTCGAACAAATCCGAAGATTATCACAACATTTCTATATGTGATAGAGACTTAAGTTGCCTAGAATTGAGCTTTAAATTTCACCACGTGACTGAGGTAATCCAGGTAATAGGCAATTAAATATTTTTACCATATGTCGTAGGGAATCTATTCGAATGGGGAGGCTTAAACATTTCTGTGGAAAAATGTTTTAAGAGAAGGAAGTCCTTTAAGCCGCTCCTTTTCTATGTTTTCCTCTTCCCCACAAACAGTGCAGCTCTAGCGAAGCTGATTGTTGAGCGTAGCAATCAGATGGTCGTAGATTCTTGAACTACACTAACTTTATCATATTATCCATTGGAAAGCTTGATTATTGTAACTACTCTTGACTTTATTCTAATTCTGATTCAGCATATAGAGCAGATACAAATTATTTTATGGTCCAAATCTCGGTAAACCTATTGCTGATAATAAGCATGATGCACCAGGGAAAATTGAGGACTTGGAGATTCCGATAGTCTTGCCAGAAACATCCTCTGTCTGACCTACAACATGCTATCTGTCCTGGCAGGCAGCCGGCGGAAGAAGTTAATGGGCACTGGTGGCAACCTGTATCGAAATCTTGGGTGTCTCATCACGTAGAACCCTGTCAAGGCTGCTATCACTTGAAATGGTGTCGCAAACAACACTATGGCAGCTACAAGGCAGAATGTAATAAAGATGGCAGTAGCACGTGGGTCTCGCCAGCTTAGTAGTGCTTGAAACCGCTCCCCCTGAGTTGCAACATCACCAATCACAGTCTGAATTCTACCGGCCACACTCCTCAACCGATCGTACCTCATTCTAACCAGCTCCGGGCTCTTGCTTGTAGGAAACGTATCAAATTCCTCATCAAGCTCATCAGGGTGCACTGCCTCAGCTTGTGAAATCTTTGTGTTCATGTGAGGAGGGTACCTTGGCCGATAGCGGAAGTTCCACACCCCTATTAGAAACATGTAGAGGAAAATTGTAGGCAAGATCAGTTCTGGGAGGCAAGCAAGCATTAGAAAGAGTACATGAACCAGAACTGTTGTGATAGGATTCTTCCACATGCAGATATCCCCAAACCATTTCCCAACAGCAAACAATCCTGAGAAAACTGTCATTAGTCGGAAGAAATTTGCTTTGCTTTTGCGCATGCTCCAAAGATGTGAGTCCACATCAGACATATACTCAACTACCTCCTTCCGAAGTGGAGGCTCTGCCCGACCTAAACGTGCTGCTACTATATTGACAGCTTGGTGGCGTAGCATGTCTAGCTGCATCACACTGAAGGGCCTTACATAGTGCATTTTGGGTAGTAGTGGTCGTGAATATTGGCAAAGCATATTTACAAAAGATGTACACGTGAATCGTATTGCCAAATGCAATTCCCCCATCTTCTTAACTCCAGTTGGATGAAGAACCAGCAAGGGATAAGAATGTGTGTAAACACGACCTGCTTCCAAAGTAGAGATGCGAATCCTGACCTTCCCAATCTTCAGGTCCTTGTTTCCATTTGAACCCTTCTCCCCAAGCTGGCTGTTGTCAAATACACCAACTGTGAGAACGGTAGCTGGATCAAAAACTTCCCAAGTGTACTGCTCATTATACTTTGGAGACAGATTGTCAACAAGGGTGCGAGTGCGGATCCATTTGTGACCATACTTCGCTACACAGTAGGTATCCGATGTTCCCCTCCCATCTCGTGTTTTCATAGGATGGAGACCTACTGCATTTAAGATGCCAAGTTCCAAGACCCCAATTGGTGGCCTCCACAGTTGCTTTGCTGTAGGGCGGAGATCACTGCTGTAGTGAGTAGACTCATCAAGCACATGATATCCTCCATCTAAACAAACACGAAGATGGATTCTGCTAGAAAACTTCTCTTTCTTCAGCTGATCTACATCCACAGCTACTGGCTTTTCAAGGTTGAACCAACGAGAATGAATGATTCGATCATCAGCACGCTTTTCTATGGAGTTCAATGGTATAATGGCCCTCCCAATTATCTCATCTTTGCCAGGAGCCACACGATCCTCAACTGAAAGAACTAGATGATCTTCAAAGGGTTCAGCAGCAACAAACAGAAGATCCTCATTCCAGATGGCATTCAGAGTCCGAGCCTGACATGGCTTTGTTTTCACAACCTGGTTGCCTATTTGTGCCTTAACGTACACATCGGGGAAACGGTTCTTCTCAGTTGGCACCAGGTCTTGTGCTTCAACAACATTAACACGCACATACCACAGACGTGGTGAATGATAGACTTTTGAACGTAGCACTGTAAAGGCAGCCGGTGTGCTATCAACAGGTGTAGCTGCATCAGAGTGCCACGCATCAGAAAAAGCCTCATCTGCTTGAGTTCCAATCCAGACAGCAAGCATAAGCTCACCCTTTATTTTCTCTCCCTTCTTATCCTCAAGCCGGTACCACTCCGGAGCCAGAGGACTATCTGGTGGGACGCGTAATGGAACCTCACTGATGTCAAACCTTATAATTCCAACAAAGTCGTCTTTGATCAGATCCTTGTCCTTAATCACAACTTCCAATACAGAAGCTTGCATACGATCCCTTGAAAATGCAAATACCTGGTTCCATTCAGGATTTTGCTTTTTCTCAAAGTGCTTTGTTATGCCTTTGTAGTTCCCAACCTTTACCTCCACAAATGGATCAATACTCCCAGTAACATCCATTGCAGGAAGTTCACGAGCTTTAACAACCCTTACATAGAGAAAATGCATCCGCTCAACAAGATCATATGTACTCGCAGTCTTATCTCCATAGATAACACGCCCCCCGACAACTCTTCCCCCACCAAGAAAGGGACTGGTTTCTTTAAGTGCAAAATCAACAGGTTGTGCAGATGCTGCAGAGTACATGCGAACTAGCTTTGGAGGAGGTGGTTCTGGTTTCATCTCATCAGCGATATGCTTTGGTACGTGATGATGGTGATGAACCGCTGGATCAGAAGAATGATGCTGATCGTGTTGGTGTAGATTTGGGTTGGGAAGATGATGAAAGGTGCGTCTTGATTCAACTCTGTCTTTCATGACCGGGCTTTGAACTGTTGGGGCATGCATATGAGTTACGTGGGGTTCGTGACTAGGCAGAGATTCAACAGCGGGTGCTGGGATTGAGGACTTTATGGATGGATCATCAGTAATATAAACTTTTAAGCCGAGCTCTCCTCTCACACGTGAAAGTATCCTGCGCTTTTCCAGGGGGTAGTGCAAGACAACAGCATCAGAGTAAGGAACGAATGAAGTTCCAGTGAGACAAACCTTCCCGAGAAACGGTCTGATGTTAGAACCTTTGATATTATTGTAGACATACGCATCAAGAGAGAGATAATGGAGGTTGGAAGGATCAGAAATATTGAAGTAAAAGCTCTCATTCCAAACAGGGTTGAGATCCTTTTCTTTGATAGTGGTACGGAACTTCTGACCATCAAAGTAGAGCTCCACAAAGGAACTGGCTGAACCTTGCCCATCTTTAGGCAAGAGATTGTGGGCACTGACCACATCAACCCCTAGCTTAAGGTTGCTCATCTGATGTTTAAAAGAGTGAGCTTGTTGAACGAAATGTGAAAGTGCAGAAAAGAAAGATAGCTATAGGTACCTGCAGTAGGAATAGGAAGTTATTATCGATTGGCAATGAACATCTATAACAGAAAAGAAAAAAAAATGCATTTCAGGGAAGAAACAAATTACATGAAAAACTCATTGACTGTACTCTTGAATGAGACATATAGATTGTGATAGAACTACACAGACTATTAATCTACCTTAGGCAACGATCGTACATTTACAGTTAACTTTCACTTTTCAGGGTAATGCAGGCAATGTTCACACAAGGAGAATATGCAATGGCAAAATGAAATTGATCACAAGAAGCAACGCACCCTGATGACAGTGCTTATCATCGAACAGGCAGGAAACCAATCAAGTACAGTGAAGCAAGGAGGAAAACTGACTCACAAATAGTATGAAACAGGACACATCTAAATGAGATGTCCACAAATTAACTACTTCCCTCTAAAGATGAATTTTCAGCTTAGAGAAAAGATTTTCCTATCTTCCCCCATGCTGATTTTTCCATTACTAATAAGATATTAACACAGAGCTGACCGAAAAATCAAGGTTTAAATTATTAATTTGACTTAGAAAAAGCAAATCCATTGTGTATAAATTAAAATTGAGAAAGAGACACAAGTTGGCACTTTTTATAAAAGTATATGAGCAAAGCTACGTCGTAAAAAGAAGATCTAAAACATGAATTATAAAAAAATGGTGCTACTACTTTGCACATGACTCTGCCACTCTTTAAGCTAAAGATCCATATACCACGCTTAAAACACTTGAGATTTGCTCAGAATATACACAATTTAACCATAGGATCTCAAAACTGTCTTCATCTCTTAAGAACAAAAGAAGAAAAAAAGAGTAAAGCAAGAAAAGAACCAGAAGAAAAGCTTCGACTGTCTTTAATCTCCAAATAAATAATTAAATGTCTCCGCACACACTGAAAACGAAACAACGTACTAGTTCTTAATTTCCTCGGTTTTCTCGGCTACCAAACAGAGGTTAAATGGAAATCTATTTAATATAAACAATAAATTTACCGTTAAAAGTGCTCAAAAAGGCTACAAAACTGAACAATGAAGTTGAGAACAATGACAAGAAAGCATCAGTTAAACTTTACTCAACGGAAGTATACATTATTTTTCTTTCCCGTTAAAAACAAACAAAATATCGAACTTTCTTGATAAAAATCCACAATGTACTTCGAAAGTAAGATAATCAGAGCTAAAAGCGGAAAGCTAGACTCAGCTCTTCCAAGCTGGTCATTGAAATGCTATTACCAGAAAAAAAAAACAAAAAAAAAGAACCAAAATTGATGAAATTCACCTTCTCTGAAACGTGAGCTGAAACGTCTTCAAACTTGAACCATTTTCTTCAAAGAAATGGCAAGCTCCTCTTCATAAAAATACTTTGCATTTGCAATGCATTAAAGTTTATGTGACGGTAAAAGAAAAGCAAAAGAGTTTTTGCTGATTAAGCCTAAGCACAATAACCGAGGGGAGTGATAAAGAAAGAAAACAACAATGCAGCCATTTGATAGCAGGAAAAAGGAAAATGGCAAAAATAGAACATTTTTATTCGTTTCAAGCAGTGATGCCAAAACAGGGTCGTTTTCGGTTTTGACTCCAACGTATCGGATTTTAAGATTTTTCAAATGAGCGAGGAGGGTTGTTTAAGGTGTAGGCCACCTTATTGTGATTATCATGAGGTGTGATCTCGGTGCTCATATCTTTTTTCTACTGGTGGTGATAAAAACGAGATCTTTACCAATGTCTGTACGAAATTGGACCAGTTACTTGGGCCGCTTGGATTCTATGCTGTAATTTTTTCTAACCGCGGCTGGTGCCTACTTACCTAAAAACTTTTGCAAATCGATTGACATTCGAGTAAAACAGTAGTTACTATAATTTTTAAAGATTATTTGCATTTCAACCTCAAGCTTTTCTGTTCAATTCTCAGACATCCCTGCTGCAACTCGGGAGTTATCACGTATAGGAAGGATCATGGAAAAATGAAAATGGATTTCCCTCCTTCGCTTTGCCTTTCCAAGCCCTTAATTGGCGAAGTGGTCTACCGTGCCACGTAAAGCCTGTCGACGACATTAATGCGGCCATGTGGCGGTTTCAGTGCTTGAGCTCGCCGGCCTCGTGCGTGTTCTCACTTTCACGAAAATAAATGAAGATCAGAAACTTAATTTGGTGGCCTCGTGATTACCGAACCCCCAAGATCACCATCGTAGTTGATATCATCATCGGCTACGGTCGTTACACGTGGGGTCCATGTCGATGGTATGATTGTGATTTTATGAAGAGCGTGGGTTTTTGGTTTCCAGTCACATGGGCCAACTCGTGCAGCCTTGCACCTCGCTCCAATATCGAGGCAGTGTTTTTGTGCGGATTTGCATGATTGGCATGAGCAGTTTCTGGAAGAGAAGACAAAGACTACAAGACAGAGCGTAAGAGAAACGGTGTCGTGTGGTTTCTCTATTCTCATTCACTTTTACTTTATCATGTTTCACCTGTTTCTACCATTTACTCTGGCAGTACTAATATTTAAATCTTTTGGAGCATTAAAAAACGTAGGTAAAAATGTTCTTAGTTATAAATGTCCCTTAACTTTGACGAAAGATTTGACGAGAGAAGTGTGGAAAAGAGGAGGCTGTAAAGTGTTGATGTTAACCTAGATTAGGTTATACCCGACGGCAGTACAAATGACGTAATAGCTGATGTTAATAAATAAAAACTTATCATACACGTGGCATCAAAGTATAAGAGGGGCACTAAACAGGGGCATACTATTTGTGTTCTATATTATGGCCTACAAAACTTTGTGGTCTATAAAATTGAATGCCACGTTGAGTTGTTTTCTATGTTATATTCTTATTTGTTGACAATAATTAAAAAAATGAGAAAGAATTATATAATACAAAAATATGAATTACTATATTTTTCTTTGTTTTCTTTAGTTTGATAATAAATTAAAATTATTTTTAAAGTTTAAAATTACATATATGAGGTACTTTTGATGAAGATTTATTTTTAGTATTAAATATGTAATTAATTAATTTAATATTTTTTATATATAAAAATCTATTGAAATAGAAAATATACAACATATATAACTTTTTTTTTTAAATGTCTGAACCTTTATTGCTCATCAAAATTATGATATGAAGGTAAATATATCATAATGCAAACAAAATTAGTTAAAAGTTTTATCACATCATTCCCTATAAAAGACACAATTAATTTTTGCAGTGCCAATTAATAACTAGTTTCGATATTTCTCTTATTCTTTTGAGATTGTTAGACACAATTTTCGAAAATTCATATAGGTGAATTTGACATATATCATTAAAATTTATAATACATGACACCAGTTATAAAATTGAAAATTTAACTATTGGTAAACTATGAAAGCTTAAACTATGAAATTTTTTAAAAAAATTCTAATAAATTTTTATAGACATAATACTTAAAAATTTCATAAAATATTTTAAAATTTTAAATAAATTTTTATTCTTTTATTGTATTTAATCAAATTTTATATTTTTATATTGAATCAAATAAATTCTTATAATTAATAATTGATTAACTATCATTAATTAAAATATTATTTGTCATTTTTTATTTACATGGTATAGATATAAAAAGTAAAAAATACCATATAGTTATGTTATTGTGCCACATCATTATTAATTATAATGTGTCAGTATATCACATTATTTTCAATTAAAGCATATTAATCTATCATGTCAGTTTCAAGGGATAAATGGTAATTTGACTAAATCAATTATTAATTATAAATATTTATTTAATTTAAAATAAAATATAAGAGTTTATTTAGTTTAAAATAAAAATATAAGGGTTTAATGTAATAAAAAAATAAAAATTTTATTAAATTTTTTTAATTTATGATTTTTTAGTTATTATATATTTTTTTCATATTACAAAAAAGAATATCAACAAAATTAAAACGATAATCCAAGTGTTAATTTGATAATGAATACTCAAGTCAAGCGTTTAATTATAAACTTCATATATTCACTCATTATATATATATATATATTTTAAAGTAATTCACTCATTATGTTAGTAACAAAAGTAGGGATTAATAAGTCAACTTAACTTGTTCATTCAAAATGAGGAAAAAGTAAATTTAAACTTGAATAAATGTCATTTTCTTTGTAGTAAAAGATTTCAATAAATGCTTTTGTCAAAAGAGAGAATCAAGAAAAAAAAAAAAAGACTTAGACCAGAGAGGGTCGCTCCGATTATCCTTATGTGTAGTATGTAGTCAATTGGCAGGTGAAGAAACGAGATAGTGAGGAAACAAACTAAACAAAGGGAGAAGAGAACGGGTATCATATCAACGGAGAAGGACCTGAAAAGATTAAGGAAAAATGAAGCTCAAAGTATATGCTGATCGGATGTCGCAGCCATCTCGTGCCGTCATCATCTTCTGCAAGTAATTCTTTAACTCTTGTATTTCATAATTTCTTGCTTCCTACACGCGGCTGTAGCGACGATCATCTGGGTCTTCCTCTTTTAATTTTGCTTCATTTCCTCTTTCTTTTTTTTTTTTTTTTGTAATTTTAGGGTAAATGGTATAGACTATGAGGAGATCAAAGTAGACCTCTCAAAGCGTCAGCATTTAACTCCTGAATTCGCAGGTACTTTGTATAATTCAAATTATACACAAATTGGTTATTAATCTAAATTATCAATAAGTGTTTTGTATAAGTGAAAAAAGCAGGCACAGTTGACGGGAATTATAAATTGTTCCCACAGTAATATTAAGTTTTTGCAACACGTTCATATATATTCCAATGATGTTGTTGCAGATATAAATCCTATGAAACAGGTGCCAGCCATTGTTGATGGAAGATTTAAGTTGTTTGAAAGGTACTTATAGAAGATTTCGCTTACCCCTGTTTTATTTTTTTTTTCCTTTTCCCCTTATTTCAAGGTTAGATATATATTAACTAATTTATTTGTTGCAGCCATGCCATTCTTATCTATCTTGCTTGTGCATTTCCTGGAGTTGCGGATCATTGGTAAGTCCAGTTGCTGTCTGTTATGGCAAAATTTTTATTTTTTTAAATTATGTGCTATGTTACATGATGTCTTGGGCAAATTAGGATGGACATGGGTAGTGTGTATTGATCTTGTTTTCCAGAAAGAGTGTCCAGCAAAAGCATGGAATGAAAGTCTTCTTTCATTCTTTGCTTATTGCTTGGAGTTCCTTGCCCACCTTCTAGACGTATGTACAGTGCTACATCACTTTTGTCACATAGATAGTTGAACAATTTCAATGGTATGTCCATGACTCTGTGTCCTATGATGTTAAAATTAGAAGGATTTTGTGACACAACCCACTCATGTGCCGATGTCTATGTACTATATAGGTCACTGTTGTACAGAATGTTATCACTATATTGGGGCACTTCTCACATTAAGTTTGAATCTGTGGCCCATTTATTAATCAGTTTTCCTGTCCATGTTTCAAGGTATCCTGCTGATCTTTTCAAGAGAAGTAAGATTCACTCAGTGTTGGACTGGCATCACTCAAACTTACGTCGTGGTGCAGGTGTATAATCAACCCTGAAAAGATTCAAACCCTATAAGTTTTCTATTTTCTTCATAGTGATTGATCATTGATGATATGAGATAATATCTGTTGTATCTGCATTCATTGATGCCTGTTTTTTTTTTTTTTATGACTATTGCTACCTTTTTGGATCGATACTATTACACAGTCTTATTAAATGACAATTATGTACTTTGAGGTAGGCATTTTAAGTATCAGATCTGGGCGTGTATCCCTTAATCAGCATTGGGCTATTAGAGATGCTAGGATTACTTCCATTCTTTACTTTTGGCATCTTTCCCGTCACTACATATACATGCTTGTGTTTAAACACAAACAAATTCACTTTTGGTTATCCATGTCACTTTGTTACCTCCTATTGTTACATATGATTGTCTTAGTGGTTATGCATTTCAATGTTCCCTTGGTTTGGTGGCTATGCTTTAGAACTTGATGCTTCTCTTTTCAGTCACATATGTTCTGAATACTACACTAGCACCTGCTTTTGGCCTTCCGTTGAATCCTCAAGCGGCTGCTCAAGCTGAGAAACTTCTGTCCTCTTCTCTGTCAAAGATAGAGTCCATTTGGCTCAAGGGTAGTGGGCGTTTCCTGCTGGGTGGGAACCAACCAACCATAGCAGATCTTAGCCTTGTTTGTGAATTAATGCAACTTGAGGTATATTTGTTATCACTTGATGTTTTTGTCCACATTTGAATTCTTATTTTTGTCATTACTTCTCTGGTGGAACATACTATTGTATCATAGAGAATCAGCTGGGCTCCCCATACATGACCTCTTTTCTTGAAGGCAGGCATCCACAGCCACTCATCATCATCTCAACAGCAAGAGCAACAAAGCCTTTCACAGTACTGTTACATTGATCTCCCCACTGTGCACTGTTTAGGACCATATTTCTATAAGCTCAATAAAAGTTGAGGTCGTTTTTATAGTTATTATTCATGCGTCTTTTGGTCTGCCTCTCCTCCTATCAACATGCACAACCCCTCATGTAAAGAAAAACACAAGCTGGCATGGTATCTCTCAGCTAGTTCACCTGAGTCATAGTTCTTTATTGAGGAGCATCAATGTTAGGTTTCTAACAGGAAAAAATATACACAAATCTGCAGGTCTTACAGTGATATTCATGATTGGTCTGTTTATTAACTATATATAAAAGGAAAATGTGCCAAGTTTAATTTTTTGGGCTTTCACTCATAATTTTTAATGTATTATTTTCAGCAGAATAGGTTCCCATGTTAATCTGTTTCTTTTGAACATAGCTGAAACCTAGGCCAGAGATTTATCTCTGTTTTCCTCATAAGGTGCCCATAATTAACTTGCACTGCTCCCAGTGATAGGCACAATTCCCCTATATGTTTTTGGCGACAATTCTAAGTGGAAAAGGTTATGTGTATATGTTATGACTATGATTGCTTATTTCAGAATCTTTATTCCTTCTTGGCTTGGTAATCTATATATGTGCCAAGACAATGGAATTATATGGAAAGACATCGAGATTTTGATAATAAAATTTCTTGGATGTAGGTTTTGGAGGAGAAGGATCGCGCTAGGTTACTGGGCCCACACAAGAAAGTTCAGCAGTGGATTGAGAACACAAGAAATGCTACGAGACCTCACTTTGCTGAAGTGCATAAGGTAATCTTCAAAGTCAAAGAAAAACTACAGAATGAGCGATTAAAGGGAGCATCAAATGATGGAACGGAATCTAGCATGGAAAAGCCATTACTCTCTAAAATGTGATGAGCGAAAACTGCATTACTTGTTTTTATGACAAGATCTTGTGGTGTTGAGTTTCTTTATAAGATAGAGGCTACAGTCTTTGTATAATAAGCAACTATTAGCTTATAAATCATAGACGTGTGCTACATAGTGGTTTATGTTGCAAGTTCCGTAATTAGATTTTTTGTCAACTGTAGTAACACTGTAACAGGTCCTCTCCCTTACAGACCTAAAAATTTCATTCATCTTAAGCTCTCTTGTTTGATCACAAATAGCTTACATGGAAGACACCCAAAATCCATAGCTTAATAAATGAAACTGAAGAAAAAATGGCGTATATAATAACTCTAGATTTTGGTATCCTTATATTGTTTTAATAGTTCTAGTACATCTTTGAAGTTTACAGCTAAAATTTCTATAATTTCTTATTCGCTTCCTTTTTGCCCCTCACAGAATAATCTAGGACATTTTTCTTTGTGGAAACATGCAAATAATTAATTAGGTCTACTCATTAGAGCAAAGCATGGAAACAATCCTTTCATGGGTGAATACTGTATGTGGACGCTCCCTATATGGCATTCATGCCTTGCATGTAGGGCTAGTGAGTTTCTCCATCTAAAGGGAATATACTCTTCAGTTTCTTCTTACCAAAATAATGACAATTTATGAATATACTTTTTTATATATTCTGTTCCAATTGTATAGCTTAATGCCATCACTTTGACCTTCTAATTATATGCTTTTTCCTAAACTGAGTAGCAAACTTGTCATTGTGAAAAATGTCAATGAAAAATGTCAATGCTCTTGTTTAAGTCTCAACAATAATTTAATATCATTGCATTCCAATTGTCTCGGGAGGCCATATGAACGAAGGAGCCCAGATGCCTGCAGAGCAACTGCATTTTCAACCATTAAAGAGGCAATAGAAATCCCAGTGGTCGCCTATTATTAAAAAATATTTGGACCAAAACCAGAACATCCGAATTCCAGCTATTTGAGTTGGAAGTATTTAAACCAAAAGCTCAGCTGCATCCGCATTCAGTGCTGTCATGTTCATGCCATTGACCTTTCATGGAGTGAATGTTTTACAACTATTTATAAATTGGTTAACTACTGAATGTAGTACCTAATAATAATTATTGAGTGCAGGACAAACGTGCACTCAAATTTGGAGCCAAGAATACGTGCAACCATGTCCAGAGGCAACTCTCTTTAGGAGAAGATGCAGCTTCCTCCCACTAGAAAAACCAGAAACAAAAGCAATGAACAGATAGAAACTCCACCGATATGGCAATCTCTATGTCCAAAAAGAAGTCCAAAGCATCGAAAAAAGTAGAAACAAAGCAATATGATTTTGCTGATACAATTTTCTTTAGAATTCTCTACCGTATCCCTGCTGCAATCCTCCTGTTAATTCTCATCTTTCTTTGGTCTTCTTCCACCACTATGATCTCTGGGAAATTTGTTCATGTATGCATTACGTCGCGAAAGCTCAATAATCTGTACTGTCTCTCTGCAGGTACCCAACCCAACTTTGAAATCCCAATTCCAGCTCATAACAATAGTTTAACTAGTCCAAACATAAGTGCCAGTATCAGAGAGGTAGTCAACATCGTCCGGGGTGACCCAGATTCAATCGTCAGCAACTGGGTTCACAATAATGACAGTGGTGGAGAAGTTGCGATTGCTGTGAAGGCTGTTGAAGCGCAGCTACAAGTTCAAAGATCATGGATATCGAATAAGAATCATGCCGAATCATGTGATGGGAGGGGGATTTATGTGTATGATCTGCCATCGAAGTTCAATAAGGACTTGGTAGGTCAATGTGGAGATATGATTCCATGGATAAATTTTTGTAAGTATTTAAATAACGAGGCAATGGGGGAGCCTATTACAAAGTTTGGAAAAGGATGGTATCACACTCATCAGTACGCCCTGGAGCTGATATTTCACACAAGGGTTTTGAAGCATCCTTGCAGGGTTTATAATGAAAATGAGGCAAAGTTGTTCTATGTCCCATTTTATGGTGGCTTAGATATCCTGAGGTGGCATTTCAAAAATGTCTCAAATGATGTTAAAGATACCTTGGCGCTGGAACTTGTGAAGTGGCTCGAGAACAAAAAGTCATGGCTTCAACACTCCGGTAAGGATCATGTATTTGTGTTGGGAAAGATTTCTTGGGATTTCAGGCGAAAAGGTGATGCTTCATGGGGGACTAGATTGCTAGAGCTTGATCAAATGCAGAACTCGGTGAAGCTGTTGATCGAACGCCAACCCTGGCACATCAATGACATTGGAATTCCACATCCTACCTATTTTCATCCCCATTCGGATGATGATATCATCACTTGGCAGCTGAAGATCATCCGATCAAATCGCAAGAGCCTAGTCAGTTTTGCTGGGGCGGCAAGGCCAGATGCACCAGAAAACATAAGGTCAATACTGATCAATCAGTGCAACTCAGATGAGAGGAAATGCAGGTCTCTGAATTGTAGTTCAGGAGGATGTGATCAGCCTGAATCTGTTATTGAGCTCTTTATGGAGTCTGAATTTTGTTTACAACCCCCTGGAGATAGCCCAACAAGAAAATCCTTATTTGATTCGCTTGTCTCAGGTTGCATTCCGGTACTCTTTGATCCATTAACAGCTTACTACCAATATCCATGGCATTTACCAGAGGATCATAGCAGATATTCAGTGTTCATAGACCAAGAAGAGGTGAGACAGATGAAGGTAAATGTGGTAGAAAGGCTCACGAAGGTTCCTGTAAGGGAAAGAGACGATATGAGGAGGTACATTGTCTATGAACTATTGCCTGGTTTGGTATACGGAGACTCAAATTCTCAGCTTGAAAAGTTTCAAGACGCATTTTCCATGACAATGAACAACTTGCTTGAGCGGGTGAATAGAACAGAATGAGTTCTAAAACTGGGTTTTATTACTTCATATTGTTTTCTTGTTCGTATTGTGGGGGAGTAAATGACTTACCATTGACGTGAGACTTGAGTCAATGTTCAGTCCTTCTCTTTTTTCTCTTTCTTTTTTGTCTTTAAACATGAACGAAGTTCAAGTTCTAACTTCTAACCCAAGTTATAAATGGCAATAACTAGTTCAAGAACTACCTCTTGAGCAATCGGTATTCCTCCAATCATCAGCTTCATCAAATGTTCACAACTTCTCTTAACATGCTGGTGTACCCAAGCCTTGGTCAAGGTGTTTTCAGTTTTCAAATCCAATAGAATAATCCATTAATCCTCCCAAACCTTCTGGTATCAAATCAAATTAATTGAAATGCATAAAAGAAAAGAAAATAAAATTATTTTTAAGTTCAATTATGTTTCATTGCATTTCAAGATGATGATTCTACACATATTTGAGCTTATATTACCTTTCACTTTCCATTACCATTGAATAAATACAAATATCCATCTAAATATCCAAATTGCTTAGAAAAATCCAACGATTTGTGAACAGTGATTTCGTCCGCACGTACTTCCATCCAGAGCCGGCTCTAGGGTAAGGCAAGCAAAGCCTTTGCTTTAGACCCCAAATTTTAATAAATATCTATTTATTATCTCATATTTAATAAATATTTATTTTCTCTTACTTTTCACATTTTTTAATTCTCAAATATTTATATTATTTTTTTATAAAAAAATATAAAAATTAAATAGTTAATAAAATCTCATATTTTCTTAATTTTTTAATTATACATTTAATAAATTTCAATTTTTTATCACTTTTTAATTTTTACAATAACATTAGTTATCAAGTTTTTTATATTTCAAATCAATTAACAATAATATGTGTTTAATAATTTCTAATTATTTTAATTATTTTTTTAATTTCAGAAAAAATTTAAAAAAAACCTCATTTTCTTATTTTTAAAAAATATCTCAAGTAAATATTTACCTTTAGGCCCAAGGTTATTGAGCCGAACCGGCTGCCACAATCCTCTCTGGAAACTCCGACCGCTGCCCAATAGAAATTGAATTAGCTTCCAAGGCACTAATCTGCAATCTGAAATCGTTCACACGCCCAAAAGAAAAGAGCCCATGACGTATTCTCTGATGCAAAAGATCCTGACCCTACAATTCAGCGTTTAACAGATGGCCCCGACTCAGCAGACGTGTAAACATATAAAAAGTCCACGTGTAAAAACGATCTTCAATATTCGACAAATGCTACGCTAGCTCAACACGCTTACACGCAGACTTGACCAAGCTGTTAGCCTAGTTTCACAATCCTATAAATTACGCTCCGAGGTTTTCCATTTTTAGTTGTAATAATATATTCGATGCTCTGTTCTCCGACGTATCTCTTTCGACGAAATCTTAGTGCAGTTGCTGTTTCTGCTTCTCTGCTTTTGTCTAAGCGTTTATCCCCGAGCTCCAGGCAAACCCTTTTGAGTTTTCCTCAGATTTCGCCAGTTTCTTTGGTTTCACCGTCAATCGAAACAGGGTTTTCAAGGTCTTTCTTGGGTTCTTTGAGATTTGATCATACTATGGCTGGCCAATCTTCCAAGGGGTCAATCCATGACTTCACTGTTAAGGTTGGTTTGGATATATTTCACTTCAAATTTATGCCCCATAGATAAAAGTTATTTTGACTTCGAATTTAATATGTCTTTGATTTATTTCTTTATGGGTTCTTTTCTTCTCTTTTCTTTTTTCCCTCTGATCATATGAATATTTACTATTTTTTGTATTGCGGTGACTATAGGATGCAAGAGGAAATGATGTTGATCTAAGCATTTACAAGGGCAAGGTCCTCTTGATTGTCAATGTTGCATCACAATGGTACCTCCAACTCTCAGTTTTGGGATTATAACCTAAAAGACTTTTGTCAAGTTTTAATTGTTCTTAAATCTTTTTTTTCTTTAATAAGGATATGCTGGATTATATTTCTGATGATGAACTGATGATGCGAGACTTTGGCCGTTCTCCTTCTTTTTTAACTGAACTTCTAGACATAGTTTTGTAATTTGCTGCTTAAATGTTGATGCAGCGGCTTGACAAATTCCAACTACACTGAGCTGAGTCAATTGTATGAGAAATATAAAGATCAAGGTCTGTTTTAGCATCTTTCTAGCTTCATGTTTTCAATTAATAGATTACATATCTACCATCTTTTACCAGAATGCTGAGAACCGAACAGGACCTTCCAGTTTTCCGTTTTTTCCGTGAAGTACGGCTGTGGACCATGCTTGAAACATTCCAGGAATTGTTATTTGATTAATTCATTTATTCCTTTTCTCCTAACTCTTTATACCATATCACTTGTTTCTGTCCTGGGGCAGGTTTGGAGATTCTGGCATTCCCATGTAACCAGTTTGGAGGTCAGGAGCCAGGGACCAACGAGCAGATCTTAGAGTTTGCTTGCACTCGCTTTAAAGCTGAATATCCCATATTTGATAAGGTATGCTGTTTGAAAATATAATGAAAGCTCCGATTGTACTGGAAAGATTATCTGAAACCAAAGATGGCTTAAGAAAGTCCCACCCCAGCTTACGCCATGCAAGACAAAATTTAGTCTTAAAAATCAAAGTTATATAAACAGACTCCAGAATTGAACTCAGAATAGGTAAGATATTCATACTCTAGTCTATTGTAGAGTCACCTGAAACCTGAACCATTATAACTGGCATAGCCAGTCTTTTTAGTTTGTCTGCAAAGTTCCTTGTTCAGTTTGCCTCGCTGATAATATGGTGTGTGCAAGCCTTTGTGAATGCTTCAATGAAACAGTGAAGTTAATAATGTTTTCAACTTGTAGGATGTACTAATATATCAGATCTTCCTCTCCTCTCCCTGTGATCTTAGGCATTGTACTTTGTGTTGGAGTTGGGAGTATTTTAGATCTGACTTCATTCTCATGCCCTTCATACAGGTTGATGTGAATGGCGAGAAGACTGCTCCCATATACAAATTCCTGAAGTCAAGCAAAGGTGGACTCTTTGGGGACAGCATCAAGTGGAATTTTTCCAAGTTCCTGGTCGATAAAGAGGGCAATGTTGTTAATCGTTATGCTCCCACAACTTCTCCTCTTAGCATTGAGGTAAAAGCCAATTTCATATATTCTGTCACTAAATTTGAAAACATTGAGCAAAGTAATAAATCCTGATCGATGCTGTTTCAATTTTGCAGAAGG
The DNA here is from genome assembly GCA_036013995.1 of Theobroma grandiflorum. NCBI lineage: Eukaryota > Viridiplantae > Streptophyta > Magnoliopsida > Malvales > Malvaceae > Theobroma > Theobroma grandiflorum. The sequence continues at coordinate 2,748,031 of CP142131.1, read as the reverse complement.
ATATAAAGAAACTGCTGGCTTGATGCTGGAAGTGGCTTCATCAGCTCACAGTGAATAAAGTAGATAATTTTATGAATAAAAGCTAGTATTACAAGGACGTTTCTGTGTTTTTGTTTCTCCATCTACAGAGATGGGTTAGACTGTACAAGAATTTACAAGCTGTGCCCCTGATTTACTTATGGATAATTACATATTTGGTCCAGATCAATATTTACACATTTTTGCTATTACTAGCAACAAAACGCTAGAATCTCATGCCCATTAAGGGGGGTAATTCCGTCCAATTTTACATTTTTGTTTGTTAACGCTACCTGACATTTAGAACTGGTTTGGGTTTACGCCATTGCGGATTGAGTAACGAAGGGAAACAATTGGCCTTTGCCATTAAGCCGTTAAAATGGGCTTATATCAAAGAATTAAAACTTGTACACGTGTAAGCAGATTAAAGCCTTCCCAGCATCACATGTCAAAACAGCATGCTTAATGATTCTCTCACTTCACTCCCTCATCAATAGATACTGTCTTTCTCTTTCCATTTCCTCTCGGACAAGACAAAGATTACCCAATGGCAAGCCAAAGCACAAAGAACCCGGAGTCCGTCTATGATTTTACTGTTAAGGTTGGTTTGTTCTTGTTCTTTACTTCTTTTATGTACGCTTTTAAGCTCTTTTATTGAGTTTTCAGTCCGTTATCCCTTCCAGTGATTCTTTCCTTGTTATGCAATTCCACGAAAGAGAAGCAAAGAAATAAAGGAAAAGAGAAAGTTAGCTACCTTGGTTTGTTCTTTAAACTGATCGTCTTAGATATATATATATCTAATTGGCAAACTTTGATGGTTGCTCGACACCTTCCATGTCTTCGGTTCTAAAACTCTAACTTAGATAGTAAGAGCTGTCTTTGTGGATTACCTTTTGTTAAGGTTTTTTAGTTACTATTTGAAGGACAGTAGAAAGAGGGACACATGAGCTAGATTAAAAGACAATTAACTGTGAAGCATGCTGTTTCTGTCTCTGGCTCATGTTCATTTCCAGAAAAGGATTAAGAAAACAATATTATGTGTATATTATTTTTTTTTTTAATTTTGCATATTCAGGAAAAGAAGAAATATGTATATGATCCTTTTCGTTCCGCTGACAGGATACTAAGGGAAATGTTGTGGACCTCAGCGCTTACAAGGGAAAAGTGCTATTGATTGTTAATGTTGCTTCCAAATGGTATCTGCTTTCTGATTCTGTGATCAATATTGGACGTCTCTTCTTTGCAACTGAGCCAACTGATAATGGTTTATAGCCATCAGTTTCTCAGTCCTTTGCTCCCTACTTTCTTTCACCAATTAGGATTTATATTTCTGATTCTCTGTTTGGTTATTTGTGGCAGTGGAATGACAAACCCAAACTACACAGAACTGAACCAATTATATGAGAAGTATAAAGATCAAGGTTTGCATTTGGAACCTTTGAGTTTGCCCCATGCCTGAACTGTTTAATACACTAATAATAATTTAATACAATAGCCTGAACTGTTCCCTTATGTGGGCATGTATTTCTTGAACTTCTACTATTTTTTTTATGTGGGTTGGACTGTGGAGTATAGGGATGAATCAATCCCCCTTCAAAGATTATATTGACATTGCCTAGCTTGCACAGACTCAATTTGCATTTGTTTCTGTAAAAGGCTTGGAGATCCTGGCTTTCCCATGCAATCAATTTGGTGAGGAGGAACCAGGATCAAATGATCAGATTGCTGAGTTTGTTTGCACCCGCTTTAGATCAGAATTTCCCATCTTTGACAAGGTAGATTGAGAAACCAAAATCATGCTGCACTTTATGTACTGTTGAAGCTTAGTTAAACTTGAGTATTTTTGCTGGTGACCATATCCTACAGCTCTTAGATTTAGCAGGTCTAAACTTTACATTTTTAACTGAGGATTTTTAGACATAGTTGATGATCAGGTAACTAGCCTGATTGGCATACTTTAAGTACAAAACATGTAACATGCTTGCAACATACATATTTAATTGATTCAATCTTTTTTAAGAACCATCTGGATCTAATGTGCAAAACTTTATTGAACCATATCTCCTGGCTGTTCTGGTATTAGATTGAAGTAAATGGTGATAATGCTTCTCCACTGTACAAGTACTTAAAGTTAGGCAAATGGGGAATTTTTGGAGACGATATCCAATGGAACTTTGCCAAGTTCCTGGTCAGCAAGGATGGCCAAGTTGTTCATCGTTATTACCCCACCACTTCTCCACTTAGTCTTGAGGTGAAACTACTTTTGCCATTCTCATGCTTAAAGTTCATTTTTGGCATTTCATATTGAGGTACCGTTCTTATACGAAATGAGTTAAATCTTTAGCTTTATATGGTGTTATTGCAGTATGACATAAAGAAACTAATGGGGCTTGGCCAAGAATGATTAGTGAGAAAGAGGAGGGAAGATGAAGCTGTCACACTAGTGCTGAGAGGTATAAGAGTTGCAGAATGCCATGGGAGAAAACTTTGGTTAAACGGGGACCCAAAACTCAATTTATGGTTGTATTATTTATCAGATGTAAGAGTTACCTTTATCTACGTTCTTTTTATGTGAAACTAGTTGATAGTGACCTTTATGGTGGTTGACTTTGTTAATTATTTGCAAGTGACCTTTATGGTGGTTGACTTTGTTAATTATTTGCAAGTGACCTTTATGGTGGTTGACTTTGTTAATTATTTGCAATTTGGCTTTCCGCGCTACTCTCTGCTGTGGTTGTGGATAGATTCAATATGTTAATTCAACATTTGAACCGGTTGTCAATGAAACAATGAAATTTCCCCCACCAAGGGAAGCATCAGTCACTATTTACTCGCAGAAAATTTGAGCTTAACATGATGTTGGGAATGGATTCACTCTATAATGCTGCGTTTAAAATGTAGCATTTGGTTGATTACCAGGTCCAACTCTATTGATCTCATGCAACATTGTCCTCAATCCTATGCATATCCTAAACCCCATGGTGTTCCCACCTGGGAAATGGTATGAACCATAATGCCAGAGATTTCTGCTTAAATTTGTAGAAAATCAATTACAACACAATCCAATGGCCAAAAATATGGCAACCATCGTTTGCTTGAAATACTAGTTAACCTTAAAATGGGCATCTCCTCCAGCTACATATTAACGTTCCTTCAGCTCAAACTACAGAAATTTTCAACCAGTTTACTTGTGATACTAGTGAAACTCAGTGACTTTGTTACAATCTAAGTTAGCACATACCCATTGCCCCTATTGGGCGAATTGGTAGGATTTTAAATTTTCATACTTCTCAAAGATTCAGTACATGTACAACAACACATATGTACAAAGATACCCTGATCATCCTCGCGTCAAGTCAATATCTGTGTGCGGGTTTCTCGGATCAACATGCCGTGAACCAGGCCAAAACTGCATAGCTGAGCTGGTTTGCGTAGAAGGGTGACTGAAATTTTGAGTTGAAGGTGCACCAGTTTGCGTAGCTGATTTATTGCTGAGCTGGGGCATGGAATCCTTACTGCCTTTTGGGCTGGCGAGTTGTTTGTTCTTGGTTTTAGATCCCCCATAGACAAAACTGCATACCACCAGCTGCAGCAAGTGTATAATGCATTAGAAAACTCAGATGAATAAAGTTCATGCCACATCCTCCGCCAGTGACCCACTGCAACATAAAACAGCATTCCCAACAGATTTCGGTACCCCTATTCAGACTCACTCATCCCAACCAGCACTCACTAAAAACATCATACTAGGATATAGATGCTCCCTTCTTACACGCATGCAAATAAGAACCTCCTCAGACTCACCTAATTTTACCAAGCACTCAACCACGCACATCTCCTCCAGTAGGCACACCACCGGACAAAACAAGCTAGAATATCTAAATAACACTAGTGCTACATGCACTCTGCATGCCATATCACTGTGTCCAAAATCTTCCCTCTGGTACTATTTTTTAAAATGAAAAGTCAACAATAGAAATAAGACTTGCATGCTACTAAGCTCAACATCATATGTAAGCAACAAACTACAATCATAAGTAAAACTTATGAGGAATAAAAAAAATACCTGAACTAGGCTTGATGCAATCAAGGTTGCAACCCCACCACCTATGACATGACCATCAGGTGTAGAAAGAGAAGCACTTATGCCACCTGTTCGACTGCGGGGTCCACCATCCTCAGCAAGCAAGTAAGAACCCGACAAGCATAATATCTCAAAACGGCCCTAAGAAAAGCTAAAACAGATCAAATAAGTTTCCTCCAAGCTGCACAAATATCGTTGAAGGTTCAAAAGGATAAATGTATAAAATGGAAAGGTCGATTGTGTTCCAAAAACTTGCACTATGATCTAAACTTATGGAAATTAAAAACTTGTTCCTTTTTGTCAAAGACTAAATAGACCCAAGAAAGATGCTGTGGCTAATCAACTAAGGAGACATCATAAGCTAAAATGCAGGCCATTGAAAACTCACTAGGGACTTTGTTTGCAGAAAAGTAGCACCTTATCTATGAAGTGTGACAAAAACATTGAAGTGTAATTCACGTCTCTCTCCACCTCTTTCATGTAGAGACATATGCACAACCCCCAACTTTGACTCATTTTGCTCATAGAGCATTTCACTTTGTTTGCAAAGCTAAGCCAACCTTTAACCAAAAGCTCTTTCCAATTTTTTGAGCCCCAGGCCCAGGTGAATGTTGAATTTTGAAATCAAGCCCAAATTCATCCCGGCAGTTATGTTTTTGGAGCTAGACCACTATCCTATGTCTTCACAAGTAGTACTAACTAAGCAGAGAACCACTAAGCACTATGAACTCACGTTTAGAGGTACTATAAGCCTATAAGCATAAGTATACATTACAAAACATGGTGATGAGCATAAAGTCCATGTAAAATCATATGGCGTGCACAGACAAACAAAAAAACAAAATAATACATAATGCAGGCTACTATGATTTTGAAAAATGTATTTAAACAGGATGGCAAGAAACACAAGGAATTTGTGTGCGACATTTCAAACTGCAATTCTAAGAATTCGAATTAAGAAGCTAATAAAGATGTTCTGGCATTCAAAAGGTCCTCACATACAAAATTTTACCATTTTTTTTAAAAGTAAAAACAAAAGGAGCATTAAGTGCCACAACCTCATATGTCACAGTAGGAGTAGAAGATGCAGGCTGACGTAGAGTTACTGAGGAAACTGTACCACTGCCTGATAAGATGCAGACAGCCCTTGGACGTTGTTGTGAAAAGGACAACATTTTTGCAACAATGTCCTGAAAAAGAAGACAAAAATTGCACATTCCCAAGTCAAGATTTAGTTCTACATGCCTAGGAAATTGCAGATGGTATTTTCAACTAAATCATATAAGTTAACACAATAACATTAATCTAAACCATATATGAGGGCTTATGTACATAGTACACAAATTCATTGGGGCTGATGTTTGCTTGAAGTGGGGACAACAACTCACACTCACAGTTCAGAAATGGAAAAAGACTGATGCCACTGTGTGAGTTATCATTATGCAAAAATCAGTGCCCTTTTGAACAAGTTGAACAATGTTGCCTGTAAGGTTTCCTCACCACTAAATGAATTAGTCATTAAAAGCTGGTCCAGAAGAGAGATCAAAAAATGAGGTTCCCTTATTATGAACAGCATCACAAGAATGGACAGTAACACAGTGGACTAAAGTGAAAATGCATGAATTGTGTAGTCGCCTTCCTCTATACTTTTCAAATTCGTATCACCTAAACAACACATTCATTGAATATGGGCATGCTTGTAATCTCCATACAACTGCATGAACTGTTAACTCCAATCAGTATTTAAGTGTATTATCCTTAAGGTTGGTCAAGCATATTGCCATCTATCTCAGCCTTCTTACTGTCAAAATTCACATGGAGGAGATCACAACTCCATCTGCATCAAAGTCACAAGAATTACAGGCTTCAACTAAATCCTAGAAAGCAAACATTATAGGCTCAGTAATGCATGTTTTGTAGAAAAGACCTTTGTGTTCAAAACATCTATCCCAGTAGCTATATTATAATTAAAGATATACTCTTATTAACATATTCGACTGCAAACCAAGCAAATTCAAGATCACTCATATCGTGTATTAAATGTGAAACAAACTAGAAAGATGTCACGTACTTCTCCGATTCCAACGGTGACAACATGAGGTGCAAAGGCCAGTCCTGCTGAACTGTTCATCCATTCACCTATATCAGAAACAACTGAACGTTTAAGACAAATCCAGAAGCCAAGTAGCATATTTCGTGCCACAGGTGGTTATAAAAGCATTCTATTCTACTTAACATTAAATTCCAAAAACTTCTAGCCTATCCTCATGATTCTTACAATGTAAGTATGAGCAGAGGCAGCCAACAGAACTAGGGTAAAATACATGCAAGAAAGGATGTAATTAGCTGTTACTGCACAAATAACATAATTGGCGATATCAAAGATGCATTGCAGCCTAAAACTATCAGATTACTGAGCACAATTATAAAATCAAAGCTTAAAGAGGCACAGAACTATTTCCTACCAAAACATCTTAGCTGTAATCCAATTGAAACGTCAAAATCCAAAAAAAAAAAAAAAAAATCCAACCTAGAGTGGCTAATTGCTGCTTCCGCCCAGTCCCAGGAGGACGGCCTCTGCATCTTTTTTGGCCAGAAGCATCTGATCCTGATGAAGGCTTAGGCTTGGCAGGCATAGGCAAAAGTCCCAATGAAACCTGCCCATCAGGAGCATATTTTCGGGGCCTCCCTCTCTTCTTCTTTACCGGCTCGCCCGGTGGCATCCCAGAGGACACACCCATGTTAATGCCATGAGGAAAACTGACATTTTTAGGCTCTCCTGTATATGTTGATCCAACATTTGACTGAACCTGAACCTGAGGGTTAGACAAGGGCCTGAACCCCGGTTGGGAATTAAATGCTGCTATACCAGCGTGTGTTACTGAGCCAGAACTAGACCCACCAACCGCTCTATGAATATAATAAGGAGCTGACCCGCCTGATAATGCAATAGCTTCTCTCCCATCCATGCATTTACTATTGAGGAATTAATCACAATTTAGGCAGAGAAAATAAATAGACTCTGTTTTTGGAACCTAAAAATTGTTTCTTTAAAGCCTTTGAACCCCAAATAATAAACTGCTTCAAAATTGCAACGAAGAAGAAGCACAAAAAAGGAAGCTCTGAGAAAAGGGTTTTACCAGGGTTTTTCAATAAGTAGAGAAAATACTCTAACAACAACAGAATTTGAGACCTCTGCTCCAAGGAACCCCCTTTGTAACCCTAAATCTTCTAAAGCAAAGAGAATGATGTTCAAAGACAGGGTTTTTCAGGGGTTTCTTTTTAAATGAGTATAATTTAAGAACCCCAAGACGCTTCAATCGAAACCCAGATAAACAAGAGCAACAACAAGAGTTAGAGGTTAAATCTTTTCACTCTAAAAGAACCCATCACTAAAAGTTAGCTCTTGAGCAACAAATAGAATGCTGAACAGCAAGAGCTCAACGACCCAGACAAAGTAGAAACTTTTAAGAAGTTCTTGCACTCAGAGCCCCGAACTCACCAAGAAAAACAAAACCCTAGATTTTGAAAACCTAGGGTTTTGAGAAGAGAAATGCAAGAACAAGGAAAAGAACGAAAAGAGAAGAAAGAAAAAAGAAAGAGTGACAGAAAGAAAGAAAGAAAGAAAGAAAAGACAAAGAGGAAAAATGATTTGAAAAATGAAGAGCTTTTGAATTAAAGGTGTATGAGGTAGAAGACCTTTCTTTTTCCTTTTTTTTTTTTTTTTTTTTTTTCAATAAAATTGCTTCTTGGGGTTGTTTAGTAAAGAGTCAAGTCGGGGGTGTTAGTATTCTGACTAAAGACTTTGGAAAGAGTTGAGTGATGGTATTGGGAGGGACAGTGAGTGGCCCACAAAAAGCACCCCAAAACTCCCTTACAGTGTGTATGTCCTTATCAGATTGCCATTTCTTAGGGCAGTGAGCCCTTTAATTTTTTCCCCCTCCCTTTGCATCAAAGAAGAGTACTAGCAGTTGTATTTACTTTGTTTTGTTTTGATTTGTTTTGTTTTCTTTCTCTGCTTCAATTGAGTGTCTATCTGGTGATGGCTGCTTTTTCTGGTTTTGATTTTTCCATTCAGTAGTACTAACACTACCCTGATGAAAACTGAGCCAAGGAGTGAGATAGAGATGGTCAAGGAGTCCAAACAACAAAGCCTCTAACCGGGGGAGAATGCCCATATGTTTTTATTTTATATAATATTATTATGAGGAAAAAGGACCAAGGAACCATTTTGCTTCACAACAAGGAAAATGACGTTGGTCTTGGTTTCTTTCAATGGGTTGGTGGTATCCGGTCCAGAAGAGAAAGTGCCCTCAACGATGTCGTTTTAGATTTGACATCTTACTGGGAAGCTGCGAAGTGCCAAGTAGGGTTACAAACATGCAAGTCCACTTTCAGATACGCTGAGGTCCTTTTAGGCCAGCTGTAATTTTGGACACCATGGCTGGGCTACTGCCTTCCCCCAATGGTATATATCTCAATAACTTTGGGTGTACCCACTTTTTTACACGATAAATGGTATAAAAAGTGCTACTTCCAAGCTTCAGGATATAGATTCTAGCACCCAAGACGAGGATCCGTCCACCGTCAGCTCTCGCGTTTAGCATATCGCCCACGAATATAACACAGTTGGTGAAATTCAAGTCAAGTGAACACTCAGCAAGTATAGATGGTTAGTCCAAATTTAACAAAAATCATGCATCCAAAGGCTCAAAAAAATTGTACAGCTGCCTAATTAATAACCTGCAGTCATACACAAGATTAAGATATTAGGAGTACAATTACTGACAGAAACATTTAATTTTGCTATGCCAGAACTGTTATGTCAGACTGTTGGCAATAATATGTTCTTTTTTTTTTTTCAGAACTTGAAGGTGAACCAGCATATGGCAAACTGCCAAACTCCAGCAGCACCTTTTTCTCACAAAGCTAGGATGCATGATGGAAATAGATGACATAACGTACACACGCATTTGATAAGGTCTCATCCAGCTGTTTCCAACTTTACATTCTTCTTCCCATAATCCAGGTACGTCTGCCGAGTGCCAATTACCAGAAAAATGAAGATCTATACATTTTACGTTCAAAGCAAGTTTGAACACTGACTAAAATCAAAAGTTAGAATAATTTGGTTCAGCATCTCAAACATTATATCGTTTGCGTTTGTCACTCCAAAAGTTGAGGAAAATCTCCCAATAGAGGATCACTCATAACACTTTTGATTCGAGGAATAAATAAAGAATGAAATACAATAATTGTTATGCGAGAATAACATAAAATAGTTATTTCATAATTTGATATGACAAATGAAATAGTGTAACAATAATTATCATAATTTATTACAGTGTTTGACTGATAACAATAATTTTGAATTAAAAAATAAAAATATTTTTTATTAATATGATTATTTTATTTTATTTTTTAAATATTAATATTATATTTATAATCTAATTATAAATATTATAAAATATTAATTTTTTATTAATAATTTAAATATTATTATGATTATTTATTTTTAAATTATTTTATTTTTAAATATTAATAATTTATAATTTATTTAAAATATTAAAAATTCATAGTTTAAATATTAATATTCTATTTATACTTTAATCATTTATATTAAAAATAATAATATTTAATTTATAATTAAATGTTATTATAATTATTTATTTTTATTTTTAATATTAATAATTTATATTTTATTTATAAATTAATTATTAATTTTTAAAATATTAATATTTTATTTAATTTTATCTTTTAAATATTAATAATTGATTATTTTAAGTATTAATATTTTATTTATAATTTAATCATTATGATTAAAATATTAATACTTTTAATTAATTTTTAAATTCAAAATATTTTATAATATATAATTAATAACTTAACCTTTTTATTATAATAAGATTTATTTATTCTCTATTTACATTTTTAATATTTTAATTTATATTTTCACCTAATAATTTAAAAATTAATATTTTAAAATATTATTATTTTATTTATAATTTAAATATATTATAATTAAATTATAAAAATATTAATATTTTTTATTTTTTAATTTAAAATATTAATTTTATAAGTTTAAATTTATAATTTTTGAAGTAAATAAAAACTTTTTAATCTAAAATATTTGGACTTTATTCCCATGACGTGGAATTGCTAATACCATGAGATAGGTGGTATTAGCTATTCCAAGCTTTTGTCAAATTTTGAGAAATAGTCATTCTTTTGGAATGGCTATTCTTTCTCCCAAAGCAAACCAAATGAGAGGATAAAATTTTGTAAGGAATAGAGAATTCCACTAACCAAACATGACGTAAAAACTTTAACATGCCTAAAAAGGCCCTCCTCCGTCATGTAAAACATATTTGTCATGTGGGTTTGTAATATGATTGTCATGTGGGTTTGTAATATGATTCACTCGATTGCCAATCAACAGTATACCTTATTTATGATATGAATGAACTCAATGCCTTTAAACTAACAACTCTAAAGTTAAAAACCGTATAAACAAGAAACTTATCAAATTTGCATAGGATCGAAACCAAGAAGATACCTGAAGAATCTGAACAGCAGCAAACTTATCAACGATAGTTTTCGATAGTATTGGGTGCAAGTTCAAAGGCTTCAGCAGCAAATCCGCATTCTGTTGAAAAGACAAACTATGAGATTCCTTACTGCTTGTCATATATTGCTGCAGCAATGACACTTTTATCTTAGGCATTGGCATAGAAATGAGTTTATGCTATGCATCCAGGATTAACAACAATATATTTAGATGCATGAAAATGAAAGAGCACAAATCTTATTTGACAATTAATTAAACCCCAGCGCATGTATTTCAGGTCTACAAATCTACTCACGTAAGAAAGATTGTGAATTACACAGCTTAACTTTATGAAGTTTCTATGAGATAGCCTCGAGCACCAACCTTTGATGTAAAGCACTCATTCCAAAACGTGTACTTAACTCCATCAAGCTTTCCTGTTTTAGACAGGTCATCAATGAATAGCTTCACTTGTACAGCCTAACCAAAATCAAAACAAGACAAGATTTAGGACGCAAATTAGAGATTATGTGACTGAACATAAGAAAAATACGCACGTCAGGAGCACGCTGTTTTCTGTCGAATGGGTAGCCAACAATGAAGCCCACCAATGAAAGTTCAGAGATCTGCACACAGGCCAGAGCAAAGATGATCAAGAGTTGTGACAGAAGATAGCTCAAAGTTCAATAACAATCAGCATTATCACTAGCCTCAGATGTATGCATAACTCAGCTCATACCAGTTGTTCCGTTAATACATCCATGATATATTTTGCAAACAGAAAGCAAGCTAAATTCTATTCCAGTTGTCCAATGAAACAAATAAACAATATTAACTACAACACGATCGTGATTGCATGTGACCACAGGTCGATTTGAAAAGATTTGTGACCCAAAGGTGCATTATTATTATGATGTTTAGGTCCCTCTAAGGAAGAGACATCATGGGCCTCCTTGACTGGGAAAAAAAGGAGCATCCAAAGCAAAGGATTAACAAATGAAAGAGCACGACTCGCTTAAAAGATTCCACACAACAATATATTGGCATAGAAGCAGTCACAGAGTAGACAAAAGTTAGAGGTATGGACAACTTCATCAAACACAAATCAAGCAAAAGAAGAAAAGCACTTTGTTGAAGTTACATTGTCCCAGCAAAACTCACACTAGAGCCCACATCTGCAACCCCAACTTCACAAAAAGATAGGAGGAGAAAGACAAACAAAGAGACGTACTCCCACCTAATACCATAATCCAGGAAAACAAAAACTAGTTTCCTGTCCTGTCCACCTCCTCCACCCTAAACATCCCGCCCTGCTAATTCACTGACAACAAAATCTTGAGGCATTACATTCACATGTATTATCTTATTATCCTTAACTAGTACCATGAGACTTGTTCTTCCTTGTAAAAACTCTTTGTGTAAATTAAATTTTAATTCCAAGTAATGAAGAAAGAAAATTGAACCAAACTCACCAGGCTTTGAAAATCACTAGCCATCAGATCAATATTTGTTTTCTTCCGAATCAGAACACTGCATGGATGTATAAAAAAGACAAAAATTAATCGGCTTTCTAATGGTTCTATATTAACAAGCATCACCAAACTAAACCACTTCAACATTTTTGAGATATTTGATGATACCGAGACTACGAATGATGAATTCCATAATGAGACCCTCAAAGCTTGTTTCAACATTGAGACCAAATAGTTGAAAAATACTTGAAATCAGCAGCATATAAAAAGAGAAAAAAACCACCCGTACCTTAAAGGTGTGGCAATTTTATTATCGAGGTCTGAGACAGCTAGTCCAACATACTTGTCACCGACATCTAAACCAAGCAACCGTCCTCGTTCCAATGCTTTTGCTTTGAGCAAATCTTGGAAAAAGTTTAAACACTTTACATACTGCATCTGTCTATCTATAACATCATGAAATCAACATTAAGGTTTGATATTATCACATTAAAAGACAAGACTAAACGCAAAAGAATTCAAATAAACATTTCCTCAAACACCTTGAGAGCAGTAACAAAGCTAGTGGCTTAGCCACTCCAAATTGAGGTAACCCAGCTACCCAAAATAGAACGGGGAAAAGGGAAGGAAGCAGACTGGCCAACTTACAGAAAAAAAAAATAGCGTCTTTGTAATTTGGGACCGCAGCTGAAGGAGACACGCAAGCAAAAACGCTACGGTTTCCTTTTCAGGCAACGCCTCACTGCCCTCACAAAATAACTGACCTTTACCTACAGTAAGCGAACTGCAGCTGAAAACGCAACGTTTTTTAAGTGATTTGAGTTCAGAATTTAATAGATTAATTAATAATTAGGGTAAATTACCCTACTTCTTACTTCTTCGATTCTGCTTATAATTCCATGCAGTCTATTAGTATTTTATTTTAATAGAGTCCACACAATCTATTCGTATTTGATCTTTGATAAAGTCCATTTGATTTGATTTTTATTAATTTAAAAGTTATTATAAAGTTTTTAAGAAAATAATAATTTTTAAAATTAAATTAAAACTGTTTAATAATTTACTTTTATAAATTTTTTTAATAAATAAATTATTTAGTAAAATAATTTACATATGTTTTAATTTTTATTAAAATTATGAAATAGATAGAGGAAAAGAAAGTTATTTTTTGAAAGAGTAATACTAAGATTATTTTTAATAAATAAAAATATTTAAAAAATTTTAAAAAGTTGACATAATTTTTTTAAAAAAATCTCCTTTCGTGAGCTTTTTTTAATTTTTTTAAATTGTATTTTTTTATAAAAAAAATTAAGAACATCTATGGTGAGTGTGGTCCCTATTTGACTCAACTTCAAAAATAAATAAATTAAAAAAACCAAAATCAAATAGGCACATAAGGGGATTTACCTTAATAATTAATTAATGGGTAAAATATCCTCATCATCTTAAATTTTGACTATAATTCTACAAAAATCTATTAATATTGAAAATATATCATTTATTTTAAAAAAAAAAAATTTTCACTTGACACATATATCTGACCATTTAACTAATTGTTAATATTTTCATTAATTTCATGAAATGGTAATTTTTTAAAATAAATTTATCTTTTATTAAATTTAAAAATTATTATTATATAAATTATAATTTTTTAATTTTTAATTTTTTATATTCAAAAAAAATTCTATCTATTGATCAGTCATATCCTGACCGGGATATGCCAAATCTGACCAAATGATCGATGGTCCTTTTAAGAGTTGAGTGGTGCTTCCCAACTGAGCACCAATCTAGTGCTCCCTTGAGGAGTCGAAACCAGTGCTCCTCAAGAAAGCACTGCCGGATCTGACATTCCATTAGGGGTGAGCAAAATGGAACCGAACCGAACAACCGATCCGAACCGAAATGAGTTCGATTTTTTTGGTTCGGTTAGTTCGGTTAGGATAGTTCGGTTACTCTAATAACTTCGGTTTGGTTTCGGTTACAAAAAATAGATAACCGAACTAACCGAACAACCGAAGGACATTTTAGACATTTTACTTCCTTACCCCTAACTATAGGAATACCAAATACCATTTTCCCATTCAGGCATTCTGTCTTTCTATCATCCCTTCCCCCATCCTCCCGTGAGCTGTGACCGACCAGCAACCGTGACTCCCATCTCCAATATGGCTTCTACCTTTCTATTATTCCCCTGTTCTCCCGTGAGGCATGACTGATCGTGACTCCCATCGCCGGTATAGCTTCAGCCCGTCACCCGTCGCCTGTTGCCCATCGCCTATCGCTTTCTCTTCTGGTTAATTTCTGGTTGCTAGCATTCTACCTCCCGTGAGCCGTGACTGCCAGAGTCCCATCTCCACTTCTCCAGTTCTCTGCTCTCCGGTGAAACGCAGCGTTTTAGTTAAAACAACGCCTTAAGAAAAAACAAGGTTAGAACATTAGACGAATGTGTTGTGCGGTCCTGGGGAAAGCTATAAATTCCAAGCAACGACAAATCTGCACTGATTGCACTCTTATTCTAATACTGCTGGCAACTCTTTTTCATTTGGGCTCTCTTTCTTCAACTCGTCATTTTTCTAGCTTTTCAGTGATCAAATTCAACTTCTTGCGCTTATAGAATCCAATGCTGTAAGTTGTGTTTTCATTTTCGTTTATACTGCTGCTGCTACTACTACTAGTACTACTTAAAAAATAAAAAACAAAAAACCTCTGCTTTAATCTGGGTTCGTTTCTGCCACCACCGTATGCTTCTTTATCAACTGGGTAGAGCTCAATTCTTATCAAGTTCTTATATTCCAAACTTCCTATCATTTCTTATGGTGCAATTTATCTGGGGTTTACTTGGTTTTGTTTTTTCTCTTTCATTTTTCTGCATTCTTTATATTCACATTATGTATTTATCCGATTGCTCATTCACTGTTAGTTGTTCTTTTGTAACCAAACCGAACTAACCGAATTAGTTCGGTTTCGATTAGTTCGATTATTTAGTATTTTCGATTCGGTTTCGGTTAGTTGTTTAAAAGAGTTCGGTTAGTTCGGTTACTGTACATCCAGTAATCGAAAAAACCAAAAAAACCGATTGCACAGCCCTACATTCCATTGTCAAATTGGGCATCGATTAACTTAAAAAAATAAATATTTTCAACATTTTATATTTAAGTATTAATATCATTTATTTATCTACGACGGAATATTTCTTTTAAAAACTAATTTAAATTATAATCAAAATGTGGAAGGGTAGAGTTAGTGCATGTTTGGCCTAGCTTTTTTTCAGTTTATCTATCTCTTAAAAGTAAAAGTCAGGCCAAACATAAATTTTGAAAAACTCTTAAAAAAAAAATAACTTTTTTTTAAAGAGTAAAATTTTTAAAAAAAGAGCTTCAAAAAAAACTCCTGTGATGAGTTTTTTCTTCTCTTCTTTTAAAAATATAAGAAAATTTTTTATTTTTGTTTCAAAAATCTCCTTATCTATTAAAAATGATTACAATATTATCTTTTTTAAAAAAAAATATCCTCTAAGATAATTTTAACCAAAATTATAATTTATATAAAAAAACTTATAAAAAAAATTTACTAAACAACTTTAATTTAATTTTAAAAATTATTATTTTTTATAAAAGTTGTTAAGCTAGAAAAAAACCAGGCCAAGCAGGCTCTTATACTCAACCCTTTACCCTTCCTTGTCTGGAGTACTTTCTCCGCTGCTGCTTTTGCAGTTTTGTTGCTTTCTAGTGATTACTGATTACTGATTACTTTCTCCGACCTCTCCCCCAAAAAACCAAACCTAACCCTAACCGTGATTACCAAATGGCGAGAACCAGAAACAAACGGCGTAACCCATACTTGTCTTCTTCGCCACCACCAAGGGCAGGCTCTAAGATTGAGGTGGTTGCTATTCCTTCTTCACCAAAACAGAAGGAAACGATTACTTCGCCATTATCAAACCTCCGCCCTCTGAAGAAGCCAGCGAATGGATCAACAATCAAAACTCAACTCTCGGAGAATTCACGCGAGAAGTACGCACACGCCGTGCAGTTGGTGAAGGGGGCACTGGCGACAGACCTGACGTCGGGGAAGAATCAGGATGTGGAGTCACTGATGGACGTAGCCAATAAGGCGTTCACTTCGCTGGATGGGTTACAAGCAGATTACGAGGATTTATACAAAGCCGTTGAGGATTTTATCGCGGGAAAAATGCGAGTTTCGGCAATGGAAAATGAGATAGCGGAGAAGAAAGCTTTGGTGGGGATTTTATCTCAAAGCGATGAGATATGCGCTAAAGTGGAAGATGTGATGAAGGTACAAGAAAAGATCGAAATTGAGTTGTGGAATGCGACCAGACAAATTGGTCCTTTGAGAGAGAGGATTCAGGAGAAGAAGACTCCGTTGGAAGAGTTAGAACAGGAGCTGAAGACCAAAGAAATTTGCATTAACGAGCTGGAACAGAAATGGGCTGAGGTTGGGGCGTCTCATGCTTATCCGATAGCTGAGAAGGAGAAGATGGCTCAGGAGGCTGAGGCGGCGAGGAGAGTCCTGGCAGATGTTTATCGGCGCCGGGATGAGGCAGAGGCTGAGATTGAAATGGCCAAGGATGAGTTGTTCAGCTGCCTAGGCTGACTCTTCTCAAGCGTAAAAAAAGTACCACATTGCTCTAAATTAGACTAAAATAGGAAATGCTCTGAAACACCTGCTTCAATCTAGGGTTCATTTGATTAGTATTTTTAATCTTAATCACCATTTCCCCTGTAGATTGTCTTCACTTACTTTCCGCAAGGCTTACTAGCTAGCCTTGAAAACATACAACCTCTCTTTCTTCGATACGATTACGTAATACCTCCTCTGATATAATTAAGTACCAACTGGAACTTGGTTGTAGCTAATTAGCTTAATAAACCTGATTTTTTATGTCAAGGAAGTCACATTCGAAACCAAATTATAAAGCAACCAATGCGATTAGAACCAAGAAAGCAGTACAAGGTGAAAATTGCCGATCATTGATTATTGGGCTGGCAAAAATTACAGGGCTTAAGCCACAAGAATCAATTGAATCAATGAAATGATCGCTAACTGCCAAAATTGAGTTGCTACGTGCTAACCGTCTTATTGTTGTGATGGTGGTTGTCTATGGAAAAATGAAGAAAGACTATCAAGCTCAGCACGTTTTTTAGCTACTCTTCTAAAAGGCTTCCGATTTCGCCACCACAAACGATCTATCCCATTGGAACGACGAAAATTACCATCCCTATTTGTAATTGCAAGCATTTTTTGAGTGAGACTACACTCGGATTTCTTCAGCCCCATTCTTGGTTTCGTATGTCGAGGAGAGGGGGTTTTCGGCTCCACAGATTTGGCATACGTTGATCTGTCAAATCATGAAAGAAAATGCAATCATGTAGAAAACTTGAGACATGATAGAGAAATAAAACAATGGTTAGGTCCTCTACATTTGCACTGCTCCACCAGCAGAAGGTCCAGAAAGAAATTATGCTTATTCCTGAATACAAAAACTATTCCCAAGTCGAAAATTTACCGGGGTGCTAATAAGGACTTGTGCTATAGATATAATTACAGAAATATATTTTGTATGTATTAAGTATAACATAAATACCTTCTCAAGCAATCCATAAATCAAAAATAATGCAACAATAAATTCCATTAACATACCTCTCATGATCTGATGGGCGTAAAGCAGACACCAGGTTTTCAGTCCCAGGCATACATGCTGCACAGATATAAACCTTTGGTGGGGAAAGTAATTTAACACATTTGATGTGGTACCACTCACCACATTGACCACAAGCAATCATTGATCTCCCATCATAGGGCTTTCGACAAATGCAATAAAGCATACTTCGAGCTCTTAATAACTGCATTAAGAAAACAATACAAAATTATCAAAAAAGTTGCTGACATATTCAGTTGTAGAAATATGTGATTTGTTACCTCAAGTTCCCTCTTTAAGCAAACTGGCAAACTTTCCCCCTCTGCAATAAGTTCATAAACTCCATCTAAGCCAAGTGCCCCAGAATCCGCTGCAACCTGTACAGAAAACAGATATGCTAAATTGTGGGCCATGACTAATTTAGAGTACCACACACATGCAAATAGAGAAAGGACGCCAACCTTCTTGGCACAATCTGCCCACTGCAATCCAATGTCCTTCAATTCTGAAAGTTTCAGTCTGAAGTAATCTTCAGGTAAAATGTTCATCGCCTCTCCCTATCAAAAAACCATCTTTCGATGAATCTCACACAAATGCAAATGCCTTCATGATGTCAATGACATATACATCCAGAAACACTACTAAACAATTAGAGAGACGATGTCCTTGGTTGAGAAGAAAATTGGATGGAAACAACACCAAGTCATGTGATATTTCTCTCCCTTCTAACAATTCACACAATGTCAACCTAGATAATTTGTTTAATAGTTTTAAAAAGCAAATTAACCGACTGCAAATCTATTTGAAAAGTGAAACGTTAATAGATAATCAACATGGATTTAGATTAAGACACAATCAATATTTTAAACTGCAGCGCTTCAATCTTCAAGAGCATGAAAGAATCTGAAATGGGCAGAAATGGAGACTAACGGTTTATATTTGATACCAGCCCAAGCTTTATGACTATGGATTGTTACTTTTTTTGAAAGTTTATAACTATGGTGTGGTGTTGTCATTTCCATTTCATATCTTAAGTACACAAGCAAAAAAGTTAAGAGGCAGAAATTATGTCAATCTCAGAGGGGAACTTGATTAACACTACCTCATCTCATTTGAATGAGCTAGAAAAGTTCATACGAATAATTCTATATTAAAACTTAAAATGGTTTAAAAGCCAAGCATGTTCCAGTAGAACATACCTCTTTCAGGTGCCGTTGAATCTGTTGGATTGAAGGCTTCTCTAAACCCTTCTCTAAAGCATCTAACAATCTAGAAACTTGGACTCTCCATGAGTATCTTGCTAATGCCCGCTCAAGATCACAATAACTTTGATGATCATATACACCTGCCACTCCAATAGCCTGTCCCAGTAAACCAAATTAACTCAAACGGATCATTTCAATTTTTAATGCTTGGTAACAGCATTTCATGTCCAAAAATAGTCTATACGCTGCCTTAATAAAATATATGAAGAATAATAAAACCAGATGACAACGGGGAGAGAAGAGACAACCTTCAAAGCAGTAGTGAGTTTTTTGCTGACAACACTGAGATGTTTATCATAGTAAGACATTTCAAAATCCACTATCTGTGTCAAGCACATTCTGCAAGCACAACCTTGGTCCACAATTTGTTGTAATTTATCTCTCTCTTCAATCCTGCAACATTTATCCAACAAAACTAAGTATTTGAATTCAAAATTTGGAAATTTAAAAAACCCACAAAAGTGATAAATAAAACTAACAACAAATAAAAGATATTTCATATTCTTCAATTGTAGATATTCATATCCTGCAAAAATTATAGGACAAGGACTTCCAGTTTATGCAAAACATTCAAGGCAAATACCAATTGGCAGTCAGTTTCAAGTGAAAGTGAAACAATTAGATACTATTACATATGGACTTTTTTTCCAAAACCCCAAATAGAAACATAGAACCCTCGATTGCACATGGAAGAAGAATTCCTTGCAATGGTTTTTGCTTAGCTTCATAAAAGATTTCCGTGTTCTTCCAGCATCTCTATAAGTTCTCCTAAAAAATTTTGTTTCAATAGACAAAACTCACTATCATAATTGAAAATTTCGAATTTTTACAGGGACGAAAAAGCAAAACTATAGTAGATTAAAACATAATTTTAAAGATTAATCACACATTTTATACTGGACACTAGAAAATAGCATTTAAATTATCACTTGTATACCTTACACAAAAGTTTTCATCAATAGATACAAGTTCAGATAGAACCTTCAAGTCTGAATACTTGCCATTATGCCTCTGTGCCAAGCAAGGGAAGCTGTTAATAGATTTACAAGCTTTTACTAAAAGACAATTCAAACAAATTAAAATGCATACCAAGATGCCACCTCCTTTGTTAGGTATTGATCCACCCATGAGAAGCTGACAATAAGAGCATACATACACTTCAGCATGATTTCTGTATCCTATGCACTGCAAATGGTAGCTGTTCATGGAAAAGATGCCAAGAGGAAGAGATGAACAGGCATATCAATTACAACTGATATTAGAAAAATTGGGGAGGCTAAAGAGTGAGCATACAAAAATAAGGAGAATATGGAACTATAGACATAACAACACAGCAAACTCTATATAACTTAAAAGTGAGAAACAAATAAACATGTGGGAAAACTTTTAACACCAAACAAATACCTTACCAGTCCTTGCATGTTGAACATGCTAAAAACTCCAAATCTTCAGAACCATTTGCACAGCACATAAAAAGACATACTCCTTCACAACTCTGTGACTTTTCATATACGTACAAAGATCTATCGAGGGACTCTTTGATCTGGAGAATATTGGAAAAAATTCTTTAAGGCACCTAAAAAGAAATGATTTCTTCAACTTTCTGAAACACAAAAATGATTATATGACCAAAACCTTCTGTAAGGCACCAAGCAGTGTGTTCTCATCTCCAGCAAAGTTTGCTACAGCATCCATGCAGCATTGCTTCCACTTCTCAACCTTTTCAACTTCAGACAAGACCATATCTAGCTCCGCACATGTAAAAAATGAAGCTTTCCCATGCTCCTGCGTGTGAAGTTTATAAGAAATCCAATCATCACTTCTACGCTTAAATAATATAAATTACATACCAACTTTTTAGGGGAAGCTAACCACAATAAGCATCAGCATTTAAGCCAAAATTTCCAGTTCAAAGAAGACATTCCAAATTCTCAAATACATAACAAGTAAAGCAAGGTTTTTAAACAATTTATTACTCTCACAAGACTAGGAAACAACAGGAAAGACAAAAGATGATTTCATTGTAAAATGCCATTCCTTTCATAATCATAATGTGAAAAGAGTACAAAAGACTAACATGTGATTAAATTTATTGGGGAAAAAGTTACATGCGGTAGTTATTTCATTTTCAACTCGCCTAGAAAAACTTTACTAAATAAGATTAGCGGCAAGATTTGAGTATTACATGAAGAACCACAAAATGAGACATAGAGAAAATATTAACAAAAGACTCAAGAAAAACAGTAAAGTGTGATATGTAATATCAATAATTCCAGCCCAAACTTTACCCAGCACACATCCATGGCATACCTTGAGCTGCATTATTTGAGACCAAGACCGCTCCGCCAACTCTAAATCAAAAAACTGATGCACTTGTTCTTGCCACAACCTACATTTACAGTTAAACACATAATCAAGAATTAACATAAATTGCATCTCTATTATCAAGATGAAAGCCATACAAGATGCCACAGCAACGAGCACACACGTACACATGCATATGTACAGATTATCACAATTCACCACCTTCAAACCCAAAGCAAAGGCAAAGAAACAAAAACCTTATCACAAAAACAAGACGAATATGTCTTTAAGGCTACACTTAAGCAGTAGTGTAAACTGAGGATGTTACATGCATTTGGGGTAAATTTAGAAACAAGTTTAAAATTAAGAGCCCAGATATGTTATATACAAAAATACAGAAACAATTTATCATAGCATTGAGAAGTTATAAATAAACAAAAAATTGAAAAAAAAAAAAAGATAATCCAAAAGATAAATTATAGTTTCAAAGATTGAATAGACAGTTGTTGAACATTCGAAATCCCACCTATGTTTGCAGGTAGCATCTGTAAGTTGTGCAACCATCATTGGGAAGGAGATGCTAATACCCTGCACAGGAGACATACGAATAAACTCTAAACGAAACTTTAAATGCCAGGATTAATCAAATAAATATGCCAAATGTGTATGTGGAAGCTTTAAATTCCTACAAGCACACAGAGGAAATGCAAGGATAAAAAAATACCTGATATTCAGTGAGCATTTCTTCAGCATCAGTCAACTTGCATGCTTTACACTTTGAGGGTGCAGAAATCACCTCAGAGACATTCTTAAGCCATTTCGCTCCAAAAAATAATGAGCTCAACAAATTACCTGAAGAACACGTGATAGAAAGTTGGCCTGCAATGTCCATCACACTCGCAACATGCTGTGAAACAGAAAGAAGACCCACCATTTGAGGGGCCAATAAAAAAGAAACAAAGCAATTAAGAAGATTTCTGAGTAAAAAAAAAAAGATGGACAATTATTGGGAGGGGAGCAGAGAGAAGGAAACATCAAATAATCAGAACAAAGCAAAACAAGGTCTAATTCGGTTTTTATGCAACAATCATCAGCATCATTAACCCCCACCCCCCAAAATAAAAGAAGAATCAACATTGAGACAAATCTTAAAAATTGTTACCTCATAAGAAGGAATCAAATAGCAGAAAGAAAGGACTTGATTGCACCATCGCAGAGTAGAACAAGCATTTTGAAGCTTTCGAATCTCGGGAAAATCCACACGAAGAGATAAACCAGCTTTTGTGACAGATTCAAGTAAGGTAAGAAGACTTTCTATTTTTGAAATAAGACCATTGCTCCTACCATCACCAATGTCAGTCACACCGTATAGGCACTCCACATCTTGCAGTACAGAAAAGGCCTCACGCTGCCATTCCATGCAATTTTTTAGAACTGTTTCAAGCACACTTCGTTCCTCCAACATTATCTTAAGAAACCTCGACTGAGAAACCAAATCCTGAAAAATGTAAAACACAATTCTCAAATTTGTTTCAACAAATTCAGCAGACATACCAAATGAAGGAGACAATATGAACCTTCAGATCCCCTAGTTTCTGCAAAGAACAAGATGCAGATAACCCAGAAAAATCAGATCCTAAAAATGGCTTGGCATTGTTTAACCAGGACTTTGCCACTGATATTGCATCTTTGACATCACCTAAAGAAGGCGTAATAGCAACTATGTCCTCCGACGTCCTAAAAGATCAAATTCAGTATTGATTATACTCAAGAAAGGGAACAAGATATAGAAGAACTCAGTGAGGCAAGAGATAATAGTAAATGGTCATCAAACCTTATAAGATCCTCAAATTCAGACATCTCTGCCTTGCATGCAAGTACATTCTTTGCTCTTTCTTCCCACTGCACAGCACCAGCAAGTTCTCTAGACAAACCAAGAAATAACTCCTCTCTCTCAATCTGCAATCTGAAATAGAAAAAAGAAGAAATAAAAAAAAAAAACTGAATGAGACTTTTAGAAGTACAAAAAGTGTAACAAGGAAAACATCTGGCGCTATGAGCCATAAGACATGAAGGAGAGAAAGCATTACACAACAGCCTCTGCCAACAGTTGCTGAAGAAGGTCCAAAGCCATTTTTGTATCAAATGCCTGATACAATTGTAAATATTAGTAAATTGTAAACATTAGATATGATAATAAAATCGTTCTTACATACTAACAAATAAAAGTTGAAAGTGAACAAATAACATTACCTTCAATGCCTTTTCCCTGCAACAAGCTTTCTTCAACTCAATCTTCACAAGCGGCAACTCATCGACTGTTAAGAAGAAAAGATAAATCAATAACAAAAATTACTCCAAAAAATCACCAAAATAACAATTATGTATAGATATCACAAGAACCTTGAATCTTCAAAGATGCTCCATCTTCTAAAATGCAATTTAACTCTTCAATAACATTTTGTTGATCCTCACGCTGATGGACATTCTTCATAATATTATCATAGCGTGCAATCCACAAAGAAGCATCAATCTGGTATTGCTTCAGAAGTCTCAACTCTGGTATGTTAACAGTGAAACTCTCCATTTCTTGAAGAAGCACTTCAACATCCTGCATAAGTCAGAAGTTCAAAGTTCAAGTTCTTAGATATTCAGGCATATTTGAAAGTGAAAAAAGGGAGTCAAGCAATTACCTTTAGAGTAACAGAGCCATCCAATACTGATCTACACTGGGTCTGACATGATTCAGCCTGGCTTAATAAATCAAAAAGAATTTCCATTTCCTGAACTTGGACACGAAGCTCCAATATCTATCCAAATAATAATCAAATATTATATTGAATACAAAGAAAATTGCAATTAGAATACCAGGTTCTTCTCTTTTTTCAAGGAGACAGCTCTTTCACAAGATAAAGAAATTCAATCACCTCTGATTTTAACTTGTAAAGAATGTCAACCTCAATTGCTGCAGGACGTTTATCTGAGATAAATTTTCTTGCGCTGTCTATCCAGACCTAAAGGACCTCAATGATGAAAGTGGATCAGGAATGAAAACAGATATTACATAGCCATACATGTTCCATGTAATATTGATGAAAGGTATAACCAACCCATAAAAGTAAAAAGTTTGATGAAGAATCTGAAGCCATAATCCACAATGAAATGATGAACTCATTTTTGTTCTGATATATTCATGGTGCTCAAAATAATCTTGAGATATCAAGATATCAAAGAATATATATAAAATAATAAGAACCACTTATACCTTATACGGGAACACTAAATATATTTAATGACAGGTATGAATGTGTAAACATGGCACCCAGTGTAATGTTCCCTCCACAGGTAACAACAATGAAGTATGAATATTTAAAAGATATACCTTTGACAAAGAGATTTTTTGTGATAACATCTCACTTTCTTTCACATGGATCGGTGAGCTGCAAGCTCTTGAATACAATAACTCCAACTCATTGATCTGGAATTTAAACAATGAAAATGTTAGTCAAGATAATAAGAGAGGAGAAGCATCAGTCCAGACTAAACAATAAGTTCTTCTAATAATCAAAAAGGTTAAATTTAAGTTAGTGATTGGAATAAGATGTAAAAGCATGTCAAGAGGTACCATAGAGCATTTTGATAGAGCAGCATCAATATCCTGAACCAACAAACTGGCCTCTTTAGCACAATGCTGCACAAAATAAACAGCTATAAGAGTTCACATCCACAGACAAAAAGGCAAATAACAATAATCACTACGGTAATGTACCTTTAACTTGAGATACCCTGGCTCATTACAAGGCACAGGATCAACAGTTATCAATTTGTTAACGAATTTAAGTGGCACTTTCTCTAAACCACCTCCAGGAGACCAGTTTTCAATTTTAGAAAGGCAGTCTCTTATTCCTTGTGCCCATTTCTGAGCTTCAGTTAGATTCTTTACTACATTCCGAACCTATATTACATTAGAGGGAAAAGTAATTACTTCAGCTATCCGTATCATAATGTGCAGAAATGAAGAGCAATACAAGAATGAAACAGATTAGGCTCATAGCTTACTGAATCCATATCTGAACCAGCCCAGAGAAACTGTTCAGCTTCCTTCAACAGATTAGTATATGCATCACCTGAAAAAGGACTCTGTAAAATCCTACACGAGTGCAAAAGCCATTGTTCTGCAAGTTGAGCATGAGTAATAGGGGCCCCCTTCACCTACATGTGTTATATTAGTTCAGTAATGTACCTTCAAAAAGATGAAATGCATCCCACCACAAACTGAAAATGACTAAATTGTGAAGTATTTTTTATGTCCAGAGATTGTATGCTTGTTAATGAAGTGCATTAACGAACAAACAACTTCAGCAAGAACTAGAGTAATTATCTAGCTAGAAAATTTTCAACGCAGTGACAATGAGAAATAACTCATCCAAAGAAAAAAACAGGCCATACAACTCCAACTACCAGAAAGGTGAGAGCGACATTATTTTCAGATAGGATACTATGGCATTACAAGGATTAGAGCAGAACGCCTAAATAAGTTTCACAAATCAGAGTCCAGGTAGATTCAAAATCTGAATTTGAAGAGTCTACACTTGAATCTCTAGCATTAACAGTAACTCAAGAACATGATAATCACAAGGGATACCACAAGCTATACCCACTACCCAAACCAGGGTCTGTCAAGATGCATTTCACAAGAAACTAATCTTCAGTGACCGCTCTTTGACTACTATTTCTCCCCTCAAACAATGTAATTCAAATCAACACACAGCTATCATATCATTGATTATACTCAAATTAAAGCTACTACGCCTTCATATTACTTTATACTTAAACAGAAGTGCAAAGAACATATAGTATCACCAAAACGCATCACTAATGAAACTGGAACAATCTTGAATAAATATCCAAAAGAAAATTGATTAAACCTTCTTTTTTGGAACATTCAATTCATTGGAACATGAGATATTCTTCTTTTGTAAACTATCACTTGGTCGTATCTCCTCAAAAGCATGTTTATCCACTATAAGCATCAAATCAGCCAATTCTGCCAGAGTATGACGATAGAGAAGACAAAGTTTCCTGGATTTGCACTCACAAAGGTGTTCCCAGTGCTGCATGATAGACAAATGCAGTCAGCAGAATCAGATTGAAAAAATAAAAGTTTCAATGCTAAAGAAGGACTACAACATAGGATGATCGCCAAGCACATTCATTACTGAACTCTTGAATCAAATCCATTTTACAAAAGTTGCCTCACAAGGAAGCACTAGCATTAGTGAATAGAAAACCAACAGAATGCTTTGTATATTGAAAAACCAACAATATATCTACAAAATGTATGGGCTTTAATATCCATAAAGTCTCCAATCATCTAGCATCAGCGGAAAATAACCTCAATAATATTGGCAAATATGATGGAAAAGAAAAAAAGGCTATGCACCCTGAAACTCTTTTGAAAGTATAGATAGTGAATTTTGCAGATCATCCTCCATGGCCAACCAATAAAAGTTCAAAATATCAATATTGTTTCTAGAACTTAAATGTATCTGCAGAGATTAGCAAAGATGATGGAAACAGATTGGAAAATAATTTTAAGTAATTAGTTCAAAATTATAAGATCAGAAACTATCAGTACCAATTTAAGTTACCTCCAAGCACACAAAAGCAGATGGCCTGCAGCCGCAAACAACAGCAGAAAGATATAAATACTGCTTACATATGATGCACATTGGATCCTACAAAAGCCACCAGGAGATATCATCATAATCACATATTATCTTGTTATACATGCATTTAAAGAAAAAAGCCAAAATCAGAGTTCTTTCTCCATCCACAAGTATTACCTCTTCAGTACCCACAAATTCAGGAGATTTCCGAGGAGACATGCGAGATGATCTTATTATGTCACTTTTCCATAGCCTCTCCCTCCATGTCCTTTCTTTAGTATATATTCTAAGCAATTCTTTTCTCAAATAAGCTGACGCTTTGCTATCCCAACCACTCTGCTCAAAAACAACAATGCAGTAAATAATTAGGAACTATTTGGGCTCTGACTCAACATTCACATGGGTTCAGTTTAACACCATCGCTAGTTTCATTAGCCTCACATTCATCTTGGTTTTCGTTATCACAAATAACTATAAGATCATTAAACTGTTTTCTTTAATGACACTTATACTTGAAACAATGAACAGCAGATAAGGGAACTTATACCTTGGCAACCACACAAAGAAGCTCCTCATGAGATAACACAGCAGCTTTATGATATAGTTGATACAGCTCCGCTCCAGACCCACCATGTGGTAACCAATCAGCAGGAGCAAAATTTACAGCCTCTGCACAATTTAAACCTGAAAAGGCAAAGCAAGGTTCACCGCAAATGATTCTTTATAAGTTTAAGTACACACTATATCCTACCTTTAAATTGAGAAATCACTAACTTCAAAAAGTTTATGACAGCTTACCCAAGTTGAATCCTCCATGATAAGATCTAGGGAATGTAATGACAAAATTTCCTGGCTCCTGGGAGAAGGCAAGCATGAAACTATTCTATAAAAAGTATCTAGGGCAACGGACAATATTGAATCAACATGCACCAAAACAAAAATAGCAATAATTACAATAATTTAAAAGCAAGGCATTAAACATCCACCTCAGAGTTCACATGGAAAGCAAAAACAAATCATATATACATGAACCAAGCACAAATGCACCAAAAATAACTTCCACCATAAATTTCAGAGAATCATGCAATAAAAACAGCATATATACACAGGATTGCATGCACTAAACATCAAATTACCCCAGCATACTTTGTTCTAAAACCACAATCACTACTAAAAAAATCAATAAACTTGAGCAAACAAAAGACTCGAGCATTTTTCTTTACCCAATTATAAACAAATTAAAAATAATAAAAGGAAAACCTGTAGCACACTATAGACTGGAACACCATTTTCTGGCAAGACAGATGGATTCAACATGGTAACAAGCTGAAAGAGCAAGTCAGGTTGTGCATCAAATAGATCAGGAAGACAATTCCGCATCACCTACAAAAATTGGACAATGTCAGCTGCTTACATGCTTCAGACAACAAGAGACCTTTACTCAAATTCATGAAAATGCCAGTAAGAAACCCATGAATGCATCAGCTAGGCTACTAACAAAAGGACCACACATCCACCAAAAAGAAAAGCAAAATGAGTGAAATCAAATAGCAAAAGGAAATGTATTTGTCAGGAAACAATTGGCAGAAGTTTAAATATCGCTATTGTATCAAATGCAGAAATAACAAAAACAAGAAAGAAGAGCATGGTAACAGGAAAAGAAAGAAATTTTAAAGCACTTACATGGCAACATGCAATATATTGAATTAAATTTATAAAAGACTACCTTCTCAAAAGCGCTAGCTTCACTACCAGGGACACTGTACCAACATTTGGGCTCTCCCCTGCAAATACAGAAGAAAGACCATCAAACTTTGCATAATATCAATTAAATTTGATGCATGTATTTTGTAAAGCATCAAAGTGGTACAGATCAATCAAGAACATCAGAAAAATAAGAAAACAGAAAAGAATTCTAATTTGAAAAGAGACATTTTTATTCTACCACGTCCTCTTACAGTGACATTACGTTAGTAATACGAAGGTAAATGAAACAAGTGCCACCAAAATCCTCTATATATACTAGAGACAATGATTACTATCCTCAGTAATTTATTCGTTGCTTCTAAAATAACCAAAATGGAGAATTTCTAGATGAAAAGCATGATAAGTTGTCAACAGACCAGACAGTATAGATGCATGGAGTGCACCTGAACACAGATAGACATGCATGCCCCACCTCTACTGCAGATGCAACCTGAACCATCTTCCGAATATTAAAATTTACCCTAGTTACCTCCATTTAATTTCAGCTAACTTTTTGACTGGCTAAATGTATGCCCAAGT
Organism: Theobroma grandiflorum; assembly: GCA_036013995.1. Taxonomy (NCBI): domain Eukaryota; kingdom Viridiplantae; phylum Streptophyta; class Magnoliopsida; order Malvales; family Malvaceae; genus Theobroma; species Theobroma grandiflorum. The sequence continues at coordinate 2,718,727 of CP142131.1, read as the reverse complement.
AATAGGCAAAAGCCTAGACAAATTTTATAATATAACTGCACAAACCACTACTAACAGAAATAAGTGCATACAACATTAGAGGAGACATACCAGTGCAGGTAATTCATTGAATAAAAACAATGATCTTCAAAATGCCAGCAGAACGCTGAGAATAGCATCCCAACATACAGCCAGGGAACCATGACACCAGTAATATTATGATGAACAGCCCGCAGCATTGAACCTTTCAACTTGGGCAAGTTATTGAGATTCCATGGGCTCCTACAGTATTCATCCCATGCCTTAAGATCAACAGAGTCTGGCCTTTGGTCATTCAGACGTGGAAAACCACTCCCATAAACAGAAGTATCCAGATCACTGCCATATAAAACTTCAACCTCGCCTGCTGATCCCTCTACGATCTCCCAAAACTTTTTCTCTATCTGTACCCTTGAAGCAGAACCTGATCCAAACCATTTCTTCTTGGCTCGATCAGCCAAACGCCTAAAAGCTTCCAACGTAAACCGCTTGCCAGGCACAAAACCAAAACTATCCTTATCAGAATTCAAGCATTCAAAGCAATACCAGTTACCTGGAGGGACCTGCTTCAACGGTGGTGATAGACAATATATATGCCACCCCTTATTACATCTATCACATAATAGCATCACTTCCCCATGCAACCCACTTCTGCATTGTTCACATATCTGGTCAAGCTCTTCCTCCTCCTCTACCTTACAGACTTTAGCTTTCTCATGGTCACTATTCTTCCGTCTCCTCTTGGAGCTAGAAATTTTAACCTTATTTTCATTCTTTGGATCCTCATGAATCCCTCTCTTGCAACTCCTTGCCCTCTCCCGGTTCAACCGTTTATAATAACCCTCATAATCATACAAATGCTCTCTATACAACTGACACAACACATGCTTAGCACACTCCGAAATCTTCTTCCCTGACCTCACAAACCTAAAAACCTCCCCCCACTTCTTGTCCTTTACGACCTTATCATAACCCCCATACCTCCTCACTGCATTAAACAATTTACACAAATCCAACTCCTCTCCTTCAAAACCCACCCTCTTTTTCAACTTCTTACCGCAATGCCCTTCCAAGAACCTATTATACTCCAACTCAAAAGTCTTGGAATCGCAAGAAGCAGGCCGAGCCTGCAACTGATGAATCGCTTGTGTTTTTGTAGGAAAAGCAAAAGAATCCACATTCAATGCAAATGGAGGGTTCCAATTTTTAGGTGGAACAATCTTACAAATCCCATAGGGCTCAGCCTCTGGCCTGATCTTATAAATATACTCTAATGGGTCCCTAAATTCCTCCTCACTAGGGTAATACACAGGCCCGGACGGTATATTCAATGACCCATTCGATGAAACACTCAAGTTTTGCCCAGTTTCGACTGCCCTAGGTCTCCCCTTCCCCATCACCACCACCACTCCAACATGTACATTCAACCTATACAAAACACCATGCACATATAAAAATGAATGACACAACTCTTTTTCACAAACTATAATTAACAGTAAACAGTTCTTAGCTTCCAATTCAAGTAATAAAGAAATTTAAAAAAATATAAGAATTTCTAGGGTTTTAAGCGTACCTTTAGCGGAAATTGTGAGGTTCTCTTTGTCAGTCAGAAAGAAAAGAAAAGGAGTAAGTTTCGTGGGAGATTTAGTTCTAAAGGAAAAAGAAAGTTTGTTAATTATAAATGGAAGAGGAATGTGATTTTACTTAAAGAGGATCTAACCTTTATTAAATTTACGAAAAAGGGTAAATTCACTTCCTGGACTTTTTTTATCGGAGACGACGGATCTTTCGTCGTTATTGTGGGTTTTTGGAGAAAATATCCACGCGCTGTTAGCAATGCACAGGTGAGGTGATCGAGAGGCGAACGGTTGAGGTGTGGAAGGAACGGACGGATTTAGTTGCGTGTCAAAAGAGTTGGTTATCGCAAGTGGCGCTGGTAGCTTCCATGTTACCATTCGTGTGCACGGGTCAGGGATATTTATAGCTCGTACATCCGATGCAGAAATTGGTAGACGTTGACGTCAGACGAACGGTTGTGATCATTGTACAGTTCTTGATCAGAGAAGAAAGTTTCTTTTATGAAAGTCTATAACAAATCAAAGAAATTTATTTGTCAGATACTTGGATTGATTTTTTTTTTGGGTCAAAGATATTTACTGATGGACCTTTGTTTCTTTCTTTTATTGGGCTTGGGTTTAGCCTATATACAATGAATCAGGCCCACCAATACATATCCTGTTGATTATCCAACCTACTTTAGTTTTTGCTCTTCTTTTTTCTTTTTGGGTTGGCTACTTCTTTTCCTATTCTTTCCTCTCTTTTTCTATAATTAATATTCTTTATTGCACTAATAATCTTATAATTATTTTTTGTAATACATTTAAAAGAAAGATCACCAAGTAAAAAATATCAAAAATAACTTTATAATTAATAATAAAATCATTTAAAAGCTAGCAATAATTTTAATTTTTACTAAACAAATAATTTTAAAATAAAAATCTATTTTTCTAAGACATGTTTCCATAAAAGTCAAAATCACATAAATTATTTTATAATTGAATTGGTTAAACAGATTTGTTTATAAAGTCTACAAATTCAAAAAAAAACATATTTTTATATGCACTATCTCAAAAACAAACCTATCATATATAATTTTGAAAATCATTTTCTCTCATTAATAAAATTTTTCCACTAATTATAAGGAATTAATTACTCATAGTTAATCTAAAATTATTGTTATATAAATGTAATGACCCAAATATAAACACTAAGCGTAAACCTTAACTTAAGTTAATCACTTTCATTTTCTCTCGTTAATAAAACTTTCCTAGTAATTATAAGAAATTGATTACTCTTAGTTAATCTAAAATTATTATTATATAAATGTAACGAACTAAGTCCAAACACCATGCTTCCTTAAGTTTAAGTTAATCCTCATGAAATCAATATATGATGTAAGCTAATTATAATAATCCAAGTTCAAAGACCATTGATTCAATAACTTTTTAGACTCAAATTACATGAATTTTCAAAACTTAATGTTAAATTATTAGTATTGATTAACTTAGATTCTTATGTAAGTTTTAAAAATCACTTTAACAAGACCGTAAATAAAAATTTTTAAAAAATAATAAACTTTTTAAAAGTTATATTGTATTCAAATTATTTTGTCACTTTGTGCATCAAATTGAGACTCCACTTCCCTAAAAAGCATAAAATAAAAATTAAAATTCTTAAACAATAATTCATGTCCATTTTTTTTACCCAAAGGTGGACCATTTCAATTCCGAGTCAACCATTTCACTTTCCTTACGATCGAAGTTTACGGTATCAAATCATCCAACAAAGCTTTGAGCTCACGTGAGGATTGCGACTTGTGATCATGTGAATGTCCAAACGCAATGGCGTGAATATTATTAAGCAAATATTAAACAATGGAACAAGTATTACATCATGGACACTTAAATCAAACAATATAACATATAATAAAACAAGATTTGAAAAGTTACATAGATAACTGAGCTATATTTATTAGGCTTATTTAAGATTAAGATATGCTGATTAACATATTAATTTTATTACAACCTAGCAAACACTATTATTATGCATGTTGAATTTAGTGCTGAATTGAAAATGGTGATGGAATGGTAGTTACCACTTTTCGGTTTTTAATTATTGTTTCGAATTGAATTATTAACTTAATTTATGATTTTATATAATTATTTTAGTAAATATTATTATTACGCATATTGAATTCATGGAATGATCGAAAGTAGTAATAATTTGACGATTATTGTCTTTTAATTTTTAATTATTAATTTGAATTAAATTATTGAATATTGTACGATTAATTTTTAGTCACTTTTTACGTAAAATTGTGAATCTATTATTGTTTGAATTAATGTAAAAGAATATTTATACTGTTTGTTGGTAAAAAACATTGTAAATTTTATATTTGGGTAAACACTAGGAGTGGAGAACGTGTTCGGTAGCACCTTGACATGATACAATTCACGTCTCTTTCAAGAATTTAATGTTTATAACTGCAATCGAGCAATGTTAGATGGGGATATCAAAGATCAGGGGTCGACCCTTTTTTCATCTGTCCATAGGATGATCCAGCAACTGTATATTGTACGTGTGGCTCTTTTGTTCTATATATCTAAAGTCAGAAAAAAAGGAAAATGAGTTTGAGTTGTAAAGCGTTTCATGTGGCCCAACATTTAGACAGAACATTGCACTCCAATTTGGCATTCTTTTTTTTTTTTTTTTGAGTTAAATATAATTATATATTTGCTCAACAAAATTAAGTAATTAAACTATATTGCTTGAAAATAAACCAAGTTGACCTTGGTTAAACTAAATCATAGATGTTCCAAAATTCCAACACCAATACATAGCCTTGAGAATGTTTTTACTTTGTTAACGTTGCCAGTGCGATAGTTCATCATGCATTAATTTAAAAATAATGTTCTCATGTAAACATAAGATAAGTGATCACATATATTTCTTGATGGTGAATAATAAAGTTTTTAAGTTTTTTATTCTAATTTTAAAAAAATAAATAAAACCTTTAGTTACGGATTTGAGGTGGGATTTAAGTAAAACATTTTTTGAAGTTTTAATTAAAAATGGATTATAAAATGTTAGTAGAAGCTAGCTGGATGGAATGGACGAAAGCAGATTAACCTTTTTTTTGTCTGAGACAACGACCTATAAGCATGACTATAATGGGGGGGTTCTGAGGATTACAAGTATGATTGTGTATCCATTTGCTCAACATGCTTTATTTCACCTTTCATTATCACTTCTTTAACAATAATAAACCATCATCAAGTTCAGCGGTGCTTTTCAACTGTTTAGGACGCGCTAACTAAAACTCAATACCTCCTACCAGTAAATAACAATAATCACACGCGCAAAAAAAATTATAATATAATTATGATTTAATGATAGTTATTTATATACCAAATAAAAAAAATAACATCTTTGTAACTTATTTATTAATTTCTACATTTTTACTTTTTTAATGATAATACAATAATAATCAAAATGATGAGTGGTTGCATTATATATTTGTATGATCTAAAAAATAAAATATATAATAATAACATAAAAGTAAAAGAAATGGATAAGTTTGGAGATATCGTTGTTACTATCAACTAGGATCATTGAGTTACTAACTTTATCCAAATTAAATTATTTTCTGCTTTAATATGATTTAGACCACCTAGCGAAGCAGCTTGACAATCAATTCAGAATTGACGCGTCCATTAATATTTATATAAGCCGGTTTCACCATGTTAAATCCAGTTTGACAACAATGCTATCGATTACAAATTAATTTTGGGATTTCTTTTTGATACTTTAATAATAATAATAATAATAATAATATTATTATTATTATTATACATAGTATAAAAAATATAATTAGGAAATGAGTTACCTAATCAATCTTATCTGACCTGATACTACTGAAAGAACAAGAAAAAAAAAAAAATCCACGAAGCCAATGGAAATTTATTACTATTTCTTTCATCATTTAAAAAATAAACATGCACTTTATGTTTCTCAAAATAGAAGGGTCCACCAAGGTTCTATTTATTACATTATCTTGTCACCATGGCTCTATCTATTTTTCAACTATAAAAAAAACTACTAAATGCCATATTTTAAGTAATCCAAACAATGGTTTTTATTTTTCTTTTCAATAGGAAAAATTAACAAAAAAAAAAAAGACAAATTGATATTTTGGTTTCATTTCTTCCAAAGGAGACAACGGGTAGGCAATTGATTATGGACTTACGGGGACTTAGTTATGGGAAAAATAGAAAAAAAGAGGAGGTCATGTCGGTGGAAAAATAAATAAAATGAAAAAATATAAATATAAATAATAAATTAAATTCCGGTTATTTTTTTTAAAAAAATGAATAAATATTTATATATCCATATTTTCTATTCCGAGCCCTCAACGCTCTCTCAAAAATTCTCCTTCGCAAAGCCCAGAGAGAGAGAGAGAGAGAGAGAGAGAGAGAGAGAGAGAGAGAGAGAGAGAGAGAGAGAGAGAGGGCTCAACTCGGAAAGAACTCAAAACGATCCCAGATTCAAAGACAGCTTTCGTTACTTCATAAAATGAGAAAAATCGTAAAAGAAACAAATACTCACACACAGAAAGAAACAAATCCCTTTTAAATTTTTTTGCTTTTGAAAGAATCGAGAGTCTCTTTGGCTGATTCAGGTTCTTCTTAAATTTTACCTTCTATTTTGTTGTTCTTTGTTATATGTTTTAGCTTTGATTTGATTAGAGGAATTGTTTCGAAGTTACAGAGAAGTTGAAGTTTTACGAAGCTAAGCTTTTCATTGACTAGAGGGTAAGTGAGTTGACTCAGCGGAGGAACTCGCTGCTGGTAAAGGTAATTTTACCGTTCCGTTTCTCCTTTTTCTTTTTGTTGCTTGGTTGCTGAGAAAGTTGAGCCAGAGAAAAGTGTTTCGAAAATAGCGTTGAATTAAATGAAAACGATTCTCTTGTTTGGTGTTATTGGAGTTGAAATGAAACGGAAAATTAAGCTGAGTAAAAACGACATAGTTTTAATTGGGATTACGTTTCTAGGTTTTAGTTTTTTTAGTGGAAGAATAAAATTGAATGTGACATATGAGATTCGAATTCTTAAGTTTAGCTTCTTTTTCTTTTGGTACAGGTAATTTCAAAAATGGAATATTTGAACCCAAGTTGATTGTTGCAGGTCAATTGGGGTTTTGCTTTAGACAGCATTTTTTTAAAAAATAAAAGGATAGTTGGTTAAGATGGGTGAAATTCAGTGAAAATTACTTGGATGTCACTTGTTTGTGAAGCTGTGTGTACACATTGAAACCATACAAGCCGTTTGGAAATTTTGGACCCTCAATCTATTTGTTAGTGTTTGAGGAGAACCATTGAGGTGTTGGGATGGGCTGTGGGTGTTCGAAACTGTCTGCTTGTTGTTGGAGTTTAGATCAGAATGGATCAATTCCTGAAGCTGATAATGTTGGTAAGTGTCTGTAGTGGCCTATTGGGTTTTGGTTATTGATTATGCTAATAGAGGCTGGTTTTTTAATATTTAATTATGCCGTTTTGTAGAAAATGAGGACAAGGGTGAAGTTGATGATTTGCCTGCATTCCGTGAATACTCAATTGAAACACTCAGGATGGCTACATCTGGATTTGCTGTGGAGAATATAGTTTCGGAACATGGTGAGAAGGCTCCTAATGTAGTTTACAAGGGCAAGTTGGAAAATCAAAGGCGGATTGCTGTTAAACGATTTAATAGGTCTGCATGGCCTGATGCCCGGCAATTCTTGGTAAGAAAGTGTTGAACATGTAGTTTGTTCTTTTCAAGTTTTCATTTCAGTCATCCCTTGGTTGCTCATCTGTGAACATCACAAGAGCAGAGGAAAAGGAGAAAAAAAGGGAGAAGTCTCTCTATTTGCAGTAGACATTGAAGTTATTAAGTTAAGTTGTTTGAGAATTGTTGTCTTCGCAGAGGGATTTTTCTCTTTCAGTTCACATGCTGATGTGTTGTATGCATGTTTTATTTATCAAACAGCTTTTATTTGCTACCTTCATAAATACTTGGTCAAACTAGAGGGTGTCTTTTCCTGCTGTCATTAAATCTATTGTATAAAATCGCTGTTAACATGGTAAAATCCTAGGTTTGCAGTATAAAACTTCTAGATTCTAACTTTAGCTATCTATGACTTTAGGAAGAAGCAAGAGCTGTTGGTCAACTTCGGAACCACAGATTGGCAAATTTACTTGGTTGTTGCTGTGAAGGTGATGAGAGGTTACTTGTTGCGGAATTTATGCCTAATGACACATTGGCAAAGCACCTATTCCATTGTAAGTTCATGTTTGGTTCCCATGCGTCAGCTTTAGCTTTTAGTTTATATATAAGTTTTCTCATCTCCATTTTAAAAGCTGCTCGATATGGTTGAAATGAATCTAAAACCTGTCAATATCAGTTGAAATATGGTTCTTTCTTTTTTCAACTTGTTAGTTTCTATCTCGTTCATTCTTAATAGCTGATCATTGTAAGTAGAGATGTAATTTTCAGACTTACATTTATAGTTGAACTTATGGGTTTTCAGGGGAAGCGCAACCTATGAAATGGCCGATGCGACTAAGGGTTGCTTTGCATCTTGCACAAGCTCTAGAATACTGCACCAGCAAAGGACGTGCCCTGTACCATGATCTAAATGCTTATAGAATTGTTTTCGATGATGTAAGTATGTTATTTTAATTTGTTTTTTCTTCAATGGTTAGAAATTATTATTATTTCATTAGATATGCTTGTTTTCAGGAGGGAAACCCTAGACTTTCATGCTTTGGTCTGATGAAGAACAGTAGAGATGGAAAAAGTTACAGCACAAACCTCGCTTTTACTCCTCCTGAGTATTTGAGAACAGGTGCTCATCCTCTTGAACAAGCCATAAACTTATTTTCTTGCCTGCCAATCTTTAGTTACTAGCAACATATTTGGATTTTTGATCAATGTATTTATAGACTTGGCTGTTGAATACCTATGAAGTAAAACCACTTATGATTTTGGTAATCAAGTTGTTAAGTAGGATTTCTACCCATGACCATTTCTTTGAATTTGGATTTTTCTTCGTTATTGTGTAGTCTATGATCACTTTATGCAACATGTGATGTGTTTGTGCCCTATATATAGAGAATTACCGTTTTCCTTTGTTCACTGCTAGTAATTTTCATTTAGGGCTTTATATGTTGATTAATGTGACAAAGGTAGCTGTTGAAAATGAGATTCTGTATAATACCAATTTGTGATAGAATTCTGCTCAGATATACTATTTATATGGGACTGCAAAATGTTTATAAATGAAGATGTGGTAACATCTGTTAATGCTGTTCATTCTCACTTTTGAGTTGTGTGGCTCTATGAACTTTGCTAGAATGCAATATATATGCCCAGTCTTATATTACTAATATATACATTTTTTTTTGGATTGTTTAGTATTCTAAATTATTCTTGTGTTTTCCTTCTGCAGGGAGAGTAACTCCAGAAAGTGTAATGTATAGTTTTGGCACCCTTCTGCTTGATCTTCTCAGTGGAAAACATATTCCTCCAAGTCACGTAAGTATACTAGAGCACATTATGATGCAACAGACTTCTTGCAGAATATTTGTTTTCTTGTATTCTTTCTAGGGAGTTGTCATTGGTCCAACATGAAGAGAGGTATTATGGCTTTTATTCTGCATCTGTTTGAAAGATGATGTGTGATTTGGGACTGTGCTTGTCAATTTTAGGATTGTTAGTTGATACTTTTAAGGGTGTCCATTCAGAGATCGATAGAATGGGCAACAGAGAACTAAAATTTGAAAAATGGTTCTGGTGAGAACTTTCTTAAAGTAATACTACATCAAAAGTTTTTTTCTGGACCCTTGTCAAGATTTAGGCCGGAACCTATAAATGACACCACTTAAGTTGGTTCCTGTCTAGGTCCATATGCCATTGGTGGAAGAAAACTTTGTAAGCAGATTTTTTTTTTTTTTATGTTATTATGTTTTTGAGAGTTTGTTCTTATGGGAGTGCCTCTTTATGTCTGCCAAGATGAATTTTATAATAATTTTGTTGGTTGGTTTTTGATATTAGGATGCCGTAGTTATGCTAACTGCTGTATTCCTAACATTGAGTTGCATTACTTCCTTCAGGCACTGGACCTTATACGGGATAGGAACATTCAGATGCTGACAGATTCTTGTTTGGAAGGGCAATTCTCAAATGATGATGGGACTGAGTTAGTGCGTCTAGCATCACGATGTTTGCAATATGAGCCTCGAGAACGGCCAAATCCGAAGTCATTAGTTACCGCACTAAATCCTCTGCAGAGGGACACTGAGGTTGTTTGTCTTTTATTTCTCATAAATTCGTTTTATTATTTCCAAATTTTACACTTCTAAAATCATTTTACCATATGTGGCAGCCACAGGAAGTCATACTATGTTCTCAAGCCCTTTGCTTTTGTTAAAAATAAGAATTACAGTTACTTTTGATTTGCTTGTTTGGTCCAGAGAGAGACAAACCCTCATTCTGTTACTTGTATGCCTTTATGTTTTTTATATGTGAGCACGATAAGTGCAGCTGGTTATCCTGACATATACCCTCATTCTGTTACAAAAAAGGCGCATTTTTTGTGACATCCCCTCCGGGGTCCACTCAAGGTATTGTTATATCTGGGCCAAGCGTACTGGGTCCAGTCCGTTACAGTGGCCCTCACCCCCGAGACTTGGTTAATCGATCCCGCAGGACTCTAACCCTAGACCTTTTGTTTCTCCCGAAGGGAAAATGGTGAAAGGCGTTCCCTTCGGGGGGAAGCAAAAGGTCTGGGGTTCGAGTCCCGCGGGGATTGAACGTAAGGTCAAGGTGCTTAGGGGCTGCTGCAGCGGACTGGAGCTATGACCCGACCCAGATAGAACAATACCTTGAGTGGACCCCGAAGGGGATGTCACACAATTCAACCCAAAATAGATGCAGATGCCATTTTATGTGCAGAGCTATTAGGTCCCAGCTGTTCTAAAGTTGAATAATATTTTACCATTAACAAGAAGTTGCTTTTCTCAAATATTTCTGCAGGTTCCTTCTCATGTGTTAATGGGTATACTTCATGGGGCTGCTGCTGTACCTCTATCACCACTTGGGGAAGCCTGCTTAAGAATGGATTTGACTGCCATTCATGAGGTCTTAGAGAAGCTTGGATATAAAGATGACGAAGGTGCTGCTACTGAGGTTCGTTTCTTATCAGAAACATGAATGCTTTTTCATGCATTATTTAGCCTTCAAACTTGGTCTAGTGGTTGTTACTTCTCCTTGAGAGGTATAAGGTCAGGTTTAAAATCCCTTTACACCTTTTGACTTTTACTTATGTGCTAAAAGTAAGAAATTTGGCCTTCAAACTTGTTTCTATAGCTGTCAGAAGTTCTGGTTTTCTTTATGTTAATTTGTGGCTGCTGTGGCAACGATGCTTACTTTTCTATATCATTTGTACTGATGCAATTTAATTCTCAATATAATTATTGTCTTAAAGTTTTTGGCATTAATTGGCTTTGAAATATTTTGGTCTTTGTATTTCTGGTTTTGGGGTGGCCAATCCGCAAGAATGCAAGATCTGGTAAGAACTCTTTCTTGTGCTGGTGATTAGGTTGAGAGTCATTATTGTTAATGGCAAAGAATTAATGGGTCAGGTTAGCTTGCTACATCCATATGTATAGAAATTAAGTGCATGTACATCTATAGACATATAAATGCATTAAATGTTGGCCTACTTCTATATACAAATATTTTCAGTTTATTCATACATGATTCAATTTGTTACATGTCTTTGCTATTGCTTTATCCATTAGAATGCATTGATGTAACAAAATTCTGATTACCTTTTTATATTATACTAATTTGTTAAGATTGCATCTTTATCTCAAATTTTTCTTGTAGAATGACCACTGGTTTTGTGTTGTGTATTTCAGCTGCATGGTGAGTGCTTTTCTCACTGCTAATCTTTTGGTTTGCAGCTTTCATTCCAGATGTGGACGAACCAGATGCAGGAAACGTTGACGTCAAAGAAGAAGGGTGATGTTGCTTTTAGGCATAAAGATTTTAGAGCTGCCATTGAATGCTATACCCAGGTTAGATAAGTTTTCTGTTCTTCTCTGAATGTCAAAAAAGGTTTTACCCACTGCTGTCTCCTTTCTAGTTAAAGTTTTAGGAGGCAGATTGAGATGTTCAGAATTATGTCGTACAGTACTTTTTATACCCTCTTTTGCTTGTTTATTTATTATGATTCTTATTATCATCCAGACTGCAAAAGTGTGTCTGGGAGTTTTAGTGCCATTAGTGTCCTGAAAATGGTAGAGAGCAGTAAATTTCAGTAAATTGTCAATTTTGGAACTCTTTGTGCCATGGTTGGTGGATCTAAAAGGGTTTAAATGTTTTATAATTTATGACAATCATAATCAAATTATTAAGCTGACAGTTAGTACATTCATGTCACAGTTCATTGATGTTGGAACAATGGTTTCCCCGACGGTTTATGCTCGGCGTAGTTTGTCTTACCTCATGAGTGACATGCCCCAAGAAGCCTTCAATGATGCATCGCAAGCTCAACTAGTATCTCCTATTTGGTATATTGCATCCTACTTGCAAGCTGCTGCTTTATTTGCTCTAGGAAAGGAGGATGAGGCACAAGCTGCTCTTAGGGATGCTTCCACGCTTGAAACTAAAAGGAATGCACCTGCTTGAGATTGAAGTTAAAATAAGTCACTCTCACATCAACCTGAAGATGGACGTCCATTGGCAAAAATAAGCCTCTCAGTTTTCGGGCAAGAAAAGATCACAGCCTTTTAACATCAAAAGCAAACCACAGGGTATGATGAACACATGTAATGTTGATTTGTCTCTATGCATGACTGGTTTGGTTCATGGTTCGGCATGAAACATTCTTTTACAAGATATTTGATGTGGGTTGGTTTTGTTCAGTTTGACAGGGGTAGTGGGACAACTCCATGTTATCTACCCATGTTTTCACTCTTCCTGACATTTCCCAATACAGTGATCTTGGGCGAATAATTAGGGAACAGATTATATATTTGTAGAGAGGGGTTTAGTTGTTTAAAAATTGCATTTTTAAAGGGTGAATAGATGACGTTGTCATGCTTGTAATTTATGTACAGTACCTACTGATCATGGCTGCTCATCTGGAGATGAAATTGGCTGTTTTTGTATGTTGTTAATTATTATTATTTTTATTTTTTTTGAAAGATTGGATTACTTTCTGGTGGAGCCCATTGATTTTATATTACATAGAAGAGGAATGATTATTTCTGTCACTGCCAACAAGTTCTATATTCATCTAAGTAATTATTATTTGTGTAATATGCTTTATACTTTTCCAACATCAGATTTGACTTTCAGGTTCGTGATTTGAATAAAATGAAATTGGATGGAAAGATTGAAAAGCCTCATGACTTGTGAGCTGATCGAAAGAAATAACCCACCAAGCTCCCACGTCCCGTCGGAGGGGAGAATCTGCACCACCAATTTACCTAAACTTACCCAAAAACAGTATGATGATGCAAATCATGGCTTTTGCCCTTCTTCCATTGACTTACAATCACTTTGTCTGGGCAAACAGAAACTGAGAAAAGATACAAAGTTTATGCACTCCAACAAACAAAGCCAAAATGAACAGTTCATATAATTAAACACTCAAAGATATGCAGGATATACACTCCAAATTTACATATAATTAATCACAGTCATAAGCTGAAAAAGGACGCCAAATTCCCAACACAATTGAAACATGGCCTCCTTATTAACCATCAAATGACAATCACGAAACAGGGCCATGGCTATAGGTTTGAAAAAAAAAGAAAAGAAAAGGAAAATCCCCTCAATTTTCCATTGCTTCCTCCTCGTACTCTTCACCATCCTGGTCCGCCACAGCGTCTTGATACTGCTGATACTCCGATACCAAATCATTCATGTTACTCTCCGCCTCCGTGAACTCCATCTCGTCCATTCCTTCCCCTGTGTACCAATGCAAAAATGCCTTCCTCCTGAACATGACAGTGAATTGCTCCGAGACACGCCTAAACATCTCCTGAATGGACGTGGAATTCCCCATGAATGTCGACGACATTGTTAACCCGGTTGGTGGAATGTCACAAACGCTCGACTTGACGTTGTTAGGGATCCACTCAACGAAATACGAGGAGTTCTTGTTTTGCACATTTATCATTTGTTCGTCAACTTCCTTGGTGCTCATTTTGCCTCGGAACATAGCTGAGGCAGTCAAGTACCTTCCATGGCGGGGATCAGCAGCGCACATCATGTTTTTGGCATCCCACATTTGTTGAGTGAGCTCAGGGATTGTAAGGGCCCGGTACTGTTGCGAGCCACGGGAGGTCAAGGGTGCAAACCCGACCATGAAGAAATGTAGGCGCGGGAATGGGATTAGATTCACAGCCAGTTTCCGGAGATCAGAGTTGAGTTGGCCGGGGAAGCGTAGGCAGCAGGTTACTCCACTCATGGTGGTTGAAATCAAATGGTTCAAGTCACCAACTGTTCATATTACATTCACAAAAAGTTAAAAAGATCACATTATTGCTTGTTAAAGTTTAGTAAAAAATGTCATGTTCAGAGATTGATCGCTTTGCAATTTGATATACAAAGTTATTAAATTCTTCAAACCTATTGGACCCTACTTTACCTGGCAGGAAAGATTTCACTAAAATATGATCATATTATTATTAATTATTTAAATACATGAAAGACTCCATTAATATATATATATATATATATAAATACATTATGAATAACTTTTAATTATGAAATTATTTTAAAGTTATGTATAAAAATAAAATTATAATATAATAAAAATAAAGTATACTCACTTTTTAATTTGATTTACGTGGTATTTAATTCTATAAATATAATGTAAATTACGAATAATACATTAATTATTCGAAATTATAAGCACGTGAATGAAATAGTAGTATAGATTTTTCAACTTACAGCTGGGATTCGTGAGCTTGAGAGTTCTGAAGCAGATGTCATAGAGAGCTTCATTGTCAAGGACCATGCATTCATCAGCATTTTCCACTAGCTGGTGAACGGAGAGGGTCGCATTGTAGGGCTCAACCACAGTATCAGAGACTTTAGGTGAGGGAAAGACTGAGAAAGTAAGCATCATCCGATCAGGGTATTCTTCCCTGATCTTTGATATCAGCAGTGTCCCCATTCCTGACCCAGTGCCACCTCCCAGAGAATGGCAAATCTGAAAGCCTGATATGTACTTGCATGTAAGATTCTATTAGGAAACACCAAACAAGGCAAATGGTAAAGGGAAACTGTTAAATGTTAAAGGCATGGTGAAGCAATTTGAACATCTCTAACATCAAATATCTATCTTATCAAGAAAATCGGCCTTTGTTGCTTGAATCAAGAGTACAGACAGGGGGTGAAGTATACCTTGTAAGCAATCACAGTTCTCAGCCTCTTTACGGACAACATCAAGAACGGAATCAATCAACTCAGCTCCTTCTGTATAATGTCCCTTGGCCCAGTTGTTACCAGCCCCATTCTGGCCAAAAACAAAGTTGTCAGGTCTAAACAGTTGACCATAAGGACCGGTACGCAAGCTGTCCATAGTCCCTGGCTCAAGGTCCATTAGTACAGCTCTAGGCACGTAGCGTCCGCCGCTGGCTTCGTTGTAGTAAACGTTAACCCTCTCAAGCTGAACACGAGAATCACCAACATAGTTCCCTGTGGGATCAATGCCATGTTCCTCACACACAACCTCCCAAAATTTCGCACCAATCTGGTTACCACACTGACCAGCTTGAATGTGGAGAATTTCCCTCATTTTTTTTCTTTTTGAGATTCAAAAGTGAATTTGGTAATGGGGTTTTCTTGATATTCTAAAAGCTCAAGAACCTGAAAAGAGGAAGAGAGAGCACTGAATAATGAAGCTTGGGAGGAGGGGTATGGCCTTATGTAGGCAAAGAGCAGATAGGAGGAGATGTGTGAAGATTGTGACACTAATATTTCTTTTTCTTATATGTTGAATAGTGAAAATTATAATTATTGTCAAATAGTAAAATAAAATAATTAATTATTAAATAGTATCATGTGTCTTTGTATTGGAAGAGGCCTTGTCAAACCTCAATGAGAGTTTGTGAGCTGGATATTGAAGGAGACAACGAGATGCATGTTGGTTGCTCTGGCCGTATTCAACCAAAAAAAATGACCAACCCATCCTCCAATGTGATTCCCCATCTGCTATTATAGGATCACTAAAATACAAATACCCATTTCTTTACTTGATTCCTCCTCACGCAATCACACCTTCAATTCATTCTGCTTTATTTTCCTATGGACGTTTGACTCAACAGAACTCACAACTTGCATGCTTATTACTATAACATATATGGTTGTGAACCAACCAACATGACCCATACAAAAACACATCCATACAATTATTACATATAACTTAATTGGTAATTGCATCTCTTTCTAATTGAAAGTCTCAATTCTCAAGTGCTTAAAAATCTTAATGGTTCCATGTGAAAATATGCTGGAAGTTTTGAAGCTATCTGTATATAGTCAGGGCTCAGAAGGATGCTCCTTAAAAGGGTATTTTTGGATTTCTCTTTGACTTCTCTGAATTTCAGAAAGTACAACATTATTTATGATTTATAACTCTTACCTAGAAATCACTATTGGTGGTCATTGATTTAATAATTCAATAGAACTTGTATTAATTAACTTGTAATCATGCATAGACAAACTCTTATCACAGTGATCAGAAAAAACTTATAATAACAATATTTGAAGGAGGGGAAGCAGTGGCAAGTTGATAAGGTGGTTATGCCCTTGAAATCATTAAAAGATTGCATGTCTTATTTAAGGATCAAATTAGGTGTCTTAAGAATAAGATTGAAAAAACAGTGAACAGAAGAGGGGGTGGTGGCAAGCTCCAATTATTGGAGAGGGATGAGAGAGTTAGTATGTCTCTTCTCAAATAAAACTAACGTGTCTGGCCCCTCTTTCCAGCCCCGCACAAAGCAATAGTTGCCTGCTTGCTGGAATCCAAAGCTCAACCCCACTCCATTATGTATTCATATTAGCAAATGTATTCAAGGCCAAAGATAATGCTCCAAAGCACTTCCATTTTTACAAGACTAGGATAAAGCTAAACTATTGCATTTGTTGGAACAATTGGGTAATGGTTAAACTTTAAAGCAAATTTTGATGGTGTTACCCTACCTGCGCATGAAAAACACTTTACCCAACACTTAAATCTTATCCATTCCACAACCATGTTCCATCACAAGTAGGAAGAAACAAAACAAAGGAAAACCCCTGTCTTAATCTGAATCTTATTTATGCTGGTAGAATTAAGTATGTCTATGAACATTTAAACTACTGTTACAGCAAAGCTTTGGTGATTTTTTTTTTTTGTTTTATATCAAAGATTGGTATGAGATAAAAGTAAGGTAAGAGGTCGCTTTCAAGATACAGAAATTATGTCTAGTTGTTCCCTCCACAGCAACCACTCAAGCCTTTCGCTCCGGTTAGATACATTATTCCACTCATCTTCACTTCATTTCCCTGCCACATTAGACTGGTTGTCCAGAACTGGGGCTGTAGGGTTATGAGATGGTAATACAGGTAGAAAGAAATTTGTTGCCGAAGCCAATGGGATAGAAGTGCACCTAATTTCTACCAAGAGATAAAAAAAGAACCCGAAATATGGACCGCTATCATCATTGCAAGCAACAACTCACCTTTGAAACGACCACCTATCTGGACTATTACAGCGAGCATTGGACATCTTGATGCTCATTTGACACCTCCATGGCTCTGATCCTCACCAATCCCCAAAAGTCCACATATCTTTGTCCACAAGAACGCATGTAATAGTCACTGTATCTGTCTTGGACACCAACATCAAGTTAAAGCAAACAGACCAATGGATCACCATATACATTATGATGCAACCTAGGTTGGGACAAAGTTTCATTAAATCCTTGTAACAAGGATTTTTTAGATCATAATTTATTCCTGTAAAAGCATGGAAAAGGATTCAATAACGATTACATCCAAAGTCACTTTGCAAATTACACACAAAAAAAAAAAAACGTTATGAAGTGCCAGGAGAATCTGACTGATCTTAGTAGGAAAGCTTTGAAGTAGGTGAATTAAGCTTCATGAGAATCCATTTCGACTCAGTAGAGCAGTTCCTCAAACACAGGATCAACAGATTGTCCCCACTTTCCGTGATACAACTCCAAAAGCTTCTCGGCAGGTGTTGCACCTGCCATAAGCCATGACCATCAATTTTCTAAACAAAAAAGAACTTAAGCTTTCAAACTTCGGGTTAATCTCAGGGAATAAACTGTTTTAAACACTATCCCTGCTTTGGCCTCTCTCATGGAAGACATTTTTCAAATATTTTCTCAGTTGGGTTCACACCTCGGACTTGGCAAACAGAAATAACAGAAAAAAAAATGTAAATAATACACAAGCTCTCAACTGGGTACCTGTTCTAACCACGTCTGCCACCGCATTCAAGAACCCTGATTCCTTAAAGCCTCTTCGTTCCAAGCCATCCTACATGATAATAGACTCAGTAAAAGCAATAAAATCTACCATATAAGCAGCAGAAAGAGCAAACCTTAGGTTACAATCTCAAACAGAATAATAATAATGGCTAAAATACCTTTGCCAACGCTAGAACATCTTCTGCTACATGCTGCAGGAATCCATCACGAAATGGTGTCTTTAGACCAGTCTTTGGAACCTACTAAACACATCTTTGAACTTAGACTTGCAGTCTTAGCACTGCAGAGGGACAAAGGAAAAGCTGTATGCATGCATCTTAATATCGTAAACTGAACATGATCTTGCATGGGTGGGGGGGGGGGGTGGTCTTAAGCATTAATCAGCATAAAATTATGCTGATATGACTGACACCAAATACAAGTCTAGCACATCTAAGGACACCAAGTATTCATAAGAAAAAGGGAGTACTACACTTATGTCTTACCCTCCTAAAGGGACATGCAATTTATTTGCCAGGGGAGTGTTTCAATTACCTTATTTCTTAACATTTCTCTTTCTTCAGGAGTCCAGTCAGCTGTCATGCCTAGAATATTTTGGAGTGAAACCTCATCATATAACAAACCCACCTGAGAAAGAAAGAAACTTAAGGTGAGCAACTTTTGCAGAAATTACACAGCTAAAAATATAAGTTCCACAAACAGGCACACATCTTAGATATGAAGATATGGATCATCAGACAAATAAAAATGTACAGTGTCAAATTGATATAGGCACAAATAAGCCCCCTTGAATCAAAATTACATGAAAGGAAACTTACCCTTTTGAGCGCAAGTTACATGACTGTAATAGCAATGTTGAAAAAGAGACGCTAGAGAAATCATTATACAGTTTACTAATTTATCTAGTACCCAAATGTAAAGGACTATTAAACATGTCAACTAAACAGCTATATCCATATGGGACCAACCAAAGCTGAAAACCCAAATAATGTTCTTCAAGTTTAGCCACCTAGCCAAGGGTATTTTCAATTTTTATAATCTTGTCAACACACTGACTTTCGTTCCACATGTACTTCTATATCCTTCACAACATATGGATTCTGCATAACCACACCAAAAGTCCCACTTACCCAAAATGCTGGCAGAGCACATAACCTCCTCCAAGGCCCTCCATCAGCACCCCTCATCTCCAAGTACCTCTTTAGTCTAACCTGAATGGAAAGAATAACATATAGCTTAATAAGGCAAAATCATAAGGAAAATATAAAGTTTAAGCAAATCACTTTTGAATTAAGCAATAGACCTCTGGAAATATTGTTGTCAAATGATTTTCCCAGTCATTAAGGGTTGGCAGTTCACCCGGAATACATGGAAGTTTTCCAGCCAAAAAATCCTGCAAAATGATCAGTGTTATTCTGACAAAATAAAAAAATTTGACATCAATGTTTATCAAGATTTTATGGAAAAGAATGTGAGAGCAACATAGAGGCCTGACTGCATGAGTAAAGAAAAAAATAGCTACAGAAGAAGCTTCAAATTACGAGACTATCAAGGATAGATGAAAACCCTGAATGTCATCCCGGTGCAGTCAATGTATTTCTTTTTCCGATAGACAAAATACATTGGAACATCAAGAGCATATTCAACATACTGCTCAAACCTGCAACAAAAGTAAATTAGCATCATGTTATTTAACTAGATGCAGAAAGGGGTATCTTTTATCTAATTGATGGAAAATGCTCACAAAGATAGGATAGGATTCTAAGCAAATTAATTTCAAGTTAGGAAACAGAGCACTACCATGTATCATGCAACACAAATAAAGCTTACCCAAAGGAGTCATCAAAAACAAATGGAAGCATGCCTGTACGGTTCTTATCAGTATCAGTCCAGATTTGACTGTTCACAATTAAAAAAAGATCAATAAATTGGTGAAAACAGATGAAAATGAAAAAAAAAAAAAAGACTTTATAGTGAAAGTTTTTGAAACCTTCTCATGCTGAGATAACCATTTGGCTTTCCTTCAGCAAAGGGTGAATTTGCAAACAGAGCTGTTGCTATCTGTTTCATTTGCTGACTAGTTAGAAAACTGGAAAGAAGGGAATTTCAGTAAAAAAAAGAAAGTATTAATGTTCTCACAGGTTGCAGAGCAAGACCAGCACGAAACTTTCTGATCATGTCAGCTTCGGAACTGAAGTCCAGATTAACCTATCATAATTACAAAAGTGTCAAAAATTAAAGGATCTGCTTCACAAGGGCTGAATCACTGAAAACGTAAAACCCATCTTACCTGAACTGTGCATGTCCTAAACATCATATCAAGTCCAAGTGAACCAACTTTAGGCATGTAATTTCTCATTATTTCATATCTTCCCTGAGCAAAAGTACTATGTCAGACAATAACAGAATGATAGGACGTTAAAACTGCAACAGTGGAGATCAAGTATCACAAAGGTGAAAAAAGAAATGTGGGGGGAAAACACAAATCTCGGACTACATACACCAGACAATTTGTGTTTTCTAATTTTTCATTCAATTGGATAGCCAAAAGAGTAATTGCAGTTATACCTTGGGCATAACAGGTATGTCCTTAATCCCCCATCTGGGCTGGAAGCCAATCCCTAAGAATCCAATTCCCATTTCTTCTGCAACAGCTTTAACCTAGTAAAAGGTAATAGGCATGGTGTACTCTCTAAGTTTATTGCGAAAAGTAAAGAGTGCATGAACAAAGAAATTAAGAAAAGAAATACTTCATTAGAAATTACTTTTAGAAGTGGTTACTTTCCGAAAAGCATCTACATAGCAAAAGTATTAGGAGACATAGAGAGGACTAAAAGTTTTTCAATGTAATTTAAAT
The DNA here is from genome assembly GCA_036013995.1 of Theobroma grandiflorum. Lineage (NCBI taxonomy): Eukaryota > Viridiplantae > Streptophyta > Magnoliopsida > Malvales > Malvaceae > Theobroma > Theobroma grandiflorum. The sequence goes on along the minus strand of CP142131.1, from coordinate 2,697,737 downwards.
GACTTGGACGTTACATGCAAAGTACATATCTTTAGAGGCACAAGTCTTGAGCTTATAAATAGTACTGAATTCTTGATGAATGCTACTTCTGCATGCACTTTCTTAAGAATGTAGAACTTAGTTAAACGGTTGCATGCATATGCCTTTATTTTTTTTCCTTCACTGACCTGATAAAGGTGTGAATTGACCTCTGCACATGTTTGATGCAAAGTTTCAAGAGGTGCACCGCTGAGCTCAAACTGCCCTCCAGGTTCCAATGATATGCTTTGCTTCCCCTAGCACACAAAATGAAGAGTTTCACAGAAATTCCATAGATAGCCAAAATGAAAACAAATATGATGCTAGCTTGTTATACAGAAACATTTTAGAAAAATAAAATAAAAAAAGAACTAGTAGTCTCTACTAAATCGAATTGCTAAGCATTGCCATTGATTTACTAGTAGTATAATGAAGCATCATAAGTAAAGAGAATCAGTTTACCTGTTTGAGTCCTATAATGTTGTCACCTTCCATTACTTTATCCCAATCAAATCTCTCCGAAATACCATTAAGCAATTCTGCTATTTGTTCATATTTCATAGGTCGCAAAGTTTTAAACTCAAAACCAAACTTTTCATGTTCTGTACCTATCCTGAGAAAACCAAATAGTTGAATTAGCAAACAAGTACAGATATAGGATGAGGGACCATTGTGCTAACCAAAAGGTTTAAACTAGCACAAAACTCAATATTATAGCATATATCTACAGAGGAGTAAAAATGTACAGTGACCACAACAGTAATTTCCCATTTTACCCCCCACACATCTCCACCAGCCTTCCCACTTAGCATTGCCTTTTTTTTTTTTTTTTTGGTTTTCTAGTGGATGTTAGGTAAAGTCAAAAAGCCCAACTCCTTTTTCTTTTGTCTTTTTTGTTGCTTCTCATTTATCCTTTTCCTTAATCACTAGGCATTAACCCCCAAATCCAATGGCCCAATCCAATAAATAATCTTATATATTTTTTTATTTTTAACAACTTTTACACATACTATTATTAACTATTCAAAGTAACATAACGTTAAAATGTGTTCTATCATTGATATGATAATTGTATAGTATATAACATTTAGTAAATAAAAGTTCAAAAATTCAATTTTGAGAGTTTATATGTATACTTTATAAAGTATTGGGAGTTTTAATTTTAAATTGTTGATGATTAAATTTATGAATTTGGTTAAATTATATAGCCTTTAAAGAGCTAATGATTATTTCAATATCATAGAAAGATTTAATCAAAGATGATATTAATTATTTTGTTTGTATCTTAGAAATAATATTGAAGCCTATAACATAAATACAAAAAGAAAAAGAATTGCAGTTGATAATATTTATTAACTAACTTCAAAGTTCAAAATTCAAAAAAAAAAAAAAGAATCTAAATAATTTAATTTTAAATATGCAATATTAAAATGTTAATATTCATTATTTATCTTTTAACTTCAATATTATATTTTAATATATTAACTTTACAATAATATACAGTATACAATTTTTTCCATTAATGAGATACCACAGCAACATGTGAGTATAAGAGATTGTAAATTCTAAAATACATGTCAAGGATCAAATGCATGGTAAAATGATAACTATTATCTTCAAGTAGGATAAAGAGAAAAAAGAAAGTACTCTAATCCAAACAAAACAAGGAAGGGGAAGTTTTACCTCCATTTTTCCTTAGGCTTACATCCAGACGCAAGGTATGCAACAAGATCCTCTTTCGTCAATGGCTCTGTGGCAATCAGAGCATCCTCAGTGGGAGGGCTCGCTGCGACAATCATACTATTCCTTCTCTTTCTTCCAAACCCTGCAGTTTCTAAAGGGAAGATCCGTGCTATCTTGGCCCTGTTGCACAATAAGGAAGAAAAACTGACAGATTTTTCCTTCATTATAGGAGCCTCAAGATTGTTCACCACACCAAAAACCACATTCTGTCCAGTTCTACCCCACGTTATATCACTAGGGATGCAATATGATGATCCTGCCTTGGAAACAAGTCCCATTGATATGCCCCTTGAAAACAAACAATCGAAGCCTCTCAGTGACAAGTTATAGAACCACAATTAGCTATTATCAAATATTCACAAGAAAAACCTTATTCAACCAGTAGGCCTAGCTACAATACCTAACCAGCCCAGTATCCACTAATTATGAACTAATTCAGTATGTGAAACTGCGAATGGCTCTACACCATGTTAGATGAAGAGAAAATCTTGTATTATATAAATCTGTATAAATATATATATATATATATATATTACAACTCCAACTAAATATTTTATATAATTATCTTAAGACACGTAATCTTCTTAAAAGCTACATTCATGTTCCATTAGTAACACTGAAATGGAATTTCTCCATTAAAACTCGTCTCCTATAGTACTAACCACTTAAATTTCTCAGTTCAATATTCCATAATAACAAAAACCACCTAAAAAAATCAAATGCAGCATTTAAAACACAATTCCATATCAAAATTACTGCAAATCGAGGCAAAAAATAAAAAGCAGAAAACAAGGCAACAAATTACATAAACCTTTCGAAGTGAACGTGTAATTAAGTGGTAAGGAAGTCAATATACAAATCCACGCCCAGTTAAAAAAAAAAAATTATGAGGCGTAATATAACCTTTTCCTTTGACAGAAGCAAATCAAATTCTAGGGTTTTTTCTTTTTGGTTTTTGGTTCTTGGAGCTGAGTTTAACTGGTTTCGCAGTGAAATGGGAAAGAGAGGTGCAAATGAAAGAAAGATATTTACACTTTTGAGGTGAAAACGAATAAAAGAAGAAAGAAAGTCCTGTTTTTCATTTTTGGGTTTCAGCCTTTCATGGAAGAGTGAGTGAGGTAGGGGGGTGCTTAAATAGTGCCGCACCTTATTCCTCCACCCTGGTCCGCTTGTCTCTGCTGTTGACGCGTCAGCTCTTTTCCCCAAATTATTTTTCCTTTTTCATAAATAAGACTTTATAAATCATTTCGCATCAGTTTCCTTTTTTTTTTCCCTAATATTCCTAAAAGAAATATTGCAATTAACCATTCGAAAATCGAAAATCATTACAAGACAAATATAGAAGGAATTTATAGACTAATACTCTTGGAATTTATTTCGGTTGATTAAAATGGTAAATTATTATTTTTTAATATAGTATGTACATATCTCTAAAAAGAAAAATATCATCTTATCATTCATCCATTGCATTAAAATAAAAAGGATTTCTTTCATATATATATTTTTTCTTTTATAACAAATTATGATTTTTTTTCCTAGTATTATTAATTAAAAAAATAATGATTTTTTTTATAGCAACAAAAGAATGAGCTTGAGGAATAATTCTATTCAGCAGAAGACAAGAAACCGTGAGGTATTGGATGATGCAATGTGCAATTAAAAAGTAAATGTAATTACTTAGGAATCTTGCAGTACAGTAAGAACCAAAATTAAATGATTTAAAAAATACAAAATCAACAGTGAAAAATATTCGGAAAAGCACATGGAATTTAAAAAAACAATCATAGCTGCAATATTTTAAGATAAGATAGCAGTTTCAAAATTTGCAACTAGGGCAATTTTTAAAGGTAAAAAACAAGTGGAAGTGCGGACGTAATCATGCCTTTTGATTAATTAAGTGCTCACTTAAAACTTTTAAAAGTTTGGTGGAAACGAAAGACATTTGATTACGGAAATTTGCAAGTCATCAGATCACATGTTTAATGGGTGTAAACTGATAACGAGTTTTAATTTTGACCGTAAGTTATAATTACTGTTAAATTATATATTATTATGAAGATATTCAAATAGTTAAAATTTAAATAAATTTTCTTAAATTTAAATTTAAAATAAAAATTAAGCATGCTATTTAAAAAATTCTTGAACTATTGAGAAAAATTTAAATAAATTTTAATTTTTTTATTATGTTTAATTAAATTTTTAAAATTTTGTTTTAAATTAAATAAATCTTATTATTAATGATTGATTAACTACTGTTAGTGAAAATATCATTTATTATTTTATATTATAAGACATTGACATGGCACGTTGATATGTTATAATGATAATTAATGTCGTTTGCTAATATGATATAATAATATATTAATTTGAAATTTTTACTCTCTACATTAGTATTATATAAATATGAAATAACAAGTGATATTTTGATAAATGATAATTAAAATTTTTAAATTAATAGATGATAATTAGTTAATTATTAATCATAGGGGTTTATTTGATTTGAAATAAAAATATAAAAATTTAATTGAACGTAATAAAAAATAATGATTTATTTAAATTATTTAAAATAAATTTAGATTTTTTTCAAATTTTGTTTTTAAAAAAATTATTAAAGATAATGAAGAAAGTTGAAATTCCCAATTGAATGACTCTAATTAAGACTTAATGTACCGTAACTCTTGTCATGAATTTGAATGGGAAGTCTTGAAATTAATCAGCTATAATTAGAAAAACCATGTACCAAAGTGGCATGGCATTGAAATAATGAAAAGAATAAAGACGAATTAGCTAGAAATTAAGATTGCCTCGTCCCGTAAAAGAAAAGACGGAAACTAGGAAAGATTCAAAGCAGGCAAAGCAATGATAGCGCAGATAATAGAAGATGTTGGAAGCGGTAGCAAATTGACTATTGATTTACGAAGAACAAATTATTTAACTTACAGCAAGTATTATTTTTGTACGTGTCAGATGTAATTACGTGCACGTTACTTGGTCACACGATAAAACAAATCGGCTACTTCTGATTGTAAAAGATTGTAGCTTCCACTCTTCTGTGGCGGCAAGTACACGCTCGCATTCATTGTACGTCGTTAGCAAAGAGAGCCGAGACAGAGACCCATGCGTCGCAGCCCTTTCGGGATCTTCAAACTCGAACTATTCGATGCGGTAATTAAAAGTCATACGCTAACAAGTCAACGCTAATGTTCCATCAGGAATGTTGTAGGACATTTTAGCTTTCTGCTTTGCTCTCCAAGATGATGGCTGGCTGCCACTTTACCACCATTGCACTTGGGTTAGTGAAGGTTAAAGCCTTTGACAACCTGCTCTGATGGTTGGGCTCTAGAATTGCTATTCGTTTGATCCAGAATGATTGATAGGGATTTTTGTTTCAGGATAAAGAAATAAAGAAATTGCAGATGATTATTTTTGTATACCATCTGCAGTTCTCATGGAGAAATTGGCCAATTTGCAAATTAATGTTGAGTTAAAATAGAAGGAAGCACCAACAGGTATTTCAAGTTCTAAACATATCTGATACAAACCATGCATCCATGGCAATCTCGTGGTTGTCCAATGCGGACCACCCTTTTTATTTTCTTTTTCTTTTTGTTCCTTCTGTTGCTGTACACATAAATGGAACAATTATTATCAAGAATCATATAAAGCATATTCTAAATCTGTACAATTTTCGGGGGTTACTAGAAAATACTGTCATCAGCTGCTGTTGAGGTGGATGGGCTATCTTCTTCCTCCTCCGTCTCCATCTCCAACTTTGGCTCTCCAGATCCAAATTCAGCTGACTCTAAGTCAGCAAGGTTCTTTAGGTCAACAACTGAAAGCTCGTCTAAACGCCTTACCACCAGGTCAGCAGCCCCAAGCTCATACACATGATGCTTGTTTGCAACAGCCACACACTTCATCCGTGCATCATGGGCGGCCTCAACAGTCTGATTGGAGTTCCCAAATACAATGCAGCGCTCAGATATAAATTTTAGAAGCTGGGCAGCATATAGAAACATCTCTGGGTCAGGTTTTCCCCGATAAACATCCTCTGCTGCCACAATGGCACTGAAGCACCCTTCAATTCCAATTTTTCTGATTGCAGCCTCTAGAGTTTCCCTTGGACGAGTAGAGACCAAAGCCATTGGTATTTTGTAATGCATCAAAACATCCACAAACTCACTAGAACCAGCACAAAATCTATAAACCCCACCTCGCAAAGCTTGGTACATGTCTTCCTTCCTTGCAGCCATTCTTTTCACTTCTGCCGGGTCTCTTGACCAGCACAAAATTTCAGAAATTGCTTGCTCGTTCTTCATCCCTTCTATTCTTCTGAGTGTAAACGCTGGAGGAGGGGATTTGCCTTCTTCTTCAGCGAGAGCCAACCAGGCTTGCTTCTCAAGCTCAGGGTTATCTTTAATTATAACTCCTTCCCATTCAAATATAGCAGCAAACCAACCACAACCCATCCTTTCTTGGCGAAACAAGGGGTTATGTAAGGAAGGACGATCAGCTCTATTCTCTGGTGGCCACAATTTAGGTTTTTGATCTTTACCAGTGTCAATTCCATAGTTCCAATTCCTTTGAGTTCTTTCTTCCTCTCTATATGCGTGCACCTCCTTTGTCAGCTCTATTGCACGAGCCTTTACCGATGAATTAACTAACCTATCAACTTTCAATCTTGGCAAAGGATGAGAAAGAACAATTCTTCTACCAATAAATTCTGTTACCGGGAACTGATAATTACTTGATTTCTGTTTGCAGGAAATATCACTAACAGAAATTCTTCCACGCAAAGGATGACGCCCAAGAAGAGATGTTGTTGCAATTGACTCCATCACTGCCATGTTTACCAAGGTGATAGTATGTCCAGCCCCGACTTAAACTCAAACTTGGCAAATGCCCCTTATGCCACCAGATCTTTCCTGGTGCTTTGCAGAATGCAACTGGTAATTATTGATCAAGAACCAGGAAAATTCAACTTTCCTCAAATATGCACCCCAATTCACACATCAACATCCAAAAACGACCAAGCTATTGGGAAAAGCTGCACAAAAGAAGTTCTCAAATGATTCTTTCTCTTTGACCATAAAAGGGTAAAGAATAAAACAGCTTCTCTCCCAATAAAAACTCCAACTTCATTATCAAGCAACTACTTCTAACATCCCCTTCAAGTCAAACTAGGCATAACCCATAATCACAAACAAACCAAATTCTCAAATTAAACAGAAAAAACAAGTACAAAAAGCAATACAAATAAAAACCCAAAAAATGAAAATTCCAGAGAAAGGCTAAAAAAGATTATATAAATAGAAAACATGCAATGATTACTATTATTATAGCTATTACAAATTAAAGGAATAAAATGGATTATAAAGAATAACCTGGAAGGAAAGAAGCGCGGACCAATGTGAGAGAAAGAAACAGAAACAGAGAAACTAGATTCTTTAATTAAGAATCTGTGAATCTCCCTTTGTATTTGTTTCTACAAGAAGAAGTTGGTTTCCTTTTCCTTTTTCTTTTTTCTTTTTTTGGCGTGTGTGGTTTAAAATCTTTAAAGAGGAGTTGAACAGAAAGCCGGTGGATGTGACCGGCTGGCGGTACACCTGTCGGTAATAAAAGCTCATTTTTTCATAAACTAGGAAAGTTTTTTTTTCTATGTTAGTACATATTCTTGGGATTTAGCTGTATTTGTTTTGTTTAAAACGTTTAAATTTACAGTAAATATAATAAAAAATGATCTCTGTATATCTTTGTTGTATAGTATTTATAAAGAAAATTACATTGGAGAAGACAATTGAATTGTGGGTCTTTCCACTGCAAAAGCTAGAAAATAAGATAGTATAAATGTTCTTAAAACATGTGTAGAGTTCCGTTTATGGTAGAGAAGGCAAGAACATAATCTTTTCCTCACATTGTTTGCAGAGGAAAACATGTGGGATTTCTTCATTATTTGGAATTCTAACACACCTGCTATGCTGCCAAACTTCACAGATATCACATGAGATTAACCGTTCACCATCATCCTCTTTCGCTCCACAAGGGCATTCCACAATGCGACTGTTTAGTCCCCATTCACACATCATTACCTCATTCATGATCATTCCTGTTTGATCGTCGTTGCTGCCGACAACAACAATTTTCTGACCCATTTCAACGGATCCAAGGACCAAATCTGATCCCTTGGCATTCAAATTCACTATGGTCTCCGCAACAAAACTCCTTAGTCTCCAATACACTTGTCTGAAATTCTTCTCCACCTCTAGCTTAAGGTCATTGATTGTAGCAGTTTCTTGTAAAGTGACACATTCACATGGGAGCATTGTTTTCTTTAACCCTTCATCGATCTCTTCATCGTTTCTCAATATAACTGTGCAGAAGAGCTTGAATTTCCCATTCAAGCGAGATTTGACTTTCATAGAAAGTTCTTCACTATATTCTTTGATAAGAAATTTGGTGTCAAGAATTATCCTGGCTGCCATTGGTATTGCAGAAAAAATCCCTGTGCTCAGTGTTGGCTTCTGCTCTTTCAAGATATGCTTGAACAAAAAAGAAATGTCCTTCATTAGTTGAGCCTTTGTAATTTTACATCTAGGTTTTTCTTTGGAATTGTTTAAAAGGAGGGTTTCCGGGTTTGGAAATACTGTGGAAATATCTTCCAGGCAATATTCTAGTACTTTTGTTACAGGGTTTAAGCAACGACGAACCAAGTAGTTTCCCACTATGTGATTTCCGAGCGATTTGAGAACAAAATCTAGCAATCCTGTGTCACCAATATAAGCTCGTGCAGCATCCCTTACTTCTTGCCTTGAAACCCACCTGAACTCAGCCCTTTTCAGAGCTTCAACAATCACCCGAGTGGCTGCTTCAACTCTCTTGGGAGACCATCTGCAGCTAGTCTCCACCAGGATTACAGGGTTACAGGAATCAATCGAATTTTCTTTTGGAAGTCGTGACCTCAGCTCTAGCATGAAATCAAACAGGTCACCCAGGGTCACCATGGAATGGTCAGCTAATGCTTGATACCTGGAGAAAATGACTGAAATGTCATTGTTGGAAATGCTGAGATGGTGATTTAGCAAGCACAAAGGCATCCCTTGGATTGCTTCTATGGCTTTTTGATAAATTGGCTCATTCACGCCATAGCATCCGCGTCCGAACTTGTATCCCCACCGACCAAACCATGGCTCGCCATATGCTACTCCATGAAGCAACCTCAATTCCATGCCTCTTTTCCTTGAGGTGTCATTCAAACTCACTTTCCTAAGAAATTATGCAACGACAGTTTTCCAAGTTAATTTTTCATGAACTCAGTGGTATACAAAGAAAATGTACAAGAAACAAGCTAATTACCTAGCCTGCAATCCGGTGCACAAACGATCCCAGAAATCCATGATCTGGTAGCCAGCCAAGTCCGAACCCATCTCCACCCCGTTGACACATTGCAAATGCCCAAATCCATTTGAATGAAAGACACCGTGCATTATATGGCCTTGTAATTCCACTAAATTGAACTTACCCTTTTCTGGGTTTGGGTCATCAAGGTTGCTTTCTCCACAACTGAAACATGCAGCTACGGCGTCTTTCGATGGTAGCAAGAAATGGTACTTCTTATTGCAGATCATGTGGTGACCCCAGCCTGTGCCATGATGAAATTACTTACAATGTCGTGCAATTTGTTTATGATAACTTGTAAAAGAATATCATTAAATTCCTTTGCTAAATTACAAATTACTTCAGCTCAATTGTTAAAATCTATCTACAATGGAAATAATCTTTTAGAAGAAAAAATAAAAATGAGTTGATAATGATCATAATACATAAGAATTCTTTCTCGTCACTCATAAGTATATTTAACCAATATTTCATTTAGCATTATTTATAATCAATTAGATTTTATTTATGAATAACAATGACTTGATCTTATGTGAATATAACTCCAAATTAATATTATATTTGTACATATTTTATTGTTGATTATGTATTATATATTAATTATTATACACTAAGTAATTAATATGAAAGAAATACTCCTAGCTAGCTCCATCTAGTGGATATATTAGTATAAAGAAAAGAAGAAGGTGAAAAATGAGATGAGAGAACTTAGACTTCACCAACATATTGGCAATGCTTGCAATAAAGGCTGATCGATGCCTCAATCGGTTCTTCAACGACAAACAACAGTACATGCAAAGGAGGATGGCGGTGGACTTCGAGCTGAAACGACCAGCTCAACATTCCATTGCATAGATTGCTCTCTAGATGCCCATATTCTAGAAGTGCTTTCACGTTATCCCTGAATGATCCGTCGAACTCAACAGGACAACCATTCTCACCGAAACTCCTGAACTTGAAAACCCTCTCTCCCCCTCTCCTCCGCTTCCTGCAATAAGCAGCACCCACATCCAAATGTGATGACATATCTTGAAGAAAAATATGCGGGATAGTTTCTGAGAAATTCAAGCTTTGAGAAGGTATCCCGACATGCTTAGATATACTGCTGCATGCGGTCACACAGATAATGCCTGGAAATAAATTTGGAGAGGATTCAAAAAACAGATCATCAAAAAGTTATCAGATTAAAGATGAGGGGATGAGCTCACTATCTGCATGAACTGTTTCAAAAATCATAACTCCCCATGCAAATCTATCGCCACTGGCATTTCTCAAGTTAATTAATGGTGCCACGCTTGGATCATTTGGGTATATTAAACTGCTTTGTGTTCCGGCGATTTCTATGGTCAGCTGATCAGAACATGTTGAATTTGTTGATTTTATCTTTTATAAAGGCTTCCACGTAAACGCAATATTTCTCCGCCAACTACCCCATGGACGTACTCACAAGATCTTCCTTGCTTCACTAGTTTTATGTTATTACAACATTTAGATTATGTAGTATATTTTAATCGGGTGAAAAAAAATATTTGTGAAAGTTATATTCAGCACTTAAATAAATGAAAACTAATAATCACAAAAGTATTAGTTCAATATTTTAATGTATGAAAAGTACAAAGAAAAAAAAGGAATATATTGATACGTAGCACATTATGCAAGTAAATTGATATAAAATATTTAAAAAAAAATTACATTAGAACAAAAATGAAACGACATCGTTTTTGTACACGATGAGAGCTTTGTTTTCCTGCTTGCGCTACGTTTAAAACGACACGTTTTATTGACAGCGGCGTTTTACTAACAGATCGTTTTCCAACGTGGCGTACTTCTTGTGAGGTTTCAGATTAAAAACAAAAAAGAAAAAGACGCTGCGAAAGCTTACGGATATCTTTAGACTATTAACTATTCGACGAAATTCTTCAGAGAAAGGAAGCGGAAACATGGGGAAGAGAGGAAGAGGCGTAAAGAGGGCAGCAAACACGCCATCAAAGTTCCAAAAGACAATCTCACTGAGAGAAGAAGTAAGCGGCAGGAAGCAAACCAAAGGCGGATCCACCAACGTTAAAGCTATATTGAAAAACGAGCACTTGCAAAACCTAGCGGTGTGGGCAAGTGGCGAAGCTTCAATCCCTTCTTTGGCTTCCTTTTTTGGGCACCGATTGGCCGCTGATGGGGAGGCCTCATCAATCCCCCCTGACCCTTCTTTCTTTCCTTGCCAGAGGTTAGTATTTCTTTCTTTTCCTGTTAGTTTCAAAGAGTCAAATTTGTTTGTATTTTCTGGCACTGAACTCTACATGTGCTTCAGAAATTTTAGGGTCCAACTTCTAGAGGTAAACAAAAGTTGTTTAAGATGCTCCGGATTGCATTGTCCTTGAATCAGCTTCAACTTCAGTAACAGAATGCAATTGACTGTAACAACTAGATAGACCTTAGCTTTTACTCTTTAGGCCTTGGTATGTACACTATCGCTGTCAGATGCATCTGCTACATGAAATTGACAACTAACTGGAAAAGGTTCTTTGTTGGATTCCCCAGTTCAAGTTTGTAAATTGTTTGATGCAGGGTTTGCTAGTTGTAAGTCATATTGAAGGAGGTTCATGGTGCACCAGTTTGAACTGAGATGTAACTGGTTTTGATTGAGTGCATCTGCTCCATGCAAGGGGAAAAAAGGGTTCCCTGTCATTCAAAATATTAAGAACTATTGCCTTGCTTTCTTGTTACTTATTGATACTAGGCATAGGTGTCTATTTTAAATGTCTGTTCAAGATTAAACTTTATACATAATGTTCAATTGATCAACTGATAGGTGACCACTTCATTATTTTTAGTCTTATCTTGCATGAGCTAGAGAAATACTATCTAGATGTTTCTTTTAACCTTTTAGATTTGATCGATACTTACTGTTAAGTAATAAAGACATTAATATCAAAATTAGATTGCCAGATTTGTTTGTTGACTTTGAGTGTCTAGGTTATTGAATTTTGCTTAACCTCTTCTCTTTTACTCTACTGTCATGTTGTATGCTGTAGGAAACATGTGCTGCCCCTGATTTTCACTTTAATGTTTTGCAGATGTGAGACAATTCTTCAGCCTGGCTTTAATTGCACTGTCCGCATTGAGAAGAATCGAGCAAAAGCAAGGCATAGACGTAAGAGGCCTCATATTTTGACTCAGAATAGTGTGGTCTACAACTGCCACTTCTGTTCACATCGGAATCTGAAAAGAGGTACTCCAAAAGGCCACATGAAAGAGATGTACCCTCCTAAGTTGAAAGCATCTTCAATCCCCAAAGTTGTCAAGTCCGGACTTAAGAAGTCTGTTACCAGCCCAGGTAAAGAAACAAACAACGATGAGCTTAATAAGGTGGATGTAATAAGTTTACCAACAATAGCTGCTGAAGATCCAACCACAGATGGTCCAATGACTCCTCTGTCAAGAGGTAGGACTTTGTTGGATGGGAAGAAGAGAAACAGGAACAAATCTGGGTCTAAAAGACCAGCTGAATCCGAAAGCAATCCCACGACACTAGATGCGGGAAAAACTGTTGGTACTTCAAGTAAAAGGAGGAGAAAATCGTGGATGAGCCTTAGCGAAATTGTTCAGAGCAGTGAGGACAATCGTGGCACCATTCCCAATCCTAGAATCCCATTCTTGTTGTAAGTAGGATGATCTTTATTGTGATTCGTGACAAGTGATCCCCGGGAGATCAATACTGGAACGAGACATAATTACAGATAGATTCAAGTTGATAGTGGGTTGTAATATACTCTTTTTGTAAGCAAATTAAAAAGCTCTGTTTTAGTTTAACAAGGAGCATTTTGTTGTTTGAAATGAGTTTCTTTTGCTTGTTAAAAAGGAAGGAAATATGTTAAAATCATACCTGAACATTGGCAAATGCAGTTGGAATCATCACGGGATTTTGACAGGTAAAATGTTATAACTTCTTAAATGACCATTTTAAGTGCTTATATATTGTTTTTTTCATCCCAAAATGTTGATTTGATTTTTGAATTTTTGAAATTTATTGACTCCTCTTAGATGTTCTATTAAATTTAATGATTTTAATTTGGCTTTAAATTTTTGAATGATTTTTTTTTTCAAAAATTTATTTCAATAAAAAAAGTGAAAAATACAAAATTTTTGATACTATAAAATTTGGTCAAATTTTGTAATTAGTATTTATATTTTCTCAAAATGATGAATTTAGTTTATGTACAGTAATTTGAAAAAATTGAGTTATTGATTTTTTGAAATTAACTCTGTCAGTTCAACTATTAATGTTGTTAAATTTTTTTTATTATTTATGTGATGTGGTATTTAATCGTACTAATGTGGCCTTCATCCAAGAATTGCATAAAGTTTTTTAACAAACTTATTTAGACGAATAAAATATCCAAATTCAATTATTCTTCAAACTGATTTTATAATTGAATTGGATTCTTTGAAATTACTCTAAATTATGATAAGATCGAAAAGTCAAATGGTAAATAGAAATAGAAATTTGAATGGAAAATATGGTATATTGATTAGAGATATGATATACCAGATTTGATTCTAAGAATTATAAATTAAGTTTAAAGTTAAGGTCACTTTAATAATCATTATATTATCAAATTTAATATCACATCAATACAATCAAATCAAATGTTATTATGTTAACCTAAAAAACAAAAAATAATTAAATTGATATTATTAATTTTTAAAAATATAAAATTTAATTTTTACAAATTATTATAAATAAATTAAATTAATTATTTTGACAGAGTGCTAGATTAATTATATAATTTGCCTAAAATTAAACTCTATCAAAGTGTTCTATTTTACGGAGGTTGTCCAATCTAACCAGTAACCATGGCTGCTAGTTACTATGGAAGAATCTGGAAGGGAGTGGCATAGTCGTAATATAACAAAGAAAGAAAGCCCGATTTCCAGAAGCCAAAAGCCATTTCCTATATAAACGTCAGAAAGAGAGAGAGAGTTGGGCGTGGCGGGCTTACGATTGGAGAAACCCAAATTTCAATTTGTAGTTTGTCCAATCTCTTCATTTCCAAAACTTCCCACTAATCATCACTTGTAACCCACTTGAAAAACCCGTAAGAATCAACAGCCTTGGTCCGAAATGGGGAACCGAAGGTTCACTCAGGTTTCCACTAGCGACGAGGACGAAGCCCCGTTACCTCCTCGACGGTCTCGGTCCGAAGATAAGAGGCAAGAAAGGAAGAGGAAGAAAATGAAGCTACAAGAGGAGGACGATGAAGAGGTTGAAGAGAGGGAATTAAAGAAGAAGAAGAGGAAAAAGAAGCGAGACGAGTATGAAGAAGAAGAGGAGGAGGAGGAGGAGGAGGAGGAGGCTATACAAGAGGATGCGAAGCCGATAGGTGAATCTCTTAGGGTTTCTGGGAAAGGGAGAGGAAGAAGGAGTCATTATGAAGCTTTTGAGTTTGATGGCAATCGATATGATCTCGTAAGTGCAATTTTGCGCTTTTGTTTTCTATGGTTTTCTTCTTTGGGAATCTCGTTTAAGTTTTTGAATTCCGAATTCAGGGCTTTCCTTTCTTAGGATTTGTGGTTTTTTTGCTGCATTATTTGATATGTTTTGTGGGATTTTAGGGTTTTGAATTTTCTCACTTCTGTTTATATGAATTAATGATCTGACTTGCTCGTTGTTGTTTAATTGTGTGATTGGTTAGTTGATTTCAATGTTTTTAATGAATTTATCAGGTACTTTGGCGTTTTTAGTGGCATTAGTTGCTTGCTTTTGGTTCATTTTTGAATTATGAAGAGTTTGATGGAAAGGGTTTTTGGTTTTAATCTTTCTTGGCAATTTTGTTTTCTGTTATTTTCAGTTGTTATTGGGGAAAAGCGAAGGCTTTTTTTTTTTGTGAGTTTGTTGCATAGATGTTGGGGTATCTCATTTGTTCTTGCCTTTCCAAGTTTGTGAATGGTGTTAATACTTTCTGTGGCTTCTCGGGGATTGTGACCAAAGAAAGCTGAAGTGAAATACTGATTCTTGGTGTGATGAGTTTTGCTTCAATCTTTTTTTTTTTTTGTTTTTGTTTTGTGATTACCTTAGTAGATAAATGTAATCAATATACTGTTTATGTTTATTTTGTTGCTTTTTCGGTGCATCTGGATGGAGCTCATAGCAGTAGGGTGAGAAAAGAGTGCAATCTTTTTGTATGCTGGCAGAACTAATCTTTTGTGAATTTTAAGAGACTTATCTTGTAGAAGTGCTTTGAGAAAACCTACTGAAAATTCTTCCGGCCCATTTTGGTGGCATTCTGTTTTTTTGCTGTTTCCTACAGTAATTTGGAAAGGTTTAGTTCTTGCTAATTTATACCCTTGCATCTTTGTGTCATTATTTATGTTTACTAGTGCTGGTCTACAGGAGGATCCTGTTCTTTTGGTTCCTGAAGATAAGGAACAGAAGCCTTATGTCGCAATCATTAAGGTAATTGGGTTGCCTGGTACTTCCTTGTTATTTTCGTTGTAGAGACTTTTAAGTCACTTACCTTTGCAAATAATGGAGCTTTTGTCTATTGATAGGACATTAGTCAGACTAAAGATGGGAGCATTATGGTTACTGGGCAGTGGTTTTATCGCCCTGAAGAGGCTGAGAGAAAAGGTGGCGGAAGCTGGCAATCACGTGATACACGAGAGCTGTTCTATAGCTTCCACCGGGATGAGGTTCCAGCAGAATCTGTGATGCACAAGTGTGTGGTGCACTTTGTTCCCATACACAAGCAACTTCCAAACCGTAAACAGCATCCAGGTTTTATTGTGCAGAAAGTTTATGACACTGTGGAGCGAAAGCTTTGGAAACTAACTGATAAAGATTATGAGGATAATAAACAGCATGAGATTGATCTTCTTGTTCAGAAAACTTTATCACGTTTGGGAGATCTCCCTGACATTGAGACAGACGATACTGTTGCTGCTATTGATCAGGAAGATCAGTTGAAGGCCAAAAGAACTCTTAGGAAAAAGAACATGTCACCTCTTGATGTTTCGAGGGATGATGAAGGAACTACCAGGTCTGATCAACATCTCAGAGCTGAAACTCCTGGAAGCTGTACAAGTAATACCACTGAGTACTGCACAATTTTGTCAAAATTTAAGGTCCTAACTGGAGAAACCCATCGTGATAAGTGGATGGAGAGGCTTCTCCAAGGAGTTCAGTACATGTGTAGTTCTCCTGATAGCATTCTTATCGATGACAAAGGAAAAGGTGGTTCGGATAGCGTGGAACGGGAAAAAGGCACTAAGAGTTCTGGAACTGCAAATGGATCTCTGGAAAAGACTTTAAATGTGTGCAATGTTTTCTTGCCTATGTTTAGTTTCTATAGTAGGGACATCTTGTTTTTTCCAGATGTGATGACTAATAAGGATTGAATGGTAATTGATGATTAAAGAGATATTATGATTCAGACAATATTTATTGTCTTTTTTGATTTGCAGGGTGGCAAGTCTTTTCTGTGGCCTGATGCTGCTGTTCCTGCTGTAACTGCACTTGAGAAGGCCTCACATGATTCTCTTTCCTCTGATTTCCAGAAATATAACCAGAAATTACGCCAGCTTGTGTTCAATCTGAAGGTAGAGGGCTCTCTACATATGGGCCACTATGCATATCTTTCCTTGCTTGCATTTCTGATGATATTGATTTGGTTATTTATTCTGTTTGGCAGAACAATCCATTGCTAGCAAGACGTCTATTAAATGGAGAACTGGAACCTTCAACAATACTTAACATGTCACCTAATGAGTTAAAGGTATAGTTTAATCGGTTGTCGATATTTCTTTGTTAACAAATTTTTTTTATAGAGATTGAAAGCTACTTCATGTAGGTGGAAATGTCTTGAACACGGCTACTGAGTGATGTCAATACCGAGGACTTGCTCATGCCATGTGTCTGAAAAAAGTTATCACTTCAATGTTTTGTGACTGTTTCTTTTATACCCAATTCTACTTGCAAAATATACCTTAATCCTTTCTCTTATATCTAGAAGAGTGATAAAAATGCAATGAAATATACCTTGTAGAAGTTTAGAAAATAGAATTTTCACACGTGCACACACACATATGTATATACTTATCTTATTTGTGGTTTCATCTATTGTCAATTTTAACTTTATAAAGATCTATGGCATATAATTATTAATCCTCACTTCGTTGTATTTATGTCTTAAGGACGTTGGTTTATAATGAGTGAAAAAATTTAGTGACTAATGATTTCATTTTTAGGAGGGTTTAACTGCAGAAGAGACAGCAAAAAAGGAGCCTGATGAATCAGAGCGCATGCAGGTCAGTTCTTTCAGCCTGAATTTTGTTTAGGCATAAGATTTACTTACTGTTTGTTGCCTGGTTGACATGTGCTCACTGCTTGTTCAACTACTGTGAAAGCAGATGACTGATGCTCGGTGCTCAAGATGCATGGAATTTAAAGTCGGTCTAAGGGACATTATTCAAGCAGGACATGGAGACCGCTATCAGGTTATCTCAAATTTTCTTCTCCCATTCAATCCCAATAACTATGTTAAGTAGAAGAAGCTGTGATTTCTGTGATGGTACTTAGTTGATTGAGCTAGTATTTCTTTCTTTGTGTTTCTGTCTAGCTAGACATGTGCATGCACTAATTATTGAATTTGTTGATGTATAAGACATGTTAATAAGTGAAACTGCTGACATGGGTTTGGATCTCTATGCATAATGTGGTCAACATCTCTCTGGATCATGCATGCTTATTTGTAGATTTGTCTGCTTGTGTTTTGAGTTTTAGAATTTTGTACAAACTTTGAGACTGATGACTAAAAGTTTACTGACCTTGTTGAGCAAGAGGACAATTGTTTTTTGGGTAGAAATTACTTCTTATAAGAGCATAATGTAGGCACAGGTGTGTATATCAGAATTAGAATATGGTATTGTAATAGTTTCATTGTTGTCTGAATTGGATATAGACGTGGGTCTTGCTTCTTTGGATGTCTAATTGAGTTGCTATTTATAAATTTGATAAGATAGAGCAAATAGTGTATAATAAGCATAAAAAAGGATAATTATATATTAGGGATGGGGAAGGAGATTAAGAGACACTGAAGCTTACAAAAAAAAGTTAACGATGCCAATTATGGATTAACTTTAAGTATGAGTATTATGACTGGAATTTCTAGCAAGTATTTGGTTTGTTGGACTGGCATGATTTTATGCAGACCATGTTGTCTAGATACCTTGAGGTAACTGCATGCAGCTTAGTACTTTATTTACTATGTTCACTATAAAGTCTCTTGCTGTTTAAGAACGTAAATTTCAGGTTATTTAAACAGTATAATTTTTTTCTTGAACGTACATACAGTTATTCATTTTAGCTTTAAAGATTAACATTCTTTGACCTTGCTTTTGTGATTCAGTTGGAATGTATTGCTTGTGGGAATTCCTGGTACGCTTCTAGAGATGAGGCATCTTCACTTACAATAGAGCCATCAAGTTCTGTCAGAGGTGCTCGCACGGTAGCATCAGCCATGACAAAGCCCGAAATTCCTGAGAAGAAGTTGGTTAGTCCTCGGGAGTCATCAGTCATGACTAAGCTTGAAATTCCTGAGAAGAAGTTGGTTAGTCCCCGGGAGTCTGAATCGGCAAAAAAGGTGGAGTAGGAGTTTTGCTGGGTATTAGGAGCAAATTTGACCTTGTACAGTAAAATGTTGTGTATGTGACCTAGTGTTATAGTTAAGCAAAGAGCAGGGTTGTTACCATTAGTTAGTCATTACGTTAAAGGCATATACATACATCTATATGGAGGTTAGGGAAAGATTGAGATTTCAGCAAGAGTTCTGAATTTATTCTCAGAACTCAAGTTGGATTAAGTGTTACTTCTACAATAGATTGAATGTATAGGAGCGGTGGCTGTTCTTTAGTTTTTCGATGCGATTGTAACAACATTGAATTTTACCGGAGCTTGGATTTTAAATGTCAATTAACCCATTTTCAGTCATGATTTGCTTTGAGCTTGTACCCATTCTTGCCAAATTCTTCTTCTGATTTCTCTCATGGGGGTGGATGACAGTGGATGGATGCTGCTTTTTTCTCTATTCAACTTTTTCCAAGAAACGTGGCAAGAGCCTTCTGAAGTAGGATTAACATTATGGAGTGGGGTTGCGTAGGTTCAATCAAATCTTTTTATGGATAAATATGGCGGCCGTGCTCAGTTTTCTGGTGGTTGCCAACTGCAAAATGTTAATGCTACTTTTATAGCAAGAATTTCTTCTTTTCATTTACCTACTGAAAGTTAAAGCCCTCTTAGCCTTGCAGCCATGCAACCAACCTTTGCAATCTCCGCCACACCCATCTCAATTCTCAAGTAATTGCTTCAACTTTTGGAGGCATAATTTACTGATTTTAAACAGTAAAGTATATAAATATTTTGTCAAAAAAAAAAAAAAAACAAAGGAGAAGGAAAATAGGTGATCGAAAGTGGCCAAAGCCAAAGAATCAGAGTAAAGAAACGCCCAACATAAACAGGCAGCAGATTCCCGTGGGTTGGACGTGACTGACCACCCCACAGTCGCTTCCTCCCGCCCAAACCGATCACATGCACGCCCCCTGAATTTACCATTTTCTCCTTCACGACCAGTCATCCCATTTCCTATAAGAGAGTGCCGCTTGCTCTCACATTTCTTTCTCTCCAACCACTTTTGAAGCTGAATAATTGTTTTTGTCTTTCGAGAAATAAAGTTAAGCATCAAATTGGGTGAACCTTACAATAAAACCTTTTAGCATTTTGTCCTTAAATTGTCCAACAAATCATGGTGGATTGCTTTACCACCCCAAAACAAAATATCCAGCTGAATTTTTCCTTGAAATTTAAGAGACTTGAATGTCTTATCCTACCACATTAATTTGATTTCAGGACACATTGAAAGATAGGAAGGAAGGTTCTAATCCTTCATCCTCTTGTCCCTTTGAAACATAATTAACTTTAATTTTGTCACAACAGATGTGGTTCCAAAATTTATTATTGAACACCAGGACCATTTTACTGTTGAGCTCTTTATCAAGTCGTTGGAACATTATTATTAGCCTTTAACATATTTGGGGTATTTTTGTCAACTAATTTGGTCCACACCAGGTATTATTAGGGGGTTTATTGTAATTACAGTGGGGCAGATCCGGATTTATAACATTTGTGTCTTAATTTAAGTGATTATAATTGTTGGAAACAGTTAAATTAATTATAGGAATCCAGTCTTGATAATGTGCAGTTCCCAAAGCTATTAGATAATAGTACTGTGCCAGCGATACAGACACCGACCTCTGTTTAAGGAAGGAACCAATCCTCTTGATTAATGGCTGAGGTGAAAAACCGAAACTACCCATGATAATGAAATGAGACCAGTATCATTTTTTGGTTATTGTTGTCTTTTTAAAAAGGTGCCCTCATTAAAACTTACCCTAATCTTTATCTGAAAAAGGTGTAATTTAGCCCAAAAAAAATTAAAGGATAAAAATAAAATAAAATAATAAAGCTAAAGAGGGAAAATTACACGCATATGCAACATAGCCAGCAAGCATATGATGACTTGAAGCAAGATTGCTTTTTGCAAGACATGAACAGAAACTGAGCAGCTCATTGTCTCTCCCTTAGAGCTCATGTGAGAGAAAACAAATACTAACACTTCACTCTCACTCTCACTCACTTTCTAAACACAATCTACAACACAGGCAAGGCATGCTCTCTCTCTTTCTCTCTCATGTTTCTTTCTCTTTCAAACAACTCATACTTTTTGTGTCTATTGTGCTTTTGTAGTTATTGGACCAGTTCTTGTTGTGTTGTGTTTTTTTTTTTGCTTTTACATTGTACTTTTGTTTTGTTGGGTTCTTTAAGAATTGCAAGTACTCTTTGAGGGTCATGTCTGAGTCTTCTTTAAAGAAGGGTTTCTGGTGTTTTCTTCTTTGCTTCTTGTAGATTCATAAGAGACTTTGAGCTCTAGAGTTTTGAAGGGTATGATTGCATCTACTTACAGTGTTGGGTTTTTCTTTGAAATCACTTCTGTAAGATCTAGTGGGGTATGCCCATTTTCTCTAGCAATTTGTTTTTTGCCACTTTTTGTTGGCTTAGAGTGCAAGTGAAAATAAAGAAGTTGTTTGTTTTAATAATTGTATATAGCCTTTATCCCTTTCACTTTACTCATTTTTCCTGTGTGTATAGAGATCACGAGATTCCTTGTTGGTTTAAGCGCTTTGGTTTTATGAGACCACTGCCAGGTTTTTTTTCAAGTTCTTCTGACATTAAAGTTTAAAGTCGTTGATGGGGTGCATGCTTTTCCAAATGAAGGTTATTTCTAAAGTTAAGATCACTATTCTACTGCTTCAAGATGAGAAGATTTGGGGATTATTTGTTTCATAATTCTTTTTTTTTTCCTTTCTCCCCTCCTCTCTCTTACATGAACATATCAGTTTTGCTTGTATGTGATTCTGAGATTTTGGGTTTGTTGTTGACAATGTATTTGCTTGATCATTAAGATCTTAATTGAAGCCTCATTACTGATTGTTGTATGTTCTTCTTTTCTTTATTTTTTCTTTTGTACAAGGACAAGGACTGTTTTTCTTTGAAGTATTTTAGAAACATTGTCTTTTTGGTGGTTTATTGGATATGGTCAAATAAGCATGAGACTATAGCATGGGGCGACTTGGTTTGCAATGAATCAATTTTATATTGATTGTTATTATGCATGATTTAAATTTTCACTACAAATCTGCTACTGTATATATGTAGTCAAGCATATCCCAATTAATGGGGCATATCTTGATCCTACTTTGGTAATATTAATTAGGAAATTAATTTTCCCCTGGCTTACTGAAGATGCTAATTCTCTGTTTAGCTGGTATGCCAAACCTATGTTTATATGACTTGCATTTCTTGCAGGACTGTAAATGTATCAATGGGACTAGAGATGGATTCGGACTTAGAGAAGAACTGCACATTAGGTCTGAGTCCTAACACTGTTCTTCCATCTCCTCGACAATGTTCAAACATTGAAAAGAGATCTCCAAAAGGAAAACCAGGTCATAAAGATGATTTATTGAGGGCAAAGGAGGCGTTTACAGAAATTAGCTTTCGTCGCTACCGCAGTGCTTCTTGTAAGAACATTCCGTCTAGACCTGTTGGGCCAGAAGGTAATGCTGAGCTGAAGCGAGGTTCCATATACCAAAGCTCCAAAGAGGTAAGGAAAATGAAAAAAACAGGTACTGTCGAGGGAAGGAGAAAAATTGAATTATCGCGTAGTAGTGACAGCTCTTTTTCCTTCAGCATTGTCGATTCCCTTTGTAACTCAGAAGAGGAAAGCTCACAAGAAAGAAATCCAGTGATGTCCAGTGGCTCAAACTTGAAATCAGCATCCATTACCAAACCATGCTTAGAAACATGCCCATCAGATGGCTTCATTGAAATCTGTCTAAGTTCAAATAAGAGAGGAAAACAGTCTGTGGAAACTGTAGGGACAGATAGCAAGAGGGGCATTAGTTTTGGATGTGAACCTGTTGTCTGTCCTTTAGATGACGGTAATGACCTTGTTGGAAAAGACACAGTTAGCAATCTGCATAAGTCACAGTGTGCTAAGGTCGAAATGCCTCATTCACCCTCTTCATCAGAAAGTGATTGGTTCTCCAAAGCCAGCTCAAGGGCCAGATTTAGCCCTATTAGAAAGATCTTTGATCCATTCATGAAATCAAAGTCTCTGAGAAGTCCTTTGGGTTATGTAGCAGAAGCTGATAATGTCAAAACTATTGGGATGGAAAATATGAGAAGAAATAGGACATTTAGAAAATCTTTGTTACATGACTTCTCACATTCACCTCAGAATTCAGAATTGGATTCCCACTTTATCAAGAAAGATAGCGTTCAGTCACCAGTGGCAAGCTCACCAGTTCACCTACATGGTTGTCTGAAGGTGGGAGTTAAACATGGGGTACCATTTTTTGAGTTCTCAATGAATCAACCAGAAGATGTTTTTCTTGCTAAAACATGGAAGGCAGATAATGCTTTCAATTGGGTGTATACCTTTCACTCTATCGGCAATAGAAAGAAGAGCAATGCCAGTATATGGGGATTGAGTGATAGTAGCAAAGATTCTTCAGTTGTTGCGCAGATGCAAGTTTCCTGTTGTTTGTGCTCAGAAATTAAAGATGGTGGGGTTCTTGACAACTCCATGGTTACGGAGTTTGTTTTGTATGATATTGCACATGCAAGACAACATGTTTCAGTCCAAGGATCCCCTGGGTTTGATAAAACCTCTACTTGTTCTAGTCCAGGCTTGGCCGTGGGATGTTATGAATCAGATGATGGCTCTAATTTGGTGAAGCTTAGAGGTCACTTAAATCTTGCTTCTGACAGTGATGAATTTGAATCCCCAAGTAGATCAACTCCACGGCTACTTGCTGATTTGCATCCGAACCGTGAAATTGCAGCCATAGTCATTCAAGTACCATTTAAGAAGAGAGAGAGCTTAAAATACAGAAGAGGGGATAAATTAGGTGATGCAAGGTATTTGAACATACTCAATGTCTCTATGGTTGAGGAAAGCAAAAGCAACATGCAAGATAGCAGGAGTCAAGAAAAAGTAAAGGTGGTTATTCCAACTGGAAACCATGGCTTACCTAGTTCTGAGACCCAGGGTCCTTCATCACTACTGGATAGGTGGAGGATGGGTGGAGGCTGTGATTGTGGTGGCTGGGACATGGCCTGTCCCCTTGTAGTTTTTGGCAATCCCAGTATAAATTGTTCTGAAGATCAACCACTGGTGGACAGTGAGCGGCCTTTTGAACTGTTTCTTCAGGTAAGGTTTTAGTTCTATTCCAAAGAAAATTTCTCATAAACATAGCTCATGATGAAAATTTCACCATCAGATTATTGGACAAGGATCATGTTAATATCTTTTATAAGAAATGGTTTAGGATGCTGACTCCAGATGAGAGGATTTGATCTTGGAGATTCTGCTCTATCTGCAGCTTGTGGTCTGGATAGGGCTCTATTTCTATACCTGCTCAGTGTTATGACTGTGTTTGAATGAACTACAAAATATGCATGTATACCCTATGTCTAGGAGTCTTTTAGCAGGGTTCTAGAAAGCTGATGGAAATGATTTCACCCCCTTTTTTCTGTTATATCTTTAAACTTGAATCACTCATCTGTCAAGATGGTTTGATTTGTTGCTTAGATGCTCATGTGAATAAGATATGGAATTTACCTTGACATTTATAATTAGAAAGCATTCTGCTTCTCAGAGATATTTTGATTAATGTTCATTTTGTAGATATGATTAAGCTCTCCCTTGACTGACTTAATTTTAATATTTGTGTAGGGTGCCAAAGAGAATACACCAGCACTGGCCCTGACAGCCATTGAGGGAGGGTATGCAGTTGATTTCCATGCAAAGTTATCCACATTACAAGCATTTTCCATTTGTGTTGCTATATTGCATGGTACAGAAACCTCCGCCAATGCTGGGGAGGCACAAAGCAAACATTTGTCCCACTGCAATTCACTAAAAGTGCTTATTGAGGAGGAAGTGAAATTCTTAATAGAATCAGTCACAGAGGAGGAGAAGAAGAAAGTCAGCAAGAAGGTGGAAGCAATCCCACCATCTTATGTGATTAACCCTCCGTTCTCTCCAATTGCTCGTGTTTAGACTTGAGACAACTGGCTTGTTGAATTTAAAATGGCCTTCCCATAGAACCTGTTGTGGTTTTTGGAGTGGCCGTCGCTGAAAGCAAGTGAGGGAGTGGAAATGTTAGCACTAAAAATGGAGAAGGGTCAAACATTCATCCATTTCAATCGAGGGATACTGTACAGGAATGTCTATATTCGAAGGCATAGATCCACATCTTACTCGGTAAATCTGAAATGCCTGTTTTGAATACTGTCAAATGGGTTTACAGATTGATTGATGTGCGAATTTCTGCCACAAACTCGCACAAGAATTTCTTCACTGCACTATTGATTCATTCTTCACTTCTATAAGTAGAATTAGAATAGAAAAACCATACTGTCCATATTGTAACTTGATAGCAGGGGGAAAGTAGTCATGTAGGTATTGAGACTTCTGGAGATAGAAATTTTCTCTCATTTTACTTGTATTATATTGAGGCTATGGAGGCTATGAGGGTAGTAGTAAATCGTAGAGCATTTTGCCTGAAAGCTCCCTTCTGGTCTTTTACTATGTTTGGAGCCAAAGTAATTTAAAAGAGAAAAACATTGTTCACAAAAAGTTGTGTAACCTTCATAATAATAACCTACTTTTATCCTTTTTTTGTTCTCATATTCCTTCAAGTTGCTTACCAGCTCCTCTAATCTTTTATCCTATCTACCCTTTTATCTTTAACTATTTCCCATTTTCAATAATTCAGTAATTCTGCCAAATGTGAGATATCCACGGTGTGTTCTCAGATTGTTTGTTGACTCGTCTGCCAGATTAACTGTTGCACGCACTGGACATGTAAAAACTTTGTGGTGACCACTGAGCTGTACTTCTCAGGAGTCAGAACCAACTCTGTCAGTCTGTCTGCAGTGCAGACTTCATCGTGTTGGAATCACCATGACTCATTCCAGTATATTCAAGCACCAAATGAATGGCCCCAGTTCCATTATCATGTTGTAAATGCAGTGAAGCTGATGCATTCACCAAAGCTCCATAGATTCACTTCAAAGGAAAAATGTTCCCGTGCGGAAATGGACTTCTTGTCTTTTTCTCCTATCTCATTGAAAGTGGATGATTGGAGTTATTTAAAGACCGAAGACCACTGCTGAGAATACATGCATACATCGTGACACTGAAAACTCTTTCTGTTTTGAGTCCTTTCCCTCCTGAATACAGTGATGATTACAATCTGACGGTTATAATTAGTGCAAGCATATTTGATGGCCATGATTCAATGGAGCCCATGAGAGGTCATTACAAAAGATCCCAATGTCCCAGAATGGAGGAACGTGGGATCGTGTAAGCGTCAGCAAAATAAATGAGACGCCGTTGCCGGGGATCGAACCCGGGTCACCCGCGTGACAGGCGGGAATACTTACCACTATACTACAACGACCTGATTGGGATTGTGTCAAAAAAAATTTTTTTTATACAACTAGATTTCTCCGAAACCGTGATATCAATCAAAAAAATCGTATTTAACTCTCTTTTTGATTGCTACTGGTATTTAAGCATATTGATCATACAAACAAGACATCATAAAATTAGGGCAACGACTGGCATAAATCATTGCAACTGCTTTGAGCATTTGTAAACGAAGTTAATATCACCCTCACCTACAACTTTCCATGATAACTCCATTATAAATATGTAACGCCAAAGCAAATAAATTGTTTGATTGATGATTATAAATGAAATGTTGCCTCATACTACAAAGATGTGGAACATTAATGATACAAATATATAGCCATCCACCAGCAGTGATGCTCATTACTCTCTCAAAACATGGCAGTAATAACTGGCCTGCTCGCACCAGCCATTCCTGATACACTGTGTTTTCCATTAACATCCTCTATTAGCGCAAAGAATCTTAACCTGTATGGCAAGATGACAATCTTTGTCAGTTTATTTTCCAGGCTTTGCCTTAAATCAATTAGTTTTTGCATCACCTCACAAAGGTCTCTTGTATTAGCAAAAACACTTTTCCACATGCTTTTCTGCTTGTGTCATCATCAGCTTGCTAACAATGCCTCCGTGACAATTAGGAACGCAAACCGTGCAACCCTGATGGTGATGGTGATGGCGATGTTCTTGCCGTTGATGTTGATGCTGATGGTAATGGCAAAGGCGATGGTAATTGTGATGGAGAATTATCTTTGTTTTCCTTGTGCTGTTTGTGAATTATAAACTGTGGCACCTCCAAAGAGAATAACTGCTTGAAAAACTCATATGATGCAAAGAAGAGTGCCCCTTGAGACACATACATAACCAACCTAGGAATCAATCCCCTGGCCGACATTTTAAGAAACAAAATTATCACCTCATACATGCAGTAACTGGATGCAGGACTCCAGTAGGATAATTGAAAAATAGCAGTTGGACCAGTTTGTAAGAGCTACATTGAATAAAAAGGAACTAAAAATTACAAAGTCAGCTATCAAGCAATCTCGACTCACAAATGAGCGTGTGCTTATCCCACATATATATAAATGGAATTTTGTTATAAACTGATATAACTTAATAATAGTGAAAATGCATGGACTTAGAGGGTTACCTATAGAGCCCTTTCAAGCCTTCTTGTGCCCTTATATCTTGAAGGGCATGATACACACTATTGTATTGGCTTGAAGATCCAGGTATCTGCATGACAACCTTCACGTAAGAAACACAAATAATCCAGTAAACAATAACAAACACATAAAGAACAGGAATATCTAGTACAATGACATAGCTACAAGCGTTTTGGTAGGATATAAAAATATTAATTGTATAAATTGCCCAAAAGACCAAAACTTAAGCAAATACTTCATTGTTTCTAAGCACACTATAAGGTTTTGGCCAGAGAAAGATTACATCATATAAAAATCTATGGGCTTTAAATTTATGTCAAGGATTGAAAGTGTCCTCTCCAGCAAAATTTGAGACCCAAATAAATGTTCTTGCAATCATAGAACTATATAATAAAAATTGGAAAAGAAAGCCTTTAAGCCTGCACTTAAAGAGTATTTGGCCAAGTTTTGCAGAGAACCAAACGCAGGGGCTATAATGAAATAATACATAGAGATTGCAGACCTGTGTCTGCAATCTTGTCTTCACCACATCAAAGGGAGTTGTGAACAAAGCAGCAGTTGAACCAGCTAGCCCACCACAAACTAGCTGCAGAATAAGAAGATCATATCATTACCTCCTATGTAAGTGCAATTTCAGAAGACAGAAACGAAAAATGCTAAGATTGAACTGCCAAAATATCAAGGTTATCTGAAAAAAGAAGGATCCAAGAAGACAAACTGTCAGCAGAGTGTTTGGTTGAGCAGAGAACTGCAATGATGTCAACATGACTTGCTTCAAGCTTTCATACGTGTAGAACTGCACATATAGGCAGTGATAGCCTCAGAAATCAAATGTTAAAGGAATTACTGGTTATTAAAGAGAAGAGAGGTAGGAAGGGTGGTGGAGGGAAAGAACCAAGAATTGAAAACAAAATTGTACTTTGTGGAGTTATATCTATGTTATGTTAACTTGTTAAGCAAGGTCCTTTTCACTCTCTCTTGGAACTTCCAACGTTCTACTACTTGAAGAGCCATTTTTTTAGCTAGCCATGATGGTTACATGGAACAGAACACAATTAACCGAAACATGCAAAGAGACCTAACCTTGATGATTGAGTGTGGAACATTCCTGCAGAGTACAGCCCCCCACCCATTGTAGAGTGAAGGCAAACCCCCCTTCTTCATAATTCCAGCCAAGGCATTCCTGCAGAAATAGATTATGAGTATTATGGAGAGAAGAATATTGAACCACACCAGAAGAAAAATTGAAAGCAATCACATAGAATGAGAAGAACTGGTTTAATGAAAACATAATTGAACAGAAAAGAAACATAAACATGTTGAACATATTGATCTTCTGATCTTGACAAAGGTAGTACCAGGAACTTGGAGGTATACCAGCAGTTTTGATAGTGCACACCAACTTGCATCTGCTGCTTCACACGCTCGCTAGGGGTAAAAATAAAAGAAGTAGCAATGCTTGCACAACCGCCAGCTATGCAATGAGCTAAAGAATGATACTCCTGCATAAAAGGAAAAAAAAAAAAAGGGTGAGCTAATGTTGCACTTAGAGAGTTACCCTGTTATATCTCCCCCCCTATTTTCCAAATTAAAAAACAATAGCTATAAGATGCAGGGACAGAAATAAACACAGTTGCAATTTGGTGCGTGTCACTATGTGTTATGATCCAAACAAATTCACATTGAAAGAGTCAAGCTACCTTAGGAAAAAAAGGAAGCAAAGCCCCTTTGACTGATTCATAAGAGAAAGTATAAAGGGCAGATATTGGAGCTGAAGATGCAATATTGCTAGCAATGCCACGATATAGTCCAGTTAAACCTGTAAATATCACATCAATTAATATGCAGAAAGCAAGCAGGGCAAGTCTAATTCACAATAAAAATGAGCAGATCAGTCTCAATCACCTCCAATTTTATACAAAGGATATACCTCTTTCAGAAATTATTGATCTTCCAATAAAACAGATTGACTTCTGCTCTGCACGACAAGATTGGATGACCGTCTTAACTGTATCAACAGGATGTAGACAAAGACTGACAAATATTCCAGCAAAAGCCCCTGCAAAAGCATGCTCTTGCTTAGCAAGAGCAAATTGGGGTTTTTCACTTGCTGTTGAGTGACTTTCCATTCTACTGTCATCCTCTCTGGAAAACAGTTCAGGTTGTTTTCTTTCATTTTTAAGGCACTCATTACTATCACTAAGGTGTTGGCACTCTTTGTATGTACCATTACAGGAAGCTAAAACATTTATATGATAATCTGCACAAAGATTAGAATCCGGTGTCCTTGAAACACTACAATTTGCCTTGGTTTCTTGAACAGAAGTGAGGAAATAATCTGAGCACAGAGAGGTGGTTCTTCTTGTATCCATAACCAATTTCGCATCATGCAATATGGATGAATCTATAGATTTGATACAATGAGAATAAGGTTCAGCATTTTCAGTGGGCAAGTTATCTGTCAGATTAGTTCTATCTGCTGAAATGCAGCCTCCTGAATCACTACTTGCACCACCCACATTGCAATATTTACCCAATTTCTTGTTCTCAGTCTGGACATTTACATAATACTTAAGTCCACCTGGAATCATCTCCCTCATCCATTTGTATACATTTCCAAATTCATATGAGAATCCAACAGCTGAAAGCCCCTTTCCTTTCCAAGACTCATTAGATAAGTCAGTACCACAGCACTGAAGCCCCTGGTAAAATGAATACTTAGGATTTTTGTTACAAAAATCAAACATGGACATCTTCTTGGTTATTTTGACACACTCAAAGTTTGGCTTCATAACAGGTGGGAGTTGGCTAGCTGTCCCCAAATCAACACAAAAGTAATTACTATCAGCTGAAATAGATCCCGTGCCATTTTCCTCCCTCCCCAGATTGATCATTATATCCTCTTTTTGAGAAACAAAATGGATTCTATCCAGATTTGCCTGTTGTTGAAAAATAGAAAGACGGCTTGCACAGTTCCATATCTGGTTTAAAGACGAGATGAGTTCAGCTGTGCTCAGTATTTCGGGTTGCTTGGCTTCAGATTTTGTTCTACTTTTCCTATTTTTATCAGGGAGAGAAGGGGCATATTCTTCAGGAACAAGCTTACCAACCTCAAAGAAAGCCCCCTCATCTGTGCTCCACCTGTATTTGATTGAAGGTTGATCACTTCTACATGGCTTTTTAGAGGCAGGCATTTTCTCTAAATCTTTCAAGAATTCCTTGAAAAAGCAGATATCACAACATTTTCTCGCATAAAAGGAAACTGCAGCATAGAATTAGGAAAACACATCATTGACCATAAACGAACAACAGACACAGATCCCTTTTTAAATTCTGACAAAGATATAAGCAAACAAGTAAAAACCAACAAGAAAGTAGAAAGGACAGTCAAACACAAACATCTACAGCCAACAGACTAATGTCAACTGCTAATAAACTTTAATCTTGCCTATTCAACTAAACAGTCTTAACAGATTCTTTAACGAAAAATCTAAACAATGGGCAAAAGAGTAATTTTTTATAACAGTTTCAATAAAAAATATTCAAAACATTAAGAGAAAACAGTAAACATGAAATTTCAAGAATAAAAAAGAAAATGAAATAAAAACAAACTTACAAGATAATTGGTCCCATTTTTTATTATAGGTAAACTGAGCAAAAAAGGCGCTCCAATGTCAAATTACTCAAGAAGCTGATTAACAATACAACATCCCTGGATGATAAGAAAATCAAAAGAAAATCAAATTTCAAACTCTAAAGGGGTTTTAAAGAGAGAGAGAGAGAGATGCAAAGTCTGCAGAGGGTTAGACTTCAAAGAATTTGGTTGATTACGAGGGAGAAGGAGAGACTTTTGAATGCCGAGAATCATTTTCTCGAGAAAATTGATCGGGGGGGATGTTTGTTTCCTGAGAAAATTAGGGTTTAAGGCGGGTCTTAGCCGGGCTTATATGGAGATTTTGAACGGGAAAATAAATTCAAAACAACGTATTCCCTTCCCTTCCCGTTCCATACCACAGTGCCAGCGCTAAATGGGCCTGTGGCCCATAACGAAATTGCTTGAAATATCCAGTGCGGACGATTGTATATGTGGGACTTTAACCGATAAATCCCATGGTCGTGAGGTGAGAATGGTAAATGGCATGAGCTTATCGCAACATAAAAAGGACAAAAATTGAAATCAAACTCAAGTGCATATTAACATGAGTTCGTGGAGTAAATTCATTAATACAACCTCAAATTTTAATTTTGAGGTGAATTTGTAATTATGGGTATACTTTTT
Organism: Theobroma grandiflorum; assembly: GCA_036013995.1. NCBI lineage: Eukaryota > Viridiplantae > Streptophyta > Magnoliopsida > Malvales > Malvaceae > Theobroma > Theobroma grandiflorum. Next base: position 2,666,049 of record CP142131.1, on the reverse strand, counting down.
GTGAATTTGTAATTATAGGTACTCTTAATCCTTTGAATTTTGTTTTGTTGCTCTATTACATCGTATGTTTAACTCAATTATTCAAAATTTTATAAAATAAAAAAAAATTATTATTTTATTTGCTATTCATTATGTAAAAGAAATTTTATTATTGAGAATATTTATTTCGTCATGTAAAATAATATAATATTTTTACACATTACACCAAAGTAAACTTATATCTTAATAACAATTTAAATCTCCCGGTATACATTCGCAAAAACTATTAATACAGACGTTAAAATTAGATCGGCACTTGAGAACAGTAGACCTGCCAACAAAACTTGATTAACCATTTATTTGAAAAAAAAATAATATTTCTTCTCCATACAAAAAATAAATAAAGAAAAGAATAAAAATTACCAAATGAAGGCAAAAGAGTGATAAAAACAGCTACTTTGAAGCTCTCCATATTGTCTACTACTAGAGGAATGGGAACTTTGTTTTGCACTATTATAATTGGTGTGACTGTTATATCAGAATTTCATGAGTATAAACAGGATTAGTGAAAGGTTTAAAAAATCTAGAACAAGCATCTAAATTAATTCTAAATCTTATTTCAATAATAATTTTTGAAACTTTCCAAAATACTCAAACAGAAACATTTCATTGGCAGATTCTTATTGAAACCATGTGCATACTTTTGAAACCACGCGCATGTGCATATTGTTAGATGGACTTTACTTAAAATTTATGATAAATGGAATAACTAATTAGTAATTAGTTTGATAAATACAAATAATTTTGAAATGCAAATTATGAAAAATTTTTAAAACCCTTAATAGGTTTCTTCTGTTAGATCTGTTCTAAGTCAAATTAAAAAAAAAAAACCATCAAAAGTTTATAAATTTGGGTTAAAAAGACAAGTTTAATGGGTGAAGTATGATTTGTAAAAGTTTTTTGTGTTTTTCATCTTAGGTTTATTCTTAGGATAAGATTTTTAAACTTATTCTTTAATGGTAAAATTTTTATACTTTACAAACAAAGATTAGAAAAATAACTAATAAATTAGTTGATAAATACAAATTCTGAAATTTTGTTAAAATCGTTTCTCAAATTTCTTCTCTAAGATTTGATCTTTTGTACTTTACAAACAAATATTATAAAAATAACTAATTAATTAGTTGATAAATATAAATTCTGAAATTTTGTTAAAATCGTTACTCAAATTTCTTCTCTAAGATTTGATCTAAGAAAATAATAAAAAATTAAAAATAAAATATTGTTTACAAACAAATATTATAAAAATAACTAATTAATTAGTTGATAAATATAAATTCTGAAATTTTGTTAAAATCGTTACTCAAATTTCTTCTCTAAGATTTGATCTAAGAAAATAATAAAAAATTAAAAATAAAATATTGTCTGAGCCCGGGTTCGAACCGGGGACCTCTAGTGTGTGAGACTAGCGTGATAACCAACTACACCACCCAGACCTTGACGACGAAATATCTCAAAAGGCTTATTTATCATTTTCTAATATGATTCTCATTTTCATTTTTATGCCACATTTGGCAACGTCCATCGCAGGACAACGCACAAAATAACACTAGCAAATTGCGCTAATACATTGCCGAAAGAAGTAAAAATATTCTTACGCCTTAGGAATACAGTTTCAAACCAATAACTTGACGAATTTTTAAGTATCGGCAATAAATTGGGAGCCGCTTTCTTCCCAAACAATATGGTATTAGCGTGAATGCATGGATAATACTTGCAATTTGTTTCAATCTCTAGAACTAATTTGTAAACTTCAAATGCAATATCAGTTAAATCATTCTTAGTTATTAGGTTGTTCCTCCCTTCCCTTCCCCTGTGCACCCACTCCATACCTTTTACAGCATATCTGGAGACATAATCTGATGGGTTTTTTGGGGGGAGACAATATTATAGATAGGCAATATAATGAGAACCCGAGCGAAAGGGCCGATATGGCCCTTGAGACTGTATGTTACAAGTGAACAGTTCTCTATTACCCCTTCCAATAAGGTAAATGGAAGCGAGGAACAACCTACAGGCAATAAGCATAGTTAAGCTGTTAACATAATTACAAACTAGACCGAGTCAGATTTCTTCTACCATCTAATATATATATATATATATATATATATTTGAATCACTGCCATCGTTTCGAGGGCTTTGTTGAAGAACTGGTAGTGGCGACTGCAGTAATTTTCCTCGCACCTGATATACATTTTGAGAAAAAGAAAGGGTGAGGACAAGAAATAAATTGTAAGAAACAGAGAGAGAAGGGTCCAGTCAGACATGGTATTCAGATAAAATTATATGACAAATCAGCAAAATAAGCCCTGGCAGTAGTGCTAGCAGTGCAGTGGAGAGCTACTTAGCTAGTTTAGCTTTAAAAATGACTAAAACAGATAATAGAATGTGTAAAAATTACGTACTTAATGAAGCCTTTGAGGAGCTCCTGGACATTGACAATCGAACAGGTTTTGTTTGCACTACTTTTTGAGGCAGCTTTGGAAGCTTAGACGGGGCAATGGACCTAATTTCAAGCAACAAACGAACCAGCCAGAAAAATCAAAAAATGTTCTATATCCTGCTTCACTAACAGAATCTTCAAGCCCAAGCAATATGTATTATGCACAATACTTCTTCAGATACTTAAGCTAACAATTTATATATAATCATGAATTTAGAGAGCAGGGGCAAAGGAAAAGGATGGTTTAGCAAGTTATAAAATATTGCAATGATTCTTGTGGTTATCAATACTGCTCACTATAGCAACTATTAGCAAGCAACTTTAATTTCTAGGTTCCTAAAAATAGGAACTTGTTCCTACTACTCAGTCCAGAAACAATATCCTATAGAAAATGATAAATCAACGAGTTGAAAGACACTCACTTCTCAATATTATCAGGTTTTTCAGCTTTGTCTGCTTTCTCAAATTTCTCCACTTTATCAGAAGTTTTTGAAACTTCTGGGAAAAGTGTGAACTCTACAACACTACAGATTGAGCCATCGGTTTCTGTACCACCCATTGATAGTCCACCATCAGATATATCACTTAATCTCTCCTCTGAATCTGCATCTCCAAAGCCCAAGAGTTCAATATCATCAGAAAAATTCTGATCCAAATCTTTTCCTGCAAGGTTTGTCTGCACAGAAGATTCATTGTGAAGCTTTGAGTCATCCATTGTCCGATGAGAGCCAGCTTCAGAACGCTTATCGCTGTTAACTGAGAAATTGTCCGCATCAAAAGCTGCTTTCTCAAAATTTCCCAAGCTTTGCCGTCTTGACAGGCTCCGGCTTTCTCGAGGAGTCCCAATGGAGTGTCCCCTAGGAGAGGAAGATCCATACCTCAGTGAGCTCATACCATGCTTACTACCATTGCCATTACCCTTAAGCAGCTGCAAACGCTCAATCTCCACATCTTTCTTTGTGATGGTTTCCTTGAGGAATGCAACCTTCAAGATCAATAGAAGATCAGAAAATGAAATGACAGATTAAATTATCTAAAAAGGTTAAAATCTTCTTCAAGAATCTTGAGCATCCTCAAGAAACAGACAGAAAAAGAAAGAATTTCCTCCTCCTAACCAAAGCTACTATATTTTATCTAGAGCTTAGGAAATAGGAGAAACCCTAAAGTGTCTCCACAAACCAACAGAGAATCAGTCTTTGTAAACAAGCAGGTTCATGCATACTGTTTGGCTAGAATCAAGACTGACAAAAGCTAGCAATGCAAACTAGAATATGCTGCTGCAAGGATGCTGGTTGACAGGCTCATTAGGGAAAGTGAGATTTTCATTGTCAAACTTTGGACTGTAACTCATGGTTTGTCCATTCCCGTGGAAATAACCAAGTTAGTAACAATTGCTACTGAGTTTCAACAGCAATGCTACATTAATTTTTGGAAAAGGGAAAATGAGGAGAGGAAGAGAAAAGAAGACCTGTTCCATAAGTTCTCTAATATCTCTCCCTTCTCTGTTAGTCCGAGCAGCGCCTAACTCAACACCAGAAACCCTCTCGGCAAACTTCAAGGTACTTATGGTTTCAGAGTATGATTCTACATCAGGATTAAGCTGCACAAACATAAGGGTTTTTGCCTGACCACCTACAATTTGATATTAAAAGAAAAGGACAATTAATCAGTAAGAGAAGATAAAACTAAATAACATATGCAGAATATTATTGGGCATAACGATGCTGGGAAATCACAATAACAAAATTAAAATCTGAAATCTGAAAGGTACCCAAAGAACTCTGGAGAACTTGAGTTAGTTTGCTATTTCTATAAGGGACATGAGCATTCTTTTGTGCCAGCGCAAAGATTACATCTCCAAGAGCTGACAGAGATTTGTTTATATGTTGTGCCTCCCTAAGCCTGTCTCCAGTTGCTTCTGAACGATCTACCCGTTCACTGCCAGCAAGATCCACCAAATGTAAACTACCACGCAAAACAGCATTAGTTTTTAAGTCTGTGCCTCGAACATGAACTGTGAGAACACTGCACATAATAATTTACTGAAACCCATTAGGAAGAGAACTCCAAGTAACAAGTTATATACAAAAATAATATGCGAAAATATAACCTGTGGGATCTGCTACTCCTCTCATTTAGGGCTGTAGCACCTACAGCCCTATTCATTAACCCAATATTCATCAATTCCAAAACATCAGTGGTTGATTTAACAGAATGCATGCTTGCTTCAGGGACAGCTAACCCATTTGGTTGGGTGGTGTTCCAAATCCCAAGTGTGTGCAAGTCAAAGGAAACAAAGAACATATTTAACAGCAGGAAGAGAGTGAAAATGAGTAAAGTGTAATTATTTCTGACCAAATACATAAAAATTAAGAAATGAGGATTGCAAATTTATAAATAAGTAGGGTAACATAAAGATCAACCATGCGTAAGAAACAACAATGATAACAGATAATTAATGGAGCCAAATTTCAGATCAGGACTGAGAAACACAAGAAGAAACTGAAATCCAAAAGATTAAAATAAAGGATATCTTCTATGAGAACTGTCACCAACAAGCAAATCACGGACTTGTTCATTGTATATCTCAACCATTTGAACACCAACTTCATATATGATGGAGCTTTTCCTGCTTTGAGAGATTTGGAAAAGATCATTCAGTGCTCTATAATTGACTCCCCAATCTTCTTTAGAAGACACGTTGGGTCCACTCTGGAAAAAGAAAATTAAAATGCATCAGATATAGCCTACAAGTTTAAAATAAGCTACAAACGATAAATGGAAAAATATGAATAAGTAGCTCACCATTGTATAAGTTTTTCCTGAGCCTGTTTGACCATAAGCAAATATGCAAACATTGTATCCGTCAAGAACAGATCGAATCAATGGTTGGGTGTCTAAAAATACCTCCTCTGCAAACATATCACATTGAAAAATGTTCATATATAAGCAGCAATCATGCATATCATGACAAACTATGTAGCAATTAAAGTAATAGATGAATTTGATTATCAACAATGGAAAAAGGTTATGAAATTTCAAACCTTGGGTAGCTGCTGGACTGAAAACCTTGTTAAACTTGAAGAGCCTATGAGTGTCCTTTCCTTGCTTCGAGGGATTTGAAACAACCAATTCACCATTCTCACCAATATATTCTATTGTTGTTTGTTTCTTGCTTTGCCCTGGAAGGAATGGTCTTATCCTACAATAAACTCTAATGTTTCCTACAGAGAAAATAAGAAATATGCATCAGCTACTTGGATACAAAATATAAAGAAACTAAGATTATACAATGTACCTTTCAAATCCTGAACCTCATTGTACAATCTTCGATTTTCAGCAAGAACAGAATGATAATTTTCTGCAGCATCTACTAGTCCTTTAAGCTTTATTCCTACTCAAGAAAAAAGGGTATATACAGTGAGAAATTGCCCAATTTAATAAGAAAATGATATTGAGATGGCAGACCAAGCCAAACAAACAAAACAAACAGCAAGAATAACCACACAACCTAAGTAATTAAGTTCCTCTGAATAGCTCTTTTTTGTCTTCAGAACTTCACGTTTGATGGACTTAGAAGCTTCCCTCAATTCCTAAACAGAGTAAAACCTCATGTTATAGGACTATGCATCAATACCACATTATAGGAACATGGCAAACACAACAAACCTTTAAAGCAACAAATTGTTGATCAATGAAACTCTGATAAGTGCACTCCTTATGTGCCCATATCTTTTGTTTAGATTCAGAAAATGACTGAAGCTCTTCCACTTCCTTCCTAGAATCTCTTAAAAGACACTCAAGTTCTTTCAACTTCTTTTCTAATTCAACTTTAGCATCCTCAACCTGGGCTTCCAATTGTAGACAATGCCATTCATGCATCTTTTTGCTGCTTTCTAGTTCCTCTCTCAGCCTAGAAATCTCAATGTCATTCTGAATCTTCTCCTTCTTAAGCTGAAGCACATCCTGCTCTTCAACTTTTCCCTTCTCCTCCAATTTACTCTTTTCAATCTGCAATTCTCAAGAAACATAGGAAGCAATCATTTAAGACTGTCAAGGGACAAAATAGGGCTTTTGATAAAAAAAGAAACAAATCCTTGTGAAGCACCACAAAGTGACATGCTATCAAGACTGTGAATGGGAAAAATGTTTTCAAGTCAGATAGATTGTCCATATCAATCTTAGCTTAATTTCACCAAACAAGAGGGATCAGATCAACTTCACTATAGTCTAATGCTGGAGCTCCTTATTAAGCTAACATAAAGTATCACAGCTCAGTACAAGTGTTTTAAAAAAAAAAAAACCAAGCTCTCTCAAGTTTACAGTTCTGTCAAACCTCTCCCATCCCGTAATTAATAACAAGTACTACTAAATTAAATAATAAGAAACAAGAAATGAAACCCAAAACTAGATCAATGTCTTCTAAGTGAGAGTATGATTGGATGAGATTACCTGAATGTGGAACAGTGGACACTGAAAAAGTATCTAATTAGAGAACTTTATTTATAACTGTCTTCAAGAAAACTCTAGCTTTTGTGTAGGTAATTAGGCCAGCTGGTCTTAAAGATTAAATCCACCTTTATCTGGTGTCTCTGTTCATTCATCTGTTACTTTTGACATCAATAGACACGAAACAGGGACCTGATTTTTTTTTGTACATTTAAAATCATCCCCTTAATTTTTCTTCTGAAACTAAATTGCTTTTCTTTCACAAGAAAAATTCACCTCTCAAGTTCTTTTGTATCAACACTTCACTATTATTCACTAATGGAATTTCACAGACGGTATAAATTGAAATAACATACAAAAACAAAACATATCCTTGTTGCACTTTAAACAATAGCAAATACAAGTTAAGCAATTCAAACAATTAGATGCAGTTGAGTTTCAGATGTAAGAATGAAGCAAATACCGTCAGACATTAAATCCACAAAGCAATATGTCAATGGAAGTCTCAGGAAAATAAAGGCACAGAATTAGAATAAGAAATTAATATTGAAAATCAGCAATTAATTAAGTATAAGGGGAAAGAATAAGACTTGCACCTTTAAATGCTGTAATTGGCTTATAACAACCTACAGGAAGCAAAACAGGTCCAGAATTATATCAGTGGGGAAAACACTTAAAAAGCTAAGGCACACACCCTAAACAATTTGTCAAGTACCTTATGTTCCTCCACAGTTCCCTTTGCTAAGGTCTCAAGTGCTCTTATCCTTGATTGGTACTTTTCCTCACGGGCCCTATAAACATTGTTTTGCTGCAGGAGTCCAAGAATATAAATATTAATTATTCATGCAAAGCACATACGAAAATATTCTCTTAGAGAGAAAAAAGTCCCAAAGCAATTTACATTTTTTAAGTTTTCTGCCCGGGTTGAAACTCGCCATTCTATCTCTTGCACAATCATTCTCAACAGGCATGCCACACGCTGAGCAAAAAGATAATAATAGAAAAATCAATAAAGTTACTAGAAAGAAATACAGTATGGAAGACACACAAGGACCGGTATAGAAATAGAGACACAACAATCAAAATATCCACATATGCTAAGGAAATAAAGCATCTGTATGTACTCTGACTGCCATACATGAGGTACGTCTCCCTTCTTTCTTTCAATACTTTCATCCATAATCCTGTACAGTATACTGAACAGTGATTGAGTTGAGGCATTCTGCGCAAAAGAAAATGGTTGAGAATACATTGAACTAAGAGTTGCTATGGAAAATCTGATAACAAAATGGGGTTCGCTAATACATATAGGCGAGCAGTGAAGGAGTTCAGAGCCTTACTTCTAAACTGCTAGATTTCATTAATTCCAAAATTGTTACATCAGAAAGATCAGCATAACATCCTTGCTTCAATTGGATGCTTTCAATTTCACCTGAAAGATTCCATCTCTTCCTTGAATGATTTTGGACATTATCAGCCTCCCCGTTAAAATTGAAACATGCCCTAAGTGTCTTAAGGCACTCTAATACTGGCATCATTTGGCCCTGCACAGTATCCCAAATTATTAACAAAAAGGAGAAAGAAAAATAAGAATTTATAAATGTTCACAACCAAGCCCAGCCAACACCCTGGCCAAAAAAGAAAACTAAGATAGTTCATCATACACCTTAAACCAGATAGAGGTTTAATTCCATGATAAAAGAATCAGACTCATCTGAAAGAAAAAAAAAAAATCCACTCCAACCAAGAACCAATACAAAATTGAGATCAAAGGGTTTGTAATAGGAAGTTTACATGCCTACACACTCATACTTTTCACTGAGATTGATAAATAACTAAATAAAATAGTACCACAGTTCACTTTTATTAGGAATATACCAAAACTATACATCCAAAATGGAGCCAATCTTAGCTTGCTCCTCACACACAAGCTAAGATCAATGTCTAGGCAAAATGTTTACAATCTCATTATCAATGAGTAGGCAAAATGTTTTAAGTTTTAACCAACCTTACATGTCTACCACACTGCAATAGAACATTGATTACAAAAAAACTACCTTCAAGTCAATTAATACCTGCTCTAGGTCAGACAATTCAAAGCTGGGCAACCCCATTTCATCCATAGCAATCAGAAACCTCTTAACATTTACAGGACCACCTTCGGAACTACCATCCTGAAGTTGGAGAAAAAACATGCTCAAACAGTGAAGTCCAATGCCCAGAATAAGATGCAAACATGTATGATTAACTCTAAAAGAGGAAAGTGAACTAAATAGAAGACAAACATATCAACAAAAGAGAGATCAAACCATTTCAATAGAACCAGGACGCAGCTTGTTCAAAATGGTACAAAAAATAGCTCCATCAGTCAAACAACCTCTCAACTCCTCTTCTGTTGCATCCGGTGGCAACCTTAATTCAGGAAGCATGCTATTTAACCACTCCACCATAGAAGACAGCCAGTCACCTAGCAAAATTAAAGCTCAGAGTTAATAAATGGAAGATGAGAAAAAATATTGAAAGAGCTATAAGGTATGATTACTTACCGCTAATCATGCTTTCAAAACTTTCCATTTCTTCAATATCTACACAATGAGTTCCATTCAAGCCATTAACTGTACCGTTTTCCCTCATCTGCCTTGTTAGCTGGATGTTCAAGCTGACTTCTCTGAAATCTTATCTTTCTGATAACATAGGACTCAGTCCTACAAGGGGAACAATAACATTTATCTTAGTGAAAAAGTAATGTATTGCATTGCTAATCTATTCACGGCTAAATGCAGAAAGTAAAGGCACGAATTTTGTACAATTACTTTGGAACTTAAAGTAATGTCACATGAGAATCGAGGTTACAACATATTTTGCTCGCGTTAAGGGGGAGGCTAAGAGAAAGAAAAAGTATTACTCATTTCGAATGTCAAGCCTTTTTTTGTCACGGAAAGTGAAGGAAAATAGAAGAGTGAAAAATTTTAAAAAGATAAAAGAACAGATATTCTTATCTTATTTTACACGTCATCTAAATAAAGTAAACTTAATAAAATCACTCTGCTAAACAGAAACTAAGAGTGTTCAATTCTCCAAAAAAAGGAGAAAATTTAAAAAAAAAGAACAGAAACTCAGAGTTACATTCTTCACCGCTTTCTCAGCAACCAAACAATCATAATTTCAAAACGTCATGCTGCATTACCGATTCTCATCGTAATTTCTTACCTAATAAATTTAAAAAGCTGTGAAACACTGAACTGAAAGCTATTGAAATCCATTCAGATCCAAACAAAACATTAAATTCAACAGAAAAACAACATGTACGAAAAAAATGTAGGGAAAAATCACGAACCTGAGGAAACTAACAGGAGACTAGATCAAGATCTCGAAGATCCAACAAATGTCTAACACATTTCATAACTCGGAAAAAAAAAAGATATTCGAGTGTTTCAGGTACAACAAAATAAAGATTAGAAACCAAACAGAGATTATACAAAAAAAAAAATCGAAGCAGATCCGTTCGAGAAATCGAGCGATTTCGAAATCTCGAACCGCCCGATGTTTCTTTTTTGCCTTCTCTTACCCGTAAAGAAAAGAATGGCAAGTGAAGGTTGTTGAGTTGGAAAATGGAAAATGGAAAATGGAAAATGGAAAATGGGAAGCGAGTGAAATGACCGTACGAGGGCGTTTGGTAACGTTTTTTTGTTTTTCCTTTTGGTTTTGGGTTTGTTTATATTTTTTTGAAAAATCAAAAAAGTTATAACGGAGCCTTTTTTAAATTTGTTATTTTGTTTAATTTTGGATTTGGGCCCAGCGATTTTGGAATAAACTTCCCGCCTTCGTGCTTTTGGTTTTTTGCTCTTGTTGTTTTATTTTCTTTATTTTATTTTATTGTTTTGGATTTGAATTATTACAGAAACAAACAGAATAACGGACTCGACGGGGAACGGTGTCGTGCCGATCGTTTCATGACAGTTCACTTTAATAGCACGTCATTCTGTTCTACTAGGACAGTTGAACTCCTCGAAATATTCTTTTTTCTAAATATTCCCAATAATAATTAATTTATTGATTATTATAAATATAAATTATGTTTATATTTTATTAAAAATAATGTTAATACAGATTCATTGGAATATCGTGAGAGACTCTAATTCTCTGACAAATCAAATAAGAAACCCAAACAAAAGTATCATGAAACTTAAATTAATTTTGAAGCATCATTTGCCACGTCATAAAATATAGTATTTAAAATTATAATTATACTAAAAAATAAGAATATAGTGTGACCAACGTGTGTTGTTGGTTAAGAAATAGAAAAAGAAGTAGGAAGTCATTAGTAGTAGTAAATTACAAATTAAGTTGGAAAAATAAAAAGGCCGGCTTGTCCACGCCCAACCGCCAATTGGCCCACCATTTATTGTGTTTTCTTCACTTCGCCGTTGCCTTCCATCTGAAAACATAGTTTGATGTCACATTCTATATGCCAACGACTACACAACTTATGACTTCCGAGTTCCGACACTTTCCTAGAGACAAGGTTTATGCATTGATGAAAACTCCAAGGTTTTTTTTTAAAAAAATTGTAACAGTAATACAATCTTGTTTTCTACTATGTGACAGCTCTCTTGGAAAAAGACATCGTTCTTTTGTAATTATAGTAGTTTGTGGGGGACACGTTAGGGTGTTGAGGGCAGAGTCACTGTGTGAGAGAAGTCAAATCAACCAAAAAGAAAAGATAGTAGAAGATCGATAAATACAATGAGTCAAACATCTTTTCAAGAGAAAGGTTTTGCCTAACCTTTATGTTAGCACTAGCATTTAGTTATGAAGTTTGCATTTCGCCTAATATCATTGGTCAGAAAAAATGTAGCCTGCTCCTACCTTTCTAACTAAGATAAAGTACCAATGTCCCGGATATCATGATAAAACCTAGCTTAGAAAGAAGCAAAAATATGGAAACCAACTGTAAAGAAAGGATAAAATTAACCACAACCCGCAAAGCTATAAAACATGAGAAAAAGGGTGCAAACAATCAATCATACCTGCAATATTGGAACAAAAACTGTTAAGGCAGATTGTCTGATTGAGGATATATTCTTCCAAATTCTTTGCTATTCCACTCCCTTCATTTACAATTGCAAATTATATATATTTGCACAGCTGAAGAATAAGAATTGCTGGTGATTTGGGGAAAATGGAACCCGTTGAATAGTGATGATAGAGGTTTATAACGGCAACTGGGATGGTGTTGGAAAAAGGGGAACTGACACAGTAAAGGTTTTATGGGCATCAGAGGAGATCAAGGTTAATTAGTTCCTGTTACTCATGCCATGTGATGGATATGTACAACTCCAAAGAACAAGGTTCCGAGAATAAAGGTATACATATATATATGTTCAATTGTTTAATGTATTTAAGGTAAGGGTCATGATGAATTAATCAAAATTTGAATGAATCCGTATGGCTATATGACCTTTAATTATGACAAGGTTTACCACAATTAGACCCCAAATAGTTTCTCAGTAATTAAGTTTAGCTACAGCATAACAAAACTTAATCTGCAAGAATTTTCCTTTACAGTAGTTATAATGGTATCGCATAATATAGCAACAATAACAGTATCTAAAATGCTAAAGAAAAAAAAAAGTTTAGTATCATGCTCCCTCTGTACTTGAAAGAAAATACTACTAGCACATAAACTTAATATAATTATTCAACATTCAAATCAGCAAAGCATCGTGGAAATCAAATCAAAATCAACAACAGGCATCTTGTGGCGACACACTGTACACATATTGCTCTTTTTCAACCACTCCACAAACACACCGCACACTGCCCTATTGTGCCAATTTTTTCATCGATTCTCACATCCTCCAATCCTTCAATGGCTGGTTTACTTGCAGACCGCATCTGCATGGCAGCATCATTGAAACTGCCACTGACGGAACCATCTTCCATTAATATCGAAGGAAGACGGGTCTGAATACTACCACGAAACCCTCTTGTACCTGTTCCTCGTAGACGTCATATTTGCAGGAGAGCAATAACAAAGAAAAGAACAGAAGAACTTAGAATTAAAAAGGGTTTTGGATGGGTTTAGTGTTATTGGGTTTCTTGCTAGATAAAGGAAAGAGCAAAAAAGAAAAGAAAAAAATCTTATTAAAGTTGTTCGGAATCTTTGAACTAGCGGAGGAGGAGGAGATAGTTCTGCTGATATACTGATACCCTAGTTCGACAGTTACGTTGATATACTGATACAGGTATGACAGTGGTTTAAAATTTTTTTATTTGTGGCATTAAAGATTTTATTTTATTTTCTTAAAATTTCTTATAGGTATTAACCATTTTACACATGACATCACTAGAAATTAACAAAAAAAAAAATGCCTAATAAATAAACTTACTTAAGTGCCCCGCCACAAATCCAGGCAATGTATTGGAAAGAGCTAAGCCAAGCATTTGAGAAAGGGTCAATTAACTTGCCTCTATATAATGGCCAAAAAAAAAACACTGCTTCAATGAAACAGTAAAAGGGAGGAAGACAGAGGATTCTTCCCAAAGGTTTGATGCTTCTGTCAGGGTTTATGAATATAACTCATGCATGGGAAAACTAGAATTGAAGAATGCCTTGTAGCTAATTAATTGCATTAATTTAAAATTACAAATTAATAAATTGTTGATCAGTTAGAGCACAAACAAAAACTCAAAGAAAAGAAAACATAGTCAGATTAGGATCAAGATAGAGATCAAAATCCACCAAGGCATTCTTTACATATTCAGATCAAAATCAACCACGGGCATATTGTAGCGACACAAGGGACACTTATTACTATTCTTCAACCACTCTATAATGCAGGGAGCATGATAAATATGGGAGCAAGGCAGACGTCTAGCTTCCATCTCCGTCGACATCTCTTCCAAGCACACCGAACAAAACCTTTCATCGCCTAACCCTTCTCTAATCTTCACCTTCTCTAATCCTTCGATGGCTGTTTTACTCGCCGGCCGTATCCTTGAGTCGACATCAACCAACAACTCATCGATATCATTGTCGAGAGTGCTATTACTGTCTTCCACGGAATTATCATCTGAAACATGCTCTATTAGTTCTGCTTCAATACAAAGCTCGAACCCTAGTGATACGGATATTACCAGAGTTGTCTCTTGTCCCAGTGAATTCAGAGCGAGAGAAAATACAAAGTCTCCTTCGTTTCTTGTCGTTGAATCGTTTGTTGCACCAATGGGTATTTCATTAGACATGTTTTGAAGGAATATATGAACAGTGAGAATATTTTGAAAAGGAGAGATAGGAGAGTTGGCAGAAGAAGATGGCGAAGGGAATGTAGGTTTCAAAGAATTTAAGAGTTTTGGTAAGAAACAAAGTAGGGTTAGGTATTTAGGTATCAATACTTGAATGAAAAAATCCCATTAGGCTACGGCGGCGGCTTGAAGTCCATCCCTTATTTGATAATTGAGATCTTAAAAAATATATATATATATATATTTATATATATATGTAAACCAAAACTAAATATATCTAATAATTTTTTTATCAAAAATCAATATTATTAACCTAATTAGTAGATTCTTTTTGACACAATATTAAAAAAATTTAAATAAAATTTATTTTTTATTTAATTTTTATATCTTTATTTTAAATCAAATATATTTATTAATATTTAATTAATTATAATTAATCAACATATCACTTGTTATTTTATATCTATTTTATTAAAAGTGGAATGTGAAAAATGTGTTATTATACTAAAATCAAACCAAGAAAGCAAACAAAAACACCCAAACATGGAGTTCCTGGTCCAAGCAAAATCTCTTCCAAAGAAACCAGGAGAACAGCAGGGTTCTTCAGTTCTTACCTTTTCCCGGTTACCGGTATTTTCTTTTCCAAGTTGCAGCCTTGAAGCATCATCATCATCATCATCTTCTTCTTCTTCATCAAAAACTTCACGACGGGGATCCTCAACGACATCGTCGTCCAAATCAAAGGGAAGATCCCTCATTTGTATTTGTAGAGTGTAGAAGGAATTTATAAAGAATCCCGGCGTCTCCAGTGTCACGTACCAGATCAGTTTTGCATCAACTAGTTTGATTATGGCATGCAGCAGAATACATCTCGAAAAAAATATAATGAAATGCAGAAACTGTGAATAATGGCTATTCAAAATATATATATATATTGTGAATAATGGGAAGAAAAGACTGAGTCCAAGGTTTGCAATTGTCTGCAATGGAAGGATAGAAGTCTTGAAGAACTAAAGTTAAATATTCAAATGAAGTATTTTTAATAAAATTAAAAAAAATTATTTAAAATTTATTTTTTTAATGTTTTGAGATGTAAAATTTTTAATTAAATTTTTATAATCAAGTTTTTTAATATTTTTTCAATTGATAATATAATCAATTCATTTAATCTTGAGACATATGTAATCTTAAATAATATTTTATTAATTTTAATTTTAAAAAACAACCTTTATTGTAATTGTTAACATTATTCTAAAAACAATATATACATCTTTTAAAATTATTAACTCTTAAAATAAATAATTTTTATTTTATATAAAAAATAATTATTGGAGATCATTAAATATAAATACATATTACCGTTTAAAATTGATATTTATCAGGCACATAATTAGAGAAATGAAAAAATATGTCATTTTATTAAATTTTTTATTTTTATCTATTTTTGATAAAAAATTAGATAAATAATGAAAGAAAATAAATGTTTATTAAGCATAAGAGAATAAATAGATATTTTATTAATTATGTTAATTTTATATATTTTAATATAGTTTATTAGATTATTATTATAAAATTATGATATGTCCCAAATTTAGAGTCTAAAGTCCTTGTTTTAGTGGTTTTACCCACCCACCAACATTGGATATAAGTTGAATTCATAGATATAGGGAGGCGGAGATAATTTTGTCTTTTCCTTCTAGAACAAGATTTATCATTAATAGTTAGTTATAAATGACTTTTTCATTTTTTAAAAATAATATCTTAAAAAATTTAATTCAATCATATTCTTACACTTTATTATTAATAATTAACTAATTATTATTAGTTCAAACGACACTTATCATTCTATATCATCTATTGTTACCATAGTGTATTAACATATCATATCAAATAACGACATAGTATGATAATATATTCATATAATGTTTTTTTCTCTAAATGTTAATATCAAATCAGTATGATATGGATATAAAATAATAAATAATATTTTAATTAATAATAATTAATTCACCATTAATATAAATATATATTTGATTTATAATAAAAGTATATGAATTTAATTAAACACAATAGAATAATAAAAACTTATTTAAAATTTTTTAAATAATTTATGAATATTTTCAAGTATTATATTTTTTAATTAAGAACTTTTGCTTTAAAGCAATTTTAATTTTTATAAGGGAATGGACTTTTCCTTTTCTGTAACACCCCGTACCTTGGTTGGACATAAATAAGATTTTATTGATCAAAAGAATGATCATTTAATGCGAATCGACGTGCTAAGGAATACTTAAGAATAAAATATATCGCACGCACAGAATTCATAATTAAATAATAATATTTTTGTCAGAGACAAATTAATGAGTTAAAAGATGAATCAGAGGTAAACCGACACATAATAATGTATTTCGGGATCAAAGAAGACAAGTGAAAATTTTTAGAATAAAATAATATTTTATTTAATAAAATAATATTAAAACATTAATATTTTATATGTTGTCAAAATTAGTGATGAAAAATGAAATATGACTAATTTAAGTGGGGGAGAAGAATTAAGAATGAATTTTTGGAAGGAAATGCCGTAAATGAGATCGCGCGATTTTTATTAAATCGAGTTAACGCGGTAAGTAAATATTTAAATATTATGGAGACACCGCGTTGGAATGCAATCTCAATAATTTGATTTTATATATGTAAAGGAAGAATAATTTTGAAGGAAATTGAAATTTAATAAATGTGGATAGGAATTAAAAATATTGGACTTAAATTTTGGAGAGCAAAGTGTTGAAGAACTAAAAAATTTTTGTATATGTTTGAGTATTTTGGTCATATCTCAAGTTACATAACTCCAATTGCAGAAATTCTTGGACCATTGGAAAGCTAAGAGACAGAGCTACAATTTTGGTGAAAATCACTTCATCCAGTTCTATCTCTACAATAGAGAAAATCGTATTGAGAAGTGACAAGGCGTCATATCTCGGGAATAAAAATTTTAAGGATTGACAATTAAAATTTTGAAGTCTCTTAATACATTTTTAAGCCTAATTAAGTCTTAGGTTAATTAAAGGCTTAAATGAATATTTAGAAGGTGAAATGGATGATAAAATAATGAAATAAAGAGGTTAAAAAGTCAATTATATTTTTAGGTACATGTGACAATAAGACAAATAAAACAAGGGAAAGAAAAATAAAGAAAAGTCAAAGTAAAGGAAATGAAAACATAAGGTAGGGGCCGGCCATACAAAGAAAAATCAAAGGAAGAAAAGTCAAGAGAAAGGTGAAGAAAAGCTTGTGGCGGGTGGCAAAGTGGAAGTCAATTTTTTATGTGATTCTATCCCTTGAAACAAGTGTAAAAGAAGTCAAAAAGGGGATGACCTTGGGCAATCCGCCCATGATGAACAAAGAAAAAAAAAATTTAAGTAAATAATGAAAGAAATAGAAACGTGTGGAACCCACCCATCTAAGCTCATAAACAAATATGGATAGCAGGTGAAAGCCAAGCATTCGGCCATTGAAGGTGCAGACAAAGTCAAGAGAAAAGAGAAAAAAGATAGAGGTCGATCATGTGCAATGAGAGTGAAGAAATAGAGTTGAAAAAGAGACAGAGAGCTTGGTTTTGGCGATAAAACTATTGAATAAAAAGAGAGAAAAATTTGATTTTTGTAGGTAAATTGCTGTCCGAATCTTTGTGAATTTTATTGCTGGAAATGGAGCTAAAAATCTGCTGGAATTTTGGAGCAGAAATTGAGTTAAGTTTGCTACCAATTAAGTGCAGAAAATAGTGTAGAAATGTGTAGAAAATTGGAGCAAAAAAGTGCAGAAAAATGAGCAGAAAATAGTGCAGAAATATGACCAGAAAATGTGCAGAAATTGATGCAAGAAATTAGGGTAAAAAGGTACAAAAATTGCTATCAATTTGTGCAGAAATTGAAGGCTGTTTTGCTGCCATTCAAGGAGGAAAAATGAGCAGCTTTAGCTACTGATTTTTGAAGCTAAAAAGGAGCTGAAAATGGCAACCAAGAAGAGGGAGGATATGAGGTTTTAGTGACTGGTTTTGAGAGGAAGAAAGGGAGGAGAAAGGAGGAGGAACGGTGGGGCTGCCACCACCAGCAGTGGGGGAGGAGTGTTGCCACGGTGAGAAGGCCACGGCAAGAAAAAAAAAGAGAGAAAGAAAAAAAAAAGAAAAGAAAAAGGAATAGGAAAAAAATAATAAAATGTGAGCATGGGCCAATGGAAAAAAAAGTTGGATATGGCCCAATAGAAAATAGAATTGGGCATGGCCCAATAGAGAAAAAACAAATGGGTTTAGCCCAAGTGGGAAAAGAATTGAAAAAGCCCATGGAATGGGGTCCAAAGATCAAGAAAAAATGGACAAGGTCCAATGGAAAGTCGTCGAGGAGGCGAGCCGAACGAAATAGGTGACTGAGAAATAGAAATAATTCTATACACGTACAAAATAGCGATGTAATATCCCGCTATTTAGAAGTGAGTAAGGGATGTCGATTTTAAATTATTCTTAATTATATATGTATGGATATATATATATATATATGATTTAATTTGCGCATAAATTGCGAGAAGTATGAATTGATGGAAATTTATGAAATTGTGAAGTATAAATTTATGAAAAACATGCATTAGTGAAATTTTAAGAAATTGTAGGTGTAAGTTATTTTAGAAATCATTTGAAATATATATGTATATTATATATAAAGTGTTTTCAAATCGGGAAATAAGCTTTTCAAAATGATTCACATCAAAGAAATTGTGCCTTGTATGTTTGTGTAATGTACATACGTGAATATGAGATTTAAATTTCTCTATGCTCGATATTTCATGAATCGTGCATTGAACCTTATTTTGTGAACAAATGTTAGATTTTTATAACTTTTATACTGGACATTTAGAAATAAATTGGAAATTAGATTTCTAAATCTATTTCGAATTTAAATGGCTTATGATTATGATAGCATGAATGGCTAGTCTAACGAGATGTTGAAATTATATGAACTGATGGTTTTGCCTGGATTGGCCCGGTAATAATTTGATTTCCATATCATGTTATTTAAAATTTATTGATTGGTGGGTTATAGGATAGTCACTGCAGTGGCGGGTGTCGTGGACTGCCTTTAAGAGGGGTACGGTTACCAAGTTATATTCATACCTCGATAGTAGAGGCGCGGAGGGTATCTCTTGAGGTATGGTTAGAGTTCCCTTCGACCGACCCATCACGAGAAGGTGAACTCCGCTAACGTCAAAGAATGGCTGTGTTTTCTAAAATAAAAATATGTTTTACATGTAAATGAAATTTTAACAGCCTTGGCTGATTCGGTTGGATACTCCGGCACAAAGTATCACCGAATATGAGTTTTTATGGCACGGGTCATGTTTTTAAAAATATCATAAGCCTTACTAATTATTTTTGATAAAATGTAATCATTTTACATTGATTGAAATAAGTTTTAATATTATGAGTTGTATTTCCTTGCATGGTGAAATTTGATTTAAACGGATTTTTGCAACTCCTTTATTTGTTTTTCTATGAAATGGATTTGAAATTCCTCTCGTAAAGACGAGTTATGATTAGTGCATGACTTTAATCAATATTGGTCTCGCGGGAGCTAGCTTGATTTTATCAATTTGGTTCGAAATTTGTTATTAACATATTTTGATGAGAAAATATTATTATTTCAATTGATTATACTTTCAAAAATTCTCGAATTTCAATATAAGGCACAAAACCCCTGTTTAAGACAAATTATTTTTATAATCCTGTATTTTACATTCAACTGATCTGTCGTATGCTTGTTTCCTATCTACTTTTTATTCACTGAGTCGATGATATTCGCTGAATTAGTGATATTCACTGAGTCTATGAGACTCACACCTTATTTTATTTCCCTTTTTGCATACATAGATCGTTTTAGTGTGAAGTCATCAACGCGTTCTCGAGTGGTCTACCGTGAATAGGTAAAGGCATCTCCTAGCACACTATTTCGAGTTACTCCGCTGTGTTCTATACTTGCTATGTTAGAAGTCAAATAGTAGTGTTCTACTTATTAAGTTGTAAATAAATTTTAAATTTGTATATAAGCATTAGTTTGAAAATTATATATTTGGCATATATATAATTGTGGATAAATAAGGAAAAAGTTTATAGTGAATTTTTATATTTATGATTTAATTTAACATATGAAAGTGTAAATATTACATAGAAATTGAATAAAGTGGATGAACGAAAAATTATGGTCAGGCTTGTTCCGGACTTGACGGGTCTTTCCCAGAAGTTTCGGAAGCCGGCATCGACCGGAGAGCGGTCGTTGCATTTTCTTTTTCTTTTACTAAAATTGTAGAGTAATACTTAGTATTGCGAAAATTTAAATATTGAAAAAACAAAAAGGTATAATACAAAAAAATGTTTAAATTATGTAAAAAAATTTAAAATAAACTATTATTCTTTATTGCATTAAATTAAATTTTGATATTTTTATTTTGAATCAAATAAGTTTTTATAATTAATTATTGACAAATAATTGATATTAATTAAAATACTACTTGTCATTTTGTATTTACATAATACTAACTTGATATTGATATAGAAGATAAAAAGATCACATTATCTTATTATTATATCAAATTAACATTAATTATGATAAGTCAATATCACATTATTTATAATATGTTAGCATATCATATATCATAAAATGATAAATGATATTTTAATTAAATTAATTGTTAGTTGTAAAAATTTATTTAATTTAATATAAAAATATATTTAATTTAAAATAAAAACAAAGAAACTTGAAGTATAAAAATATAAAAAATTATTTAAAAATTTTAAAACAGCTGAGGTTTTTTTTTATTACGTCAAAAGGAAAAGATTTAAAAAAAAAACCCCAGAATAGCGAAAACTCCCCTAAATAGCACAGTTGAGGAAACAAAGAATTCGCGGGGAAGATGGAAGAATCATCGTCAGCTGCCGCGGGTGATCAGAGAGATGAATCAACGGGACAGGAAGTTACGACCAGGGAGCTAGACATGGATCAAAAGTCCACGTCTCCGGAGGCTGAAGTAGAAGCCCATGGACTTGACGGTAGCGAATCAAGGCCGCTGTTGAACAAAAGCGACATCTTGAAAGCAGTAGAGGTAGTTGAGAGAGACTCTCTGGCTATCGCCGGCAGCTTCTCTTCTCTCTTTGCGTCGCTTCGTTTGGCTCTCTCTGAGGTGTGATTTTGCCTTTATTTAGTTATATTTAATTATTTATTTTTTAAATTTATGGCACTCTCTGTTTAGTTCTCGAGAAAATTTGAGGTTGGGGGGAAATTACTTTCAGTTCATGTGAAATTGATTCAAATTTCATGAAGAATCTGCTTTGTTGCTGTTAAACTTCTGGAAAAATTTAAAAAATTATGGTGGATTTCCCCTTTTTTTGTTTTAAGTTTTGAATTTCGAAGTTATGCATGACTGTGTATCGAAAGTGAAGGTATATCTCCCTTTGTTTGAGTGGCAATGAATTGGAGTATTGTTAATGCTACTCTTCTTCATTTCTCCTATTATGTGAATTCAGAGATAAATGACATGATGTGAAAATGCCTTTCTTTAGTAAGAACTTGATGTGAAAAATACTTCAATGGTAGGTTACTAGCGGCTCGGTTGATCATATGCGATGCTTTGGTGATGCAGCTGGGCGCCTTCAAGAATCTGGTAAATAGAATGTTAAACATAATGCTTCCTTCACTCAATTATCAATATGATTATTATATGATATGGGGGCAAATTTGTTAGCCAGTATCATGCATATTAACTCAACATTGTTGTGAAATATTATAGACATCCTTGGTTTGTTGTCTTAAACCAAGGTAATTACGGTTTTACTTTTTCTATTTTCTATATCATTAACATAGCACCAGAGTTGTCGCAACTCATTATAGAGCTTATTGTTTTCTCATCCTAAATTAAGTTGATTAGTCTTAACTTGAAAATTTGTGCTAATTATTTGCATAATGTGCATTTGCCCTAGAATATAGTTGTAGTGGAGTGAGGAGTTCTTTCTCTGTCACTTAATTTATCACCATTGTGCTGAACATATTGATTATCTGGAGTCTGATATAGCTATTGCTGTGGCTTAGTTTCCCTCCAGAGATATTGCATTCTGTTATAGATAATCTGATTCTGATATAAAATGTGAACTTATTCTCGTTATTTGGATTTGTAGCCCTTGATGCAGCAACGAAGGGAAATCGTTATATAAATTCATGTCTCAGGTAGTATATCTGAACCTCCTTTTTCCAGGGAAAGAGAAAAGATGAGAAGGAAGAGGAAAATTTTTTTTTTTTGGGGGGGGGGGGGGGGGGTGGGGTGGCAAGTTGTCACAAATTGAGATATAACCTGTAAATTTATTTAAAGTTATTTCTTTTATCTTCTACCTGTGATACAAACAATTAATTGCTTAGATGTTGTTGCATTAAGGTTGAGGAACTACTGAAATTAAATGAAACTAGAAGCAAACATAATTTTCATTTGTTTTTGCTGGTCATTTAGTTTGTGCATTCTGTTTGATGTTATATTGAAGCTATCAATCTAGCATATAATCCAATTATTGGTATGCATTAAAATGAAAACCATCAATGCTAGTATATTTGCAGAGATTGCTGTAGGTGGTGGTAGGAGAAAGGAGATTTAGAGTCCTTGTAGCAGTCATTGTTAATATTTCAATAAGAAATAGATATGAATATTTTTGCAGATTACATAAGTATGTTACCTCTTGTGGGAAAGTCACTTACAAATAAATCTCAGTTTTAATAGAATTGGAATTGTTATTTGAACCTAGGTGTTACTATTGGACCTTGTTTCTTTGACAACTTTTGTAGTTTTTTACTTTTATTGGTCAATGCAACATGCTACTATTTTATATTTTATGTTTGGTCATAGAAGTTTTCACTTGTGTAGACTTATGTCATCTGCTAAAACATTGGTCATAAATATCTTTCTGCAATTATAATAAATGTCTCATAATTTAGAGTGCCAGATAAAGAAGAGTTCATTCTAATTCAGAACATTCTCTTGCTAGATTTGATGGTAATATCTGTGTTGGGCCAAACAAGTGTAGTGAGATCATGCCTTTTATATTGATTCCTGATGCAGTTTTTTGCCCATTTGCAGATTAAATGAGGAAATGAAGGGCATTGACGGTCTAGCTTCACAGCTGTATCCTTTTCAGTTGTCTTGGTGTGTTCTTGCTTTGCATGTTAAGGCTTGTCGCCTACTCATTTAAGCTGTTTACACAATGGACCTATGAACACATCCCATCTTTCTCTCTCCCATTAATGTGGAGGCAGCAGATGCGTAAGTCCACTATTGGAGTGCATAGAAGCCCTTGCATTTGGTAAACCAATATCGAACTTGGTTAGCATTCAATTTATTGATTGGACCTTTTAATCCTTGGCATTCTCTTGGTTCCTTAATGCTTGTGAAGAAAAATTCTGAGGAGGAATGTAGATGCCCTAGACACGGCTGTGAACAAGCTCTTACGACCGTCATGATTCATGAGGATGAGCTGCTCAAAGAGGTCTTTGGTTGTCTTATGTGTTTGTGTAGGAACAATTTTTACCTTGAACTATTGGAATGCCTAATATTAATCAAAGCGTGTTTTAAACTTAAAAAACCGAGTGTACCGATAAATTAGATTGTCAAAAGTAAGCACAAACTAATCCATAAAACTTACATGATTCTTTCATTCTCTCTTGCTGGAGAGGATATCCATGTGAGGGAATTTTGCTCATTGGAGCTGTGTCATAAAAGATTTGAAGCTATCACACGATCAATCCTTTTGTTCGGATAACAGAATTGGGCTGTCTCTGGATGAGTTCAGTTTTGCCCGGTCCAATGTCTTTTCCAGTTTCACTTTTGTTATGGGCCTTGAGCCTGTTGGGTTTTGGACACTTGTGCGAAAACAGCCGAGCAGCTCTCATGTCATCGATGGTTACAAAAAGTGACTGTCGCGGACGCGGACGTCTCAGCTATAGATAGGACAAGATCAAAAACAAGATCCCATCCGTCACCTGCAGGACTGGTCTCCAATCCTACAGGAAATCATCGTCTGGGGAAGGTTTACCTATAGTCTCTGATATATCCTTTTCAATGGTGCAGCACTTCTTGTGGTTTGGCTCCTTCGTTTCTGGCTGTGTTACGGTTTTTTTATGTAATTTAAAAGGAACCCGGATCTTATAATAGAAAGGAAGAAAAATTGGTATGGCTTTAGATTATACTGCCTTCCTTCCACCATGGGTTCTTTAGGCCTACCAATAGTGAAGATAGAAAAAAATATGGAGGAATCACTGATGGCTCCATCGATGAGTCCCATTCAACTGAAATCAACTTGTAATGGCTCAGACCCCAATCTTTTTATGTTAATACATCTTACCTCTGAGAAAGGAAAAACTTTCAGTTTCTAATTTATGGGACTCCAATGTAACTATAAAAGAACAAAATTCAACTTGCAAGCAATATCTTTGATCATAGACCTTTTAACTCGTAGCCACCCTGTCGGCCTAAAGCGGTGGGAGCGAGTGGATTACTGTATAAGAAACCCTTACTCACTCCTTAGTCTACCCTCTCTCACCTATATAATACAAAAAAAAAAAAAAAAACACAAAAAACGTGCATTGTCTTTATACTTTCTCCAACATCATAGGTTTTGATTAATGTAGCAATAAATTTCTTACTTCAAAATCGAATTTCAATTGGGGAAAATCATGTTTGGAAAGCGTCTGCCTTTACCATGATAGAAAGGCATGGTTTATTGGTTGCAGCCACTGTAACAAGTCAACAACAAATGAAGCAGTCTCTCTGTTTGAAATGGTGGATTTTACCTATTATGTTTTTGGTAGCGTAGGTTTCACTTTATCTTGATGAGATTTGTAATCAATTAGCAAAGAATTTGGAGCAAGCAAAGCATTTACGCATTCTGCTCAATCATCATTAGATGGAAAAAGTTTTCTTTTCGATTTAAACAAAAGATTATATTGTTTTCGCGTCGAAAACTGCATAATTAAATCGCGTGGATAACATAATTAAGAAGCCAATAGCATTGGCTGACCGTTGCATGTGCCACAATGTTCCCTAATTATACACTTTGTCAGGGCTATCATCAAGTCCTACCTAATCAATAATTAATCTAATTTTAAGGTTGAATATTAGTTAATTAATGGCCACTTTGAAAACCAAGTCTAGAAAATCAAACCCCTTATTTATTTTATTCAAAGATGGACCCTCCTTTTGAAGTAATGTACACATTATGAAATCGTACTAATGACATAAGTGAACATGAGGCGATCTTTCTTACACATTATCGTAGAACCAATCTCAAAATTGATCAATGGGAAATCTCCAGATAATGTTAAAAACTACCGATTCCGTCATTGGTCCATCATGAGATAAGATACCTAAGAGAGGTTCAATTGGCTGTGTAATGAAGGTCCAGGTGAGAAACAGGTTATTATACAGTGTCCTTCAGCATTACTACCATGTCCTTGAAACTTTCTGCAATCAGCGTGGGCCTGAGACCCTCTACTTGGTGCAACTTGAAAATGGCATCAACTATCGTTTGGGAGCATTGGGATGGGATGGGAGCAGTGTTTCAAATTCTCCAAGTTCCTATAGCTCCCTTCAGGGTAGATCCTCTGACATGATCGTTCCCGACCTGAAAGGTGACACCGAAAGCGAGACTCAAGAAACGAATGCGACAGCGACACTATTTAATTTTAAACACTTGAAATAATGCTATCTTGTCGATTATTAAACAGTCTGGTCGTTAACGAATGATCTTCATCTGTGAGTAATGGGAACCAGCATTTCCCTTTCTAACACCTAACATCCTTCAATGTTTCTTAAAGCTCTAAAACATTACTGCATTAATCGACTGAATTTATACACCTCATAACTATTTCCTGATAAACTGTCACATTTGTTCTACAGGAAGTTCAAAGATTGACATTTGACAGCCATATAAGCATGCAGGATTAAGCACCCAAATTAGGTTGGGGAATATTTGCAGCACAAACTGCTCCCGCTCATTGAGCTGAATCTCCACAGAGTAAATATCTTAAGCACACCATCTCCAAGAACGGTGATGCTGTTTTTGAAAAGCCCACCATGGTAATGCATCCCTGACCAATCCAATTTCTTTCTTTTAAAACCTTTTTCAGACTTGAAGAATACTATAAAATGGGTATTCTCTCTTCAATTCTATGCTGAATTTATGCCAACTTTGAGGTTTCCATGTTGATTATAAAATCAGTATTCTTCAATCTAGTAATAGAGAAACTTTACATGAGTCGATCTGGGTATTATTCATGGTCGATGAAAGTTATTCTTTTTCTTAACAAAAACAAAGGAAATCCTTATAAGATTGAAAGTTTTAACAAGTTTTAAGTAGTCAGTATTAACTAGATTAGATTCTAGTTGATAGCTATATATATTCTTTTGTTTTTCCATGCTTTTGTACCTACTTCTTGTCCTTCGGAAACACTGAAGTGAATACAAGACAGGCTGGAAAAATAAATAGCTGATGATCAGTTCAATTCAGTAATGCACTAGCAGTTTTATAGACTCCTAACATTGAATCCAGATTTGGCCACCGCGCAGAAAATTGCGGAGAGTACTGTAAACCATATTTGGACCACCTAGGCATTTAGCAACTTGTCTCAATGCTACAGTATCACAGACAAAAAATTCACACTACAGGTGGGAAAAATGTGTTTACCTAGGCATTCAACTATTTATTTTTTCTCATGCTGCCTTGCATTTGGATATTTAATATATATGAATCAACAGACGTCAAAATTATACATGCATTCACAATTTGAACTCGTGGGGTACTACCGGTGGCCATGGATAAATAAAAAAGCTCCAAATCAAGCTCATAAACAGTTCAACATTTTTGGGGACCGTTTTCACTTTTGAAGCGGTCAGTGCTATCTCCACCTGTAGTTCGATTGCGACAAGAAGATTATTAAAACCCCTTTTCAATGCAGGTGGATGAGGGAGAGGGGTGGGAAAACAATTCACACTATAGATGCACAAAGTCTTATCTTCAATCAAAAGTTAAAGCTGCTGTAAAGAAAAGCAAATGAAGAAACGCCAGCAATGTGAAGGACGTGTGGAGTCACGAAATATCGAATGCTGCATGATGGAGATACGTGGCAGCCTAACCCACCTCGCAAAAATCAGCAATGGGAGCCGCCTTCCAGAATCCAAGAGCAATTGTTTGACTAGTCGGTAGGCAATGAATTTGGTGTGGCCCGATTCCTACCTTACAATGTACCAAAATTCACTGTAACACGAGCTAGGTCGATTATTGCATTAGCTTCCTACTTTTTTCTTCTTTTGTTCATTTTTCTATCTTACATTTAGTTAAATTATATTTCTTTCTACAATATTGACGGTCTCTCATGCAATAATTAACTATGGTTTTCAATATGTTCCACTTCTTGTCTTCGGCCGACATCCAAATCAGACAACACTAGCCTCTTTAGCTTTTTGCTCTTTGTCCGATTCAATTCACTCAACAAATTTGGTTTGTTGCCCGCCAACACCATCAGATTCAGCTATACCTCACGTCTCTCGACCAAATTTTATATGTCTTTACATATACATATATACGTGCATGTGAGAATCAAACTACATTCCACTTAGAAAACGTTTTTATTGGGAATTGAAAGAAAACCAAATTCTTTAGATTGGAACGTGCTGCTTTACATGTGTATTATTTATGATTGGATTCAACTAAGAAAATTTTAATGTACTAACAAAGTTGGTGGAGATCAATCACATTATATATCTATAGATAGTATAATCTCTATTAATTAATAATTTTGATTAAATAATATTTTTAGTTAATCTCGACTTAAAAATAATATGATAAATTAGTAAATTGTTAAATTTATAAAATAATATATTTAAAAAAAACACATAAATTTTACTTGATATATAAATTAACAATCTCTTTATACCTTAAAATTATATATATATGATTCAATTAAAAGGTCTTTAGAAGCTCTAATATAATGTTTTTGATTGTAGTAAAAAATTATGCACAATATATGTA
Source organism: Theobroma grandiflorum (assembly GCA_036013995.1). NCBI lineage: Eukaryota > Viridiplantae > Streptophyta > Magnoliopsida > Malvales > Malvaceae > Theobroma > Theobroma grandiflorum. The sequence continues at coordinate 2,637,763 of CP142131.1, read as the reverse complement.
TTAAATTCAATATATTTTTTTAAAAAAGTACATTGATAAATTAATTTTGTATTAACTAAGGTATAAATTAAAAAATTATTAATTTATCAATTAAATATTATCTTAATTAATTAATAAATTTTTATTATTAATTTATACAAAATTTAACCGTATATAGATCAAAAGAATTTGTAATAATGTGATTGGATGGTGATATTTTCCCCTACCCAATGTGACATTGATTTGCTTTAACTTTTAGCACATGAATGTTGTGTCCGCACTCAGGAGGGTACAGAGTGGAGAGATCACATGCTGCTTAATTCAAACAAAGCCATGTAGATCTTTGTGAATGTAACAACTCCCATCAAATTTTAGTTTTTGGCTGTTTTTCTTTATGTCCTTTTGGACACAGTACTTCGGACCCATCTTCTTTTACGAACCATTTGGGGGTTATTAATTAATATGTATAAGTTAAACCCTCAACTTTTCTTTAAAACTCTTTTAAACTACAACGGTGAGCTATTGAATAAAGTGATTACATTAATTAATTAGAATTATCAATTAAGTCAAAACCCATGTTGTGATCTAGGTTATTTTTCTTCAAACAGAACACAGATGTTATTATGTTTTAGATACGACATTGGGTTTCATTTTTTTTTTATATTAAAATGTTGTACTAAAGTTGTAGATCATACCCTTGTCGATGGCTTCAAAGAAGTAATAAAAAAAACTTGTTCATTTGATTCTTGGTTCAAACTACTATATATTCAGTCATTCAATGAATTTTGATCCTTTATGAACCATTGGGATAACTCTATCACGTGACATTCATTTTCTTAACGAAGATACATTCGATCGAGTGAGAAATCTGTAATTTAAAGTATGAAAACAAAGAAAACGAAAAGTATACACGGAAACACATAAATCCAAGGATCCTATTAGAATAACAAAAAGGGCAATTCAAACAGCTAGCCTGTGCTGTCATTTCAAGTGGCAGAATGGTAAAACTGCCAGATCTTTTCTACATGTAACGGGAGGAGCAAGAGGACAGGGAATCGCAGCTCGATTAGCCTAGACATAATATTTAAAAAATATTTTAAATTATTTAAATAAATTTATATAAAATTTTGTATTTTTATTATTTTTAATTAAATTTTTATATTTTTATTTTAACTTAAATAAGCTTTTATCATTAATAATTGATTTAGTCATAATATCATTTATCTTTTTATGCTATGTGATGTTAATTTGACATGATAAAATATCATAATTAATAATGATGTGATATATTGATATATTACAAATAACCACGACGTGATATTTGAATTTGATATGATAATATGATTATGCGATAGTTTTTTTTTATATCAACGTTATATCAATGTCATGTGGATATAAAATAATAAGTTATATTTTAATTTATAATAACTAATCAATTATTAATTATAAAGACTTATTTGATTCAAAATAAAAATACATAAGCTTGATTGAATGTAATAAAAGAATAAATACTTATTTAAAATTTTTTTGAATAACTTAAGGGTTTATTTGAGCATTAAGTCAAATTAAGAAAATGAGGTTTTTTTTTATTAAAGTTAAGAAAAAAAGAACAAATGAGAAAAAAAAATTTATAAGTGGATATTATAAATTAAAAAAATAATTATATATATATAAAAAAATAGTGATGGGAGATCTTTAAATATATATTATCCTTAATTGATTGAGAATAGAAAAAATAGTTGATAATTAATAGCATTGTGAAAATTAGAAACAAATAAAATATTTAGATTTATTAAGCACATAATTGTGGTGAGAAAATATGTTATTTTATTAATTATTTTAATTTTTTAATATTTTTAATAAAAAATGAGATAAATAGTTAACAATTAATAAAAATATAAAAGTGAGAGAAAATAAATATTTTGTTCGTTTTGTACCAGTAAGCTAGAGAATGAAGAGCTTGACGTATGAAGAAGTTTCCAGAAAAGAAGACTGAAATCTTATTCTGGTCAAGGAGCAATTATAAATATTTATACAAGGCTACAGTTGGCTATTAAGAAAGGAGAAAATAAAAAAATAGAAGAAACAAAATAAATATCTGCCTATTTACAAACACAGATCACATGTAGATTGATACACGTGTAACTAACATATTCAACACTCTCTTCAATATAAGAATTATCAGCATGAATGTTCAAAATACTCATCTTGTTAAGTAAAAATTGAAATTGTCCTGGTAAAAGTGATTTAATAAACAAGTCTGCTAGTTGATGAGAAGTTTGTACATAGCTTGGTTTGATAAGTCTGGAAATCACCTTTTCTCTTACAAAATGGCAATCAACCTCTATATGCTTTGTTCTCTCATAAAAACAAGATTTCTGCATATACTCAAAGCAGATTGGTTGTCACAATATAATTCTACTGCTTTTGAATGAACAACTCCAAAATCTGTCAATAAGAACAGCAGCCAAATAATTTCACTGCACGTTACAGACATTGATCTATACTCTGCTTCAGTAGAGCTTTTAGCTACAACACTCTGTTTCTTTGACTTCCAACTAATCAAAGAATCACCAAGGAAGATAGCATAGCCTGTCACTGATTTTCTTGTAAGTAAGCAACCAGCCCAATCACTATCACAATAGGCCCTCAATTTTAGTTGTGAAGAAGCAGACATCAGAATTCCCTAACCAAGAGAACCTTTCAAGTATCGAAGAATTCTAAAAGCAACATGTAAGTGAATATTTCTTGGTTTATCCATAAACTGTGCTAGAACTTATACCCCATAGATAATATTTGGCCTAGTAAAGGTCAAATATATTAACTTGCTAATGAGTTGCCTATACATAGTACCATCAGCCAACAAATCATCTTTATCAGCAGCAACTATCTTGTGATTATATTCCTTTGGGGTTGAAGTTGGCTTAGAACCTAACAAACCATGCTCATTAATAAGATCCAGTGCATATTTTCTCTGACACAATAGAATTCCTTTAAGAGATCTAGCTATCTCAATACCTAAGAAAAACTTAGGTGCACCAAGGACCTTCAGCTTGAATTTTGACATCAAATATTGTTTCACTTCAATTTCAACTTGTGCTACAGAATTGGCTACTAAAATATCATTTACATACACCAATAAAGCTACAAATTCACCATTATCATATTTCTTTGTAAACAAAGAATAATCAGCTTTTGATTGCACAAATCTATACTCAATTAGAGTCTCTGTAAATTTGGCATTCCACTGTCTTGATGCTTGTTTAAGGCCATATAATGATTTTTGGAGTTTACAAACAAATTTAGTCCCTGGTGGACACTCCTCCTGAATGACAAATCCCTGAGGCAGCTCCATATATACATCATCAGCAAGATCACCATTAAGGAAGGCGTTATTGATATCTAATTGGGATAAAGACCAATTATGAATAACAACTAATGCAGGAAAAACCCTTACAGTTGTTTGCTTAGCAACATGACTAAAAGTGTCTTGATATTCAACACCTTCCCTTTGGTTATAGCCTTTTCCTACCAACCTGGCCTTGAATTTGTCTATACTTCCATTGGCAAGGAACTTAATTTTGTACACCCACTTGCAACCAATGACTGGAAAATCAGAAGGAACAACAACCACTTCCCAAGTTTTGTTCTCAACTAAAGGATCTAATTCATCTTGCATAGCATTTCTCCACTGAACATGATGTACAGCTTGTGCATATGTGGTGGGCTCAGAAACAGAGGACAAACTGGCAGTGAAAGCTTTGTGTGTAGGAGAAAGTTGACTAGTGGACAAGTAATCATTTATTGGATATGCTGTAACATTAGATGTTAATGAGGGTAAATCACAATGATAAGACTCTAGGTGTTTAGGTAATGATCTAATGCGATTGCTTTTCCTAGGAATGAAAGAAGTTTCTGTTTATGATTGCTGAACATCAGATGGAGATGAAGAATCTGGAGGAATGAGAGAAGAAAAATCTAATAGTGAAGTAGTATTTGAAGGTGAAATAAGTGAATTTTGTTGAGCATCAGAATGAATGGATGTAGAAGGAAAAATTGGATCATCAAAAATATACGATGAAGGCAAAGAAGTAAAGGTAGGTGAATCTTTGTTACCTGAATGTTTGAAAGGAAAAATGGATTCATGAAACACAACATTCCTGGAAATTAAACACTCATGAGTTTCTAGATCATACAGCTTGTAACCTTTGACACCAAATGAATAGCCAATGAAGATGCATGGTTTAGCTCTAGGATCGAATTTAGTTCTATTTCTTTATAGGGTACTAGCAAAACATAAAGAACCAAGACCCTAAAATGAGAATGTGATGGAGATTTGTGATATAACAATTCAAAAAGAGTTTTGTTGTGAAGTAGTGGATAAGGGATATGATTGATAATATGTGCGGCTGTAAGAACAAAGTCCCCCCAAAATTTAACAAGAAGAGAAGCTTGAAAAACAAGAGCCCTAGCAACATTCAATAAATGCTGATGTTTCCTTTCAACAATGCCATTTTGCTGTGGAGTTTCCACACAAGACCTATGATGCACAAGTCCAGTTTTCGAATAAAATTCCACTAATCTAAACTCTGGTGCATTATTTGTTCTTAAAACCTGGATTGATGTATGAAACTGGGTATTTATCATTTGACAAAATACAGGAATTATGATATTAACATCAGACTTGACTCTTAATAAGTACAACCAAGTAAATAGAGAATAATCATCAACAATTGTTAAAAAATAATGATTCCCTAACAAAGATGGTGTACGATAAGCCCCCATATATCTGCATGAATTAGTTCAAAGGGTTTTGTAGTAGATTGAGTGTGCAAAGGAAATGGCAATTTGTGCTGCTTAGCTAAGGGGCAAATATTGCATTGACAATTATCCTTACAAATCACATCTGAGCAACATTCATGAATCTATTTTATTCTCTGTAATGACACATGGCCTAATTTATAGTGCCACATATTAAAATCTTGACTCAAAGAACTACAAACAAACTTTGAACAATCATCATGTATCAAATCAGATTCTATAGACTTTGTATTAGCAAACTGAACATTATGAATCCTAGATTTGAAAAAACAGAAGCAGAACTATTATGAACAGAAATGAATTCCAGAAACTGTGCATTCATCTGTCTTTATATGATATAAAGTCTAGCAATGACTCTAGCATGCCCAATCACTGTCCATGTAAGAAGATCCTGAATAAGGCAATGATTGTCAGCAAAAAATAAGCATTTGGTTTTATCTTTGGTAATGTTACTAACTGAAACTAAATTGAATCTAAATGAAGGAATCAAGAGAACATTTTCTAGTGTTAAGTTCTAAGAAAGTCTAATTGACCCTAAATGTGTCACAACAACTTTAGCTTTATTTGGTAATTCAACAAACATATCATGAACAGGTCTAGAATAGCTAAAATGATGTAAATAACATGCAATGTGATCTGTAGCCCCAGTGTCTAAAATCCAGGTGTCATGATTCAATGCAGATAATTTATGTACAGCAGAATTTATTAAAGGAATAGGTGATGAAATTTTACCTGCCAGTGCAGAATTTACATGAGAGGGCTTATCTAGGTGATTTTCCTTAGCATCTGTTGTGTCACTTTGTTCAGAGATCAATGCCATAAGCTTTTGAATATGTGCTTTGGTCAAGGACAGCTGTGGAATTGAATCGGTGGCTGATCCATCATACTCATCTTGCTTAGAAGCACTAACACTATTAATTGATGAACTTCTTTTCTTCATATTCCCCTTTGATTTTGTGAACTTAAAGTTCTCTAGGAATCCTATGATGCGATAGCATTTTTCTTTTGAATGTCATTTCTTACCACAGTGTGAACATACTAGATTAATATTTTTCCTTTTTCTCTCTGTTACAACAGCTGCCATAGTTGAGTTTTCAATAGGGGATTGTAAAATCAAAGATCTCTGTGACTCTTCCCTGATCACTAAATTATAAGCTTGGTCATTACTAGGGAATGGTTTAAGCATCAAAATATGTGATCTTAGACTTGAGAATGATTTATTTAAACCATTCAAGAAACGAAATACTGCATCTTTATTCTGTTGATCTGCATATTTTTTATAACAATTACTCTTGCAACGTCTACAATCACACTAAGGCAAAGGCCTGAAATTCTTTAATTCTTGCCAAATTGAATTCAATTTTGTAATGTCACGACCCGGAACCACCCTCGAGTCCGTGACAACCGTCGCGATGTCCCGATATGCACTTATCCCCCGAGTACCATCCTCGCAAGGCTCTCGTACCAGTCTTTTTCAGCTCCCCTGTGAGTTTCTATTTATCAATCTCATACTTTAAAACATTTCATCCAATTTCGGACCAAAACGGGGAAAAATTGAAAATTACAACACAAGGGCGTTTCGGTCATTTTTCGTCAAAAATTTCAAAATTTGGAAAAAATGTTACTTACGCGTAAAGATTTCATAAATTGAAGTCAGAATTGAAATCGGATATCTAAAACGTGAAATTTGAGTAAAATTACATTTAGTGAAATAAAATAATAATATTTCATAAAATAAAATATTTTCTTATAAAACAATTTTTATATAGATATCCGGATATAATTTTTACAGCGTAAAAATAAAATATATTATTACATACTGTAATACAACTGACTGGAGTATGAAATTTAATTTACAATGCTAAGTGTGCCCACAACAAAGAAAAGCATGAAAATATGAGTAAACCTTTGGTAACCAAGGTCGTCACTCCGACTGTCTCCTCGACAAAATGCTGATATCTACAGATGTCTGTGAGCTTGAAAGGGGGAAATTGAGGTGGTGAGTTTGACAACTCAGTGAGTAAATAAATACCATCCCTGACATCTAAAGTCGAGTAGATGGAGACAATATAAAAATATGATATCATAAGGTAGCTCATAACATCATTTTATTACATTCATATAAAACAAATATTGATACATCAAAATACTAAAGCTTATGATTGTTTTCTTAAAAACTAGGCTTAGCCAAATCTCATACTCGCGGACACTTGATCAGAGTGTCCAATCGAGCCCGTCAAGGCTGTTAAAACCATGTACAATAAAACACATTTTTCGTTTAGAAAACAACCGTTCCTTGGCATTGGCTAAGTTCAACTTCACGTGGTGGTTCGGCGTGAAGTGAACTCGATCTTTACCTTAGGAGTTACCCTCCTCGCCTCTCATACCGAGGTAAAATGAAACTGGGCTACCGTGCCCCTCTAGTAGGCTGGTCCACGAAAACCCGCCACTGCAGCGACTAAATGACCCACCAATTAATAAATAAAAATTTGGCAGCATGACATGGCAATTAAAACATTACCCAGCCTGTTAGACAAAGAAAGCAATTTACACATTTCGTATAAAATATTTCCAGCCATCATGCATCCCAAGATTCGTAAGCCATAAACATTAATTTAAACCCATAAATATAACCTCAAAACCCGTCTCCATGCACTCAGTGTTATAAAATCAGTTTTTCAATTTACAAACCATTTATAAAATTCAATTCATTACAAATACAAAAACAGGTAAAAATCACTCTAAATATTGAGGAAGATAGTTTATCCACTCACCGTTTTTAGAAGTCAGATATATTCCTAATTCTGCTGGTCCGACGCGATTTGTTTACCTTTGTCGGAAGATTCACCACCTACACGATATACGTGGCACGAATTTCAATGATTGATGCCAATTTATCAAAACTGATTTTAGGCTCTAAATTCTATATGAATGCATGAAATGTGATGCAAAAATTGTCCGAATAACCTTTGAAATGCGGTATTCGGCTTAATATGCACGGGACGCGATTTAATTCGCCAAAACCTCCGATTTAAGTCCGAATCGAGTTCTTTCAATTTCTATGCCTCAATTATACCCAAATTGATTTAATGCCACTGAATGTGGTACAAATTTCTAGTCTCGGACTGAAATTACAAAAATACCCCTAGTGGGTAAGAATTTCGATTTTTGCTCTAAAAATTTTCATAATTTTTCTACACCCTTAATTCATCATAATTCATTTAATTTCCATGAAATCTCATCATTTTCAGCAGCCATTTCTCTCCTGGAAATTTCGGTATTAAGGGTGTCAATGGAGAAAAATCATTTTTCTCACTAGTTTTTGTTACTTTCCATTTCTACCCACTTAATAACATTAAATCACCATAAAATCTACCAACAAAATGAATCAAAACCCACCTAAGGATGCTGGTTCAGCAAGGGATCATCATACCCATATGTTAATTTTGTATGGAAATGAAAAAAGAATAGATGGGTAATGGAAATCACATAGAAAATTAATGAGTTTTACCTTTTTCAAGCTAACTTCCTTGACTTTTCTCACTTGTGCTTCGAATTTTCAGCTAGGGTTTCAAGTTTTCAGCCTTTCCCCTCACTTACACGGTTTGGAGAAGAAGAAGTGGGCTGAATTTTACCTTTTTATAAGTTAAATGATTAAATATTTAATTTAACACATGGTAATTACCTTTTTCATTATTTTATTATTTACTTATTTCTTTTTTTGAATTTCTTTCAGTCAAAATTCCAGCACCCTTATCCTCTGATTTTTCCAGGAGCTTCTAGAAGAAATTTTAATGATTTTTATTGTGTAATTTTGTGAAATTACACTTTTACCCTCGAAAAAGTATAAAATTACATTTTTGCCCTAAAAATTGAAAAATTACCACAAAGCATATTTTTCAGTCCTCAAACTCATACCACACTCCAATTTATCAAATTTGATCTAAATTCTCTCGAAAAATTAAATTTAGTCCTCCGATGGTAAAATTACCATTTTGCCCCTATTCTCCAAAATGTACCGGAATTGCATTTCCTTTCCACTTTTCAACCTCAAATTATGTTTTAATTAGTCTAAGTAATCAATATACATCAAATGGGGCCAAAATCCTCCTTAAAAATTCCCGTTTTGACCTTTAGTGGCAAAATTACTATTTTGCCCTTGTATCCCAAAAATACAAAAAATTACACTTTTTCACTGCTAAACTTCATTTTGTGTTCCAATAATCATATTGTATTTCATATAATTATTCTTGGTCATAAAAATCAAAATCTTTATTAAAAATCCCCATTTTGTCATGAAATTGAAAAATGATCGTTTTGTCCCTAATCGGTCAATTTTTCTGATTAACCCCAAACTGAACCTCGAACTCCGAATCACTATTTTGAGTAATCCCTAGACTGTGAAATTCTCAATTTCACCTTAAAATTCCTATTTGAACTAGTCCGAGGCATAATTGACTTATCAGTACCCCTAAAGGCAATATCGTCATTTATCTAACTTTTTAGGGCAATTCAAGATGCTAACATGCTTTCCAATGCATGTGAATGACATGTAGAAAAATAACACAGGGTTGGGCTTTACATGTAAAATAAGCATTCACCGACCTTGTTCCTTGCAAGATATTTCCTAATTGAAACTGAAGATTACAAATTCTAGTCTCGTTTGGCTGAGAAAATCGGTTCTTCAATGTCTCCCAAATCTCTTTGATTGAGTCCATGTAAAGGACATTTGATTCAATCTCAGGTGTTAATGACTCAAGCAACCAAGTAACGATCAAACTGTTGCATCTGGACCAGTCTTCAAACCATGGATCTGCCTCACTTGGTTCTTTGATTGTTCCATCAATAAATTCCATTTTCTTGCGAATTGAGAGGGCAAGCAAGAAAGCCCGACTCCAAGACATGTAATTGGTAGTAGTAAGTTTAGGATTTATCACTATTAATCTAAGAAGATCAGAGTGATGGATGTAATATGGTGATCGTGGATTTTCTGCAGGTGAAACTTGAGTTCTTGCAGAAGAATCTGCCATTCTAAGGGTTTGATTAAAGAAGAAAAAAACTGGTGGATGAAGTAAAAAATTTGTGAGATAAAGTGAAAAAAATGAAAGAATAGTGGATGAGCTAATCAAGAAGCTGAAGAATTTGATGATGTAAACTTCGAATTTGGCTCCAATCTGGCTTTGATACCATGTTCGTTTTGTACTAATAAGCTAGAGAACGAAGAGCTTGACGTATTAAGAAGTTTCCAGAAAAGAAGACTGAAATCTTATTCTGGTCAAGGAGCAATTACAAATATTTATACAAGGCTACAATTGACTGTTAAGAAAGGAGAAAATAAAAAAATAGAAGAAACAAAAATAAATATATGCCTATTTACAAATACAGATCACATGTAGATTGATACACATGTAACTAACATATTCAACATATTTATTAAATAAGAGAGAATAAATAGATATTTTATAAATTATCTTAATTTTTATATATTTTTAATATAATTAATTATATTATTATTATAAAATTATGAAACCTATAAAAATTTGAAAGTTAAACTATTGCTTTGGTGGCTTTACCGTAAAGCCGGTCCTTCAGTTAAACATGGGACCTTTGAAGGCTTGGAAAATTTCTACTCCAGCATTCTACCATAAATGCGTGGCCCTGATAAACTTCTCCGCCTTTGATTGATGACATGTCAGCACAAGTGAAGGAGTAATCCAGAAAAATATTATATATATATATATATATATATAAACCATAGTAAGAATCTAGGAATGTCAACGGGTATCCTATTATAGGGTACCCGCGGGTATCCGACCCGTTTATATAGGATTAGGGTATTCATAAACGGGTTCGGGTAGGGTTAGGGTAGTGATTTCACTACCCGAATTTTAATGGGGTAGGGTTAGGGTACCACCTCTTGGATACCTGTTACCTGAACCCGATTACTATTTATAAATATTTTATTATTATTTTAATAATTAAATTAAAAATTTATAATGTTTACCAACTTTACAAGTAAATTTTTTTGTTAAAAACTAACAAGTATATGAAAAGTATGATTACTTTAATTATTAATGTGATGCCATTAATATATTTAAATTAAAAAATTATTATATTGTTATTTATGTTTCAGTATGATTACTTTAATTATTAATATGATGACATTAATATTATGTATTTTAAATATAAATATATTTATTTTTTATTTTATTTTAATATTGTAAAAATTATAACTCATAAAATTATTAATTACAATATATATATGTTTATTTATATAAACATATAACATATAAATTTAAAGGTAAGTTATGAGATTAGAAAAATTAATTAGGTAATTGGATTCCCATGAAGAAAATTTTAATAATTTTTTTATTTAATCGGGTATTTAAATGAGTTAGGGTAATTATAGGGTAGTGGGAATGTATTAGGGTTAGGGTAAGGGTAGTAATTTTAAAATTAAATGGGTAATTAATAGGGTTAGGGCAATTGATTTTTTATAGGGTTAGGGTTCGGGTACCTCGAAATTATAGGGTACTCGACCCGTTGACATCCCTATAAGAATCTATGCTCAAAGCTGTCATACGGGTGGTTACCCACCTTGAATCACGGAGGGCAAACAAAATGCATGAATTCAGCACAAGAGAAGGAAACTTGTCTATTCATATGTTTGTTTCAAAGATTATATGATTTAGTTCAGATTATGAAATTATAAATAACTCATTAAATCAATTATAATTTATTTGATGATATCTACTATTCAAATAATGAAAATAATTTAAAAATTAATGCGTATAATAAACCCTGGCTTAAGAAAAATATGCATTTATAAGATAAAAATGCATGAATTTATTGTATCAATATTTTCTTGAACGTGTGTGTGTTTAAGATATAGAATATATAAACTTATATGTGGGTTCCAAATCAAATAATAAATTAAGTTTGGTTTTAGTTCCCTATGATTGACATACGACTGGCCTACATCTCTGTGCTGCTGCCATCTAAATTTTTAGGCCTTTCAATGCGCTTTCGTCCTTGGATCGTAATTCAAGAAAGTGGGGTTTTCAGTTCATAAATTCTTTTGGAAGTTTCCGGTCACAATTTTTTAATTTATTTTGGACTTTTTTTTTTTGCAAGTTGACATTTAGTACAAGCAAAAGATTGATTTTCTTTTTCTTTCTTTTCTTAAATATTTAATAGTACATACGTAAAATAATTGGACTTTTGTTTGGAGGTCCATTAATTAATATGAAAACGACCATATTTTTTTTTTTGGGATTTACTTCATGAAGGCACGAGTGTAACAATTAATGTAACTATTACAAGCTCAAAATTCAATGATACATTGATACTTTTGCATAGACAAATCAAGTTTAAGGTGCCCAATTTGTAAACATTCAACCCCAAAATTAATTTGAAATCTGTGATTCCTTTTCATTTTTAATTTACATTTGTAATATTGAAAAGTAATTTAACATGAAAATCATTGATCTAAAGTACAAGTTTAAGGCAATTAACCAAATGCTAGTAAATTAATTATTTTTTTATAAAAAAAATTTAAAACTATCATAAAAGCATTTAACTTAATAATGATCAGGTGCATGGATGTGATTTATTCAAAGAATAAAGATTTGAACCCTTCCTTGATTCAAATTTGTCAAATTGTACTTGATTAAAGGAGCAAGCATTTAAAAGTAAGGTTATCCATATTCAAGAAGTGCATAAGAAAACAAAAAACCACTAGCAAAATACAAGTTGAACTGACATATCTTACCTATCTATGCAACAAAAGAGTCAGCATGACCAGCACTTCTCGTGACATTAGATTAGCTATCGCTATCAATGATGATATATGTATATACATATATATATATATATATATATCGCAGCCACCTGGAATTTCAATACTAAGAAGCTTTAATTTTTCTTCATAGAAACTTCAATGCCATTGCCCCCACATGATCATTTCAATGTCTAATATATACAAAAGTTTTAACTAATAAGTTGGTCTACTATATATGGAGAGAGTCGGTTCTGGTTTCCACTTTCAACCCAAAAAAAACAGTATTTTTCTTTCTTTTTTTCACACTAAATTCTATTACTCCAACAAAAGGCAAAACATGACAAATGAAAGTCACGGAGTCGGCCATGCAAGAGGTATAGAGTTGGGAAGACGATAAGCATAGCGGCTATATGGTATTCGGTGATGTCGATTAACTTGTTTTCGGCTGCACTTTCCACATATCTCACACGTCGAAACGACCCCACTTCGGTAAATTAAACAAATTAAGTTTAGATCACTAGGGACCATTCGGTTGTAGTCTTTGCTTAATTACTTTGCATGTATTCTTCAGATTCTAATCCAGGCATGATACTATTATTCACATCAAAACTAAAACTTTGCTTTAAAGTTTATTTTCTTGTTCTGGATCTGCCAACAAGGTTTCATCCTTAAACCTGACATGCTTCTTAAAATTTCGAAGAGCTAGGGTCAACAATGGACCTAACTTCCCACGGGGAAATGGATTTACTAGGAGATTATATGAAACTAGGGTTTCGGGTCCATATAACACGCAATACATTAGAATTGAGACTAGGGACACCAAAATGAAAGTGACCTAATACCAACTGAGCGGCTTTGGACTTGATACAATAACTAATTAACAGACAATCGTTATTGTACTAAATCTGTCATTGCTCGAATCTCTAGGATTTTTCTTATCACGTGAATGTTTTGTCTATCAAAGTAAATGAAGATATACAGTTGTGGCATAAAATGGGTATTGCAAAAGTATTTTGAGTGTATGAGGTAAGTAAATAGATTGTATATCCAATCGAATGCCAAAGAAGTGGGAAAAAGGAGGAAGAAAACAGTGGTACTGAGTTTTCGAACGTTCAAGGTTGTAGAGATCAGGGGACTGAAACAAGGTAGGGAAACGATATGATTCCAAAATGAGTGCATATATAAGCCAATAAAACGTTGGCTGATTTACTCTTTTTCCTGTTTAAAGTTCAGTCCTCTGTTTTTTTTTGTGTTTTTGCATCGAGAATTTTTTGTACATGAAGAAATGTTGAAGGGGCTTCTTATACTTTACAAATAGATCTTGTTACATTTATACGTAAATGTTAGAACGGAATAGTAGAATTTCGAATTGTTGATTCATACTTAGAACCGATTTTTCTGTTTTTCAATGATTTCAATGTAAAAGAAAATATTGACATTAATTAAGCTTAATAATATGGCCAACAAATCAATCTTAAATGTCAGGTGCCACTCACTGGTATACATGTTAACACATAAAATGTCAATTGTCTCAACCACATAAAAAGAAATGTCATTACAACATAGACTTCATGTATTTTATGCAATATATATAATATGAAGAACATTTTGCTCTCCCAAAGTACTGTTAGCGCAATAGGTAAGCCCTTAGGTAGGAATGGATCGACCTAGTTAGCCTCTTCAAAAAGAAAGGAAAAGATCAGAGGTCATGTAACCTTAATGGATCACAGTGCAGGTGGAGTAGGCTGACCTGACATGGGGTTTCAATATAGTAAATAAACCAATAATGCATTATTCCATAACAAGTGGCCTCTTAAGGGATAAAACAAATTAAAGCAGAGAATAGCCTTGAAAAAATTCTTAAAAACCAATCATAGACATAAAAGGAAACAAACCCGAAAACCATTCACGCTAAGTTTTGGTTTCTTTCTTTTTCTAGTCTATCCTGACAGATTGATCAAACCCTGGTAAATACTCCTATAATATATGTTGGACCGGGGGTTAGGGTTGGTGGCAGGGGAAGTCTATGATACTATTACATTCGTGATTGCGTATTTATAAATAAATTTATCTTTTTGATGGATATTTTAGTTAACAAAAAGGGCAAAAAAGAATCTTGCAGGATAGTGATGATGGAAGACACATTCTTTGCCAAAAAAACCCGTCGTCCAAAACCCCAATGTGGGGGGGTTTCAGCCACAACAAGGCATCCTTCAGAACCATGCTTCTAGTAATTGCAAAGCTCCAATTTGGTACTATGTGAATCCAGACAGGCTCTGTAGACTTTTTTCTGTTTTATACTTGTGTATATTTTGTGTCAATCTCCATGTATAGAAAAGAAAGTGTCTAGATATACTTCTTACAAGGTCCTTTTTTTTGTTTAATTTTATCATATCTTAAAGCAAATTAAGCTTATAAAACCTCCCAAAAAAAGAAAAAGTTGAACTACTACACTATATCCTTTTGAATTTGGCAGTGTGAAATTGAGAGAAGAAGAAGAAATGCCCCCTTTTCTCCATGAATTCCTCTCCTCATATATAGGTTTATCATCCCCAACTTTCACAAGCTTAATCTGGACCCTTTGCTATATTCCAGTGTTCACTGTGTCTGTGCCAAGAGGTTTGACTTTAGCACGTGATATCTAAGATAAATGAAAAAAAAGGGGGAAAAATATAAAAATAATTGTTGTTATTATTTTTGTTCACTCTTACGATGCCGTTGACAAAGGGGAAGCAGGCTTGTCTCTTATAGCCTTATTGGCTGACTAATATTTCCAGCACATGCTGAAAAGAGTAATCACCGACCCAACAGCCAGTTACAGTAGCAACTTGTTTCTGTAGCAAAGGGCACATTAAATCTTTCTCCAGACACTCCCTATAGTTACTTCTTGCACACCAAACGACGGTCTCAACTCAACCCACGTTCAGGAATTTAGTACTAGAATCAGAACGAATATTCTTAATTATACCGCCATTGTGAATTAGTTGATGCTGTTAAAATTCATAAAGCTTGTGTTTCCATGTAAAGAATAGATATCTTATCAAGTTTATGATTAGAAAGTTTAACTGTGTTGAGGGTTGAAACTCTGGGAACCACTGAGAAAAATCGACCAAAAAGATTTGATGTAGAATACGTGCAGAGTCATAGCAATGCATTACGTCAAGATATATTAATTATTCTTGTTTTTTCTTTATTATTCCTCACCAAATCCCACCTAGAAAAACCATTTGGGATGACTGCTTGAAAATGTTTCATGTGGCCACTGTTCCTGTACCACGTTCTTCACCCTTTCTTTTTCTCTGTCCTTCCTTCTTCTCGCTTCGTTGTACTTTGGGATCAAAGCAAGCAAATTTCGAAGAAAAGAATCTTTCTGATGCTGTTTTCTTCATATATTTTTTGGGTTTTGTTCCAAAAACAAAATTGTGAATTAGCACACTAGAAAAGAGTTCCCAAATAGCTACACTTGATTTAAGCATTGATTATTTTCTTTTACACGTTTTCTTTGAAGCTCCATGAAAATAAAGTTTGTTTTACTTTTGTTTCTTGACATATCTATGTCTAAATCTATTTCCCATTAAAGCTTTACTACTAATTACCATTTGTTTTTATTTGGGTTTTTCCTTTTTTTTTTAATTTATTTTTTAAAATAATTATTTCCACTTCAAAGCAAGAAAAAAAAAAAAGAAGGAAAAGTGGTGTCTTTGTTGGCTCTGGTTGTAGGACCTAGTGTTTTTCTGGATCTCGGGTAAGGGGAGGAAACCGAGAACCCAGATCCTTGTTACAACCCTTTTCATTTCATTTCCTCTCTTTTTAAAAGCTCTTAAACAAAGAAAGCAATAAAATAAACTGTGCTTGTGTGTGCGTGTATTTGCGTGCCTTTATTGGGTACTTACTTACTTGCCTCACACCATTGAAAAGAGCGAGTCTTTATTGAATTTTCTTTCTCATTGTTCATGAAACTTGGTTTACATTTCTTGATAATGGAATAAGATACTACATTTATATATAAAATTTTTATTTTTCTCTCTTTCTTCTTTTGTTTTCCTCCTTTTTCTTAACCATGAAAGTGAGTGTTTTCCTTTTTTTTTTTTTTAAATTCTGGGCACAAACGGGAAATTAGTTTCAACTTAGCCTAAAGTTTTGTATATCTGTTAATGATCATTGCCAGTTGCTATCTGTACCCATTATCCTCGGGTTTGCAAGCTTCATAGCTACCCAAACCACCATCTTTTAGGTCTTAGCTATTGAAGTTTTTAGCTTTTTTTTTTAAGAAAAAATATAAGCTGGTTTTGAGCTCTTGGTTGTTTCTGGTCAAGGAAACTTGGGGTAGTAGTGAGACAAACCCATCTGGGTTTGCTGTTTTGGGGGAAAACAATCATGAACTTGAGCTCCAACACATGTTTTTATTGAAATGCTTTGGTTGGAATATTCCATAGGATTTTATTGGAGCTGGTGTTGGTGAATGAAGAGTCAGCAATCGGAGTAAGAATCAATTTGCATCTGATCTGATTGGGCTGGGGTAGTTTATACATATAGATATCTTGCAAATGGCTACTGGGGTTCAAAATCCAGAGAGACTGCCAGAGAACCTGAAGAAACAGCTTGCTCTTGCTGTGAGAAACATTCAGTGGAGTTATGCAATTTTCTGGTCCATTTCAGATAGACAGCCAGGGTACAAAATGTTCCATTTTTACCCCTTTTCTGGCCCCCTTTCTTTCTTTCTTTTTTTTCTCTTTCTAGAAGAAAATTAACATGCACTTTTTTTTTTTTGAGGAGCAATTTCAGCTCTGCTTTTTGAAAACACTGGGTTTGCTTCTGGGACTTTTCTGGTTAATATTTTTGTTTCTTCCTAATTTTTCTCTAGATTTCAAGTATTCTACATCATTTTATTTTGCCATAGTGTTTAAAATGCAAAGTCAAACTCTTTAAGGAGCTAAATTACCTTGAATAGATTGAGATTACTCTTTTTCTAACATTCCTTTATGCTTTTCCTTATGACAAATGCTAATATTTGAAAAACATTTGGAGTTGAACCTCCTTCTAACTATTCTGATTTTTACTATCAACCAGTATTTTGCTAAAGGATTCTGCCTATTCTTGTTTGCTATCAATGTGAACACATCAGGGTGTTGGAATGGGGTGATGGTTATTACAATGGAGATATAAAGACAAGGAAAACAGTTCAAGCTGTAGAGCTGAACGCCAACCAAATGGGATTGCAGAGAAGTGAGCAACTGAGAGAACTTTATGAGTCCCTCTCGGCTGGGGACAGCAGTCCTCAGGCTAGAAGACCTTCGGCAGCATTATCTCCAGAAGATCTTACAGATACTGAGTGGTATTACTTGGTTTGTATGTCATTTGTATTCAACATTGGCCAAGGGTAATCTTTCTTCCATGCTTTTGTTCTCAGCCCCTCAAACCTAAAACATCAATGGTTCTGATTGTTAATTCTTCCTCTAAATGGTTGTTAGATTGCCAGGAAGAACATTGGCCAGTGGTCAACCTACTTGGCTTTGCAATGCTCATTATGCAGAGAGCAAAGTGTTCAGTCGATCACTGCTAGCAAAGGTCGGTGCCTGTGCTTTTATGCTGGCTAAATTTTAAGATTAGTTAATACGTTCAGAAATAACAGTTTGGTTTCTTTTTCCATGGCTGGAAACTTTGGCAACTGGCTCTCTAGAGTGCATCTATTCAGGTATTGATCCGGTTTCTCCATTGCCTTAATTTATCTTCATTTCAATATGAAAAAAAAAGGGTACCGTGTAAACAGAGACTTTAAGGTTGTGTTAATGAGTCGGATAAATTTTGTTTGAACTGGTTTGATAATTTTACTGCACCTTGGTAACACTGCATGTCGGAGGGTATTCAGTGATTCCTTCTCATACCAACTTAACCCCAATTGCTCATGGAAATAAATTACAAGTGACATTGCCTTGTAGTGAATGTAGAATTATAATACTTCATATGTGGACATGGAAACTTGATAGGGCTAGAATGATTAGATTCCTTGTAAATGTTTCTGAATGAAATCCTTACATTTGTCTTGATTTCAGACTGTAGCATGCTTTCCATTTTCAGGAGGTGTGATTGAGCTTGGTGTAACTGATTTGGTAACTTTTCTGCCATACTTTTATTTGTTTACTATCATTGAGAAATTTGCTTCCAGTGCAGTTTTATTTCGGTTCAAGTCTTGCTGTTATATTGAAAATTATTACTGTAGGTATTGGAGGACCTCAGCCTCATTCAGCGCATTAAAACTTCGTTCTTGGATACTCCACACCCAATTGGTTCTTATAAATCCATCCCTGTTGCTGGAAGTACAGGAAATGACAAAGATCTTGCTTGTCCAGCTCTTGAGCCTCAGATCCCTGACACCAAATTAAGTCCACTTTTAGGCTGTGAACAACTAGAAATGGCTTCTCCCAATGACAGTTCGGAGGGCTTTGAGCCTAACCAACCAGCAGAAGATTCATTCATGGTTGAAGGGATAAATGGTGCAGCTTCTCAAGTACAAAGTTGGCAATTCATGGAGGAGGAGTTCAGCAATTGTGTCCACCATTCCTTGAATTCCAGTGACTGCATATCTCAAACCTTTGTGGAGCATGGAAATGTTGTTCCTCTTTGTAAGGGGGAAAATGATAATGACAATGGTTTGCAAGATGTTCAAGAATGCAATCAGACAAAACTGACCTCTTTAGATATTCGAAGTGATGATCTGCACTACCAAACGGTCCTCTCAGCCCTATTAAAGACCTCGCACCAGTTGATTTTGGGGCCACACTTTCGAAACTCTAATCAGGAATCCAGCTTTATGAGGTGGAAGAGAAATGGCTTGGTGAAGTCTCAGAAAGCAGGAGATGAAACCCCTCAAAAGTTGTTGAAGAAGATATTGTTTGAAGTTCCTCAGATGCATGATAAAGGGTTACTTGAATCTCCTGAAGATAATGGCATTAGAGATGCAGCTTGGAGACCAGAAGCTGATGAAATTTGTGGAAACCATGTGTTGTCAGAGAGAAGGCGGAGGGAAAAACTCAATGAACGATTTATGATTCTCAAATCGCTGGTCCCTTCAGTTAGCAAGGTAGTTAAATTTCCATTCTCCTTAGTTATTCCTAATATGACAATTACCAAATTAACTGGCATTGTTTACGCAGGCTGATAAAGTTTCCATACTAGATGATACAATTGAATACCTACAAGACCTCGAGAGAAGAGTTGAAGAGTTGGAATCGTGCAGAGAGTTAACAGATTTAGAGGCGAGAACGAAAAGAAAACCTCAGGATCATGTAGAGCGAACATCTGATAACTATGGCAATAACAAAATGACCAATGGAAAGAAGCCGTCCTTAAATAAAAGGAAAGCTTGTGATATTGATGAAGCAGAGCTGGAGATTGACTATGTTGCATCAAAAGATGGTTCGACTGATAATATAACTGTCAGTACGAGCAACAAGGATTTTCTAATCAAGTTTAGGTGTCCTTGGAGGGAAGGGATTTTGCTTGAGATAATGGATGCACTAAGCATTCTCAATTTGGATTGCCACTCAGTTCAGTCATCTACCACTGAGGGGATTCTCTCCCTGACTATAGAAACCAAGGTAAGACTCTTTAGTTTGTGCTTCATAAGAAAACTTTTAGAAAACCAAATCCATTAATGATTGACATTCGCAAGTATTATGAACAACTGACCCTAAATAAAGTGTCTCTGGTTATTGCAGTACAAAGGATCAACTGCTGCATCAGCAGGGACAATCAAGCAAGCATTGCAAGGAGTTGCTCGGAAGTGTTGAAGCATATCTTCTCACGGGACAGACCATAGAGTTATTTGGTCTAGATTTCCCTGCTTCGTTTGTAAAATTCCCTGTCATGGAAGGTTCTGTAGATGATAGATGCCACAAAGAAAGAGGTTTTTCCTCCCTGTAGGATAGTAAAATAAAGGGTAATAAAACCTTTGAGCCTTGTAATTTCCTTCAAAATCTAGCGCTTACATAACAGACCTTGACCTATGGCTTCAATCTTGCACCTTGTAATAACATCAAGAAAAGAAAATGAATATTCGAGCTACAAGAGATGCCTTATAATTTCAAATGGATTAAGCTCTGCAAATTTAAAGAGTAGGGTTCGATTTTTCTTTTCTAAAGTCAAAAAAAAGAAAAACCCTCGCACAACACCCACCTTCCACCGCCGTGTACCTAACAAAATAAACTTTTCCCTATTGCCGTTACGGGAAAGGAACACTAAGCCTTGTCATCTGTCCAGCATGAGGCACACGCCAGTGATGATGGCTTCAGGGTAGTCATTTTCCCGTTACTTACAATTCTTAAAAGAAGGACAATGCTCTTTGCGTATATCTAATTGGAGAGAGAAAGAAGTACTATATTATAAGGTGGTATTATTATTTATAATGGTGTTCATGGAATTTTGAGAGGGTGAAGCTGTTCCGTCCAATTTCAAATTGCCAATTTGCATGTGCTAAAGCTTATTATAGTAATGTAATGTAGTTTGGTAAACAAATGCAACTTGGTTTAATCAAATCGTGCCTTCTCTTTGGCCAAAAAAGTAAAGTATTCTACCTTTAAGCAAAGCAAGAAGGGGGCTTGTTTGGGTAGTCAAAAAGGTATAAAAAGAGGTGAGTTTTAAATGGAAATAACATCAGAAAAGGCTGACAAAGTTTTCAAAGACTAGACAAATTTTAGGGTCAGGTTAAATGATAGCAAGTAGAACCCTAAATACAATATGAATGTAGACACAGGAACCAGGGTCACCCACAGAGCTGCAGTTTTGTTTTCAGCAAGCAGGCTAGCCAATATTGTTTAAGACTAGAATCATGAGTAGTTTTTAACTCTTAAAATTCCCAATTATGCCTCTTGAGGTAATTTTGATTAAGTATAAAACAAAGTTTGTTAAACGACAAAAGGAAAAAGGATTGTATGTTTACTGTATATTCATTTCAGTTGACCGGAATATTAGGATGCTTTGATTTGAATATACAGGATTGGAGAATTGGCCCACCAAATCAGGGCAGTGATAAAGGTGAATAATTTTCGGTGGCAAAGGGGCATCTTCATTGAGAGACGTGATAGCCATGGCAAAGGAGATCAAAGGGGAGCTTAAAAAGTTAAGGCTTGAAAAAGAAGAGGGTAAAAGAGATGGAGGCATGCATAACTTGGTTTTCCCCCAATAATCTGAAAAAAAAAAAAAAAAGTTTAAAAATGGGTTTGTTCCATTTGAAACCCAAAACTATGATTGAAGAGTGCATTATAGACTTTGCTTATTGCAGTGAAGTGTGGGCCTTGGCATGAAGGCCTTTTTGTAATGTTAATCATGACGATTGCCATTATTCCCCTTCAAATTTCCACTAAAACATCTTTCAAGCTTTAGTTATGTCTAATCAGTTAGCTCAATGGTAAATCGAAATCCTAATCACAATATAAAAAATTAGGCACACTTGGTGTCTTGACCTGGAGTAAGATACAAAGATTCAGTTGGATCTTATGAAAGTTTCATTTTCCCAACAAAGCAATTGCACAGTCACTAGTTGAGCTGGCAGCCTAATGGAAATCCCCAGCTCAGCTCAGCTATATCGACCAAGGATTGTTGAATTGGGGCCCGAGAAGTCTTTTCATGCCATCTTATTGACAATTCTACAACTCTCAAAAGGATAAAGCTTTGGTTTGTAGAGAGTACTGACGTGGGGAATTTTTTTATTAGTAGGACATTTATCTATAAAGCTACATTGTCAAAGCAGGAAAACAAAAGAATGCCATCGAATCCACCAAGAAGCAAAGACAATTAAGAAAAGGTAGAAATTCTAAAGATTTGTTCCTTCCCCCCCACCTTTTTTACCCAACAACATAATAAATAGAAAACAATACATTAGTTTACTACTGCTAGTCAACAACACATGATTCACAATTGGATTAAGTAAATTATTGACCCCACAATTCTAATGATGGATTTCCATATACATTGAGAAAACAAACAACAGGCAATATTTAAGAATTCATGACTAATCACTGCACCTCGACTTTTAACCCAGCAAAATCTTTTACAGTGTATCCTATTTTGTCAAAATTACCAACCTCGTTACTTTCTCTAAACTTTAGGTAATCCAAGCAAACAAATGGATGGTAAACCCTTGAGTTCCCAACTCCCACAACTGCATCTGGTGCCAAGATTACCTTCTCATCCTCAAAGCACCAGAAGAATGCTAGAGAGAACCGGTTCATGAACTGCTTCAAAACAACCCGGTGCTCTGATGATCTTAACTTCCCATTGCTCCAAGCCTGCATAAGATCTCCTATGTTAACTACTAAGGAATTCTCACACGGGCGTACGTCCATCCACTTCCCTTCCTTGGATCTCATTTGGAGCCCACCAAGCTCATCCTGATACACAATTGTTATGCAACTCATATCAGTGTGCATTCCGAGTCCTTCAACTTCCCTTTCTCCCACATCATCTGGTGGTGTGTAATTTACTATCCTCAGATATCCATGACAGTCGCCAAATTCAGACTCATAGAACTTCTCTTCATAACCATCTCCTAAGCTCCTTAATATAACCTCAGTGATTCTCTTTGACAAGTTCATCATATTGTTTCCATACTGTTGTAATATCTCACTATAGATGGAAGAGAACAGATAAAACAAAACAAAAGAAGAATGCACATGAATAAACTGAAAAGAATTGTGGTAACAAGAGACTAATCATTGAATAAAATTATTACCTAAATTCAGATTTCTCTTGGCCAAAGAGTTCATTAGCAGAAGCCCTTGCAGAGGCAAAGAAATCCGGACCACTAACTCTCAAACTCTCAAAGTAGGGAGAAGCTATGAAATAGGGTGTGTACGTTTTGATACATGATGATGGACCGAGATTGAGCTTCGTATCTGGAGGAAGGCTAAATATTTCATTTGAAAGTGCACGAACTTTGTTAAATAGATTTTGGGGGATGCCATGGTTGGTAACATAAAAGAAGCCCCATTCCTGACAGGCTTGTGAGAGGGAAGATAGAAAAGAGGGTTCAGCAGGTTGGGTTAGATCTAATACTGGGAGCTTTATAGAATCTTGCAGTTCAGACATTATTATATATGGAAACAAAACAAGATCCTTGAATTGGATTGCAGTCTAAGAGTGGTAGGTTGGTTACATATAGGATCTAGGGTGGAAGAATCTGAATATAGATTAGCATACTAGCACATACCAGAAATGATTAAGCTACTTAAAGATTAGGCATTATTTACCACCACTAACTATTATAATAAAATGCATCATAGGAAAAATGGCGACACGGTGACCACAATACTTAGAGTGATTGGTTGGGCATAAAAAGATGGTGGGTGAAGAGTGAGTTTTGTAGCTATCTTTTGCAGACAAATTTCATTTAAAAACTAAAACACAATCACCTAATGGTGGAGACCACGGATCAAAAGCACCACATAACCCTCCTAGCTGATACTAACCACTAGTAATAGTATTATGCACCTAATGGTTACATCCACTGAATCCAAGAGACGAAAATGATTTCCGCAGACAAAGAGATATCGTGGCATGGTCAGCAAAGAATTTTAGTATAATACAGTTCAATTACCAATATTTTTATTTTTTAAGAACAAACATAAAGAAACAACAAAAATGAAGCACCAGAACAAGCTAAGAATATGCATGAGCGCATGGACAAACCAGACATTTGCATATGTTCTCATATGCAAATTAAGTATAAGGCCAACAAACTCCATAAATTACGAGTCAGAGACATAAGCTCTTCCTTTGTATATGATACAGTCTTTAGACAAAAATATACAAACCGACACCTGTGGCCACACACACTCAGAGACATAAACTCTTCATATTTGGCTAAAACTATAAAGCATTCATCATCAGAGAAATATAAAATACGACTGCCAAGAGAAGTACAATGTTTAATAATGATAGAAGTTTTGGAAGAAATGTTTACAGGATAGTGTTGACAAAAATTTCATTGTGAGAAATAGGTGATATAGATATGGGCACAGACCTTAAGCATCCAGTACTCATATTAAGAAATCTTGCTAAACTCATTTTCTTTCTTGTCATCTGGAGCTGAAAGCAATGACACAATGAATATCACCTTCATTCTACACAACTATGGAATTACTACTAACATCCAACATGGCATCATTCCCATTCAATTGTTGATGGGGGCTTTGATGTGATGTCTTGAACCACACGATTCACACCACGAACATTGTTGCAAATTTTTCGAGCCACATCATCAAGGAACTTGTGTTCAAAATAGTACCTGAAATTCCAAAATTGCACGAGGAAAAATGAGAATTTCCGGATTTTGGAGTTAAGAGGGGGAAAAGGGAGTCAAAGATTAATTCATAGGCTTTTTACCAAACAACCATTGTCAATAAGACAAAGAAGAAAGCAATTGTCCTAGATGTTTTGAAACTTGTAACATGGAACACATGTTCTGCCAACATGTAATGCCTAAGAGGATGGAGGGACATCCATTTTTTTTAACTTAGGAAGTTGTCCATTTTATCAAGCCTCAGACTAAAATCTACATTGAATTTGCCACATTTTAATATCATTACTTTAGAATGCTAACAATCTCCTTTGAACAATTTCCGACTTAAACTGCTTCTGATACTTCCAGTCAGACAAACCATATTATGTAGCCCTACCAACCGATTTCAGCGAATCACTAACCCTTCTTGCAAATAGCCAAACCATGTGCGTTAAATTATTTTCAACTCAACCCAACCTCAGAGACACATTTCAGCTTATGCTTATTACTATATACTCTTCGTTAACCTGAGCAATGAGAACTAACCAATCCGCTGTCATTCCATCTTGACTTGTAACAGCTCGAAGAGCAACAACGTGAGAATGTGTTCTTTGATCACCTTGAACTCCAACTGATTTTACAGGCAAAAATACAGCAAAGGCTTGCCAAATTGAGTCATAAATGCCAGCATCCTTGATTGACTGAATGAAAATTTCATCAACCTGGGAAAGACAACTCCATGAAGAAAAACATGATAAAAGACAACACCTTATAGACAAGGTTGCAATTCCTTATGTAAACACCTCATACCTGACGAAGAATATCTAAGGCATTGCCTTCAGTTACGTCGCCCAAGATTCGTACCGCAAGGCCAGGCCCAGGAAATGGGTGGCGCTTTAAAAATGGCTCAGGAACTCTCAATATCCTCCCAAGTTGGCGAACCTTAATAAATTAGAAAAAATAAAAAGGAAACTAATTCAAAAGAGGAAGAAGCTTTCAATAGAAGTAAACATTCAGCAAGGGAATAGAATCAAAACCTCATCCTTGAATAGAAGTTTAAGTGGCTCAATAAGCTTTAATTTCATGTCTTTGGGAAGACCTCCAACATTATGATGACTTTTGATTGTGTGAGAGTGATTTCTTCCAGTTCCTGGTGGAGGACAAGATTCAATCACGTCCGGGTACAAGGTTCCTTGAACCAAGAAAGTAGGTTTCTTTCCTAATTTATGCTCCAATTCTTGAGCAAAAGTATCAAAGATGCAGATAAATTCTTTTCCAATTATCTTTCTTTTCATCTCAGGGTCTACAACCCCTTTTAGCTTACTAAGAAATTGATTAGTTGCATCAACGCAAGTAACAGGTAGATGTAGATCCCTTTCAAAGGTTTCCATCACCCGTTCTCTCTCCTTATACCTACAGCAAATAAAGCACAATCAATAACTGTATAAGCAATGATTTATAGAATCTTATAACAAAAATGTACATTTGGGAATTCAATAGTTAGGGCTGAAAGAAAATGGAAAATTGTTTGCTTTCTCACCTTAATAAACCATTGTCAACAAAAACACAGTGCAGTCTATCTCCAATGGCCTTGTGAACAAGCGATGCAGCAACTGTGGAATCAACACCTCCGGATAAAGCACAGATAACATGATCATCAGGCCCCACCGTGTTGTTGATCACCTTAATTTCTTCATCCATTACATCTTCCATTTTCCAACCAGCATTCACTCCACAAACATCAAACAAGAAATTTCTAAGAGTCCCCATCCCTTCTGGCGAATGTGTAACCTAAATAAACACAAATCAAAACATTATTCAACTGTTTCAAAACCACAGCAATCCGCCTCCCTCCGCACACCCCCCCAAAAAAAAAAAATCTTAAAACCCTCAGTAAAAAAATTAGGTCCGATTTTTATTGTTTCTTGTACTACTAAAAATGCAAAAATTGCATTTGCATGCAAAAACAAATACTAATATTCTTGTAAAATTAAGAAATTAACTTTTTGGAAGAACAAGATGCATAATTTTACATTTCTATACTATAAAAACAATCATGTTGGGATTGGCATTGCATTTTAGTCATTTGTTATTGTTTATTCTAAGTCAATAAGCAAAAAACAAATAGCAAGTATTACAATCAAAACAAACCTTAATAAACACAAAATAAAACCCCAAAACTCAACGAATAGAACAAAACCCATAAACTCAAATTACCTCAGGATGATACTGCAACCCATAAAACCTCTTCTCCTGATCCTCAACCGCAGCCACTGCCCCCTGCTGACTCCTAGCTACCACTTGAAACCCGTTAGGCAACCTAGCAGCCTCATCCCCATGACTCATCCAAACAACCTGCCTATCCCCAACTCTCTTCCCACCAAAAAGACCACAATTTTTCTCAACCTCAATCTCCATCCTTCCATACTCTTGCCTTTCCCCAACCCTAACTTCACCACCAAGTCTCTGAACAAGTAACTGAAGCCCATAACAAATACCCAGAACAAAAACCCCATTAGACAGGGCCCACTTAACGAACCCATCAGCGAATGAAGGAGAATCATCGGAATGGACCGAGTGTGGTCCGCCGGAAAGGATAACGACTTTTGGGTTGAGGGACGTGATCGAGGCCAGAGGGGAAGTGCCGGAGATGCAGAGGGAGAAGATAGAGAGGGAGCGGATACGGCGAGTGATGAGATGGGTGTATTGGGAACCGAAGTCTAGTATCAGGACTAAGTCGGATTTTACGGCTTTTGGGTCCATTGGGAGTTTCAGGGTTTAAGGGAAAGGGTGGTCGATGTGGCTGCGGCAGTGGTTGTGGCTTGACGGTTTTTGTTTGGATAGGAGGAAGTGGTGATGGGCGAGGGGTTTAAGGAGGAAAGCGGAGGGGAATTAGGGTTCTCGGAAAGTGGGGTAGAGGGATTGGCGGGAAGTGGGGCTACAAATAAATTACAGTAAGATAGTGTCAACTGAAATTCTTTCCCTTATTGGGTTGAATAAAATAAATTATGAGATTCAGTGCGCTTTCAAAACGGGGACCTCTTTGGATTTTCCGGGAAATCTGGCTTATTTATGTATGTTGGGCCTTGGAGTTCGGCCCAACTTTTTCAACTCGGGTCGGGTAAGTATAGTAATCCGGAGGGGATTCAATCCCTATTATTATTATTATTTTTGGGAAGATAACGTCTATTGTTATTTTTAATTAAAATTTTGTAATTCTATTAACACTACGTCCAAACTCATCAAATTACTATCTCTAATGACATTAGAAATCCAAAATATACTATAATGTAAATCAATTAAATTTAATTGTCTAAACAATTGAACTATAAAAGATTGATTATGAATTGAAATCATGTTGATATTTATTGCAATAACATAAAAATATCAAAACATTTAAGTAAGTGGGATGTTTTCCCTTCTCTTAACACAGCTTGTTACTAAATATTCAACCAGGGGTCATCTTTTTGATTAATTATGGAGGTTCAGTGAATTTTCCATGAGGATGCAATTGAATTATTAGCTTATCCCAAGTGTGTCATTGTGTTGGTGCACATGTGCTTGAATCTCCATTACTGCCTTTCAGATTACATGCAACAGTAAGAGTTTTGGTATACATTCACTCTGCCAGATTTCTGTATCGTTCTTTAGTTGGAACACTTTGTGGACCTGGAAATTGCACCAGTAAGAACTTCCCTCGCTTTCTCATTTCCTCAAAGTCTTCAAGGTTGAACAAACCATTCATCAGAAATCAGATCATAACTAGAATAAACAACATTGGTTAAGCACTTATTTGCGTAAACCCTCTCTCTTTGTATGAATGCCTGATGTCTTATTACTTCATTCTTTACATACAAGTTAACAGTGGCCAGGGCCCCCATAGAAAAGATCCATTGGATAGGGAGCACCATCTTCATGAGTAGTCTGTGCATCGTAGCACTGAGGTCTATCAGAATACACCTTAAGGGAGTCGCCATCTGGATAAACAAATTTTTCATTGTCCCATATTTGCATCTGCTTGAAGTAGGCAGATTTCCCATCATGGCCATATTCTGGTA
Source organism: Theobroma grandiflorum (assembly GCA_036013995.1). Taxonomy (NCBI): domain Eukaryota; kingdom Viridiplantae; phylum Streptophyta; class Magnoliopsida; order Malvales; family Malvaceae; genus Theobroma; species Theobroma grandiflorum. The sequence goes on along the minus strand of CP142131.1, from coordinate 2,608,848 downwards.
AATGGCCACTCCCCATTGCAGGACTAGGCTCATTTGCTGGGCTGTAAACCTGTCCTCCCCATATAATAAAATTGGCACCACCAAACATATAAGAGAACAGTTTTTTTGGCCAGTACCCAACAATTTTGCTGTAGAACTGGAGCCACCATTCTCCGTCCTAGCATGAAAATAGTATTTGTAAGAAGGAAAAGCATTTGTTGCTAACAATTAAAATTATTAATTGCTAAAACCAAATTTACAAAGATGACATTTCCCAGATAAAGAACAGATGAAAAGAATTCACCTTAATTATTCTGATTTCTATGTCTTCTTGTGTACCATTATAAGTAGAAATTCGCTTCAGAACAAGACCAAGGCTTACTTCAGTGCTAACTTGTACGAATCCTGGACAAAGATAATCATAGCATCCTGTCTTTTTGTAACCATCTACCTGTTTCTCTAAAACAAAATTAGCACAAACTGGGAACAGAGAGTTAAAAGAGAAATGAAGGTTGGAAAACTCACAGTCCAGTAGGAGAATAGCCGAGTGTAGTTGCTCGAATAAAGACGTGGTTGGACCTGGAAGTAAAAGCCAGAAACCAGGGCAAAAACATCGGAATATCAATTCCTATAGGAACCCCATTAATGACTAATCTTTTGGGTCCTTAATTTTTTACTATGAAATTTGATTTGAAGGCTACAAGAAAAGGAGTTCAAAAGAGTTACTTACTCCCCACCCAAACTGTATAACATTGAGTGTGTCTACAGGGCCATTTGCAATCCACATACTAGCCAAGCTAAGTTGATTAGGTGAAACACTAGGGTTCCACACGTTCATGGTTGTTTTTGCTCCAAAGTTGTGCTTGGTATATTCAGCAGTAGCAGACTGTATTCACCAAAAAGGTAGAGAGAATACCATAGAAATAACTTTAAAAACAACTTGGGAGACATGTTGATGATCAAGCGAAAATATATATATATATATATATATAACAAATTTTTTTTATAGATTTTGCTTACAACATAGCCATTCGGAGCAGCATCGTTGCTGTGAAAACGGGAAGTTGTTGGATAATTCAATCCCAAGGCTTTTATTTTCTTGGCCATGATTAGATCCTCCTTTGTAGTCCTTTTAATGAGCACTGATCCTGGTGGGCATCTTATGTTCTTGGGCAGAAAGCGCGGAGGTTTAGTTTTCATTGAAGATTTGCCTCCCATCATCTGATCCTTTGGAATTCTTGTTGGTCTCATCTGTATTATAATCACAATTAAAGCTTATCAACAGAGTGATTATACTGGTTATATATTAATTGTTCCATTGTCACATGAAACTTGAAAGGGAAAATAGGGGGGAAGGATTGTTGACCTGAACTTTGTGATCTTTGAGCAAAGGATGATCAAAAGCATGTTGTTTGTAGATATCAATGCAATCCAAGATATCCCCATATTCAGTCTGTTATCATATAAAAAACAGTAATAATTTTTTTCAGACACCATAGATATCAAGAGATGCTAAAATACCCCATTAATCAGTGCTTTGGCATTTTAAGCTCACCAGGAAACTCTTAATAGGAGGTTTGTTGATAACTTTGAGCTGTCTTTCCATCTCCAGGTTTTCTTCCTCCGATGATGTTTTCCATTCATGGACTGCATCTGCTCCTAATGAGAGAGCAATCATTATCTGCACAAGCAATAGTAACATGAAGTTTCTCGAGTATCCGGCAGGCATTACCATGTACTCAGCTTCCATGGTTTGTCAGGAAACAATTGAAACAGATGCAAGACCTCTTTTGCTTGTCTTGCAAAGTCCAGCCATGCGTTTAAATACATGAAAGGTTATGACTTTTGGTACATTTCCATAACTGGGTATAGTTCTGTCTAAGAATTATGACAAGTAAATGCCAATTAGCTTTTGCTTACCAATTGCTGGTAAGTTTACCTCATATAAGAAAATTGATATCAAGTTTCACTTTTTTCCTTTAATGTAGAGAATTAAGACATTCCATAACAAGTAAATTATTGCTTTCCCACAAATGAAAGACTAGTCTGCACAAATTATTAATGGTTAATCATCTCAGAGCATAACATGAAAGAAGCAAACTATTCAAATCCACCATTAAGCATAAATCCATCAAATATAGTACCCCAACTCATGCACCAAAAAAGTTCAACATACCATACTTAAAATAAATAAAAAAAAGCCTAAAATAATCTTAGTAATCATTTTCTGTTGGACATTAAATTCTTCTAGCTTTGCTAGCCATAAGAAGAATACCTGACATATCTAGCTTTTTTTTAAATAAACTACAAAGAAATCCAAGATGACTGCAGGTCAAATGGTGCAGTTTACGCTGGACATGAACACACTCTAAAGCTTTCCATTAATGTATATATTTATAATGGGAATTGAATTGAAACGCGAGTAGCACATATTTCTGCCTTCTGCTAACTGCCATTTCTGGTTCTTCTTGAGTCCCAAATCCCAGTGAATCAATAATAGTAAAATGTTAAATTAAAAAAAATAAAAAGAAAAAACAAGAAAACCACTGTTTAGACTGATAAATGAGTTTCTTGGCCTGTTCTCTTGTTTATATTTGTCACTATGTTTATATTGTTTCTAGAGGAAAAGTGACTTGCTGCCGCTTTGGCATCAAAATGCGGAATGAGTTTTTGAAGTCCTATCACTTCATTGAAACGTACAAGCAACAATGGCCATGGCCCCCATAGCAGAAGGTAACTTTCCGGGGATGCAAGTCGCCAGTGAAAAGAAATGCATCCTAACATTGCTGTTTATTACCATAGCATATCAGCTAAAATTGGGGGTAACGAACATTCAAGGCTAATATAGTACTGCTTGTGTTTCTTGGCCTGCTCTGTTCTTTTTCTCCATTTATGGAATTGATTTGTATTGATCAAAACAAAACAGAGAGCAGGTTTTCACCCAAAAAAAGATATTAAAGAAAGACAAAAAATAGAAGAGGCTATGGCATGAAAAACGTATATATATCTGAAATATGTAAACTAGTGGACTGAATAATTTACTTGGGAATTACAAGCTATAAGCCAATATTGCTGTATGTGTATACTGGCTCATCCAGTCTTGCTGGAAATCTTTTTGGAACTGAAAATTTAAACTAGTATTAAGTAAAAGCTATAACTGATAGTATTAAGTAAACTATGTATATAGGGAGTCTAGACCATGGACTGAATCCATGCACCAGACCAATAACCTCTTGCAAACTAGCAAAAAAAACTCCCTTCTAGAGCCAGCACGCTGTTCTGCACAAAAAATTAGGAGTTAGGAGTGAACATGAGGTTAGAATATACATCCAAAGAGGCTGGTCATGTCTCGATAAATATGGAACACTAGCTGTGTTGCCCTGCATAAACTGCCTCTATTTTGCGGATGCCATTTGGGAAGAAGCACATGAAGCAACATGTACTGCTTTAAGTTTGTAGCCAATCTCCAATGTCCACTACCAAATCCTCTAGGATGAGGTCCACTAACTCAGTAACAACTTCCTCAGCATCAATTCCGGTATCCATCCACACTCTAGATTTGGCCAAATCCTTTTCAACAAGTTGCTGTAATGTTTGTTGGGGTAGCTCTGAAAGGAGTAGCCAATCTAAATGTCTTAACACCTCATGAACCACATTTTTTGATAACAGAACCGGTCGAGGTCTTGGGTTGACAAGTGATACCCAAGGAGAGCATCTGAAATAGCATTGATATATCTCCAAAAGGACTTCACTGATGTAGCCAAAAATCAGCCTATGATCAGCACAGGACTTGTCTGGCCATACTTCAACACTATCAAACAAGGACCAGTCAAGCATTTGGTGTGACAAATGACATGTCCTAGGGAGTTCACCCCAATTGAGACCTGAATTTTGCAGAACTGCTTTTATGTACTCGGACAAAGATCCTTGAATGTCCATGGAAGTACCTGCATTACTCTTCAGATCCAAATGGGATTCTACAAGTGAAGATGCATAGAGTTCTTCAATACAAAACGGTCCAACTGGCGGCTCAGCTGCACAAGGTTCAGATGTTCAGATGTTAACTCAGCATTTAATAAAAAAAGAAAAAGGCGTTCTCTATATAGTAAGTAATTTCTAGTATAAGAATTCACCTGCTAGAGATATGGTGCTAGGAGAGCTAGTGTTATCTTCTACAAAGAACTGCTCAAGAACCGATATAGGACTTGGCTGCTCTGCTCTATCAGTCACGCTATCAGAATCTTCTGCTCTTTGAATTTGTAAAGGACTTGAAGAATAAACATCTACTGAAGAAGATGATTTTTGATCCCCTAAAGGTGAATCCTAAAAATAACCGAAGTGACAGGATTGAACATAATTTTAGCACATAAGACAACAAAAACTAAACAGAAGGAGAACAAGAAAAAGGTAAGATAAAACACAGCACATCAATGACAAAAATATAAGAGGCGAATAGTTGATGCGCTGGAGAAACTTAAAGCCGGAAAATGAAAGGAGTAATAAAAAAAAATTTTCAAAAAAAAAGTAAAAACAGTTTACCAGTTTTAAGCATTCAAGTAATTCACTGTCTCCGAATATGTTGACTGCTTCAGTTCTTGGGTTGGTGTTGGTATTCTGCACACCATTTGGTTCCAAAGCATTACTTTCACCCCATCTATCAGCGTGATTTCTTTCCATGACATTCCCAGGACATACAGAAGTTTGATTAACTGCTCAAATAAGATAAATTATATTATGTGAGGAAAAAAGGTAGATTGGAAATTTTGATTTTTCTCTTTCATAACCAAGAAATACCTTTATGACTCAAATCTTCACTAAGGGAATAGACAGTTGGAAGCACTTTGGTGGCAGGAGACAAATTGTCTTGGATACTTTTCTTTGCACCTTGCAATCGATCATCTGGTTTCTCATTATCAGACATGGGATCTGCCCCTAAATTTTTAATGGGAGAAGAACTTAAGCAGCTGCTCTTCTTGTCATTCTGAACCCTCCACTCGTATCCATTGGCAGTTGGAAAATTGTTGTATGGTGAAAATCTCATCTGTGGAGAAGCAAATCTATGTTCCCTGTTCCTTCCTGGAGTAAGTAGGGGCAACAAGTCGTATTCAGGCAAAGACATTAATCTATCCATAGTTCTCAGCGTCTGTTTTCTTGAGAAATCTTCATTTCCGCTGTTTAAAATCTCTGAAAGATGTTTCGTAGAGTGAAATTTTCCTTTGAGGTGCGTTATAGTTAACAGGTTTGATGTTCCATGGCAACTTTCTGTGGAAGAAGAAGCTTTGCCTCCGATGCCTGAAGGCCCTGAACCAACGTTCTCTGTTTGGCCCATCCCATCTCTTCTATTGACCTCGGGGGAAGATTCAGACATTTTGCCAACGTCGAGATAGCTTTTACCAGTAGAAATTCTTTCATTTGCCTGCCTGCTCATTTCTTTACCACCCTCATCGAATTGTTCGAAGTCATGTTGAGATTTATGAATACCATCAAGGGACATCTGGCACTGCTCTTTTTTGTTTACCCTCATAGCATGCCTCAATTTCTTTTTCATGTGTTCAAAAGACAAGAATGCTGGCCTAACACTCCTCTCCTTTTTCCTCAAGCTATAATGAGACTGTGGTGATGGCCAATTACTGATTCTATCAGGACAGTTTTGCATGCCAGGCTTCAAGACTACTATTGTGTTTGAAGGTTCGCATTCCCCTGCTTCTTTTGGCTGGCAGTGTGATGTTTTAGCTTTGGAGGAAGATTGATGTTGCTGATTCTTTGCCTGAGAATCCCGTAAACCTTGAATATGTTTCGCTAGCAGTGAGTTTGGGTCTTGTAGGAGTTTTGTGAATAATTCCTTGTTGGAATTTAAAATCTCCAATGCATCTATAAAATTCTTAGACCGGTTGGCTACGTCATTTCTACCGAGGTTCTCCCCATCAGTTAACTTCTGATTTACAAAAGCTTCAACCGCTTCATTCATCTGAACTCGAAGATTAATCTCAGTGTGGCGATAATGCTTCCCACCACCGTTGCTTTTACAACTATAAGTCCCTCCATTGTTAGTATCCTCATCATCGCCGGATGCTTCTGTTAGTGATGCCAAGTTGTTGTTCAATTTGTCTACCATATTTTGATTAGAAGGCTGCCTACATCCCTCAGTTGCTCTATCATTACAACCACAAGCAGGAAAGCGACTGGATTTCTTGGAATTCTTGCTTGCCTTCCGATGGTCCTTTGAATGACCAGCAAGCTTGGGGTTAAACTGTAGATTTTGCATTTCAGCAATGGCTGTGTTCTTCTTTATCTGATGCTTCACAGGCATCTCTTCTTTTATAATTCGTTTAACTTCTGGCTTCCTAGAGTTAACCCCAAGATTCCTGCTATCAAGTGCATCCTGAAAAAAATTAAATTGTCATCTCAGAATCTTTTCGCTCTTTGTTGCAAAGAAAGAATAATTACCAACATCCGTAATAGGCTTAAGGATGCATAGATTATTTCCTTGTTCATAATATGCATAAAATTTGATTATAAAGCAGGTTAACAAACTCACATCTCTGCATTGATCCTTCTCCTCATTAGTGAGAAAATCAGGCCTATTCCTTGTATAACCATCACCTGTGGATGAAAAATCAGTATAAATTAAACTTAGTTGGACATGACAGCTGTAAGACTTAAAACATGCATGTGACAATTATCGATAAAATCAGAATAATTAATCTACTTTAAGAACTTATCAGTACATCTGATTCGTATGGAAAATGAAATTATATTTCATCCACAGCCAAAAGCAAAATCTGACCTTTATCCTGTCTGTTAACGCGCTTCTTATCAGAAATGAGCTTCCCATGGGAATGACCTTGGCGAAAATCGAAGAAGTGAATTAATCCCCAGGCACATCCTGACTTGTACTTTTCATAGATTGCAGGGCTTTTAGGTGACAGCACAGGGCTCTTAAACGATGGGCTCCTGGGCAATCTCCTATCCATATTTTGGGTGGATGAGTACTAACTATGGCGCATCTTGTGTGTTCATTCACAACCTCTTCGATGCAACAGCATCGGATGAACACCTGAGAATGAGAACAAGGAAAAAGAATTGAAGAGACTATAAATCAGTTAATCATCTAAAGAGACTAAAATTGTCAGTGGGATATTCAATGACATCAGAAACAAGTCGAAAAGTCAAAATCATTTAAATTTGAATTTTTTTGCTGAGGTAATTCTCATAGAATTTAAATGTTAGGTGTGTTATTGACACCATACGTTCAGACCCAGCAAAGATGGGTGGAAGAACCATGACACTGGTAGAAACAAATGCTTATGCGTAGAGTATTTCCATTACAAACAAGTGTCTGATTGTACTGATAATGACCAACAAATAATATATTCAAAGCCATCTAAGACCCCAGAAAATGAAAATGAAAAAAGAAAGTAAACATCTGCTAATTTCATGAAGAGGGGGAATGAGTTCTGGAGATTCCATGAAACAAGAGGTCATATCAAAGAATTAAAAGCCAGTTCAAGCCACTGCCAGCAAGTTCAAAGCAAAGTAACTCCATTTTCTTTCCAGCACCCGCTGGATCAGCTAAGATAGAAGAAGCACACACCAAATCAACATAGAATGGAAATCTATACTTATCAATACAAAGAAGCATGTTTTGAGATACAAAGAGAAAGTACCTGAAATGGTTTGTGTCGAAGGAGAAGAAGAAGAAGAAGAAGAAGAAGAGGAAGAAGAGAATCAACTACCCCTGTTTCAATATATTAAAAACTTTGGCAATTCTATTTATGTCTGAACCCTGAACCATTTAAAAGAAAAAAAAACCATTTTCATGCATTGCTCATCATCTCCAAAAGCCAAAACCAAAAACCTTGTCCCTTCATCTAGCCAAATGACCACCTTTTTTTTTTTTCTATTCCTTCCACTGACCAGTTCTTGTTATGGTGCTTTTCTGGCACTGGGTTCGTGAGCCTTTTTGGCATTAAAGACGAACTGTAGAAGAGAAGAAGAAGAAGAGAAAAGAATGGAGAGTTAAAGCCATGGAAGGAGAGGGAAAAATAAAATTTTGGTTTAAAGATGAAGGATGGCAGAGAGTTATTATGACATTGACTAGTAATGTAGTAAGGTTGCAGATATATAATATATTACACGTTGTTATGGGGTAACCTTTCAAATGAAGCAAAACCTTTTGTCTTCTTTTCCTTCCCCCTCTCTTTCTTCTCTCTCTGCAATTAAACTTTCAACTATCATCACCAGTCCCCCCTCACTGCTCAATTCCGCATATTACTCACAGGCTCACATTTCTGGCGCTTTCTACAGTATACTATTGGATTTTTTTTTTATAAAAATCAATTTAATATTAATTTTTTTTCAAAAAGATATTACATTTCCCTATCCCTGTTCTGGTCGAAAAACAAAAAGCACTGTACGAGGTTACTGTGTCTCACTCTCTGGCATTCCGTGAAATGGTCTTAATGTTTAGCCTTTTTAATGGAAAGTTTAATGGTTTTGAGAGTTAAAGCCTGGTCATTTTGATGGTAGGAGTTGGAGTATTCGTGTTAGGAAACGGCACCGTGTTGGACGTCATGCACGACAGAATTGATCTTGCAGAGACGCTGCTGTCAGGGAGGAGGCAAGGTGCAGTGACGTTGTTATCGTTGTCAACGTTTGTCTGAACGTTAAAAACTATTTTTGAAAATGGCTGTCTTTATGTGACCCTTTTGGATTTTCAATTTTCTGTACATCCAATGGGCTTGAAGATGATATGAATGGCGAATTTATATCGAAATGTCCACTAGGTAAACGCCATTGATGATGCTTTGTCCTTTTCTCATGGTTCCTGAGACTTTTAAACTCGTTTTCAATATATAAGGTAAATTTGAAGTTCAAAATTTTCATCCTAAACTATTGTAATAAATGTACGTGAATATGCATCATTAGAGAAGGCATGCTTGTGCCTTGGTGACATTATGTATTAGTAATTTTTATATGGAGAAGAAGATCAAAGATTGCTGTCACTCTTTATGTTGGCTCAATTAGTATTCATGTCTGTAATGATGCTTCTTTAATCACTATGGTCTATGGTATATTTAATCCTACAATTATAATATTTTATATTTTATAGAATGATAATTGTCACGCCCTTTCGAAGTCATCCAATGCATCAGCCAACATGAACACATAATCTTGGAAAGATTTAATTAAATATACGGTTCAAAATAATTCAATATTTGTAGGTGTTGGCATGGTTTATTCAAATAATTCTCACATAGATTTTAATCAAATAATAAAGAAATTACCCATGAATTATTCACATGTTTTAGATTTCATATATATAATAATAATGAGATTTATATTATAAAGTGTGAACCCATGTTTTTTTTATGATTGTTTGATTTACAAGGCATGTGTGTATGCAAGTATTCAAATAGGTTTGCTACCGAACAAGATTTTCCGGATGGTGAAAGCCGGATGGTTTGTTCCAATGGGAAAAGTCAATAGCCTATATTTTGGGTTAGGCGTCCATATCTCGACCAGCTGCCCAGTTGGGCTCAGGGGGTTGGGGACCGTTTTGAGTTGGGCCCGACATAACAAACACTGGGACCACTGCTGCTCCTGACACTTTGGCAACAACCCCTAAAACCATACCCGATCCCACCACCTGTCCAACAACCTTACTACCATGCTCTTGAATTGAATTTGAGTTAAGCCAGACCTGGATTTTTTATAAAAATTTTTAAATTTGAACCCCAACATTTTCTTTTAAATCGACATGTTACCTCTGAATTTCAGCTTAAGAAGAATGTTCAATGATTTTGATCGGTTTTCGATTTTATAGTAAGAGTCTAATTTTCTTATATTACTATTATTATTTAATTATTAAGTAACTAAAACGGTGATTATTTGGTTTTACGCCATTGGATTTTGAGTCTGAAAGTGATACATAAGCTGGGTGGAAACATCAATGAGTTTGTTAGAAGGGCAAAAATTCATAAGCTGGAAAATAAATAACTAAATTATTCTCTAACTGTTTGATAAATTCATTGGATTCATTCGTGGTTTACAAGCTTCAACACAATCAAACTTATGTTTGAATTTCAAATTAATCTCATTTTTCAAACTTAGTCTAACAACCGAATTAACTAAACTTATGTACAATCAACCTACCATAGCTACAGATAATTAAATATAAGGTTTTATTTAACTGAAAAAAAAAGAAAAATTAAATTTGGAAGACATTTTCACATTTAGATTAGTTGCTTATAAAATATGCCAATTTCAATGTTTTGAGTTAGTGTTTGATTTCATTTTGACATCACCGTATTGATTTAATCTCCACGGTGATCTTATTACCACAGTAATTTTACAATAAGTTATTTAAAATTATCTTATTTGGTTATTAATTATTAATTAATGAAAAAATAATAATTTGAATATTGTATGAAGATAATAATTTGTAAAATATTAGTATATTGTTTTTTGTATATAAGGTATAATTAAATGATTTAATTAATAAATATGAGCAATATATGTATCCATATATAAATAAACTTCTAAAATATTAACTAAATAAAAATCTTTGGATGAATTAGAAAATGAAACTAAATCTATTAAAATGATAATGAATTTGTTGAGAAAAAAAATTATAACATATAAAAAACAAGTAAGGTACTTTTGAATTTGGTACAAAGAATATATATGTATATATATATTTAAAAAAGTAGATATTTACTATATAAAAGCAATTACAATAATGTGAGAAATTAAGTTTTTGATTCACACATTAAAAGGATAATATTAATTATAATTAATTTTATAGATTATTTCCCTTCAATGGAAAAATTTGTTTACTTTTTCGAATGAAAAAATAATTTTTTGAGACATTAATTTATTCACTTTTATTGATTTTAGATCATTGTTATGTAAAAAATATTAAATTTTTATCAAATAGAGTGATCTAATTGCGTGGTATAAATTACCATAAGTATTAAGGTAATCACTCTAGACAAACACCTCCTAAACTTTTTTATTTTTGAAAAATGTGATTTAATTTGACTCTAAATTGATGGAAGAAGTTTAGTTCAGAACAAACTTCAACACTCTACGCTTTGCTTCCTTTTTCCTGACTAGGCTTTACGCCCAAATGAGTACATGGGCCTGAGGTCCAAGATTGTCCATACTTTTCAAATCCAAAAGCTCAAACAATTTCAACGTTCAAACTTCAAACGACGCCGTGCGTTATCAAATTTCCCAATCCCAAAACCTCTATCCCCTCCACGCTAAAACCTCACTGCATCTCTCTCTCTCTCTACAATGGCTTCCAGTCTCCTCTCTCTCCCCACCTTTCTCTCTCCTCACCGCAACTATGTCTCTCTTAAAACACACCACCACCATCGCCATCGTCATTTCCCTATCAAGCCTCTTCGCCTCCCTTCTTTCCGCCGCCTTCCCGCCATCGGTCCCGACGGAAAGTATTATCCTAACCCCTCCGACGATGACCCACCCGAAGCCCCCGAAGACTCCATGCACGGGGTAGACAAGTTCCAGCAAATCCACCGCCAAGCCGCCCGTGCCCGCAAACTCCAAGAAGAGGATTTCAACAAGCACAAGTCAAATTACCTTTCTGCCATTACTGACGTGGACGAAGACGTATTGAACAAAGAGAAAACGGGAAACGATGATGGGGACGATTTGTTCGGTGAGATTGATAAAGCCATTGCAATGAAACGGCAAGAGTTAGTTAAGCAAGGTTTGCTACAACCAGCTCCGAAAAAAGAGGAAGCCTTTGATGATGAGCTGGGACCTGATGAAGTTGTTGACTTGGAAGAAATTGATAAATTACAAGCTTTGACTGTTGTTTCTGATTCGGATGATGGAGAAAATGAACATTCAGATGAAGAAGATTCTTCGAAATTCGATGTCCGTGTAAGTGATTCTGAAGGTAAAAAAGGAGGAAAAGATAAAGTTAAATTGTTGGATTCTTCTTTTGATTTAGATTTAGATAGTTTTGGAAAGAGTAAAGTTAGAATTGTGGAACCTAAGTTTAAAATGAGTTTAGCTGAGCTTTTAGATGAAAGCAAAGTGGTGCCCGTTTCAGTTTATGGGGATTTAGAGGTTGAGATAACAGGGATACAGCATGATTCAAGGGTCGTTAGTGCTGGGGATTTGTTCGTTTGTTGTGTTGGGAGGAGAACTGATGGGCATTTGTATTTGAGTGAAGCTGATAAACGAGGAGCTGTTGCTGTTGTAGCAAGTAAAGAGATTGATATTGAGGATACCTTGGGATGCAAGGCATTGGTCATCGTTGAGGATACTAATTCGGTTTTGCCTGCATTAGCTGCATCTTTTTATAGGTACCCTTCAAAGAATATGACGGTTATTGGGATCACTGGGACTAATGGTAAAACAACCACGTCTTATTTGATAAAAGGGATGTATGAGGCAATGGGTTTGAGGATTGGGATGCTAAGCTCGGTTGCTTATTATATACATGGTGATAATAAGTTGGAATCCCAAAATACGACCCCAGATGCTGTTTTGGTTCAGAATTTGATGGCAAAGATGTTGCATAATGGAACTGAGGCAGTTGTTATGGAGGCATCTTCTCATGGACTGGCTTTAGGGAGGTGTAATGAGGTTGATTTTGATATTGCGGTGTTTACTAATTTGACTAGGGATCATTTAGATTTTCATGGAACTGAGGAGGAGTATAGGGATGCTAAAGCAAAGTTGTTTGCAAGGATGGTCGATCCTGAGAGGCATAGGAAAGTTGTTAACATTGATGATGCGCAGGCACCTTTTTTTATCGCGCAAGGGAGCCCCGAAGTTCCTGTGGTGACCTTTGCAATGGAGAATAAGAATGCAGATGTTCATCCCCTGAAGTTTGAGCTGTCTTTATTTGAGACACAGGTCTTGGTTAATACACCACATGGGATATTGGAGATTTCATCAGGTTTGCTTGGAAGGCATAATATCTATAATATTCTTGCAGCTGTGGCTGTTGGGATTGCAGTTGGGGCACCCTTGGAGGACATTGTAAGAGGGATCGAAGAGGTTGATGCTGTTCCAGGTAGGTGTGAGTTAATAGATGAGGAGCAGGCGTTTGGAGTAATTGTGGACTATGCTCACACTCCTGATGCCCTTTCTAGGCTGCTTGACTCTGTAAGGGAGCTTGCACCAAAGAGGATTATTACTGGTATGCTTCTACTTATGGTTTTTCTTTAACTCCCTCCTTCAAATGAAAACGATACTTCCTCCAAATTGAACATCATTACCTGTTCTTTTCTTTTTTTCACTCCTTTTTTCTAACCAATTATATGTCTTTTCTAAAGTTATTGGTTGTCCTGGGGAGAGTGACCAGGGGAAAAGACCAATGATGGCAAAAATATCAACTGATAAAAGTGAAGTGACGATTCTGACATCTGATAATCCAAAGAGTGAAGATCCATGTAAGTATAAGACAATGTAAAATCATCATGAGTTGCAACATCGGTTGCTTAGAAACATGTGGCTAATTACTTATATGTTTCATCTTCTTATCAGTGGACATCTTGGATGACATGTTAGCTGGCGTGGGGTGGACAATGCAGGAATATTTGAAATATGGAGAAAATGATTACTATCCACCTCTCCCAAATGGTCATCGAATTTTTCTGCATGATATTAGGCAGGTAGCTGTACGTTGTGCTGTTGCCATGGGTGAAGAAGGCGATATGGTTGTAAGTTATTTGAAACTTGGATGTGCTTTTTGAGGGGAATTGGTTAGCTTCTATATTCCTAGTAATCTAGAAACCCACATCTTCATGTCTATAGTTATATGCTTTTGCAAATGAATAGTTTTACGATTCTGGACCTTATGTAATTGCAGTCCTCACGCAACACAAAAGAGTTGCACATTGCCTCATGCGTATAATTTGTTGAAAAGTTTAATTAGTTATTTCGCATGGTTTCCTGTTGAACTTTAGAGTTTGGAGAATAAACAATGTGAAAAGAATTTGTTGTTGTTGTTTCCTCCCATCCCACTTCCTCCTTTCTGCTCTTTCCTCCTTTTGTTGGAGGGACGGGGGGTGGGTTACTTCAATGAGGTTAGTCATCCCTTCTCTTGTCATGCATGCCAGCCTGCCAGGCTTGAAGTTTCATGGGTTAATGTAGCCCATGCCTGTTCTTACTTTTGCTCTGTTCTGCTTATAACTAGTTGAAATGTATATTTGTATATTTGACGCTAATTGTGTGATGCAGGTGATTGCTGGCAAAGGCCATGAAACATATCAGATTGAAGGTGACAAAAAAGAGTTCTTTGATGACCGTGAGGAATGCCGGGAAGCATTGCAATATGTTGATGAACTCCACCAAGCAGGAATTGACACCAGTGAATTCCCATGGCGGTGGGTTCATTCTCTATTAATTCTGCTTAATTATCAAAGAATTGTTCAGTTTTACCAATGTGGCTTGTCCAGATCAATTTCCTATGTGGAACTGCGTATCATGTTTGTGAATTATAAGGATCATATATCTATGTCAATTATGATACCGTTATGCTCCTAGCAAAAGGAAATGGAAGAATGAACGCTATCGCATGGATTTATATGATAAAGCTGTAATTTCATGTTTCTTTCTTGCCTATTCTCTGCAGGTTGCCAGAGAGTCATTAATTTCCATGAGTGTACATATAGGTTGATGTTAGACTATGGCAGGGAATGGTACCTCTGGATCAAAATCCTGCACTTTGATCCTTTGAAAATATTTTAACTGAAAAACATGAGGATGCTGCTGCTCTGGTGGAGGCACTCATATAAGCTGTTTGAGGGCATGGATTGACAGAGTCCTTAACTAAATAGAGAACAGTAAGAACTCCACCTTGCAATCTCATTAGTTTATATGTAACTTCGTTCAAGTCTTATAGAATTGCTTTTGGATATAAATTTTGAGGTAGTCTTTTACTTTCTTTCAATTATTGATCGCAATGCATTCAAAGCTGGAGGCTTGGTGGCAGGGAGTAGATTGTACTGTATGCTTAAATGCAGAAGTGGTTCATGTCAGCTGTTTTAGTAGTAATTCTTAATTGTCTTGTTTCTTTTGTTCTCAAATAGGTTATTCTTGATGTAAATTCTTTTTGTCCAGGTTTTGCCAATTTTGATATCATTCCAAAAGGCTGCTCATAAAATGGGCCCTGTAACAGATATGAAGGTACAATTTTTTGTATGCCAAGTGACTATTTTTCTGTGTGTATATGTAAAATCTTATTCTGAAATCTAATTGTCGAATGATAACAGATTCTGTTAACTGGATGCCGCACTTTTGAAATAGTACTACAGATTATTGTGGTGCAGCATGTGCTTGTTTAGTCTGATGGAACAACCTCTAAAGTTATTGGTTTCTTAATGATTTGATATTATTCTTGTTGCCAATCATGAAGAAAAAGTAATGAGTGCATAACAAGTTTAATGCAATTTAGAGAATGCTATAGTTTGTTTCTTTTTGTGTAAGGATACTTAAGGCTAGTCCTTTGATTGTTAAAATAAAAAGACATGAACCCGAGGTTTCAATTTTGCTTTTCTTCCATTTTGGATGGAATATGGGTGCATCTGTACTGCACAACCAAGCAAAAATGTTGCTTTGAAAAAAAAAAACCCTGAATGAGGAGCCAACTTGATATTTTGGTTACTTTTACTGTTAGGGTTTAATCAGTTACGGTGATGACTTGTTGTAAGGATGAGTATCAGTTCAAGCATCTGCAAGCTATAGGCTTTTGTAGTCCACAAATCTATGGTAAGCATGATATTTTGTGAAAGGATTAGTCAAGCTTTTTGTTGAGGACCGATTTATCTGCTTTCTAAATTCTAAGAAAGAAAAATATTACCAGATATGTAGCGTAGGTTGGAATCATCTTGGCTCATACTATGCTGTAAGTATTTTAAGTGTATTCGTTATCCCATTTATTCAGTTATATTGTTAGTATACAAGGACGGCATTGAGTTAATATGGCAAATAGTTGTGTCTAATTGTTGTAGAAATGCATGAAGCTGCAAATTCTTGCAGTGGATCAAGGAGTTTCCAGTTCAGTCTCCAAGGAAATTAATGCCATTTCAATGCCATTCTGCAAACTGTAGCTGGTACACTGCTGCTAAGCTGGAAAGCCTCTGAACCAAGGAATACAGAACTCTTTCTATTTCAATCGTTTAAGGGTGGTGAAACTCAAAGGATGAATATAGACAACATGCCGAGACTGCATAGCTAATTAGGTACCTCAAAATCATTATAACTAATAATTTTATAACCAAAAATGTCGAACAATCAAATTTTCATGGCTCCTTGCTTTTTATTTCCCTTTTAGGGGTCAAAGCATCAACGATGTCATTCATTTTCCTGGTTTCGTGATGCTCATGCATCTTGAACTGATTTACAAACCAAGTTAGTTTTTGAGGTTTCAAGCTGGATTGATTGTGAATCAGGTTGTTTCAATTAATCGATAATTTAATATGTATTACGAGTTCATGTTTTCAATTTAAAAAATATATTGATAATTAAAAAATGATTTTAATTTATAAATTTAAAACTGATCACGTAAGATTTGTGACAAATAATTATATTTGAAATTTTGTTGATTTTATTTGGTTAAATGCAATTATTTTCTTTCTAAAATTTCAAGATGAACTTATTATTCATGAAATGTCAAATTTCAAGATATATTTAATTTACGGACTTATAATCCATACAACGCGTTTCTATAATTGAAGAAATTAATGCATTTTTATAATTGAATTTTATTATTCATGAAATAAATGTGATTCCATAATTAGAAAAATTAACATGTTTTTATAATTGAAAATAAATAATAAAGTTATAAGTAGAAGATAATGAAAGCAAATCCGAAAATCTTAGCATAGTTGAGCAGAAAATTAAAAACATTACCCCGCCGATGCTCATGAATAATAAGAGAAAAAACCCATTTATTGCACATATAAAACGTTGGTGTGAGTAAGAAAAGAACAAAAAATCTATTACATTACAGCTGGAACTTAAAGAGAGGTAAAAGTTCCAAATAAGGCTAAAGAATTATCATGAATTTTACATGGTAGGCAAATCAAAGACAAAACTGAAAGTTTGGTGGAAAGTGCAAACAGGAAAAAGCCAACTGGTGCTCCGATTTTGATGGCCTAAAAGGTTAATAAATGCATTGTTTAATACTATATATTAAGTAATGCTGGTAAACCCAAGTGTTCAAAGAACTAAAGCTCGAGCAATCGTCTATCAGACCAGCTTTGTGGAAAAAGGGGTGGAAAAGAAAGACGATTACCCAATAACTCTCTCTGCCGTAACTTCACCCAACTCACTGACTCTGTCGTTTTTTTTTTTGTCTTTTCCTGTGCAACATGAGACAGCAAGAGAAGGACAAGTGTATAACTTCTTTCCTTTCAGAGAGGGACGTATAGACATAAATGCAGAGAGAGAGAGAGAGAGAGAGAGAGGCTTAGTAAGGTGTAAGACATGGAGTTTGACTATGATGATTGATGATGAGCGAAAAGGGATCCTCCTGGTTTGAGTCTGTGTTATCGACTGATGCATGGTGAGGAAAGTTCTTCTCTTCTAAACAGAACTACAGAAAAAAGATTGGTTTTTCTGTTGTTTTGGAATTCTTTTGATCATGTATCTCGTTCCCGAGGTGAACCTCAGCCTAAGAATTTGAGTTTACTAGCTTTTTGATTTGTTGTGACTTGTTCTAGTTCTTTGACTGTTTCATGCCTATCCGTAGTGCCTTTGGTCATATTTCTGGGTCTATGAGACCGTAATACAAGAAATCTCTTTTATTAGTTTCTGAATATAAACGTCAATCCTTTTTCATTACTGATTGATAACACTCTTTTGTGGATGCTCAGATCATGTTCTTCCGGAGCTTAGTGGTTTTGAATCCTTTTATATTGGATCCACAAGTAGTTTGTGGTGCAACTTTATGTTTTTATTGGCTTTTATTCGGTCTGACAGTATAAGTTTTAGGCTTCTGCATTTCAAAGACTCACTTGATTGTTTGTAGGTGTTTATGTCGGAATTGGAATTTGATTTAGTCTTCCAGGAACTGAAATGTATCCTTGCTTTAACATCTCGGTTCCATTTTGTTCTCTGTGTATTGGGTCCAATTTTTCGTCCTTTCGGGCCTTTCTCAATTATGTTCCTGCTAGAATTAGAATGAAGGCAATCTGTCAAAGTTCATTCAGTTCCTTTTTTTCACTCATGTAATCTTACGATTGATTTTATTGAACTTATTTCCCACTCCCATCGTTGTTTTCCCCTGGTTTAGTGGATTGTCATATACTTTTGGTCAGGCAATACTGATGGTGGGTGTTAAACAATATCTGCCCTTTAATTCACTCTCATTGATCTTGGGCTGTTCTTTGCTATGCCACAGGGTGCAGCTAATGTATTATATAGTTTGCCTCTACTTTGCAGGATTAACTTGTGAAAGAGTGTTATGCTGAAAGGAGTAGATTTGATCTTGAGATGAGCAGCACTTCTAGTGTCCAACAGCTATCATACTTCTAGCAATGTCCTGTGACATTGATGACAAGTGGGGCTAATTGTCGATTTGTTTGATATAAGTGGGGCTAAGTGGTGATCTAAAATTTTCTGAGTCATTATATGGTCCTAAGGTTTTGCCAAGGTCAGGTTCAAGCGATGGCCCCAGCAGAAATGGGAGAACTAGAATTTCAGCGACGTTGGGAGTACAGGAGGAGAGACAATGACCTTGATTCTTCATGCGATGATTCAAAATCAAGTAGCGAGCCACTTCGCAGAAGGCATAAGCTGGTATCAAGCTTGATCTCCGTAGGTGATCATGAAACTAGTGGACTTGAGCAGAAGGACAACGACAATCCTGGAACAGGGGATACAATCAATGTTGGGAAAGCTAAGACACGGAAAGCCAGGAATAGAAGCAACAATTTACTGAGCTGTAAAAGGAAGAGGGATTCTCCCAAAGAAGTTGATTTACAGAAGGGTGAAACAAGGGCTCATGATCCTGTTCCTTTGGATGATGTTAGGAACTTCATGGAGTCTTTATTAGAGGATCTTAAAGTTACTGGAGAGAACTTATTGAAATGGTTGATGGAGGAGATGCAAAAGTTTGTGGCAGATGATACTACTTCAGAGCCAAAAAGGAGAAAACGTGGTCATAGAGGGAAGAAGGTCCAGTTGCAGCCAACGAAAAAATCTAAGAAAGTTCAAGATCAACATGAAAAAACCGCCAAGGAGAGCATGCAAGTCCAGCATTCGAATAACTTAGAGGAAAGTATCCAAGTCCAACACCATAATAACTTTCAGGAAACAGTCCTTGCACAACAGCAAAACAACTTTCAGGTGAACGTGATGCAGCTTCAAGAGGAGGAGAATATTAACAGGCAGCATCAGAATGACTTCAAATATGGCATGAGATCTCAGAACTGCAATAATAGATCTTTAGTAAGACTTCCTAAAAGTAGTAATGCTGCTGATTCTACTGATTGCTTCAATGCATTAGGAGATGGAGTTGACTCTGGACAAGTAACTAAGGTCATTACTTCATCAAAGGAGAACAAAGGAGATAGCTTGTCAATATCCGCAAACTCAAATCTTCAAACAAGTTGTGCTGACCAAGATGTTCAATTGCAGAGTCATAAGAGCGTTGTGTTGGCAATAGAAGCTCAAAAGAGGAAGGGTGGATCTTTGGAGAGAAGTGTGAAAAGGAAGAAGACCGTTGATCGCAGCTGTCACTATCAAGTACCTGAAGATCAAGGTGGTCATGGCCAAGCCATGAGAAATGCAGTAGCCACTGAAAAGACCAACCGGGAAATGTTGGGATCATCTGTTGTTCAAAATTTTCTATCTAGTCCCTCTGGTCAGGCACCTTCTTCAATGTATTTAACGTTACCCACTGTCCTAACGGAGTCCATTGTTGCTCCCATTGTTGCTAATCACGGGCTTGATGCTTCATTATGCGACTATATTCTACCAAGAGTTGCTGAGAAGAAAAGAGGTGTGAATTCAGAAAGAATGAATCAAATTCTGGAAGCAAGTTGTACTCAAGGATCATTTCCAGTTATACATCCAGAAGAAAGAATTCAAAGCTTTGCACCAATGGGATCCAGAAATACGGGTTGCGTTAATCAGAACAGCACCCCAACTTCAGGTATTGGGAATGGATATCCAGTCCCACTTCATCAGGGTATAGATGTTGGTTTAAGCATTCCAAGACAAGTTCATGCAGAATATCTTTCACATGACAATGACAAAACACTGGCTTTGAGGATGAATGGTGGAGCAAT
Source organism: Theobroma grandiflorum (assembly GCA_036013995.1). NCBI lineage: Eukaryota > Viridiplantae > Streptophyta > Magnoliopsida > Malvales > Malvaceae > Theobroma > Theobroma grandiflorum. The sequence continues at coordinate 2,588,587 of CP142131.1, read as the reverse complement.
CAGGTTTCCTGGGGGAACCTATAATCTATCAGAACACCCTGCTGCAAACAATCGTCATTTCCATTCAACTTATCAATCCGACAGTGGACTTATGTCGTATCAACTCCAAAACATTAAAGATGGTCATCTTTTCCCGAAGTAGTTCATCAGCGGGAATTAAGCCTCTTAAGGAAAACAATTCTAGGCAAATAGGGCTCAATCCCATGATGTTTCTAGATTGTCTGGTCTGTTTTTTTCTTTTCTTTCCTTCTCAAGCTTTATAAGCCCGAATTAGTGTTCTTTGATTGTTTTCCATCTGATTCTGTTTTTAAAAATGGATGGAAGTTAATTTTATTCTTCAAAAACACTGTGCATTTGCCAACTAATAGAAAATAGGCAGAGATTTGAGGTCCAATGTGCGGAATCACAATTCCTACCCTTGCTTTGATGCCTCAAGAAATTCTAATTGTACTGCAAAGGGGCTTGGATTGTTGGGTCCTTTAAAAATCTTTCACGTCTGATTAATGGAGTCAAGTTGACTGTGGCACGTGACAAAAGGCCTAAATCCTGTTGAAAAAAGAGTTCAATGTTGTTAACAGTGAACAGATTCCTTTAGCATTCAACTGTGCCCACCTTGGAGGACAAGGGAAAACCTAATGGGTCAAGAATGCTTGATGAAAGAGTTTAAAACCTAATGAAACCAAAGCCACACATTGATCACAAGGCAGGGAATATGCGATTGGATTGGTGAATATATCAGAAATTAAAGGGAAAGAATCCTTCATTAAAGAGTTGCTTGATATTTGTTGTTGAATTGGGAATTCATTACTGATCAACTAGCCGATGATACCTCTTTAATGTATTCCACTGAATGTGGATGGAATTGCTGTTAGTTTCATTAAAGCATGAAATTTCATGATATATCTGATTCTCTCCTCACTGCCAAAAAAAAAAAAAATCTTATCTGTCGGCCATAAGTGAAAGATATGATTTAACAGAGGATCTTCATCGCTTCGTCCTTTTGTTGGACGCTTTATAGGATGGAAAATAGACAATGACATCCCACCAAATTTACGATTGTTTTCAGTTTAATAACTACGACCCTGTCCATCTTTCAAACCCTTTATCGAAAGCATTACAACACTAATCATCATCAAATGAGAAGATTATTAAAATCTCAAAGTCTAAGGATTGGTATAATTATCAAAAGAATTCTGGGTAAATTGTCGGCACCCTGAACAGCCATGGTCTTTGACGATGTGCACATGCGGCAGTTCATTTGGGGTACATAAGCACATGCATGTTCCAACAAGAAACAACATAAAACACGTCTTGAGAACGTTTTGATGTTGAAGCCATGAAAGCGAAACGACAATCGAACATGGAGGAAAAAGTTTGTGCACAACCCCAACTGTGATTCTACTATTATCACTTGAAAGTGACGACCCTCTTCTTATTTCTTGTTTGGTCGACGGGTTTTGCCTCTTTCTGAAAAATCATGGTCGTCAATGTGGGCTGATTCCTACAGAAAGTTTTAGCATTGGATTGATTGGCTAATCTCACTAAGAAAGAAAAAAGAAAAGGAGAGAGAGAAAATTCATTGCTTACAATTCCTATATGATTGTGGCCTAAAACAAGCAAACCTAGAATCTTTCTGCTGCCACTGAAAGTTGTCTATAAAGGCAAAAGGACGAAAGGGAAATTCTCCCAATAATGGATTAACACTTGGTCTTCAAGTTTGGGCCTAAAGGGGTTCTATGATTTACTTACTTTACTTAATTGAAATATTTAGGATGGGTGTGAATCATTTTTGCACAAATTCTCATATCTAAAGTAACTTTATATGGTCAAATATTCAATGGGTAAGTATTCATATTCTAAATTTGTTTTTTCATATTTTTGTTACAAATTCTCATAAAATATTGTCAATATAATTAGAGTTTAGACACAAAGATACTTTCGTAAACCAAAATTTAAATACAAAAAATGTTTTTTTTTTCCAAAATTGGGTGATAATAATCCAAAAGCTTTTTTTACCTTTGTCATGATGATGGCTATGAATATGATTCCTTCACAATCCCAAATCACAACCGACTTCCCTCTGCCTTGGGGAAGAGCAAATGTGTAAGAAACTCTCATGACGGTGTAAAGGGGAGTGACATGACAATACCAAAAGACAATAGGCAATCACTCGTACAAGCAACTGGAAGATTAACATCCCTCATTCCCGTCGACGTTACTTACCGCGGTTTTCCGACAGTGCGGACACGTACGGAATCGGGAATCCCCTCTCCACCGGCCAAAACCATTTTAACTATTTACCTCCATAAAAGATTAATATTGAAAATTTATATAATTTATTTTATGAACAAAACTTCAACTCAATAATAAAATGCTGGGCTATGGTCTCCAAAGCTTTAACTCTACTAATAATCATTTTTAAAAAGAGAAAAGAATTGCGAATTGCCTCGTAAATGGGTAAACGACGTCGGACTGGTGACTTCAGCAGGCATGTAGTTATGTGACCTTTGAGGCGTTGACGGTTGCTTTCAATTGCTTATGTCACTTACTTCCAAAACCAGTAGATCCATTGCTCATTTATTGTTTCCATTCATTAACAACCACAGCTCCAGTACCGCTACTCATTATTTTGTTTTTTTTTTATTTATTGGATCTTGAATTTAATCAGTAGTAAGAACAGAACAAAAACCAAAAGCAAACATCTTGTCTGATGCCTAGAAATAAAAGAACTTCAAAGGGTCCCTGAAGAAGGAGAATTGGGAGTAGGAGGAAAACCCCGTCAATGGATTTGCGGAGTCTTTGCAGACTAATCTTTGTAACAGCTCTGATTTCACTTGTCTGTCAGCCATGTTCTGTCACCGCCGGTGATATAGTACACGACGACGATTCAGCTCCCAAGAAGCCTGGTTGTGAGAACGACTTCGTTCTGGTAATCAGTCGAATCTACTTTCTTTCCTTCTACCACTTCTTGTTTCTTTGTTTTCTCAACTGGGTTTGCTTAAATTTTTGTTTCTGATTCCTTTTTTCTTGAATTTGGTAGTGGTAAGCACTTAATTTTGTTTCTTTTCGCTCTAGGGTTCAGAAGAAATGGAATTTGGAAGTCTTGAAGTGGGCGTTTTGGATGTTGATTTTCTATAATTTAATTTCTTAAAGACTCAAATTTGTGTATAAACTAAACTAGCTTTAGTCTGGTGAATTGTACTATATCAGTATATTGTATAGCATTTCGTTCTTATCTTAAGTTGCTGGGCAAGCCTTTTTTTTTTTTTCCTTTTTTGCTGCAGTTTTAATTTGGTGATTTTTATGCAGTAATTTTCTCCTTGTACTTTCTATGTGTCTTCTTGGTATTATATTCCTAGATTGATATTAACCGTTTGTCTTAGTGGTTAGTTTATAAAAATTTTTGAAGTTGGAGTGAGAACTCGTGATAATAGCTATTTACTTTAATTGCTCATATAGGATTTCCTGCCCTTTCTGTCATATTGTTTCTCCTTCAATTTAGGACTCTCCACGTTGTTGGAGTAAACTTGTTCTCAATATTGATTTGCATGGCTGTTTTATCTTGTTAATTTTATCATTGTTTTTGTTTCATCTATAGAGTTTAATCTTCAATTTTCTTGACTTTGTTAGGTCAAAGTTCAAACTTGGGTTAATGGCATAGAGGATGCTGAGTTTGTCGGTGTAGGTGCTAGATTTGGTACTACCATAGTGTCAAAGGAGAAAAATGCAAACCAAAGACGCCTTATTCTTTCTGACCCTCGTGATTGTTGTAGTCCCCCAAAGAATAAGGTTTGTTATTTGGACTATTGGTATACTCTTACATTTATGTATGTCCATGCACAACAAGAAAGTGTAGTAGACTAATACCAATCAATAACTTCAATTTTTTTAGCTTGCTAATGATGTCATTATGGTGGACCGAGGCCACTGCAAATTCACAACCAAGGCAAATAATGCAGAGGCGGCTAATGCTTCAGCTGTCCTCATTATAAATAATCAGAAAGGTAATTAATGTTTTTGGTTGTTATTTGATGGTGTGTTAAGTAGTCAGGGTTTTTGAATGCATTGTTGATAAATAATCAGAGTGGCATTGTTACATTAACTGGAATAGAAATGGTTTTTCATTATTACTCTGAATTTTACCCTTTTGGATTGCCATGAACAAGTATGAGATTGGCAGTGTTCAGTTTTCAATTATTGTTGAATAAATAGTTTGACCTAGAAAGACGACATATTGGAGCACATTGTTAAAGGTAAAAGTTTTTTCTTCTCCTGCAGAGCTCTACAAGATGGTATGTGAGCCTGATGAAACAGATCTAGATATACAAATACCTGCTGTCATGCTCCCACAAGATGCTGGTGCAAGCTTGGAGAAAATGTTGACAAGTAATGCATCAGGTAAGGTTCTACTCTAATATTTGTTTTACTTCATTTTGTCACCAGCATACATTATGTCTTTCTAAATGCTTCACACTTTTGCAGTGTTGGTACAGCTTTACTCTCCAAAGCGACCACTAGTTGACATAGCCGAAGTGTTTCTATGGTTGATGGCAGTTGGTACCATATTGTGTGCTTCGTATTGGTCTGCATGGAATGCAAGAGAAGCTGGTATCGAACAGGACAAACTATTAAAGGTCACATGCAGTAAATTTTGCATATTGCCCCATGCAGCAAGTATAGAGTTGTGTCTATCTGTTTACAGCTATGTTATGCTTATTAATGGATAGACCGTATCTTGTCAATGCAGGATGCCTTGGATGAAATTCCTGATACCAGACATGTACCTTCTGGTGGTATTGTGGATGTTAACACTACATCAGCTGTCTTATTTGTTGTTGTTGCTTCTTGTTTCTTGGTTATGCTTTACAAGCTTATGTCATATTGGTTTGTTGAGATCTTGGTGGTTCTTTTCTGCATAGGTGGTGTGGAGGTACAACTCCCTTTTATGTCTGGTTCCCAGTTATTATTCATCTATGCATGCATGCATATGCTGCTTCACTTAATTCATGTTATTGATTTGCATACACAAAATGTTCTATGAATATTACCAAATTTTGTCTCATGTGTTCCAGATATTTCAATAAAGTATTAGCATGTAACTCTAAAACTTCATGTATGTGCAGGGCCTTCAAACTTGCTTGGTTGCTTTATTGTCAAGGTATTCATGTATTTCTTAGTATGAACTCAGTATGTTATGAGAAGTTTGCATTTAAACACCTGCCAAGTCTTCATGTCCACTTTTGGGTTATTGTTAATTGATTATTGTATATTCACTGTGGATCATGTTTTGTTATTATTGTCTGCATGATATGGAGCGGATCGTGATAAGTTGATAGCCATCAAAGTATTATGAGCAGTTGAATAAAAGGATTTAGTTTGAAAACTATTTTGTTCATAATTGTGCCAACTGTCATCAATAGATGAAAACAATGGTCACACTTTGTTGCTATGGATGTCCATGCATTAGTATCTTTTGCCTAGATAAATACCCATCTGTCTGTTTTACATCCTTCATTAATTAAGGAGATTGACTTGCCTTTTCAATGTTGTGAACAAATTTTTATGTCTCACAGGTGGTTCAAGCATGCTGGAGAATCATACATAAAAGTCCCTTTCTTCGGAGCTCTCTCATATCTCACATTGGCTGTTTCGCCTTTCTGCATAGCATTTGCTGTCGTTTGGGCTGTTTACCGCAATGTTTCCTTTGCTTGGATAGGCCAAGATATACTAGTAAGGATATACTTTCTTATTGTTTTATTTAACATATTTCAAGATTATATCAGTTCCATTATTGTAATGTATTAATTATCCTTTTCTTTGTTATCCATTTTTTCCGCTTTCACTTGGTGATGTGCTAAATTTTGGGTTCTGGCTAATGGCTGGCAACCATCAATAAGAGGCAAGCTAATTGGATCCGTGAGTCTTGTTGTGAATACAATAGCTATGTGCTTCAATAATAGAATGTGCCTATCTTTATACACCATGCACAGCCTATCTTATTGAGTAACAATTTTTCTTTCCTATTAATGAAAAAGAGTGAGTTTAAGATAAGTTAATGTTTCAATTAATAGATGACACCCTTTATTTTCTTCCGGATGCATGATAGACAATTTCTCTTTTTTTTTATTAAGCTACGGCTTCACTAGGATATTCAATATGAATAGTGGATTTAGAATGCTCTAATTGGTCAGTGATGGAACTATCATAGGTGTCATGTATTGCAATACCACATTAATGAGTATAGATTAGAACCACCATTTATTTGGATGGATATGAGACCTATGTCTTAGTCCAAATTCATGTACTTCTCTCCCTTTCTATGTTTTTTTTTTTTTTTTTGACAAGATGTTGATGCAAGATTTAGATGTCAGATGTCAACATATAATTTTTTTCTTCTCAGGGAATTGCACTGATAATCACAGTTCTGCAAATTGTCCATGTACCTAATCTTAAGGTAATGTTTCCAATTTATTTGTTCGATCTCCTTATGTTTTAGACTTGTAGGGACTCTCTTAGGTTTCTTAAATTTGTGCTCTGGAATGTCCAAAATAATCAAATATGGAATATTTTTGACAAATACTACAATTTCTGAGGAACAAGTTGTTATTGTGACATAATTCTGGTTGGTTTGTGAATCAGGTGGGAACAGTTCTACTCAGTTGTGCCTTTTTATATGACATCTTTTGGGTGTTTGTTTCTAAGAAGTTGTTCCATGAAAGTGTGATGATTGTGGTAAGTAATCCAGCTTATCCAACTCTAGCCCATAAGCTATATCAGAACTAGAAGGTTTAGACTATTAGTATTATTCAAAATTTGAAGGCTAGAAAGTAATACTGAATTACTGATTGCTTGTGTTTATTTTCATAGGTAGCTCGTGGTGATAAAAGTGGAGAGGATGGCATTCCAATGCTACTGAAGATCCCACGAATGTTTGATCCATGGGGTGGTTATAGCATAATAGGATTTGGTGACATCCTCTTACCTGGATTACTGATAGCATTTTCACTCAGGTTAGAACTTTGCAGTCTTCATTTGCAAAATAGACTTCTATTCCTGTCGCTGGTCTATACATGCAAACTTATCCATTGATGTTCTTATCTTTCTTTTCAGAGAAAATGTCCTTTCGTGCATCTTCAAACATTGTGTTTACTTTCCATGTTGGACAGTTTTTCTTCAAATATTCAACTGGTTCACAAGGAGATTTTCTTTTTGGGATAGTGGCTCTTGAGGGGTTGTTATTCACTTTTTAATCAGAGAAGAGAGCTATTTTTTTTACTATTTGAGTAATAAATTGGTAATTAAGAAGACATTTAAATCAAGCATATTGTTGGCAGAAAAATGGTGCTAGTATAATATACATTAGCATAACAAGAAAAGTAGTGCAATTTCCACTGATACATTATCTTTGAATATTTCATGTTTCAGGAAGCAAATTAAATCTAACTGGTTGTAAGAATATGAATATCATGTACATTGTGCGACCAAAGGATTTTTGAAATATTGATTTATCCCTTCCTCTCATACTTTTTTGGCCATTGAATTCTCAAATCGTTGCTAATTTATCTGCTTAGAACTCACTTGAGCCACTTGTGGCTGCAGGTATGATTGGCTAGCAAACAAGACTCTTCGAGCTGGATATTTCTTGTGGGCAATGTTTGCTTATGGGTTAGGTAAGAGATGGTAAAGAAATCATGTTGGTCCCCAAAAATAAAAGAACCATAGTTTTCTTGTAACAGTGACTGAAAAACAGTGTGTTTGTTGATAAATGAATAAAAGAAAAACTTCACAAAATTCCTTCAATTTTGTTGCCATTCCCATCATTTACCTGGGTTTTACAAGTGACAGTTTTCTACTCCTTTCTAAACCATGGCAGGTCTTCTTATTACATACGTGGCACTAAATTTGATGGATGGACATGGTCAACCAGCACTCCTTTACATTGTCCCTTTTACACTTGGTAATTTTTGTTACTACAAGCAATTTTGTTCTTTCTGTTTTTTTTTTTATTTGGGGGGGGGGGGGGGCGGGGCGGTGTGTGGCGGTGAGGGGGGGCAATCCAGGTTGAGGAGTTGAAACTTGAAAGCCATGGTCCGGTTGCTGTCAGCTGACAAAATTTTCACACCCCTTGATACAGGAACCTTTTTGACCCTGGGAAGAAAGAGGGGTGATCTACGAATTCTCTGGACAAGAGGAGTACCAGAAAGACCCTGCCCCCATATCCAACTCGAACACCTACACAGTGAAGAGCTGAGCGAAGAAAAGTAAGACCCCATTTTTGTAATTATATTGTAGAGTTTGTGGTGTGTGGCTGATCACTGAAAACCTACTGTAGCAAGCTAGCATAAATCTTGATACCTTTTGAAGCTAGACAGGGCATGTTATCCAATTAAAAATTAGTATGTCTCATTCCACAGAGGAAAAACTGAAAGAGTAGTGTGCATTTCATAAGCTTCAAAGAATTGGGTCCGAAAATAATTTATATCTTTCAGCCCACCACCCGCTTCATTTTGATATAAGTATTTCCATCTCCAATTTTAGATTGAGAAAAAGTGGAAGATGGAAATGAAAAATAGTGGGATTTGAAGAGAATTAGTTCTTTCTAAATTTTCCTTTACTTTCTGATGTGGCTAAGATTAAATAAAATTAAGTAAAAATAAGGAAGAATGGGATAAGCGTGTATAATTCCAGGCTGGCCTGTTGCAATGCGGAAATTGGGTTCCTTGATTTATAAACTCTCATCCCTAAAATGTATTTTATAAGTAATTTTCTTCTTGATCTTCTGGAATTGGAATGAAGCTTGAAGGGATCCGAATCGGCGTTTTCTGAAATATTCCAAGGGAGTCAACATCAGCAAGAAAGAAACTTTTATTCTTTGGAAGCAAGTATCAGCAATATCTCGAAAAGCATGATGCCAGCTCAACTATGGCAATAGCAGAGCACCAAAGTTTGAATTTCAGAGAAATGAGTTCCTAAAATGCTTAAAATCAATGATTGGTCCTTTTTTTTAACCTTCATGGAACAACATTGCTTCAATAACGTGCACATGAAGGAGAAAACATATTAAAACCAGGAACTTCAATGATCAAAATGCATATTCTCATATCAGAATGCGTGAATCACATATTAATTGTCACCCTTAATATGTATCAAAGAAAGAAGTACTATCAAAATTGCCGATCATGGGGGGATTTTGCATGAGAAATAAAAAAAGAAAGAAAGTTGTGTTTCCATGAAGGGAAGAAGCCAGTTCATAATATTCCAAAAACACATACTCTATTCTGGCAAGGTCTGGCATGATAATATGTTTTGCAGTCAAAGCAACCACTAGGCGGTTGCCACGTGTTCCTTAGACACCCACTTGCGACCTTATTAGTCAAGTGTCAAAGAAAAAGAGGCTGGTTGGGTGAGGATGATTAGGTGTCTAAAACTACTAGGAAGCTCCTGATTTGAAAGCTTTGAAACCTTTTCTTCTTTTCGAAATATTTTCTTTTTATTTTTCATTATTTTTTCTGTAATGGGTATTTTGGTTTAAGTTGGCAAGGGCCTTGCCAAATTGGGGGCCGGGGGGGCTAACTGGCGGAGAACCTGCAAGTGCAGGGTGTGGGCCAAAGGCAGCATGTGAAGGTATCCCATGTATCTGAGTTGTCTAGCATGATAGGTTTGCTCCTCCTCTCATATAAAGTTAAAAGAAGAGAGCGTCACTATGTTGAGGATCTGCCCTCAATCCCTCAGCAGCTACCAGGCAAAAAAAAAAAAAAAAAAACAGAAGATTTGAAATGAAAGGTATGCCTCATGTGGTCCAAACTCTGAACTCTATGTTCTTGTTTGTTATCATGCTAGGTCATGGAAATATAGTTAAATATAAAAGGATTAAGGACAAGAAAGTTGAATCCATGCCTATTATTTAACAAGACGTGAGCTGTCTGCTCCAGGACACCAGAGTTTGAAGGAATGCGCCCCGTATTATTAGCTTAAAGAGTGGCAGAGTCATGTGCAAAGTAGTAGCACCATTTTTTTATAATTCATGTTTTAGATCTTCTTTTTACGACGTAGCTTTGCTCATATACTTTTATAAAAAGTGCCAACTTGTGTCTCTTTCTCAATTTTAATTTATACACAATGGATTTGCTTTTTCTAAGTCAAATTTAATAATTTAAACCTTGATTTTTCGGTCAACTCTGTGTTAATATCTTATTAGTAATGGAAAAATCAGCATGGAGGAAGATAGGAAAATCTTTTCTCTAAGCTCAAAATTCATCTTTAGAGGGAAGTATTTAATTTGTGGACATCTCATTTAGATGTGTCCTGTTTCATACTATTTGTGAGTCAGTTTTCCTCCTTGCTTCACTGTACTTGATTGGTTTCCTGCCTGTTCGATGATAAGCACTGTCATCAGGGTGCGTTGCTTCTTGTGATCAATTTCATTTTGCCATTGCATATTCTCCTTGTGTGAACATTGCCTGCATTACCCTGAAAAGTGAAAGTTAACTGTAAATGTACGACCGTTGCCTAAGGTAGATTAATAGTCTGTATAGTTCTATCACAATCTATATGTCTCATTCAAGAGTACAGTCAATGAGTTTTTCATGTAATTTGTTTCTTCCCTGAAATGCATTTTTTTTTCTTTTCTGTTATAGATGTTCATTGCCAATCGATAATAACTTCCTATTCCTACTGCAGGTACCTATAGCTATCTTTCTTTTCTGCACTTTCACATTTCGTTCAACAAGCTCACTCTTTTAAACATCAGATGAGCAACCTTAAGCTAGGGGTTGATGTGGTCAGTGCCCACAATCTTTTGCCTAAAGATGGGCAAGGTTCAGCCAGTTCCTTTGTGGAGCTCTACTTTGATGGTCAGAAGTTCCGTACCACTATCAAAGAAAAGGATCTCAACCCTGTTTGGAATGAGAGCTTTTACTTCAATATTTCTGATCCTTCCAACCTCCATTATCTCTCTCTTGATGCGTATGTCTACAATAATATCCAAGGTTCTAACATCAGACCGTTTCTCGGGAAGGTTTGTCTCACTGGAACTTCATTCGTTCCTTACTCTGATGCTGTTGTCTTGCACTACCCCCTGGAAAAGCGCAGGATATTTTCACGTGTGAGAGGAGAGAGCTCGGCTTAAAAGTTTATATTACTGATGATCCATCCATAAAGTCCTCAATCCCAGCACCAGCTGTTGAATCTCTGCCTAGTCACGAACCCCACGTAACTCATATGCATGCCCCAACAGTTCAAAGCCCGGTCATGAAAGACAGTTGAATCAAGACGCACCTTTAATCATCTTCCCAACCCAAATCTACACCAACACGATCAGCATCATTCTTCTGATCCAGCGGTTCATCACCATCATCACGTACCAAAGCATATCGCTGATGAGATGAAACCAGAACCACCTCCTCCAAAGCTAGTTCGCATGTACTCTGCAGCATCTGCACAACCTGTTGATTTTGCACTTAAAGAAACCAGTCCCTTTCTTGGTGGGGGAAGAGTTGTCGGGGGGCGTGTTATCCATGGAGATAAGACTGCGAGTACATATGATCTTGTTGAGCGGATGCATTTTCTCTATGTAAGGGTTGTTAAAGCTCGTGAACTTCCTGCAATGGATGTTACTGGGAGTATTGATCCATTTGTGGAGGTAAAGGTTGGGAACTACAAAGGCATAACAAAGCACTTTGAGAAAAAGCAAAATCCTGAATGGAACCAGGTATTTGCATTTTCAAGGGATCGTATGCAAGCTTCTGTATTGGAAGTTGTGATTAAGGACAAGGATCTGATCAAAGACGACTTTGTTGGAATTATAAGGTTTGACATCAGTGAGGTTCCATTACGCGTCCTACCAGATAGTCCTCTGGCTCCGGAGTGGCACCGGCTTGAGGATAAGAAGGGAGAGAAAATAAAGGGTGAGCTTATGCTTGCTGTCTGGATTGGAACTCAAGCAGATGAGGCTTTTTCTGATGCGTGGCACTCTGATGCAGCTACACCTGTTGATAGCACACCGGCTACCTTTACAGTGCTACGTTCAAAAGTCTATCATTCACCACGTCTGTGGTATGTGGGTGTTATTGTTGTTGAAGCACAAGACCTGGTGCCAACTGAGAAGAACCGTTTCCCCGATGTGTACATTAAGGCACAAATAGGCAACCAGGTTGTGAAAACAAAGCCATGTCAGGCTCGGACTCTGAATGCCATCTGGAATGAGGATCTTCTGTTTGTTGCTGCTGAACCCTTTGAAGATCATCTAGTTCTTTCAGTTGAGGATCGTGTGGCTCCTGGCAAAGATGAGATAATTGGGAGGGCCATTATACCATTGAACTCCATAGAAAAGCGTGCTGATGATCGAATCATTCATTCTCGTTGGTTCAACCTTGAAAAGCCAGTGGCTGTGGATGTAGATCAGCTGAAGAAAGAGAAGTTTTATAGCAGAATCCATCTTCGTGTTTGTTTAGATGGAGGATATCATGTGCTTGATGAGTCTACTCACTACAGCAGTGATCTCCGCCCTACAGCAAAGCAACTGTGGAGGCCACCAATTGGGGTCTTGGAACTTGGCATCTTAAATGCAGTAGGTCTCCATCCTATGAAAACACGAGATGGGAGGGGAACATCGGATACCTACTGTGTAGCGAAGTATGGTCACAAATGGATCCGCACTCGCACCTTTGTTGACAATCTGTCTCCAAAGTATAATGAGCAGTACACTTGGGAAGTTTTTGATCCAGCTACCGTTCTCACAGTTGGTGTATTGGACAACAGCCAGCTTGGGGAGAAGGGTTCAAATGGAAACAAGGACCTGAAGATTGGGAAGGTCAGGATTCGCATCTCTATTTTGGAAGCAGGTCGTGTTTACACACATTCTTATCCCTTGCTGGTTCTTCATCCAACTGGAGTTAAGAAGATGGGGGAATTGCATTTGGCAATACGATTCACGTGTACATCTTTTGTAAACATGCTTTGCCAATATTCACGACCACTACTACCCAAAATGCACTATGTAAGGCCCTTCAGTGTGATGCAGCTAGACATGCTACGCCACCAAGCTGTCAATATAGTAGCAGCACGTTTAGGTCGGGCAGAGCCTCCACTTCGGAAGGAGGTAGTTGAGTATATGTCTGATGTGGACTCACATCTTTGGAGCATGCGCAAAAGCAAAGCAAATTTCTTCCGACTAATGACAGTTTTCTCAGGATTGTTTGCTGTTGGGAAATGGTTTGGGGATATCTGCATGTGGAAGAATCCTATCACAACAGTTCTGGTTCATGTACTCTTTCTAATGCTTGCTTGCCTCCCAGAACTGATCTTGCCTACAATTTTCCTCTACATGTTTCTAATAGGGGTGTGGAACTTCCGCTATCGGCCAAGGTACCCTCCTCACATGAACACAAAGATTTCACAAGCTGAGGCAGTGCACCCTGATGAGCTTGATGAGGAATTTGATACGTTTCCTACAAGCAAGAGCCCGGAGCTGGTTAGAATGAGGTACGATCGGTTGAGGAGTGTGGCTGGTAGAATTCAGACTGTGATTGGTGATGTTGCAACTCAGGGGGAGCGGTTTCAAGCACTACTAAGCTGGCGAGACCCACGTGCTACTGCCATCTTTATTACATTCTGCCTTGTAGCTGCCATAGTGTTGTTTGCGACACCATTTCAAGTGATAGCAGCCTTGACAGGGTTCTACGTGATGAGACACCCAAGATTTCGATACAGGTTGCCACCAGTGCCAATTAACTTCTTCCGCCGGCTGCCTGCCAGGACAGATAGCATGTTGTAGGTCAGACAGAGGATGTTTCTGGCAAGACTATCGGAATCTCCAAGTCCTCAATTTTCCCTGGTGCATCATGCTTATTATCAGCAATAGGTTTACCGAGATTTGGACCATAAAATAATTTGTATCTGCTCTATATGCTGAATCAGTGTTAGAATAAAGTCAAGAGTAGTTACAATAATCAAGCTTTCCAATGGATAATATGACAAAGTTAGTGTAGTTCAAGAATCTACGACCATCTGATTGCTACGCTCAACAATCAGCTTCGCTAGAGCTGCACTGTTTGTGGGGAAGAGGAAAACATAGAAAAGGAGCGGCTTAAAGGACTTCATCCTCTCAAAACATTTTTCCACAGAAATGTTTAAGCCTCCCCATTCGAATAGATTCCTGTAAATTTTCTGATGAAGCTGAAGAACAGAGGACCTAAAAAAGACTTTCTGGAATAGAGAAGAAATCTGGAACCATCAAGGAAGGTTGGAGGAAAAAACTATCAACCAAAATTTTCATTCTCATGAATATATATGTGTAACAACTGAATGGACCCAGAAAAACGGAAAAGCAAAACAGAAAGGCTGAAAACCACCTAAGCACAGAAATCCAGACTTGGATTTCTGTGTATTACAACAACCTTCAACAGCAGAATAAAAGAACAAAACCAACTGTATAAAAACGACACAAATAAAAGCGTTTAAGTCAATAAGAAAAGAAATAACAAAACGACAGAACACTAAGCGTTTAACTAAAGTTTTAAAAGGAACGACACCGCATGAGTATTTCTTCAGTCTTCAACTATCTGTTGACTGGTGCTAACACTGCTTCATCATCTGGAATCAAACTTCAACACACCTCCTTGATTTCAGATGAGTAAACTCCCAGTTTGTCCCTCAGAAAATTGAACTGTTCAGTACTCAAACCTTTGGTGAAAATATCTGCCAGTTGCTCCTTTGTAGGACAATATTCTACTGATATCTCACCATTTCTGACAGCTTCTCTAATTGCATGAAACCTTATCCTTATGTGCTTAGTCCTCCCGTGATCAACAGGATTTTTAGCCATTGAAATTGCAGACTTGTTGTCAATCCAGAGTGTGGTTGGTTGATCACAGTTAAGCATTAAATCCTGAAGAATCTTTCTCAGCCAAATGGCCTGGTTTGCAGCTGAAGCAGCTGCAACATACTCTGCTTCTGCAGAGGATTGTGCCACTATATCTTGTTTCTTTGAATTCCAAGCAAAAACTGCACTTCCAAACGAGAAACAGTATCCACTAGTGCTCTTTGAATCTTCCAAGCAACCTCCCCAATCACTGTCACAAAAGCCATGAAGCTTCAATTTTTCACCCCTGCAGAACTTCAATCCAAAACTCACAGTCCCTTTAATATATCTCAACACTCTTTTTGCAGCACACAAATGAATCTCAGATGGTTTGTTCATGAATCTGGAAAGTAAGCTAGTAGCAAACATGATATCAGGCCGTGTAGAAGATAAATACAATAAACTCCCTATTAGCCTTCTGTAATAAGTTTCATCAGTTTCAGCTCCACTATCAACCTTGCTGAGCTTTGTACCAACAGCTAAAGGAGTTACTGTAGCTTTACATTTATCCATTTTAAACCTTTTTAAAAGATCAGAAGCATATTTCTTTTGATGTAGCAGGATAAAACCAGCACTTTGATCAATTTCCATGCCAAGGAAGTAAGACATCCTTCCTAAATCACTCATTTCAAATTCAGATTGCATGCTAGCTTTAAAATCATCCACAAACTTACCATTTGGACCTGTGATAAGAATATCATCCACATAAAGTGAGATGAGAAGCTGAACTTCATTACCTGACCTCTTGACATACAATGTATGTTCACTGCTGCTTCTGGTGAACCCTTGACTCTGTAGGTAGGCATTCATTCTCTCATACCATGCCCTTGGTGCCTGTTTGAGTCCATAGAGGGCCTTGACCAGCTTGCAGACTTTGTTCTCCATGCCAGGTTCAACGTAGCCTTCAGGCTGTTCAACAAATATATCTTCTTCAATAGTGCCATTCAGAAAAGCTGACTTGATGTCCAAGTGCCAGATCAACCACCCTTCATTTGCAGCTAATGCAACCAGTAGCCTTATAGTATCATATCTGGCTACTGGTGCAAAAGTTTCGAAGAAGTCAACACCATGGACTTGTGAAAAACCCTTGACAACCAATCTGGCTTTATGTTTATTAATTGTACCATCAGAGTTCAACTTAATCCGATAAACCCACTTAACACCAATAACTTTTTGGTTTACTGGCCTGTCAACCAAAATCCAGGTGTTATTCTTTCTAATCATCATCATCTCAGCATCCATTGCCTGCTTCCAACTTATATCTGCAGCAGCTTCCATATAGGAACTTGGCTCAGACATTGCTATATGGCATCTGTTGTATATATCCTGAATTGATCTTGTTCCTCTGACAGGAACTTCATCAATGTTCTCATCATCTTCATCTATTTCATCATGATCATCCCAAACATCATCTGTGTTCTCCCTAGCTACACTGCTTTCAATCTTTTTTGTCTCCCAGTTCCACTTGGCTGTCTCATCAAATCTCACATCTCTACAAACAAAAACTCTTCTAGTCATGACTTCCATCACTCTGTAACCTTTAGATACTTGGCTATAGCCAAGATGAACAGCTACAAGTGACTTAGCATCTAGTTTTCCTCTTTTAGCATTAGGAATCTGACAGTAACAAATACAACCAAAAACTCTGAGATGATTAACAGTGGGCTTGATATTAAACCAAGCTTCATATGGAGTCTTATCTGAGAGAGCTCTTGTTTGAGCTATGTTGAGAAGGTAATTTGCAGTATTAGCTGCCTCTGCCCACAGAAACTTTGGAAGATTCATTTCAAATAACAAACATCTAGCCATCTCCATTATTGTCCTATTTTTCCTCTCAGAAGTTCCGTTCTGTTGAGGACTATATGTTGTTGTGAGCTGATGAACAATACCAGCTTGCTTTAAATGCTGCTCAAATTCTGCTGCAGTGAATTCGGTGCCATTATCACTTCTAACCCTCTTAATAGTCTGATTTGCCTGGTTTTCCACTAGAGCTTTAAAATCAGCAAAACAACTTGAAGCTTCAGATTTCCGTTTTAGAAAATAAATCCAACTAAACTTTGTCACATCATCAATGAACAGTAAGTAGAATCTGCTCCCATTTAGAGACTCAGTTTTCATTGGACCTCCTATATCAGTATGTACTAATTCTAATTTTTGAGTTGCTTTCCAGGTTCTAGTTTTAGGAAATGCAGCTCTTTGTTGTTTCCCAAATTGACAGATACTACAAACTCTGTCAGGTTCACCAATCTTAGGAAGTCCTTCAACAAGATTATGTATTGCCATTTGCTTCAAGTAATTATGATTAATATGACCATACCTCCTATGCCAGAGATCAGTATCCACAGAAATAGCTTTATAAGCTACCTGTTCAAGCTTCATCCAATTCACAGGAAAGCATCTATTTCTCATTCCAACAGTAAACAATTCTTTACCAGCTGGATCACTAACAATGCAAGTTCTATCTTTGAAAACAAGCATATAATTATCATCCACTAATTGCCCCACACTCAACAGATTTTGACTAACATCTGGAGCAAAATAAACATGATATATTAGTTTTCTACCTGTAGGAGTCTGGACACCAACAGTTCCAACTCCAAAGATCAGTAGAAAATCCCCATTTCCAACCTCCATTCTCGTTCTGAAGCTTGAGTCTAGTTCAACAAAATTATCTTTGCAGCCAGTAAGATGATTAGAGCAGCCACTATCCAGTAGCCACACACCCTTTCTATCTTCACTGTCCACATGTTTCACCATAAAAAGTGTCTCTTCATCAGGTTGAAGTTCTTCAACCACAGCAGCCTTTTCATCACCAATTTTAGCTTTGCTTTTGCAAACCTTTTCCACATGACCTAGCTGTTGACACCTCCTACACTTGACATTCGGTCTGAACCAACAGAACTTCTCAGTATGATTTGTTTTTTTACAATGAGAGCATGGTGGAAACTTTTTCTTTTGTTCCCCATGTCCCTTTTCATCAGACTTCTTACTCTTATCCCTTTTACTAACATCATTTCTCTTAGAACCTCCACTGCCTAGCTTCACATCATTAGCTTTAGCAACTAGGGCACTTTCAGTAATACCCTTTTGCCTAAAAGCTCTCCTTTGCTCTAAGCCTTCCAAGGCATTTACAAGCTCCTTTAAAGTTATCCTACTAAGGTCCCTGGAATCCTCCAGTGAGGAAATTTTGGATTCGTACCTCTCAGGCAGACTAACCAGCATCTTGCTTATCAGTCTTTCCTCATCCATCTCCTTACCAAGTAGCCTTAGTTGGTTTACAACACTCATCAATTTTCCAGAGAACTCTCTAATTGTCTCTGTATCATCCATAGTCAACATTTCAAATTGCCTGGATAAATTTAGAGCCTGAATCCTTCTAGTTCTTTCACTACCCTGAAATTCCTCTTTCAAATGATCCCAGACTTCTTTTGGACTGTCTAAATGCATGATTCTACTAAAAATTTCATCAGAAACAGCAGAATGTAAACAGGATAAGGCCTTATACCTTTTTGCCTTGTCTTCTTCAAACTGCTTAATCTGAGCCATTGTGGGGTTGGCATGCCTTTGAACAGGTTCTGCTCCGATCTCTACCACCTCCCAAAGAGAAAAAGCTTTCAGATAGGATTGCATCTTAACAGACCAGAAGACATAGTTTTCTCCGGTAAGCACTGGAGGAGCAGTGGTGCTAAAACCAGAGGTAGCCATGAATCACGAATAAAACAGCTAAGTTTGAGATCAACTGAGAGAGAAAAAATCAAAGAATAATATCCCTTAAGACCCTTAAGAGCTTTGATACCATGTAAATTTTCTGATGAAGCTGAAGAACAGAGGACCTAAAAAAGACTTTCTGGAATAGAGAAGAAATCTGGAACCATCAAGGAAGGTTGGAGGAAAAAACTATCAACCAAAATTTTCATTCTCATGAATATATATGTGTAACAACTGAATGGACCCAGAAAAACGGAAAAGCAAAACAGAAAGGCTGAAAACCACCTAAGCACAGAAATCCAGACTTGGATTTCTGTGTATTACAACAACCTTCAACAACAGAATAAAAGAACAAAACCAACTGTATAAAAACGACACAAATAAAAGCGTTTAAGCCAATAAGAAAAGAAATAACAAAACGACAGAACACTAAGCGTTTAACTAAAGTTTTAAAAGGAACGACACCGCATGAGTATTTCTTCAGTCTTCAACTATCTGTTGACTGGTGCTAACACTGCTTCATCATCTGGAATCAAACTTCAACAATTCCCCACGACATATGGTAAAAATATTTAATTGCCTACTACCTGGATTACCTCAGCCACGTGGTGAAATTTAAAGCTCAATTCTAGGCAACTTAAGTCTCTATCACATATAAAAATGTTATGATAATCTTCGGATTTGCTCGAAATTCGTGTTGAGATATTATACAAATTATATTATTATATAAATATTATTATCTAATTAAATTACTATTTTTAATTAGAATTATACTACAATAGTTAAGAGTTAAATTATAAATAGGATTAATCTTTTATATATATACAATATACATAATTTAAATTTCTTTTGTTGCAATCTTAAAGATCCTTAATATGATTTAGCAGTGTACTTTCTTCCACTGGTTTAGTCTTGTAACACATCTCTGTGTATGAAGCTTGTACATAAGTGAAAAAGAAAATATACCTTTCTCTTTTCAACTTTCTGCTAGCTTTGCTATATAATAATGAGAAGGATTGATTTGATCAAAGGGTATAAAGAGAAAAAGGATAGATAGTTGATAAAATCAACACTGCCTTTTCCAACTTACCTTCATACATAGCTATACAAAATATCTAAAAATCATAACAGCACCACAGGTGTATGTACAAAATTTGCCAGCCAACCAGAGTCACTCTATTTATATATTGCATTCATCCATTGACTGACCTACCAGCTTTATTCATTCCCCCTAAACATATATACACAACTGTATCAAGAACCTTTTGTCATCCATCACTCGATCTTTATTCCACGTATCTCAAGGTTTTCCAGCTTCTTGGGTCTCTTGTAATTCTTTAACAAGAGGGAGCAGCAAACAACACTAACTGAAGAGGCTGCCATTGCAGCTCCAGCAATCCATGGCGGCAAACGAAACCCAGTTGATGGAAAAAGAGCCCCAGCAGCTATTGGAATCCCAAGAAAATTATACCCCAAAGCCCAGATGTAGTTCAGACGAATACGAGAAAAGGTTTTCCGGGAAAGGTGTATGGCAGTGATTACATCCTCTAAGTTGCTCTTCATCAGAACTATGTCAGCTGCCTCTATAGCAATGTCTGTGCCAGCACCAATTGCCATTCCAACATCTGCTGCTACAAGTGCTGGTGAGTCATTAATGCCATCTCCTACCATTGCCACAGCATAACCTGCTGCCTGTGATTAAGAAAAATGAATAAAATGTTTACATAAAGATGCCAGCAACTTTGTTACGAAACACCAATGCTCATATATTTACCTGTAAGTCTTTTACTTTCTCTGCTTTCTGTTCAGGTTTTGCTTCTGCAACAACCGTTTCAATTCCAATTTGCCTGGCGATGGAACTTGCAGTTCCCATATTGTCACCTGTCACCATGATGCTTCTTACATTCATAGACTTGAGAATGGAAATAACTTCCTGAGCACCTGGCTTCACTGGATCAGATATGGCTAGAACTCCAGTCACTTCCCCATCTATTGATACTAATATGCCAGTTTGTGCCATCCCTTCAGTTTCTGTTAGCATATCTTGAGCATCAGCTGGAATAGCAATGTTGTGGTCCAACATCAAGCTCTTGTTTCCCACAATTATTTCCCTGTTCCTGACAAAGGCTTTCACTCCATGACCCGTTACAGACACAAAGTCTCGTGCTTCTGGCCAAGCGGGGTTCTCTTCATCTTCTCTGAACTTCTTGGCATACTCAACGATGGCCTTGCCTAGTGGATGCTCACTGTTTACCTGACCAATTCATTACCAGCATTTATAACAAGAGAATGTTTGAGTCAATCTATTTGAAGTTTGTAAGATCCATTCAAGTAGGTTTGAGGACTGATAGCATTAATGATTATTCTATACAAAGAACTTCCCTCAATCTGTCAGAATTCAGTGAAGAAAAGCATACCTCAGTTGCAGCAAGAAGCTCGTAGAATTCATGTAGCACCATATTTTTCAAGAGTCTTGTGTTAACAAGCACTGGCTTTCCAACTGTGAGAGTTCCGGTCTTGTCAAATAAAATGCAATTTACCTACAACATTGATAGAAATATAAGAATCAAAATAAGGAAAAACAAGACGCCACCTGTGCATCTAAGTAAGAAGAAAATATTCACTACCTCAGGGTACTTAGGTAGATTATTGAAAACTTAAAGTTACCATATATCCCCATTAGACAAAATATTGCAAAACATTCTTCAACTCTAATGGATTCTGTTTTATCTAGGAATAGACCAGACATCGTAATTTGCAAATGGAATTCATTGGGTACAAGGAGGCTTGTTTCTATTGAGCGGTCTACTCCATACCATGGCTTCTTCAACTTCAACGTTGATGGTTCTGTCAAAGGGAAACAGAGACTAGCTGGGAGCGGTCGAGCTCTTAGAGATGAGAAGGGAATTATCAAAGGCTTATTCTCTAAATGTATGGGTGTTACTGATTCTAATACTGCTAAAATCTTAGCTACTGCAGAGGCTTTATTACTTTTCCCCAAACCTCAATGGGCTAGCACAGTTTCTTTGATATGGAAAGTTGTTCATAGCATGATGGATTTTGTATCCTATGTTATAAATAAAATCTCTTTTACCTCTTAAAAGAAAAATCTTCAAACAATGAGGAGTTCAGGTCTTCTTTTTTTCTTAACATTTTGAAGAAAGAAGCATTCTGAATCTACAACTGTTTATATTAGAATGGTGCTTAGACTATTCTTCTCTATTTTAATAGAAAAGCTTCTGTAGCATGATAAGATTTCCAGATAGAAACAGCAAATAACAGATTTTAACAACAGCAACAATAATGTAGCTCAATTTACAGAAACTAGCAAATTTCAAGATGAAAGGCATATGCTAACCTTATGTGCACTTTCCAAAGCTTGACCCCCTTTAATTAGTACGCCTTGAGATGCACCAACTCCGGTACCGACCATAACAGCTGTTGGGGTTGCAAGGCCCAGAGCACATGGACAGGCTATGACCATGACAGAGATTCCAAACTGAAGTGCAAGCTCAAATCTATCCATTGAAGATGGTATCCATGATTCTGGGTAGCCATGAAACTTTCCAGCTAAAAACCAGGCAAGCCATGTTGAAAATGAAAGAATCATCACCTGCAAAAGACAACAGTCAGTTGCTGCTAACAAAGTCTTGAACAAGTGAAACAAATGACAATCTAAGCAAAACAACTTTGTGAAACAAGCCTAAGAGGACATGAATCAATTTTATATCCACTACCAGAGGCACAAAATATTTTGAAATGCGGTCAGCAAACTTCTGTACAGGAGCTTTGGCCATCTGAGCAGACTCAACAAGCCGAACAATCTGTGCAAGTGCACTTTCTGAACCAACCTTTGTTGCCTGAATATATAGTACTCCATTCTCATTAACTGTGCCTCCAATAACCGTATCGCCCTTCCTCTTTGCTACTGGTCGTGCCTCTCCTGTTATCATACTTTCATTTATGTGGCTTTGCCCCCACAAAACAAAACCATCTGAAGCTACTTTCGCACCAGGAATAATTTTGATAACGTCGTTCCTTTGTATCAATCGACTATCGATTTCTTCTTCACTTATCACATTTCCTTCCCCATCCAAAGTCAACAATATTGCTGTCTCAGGTGCAAGGTTCATAAGCTTAGCTATGGCCTCAGATGTCTTTCCCTTGGCTAGAACCTCCAGATACTTCCCAAGTAGGATAAATGAAATAAGCATGGCACTTGTCTCAAAAAAATCTGTACCCTCAAAATCTGGAGAGGTAGCAGCTCTTAACACCGTGTAGACTGAGTAAAAGTAGGCTGCATTTGTCCCCAAGGCTATTAAAACATCCATGTTGGCAGAACCATGGCGCAATGCTTTGTAGGAACCAGTATAGAATCGACGCCCTATTATGAATTGCACTGGAGTTGATAGCACCCACCTCATAATCTCGCCAACAGTTAGCATATTGACTAGTTTGGTATCTAATCCATGCTTAATTCCGGGGATATACATAAAAACCATGGAGGTTAGAAAAACAGGAATAGTGAAAATCAAGCTCCAGAGGAAAGATCTAAAGTACTGCTTAATTTCCTCTCTTTTGTGAGTCTCCCTTCCACCTCCTTCTCCTTCAGGAAATATAGTTGCCTTGAAACGCCTGCTTCTCCCAGTTGACTCAATCACTCTGATAAAGTTTCTTGGTCCTGTTATATCTGGTTTGTATGAGACAGAAATCTTTTTGATCTCGGTTGATACATCTACAGCTTGAACCCCTGGAAGGGCTTGAAGGGAATTTTCGAGCATTCTCATTGAATTACCAGTCATTACGCCATCAACTTGAAGATCAATCTTGCTTATGTCTTCCCCTGTACTAAAAAGTATGGCTTCAAATCCAGTATCTTCTATTGCTTTCATAAGCTGATTGTGGCTCACAGCTTTTGGATCATAATGAATTTCTGCTTCTTCAGTTGCTAAAGCCACCTGGGCCTTTTGCACACCACGAATTGCCTGCAAAGCCTTTTCAACAGTGGAGGAGCAAGAAGTGCAAGTCATTCCGTTAATATGTATCCGGCATACTTGAATGGATTTCTCATTTGTCTCATCTTTAATCAATGAAGCTTGAAATCCAACATCTTCAATGGCCTCACGAATGGTCTCCTCCTATAGAATGTTTAAAGTTTCAAAAGCTTGCCAAACATAAATAACGCAAAAAGCAACTGATAGGAAATATAAGGAAACAAAACAGAATCAGGTCCAGGTTGTGTTTGCAGCTTCATGCAATTGCAGCAACAATTGAATACATTTCAGGCTCTAATTTATTCACGCATTACCATCAAGTAAAATCTTTTGCATCAGTAACAATGACCAAGTTGATAATTGCCAAAGCTGCAGCAAAACTTCCTTCATAGCCTCTCAATCATATGGAGATCACCACCAAATAGTAAACAAGGAAAAGCAAAATTCTTGACATGGTAGTGCTCTATAGCCTATACATTGAGAACTGCTCTTTCTTTCATTTTTTTCCCTCCTAATCTTTCACTTTAAATCAAATATGCAGAGAGCTAATGGTTCTCGGTTCAACTAACTAAATGGACTCAATAATCTTGTATTAATTCCAATAAATTAGTTTTAAGTTTGTGTAAATCATTTATTGCATAATTTGATCAAATTAGCCTACAAGAAACCTTAATAATTCAACAGCACTTGTTTCCCCAGAATCTTAAGATTTATAATTATGATTAGTAGAATATGATAAGGAAAGAAATGGCTTGTAAATCAAGATAGACCCATAACCTAATCATTTTTAATATACAGATTCAGAGTGGTGTTTGTGTGAACTTCACTAAAAGTTATCTCTCCGAAGAGAAATGCCTAAACAAATCCACAAGCAAAGATTTGCTTCGTAGAAGTAAAACAGCTATAGTTATGCATATGCTCTTCAATCACAAGATGAGACACAGAACTGAGCCTGACATACAATTTCAGGCCCATAGTAGAGGACACATGGGGTTTTCCTACCCATAAGCTCGGGTCTAATGGTCCAGGCTCAGCCATGCTGGGCCCATCGATAAACACAGATGCAGCTACCTGCATTTGTATAAGTGTAACATTTATGGAGGTCAAAATCAAGTTCATTTTCATGTGAACTTGACGTATCTCTTCATCCTCAGCACGGAAAAGCAAAGCAACAAAAAACCAAGGTAAAGAAAATACGAAAACCAAGGAAAACAGATAAAGAGAAAGTTGGACAAGTAATAGGAAAAGGAACAGAAAACCAAATCTTGTTTTCTGTTTGTAAGCGAAAGGACAACTGATGTACCTACAAAGGATCCCATTCTTTGTCTCATTTTTCCTTTAAAATCTGTCATTTCGGCATCCTAATAGAACATGTGTCTATTGGAAGGTACAATTTTGACCTATTAGATTCTCTTTTAATTCATCTATTTCTCAGATAACAGATTTCAGAGCCATTTTTGAGTTATTGCAGCAACGTAATTCCTTAAAATTTTGAAGAAATGGGCAAATCAAGCATCAAGTTCTTGCATCCCTCCATCAATGGAGAATCAAAGTACCCTAAACAAATTTTGATTGAATAACTGACAAAAGAAGGAAACAGACAATATAAAGAAAAAACAAAAGACGGAGATTATTACTCAACTTACGTTTACGAAACTTGGGTAGAACATAACTTGCGCCCTGTTGTTCAAAACATCAACAACAGCTTCCCGGATTCCTGGAAGCCTCTTGACAGCCTTTTCGACGGATCCAGCGCAGGCTGAACATGTCATTCCGATAACTGAAAACATTGCCTTTGCCTCGGACCCCTCCAAGCTCGTTTCTTGTGCGGAAACCCCTTTCGGGTACTTTGGCATCGAAGGATAGTGAGGCCTTGGTGACAAGTCCCCATAACTATCGTTTCGTATGCATTCCAATGCCAGCAACTTCGCCGCCATGTTCAAGCCCTTCCTCTTTTTACTGTAAAAGAAACTAACAGGGTTTTGTCGGTTTGTCAGTTGAAAATTTTTGCGTCGGCTTTTGTTTATGAATTATAATGTAAAGTAATACTCCTACAAAACCAACAAAAAAAAAAGTTCGACTTGTGGGGGGAACTGTTTTTGTTTAAGGGTGGTGGAATGCGTTATTGGATCAAAAATATAGGTAAAAGATGCAATCGTTGAGGATCCGATAGTGCGGATTTGCTGATTCCTTTGACCAAATAATTAAAGCGAGAGGGGAGAGAGAGAGAGAGAGAGGCCAATTTGTGCTAGAGCTTTTAAGTATTGGTATTTAATATATTTCAGGGGGAAAAAACAGAGCAAAGGTGTTTACAGGAGTAAAATTAAGTAAAAATAAGGAGGAATGGGATAAGCATGTATAATTCCAGGCTGGCCTGCTGCAATGCTGAAATTGGGTTCCTTGATTTATAAACTCTCATCCCTAAAATGTATTTTATAAGTAATTTTCTTCTTGATCTTCTGGAATTGGAATGAAGCTTGAAGGGATCCGAATCGGCGTTTTCTGCAATATTCCAAGGGAGTCAACATCAGCAAGAAAGAAACTTTTATTCTTTGGAAGCAAGTATCAGCAATATCTCGAAAAGCATGATGCCAGCTCAACTATAGCAATAGCAGAGCACCAAAGTTTGAATTTCAGAGAAATGATTTCCTAAAATGCTTAAAATCAGTGATTGGTCTTTTTTTAACCTTCATGGAACAACATTGCTTCAACAATGTGCACATGAAGGAGAAAACATATCAAAACCAGGAACTTCAATGATCAAAATGCATATTCTTATATCAGAATGTGTCAATCACATATTAATTGTCACCCTTAATCTGAATCAAAGAAAGAAGTACTATCAAAATTGCCGATCATGGGGGGATTTTGCATGAGAAATAAAAAAAGAAAGAAAGTTGTGTTTCCATGAAGGGAAGAAGCCAGTTCATAATATTCCCAAAACACATACTCTATTCTGGCAAGGTCTGGCATGATAAATGAAATGATAGGTTTACTTTCCATGTTGGACAGTTTTTCTTCAAATATTCAACTGGTTCACAAGGAGATTTTCTTTTTGGGATAGTGGCTCTTGAGGGGTTGTTATTCACTTTTTAATCAGAGAAGAGAGCTATTTTTTTTACTATTTGAGTAATAAATTGGCAATTAAGAAGACATTTAAATCAAGCATATTGTTGGCAGAAAAATGGTGCTAGTATAATATACATTAGCATAACAAGAAAAGTAGTGCAATTTCCACTGATACATTATCTTTGAATATTTCATGTTTCAGGAAGCAAATTAAATCTAACTGGTTGGAAGAATATGAATATCATGTACATTGTGCGACCAAAGGATTTTTGAAATATTGATTTATCCCTTCCTCTCATACTTTTTTGGCCATTGAATTCTCAAATCGTTGCTAATTTATCTGCTTAGAACTCACTTGAGCCACTTGTGGCTACAGGTATGATTGGCTAGCAAACAAGACTCTTCGAGCTGGATATTTCTTGTGGGCAATGTTTGCTTATGGGTTAGGTAAGAGATGGTAAAGAAATCATGTTGGTCCCCAAAAATAAAAGAACCATAGTTTTCTTGTAACAGTGACTGAAAAACAGTGTGTTTGTTGATAAATGAATAAAAGAAAAACTTCACAAAATTCCTTCAATTTTGTTGCCATTCCCATCATTTACCTGGGTTTTACAAGTGACAGTTTTCTACTCCTTTCTAAACCATGGCAGGTCTTCTTATTACATACGTGGCACTAAATTTGATGGATGGACATGGTCAACCAGCACTCCTTTACATTGTCCCTTTTACACTTGGTAATTTTTGTTACTACAAGCAATTTTGTTCTTTCTGTTTTTTTTTTTATTTGGGGGGGGGGGGGGGGGGGGCGGGGGCGGTGTGTGGCGGTGAGGGGGGGCAATCCAGGTTGAGGAGTTGAAACTTGAAAGCCATGGTCCGGTTACTGTCAGCTGACAAAATTTTCACACCCCTTGATACAGGAACCTTTTTGACCCTGGGAAGAAAGAGGGGTGATCTACGAATTCTCTGGACAAGAGGAGTACCAGAAAGACCCTGCCCCCATATCCAACTCGAACACCTACACAGTGAAGAGTGAGCGAAGAAAAGTAAGACTCCATTTTTGTAATTATATTGTAGAGTTTGTGGTGTGTGGCTGATCACTGAAAACCTATTGTAGCAAGCTAGCATAAATCTTGATGCCTTTTGAAGCTAGACAGGGCATGTTATCCAACTAAAAATTAGTATGTCTCATTCCACAGAGGAAAAACTGAAAGAGTAGTGTGCATTTCATAAGCTTCAAAGAATTGGGTCCTAAAATAATTTATATCTTTCAGCCCACCACCCGCTTCATTTTG
Source organism: Theobroma grandiflorum (assembly GCA_036013995.1). Classification (NCBI taxonomy): domain Eukaryota; kingdom Viridiplantae; phylum Streptophyta; class Magnoliopsida; order Malvales; family Malvaceae; genus Theobroma; species Theobroma grandiflorum. The sequence goes on along the minus strand of CP142131.1, from coordinate 2,560,664 downwards.
ATATAAGTATTTCCATCTCCAATTTTAGATTGAGAAAAAGTGGAAGATGGAAATGAAAAATAGTGGGATTTGAAGAGAATTAGACTAAGAAATATAGTTCTTTCTAAATTTTCCTTTACTTTCTGATGTGGCTAAGATTAAATAAAATTAAGTAAAAATAAGGAGGAATGGGATAAGCATGTATAATTCCTGGCTGGCCTGCTGCAATGCTGAAATTGGGTTCCTTGATTTATAAACTCTCATCCCTAAAATGTATTTTATAAGTAATTTTCTTCTTGATCTTCTGGAATTGGAATGAAGCTTGAAGGGATCCGAATCGGCGTTTTCTGAAATATTCCAAGGGAGTCAACATCAGCAAGAAAGAAACTTTCATTCTCTGGAAGCAAGTATCAGCAATATCTCGAAAAGCATGATGCCAGCTCAACTATGGCAATAGCAGAGCACCAAAGTTTGAATTTCAGAGAAATGAGTTCCTAAAATGCTTAAAATCAATGATTGGTCCTTTTTTTTAACCTTCATGGAACAACATTGCTTCAATAATGTGCACATGAAGGAGAAAACATATCAAAACCAGGAACTTCAATGATCAAAATGCATATTCTCATATCAGAATGCGTCAATCACATATTAATTGTCACCCTTAATCTGAATCAAAGAAAGAAGTACTATCAAAATTGCCGATCATGGGGGGATTTTGCATGAGAAATAAAAAAAGAAAGAAAGTTGTGTTTCCATGAAGGGAAGAAGCCAGTTCATAATATTCCCAAAACACATACTCTATTCTGGCAAGGTCTGGCATGATAATTGTTTTGCAGTCAAAGCAACCACTAGGCTGTTGCCACGTGTTCCTTAGACACCCACTTGCTACCTTATTAGTCAAGTGTCAAAGAAAAAGAGGCTGGTTGGGTGAGGATGATTAGGTGTCTAAAACTACTAGGAAGCTCCTGATTTGAAAGCTTTGAAACCTTTTCTTCTTTTCGAAATATTTTCTTTTTATTTTTCATTATTTTTTCTGTAATGGGTATTTTGGTTTAAGTTGGCAAGGGCCTTGCCAAATTGGGGGGCGGGGGGGCTAACTGGCGGAGAACCTGCAAGTGCAGGGTGTGGGCCAAAGGCAGCATGGGAAGGTATCCCATGTTTCTGAGTTGTCTAGCATGATAGGTTTGCTCCTTCTCTCATAGAAAGTTAAATGAAGAAAGGGTCACTATGTTGAGGATCTGCCCTCAATCCCTCAGCAGCTACTAGGCAAAAAAAAAAAAAAAAAACAGAAGATTTGAAATGAAAGGTATGCCTCATGTGGTCCAAACTCTGAACTCTATGTTCTTGTTTGTTATCATGCTAGGTCATGGAAATATAGTTAAATATAAAAGGATTAAGGACAAGAAAGTTGAATCCATGCCTATTATTTAACAAGACGTGAGCTGTCTGCTCCAGGACACCAGAGTTTGAAGGAATGCGCGCCGTATTATTAAGCCACTACTATGGGAAAGGTGTTGTGTTCTCCACCTTACATGAACCTTCCTCCCTAATCATGGAAAAGCCGAAACCATTTTGCAAAGAACCAAACAAATCATACACAGAAGATTTAGTAAGATTGACCCTTTTCTTTTTTTGTCTGAATATATATATATATATTTATATATTTATTTTAAAAAAATGTTAGTAAATTAAATGAAAATTTTCTTTTTTTTTTCAGTAAAAAAAATGGTGAAAATGGAAGTAAATAATTAAAGTTGCGTACAATATATATGGGGGTCCCATGTCATCATTGCCAACTTCGAATGGGACCCTGTGGCATGTAAAGTAGGATGATGCGTGGTGATCAAGGATGGAACAGTAATTTTCCCTCCCCTGAATTATCCCACACGTAGCCGTTGCTCAACCCCCATGTGGCTGTCACTTTCCCCAACGGTCATCAAACGGTCAATTTTTATCGTCCCTCTGTCCTTATTTTCCCGTTTTCCACCTTATCTTGTGTCTCTCATTTCTGATATCCCTACAGTTTAAAGCCAAAAAAAATCCCGTTGCGTTGCGGAACTGAAAAAGGGGTTGTGGTCTTAGCTTGCAAAATGACTATTCTGTCCCTGTTCCAGTGTTACTTCACGAGAGGGACATAAATGCTGCCAAAAACAAATCACAACCGTCCAAAGGGTTGAAAGTTCGGTCATAAAGTGCAATTGTTTATTCATTTGGGTGATGTAAGCAATTAACAGCCCAATCAAATACTACCTTGACAGCCATAGCAGACCAAGACAATATGTTAGTATTTTATTGCTTACCGGGAATTTCTTTACTCTGATTAGGATGTTTGGTGGGTAATCACATGGCCCAAAAACAGCTAATCAAGTGAATCAAAATTAAGATAAAAATGAGAATTTCTTTTTTTTTTCCTATTAAAAAATTGAAAACAGTACGTAGAGGTAGAGGATAAGAACAAAGGTATAAACCTACAGGAAACCTGTCAACATCCTCCTGCTCTTTCCAGAACAATCCTTCCAAAACCCTAATATGATAGCCATAAACAACAATTAAAAACATTAAAACACATTAACTTTTTATTATAATTTAAATAATCCTCTACCATGAAAAGAATAAATTAGATAAAATAAATAAAAAAGAAATTAAAGACCACCCATTTTTGCTTTGGACCAAATAATACAAACCTGACACTACAGTATCCCATCTATAAAGTCACCATATTCTTCAGCTTTCTCTCATCTGCTCTCATTTGCCTTGGGTTTACTCCTGAGAAAGAGAGAAGCAAGAGGGAAAAAGCTTCATCCTTTGCTTGTTGAGTGGGTGAAAGAAAAATGGAGGGCAAAGAGGAGGATGTTAAGCTAGGAGCAAACAAGTTCCCTGAGAGGCAACCTATTGGGACATCAGCCCAGACAGACAAGGACTACAAGGAGCCACCACCAGCACCATTGTTCGAGCCTGGTGAACTCAAGTCATGGTCTTTTTACAGAGCTGGCATTGCAGAGTTTGTGGCCACTTTCTTGTTCCTTTACATCACCATCTTGACTGTCATGGGTGTATCTCAGTCTAAGACCAAGTGCACTACTGTGGGTATTCAAGGCATTGCTTGGGCCTTTGGTGGCATGATCTTTGCACTTGTCTACTGTACTGCTGGCATTTCAGGTCACCTTCCTTAAACTTTTAATGGATGGTTTGCATATTTTTTGGTTTCTTTGGCTAATTTTTGAAACCCCCAAAAACAGTTTTTGACTTTGGTGTGTTTGGCTAAGTACAAAGTTTGAACTATTTTCTTTCATATTAAAGCTTAGGCTAACCTAAGTTCTTGAGGGTGCTTTAAAATTCTTTTGTAAAAGATGTTTAATAACCAGATCTGCGTTTTTTTGTTACTTCAGGTGGACATATCAACCCAGCTGTGACCTTTGGGCTGTTACTAGCAAGGAAGCTGTCCCTTACGAGGGCAGTCTTCTACATGATCATGCAGTGCCTTGGTGCCATCTGTGGTGCTGGTGTAGTCAAGGGATTCCAAGGAGACAGACGATATGAGATGTTGCGTGGTGGAGCTAACGTTGTGAACCATGGCTACACCAAGGGTGATGGTCTTGGTGCTGAGATCATAGGCACTTTTGTTCTTGTCTACACTGTTTTCTCTGCTACTGATGCCAAGAGAAACGCCAGAGACTCTCATGTTCCTGTATGTATTATTATTTCTTCTTGTCCTTTTTGTGTTTTACTCGGCTCTTAATTTATATGACATAGATTCTCTGCTTTTATTAATCACTATCTTTTGCTTCTCATAACTTGATTTTGCAAGAGCAATTATTAATTGTAGTGGATCTAACCATCTGTTTGGGTTCTCGAGATGTCAAGTACCTTTCAGTGCGTAACCACCGTTATAACATATAAATTGGTTTTAAGGTGTGAATAAATATATAGTTTTTTGAAGTTTTAGCTAGGTTCTACTCCAAACCAAGTTGTTGAGGAGGTCTTTTTTAAAAAAATAAAAAATAAAAAGAAAAAGTATGAGACTGAAGTCCTCTTGTATGAACCCCTTGATGATGCCCTCACTCACTCCATGTGCCCCCTTAGCCCCTCTCCAGTTTGTGGAGACCTACATATATGTTAGTTTTACGTTTGTTAGATGCCAAATCTAGCATCATGCTAAATGGCCACCTTAGTCTACCGTGATTCTTTGATAAAAGATAAAGTAAGTCTGTTGGTGCTACAACACAAACATTACTTTTGTCAAAATAGTGGTGAGATAGGCAACATTGTTAGTGGTGGCTACATGTTAGTGATCCTAGAATGATTCTTCCTCTAGAGTTTTGTGTTATGTTATGTTATCTTAGAGAGACAACAAATGGGTTTAATGATTAGAAAAAAAAAGGGGATATGTTGGAAATTGGAGAAAACAGAGGAAAGGAGAAAGGGAGAAAAAGTTTGATTTCATTACCCAAGCATTCAAAGTCTAAATAAAAATGATAATAGTAAATATATTCATAGTAAAGTAACTATGAATACTTGCTAATGTTATTTTTGCCTCGTTTGGGTGTTTGGCTATTGAATAAGATTTTTCTCTCAGGTTTTCTCTGATTCTCTCCATCTGTACATAACATTTCTAAATCAAAATATTGGAAAATAAGTGAGATACAGTTTGTGCATTCAGGAGTTAGGTGGCATTTATTGGACAATGTGTCTTGAATCCTTTTTCACGCTGACGTGGCAAGAATTTAGTAATTGAGATTCTTATTTTGCATTTTGTTTGTTTGAAACTAAATACTAGCCACATTATGCTGAAAAAGGATTGAGACTCATTGTCTAATCACTTCCACTCTCTTGAAGTGTGCAAAATTTTAGCAACTAGAAGGCCTGCCTGACTTTCTAAACCAAAACACTATAGTTGGTGAAGTACTTGAATTATGGGCTTTTTTAATGTATTTCTTACAACCACATTGCAGATCTTGGCTCCCCTTCCCATTGGGTTTGCAGTGTTCTTGGTTCATTTGGCCACCATTCCCATCACTGGAACAGGTATTAACCCAGCCAGGAGTCTTGGAGCTGCCGTCATATACAACAAAGACCACGCATGGGATGACCAGGTAAGTATCTTTCTGGCATTTACCGTGCTTTTCTCTTTGTTGAGGTGGTTAGAGATTGATTAAGAAAATTTCTCTTCGACTGCAGTGGATTTTCTGGGTTGGACCCTTCATTGGAGCTGCGCTTGCTGCAATTTACCACCAGATAATCATCAGGGCTATTCCTTTCAAGGCCAGGGCCTGAAAAGATTAACGATCATCATCTTGTCTCTCGCATAGTTTCTTCTACATGTTCTCCTGTTTTTTTTGTTGTTGTTGTCTTGCACTTTTCTATCCCTTAATTTGCATTTTGTGTCAATGGTGTTAATTAATGTGTGTAAATTATCTAGAGTTATGCTGTTTCGAGTTTATTAAACTTGTTAATGAAGGATTCTTTATATCTCTCCGCTGCAATTCTCCCCAAATCTCCTACTGTATGTCAATCCCGCAGATCTTATTACTGGTTAAAATGTCCACGCTGTCCTGCATATCAATCATGATGAAAAGGGTCTCTCTGGGCCATTGTCGTTGTTCCTTGGTTTGTTGGATATAAGAGTGCAAATGATCTAAATTTCACTAATGAACGAATCAATCTCTTGGAAGGAGATCTCTCACCATCTTCATCGTCTCCCCTATTGACAGTTCTCCAAATGCAGGACATGAAATGAAAGGGCCTCAGTCGTTACCGATGTCAATAAGCCTCCACCGATCACTGCTTTCCTTGCTAAATTGAGAGAACGATGCTGATAGAAAATCATAGCTTGCTAATATGTTGCATGCTGGGAACCCAAAGTCAGCTTTTCCTAACACTTTAACCTCATATCGCCTAACGTAGTCAAGGTTTAAATCAATGTAAACAACGATTGATAAGAAAAAGAAAAGTGTATGTCTAGTTTTCAGTTTTCTTTTCTTGTCCTCGAGACTATGAGAGGGTTTAGTTGTACTGATTTTGGCTTTAGTAATACGTTTGGTTGCTGCAGGAAACCAATAATATGATTGGAAAGTATACTTTTCTTTCGCAAAACAAATGTTCTAGCAGGCTCTGCACCATGTAGCTTAGCTGCTTATAGATTAGGTCTGCCATTTGGCTGCAGAGAGTTGGCACCGACATCAACATAAGTACATAACCAGATAGCCCAAACCAAGCTCCAAGGAGTATGGGCTATAGCCTATGGGACGTTAGGGCTTCACCAATCCCAACTGGCTGCCTAAGCAAGCCTAATGACCGTATGTAGACTTGGTTACCATCTTGTTAAATAACCTAGTTAATCAATAAAAATAAAAACTTTTCCCTCTTAAGAAGGACTAATCTAAATCGTTTTTATTATTACCCCATGAAAACTTAATAAATTTCCAATTAATTTTTTGGATAAGCAATACTCTCTTTTTTTATAAAAAATAAGAAATAATATAATTTATATTAATAATACATAAAATGTTAATATAATATAATTTATATTAATACGTGATATGTTAATAATTTATATTAATATAATATAATTTATATTAATAAGAAATAATACGTAATAATGTAATTCTTATAACACCATTTAATAAAATTAATATATTATTTTTAAAAAAATTCTTAAAATACATCATATCAACAAGATATTGAAAAATTATGTTAATAAAAAAATCCCTAATAATATTATCTCATTTGACTACTAAAATTTAAATCTAAACTTTCAAATTAAAAGAATGAAGATTTTTAAGCATTAAGATGTTGGTTTGAAAATGGTGGTACAAATGAGCAGACAACCATTAAACCAATGGCATGGGTCACAATCTCATCATTACAACTAATAAAGTTGGATTAAAAGCTTAAACAAATCCTAAATCTAAAAATAGAAGCAGGGCTAAGTCCAATATCACTAGCAAAAAAAATGGAAAAAAGAAAATCAACAAAAATTAATTTGTCTAGTTGTAGAGTGGGGCCACTCTTCCTCTGATGCTATGATCTGTCCTTGTTTCCTTTGATTTTTTTTTTATTCAAGATGTTGTTGGTCAAAGCGTCAAGGAGGAGTATATATTGATATGGGCAGCAACTCAATGAACTGTAAAAGGCATTTGGGTTTTTGGGCGAGAAACTGCTAGGCAAGTGAAGTAAAACTAATCTGCAAAAGTAAGCATGTGGATTTTCGGGTGGAAAGGGCCATCTGGGTTCTCTGCTTCTTCTACAGCAGAGGAAGTTACTCAAGGGATTGATGGAACTGGTCTCACTGCCGTTGTTACAGGTTTTTTTTTTGTTCCTTTTCTTTCTGTTATTTGGGCTCCTTTTTGATCTGGGTTTTGTCTTGTCTTTCATCTTTGCTGTCTATTTTCTTAATATAAACTTCTGTGTGGTCGGCTGGATGGTTTTGGGAAAGACTTGCTTTTTACGGAAAAACCGAGTAGGTGGATCATTTATGTTCAGTTAAGAGGTCCCCCAATCACACAAATGGAAAGATCAATTGATCATGTGACAAGAAATAATTTTGGTCTCTGTTGAGAGAAAAAGAAGTGAACTATTTTCTGATGAACTTAATCCCCGGTTGTCTGGCTTGCCATAATTAGTGAGCTTGGTGACGATATAATTTTGTTTGGTAGCAAATGTTGGGTTTTGCCAGTTAAAATTTACAATGATTTATGAGATCTTTGTGGCATATGAGAGTGTGTTTGTCTTTGTTATTTAAAAGAAAACCACTTTCCCGAAAGAAGGGGGAAAGGAAAGGAAAGGAAAGAAAAGAAAAGAAAACCCTCAACTTCTTGCTTGACATAACGCGTTTAAATTTATAAGACGAGAACCATGCTGTTGGTGTTTTCATGTATTTCTCTTAGTTACATATCCAAGTGCTCATGTCAGTTCAAATTTCAGGAGCATCAAGTGGTATTGGTGTAGAGACAACACGTGTTCTTGCATTGCGTGGTGTCCATGTGGTTATGGCAGTAAGGAATGTGGATGCTGGTAGGAATGTCAAAGAAGCAATACTCAAAGAATTACCTGGTGCTACGATTGATGTGATGGAATTAGATCTAAGCTCAATGGCATCAGTAAGGAAATTTGCATCAGAATATCAGTCCTCAAGTCTTCCCTTAAATCTCCTCATGTAAGAACTATAAACTGCTGCAAGTTGAATTACTTATGGCCTTTTTCTTCTAACTTCTGACACATGTGCATGTGGATATGTGCATTTATATGCAATTGTATGTGAATTAGCTAATATTCTTTTATCTTACAGTTGCAGTTGTTATTGCTGTTTTCTTGTTACTTTATCAATTAGTATTTCAGTCTGTTTGTACATGAACTTTAGTAAAACTTTTGATGAGAGGACTAATACTTTCTTTCTTTGCTTGAAAGCAACAATGCTGGGGTTATGGCAACTCCTTTCACGTTATCCCATGACAACATAGAACTGCAGTTTGCGACGAACCATTTAGGTTAGTATATTTCATATAAGTTTGTCTATAAATAGTGTGTTGACAATGACTAAATTATTTTGATGCACTTGGATTGAAAGATCGCCATGATCTGTACCTGAATCTCAAATCTAATGAGATATAGTGGCTATTTTGCAGGTCATTTTCTTTTAACAAATCTTTTGTTGGAGACTATGAGAAATACAGCACGTGAAAGCAACAGAGAAGGAAGGATTGTAAATTTATCTTCAGAAGGTCACCGGTTTGTGTATCGTGAAGGAATTCGTTTCGATAAAATCAATGATGAATCAGGGTAAAATTGACAATATGCTTTCACCAACTTGCTCCTTTCTGGGATGCAGAATCTTGGATGAATAAGTTATTTTTTGGTTCCAAGATATTTATAAAATGCTTGATCATTTCTTTCTCATTTTGCTCACCAATTTACAGATACTTTAGTTGGTTTGCTTATGGCCAGTCAAAGCTTTCTAACATATTGCATGCTAAGGAGCTTGCTAGGCGCCTGAAGGTACACAATATGGTCAATTTGTGTTTGATGTGCAATTTGTACAATCCAAACTGAGCATTTCACAATTCTTGAATCTCATATCACTTAAATCACTTAATGTATCATGCAGATGCTAACATGTTGACACTAAGAAAATTGTATCTCATTATGAATTGTCTTTATCAGCAAATTGTTCTGCCAAATTCTATTGAAAATAATTGGTCTATTTGTCAGCCACTAGTGCTTTGAGTAAAAGTTTTTACATTGTTTGAAGTATCTGTTTCTCTATGTGTCTGAAATGGCTTTTGTTGCTGTGATTTGTTAATGTGCCTAGTGGGATCTAATCTATGAATGTTTTTCCTTTTGTTTTGATATAAATAGGAAGAAGGGGTGGAGATTACTGCAAATTCAGTTCATCCTGGAGCAATTATGACCAATCTTATGCGCCACCATGGTTTTATTAACAGTAATCCTTCGACTTATTTAAGATTTAGTTGATTTTTGACTTCTGAAGATAGTTTCGGTATATTGGAAATTCAAAACAAGTTAGATACGTCGCTTTGACTTCACCATGACATAAAATCTCTTCTAATTTGGGATCATCACTTTGAACCTATGGAAAGTCCTTAGCAGCTATTAATATCACTGTATTTATGGTTAAGATAATTTGTCATACTATGTTACCAGCTATATCTCACACAATGCAGAATGAGATAGGAAAATATAATTTAGTAAGGACAAGGTTAGTTGCTCAACTGTAATAATTTTACTTGACAGTGCTGATTACAATCTAGCAATACGTAGTCCAATAATGTAGTGATGCTTCATTCACCAGCTTGTCTAAACCCTAGTATCAAACTGCTTCAGGTTGACTTGTGTCAACTTTGGCTTTAGATTACTGATACAATATATTGCCTTGATGCAGGCATTGGCCATATGCTTGGCAAATATTTCCTGAAAAATATTCCACAGGTATTCATTATGAACTGTGATAAGATTCATTATGATAAACAGTGCTTCAATTAGTACTCTCCCTGCCACACGGCTCAGCTGCTTATTTGTTTTCCTCTGTATGGTTGTAGGGAGCTGCCACTACGTGCTATGTGGCTTTACATCCGCAAGTTAAAGGTGTTAGCGGAGAATATTTTATGGACAGCAACATAGGCAATCCAAGCTCTAAGGCTAAAGATGCAGACTTGGCAAAAAGGCTATGGGACTTCAGCTTGACCTTGACCAATACCAAGTAGCTGGTTTAGAAGGCCTTTTGAAGAGTAGTCTCATTGCTTTCTCGCTTGATTGCTTGATCTATGAGTCGAAGTTATATGATTAGACTTGGGGTTGTAGAAGTTGCAGTTTAATGCCTGTACTCTTAAACCGAAACTGTGAAAAACGACAATATTTCATATTATGCAAGGGGCTATGGATTGATCTATCTGAAAATGATGAGATTGTAGTAGTTTCAACAACTAGTTCTTATTCATGATTTGACTACATGAATCTGAAAACTAGTCCTTGTATTAGGTTGTGGCCGGTATGGCAGAATGTTGAGGAAAGAAAGAGATCCCATCCAAAGAAGGTAAACCAGTGGATAGGAAGTGTTTCTGGTACTAGAAAAGTATAGCAAGATTTGAAGAACCGTGGTAAACTATAAAAATCATGACCAGTGTTCTCTGTTTACTGCTGCTTAAGTACATAAAGTTTTGATCCAGCGGAAAGGGCAGGTATATGTAGTTTTGTCCACCACATGGCTTCGGCTACAATGACCAGGTTTATAGATACTCAAGCATTCTTCACTTCCTAAAATTGTGGCTAAGAAGGGATACCCAGCATAGCATCCCACCCGATGGTTAGCTAACAATGCAATGGTTCTGAGGTACATTTTGACTCGTGTAGTAGTTCGTTTGATGTAGAATGTGGTGGCAACCTACCAACCTTCACTCTTGATCATCAATTTACCATGTCAGTAATGGCGTAAATTATTAGGATTAAATACTGAAAGCCGGCTACTAATCTATTTGGATTTTGGACAAATTGAACCTTAAGCAGTAAGGAAGAAATCCAGCCAAGACTACCGATTTTTCCAACATTTTTATGTCCTTAAAATGTACAACATAGTTCATTTCCCAAGGTTGGAAAGTAGATACAAGTCAAATTAGAATTTATAAATTTGCTGCCAGTATGATAACAGATACATCAATATCACCAGCCGCAATAGGTTTTTTGGCTGAGCTGCTACAGCTGATGGAAAAAATTTTTACCAGAACCAGTCCCAGCAAATTTCGCAAGTCATCTTGACAAAAGCCTAGATTCGGTTTTGGTTCCCCACCTTCTGTACAAAACTTTTTTAACCCCCACCACTGTTCTTCCACCTGTTAAAATATGTAGAGGGAGGGAAAAAATTGGAAAGAATAGCTCTTCTAACTATGTGTTTCTTAGGTGTAACAAAATGTACAATTCTCTTTACACTAGCAGATACGTTCATTGCCGGGAACTGCTTTAAGTCAAATCTCCAGAGGTGAGCTTGGTTTTGAATTTGTCTCCACATTGCGCGGAATACTGGAAAGTGACGCAAATTGTCTATGATGCTGAAATATGTACCAGCAAGGTGAAGAGTCTCAGTCACTGACACAAATGTGAAAATTTTATGAGTGCAGCTAACATCCAGCCTCCAACAACCTCTTGCATGCTGGTCGTTTCGTTGCTTCCTGTAAAAATTGAAAACCAAGCAAAGAGACCATTCCAACGTCATATTATCTCCTTTCTGCCATTCAGACTTCCAGAACTAAGCATATATTATCTGTGTGGGAGTAGGAACCTGTGACCTTAATATTGATGACAGAAACAAGACTAGAGCACCCAAGAGCATCTAAAAAGCCTGGACGCCCTCCCTGACAGAGGATTCTGTAGCAAACTAGATTCCACCATTATGACGAAGCATTGATGAACTTGGGCTCAGGTCCAGTGATGGTTTAAACTTCACATGGTCCCTCAAGAGTTGCTGAGACACATGATCAGCCAAGACTGGCTGTCCATCATAAAGTTCCCTATGATCCCCATGGCCCGGCCATCCATACTGTTTTCCAAAAGCACCAGTATCTGATGAAATCATTTCTTGGAAAACATTAGAGGCTTGTGAAATCCCTCGAAACAGGTCAGGCTTGAGTTCTTGATAAGGGTTGCTAGCATTTCCATAGTAACTATTTTGGGACCTTGGGATTATTCCAATACCATCATGCAAGTAGGTGATTGGCAGTTTTGGGTGACGAAATGGGATGGCACCACTACCACCACTAAGAGGAGTGGATGAACCAGAAACAGTATGAGGGCTAGATATGGGAGAGGGGGACATCCTTCCACTCATATGTTGCGGTGACCTTGGATGTAGTAGAGGACTGCCAATGGGAGAAACAGGGCATGACACGTTCCTAGGTGTATGAGCATCACTGGAATAGAGTAGAAATAAGTAATCATGATAAGACAAAAGATAATGAACATTTCTAGATCAGGGCAACTACGGTTGACACATAAAAAACTTGGATGCAGACTTAATTTCAAAGTAGAATCAGACCTTGCAAGACATCCAGCAGCTTTCAAGCTAATGGCTTTATTTCTTTCTATAATGCAATCATAAGAGCATATAAAATTCAATACTGCAGGGGACAAAGGTGTTTAGACCAAAACAATTTGGCAGAAAAAGACCTTAGTTACATGTGAACACTCTATAATCACTAATGAAATCATAGTACAGCACCTGAGATGACAACATGTATCATAATAATAAAAGTATCAAGTCAGATTTAGGTTAAAAGAAAGTGTTCTAAATATTGACCGGACACAGACCCATCTACGACTATTATCATGTAATTTCATGCCACTCTCATGGAAGTGAACTGGAAAAGCGGTTTCTTATGTTCACTTCCCTTAGAGGCCAACAACATTATTGTCCTCTGTTCCAAGCAGAATGAGAAAATTCATATTACATGTTAGAATTTTTGCTAATCCTCTTAGAAAATTTGCTATTTTAAGCTGCAAAGCTGCCGAAGGCCCTCTAACAACTCAAGTTTGTATACAGCATAACCAATCATATGCACATTAACCATCGTCAGTGCACATTTAAACATGCATGTCTAGGCTGCACATAAAAGTAGCAGTGGGCGCGTGTGAATGTTAGCATCCATGTTTGAGAGAGAGAGAGAGAGAGAGAGAGACCTGGATCCTGATCCCACTTTTAAACCTCTACACGGAAGGCTAGCTGTCCCTTCTGAATCTATGCATGACAGATTTCTAGTATTTCCAATTCCCTAAAGAAATATCCAAGAGCAGAATGCAGCAGTCAGCAATAACAGTAGAAATCTGAACAGGTACTGATGATCCACAAAATCAAATCATTAGACAGATCAAACATACAAAACTTATAATTATGTTTGTACCAGTGTTCTCATTGCATTGGTAACTGCAGGTGATGGGTCTGATGTGTCAGCACTAAAAATGGGTCTTTCCAATGGTGCAGCATTTTTTATAAAAGGATGCTCTAAAAGCCGAGCTGCTGTAGGGCGATGTAGTGGGTTTCTTTGTAAACACTGCCTCACAAAGTCCTTCCCCTCTTCTGAAAGACTATCAGGAATTGCTGGAAGTTCTTTACTGTTGCCAATCTTGAACATAGCAGCAACCTTTGAAATAATATAAGCAAATGTATCAAGAATGAATTAAAAGTAAAAAGATTTTCATATTGGGCATGCAGCATTTTCCCTTTTAAAGGAATATGCAGTACTAGGATGCTCATACAGAAGGGAAAATGTACATTGCTGTACAACTAATGACATTTAATTTTTATAACATCAGACAAAGTCAAAATTTCATGCCTGTGTATAAAAATTTACTAACCCCTTCATACTGGCTCCAAGGTGGCTTTGTGGTAGCCATCTCCAAAACTGTGCACCCAAGGCTCCATATATCAACAGCAAGGTTACATCCATTTGAGTTCTTGATAACCTGAATGGAAAATGGAATTAAATGATATTATCAGAAAGCATCATACAAATGATGACCTTGGAATATAACTACAAAACCATGCTGACCTCAGGTGCCATCCAATAGGGGCTTCCCTTGAACGACAATGGACAAGATGACCCAGTAATCTGCAGATTATTTCAGATGACGTATATTAATATCCAGGGACATGCAATATGTGCATAAAGTATTCTTGCTAGGCAACAAATCACGGATTACTTTTTCTTATTAGAATTTGCTACAGAAAAGAGGACTCAGGAATTTAAATCACTCATCTTACAATAATATCATATGTCGGGATCTAGTTCAGATAACCACAGCAACATAAGCATGATTTATTTTGGTTTTGTGGATAGATCCATTAATTATGAAATCACAGATAAGTGCTCTTACGTGCTTTGCCATTCCAAAATCAGCCAATTTCACACGGCCATTGGGGTCAACCAGTATGTTTGCTCCTTTTATGTCTCTGAAAAAATTTTGCACATTGTACAAATGATTTCCAGCACGATTGACCCAGTGAGAGATTATGATATTCACAACATGAACAACCCAAGTAGCACCAGAAACTAAACTCACCTATGAACAGTATTTTTAGCATGTAAGTAAGCCAACCCAGACAAAATTTGTTGAGTATAATTTCGAATCGCACTTTCACCAAACTGACCATACTCTTGAAGAAGTTTATAGATGGAGCCACCAGAAACATACTCCAAGTATATGTAAAGTTTATCACCTACCTGTTGATGAACAAAAAGGCAAAAAAATGCAATTACCACAATGCATCAATTGATCTTGTTGATCTGTAATATTTGATGTGAGGAGAACTTCTAACAGTGACAGACTATCAAAGACTAATTATGGGAATGACACCTTAACAAGGTATTTAAATGAAAAGAACAAGAACTCACAGTTTCAAATCCATAATATTGCACTATATTTGGATGTCGTAAGCGACTAAGCAGCAAGATTTCCTGCCAAGAAACTTTTTATGAGTATAAAAAGCTATATAATATTATTTACACCAAAAGAAAAATCAACACTCAAATGAACATCGGGGAAAACATGATTTCTGTTCTTAAAGCTACAAAATTTCATACAAATCTCTTAAAAAAAAAAAAAAAACCCTAGAAGACAAGGACTTACTTGCCCCAATTGCTGTGCACTTTCCTTTGATTTGGCGTCATCTGAAAACAAAGTTACCTCCTTCATTGCACACATCTCCCCACTTTCACTAAAGCAAGAGATAAGAAGGAGAAAAGGAGAGAGAAAACAGATCAAGCATTGAAATAGTAAGGAAATTGCATTAGCCAACTGATTTGAGTGGGAAAACAAGGCAATCAACAACCTTGAATAAGAAATGTGCACATCCAAATTTGATGATAAAGTTAGCAAGGATTAATTCAATACTCAGACACATTATGATTGAAACAATAGCTGGGTTCAATCCCACATATGGCTTTACAACAATAAAGATGTGGCGGTGAAAACAAATTATGCCACAAATGCAGCACTCAAGAATGAACAAGAACAATATCAATACAAGACAGATAAGATTAGAGCATAACCCATTTGACAGACCTGTTAAAACCCTGATAGACATGTCCAAATGTGCCTCTCCCCAGCAATCGTCCTTTCTTCCAGCAGGAGCCAGGGCTTGTTGGATTTTCTGCCCTACCAGGACTTCGAGGTAACGATGGAGATGTTGCTGCTGAATATGCAGAAGAAAAGGGTATTGTTATTGGGGGAAGAGGCAACCTGTGGCTTAGCTGTTTCCCATCATCAGGTCGGCTTGTAGGTGACTCAGTGGCAGCCCCTGTAGCTCGTGGATGCAAAGGGGTGACAGCACCACTGTGTATTCTGGAGCTGGGACCAGGGCTTGTCATTCTAGGACTAGGTATTGGTGAACACTCAGGGCTACACCTGCTTTGTGGCCAAAATAGCTGTCCTGACATATCTCCACCAACTGAATTATGTCCAGAATTGTGGCCTGAACCTGGACTGGAGCAGTGTCCAGAACCCAGGAAAGCTATGTCAGAGAATGGCTTTCCTGTACAGGGACCAGCATTCCAAAGTTGCTCCAGACCAAACGCTCTCATTGGACTTCTAGAAGGACTTGACATTGAGCTGTCTGGAGCACTACAGAAAGTACCACGTTGAGGAATTTGTAAATTCTGCACATGATTGCTCAATGGTCCTCGCTTAGGTGATGTGGATAAATACTGATTATTAAAAGATATATTAGCTGGCTTCAGTATCTCTTTTGAGTTCTTCTGATGGATAACAGGCAACTGATCCGTAAGCTTTATGCTTCATTAAAATTTGAAAATGATAACCAATTAGGGATGACAGATAGGTTGTGAGAGACGTATAGTTAAAAAACACTATAATTTTAAATAATATTAGTTAAAACTCACCCAGAAGGACTGTTTGCAGCAGTTCTCTGTCCATTTTCATAATCAGAAGTCAGGGGGCTAAGTAGACGAGATTCAGATGGGTCATCACTATCAATAGAGCTATCAGTAGAAACAGAAGCAGTAGCAAGATCACCCTCAGCATCTACAGGATCCAGTTTGTTAGAGACTTGTCCAGGGTTTGGCAAGGGTAAAAACAGTGATGACCTTGAACCTCTGTCAAATCCTGGTCTTGTTGATGCATTAATTCCAGAATTAGTACGCACAACACTAGCATGATGCACCCCAGGAAGTGGAAGTGGTTGGGCATGAGGCCTTTCTACAAAACTTTGACAGCGTGATACTTGTGTCGAGGGTGATGGTGATCTTGATGGGACTTGAGAGAGAGATCCCCTTTCTGAAACAGTATCAGTATGGCATCCCTGAGAACCACCTGATCTGCTAGTGGATCTGTCATCAGATGTGATTTTAAGCTTGCGATTTATAGCATCAATGAAACTTTCCTTGCTTGCTTTCTTTTTGTCTTCTTTGGATGAAGACTTTCCCCACCATGTAGGCATACTTTCGTAAGACAGGGTAAACTCTGACAGCAAGATCCCCTTCTTAGTTCCAGTTGCTACTTACTTCAACATCAGCGATTATACTCATGCTGGTTAAGCTTGAACCAAGTCCACTGATTTTTTTCTTAACATCATTACATTACAAGCACAAAGAAATGGACATAACTCTGGGCATGCCAATTAAAGAATGTTGCATTCTCTAAAGACGCATTACCCACTAAGAACCTGTATAAAAGCTTCATCATGAGCCTCTAGCGAAGGATGTACCAAAAGGAAAAACATATATAAGAATTATACTAAATATACAGGTCCACAGATAAATAATATTAGGCAAATAGAAAGTGGAGAGGCCCCCTCATAAGCACATAGACAACATAAGTTCAGAATATTGTCAGACCAAAAAAATCTTTATAGGATGTTAAAAATATTTCGGCATTAACTTCCCCTTCAAGAAGCAGTCACAGAAGATGCATTAGCTCCAAATTTCAAATCTAAAAGTCAATAATTTGAATTTATTGCTTAACTAATCACTGGTCCACAACCAGATGACACATCCTAGCTAGACCATTGAAACCAAAACGACTTCTTATAATTCTATAGAGCATTCCAGGTCAAATTTACACCTAAAAATAGAGCAGCTATTGAATTATTTTCTCAAACAAAAAAGGGCCATTGACACTCAATTTATTCCGACCAAAACAGATCCAAGATTTGGGCACCCATTTTCCACATAAAGTGACATATAAGCTCAATCTCAAGAACCCGAAAAACAGTCTTTTAACCTGGATCTACAAATTCAACCAATTCATATATCCAACAAAAAAAACACACGAATTTACAACAATAAACAAAATCAAGAACTCAAAATATCTCAAGTTACACAACATGACAACAAAAAATCAAAAAACCCATCTCCAAATTCACCAAACCTTAAAACCCATAAGTTAAAAACACTAAATAGAATTGGTCCACAATGAAGAAACAAACGCTCATATTACACTCTACAAGCATAGAACCAACACTTAACCAAGCTCAAAAATTGAACAGAATAAACAAATCAAACATTGAAAAACCTTTAAAAGTCCTCAAATTAATCCAAAATCTTCAGCTCAAAACGCCAAAAAAAAAAACATAATCTTTAGAAAACCCACATCAGTACTTACAGTGAAGTGTAAGAATAGCCCTCTCAAAAAGAAGTGTCAGTTACCAGAGAGACGGCCAAGCGAAGCTCAAAAGGCTCTAAAATGAATGAAAGAGAGAGAAAGAGAAACAAGGAAAAAAAAAAAAACCAAAAGAAAAGCTCTTTAGAGAGAGAAGGATTTTTTAATTTTAATTTTGATTTTGATTTTTGGTTTTTTTTTTTTTGGTTAGTTTTGGAGTGGCGAAATAATAGAGTGCTGTCTTTGTGCGTTTAATTCGTGTAATAAGAACTGGAAGATTAAATTATTTGAAAAAGGTTGGAAAGCCTGGCGTGGAAAAGCTGATGTTCAGCTAAAAATTAGTGACGTACGTTCGGGACCGTCAGATTTGACTTGAATGACGCCACGTCCATGATTTGGAGTCAAGTTCTTGATGGTAAAGTTGAGTTGTGTTGTGGTTATCGTGCTAACAGATGTGTCGGATTGTTTACCCTCCTCCCTTTTATCAATTTTTTTAACGGCAACTTACTTAAAAATATATTCCCATTATCATTTATCCCATATGCTTTACGCAATTAATTGAGTGTGTTTTTTTTTTTGATCCCTTGTTTTGGGATTATTCGGAATTGGAACCTTAATTTCTTTTATTTTCATCTTTGTGGTTAAAAGGAACAATTAAAATTTACATTATTTACACAAATTGTTGTTATTTTTGTTTTTGTTTCTTATTATTTTCAAATTTCGCACTATTTTAACATAATTTTAATAAAATATAATATTTTAGAAAAACTCAATGAATTATTTAAATAACTTATGAAAGTTCAATCAAGTTTTTTATCTTTTTATTTTAGATTAATTAAATCTTTATAATTAATATTTCATTAACTGTCATTAATTAAAATGTTACTTATTATTTTATATTCACGTAATATTAACGGAAATTGTGAAAATGTCACATTAGCATCATTTAACATGATATGTTACGTCAATGTTGTGTGATATAAAATAACATGTGATATTTTGATTAATAATATTTAATTATTTATTAATTATATAAACTTATTTAATTTAAAATAAAAATAAAAATAATTAATTAAACTAATAAAAATAAGTTTTTTAATTTTTTGAAAAATATTATGCCTTAAACTCGTGACAAGATACTCATGAAATTTGGAAATTGAATAGACTTAAGAAGGTCAAATTAAAAATTCAGCAAAGCTTTGAAGAAATCATGTACGAAGAAAACGATGTTCACTTCCACTTTTATAATATTCTGCATATAATGTGCTTTTGCATGGTACTTAGTCCACCGTCGGTGTTAAGCATTAATTTGTATACTACATGTTTTCCAGCAGTGTGGACGCTGGCAACAACACTTATCAAGTAGAGGACGATTTTTTGGATTTATTTACAAAATTCCAGCATCTTTTTTACTCTTATGTCAAAGCCATCCAACGTGAATTCAGCCCTTCCATTCCACCGGCTTCTTTCGGAAAGGTCATCGAATTTCTTTGACCCCCCTTTCAAGAATCTTTGAAACTAATAGTCAAATGTAAATCAGTAGTGGTGGGAGACAGATACAGGATGTTAACGGGTTATGAATTTTATAATTTCGAAATACCTTAATTTTAATTTTATAAAAAATTAATTATTTTAACATGGTTAACTACTTGAATAATTTTAAAATTATTACCTTAATCTTGATCATATTATATTTTTACTATCTATCATTATCTTAACTCGTTTAAAAACTCGATTAAATTAAAAAATTATTAAAATCTTCTTTATAGGTATCCAATTACTTAAACCCGTATATATATACAATGATATTTCTTTATGTATTTCATAAAATTAACTACTAATTAAATTAATAAAAACAAAAATAATAAAATTTTAATTTAAATAATAAAAAAATCTTAAACATAAACTTAAATAACTAAAAATAAATATCCATACAATGATATAAACTTAAATAACTATACATAAATATCCAAATAACAATATAAATTTAAATAACTAAATACAAATATCCAAACAAATAACATAAACTTAAATAACAAAAAATATAATTTTTATAAGGTATAATTTTTATAAGATTAGCACAAAATAAAAAATAAATATATTTATATTTAAAGTATATAAACTAAAAGTATTATATTTTATATACAAAATGATAATTATATTCTTTATAAATGAACCCAATGTATATAAAATATAGATATTAAAAGACATTACAATTTAATTAATAATCATAATTTCATTAATTATATGAATTTGTCTTTAATTACATGAAATTTAAAAAAAATGGCTAAGTTTTAAAACTATTCTAATCTCACAACTTCTTTTTAGATAATTAAATTTATATATTATAAGTTTATATAAACAAATATATATATATTATTTAGTAATTAATTTATATAATAATAATTATATTTTTTATAAATGAATATAATATATAATATCAAGTGTATGTGTTAAAAGACATTACAAGTCATAGTAACTATAAAGTGTGTATATATATGTATATATTACAATTAATAATTTTATAAGTTATAATTTTTATAATGTTAACATAAAATAAAAAATAATATATTTGTATTTAAAGAATATATATACTAAAAGTATTGGTATATATATAATATAGTAATTATATTTCTTATAACATTACTCAATCTATATAAAATATATATTAAAAAACATTTCAAGTTAATTAGTAATCATAGTTTAATGAATTAATTTAATTAGATTTATGAGTTTATTTTTAATTATATGAAATTAAAAAAATAGTTAGATTTCAAAACTATTTTAATCTCAAATACTCTCTTTAAGTATATATATTATAAGTGATAATTTTTGTAATCTTAACTCAAAATAAAAAGTAAATACATTTTTATTAAAAATATATATAATAGTAATTATATTTCTTTGTAATATGATATAATATTCATAGTATTTAAACATAATTAATAATCTAATAATTTTTTTATTTATATATATTCATATCATTGCATTAGTTATTTAACTAATTATATTTTTCATATATTTATCAATATAAAATAAAAGAAATTGTTTGTCAAGATGGTAAGGACGATGATTGTCTTTTTTTTTTGTCTGAGTTCGAGTCCAATCGGTATTTTTTAACTGAGTTCAGATAAAAAATATCCAAATTGTGATACTGAACTCGATTCGGGTAGTGAAATCACTACTTGAATCCGTTTATCGGGGGTTCGAGTCCAATCGGTATTTTTTAACTGAGTTCGGATAACAGATATCCAAATTGTGATACTGAACTCAATTTGAGTAGTGAAATCACTACTTGAATCCGTTTATTGGATATCTTAATTCGGTATAATTGAGTCGGGTACTCGCGGATACTCTATAATAGAGTATCCGTTGATGTTCCTACTCTGTGACAGGACACTTGGGGAAATTTTCTTGTGTGCTAGGATATACATATCCTTAAATATGCATTGAGTTTATGCTAGCAATTTCCCCCTGGACCCCCGTAAAAGAAGCCATTAGCATCTCCATTAATGGGAGTTGTGTCATGACAACTGGGTTTATCTGTGATAAACTCATGTGATTTTGGATCAGGATGCCCTCTTTTGCAGGATTCATCTGCAATTTGAAGCTCTTTTATGTAGGCTGCCTTAGTCATGCCTAGCTCGGCAAACTGGCCACTTCCTATGCGAGGGCTAGCTTCATTGTTAGTGGTGAAAACTGCACCTCCCCATGCAATCTCTGTCGCTGAGCTTGATAAACTGCTAAATAAGGATGATGGCCAGTACCCAATTTGATCATCGTCACCAAATGAAAGCCACCAATTCCCTGATTTTGGATTCTGTACTCAGCACATATACAAACTTAATCGTGAATGAGGCACTTCAAGGAACGATTCATAGTTCCCGAATTGCTTAAAACATGTTAATTTGGGAAGCGTACCTTGAAAATATTACAAGCAAAATAATTTTTCTTTCCTCCGTAGACAGAAGGCAAGAAAAATGAACCAAGAGGGATATCCTTGCTAGCTTGCACAAAACCAGGGCAACGTGTATTGTAACAACCTTGTTTATTGGCCTGTCAATTAATTAATATGGCCACAGTCCACTACCGGAATGCACTTATAATTTTAAGTCAACAGAGCTTGAACATAAAGAAATTCCAATGGCTTACAGTCCATTGAGCACAAAGTCGAGTGAGATTATCGCCATTTAACGATGGATTTACCTACAATTTATACAGAAAACATGTAATAAGATGAGAGTTTATATTTTATACAACAAAAAAAAGGAAAAAGACAAAGAAAAACAAGACACATTATGATTGGCTACCATCCATCCTGCTTGAATGCTATCAATTTGGTCGGCTGAACTGCCTTGAATCCTCACAAAAGCTTCGCTGAATTGTGTGTTTGAAACCGATGGGTTTTGTACATTGATCAATCCACCAGCTTCCAAATATTTCCTACTTTGATCATTTGGTAGTATTCTTATTGCATTCTTGACAATGTTATGAAGAGGAAAAGAAAGAAGTACTAATCAGATCAATATACAATAAGTTAGGGAACGGAGATTCCTATAGTGTTTACTTACATGGAAACCAGGAGAATTAGAAGCTGTTGGATGAATGTCTGTCATGTGCCTTTTCTTAAACAGTTTAGCCCTTATCAGTTCCTCTTTGTTGGCCCTTCTGAGTGGAACTGTCCCAGATGGACACCCTCCATTCTTTAATATCGGAATTTCCAATGACTTGGATGGTGAATTTGCACTAATTAATCCCTCTAGGGAGGAACTTGGTTTCATCTACAACATTATTATCATTAACAAGAGGGAAAAATATTGGGAAGTACTTGTTATCCCAGCCAGAGCAAGCTTTGGATTGGTTTTGCAAAGAGATCTATTACCTGAATTTGATGGTTCTAAAGCAGAGGATGATCAAAGGCTGGTTGTTTATGGATATCAACACAGTCGAAAAAATCACCCCCTTCAGTCTGTTTAAAAAACTACAGCTAATCAAATTTTATTGTATCAAATGATATTAACTTTATGGAAATTTCTTGTTTGATCACTAGTATGACAAATTTATTTAAGTTTTTTTTTTTTTTTTTACCTTAATGCTCTTGACATGGGGCTAGTTCAAAACCTTGAGCTGACTATCTAAATCAAGATCTTCAAAACATTTTCCCCCTTCTGATCCATTTGTGATGATGGAGAAAGACAGAAAGAAAAGAACAAGAAATGGGATCAATATCAAACTTGGGTCTTGATGAAGGCCACTGAACACTGTAAATGCCATGAATGTTACTCTCTATTTCTTCGCCCCAGAGATTAGCCCAACAGAGGCTAGAGATGCTCATCCATATACCCATTCGTGACAAGTCTTGCATGCAGTAATAGAATTGCTTGCCATTTATCAGATATGAACAAAAGGTATCTCTGAGGAGGTTCATTATCCTAAATAGACTGTCATGTCAGGTCAGCCATAGATAAAGCTAGTGAACTTTTTATTGGTGCGAATCAAGTCCTGGGGAACAGAAGAGTTCAACCGTGCCTTCTTGGAAAGATTTGGAATGACAATTAGTTCATTCTGCAGACTGAGTTAATTATTTGGATTCTAAAAGATCCTCAGTTAACTAATTAAGGGAAAGTTGGAAGAGATTTATGGCATGTATAAAAGGAGCATTTCAGGTTTATTATAGCAAATAAGTTAAAGAATGTATACTAAATCTAACTCCAACTTTATTAAAAAGATCATAGCCGTATAAAATGTAATTAAATGGGATTTATTACAGGATAAACTACTTCATTCTATTTTCATATCATTCTATCAGACACTTCAATTTGAAACATATATAGGAATGAAGATGTGAGTTCATATGTGGAACCAAATCCCAAGTTCAATCAGTCACAGATATATATAAATGGAAATAAAATTCATGCCACCATCCACTGAAATGGGTTCATTTCATATATAGAAGCATATATATCCCGAATCAGGAGTACAAGGCTGTTATATCCAAATTGAATTAGTTTGAACAATCACCTCCTGGACCCCCATAAAGAAAGCCATGATACCCTCCTGGAATAGGACCAATGCTGTAACACTTGGGATCATCCGCGACGTCTTGGAGACCTCTTGGGTCAAGAGATCCTCCACGACCAGATTCTTCAGCAAGAATCTCTCGGATATAAGCGGCCTTTTCCTTCCTTCTTCAGCAAAATGTCCGCTTCCCATGGGAGGATTACGTGCATTATTACTACTAAAAACGCCTCCTCCCCATGTAAGCTATGTTGCAGCGTTTGATAAACTTGAAAACAAGGACTTTGGCCAGTATCCAATGTTCTGCTCATAATAATCACCATGGTGAAGCCACCAATTCCCTGTATCTAGATCCTAGAAAGCACAACATTGAGGTACACAATGAATTGTCTTTTTGGAAGCATATGGACAAACCTTTTTATCAGAAAAACAAATTTTATGTTCTAATTACATGGTGAGAAGCATTTAGTAGACGTCGAAAGCATACCTGAGGTATAAAATATCCGAACTCAAATTGCTGCCCTCCATAGACAGAAATATTGTGAAGAATAAAACCAAGAGGGATAGCCTTGTTAACTTGCACAGAACCAGGGCAAAGCATATTATAGCAACCTTTCTTTCCTGCCTGTAGATAGAAATTTGATATATGAATTCTAACTCCAAATTAGGAATGGTTAAAAACAAAGAAATCAAAGTACTTACGCTCCATGAGGCAAAAGTTTGAGTGTAATTGTAACCTTGTAATGCTGGATTTACCAGAAATTAATTCAGTGTAAAAAAATTAAAACTGATAATGAGGTTTTATCTTGTATAAACCAAGACAAACTAATAGAAAATCCATAATTACCATCCATCGAACTTGAATATTATCAATTTGATTTTGTGATCCACTTCGAACCCGCACAAATGCTTTACTGAATTGGGTATTGGAAACAGATGGATTTTGTGTGTTGGTCTTTGTACCAGCTTCGGTAAAATTCTCACCAGTTTACAGCATTTGTAATGCATTCTTGAGTATATTGTAGATCATAATAGCCCCATTTCTTTATTTAAAAAATGACCAAAAAAGAATTAATTACATGATAACAGGGAGAGGCAGCAGCAGTTGGTTGAGTACTTTTCATAAACAATTTAGCCCTTATTAAGTCTTCCTTGCTGGTCCCCTTGATTGGGACTGTACCTGATGGGCAGACTCCATTCTTCAATATTTCAATATTCAGTGATTTGGCTGGCAATGACTTTGCACTTTTCAAACCCTTTGGAGAACTAGGCTCCATCTATGCCATTATTTTCATTTATAAAGCAACCATAGTTAATTATTGTGGATAACAATAAATTATGTACAAATGGCGGCATTGATGGATAATAATGATGGTGGCATTGCTTAACCATACATGTTTGAGCAACCATTCCGGCTTTACTAAAGTTCTTCTATAGAAAATATAAAGGGGGAGGGGGAATACCTGGATTTTATGGTTTTTGAGCAAAGGATGATCAAATGCTGGTTGTTTATCGATGTTGACACAACCTTCATCAGTCTGATAAAATGATGAAATTGATCGTTCCTTAGTCAAATTTAACTCATAGTTAATTCATTATGCAACTTTCTTTATAAAACTATAACTTGTTTCCCCATTTAAAAAGCAAACTAATTTACCTTAATGCTCTAGAGAAAGGGCTTGTTCAGAATCCTGACCTGTTCCAAATTAAGATCTTGAAAACTTTTCTGCCCTTCTGATCCATTTATAACTATAGGAAAAGACAGAGAAAAGAGAAATAGAAATGAGGCAAGCATCAGACCCGAGCCCTGATGAAAGCCACTGATAAATCCAGGTGCCATGAATGAATTCTCTCAATTTCTTCACCACACTGCCAAAACGCCTACTCATAGGCGCAAATTTGGTTACTCATAACAAAATGATATTCTTGCCATCTATGTCACTGTCCTCCTCCATTTCTTACTCAGCAGAATATTTGGTTTTAAAAACTATTCTTTAGTTAGTAAATTACCATTTATTGTAAAGGTTAAACATAGTGAATATGCAGGTTTCCACTCTCTGTTTGTCAGTATCATTATTATCGAGTTAAACCAATGAATTTACGGTTTGAAAATTTAATTAAAGACTTATCACCCTTTCGGGATAAGAAGGTAGCATTTGAGATTAAGGGCAAGGATTTTTCTTTGAGAAGGTAAAGAAAAAAACACCATGAGATGATGAAGGTAACAACTGGAATAAGCTTAATTCTGAGCTTTGGACCAGAGACATCAACGAATTAAAATCATTACATTCTTCAAGCTTAGGACATAAAAATGAATACGCCCAGATGGCACCCATCTAATTGTTACTGCTGCAGAGATTTATGGCATGCTGGGCATTTTCCATGTCGTTACACTCTGAATACCACATCAAAACAAGCACCGTGGGCCTCCTTTTTTCTGTTATTATGCATATGGAAAAGACTTTCACTTGGGAGCAGGGTCGAATTATTATTATTATTTTGCATATATTTTCTTATATAAAGGACAATTATTATTATTATTATTATTATTATTATACATATTATTCTGAAGAAAGGGCAGTACAATGGGAATAAACCCATAGTTAAAGTTGACCTATAAGATGAAATAATGAAATTTAGGCCTTCGGTTCAAAATGATTGTCCTTTGTTTACTGACTTTGTCTAACAAATACAGCCGCTTAATGCATAATAATTAATAAATAGCCAACAAGATTAATGAAATGAATGTTAAAGCTCACTTGAGAGGCAAACTTTTTTTGTAATAATCAATGCCTAAAAAGCTGTCTTAATCTTCAGGACTAGACATGTCAGAGTGAGAGTGTCTAATAAGAACTGGAGAGTCACAACTACTATTTTTTAACTTTCTCTTAAATGTCTCTTTTGCTCACCCAATTTGTAGGCTTTGCTTAATTATGTGGACCAATTATTAGCGACGGATTCTTCAAGTAAAGAAAACATTAGGCAAGACTTGAACTACTTGACTTACCAATATCCATTGAAAATAACAGGCAACAATAGGAAGATATTAAGGTTATTCTTTTTTTTTTAAGAAAAGTAAAAATAAATTTAATTTTTTCATATACTCACCCTAAAAAACATTGTTTAGATATACTATTTAAAATGTCAATGTATTTTACATTATTCGACTTGATTAAATAAGATTAAGGTATTTTATAATTGGATTCAGATAGTAAAACTACTACCTATCATGGATTCGGATAGTCGTTATAGAGTACCCACTATCCGAACCCAATTATAAATAATGCTTCTTAATATTAAATTTTTTGGTTATATATATATATATATATATATTTTATTTATAAATTTTGTATGATCAATTAAATTCTTATTAAAATTCATTAGTTATTTTAATTATGATTTTAAATTTTAAATTATTTTTTTGAATTAATTTTAATTTATTAATTTAATTTTTATTAATAGTATATATAATTGATTTTTAATTTATTTTAATTACATATTTAATGAATAGTATTTAATATATTTGGATATAAGTTTAAATAACAATTAAAAAATCAAATCAACATTTATAAAATTCGAGTACCTTATCAA
The DNA here is from genome assembly GCA_036013995.1 of Theobroma grandiflorum. Classification (NCBI taxonomy): domain Eukaryota; kingdom Viridiplantae; phylum Streptophyta; class Magnoliopsida; order Malvales; family Malvaceae; genus Theobroma; species Theobroma grandiflorum. The sequence goes on along the minus strand of CP142131.1, from coordinate 2,532,959 downwards.
ATAATATGATTCGAGATTATCTTAACTATTGACATCTCTAATAATATTCCTTTTCTTGCACCAAATTAATGATGAGTGGGTGAATTTATGATAAAAACAAGAAAATAAGCAGCATTCAATAAAATTTAATTATCATTAACTATGCTTTCAATTCATTAATAATGAATAACCTTTGCTTAATCAATTGTCTTCAATAGCATGCTGGGTTTTAATTAATAAATATCATAAATTTTGCTTGTGAAAGTTTGGAACATTTAATAAGGAAAATAGAAACTAGTAAAACATTAAATTTAAGACGATATGTCAAATTTCTAAATAGAAAAGGATATATAATTCCAAATAAAAGGTTCTTTGTGTTTTTTTTTTCCTAACAATAAACCCATACTAATCAAATTTAAAAAGGCCAAAACTTGTTCTTGTGGCAGAGACCAGAAACCAATAGAAGCAAATGACTATTTTATCATTTCTCCAATTCTACAAATTTCAATCCTTGGGAGGTTATTATAATGTATAATTGGCTTATCAGTTTTTTTTTTTTATTTCACTTGCATCTATAGATGACTTAAAATAAAGGTAATAATGATAGCATCTTAATTCTTACTCCCTTCTTCATCCAGCAATGCACATATTCACAAAATTATCATCAAAATTCAAGCATACCCTTATGCTAATCCAGCTGCTGCGGCTAATTCCTCATGGTTGCCTTTGGGAGGAGAGCTTTCATCACCTGCTTTGCGTATCTTTTCCAGGACAGGCTTCAGATTTCTTGGGTGCACGTCCAGCAGGAGCCCATATTTCATGAACAATGTTAGTGACATCTTCTGCTCCACCCGGTGGCCTGCCATGACGGTGAGCCGGTGTCGCAGCAGCACCGCGGCGGCTATTGATTTCATCTGCAAATAAGCTAAATCTTTTCCTAAACAAATTCTGGGACCGGCGTTAAATGCAAGAAATTTGTATGAATCTTTGGCCTCAAATTTGTTGCCATCTTCGGATAGCCATCTTTCTGGCTTGAAATCTAGGCAATCTTCACCCCAGATGAATTTCATTCGACCAATTGAATATATCGAGTATGTCACGTTTGATCCCGAGGGGACAAATGTTCCACTGGGCAAGACATCGTCAGCTGTTACATGCTTTGAGTCTTGTGGCACTGACGGGTAGAGTCTTAATGTCTCCGAAAGTGCTGCCTTAAGGTATATCAATCGGTCAACTTCTTCGAACGCTAGGGGTTCATCAACCCATTTGGAAGTGTCAGCGCCACGTGTCTCCGCCAGAACGGTGCAAATTTCGATGAGGATTTTCTCTTCCACTCTTGGGTTTTGGATGACCAACCAAAAGAACCAACACAGTGCAACCGATGACGTGTCACGTCCAGCTAGGATGAAGTTGAGAGCCACATGTTGGAGGAATTCGTCAGAGTAGGCTTCTTTTTTCTTCATGAAACGGGACAACAAGTCATCATGTGGGGTCCCACCTTGTCTCTGACTCGCCAATTCAAGCTTACGTGCATTAATGATGTCGGATAAGAATTTATCCATGTGTTCAAGGCTTTGGCTCAACTTGACTTCCATCCCAAGCCGAAACCATTTCTTCAGCTTCCATATGATTTCAGGCAAAATAAAGCGTTGTAGTGTGGCTTCGGTGGCTTGATCAAAAGCCATTGCGAAGCCGTTCTCAGGAAGGCCAGGAGATAGTGTTTGAGGGTCCTTGCCAAAAGTCAAGCCGCATATGTTATCGAAGGTGAGCCGGAGCAAGAGGTCTTGAAGATCAACCGGCTTCCCTTGGAGCTGAGCCGTCTCGAGAATTGGGCAAAATCGGTGCTTGATGGCCCGGCTAACCCACCGTGCCATGGCTTGGCGGAGCGTCCTGGTGGTGAATTCCAGTGCGGCGGTCTTACGCTGGAACAGCCACGTGTCACCATCAGAATTGAAGATCCCATCACCCAGCAAATCATGAAACACAGCTTGCCAATTAGGTCCCTTGGGGTAATTATCGAACCGGCCCTTCAAAATATGCTCCAAGTTCTTGGGATCGCACGTGACGGTCACGAGACCTTGCTTCCGCGCTAAAAATGGAATTGCGGCGATGCATGTCTGATAAGTGCCGCCACACGCGCGGAGATTGTCCGCGATCCACTCATGCATGCAATTCGAGTTCTGAATGAGCCCCGGGAGGCTGCCCAATAAAGGCCAGACACGTGGACCATGGAGTGACCGTGAGATCAACTTGAACCAGACTAAATAAGCAGCTATGGCTGATAAGATCATCAAAGCCGTTGACGCATCCATGTTGATTAAAATTTGCACCTGAACAAGTAAACTATAATTTCTTCGCTAATGAAGAAACGAAGCACAAAAAAATACTTGCAGTTGTTGCAACGTGACTTTCAACTTCCAAGCTTTGTAGTGTGATAGGTCTATCGGACGCTACCGATTCTGGGGCTGTTGAACAAAAATGGAGAAAAAATAAATGGAAACCAGATCCTGTTTTGTAAAGAATGATGTTAACTGGATCAAAGAATGTGCAGGATGAAAAGGGAGTAAGAGAAGGATAAAAAAGAAGAAGAGGGTTTCAACTTAATTTTCTTGGATTGTGAAGGAGAAGACCAGAAGTCAGAAAGAGAAGGAAGGGCGAGTCGTCTGTGAGTGAAGGGAAAAGAAGACAAAAGTGTTATATAGAGGAAATGCACAGAAAGTCAGAAAGAAAGGCAATTAATTTGGGCAGCCAGATTTGTTGAGAAAATCCTGCTCTTCTGCCTTCCAGACTCTCCCTTTTTTTGGTTTTTTGCTTTTGTGCATGGACCTGATGCTCAGCTTATAAACACAAAGCCAGTCAGTCATTAATGGCCGACTGAGGTCGTTGGAAAATCGTAAGGAAATACCCCACGAGACCTTGCACCAAGTAAAAAGCTCACTCGCAAATAACCAAAGTCATGAAAACTAAGACTCTTTTATCAAATAGTGTCTTTAGAGGGAGAAAGGCCTCACCTAATTTTGCAGGAAAGAGCTCCTCCTCCTTAAATTCCACTACGGCAGCATTGAATGAAGATGTAGACGTAAAAATTATTAGTTGAGCAACTACAGTCCCTATGGCTATATAGGTAAACGGGGCGTTTTAAAAAATAACCTTTAAAGATAAGATAAGATGTTTTCAAAAGTAGCTATCTTTATAATTTTAACTATTTTTAATCAAGTTAGACAGATATACCTTTAATGAAATTACACGCTATGATGTGACATGCCATGTATAAAAACCTGTGACACGTCATGGTTAGGCTGTGACACGTCATGTATAAAAACTTGTGACAAGCCATGGTTAGGTTGTGACACGTCATGCACAAAAATCTGTAACATGCCATGGTTAAGTTGTGACACGCCATGGTTAGGCTGTGACACGCCATGTATAAAAACCTGTGACAAGCCATGGTTAGGTTGTGACACGCCATGTACAAAAATCTGTGACACACCATGTACAAAAATCTGTGACACGCCATGGTTAGGCTGTGGCACGCCATGTATAAAAACCTATGACAAGCTATGGTTAGATTGTGACACACCATGTACAAAAATCTGTGACACACCATGTACAAAAATTTGTGACACGCCATGGTTAAGTTGTGACATGTCATGGTTAGGCTGTGACACGCAATGTACAAAAACCTGTGACAAGCCATGGTTAGGTTGTGACAAGCCATGTACAAAAATCTGTGACACGCCATGGTTAAGTTGTGAAACGCCATGGTTAGGCTGTGACACGTCATGTACAAAAACCTGTGACAAGCCATGGTTAGGTTGTAACACGCCATGTACAAAAATCTGTGACACGTCATGGTTAAGTTGTGACACGCCATGGTTAAGCTGTGATACGCCATGTACAAAAACTTGTGACAAGCCATGGTTAGGTTGTGACAAGTCATGTACAAAAATTTGTGATACGTCATGGTTAAGTTGTGACACGCCATGGTTAAGCTATGACATGCCATGTACAAAAACCTGTGACAAGCCATGGTTAGTTTGTGACACGTCATGTATAAAAATCTGTGACACACCACTGCTTAAAGTGTTTCCAACATGTTTTCATAAATCAAAATACAATTTTTTTATCTAAAACACCTACCTTGACTAAAAATTTTAAAAAAAAAATCTTTTGAAAACCTAGGTTTATAAATTTCAAAATTTTGAATTTATTGGTGTCTAGATCCTGAATTGATTCAATTAAAAGCTATTTTATACATTTGTGATTATTTCTACCATTTTAATTTTCTCCAAAATACCTAAAAATCGAAATTTTCAAATATCCACCCACCCAAACACTTCGAAACGATTGCTTAGTGTCTTGAAAGTGTAAGAAAAAGAAATCTAAAAATGCGAGAGAGAGAAATCGAAAGCATAGCAGACGAATGCCGAAGAGAGAAATCGAAAGAATAACAGACGAATGTCGAAGAGAGAAATCGATAAAATTTGAGAGAGTGGGATGGTGAGAGATAGAAATCCGAAATAGAAATAGAGAGAAATTATGATGAATGGTTTAATTTATTTAAAATAGTTTAAAGGGTATTTTTGTCAAGTCATAGCTAGCTAAATATGGTTAAAAACAGTTAAACTTATTCTGATGGTTATTTTTAAAATGTTTTTATCAAGAAAAGACATTCCTCACAATTTCCTCTAGATAAACACATATAATATACAATCGATTTACATTTTTGTTTTTTTTAATGCAACATATATATATATATATAATGATATACTTATTTGTCAAGGTTTAAGGAAAATCTTTTTTATGACATAATATCTAAAAAAATTCTCTGAATTATATAAAAATATTCAAAAGTATATTTATTTTTTTATTACATTTAATCAAATTTTTATACTTTTATTTTAAATCAAATAAAATTTTATGAGTAATAATTATTATTAATCAAAATGTTACTTATTGTTTTATGTCATGTGACATGGTAACCTATAATAATGAATAATAATATGATATATTAATGTGGCATGATAATATGATTATATTGTGTTTATACTCTTCACGTCAACATTTTGTAAGTATAAAAATGATAAATAATATTTTAATTAATGATAATTGATCAATCGTTAGTTATAAAAATTTATTTGACTCAAATAAAAATATATGAATATAATTAAAAATAATAAAAAATAAAGATTTATTTAAATATTTTTTATATAATTTAGAAAAGTTTTTTTTTCCGAATAATATATATTTTTAATTTATGGTTGAAAATTTGTATTGTTCATGTGACAGGTTAATGGGCTGTACAAGTGTTGGGTATGCGACACACTAACCTCAGCATCATATAATCGTTTTTCTTTCCATTTTATGGGTGTTAATATTTAATTTGGCCCACCGTTGTATCGAATATTAGTTCTATAAAGAGAAAGGTGTTTGTCTTTTCCCGTAAATGATTTCATCTGGTTAGACTCAAAACCACCGAGTGGTTAACTTCAACCACATGGGATGTTCGTTTTGTTTTTTTGGATGGTAGAGAAAGATATGTGTTGGATTGGCATGAAAAAACTTAATTTAGGATTTATTTAGATGAGCTTAATAATATTGTCCTTATGATCCTCGAACATTTAATTTATTAATTAATATATATATATATATATTTCAATTAATAATAGTAGTCTAACATAGGGTTATAATCAGGTGTAGTTTGTTCATTAATGTCATCATCAGTCCATGTCCAACATAATGGGCAAACCAAACACGCCCGAAAAAGGTGGATCGTTTGCCCATGTGCATCTGCCACATGTCAAGTCAATTGTTTTGATTTAGAGAGAAGTAAGGTCGGGCGGTGACATATGACCAATTGGCTTGTCTAGACCTTCATGAAACTGTTATAGAAATTTGGGTGTGTATGATTGTAATTTTGATTTATTTAATTTTTCTTTATGTTGAACAAAGTAATTTATGGTTCCTGTTCCATTGACTCATCAATGGCTTAAAGTTCAACTCAGGCAATGAAAATGAATGACGTTTTGAAGATGAGGCAGGGAGGATGATGAACATGATGTGTCTGAGAGAACAGTTAGGAAACATAAACACAAACTCTTTAAGCAGACACCAATCATTTGGTTTTATCACCACATATTTTTCCTTCCTTGTCATCCCAAGTTCAAATCCCTTTCTTTATTTAAAACCTTCTTCAATGTGGGTTTAGATTTTGCTTTGGGTGCATGTGGCTCAGGCAGACAGCAAGAAATTAATGTACTGCCAATTTTCTTACTTGAGGGGGCCATTGTCTTTAAATCCAAATCTACCTGCAAAAAGCAAAGCTTTTGACATGATCTTTCCTCAGTTGAAAGGTTTATAAATAATTTTATATATCCCGCAATAATGAGCTTTAATATGAGTTGTTTGTATCAATAGTTCAGAAATGGAGATGTTATCACAAAACACAGATTGGCCAATGTTATTTATGAGTTTAATGGTGATAAAAGGTCAGGATTTCATGATAGGTTAAGTAGTCTCCCCAGGTATCTAATGGACCCGACTGTTTTTACTGTCCTTGATGATGATCGATGGAGGTTGCATTATTGATTCCAACCTAAGTTTATGGGCTTTGATTTCAGAGTAATTTTTCTTAACATCTTTCTGCTGAAGCCTGAATACATCGTCGATCTCTCGATGAAAACAACATAAACCATCCCTTGTATCTATAAACCATTAATCTCCATGTTCAAAGCGGTAGCTACTGGCCAATATCACCCATTGTGTTTCAATGTAGTTACCACCCTTTCAAAGAAGATTAGAATGAGAAAAGCTTAAATGCTTGCACCAACACAAAAGAAGAAATGCGTCCCGTTTCACATAATAGGCAACTTCCCTCAAGGCAAATTTAAAATTAAGATGTTGAAGGGGATAAGCCAGCTGGTCCATAACTTGTATGTTTTCAGTACTTTAATGTCCTTATCTTTTGCTGGAATGCAAATTCCACGGCCTTTGTCTACTTCAAGTTAAAACCACCTAAAACCCATACGGGCATTTAATGGGTATCGTGGCTGTAGATAACGCAGGGGGGTAGCTCCTAGACCCGCCATGTTAATGATTTGCAGGATCAAACTGGACCGCATCTTCAAACCGTGCCCAGCACATGGTTTTGTTTTATTCATATCATTTGCCAATCACTTTGTCAAAGCATGCAAGGAAACAGTTTTGAAAAATTTTACAAGAAATCCCAACTTCATTTAAAATGGAATCAACACCTAAGTTTATGCATGGCCTTAGACTTATAGGTTTTCGCACCGACTGTGATCAGAAACCTATACAAAGTCAAAGGGAAACAACCACAATCTACAGCTCTTAACTCGCATAAATTTAAGAGACCCCAAAGTTAGTTTCAACCTGACTGGCGGCATTCAGAGTACGATCGAGTTTCAAGCTGACCGGTGGCATTCAGAGTACGACCGAGTTTTAAATGGTGCCAAAGGCAGAAAGTATATAAAGCTAAAGGTCTAAACAGACAGAATCATACCCTGCTAAAGTTGTCAAGTTTGCACTTTGAACCCTACGCCGACAGCCTGACTGGTTTGCAGCCTAGAAAAGACATAGCTTCTATGATCTTTAGAAAATTGTTTGCTGAAGCTGCCACTGATGTATAGCGATCATTCCAAAGGGCAGCCCTTTTAAGTTTAAACAGCAATACTGTCATTGCCAGACTGACAGGCCTGATATTTCTTCAGGATATATAGCACTTCTGCCATAATGTTCTCTGACCATCACAGACAAACAAACATTTCTTGTCATGATTTAGGCAAAATTAAGAAGAAAAGTGCTGGATATTGTTGTCATATTAGGGAATAAAACCGCTACAGTGTTGGAAGTTATACACGTGTCAGGCATGAAGGTACAGGCTTAATTTACCATTAAAGGACGTGTGTGAATTGACATTTAGATCCTAAAATCTCATTGCTGATCTCTTGCGCAAGGGAGAGAATAGCAGTATGCATGACGAAATAATTAAGGGAAAAACAAAAAGAGGAGGCAAATGAAGCGAAAGGAAGTAGGGTCTTGTGTTAAAAATTTAGGAAGATTGGTATATCTTGTGGACTCAACTCTGTTTCTGACACATTAACAACCAAGACTTCACATTTTTAGGTTATTTCAAATTGATCACTCTAGCTTGTTCACCAGGTGTTAAGGTCAAGGAGGAGTTTATTACATACTTATGTCATGCTGTTTCCGATGCAACTTATGATTGAATAGAGTATTAATGATACTTGTTTCCCTCTCTGTTATTCCTCCAGATCTCCCCACTGCTTCCTTCGTTAATTATCCTTTAACCTTTCTGTTCCTTATCGATTTATCTTGCCTATGCCGCATCATCTATATCTCCATCCATCATCTTCTTTCTTTCTTAAATAACTCTCAACAATCCTTTGGATTTTTTTATGTTACTTCTCAGTCCTTTTAGCATAATTTTGTGGGTGATCGTCGTGCAAAACACATCCATGAAAACCTTGTCTTTGTATTCAACTATTATATAACGGGCTTGATGAAAAAGAATGCGCAACCAGGTCCAGCCAGTGGAGATAAGAGGCTAGCATTAGTTGAGTTTTCATTTCTCATGCCGAGGGTGGATTCTAATATGATTTGGTAACTTGTAGAAGTAGTCTGCTAGCCAAAGAGTAAAGACACCAATCAACTCACTTCACTAGGGAGTGCTCGAAGTGATGTGTATGAAGACAAGATGAAGACACAAAGGCGAGCACTGCAAACATCCAACATTATCAATGCCCCGAAATAAACTTTCCACACAAGAAAAAATATCAATAGTGCCTCAGCAGCAGGATACGAGTAAAGAAAGAAATAATAGGTCTTGGCTCGAGGAATATTACTTCAAACATAGCTATAATAGCGGTAAGGCTGAGAAATTCATTCTTAAATTCACATCAGAATGTTTCAACTTATCCAGTCAAGGCTCCTCATTTTTGAAATCAAGAACACCAGAACACACCCTCCAGAGTCGCTGATATTTTCGAACTATGAGAAATGCAATCAGCATTCATATTGGAGTATAATATGAGTACGTCTTCCATGAAAGCCTGTATATTTCTTCCTCCATTTGGTCAAAAGGAGAAAAGACAAAGCTTCCAACATCATTGAAAAAGCATAAATACAAGGCCAGCTGAGAACTTGAAGCCACTGAAAGGAAAAATAAATAAAACTCCAGAACACACCAAGAAACAAGATCCTAAGGTAAAGATAAACAACAAAAATAATTCCAATTCACCACAAATTCTGCAGAAGGCCAAAAATTGATAGACTAAACAGCAAAGGCTTGCATTTTCTCATTTATGATTCACTATTACAGTATCAATTGTTGGTATGAATTCAATCACCAAGAACCACATATAAACAATTACAAGATACATTACAGTCCTATCTGCATCAGTATCAGACTACACACTAACTAATGAAATAATTTACTGACTTGTAGTTTGATCAATATTCTCATATGCAACATCTAACCAAAGGTTCCAAAGATCAAATCCCTCTTGTTGAACCCTGCCAAATCTCAACAGCTTGCTGATCCTTCCGGGTCACAAACATCCTGTTCCCACCAAATGCCAAGTTGGTTATCTTCAACCCTCCCAAATCTTTTACTCTCCCCATCAAATTCTTTCTGAAAACCCTCCTCTCCTTCAACGGACCCTCACTAATCTTTGCTGAACCCATCACAACCTCCGACCACAACTCGATATCCCCACCTTTACTACAAAACACTTGATTTCCATGACTCTCAATTTTGCACCCATACCCTTCTTTCTTCCCATTAACAACCTTCCTACTATTGCCAAGACATATCCAGGGATTACTATTATCATTACCATCATCGGTCACACTCCCTAAACTCCTCAAATCCGTGTAAAAAATTTCCCCAGAATTCACTCCAACCTTAAAAATTGCATTCAAATTATCCGAAACACAAACATCCGAGAAGCAATCAACTTTCTCCTTCAATTCAAAAACAACATTACCAGACCTTATATCCCAAAACTTAATATTACCTGACACACCCGATAACCCACTATGCGACCCGGATGCCATAACTAACCCATAACCTGAAACCCATCTCAGCTTTGTAGCTGGGAAGGCTGAATCCAGATCAGCCCCAAATATCTCATTATGACCAATCTCAGTAACAGGGTTCAAAGTATTCAAATCATAAACCATAATTGAATTCGAGTTTCTCCTACCAGATTCGAAGCTTGTAAACAAGAACTCGCTAGATGAACCAATGGCTTGCACCGTTGAACCAGAACGGGTCACGTTTTCCCAATTTAGGACTTGTTTGACGGAGCCGTTTTGAAGATCGAGAATCTGGAGGCCCGAGAAGTCGGTTGCGCCGGCCGCCGCAATATCCGTGGAGATTGCAAGTAAAGAATCGACGGCTGTGAATTGGGTCAAAATCGTTGACTTTCTAGTCAAGGACCAATCGAAAGAAGTGATCTTGCTACCGTGGGCCACATGCACGGTTCCGGACGGCGTCGTGGCGATTGTGGAAGGCGAGTCGCGGCCGTTCAAGGGCAATATTAACGATTTTTGGAGGGCAAAAGCGTCAAAGTGAGATGGATTGGTCAAAGAGTTGTTCAACAGGGATTCGAGGCCGTAGAATCTGGATTCCTCGATGAGGTCGTGGAGGTCAAAGTCTTTGACTTTGGAAGGGAGCGTGCCGGAGCGGAGGAGAGAGAGGAGGAGGGAGAAGTAGTCTGGGTCACGGTCGACGAAACGTTTGGACGTCGTTTCTGAGAGTTGAGACAGGAGGGATTTGGGGCCCCCTTGAGTTAGGGTTTGTTTGGTTGTCTGGAAAATTTGGCCGCCGACATTGATCGTTACAACGTTGCTGTTTAACTCCGGTTCTGTCTGCAAACAATGCATTCCGAACGATGACATAACTTTAGGAAAATGCTGGATTTTAAAATTCCCAAATTGACCCTGAACCAAAACAAAAAAGCCTGGAGTTTCTGTAGATAAAAACCCCAGAAAGCGATTCAGTTCTCCACTAGGTTTCTGATTGAGAGAGAAACCCTAATTTTGTGAGGGAAATTTGGGGAGAAAGAGAATATAAGGAAGGGGATTCATCGCTGTGTTGTAGAAGGTGAAAGAGTTAGGTGTATGGGTGACAAATCTCAGCTGGAATATCAACTGATGGCTAAACTAGTCGTCCAACGTGGACTGTCCATTTGGTTATTTGCGTCCAAAGGACAGGGCAGGGGAAAAAACATGAGACTAGTGTTTTGTATTTTCCTTCTTTTTCTACAAGAGAAGTAAATTTTTGTCACCATTTTTAACTTTTATACAGGATCTTAAACTGTGTTCTTTCTTTATTTGACAAAAGTTTTGTACTGTTAGATTAAGTACTTGCTTGCTCTTTCTTCTTCTAAAAAAACAAAAAAAAAAAAAAAAAAAAGAAGAAAGATGTTGCTTAAGTACTGGTTTTTTAATGTTTAGGGGTGGCTTCTGTCGCGGACTCCAAACAGCCCATCGGCCCAAACTGGGCTTCGCACGACTTTCCTTTTCATCCCCTGCTTTCTGGGATCATTCATGGTCGTGGTAACAGCAAGTCAGCAACAGAATCTTGAGTTCCAACTGCAACTTTTCCATTGGTTTCAAAACTTTCAAATATTCTTTATGTCCAGCTACAAATAACAATAGTCCGCAATTTTTTTTTTTTTTTTTGTGGATCAATCTCTACATCAGTCTGCCTCAATTATCCCTCAGAGTGAATCCAAGCAATGCTTACATGGTAGTATGGCATCAATTGTCTATATATCACCTTACATCAATTTAAAACTAACATCAACAATCCCATTACAACAGCATAACAACTTTTAAGTACCATAATCGCAAGAATAGAGTCTTTGCCAATTTGCACGGCTATTTTACTATTATTTTTATTTTTATTTTTATTTTTATTATTATTATTGTCTTCCACTATTCTATCATTAATATTTTACATATGTGGACACAAATCAGAAAGACTGTTACGATATCTATCTGCCTAAATTAGAGAAATATAATACATATTGTAACAAGAGAAACATTCCTATCAGACCCTGTTTTTTAGTCACGAAGGACTCAAAAACAGCCTTCATGCATTGCAAGTCATGCAATATGCCAACTGAGTCAAAACCCTAAAATCATGTATAGTTTTGATTTTGCACTCTGTCGCTGTTACCAAATTTTTTGATACGCCGAAGGCACACCTAAATTCCTAAAAAGATATGGAAATCGGAAGACCTCTACGGAGATGCATACCAGTTAGCTTACCCCTGGCTGCATCATGGGGAAAAAGGACCAATTCCCGGGGACACCGCCACCCTTTCCATCTACCTTCTCATTGGCCCACCAATCGGAAGTCAGAATAGGTTTATGGGCATCACCCCCATCAACATTGTCAAAATTGAATTCTTTAGCTGAGCCAAGAGTGATGGATTGATGCTTATGGTGCTGTGGTTTCCCTTCCCTATCTGCTGGAGCTTTCTCTGGTCTTTCATTGGATGTTTCACCAACGCGACATTCATAATCATCAACCACCTTAGCATCGTGTTCTTCTCTCTCTCTTGTTGATTCAATCTGTAGAGATCCTGATACAGCTTCTGATGGTGTTGCTGTCTCTGTTTCCAAACTTCTTACAACTTCTTCAGTAGTTAACTCGAATGAAACTCTATGATTATGCGCAACTTGATCATTTTGGACTTCTTTATTCTTCAAATGTGGATGAGATGTGATCTCAGAGATCTGATGATCCAAAAGAAAACCATTTCGAGGTGTGGACCTCGTAGCATCTGGGGTTAAAGTGCCAGAACCATGATGTGATCCCCATTCACAGCTAGAATGCTTATCAAGGTTCAAGAGCTTAGGAGGGTCACCCATTCGGAACTCAGGAAAGTGTAGATTAGCAGCAAATTCACCATCACGGAAAGGAGATGAGGTGCCAGAACCTGAGATGCCTGAGCTTGGTGAGATCAGTTGGCCAACAGGGCTCCCAGGATGAAGCTGATAAGACTGAAATTCATAGTGGGATATTGGGAATCTTTGTACACCCTCTCCATACTGGAGGTTGGGACCAAGCAACTGAGCAAATGGCACCTCAGGTGAGGAAGGCGTAGTCAAGTGCACTGACTCAGGAGGAGGAGTAAAGGGAGCGGTTGAAGGTTCAGTGGTGAAGGTTGAGAAAACAGGTGGTGAAACTAACTGAGTTTCATGAGCATAAGGGCCAATTGCAAAAATTGAAGCAGGCCCTGGAGAGTACATACTAGCAGAAATAGAGGTGAGAGACACTAAACCAGCTGGAGACTGTGTAGCAGAGGGGGGTTCAGATGGAAGGAAAGATGCAGGAGAGGAGGGTGGTGCAACAAAGGGAAGAGCAATGGCAGGTGCTTGGGTTGGATTTTCAGCAGCAGGCACATTAGCTCCAGAAGCACTCATTTCAGAAGTAAGAATGGCAGGCCCAATTCGCTTTTTTTGTTTGTAAGATCCAAAACACCAATATAAGCTCCAGCAGCCCCCCCATCTTCTCTTCTGAATGTCACAAAAATTTTAAATAAATGAATTATTACGGGAAATTACACCACATTCTTTTGTAGCTAAAATCAATCAAAAAACCAACAATAAAATTAATTAATTGAAAACTTATGTCCTAAAAAGACATAAAGACATATTACAGCAATGAAACAACACTTCCTCATTGAAGCTTTACCAAAGCTATCAAGTATTGAAACATATTAAAGCAGCATATATGCTCAAAACTTGTTGGACATTACGCTACAAGGGTGCTTCCAACTCCTTGGCAGAAAGAGTATAGGCATGCTTCTCTTTTTTCCATTGGAAAGCTCTTAACCTAGAAGATACTACAACTGTATCCCACCCTTTTACCATCTAAGCCAAGCTCAAGGAGCAGAAGCACTTCCCACCGCTTGTTTAAGTATTTGCAAAGGTTTTCCTCAGTGATTATAAAATGGCAATTCTTCAACTAGACCTCCAGTAAAAGGGAAATCACATCTACAGACAAGCAGTTTCATTATTCAGAACCAATGATTAACCATTGGATGTCGAAAATGGAATTAACCTGATCTTAGCCAGCCAAATAGGATGTACTGAAGTTTCTAGTTTTCCAAAATCTCAACGCATTTGAAACCTTCTAATTAACTCTTCCCTCATCCTGGCCACAAAGAAGGGTTGAACAGAGCATGCTATAAACAAATTCAAAGACAACCTTGTCCAATTAACAACTATATCTGAATCCCAAATTGTATAATATCAACTCTGCTTTACTTTTCTTTTGTTCTGATCTAGGGACTTTTGCCAAATGAAAGTAAAAGTAGAAATAAGAGGTGAAGAAGATCACCTGAGTTCATGAAGTTTCTGGATAAATAAGAAACCAAAAGGATTAAAAGATTTCATTAAATATATTGGAGAAACTGCATATACTAGTAATAAACACTGTTTCATCAGCACAGAGCATCCTTAGATTCCTGAATAGACAAGTTCTACAGCTAATAAACTTGAATGTATCGAACTTGAAGTACCAAAAAAAAGACTTATAAAAGAACAAAAAACTTCGACTTCTAAATTTATGCACAAGCTACAGTTAAGGACTCTTGATTCTGGAACAAGTCAACTTTCAATAAATCTATGCCTAAAATCAAAATGATTCGACTTACTATTTTCTTAAGCCAAACAAAAAAAAATCCTAAACTTGATTAAAGATAAAAGCTTAGTAAATCACCATAACATAATCAAAGAACAAAAAAAGAAAAATCATGCAAAAAACAGATCACAAATGAATACCAGAGTAGCTTAAAAACATTTCCGAAACTCAACCGAATGAAATTAAATTCAATTAAAACAATCACAGCAAGCAAAACAAATAGAGAAACTAAATGAAACACAACACGGAAAAATATATAAAGAAAATTAAAATCTTACCTGAACCGTAGCTTGTGGAACACGATTCTCAGCCGAAGCGATCGCGTTAGCAGCAGCATGTATGGTCTCCAAAGTGTTATTCATAGCTCTGGCTTCTCCATTTGCACCTCTCATCTCTACTTCTTTTTTTTTTTCGTTTTTCTCGCGAAACAAACAGCTCAATACTTTCTTCCCTCTGAAAATGTCAAATTTCCTCGAGAAAAAAAAATCGAGAGAAAGAGAAAGAAACAGAGAAGCAAGGACTCTGTGATTTATCGATGAAGAAATCAGAGATGAAAAACACAGAAAGAAAAATCAAATCTTTAAATTCTTAAATCTAAATCTCCCCTTCATATTTATTAATTATTGTTTATAAGAAATTTTTTTTTATTTTCCTTTTTTTTTTTTTGGGTTGCGAATATTAATATTGTGTGAAATATGGGTATAAGCAAACGCCTTCGAGGTCAAACACGGCAATGACTTGATTTCTATGAGTTTATCGAAGAACCCGGGACTTTAGCCTAATGTTTGTAGACACCTTAGATTATGACCTCCATTTTACTTATTTGCCCTTCTCATTTTCTTTCATAGATATGCATAACCTTGAAACTAGGGATAGAGGGTAGATTAGTCAAATGAAAGGGACAACTACTAACATCCCGAAACGAAACATAATTAATTAATTAATTAATCTACTTAGCGCTATGTTTAGTGGGAGGGAGAAAATTAAGAAAAGGTTTGTGTTCAAGGTGTGCACGTGTGCGCATCCACTTCGTGATGGCTTTTCGTTCTCGTGCGCACACCCCCCACTGCATACGTGAAAATACGAAAATATTTATGATTAGGGAAGAAGAAAAAGAAAAAGGGCAAGGTGGGGTCGGGCGGGTCCCGTTTCTCCTCCTCTAAAATTCTCCCTCTTTACCCGCCACTTCAACTAACTCCCACTCTCGGTCCCATCTTTCTCGCTTGCCCCGGTTCCCCTCTCTTCTTCTCACATTCAACCTATTCCTTTTATTTAACCCTTTCTTCCAAAGAAATTAACTCAAGGAGTTATTCCTTTTAACCTTCTTTTGAGATTAGTTAAGGATAATAATGATTCCAATTTCTTTTTAAGAGTCTAATGATTTATCCCTTTTTCAAGGGCAAAAAGAGATTAAAACGCTTTAATGTTTCTTTGACCATGTATAGTTGATAGTTTGACAAGTTGAATTCACTACATACAGCTTATACCCTCTTCTTTTGATCTTTGTGAAGTTTATGCCGACAAAGTCTCATCTCATGATTTCCTTCAGAATATAGCAAAGACAACCTTTTTTAATCTTATTTTGACTCTTTACATATGATATTTTTTTTTCACTGTATGTATGCTTACCTAGCTTAGCTAGGTAGTAGCTACCTACCCTTTCTTTTAATATTTGTGAAATCCATGCCTCAAAGTTCATTCCCTTTCCTTCATTCTTTTTAATGCGGACAGCAGGGAAAGTGCCTTTTGGTTGTAAGAACTAGCTAGCTTTGACACTTTACATGTATGATTCTCACTCTATACTAGTACTAAACTTTTCACACTACAAGGCTATGGGGATCTTTATACCTTTATGGGTAGCTTTAATTTCCTTTTCATTGATAAAGGGCTTTACTTTATATATTGTGGAGTTTACATCTTTATGTTAAAAAGCCTAATCATCCAAAGCTTCCCTCTCTGGCCCCAAAATGGTGAAAAAAACCTAGATGTTTCACACAATAAAGCCTTGAGCTTTAGGCATAGTTTTGTCTGAGTTCATGGTCAGGCCCTTTGCCGAGAAACAGAGCCCCCACATGGTGTGGCTGGTGAATGATTCTGGGGGGAAAGGAAAAATGATTAAAGCAGCTCATTTGAAAGTGCTTTTGGGGATATGTAATGTAATTAGTGTTTGATTAATTAAGGTGCAAATCAATTGATCATGAGTTACTAAAAGCTTGATAGAGATTAGGCAAAGTTAAACAAGGATTAAGCCTGGATAAAGAAATATAAGGTAAGAATGAATCAAAGTTTTGAGCTAAAAAAGCGATGGCATACTTTTGACCAAGCAGAAAATATGCTGGATCATGATATGCGTAAGCATGATTGCAAAAGTCCTCTTATTAAGTTGCCATTTTGTCATTTCGCAATTATTATTATTGGACCCCTCAAGTCAACCTTTTATGTCAAACAAAGGCAAATTTCTCTCTTATTCTTTCTTACTGTCTCACAATCATTCTCTCCTTTCTATTTATCTTTCATGGTAGGCAGATGTGAGGAGCTTTTTTCAAACAGAAAAAAGGTCGTTGCATTCTATATATACGTATGGAGCTAGATTATCACGTAATCTGGTGTAGAAATTTTTTTACGAGAATTTTTAATAATTTTATGTAATAAAATATCATCATTTGAAAATTTAAATTAAATAAATTAACTATACGATATTAATAAATCAAATACACGTAAATAATTTAAACAAAATACTTAACTCATGTATCAAAGATAGAAGCATTTGTACATTTTTAAAAGAGACATTTAAATGTATATATGATTAACATTCAAATTTAAATGAATTTTTTTTTTCCTTTTAAACATATGAAATTAAACGAATTATATTATAATTTATCATTATAAAATAATAAAATAGCGATAATAATGTAGAACAAAATAAATATATATATATATATATAATCAAAGCTTTCGAACTTGTTATTATTAAATATGTAAATATATTCACATATTTTTAAATTAAAATTTCCCCCAAATAATACAAGTACTTTGAAAAAAAGATAAATTTCAATATTATCTCCAATCAAAAATTCAAAAATTAGCAGTAGACAAATCTAAGATCTTCAAGTATGTTAACTAGTAACAAAAATATTTATTTAAAGTCCTAGAGCTGATGACGATGAAGACAAGACACGAGACCTAACTTAGGCAAAGAGAAAAAGACTTGCAGGAAAGTGAAGAGAAGGAAGGTGAATGCGTAAAAGAAAGGAAGTGGATTTTGAACCCTTCAATACATTATTTTTTTGGCTGAATGGTCGACACGTGTGATTCGGCATGTGCGCAAAGCAGGCGATGGCTATTGGATGGTAGAATTTAAGAAAAAGAAAAAAGTTTTAGGTGAACAAAAGTGGGACCCCGATTCAGGGGGTACTGTTGCAAATCTTAAATCTTTAGTTCGGTGGCGTTGACCAGCATGATTTTGTAGGCCCCCAGCAATTGTCTTCACATCGTACGGTGGCTTGTGCTTGCACGTGGTTCACCATTGATGCTTTGATTAGGGCTTAGCCCTCCGTAGAAATACACATTTTTTGACATTTTTGACGCGAAATATGGCATTTTATATAGTAATATAATTTCTTTTTTTAAAAAAAATGTTGAAAAAAGAAAAATTCCAAACCCCCGCAAAAATAGTTATTACCTTAATACTTTTATTGTGAGGAAAAAAGAGTACAAGAGAAGGTTTTTGAGTTTACAGTTGTCTACCTAATTGTTGATTTGGTAATAGGAAGAAGTTGGTAATCGCTAGGATTCGTACTGATCTCCGAGGTGGTAATCAAAGTAAATTAAATTAAATATAGACGACAGGAAAGAAGTGAAGTGTCTTCACGTGGTTTCAGCATGGGTTTACACGTGAAAATTGACCACTGTGCGAGACAGACATTTTCCTAGTCGGTTATGGGCCTATGCTCCTCTGGTTCTCTGGCGTGAAGCAGGCAAAATTTGGCCCACAATAGTAATTACCATTACAATGGATTTGAATCAATTTTGCCGAAGGAATTTTTCGTCAGATCCCATTAAATCCAACTAAATTTCGAGAATAATCCAACAACATGTTAACAAAAGCAGGTAAATAGTTTGGAACATAATTAAGGCAGTTTCTATTCAAAATCTATGGGTCTTTGTTCAACCCCAGTCACCGGAATAAAGAAAACAACTCCCATAGCATAGCACATTATTCTAATACGGCGCTATATCATAATTAAAATGCATTGAAAGGTTTTATTTGTCGAGGCATTTAAGCAGCCAAGCTCTTTGAGGCAATCTCATATACGTTCTCTGATAATCCATTGGTAGACATGATCATCTCAAGTTGTGCCTGCAAAACATCATGCAAGTTTTTAGTATTCTAATCCCGGCATGGAACAAGGAAACGAATCATTTTGTAGTTTATCCTCTAAGTTATAATGTTTATTACCTTGGCAAGTTTTTGCCTGCTTTCGTCAAAACGCCTCCATCTTGAGAATGCTGACACCATGCGGGAGGCCACCTGCGACAGATGGAGAGGAAAAAAGTTACTGAAGAACAGCAAGAGAAAGTGAGTATCCCATCCGGATGAGAAGTAACCCGACCAGAGGAAAATAGTATTTCATGTCTCTCACATAAGAACAAAGGGAGAGAGACTGGGTTTATTAACATACCTGAGGATTTAGCTTGTCAAGTTGTACTACTATTTCGCCCAAGAACTTGTAGCCTGACCCATCCTTGGCATGGAAATTCACAGGAGATCCACAAAATCCACCAATGAGGGAGTATACCTATGTTAACAAAATAACCCACATTCACTGCAATGCTCAAACTTAAGCCGAAGAGAAAAAGCACTACCATATGTTTAGGCATCTGCCATGCATGAGAGAGAGAGAGAGAGAGAGAGAGAGAGAGATCACTTGCCTTGTTTGGATTACGCAGGTCAAAGGATGGATGATTTAAAAGGTTGCGAACACTCTCAACATTACCAGGAATGTCAGACATGGCTTGAAGCGCAAACCATTTGTTTACAACCTAACAAAGGGAAAATGAGATTATCCAAGTGAGAGAAGTTCAAACTAGATTCTAGAAGGCAAGGAGAAGTTGAGTTGGATATTTACCAGGAAATCATGCTGCCACTTGCTATAGAAGTCAGCCAAAACATCATCACGAATTTTACCAGGCTTCTGGGCAATGGCTGCCAAAGCTGCAAACTGTTCTGTCATATTTGTGGCAGTATTATACTCATGCAGTGCAAGCTCCATCATCTCTGGATCTTCAAGGGATGCAAGATATGCTGGAAATAGGAAATGTAAGGCAGTTGGATGATGGAAACTTTACCACACAAATCTAGCAAATATACAATGCAAGCAGTACAAACCAAGAGCAGTATTCTTGAGAGCACGCCGGGCCATATTAGGATGGTTAAACACATACTCTTCTGAGCTTCTATTGTTCTGAACCTGTTAAAAGTGCCAAGAAGGAAAAGAAAAAGCGCAAGAAAAATAAGTCCATTGCAAAACAGGCATTTGTAAAAGTAATGAAATAAAGATTTCTTTATATAAGTCAACTGCATATGGCATACTGTGCTTAGAAACTCTGATTTCAGTTGTGATGCAAGTTCTTTCCTAATGAAGGTTCGAACAGCATGAACAGCATCGGGATCAGCAACTTCCATCATATCCATAATCTCCCCTTCACCAGGGAGAGTTATTGCTTTCGCAATAAATTCCTGGATAACAAAAGGCAGTAAAAAAATGAATTTGCGTTCATTTCTATATATTGCACAACACCCACTTTTCATTCAAACACGGGGGGAAAATTAAAACAATAAGGATCTCATATTTTCCAGTAAGAGAACTATCATCATTACCTTATCCAAGCTTGTATCGCAAAGTATGCTTCTAAGACCTTCAACAAATTTGGGATTCAGGGACAATGGTTTGTTTTGCTGGAAATCAGCCACCAAGCTGAGCATGAGCTTCCTTGCCAACAACTGTCCAGCCTCCCAACTAAAATAAAAAATCATCAATTGAACAAATCTCATATATTCCTCAATTATTAGATTAAAGTATTCATGCTTCAAGAAAGACAAACCGATTGAACTCATCCGAATCATGTGCAAGTAGGAAAAATAGATCACTGTCAGAGAGATCAGATTCAAGACGGATAGGAGCACTATAACCTCGCAGTAGTGATGGAATTGGCCGCTCAAATATATCAGAGAACACAAATTCTTCTTCTTTCTGCTCCACACCAACAAAAAATGAAAATCAGAAAACATAAGGATATGTGACGGACACTAGCAGCCTACATGTCAATATGTCAGCTTGGCAACAGTTTGCTTCTATAGTCATGGTCTTTTGCTTTCCAGAAGTTCAGACATCCAAAAGAAGTTGCAAGTTCAGTGCCTTTTCCTCCACGATAAAAGTATCTTAGAGATAAGAAAATAGAGCACAGGAAGATTCTCAACTTACCTTAGTTACTCGAAGAACAGTACTGAAGACTGGCTGATTGTTGCTTGCAACAGACTGCAGTGTCCCATCATGATACACAGAGGATAGAGGCATGTCCTTTCCACTTGAGTCCAGTAGACCAACAGCCACGGGAATGAACGTAGGTTCTTTAACAGGCTGTCCTGGAGTTCGGGGGACCACTTGGCTGTGAAAATGCCAAATCAAGTCAGCAGCAAAGTCTTTCAGCCAAAAACAATGATCATTCTAGCAACAAAATTCACAGTTTGTATACCTAAACTTTAAAGAAAAAGTATGAGCATTGGCATTGTAGGATGAAGTAACTTTTACTACCGGAGTCCCAGCTTGTGAATACCTGAGAGTTTCAAAAGCATAAGCATCAAAACTACCAGATAGACATAGTAACTAGAATGAAGAGATATCTGATCCATACCAAAGCAAGAAATTAGCAAAATCCGCATTATTTGCATCTCGCATGGCAGCAAAAAAGTCTTCACAAGTTACGGCTTGACCATCATGTCTTTCAAAGTAAAGATCCATGCCCTGAAACATAAGCAGGTCACATCAACAAAATTTTCCAAGATATGCAACTTCACATATATACACTTAAGTCAGACTCATAAACATGCTTAAAATTTTACCTTTCGGAACCCTTGAGTCCCCAGGAGTGTTTTGTACATCCTCACAACTTCAGCTCCCTGGTAAGTTGAATTATAACGATAAATTATTGATGTGTTAATACAGTTCTTGCCCACAAACATACGTAAATGAGTGAGATTCTGGGTAAGATATTCAAACCTTTTCATAAACCTGTGAAAAAGAAAGCAAAAAGGCCAAGAAAAACACCAGGAAAATTAGATGACTTGTCAAAGAAAAACAAAAACAAAATAGAAAAAGAGGCAAATGCAAGTTGATAGGCCTTACTGTCACTGCAGTTGTTGGGAACCCCGTATCAGAATCATATACAACAAGATCATGCAACAAAACCACTCACACATTAAAAAAGGATGTTAAATTTAAATATAATGAGAGGAAACTAATCCATGCACCCATTTACACATTTCTATTAGATACAACAAAAACTTGCCTGTGTAGAAGTTGTCCATCTGTCAAAAGGAAAAAGGGGGAACAAGTTAACACAGCTTAGAAGCAAAAACTTTTGAGAGCTAAAGTGCAAGCGAGAACTCAAAGAAAGGCCAATAATGAAGGAGATATTTTAAGACCTTAATATAAGAATGCGGCCTAACAGGATGAGCCATCGGACCAGCATCCTGAACAATTGGGAAACAGAGGGAAGTCAGCACTCAAGTATGTCACATACTAAGGATATATTTGCAGATTTTCAGAGTAGTTGCAACACAATTGCTCATATAACTGGAAATGAGGGCAATATCAAGTCATGCAAGAAACATAAAGAACCTGTGGGAATTGATAATTTCGGAGCTTTGAAACATCAGCAATCCGCTTTACTGTACAGCTTCCCATGTCAGATGAAAATTCCTACCAACGACACAAGATTACTTACAACCATAAACACAAGCATGTTGCAATTAGGCTACATTTACCCCATTGGCAACTGAAGCATCATACCTGATCACGGAAAACAGTGAGACCCTCCTTCAAGCTGAGCTGGAACCAGTCTCGGCACGTAACTCTGCAAAACAAAATTAAAACATAGATGTTAAACATCATGCCAATGATCAAGAACACATCTAAGACAGATCAGTACTCAAAAAACAAATCACAAAACAGAAAGGAACAACAACAATGAATGTAATTCTAGAATAAACAATGGGCCTAAATGGGATATCAACCAACCTGTTGCCAGTCCAGTTGTGAAAGTACTGCATGACAGCAAGAAATAAAATCAAGTAAAATCATATAAGATACATCTAAAACAAATGTGTGACAAGGCATTTTCTATTGATATCCATAACAAACCTCATGACCAATAACACCCAAAATTGCAGCATAATCAGCATCTGAAGCAGTTTCCGGAGAAGCCAAAACAAGCTTTGAATTGAAAATCTAAGGTGCACAATAGAAACATATTTTCAACAAGATGGAACAGTTAAATATTTGATATAGATGAACAGACAAGCCAGAAGATATACATTCAGACTCTTGTTTTCCATGGCTCCCCTACATCAGAAAAAGAACAAAAAGTATTTATATTGACAGATATAAACACTATAAAATAAACCAGGAAAGAAGTAAAGGATAGCACATGTATATCAAACGTTTGATTTCTATCAAAGAGAGAATGCATCTTACATGTTAAAATCAGGAACGGCGACAATATTGAAGAGATCCAGGTCATACTCAAGACCAAAAACCTATGAAATAATAAGATTTAGAAATATAGAAATGAAATCATTTCGATACCACAATAAAAACCATCTAAGGATATAAAGACTAACATCTTCATCCCACTTCATAGCTGCTTTAAGTGAATACATGGCATGTGCAGTCTTGGGTACATCTTGTGCTGGGGTCCAGATCCTTAGGGACACTTGTCGGCCAGAGCGGGTAACAAATATGTCATCTCTGCTCTCCAATTGGCCAGCTACTAAGGCAAACAAGTAACATGGCTTCTTAAAGGGATCCTCCCATACAGCATAATGCTTACCGCCCTGCAATGGATCCAGAAAAAAAAACAATGAACAACAGCAACAATTAACCAAAAAGAGACTGCCATAATAAGTGAAGCTTGCCTCTAAGGCTCCTTGCTCTATGAGATTTCCATTAGATAACAGTACTGGGTACAATGACTTATCAGCTTCAATACGGCATGTGTATTTTGCCATTATATCAGGACGGTCCTGTTAGAAAATTAAACATGTCAATGAGATATAAAACAGATTCATGCATCAAAATGAAAATAATTAAAGCCAATATATGTTTCAGCATCTTAACCTGATAAAATGTAATTTTTCGGAAACCCTCTGCTTCACATTGTGTACAGAAATTCCCAGATGACTTGTAAAGCCCCTAGAGTAAGAAAAATCAATTTATAACATGGTTGTTAGGGAAAAATATTGTTCATTATGGAACCAAAATAATAATAATGTTTCACCTCTAATGATGTGTTCTTCTGAGGGTGTATCTCAGTATCAATTTCCAAAGTGAATTTACCACTTGGCGGTGATGGAAGTGTCAAATGGCGCAGGTCTAAGTAATAATCTCCCTCCTGCAAATGACAAAATAAACATATTGCAGTAAATCACCGAGAAATGAAAACCAAATTTCCAACACAAAAGATAATGAAAACAGTACAGCTTACATATCATGTTAAAACATTATAGCTTCAGAACCACATTCAGTAATTATGGAACCAAGCCTACTTTGAGAAAGTTACAATATATGGCATACCTTCAGTTCCTTGCCATTGACCTTGATCGATATTAGCTTTAGATCCACCCCATCCAGAACCAATGGAGAAGAAGAACCTGTTGTACAAGATACATTAGTATACAATAAAAGAATAATGAAAAGAAGGAATTTTCAAACATCAAACTTGAGCACTGGATTCTCATGGAAGAAGAATGCAGAGCCAAGATGTAAATTACCCCTTAAAAAAACAATACTTTGTGCCAACAGCGTCAAAACCAGAGACACGGTCCAATAATGATGGTGTCATATATTAGAAGCAAAAAATAATAAAAACAATACCTTCAACCCTGGGGAACACAGTTATTTTTGAAGCAACAATCGTTTTCTCCTCACCCAGTGAAAATTTAAGATCCACCTGAAATGCCGTTTTCATAAGTAAAAGGGAGCACAAGCCAAAGCCACATAAAAAGGATTAGAATCCTAGCTGACACATACTTCAATTTAATTAATTGCAATATATACCGTATCAAAGTAGTAGTCAGGAGACTTGTAGTCCTTCAGAAAGATTTCTTTGGGTGCATCCATTTTAGATTCTTCAACTTGCTTAGGTAAAGGTTCCGTCGCAACTGAACAAAGCAGCCTTCCGCTAGCTTGCCTTGCCCTCTGAAACAATTTAGCCAAATCCACAAAAGGACATGAGCAACCATAAGAGACAAATCATAATCCATGAAAGAGACATCCATGTAAACTTTGACAATAGTATATACTAATTACAGGCCTTCATATATATGCCAGCATGTAAATATGTGTCAATACTCAATAGAATAGAGACAAAATGGTTAAATACAAAGCATGGCAACTTACATATGGTAAAGAATGCGGAAACCTGTAATTCCTTCTACCAGTGGCCTAAACCAAGAAAAAAAACACAAAGGATTAAAAAAGAGAATTTCAAGCTAGA